>OZ004340.1:23707373-26590841 GCA_963924445.1 Philereme transversata
AAAAAATGATGTACCAAAATGATCACAGTGGATGTTGCATAATAAAAAAATAATAATAATTGACGTTCCAAAGTGATCATTGTGGATGAGGCATAATTAAAAAAAATGATGTACCAAAATATCACAGTGGATGTTGCATAATAAAAAAAAATTGACGTTCCAAAGTGATCATAGTGGATGAGGCATAATTGAAAAAAAAAAATGATGTTCAAAAATGATCACAGTGGATGATGCATAATAAAAAAAAAAATTGACGTTCCAAAGTGATCATTGTGGATGAGGCATAATTAAAAAAAATGATGTACCAAAATGATCACAGTGGATGTTGCATAATAAAAAAAAAAATTGACGTTCCAAAGTGATCATTGTGGATGAGGCATAATTAAAAAAATGTGGATGTTCCAAAATAAACATGATGAACGTTGCATTCTAAAAAAAAAAAAAATTGGATGTTCCAAAATGATGATGATGACCATTGCAAAAACTATGAAAGTTATCTCATGTCCCTCCACCACCATTAAATAGAATCAAGCAAATTTACAGTAATTTTATAGTACACACAAGCCGTGGGCTCCCTACAAAAACAGTATGAAAATTACGGCAAACGAAATATACGGTTTACGGTATTCATACAGAAATATTTTGTATGGGACAATTTTTTTTTTGTATGAAAGACAATTTTTTTTTCATGGAACTGGATATAAAAAAATGTCCTCTGCAACATTAGTTTTTGCACCAACGCTGTAAGACCTATACTTTCCGAGATACGAGGTGGATGGGAGCGAATGGGGGACAAAAGGGGTACTTTAGGATTTATTCCCAACTCACCGGAACTCTCTCTATACGATCCCACCAAACATTTTCACCCTACGAGGTGGCATCTGGGAGAACAAACATGTCAATGAGTCAATCAGTCTGTCAGTCAGTCAGTCAGTGGTAATCGAGCTTTATATAATATAACTAGAGGTTGCGTTGTGCGCGAGCTGCTCGCAGCTCGCGTGTTTTTCTTTTAGTCGAAGAAGTAATTAAAGAGGATATCGAGCTGTTAAAAGCCATCAAACAGGATATCCATGTGTAAGAAGCAGTCAAAGACGATATCGAAATGGAAGAAGCAATCAAATAGGATATCGAAGCAGCAGAAACAATCAATGAGGAAATTAAAGTTGAGTAAGCAATCAAAGAGGATACCGAGGTGGTAAGAGCATTCTAAGAGGATGACGAAGTAAAAAAAGCAATCAAAGACGATATCGAAGTGGAAGAAGAAATCAAAGAGGATATTGAAGTGAAAGAAGCAATCAAATAGGATATCGAAGTAGCAGAAACAATCAAAGAGGAAATTAAAGTTGAGTAAGCAATCAAAGAGGATACCGAGGTGGTAGAAGCGTTCTAAGAGGATGACGAAGTGAAAAAAGCAATCGAAGACGATATCGAAGTGGAAGAAACAGTCAAAAACGATATCGAAGTGGAAGAAGCAATCAAAGAGGATATTGAAGTGAAAGAAGCAATCAAATAAGATATCGAAGTAGCAGAAACAATCAAAGAGGAAATTAAAGTTGATTAAGCAATCAAAGAGGATACCGAGGTGGTAGAAGCGTTCTAAGAGGATGACGAAGTGAAAAAAGCAATCAAAGACGATATCGAAGTGGAAGAAACAGTCAAAGACGATATCGAAGTGGAAGAAGCAATCAAAGAGGATATCGAAGTGGAAGAAGTAATCAAAGAGGATATCGAAGTAGAAGAAGCAATCAAAGAGGGTATCGAAGTGGAAGAAGCCATCACAGAGGATATCGAAGTGAAAATGCTATCAAAAATTATATCGAAGATGAAGACGCAATCAAAGAGAATATTGCAGTGCAAGAAGCAATCAAAAGGAAATCGAAGATGATGACGAATTGGTAAAAACAATAAAAGAGGATATCAAAGTGGAAGAAGCAATCAAAGAGGATATCAAGCTGTTTAAAGTTATCGAAGAGGATATCCATGTGTAAGAAGCAGTCAAAGACGATCGAAATGGAAGAAGCAATCAAATCAAAGAGGATATTGAAGTGAAAGAAGCAATCAAATAGGATATCGAAGTAGCAGAAACAATTAAAGAGGAAATTGAAATTGAGTAAAAGACGTCGAGGACAATGATAAAAATAAAAAACGGCTTCACCAAAAACTTATACTAATATTTTGTAAAAGTTTCCTCGAGCTATCTCTTCCCGTTTAAAAGATACGAGCGATTTAAGTTTAGTATGAAAACCCATAATTTTGTGGAGTGGAAATTGAAGTAAAAGAAGCAATTGAAGAAGACATATAAGTAGAAAAAGACATTAAAAAGGATATCAAAGTGGAAGAAGCCAAAATAGAGGATATCGAGGTGAAAGAAGCATTCAAAGCGGAAGACGAAGTAAGAGAAGCATTCAAAAAGGATCTCAAGGGCAATGATGGTATTAAAAAAACTATTCCACCAAAAATTTGTACCAATATTTTGTAAAAGTTTGCTAGGCGTAACTGTTCCCGTTTAGAAGATACGAGCGATTTAAGATTTGTATTAAAACCCATAACTTTGTAGAGTGGGAATTGAAGTAAAAGAAGCAATTGAAGAAAATATATAAGTAGATAAAGCAATTAAAAAGGATATCAAAGTGGAAGAAGCAAAAATAGAGGATATCGAGGTGAAAGAAGCATTTAAAGTGGAAGACGAAGTAAGAGAAGCATTCAAAACGGATGTCAAGGGCAATAATGGTATTAAAAAAACTATTCCACCAAAAATTTGTACCAATATTTTGTAAAAGTTTGCTAGGCGTAACTGTTCCCGTTTAGAAGATACGAGCGATTTAAGATTTGTATTAAAACCCATAATTTTATAGAGTCGATATTGAAGTAAGAGAAGTAATTGAAGAAAATAGAAAAATAGAAAAAACAATTCAAAAGTATATTGAAGTAAAAATGCCATCAAAGAGGATTTCGAAGTTATAGAAACAATTAAAGAGGATATCAATGTGGAAGAAACATTCGAAAACGAAAAGGAAGTGAGAGAAGAATTCAAAATGATGGCAAGGGCGATGATGACCGTAAAATAACGATTCCACCAAAAATTTGTGCTACAAAAAAAAATTGATTTTCCAAAATGATCACAGTGGATGTTGCATAATAAAAAAAAATTGACGTTCCAAAATGATCATGTGGATGAGGCATAATTTAAAAAAATGATGTACCAAAATGATCACAGTGGATGTTGCATAATACAAAAAAAATAATAATAATTGACGTTCCAAAGTGATCATTGTGGATGAGGCGTAGTTAAAAAAATGATGTACCAAAATGATCACAGTGGATGTTGCATAATACAAAAAAAATAATAATAATTGACGTTCCAAAGTGATCATTGTGGATAAGGCATAATTAAAAAAAATGATGTTCCAAAATGATCACAGTGGATGTTGCATAATAAAAAAAAAAAATAATTGACGTTCCAAAGTGATCATTGTGGATGAGGCGTAGTTAAAAAAATGATGTACCAAAATGATCACAGTGGATGTTGCATAATACAAAAAAAATAATAATAATTGACGTTCCAAAGTGATCATTGTGGATGAGGCATAATTAAAAAAAATGATGTTCCAAAATGATCACAGTGGATGTTGCATAATAAAAAAAAAATAATTGACGTTCAAAAGTGATCATTGTGGATGAGGCATAATTAAAAAAAATTATGTACCAAAATGATTACAGTGGATGTTGCATAATAAAAAAAAATAACTGACGTTCCAAAGTGATCATTGTGGATGAGGCATAATTAAAAAAATGTGGATGTTCCAAAATAAACATGATGAACGTTGCATACTAAAAAAAAAAAAATTTGGATGTTCCAAAATGATGATGATGACCTTTGCTAAAACTATGAAAGTTGTCTCATGCCCCTCCACAACCATTATATAGAATCAAGCAAATTTTACAGTAATTTTATAGTACACACAAGCAGTGGGCTCCCTACAAAAACAGTATGAAAATTACGGCAAACGAAATATACGGTTTACGGTATTCATACAGAAATATTTTGTATGGGACGATTTTTTTTTTGTATGAATGACAATTTTTTTTTCATGGATCCGGATATAAAAAAATGACCTCAGCAACATTAGTTTTTGCACCAACGCTGTAAGACCTATACTTTCCGAGATACGAGGTCGATGGGAGCGAATGGGGGACAAAAGGGGCACTTTAGGATTTATTCCCAACTCACCGGAACTCCCTCTATACGATCCCACCAAACATTTTCACCCTACGAGGTGGCATCTGGGAGAACAAACATGTCAATGAGTCAATCAGTCAGTCAGTCAGTCAGTCAGTGGTAATCGAGCTTTATATAATATAACTAGAGGTTGCGTAGTGCGCGAGTTGCACGCAACTCGCGTGTTATTGTTTTTGTCAAAGAAGCAATCAAAGAGGATTTCGAGCTGTTAAAAGCGATCAAAAAGGATATACATGTGTAAGAAGCAGTCAAAGACGATATCGAAATGGAAGAAGCAATCAAATCAAAGAAGATATCCAAATGGAAGCAGCAATCAAATATGATTTCGAAGTGCAAGAAGCAATCAAACAGGATATTGAAGTGAAAGCAGCAATCAAATAGGATATCGAATTAGCAGAAACTATTAAAGAGGAAATTGAAGTTGAGTAAGCAATCAAAGAGGATACCGAGGTGGTAGAAGCATTCTAAGATGACGAAGTGAAAAAAGCAATCAAAGACGATATCGAAGTGGAAGAAGCAATCAAAGAAGGTATCGAAGTGGAAGAAGCAATCTTAGAGGATATCGAAGTGGAAGAAGCAATCAAAGATGATATCGAAGTGGAAGAAGCAATCAAAGAGGATATTGAAGTGAAAGAAGCAATCAAATAGGATATCGAAGTAGCAGAAACAATCAAAGAGGAAATTAAAGTTGAGGAAGAAATCAAAGAGGATACCAAGGTGGTAGAAGCATTCTAAGAGGATGACGAAGTAAAAAAAGCAATCAAAGACGATATCGAAGTGGAAGAAGCAATCCAATGGATATTGAAGATGAAGAAGGAATAAAAGAGGATATCGAAGCGGAACAAGCAATCGTAGAGGATATCAAAGTTAAAGAAGCAATCAAAGATAAACAAGCAATCAAAGAGAAAAAAATTGGATGTTCCAAAATGATCATGATAATGGTTGTATAAAAAAAAATTGAACGTTGCAAAAAGGATCATGATGAACGTTGCATAAAAAAAAATCTGGACGTTCCAAAATGATCATGATTGACGTTGCATAATATAAATGTATGTTGCAAAATGATAATGATCAAAAATTTGTACTAATATTTTGTCAAAGTTTGCTAGTGCTATCTCTTCCCGTTTAGAATATACGAGCGATTAAAGTTTTGTAAGAAAAATCATAAATTTGTTGATTGGATATCGAAGTGGAAGAAACTATCAAAGAGAATGTTGAAGTGGAAGAAGCAATCAAATAGGATATCGAAGTGGCAGAAACAATCAAAGAGGAAATTGAAGTTGAGTAAGCAATCAAAGAGGATACCGAGGCGGTAGAAGCATTCAAAGAAGATGACGAAGTGAAAAAAGCAATCAAAGACGATATCGAAATGGAAGAAGCAGTCAAAGACGATATCGAAGAGGGAGAAACAATCAAAGAGGAAATTGAAGTTGAGTAAGCAATCAAAGAGGATACCGAGGTGGTAGAAGCATTCAAAGAAGATGACGAAGTGAAAAAAGCAATCAAAGACGATATCGAAATGGAAGAAACAGTCAAAGACGATATCGAAGTGGGAGAAGCAATCAAAGAGGATATCGAAGTTAAAGAAGCAGTCAAAGATGATGTCGAAGTGGAAAAAACATTCAAAGAAGATGACGAAGTGAGAGAAGCATTCAAAAAGGATGTCAAGGATGACAATAAAAAAACAGTTGCACCAAAAATTTATACCAATATTTTGTACAAGTTTGCTAGGGCTATCTCTTCCCGTTTAGAAGATACGAGCGATTGAAGTTTTGTATGAAAGACCACAATTTTGTAGAGAGCATAATGAAGTAACTGAAGCAATTAAAGAGGATATGAAAGTAGAAGAAGCATTTTAAAGGGATAACGAAGTGGAACATGCAAAAATAGAAGATGTCGAGGCGGAAGAAACAATCAAAGAGGATATCGAAGTGGAAGAAGCAATCAAAGAGGGTATCGAAGTGGAAGAAGCCATCACAGAGGATATCGAAGTGAAAATGCTATCAAAGACGATATCGAAGATGAAGACGCAATCAAAGTGAATAATGCAGTGCAAGAAGCAATCAAAAGGAAATCGAAGATGATATCGAAGTGGAAGGAGTAAACAAAGAGGATATTGAAGTGGGAGAAGCAATCAAATAGGATATCGAAGTAGCAAAAACAATCAAAGAGGAAATTGAAGTTGACTAAGGAATCAAAGAGGATACCGAGTTGGTAGAAGTATTCAAAGAGGATGACGAACTGAAAAAAGCAATCAAAGACTATATCGAAGTGAAAGAAATAGTCAAAGACGATATCAAAATGGAACAAGCAATCAAAGCGGATATCGAAGTGGAAGAAGCAATCAAAGAGGATATCAAAGTGGAAGAAGCCATCACAGGATATCGAAGTAAAAATGCAATCAAAAACGATATCGAATATGAAGACGCAATCAAAGAAAATATTGCAGTGCAAGAAGCAATCAAACGGAAATCAAAGAGGAAGGAGCCCTTACAGAGGATACCGAAGTGAAAATGCCATCAAAGAGGATATCAAAGATGAAGAAGCAATCCAATGGATATTGAAGAAGAAGAAGGAATAAAAGAGGATATCGAAGCGGAACAAGCAATCGTAGAGGATATCAAAGTTAAAGAAGCAATCAAATAGGATATCAATGTGGAAGAAGCAATCAAAGAGGATATCGAAGTGGAACAAGCAATCAAAGAGAAAAAAATTGGATGTTCCAAAATGATCATGATAATAGTTGTATAAAAAAAATTGAACGTTGCAAAAAAGATCATGATGAACGTTGCATAAAAAAAATCTGGACGTTCCAAAATGATCAGGATTGACGTTGCATAATATAAATGTATGTTGTAAAATGATAATGATCAAAAATTTGTACTAATATTTTGTCAAAGTTTGCTAGTGCTATCTCTTCCCGTTTCGAAGATACGAGCGATTAAAGTTTTGTAAGAAAAATCATAAATTTGTTGATTGGATATCGAAGTGGAAGAAACTATCAAAGAGAATGTTGAAGTGGGAGAAGCAATGAAATAGGATATTGAAGTGGCAGAAACAATCAAAGAGGAAATTGAAGTTGAGTAAGCAATCAAAGAGGATACCAAGGTGGTAGAAGCATTCAAAGAAGATGACGAAGTGAAAAAGCAATCAAAGACGATATCGAAATGGAAGAAGCAGTCAAAGACGATATCGAAGTGGGAGAAGCAATCAAAGAGGATATCGAAGTTAAAGAAGCAGTCAAAGATGATGTCGAAGTGGAAAAAACATTCAAAGAAGATGACGAAGTGAGAGAAGCATTCAAAAAGGATGTCAAGGATGACAATAAAAAAACAGTTCCACCAAAAATTTACACCAATATTTTGTACAAGTTTGCTAGGGCTAGCTCTTCCCGTTTAGAAGATATGAGCGATTGAAGTTTTGTATGAAACACCACAATTTTGTAGAGCGCATAATGAAGTAACTGAAGCAATTAAAGAGGATATGAAGTAGAAGAAGCATTTTAAAAGGATAACGAAGTGGAACATGCAAAAATAGAAGATGTGGAGGCGGAAGAAACAATAAAAGAGGATGACGAAGTGTAACAAGCAATCAAAGAGAATGTTCGAATAGTGGATGTCGCATAATAAAAAAAAATTGACGTTCAAAAATGATCATAGTGGATGAGGCATAAATAAAAAAAAATTGATGTTCCAAAATGATCACAGTGGATGTTGCATAATAAAAAAAAAATTGACGTTCCAAAAGTGATCATTGTGGATGAGGCATAATTTAAAAAAAAATTGACGTTCCAAAATGATCATTGCTGATGAGGCATAATTAAAAAAAATTGATGTTCCAAAATTATCACAGTGGATGTTGCATAATAAAAAAAAAGAAATTGACGTTCCAAAATAATCATTGTGGATGAGGCATAATTTAAAAAAAATGATTTTCCAAAATGATCACAAAAGATTTTGCATAATAAAAAAAATGACGTTCCAAAAGTGATCATTGTGGATGAGGCATAATTTAAAACAAAATGATGTTCCAAAATGATCACAAAGGATTTTGCATAGTAAAAAAAAATTGACGTTCCAAAAGTGATCATTGTGGATGAGGCATAATTAAAAAAAATTGATTTTCCAAAAAGATCACAAAGGATTTTGCATAATAAAAAAAAATAATTGACGTTCCAAAGTGATCATTGTGGATGAGGCATAATAAAAAAAAATGATGTTCCAAAATGATCACAGTGGATGATGCATAATAAAAAAAAATAATAATTGACGTTCCAAAGTGATCATTGTGGATGAGGCATAATTAAAAAAATGATGTACCAAAATGATCACAGTGGATGTTGCATAATAAAAAAAAAATGACGTTTCAAAGTGATCATTGTGGATGAGGCATAATTGAAAAAAAATGATGTTACAAAATGATCACAGTGGATGATGCATAATAAAAAAAAAAATAATAATTGACGTTCCAAAGTGATCATTGTGGATGAGGCATAATTAAAAAAAATGATGTTCCAAAATGATCACAGTGGATGATGCATAATAAAAAAAAATAATAATTGACGTTCCAAAGTGATCATTGTGGATGAGGCATAATTAAAAAAATGATGTACCAAAATGATCACAGTGGATGTTGCATAATAAAAAAAAAATGACGTTTCAAAGTGATCATTGTGGATGAGGCATAATTGAAAAAAAATGATGTTACAAAATGATCACAGTGGATGATGCATAATAAAAAAAAAAAAATTGACGTTCCAAAGTGATCATTGTGGATGAGGCATAATTAAAAAAATGATGTACCAAAATGATCACAGTGGATGTTGCATAATAAAAAAAAAATGACGTTTCAAAGTGATCATTGTGGATGAGGCATAATTTAAAACAAAATGATGTTCCAAAATGATCACAAAGGATTTTGCATAGTAAAAAAAAATTGACGTTCCAAAAGTGATCATTGTGGATGAGGCATAATTAAAAAAAATTGATTTTCCAAAAAGATCACAAAGGATTTTGCATAATAAAAAAAAATAATTGACGTTCCAAAGTGAACATTGTGGATGAGGCATAATAAAAAAAATGATGTACCAAAATGATCACAGTGGATGTTGCATAATACAAAAAAAAAATAATAATTGACGTTCCAAAGTGATCATTGTGGATGAGGCATAATTAAAAAAAATGATGTTCCAAAATGATCACAGTGGATGATGCATAATAAAAAAAAATAATAATTGACGTTCCAAAGTGATCATTGTGGATGAGGCATAATTAAAAAAATGATGTACCAAAATGATCACAGTGGATGTTGCATAATAAAAAAAAAAATGACGTTTCAAAGTGATCATTGTGGATGAGGCATAATTGAAAAAAAATGATGTTCCAAAATGATCACAGTGGATGATGCATAATAAAAAAATAAAAAATAATTGACGTTCCAAAGTGATCCTTGTGGATGAGGCGTAATTAAAAAAATGATGTACTAAAATGATCATAGTGGATGTTGCATAATAAAAAAAATAATTGACGTTCCAAAGTGATCATTGTGGATGAGGCATAATTAAAAAAAATGATGTTCCAAAATGATCACAGTGGATGTTGCATAATAAAAAAAAAATAATTGACGTTCCAAAGTGATCATTGTGGATGAGGCATAATTAAAAAAAATGATGTACCAAAATGATCACAGTGGATGTTGCATAATAAAAAAAAATAATTGACGTTCCAAAGTGATCATTGTGGATGAGGCATAATTTAAAACAAAATGATGTTCCAAAATGATCACAAAGGATTTTGCATAGTAAAAAAAAATTGACGTTCCAAAAGTGATCATTGTGGATGAGGCATAATTAAAAAAAATTGATTTTCCAAAAAGATCACAAAGGATTTTGCATAATAAAAAAAAATAATTGACGTTCCAAAGTGATCATTGTGGATGAGGCATAATAAAAAAAATGATGTACCAAAATGATCACAGTGGATGTTGCATAATACAAAAAAAAAATAATAATTGACGTTCCAAAGTGATCATTGTGGATGAGGCATAATTAAAAAAAATGATGTTCCAAAATGATCACAGTGGATGATGCATAATAAAAAAAAATAATAATTGACGTTCCAAAGTGATCATTGTGGATGAGGCATAATTAAAAAAATGATGTACCAAAATGATCACAGTGGATGTTGCATAATAAAAAAAAAAATGACGTTTCAAAGTGATCATTGTGGATGAGGCATAATTAAAAAAAATTATGTACCAAAATGATCACAGTGGATGTTGCATAATAAAAAAAAATTGACGTTCCAAAGTGATCATTGTGAATGAGGCATAATTAAAAAAAATGATGTACCAAAATATCACAGTGGATGTTGCATAATAAAAAAAAAAAATGGACGTTCCAAAGTGATCATAGTGGATGAGGCATAATTGAAAAAAATGATGTTCCAAAATGATCACAGTGGATGATGCATAATAAAAAAAAAATAATTGACGTTCCAAAGTGATCATTGTGGATGAGGCATAATTAAAAAAAAATGATGTACCGAAATGATCACAGTGGATGTTGCATAATAAAAAAAATAAATAATTGACGTTCCAAAGTGATCATTGTGGATGAGGCATAATTAAAAAAATGTGGATGTTCCAAAATAAACATGATGAACGTTGCATACTAAAAAAAAAAAAAAAAATGTATGTTCCAAAATGATGATGATGACCTTTGCAAAAACTATGAAAGTTATCTCATGTCCCTCCACCACCATTATATAGAATCAAGCAAATTTACAGTAATTTTATAGTACACACAAGCCGTGGGCTCCCTACAAAAACAGAATGAAAATTACGGCAAACGAAATATACGGTTTACGGTAATCATACAGAAATATTTTGTATGGGACAATTTTTTTTTTGTATGAAAGACATTTTTTTTTTCATGGATCCGGATATAAAAAAATGTCCTCAGCAACATTAGTTTTTGCACCAACGCTTTAAGACCTATACTTTCCGAGATACGAGGTGGATGGGAGCGAATGGGGGACAAAAGGGGTACTTTAGGATTTATTCCCAACTCACCGGAACTCCCTCTATACGATCCCACCAAACATTTTCACCCTACGAGGTGGCATCTGGGAGAACAAACATGTCAATGAGTCAGTCAGTCAGTGAGTGGTAATCGAGCTTTATATAATATAACTAGAGGTTGCGTTGTGCGCGAGCTGCTCGCAGCTCGCGTGTTTTTCTTTTAGTCGAAGAAGTAATTAAAGAGGATATCGAGCTGATAAAAGCCATCAAAGAGGATATCCATGTGTAAGAAGCAGTCAAAGACGATATCGAAATGGAAGAAGTAATCAAATCAAAGAGGATTTCCAAGTGGAAGCAGCAATTAAAGAGGATATTGAAGTGAAAGAAGCAATCAAATAGGATATCGAAGCAGCAGAAACAATCATAGAGGAAATTAAAGTTGAGTAAGCAATCAAAGAGGATACCGAGGTGGTAAGAGCATTCTAAGAGGATGACGTAGTAAAAAAAGCAATCAAAGACGATATCGAAGTGGAAGAAACAGTCAAAAACGATATCGAAGTGGAAGGTGCAATCAAAGAGGATATTGAAGTGAAAGAAGCAATCAATTAGGATATCGAAGTAGCAGAAACAATCAAAGAGGAAATTAAAGTTGAGTAAGCAATCAAAGAGGATACCGAGGTGGTAGAAGCGTTCTAAGAGGATGACGAAGTGAAAAAAGCAATCAAAGACGATATCGAAGTGGAAGAAACCGTCAAAAACGATATCGAAGTGGAAGAAGCAATCAAAGAGGATATTGAAGTGAAATAAGCAATCAAATAGGATATCGAAGTAGCAGAAACAATCAAAAAGGAAATTAAAGTTGAGTAAGCAATCAAAGAGGATACCGAGGTGGTAGAAGCGTTCTAAGAGGATGACGAAGTGAAAAAAGCAATCAAAGACGATATCGAAGTGGAAGAAACAGTCAAAGACGATATCGAAGTGGAAGAAGCAATCAAAGAGGATATCGAAGTGGAAGAAGCAATCAAAGAGGATATCGAAGTGGAAGAAGCAATCAAAGAGGGTATTGAAGTGGAAGAAGCCATCACAGAGGATATCGAAGTGAAAATGCTATCAAAAACGATATCGAAGATGAAGACGCAATCAAAGAGAATATTGCAGTGAAAGAAGCAATCAAAAGGAAATCGAAGGTGATATCGAATTGGTAGAAGCAATAAAAGAGGATATCAAAGTGAAAGAAGCAATCAAAGAGGATATCGAGCTGTTTAACGTTATCGAAGAGGATATCCATGTGTAAGAAGCAGTCAAAGACGATCGAAATGGAAGAAGCAATCAAATCAAAGAGGATATCCAAGTGGAAGCAGCAATCAAAGATGATATCGAAGTGAAAGAAGCAATCAAAGAGGATATTGAAGTGAAAGAAGCAATCAAATAGGATATCGAAGTAGCAGAAACAATTAAAGAGGAAATTGAAATTGAGTAAAAGACGTCGAGGACAAGGATAAAAATAAAAAACGGTTTCACCAAAAACTTATACTAATATTTTGTAAAAGTTTCCTCGAGCTATCTCTTCCCGTTTAAAAGATACGAGCGATTTAAGTTTTGTATGAAAACCCATAATTTTGTGGAGTGGAAATTGAAGTAAAAGAAGCAATTTAAGAAGACATATAAGTAGAAAAAGACATTAAAAAGGATATCAAAGTGGAAGAAGCAAAAATAGAGGATATCGAGGTGAAAGAAGCATTCAAAAAGGATGTCAAGAGCAACGATGGTAATAAAAAAACTATTCGACCAAAAATTTGAACCAATATTTTGTAAAAGTTTGCTAGGCGTAACTGTTCCCGTTTAGAAGATACGAGCGATTTAAGTTTTGTATGAAAACCCATAATTTTGTGGAGTGGAAATTGAAGTAAAAGAAGGAATTGAAGAAGACATATAAGTAGAAAAAGACATTAAAAAGGATATCAAAGTGGAAGAAGCAAAAATAGAGGATATCGAGGTGAAAGAAGCATTCCAAAAGGATGTCAAGAGCAATGATGGTAATAAAAAAACTATTCGACCAAAAATTTGAACCAATATTTTGTAAAAGTTTGCTAGGCGTAACTGTTCCCGTTTAGAAGATACGAGCGATTTAAGATTTGTATTAAAACCCATAATTTTGTAGAGTGGAAATTGTAGTAAAAGAAGCAATTAAGAAAATATATAAGTAGATAAAGCAATTAAAAAGGATATCAAAGTGGAAGAAGCAAAAATAGAGGATATCGAAGTGAAAGAAGCATTCAAAAAGGATGTCAAGATCAATGATGGTAATAAAAAAAATATTCGACCAAAAATTTGTACCAATATTTTGTAAAAGTTTGCTAGGCGTAACTGTTCCCGTTTAGAAGATACGAGCGATTTAAGATTTGTATTAAAACCCATAATTTTGTAGAGTGGAAATTGTAGTAAAAGAAGCAATTAAGAAAATATATAAGTAGATAAAGCAATTAAAAAGGATATCAAAGTGGAAGAAGCAAAAATAGAGGATATCGAAGTGAAAGAAGCATTCAAAAAGGATGTCAAGATCAATGATGGTAATAAAAAAAATATTCGACCAAAAATTTGTACCAATATTTTGTAAAAGTTTGGTAGGCGTAACTGTTCCCGTTTAGAAGATACGAGCGATTTAAGATTTGTATTAAAACCCATAATTTTGTAGAGTGGGAATTGAAGTAAAAGAAGCAATTGAGAAAATATATAAGTAGATAAAGCAATTAAAAAGGATATCAAAGTGGAAGAAGCAAAAATAGAGGATATCGAGGTGAAAGAAGCATTCAAAGAGGAAGACAAAGTAAGAGAAGCATTCGAAAAGGATGTCAAGGGCAATGATGGTATTAAAAAAACTATTCCACCAAAAATTAGTACCAATATTTTGTAAAAGTTTGCTGGGGGTAACTCTTCCCGTTTAGAAGATACGAGCGATTTAAGATTTGTATTAAAACCCATAATTTTGTAGAGTCGATATTGAAGTAAGAGAAGTAATTGAAGAAAATAGAAAAAAACAATTCATAAGTATATTGAAGTAAAAATGCCATCAAAGAGGATTTCGAAGTTATAGAAACAATTAAAGAGGATATCAATGTGAAAGAAACATTCGAAAACGAAAAGGAAGTGAGAGAAGAATTCAAAATGATGGCAAGGGCGATGATGACCGTAAAATAACGATTCCACCCAAAATTAATGCTACAAAAAAAAATAATTTTCCAAAATGATCACAGTGGATGTTGCATAATAAAAAAAAATTGACGTTCCAAAATGATCATGTGGATGAGGCATAATTTAAAAAAAATGATCACAGTGGATGATGCATAATAAAAAAAAAATTGACGTTCCAAAGTGATCATTGTGGATGAGGCGTAATTAAAAAAATGATGTACCAAAATGATCACAGTGGATGTTGCATAATACAAAAAAATAATAATAATTGACGTTCCAAAGTGATCATTGTGGATGAGGCATAATTAAAAAAAATTATGTTCCAAAATGATCACAGTGGATGATGCATAATAAAAAAAAATATGTACCAAAATGATCACAGTGGATGTTGCATAATAAAAAAATAAATAATTGACGTTCCAAAGTGATCATTGTGGATGAGGCATAATTAAAAAAAATGATGTACCAAAATGATTACAGTGGATGTTGCATAATAAAAAAAAAATAATTGACGTTCCAAAGTGATCATTGTGGATGAGGCATAATAAAAAAAATGATGTACCAAAATGATCACAGTGGATGTTGCATAATAAAAAAAAAATTGACGTTCCAAAGTGATCATTGTGGATAAGGCATAATTAAAAAAAATGATGTACCAAAATGATCACAGTGGATGTTGCATAATAAAAAAAATAATAATTGACGTTCCAATGTGATCATTGTGGATGAGGCATAATTAAAAAAAAATGATGTTCCAAAATGATCACAGTGGATGATGCATAATAAAAAAATAAAAAATAATTGACGTTCCAAAGTGATCATTGTGGATGAGGCATAATTAAAAAAAATGATGTACCAAAATGATTACAGTGGATGTTGCATAATAAAAAAAAAATAATTGACGTTCCAAAGTGATCATTGTGGATGAGGCGTAATTAAAAAAATGATGTACCAAAATGATCACAGTGGATGTTGCATAATAAAAAAAAAATTGACGTTCCAAAGTGATCATTGTGGATAAGGCATAATTAAAAAAAATGATGTACCAAAATGATCACAGTGGATGTTGCATAATAAAAAAAAAATAATTGACGTTCCAATGTGATCATTGTGGATGAGGCATAATTAAAAAAAAATGATGTTCCAAAATGATCACAGTGGATGATGCATAATAAAAAAATAAAAAATAATTGACGTTCCAAAGTGATCATTGTGGATGAGGCGTAATTAAAAAAATGATGTACCAAAATGATCATAGTGGATGTTGCATAATAAAAAAAATAAAAAATTGACGTTCCAAAGTGATCATTGTGGATGAGGCATAATTTAAAAAAATGATGTACCAAAATATCACAGTGGATGATGCATAATAAAAAAAAAATTGACGTTCCAAAGTGATCATTGTGGATGAGGCATAATTAAAAAAAATGATGTACCAAAATGATCACAGTGGATGTTGCATAATAAAAAAAAATAATTGACGTTCCAAAGTGATCATTGTGGATGAGTCATAATTAAAAAAATGTGGATGTTCCAAAATAAACATGATGAACGTTGCATACTAAAAAAAAAAAAAAATTGGATGTTCCAAAATGATGATGATGACCTTTGCAAAAACTATGAAAGTTGTCTCATGCCCCTCCACCACCATTATATAGAATCAAGCAAATTTACAGTAATTTTATAGTACACACAAGCCATGGGCTCCCTACAAAAACAGTATGAAAATTACGGCAAACGAAATATACGGTTTACGGTATTCATACAGAAATATTTTGTATGGGACAATTTTATTTTTGTATGAAAGACAATTTTTTTTTCATGGAACCGGATATAAAAAAATGTCCTCTGCAACATTAGTTTTTGCACCAACTCTCTAAGACCTATACTTTCCGAGATACGAGGTCGATGTGAGCGAATGGGGGACAAAAGGGGTACTTTAGGATTTATTCCCAACTCATCGGAACTCCCTCTATACGATCCCACCAAACATTTTCACCTTACGAGGTGGCATCTGGGAGAACAAACATGTCAATGAGTCAGTCAGTCAGTCAGTCAGTGAGTGGTAATCGAGCTTTATATAATATAACTAGAGGTTGCGTTGTGCGCGAGCTGCTCGCAGCTCGCGTGTTTTTCTTTTAGTCTAAGAAGTAATTAAAGAGGATATCGAGCTGTTAAAAGCCATCAAAGAGGATATCCATGTGTAAGAAGCAGTAAAGACGATATCGAAATGGAAGAAGCAATCAAATCAAAGAGGATTTCCAAGTGGAAGCAGCAATCAAAGAGGATATTGAAGTGAAAGAAGCAATCAAATAGGATATCGAAGCAGCAGAAACAATCAATGAGGAAATTAAAGTCGAGTAAGCAATCAAAGAGGATACCGAGGTGGTAAGAGCATTCTAAGAGGATGACGAAGTAAAAAATGCAATCAAAGACGATATCGAAGTGGAAGAAACAGTCAAAAACGATATCGAAGTGATAGAAGCAATCAAAGAGGATATTGAAGGGAAAGAAGCAATCAAATAGGATACCGAAGTAGCAGAAACAATCAAAGAGGAAATTAAAGTTGAGTAAGCAATCAAAGAGGATACCGAGGTGGTAGAAGCGTTCTAAGAGGATGACGAAGTGAAAAAAGCAATCGAAGACGATATCGAAGTGGAAGAAACAGTCAAAAACGATATCGAAGTGGAAGAAGCAATCAAAGAGGATATTGAAGTGAAAGAAGCAATCAAATAGGATATCGAAGTAGCAGAAACAATCAAAGAGGAAATTAAAGTTGAGTAAGCAATCAAAGAGGATACCGAGGTGGTAGAAGCGTTCTAAGAGGATGACGAAGTGAAAAAAGCAATCAAAGACGATATCGAAGTGGAAGAAACAGTCAAAGACGATATCGAAGTGGAAGAAGCAATCAAAGAGGATATCGAAGTGGAAGAAGCAATCAAAGAGGATATCGAAGTGGACGAAGCAATCAAAGAGGGTATCGAAGTGGAAGAAGCCACCACAGAGGATATCGAAGTGAAAATGCTATCAAAAACGATATCGAAGATGAAGACGCAATCAAAGAGAATATTGCAGTGCAAGAAGCAATCAAAAGGAAATCGAAGATGATATCGAATAGGTAGAAGCAATAAAAGAGGATATCAAAGTGGAAGAAGCAATCAAAGAGGATATCGAGCTGTTTAAAGTTATCGAAGAGGATATCCATGTGTAAGAAGCAATCAAAGACGATCGAAATGGAAAAAGCAATCAAATCAAAGAGGATATCCAAGTGGAAGCAGCAATCAAAAATGATATTGAAGTGGAAGAAGCAATCAAAGAGGATATTGAAGTGAAAGAAGCAATCAAATAGGATATCGAAGTAGCAGAAACAATTAAAGAGGAAATTGAAATTGAGTAAAAGACGTCGAGGACAATGATATAAATAAAAAACGGTTTCACCAAAAACTTATACTAATATTTTGTAAAAGTTTCCTCGAGCTATCTCTTCCCGTTTAAAAGATACGAGCGATTTAAGTTTTGTATGAAAACTTATAATTTTGTGGAGTGGAAATTGAAGTAAAAGAAGCAATTGAAGAAGACATATAAGTAGAAAAAGACATTAAAAAGGATATCAAAGTGAAAGAAGCAAAAATAGAGGATATCGAGGTGAAAGAAGCATTTAAAGTGGAAGACCAAGTAAGAGAAGCATTCAAAACGGATGTCAAGGGCAATGATTGTATTAAAAAAACTATTCCACCAAAAATTTGTACCAATATTTTGTAAAAGTTTGCTAGGCGTAACTGTTCCCGTTTAGAAGATACGAGCGATTTAAGATTTGTATTAAAACCCATAATTTTGTAGAGTGGGAATTGAAGTAAAAGAAGCAATTGAAGAAAACATATAAGTAGAAAAAGCAAATAAAAAGGATATCAAAGTGTAAGAAGCAAAAATAGAGGATATCGAGGTGAAAGAAGCATTTAAAGTGGAAGACGAAGTAAGAGAAGCATTCAAAACGGATGTCAAGGGCAATGATGGTATTAAAAAAACTATTCCACCAAAAATTTGTACCAATATTTTGTAAAAGTTTGCTAGGCGTAACTGTTCCCGTTTAGAAGATACGAGCGATTTAAGATTTGTATTAAAACCCATAATTTTGTAGAGTGGAAATTGTAGTAAAAGAAGCAATTGAAGAAAATATATAAGTAGAAAAAGCAATTAAAAAGGATATCAAAGTGGAAGAAGCAAAAATAGAGGATATCGAGGTGAAAGAAGCATTCAAAGCGGAAGACGAAGTAAGAGAAGCATTCAAAAAGGATCTCAAGGGCAATGATGGTATTAAAAAAACTAATCCACCAAAAATTAGTACCAATATTTTGTAAAAGTTTGCTGGGGGTAACTCTTCCCGTTTAGAAGATATGAGCGATTTAAGATTTGTATTAAAACCCATAATTTTGTAGAGTCGATATTGAAGTAAGAGAAGTAATTGAAGAAAATAGAAAAATAGAAAAAACAATTCAAAAGTATATTGAAGTAAAAATGCCATCAAAGAAGATTTCGAAGTTATAGAAACAATTAAAGAGGATATCAATGTGGAAGAAACATTCGAAAACGAAAAGGAAGTGAGAGAAGAATTCAAAATGATGGCAAGGGCGACGATGACCATAAAATAACGATTCCACCAAAAACTTGTGCTACAAAAAAAAATTGATTTTCCAAAATGATCACAATGGATGTTGCATAATAAAAAAAAATTGACGTTCCAAAATGATCATGTGGATGAGGCATAATTTAAAAAAAATGATGTTCCAAAATGATCACAGTGGATGATGCATAATAAAAAAAATAATAATAATTGACGTTCCAAAATGATCATTGTGGATGAGGCGTAATTAAAAAAAATGATGTTCCAAAATGATCACAGTGGATGATGCATAATAAAAAAAAAAATTGACGTTCCAAAGTGATCATTGTGGATGAGGCGTAATTAAAAAAATGATGTACCCAAATGATCACAGTGGATGTTGCATAATACAAAAAAAAAAAAAAATTGACGTTCCAAAGTGATCATTGTGGATGAAGCATAATTAAAAAAAATGATGTTCCAAAATGATCACAGTGGATGATGCATAATAAAAAAAAAATTGACGTTCCAAAGTGATCATTGTGGATGAGGCATAATTAAAAAAAATTATGTACCAAAATGATCACACTGATGTTGCATAATAAAAAAATAATTGACGTTCCAAAGTGATCATTGTGGATGAGGCATAATTAAAAAAAATGATGTACCAAAATGATCACAGTGGATGTTGCATAAAAAAAAAAAATAATAATTGACGTTCCAAAGTGATCATTGTGGATGAGGCATAATAAAAAAAAATGATGTACCAAAATATCACAGTGGATGTTGCATAATAAAAAAAAATAATAATAATTGACGTTCCAAAGTGATCATTGTGGATGAGGCATAATTAAAAAAATGACGTACCAAAATGATCACAGTGGATGTTGCATAATAAAAAAAATGACGTTCCAAAGTGATCATTGTGGATGAGGCATAATTAAAAAAAATTATGTGTTGCATGATAAAAAAAAAATAATTGACGTTCCAAAGTGATCATTGTGGATGAGGCGTAATTAAAAAAATGATGTACCAAAATTATTACAGTGGATGTTGCATAATAAAAAAAATAATTGACGTTCCAAAGTGATCATTGTGGATGAGGCATAATAAAAAAAATTATGTACCAAAATGATCACAGTGGATGTTGCATAATACAAAAAAAATAATAATAATTGACGTTCCAAAGTGATCATTGTGGATGAGGCATAATTAAAAAAAATGATGTACCAAAATGATCACAGTGGATGTTGCATAATAAAAAAAAAAAATAATTGACGTTCCAAAGTGATCATTGTGGATGAGGCATAATTAAAAAAATGTGGATGTTCCAAAATAAACATGATGAACGTTGCATACTAAAAAAAAAAAAAAAATTGGATGTTCCAAAATGATGATGATGACCTTTGCAAAAAACTATGAAAGTTATCTCATGTCCCTCCACCACCATTATATAGAATCAAGCAAATTTACAGTAATTTTATAGTACACACAAGCCGTGGGCTCCCTACAAAAACAGTATGAAAATTACGGCAAACGAAATATACGGTTTACGGTATTCATACAGAAATATTTTGTATGGGACAATTTTTTTTTTGTATGAAAGACAATTTTTTTTTCATGGAACCGGATATAAAAAAATGTCCTCTGCAACATTAGTTTTTGCACCAACTCTCTAAGACCTATACTTTCCGAGATACGAGGTCGATGTGAGCGAATGGGGGACAAAAGGGGTACTTTAGGATTTATTCCCAACTCATCGGAACTCCCTCTATACGATCCCACCAAACATTTTCACCCTACGAGGTGGCATCTGGGAGAACAAACATGTCAATGAGTCAGTCAGTCAGTCAGTCAGTGAGTGGTAATCGAGCTTTATATAATATAACTAGAGGTTGCGTTGTGCGCGAGCTGCTCGCAGCTCGCGTGTTTTTCTTTTAGTCGAAGAAGTAATTAAAGAGGATATCGAGCTGTTAAAAGCCATCAAAGAGGATATCCATGTGTAAGAAGCAGTCAAAGACGATATCGAAATGGAAGAAGCAATCAAATCAAAGAGGATTTCCAAGTGGAAGAAGCAATCAAAGAGGATATTGAAGTGAAAGAAGCAATCAAATAGGATATCGAAGTAGCAGAAACAATCAAAGAGGAAATTATAGTTGAGGAAGAAATCAAAGAGGATACCAAGGTGGTAGAAGCATTCTAAGAGGATGACGAAGTAAAAAAAGCAATCAATGACGATATCGAAGTGGAAGAAGCAATCCAATGGATATTGAAGATGAAGAAGGAATAAAAGAGGATATCGAAGCGGAACAAGCAATCGTAGAGGATATCAAAGTTAAAGAAGCCATCAAAGAGGATACCAATGTGGAAGAAGCAATCAAAGAGGATATCGAAGTGGAACAAGCAATCAAAGAGAAAAAAATTGGATGTTCCAAAATGATCATGATAATGGTTGTATAAAAAAAAATTGAACGTTGCAAAAAAGATCATGATGAACGTTGCATAAAAAAAATCTGGACGTTCCAAAATGATCAGGATTGACGTTGCATAATATAAATGTATGTTGTAAAATGATAATGATCAAAAATTTGTACTAATATTTTGTCAAAGTTTGCTAGTGCTATCTCTTCCCGTTTAGAAGATACGAGCGATTAAAGTTTTGTAAGAAAAATCATAAATTTGTTGATTGGATATCGAAGTGGAAGAAACTATCAAAGAGAATGTTGAAGTGGAAGAAGCAATCAAATAGGATATCGAAGTGGCAGAAACAATCAAAGAGCAAATTGAAGTTGAGTAAGCAATCAAAGAGGATACCGAGGCGGTAGAAGCATTCAAAGAAGATGACGAAGTGAAAAAAGCAATCAAAGACGATATCGAAATGGAAGAAGCAGTCAAAGACGATATCGAAGAGGGAGAAACAATCAAAGAGGAAATTGAAGTTGAGTAAGCAATCAAAGAGGATACCGAGGTGGTAGAAGCATTCAAAGAAGATGACGAAGTGAAAAAAGCAATCAAAGACGATATCGAAATGGAAGAAGCAGTCAAAGACGATATCGAAGTGGGAGAAGCAATCAAAGAGGATATCGAAGTTAAAGAAGCAGTCAAAGATGATGTCGAAGTGGAAAAAACATTCAAAGAAGATGACGAAGTGAGAGAAGCATTCAAAAAGGATGTCAAGGATGACAATAAAAAAACAGTTGCACCAAAAATGTATACCAATATTTTGTACAAGTTTGCTAGGGCTATCTCTTCCCGTTTAGAAGATACGAGCGATTGAAGTTTTGTATGAAAGACCACAATTTTGTAGAGAGCATAATGAAGTAACTGAAGCAATTAAAGAGGATATGAAAGTAGAAGAAGCATTTTAAAGGGATAACGAAGTGGAACATGCAAAAATAGAAGATGTCGAGGCGGAAGAAACAATCAAAGAGGGTATCGAAGTGGAAGAAGCCATCACAGAGGATATCGAAGTGAAAATGCTATCAAAGACGATATCGAAGATGATATCGAAGTGGAAGGAGTAAACAAAGAGGATATTGAAGTGGGAGAAGCAATCAAATAGGATATCGAAGTAGCAAAAACAATCAAAGAGGAAATTGAAGTTGACTAAGGAATCAAAGAGGATACCGAGTTGGTAGAAGTATTCAAAGAGGATGACGAAGTGAAAAAAGCAATCAAAGACGATATCGAAGTGAAAGAAATAGTCAAAGACGATATCAAAATGGAACAAGCAATCAAAGCGGATATCGAAGTGGAAGAAGCAATCAAAGAGGATATCAAAGTGGAAGAAGCCATCACAGGATATCGAAGTAAAAATGCAATCAAAAACGATATCGAATATGAAGACGCAATCAAAGAAAATATTGCAGTGCAAGAAGCAATCAAACGGAAATCAAAGAGGAAGGAGCCCTTACAGAGGATGCCGAAGTGAAAATGCCATCAAAGAGGATATCAAAGATGAAGAAGCAATCCAATGGATATTGAAGATGAAGAAGGAATAAAAGAGGATATCGAAGTGGAACAAGCAATCGTAGAGGATATCAAAGTTAAAGAAGCAATCAAATAGGATATCAATGTGGAAGAAGCAATCAAAGAGGATATCGAAGTGGAACAAGCAATCAAAGAGAAAAAAATTGGATGTTCCAAAATGATCATGATAATAGTTGTATAAAAAAAATTGAACGTTGCAAAAAAGATCATGATGAACGTTGCATAAAAAAAATCTGGACGTTCCAAAATGATCAGGATTGACGTTGCATAATATAAATGTATGTTGTAAAATGATAATGATCAAAAATTTGTACTAATATTTTGTCAAAGTTTGCTAGTGCTATCTCTTCCCGTTTAGAAGATACGAGCGATTAAAGTTTTGTAAGAAAAATCATAAATTTGTTGATTGGATATCGAAGTGGAAGAAACTATCAAAGAGAATGTTGAAGTGGAAGAAGCAATCAAATAGGATATCGAAGTGGCAGAAACAATCAAAGCGGAAATTGAAGTTGAGTAAGCAATCAAAGAGGATACCAAGGTGGTAGAAGCATTCAAAGAAGATGACGAAGTGAAAAAGCAATCAAAGACGATATCGAAATGGAAGAAGCAGTCAAAGACGATATCGAAGTGGGAGAAGCAATCAAAGAGGATATCGAAGTTAAAGAAGCAGTCAAAGATGATGTCGAAGTGGAAAAAACATTCAAAGAAGATGACGAAGTGAGAGAAGCATTCAAAAAGGATGTCAAGGATGACAATAAAAAAACAGTTCCACCAAAAATTTATACCAATATTTTGTACAAGTTTGCTGGGGCTATCTCTTCCCGTTTAGAAGATATGAGCGATTGAAGTTTTGTATGAAACACCACAATTTTGTAGAGCGCATAATGAAGTAACTGAAGCAATTAAAGAGGATATGAAGTAGAAGAAGCATTTTAAAAGGATAACGAAGTGGAAGATGCAAAAATAGAAGATGTGGAGGCGGAAGAAACAATAAAAGAGGATGACGAAGTGTAACAAGCAATCAAAGAGAATATTCGAATAGTGGATGTTGCATAATAAAAAATAAAAATTGACGTTCCAAAGTGATCATTGTGGATGAGGCATAATTTAAAAAAATGATGTATCAAAATGATCACAGTGGATGTTGCATAATACAAAAAAAATAATAATAATTGACGTTCCAAAGTGATCATTGTGGATGAGGCGTAGTTAAAAAAATGATGTACCAAAATGATCACAGTGGATGTTGCATAATACAAAAAAAATAATAATAATTGACGTTCCAAAGTGATCATTGTGGATGAGGCATAATTAAAAAAAAATGATGTTCCAAAATGATCACAGTGGATGTTGCAGAATAAAAAAAATAATAATAATTGACGTTCCAAAGTGATCATTGTGGATGAGGCGTAGTTAAAAAAATGATGTACCAAAATGATCACAGTGGATGTTGCATAATACAAAAAAAATAATAATAATTGACGTTCCAAAGTGATCATTGTGGATGAGGTATAATTAAAAAAAATGATGTTCCAAAATGATCACAGTGGATGTTGCATAATAAAAAAAAAATAATTGACGTTCCAAAGTGATCATTGTGGATGAGGCATAATTAAAAAAAATGATGTACCAAAATATCACAGTGGATGTTGCATAATAAAAAAAAAATTGACGTTCCAAAGTGATCATAGTGGATGAGGCATAATTGAAAAAAAAAATGATGTTACAAAATGATCACAGTGGATGATGCATAATAAAAAAAAATAATAATTGACGTTCCAAAGTGATCATTGTGGATGAGGCATAATTAAAAAAATGATGTACCAAAATGATCACAGTGGATGTTGCATAATAAAAAAAAAAATGACGTTTCAAAGTGATCATTGTGGATGAGGCATAATTGAAAAAAAAATGATGTTACAAAATGATCACAGTGGATGATGCATATTAAAAAAAAAAAATAATTGACGTTCCAAAGTGATCATTGTGGATGAGGCATAATTAAAAAAATGATGTACCAAAATGATCACAGTGGATGTTGCATAATAAAAAAAAAAAATGACGTTTCAAAGTGATCATTGTGGATGAGGCATAATTAAAAAAATGTGGATGTTCCAAAATAAACATGATGAACGTTGCATACTAAAAAAAAAAAAAAAAATTGGATGTTCCAAAATGATGATGATGACCTTTGCAAAAACTATGAAAGTTATCTCATGTCCCTCCACCACCATTATATAGAATCAAGCAAATTTACAGTAATTTTATAGTACACACAAGCCGTGGGCTCCCTACAAAAACAGTATGAAAATTACGGCAAACGAAATTTACGGTTTACGGTATTCATACAGAAATATTTTGTATGGGACAATTTTTTTTTTGTATGAAAGACCATTTTTTTTTCATGGAACCGGATATAAAAAAATGTCCTCTGCAACATTAGTTTTTGCACCAACTCTCTAAGACCTATACTTTCCGAGATACGAGGTCGATGGGAGCGAATGGGGGACAAAAGGGGTACTTTAGGATTTATTCCCAACTCATCGGAACTCCCTCTATACGATCCCACCAAACATTTTCACCCTACGAGGGGGCATCTGGGAGAACAAACATGTCAATGAGTCAATCAGTCAGTCAGTCAGTGGTAATCGAGCTTTATATAATATAACTAGAGGTTGCGTAGTGCGCGAGTTGCACGCAACTCGCGTGTTATTGTTTTTGTCGAAGAAGCAATCAAAGAGGATTTCGAGCTGTTAAAAGCGATCAAAAAGGATATACATGTGTAAGAAGCAGTCAAAGACGATATCGAAATGGAAGAAGCAATCAAATCAAAGAAGATATCCAAATGGAAGCAGCAATCAAATATGATTTCGAAGTGCAAGAAGCAATCAAACAGGATATTGAAGTGAAAGCAGCAATCAAATAGGATATCGAATTAGCAGAAACTATTAAAGAGGAAATTGAAGTTGAGTAAGCAATCAAAGAGGATACCGAGGTGGTAGAAGCATTCTAAGATGACGAAGTGAAAAAAGCAATCAAAGACGATATCGAAGTGGAAGAAGCAATCAAAGAAGGTATCGAAGTGGAAGAAGCAATCTTAGAGGATATCGAAGTGGAAGAAGCAATCAAAGATGATATCGAAGTGGAAGAAGCAATCAAAGAGGATATTGAAGTGAAAGAAGCAATCAAATAGGATATCGAAGTAGCAGAAACAATCAAAGAGGAAATTAAAGTTGAGGAAGAAATCAAAGAGGATACCAAGGTGGTAGAAGCATTCTAAGAGGATGACGAAGTAAAAAAAGCAATCAAAGACGATATCGAAGTGGAAGAAGCAATCCAATGGATATTGAAGATGAAGAAGGAATAAAAGAGGATATCGAAGCGGAACAAGCAATCGTAGAGGATATCAAAGTTAAAGAAGCAATCAAAGATAAACAAGCAATCAAAGAGAAAAAAATTGGATGTTCCAAAATGATCATGATAATGGTTGTATAAAAAAAAATTGAACGTTGCAAAAAAGATCATGATGAACGTTGCATAAAAAAAAATCTGGACGTTCCAAAATGATCATGATTGACGTTGCATAATATAAATGTATGTTGCAAAATGATAATGATCAAAAATTTGTACTAATATTTTGTCAAAGTTTGCTAGTGCTATCTCTTCCCGTTTAGAAGATACGAGCGATTAAAGTTTTGTAAGAAAAATCATAAATTTGTTGATTGGATATCGAAGTGGAAGAAACTATCAAAGAGAATGTTGAAGTGGAAGAAGCAATCAAATAGGATATCGAAGTGGCAGAAACAATCGAAGAGGAAATTGAAGTTGAGTAAGCAATCAAAGAGGATACCGAGGCGGTAGAAGCATTCAAAGAAGATGACGAAGTGAAAAAAGCAATCAAAGACGATATCGAAATGGAAGAAGCAGTCAAAGACGATATCGAAGAGGGAGAAACAATCAAAGAGGAAATTGAAGTTGAGTAAGCAATCAAAGAGGATACCGAGGTGGTAGAAGCATTCAAAGAAGATGACGAAGTGAAAAAAGCAATCAAAGACGATATCGAAATGGAAGAAGCAGTCAAAGACGATATCGAAGTGGGAGAAGCAATCAAAGAGGATATCGAAGTTAAAGAAGCAGTCAAAGATGATGTCGAAGTGGAAAAAACATTCAAAGAAGATGACGAAGTGAGAGAAGCATTAAAAAAGGATGTCAAGGATGACAATAAAAAAACAGTTGCACCAAAAATTTATACCAATATTTTGTACAAGTTTGCTAGGGCTATCTCTTCCCGTTTAGAAGATACGAGCGATTGAAGTTTTGTATGAAAGACCACAATTTTGTAGAGAGCATAATGAAGTAACTGAAGCAATTAAAGAGGATATGAAAGTAGAAGAAGCATTTTAAAGGGATAACGAAGTGGAACATGCAAAAATAGAAGATGTCGAGGCGGAAGAAACAATCAAAGAGGATATCGAAGTGGAAGAAGCAATCAAAGAGGGTATCGAAGTGGAAGAAGCCATCACAGAGGATATCGAAGTGAAAATGCTATCAAAGACGATATCGAAGATGAAGACGCAATCAAAGAGAATAATGCAGTGCAAGAAGCAATCAAAAGGAAATCGAAGATGATATCGAAGTGGAAGGAGTAAACAAAGAGGATATTGAAGTGGGAGAAGCAATCAAATAGGATATCGAAGTAGCAAAAACAATCAAAGAGGAAATTGAAGTTGACTAAGGAATCAAAGAGGATACCGAGTTGGTAGAAGTATTCAAAGAGGATGACGAACTGAAAAAAGCAATCAAAGACTATATCGAAGTGAAAGAAATAGTCAAAGACGATATCAAAATGGAACAAGCAATCAAAGCGGATATCGAAGTGGAAGAAGCAATCAAAGAGGATATCAAAGTGGAAGAAGCCATCACAGGATATCGAAGTAAAAATGCAATCAAAAACGATATCGAATATGAAGACGCAATCAAAGAAAATATTGCAGTGCAAGAAGCAATCAAACGGAAATCAAAGAGGAAGGAGCCCTTACAGAGGATACCGAAGTGAAAATGCCATCAAAGAGGATATCAAAGATGAAGAAGCAATCCAATGGATATTGAAGATGAAGAAGGAATAAAAGAGGATATCGAAGTGGAAGAAGCAATCGTAGAGGATACCAAAGTTAAAGAAGCAATCAAATAGGATATCAATGTGGAAGAAGCAATCAAAGAGGATATCGAAGTGGAACAAGCAATCAAAGAGAAAAAAATTGGATGTTCCAAAATGATCATGATAATAGTTGTATAAAAAAAATTGAACGTTGCAATAAAGATCATGATGAACGTTGCATAAAAAAAATCTGGACGTTCCAAAATGATCAGGATTGACGTTGCATAATATAAATGTATGTTGTAAAATGATAATGATCAAAAATTTGTACTAATATTTTGTCAAAGTTTGCTAGTGCTATCTCTTCCCGTTTCGAAGATACGAGCGATTAAAGTTTTGTAAGAAAAATCATAAATTTGTTGATTGGATATCGAAGTGGAAGAAACTATCAAAGAGAATGTTGAAGTGGGAGAAGCAATCAAATAGGATATCGAAGTGGCAGAAACAATCAAAGAGGAAATTGAAGTTGAGTAAGCAATCAAAGAGGATACCAAGGTGGTAGAAGCATTCAAAGAAGATGACGAAGTGAAAAAGCAATCAAAGACGATATCGAAATGGAAGAAGCAGTCAAAGACGATATCGAAGTGGGAGAAGCAATCAAAGAGGATATCGAAGTTAAAGAAGCAGTCAAAGATGATGTCGAAGTGGAAAAAACATTCAAAGAAGATGACGAAGTGAGAGAAGCATTCAAAAAGGATGTCAAGGATGACAATAAAAAAACAGTTCCACCAAAAATTTACACCAATATTTTGTACAAGTTTGCTAGGGCTAGCTCTTCCCGTTTAGAAGATATGAGCGATTGAAGTTTTGTATGAAACACCACAATTTTGTAGAGCGCATAATGAAGTAACTGAAGCAATTAAAGAGGATATGAAGTAGAAGAAGCATTTTAAAAGGATAACGAAGTGGAACATGCAAAAATAGAAGATGTGGAGGCGGAAGAAACAATAAAAGAGGATGACGAAGTGTAACAAGCAATCAAAGAGAATGTTCGAATAGTGGATGTCGCATAATAAAAAAAAATTGACGTTCAAAAATGATCATAGTGGATGAGGCATAAATAAAAAAAAATTGATGTTCCAAAATGATCACAGTGGATGTTGCATAATAAAAAAAAATTGACGTTCCAAAAGTGATCATTGTGGATGAGGCATAATTAAAAAAAAAATTGACGTTCCAAAATGATCATTGCTGATGAGGCATAATTAAAAAAAATTGATGTTCCAAAATTATCACAGTGGATGTTGCATAATAAAAAAAAAGAAATTGACGTTCCAAAATAATCATTGTGGATGAGGCATAATTTAAAAAAAATGATTTTCCAAAATGATCACAAAGGATTTTGCATAATAAAAAAAATGACGTTCCAAAAGTGATCATTGTGGATGAGGCATAATTTAAAACAAAATGATGTTCCAAAATGATCACAAAGGATTTTGCATAGTAAAAAAAAATTGACGTTCCAAAAGTGATCATTGTGGATGAGGCATAATTAAAAAAAATTGATTTTCCAAAAAGATCACAAAGGATTTTGCATAATAAAAAAAAATAATTGACGTTCCAAAGTGATCATTGTGGATGAGGCATAATAAAAAAAATGATGTACCAAAATGATCACAGTGGATGTTGCATAATACAAAAAAAAAAAAAAATTGACGTTCCAAAGTGATCATTGTGGATGAGGCATAATTAAAAAAAATGATGTTCCAAAATGATCACAGTGGATGATGCATAATAAAAAAAAATAATAATTGACGTTCCAAAGTGATCATTGTGGATGAGGCATAATTAAAAAAATGATGTACCAAAATGATCACAGTGGATGTTGCATAATAAAAAAAAAAATGACGTTTCAAAGTGATCATTGTGGATGAGGCATAATTGAAAAAAAATGATGTTACAAAATGATCACAGTGGATGATGCATAATAAAAAAAAATAATTGACGTTCCAAAGTGATCATTGTGGATGAGGCATAATTAAAAAAATGATGTACCAAAATGATCACAGTGGATGTTGCATAATAAAAAAAAAAAAATGACGTTTCAAAGTGATCATTGTGGATGAGGCATAATTAAAAAAATGTGGATGTTCCAAAATAAACATGATGAACGTTGCATACTAAAAAAAAAAAAAAAATTGGATGTTCCAAAATGATGATGATGACCTTTGCAAAAACTATGAAAGTTGTCTCATGCCCCTCCACCACCATTATATAGAATCAAGCAAATTTACAGTAATTTTATAGTACACACAAGCCATGGGCTCCCTACAAAAACAGTATGAAAATTACGGCAAACGAAATATACGGTTTACGGTATTCATACAGAAATATTTTGTATGGGACAATTTTTTTTTTGTATGAAAGACAATTTTTTTTTCATGGAACCGGATATAAAAAAATGTCCTCTGCAACATTAGTTTTTGCACCAACGCTCTAAGACCTATACTTTCCGAGATACGAGGTGGATGGGAGCGAATGGGGGACAAAAGGGGTACTTTAGGATTTATTCCCAACTCATCGGAACTCCCTCTATACGATCCCACCAAACATTTTCACCCTACGAGGTGGCATCTGGGAGAACAAACATGTCAATGAGTCAGTCAGTCAGTGAGTGGTAATCGAGCTTTATATAATATAATAATGGAAATTTCACACAGTGCTATCTAGTCCCAAACTAAGCAAAGCACTAGTACGGTCAGCCAGTTATGCCACTTTATACGTTTAACACGTTAATGCAAGTTAATGCGAGAATTAAACGGCCACTCCGTTTAATTATCGCAAGCCTATCTTGCATCGCTCAATCATCAACTGCAGCGCATGCGTTAACGTAAATTAATGGATCGAAAAAAGAAGGGTGTCTCCAGCACTCCTAAAAAATCAAAAGGTGTTATTCACTATGTTCTTTTTTTCATGATGAATCCTGAACTTTAGCTATGGCTTAAAAACTAGGTAGGGTTGGCGATTTCAGGGACTTGTCGCGCTGTTGCCCGTCAACAGGCCAGGAGATTTAGTTGTATCAGTTTAAGGAGTGGCTATATGGCCATCAACGGTCGCCAGAGTCTCCTCCGCTAGACTTAGGCGAGGTCGACTATTGGGATATTAAGGTGTTGTACTGTCCCCTTACATAACCTGAGTTACCGAGGAAACGTAACACAAATGAACCACAAAAAACAAGTGATTGAAAGCGATTTAACTAATTTCAGAAACCATTATTGTAACAAGTCAACAAAATATTTAAGGTTTGATCATTCATTAACTTTTGTTGTAAGATGTCACATAAATTGATTACTGAAATTGAACTGGCGCCTTCGCCAAAATATGCTATGATATCACACGTTTTATCTATCCCATTAACATCAGTAACCAACACCAATAAATATCAACACGTGACACTCTGATTAAATTCCTCTTGTACAATACTTTATACAATGTCTCATGTTGTTACACATATACCTAAAATCATTCAGTGAATTAGTATTTCTTAATCATTCCAAAGGACAAAATTAAGTTCAAAGCGTGATAAAAATGTACTCTACAACGAAAATCTAAATCCAACATAGTCCCTCCCTCTCCGTACCTTACAATATCAGACTCCAAGGTCGGACCTGCCGTTTGGACTCCTGCCTTTGACCGGTACCGGGAAGTGAAGGCACAAGATCGTTATAAATAGCGGGAATGGGGGAGGTCTTTGCTCAACAATGGGACAGTATGGGCTAACAGTAATAGTGAGTACTTTCAGCATCTAGTCCAGTATGGCTGATGTTTACTAGATACCTCTGAGGTCGTGAAACTGTTTTCTAAAGAATTTAAGTAGTCTGTTGTGTTATTCAACCAAGTACCTGTTGTAATAACGTAAACGGCTAAAAAGTTTCCTAAATAAAAACCGCCTTGAAGGCACAAGCGGCCCAATCTTCCAAAACAACATTGGAAAAAATCAAACATTCATATTTTTTCACCTGGGATCTTATCCATCATTCATAGAGCACATCCCTGTTATTTTCTGTTGAAACCTGAGCTCTAAAAGTATTTTTATCGCTGCAGGTTGAATGAACATTTGTTTACGTTCCGGGAATTTCGAGCTTAGTCTTATGAAATCACTGAGATAAGGTGTTGAGATAGGAATACGTCTTTATAACCCGTATTTTAAATTGCTGAGAGACCTTTTGTCTGGATGTTGATGCTCGTTTTTTAAATTGGTTTAGAATGAAGCTCAAAATTAATAAGAAAACAAATAGGTACTTAATTTAAAATAAGAAAACTCTGAAGTCTCTATCAAACAGCAATGGACCGGACTCTTATAACCAGAAGTAACTAGCTCCCTTTAATTTTCTTGTTTTTCTCTACCACAGATCAAGAAGAAGTGTGATTGATGTTATAAATTTACAATGCTTGTCTCTGGAAATAATAGATCTTTATCATTAGTTCCGGAGACGTTGCTGGTTCACTTAGGTCAGTGATAGTATGAGATATAGAAGCATGTAAAAGTGTAATATCCTCTATTAATATCCTGATAAATGCAATGCCCAGAGAAATTAAAATGGAACTAACAAACACCCCAGTCCCCAACATACCCAGTCTGCCAGAAGCAACCGTAAATCAAATGGAAGCTGGAACTCCTAAATCAAATCCATAAACCTCGGAACACCATTTCAAATCCGATCAAATAACTCTTGTTTATTTTCGCGGGCTTCGCGTAAACAACACGAATAGATTGGAGTATGAAATGTTGTGTAACTGTTGGAGCTGTCAAACATTAGACTGGAACAGCACTTAGTGCAACGAGGTCCAGATTCCAAAATAAATAACACTCAACATTCACAGTCCTGACAGCTTACTTTCCGTACGGGTTCAACATGGACATGACACAATGATTTTTTTTCATGATCCAGCCCGTCTGCACTCACAGTTGGACCCCCACTAAGGTACGCAATTTTCTCCACGAGTCTCATCCATTGAATTCCAACACGTTGACAATTTCGTTTGACCATATCGTGTAGTCTGATCTGCCTCTAGATTTACAACTTACTCTTGTCATTGATCAAACATAGGCCTTTAGCATCTATAAAAGATGGTTTAAGCAGCGTCCGTTTGTGAGGTTCGGCACTTACGCATATGACTTGTAAGGCCGTTACGAGAGCGACAGCAACGGTCGCAGAACCGGCAGACAAATTGTGTGCTTAGCGATGATAGTGGAAGTGCAGCGCGTTGATGGCGTGTTGGTTACATCTTGACATTAATGAATATTAAACCCATTTCAATGACTTTTAATTGACTTACTAGGTACATTTGATTTTATTTTTTATTGTATCTGGACATATTGTACACCATCTGGATGGTAGAATATAAGGATCAACAAAATGTAACATCGAAACTTAGTACCTATATTCTGGCAAATAAACGTTCTGAGTTTTGATCTATAGTTAAAAATATAGTTATCACAATACAAGATTTTGGTTACAATACAAGGGCATTTTCTGGACGGACCTGCATACCTCAATCTGGTCCCTGACTTATAAAAACCAAGAAAGTGACAGTGACAAACATAACTATGTTCGTCTGATGATGAAAGCTTACATATTTTTCTTTTACTGATACTGAGTTGTACGTGGAAATCTATCTTGGGTCTTCCTTACCTATTGTGTGAAAGTACTTTTAATTAACCTGTTAATTTCCCTTCATAAATAAATGATGATGGTGAAGGGCCAGTCAGGAAATCGTGGTTCAATTCACTTCGAGATAGCGGCGACCGGCCGACTCTCTCACTCAAGCAATAGTTGATCGAGCGAAGCGAGATCTCCAAATCAACTTGGGAAATCGGCGTTGTATATATGTATGTATGTCTGTTTGCCCGAGGATAACTTTCGAAGCGTTGATTCGATCGTCGTGATATTTTATACATATGTAGGTAGGTAGAGACGGCACAATTTTGGTGTGACTAAAAATGTTGGGGGATTGTTGGGATATTGGGGTTCAAGAGGGGTAAAAAAACAATTAAAATGTGACTATTAGGTCAAGTGGGACGTCATATAAAAGGTCTTTGTACATTTCGACTACGTTTTTATTTTTAGCAGTCTTTGTCGTTTTTGAGTAATTAGCCATAATAACATCTGAACTTTGACAAAATTTACAGGGTACACCAGTGACCCCACAGAGCTGAAATGTGGTATGCGTGTAGTTTAAATAATACCAATATAGGCAAAAGTCTGATATCCAGAATAACTGCAATTTGTACCCCAAAAAAAAGGTAACCACAGAACATCAACTCCCGTAACCAGTAATTTGAATGAAACTGTAGGTCAAGTCAAGTTAGCTGGATATGGATATCGTGGCACTATTTTGATAGTCAAAGATTACAAATAATATTTTTTTGTTTTAATCGGAAACGAAAAATGGGAAATGGGCCCATATTGTGACACCATGGACGCCTGAAGACGGAGGGCGACGTCGGGGTCGGCCGAGAAAGCGTTGGCGGGACGATTTCGACACCTTCCAAAGAGGATGGTGGGAGATAGCAACGGATAGGGATGCTTGGAGGGATTTGGGGACCAGATAGGTTAGAAAAAAAATCGGAGGCTCGCGAGATCTCAGTTCGGGGCGAACCACTAGTATGAATTAAAATTATGAAGAAAATGCTGTGAAAACTTTGACACTGAAACTGCTCACCGAAACCACCTCGCTTCGGTGCCATCTCGGTGTGAGTGAATTGAGCTTATTCTTAGTGTGTGGTAAGTGCTAACTGGTAGGCCTATGCAATAGAATAGAATACTCTTTATTGCACACCAACAAAATTAAAAATACAATCAAAATACACAAAAATAAAGGTAAGTACAATGGCCGGTCTTATCGCTAAAAGCGATCTCTTCCAGACAACCTTTGGATGGACAGGACAAAAAAAATATATGTAATATACGTCGTATATTACGGGTAAGTACAATGGCCGGTCTTATCGCTAAAAGCGATCTCTTCCAGACAACCTTTGGATGGACAGGACAAAAAAAAATACATGTAATATACGTCGTGTTAGGTGCAAATTTTTTTCAACGCTGAATATACAACCAGAGCGGAGTAGTTATGTATCAGACGGTTACGTGAAAATGAGGGCACTGCGTGGAGCCCCTATTTCGAGGTAACCTCCAGTTTGCGAAATACAACCGGAAAACTGTTCCCGCTTTTCCTAACAAGGCGCGCTTCGGGTCGTTGACTTGCATTACGATTAGGTTTACAGCGTACGATACGATCTCACGGCGATTTTCTTTGATCGTATATATAAGTTAAATAATCTAAAAAGCCTGGCCGATGTTATGTTGGATCAGTTTTTTGGGAAAATAATGTTCATAACCATGATAGTTTCAATAGTTATAATAATTTATTGGATCAAAAGCCTATGTAATTAAGTTTACCTAATGAACGTCACCAAGTGTTCGATTGTGTCCCTACGGTTTAAATGAATGAGTATTAGTATCAGTTAAAAAAATATGAATCCCTTTAATAACGAGTACTCTTGAGAACAGTCACTCCATTATCATCCAGCCAGTAGTATGAACAGTACTATGAATATTGCAAGTTTATAAAATATGTGCGTGACGTAAGATACTAGACACTGCATACTCCATATTAAGTGAGTGAGCTTTTATCAAAAAGCAACTGGCGTACGTTCTCTGATTTCGGAGTATTGTTCTGGTAGGCCTCAGGCTTTACTACCTACTGAAGGTTACCAAAAAGTTACTGGTATTGACCAGTAACTTTTTGGTATTGACCAGTAACTTTTTGGTAACCTTCAGTAGAACAAGCCTGTTTAGCGAAGGCTAGGAATCAATTTAGGATCTTTTAGACCCGCGCATTGCATACAACTCTTTTTATATCTTTGTAGAAAAACCGTCTCTTTCAAAAAATATCGCAAGCAAGGGAGTACATTCTAATAATTAGAATGTCTACCCTTGCATGCGATCTATCAATTATTAAAATGGCTATATCAAATTCAATTAGAAGTTCGTTTTGGATCAGTTAACCCGTAATCGTTTACAGTAAACGACAGTTTCATGTCGCAGAGGCGTTATTACGGTCGAGTAGACCCGGACCTGACAATTTGGGCCTGCAAGCCTAACCGGAGCCAGAGTAGGATAGCCAACTCACTACAGGTCATTTAATCTAAAACAATTTTACTTAACTAACGGTTGTGGGGCAGAAAGGGTCTTGAGTGGAGACCGCGCACTGAAAAGTGCAGTGTAGGACGGCCCCACACTGGATGGAAGGATGATTTAATAAAGGTTGCTGGGAACCGTTGGGTGCAGGCCGCAGATTATCGGTCACTCTGGAAATATATAGAGGAGGCTCATGTTTAGTGGACGCCTCATGGCTGATATGATGAAAACACTTTATTGTACTTTGTGGTGTACAAGCTTTGAGACGCCGTCGAACTGATCGAGAGTATGCTGTGAGAAATAATTCTTGATATCTCATTTTTCTAACTAACTATTTCGGGAGACTATTGCTAATAACAAAACTATCTAATCTAGGTTTTGATACATCATGACTCATGACATGACCTATCAAATTGACAGTTTTTATAGAAACTAGTCATTAGTTGACAAGTGTCGTACCAAATAACTAAATAAGTATTATGAGGTGATAGAGGGCAAAACTCAAAGAAAATTGGAATAGCTCAGGACTGACTGGACAATTTTCAATGGAGTTTTGTTAACAAAATATGAATTGACGGATGAATTAATGAAAATCCTTCATTTTACCTTACAAGCTAGACACAATAGTTACAAAGAAATAAAAATGACATAAATGTAAGCATGTGAGTGACGGTCTTATCGCTTAACAAAGCGATCTCTTCCAGACAACCTTTGGAAGGAGTATGTATTTACAAAAAAAGTACTTAAGTATTATATCAGTCATCTGGTTCCCATAGTGCAAGCCCTGTTTAATTTCGGGCTAGATAGCGCTCTGTGAAATGTCCAGCAATATCTATTTATTATTGTTGAAAGATGTGTAATGTTAAGAATCCAGCTTCTGCTGGGTCTAAGCTGTGACCTAACATAGTCCGCTCCACAAACGAAACGAGGGTAAAAAGTACCCCACTCGTGATGATAGGGTTAATTGCGTGGGTTATTTTTTCAATTCTCGTTTTTCCTTCTGTTTTGTTTTCACACTTTTGTCTGGCACTTCACACTATGTTAGGATGTTTTTGCGAAGGGGTTGGCGTGTTTTAGACTTTTTTTCATTGGAACGCGTAGCCTGTTTGAAATTTGGGTAGTGTTGACCTATTTTAGAAACGGGTTTTGTTTTTGAATGAGGGCTTTTCATTTTCGATTTAATAAGTAAAAAACTAGTTCAAACTAGCGTAATAGATGGCTCAGTCTGGAGATGCACCGCCAAAAATTATGGTTTATATGCCATAATCTCAAAAACACAATATCAAAGTTTGTCTAAAACAAACTCACCTCGTAACATAAACAAACACAAATGTTTGTTTTTTTAATTAAGATCCTCGGAAAATTATGTTGGCACGACAATTGGCATTGACAATTAACTTTCCTTTGTTAATCAGAGCATGCCAGAGCAACGCCATCCTAGAACCTAAAACCTAGAAATAAAACTCGCTGTTGCAACTTGACTTGACACCAATTTTATCCCATGGGACCTGATTTATGGGATAAAAAGTAGCCTATATCTTAATCCAGGTTATTATCTACGGACATACTAAATTTTATCGAATTCGGTTCAGCCGTTACGACGTAATTGAGTAACAAACAAATAAATAAATAAACAAACATCCAAAATTTCTCATTAATAATATTAGTGTGATTTTAGACATTTACTTATAATTTTATTACGATTATAACCTACATTATAACAATGTTTTAACTATTTAATTAATGTGCCTAATATTTGTTTTTTTTTAATCTTATTTTATTAAAGAGGGTATGTTCATAATTTCAACATGTTTCCATCGAAGGTACAGTTCACTAATTGATCCTACGTTTAATAGCTTCTTAAACAATTTTTAATGTAATATGTAAAATTCTCGTGTCACAGTGTTTGTAACAAAACTCCTCCGAAACGGCTTGACCGATTCTTATGAAGTTTTTGTGTATATTCGGTAGGTCTGAAAATAGGACGTAAACTATTTTTCATACCCCTATGTGATAAGGGTTGTCCTCCCAAAAAAAAAATTCTTTATTTTTTTGGACAATTTTTTTTATTTTTATTTTTTTAAGATTTGGCAATAAAAAATACAAACACCATACATTTTCACCCTTCTACCACCAACCCCTATCTCAGGTTAGCAACACAAAATTTATTGATTCTAAGGCGGTATGAAGTTCGCGGGGTCAGCTAGTAATTTTTTTTTGTCATTCTATTTTGTCCATGTGCTGGGCAAAGGTCTCCCCCAAGTCGCTCCATCTATCTCTGTCCTGTGCGACACTCCACCACTCCTGCTCGAAGGCAACAAGATCATCTCGCCAACGCTTTCTTGGCCGACCCCGACCGCGTCTTCAGGGCAAATAAATAATAAGGGCCTCTAGGTTGTGGTTAGATTAGCTCACCTATCGGGGTGTATTCTGCTAATGTGTCCCGCCCAATCCCATTTGAGCCTAGCTGTCTTTTCTCCAACATCAGCAATCCCTGTCAACGGTGGTGTTTCTCACTCGATCAATCCGTTTGAATCCAAGAACGCTGCGTTCTATTGCCCTCTGGCAAATCTTGAGTTTGGACTTCTCTGATTCGGTCAGCGACCATGTCTGCGCGCCGTAGGTTAGGACGGGCAGGATACACATGTCGATGAGCTAATTGATGCTGTTATATTATAACACGTATTGTAATTAGTATAATTGGCCATGACCGTTCTTTTTACAAAAATAAACAAATAGCATTATATCAGCCCTTCCACTGCTGATATACCACTAATGTGTTAAACAAGTATACCGCCCACCGCCTGATGGTAAGTAGTTACCACCATAGCCTATGCATTTTATTAGTTATACCATATATACAGTGTGGCCCTGGATAAAGTGCAACCCCGAAAGGGGGTGAAACTAGATCAAAAATTATCGACAAAAAAATAGAAAAAAAAATTTAAAAAAAAATCGTATATACTTTATTGATGTATTAAAATTTTTATTGCTCACTAATGACTCTATTTAATAAAAAAATTATTTCTTCCAAAGTAGTAGGTCTATTTTGTTAAAATAAAAACCATAATCATGTCAGATATGTGACGATGACGATAAAATAACAAATAACTGACAAACAAGTGGCTATCGTGACTTAAAGTTTAATTTTTGTATTAAAATTAAATTTTTTAGGCTGTTTTTTTCCAATAAACTCCAAAAATCTTAAAATTAAGCCTATAATACTAGAAATTTTTATGACTTTTTATTATTGTCTATCATAATAGCTTTTAAATAAAATAAAAACCTACGTTCTAACATAAAAAATGTGCTGGCTAGGAGCATTTAAAGTTGACCACTGACGGTCAGTGGTCAACTTTAAATGCTTATTAATTTCCAATAAACTCCAAAAATCTTAAAATTAAGCCTATAATACTAGAAATTTTTATGACTTTTTATTATTGTCTATCATAATAGCTTTTAAATAAAATAAAAACCTACGTTCTAACATAAATGTGCTGGCTAGGAGCATTTAAAGTTGACCACTGGGTCAGTGGTCAACTTTTTAATTTTTAATTTTTTTTTAATTTTTTTTTCTATTTTTTTGTCGATAATTTTTGATCTAGTTTCACCCCCTTTCGGGGTTGCACTTTATCCAGGGCCACACTGTATATCGATGAGTTATACCAACGGTATTACTAACGACCCTTGAAAAGTTTTAAGTTCCCGTTTTGAAGAGCCACATACCTATTCCCTGGATTTACTCATACTGTAGATATTTGGTATAGATTTCCAGATGTAGATTTCAATCGATCTTGTCTGGCCTGCACCCAACGGCTCCCAGCAACCCTTATTACCGTTAGGCCGTCTTTCCATCTAGTAATAGTGAAAATCATAAGCAGCGGTTACTAAGCCAGCTTCGTGGATTAAAGCCCCTTCGCTGACCAAGAGGCCTGGGTCTTATAAGGGATAATAGGCCAGCCATGTTCCCAATCCCCCAGCATCCGATCCTAAAATAACTGGATGGTTAATCCTTTATTAATGGACAATAGCAAACAAATTAGGACACGGGGGTCGAGATCCAGCGACGGAATAATTAAAGCGATAGTTGACCTACTCCGGCGACAGAGGCCTCTGCTTTATTCAGGGAGTCTTAATTGAGGGTCGGGATTACGAGCCGTGACAGTCCAATGGGAATTGGTTTCACCTTCTGCATCATCATCATCATATTCAAATATTATAATTAATGCATATTTTTAAGATTAACATTCTCTTGACCAGAACCCACGTTGTCAAGGTGTCTGGACAAACCTAGTGCAGGTTTTAGGACATTATATGTACATATATAGAATTGTTGTATAACCAGCTTTTTGAATCAGATTATAAACAATAAACAAAAACATTGCGGTATACCTTTGCTTCTGGTTTCAGCTGAAAATCAGCGTTGGGTGCAAAACATTCAACATTATGCTGAGCTGAACGCCATTTTGGTACGCAGACACATGCATGCAATTTTGTGTGTACCTTAATATACAATTATTCTATTCTATGGATATCAGCCACAGGACGTTCACTGCTGAACAAAGGACTGATCTTGTTCAGCCTGCACACAACGGCTCCCTACCTATAACCTATAACAGGTCGTTGTTCCGTCCACCTACTTATTCTATACTTTATGTAACACCGACTTTTCATACGTTTTTTTCAATCTTGTACATCCAATTAATTAAATTATTATCATAATTATTTTAATTTATTGTAATATTACAAAAATCCTCTCCATCCAAAGGTTGTCTGGAAGAAATCGCTTCTAAGCGATAAGACCGCCCATTGTACTTGTTGCTTTGTGAATTTTTATATTTTTGTTTGTTTCTTGTGTGGTGTACAATAAAGTATTTTCATTCATTCATTCCAAAGATTGCCTGGAAGAGATCGCTTTGAGCGATAAGACCGCCCAGTGTACCACCGCTTATTAGTTTTTAAGTTGTAACAAAAACGAGTTATCAATTTTCTGATTCAAAAGCTTTGTTTCAAATATATTAATGAGTGTTCTAATAACCCTTAGAAGTACAAATACAAATACAAAATATATATTTTATGTCAATTTTTAATGCTAACCCTAATACAACAATTATACTTATTACAAAATAGGTCGTCACTCAGCGGTGTGCCAGTGTAACGTATACCTACTGTAGCGTACACCTGAAGTTCAGCTGTAGAAGTGTAGGGCGAACAGCCGGCTGAGACGCAGGAGGGTTCGGTTCCCGCCGCGGAACAAATGTTTGCATGATCTACAAATATTTGTTCCTGGTCTGGATGTTTTTCTATATATTATAAGTACTTATGTATTTACAAAAAAAAAGTATATATACTTTGGTGGCAGCAGGTTTCCAGAGTTGTTGCTGACCTCGAAGATTGTTGATGCAGTCCCGACTTCAGTCTGGTTTCGTGGGTGGCCGTACAATGCAGTAGCACTGTACGGCCGTATCAATCTTTGTATTTAGTCCTCTAAAGGTTAGTGCTTGAAATAGATCCTGGTAGTAGGCGTATCTATTTATAAATGTCCTTTTGTAGGTAGTTTTTGTCGGCGTCATTGAAGGGTGTTTATTCTGAATCGAATAATGGAAACCGGGTCTAAATTGGCTAGCATGGTTTATACCACAAACCACAAATTGAACCATCGATTTCAGATCCGTGGCTTGTGATTTGTATCAAACATCATAGTAGCCTAGAGAAACAATACAAGCTCGGAAATAAATATTCTACTTCTAGATCGCTTTTAGCTGCCACCCATTGTACCTATGATTTAAAACTACATATTTTTCTTTCATTTGTTTATTTTTAATGGTGCTATCTACCGAAAAAATTTGCGTAATACAGAGAAGGTGGCTTTTCTTATCTTTATCCAACAATGGGTGCTGGGGGTGGATAAATAGATATAAGTTATTATGCAATAGTCGCTTAATCTGAGAGCTTAGCCAATTACTCGTACCCGTACCTCAATTCTTGTAATTCTAACATTAGTCCATTTTTAGTCTCATTTTGTCTAACAGAATCACATTTTGTTTTCGTTGCATTGATAATTTAATAGGCATCTAGTTAAGACACACACAATTGTATTTTGTTTTTGGAAATAGATGAAATGAAGAGCAAAAAATATTCATCGTAGCAGCCAAATGACGTCCACTGCTGAAAATAGACATCCCCCATAGATTTTCAGAGCAACCGATCTTGCACCCAACGGCTCTATCTATTAAAAAATAAAACTCATAGGGACAAAATATCACGGGAATAAACCTTCAGAACTTTACCGAGTGCGGTTCTATTTTAAACTCTAATACTCTGCCCGCCCTTCAAATTATTTACTCAAACTTATTCCCATCCCAGCCCTGTGACAGTGTTATCGCACACATCAATCCTTGTGTCCTTGTTTTGACGATATCCAGGCGTTGACATGTCGACTTGAAATGTTACGTCACCACATTAGTTAACGGATTTACAGTATGAGAAATACATCGATATTTAAAAGCATGTACCTATTGGTTTTGCCGTTTCGGAGATAAATGGTAATTGAGACATTTTTTATAAAAAAATATGTAGCGATGCTTTTTAAGCAACCGTAAAAAGTAAGTAGGTTAATCCAGGTTTGCATCTATCAATTGAAGATGCTAATTATATACAAGGGCTTGTGGCCAAATAAATTATCTAGTCTATTATCTTCTTTTTCTAGTATAGTTAATGTATAGAATTTTCGTATCCCCTATTTTTTAATAGCGACATTAGTACTTTAATAATTTTCTTCGTTGAATATAGGGTGTTTCATAATATACGCACAAAAATGAAAGGGGTTATTTTGATGACCTTAATAAATAAATTTGTGAAATGCTTACCACAGAAATGTGAAATTTGTTTGGGCATGTTAAAACAAACACTTTATTAAACTTATGTTGTGCTATTGCATAATGCTTGCCATCTAACCACAGATACTGTATTGGTGACGTCCCGAGATATCTCTGGTTGTCCCTTTCTAACCCAAAACACGCAGCCATTTCTGAAAGAGATATCAAATTGGCCTTTATTTTTAGATGTCGATTGCAAGAGTAGGCAATATTATATTTTAGTTTTATATTGTTTAATCACCTAAACTTAGTCGATTTTCTTTAAAATTTGATAATATAACTAGTAGTTTTTTTTTCAAGAAGTCTTTTTTTATGTTTTAAGAAACCATAACTTGAATATCGTCAGTATACTACCAAACACCTTGTATAGAGACAGTTTATTATAGTGGGTACGTGCACAGAAAAGGATATTGAAAAAAAAAAGGATTTAACTCAGCTTAGCAACACATAATTTGTTGATTCTTTGGCGGTACGAAGTTCGCGGGGTCAGCTAGTTTTATTTATTATATTTATCCTTCGTAAGGGCAACAAACAATTATACAATTAGGTTACTTAATAATAATCAATAATAATAAAAACCAAGGCTGCCAGGTTAAAATGGGATTGAGCGGGCCATGTAAGACGAATGCACCCGGACAGATGGGCAACGATCGTTACGCAGAGCCTGAAGACGGGCGACGGCGCCGAGGAAGGCCGAGTAGACGATCTCGATGCCTTCGAGACAGATTGGGGGGATTTGGCACGCGAGCGACAGTCCTGGAAGACAGTGGAGGAGACCTTTGCTCAGCAGTGGAATGATATAGGTTTAAAAAAAAATACAAATCAAGCTACTTTAGATATAATCAGACCCGGTGTCCACAATTTGGGTTGACAAATTCCAAGGGCATAAAAAGTGCTAATGTCGGTATGCTTAAGAAAAAAGACATCTTTCTAATATATCCTAGTGTGGAGGTTAAAGTTAATGCATAACATTGTTACAAAATTATTACTTAAGCTGATTTATATAATTTCCAAATGATTAAGCATACATAAAAATTATAATTAGTACCTATATGTAAACTAGCACCTATATTTAAAATTGTTTCTGACATTTTTTCTGGTTCCAATAAAAGTTTATATTATATTATATATAAAAATCTCGTGTCACGGTGTTTGTGGTCGCACTCCTCCGAAACGGGTCGACCGATTTTAATGATTTTTTTTTGTATATTTGGTAGACAGGTATGAGAATTGAAGAACCCTCCTACCCCCACCCTCCATTTTTTAATCGCGATTTGAATATTTTTGTATGAACAATATCCATAGATTTTAACCGTCGTTCATGGACGTGAAGTCTTTTACATGAAGTGTCGCGTCACTTTGACAAGAGTGTTTTATATAGTTTTTATCCGAAGTTCCCACGGAAACGGGAAATTTCAAGCGTGCGAAGCCGCGGGCGGGTCAGCTAGTATCTAATAATATAAAAAATTGTTTAATTTCCTGTCAATAATAAAATAGGTAGACATTTCTTCGTGATTAAATTAGCTACGTATATTTCGTCTGACCTCGTACATGTAATCAATCTTATTCATAGAAAAGGCTATTGAACTGCCGCCGACAGGAAGCAGAGTTGAGTGTACTTGAGTTTTCGTTCTTATTAGTTTAAAGTAATCAAATGCTTTGTATATATTTGTTAGATATTTTAAAAGTGAACTATTCTTTAGTAGTAGTTCGCCCCGAACTGAGATCTCGCGATTCTCCCAAAAACAAAAATTAAATATTATTCATGACCTTTCACTAATAAAACAGTGTCACGACATGCACAACCAACTATCTTGACCTACAGTTTCATTCAAATTACAAGTAACGGGAATTCATGTAAATTGGTTACTCTTTTCAGGGTCAGAAATTGCAGTTATTCTAGACTTCAGACTTTTACCTATATTTGTGCCACCATAACTAAACGAACACCAAATTTCAGCACTGTGGGGTCACTGGTGTACCCCGTGAATTTCGTCAAAGTTCAGTTTTTATGATGACTAATAACTCAAAAACTTTAAAGACTAAACTAAAAATAAAACGGGGTCGAAATGTTTTAATGAACCTTATTCCAAGTAATAAAAATAAATCTCTTTAAATTTACCAATTTAATTTGACCTATTACTGTTCTGCGAGTAGGTAGGTACTATTTCTTATCAAAAACATTGAAAGCTTCAACAATCCCATGTCTAGAAATAAGAAACACCAAAAAATTGCGTTTAAAAATAGTTCACTTAATGACGGCATAGTTCAAAGTTTCCCACCCCAAATGCCGCCATAACACATTATGATATTACGGTCCGTCACGACCATCAGATATCTTTAATGATTACGAGGGGTTTAGCTCGAAATAGAACAGTTTTAATTCAAGACTTTAGTGTTCATAAAATAGGGCACACTTTAGCTCTTAAAAACGAGGGAATAAATTGTTTCTGTAACTTTGTTTTCATAATAGTGAGATTATGACTCGCCGCAACACAGTATGCTACGTGAGTTCCACGTTATATGATGAATACTTGGTATTTGGCTCGAAAGAGCCATACATTTACTTATTAACTTGTCACCAAGTTCTTGTAATAATTCGTATTTGCATGTTGGAGACCTTTAAGAGCCTTAAAACTCCGATACTAGGGCGGGCCACTCTTCAGAACATACTTTATCGTCACTTGCCGAAGGCTAAGGAAGTTACTCCACATTTTCAAAAAGCTGAGAGATTTAACGGACAAGCAAACAAATTAGAATTAAAGCAGTTTTTATTTTGTTAAGTGGCTCCCCTGATGTAACCGTTTATAACAAAGTATTGCCTTGTAGGTTGCGCATCTTATAAACGTGCCCTACGTTACACTGTCCTGCGTCCATCAACATCAGCACAGGCACAGGTGTAAAGCCTCATGTGCCTTTAATTTCACCGCCAAACATACTCTTCAAACCGAAACAGCAATGCTGCTAGGCGGCAGAAAATAGGTATGGTGGTAGTTCTTCCCCGGACGAGCCCTTTCACAAGAAACTTATTGAGTTAATAATAGCTGTAATAATAGAAAATGTAATCTTAGGTTGAAATTTCCTTCAGCACATAATATTCCAAGAAACTGGCGTTAATAGTGGAAACAGTTAGGTAGGTCCACATGGAAAACAACACTAATAGATAAATTGCTTATGTCCGTCCGACACGCCGTTTGTCTATTTAAAGTCGGCTAGGTACGTTGAAGGTTTAGTTGCTAAACGTAAACCAACAACTCGCTAGAGATGAAAAATTTACCTCTAAACGGGATTCAATTTTTCTGGACCACTATCTCGAAATCTTTCTAGGCTAGAAATCTCCATTTTCGACCACACCATCACTTACTATCAGATGAGGTAGTGTTGATGAGTTTGACTTAAACAGATAACCCCCATAGATTTCCAGTGCGATCAACGAAGTCAAGACTATCGGTTCGAATTTACATTGTTCAATATTGAAAAAAAAATCAAAATGTAAAAACGTATTAATATTCTATGCACAGATACATAGTAATACATAATTAGGGTTGTAGAGTTCCTACCCAGGCTTCAAAATGATAGGCTCGGTACTTACCAAAAGTGGACTGTATTTACTTCTTCTTAGTTACTAGTTTACAAGGTATAAATCGCGTACTTGATGATCAAAATTTTTCCGTTTTTTTTTTTTTATTTTCGAATGGACTAAACTCGCTGTTGGCCTCTGAGGCCGTGACAGCTTAACCGAACTTTTGGCGAGCGCAGATGGCGCTCAGCCCAGTAAGTTTTTTAGGCAACTAGCGCAAGGGCACCACTTAGGTACGAACCTCGGCTTGGGCTGTTGCCGGGATGGGGATAGGAGAGAAACGCCCGGGTACATGTTTGTACCTCGTATAGGCGGCGACTGAAGGGATTCGTCGACCTCGCCGGCGAGATCGGTGTTTCTGTGAAGTGTTTGCTCTGTCTGATGTAGATGACTCACCTTCCGCATTAGCGGAGGTGATTTCGTCATCCGGGTCTCCGAGAACGTGTCTCGGACGACGGAGGATTTAAAACAATTTTTCCTTTTTTTTTTTTTTTTTTCGAATGGACTAATCTCGCTGTTGGCCTCTGAGGCCGTGACAGCTTAACCGAACTTTTGGCGAGCGCAGATGGCGCTCAGCCCAGTAAGTTTTATAGGCAACTAGCGCAAGGGCACCACTTAGGTACGAACCTCGGCTTGGGCTGTTGCCGGGATGGGGATAGGAGAGAAACGCCCGGGTACATGTCTGTACCTCGTATAAGCGGCGACTGAAGGGACTCGTCGACCTCGCCGGCGAGGTCGGTGTTTCTGTGAAGTGTTTGCTCTGTCTGAAATAGATGACTCACCTTCCGCATTAGCAGAGGTGATTTCGTCATCCGGGTCTCCGAGAACGTGTCTCGGACGACGGAGGATTTTGTTGGCGGGCGGATCCAACGGGTAAACCGGAATGGTGTGTACCAAAGGGTTCGGATGATTAGAGGCAAGTTCATAAAACCGCTTGGAAGCGAGCTTCATGAACCTGGCTATTGATTCTAGTTTCAAATCGCGATGTAGGTCTTTATTGCGAAAGTACCAGGGCGAGCCTGAGGCTTTTCGCAAGAAGCGATTTTGAATAACCTAAATGGCACCAACTTTAGGAGAGTGGGCAAATACTACAGATGAGTATGTCATAATGGGGCGAATGCACGCTTTGTAAAGAGTCACCTTATTTTTAAGGGACATTTTACTTTTCGCGCCTAGAAGTGAGGACAATCGTCCTAGGGTGAACTTTGCTTGGTTGCACCTCTTAGTGATGTGCAACCTAAAGGAAAGACGCCTATCGAGGATGACACCCAGATATTTGGCTGATGGGGCCCAGCGAATGGGCTGGCCAAATAGAGAGATCGGTTTGGGAGTGAGGTTTCTCCGTGAGAAGTACACTGCTGTACTTTTCGACGGGTTTACCTCGATCCGCCACTTGCGGAACCAAGTGGCTAATGAGTGAAGGGCAGCCTGCAGCCTTATACCCACCCGATCAGGATTCCGATTGGATGTGTACAAGGCTGTGTCGTCTGCGTATAGGGCTATTTCCACTTGAGGAGTGCGGGGGATATCGCTGGTGTACAGCGTGAACAGGAGGGGGCCGAGAACGGAGCCTTGAGGGACTCCTGCTCTGACTGGTCTAGGACTAGAGAGAGTGCCTTCCACGGTGTAGCGAAAGCTGCGACCTTGTAAGTAGTCTCGTATGATGAGCACGAGTCTGTCTGGGACTCCGAGTTTGAATAGCTTGTAGATCAAGCCGTTGTGCCAGACTTTGTCGAAAGCTTTCGCTACGTCGAGGAAGACGGCACCAGTATCTGAAGGCCAGGTACTTTGCCAGTTGGAGAGGACATGCTCCGTTATGCGGAGCACCTGTTGTGGGCATGAATGTTGGGCTCGAAAGCCAAACTGCTCGTCGGGAAGGAGTTTGAACTCATTGACATGAGCCCAGAGGCGCTTCATTAGAAGACGCTCATATATCTTGCCTAGACTATTAAGTAGACTAATGGGACGATAACTAGTTGGATCATTTGCCTGTTTGCTGGGTTTTCGGATGCCAATGACGTTGGCTTCCTTCCAAGCATCAGGGAAGGTGCAAGTTTCCATAGCCGCATTGAAGATGCAGACTAGGATGTGGATAAGGGGAACAGAGAACTGTTTGAGTACTCTGTTAGAAATGCCGTCGGGGCCGGAGGATTTCTTTGGGTGTAGGGCCTTGATAGTGTCAAAGACTTCAGAGGGCTCAATCGGATCAAGTGGGGAAGTAGGGGGTCGGGAGGCTAAGCGGTCAACCTCGCTGTTCACCGTATGGAGGTGAACAGGGTCGACGGGTTCGAGACTGGGCGAGCATTGAGATTCGAGGGTTTCAGCCAGGAAATCGGCTTTTTCCTCGTCTTCGAATGCTGGAGGGTGATTGGGTCGGATAAGGGGAGGCATCGGAGCGAGAGCGTCCGCTTTCATGGAGCGAGCTAACCTCCAGTAAGCCAGATGGCTAGGCTCGATCCCCGAGAGCAGGCTCTCCCACTCACGATTGCGATGTTCTTTAATGCGCTCTCTCACCTCACGGTGCAGGGAGCGCATTAAGACTCGATTGTCGTTAGTGGGGCAGCGACTATGAAGTCTAACTGCGGCGTTAGCTTCAGTCATCAGCCGTCTGATGTCATCTGGCAGGGGGCCCCGGTGGTCATCCACTACGGGCACCTGCTTTGATGAGTCTCTGACTGAGTTTGTGATATGTGTGGTAAGGGCGTCAACCGCTACCGTAATATCACCAGATGTCCGAATGACAGAAGGGATCCTATCTAGGTCAGTCGAGTGCGCAGACTTGAGGGCTTTCTCAAGTTTATGCCACTCTACCACAGTCTTCGTGGCAGGGGGCTGGTCAGTGGGAGGGCCGAGTAAGAGCATTACCGGTCGATGATCGGAATCGAGCTCATGAATGACTTCGATTAAGCGTAGCCGAAGGGCTACGTTTTTGAGAAGTGCAATGTCAAGGAGCTCGGGGGGAGTGGAAGTAGGGAAGCGAGTCATGCCCCTAGGGGCAATGATGTCGAAGTTAAGGGGTTCAACTAGGCTTTCTAGTTGTTTGCCTTTAGAGTTCGTCGTGGTGCTATTCCACATGACGTTTTTGGAATTGAAGTCACCCGCCAATATGACGGAGCTTCCTAGACTGAACAGGGCTTGCAGGTCACTCTCGAATTGAGGTGAGCGAGGCTTGCCGGGAGGGACATAGCAGGATGCAATAATGACCGAGGAATGTCCGGTCATTGCTAGCCTGCAGACGGAGGCTTCTATGTAAGACAGAGAAGGGGGATCAAGAGGCATGCAGTGTAGAGCCTTCTTGTAGTAAATGACGGTGCCGCCCTTTTGAGCTAGCAGTCGGTCATTGCGAACAATTTGATAGTTGGGGATTTTAGGGTCCCGATGACCGGGCTTTAAATTTGTCTCTTGTACTAGCAAGATATCAAGTTGGTGCCTATTTAGAAAATCTTGGATAATAGAACGCTGTCTTGAAAGACCGTCAGCGTTGAAGAACGCTAGTGATAAAGAACGCGGTTTCTTCCTTTCCTTTTGTACAACCATTTTGGGGCCTAAAAGGGTTTGGAGGAGGACGAAGCTGCCTTAACGGCGGCGAGAAGAGCTGAGTGCGCCTCAAGGGCAATCAGCTTTTCGAGGGTGGAGTTTGCTTGCCTAAGTTTTTGTGCAAGCACGCGAACCTCGGCAAGGTCGATGGAGGAGAACTCCATGATGAGAGCCAAGTCGGCAGCAAAGTCCGACTTGCCCATTTTAGAAGGGGGGGCTGGCTCAGAAGAGCGCGGAGGGGGGGCCGTTGCCTTAAGGGCTAGGCTCGAGTATGGCAAGGGCTTGGCCCATGCTGAGCTTTTGGGAGGTTGCGCCTCCTGCGAGGGTACCACGGTCAACTTTGAAGTTGTTTTGGTATACTGCGGAGAAGGTCGGGGTTGACTCCTACGAGCCACCACCCTGCTGACTTTGGGCGCCGAAGGACAACCACGATAATTCGCGGTGTGTCCCACGGCACCACAAAGCACGCAGCTTGGCGGCTCGATGGTGTCTCGAGTGCGGTTGCAGTCAGAGGTGCCATGGTCACCCAGGCACTTGACGCAACGGGGGCGGGCGTGGCAGTTTTTGGCCGAGTGGCCGTACAGCTGACATCTATGGCACTGACTAGGAGTGCCATTTCGGTGGGGGGGTTCAACCCGGAGGCCGGAGAGGTTGTTGACCATCTTCAGGTTGAAGATGGCCTTCCCTGCCGGTGACAGCTCTAGTACTACGAGTACTAGATTGTAGGTGGTCTTACCGTTATGCATACGGTGGACCTCCTTTACTGGGAAGGACTGAGCCAGTAAGTCTGACTTAATGGATTCAGTGGAGTGCTCCGCAGGGAGGCCGCGGATTACAACTCGAAGGAGCCGTTCGTCTTCGAGAGCATAGGTGTGGTAGCCTATGTGCTCTTGACGTAGGAGGGAAGTGAGGCGACGATGGTCGTCTGACGTGGGGAGTAGGACTTTAATAGCGTCCTTTGTGTTGCGGGCGTTTGTGAATGAGATCTTATTCTCATACACAGATAGGAAACTCGGTCCCACTTGCCCTTTTCGCGGATGAAAAGGGGCGGGGGAGGCCTTTCCTTCCTCGCGGCAGTGGAAGCCGCGGGGGGAGAGGCGGGGCGGGCAGGCTGCGAGGCCGAGGGAGGGGTTGCCTTTTTGGCTGGGGGGGAAACGGAGGAAACCTTCTTCGACGAAGAGGTCTTCTTCGAAGAGGGCTTCTTCCTCTTACCACCCGTGACGAGGGTGAAATCTTCCTCCGAGTCGGAGGAAGAGGAGTTTGATGCCTCTGCGGAAGACGCAGGGCGTAGAAGGAGGTCGATCTCCATATCGTCCTCGGGGGAGGGTGGGTCCGGAGATTCCGGAGAGTCTAAAAAGACTCTGCGAGGTGAGGCCTCTCGAGAGTCGGGCTTTTTTGATGACGACGACGAGGGAGGCGCTGAGGCAGGAGGTTGAGGGGAGGGGGCAGGCTTACGAGCCGCCGGTGGTGCCTGAGGGGCTTGCTGAGGCTTCCGAACCTCGTTAGTGGCCTGAGGGGCCAGGGCAGGCATGCGGGCCGCCAGGGGTGCCAGAGGGGCTTTCAGAGGCTTCCGGGCCTCGTTAGTGGCCTGAGGGGCCGGGGATGGCTTTCGAGCCGCTGGGGAGGCCAGAGGGGCCGGCACGGGCTTCCGAGCCACATTTTTGGCCAGAGGGGCCGGAGTGGACGTGACGACGTCCATTAGACGCGGGAGGGAGGCAACCGATTGTTGCTCCCTCATAATACGTTGACGAATATCGACGGGAATGTTCTCGTACAGTAACCGGATAAAAGAACCCGGTACCTCAACGAGGTCATCCCCGGCGATGTCCATCTTAACTCTCCGGGGGGGAACACCCGGAGAGGTGAGGGGGTGCGTGATCCTCCCGTCGGGATAGACAGGAGGGGTGAGGCCTAAGTGTCCTACCTAAAGTGTGTCCCTTTACCGCTCTTACGGGGTATGAGGGGTGTGTCCTAACCGATACTTGGTGTCGGCGAGGGAAGCCCCCAAGGCCGGTGGTACCAAGCCCAGCCGGATGTAGCGTTCCTCAGGAGAGGAAAGCTGGCGTTCCGGGTCCACGCCCAGTCTGGTTTGTGTTAACACCGCAAGGTATCCACCAGACCGACCACTAAACGTGGATTTGGGCTCTTAATGGTAAGAAACAAGAGTTTGCCCTGAAAAGGACAAAGTCCAATAAAGGACTCTTCTGAGGTGTACTCGCAAGCGAGCGCACACAACAGAGCAAATGGCGGATGCCAAGTGCGGCGCGGGGCGCGGGGCGCGGGGCGCAGGTCGGCACGTGGGCCGGCGGGAGCGCGCGAGCGGAGCGGAGCAGACGTGTTGCCGGTGCGAGGACCGGCGAGCGAATGTGTTTTTTGATTTTGAAAACAATTTTTCCGTTCAAATCGGTTTATACTTATGCAAAAATAGTTCTCGCCCTAGCCATGGTGCGGGGATCGTAATTCACATTTTCACAAATCATCGTATACAATTTCTACTACATCGAAGTTTCCAGCAAAGTTAGACGGGGACTTACCTATAGCTATCTCACTGTTTTGACCGTTACAATCTTAGCTACCTAATACATTTAAATCTAGATTCGATCCTGCTCCGTCTTTGATCGTCCGTTACAAGGGTAAACATTTGTAGAGATGCCTGTGGTCTCCTCTATAGACCTGTATCGAGGAAACATACTAACAACAACGAATTCTCGTTCAGTAGACTGTAGGTAAAAAAAACTTATGATGCACCCATTGACTCGTTAGATAGGGTAGTTCAAGAAAAATGTATATAGAATATAATATAAATAAATAAATAAATATTGCTGGACACTTCACACAGCGCTATCTAGCCCCAAACTAAGCAGAGCTTGTACTATGGGAACCAGATAACTGATAGAATACTTATATACTTTTTTTTTGTAAATACATAATTATAATATATAGAAAAACACCATATATATATATATATATATAGACACGGAACAAATATCTGTAGATCATGCAAACATTTGTTTCGCGGCGGGAATCGAACCCGCTACCTCCTGCGTCTCAGCCGGCTATACGCCCACAGCGCCACGGAGGCAGTCAATAGAATATACTGTATAATGAATATGTATGTATATAGTACTTATAACAAAAATATATAGTGTAAAATTTTGATAAGTAAAGAATATTTATTTGAATACAATCCAATAATGTTTACTTTCGAATAATAAAATATTGGGTGGAAATTTGGGTTGGTTGATTTCGACTCTATTATTCTTACGTATCTAGCCGAGTAAGATGTTCTAACTTCTTTCTTTTCTGTCTTTTACAGAACACAACGCCGATGTGGGAGGAGTTCATATCGAAGGCGTCCAAACTTCATTCTGCTCTCAAGTAAGTAAACCTCAAAGTAACAATTTTAGCAATTACAGTAATTTCGGAGGCTTTAGGTAGGGCTTAGGGCAGTAATCATAAAAACACTCTGTTAAAAGTGGCGAAGAAAACGTTAAGTTAAGCATAAAATTAACTATTGACTTGAATTTTGACCCCCTAAAAATATAGGGCTTGCAAATATTCGAAACTGTAGTATTCGATCAAGGGGAGGGGGGGGGGGGGAATTGTAGATTTTAACTAGTTTTTATTATAGAAAATCATCACAAACCGTTTAGGAATACTCCAAAAAGGCTTTATGGTGCACCCTTGTTATCAAAACCACAAAATGTGTAAAAATGGTTTACGAATAAAAAACACAAATTAGGTTGAATAGAAAAAAAAATCAAAATATTTATTTGCAGCCAAAAACTTATCAATAAGATAACATGAAGACAAATTTTGTAATTAACCAAAGATGCCTGGTATAATATCAATAAACATGATTATACAAAGTTTGAGGCAGAAGGCACTACCTACGAACACAATTATGCAGCGCCCTTCACACTAGGCAAGTAAGTAAGTATCTTTTTAAAGTTAGGCCACAGTTTGTAAAAGTAAAGGTAAGAATCATCAATCAATTTTCAATCATCAAACAATTTTGCTCACTCTTTGTCTGTTTCAGTTCACGATATAATAACCATACGCAGTATTATTTAGTATTTTATGAGCTGTCCGTGACTGCCCTTCAAAATCGCTCAATCAATTCATCAGCTCAATCGTGCATCCAATTTGATGCAGGATCCAATTCCACCAATTGACACAAACGAGCGTCATTGTTGTACGTCCGCGAGTTATGATAGCGAAGCGATTGTCCGATCGAATTTAGTAAAGTATGCACATACATTACCCAACTGAGGCATTGTATATATTAATTAATTAAAGATGATTTATGTAGCGCCTGGTGACAAGTTGCAGCATTCATTGGGTATGCAACCACGACGGCGCAGGATATAACATACTTGCCTGTGTATATTGTACACCACCGTCTTCTCAGCTTAGTCTAATCTACTCAACCCAACAGTATGAGTAAATTGGGCTACTAGAATTTGCGACTAGATGTGGTAGTCGATTGTAACTGTTCTTCACACTATGCCACACTTACTCCACTGCTTATTTAAATGCAAATTATATGTATATTAATTGACCGAGGGTACACTCTCTCGGCGTTTCGGTTTCGAGATTGGCCAAAAAATGCTTTTGTCCGTCTTGTCTGTTCTCTCCTCTCCAGGTCGCATTTTTCAACCGATTTTGACAAAAATTGGTACACAAGTTCATTGGTTTATTTAAATTTTTTAGTCGATTGCGATTTTTGATTGGGGGGAAAAGGGGTAAGTTTGCTGTAGCGTTATTTATCGACTAATTTCAATCAATTTTGAGAGACACACTAAGGACTTCATTCTACACAAGATGTTGAGAAAACATTTCTAAAAGGAAGAGTGGAGGGGGGGAGTTTGTTGCAGCGTCATGTATATGGACGGATCTCAAATCTACTTTTCTCACAGAACCACTAGTCGTAAATGAGTGCATATTTACTTGTCTAGATTAAAAATATTGTTATTGATTGTTGTAGGCAAATATTTGTATACAAATTGAGAAATAATAGGTTAGCGTGGTATGGGCATGTCATTCGGAGGGATGAAAGTCATGTGTCTAAAAAAGTATTGGATATTAAAGTATGTAGAAGAGGAAGGCTGCAATGGATTGTGTAAATGATGATGTGAATAAGAAATGTGTGAATGTTGTAATGTAATATTGAATAATATCCGCAACAAGTAAAATTACCCTAACGGAAGACCAGTGCTGATTGCCGCAACCAGCACATGCTGGGTTAAGGACCATTTTGCAACCACTAATACTTTGTGCTTATATTTAGATTTGTTTTTGAGTGTTTTTTGTTAACTTATGTATTGATGTTATTGCAAATTAATATTATTCTATTCTTTGGAGATGACGGCTGATAGAGGAATTTGGAAGAAGAATACATGTGCCAACCCCACATAATGTGGGGAAAAGGGCAGGAATAATAAAGAAGGCGAAAATTGGCAAAACAAAATATAATTAATACTACCCGGCGAAAAAGTATGCAAGGATAAGGATATAAGGGAAGCCCCTTCAGGAAACTTATAAATATTTTGTTCAGGATTTGCGCTTCGAATATCAGTAGGCGTTAATTATACTACATTTTAAAATCATAGCAAGCTGTTCCTTCTGTGTTCTTAGCAGGGTAAATTGTTGTCAAAGTTTGGATCAGTTCTTTAAAATGTAAATCTTTGTGGAGTCGTCTCTTCAAGTCTTTTCTTGGACCATGTTATGGGCCGTGGTAACCGCATAACAGGTCGCTCGTCTTGTACCGTCTAATAATAGAAGTCGATTGAGTGTTACGATTCGTAGATACGCGCGAGACAACCTCCTTCAGCAGTCGGGGGTTTTTTTTATTTGGCCCACAAATCTGGACATTACAATTAGCAATACAAGAAAAAGATTTGCCAAAGACGGAAATTAGACGAGAAAGAAGAGACTAGATGAAAACTGTTTATTTACGTACATTTTTGTTTTGCAGATCAGCTCTAGTGGCGATAGCTGCTTTCCTAGACGCCTTCCAGAAAATAGCAGATGCTGCTACAAACGCCAGGGGTAAGTGTTCCCACTCTAATATTTACATGTACTCTTATAATGCGGCTCCGCTCCGGCGTCGCACGGGCAGTATTAGGTACTTTATGTTTTACCGTGGAACTATGAAAAACGTCAGCTTAGAGGGTCACAAAGTTGAATTAACAATAGGCCGGTCATATCTGCCAAAGGACTGATAACCGTTGAGGAATACTTGTTCAGGAGTACACGATTAGGCAAGCGTTGTGTAGGATGCCCTCCGGCTAGTTGGAGCGACGATTTGCGCGCTGTAGCTGGTAGATACTGGATAAGGAGGGACCAGGGTACCCCCTTAAGGCTTCCAGCTGAGTCGCTATTGAGAAATAACAATTGAAAATCGATTGTGTTTCAATCCTTAGTTTTGACAGGTTAAAAGAAACTCTTAGAAGAAGTTATTGCTTTAATCTTGTAAAACATACATTTTATTTTAGTAGATCATTCCAGCTCTGAGATCAAGCATGGTCTGTAATTAATAACATACCTTGTTCCAAAATGATAAAACTATTACAAAGCGTTTACAATTGCTAGTCTAATCTTTCAGGCGCGATTATTCAGTTTTCAGGCTTACACAATAGTTTTTTAGATATTCATTCAAACTAATTATTAAAACGAACGTCATGAAATGCTCATGTAACTACAAGGACAACAACAACTTACAGAAATATATCTTTAAAGTAAGTCCCGGCGATTCAAGAATTAAATTCGACAAAGAGAGATATTCGGACTGGTCATAAAATCCGAAAGACGTATTGACACAGGAGACTATTGTAAGAAACATCTGGGATATATCAAGTAAATAAGTGTTCATGGCAAATTGCTTCCCAAACTAATTAGAACCTTAGGTGCTCTCACACGGGCGATTCTTATCGCTTAATTTAAAGCAAAAGCAGGAGATTATTTGTTCAAGCAATTTATGATAACTACCGAAATTATTTTTACTCTTATGTTCCTCGATCGTAACGGAGAACAACTGCCTAAATGAGGTCACCTTACCGGAAACCTAAACTCGCATCTGACTCCTGATCCAATCTTTATAGTAAGCAACTTTGGTATAAACTCCGGGTACTTCCGGGATCCCGCACGGAGTTGGTCCGAAGCTGACCACCCCTAACACTTCGTAGTACCGCTTATCGAGGTTCTCGTACATGAGTGGTCCACCGGAGTCGCCCCTGCAGGAATCCATGCCAATTAGCCCCCCGGCGCACATCTGGCCATCCCAGAGTGTAGCCATGCGGCCTGGTGCGCGATAGGCTGCTTGACATTTCTGGAATAAAAAAATAATATATAAAATACTTAGCATTCACATATCATAGCTGCCAAACAGGGTGCCAGAAACTACGATTATCATGGTATCACAATATCCAAAACCATACAAATATTTGCAGATCGTATAAAATAAAACATTTATATTTTTTCTGTAGCATCTCACTTACATCGGTAGGCACGTAAGGCAGCGGCACATGAAGTTTGATAGCACTGAAGGGCTCGGTTTCAGATACAGCTCCCCATCCAGCCGCAGTGAAGTTCACAGGAGCAATAAAGGATTCAGCCACTTCAGGCAGGCAAATAGGCCGGATGAAATCTGCAATAGAATAAGAATTGTATGAGTCCCAAGCAAAATTATTGATAAAACATACAGCATCCTTTTGTCTCGTAACTAAACCAATGTCAAAAGGTAAAGGAATTAGGATCACCGTTGTTTTTATGATTCGTTTTGATAGTTTATTATGTATGTATGGACGGACATACATAATTTAGTTCTTAAGTCTGATCAAACTCTCTAAAATTGATTAAAAAAAGATTTAAATAAGTTGTTTGTTGATTTTCAAAACAAGCTTTTATAAAATTCATAATCGGAACCGCAAGCAGATTCAGATGAGCTCAAACACTAGTAGCCTACCATAATTAATTCAGAAGATCCGTTGTCTAGCAACCGTATCCATCATGAGACCACCTCCATGGTACCATATTATTGCATTGTCACCGAAGTTACATATGTATTCCAAATTTCAGCTCAGTCGGTTGAGGGGAACGGGTTTAAAATTCAGTTGCCAGATTCCACCCGGACAAACATACAAACATTGCAAGTTAATAAAAAGCTTGTAAAAATAAGACTTGAATTGTAACTTTTCAGCCAAACATAAAAAAAAAGTCTCAGTGTGCATGGGTTATAAAACAAAATGGGGAAAAATAAATGTTATCATCTATCCATATACCTAATTAAAGACAAGATCAAAAGAAACCTACTAGTTGCATTGTAGAGTTCGCCAGGAAAGATAAGAAGCTTCAGAATACTTACCAGTAAAAGGAGCAGACTGTTTCAGTCTTATCAGGGCTATATCATGCCGACTCTGCTTTGCCTTCGTGTTGTATTCAGGATGTGGGATGGTTTCTTCAATCGAGATGGTGACAGTTCCGTCGTTGCAGTCTTCGCCCAGTGCCTCTACAGCTGAGCAGTCCTTTCCGGGGTTTGAAGTGTCGTATTCGCTGAGTCTCACTTTCTGACTGCGAGGAAAATTTATGAATATCTATATTCTTCTTCTTAAAATATTTTATGATCAAAGGTTAAGAAATACAATTTTGTTCAACATTTAAAGTTCCTTATCGGAAGGTATTATCGAAATGGCTTGAACTTTGACTAAGAAGTGGGTACTTTGCTTACATCAGTACGACAGTTATGTTGCTTTCAAAATATTTATTTAGAATACTTACGGAGTCCCTACAGACAGGATAGCTCCCGTGACACAATGTGCTGCTGTGAGAACGTATCGTCCACTGATGAGGGCACCACCGCACAAGGTCTTCACCGGACCATTGTTCTTGGTGTACTCGATGAGGGCCATCCAAGGGTACTGGTCGATACTTGTTAAATTGCCCCCTAGAACATACAAACAAAGGTGAAAAGAAGGTAGAAATTGAGGTTTCATCTTGTATGAGTTGGTTAACTAAATCGAGTGGAATATGGATTGTTTAGTTCAAAAACGAGGTATTGATACCACTCATACGAGGGCGGGATGATAAGTATTTAGCCTAGCAATTAAATAAAACTCGTATCCGTACAAAATATTTTGTATTTTTCGGTATAGTCTCCTAACAGCTCTATGCACATGGTCCATCGATGTTCTAAAGCCTTTTTGCCATCCTTCTAATGATTTTGTCGAGGTCTGAAAAATAGCCATCTACAGCAGACTGAACGTCATCTGTCTCAAATTATTGTCCCGGTAAAAAAAAATTCAGTTAAGTGAATAGGTAAAAGTCTGACAGTGCCAGATCTGGCAAATAAGGAGGATGCGGAAGCAACTCGTAATGTAATTATTTTAATTTCGCCATAGCAGCGATGCACGTTTGAACCCGAGCATAGTCTTGGTGAAAGATGATTTTTTTTCTGGCCGATCCTGGTCTTGTTTCACTAATACGCTCGTGTAATTTGTCCATCAGATTAGCGCAATAATCATCAAAATTTATTTCGCATCCCAAAAGACTGATGCCATCACTTAGTCAGCAGATTTCACGTGCCTTCTTGCCTTCTTTGGAGGTACCTGCTTGTGTCCACTCTTTTGACCGATTTTTGTTTCTGGCGTGTAATAATTAACCCATGTCTCATCGGTGGTTATAAATCGACGCATAAACTCAACCGAATCCTTCTTAAAACAATACAAACACTGTTGTGACAATTGCATTCGAATTCGTTTTTGTTTAACCGTGAGCAAACGCGGCACATAATTTGATGGCCGATAATTTTATGATTATAAATTCTTCACTCAAGATGTGATGCGTCTATTCTTTAGAAATGGCTAGCGTACCAGCTATCTCATATAACTATAGAAGCTGGTATGAGAAAACCATATCATGCACTTTTGTGATTATTTCCGGTGTCGTGTCACTTTTTGGGCGACCGGAGCGATATTCATCTTGGACGCTTATACGGCCCCTTTTAATCTCTGCCATTCATTTTTTTACCATTGCATAAGATGGAGCACTACCCCCAAATCATTTCGCATTTCTTAAAAAATCTCAGAACCCTTCATTCCTTTCATATTTAGAAATGTAATCACTGCTCTTTGTTCGATTTTATCTATTTTTAAGAAAATCAAAACAACTCTTTTTTTAAATTTCAACTAAGTTAAAGTGTTCGCGTGACTGACTTGTTTTGTGTGTTTATGTATGTAGGTAAAAAACAAATCTATGATATGACATATTTTTTTGCCAATCGAACAATTAGGAGTATGGTAGGCTAACTACATATCAACCCGGCTACTTAATTATGTCGGACTCCACATTTATGCATTTTGTTTAACATTCTCCTGTTAGGTCAAGATTGACAGATTTTCCACAAGTACGGTGAACTCAAAATAAAATAAAAATGTGAGCTCGAAAATAATAAATAATGGACATTTGACACAGCTATATCTAGCCCCAAACTAAACATAGCTTGTAAGGTGGAACAAGATAACTGATATAATACTTATATACGTTTTTTTGTAAATATATACTTAAATCATACAGAAAAATACCCAAACCCGGAACAAATATCTGTAGATCATGCAAACATATATTATATGTTCCGTCCGCTGCGGGAATCGCACCCGCAACGGCTTCGTTGCCGGCTATTCGCCCATTGTGCCACGGAGGTAGTTAATAAATAAAATCTCTACAGCAGTTAAGCCTTTACTTTTTTTATTCATCTTTAATCAATTTTTTTTAATGATAGCTGCCGCTGACAAACAGATGGCATCATTTGCTAATTTTTGTGATTGAGTATTGTTCTACCATAGCACTCATAGTTTTTGATACCCGGTAAACCTATTATGGGATCAGGAGCATGCATATATGCTGCTGGTCCGGGTGTTAGGTCCACATTAAACAAGGTACCTGTGATTTTGTTGCCAAGTCGCGTGTCTTTACCGCAGCACCCGGTCTTCGAGTCAGGTGGGAAAGCGTCTATGATACCCCTGCACCTCGTGTTGAGATTGTTGACGACGATGCGCTTGGGCCCGCAACAGACGCTGTAGCGGTCCTCGCCGACGCACCTGAAAAATAAGAATCGTTGTTTGTTACAATTTACTTTATTAGATAGAATGGAATACGCGGGGCGTTCAATGTATTCTCGGTATCGCGGTAATATACTAATGATGAGGGTAATTAAATTATATCATTAGTTTATGACACTCATTGAGGATTTAAATAGAAAATTTTATTTAACTGTCGCCATTAGTATTCAAAATATAATTTCGGAAAGGCAACTACGATGACTGATACGACAATGTTGAAATCTAGCATCGCGCTGTGATAAAATTCCTAACAAAACAAGGAAAGACTCAAAAAGTAATCCACGAAGAAATGATGGCTCTTTACCAAGATTCTGCCCCTTCATTATCTACAATTCAGAAGTGATCAAGTGAATTTAAACGGGGTAGAGAGAGTATTGAAGACGACCCTTGTGCCGAGCCGGTTAGTGCCGCTACTGAAGAAAACGTAAAAATTGTTGAGAAACTTGTAATCGAAGATGCCCGTGTGAGAGTGAAAATATTAGCAGAAAGAACCAAGCTATCCGTGGGTACCATTCACACTATCCTTCATGACCATCTGAATTTGTCAAAGGTCAGTGCAAGATGGGTGCCGCAAATGCTCACAGCGCTTCAGAAACAAGTGCTAGTTGATTGTTGCAAGGAGTTTTTGGAGCTCTTTGGTAAAAATCCGCAAAGTATTTATGATCGGATTGTTACTGGTGATGAAACGTGGGTTCATCACTATGATCCTGAGAGTAAGCAGGAGTCTATGCAGTAGCATAAAAAAGGAACAGCCCCAACGAAGAAGTTCAAAGTCAGCCCATCCGCCGGAAAGCTCATGGCCACAGTGTTTTGGGATTCCAAGGGAATCTTATTAATTGAGTACACAAAAAAAGGTGAGAGTATTACTGGCGCAACTTACGCTAACACCCTGCGCAATTTAAAGGAGGCAATAAAAGAAAAAAGACGGGGAAAATTGACCGCAGGTATATTGCTTCTGCACGACAACGCGCCTGTTCACAAGGCGCGCATTGCCAATGCTGCTGTGCGGGATTGCGGATTTGAAGAAATCAACCATCCACCCTACAGCCCGGACCTAGCCCCTAGTGATTACTTTCTGTTCCCAAATCTCAAAAGAGAACTTCGAGGCAAGCATTTTTCCGACGATGAAGAGTTAAAGGCAGCAATTAACGATCATTTTTCAGACCAGGAAGAAAAATATTTTTTGGAGAGAATTTAAAAGTTATTTTCCAGGACAAATAAGTGTGTTCAGATCCTAGGGGACTACATTGAAAAATTAATTTTATTCAGAATTTTCTGCTTATTCTTTCATGCCTATACCGAGAATACACTGAACTCCCCTCGTAATTATATATTTGATACACATAAAATGATACATGAATAAAGAACAATAGGTACAATTGAATCTTACAAGACAGTTCGACTCATGTGTCTCCGTACCAAATGATTTAAAACCGACACCGATTTCCTCCAAACATAGCTAAGAATTGCAAACCGCATTTAAATTGGTTTATCCGTTTGGAAGCTTCGATTACGTATACATTATCATTGTGGTTTCATCGTTTTATAGTTTTTTTTTGAGTCGGTGTTTAAATACAAGTTATTAGATTTGTATCTAGGTACTTAACTACTTTTGTAAGCGATAAGATCACCCATTATATTAGGTTGGGGAAAAAGTTCCTTCGCATTTTTTTAGAAAATTCAAAACATTTTTTAATAAAGATTATTTACATTTAACTAAAGTATGTAGGTACCATTTTGTTCGATAACTTTTTGCCATCTTGTAGGTAGGTAATGATCCCATTGCTATAGAAATTTTGGGGCTTCTGATCAAAATACCGCGACAAGTGGTTTTGGCAGTCCTCTCGTGATGTTAACCTGACACTACCTAAAGAATTCTGAAGAGACCGAAACAGGTGGAAATCTGAAGGTGCAAGGTCAGGACTATACGGCGGATGCATTGACACTTCCCAGCCAAACTCTCTTAATTTTTGCTGAGTGGCTAAAGATGTGTGAGGTCTAGCGTTATCATGGTGAAAAACCACACCCCTTCTGTTGATTAATTTAGGCCGCTTTCTCTCAACTTCTTGCTTTAATCTCATCAGTTGTTCGCAGTAGAGTTTAGAATCGATGGTCCTGCCTGGTGGTAACAGCTCATAATGAATAATGCCTTTCCAATCCCACCACACACACAGCATCACCTTGTTGCGAGTTAACCCGGGTTTCGCCACAGTCTGTGAAGCCTGACCGGCCTTTGACCACGACCTTTTTCGCACGTTCTTGTCGTACGTGATCCACTTTTCATCACCAGTTATCAGCTTCTTCAAAAATGGTTCGGTTTCATTACGTCGTAATAAAGAATCACAAATGAGTACACGGTTCATTAGGTTTCTTTCAGTGAGCTCGTGGGGTACCCAAATATCGAGCTTTTTTGTGTACCCAGTTTTTTCAAATGCGCCAAAACTGTTTTGTGGTCAATTCCCAGTTCTTCAGCTACGTCGTAACTACTGATATGCCGATCTTGCTCCACTTTTTCAAAAATGGCATCAGTTTTATCCGTAATAGGGCGACCAGAGCGACGTGCATCTTTGACATCAAAATTTCCGGATTGAAAACGCTTTTTAACCAACTTTAATACCAAATTTGTGCTACTCTCACAGACACTGCACTAGATCCATAAACATCGAAAAAAATTTTCGCGGCTTGCGTTGTATTTTTACCTTTTTTGTAGTAAAATTTTAAAATGTATCAAATTTCTTCATTAGATTCACTCATCTTTACAGTACGAAAAACAAATAAAAATCACACATTTTGCTAATTTGAATTTGGAATTATCTTCTTTAAAATTTAAACTTTGAATGATACCAAAACCAGCCAGATACAAATGGTATAGCCAAAGAGATTTTATTACAAGTTCATACATACTATAATGCGAAAAGACTTTTTCCCCAACCTATTACATTTACTTGTTTCACATTCTGTTGTATTTAGCTTATAAGGTATAATAAATAATTTTCATTCATTCGTTCATTCATTCATACTTCTGTTCTTAAGTTTACCCATTCGTAAAATACGAAATACTTATATTTACGTCTATCAGATCCTGTTTTTTACTGACTTCATTGGTATTTTTCAAACTTCCGCGATCACTGTACACCATTACTGATTAAATCGGTATTTATACCTATTAGTACCTTTTTCATTTGTTATCCCGACGACGTTTCAGCTATGTTGCAACTGTTGCATGACGACGAAGATGACTTCAATGTTTGTATTCTGCCTATTTTAGTAATTTAGTGACTTTTGACTGGGTTACGAAAAATTTGTTAATTCTTATCTGTTTGACCTGCCTTATTCGTTATCTCGTCCACCAACATTTAATTTTCCAGTTTCAGATTTGCTCAAGTCAAAATACCTATAATTTTAAATTCAAATTAAATATTGTTTTATTTATCCTGTTGTTTATGAGACTAATGGCAGAATATCCTTGGCATTTCCCTGCATACAGGTTCTTTAAACTGGTTTTGCCCATCTGACTTCTGATCAGTGCATCGTGCCATACGACAAGTAAACGATGCTTTGTATGATTCTAATAATAAGGAAAATTACTGTGCAATTTAACTTAACGAAGTCCATATAAATGTACCTAAAACTAATTTATGTACCTACATAGAATATAAACATTTATTTACGGCTACCTCCTTTATCATGAAGTTACTATACTATATTAAAATACACATCTACTGTATATTCGGGTACTTTTTGCCTTGTTATGGAGGACTGAAGACCTCGGTAATTTATCATAACCTACAATATTAGGTAGGTACTTCTTCCTAATATTGTAGGTTATCAAAAATATTAGGTACTTACCGAATAAAAATTGCAGTGCCCTTGCAGGGTTCATGCTTGAAGCACAAAAATACCATTTTTAAGATCTATATGTAAAACAAGTTCGCTATAAATATTGTCTTTGACAATATCAAATTGTTTATGTCAAGAGTGAATATGGATCTAATATGACTTCAGAGTTGCCTCTAGCTCTAGTTACTAAAATTTTAAACTTGAATTCCTTTTTTATTAAGATGGAACACGCATATGGCCCACCTGATGTTAAGTGGTAACCATCGCCTAATACAAAGTATTGCCTAAGTCACGCACCATACGATGCACTGCCCTACATCCATCAACTTGAGGCATACAGGTCCCATGTGCCTGTTATTTCACCGTAAACCATACCCTTCATACCGAATCACAGCAATGCTGCTTGGCGACAGAAATAGGTATGGAGGCAGTACTTCTCCGGGCGAGCCCTTTTACAAGGGCTCAATCTATTCTCTTATAGTTGTTCTTTGACAATATTATAATTCTATTGGCTAGTTTATTATACTCTACGTGATCAGATAATAAAATAAGTTGGCAATCGACGAACTATTTATATGACATCTCGCAATCGTAATGTATCGTTTTTCTTATTTTACGAAACCTGGCTAGCCTCTAGTCTAGCCTAAGTAAACCGTAAACAGCTACCTAAGCTCATTTTGTTTTATGAGTATTTTGTTTGTTCCGAGACATTATTTACTTTATTTAATACCTTAACAGTTTGCTTAGTAGGTATCTGTGGTCGGCTGGTCGGTGTGTGTGTGTCTGCTTGTATGAGTGATCACATATTATTGTGGTTACCTATTGACTTATTCATTGTACCTTATACCAGACAGAAATGTTTGTTTCTTTGTCATTACTAGGAAAGAGTAAAAAAACTGTTTGTTTTTGTAAAAACACTGAAAAAACTCATGCTCGATCTTCTAAACAAAGATTTTTTTAAGAAACTAGCTTTGGCTTTGCACGCATGGTTTGTCAATAAAAAGCCTATGTTTTAATCAAGGTCATAATCTATCTATATACCAAATTTCATCAAAATCAATACAAACAAATAAACATCCAAACTTTTTTCTTAGAAAACTTTCGTAATTTATTTCAATCATTATTATAAATACGGGATTTATCACGTACCGTCTTATCGGTGTATCGACTGACAATGCTTCGGTTCAATTCGTGAACCTTCATCAGGGTGAGTGCGATCTCCGCTCTCGTCTCGCACTGTGTTGTTCAGTGCGAGGCGAGACGTTATTCGGAGCGGTTCACGAATTGAACAGAAACATTGTCGGTCGAAACACCGATAAGACGGTACGTGATACATCCCGTATTTATAATAATAAAAACATCCAAAATTTTCGTATTTATAATATAAGTGTGATGGCTAAGTAAGCTACAATTTTATTTACAAAACATGAAGGGGCTAAATGGCAATGCATGCATTACGAAAAACAATCTGCCTCTGAATTCTGGCAGAAGAATGTCAGCCATATTTCTGGTCTCAGATGAATGAGAAAAATAAAAATAAGAAAACTTACTTAGAATTCTGGACATATTTGCCGTTGTCGGATCGTGAGAATGGAGGTTTCAGCATTTCGGCGAGATGCGGGCACTTGTAGATGTTGACGCATTTCCCCGGTTTCCCGTCGGGGTTGTAGCAGGGCTCAGGACAGCATACCTGGAAAAACACCCAGCATTCACATACATGACCTCACCCGACATCAGGAATATCAGGATTCACTAACTTTTTTCTAGTTAAGTAAACCTAACATTGCACTGCGCAGTAAGTCATATGCATAAAAAGTTTGTGGAATAGATTAGATAAATTTATTTACTGCACACAATTAAATCAAAAGGTACAATTGACGGCCCTATCGCTAAAAGCGATCGTAACATGATGAAAGTCATACCAGAGGTGTTTTTTGCTGGAACCCGCACTGCGAGTTCTTCAGTTGTTGCAGTTCTTCTGGAGTTCTGTTTTTCTTGTTAATAAGTGCAAGCATCTCGGGGCAGTCGTATACAGGGATGCATGTGCCACTGCTGCATGATTCTGGAATACGGAGTTTTACCTTCAAAATAGTATTTCTTTGTTAGATAGATTTAGATATTTATTTGACACGAGTAACAAGCACACAGAAACTATATAAGATTCACAATACATGTACACATTGTTTTTTTGAGTTATTGCCATTGTTTACCAATTTTGATAACGTCGAACTAGGATTAAAAGTAGCCTATTAACTTCAAACTATTTCTATTCCTTTTTTTCCTAATTCGCTTAATTGTAACAATGATATTGAACAACAATTATAGTCTAGCAAACCTAGTCAAATTGCAATCATCGGAAAAAAATATATCTCAAGTCTTAATCAAGTGTTTATGAGAAAAAATAAATAAACTTGAAGTGCAATAGTGCAAAGCTCCCGTTGACCTTGATCAGTGGTTTGCTGTGTGTCAAAGCCAGGTTTCCAAGGATGACCGGCATGTGTGCTCAGTGTAGGACGTTCAACCTTCTGTACATATTTTGTATGATCGTTGCGCACAGTGTAATCTAATTCCGACACTCAATTTATGAGATATTTCCGTATATGTAAACTTGGATTGGTAATATCATCTGGATTTATTGCAAAAGCTTACATTTAAAATTGTACAGCTATAAATCAGTGAAAATTTAGCATTCCGCATGATTTTATGCAGGTTTTATTGTGCGGTCAGATTTGAACTCTTATTAACTAAATAATACCTACGTCGTACTGAACTGAGAAATGCAATGCGATGGATATGCAAAACTACTACGAACGAGTAACTGTAGAATATACCACAAATGGCACTGACGAGTCTACAAATAATACCAGCGTCTCCTAAACAACTCGCAAACATGAAACTCAGATAATAAAACAAATATTTAGAACAAATATTGAGAGCAATCATCAAGTACCAGTTTCTTTTTTCTCGTAAGTACCTACACTTGAGGACAGGAGGCGTACAATACAAACAAGACAGGACAGGTGGTTTTTGAAAATTTACCTGTCCTTTTGTTACCCCATTTAGTTCGGTTTTCCTTGTACGGTCCAGTGATCTTTGCTTGCTCGTAATTTGTAAACATTTTCTAAATTGAAGGTTTCAAGCAAATATGAATCATAAAAGTAGAAGATTTTCCTCAATCTCATACTTACTGTTTCTAGGCTTTATGAATTACATTTTATATATACCTACGCATTCGTTTTCGCCATCTTGTGGGTAAGAATCATGCTCGTGCACGCTATATGCATAGTCTATGAAACGATTATTAACTTATTTACGTATTATTCCGTTTAAATTGAGTTATGTTTGTGTATCTTCATCTTCACAATGGTTGGGTGAAATCTGTGAAAAAAAGTTACCGTCACCTTGCTTTTAACTTTTGTGTGTGTTCATACGAAGAAATCATTTACAATCTTATCTCTGCAGCTTTTGTAAAGTTTTTCTCCGAAGGAACCAGTTTAGTCAGTTTTTGAAATCTCTAAAAATGTGCGCTTGCATTTTGAACATTTGCGATTGTTTGTGCTACATTTAAACCTTGTAGTGACACCATAGCCAATTTCTAAAATTTACCTTCGATTTCATTGAAGTATTTAGAGTTGTATGGAAGTTTAAGTCTGAGAAACGTACGGGCCTTCGGCACTGCTATCCAGAAGACCTCACAAGCTGTTTTTACAAATATGATTAGTACTGGTTGATAAATCGTTTTCGTATCGTTCTTTCCAAGTAGGTTCTGATTGAACCTTTTAAGTTAGTTCCACTTGTAAATTCGTATGAGATTTCCAACATCATCTTTGCAAATGTAAACGTACAGAAATGGGTAGTTTATGGGTGACGTGACGATAGACACATATTAATAAATGTGCTGCAACTTACCTAATCTATTATGAATCACTTAGAGAGTAATACAATGGTAATGTATTCATTGTCATATCAATATTAGCCTATATTAATAAATTGAAAATATCATTAAATAATAATAACGCGTATCTATTAATTTCTAACGTTGATTACCCTAAGCATTATAATAGGTTTTTACCTATGAAATTGCCGTTCTTCAGTACTGGTCATTTCAAATAGAAAAAAAGTTTGGAATGGCTTTGTATTCTAAATTCATTTTTTTTTTAAACATGACATTCTTTTTACAAAATCTAGTCTTTTGTTTATTGATTAGCGTTGTATTTTCATTACATTTTAAAATTTTTCGTCACAATGGATACTTTAAAAATTCGTGTAATTATAGGATATGAGTTCCGTCGTGGCACCAACGCGACACAAACGGCACGTAACATCAAAAACGTTTACGGAGAGAACTGTACAAACGAACGCACAACCCGTTATTGGTTTTCCCGGTTCCGTTCTCGAAATTTTGACTTGAAAAATAAAGCTCGTGGTCGTCCGGAGCCTTTGGTCAACAATGATGAATTAAAGGCGATTGTGGAAGCTGACGAAACTCAATCTACAGCTAAGCTAGCAGCAGCTTTTGATGTTAGCATCAAAACAATTTCGATCCATTTGCGACAAATAGGCAAGGTAAAAAAACTTGATAGATGGGTGCCCCACGAACTTAACGATCGCCAGCGCAACGTAGGCGTTGAGACCTGCCTCGCATTGCTCAATAGGCAAAGAAATGAAGGAATTTTGAACCGAATTGTTACGTGCGATGAAAAATGGATTCTGTTCGACAATCGAAAACGCTCACCAAGTTGGTTAGATCCTGGTTCAGCACCAAAGCAATGCTCTAAACCAAAAATGACCCCTAAGAAGGTGATGGTCACTGTTTGGTGGTCTAGTGCGGGTGTGATTCACCACAGCTTTTTACAAAACGGCATGAGCATTACTGCAGATATGTACTGTGAAGAACTGGAGACAATGATGGAGAAGCTTGCACATGGGCAACCAGCTTTGGCCAATCGGTCGTCCTTCACGACAACGCGCGACCTCATACTGCACAACAGACAGTCTCCAAGCTGCAAGAGATGGGGTTGGAAGCTCTCCCTCATCCGCCATACTCACCAGACCTTGCACCTACCGACTATTACTTTTTCCAAAATTTAGACTATTTTTAGTGGGTAAAAAATTCAATTCCCGAGAGGCAGTACAAAATGCCTTTGAAGAGTTTGTTGCCTCCCGTCCAGCTGATTTTTACAAGAAGGGCATTAATAAACTGCCAATGCGTTGGCAAAGATGCGTCGATTGCATGGGTGATTACTTTGAATAGCAGAAATAAAAAAGTTTAAGAAAATAAGTACTTTCACTTATTCCATACAAAACGGCAATATCATATGTAAAGACCTAATGTAAAAGACATATTATGTATATGTCTTATATGTATGTATATTGGTCTTATATATTGGTTCAAGTTGCAGGTAAAAGTACTATCGTAGGAAAATGTAAGAGAGCGGCGGATACTGATATGAAAACTAACAAATGTACGTACAAGTCTTCAGAAAAATATTAATTAACCTTTGTATCAGTAGTATTGCATGATAACATTGATAACCTAACTTAGCCGGGTTTTCTAATTCGTTTTCTGGTTTCATTACTGAGATATCTTCCCAGCTATGAACCCTTATCTGTTCGCGTTCATCTCAATGTTAATACTATCATAATAAATGAACCATTTTATTGATTTCGGACATAAAACTCGTATTTTATTTAAAACAAACTACAGTTTTAAAGTATTTTGTTCAATTATGGTTTATCAATGGCATAGCTACAGCAATATACGTTTTGAAAGAAATAACTGTGGATTCCCCAAAAAATCTTTTATTTGTCACATAATGACATAACGAATGTTGAACCTAAAGTTGGATGCGTGAAGTGATAATCATTCATTTGTAGGAATTTGAATTGGGAGTACTAACAATAGTTCTTATTATTATTTATAACCGTCCCACTGTTGGGCAAAGGCCTTTCCGCATTTCGCGATTCAGTGTTATTTTGGACCAATCGTCCTCCAACGAGTCCAGGTCATCGCCATCTCAATCTAGGTTTACCGCGATGCCGTCTTCTATCGTTGGGGGCCCGCTATGTTATGTTTAGTGCTTAGGTAAATAATATATATTATTTTTAAAGAGTTTACCTCAGTGATTTACAATTTCATTTGATATACGAGTTTTGTGTAGTTTAGTGTTCATAGTTGATTGATATAACACTTTAGCGTAAAGGTCATAGAAAATAAACAGTAGGTACATTATTTATAATTATGTACCGGTTTTAGTTAGATACCTATCTTCCTTATTTTTGCACTCAACATATTGTATAAGAAAAAATTATATGTTGCCTGTAGGCAATAAGTTAACAACTTAGATAAAAATGTTTTGTATAATATTATTTTAATGTCTAGACTTTTTGCAGTTTAGTTTTTGTTACGTACCTGATTAACAAGATAATCATATTTCTATCGGACCAAACAAAATAAAGAAACAATACAACTCAAGGCTATTGAATTAATAATATCCTGTGAAAAACTACTAAGTTACACTTACGGCCATCCACGTAGCAGGCATACACAGCCACAATAACTCCAAATACTAACTTAGAATTCATTTTATTGTACGAAATAACACTTTAACACTTGTTTTGAGGACACGATGTCCTCTGACCACTTGCCGGGTCCGACTGACTGAATTTAATTTGAATTTCGAAGAGACTATCATAGTAGCCTGACACAGACTGTATTGACCATATATCAGACCCGATTGAACGGCCCGCCCACTACCTAAACCTTATTTTAATATTGTTAGGCATCAACATACTGCTGCTGTGGTTTACATCTTTATTAATATATGAATGGTTGGAATTTTTGGCGCGTTGTTGTCGGTATTTACAATTTCATCTTTACATCTATGTTTTGAGAGTTCAAAATTAAAATATTCGTATAGGGGCCTAGACTTTCCTGATTTCGACTTGGCAGCTTAAATAAGGTGACATCATTTAATTCTTGGAAATGCCCTTTTAAAGTTTTGATTCGCTCTGATAAGATGTTTTGCCGGTATAATGTTGCCGTGAAAGATGACCTTTTGGCAGGGTTTTGTTTATAAACAAGTTTATCTATAGTTATAAGTCATATATATATTTGACCAATGTCAAAATAACTGGTAGAGAAGACTGTCGTCTACACCAGAACATTGTTAAAAATCGTCACTAATTGCAATAAATCCTCTACAGTTTCTGAATATTACGAGATATTTTGTCGATAGAAATAGATCTAGAGAGGATCTTCTACGTTGAAACTTCTGTTTTGGACTTCGAGTTTTGGAAAAGCTCACTTGTTTTCAAGAGCCATATACTTAGTAAAATAACAGTTGAGCTCTTTCGGCCTTGAACTACGTATCCCACTTTCATTACTTCAAAGCCAAACAATCTTTATTCCTTGCATATGAATATTCCGAAACATAGTACTGTGAGTAAAATTCAAGTAGACGCGGCGGAGTGTTCGTAAGTTTAGACTGGAGTGTTTCATCATGATCATATCAGTCAGATCCACTACTTGAAGACCTTCCTCATAGATTTCCAGAGCGATTGAGTTTATATGGCTCTAAGCAACCCTTATTTGGTTAACTTTTTATCGAGTAGGGGCCGTCCTGTGCTGCGCTTTCCAGTGTGTGGTTTCCACTCAAGGCAATCGTTTGACTACTCACCTGATGTTATTTGTCCAGCTCACTTCAGCTTGCTAATTCTCTGGGCTATGTCAGTGAGTTTAGTTTGTCTACGGATACCGTCACAATCACACTAATAATATAAATTCAAAAGTTTGGATGTTTGTTTATTTATTTGTTTGTTTGTTACTCAATCACGTCGTAACGACTGAACAGATTTCGATGAAATTTAGTATAAACGTTGATTATAACCTGGATTAACACATAGGCTACTTTTTATCCCATAAATCAGGTTCCATGAGATAAAAGTGTCATGTCAAGTCAAGTTGCAACAGCGAGCTTAGCTTTATTTCTAAGTTACAAACACATTTAATAGTGTAACACGTATGAAGGCGCGGGCACCAGCTGGTACATAATAATTGTTTGTATTTTTATTTGAAAAATATTTTATTCACAACAGAGTCGCCCATACATCTTAAACTCTAATGTTATGGTCTTGGTAGAGTAGTAATATGTGCAAAACGCAGACAATAACTTAAACATTTGAGTTAAATTTTATAGTTTTTGTTAGTTTTCCAAATCAACTTGAGCGAATCGGCGTTGTATGTATGTATGTTTGTTTGTCCGAGGATAACTTTCGTAGCGTTTATCCGATCATCATGAAATTTGGTAGGTAGTGATGGCACAATTTAGGTGTGACTCAATGAGCTAAAAATATTGGGGGGTTGTTGAGATATTGGGGTTCAAGAGGGTAAAAAAAAATTTAAATGAGACTATTAAGTCAACTGGGTCTTCATTAGTACATTTGAACCCCGTACCAGTGACCCCACAATGCTGAAATTTGGTATTCGTGTAGCTTTAGTGACACAAATATAGGCAAAAGTCTGAAATCCAGAATAACTGCCATTTGTACCTCAAAAAATATAACCAATTAACAAGAACCCCCATTACATCTAATTTGAACAAAACTGTAGGTCAAGTAGGTTGGTTATGCATTTCGTGGCACCAATTTATTAGTCAAAGATTAAAGCCGGCATGCACAAAGATCACTAAACGTATTTAGCGACTAAACATGTTTTTTGAAGTATTTGTGTGATTTGACAACTCCTCAAATCATATTTAGCAACTATATAAGTTTAGGCATCGTTGTGCAAATCGCCCTAAGAATAATATTTATATTGGGAGATTCGCGAGATCTTAGTTCGGGGCGAACCACTAGTTATTAATTTATCATTCCTTTTACAAACAAAGAGTTGCGGCATGCGGTATGAAATCTTTAGCTATTTTTGTTCCGTTACTCCAAAGAAGTATAACTTCTTACGTGCGTACGTAAGTACACACACGTTTTTTTTCTGTAAACTTTTCTATGAATCATCGCTTGGCCACTGTCATAGGGTCTTTACTTGAACAATTATTCCATAGTGACACCGCTATTTGTGAAATAATTGCACACATACAGTCTTACTATGTCTTACCGTACTTGTGAGAGGTTTGAGGAAAAAAATACTACTTGGTGATTACTTTGTAATTCATCCACCTTTATTTTATAGTGCCTAGTTGTTCACGTACATCATATATTTGCTGCGAATTTAATAAGTTTTACTTCTCATAATAACCACATAGTTCACTCATAATGGAAGAACTGGCTCTGAGAGCGAATAGCAGTCTGAGATGCAGAAGGTTACCGGTTCGATTCCCACCGCAGAACAAATGTTTGCATGATCTGCATATATTTCTTCCGGGTCTGGTTGTTTCTCTATATATTATAAGTATGAATTTACAAAAAAAAGTATATAAGTATGTAACTATTAGTTATCTGGTTCCCATAGTACAAGCTCTGCTTAGTTTGAGGCTAGATAGCGCTGTGTGAAATGCCCAGAAATATTTATTTATTATTATTATATACTTAAATGCGATGCTATGAGCAGCAGGTAATAAGTCCACAAGGAAATAACACTACAAAGTCAGAGAACTCATGATGTCATCCATCTTAGTCTTCTAAATTCTCTGTCTTAGTCAGAACCTGTCATAAATTGTTATTAAACCTATGCGCGTGGTCATAAAAATCAAACTCAAATTTATTTATGCAATTTAATTGTACATATCACTAGCTGACCCGCCCGCGGCTTTTCACGCGTGGTTTGTCAATACAAACATTACCGTTTGCTTAGTCGGGTAAAGAGTAGCCTATGTCCCAATCCCGGTCATAATCTATCCATATACCAAATTTCATCGAAATCCGTGTAGCCGTTTAGTCGTGAAAATGTAACAAACAGAGATAGAGTTACTTTCGAATTTATAACATTACTTAGTATAGATTTTGATCAATTTACACCTGTTTCTCACGATGAATAAACGAACTGTTTCTAAAATGTGAATTGTGTTCACCTTGTCGGAAACCTAAACCCTCATTTGACTCCTAATCCAATCATTATAGTGAGCAACTTTGGTATAAACTCCAGGAACTTCCGGGAGACCACACGGGGTCGGTCCGAAGCTGACAACTCCTAAGATTTCGTAGTACCGCTTATCGAAGTTCTCGTACATGAGTGGTCCACCGGAGTCGCCTCTGCAGGAGTCCATGCCAATCAGCCCTCCTGCGCACATCTGGCCATCCCAGAGTGTGGCCGTGCGGCCTGGCGCGCGGTAGGCTGTTTGACATTTCTGGAAATAACATTACAAAAATGTATACTAAAATTTGCGCTAAAAACGGGATATTTACCACGGTTTGTGCGTTTTTGAGTATCCTGATATTTGATCATTGATCATTTTAATAGTTATATTATAGTTCAAGCTTTAGCCCGCTGCTTCGCACGTGTAGTTTGGCAATAAAATCATAATCTCCTGCGCAGTTGGGCAAGAAAAAGCATATGTCTTAATGCCAGTCATAATCTATCTATATACCAAATTTCATCAACATCGGTCTTTCGTGAAAACGTTACAAACAGACAGACAGAGACAGGAGTTACTTTAAAATTTATAATATTAGTATATCATACAAACATTTAGCTTGCGGCAGAAAGTAGTTAAATAAAAATCCGTCCATTAGTGACTGCATCCCAGTGCTAATAAAGTTTTTTCTCTAATATACCCTTTGATAAAACCTTAATTAACCTTAACCTTTTTACGAAGACGCGAAGATATGTTATCTACTATTTACTAATCTTGGGCATAGTCTAAGTTATTGATTAATTTTTAATATTTTAGGGCAAAAAAACGTAAAATTTCCCATAAAAAAACTTATCAAAGTCCTTCCTGTCGTCTTTCCTTGTTAAGTTTCATTAAAATCAGTCCAGCCATTTAGTCGTGAAAACGTAACAAACAGACAGACTAGAGTTACTTTAGAATTTATAAATTACTATGGCTATTTATTTTCTCTGGCATATCACTTACATCTGTAGGCACGTAAGGCAGTGGCACTTCAAGTTTAATAGTACTGAAAGGCTGGGTTTCAGATACAGCTCCCCATCCAGCCGCCGTAAAGTTGATAGGAGGAGTAAAGGTTTGAGTCACATCTGGCATACAAATAGGTCTGATGAAATCTGTAATTGAATAAGAAATTGTATGAGCGCTGATGATAAAACTGGATCTACGTAGGTTTTATTAATAAAATATGTAGGGTGTTTGGTAATATGCTAACGATATTCAAGTGACGGTTTCGCAAAATATAAAAAAAAGACTTCTCGAAAAAAAAACGACTAGTTATATTCTCAAATTTTAAAGAAAATCGACTTAGTTTGGGTGATTAATTCGATATAAAACTTACTGCCTACTCTTGCAATCGATATCCAAAAATAAAGGCCGATTTGATATCTCTTTCGGAAATGGCTGCGGGTTTTGGGTTAGAAAGGGACAACAAGAGATATCGCGATACGTCACAAATCGTACAGTATCTGTGGTTAGATGGCAAGCATTGTGCAATAGCACAACATAAGTTTAATAAAGTGTTTGTTTTTACATCCCAAAACAAATTTCACATTTCTATGGTAAACATTTCACAAATGTATTATCACAATTATTATTATTTATTTAGACGACCTCCGTGGTGCAGTGGGCGAATAGCCGGCTGAGATGCAGGAGGTAGCGGGTTCGATCCCTGCCGCGGAACAAATGTTTGCAAGATCTACAGATATTTGTTCCGGGTTTAGTTGTTTCTCTATATATTATAAGTATGTATTTACAAAAAAAATGTATGTAAGTATTCTATCAGTTATCTGGTTCCCATAGTACAAGCTTTGCTTAGTTTGGGGCTAGATAGTGCTGTATGAAATGTCCAGCAATATTTAGTTTATTTATTATGCTAATCAAAATAACCCCTTTTCATTTTTGTGCGTGTATTATCAAACACCCTATATAAACTCCTTATATGTCGTCTCAAAACCGGTTTCAAAGGATTTCATTTCATTCACTGAGTACAATTACATAGCAGCAGATAATAAAATAAACATAAATTTCAGATCCTCCATAATCGGCAATAAGCATTAAATTATTATTTAAAACGGTTATTTTAAACTTTTCAGCTAAACTCCTAAGAGAGAGAGTGATGGTGAATGCTTGCGCAACGATGCCTAAACGTATTTAGTGGCTAACTATGATCTAAGGGTTTGTCAAATCATACAAATACGTCAAATTTAAACATGTTTAGTCGCTTAATACGGTTAGGGCGCAAGCCGGGCTAAGAGTGCATGGGGGGGATGTAAAACATAACAGGGTAATATAGCCATTATCAGATATCGTACTCAGTATGCGGCCGCGATATCTAACTAGTAGCTAATTAGATCAAAAGATGCCCATGCTCACTTATTGCAGAAAGATTTCGCCAGCAACGATAGGATGCTCTTTATAAGACTCACCAGTGAAAGGAGCAGACTGTTCCAGTCTTATCAGGGCTATATCATTCCGGTTTTGCTTTCCCTTAAGGTTGTATTCAGGATGTGGGATGGTCTTTTCAATTGAGATGGTGACAGTTCCGTCGTTGCAGTCTTTGCCCATCCCCGCCGCAACTGAGCAGTCCTTTCCGGGGTTTGAAGTGTCGTATTCGCTGAGTCTGACTCTCCGACTGCGAGTAAAAAGTTGGATTTAAATGTTGTAAATTTTTAACCTACTCGCCAGGTCTACGTTGTTTAGTTGTTGGTCTAGTAGCGCAAATAACACTCTTTTGTGCTGCCAGGCTAGTTCAAAGCTTACTAATTAATTAAAAAGTCTCCGTCAGAACGTATTATCGAAAAAGTTCATAATTAGGGTAAGAAGCACAAACCATTATGATAAATCATAATGATAATTATGAACCATCAGCAACATTCAAACAAAACAGTAAACTCACTTTTGTCGGGGCTTAGTAGAAATGTTTACTGAGTCACTAAATTGTCGATCCTGGAATTGAATAGCTCGCTCAGAAGCTTGCGGAGCTACCTTCTCTGAGCATATGTCATCACATCACTGATAATAGTAACACACACTGGTCTAACCGTTATAAAACTGGCCTTCGTTATAAAACACTGTATATCTACTCTTGACAAGTACACGTATGTTGCTTTATAAATATTTATGTAGAATACTTACGGCGTCCCTGCGGACAGGATAGTTCCCGTGACGCAATGTGCCGCTGTAAGCACGTATCGTCCACTGATGAGAGCACCACCGCACAGGGTCTTCACTGGCCCATTGTCCTTGGTGTACTCGATGAGTGCCATCCACGGGTACTGTTCGATACTTGTTTCGTTACCCCCTAGAACATACATAATACATACAAAGGTGAAAATTGGAAACTCTCTTCTCTTTGCCTCCTCGTGTCGGTTGACGAACCTGAATGGAAAATGGAATCTATCTAACTAAATTAAAAAATAGGCATTGCGATGAGATACCTACCCGTTACTATGTCGGACTCGATATTTCATCAGACGTTTAGTTTGATATGTTCATTGCCTTTGATCAGTATTGACAGATCTACTAGTTCTGTCAACTCTGCGGGCCTCTACCGATTTATTGTTCTTTTAAACAACACAATTTTTGCCATGATATTCGCATCAGAAGATGATTCGCATATTTTAATGGGTCTGAAGTGTTTTTGTACCATTATCCTCGAAGATTCTAATAGCTACGGTAAGCCTATTGTGGGGTCCTGCAGGACTATGTATGTAACACTGGACTCGTGGCACACAGTAAACACGTACCTGTGATTCTGTCACCATATTTCGTTTCTTTACCGCAGCACCCGGTCTTGGGGTCAGGCGGGAAAGCGTCTATAATTCCCGTGCATCTCGTGTTCTGATTTTTGACAACGATGCGCTTTGGGCCGCAACAAACGCTGTACCGTTCCTCGCCGACGCACCTGGAAAGAATACCCAGTTACAAGTATTTTTTTGAGACAGAGATTATTGTTTCTATATTGTAAACTAGCTGTTGCCCTTGACTTCGTACGCGTTACACTACTAAATGTGTAGGTAACCTAGAAATAAAGCTAAACTCGCTGTTGCAATTTGACTTGTTACCCTTGACATTTTTATCCCATGGGAACTGATTTATGCGATAAAAGGTCAAATAAAAGGTAGCCCGAATTTTATCGAAATCGGTTCGGTTCAGCCGTTACGACGTGATTGAGTAACAAAGAAACAAATAAATAAACAAACATCCAAACTTTCACATTTATAATATTTGTGTGGTTGTAATAAAGACAGAGTATTGTATAATTTTAAGAATAGCTTAATTTATTTTGTGTAATATTAATAAAATCTCTCTCATAAACTGAATTTAAAAGAGGCAACAATATATTTAAAAAAAATCTATTAATTTGGATAGCTTAACTACAATTTACAAAGCAGTATGTGGCAAATTGGCAATACATTATTTGACAAGAACCAATTAATTACCTTTGACTTCATAAATAATAATTCATTTATTGTCTGTATACATAAAACTGATACATAGAACTGATATATATATTTCAGATTCTTCGTCATATTTCAGATTTCAAAAAGATCTTAGATGAGGGATACAATTAATACAGGTTTCAAACACAAGTAGTGTTTTTTCATTCTTTTACTTTCATTCTAAGAGTAAAATAAAACTTACTTAGAATTCTGAACATATTGGATGTTGTCAGGTCGTGAGTATGGAGGTTTCAGCATTTCGGCGAGATGCGGGCACTTGTAGATGTTGACGCATTTACCCGGTTTCCCGTCGGGGTTGTAGCACGGCTCAGGACAGCATACCTGAAAAAACACTCAACACTCACATACATAGCCTGACCCGACCAGGAATATTAGGATTCACTAACTTTTTTCTAGTCAAGTAAACCTAACATTGCACTGCGCAGACGTAAGCCATAAGAAAATTTTGTGGAATAGAACCATGATGAAAGTCATACCAGAGGCGTGTGTTGCTGGAATCCGCACTGCGCGTCCAGTAGCTGTTTCAGCTCTTGTGGAGTTCTGTTTTTATTGTTGACAAGAGCTAGCATCTCTGGGCAGTCTAGTATCGGGATGCATCTTCCATTGCCGCATGATTCTGGAATACAGAGTTTTAGATTCAGGAACAATATTCAACTTATAGCCAGTGTAGCTACAGATTTTATAACAGCATTTCAATAATATCTCGGTCTTTTTCTAAGCCAGAGACAAAATGAAGTCTTAAATCTTAAAGACAGGCAAAATAAATGTCTAGTAAATAAATAAAACTAGTTTTTTCCGATGGAAAGCGATATGCACCTCGCCCTCCGAACAATACATTCGGCCCCATTTTTACAAAAGTGTCTATAAAATATGGCCGCCACCGCCATTTGAAAATTGAATATGTGAAATGTGTAAATTTAGGTGTGCTTTTCTGGTCATAGAGTTGGGTCTGCTTAACTCATTAATAGAAAGATAAATTCCAGTAGTTTTACTGTAGCTATTTGATATTAAAAATGGTTCTAAATTAAATGACTACCACTTTCTTTTTGGAAACTAAACTAACTACGCAACTAACTACTAACGCCAAACTAAGCAGAGCTTGTACGGTGGGAACCAGATAACTGATAGAATACTTATATAACTTTTTTTTGTAAATACATATGTACTTATAATATTTAGATAAACAACCAGACCCGGAACAAATATCTGTTGATCATGCAAAAATTTGTTCCGCGGTGGGAATTGAACCCGCTACCTCCTGTGTCTCAGCCGGCTATTCAGATACAGATATTTCTTACGGGTCTAATGTTTTTATATTATAAGTATGTATTTACTAAAAAAATGGTATATAAGTATTATATCAGTTATCTGGTTCACATAGTACAAGCTCTGCTTAGTTTGGGGCTAGATAGCGCTGTGTGTCAAGCAAGCAATATTTTTTTATTTATATTTATAGAGTTATCACCATATTGTAGTTTGTGCATCAGGATATTACATAGTTGCGAACTTCATTAATAAGATGATCACGTCTCTATAGGATCAAACAAAAAAACAGATACAACACACCTTATATTAATAATATCGTTTCAGAGAGTATTAAATGTAAACACTTACGGCCATCTACGTAACAGGCATACGCAGCCACAATAACTCCAAATATTAACTTGGAATTCATTTTATTTTTCGAAACAACACTTTAACAACAATTTTGAGGAGACTGTGTCCTCTGACCACGTGCCGGGTCCGACTGACTGAACTTGACTAGAACAGAACATACTTATCAATGTAGCCTCACACATACCTACTTGTCTTGACCATTATAATATCAGACTTCGCCTGAATAGCCAACAATTTAAACCTTATTTTAATAATGTTAGGCATCCAGATTCTGCTGCACTGCAGTTGGAAACTGTATTATTATTTTCCTTGAATGTGTGGTTGGGATTTTTCGCGCGCAGTTTTTGTTAAATAATCTTTAAATATTTACATATTTTAATTTTCAACACGTGTTCAAAATTAATTCAAAATATTCGCAAAGGAGGCCGAAATTTTCCTGATTTCAACTTGGCAACTTAAATATGGTGACATCATTTACTCTTGGTATGCCCGATTAGTTTTTTGATGTTGTGTGTTTGCCTGTCTTATGCCAACGTGAAAAATGACCCTTCTGATAATAGGATTATTTATTTACAAGTTTATCAGGAGTTGCCAAAGAAACTGGAAGAAAAAATTGATTTTTAACGTACCCACGCGGCCACGTTAGAATTAAAGACTGGGGCACGGAGGTTGCTGCTAATGTACGGTTTGACCCGTACAGTTAGAATTAACGTTCCCCAGTCCGGTTTAGGATATATTTGATCGAGCGAAGCGAGATCTCCAAATCAACTTGGGCAAATCGGCGTTGTATGTATGTATGTATGTTTGTTTGTCCGAGGATAACATTCGAAGCGTTGATCCGATCATCGTGAAATTTAATACAAAGGTAGAGGGTAGTGATGGCACAATTTTGGTGTGACTAAATGAGCTAAAAATGTGGGGGGGGGGTTGTTGAGATACTGGGGTTCAAGAGGGGTAAAAAAAAAATGAAAATGAGACTATAAAGTCAAATGAGACGAGAAGATTTTTCTGTGTTACTAACAAAAATTATGGATCTGTCTGGTCTGAAATAAACGTTTTTTATTTATTTTATTAACAAGCTTAGTGGTGAACTTTGAACGTCCCCATAACATAGGGGCTACATAAACACAAGTGGTGATCGAAATTAGGCCTCGTAGCCGTGAAACTAAAGCCGCAAAATCAAATAAAAAAATAACAAAAAAACAAAACGGTGTCTATATAATTTTTCCGGAGATCTTCTACGTTGAAACATCTGAAATAAGAAGCCTTTTTGAAATTCCCACTCATTTTCAAGAGCTTTATACTTACTTTAGAAACATCGTACTGTGAGTTAGTAAATTTCAAGCAAACGCGGCGGTGTGGTACTCAATTTTAGACTGGAAGTGTTTCTTCATCGGACTGATATCAGAGTCTTAAAGTCCAGAGTGAGCAGGTTCTTTCTAGGCAAGCGTGCTCCATATTCGACCACACCATCACTTAACATCAGGTGAGCTAGTGGTTAAGTGCTTGACTATCATCAACAAAAAAAACAGCCAAGCCTGATAAAGGCTCTCAGCAACCTTTAGTTGGTCATCTCAGCAATCTTTAGATGTGTTTACGTATATTATACTCCGATTTATAGTATAATGATGTCGATATTGTGCCTGTATAGCAGAAGCCACTATCCGCAGCCACGGTGACCACGGAAGACCAGCGCTTTGGCAGAGCGAATCTGCCATCATAGCACATGCTGAGTGGTGGCTATTTTTGTCACTATGTATCTTTTAGCCTACGCCTAGTTTTAAGATTTAATCCCATTTCTGTGTAACACATTGTTGACAAAATAAAGTTTTTTATCTTTCTATTGAATACGCCATTCCATTGTCCAGCTCACTTCAGCTTGCTTAATATGTTAACGTACTTTATTACGCGAGTGAGTGGAAAAAAGTGATTACTAATTATTATTGTTTCTTTTCTTAAGATTACTAATTATTCACTTACATTCTATATCATCAGCGAATTAAATAAGCTACTTAGGTTTAAAGAACTTTATTTTGCAAAAAAAACTATATGGTTCACTCATAATAAGATACAGACATTTCTTAAAATTAATTTCTTAACCCCAGGTCTTATATTAGTTATAGTGTAGTAGTGGTCCGATAAGTACTTATCCTCACTGCCCGATGGTGCCACTACCGCAAGAGACCGCACTATAGTGTAGTACCTTCCTGTAGACGGCTACTGACGAAATTTCAGCCGGATCGGACTTGTAGTTCTGTTTTGAGAGCGTGTGAAAGCAAGCGTGTCCGTTGATTTAAAAAAAATGGAAAAGGAGCAATATCGGTCGGTGATTCGATTCTTGTTTTTGGAAGGGAAATCGCGCAGTGAAATCAAAGAGCGCTTGGATGCAATGTATGGGGACGCTTCTCCTTCGATGGCGACCGTCAAAAATTGGTTCAACCAATTTCAACGTGGTCGCACGTTGGTTTTTGATGAGCCACACACAGGTGCCCCGAAAAAAGCAACCACGGTAGATAACGTGACGAAAATCCACGATCTCGTTTTGGCAGACCGTCGATTGAAGGTGCGCGAGATAGCTGAGATAGTAGGCATCTCATAAGAGACATAGAGTGTAAATTGGGGTACGAACTGCTGCCCCATCCACCGTATTCTCCAGATTTGGCCCCGTGCTACTTCTTTTTGTTTCCCAACTTGAAAAAGTCACTCGCCGGACAGAAATTTCACTCGAATGAGGAAGTAATCGCCGCCACGGAGGCCTACTTTGCAGACCTCGAGAATTTTTTTTTTCAGACGGTTTATAGAAGTTGGAGCATCGCTGGGTCAAGTGTATCGAACTAAAAGAAGATTATATTGAAAAATAAATTGCATTTATTCCAAAATTTTTGTTTTTTCATTTGTATTCTAAGTACTTATCGGACTCGTATGTATGTAGAATATGTAGATTATTTATTGAGTTTGTTATATTTTTGCTAATACATTCTATATTGCAATGTAATTGTTGAATAAATTCATTAGTAAAGGTAATAGGAGAATATTCGGGTATCTGTTTATTTTTTGCGGAGAGAATCATAAACGATGATTTACACATGTATACAATATATTTATTGTGACCGTAAAATTTATTTATGGTGCGTAAATTGTATTTTCAGTAATAGTGATATGAATTGATTTGTCGAATTGGAAGAGGCAGGTGTCGTCCACGTATAATGTTAGGTGAACGGTCATCTTAAGTTAATAATATAAATTAAAAACATTAACGGACCAATTATTGAAACTTATGGAATGTGGTATGATATGTCACGTCACGGACAGAGCTTGCAAATTTATTTATTTCACGTCTTTACGCCTACTCAAATTGCTATGTATACATTTCCACAGTTTTACATGTGTTGCCTATGATGTTAGATTAGATTGCAAACCGTTAACCTATGGTTGTAAACTATATCAAACGCATTTTTAAAATCCATAAAGATTCTCAAAGCAAAGTTCTTCTGGTAAATGTGAGTTTTCACTTGTAAAGTCTATTGCCGCTGTATGAGTGATTTCGGGAGAAAGCCATATTGTTGGTGGATTAGAATATTCATTTTTGTTAGGTACGCATTTACACTATTGTACAAAATCTTTATCTTAAATAACTTCTCCTGGAAAGCTCAAATTATCACCTTGTTAAAAACCTAAGCCCGCATCTGACTCCTAATCCAATCATTATAGTGAGCAACTTTGGTATAAACTCCAGGAACTTCCGGGAGGCCACACGGAGACGGTCCGAAGCTGACCACTCCTAAGACTTCGTAGTACCGCTTATCGAGGTTCTCGTACATGAGTGGTCCACCGGAGTCGCCTCTGCAGGCATCCATGCCAATAAGCCCTCCTGCGCACATCTGGCCTTCCCAGAGTGTGGCCCTGTGGCCTGGTGAGCGGTAGGCTGTTTGACATTTCTGGAATTCAAAAATATAAATTATAATACCAAGCAAACACATGTCATATTATAGCCGCAAGGTATTAGAAACCACGAGTATCATGGTCACAATACCTTGAGCCATTCAAATAATTGACTTTTGATGGAAATATGTGACTTAAAATCCGTCCGTTAGTGATTGCATCGCACGCAGTGCGATGCAATCTGCAGAGCGTAATTTATAGAATATATTTATTTTCTATAGCATCTCACTTACATCTGTAAGTACGTAAGGCAGTGGCACTTCAAGTTTGATAGCACTGAATGTGATAGGCCAGGTTTCAGATACAGCGCCCCATCCAGCTGCCGTGAAGTTGATAGGAGGAGTAAAGGTTTTAGTCACATCTGGCATACAAATAGGCCTGATGAAATCTGTAATTAAATAAAAAATTTTATGAGTGCTTATTCTAAAATTCGACTTACGTAGATTTTATTAATAAAATATATGTATATACTTTTTATGTTTCGTCACAAAACCAGTCGCAAAGGATTTAAATGGTTATTTTTAACTTTTCAGTCAAATTTCTTAATACTGATGGTGAATGATAAGATTGAACGATAAGAAGTTTGCAGCCTTGCATGGGGCTGTAAAAAAATATAAACGCCATCTATCCTTAGATAACGTACTCAGTATGCGGTAGCGATATCGTTCTAGGGGCTAATGCCCATGTCCATTACATATGTAATAGAGTTCGCCAGCAACTATAGAAAGCTTTTTAGAAGACTCACCAGTAAACGGAGCAGACTGTTTCAGTCTTATCAGGGCTATATCATCCCGTCTCTGATTTCCATTTTTATTGTATTGAGGATGTGGGATAGTCTCTTCAATCGGGATGATGACAGTTCCATAGTTGCAGTCTTTGCCCATCCCCGCCGCAACTGAGCAGTCTTTTCCGGGGTTTGAAGTGTCGTATTCGCTGAGTCTCACTTTCCGACTGTCAGTAAAAAGTTAAATTTAAGTAAGTAAAAACATTTATTTATTTATTTAAATGTATGTTAGTTATGTTTTAAATCTACTGCGCCAAGTCTAGGTTATTTAGTTGTAGGTTAAGCAGCTCAAATAATACTCCTTAGTGCTGCCAAACTAGATAAAAGGTTGCAAATGATGTTATTAAAAATGTTGAGTTTTCCGGTAGCTATTGTCGAAAAAGGTTCTTATTTTGGGTAAGAAGTAAGAACCATCATGTTCATATCAGCAGCATTTAAACAATCAAAACCCATTTTGCGTTTGGGTTTTTTTTCTAACCCCAACCAATTTACTGTATCATTGAATTGTCGCTCCTGGAACGCATATCCCTCCCTTTAATTTGCTAAGTCTTGAGCCTTCTTATAAAGCCCACAGTGAGGGACCACGTCTGTGTAAATATGCCATTAGTTCATCACTGGTAACACACTGATCAAAGACTTTCGTCAATACACTGATATATTTATTTTGGACAGGTATGCTGCTTTAAAATATTTATGTAGAATACTTACGGAGTACCATATTCAAGGATATCTCCCGTGACACAATGTGCCGCTGTAAGCACGTATCGTCCACTGATGAGGGCACCACCGCACATGGTCTTCACTGGTCCATTGTCCTTGGTGTACTCGATGAGTGCCATCCACGGGTACTGTTCGACAGTTGTTTCGTTACCTCCTAGAACATACACATACAAAGGTGGAAAGAGGAAACTGAGGCTCTTCGACTTCTTCGTGTTGGTTGACTACATCGAGTGAAAAATGTATTATATCATTTTTTCATCATTCGTTTTGTTTGATAATATGCTCCTTCGCTGATAGTGTCTTCGGTCAATTTTGACGGATCTTCCAATATACAGTTCTCTCAACTCTGCGGGAATCTTTACCGCTTTATTGTTCTTTTCGCAGTATGATTGCAAACTTTTGCTTCGGGTCTCAGTATTGTTGTACCATTGTACTTGTAGATTCTACTGATAGATTCTACTGATAGCTGCGGTATGATTGTAGGGTCAGGACTATGGATGATCGGATCAACGTTTCGAAAGTTATCCTACATACAACGCCAATTCGTCAAAGTTGATTTGCGAGTGAAATTTGGTGTAGTAGTAGGTAGGTAGTGATAGCACAATCCTGGTGTGATTAAGTTTACAGGGCACTATTTTAATAGTCAAAGATTATAAATAATATTTTAGCTTTTAAGGTAGACTCGCGAGATCTCAGTTCGGGATGAACCACTAGATAAAAAGTATACTTGTATGATTGTTTGTAGACCTTAATAAAATAAAAATAGTACCTGTGATTCTGTCGCCATATTTCGTTTCTTTACCGCAACACCCGGAATTGGGGTCAGGCGGGAAAGCGTTTATGATTCCTGTGCACTTCGTGTTCAAATTTTTGACAACGATGCGTTTGGGACCGCAACAAACGCTTTGCTGTTCCTCGCCTTCGCACCTGGAATAAATTCAAGTAGTTTTAATAAGACAGAAATGTTTGTTTCTGTAGTTTAATGAAGAAAGATTATTGTATGATTAATTACACATAGTGCAAAGGATAAGCAAGCTGAAGTGGCGGTGGTCAGGCCACATAGTTCGAAGAGCTGACGGCCGTTATGGCAGAAAGGTTCTAGAGTGGAGACCACACACTGAAAATTGCAGCGTATGACGGCCCCACTAGATGGAAATACGACTTGATAAAGGTTGCTGGGAGCCGTTGTGTGCAGGCCTCACAAAATTGGTCGCTCTGGAAATCTCTGGGGAAGGCCTATGTTCAGCATTGAACGTCCTATGGCTGATATGGTGATGATGTGGATTGTATGATTATGAAAACAACGACTTTGAATCAACGTACATATGTGCAATTTTATTGATTTTGCGGGAATAATAAGACGTAACTAATTCGATACGCATATGTTTAGACATTTCTGCTTTTGTAAATGTCAAATGATTGTATAGGAATCATACCGTCTTTAAACGAAAACTCACATAGAATTCTGAACATATTGGATGTTGTCAGGTCTTGAGTATGGAGGTTTCAGCATATCGGCGAGATGCGGACATTTGTAGATGTTGACGCATTTCCCCGGTTTCCCATCGGGGTTGTAGCACGGATCAGGACAGCATATCTGAAAAAACATCCAACACTCGCTTAAATAACCTGAACCGAAAGACGACGTGACGCCAGGATGCAAAAAGTTAAGTCCAGTCAAGAAAAACTTCATATTGCACTGTGCAAACATCATCAATGAAAAGTTTGTGGGATACAAAAATGATGAAAGTCGTACTAGAGGTTTATCTTTCTGGAATCCGCAATGCGCGTCCTTAAGCTGTTTCAGCTCTTCTGCAGTTCTGTTCTTCTTGTCGACGAGAGCTAGCATCTCTGGGCAGTCGACTACCGGGATGCATGTTCCTTTGTCGCATGATTCTGGAATACGGAGTTTTAGATTTAGGAACAGTATTGCAGTATTGCAGTATTTAACTTGCAGCCACGGACCTTCTACAACATTTCAATTGTACTTTAGGCAGAGGTCTTTTTGTAAGCTACTAGACAGAAGGAAGATATCTATCTTAAAGACAGACTGGACCATTGTATTGTAAATAAATTTGTACAAATTAAAATTTTCAGTGTTTTAGCCATGTGTCGTATAGCCAGGAAAAATAGGTGCCAAAGTAAGTGGTAAGAGTCAAAACAGGGTACTAACTAGGTCAAATGGGATAGTTATCATATAAAATATCATTATATCGTTATCATTATTTGTTTCAACTTTTCTTGTTAGGACAAGTAAGGAGTGGAAATCACTTCCGGCGTATGTTTATCTGAACCGGTTTAATTTTGGAGTCTTCAAGTCCAGAGTGAATAGGTTCTTTCTAGGCAAGCGTGCTCCATCTTCGATCACACCTTGACTTACCATCAGGTGAGGTAGTGTTCAAGCGCTTGGCTATCATCAATAAAAAAAAAGATCTCAATGGTCATTCCATTTTTTTTTTGTTATTTATTAGTATGTCTTAGTGTTATGATAAAAAAATACGATAAAATACCTACCCATCGCTATCTCTGGTCTTGTTTTTTAAACATTATAATAAATATGGGGTTTCGGAGATATGTAACTTTTTTTAAATTTTTGTTTACTTTGTACATCATATTACGGATGAAATCATGTATGACAACAATAGGTCTTTCAGGTTGCTAGAAGTTATCTAAATTGACCTTTATTCGCCCGTCAGTCATAAGTAGCAATAACATTATCATAAAGTAGGTAGGTACCTAGTAGAAAGTTAAATGTAGGACTCTTTTGACTACTGGGAAAAATAAAACAATTACCTTGTTATTGTTACCACAAAAAAGATAACAAATGTTGAACGCGTGCTTAAAAAATCCTTATCAATTTTTGAATACAACATATAAGAAAATATAATTCTTTATTGTTACACCAAATTATAATAATTTAACCTAAAAAAAACTAAAGTACTAACTAACTAATAGAAATGTTTAAATGCACGCTAAACAGTGTTTAATTTTTTTTTGTGACCCTTAGTTTTTAAACAAGGACATTCTATCACTAACTGTAAAATTCTAGACGACTGGATTAAAAAAATTGTTAGAAATTAGAATAAGAGCATATATACTTTGTTAGCAATCGATTGGTACCATATTTGTTCCCTGCAAGACCCATTCCAACTTGTCATAGCCCAAGATCCGACTGCGTGAAACCTACGTCCATCATGCATTTAATAAAAAAAACACTGTAGTGTATTATAAATAGAGGAATATGTTTCACCTGGTTTGCTTATCAAAATATATCTGCAAGTAAATTTTCAAATATAAATAATTTATTATTTAAAAAAAATTAACCCGCAGCTTCACACGCATGATTTGGCTATAAAAAATATCCTTGTAGTTTGTGTAAAAGTATCCAGGCCATAATCTATCAATATACTAAATTTTATCGAAATCTTTTCAGCTGATGATTTATTATAAGTTCTTTAAATATCTCTCTTTGAACTATGTGGTAAAGAAATTCTGAGGGAAAAAATAACTAATTAAATATAAATAAAACACTTACGGCCATATCATAGCAACATTCCACATATAACACATTCCTCTATGTTTCTGCTATGTATTATTATGAATAAACAAATCTATAAAAAAAATTGGATTAAGTATAAGTTGGACGTAGATTTCACGCAGTCGGATCTTGGGCTATCAAAAATTAAGCTAAGTTATTATAAGCTAATGTTTTGTTTATGTTGTTCAAATAGTAACAAAAGCTCTTATTCCAATTTCAAACTAATTATTTGCTAATCCCGTTTTCTATGACTTAGCAGCTAGAGACTAGATTTTTTTTTATTGTAAACACTTACGGCCATCCACGTAACAGACATACGCAGCCACAATAACTCCAAATATTAACTTGGAGTTCATTTTATGTACCGAAGTAACACTTGAACAACTATTTTGAGGACACGATGTCCTGCGACCACTTGCAGGGTCCGACTGACTGAATTTGACTCGAAGTCTCGAAGATACAATATAGTGTCACACAGACTTGTCTGGACCATAATATAACCGACCTCGCCTGAATGCCTGACAATATAAACCTTATTGTCTTAATGTTAGGCATCTATATTATGCTGCACTGCAGTTGGAACCTGTATTATTATTATTATTTGTTTTTAATGTGTGTGGTTGGAAATTTTCACGCGCAGTTTTTGTATTTTACAATTTTATATTTACATTACTTTTTATATTTTTTTCTTGTTTTACACAATCTGTTCAACTAATAAGGTACTTTCAATAAGTTTTAATTACAAAAAAAAATAACAGCGCCTAAAAATTACAACATAAATGTTGTTTCTGAATGAGCTTTGTACTAAAAGGTTAGAATGTCTGTCTACTAGAGTAATACAGCATTTTAACGATTTGTTAAAGAAGGGTTGCAGATAGAACAATGTGGGTATAAATACGAAAACAAACAAAGAGGTTAGGTTAGGTTACAAGTGGTATTTACATTCGCAAAGGAGGTGTAGATTCTCCTGATTTCATCTTAGCAACTTAGTTATGGTAAGATCATTTAATTCTTGGAAATTTCCGATAAGTGTTTTGGTTCTCTCTGCCAAGAGGTTTTTCCTGTGTTATGCTAACCTGAAAGATGCTCCATCTGATAACAGGATTTTGTTTATATACAAGTTTATCATTTTATGTGGGTCGTACTTAATTGTGTTGTTTACAAAGAATCGTCTCAAATTGCAATAAATCTCCTGCAACTTCTTATTATTCTAGCTGAGTTTTGTTCTGGAGATTATCTACTACCTACGTTAAACCTTTTGAATTGTTATGAAACGCTTATTATCAGTTATTATAACAAATTACGTTTGTTCGTGCACATACATTGAAATAGATTAAATTTTAGTTATTTTTTATGTGCTGGATAGAACCACAGGTGGTATCATTTTCATTAGAATCAATAATATATTGGTATTGCTGTTTCGGTTTAAAGGGTATGGTTGCCGGTGAAATTACAAGCACATGAAGCTTTATACCTGTACCTATAAGAGGGGCGTACAATGTATGCTCGGTATCGGGGTACTATACTAATGATGAGGGTAATTAAATTATCTCATTAGTTTATGACTCTCATGAGGGTATAAATACAAAATTTTATTTGATTGTCGCCATTAGTATTCAAAATATCATTTGGGAAAGGCATCTACGATGACTGATACGACAATGTTGAAAAAAATCGAGCATAGCGCTGTGATAAAATTCCTCAGAAAACAAGGAAAAACTCAAAAGTAATGCACGAAGAAATGATGGCTGTTTACCAAGATTCTGCCCCTTCATTATCTACAATTCAGAAGTGGTCAAGTGAATTTAAACGGGGTAGAGAGAGTATTGAAGACGACCTTCGTGCCGGTGGGCCGGTTATTGCCGCTACTGAAGAAAACGTAAAAATTGTTGAGAAACTTGTACGCGAAGATGCCCGTGCGAGAGTGAAAATATTAGCAGAAAGAACCAAGCTATCCGTGGATACCATTCACACTATCCTTCATGACCATCTGAATTTGTCAAAAGTCAGTGCAGGATGGGTGCCGCGAATGCTCACAGCGCTTCAGAAACAAGTGCGAGTTGATTGATGCAAGAAGTTTTTGGAGCTCTGTGGTGAAAATCCGCAAAGTATTTATGATCATCGGATTGTTACTGGTGATGAAACATGGGTTCATCACTATGATCCTGAGAGCAAGCAGGAGTCTATGCAGTAGCATAAAAAAGGAACAGCCCCACCGAAGATGTTCAAAGTCAGCCCATCCGCCGGAAAGCTCATGGCCACAGTGTTTTGGTATTCCAAGGGAATCTTATTAATTGAGTACACAAAAAAAGGTGAGAGTATTACTGGCGCAACTTACGCTAACACCCTGCGTAATTTAAAGGAGGCAATAAAAGAAAAAAGACGGGGAAAATTGACCGCAGGTGTATTGCTTCTGCACGACAACGCGCCTGTTGACAAGGCGCGCATTGGCAATGCTGCTGTGCGGGATTGCGGATTTGAATCCACCCTATAGCCCGAACCTAGCCCCTAGTGATTACTTTCTGTTCCCAAATCTCAAAAAAGAACTTCGAGGCACGCATTTTTCCGACGATGAATAGTTAAAGGCAGCAATTAACGTTCATTTTTCAGACCAGGAAGAAAAATATTTTTTGGAGGGAATTGAAAAGTTATTTTCCAGGACAAATAAGTGTGTTCAGATCCTATGGGACTACATTGAAAAATAAATTTTATTCAGAAATTTCTGCTTATTCTTTTATGCCTATACCGAGAATACGTTGAACGCCCCTCGTACCTTAAGTTGATGGACGCACAGCAGTGCTTTGTAGGGCACGAATCTAAGATCCGTGACCGACGAGGCAATGCTTTGTTAGAGGCTATGGTTACCACTTAACATTAGGTTTACATAAGCTTATTCTACATTTTTTTTAAGATGGGATCATGCTTTACGTATGTCCGCCAGCTCGGGGAGAGCTGATGGGGTCGGACTCTCCGTAGGTTAACAACCAACGGCATACCGACTAAAAACTCACCGATATTCCTTCATTCATCTCAGTGCCAGTGCATCATCAAACAGCCTATCTTGAGATGAGTGAGTCGATGCTGCACTAGCACTTGACAGGGTCACGGGGGTCCGGTTGGTTTCAACCGCGGCCCTGTCGGTGAATGTCCGCCTTAAACGGACCCCTTTGACTCCCCCCTGATAGAGAGAGGAATGATTGTACCACTGTAGCTTGGTAGTATAAAAAATGATACAAATTAAACGGGAGCATTTAAACTCTTTTAAATTCAAATATCAACCGAGCTTCAATAATTATTAAAAACATTTTTAAAGTTTCGTACCTCAAAAGGAAAAAGAACCCTTATGTTTGGAATCCGAGGAAGTATCAAATAGAAATTAATATCAAATACTTAGGTCTACCTACGGTCTCTTGGAGCTGTAAAAAAATCAAGTTCTAAGTCAACGCAATCAAAAAATGCCGCCATTTATGCCGCATGTTTTGACACTGGCAAATAAATCAAAACCTAACCCGTTTACCTAGAATCATGAATTTTTTTTTTATAAATTATAGGCTAGCGTTTGACCACTATCTCGCCTGATGGTAAGCGATGATGCAATCTACGATGGCAAGAAGCAAGGTATACAGCACAATAAAGGAAAAAATGCGTTTATTGGAGTTATATACTCGTAACATAAAAAAAATACTGAACGGTCAGACTCGCACTTTGGTTTTATTATTATTTATCGAAAGCAGCATATTACAAACATAAGCATAATGTATTCGACGAGATTAACAACTTCGTCTTTACATAAATATATTATTGCAATTACTTAATGCATGTTGGTTAGTATTTGATAAAAGGTAATTCCCCGCGTGCAGTTTCTATATTTCCTGGTCTACCTTCAAGAGATTTGCAAGGATTTAATAATACGCATAGATGTGGACATGCGATCTCTCATACGCATAAAGTGCGGGTTAGATTCCCGACGAGATATATGTTTGCTTTCTTCCAATTCTTAGTTTACCACCTCTAAGACTATCCTACAGTTCAGCTGTAGGGATTAGTGGTGAAAAAAATGTTTGATTTTTGGACTTTGTCGTGCTATGGTGCTCACAGTAGGTACCTGCAACCCTAGTGCAAGACTTTCCAACAGGCAAGGTGGGGTGCGTCCCCTTGGGGGGGGGGGGGTCGGACATATTAATCTACTCATTATTTTTTTATTTATAACAGATTTAACAGCAATTGATATCAATGTAAAACAAACTCTTATAGCTAATGCTTCATGCCAATAACAGATTCTCATTTTAATATTCAAGGGACGGTTTCTCAAAACATAAAAAAAACTATATTATAACATTTTTAAAGAAAATCTACTATGTTTAGGTGATTAATTCAATATAAAACTAACTGCCTATACTCTTGCAATCCAAATATAAAGTTTTAATGGTTTGGGTTAGTAAGGGACAACATGAGATATCTTAAGACGTCACCAATACAAGAGTAGTAGAGTTTCTTGTGAAAGGGCTCGCCCGGGGAAGTGCTACCACCATACCTATTTCTACCGCCAAGCAGCATTGCTGTGTTTCGGTTTGAAGGGTATGGTTGCCGGTGAAATTACAGGCACATGAGGCTTTACACCTGTATGCCTCAAGTTGATGGATGCAGGGATGTGCATCGTAGGCACATTTCTAAGGAGCGTGACCTACGAGGCAAACTTGTTATAGGCGATGGTTGCCACTTAACATCAGGTGGGTCATAGGCTTGTTCCGTCTCGAGTAGTATAAAAAAAAAACAGTATTTGTGGTTAGATGGCAAGCATTATGCAATAGCACAACATAAGTTTAATAAAGTGTTTTTTCATGCCAAAATAAATTTTACATTTCTATGGTAAACATTTTACTAATTTATTTATTATGCTCATCAAAATAACCCCTTTCATTTTTGTCCGTATATTATCAAACACTCTATATAGCTTGTACACCACACATTCATTAACAAATAATGTTTTAAACTTATATATTTGACTAGACGTCAAATATATAACTTTTTTTTCACTAAGAAAAGTCATGTACTCTAACTTTATGTTCATCAAAATCTTAAATTTAGTCTCTGTTGTAGTTTTTTTTTGTGATAATTTAGTTCTATCGAGACAGACCTGTAATTGGCTCTATAATCTCATTAACTAGATATGTAAGACACTTTGTATCATAATTATAGCCGTTAGCCTCTTCAATAAATAAAATAAACAAAATTCTAAGAAATTAGTCACCTAAATACAATGATTAAGAATACAATATAAATAATTTTTTTTAAGAAGTTTAGTTCGTACGCATTTGAAGAAAGTAATTGGTGGAAGGGATGTTGTGTGTTTCTAAGTTAACTTATCTATAGTTGCTGTAATTCAGCTAAGTAATATTTTGTTGAATTGTTTCAGGTGCAACAAAAGAGATTGGAACTGCGCTGACCAGGGTCTGTCTACGACATCGCGCGATCGAGTCCAGGATGAAGATGTATATCAGGTGAATATCTTTTTTAGGGGTCTGGACCAAAATGGTAAAAACGGAACCCTTATGCTGCGACATTGTCCGTCATCCGTCCGTCTGTCACACAACTGATTATCTCAGCAACTTCTGAACCTATGGGCTTGAAAGTAATAGTTATAAATAATAATGATCTTTCTCTACAGCCAAATTAGCCAAATGAACTAAAATGGTGGGGGTCAAAATTTCAAAATAGGGAACAGGTTTCTTCTATGCAAGCGTGTTCTATCGTAGACTACGTCATCGCTCACCAGCAGGCGAGACGTGGTCAAAGTGGTCAAACGCTAGCTCATAATATTTAATTACTAATATTAAATGGGTATTTAAGTTTTTATTTATTATCCCGAAGCTTTGACCATGTTGCAACAGCCGTGGTCGCGGACAGACTGGAGTACTTGGAGCTACCGTAGAGAAGTGATGGCAGCTGCAGGGACTGCCCTCATTTGGTCTTCAAAATTAGAAAAGTCCACGTTCATATTGCGACACACTAACCGTATCTACGCACTGAGATGAACGATCACGACGCGTACATCTAGTAATATCGGATTCCAGGACGCCGAGAGTCTATAGCCATTATCACGATTGAAATTTGGAATCAATCAGTGATCGCGAAAGTTTTAAAAATACTAATTTACATTTATTCAATGTCAAGTCCATTTGGAAAGTAGGAAGTGGGTTTCGTTCGTTATTTATCGGTCGTAAGTTGAAAAAGCCAGTCCTCATTATGTCTTTGTGGTTTATTTTTGTTTTTATGGTACATGGAGATGGAACAAGCTTATGGTCCACCTTATGACCTTAAAATTAATATGTCTGGTGAATTAAAATATTGTGCGAGTGAACACAATGAATTTGTGATATATTTACGACTAGATTTTTCCTAGCGAGATTGAACGCGGGATACTCGGATAAAAGATAGCTTCTACAATACATCATCATCATCATTTCAGCCACAGAACGTCCACTGCTGCACAGAGGCCTCCCCTATACAGGGTGTTTGGTAACATACTGACGATATTCAAGTGACGGTTTCCCTAAACATAAAAAAAGATACCTTGATAAAAAAAACTACCAGTTATATTATCAAATTTTAAAGAAAATCGACTATCTTTATACGATTAATTCGATATAAAACTTACTGCCTGCTCTTGCAATCGACATCCAAAAATAAAGGCCGATTTGATATCTCTTTCGGAAATGGCTGCGGGTTTTCGGTTAGAAAGTGACAACAAAAGATATCTCGAGACGTCACTAATACAGTATATGTGGTTAGATGGCAAGCATTATGCAATACCACAACATCAGTTTAATAAAGTGTTAGTTTTTAAATGCCAAAATAAATTTTACATTTGACAAATTTATTTATCATCAAAATATCTATCAAAATAATCCCTTTCATTTTTGTGCGTATATTATCAAACACCCTATATATTTCCAGAGCGACCGGTCTTGTCCAGCATGCTTAACTTAACTTAACAGCTTCTAGCAACTTTTGTTAAAGCTTTCCTTATGTAGTGAAGAAGAAAAAAACATTGCAATCCATGACCAATTGACGTATTAAGCAAAGCAATTACGATGCAACTTACGTGTGGTCTTATGTATTGCCGTAAATAACTGTGTATATAAGTAGCCACAACTGTTTGCACTTCCTCAAGTAATACATACCAATTATCATCATCTCACAATTAGAAACAGGTTAGAATACGAATTAAAACCTGTTTTACTGGATTGATGTTGTAATAATTATAATGCATGTTGGACATTTTCCTCAAGGAGAATAATGTTGAAAATGTTTTTATATCAAGATGTGTCACCGATATAATATGACTGCGCATAAGACGGAATACGAAGTGCGGGCTCAATTATTGCAATAAAAGACATAGGTACAAATAAATTATACATTATTTATAGTTAGTACTTTAAACTGCAAAAAACAGTCAAAAGTTTTTTGACTAAACATGGCATCTAGTGGCAGATGGCAGTAGGTCCGATGATGGTAATTGTTCTTCTACAACAATAAATTTGTGTCAGTTTTCCCATTGAACTACTGGGACAGAACAGTGTCAGATATCGGTCCAACTAAAGTACTTTTGACTGAAATGTCGGTCAAAACTACGTATAAATGTCAATTTATGTTTGCAGTAAAATGTACCTTTGTCCGGTAAAGCGTTTGACTGTAACATATACATCTTCTTCTTCTTCTTTCCTAACCTGTACTGTCCCACTGCTGGGCAAAGGTCACCCCCAATTCTTTCCACCCCTCTCGATCCCTGGCCAACTCTACCCAATCACTGTTGAAGACATCTAGGTCATCGCGTCAGCGTTTTCTCGGGCGACCGCGTCGTCTTTTGCCGTCTACGGGTATCCATCCTGTGATTTCCTTTGCCCATATATCTTGTTCCATGCGGGTCACGTGGCCCGCCCACTCCCATTTCAGCTTGGCTGCCTTGCGACCTACACATACAACATATACATATAACTAGATAAATACACCGCGACCGCGACAAAAAATAATGCTGGAAATTCCACACAGCGCTATCAAGCCCCAAACTAACACCTGTTTTATATGATATGGAACAACCACATGGCCCACCTGATGTTAAGTGGTAAACATCGCCTATAAGAAAGTATTGTTTCGTAGGTCACGCACTTTAGGAACATGCCTTACGATGCACTGCCCTGTGTCCTTCAACTTGAAGCATACAGGTGTAAAGTCTCATATGCCTATATTTTACTGGCGGCAAAAATAGGTATGGAGGTAGTACTTCCCCGGGCGAGCCTTCACAAGGAACTCTACTAAGTATGTGAAAGTAGATCATGCAAAGATTTTGCTGTGCGTCTATAGAAATCGAACCTTCTTGCGACGTTCCACAGAGGTTGTCTAAACCTACTTTGAATATACTACTAATCAACAAATTGCCATTTCCAGTACTCTCATGGATACCCTGATCACCCCCCTATCCGAACGCGCTGATGACTGGCGCAAGGGCGGCTGCGCGACCGGTGCACTCAGTCGCGAGCATGCAAGAGAATGCAAGCGTGCAAGAACTGAGTTGAGGAGGAAGGTAGCTGATGCACAGCGGCAAGCTAGGAAAGCGAGGAGACAGCCGACTGATGCTAAACGACGCGCTGACGTCTCTTTGCAAGTAAGTGACGTTAAAATATAATCTTAGAGCGTTTTCACACTGGCGATTTGCGAGCGTGTTTCTAGGGAGGCGTTTGAGTGTGCGTTGCGACCTCGCCGCGTGTTTGTAACGGGCTCGCAACTTGCAAGCGGCGTTTTTCCTACAATACGACTCTCTGAAGTATGGCAGGGCGCGCGAGTGTGTAACAGAGCGAACGCGACATCCGCGTTGCAGTAAACCCTACATGGACCGAGACACATTCTCCGTGATCCAGATGATGAAAACGCTAAAGCGGAGCAGATTTTAGAGTCATCTACATTCGACAGACATACACTTCATAGATGCACCGACCTCGCCGGCGAGGTCGACGAGTCCCCTGGGTACAGGTACAGGCAGACATGTACCTGGGCGTTTCTCTCCTATCCCCCCAGCCCCAATGGCAACGGCCCAAAACGAACGAATTACAGAAGTGGTGCCCTTGCGCTAGAATAGTATAGAATAATGCTTTATTGTCCACCAGGCATACTTGAAAACCAAATTAATGCGAAATATAGTACAATAGGTGGCCTTATCGCTGAAAGCGATTTCTTCCAGGCAACCTTTGGATGGAAAGTAATGAGCGTAGCAGTAATGGACAGCGGTGCACAGAGTATAATTGCAAATGAAGAGAAATAAAAAAAATAATAAAAAACTGCACTTATAATCCTAATACATAAATAAATACCTAAAGATAGACTAATATGTACCCAACTAATATACCTATATCTATTAGGCTTACAAATCCTATAAAAGGGATACAATTAAAATAAATAATAAATAAATAGGTAACTCAAATGACAAGAAAGCTAATGGTAATGCTAGTTTCCTCTTGAAAACTTACTGGGCTGAGCGCCAAAAGTTCGTTTAAGCTGCATCGGTCTCAGAGGCCGACAGAGAGTTAGTCATTTAGAAAACAAAACAAAACCTCTTTGCATTGTCGCAGTGAGCTCGCTGCAAACACTTTCATAAATAGCTTTACTGGAAACACTATCGCAAATTGCCAGTGTGATAACCATGCGTTAGGTTACAGAAATACATTTATTTACCAAACAATTTAATTATAGACTTATAGCTAGTGGTCCAAGTCTTCAAACTGTTGACTCCATGCAAGTACAGTCACGTACAGCAAGTACAGTCACGTACAGCAAGTACAGTTCTAATTATGTTTGAGAAATACATAACTAGAATTTAACGTATTCAAATAAAATTAATTATGTAAAAAATTCAATTTCCTTCCCTTTGACATTAACTGTCCTAAATTGTTGAATAAAATTAGAATGAATTTAACAGTTCCATTAAAGCAAACTAGGTTCTATCCTCCCATAAATATATTCATAGTCGGAACAAACTACAGGCAAAACTCATTTTTGTGGCGAGCAAGTGACAATTTCAATAAGCTGTTAAGCGCACGGCCTGTGACCTTTCCTGTATCACGGTAATGTTATCTATATAGTATTCTGTCTTCATACAAACGGCCGGAACGTGAGTCATACCTACGCTTCTCGTGTTCGGTACCCACTCGGTACCCAACCAGTCGCGAATGCGCCGCAGCACGGGTAATGTCGTTGCCGCAGTGACGAACGGTGTGATTTGTTTTGTAAGCAGTAAGCGTGCGATTTGTGAATATTTTATTGAAATAAGTACAAGTACTAACTTAATATGGAAAAGAGCACGAATATACTATATTGTGTGCTGTTTTTGTTTGTTTTGTGATGCGGATTTTTTATTCTATTAAATTTCACAATAAAGCTTTTCGTGTCTCAGTCGGGCGCAATTATTTTTCTGTATCAAATTTATAAGGGTGGTTTTTTTTAATAAATCTTCTAATTAAAAAAAACACACATTTATTTTTATTGAACACTTCCTATTTCATTCACAACGATGTTCATTTTTTTATATTTATAAAATATACAATCATAGAACTATAAAGAAATTCAAGTAGGTAGATGAAATTAAAATACTGCAGGCGGGCAGCCCTATCGCGTATTTACGTACCACGCGGGTGTAGGTAAATAATTCAAGGACAGGGCCGAGTCACAATACTGTATAGTCTAGCCTGTATAGTTATCATTACCGTGCCTGTATGAGTGTCAATTCGGTTCGGCAGTGGCTGAATCGTTATTACTTTAGTGATATAATAAGGCTGTAGTATAGGTAGTCACTCTTTCTTCATTAGAGTGCTATATATTTGTAATTTGAGATGTCGATTGGTCATCCACAATATATTTTCTGTTTCTACGAGTACATTGTTGTTTAAACGTGAAAACCTGTTATTGGCTATCTTGGTAAACAATCTGTCATAATTATAAGTTATAACAGCTGTTGCTTTTCCTACAAATAAACATAAATTAAATGAAATGTCAGTTGTACGGGTTTTTTAAGTGTTGCGAGTTTTTAAATGTTTCATTTTACTTGTTCACAATGAGCCATGATATATGGAAGGTGGACAAAGGAACTTCTAAATAGATAATAGGAGTAGGCAGATCGTGTTTGGTCCAACTTTGATTAGCTTCATCGCATTCAGGCAATTATTTTTTAAGCCGTAACCATGTTCCTTACTATATGCGCACATAGAGCTTGCGCGAGCTGGGGCAAATGGGGCACGGCAGGGCCCTGAGCCGTTATGTGGTATACCAAAAAGCCTGGCACCAAGAACCCTTATTAACTTCTGCATCGAGAAATCTTCCAAACTTTGGATCAATTCTTCAAGCATGAACCATTCCAAATCACTGATTAAAGCCTCTGATAAACGGTATACAAATCGAATCTTAGCCCTAAAAAGAAACAATCTCCGCATTATAGTCAGAGCTGTGACTGGACACTGTCGGCTTAATAAGCACGTGGCTATGCGATACACAAACCTGCAAATTCTGTAATGAGGGGGCAGAATCGCCCTTACATCTGTTAGGCGAGTGTGGTCTACTAAATCGTAAACGTAGCATTCATTTGGGTAAACACATTCTTAGCCCGGAGGAGCTAGCAGTTATCACCCTTAAGAATATTCTACGGGTTTTGGTAGCTTTAGGGCTTAGTGGTAAACTTTAAACGCTCCCATAACCTAGGGGCGACACAAGCCGCAGTAAAACTAAAGCCGCAAGAGCTAAAAAAAGACATCTTTAAGTTTTATATCCGTTTTATTTGTGTTAATTTTAAGGCAGTTTGCGCTCTGGTTTGAAACTGTTTAATTTAATAAATACTTTAAATCTTATTTCAGGATGTCCAAGAACGTAAGCAGCAGCTTGAAGAAATGGAGGAGAAAGCTGTGAAGGCAGCTCTGATTGAGGAACGTAGCCGCTTCTGCCACTTCGTATCCCTGCTTAATCCTGTGGTGGTCAGTTACTGGGGCAAAGACATGCATACAGGGTGTTCAGAAACTAGTATGTTAAGCCTGAACGGGGTGATTCCGACCATGAAAATTAACAACTTTTCATGGAACAAAATAATAATTTAAACATTTTATTTTTCAGGATTTTCTACAACTTTTTAGTTTGACTGCCGTTTTTTAGACCTGGTGCCTTACCTTATACAAACGTAATTTTTGCTATAAACTATTTGACCTAAAACAGCTTATAAACATAAATTTAACCGAAATCAGCTGATTTTGATCAAGTGATGCCGTCAATGGGTGAAACTAGCCCAGGATCGTAGTGGATGCCACAAACTTGAGGACTATACCCAGCAGTGGGTGATGTCGGGCTGTGGATAATGATGATTGTTCAATGAAAATCATCGAATTTACAAGTCGTAGAACATGTTGTTCTCGTAAGTGTCGAGAATCGCCCTTCCTCGGGATGACATACTAGTTCTAGAACGCCCTGTAAATGCTTAGCGATTTCGTTCAGGTTTTAGGTTTAGGACCGAATAGAAGTTAGTTTGGTAAGCCATAAACCTTGACAAATGGAGGAACATTGTCCATCAGTGGGTCCCAGTGCGATCTTTAGATTACTAGTGGTTCACCCCGAACTGAGATCTCGCGAGTCTCCCATAAAAACGAAAAAATATGATTTGTAATCTTTGACTATTCAAATAGTGCCACTAAATGCGCAACCAACCTACTTGACCTACAGTTTCATTCAAATTACAAGTAACGGGAGTTCATGTTATTTGATTACCCGTTTTGGGGTAGAAATTGATGTTATTCAGGATTTCAGACTTTTCCCTATATTCATATCACTAAAGCTACATGCACACCAAATTTCAGCACTGTGGGGCCACTGGTGTACCTACCCTGTGAATTTCGTCAAAGTTTAGTTTTTGCTATGGCTAATAACTCAAAAACTACACTGCTAAACAAAAAATAAAAACAGGGTCGAAAGGTACTAATGTACCTTTCATCCACGTCCCACTTGGCCTTATTATCTTGATATAATTTTTTTTATTTTTTTTAAATATTTCTATAATTTTTAGCTCAAATGAGCTAAAAATGTGACTAAATAGTCACACCAGGATTGTGCCATCACTACACCAACTATACAACTACCAAACTTCACGATGATCGGATCAACGCTTCGAAAGTTACCCTCGGATAATCAAACGCACATATAACGCCGATTTGCCCAAGGAGAAAGGTTCTCGAGTGAGGACCACGCACTGGAAGTCGCGAAACACGAATTGATAAAGCTTGCTGGGAGTCGTTTGATGCAGGTCGCACAAAATCGGTCACTTTGGAAATGTATGTAGGAGACCTATGTGTAGCAGTGGACGTCCTATAGCTGATATGATGATGTTGATTCTGTATGTAGTAGGACCTACACTTCTCAACGAGACCTGTTGGTAATTATTGATTAAAACGGGTATTTATCGCGTATGTACCTTTTTAATTTGTTATCCCGACGTTTCGTCTGTGTTGCAACAGGCGTGGTCACGGGTTGACTGGAGTACTTGGAGCTACCGTCGAGAAGTGTGGGCAGCTGCAGCAACTACCCTCACTTTGTCTTCAGAATTAGAATTGGTAGAATTAGAATGAAAACAAATAAAAAAATCACATTCGCGATAAATACCCGTTTTAATCAATAATTATGTACAGTGATCGCGAAAGTTTGAAAGAGACCTGTTGGTCCTAGGACTCGGAGCCAAAGGTCCCTTTTCCTTGTTCCTAATCGTTGTGCAAATCTGGTGGTTTTCAGGAGAGTGAAGTGGCAATGCTAGCGGAGGTCGGCCATTTGCAGGAAGGCAGCGAACAGCTAATGCGACAGACAACTGAACCACGGACGCTGCCAGCTGCCAGTTTGCAGGTAATTTAAATTTAACTCCTCGACGTGAACATAAGGTTATAAGTTTGACGTCTACGTCTGTATCTTTGCAATCGTGGTTTCCAAATGGACGGACGGATTCAGACGCGGTTTTTTTAAATAGATAGATAGATAATTCTTTATTGTTACACCAAATTACAATAACTTATCCTAGATAACTTAAAGAGTAATACGTGGTGGTACAATGGGCGGCCTTTTCGCTTAAAGCGATCTATTCTAGGCAACTTTTTGGATGGACTGGATTGACAAAACGTGAGAGCGGTATTATAATAAATACCTATTTAAGTAGGATAAAAAATAGATAAATACCTAAACCTAAAATATACCTACATATTTATCCATATAAAACAAAGTCGGCTTAGTTACACCATTTATAACTCAAGAGCGACTGGAGTGATTTTGATAAGCGATTTGTTGGATTAGTTTAAGCCCCGAATAGCAGAATAACTGAAAATATCCGAAAAATTCACGCAATAAAAAATATGAAGAAAATTCATTTTCTTATACATTGGCAGCCCGCGTCATATGCATGTCAAGGCAGCACGAAGTTCACCGGGTCAGTTAGTACTTACATAAATAAATATAAAATATGTATACTTTAAAATATGTATATCGAAAGGAAATATAACGTTTACTCTAAAGAAGCTAATAAGTCGAGTTAGTAGACCTCATTTTTAAAAAAAGGTAAGGATTTAGCATGTCTGATGGAAGCGGTCAAGTCAAGTAGAATGCTAGTTTAACTTGGGTGGTTGTTAGCTATGTGTGATAAACATCAGGTCAACGGATCCGAAGATTATCAGTACTTTTCTTTTTTGGTGAAGGGATCTCAGCTGTAAAACGAAAATTGATTAATTTTTTTTTATGTCAATCAATCAATGATTGAATACTATACTTTTGGGACGACGTTCCTTATCGCACGGTACGGACTTTGCGGAGAAGGGCTAGGCGAAAAAAGTGTAAGAGTTTTCCGACATGACCCTTTCTTTAGTGTAGACGGTTATCGGTATTTATGTTATAAAACAGTATTATAATATTAAATAAATTATTTATATATTATTAGTAATATTATTTATTATTTCAATAATAATATACGATGAAAGGAACTTCCAACCGAGTGTTCCACGACACTCACGCATGTTTTTTTTTGTAAAAACATACTTGTTCCTCTATATTTCATAATTATTATTAAGTTTGTTTAATAATCTTGTTTCCAGGTGATCTGCGATATAAAGTCGTGCTACAGCGGCTGGGCCGAGGTCTCGTCCGCGCCGCACTCACCGACCGCCTCGCGGCTAGGCAGTCGCAAGTCCAGCCTCACCTCCATCTCGTCGCTGGCCAGCCACTGTTCTGATCATCACGGTAACCTGATGCCCATCATAATTTTTTTTATTGATGAATTGACCGTCATTATGATCATCGTGCTATGCTTGCAGTTTCTCTACGAAATTCAATCCGAAACAAGGAGATCAGTAGATAAAGCTATAATTGTCACTGATATAGCTAGAAGGTTCTTGCGTGGAGACCACACAGTGGAAACCGAAGCGTAGACAATGACCTCCTTTTGGGTTATAATTATAATAATTCTGGACATTTCACACGGTACTATCAAGTCCCAAATTAAAGAAAGCTTCTATGGGTATCAGATATCTGATAGAATACTTGTATACATTTTTTTTATAAAACATACCTAGATTATGAACTCAAACCTGAAGCAAATATATGTAGATCATGCAAACATTTGTTCTGCGGTGTGAATCGAAACAAACTCCTGCGTCTCAGCCTATCAGTCTCAGTTATTCGCCCGATGTGCCATGGGGGTCGTCAAACATGTATTCCAAAGATTTTTTTAATTATTCTGTTTCCAGGTGTATCAGGGTCAACAGTAAGTTGTTCCACTCCCATTTCCAACGCGTCATCGGTCGGGACCCTGCCCGCGCCCAGTAATGAATCTCAGCATTGCTTATCACAGGTAAAGCTTGTATTTATTATGTTGTAATGATAGTTTTCTGGTCTTCTTTTCCCACATCACGTGGGGTCGGCACAACATGCATTTCTCCTCCACATCTCTCTCTATCAGCCGTCATCTCCGTTGTCACTTCCCTCCTACCCATATCATTCTTCACACAGTCCATCCATCTCTTCGGCCTTTCTCTACTTCTATATCCATCCACACTCATATCTAACACTCTTTGAGTCACATAATTTTCTTCCCTTCGCATGACATGCCCATATCACGCTAGCCTCTTGCTCCTCAACATTTCTATCACTGGTTCTACTTTCAAGCTTCCTTTAATATACGCATTGTTTTATCTGATCCATCCTCGTTACCCCACACATCTATCTCAACATTCGTATCGAAACAAAAAAAAATCTCATATTCAATATGATCACAATCGCGAAAGATTTACTAACTTTATAAAGTCTACAAATAAACGGAAGGATAGTACTGGTTTAATTTGTAAAGATTCTGCTTGTAATACGGAACAATTATCGTGTTATTTCAATAATCAATCCAATAATGAGGGCTTTTAATTATCGATTAAAAAAGACTAGTTGCAACTGGCGTAATAGATGGCGCTGTCTGAAGAATCAAATTCAAATTCGTTTATTTAAACTTAAATATAACTTTACACTTAAATATAACTTTACAGAATAATCTAATACGCTATATCTAAAACTACTACAAGAAAGAAATACAAATTAAAATTATACATTCATTTTCCGGCCAAGATACACCGGCAACAAATATGGTAACCAAGTGTCACGTTGTGGAAATAATGTGACATAAAGATTTCAAAATCATCTTTGCAATCTTTATGCCCAGTTATAATTTTAATAACTTCATGCCTCTGTGATACAAATAAGTTGGACCCATTTAATTAGAATGTAAGAACTTTGTAACCCTTATATGAAGCGAATATATGATTGATTTATTGATTTATAACGTGTCACTTTAGAACGTTATACTTTTTGTTCGACTTTAAGTACCCAATCCAAATAATCATGTACAACAAATAGTCTCATTTGTGATGCGTATTTAAAAAAATGGGGGATCTGGGACTATGCTAAAAGTTTTCAAACCCTGTTAGCGATAGTTTCAAATCCACCGTGTATGATGTGCTATTTTCCCGTGTTTTATTTTGTTTTATTTTAATTTTGTGTTATTTTTATTTATTTTGTTTTATTTTGCTTTATGTTGTGTTACGCAGTCGGCCCGGCTTGCTAGCGTGTGCAGCGGCGACTCTGGGTTTCGCTCGCAAGACGCGCTGCAGCGACGTTCGCTCTACGTTGATAATGTAATGCGATGCTTTTTATTTTATCTTTTTATTTTGTAGTTTAAAATTGGAGATTTAATCATGATCTTATAAAGATCGGACTTTTGGGTGCTATTGACAAAATATGTCATGAAAAGAATGGATACGACCAAAGAATTCCGGAAAAATTCCGTGTCTTGGAATTACATAACATCACTGGGATATCGAATATGGATGAATGTCGGAATCACGACACCTACAACTATTACGTAAACAATGGATACGACTAAAAAAATTCTTCAATGCTTAAGAATGTGGGAAGAGAATAGTGACAGTAGGTATGCTCAATAGTTTTCTTGATATTTTGCATGAGATAAGCAATTTGTATGGCTGTCGTCAAGAGGTTCCTTTTGTTCAATTTTGAGTACCTATTTATGGTTATTGTTAATTTAAAATTGTGAGATTGCATGTATGAAAAAAAACTCAGTAGGTTAGGCTTTATGCTTTAAATTGTAAAATATTTATTAATAACATTTTTATAAAATTAATACAATTTCTAAACATTTTTCAAAACTTTAATAAGGTTTGAAAACAAATACCGGAATTACGGAATCTCCAATTCTGGAATGTCATAGCCATGTTAGTGACAACGTCTAAAATAGCACCAATCGCCGATCTTTAAGATCTTACTAGATGACCCGCCAAACTTCGTACGGCCTTGACATGCATATGACTCGGGTTGCCAATGTACGTCGCCGGTAGAATTGTCAATCGGCCATCATTAGCTGCATCTACGAATGAGAAAATGAATTTTCTTCATAATTTCTTTTTGCGTGAATTTTTAATAGTTATTCTGCTATTCGGGGCGGACACAAATCCCACAATTCAAAGATCATCAAAATTGCGTCAGCCGTTCTTGAGTTATAAATGGTGTAACTAACCCGACTTTGTTTTTTATATATATAAGGTATATAGATTATTAAGAGGTATCTCGATACTTATTTCTGCCAAGCAGCATTGTTTCGGTTTGAAGGGTTGCCGGTGAAATTACAAGCACATGAGGCTTTAACCGGTATGTAGCCTCAAGTTGATGGACGCATGGCAGCGCATCGTAGGGCACGTTTCTAAGGTGCGTGACCTACGAAGCAGTACTTTGATATAGGCGATTAATATAGATAAGTACGAAGTTTAAACATAATGCCAAAAGTCATCTACGAGTACCAAGAGTCACAACAAATTCTTACTAATATTATAAATTCGAAAGTAACTGTTTGTTTGTTACGTTTTCGTAGCTGGACCGATTTTGACGAAATTTGGTATATAGATAGATTATGATCGGGACTGAGACATAGGCTACTTTTTACTCGACTGCACAGAAGGAGGGCAATGTTTTTATTGACAAAAGACGCGCGCGTAGCCACGGACGGGTTAGCTCATCAATCATAAATAATTATCCTGTTATTTATACAACTTCTTAGAACGATCAAGGTCAGCTCCGGTTCAGTATTTATTCCTGTTCACTATGTAAGAAAACAAACAAAGACAGTTAATTTTTTAGTTAAAAACCATCTTTATTATCAACTCAGATAAAGTTCATAATAGTACTCACTATTTCTAGTGCAAATACATGCATATTTTATGGAACTGTTTAAATGTTTTAAGATCATTTGCAACGGTCTGCAGATGACTGTATCTTTTGTATTTTATAAAGATATTTAAATGATTGTATTAATCTGATTATAAATGTAAATTAAATTAAATGTAAAGCAATTATTTGGCAAGATCATTTATTTATTATAATTATGGATTTCGTACCAACCGTCCGGGGCTTACCTGAAACTGTCCAAAACGCGTCGGTACATTTTTCACTCGATAGCTGTCGAAGTGTCAACATGAGAAAGCAGTATAGAGTCGTTGTGTTTGGATAGCTATTAGTGAAATCAGTAATTTCTATTCATTAGTAATTTAATCGAGCATCTATTTTCGCAGTATTAATACGGCGTGCTAAGTTCTGAGTTAAAATAAAAAAAAATGATCACACTAATATTATAAATGCGAAAGTTTGGATATTTGTTTATTTGTTACTTAATCACATCGTAATGGCTGAACCGATGTCGATGAAATTTGGTGTGTTGATAGAATATGACCTGGGTTAACGCGTAGGCTACTTTTTGTTGACAAACAACGCGTGCGAAGCCGCTGGCGTACGCTAGTATAATATAAATAGGTAACAGGAACATCCCTTTAAGAACAGCGATTGCATTGCAATTCAGCGGGGCAATGCAGCCAGTGTCTTAGGGACACTTCCGCCGGGTAGTGATCTGGAGAAGTTCAGCTATCTATAGATAGCAACGGTCTTTAAATGAAACTGTTTCTTCTGTATTTATTGTAAATAATTGTATATTCTTTCTGTTATTAAAGGCATTTTGCCCCATAAATATATATTTGTGTTGAATGTGTTGCAGGGTTCTGACGACCAGAGCGTGAGTAGCGAATGCACAACACCAGCCAAGAGCAACATCGACGACGAACAGACGGACGCCAATCACTGCGATGTTATCGAGAACGCAGGTACGCTCCCACTCGAGACCCAATTAACCCAAATCACACTAATATACTAATATAACTAGCTGTTGCCCACGACTTCGTACGCGTTACACTCCCAAGGCACTTGTCGTGAACACACGCCGTGAGATGATGAGTATTGCCCGCCGCACTCGCTCACTCGCTGCACTAGCCCAGCGAGACAACTATAGGACCTACACACTCGCTTCTCGCTGCTCGCCAACTCGTTTCTAGTTTCTAGCTCTACTCGCTTCTCGCTCATCGCCAGCGGTGAGACAAGTGCTTAAATAAATAACTAGTGGTTCGCCCCGAACTGAGATCTCGCGTGTATCACATAAACACAAAAATATATTATTTGTAATCCTTGACTATCAAAATAGTGCCACGAAATGGATAAACAACTTACTTGACCTACAGTTTCATTCAAATTACAGGTAACGGCAGTTCATATAAATTGATTATTATTTTTTGGGTTACAAATTGCAGTTATTTTGGATTTTAGACTTTTCTCTATATTTGTTTCATTAAAGCTACACACATATCAAATATCGGCAGTGTTGAGTCACTGGTGTACCCTTGAATTTCGTCGAAGTTTAGTTTTTATTATGACTAATAACTTAAAAATTACAAGGTTTAAACTAAAAATAAAAATGGGGTCGAAATTTACTGTCAGAAGACATGTCATTAAACATGCCATGAGCCGGATAGTTCCATTTTGGGGATTTTTACCCCTCTTGAACCCCAATATCTCAACAACCCCCCACATTTTCAGCTTATTTAGTCACAACAGCATTGTGCCATCACTACCTATATATCAAATTTCACGATGATCGGATCAATGCTTCGAAAGTTATTCACGGACAAACAAACATACATACAAACAACGTCGTTTTGCTCAATTTGATTTGGCATTATTTTGATTTTATATGATATTATTATGATATTTATTGTTAGCGCGAAGCGAGATCGCTTCGCGCTAACAATAAATAAATATTGCTGGACATTTTACACAGCGCTACCTAGCCCCAAACTAAGCAGAGCTTGTACAATTGGAACCAGATAACTGATACAATACTTACATAAATTTTTTTGTTGTAAATTATAATATTATATATAGAAAAACGTCCAGTCTAGGAACAAATATCTGTAGATCATGCAAACATTTGTTCCACAGAGGGAATCGAACTCGCTACCTCCTGCGCCTCTGCCGGTTATTCGCCAACTGCGCCACGGAGGTCGTCAAGTATGTATTTACAAAAAAAAGTACATAAATATTATATGTATGAGTTATCTGGTTTCAATAGTACCAGCTTTGCTTAGTTTGGGGCTGTGTGAAATGTTCAGCATTATTTATTTATTTTATACATACATACATACATAGACTGCTAAAAGCATAACCCTTCATTTTAGCTTTAACAAACCAATAAACAGAAAGAATATACAATTATTTACATGTAGAAGAAACAGTCGAATCATCTAAACACCGTTGCAAACGATCTATAGATAGCTCAACTGCTTCAATAACTACTAGGCGGCAGTGGCCCCAAGAAAAAAAAAAAGGTGTTTTGTAATATTTTATTTGTTATTTTAGCTTCGGCGACCTGGCCTGATTTGAAAGACACAGCACAGTTCGAGAGAGCTGCCTCCGCTATAATGGGTGGACGCCCTCACACTATATCAGCTGGTAACAATATTAATTATACTCAATTACAAGTACTCTCATCTTCTTCTTCCTACCCTTTTCCCACATGACGTAGGGTCGGCACAACATGTATTCTTCCTCCACATCTCTCTGCCAGCCGTCATCTCCGTTGTAACTTCCCTCCTACCCATATCATTCTTCACACAGTCCATCCATCTTATATTTGGCCTTCCTCTACTTCTATATCCATCCACAGTCATATCTAACACTCTTTGAGTCACATAATTTTCTTCCCTCCGCATGACATGTCCATACCACGCTAGCCTCTTGCTCCTCAACATTTGCGTCAACTTGCTGCTCAACATCCTATCACTGGCGCTACTTTTAAGCTTTTTCTAATATAGTCATGAATTTGAAAAAAACCTTTTTTACAATAATACTAGCTATGAGCCCTACCCGTGTTTTCATTTAATGTAACATAACAAAACACGTAGTATGATGATGTATGTTGTTTCAGCGTATTCAGGCAACGGGCACGCGCGCGCGGCTTTAAGCGTGCACACGTTCGAGCACGAGGACGCGCGCGATCACGTGACGTATGCACGACCGCCGCTGCCTACTGTAAGTACATCATACTATTTATCACTGGGGGTAGCTTCAGTAGTTGCTGCGATAATCAGCTGTGACAGACGGACAAAATCGCACCTTATAGGCTTGTCACGGATCTAGAATTTTTCCTGAGGCAGAAACTTGATGTGGTGCCCCTCTCCTCCAGCGTTTGAGAGGGGGAGGGGTGTTAAACTTTGAAGCGTTCCAAATCAAATGAACAGCTAGGTGAACTATGTAGATGGCCCACGGGCAGGAAGTGGAATAATCGCTAGTAAGACGTGCGCTGGATGCCAAGCGCTTTTTGAAACAAGTTTTTGTACCAAACTCCGGTCGATTATCCCTCGTGTCCGCGTACGTGTCTGTATGTGTATGTCTCTGTGTGTGTTCAAATTAAGTGATTTTAAAATAATTTTAATTTTGAATTTCTATTTATTTTTTGAGTGATAGCTTAAAATAAACTTTATTTTTGTCTTGTAAATGGGCCCATGATGATGATTTATTTGTTTAATTCCCAGAGATGTTCATCCCTGGAGCGTCCGATCGTCCCAGCTAAGAACACTAACGCTAACACCGGCCAGCAAGAATTCAAACCCACGAAACCGTCCTCCCTGCCGCCTCATCTCACTAAAGGTAAACTTAGACCTTGCTTCTCCAACACTGGAATTCATAGTCAGGGGGTGAACAGTCCCCCAAAATCCATCATTCCCCTAGAGACTGGATGTTGAATCAATCATCTTTGTATTTCTTAAACATTATCTGTAGCCGAACAGTGTTTCACACAAATAATGTTAATGTTGTCTATGATCATTCACTCAGTCACTTTGACGTGATATTAACATTACTCGGTTACAATCAAGGTTTTCGCGCTATTTTCTGTGGATTTTTCTTTTGCTTACGAAGTTTCGAAAAATCTTTGGGTTTATGTACTATTTGTCGATATTCTAGACTTTAGTTTTGAAATGTAGATTTGAACTCTACAAAAGTCTTAAATCACGTGCATTTTTATATAAATAGCACTATTTACTTACACCAACGAAAAACTTCATAGTAGGTACATACATATGTCTGTACATAGTCTGTTTGGATGGCGAAATTTGGTAATTTAGCATCCAGCCCCGGACATTGTCAAATTTGGATTAAATATCTATAAAATGCATAAATGTTGAATTCATCCCGCAGCGCCTGAATTGTCCCTATCTTGAGTATGAATTCCAGTGTCCTTGTGCAACCAGTCTTGTGTCTCAGCCACTCCATGCGAAAATACCCGCAGTGCGAGAAAGACTAACTCGAGATGCGAGAGCGAAAACTAAATAAAATTGCATAAAATAATGATTAATAACAAAACTATTTTTTTATGTAAAAAATCTAAACACATGAAAATTGATAAGTATGTGAAGTTTCACGAACTCATTTACAGTACTAATTGAATGAAACACGTTTATTGTAAGGTTTAGATGTGACTTTGGAATTATTATCTAGGGGTCGTCCATTATCACGTGAATTTTTTAGCAACTTTTTGCTTTTTGAAAATGCGGTTAGCAAATAATTAAAAAAAAATCGGCTTTTTTATAAATTATAGACTAGCTTTAGAGCACGATCTCGCCTGATGGGACGCGATGATGCAGTCTACGATGGTACACGCTTGCCTATTCACTTATTGTATTTATTATTTCGCAGACATGCCACAAGCGTTATACGTGAACATGTCTGAGCTGGCAACCCTGGCGGCTTCAAGAGCACAACAGCATAACGCCGAGCATCCTCATCAAGAGAAGGTAAATTGATTCTTAGATTACAAGCCTTTAGGTACAATATCGCTAAGTAGTTTTTTTAATATTTAAGAGTAGAGTTCCTTGTGAAAGGGCTCGCCCGGGGAAGTTTTACTATTATAACCTATTTCTGCCGCCAAGCAGCATTGCTGTTATTAAATAAATAAATAAAATAAATATTGCGGGACGTTTCACACACCGCTATCTAGCCCCAAACTAAGCAGAGCTTTTACTATGGTTAACTGGTACAATACTTATATACATTATTTTTTTGTAAATACGTACTTATAATACATAGAAAAACATCCAGACACGGAACAAATACATGTTTACATGTAATTGAAATTACGTGTTACTAGTAGCCTAAGATTTGCCTAAAATGTTGGTATTATTATTATGTTAGACTTACCAATAACAAAATCAAATGAGCAAAATAAAACAAATGATTGCTATGTTGAAACCGCTATATTACACGTACTAAATAATTTAATAAATAAATAAATATATATTAACAAATAATTCGATTCATATTTTTGACCAGTTTTTGAAGAAAAATAAATAGGATAAATAAAATGAACAGTTTATCTGACGACTTATTAGCTCATTGAGTTGATGAGAGCTGAAGTGAAGAAATTAATTAACTGCAAAATTAAAGAAAATTTAACTGTAATTGAGCTGAATTGAATCACTCTTTCATGGAAATTTGTACTGAACCAACACTAGCGATTGCAGTATGGCAACATTATCTTTACATGGTATAAAATGAAGTCGCTTCCGCTGTCTCTTTGCTTAGATCTTTTAAACTACTCAGCGGATTTTAATGCAGTTTTCAGCAATAGATGGAGTGATTCAAGTGAGTGATAGAGTGAGTCAATAGATAGATGACCTCCGTGGCACAGTGGGCGTATAGCCGACTGTGACACAGGACGTAGCGGGTTCGATTCCTGCCGCGTCACAAATGTTTGCATGATCTACAAATATTTGTTTCGGGTCTAGATGTTTTTCTATACATTATAAGTATGTATTTACAAAAAAAGTATGTAAGTATTCTATCAGTTGTCTGGTTCCCATAGTACAAGGTCTGCTTAGTTTGGTGCTAGATAGCGCTGTGTGAAATGTCCAGCAATATTTATTTATTTAAGAGGTTTATATGTGTAATACATGCGTAACTCTGTTTGTTATCTTAACACGACTAAACGGCTGAACGGATCGTAATGAAATTTTGCAAGGAGATAGATTATACCCTGGGAAATGATATAGGTTACGTTTTAGCCAACTGCGCAAAATGAGGGTAATGTTTTATTGGAAAACCAGCCGTGCGAAGCCGCGGGCGTGTCAGCCAGTAATAATAATAAATTATAACGAATATTTATGTAGAATAGGAAAAATATTTATTCAGACCACCACATATGGACACAGAAACAAATGATACAAAAGAAAACATTATTAATAAACTAACTAAAAATTATAAGTGTGGTGGTGAAAGGGTCCTCAGCTCAGCATTAACTACAGCCTGACTGAATTAACTGTCGGAGCCTATGCAGTTCTACTTATTCAGTTTGAAAAAAGTATATTACTTATCATTTTGAAAAACCCTCATATTAGTGGTTCTGTCTAAGAAGTAAGCTGGACCCTCTCTTCTTTGGCGATTTGATCTGAAATAAGATAAAATATTTACGTAATGCTTGGAATTGACTAATGTTTAAAATCATATATTTACTTTTTTGCCCGAATACAACAAAATCTTGCCGTTTCTTTTGTACAATACTAGCGGAGCAGCCCGCGGCTTCGCACGCGTGGTTTGTCAATAAAACATTCTGCGCAGTTGGGTAAAAAGTAACCTTTGTCGCAATCACGGTCATAATCTATTTACATGCTAAAGTTCATCGAAATCGGTCCAGCCGTTTAGTCGTGAAAACGTAATAAACAGACAGAGACAGAAGGACAGAGTTATGGACCTTCGAATTTATAATATCAGTAAGTATGGATGAATTTAGAATTTGGTTGTAAATTAAACATGGTTTTTACCATAACTGATAGGGTCTTGCCACGATAAAGTTAAACACTTGTTGAACACGTGTTTAAAATATATAGGTTGTTTTGGTGATAAAGTAGGTAGTTCTAACATGTGGCTATAGATGTCGCCATAATATGTTTATTAGAAAGTAGAATTGAAAAACGAACTTACAATTTCTGCCAGTGGAACTTAGCGGCCAAGGTTTCTGAGAGCTGGCCTTCCTTCATCTGCTTTTTCACGACACGTTCCATCATTCGAAGCGAAGAGAGCATGTTTTGCACGTTTTGGGGCTGACGATTGCGGGAGGTTGTCTGAAAATGTTGTTAAGGTGTTGTTAAATATAATACACAAAAAATATTTTACTACGGTAAATTTAATCTGGTATACATTTTGACAGTACAGGTATGAAGTACATGTGTTAAAGGGTCTCTCATAATTCATTTAATTTGCTTCAACGTGGTTTAGGTACCTTATATAATAATATTAGATTGCCTCTATAACACACTATAAAAAAACCGGCTAAGTGCGGGTCGGACTCGCGCACGAAGGTTTCCGTACCATTGCCTATAAAAACGAGCAAAATAAAATCACGTTTGTTGTATGGGAGCCCCCTTTAAATGTTTGTTTTATTTTAATTTAATTATTTATTTTTAAAGTGAATATATAACTAAATATTATGTGAATATTTCAAGCGTCTACCTGTTGCAGTTATCAATATCGAGCAAAAACTAACAAAAAATCACGTTTGTTGTATGGGAGCCCCCTTAAATATTTATTTTATTCTGTTTTTAGTATTTGTTGTTATAGCGGCAACAAAAATACATCATCTGAAGATTTCAACTGTTTAACTATCACGGTTCATGAGATATAGCCTGGTGACAGGCGGACAGACAGACAGCGGAGTCTTAGTAATAGGGTCCCGCTTTACTCGTTGGGTGCGGAACCCTAAAAACATAAAACAAATCTCACTTATTAAAATACACATGTCCAGAAATAAAATCACAATGTCAGAAAATTACAATTTTACCAATATCAAGAAAGCTCTTCCGCAGTACAAGTTAAATGTTATAAAAATGTTGTTAAATTTAGCTTTCGTGATTTATTACAATCATTATTATAAACTAGTTGACCCGCCCCGGCTTCGCACGGGTGCAATGTACTAATTTGATGTATCTCATTAGCTTTAGCCAGCATTAGTAATGTACGCGCCCGAAAATGTATTTTTACGACGAAAAGATCGAACTTTGTATACATATAATTACTGATATAAACGGGTATTTGTCGCGTATGTACCTGTTTAATTTGTTATCCCGACATTTCGACTGTGTTGATAAATACCCGTTTAAATCAGTAATTATGTACAGTGATCACCGGAGAGACAAGAGTTACTTTCGAGTTATAATATTAATATAATCTCTTACCATAATCTCAACAACATCATACAACTTCTGTAACTCCTTTCTCTCTCTATCAGTGAGTCCCGCCCCTCTCTCGTCGAAGATGCCGCTCTCCTTGAGTTTCAGCTTGATCTGGTTTATGGTAATCGGTGACGATTGTTCTTGTTTCTCATCGGATTTATATGCAGCTTTCGCATCTCCTTGCTCTTCAAATGGACTGGAATCAAGATTTTTTTCTCAAAAATCAAGTCACTAAAAAACTCAAAAATATCCCGTTCAAATGTTACCTCTTTTAATATTAGTAGAAATACTTGATATTATCTACCTAGATATAGGTACACATATGAACGGCAAACACTTTATGTTTGTTTTTGTTTTTCATTTAATTTTTATATAAGTTGCTAGTCAAACCTGACCTAACATAACCAAACCTTTAAACAACAATAAATTGTGTAATCAAAGTTGTTTTTTTAAACATAGCTATAAACAATGGTAACAAATATGCATAATATTATTGTTACACAATATCAGAAAATCGTAATAAAAATCGAAAATCGTAGAGCAAGGGTTAAACCAGAGTTAAACCAGGGTTTAACCCTTACTAATATTATAAATTCGAAAGTAACACTGTCTTTCTGTCTGTTTGTTACGATTGTTCTTAAAGGTTCGACCTATATCGCTGAAATTTGGTTTAAAAGAGGTTATGACCGGGGTTGAGATTTAGACTATGTTTTATCTGACTGCGGACAGTGTTTTTATTGATACCACGCATGTATAGCCACGGGCAGGTCAGTATATCAATAATATCAATGTTTATTATGGAACCACCTAAATGTCCAAAATTCTGCGTTAGAGAAGTAGATCCAACCATGAACCAATTATACTAGACGCCAACGCTCGGGTTATAAACCGTGGGTCAAGCGGCAATGTTATTCCTATCTCGCTCACTCTTGCTTACGGGAGCGGTTAGTGATGCGCCACGTACCTATCGATAACACTAATTACCAGCAAATGTATTGAAAATAAAACAAACATGATTAGACGACCTCTGTGGTGCAGGCGGCGAATAGCCGGCTGAGACGCAGAAGTTTGCGGGTTCGATTCCCACCGCCGGACAAATTTTTGCATGGTTTACTAATATTTGTTCCGGGTTTGGGTATTTTTCTATAATAAGTATATTATAAGCATATATTTATAAAAAAGAGTATATAACTATTCTATCCGTTATCTGGTTCCCATAGAGCAAGCTTTGCTTAGTTTGGGGTTAGATAGCGCTGTGTAAAATGTGCAGCATTATTTATATTTATTGGTTGGCCTAGTCTACCACATGTTTTGGCGTATACTATAGTAGTAGAGCTCCTGTGAAAGAGTTCGTCTAGGAGAGTACTACCAACAATAAAGCAACGGGTCGAAGCTTGTCAAAAATAATATGTTACAAAATTTGTGAGGGGTACATCCCTTTTAAGATATTAATAAAACTTTTGTTAATAACTTACCATTGAAAACTGCTGTGAATATTCAGGAGAACTCTGAAAATGACCAGGAGCTCGTTTAAAAAATATTTTGTAAGTAATACATTTCTCGCAGATAACAACAAAATTGACCTCACTAAATGATTCTTATGATACTGAGTCAGTTAGGAGTTCTAAGTCATAGGACGTCCACTGCGTAACATACGCCCCCTCCGTAGATTTTCAGCGCGGCCCAGCAACCTTTATCAGGTTCTCTTTCCATGCATTGCGGGGTCGTTCTAAGCTGCTTTTTCCATTGCGTGGTCTCCACTTGAGAATCCAAACGGCCGTCAGTTCCTCGGGCTATGTGCACCGCCCACTGCCACTTCAGCTTGCTAATTCTCTGGTCTATGATTTTAGTTTGTCTACGAATTCACTCATTGCTGATTCGATCTTGTAAAAAAAATACCAAGCATATCTCTCCATAGCACGCTGAGTGACCTTGAGCCTTCTTATGAGACCCTTAGTGAGACCACATTTCTGTGCCAGTGATGCATGCCATCACTGGTGACACACATTGGTTTAAGACTCTTGTCTTATGTTAAAACTTCTTGTTCTACGCATAAGGAATAAAAACTCTATAAAGTTCGATTTTGGATAATTATCAACATCAGCTTAAATGATAGCCCACTGCTGGTAGAACCCTTCCCCCCTTAAACATCACCCTATCCAATCCTGTGCTATTCGCATCCTCTACGACGATTGTATAATCGTGATGGTGTACTTTCTTGAAAGATTAAATAAGTGTAAATATCTTACAACATACTGTAGACAATATTTTTCACGCAGCACATTTTCACTCACAGTAATGTTCACTGCAATGCGTTTCGCTCTAAGGTTACTCGCACAATGCGCGATAACTAACTCGATCACTGATTTACGCGGGTTTATGCGCTTGCTACTTGCTATTTATGTGCGGGATTAGAGGTTTTGATACTTGACCGGAAAGCAATGAAAACAATTGTTTGACAGTGTTGTATTAGTTGACAGTTATTAGCATTGTTGATACGAGGCATGCCTTTTAAGTTCTGTCGTTTCCATATTTTCCGGCAATTTTGAATTTGGAACTGTTCTATATTCGAATGTGTTTACATTTTGAATCTCAAAACAGTTGAAAGTATTAGGATTAATGCTATTGTTTAGTCACAGTTTCGATTTGAATCTGTCAGGTCACGTACGAAAATGAATCTTTCTAAGGAAAATGTTCGTGCAATAATTTTCTACAACTTTAGAAGAGGCCTGACACGGCTTCAGTGTTTAGAAGAGCTAACATCTGTGTTCAGTGATGTAGCCCCATGTCTGCGGACTGTCGAACGCTGGTATTTAGAATTCCAGCGTGGACATACTAGTGTTAGTGACAGATTTCGCGAAGGACGCCCAAAATCCGCCTTCACTGAAGATAACATCATTGCTGTGAGATAACTAATTCTCGAAGATCGTCATGTGACGTATCGAGAGATAGAGGCTCTATTAGGCATCTCAGGGACAACCATTCAGAAGATCTTGCATGAAGCGCTTGGTGTGAGAAAGCTAGTTTGCCGTTGGATACCGCATCTGCTTTCCGACGATCACAAGGCGGCCCGCGTCAGATGGTGTAAGAAAACTCTGCAAAGGTTCAACCGAGGGGAGTCAAATCACGTCTACGACATCATAAGTGGTGACGAATCTTGGATCTATGCCTACGATCCTGATTCCAAACAACAATCTACAATCTGGGTCTTTCAAGACGAGCCAAAGCCGACTAAAGTTGTTCGTTCTCGAAGCACTTCAAAGAAGATGGTGGCCACGTTCGTTGGAAAAACCGGCCATGTTGCGACTATTGCACTTGAAGATCGTAGAACGGTTAACGCAGAGTGGTATACTACAGTTTGTTTACCACAAGTCATCGCCGAACTTCGAAAATCTAACTCAAAGCGACGCATCATCCTGCACCACGACAACGCAAGCTCACACAGCGCTCGTCAAACGATTGAGTATTTGAAGCAGGAAAAAGTAGAAATTCTTGACCATCCTCCATACAGTCCTGACCTAAGCCCTAACGATTTCTTTACATTTTCTAAAATTAAGAAAAGTCTTCGTGGTCAAAGGTTCCAGTCCGGTGAGGAAGCAGTCGACGCTTTCAAGTCAGCCATTTTGAACACCCCCACTTTAGAGTGGAATAAATGTTATAATAACTGGTTTGAGCGAATGGAAAAGTGTATTAAGCTACGCGGTGAATACTTTGAAAAACAATAAAAAGTACTATAAGGTTCTAGTTGTGTTTTTTTCTTCAAACGACAAAACTTAAAAGGCATGCCTCGTATATAGCGCTGTTCCTGTGAATGGGAACATTTTCTCAACCATTTATGTATCTATATTCTATCTATGTGCATACATAAAAACTAATGTTAGTTTGTACCTGGGGTGTACCATCGTTGGGTTAAACGTGTTCTGGAGTGGATACCACGTCTAGGCAAGCGAAGTGTAGGACGCCCTCCGGCTAGATGGATTGAAGATTTGCGCGCTGTGGCTGGCAAAGATTGGATGAGAAGAACTGAGGATCGGGCTCAATGGCGCACCCTGGGAGAGACCTACGTCCAGCAGTGGACTGTTATAGGTTGATGATGATGATGAATGTTAGTTAACCGAAACTATAACATTTAATGTGTATGTTGCATGGAAAACAATCGGTTCGATGCGACGAAGTGTCCATGATGTGGCTGTACAAAGATCCAAGTATCAAAGTCATCCATCTGGCTATAAGCATAAATACCATAATATCAATTGTTCGCTTCACTATGCTATAACGTGAACAATACCTACAGTTATATTGATGCAAGAATTTTAATGTAATGTTATTATAACATTGAATTTGCCATTGTATTTTGTGGACACCATAATATCCGTGTTTTAAACGACTAAAAACAGAATAGATTGTTCTCAATTCGGCGCTTAAACATGATGCTTTGGAATAATGTATTTTAACTTATCTCGTGGTCCTTTTATTAGTTCCATCTCCAAGTTATATGTATAATAAAGCAAAAATAACAGAAAAAGAATGCATCAATCCATGGAAATTAACAACTATTCTAAAAAACAAAGTCGCAAATGATAAAAAAACTTTTTTTTCATTACACTAAAAAAAATCTAAAATGTCTAATTTAACGAGTATCATTTAACTGTTGGCTGTTTTAAATTAGGGTTGGCATTAAATTTTGAAATCCAGGATTCGAAGGTTAAAGTACCAGGACATTTCGGTTTAAAACCAGGACGCACTATTGTGTTTAGAATCCTCATGAGAGCTCGTATAAGCTTTTATTGCAACAGGTACAGAAAGATTTCCACGTTGCTTCTTTCTTTTAAAAAGTGTCAACGACCTTCACACGCAAGGTGAGGGCCCTGTGACAAACCGATTACCTAACGCGTGAATTTTACCAGGATTCTTTAAACCCCCATGACGCTGAGAGGCCAAATATCAAGGCATGTCCTGGGAAAGCAGGGTGGTTGACACCACTTAACTAAATATCATCAATTCTTTTTCAGGTTTGCTCGGAAAGCAGTGCCAGCGAATCTTCTCTCGAGTCTTCAAGCGGCTATGGAAGTCAGGGTGCTTTCGCGGCAGAGGATCATGCGTTGCAACAAGCCCAGAACGCTGACGGTATGCTGACCTCATCGTCATTGAAATAGGGTTAAAAATTAGTGTTGTGTGTTTAGTCCTTTTGTGTGGTTGTGATGTGTTTTGTTTTTTTTACTTTCTCTAAAGACTGCAACCAACGATCACAAGATGAGTACGCTTTTGTCGACCTTATTGTTATCTGTGTAGGGTTGATAGTTAGTGTTGTGGAGTTTAGTTTTTTTTTGTGCAGTTTGGTTTGTTTTCTGTTTTCAAGTAAATTTGCATAGAACGTAATTTAATTTCCCTTGCATACAAAGTAGTGCCGTTACAAGGTTACAAATACTAAACATTATCTCACAATGTGTTCTAAAGGAAAACAAGAACTTAATTGTTTCTTATTTTTAATCTCATTAATTTTTACACATTTATAAAAAATATATTTTTAGTACGAATACAATAATTTCCATTATAAGCCGACCTCTCATTGTACGGAAAGCCTACACAATGCGAGGTCAGCATATACTGGAAATGTATAACTTGTTGTGTTGTGTTGCAAAAATCAATCATAAAATGGTAATTAAATAATCATATTCAATTAGATAGCAATATTTAAAATCTATTTTAAGTTATCCTCAATATGAACCAGTCAAAACCCTGGATTTTTAATTGTTACGGCTAAGTAAGTGGCATCCAGGGGTTAAAGAATAGTTACCGTTTTGTTAAAGTATCCATTTAAAACAAAACTTATATTTTGTTAAATCATAAGAACATAAGTTAATATGAATACCAATTTAATTTATGATCATAGTTCTCTTTCTTTTACCATTTTCTTTTAAAAATATTTTGGTTGGTCATTGTCCCCCCATTATTTTTATGAACTTTTGTTGCAATTAAGCCCTGTTACGTTTGATGTGTTGCAATTGCCCAAATTTATGTTGCAAATCCTCAATTTTATGTTGCAACCCCCCTAAATTTATGTTGCAAATATCCAAATGTATGTTGCAAATATCCAAATTTATGTTGCAAATTTTATTCCGCTTAACCCCGCTTCGCATGATTAGAATCGGAGATCGTGACGCTCCGTCGAGACGACACTATAGCGGTCGCTAGAGAGAACTTCTCCATCTCTCTTGGGAGTTTGGAGGAAGCTGTGAGGTCTCTGGATGAAGCCAGCGAGACGCCAGCGTTCGCTACTATTGCTAAGAAACCCGCTGTGCCGAAACGACGACCTGTTTCTATGACAGGTAAGTGGAGATTGCGAAGCCAACATCTTAAATAAGAATAATTAAAATTATATTAATTAAAGTAGAATTAAGTTTTAATATCTTGTACTTTTCTATTGTTGCCTGAAATAAAGATAAACTATTATTATTAAATTAAAAGGCTTTAAAAGGATTATTAAATCTTAAGATATGCGTATCGACAATAATAAGACGTAACTAACGGCTTATTACCGTCGCAAAATCAAATAAATTGCACAATTAACGTACATAATTCGAAAAAATGAGTTTTTTAATGATACTTACTTTAATTAAACTATATTTAAAAATATGTTTATTTTTACTAGCCCGTAATGTCCCACTGTTGGGCGAAGGCCTCCCTCTTTTCATTCCACTTTTCAGGGTCTGGAGCCAGACCCCGTCAATTTATAATAATACTTTTAATTATATTTCTAATAAGTGTAAATGATGAATACCTACATATTTATAAATGAAAGTGTGCAATTCTTTTGATTTTGCGAGAGTAATAATACGTAACTAATTCGATACGTATATCTTTAGACATTTGTACTGTTCAGTTATCTATTGAATGTCCACTGATCGTTTGTACAGGAATTGAAACACCTTAATGTTTTATCGTACATCAGAATTACGCTTTAGTGTACACTATTTCTAGATATGATCACTGAATGCTATTTTCGACTTATCTCTCTTATCTTGGATAGTAATAAGCAAAATGAAAAATAATAATTGAACGAAATAAAAACATTAAATTTGAAACATTAAATTTATGGATGGTTCTCACTAGTTCCAGTGATATCTTAAAACAGAAATGATGTTGGCATTTTCAAAATGAATAATTATTCTGATTATAATAAAAAAAAATAAGATTTATTAACTCAAATGTAATTGGATCGGCAAACCTGAAAATGTTTTGAACGAAGTTAAATTTCCGAGCAAAGAAACCGCTATATTTGCTATCTGTTTTTGTGTAGGTTATTTATAAGTGTTCCTAAAAAGTGTATTAAAAGTGTATTAAAGTGTAGATATACAAGATATTTATTTGCATAAAGAAGTGTACAATAAGGTCTTAAAAACTAGGTAATGGCATTTTATACTTGTTTGTCCTTTACGAACATCGCAAATTTAATAAAAAAGTTGCACAATAAATAAACTGATCAATTAACACTTTCTTATTAAAGTACCTTCTATATTAGAGATCGTACAGTCTCAAATTCCGCAGCCCCCTTCATAACTTCAAAGCCAAACAACCTTTACAGGTCTATACATCCTCAGATAGCATACGATCATATATCTTTGTGATAAATACAGTTTTAACTGGAATAGTATGAGTAAATCTGAAACTACAGCCGGGGAACAGAATAACAATTAAAGAATAACGAATAACTAATGTTAGTATTAAAGTAAAGTAAAAAAATCTGGACAGCAGAAGTCGGTCAAATTTAATAGAAACTGTTTTCAAATTGGCAAATCCAAAACAGAATTTTCGATGGAAAAAAATTCCAAAGTTACGTCCATAATTTACAATAGATCCGTAGTATTCAATAAATACAGATGATGAGACCATAAGTTATGTGTGTTAGGGGCTCGCAATTTTAACTGCATAATTAATATCTTTACTTTTGATCTTAGGTGCTAAAATAGCTTGTGTATTTCAGCTGCGGTTTGGTCTCGCCGTGGCTCATCCAGCTCCGTGGGTAAACCACCGCCTCCCGTGAGACGGTCTTCGTCCATATCCCGTCCTCAAAGACCACAATATTCACCGGTAAGACCACTCGTAGTGTAGCTATCTCACTTCTTAACAGATCAGACCCTCTATTTTCTATTTTAAAAGTCACCCAGCCAGAATCAATGAGTGACGAGAAAATTCTTGAATGTAGAAACCTTAATAGGCGAGTCAATTTTCTTGACTCAACCACCAGATGTGACGTCACGTACAACCATATTGCATTGTGTGTAGGTTCAAACGCTTTTGGGCCAACCATTTCATTATTTTTACCGGGTCGTCTGTTTATGCTTTAACTTTGAGAGATTCAAGACTTGTTACTTCTGTAAGTACTACTACCATACCTATTTCTGCCGTCAAGCATTCCTGTGTTTTGGTTTGACGGGTATATTTTCATAATTTTAATTATATTTTCATAATTTCATTTATTAATTTCAAGCACATAGCAATTCATAATATTTTAAATAAACATCATAATTTCAAACAGGAGCTACTAAGTCGAGTAGAATGAATGAATTTATGAAATGAAAGAAATACTCTATATTGCACACCAAACAAAAATACAGTAACAAAGGAAACTTGTGTAACTTGTTAAAAGTAGACTTGTGCTGTAGATCCTGTTTTCCTTCAAGTGGGGGTTCCCAAATAGTAGTCATATTTAGTCATTTCACTTTACTATTCTTTTAGTACAATTTATTTAAAATTACTTTTATTAAATCTTATTGAACGTCGAATGGTGATGGACACGAAGTTTTTATAAGGCATTGTACACTCGCGAATAGATTGCCTTGAAATAGTTGGCCAGATAGGACTCTCCACTCTATAACACATGAACACGACACACTTGCTTATTCCACATACCTACATGTCGCACCAACTATTCACAGAATTCTGTTTTTGTTCGTATTGTTTCAACCCACAAGAAGAAATTTAAAGATATTGATTTATTTGATTGTTCAAAGCCTACCTATAGAGGTAGGATGATGAAAGCATTACGTGTTGAATCTTAAGGCGTGGTGGTGGATGGGAGCTTCTGGTGCGGTGGAGGGGAGGATTTGCCTACTTTTTTTTATTAACATGTTATTTATAATACCTATGAAATTGATGCGTTTATTTTTCAATTCTACACTAAGTCACCTAGGTAGCTACCTTGGGTCAATTGAAACGTGTTTTTGGTACATTTCAACTATTATAGAAGTATTTTTTTCTTTTTCCTTTACTCAGTCTAAATTTATCGAATTTATGGCTTTTATTTTCTCACAGAATTACATATACACAATTACTTGATATGCTTGCTTACACACACAACACACATTTGCAATAATGTTTTTGTTTCCGACATCTTTCCTTACAATGTTCAAACGATGGTGAATCAGGACTCGCTGTTGACTAAGTCTACTTAGAACGGAAAGTATAGTTGGTTCACACGCGTTGTTCACGCTTCCTGTGGTCATGAGACCACAACATTTTGAGTGTCATGTGTTTTGTCCTGTTATTCCCCTAATGGAATATGCTATAAGCTTTCCAATAATGTTATAAATAGCACCCAACAGTCATAGATAGCACAATATCCGTGATTACTACGCCCATCTGTTATTTAATCTAAATATTTTTTTATGTAAATATTAATAGAGGTATATGTTTCTGCCGGGTCGCCTATCAAAATAAGGACGCAAAAATTTGTATAAAACCTTACAAGTAAATTTTTTAAATAATTTTCTTTGAAAGCTTTGACTATAGAGATTAAATTGATTATTTCAGGCTAGCAACCAAAACCAAGGACATACAGATGTGGATAATCTGCCGCCTCCACCAGCTTTCTTACTGAACCCCGAGGAAGCTACTACAGGTATTTTGAACTTTATCTTACTTGAAATAAGGTCTAGTTAACTTCATTGATATACATATGTATACCACCTTATCGGTGTTTCGACCGACAATGTTTCGGTTCAATTCGTGAACCTTCTAGTTAACTTATCATTTTATTGTGGACCTCTTAAGTAGGCTCACGGTCGCTCAGCGTGGTATGGGGAGGATTATGCTTGATGTTGATAGAATCAGAGATTAGATGAACCAAGATCACAGATGTAGTCAATAGGATTAGCAAGATTAAGCGACAGTGGGCAGGACACTTAGCTCGAAGAACTGACGACCGTTGGGCCAGATAGGTTCTCGAGTGGAACACTGGAAAGCGCAGCTTAGGACGGCCGTTTAATCGTAAAAACGTAATAAACAAACAGAGTTATTTTCGAATTTTTAATATAAATATTTAGATATTATATCGTTATTAATTTTCCAACTTTCGCGATCTCTGTACATAATAACCGATTTAAACGGGTATTTATTGCGTATACACCTTTTTATTTGTTATCCCGACGTTTCGAGTGTATTGCAACAGCCGCCTAAATGAGTAATTATTGAATGATTAATATTGTTGTAGGTCACGTGGGTGCCAACGTGGCGGAGACAGTGAAGCAGCTGACGGAGCTGAAGCACACGCCGGCGTCGCCGGGCCTCTCGCGCCGCTCCTCGCAACTGCAGTTGGCTCCGAACCAGACACAACTATCTACATTCCAGGTAACAAACAAAATACATTTATTACTATTCTTTTTAGGAAAGGCTTTCTATAATTTACAACCCGGTCACATTATCTCGAGACCTCGCTGGAGTGCGAACCTTTTTTTTTAGTGTTTTTAGTTTCTAGTGACGCCTGCACATAACACCGCAGCTTTTCGAGGCAGCTTTAGCTATTGCGCTACGAAGTGTTGGAACAACATCCCTCCACCTCTATGTAATGTTAGCACAGTTAATTTGTTTAAATTAAGACTCAAAGCTGATATTCTCTCATCGCAGCTAAATCAACCGTAGTGGCAGTAGCTGAAGCTCTCTCTCTCTCTCTCTTTTCAGTAAACCATGGAGTCCAGTGTCTCCATGGGTAGTCTAAAATATATCAGTGAAATGTTCTTGAGTGTGATAGTTGGTAGTGATAGATTTATTGGATTCAAATAGTAGGTATTTAATTGTGTTATATATGTATTTAATAGGATTTGTGGTATTTAATGTGAGTAAGTATTTAATGTAAGTATTTAATAACGATAGTTGTGTTTTCTTATAAAAACTACCCTTGATCAAGATGAACGTGAGGTAACCTAAACTGGACTCAGCGGAAGACCAGCGACATATTAACATGCCGTAGCACCATGCTGAGCTGAGTACCAATTCATTCCCACACAGAGCTCTTTAATTTGTTAGTTTGTTAGGGCTTAGTTTCGATTTTATTGTTGTTGTGTTTTTTTTTCTTTATGTCTGTGTGGATTTATGAATAAAATGTTTTCTTTCTTTCTTTTTCAATATTTGTTTTGTTGGAAATCTTATTGTTTATAATAATATCCTACTAGAGGATGCTTGTTTTGCGCACCATATCAAGCGCCGACGCGACGTGACGTCATCGACGCCAGGTCTCGAGATAATGTGACCGGGTTGTACATCAATTTACTAACATAAAAAACTAGAATAAATAAATAAATAAATATTGCTGCACATTTCACACAGCGCTATCTAGCCCCAAACTAAGCAGAGCTTGTACTATGGGAACCAGATAACTGATAGAATACTTATGTACTTTTTTTTTGTAAATATGTACTTACTTATAATATATAGAGAAACAACCATACCCGAAACAAATATCTGTAGAACATACAAACATTTGTTCCGCGGCGGGAATCGAACCCGCTACCTCCTGCGTCTCAGCCGGCTATTCATACACTGCACCACGGAGGTCGTCGAATGCTCTTCTATTCTCAATCTTCTTCTTCTTCTATCGTGTCAATGGTTTATGCATAATTGTTTATAGGCTCAATTAAAAAACTTAGCAAATTTTGACATCTTAATTAATATTATATTATGTTCAACAAATTTTCGTTTATATTTTAATTAATTAACGTTAATAAGTATTATTTTTTTACTCTGACATTTTTCTATATTGTATTGTGTTTTTAATTGCCTTGTATAGCATATCACTGCTATATGATTTGTAAATACATTGAAATTGTATTTTTATCCATAGAAAGTTTATAATACCATAGTAAGGTAGTACAAAAACATAAAAAACGAATGGGAACTGATGGCCGGAATGAGGGATCACATCAACTTGCACGAATCGCCGTTGTATGACTTGTTTGTATGTATGAGGGACGCGGCGGATTTACACATTTCCCAAGCATAAATTATTGCCGCTCTTCAATCCACCAATTTAGTTGAAATTGCACAAGAAATAGTTTTCAATAAATATATAAATAAAAAACGTTGATATCAGACCAGACAGGGACAGAGATTTTGTTAGTAAACACAGAAAATTTTAATACGAAATACCGATAAAACGGTACTAGTTAAATCCCGTATTTATAATATCGATTAGACGTGGCCAAGTTCTACTTAACCTTCATATAATGAATTGCGAATTAAATACGTCGTAAGCTATTGACACGAAAGAAGAAGAATAATAATTGAAAGAATCCCAATAGTTTTGTAAGTATAAATGGTAATTGTTGTTTTAGCAATGCCGCAGCGCTTGGGGTTCGAATGCGAGCGTGAACAGTACGGGCAACCTGAACCCGATATACGGACAGACGGGACATCGCATCATGGCCTTCGAGAACTCACTCTACGCCAGGAAGGCCGTCAACTCCAGCACCACGGATATCTACAGAGAGGCCAATTCCGGTGAGTAGTAGTCACACCGCGCTATCTAGCCCCAAACAAAGCAAACTTTCATTATTATAAATACTGGATTTATTACGTACCGTTTTATCGGTGTTTCGACCGAGACAGTGTTTCGGTACGTGATAAATCCTGTATTTATTAGATTAGATTAGAAAATTATTTATTGTACTAAAACAAATACATAGGCGAACTTAATGCTAATTAGCATTTTCTTCCAGCTAACCTTTGTGTAGTGTGGAGCAAGTGGTAGCGCCAGAAAATAGAGGGGTAAAACCACTTTAGCTTAGGTTTCAAAAAAAATAAACTACAATAATTAATAATATAATAATACACTTACATAAACGAAATACATAAAATACCTACATAAAGTGCTCAATTTTGTTGGGTATCTTGAAGAGAGATGAAGTGTTTAAAGAGTTTGGATTTGAAGACTCCCATAGAGGCTGCCCTGCGGATTTCCACTGTAAAAGAGTTCCACAAGCGGATAGCCGTCACAGTGAGAGTTAATGAAGAAATAAGTTTTATGCCCAGACGTCTTAAGTAAAAGATGTTGAGAAGAACGAGAAGGACGATCAGGTGGAAAAAGAAGAGAAACACATTCTTTAAGATCGCACGAAGACAGAGGATTTTGAAGGATGTTATAAGCGAGAGCGTAAAGCGTTGCAGTCAACATGTAATGTTATTCGGATCGAGACACGCCGCGCCGTAAACAAACGAGCATTATATTGAATGTTTGGTATTTAAGTGTATGTTTGTATATGTTACACAAAGTAGTAATAACAACAGCATAGCTGACAAAATAGATTTCAAAGCAAATTGTACAATGGGCGGTCTTATCGCTTTGAAACGATTTCTTCCACACAACCTTTGGATGGAAAGGATTTAGTTATGTCAAAGTTATGGTCGGGGGTGCACATTTATGACTAAGTGGATGAAGGGAGTGCCACTAATACCTAAATATTTATAATCATAGTAATATATACCTAATATTAACCTTCCAGTCTTTAAAATCCTATTTCCATCTAGTGGTCTCCACTTGAGGATCTTTCTGCCCCAACAGCTGTGAGCTCTAATATTCTCTCATGGTGGGGTCACGGGTAAATGTATGTTACAGTATTGTACTCGTATATCTATGATTTCGTTAAATTTAAAAGAAATTTATAGTTTGGACATAGAAATTAATTTGTATTTATGAATCGCTAAGTAACCGTTTCGTTTTGTGAACAGGGGAAATAAGAAATATATACCTATGTATGTATTTATGGGTGCTACAGAAGTAAATGGGACTCGACTCAGCATAATGCCCGCCGTAATGGCAAGCGCTGATATTCTGTCGAGACCGCTCCATTTAGCCACTACACCCTCTGAGAATATTGTGTTGTCAAGTGAGAATGACGGTTATTCATTGTCGGCCTCAGGCGTAACATGCATGGCCGTAACTAGGGAGAGGGGGGGGGAGCATTGTTTTTTTTAATTGGATAGATCTTCATTGAACACAATCTCATCTGATGGTCAGCGATGATGTGGTCTAAGGTGAAGCATGAAGGTCTAGAAGAAACCTATTTACTTTTACCTTAAAGAGGTCCGGATTGTATTCTTTAGGAAAAACAGACGATGGTAAAGTGTTCCATACCTTAGCTGTACGCATCAAGAACGTAGAACCAAAACAATGCAATATGGGGCAATGCCCTTAAAATACCAATGGCCTACCTAAAAAACACCATCATTTGATAATAATTATGCTATATAGATTATTTGTACTACATGTACATGACGAAAAGTTTGTGGTGTTTTTGCTACTCTGGGTAAAAATATGGATTTTACGGAATTTTTACTTCCACGTTACCTGTTACCACCGCTGCCCAACCTGTTACCACTGCTGCCCTACCTTAAATTAAATTCTAGCTATTGGCCTGGTAACATTATACATATATTGTTAATATATTGTTAAAGGTGGAAGTATTTATGGAGAGACGAAAGCTACCGGTTCTCCTCTCAGTTCCAATCCGTCCACTCCGAACTACGGGGAGAATAATTCTTTCTCCAGCTTTGGACCTAGAGTTTCCAACGAGTCCTCGCATTATGGACAGACGGGTAAGGATTCTTATAATACTAGAAATTAAGTATAATAGTAGTTCGCCCCGAATTAAGATTTTTTTTTATAATTTGTAAGCTAGCACTTGACCACGATCTCGCCTGATGATGCAGTCTACAATGGAACACGCTTACCTAGAAGAAACCTATTCACTCGCGATTTTAAGACCCCTTAGGTTGTAGATCTTGAGAGTATCCCATAAAATATTATGTTCGTCTATTAAAATAGTTCCACAAAATACACAACCAACTTACTTGACCTACAGTATCATGATCCATCATGACACATTGATCAGGAAACTACACCATTATGGCATTAGGAGCGTTGCTCTAGACTTTCTCACTTCTTATTTAAGTAGCAGAGTGCGAAGAGTTGACGTGAATGGGAAGCGTTCTCCGGGGTCTCCGGTTAAAATGGGTGTACCACAGGGATCAATTCTGGGACCATTTTTGTTTTTAGTATATATTAATGATCTTCCCCATCTTGTAAGGGACGATCATGAGGTTGTATTGTTTGCAGACGACACGTCACTTTTATTTAAATTAAAGTGACGACAAACCGATTTTGACGATGTAAACAATGCAATCTCTAAGGTGGTAAAATGGTTCAATGTAAACAATCTACTTCTAAATGAAAAGAAAACAAAGTGTATTAGATTTATACTACCTAATGTTACACAAGTTAAAGCAGATATAAAAATCAAAGACGAGGAGTTGGCTCTTGTGGACACCACCGTATTCTTAGGTATAACCCTAGATAATAAGCTTCAATGGGGCCCTCACATTGATGGGTTGTCGAAGAGACTTAGTTCTGCGGCATACGTAGTCAAAAAGCTCCGTCTTTTTACAGACGTAGACACAGCTAGACTAGTTTACTTCAGCTACTTCCACAGCATTATATCATACGGTATACTGCTGTGGGGGGAGTGCTGCAGATATAAACACCGTTTTTGTGCTGCAGAAGAGGGCTGTTCGTGCAATTTATAATATGGGCCCCAGAGAATCATTTCGCAATAAGTTTAAAGAAATAAATATTATGACATTCCCTTGTCAATACATCTATGAAAATCTAATGTATGTTCACAAAAATATTAATTTGTTTAAGAAAAATAGCGATAATCATAATTTTAATACTAGAAATAAAGATAAACTCGCTGAGGCCACTTGTAGACTCCATAAAGTTAGTAAATCGTTTAAAGGGCACGCTTTTATAACAAACTCCCAAGGGATGTACAAAAATTGACAAGTAACAAATTTAAAAACGTAATTAAACAAAATCTTTATAAAAGAGCCTACTATAAAATATCGGATTATTTAGATGATACAGAAGCTTGGGATTGAAATTGCTCTCAACTCGTTCAAAATGTTACAATTTAGACGTAATTTATGTTCTGTATTATGTATTGTAAAAGGATCATTAAAAAAAACAACCAGCCTTGTTTCTTGCCTTTCTTTCCTGGCTTGGTCGTGAAGGAACAGGCAGTAAAATTGACGTTTCAAAGTGATCCTTGTGATTTTAATGAATAAAATATTTGAATTTGAATTAAAATTACAAGTAACAGGAGTTCATGTAAATTAGTTACGCTTTTTTAGGGTAGAAATTGCAGTTATTCTGGATTTCAGACTTTTCCTTATAGCTATACTAAATTGTCACTAAAGCTACACGCATACCAAATTTCAGCACTGTGGGGTCACTGGTGTACCCTGTGAATTTCGTCAAAGTTCGGTTACTTAACTAAACTTAACTTCTGTTTCTATCTATTTCGTGGTTTTAATGGGGATAAATCGGCGCAGGATAATATAAAGACGGTTTAATTAAGTATACGTCATCTTGGGTTTTCACAGTTCATGAAAATCGTGTAAATAAAAACAATTTTGTTACTATTTAAAACCTTTACTAAAATACTTTGTTACGTACGGACATTTCACACAGAAATATCTAGCCCCAAACAATGCAAAGCTTGTATTATGGGAATCAGATAACGGATAGAATACTATTTTTTTTTGTAAAAGCATCCAGGACCTGAAACAAATATCTGTACCTAGATTGCAAACATGTGTTCCGCGGCGGGAATCGAACCCGCAACCTCCTGCGTAGGTTTGTCGCCCAATGCGCCACAGAGGTCGTCAAAATTAATTATTTATCAAAAAAAATTGTTTTAGGATTCAAGCTTCAGCAAGAGAAAAAATACGGCCAGAGCAATACAATATACGCCCAGCCGTCACAAATAATCGGAGCACTGAACTCTCGACATGATACCTTGAGTCCACTCGCTCTCCGCAAGAACATCGCGGCGCGTTCCCATAGCGCAGACAGGCACCAGATAGAACGTAAGTATAGCTTTCGCGCTTTGTTTTACTTCGGCCACGAGGTCTATTGTGATCGCCACTTGTGTCTACGTCGTCCCTAGCTCATGGGAGCGTTTAAAGTTCACCACTAAACCCTACAGCTGTTAAAAACTGTAGGATATACTTAGGGGTGATAACTGTTAGCTCCTCCGGGCTAAGAATGTGTTTGCCCAGAAGAATCCTACGCGGAGCACACTCGCCTAATTACAGAATTTACAGGTTTATGTATCGCATAACCCTAGCTTGAACATGTGCTTATTCAGTCGACTACCTATAATAATAATAAATAATAAATATTGCTGGACATTTCACACAGCGCTATCTAGCCCCAAATTAAGCAGAGCTTGTACTATGGGAACCAGATAACTGATAGAATAGGTTCGATTCCCGCCGCGGAACAAATGTTTGAATGGTCTACAGATATTTGTTTCGGATCTGGATGTTTTTCTATATACTCGTATTGTAAGAATGTATTTGCAAAACAAAAAAAAATATATTATATGTATATATAAGTATTCTATCAGTTATCTGGTTTTAATAAACTAAGCCAGGGGTCGGCAACCTTATGCTATAGCCGGGCCACATATGTTGCCAGAGTATCAGTGCGGGCCGCACTTATATTTATATGTTCGGGCATGTATTTTTAATATTTGAAATAAAACGCATATATATTCATACAATTATCTCTTTTTTAATTGAACTACTATACTAACATAAAAGTAAGAACTAGTGAGATTTTTGAGGCTGCATTTGACTTGCAAGTTTTTTAACGTCTGCTTTCATTTTAGTAGTAGACACGCGCAGTATCGCGTCTAAATGTTCATCCGTTAACCGCGAACAATTCTTATTTTTGCGGTAGTTGAGAATTGAAAAAGTCTGCTCACACAAATATGTACTACCAAACAGTTATTATCTGCTGAGCAAACTTTTTCAATTCTTTGAAGTTTTCAGAACTCAAACCTCCGTAGAACTGTATCAAGTCAGTGCTTTCCTTAAATGCCGTTTTAAGTGTGCTATTACTTTGCAAATCTACTATGTTCATTTGCAAATTGCTTGGTATCTCACTAATATCAATTGCAAAAGGGTTTTGGAATATTTCCATGTTAAGGGAGCTCTTTTTAAAGTCGGTGAATCGATTAACAAACTCAGTTTGTAGTTGTGTTAACACGTTTCTCATTGTAATATTTTGCCACACAAAATTATCTCCAGCTTCTTCCACGGCTTTCTTGCAATTAGGAAAATGGTCAAGCTTTTTTTCATCAATATGCTTGATAAACAGTTTCAGTTTCATTTCAAATGACTTTACATCTGTATACATATCGCAAATCAATTTATTTTTTCCCTGCAAGCGTTTGTTGAGCTGATTCAGGTCCTTAGTCAAATCAGTCAAAAAACCAAGATCGATAATCCACTGTTTGTTAGTAAGCTCTTCTACTGGCTTTCCTTTCATCTCCATGAAGTTGCCAATTTCTTTCCTCAAATCAAAAAACCGTTCCAAAACGGCACCTCGACTGAGCCACCTCACTTCACAGTAGTAAACCACGTCACCATGTTCAGCTTCCAGATCTTCCAAAAACTTTTGGAACTGACGGTGTGTGAGCCCATTTCTTCTTATAAAATTAACAGTGGATGTTACAGTATCCATTATTTCTTTCCAGGATATAACTTTGGAGCACAATGCCTCTTGATGGACAATACAGTGAAAAATCAATGGCACAGTAGATCCAGAATCTTTCACTTTGCTGATGATTCTCCCAACAACACCTTTGTTTTGACCGCTCATGTTCTTGCCTCCATCGGTAGTGACACTTGTTAACTTTTCCCAGCTTAATTGCAATGAATCCAGAGCTTGTTCCACATGGTGAAATAAATCTTCTCCCGTAGTTGTACCTTTCAAACTGCACATTTTCACAAGCTCTTCGTAAACAGTAAAGTTTTCGTCAATGCCGCGTACAAATATGAGTAACTGTGCTGTATCCGACACGTCCGTACTTTCATCCATCGCTAAAGAGAAGCAGTCGAAAGACTGCGCCTTATCCCTGAGTTGTTCACACAAATTAGCACCCAAGTCTTCAGTACGTCGGGTGCAAGTTCTTGCAGAGAGACTAAGACTTTCAAACATTTTTTTCTGCTCTGGGCATATTTCTTCTGCGATAGCTAAGACACACTCTTTTACTAATTCACTATCGGTAAACGGACGTCCACTTTTTGCAAGAATCTCTGCTACCCTGTAACTGGCCCGAACATTCGATTCGCTGTTGTCTGCCACAACCTTAAATATGTTTTGTTGATTTTGTAATGACGATTTCAAAGTGGAAATTTTCCTTTTCCGTATTTCTCCTTCAAGACAGTCAAATTTAGCTTTGTGCTCGGTGTCGTAATGTCGCTTCAGGTTATATTCCTTTACTACAGAAATACTCTTTTGACAAATCAAGCATAACGGTTTTCCTTTAAACTCGATAAAAAAGTATAATTCTGTCCATAATTCGTTAAAAACTCTTTTTTCTTCTTCTATCTTCCTTTTTCTTGAAGCCATGTTTATATAATTATTCTGTAACAATAATGAAAAAAATTAAATTCGTTGTAAAATTATATGTTCCAGTTAGCACCTACAAATTCAACTCCACATTCAAATAATAATTAAAACATGACACACTCGTAACTAACTTCATGTCATGTAACTACTATCCCCGTCCTTATAACATTTACCCATCAATCTGAAGGTTCACATTAACAAGCAGTAAATAAAATAAAACAAAATGCTCGCGAGTGCATACAACTTACCTCATACGTCGTGCGTGAGAAGCTATCAGCGAAGGGAAGAAAGGTGAAACGAAACGCGTAGCTAGCAACCAGATGAGACGTGAGTTTCCGGCGAATTTCCACAACCGAATGTGGCGAGAGCTGCGCGCGGCTGTGATTTTAACTAAAACCGGTCGCTTTGAATTTTTTCGCCGCCGCACACCTGCGTCTAATCAAAGACTGCCGCCCCGCCTATTGTCTCAAAGGAGCCGCCCGCCGCCGCACGTGCGGCGGATAAACGCAAAAGAAATTGCCAAGAATTGAATAAGTACAGCAAATATTTATTTTCGGTAGAAACAATACATAACATCACAGTCTTGATAAACAGTTCTTAAGAAATGAAATAGAGGTACATTTTTATCACCCCGCGTGGGAGCGAGCTTTCAAGAATACTCTCATGGCCCAGCAGCATGGCCGTATAAATTCTAGTGAATTTATATGGCCTTTTGCTTCGGTATTTTTTTCTTACGGACCTCAGGGTTGCGGGCCGCACCGAGATAGTCTACGGGCCGCATGCGGCCCGCGGGCCGCCGGTTGCCGACCCCTGAACTAAGCTATGCTTAGTTTGGGGCTAGATAGCGCTGTGTGAAATGTCCAGCAATATTTATTTATGTATTTATATCCGAAATATGTTTATGACTATCGTCATAAGACTGGTACTTAGTTTTATACTAATATGTACTATTGATTGGACTTTAATTAAACAAACAAACGAATCTAGCAGGGCTTCTTTAGAACATTTGAAAAGCGGTTGTATGTCTTTAGAGAACAACACTATTTTAAGACTACATATTTCGGATTGACCTTCGGAAGCTCGGATATCTTTCCGACATGGAATCAAAGGTTTATAATTTACAGAGAATGCTTTGAAATGGTAGAAATAGGAGTTCATGGTAGAAAATTTGATTGTTGAATTTATCACAATAATGTTCCTTCACGGAAAGACTTTTCGACACGAAATAGCTGTCAGAAAGTCAGTCCTGAAATTTTTGAATCATTATGTCAAAACTTTGGAAAGTTCTGGAAGACAGTGGGGGAGACCTTTGTCCAGCATTGGGATGACACAAGTTGAATAAAAAGAAAACAAAAAAAAATATTTACATTGTTTCTACGTGGTAATTACATTAAAGAGTTAATTATCTTATTGGTGTGGTTATGCATTTGATTTCAGAGCAAAGCAGCCTAATAGCCAGTCTTAGCGCTAAGTTGGCCCCGCAACTATCGCCTCGGACGAGTCGACGGGCTATATCCTCCATCACCCAAGGTGAATCACCCCCCAAAGGCAAAGGTAAAATAATCTCTGCATTATTTATTTAAAACTAACTGCGTCTTTTTATTTTCAATTAATCCCCGTCATAATCTATAACTATACCAAATCGAAATAGGTCCAGCCAATTAGTTGTGAAAAAGTAACAAACAGACAGAAAAAGGGTATTTGAATTTATAATATTAGTATGGACTAAAAACACAGAGGTTTTAAAAGTTTGTTAGTGTTTATGCGAGATGTTATTAGTGCTTTAGTCGTAATCTGAATTATCTCACTAATTTCGACCCTGACGTGACAGAGCCCGGTAGCACAAATGGTAGTGCATCCTCGTATCAAGGGGAAGGTTCAAGTGCCGTGTAGGCTTGACAATTATTGAAATCGTTTTAAAATCTTGAGATGTTGTTGTTGTTGAATGCGTGGTTTTGAATAACATGATTTTTTTTCTTTCTAAATAACAACAAAGTCAAACATTTATTGCGTACATGTTGTTTTGCATAGGTCTTATTCTAAGTGTTTCTGTTACAAACATGAACCCTGCAATAACCCTGCAATTTTTCGCTAGGTGGCGAAGTATTTAAATAATAGGGGCCTTACCACAAAAAAGATAAAAATCCGTTGAACACCTGTTTAAAAAATCCTAGGCAATAATTAGGATTGAATTTTTTAAGCAGGTGTTCAACGGATGTTTAACTTTTTAGTAGTAAGGCCTTAGGTCATTCCATAAATCAACGTTTATACATTTTCACGTAAATTATCACAAGTAGGTATATCATAACCAGGTCACACAAAACATTAGTTACGTCTCGCGCCAGCGCGACACTCATACTCGTAGGAGCTCGTTGTAGTTACCTTAACTTCTGTAGTGTTCTGTGGTTCTAGTTGGAATATATTCTATGTACAGTTTTACAATATTTGTTATTCGTCAGGTTCTCTCCCAGCTGTGGTCCAGCCGGCATTCCTGGACAAGCTGTCCGCCACGCTGCAGGCGAGACGCCGCCAGATGTCGCCGCGCGCTGGCGCAGTCAGAGAAATCATCAACAAATCATCACAGGTATTGTACGATATGTAACATATATTCATTATCTTAATCACCAGGTGACACTTTTCAGTCTTTCGTCTCCTTTGCCGGCGGTGGAACGACGCGGACACGAAATTTTATGAGACTTTTGAGACAACTTTTAGAACTCCGTAATGAATGTGTTCGAGTTTTCAGCAGATCTCTCATTCCGAGTTGAAGCCCCTAATTTGACTGGACTATTCCTCATAGATTCCAGAGCGATCGATCTTGCGGCTTCCAGCAACCTTTATTCAGCAATATTTTTAGAGACATCACGCAGCACGGACCCTTTCACCGCCCACGTACTTATGTAGCTATTGTTAGGTACCTGCCTATAGTGATCGTTTCTAATCTGTTGTTTTTCATCTATCCTTCTGTGTTTAGGTAGGTACTTACCATTTCTATAATCAATGTTGTTTTTAATTTGTTGTTTAGTGACTGCCTTCGTGGCGCAGTGGGCGTATAGCCGGCTGAGACGCAGGAGGTAGCGGGTTCGATTCCCGCCGCGGAACAAATGTTTGCATGATCTACAGATATTTGTTCCGTGTCTGATTGTTTTTTTTATATATTATAAGTATGTATTTACAAAAAAAGTATATAAGTATTCTATCAGTTATCTGGTTTCTATAGTACAAACTCTGCTTAGTTTGGGGCTAGATAGCGCTGTGTGAAATGTCCAGCGATATTTATTTATTTATTAATGTATGTTTTATTTTTTTAGCTTCTGTTTTATCTGTGCTGTATTGTAGTCCCAAATAAATGTGTTTTACTTAACAGACCGTATTTCCATCTAGTGGGGGGCCGTCCTGCGCAGCACTTTCCAGTGCTTGGTCTCCACTCGAAGTTCTAAGAAGTTCTTAATCACTATGAAAGTTAACAAGTTCGTTGGTATTTTTCAGCCTGACCCCCGAGTGTGCCACAGCTCTCTAATGGATCAGATCAAACGCGGCGCAACGTTGCGGCGCAACAAGCAATGCAACGACCGGTCCGCACCTAAGATACGCTAAAAAGGTAAAAAATAACTTAGTACTAAAACACCGATAAAACGGTACGCGATAAATCCCATATTTATGATAATGATAATTTAAATAATGCGGGACCTTTCACACAGCTGTTTGTTTGTTTGTTTGACATGGACACATTTTTGATTGACATATTTGACATTGTTTTGCTGTGTTTTTAATGTTGATGTGTAATGGTAATTTTTGTTTTATTTTTATTATTTTTGGTTGACATTCTTTGTGACATATATTATAATAACACTAGTGGTTCGCCTCAAACTGAGATATCGCGAGTCTACCATAAAAACAAAAAAAGATTATTTATAATCTTTGACTATCAAAATACTGCCATGAAATGCATAACCAACTAACTTGACTTACAGTTTCATTCAAATTACAGGTAACAGAAGTTCATGTTAATTGGTTACAATTTTTTGGGGTAGAATAAATAGCAGTTATTCTGAATTCCAGACTTTTCCCTATATTTGTGTCACTAAAGCTACACGCATACCATTACAGCATTGTGGGGTCACTGGTGTACCCTGTGAATTTTGACAAAATTCAGTTTTTATTATGGCTAATAATTTAAAAACTACAAGGCTTAAACTAAAAACAAAAACGAGGTCGAAATGTACTGACAGATACCTTTTATTAAATGTGCCATTTGACCGGATAGTCCCATTTTGCTTTTTTATCCCTCGTGAACCCCAATATCTCAACAACCCCCCAAAATTTTTAGGTCATTGATGCACAACGAAATTGTGCTATCATTACCTAACTATATACTAAGTTTCACGATGATCGGATAAACTCCGAAAGTTATCCTCGGATAAACAAACATACAACGCCGATTTTCCCAAGTTAATTTGGAGATCTCGCTTAGCTCGATCAACTATACTACTCACACTACTGCAACTATACTACACTATATACTAATAATATTAATTCGAAAGTAACTCTGTAACTCTGTTCCTCTGTTTCTCTGTCCGTCTGTTACGTTTTCACGAGTAAACTATTTAGATAGATCTGGATGAGTCATAGGCTACTTTTTACCTGACTGCGCAGAAGGAGGGTAATGTTTTTATTAATAAACCAAGCGGCCGGAAGCTTGTATATTATGTGTATAAGAGGAATACTCAGACCCGAAAAGAAATTGTTCGTTTGGTGAAAATTTATTTTGAAATTTTTTGCCGAGCTTGGGGTTTTAATTTTATAAATGACTGACTTCTATTACATACATACATATATATAAGAAACACTGTAACCTAAAATTAAGGCTCGGGCTATTATGGCATCCGGGCTTGTCAGGGACCGTTTTTAACGGCCCCTGGCCAATCCATCGCATAACCAAACATTTGAGTTTTTCCTGCATCGACTACACACGATCCGAGGCCATCCGACTCCGATTCTTACCTAGATGCAAGCGGGACATGCTCCGGATTCGCAGGATCGGGGAGACCCGGGTGCCATATAGTCCGAGCCTAATAGTGACGTTAAAATTTATTATTTAACAAACAATAACGTACATACATACCGTCACGCCTTTATCTCGGAGGGGTAGGCAGAGCCACGCATCTCCGCTTGCTACGATCCTGACATACTTCATTTGCCTCGTTCACTCCCATCACATTCTTCATATATTCTACATACATACTTTCTATATTCTCACTTCTATTATTAAGTGCGTATTAATAAATCGGAAACAAACTTCCTCTTTAGCTTATCGAAGAATTCGTTGACGTTAATACGCAATGGACAAGTTGTTGTGCAGCTTATTTAAAATATTATTTCCTTATTTATTTTAGTATTTCATGTAAAATATGTTTTGCGTGTGCGATTTTCCCCACAGGAGGTTTATATAAGCAAAATCTAAGAATTAGTTGGAAATTACCTATATTTATTCTAATATAATGATAAAAATATGTATATTACGTATAAATTTATAAATGTAGGTAATCTGCTTAAACTTAAGAGGAAAAAAATACAAGACTATCATAAGACCTGTCGTATGTATGGTTCTGAGTACCAACAAAAAGGCGAATGTTGAGATGGATGTGTGGGATAACGAGAATGGATAAGATAAGGAATGAGTATATAAGAGGAAGCTTAAAAGTAGCGCCAGTGATAGAAATGTTGAGGAGCAAGAGGCTAGCGCGGTATGGACATGTCATGTGGAGGGAAGAAAATCATGTGACTAAACGAGTGTTAGATATTACTGTGGATGGATATAGAAGTAGAGGAAAGCCCAAGAAGAGATGGATGGACTGTGAGAAGATTGATATGGGTAGGAAGGAAGTGACAACGGAGATGACGGCTGACAGAGAGATGTGGAGGAGGAATACATGTTGTGCCGACCCCACGTAATGTGGGAAAAGGGCAGGAAGAAGGAGAGGTAATCTGCTTATAATTTACCTAATAATTTAATTATCAAACTACGAAACTATTACGTGACTTTCCCTAATGGATTTTTGGCAGGATAGCATCTCGATAATCGTATTCTGAAATTATTAATATTTACTGCGGTTTTAATTGATAACTTAAAAAAAACTGTTTTGTTTTCCTGTTCAACGCAGAGTGCGTTGAACAGGAAGGTTTTATTGGAGGCATACGAGTAGGAGTTGCAATAGTATATTGTTATACAAGGGCTTTAAGTGATCTATTGTACACCCGAGATATTTTGGCGTACGAGGGAACGAATGCGAGCGAGAATGTTTATCAAGGATGTTATTGATCGCTTGAACCCGAGTTTACACACGTAACTTTTCATCACGAATGCGAGGGCATTATAAAAGTCTTTTTGTAACAGTTTGTTGCTAAAATGACAGTTTGCGTTCCCGGTATCCATTTTTTTTCTACTTAACTCTGGCCTCTTTAATTCTTAAATAGAAATAAGGATTTGTCATGGAGATAGGTATTTAAAGTATAATAAGAATAAAATGAGCTTAAATATATTTTCAAATTTACCAACGGCCCTAGGGCCGAAAATCACATTTACAAAGCTGATGTCGAATTTACAATCACCAATTTTCAGAGCACGAGTGATTAAAACGGCCTTTTGTATCATTCCTGATGTCACTAAGCCTACGTCAACATCGAAGTAGGAATTTACTCTTTAATATTTGATGACGAAAAGTGTACCTTTTACCTAAAAAGAAACCACATCGTTACGCACTATAATATTATATTAATGTCGTCGTAATAACGTAGTCAATGAACTGTAACTTCCATTCATTTATTAATATACTATTCCATTTATGATTATATAATTATATTCCACGATGGCCTGTATTGACAGAGTGGAATGTAACCTAACTTCCAATTCGGAGGTTGTTTTTGAATCTCGTCCAATGGATTTTCTATCTATCTTACAGAACCATCTTTTATAGTCATTAAAGACTTATGATAATAATATTAATAAATCTTTACTTCACACAGTATGGGATTTTGATAAATTTGCGGGCATGCCTTTTTATATTTGTAAAATATAGATTGGGTTATTTGCAAGCTCAGAGTGGAACTCCGACGTATTTATTTTGAGTAGGATATGAGATATTTGATCGAACGAAGCGAGATCTCCAAATCAACTTGGGCAAATCGGCGTTGTATGTATGTATGTACGTTTGTTTGTCCGAGGATAACTTTCGAAGCGTTTATCCGATCATCGTGAAGTTTGGTATATAGGTAGGTAATGATGCCACAATTTTGGTGTGACTCAATAAGCTAAAAACTTTGGGGGGTTGGTGAGATATTGGTTGAGATATCAAGAGGGGTAAAAAAAAAGAAAATGAATCTATCAGGCCAAGTGAGACGTCAAATGAAAGTTTCAATTAGTGTAATGAAGTAAAAATTAGTACATTTCGAGACCGTTTTTATTTTTAGTAAAGTTTTGTAGTTTTTGAGTTATTATCCATAATAAAAACGAAATTTTGACAAAATTCACAGGATACACCAGTGACCCCACAGTCTTGTAATTTGGTATGAGTGTAGCTTTAGTGACACAAATATAGGCAAAAGTCTGAAATCCAGAATAACTGCAATTTGTACCCCAAAAAAGATAACCAATTAACATGAACTCCCATTACCTGTAATTTGAATGAAACTGTAGGTCAAGTAGGTGGTTTTTATTTCGTGGCACTATTTCGATAGTCAAAGATTACAAATAATAATAATATTATGTTTTTATGGGAGACTCGCGAGATCTCAGTTCGGGGCGAACTACTAGTTAATTTTTCTGAAAACCCTAGAAAAAACCATAGAAACGCTTTTGCGCGTTTATGCGTGTATTGATTCTTTATAAAATGTCATATTATATTAAAGTATGTATATGCGTACATTTCTATTCAAAAGAAATGGCAAAAATTTCACCATGGACCGTTATAATCGTCTTTTTTATTTTTTGAAAATATTTGTTTTTTTTTCGAGTCTCCTGCAATATCCCCATTTTCTTTTAAGATTGAAAGTAACCTTATGTTAGGTACTATCGACGTACTAAAACGTAAACGCATAAATAGCAGGACGGCTGAGTTATTAAATTTTGAATTTTTATGTTAGGGTTGTCACCATCGAAAGTTTTACTTCTAGTACTTCTTCTTTCAAGATTATTCATGGTGTTTTGGTGTAAAAGTTTGTGTAATGGAGGGTTCGCCAATAGATATAGAACAATTCCAATTGTTTTGTACATACCAGGCTACAAAATATGTAGAAGCATATGGCTGGTGCTACATGCCAGTTAAATAATATAGTCCAGTGCTTTACCAATTGGTATGCTATTTAAGCAAGCAGGCTAGTCGCGTAATTAGTATTGGCGGTACGATTGAGAACATTACACAAGGAAACTGAACCAAAAAACCACAATACTCGATCTTTTTCAAGGTGCCCTGGAATCATCAGATCCATACCTTACGATGCTATCGTCTGGAAAATAAATACGAAACGTCATATGCTTCCTGATAAAGTACTGTCGCTGCTAAAACCACCGACAGATCAACACTGCAGCAGGGCTAGCACAGCGATTTTCTTGTCTACTCTTCGAAGAGACGACAAGGCTCTGACCGCAACTTGTATTTCTGCGTGTATTGTTATTTGTTTTTTATATTGTTTTTAAATTTGAGTATGATGTTGTATAATAAAGCTTTGTTCTATTCCATACTCTGTTGATTCTTCCGTAATTGTATTTGCCACGAGCAGGCACAACAAGTAAATAAGACAAGAGACAAATACTCTGTTTATAGTAACGCACGTTGTATAAATAATTAATTAAATATCTAACCAAAAATTGATGGCAAGCGCGCAATTGAGAAGAGTGCGAAAGAGACAACTTGAGAAGACAGTGTTGTCTAGGCATCTCAAGACCTAGACAATTTCAGAAGAAATTTGTCTATCCTTAAATGTCAAGAGATAATGATGGCTATATATGATGTGCTCGGCGTTGTAGACTACTGTCGAAGAAGTGTCGACAACGTTTCTTCCCGTTCACTCTCGCAATCGCCGTGCTCGAGACGTCGACAAGTGTCTTCTTTGTTTCGAAAAATGACTCATAACTAAATCCTTCTCTACAGTTACTGTGCTAGGCTTACAGAACATCCGAAGTCGATATCGATAGGAATTCAAAATAACAGTGCGTGGTCTCCACTCGAGAACCTTTCTGCCCCAACGGCCGTAAGTTCTTCTAGCTATATGCCCACTGCCACTTTAATTTGCTATGTGACTTTGGTTTGAAACACAACCTAGATGGAAATACGTCCTGCAATGAAAACGTTTTAAATTTTCCAGTTTTATATATTAGGTACATACCTATGATGATATTTCCAAATATTTGGCAGTAATAATTAATTATCTGTTTTTGAGATGACCTTGACCTTGCAAAATATATATATAGTAGGTAGGTATGGTAGGTAGGTGCTACACATACCTACCTTCACTCAATCCCCGAGAGCAGTGCAAGCTGTTGGCGTCTGTGACGACACTTTGGGGTTAGCAGAATACCAGCGTTAAGTAGCAAGTACATGCTGAGCTGACACTATTTTGGCATAGACTCTTTGTAATTATGATGGAAGTTGCGTGAAATATTTCTGTACTTTTTTTATTTACCTGTAACCTTAGACTTCTGGCATTCTTGTATCTAAATACTTATCCTTCTCATTACACCCTTTTTTTCATTTTTTTCATTCATTTCATTTCATTTGACATTACTTCTATGTCACCATCTTCTTTTGTGTTTTATTTTGTACCTGTGTCGTGTCAAATGAATGTTTTCATTTCCATTTTTTTTTCATATATCTCGTTAACTACTCTTAATAAATTCGTCGGAGTTCTACCTTGCAAATAACTCAATCTATCTATTCCAAATATAAAAAGGCATGTCCGCAACTTTACCAAAATCCCACACTGTACGTCAGTATAAAATTTACCAAAACAATAATTTTCCCTACGCACTCAAGTTTTGATAACAAATTGAAGTAATTAATTAAATAATTTATATCAGTTCTACGAATTTACGGTCGTATCACTAAAATTTAATTTAATTTTCGGGTATAAATGCGTAAGTGCATTGTTACTATGCACTGGCCTTTAGTTTTTGGTAAAAATATGTATATAAATCACAAAACAGGAAATCTAAAAAATGTGTCGATGCCTTTGCAAAATGAAGTGTTTGATGATCATGGCTCCCATCACCTTGATCTGATCTTGACCAAATTTGTATCGGACCACCTCTGAGGCACATAAAAATAATTATTGAAGTCTGACGCACTATGCGTATTTGCGTATGGAATCAGAATCAGATTTTTTTTTGTACTCGTTGTATGCCCGCGACTTCGTCTGCAATTTCTAGATCTCGACCACAGCGCCACCTACTTGGTCCAATTGTGAATCTAAACCATCCAGGGACCGACAAAACACACAACAAAATCATCATAATAGATCTAGCCGTTTTTTAGTTTTAGCGAGACTAACGAACAGCTATTGATTTTTATACATATAGAGAGATAACTGTTGTACAACAAAAATCTTAATAACATGTGAGTGTTCTCCCCTTAGGTCATCCTAGGTTATAATTGTGAATTTCCAAGCAAACCTGAAACTGAAGTGATAGTTGAAAAATAGTATTGTTGAATACTTTCTTTATTTCATTGTACGTAAATAGATTACAGACAGAAACACCTTACAAAATGAATATGTACAAAGGCGAGTTTAACCTTAATCAGAGTTTTCTTCAAGCAAACCTTTGAAGATAGAGATAGTTGATTTTAGTGGTGGGTAAGTGCAGAGAAAAAGAATATTGGAGTAAAAAATGAACGAATGAATGAAAAATTATTTAAAGCACAGAATAAAAATAATCTATACATAGACGAACTTAATGCTTGATAGCTTTCTCTTCCAGTTAACCTTGATGTAATGCGGACAAAGAATTATCATAGGAAGTGCATATTTGGTAGAGGGAGAGGTATAATTTAAATTCCAAGTCACATAGATATAAATTAATAAATAAATATAACTAATCCTAGACACACGCAAGGTTTTTTTTTTTAATTCTTTATTTAACGTAGGAGTTTTAACCACACAATGGTTATGTCACTCCCGTAAGTCTGATCAACATATTATATCTATTTAAACAAAAATACAAAAAACTAACAATTATTGATTAACTACCTATCTAACTATTCCCCTCCAGCGAAGAGAGGTAAATTTTAAGCAGTCTCTTGGCCTCATCAGATGATGGTGAAGACAAGAAACTGTTACACGTCCCTACGCTGTTATCGGTAAACAACATTGAGGTATGGCGCTCGGTTGCGTTCCGAACACATTCCGACAACACGTGGTGCACATCTTCAACGGTGTCACAGTGGGAACAATTTGGTGAACTCGATACTTACACACACAAGGTATTTCAATAAATCTACTTTCTAATACTTAAACATCAATAAACCGTAGTAACGCAATTCATAAAGTAATGAATATCGCTATATATATGAAAAATATATAACATAATAAATACAATATTTATATATACTTTCCTTGCAGGTACAATAAATTCCACCCTGTATACTATTTATGATGAACGGGTTATAGTTATAATCCCTTATTAGTATTTATTCAATGAGTTCTAAAGAACTTTCCTCTCCGTCATCAAATAAACAATGGAAAGTCAATGTTAGGCCAAAATAAATGGTAGCAAAGGTTAACCACCAATTAATATAATTATTTACCACAGAATTCTTGCATTCATTATTTTCCGTTGTTCATACACTTGAAATATGCGTGACGTATGGGCAAATAGCCGGCTGAGACACAGGAGGTTGCGGGTTCGATTCTCGCCGCGGAACAAACGTTTGCATGATCTACTGATATTTGATCCGGGTCTGGATGTTTTTCTATATATTACAAGTAGATATGTATTTACAAAAAAGTATATAAGCATTAAATTTGGCCGTTGGCCTAGCATTATGTGGCAAGAAGCAAAGTCTCACTAGCACACAAGTAAAGGAAAAAAAACAGAAAATCGTTAATTTGTAGTAATATCACATAAAATAATTGGTTTACGGAACCCTCGGCGCGCGAGTCAGACTCGCACTTGTCCAGTTTTTTTTAATTGTTTCAACCCGCAACTTCCCCTTGATATGAGGATGCACTGTCAAGTGTGATATAGGCCGTTGCGTTGTTACGTCAGGGTCAATATTAGTCAGAAAGATTACGACTCAAAGCGCCGTTAGCTCCGTCTACGGGAAAACTTAGAACTTCCGCCTAGACTTGAAAGTTTTGAGATGATTTTAAAATTCTTAGTATTTTCCGTAAGTGTTCGGGTAACAATATAAAAATAAGATATTGTCTCTGTGCATGTATGTTATGCAACATATATATATATTATCCCACTAAGGTAGCAAACAAGCATAAGGCCCACCTGATGGTAAGCGGTTACCGTAGCCTATGGCCACGCGTTGCCGACTCTTTAATATTTCCAAAACACCCTTTTGGAAGAACCCCATACTGTAGTCCCTAGGGAAAACCTCGGCAGAAGCGAAGTATTCGCAGGAGGAAATTTCCCTGGAACATCACGGTACGCGCCCAGATCGTCTCCAAGGTGTGTGGATGGATTCCCTGCCGATGGCGAGCGGTGCGACATTATACAAGCGGTAGAACATACACAGGGAGGCAAAATCTCTCCTGAGACTTAAGGGCTCAATACCCCTTGTGAGAATGGGATCTTCAACATAACAAAACAACAGACCCATGGGACAAACAGAAAAAAAATCTCCTGCACCTGTAATTTCCTAACCTGTTAATTATTGGAAGCATGAATTGTGTCATTGAAAGACAAATATGATGATAATACATGGAATTCTACTTTATAGAAATCCCTTGATGCAAGTTAAAGGATAACTTAGGTACACATAAAATCAATTAATTAATAATTATTAAAACAATGCTAGAAGCAAATTGTTATATTATTATTATCAAACCATGTTCCATTATAATACAATTACATTTGTACGGTTGCCAGCAAAAAATACAAATTATTAGACAATTACAAATTAGGTCGTAAATCTAGGATTACAACTAGTGTTTCCGAGTGTCATTTTTTTAATATAAAGGAAAGTTGGTTCTACACAAGACATAACAAGTGGTTCGCCCCGAACTGAGATCTCGTGAGTAAAACATAATAACAGAAAAAAAATGTTATTTGTAATCTTTGACTATCAAAATAGTGCCACGAAATACGAAACCAACTTACTTGACCTACAGTTTCATTCAAATTACAGGTAACGAGAGTTCATGTTAATTTGTTGAAAATTTTTGGGGTACAAATTGCAGTTATTCTGGATTTCAGACTTTTGCCTATATCTGTGTCACTAAAGCTACACGCATACCAAATTTCAGCACTGTGGGGTCACTGGTGTGCCCTGTGAATTTTGTGAAAGTTCAGTTTTTATCATGGATAATAACTCAAAAACTACAAGAATTAAATTAAAAATAAAAACGGATTCGAAATACCACGCATGCGAAGCCGCGGGCGGGTCTGCTAGTTAATAATAAATGCAAGTTTCTCTCAGGGTACAATAATAAGGGCACAATAGGCAGCTTAGTAAGTGGGCATAGTCTGAGGGTCTATACCGCATAGGCAGCTAGTCGCCGACTCTCCAATGTAGCCTCATTTACTAATATTTTGTCTGCACTTGTGTTCACTTGTAAATTCTATAATAAGTGTACATGCTTAGAAGATACAATGCTAGGAATACACACACAGATACACAGGCAGTTACACGACTTCAAACTTCTTATGAATAGTAGTATTTTACTTAGAAAACTTTCGTGATTTATTTCAATCATTATTATAAATACGGGATTTATCACGTACCGTCGCAGTAGCCTATTTCTGCCGCCAAGCAGCATTGCTGCGTTTCGGTTTGTAGGTATGGTTGCCGGTGAAGTTACAGGCACATGAGGCTTTACACCTGTATTTATACCTCAAGTTGATTGACTTAGGGCAGTGCATCGTAGCCAATCGTAGGGTACATTTCTAAGGTGTGTGAACTACGAGACAGTTCCCTGTTATAACTATAAACGACGGTTACTACTTAACATCAGGTGGGACATAAGCTTGTTCCATCTTTATGTAGCATAAGAAAAACGCTCCTCATTTTTGCTTATAGATACAAATTTGTCCAAAACACTGTAGCGTTTGTATTTATTTACTATTTTTGACGATAAGTAATGTTTAAATGTATTAATTGTAATAATATAGAGATAAAAGATATCGCCATTTTCCAGGCTTTGCCTAGTGCAGGGATCGTTGGTTAGATATATCAGATAACCATATCTGCATAAACCCGTTTTCAGTAACTAGGAACCCATTTAGTTGTTTATATACCAATAAATACATTTTTTTATCATGTATTGGTTTAACATACATTCGGATGGATACAAGTCGGATCATATTGTACTGCATCAACATGGTTTACCAAAAATTGTATGTAAATAGTGAGATGGTAATGGTGGGTATAGGTAAAGAATTACTAAGTAATGCTTAAGTCTTATTAATTGGAATTGTGGTTAATTTTGCTACAGTACATTATAAAAATGTGTTTTAAAGTCATGGTGATCGCCGTAGCAACGGAATAAACGTCATAGGACGTCATGGCATAATGTTATATTGACATCATAGGTAGGTACTGTGTATGTGCTGTCCTAAATAAATGTATTTTACTTAAATTTTACCTTACTTTACTATTACCCCGCAGCCACATTACTCGCCTTGGCGCGAGGAAAGTAGGCAGAGACGTAATGTGGCCGCGCCACTTCTCATGTTCCTCGTCATGCCTACCGCTCCATATTTTGTCTGCTTTTTATGCACGAGAGCCTCTTCGAGCGCTCAGGGAGGTAGCACGTGCGTTTTGGGGTTTTGGAAAAATTACGCCACCTTGCTACGACGGATGAGTGGTCAAATGAAACCACGTTAAAATTTATAGAATTAATTTATAAGTTAAAACATAATTTATGTAGGGCCTGTCTAATTTTGGTTTCGTATTACGACTATTACCAGACATAACTAGCTACCTATTTAATTTTTTAAAGTTGATATTGGTTGTTAACAGTTTGTCTTGTAGGTAGGTAGGTATCTAAGTTTGGAGAGTTTTATATTATTTTTATTTATTGAGTAAACAAAACAGGAAAATACCAAAAGGTACATCTAGGTATGTTAATTCTATTCATGAAAGTGACAAGTAGGTAGGAACCTAATACCGTAGTAAGTATGTTATTTCTCTGTGCTAAGACACGTACCTACCTATTAAAACCTAATTCCAATACTCTATGGAGCGAATAATCGGCGTGATTTTTCGCGCGAGGATGGATGTGTTTGGCCACCTACGGCATTAACCGCGGCAAGGCTACCTAGTAGAATGCGCAGGAGGATAGTATAGCCGAGAGGCAGTGTTGCCAACCTCTACGCGCGTTAATGTTTCTGTTTCTTGTTATTAGAATAAGCGGTTTTTGATATGTCAAAGTTTTTGAAAGTTCAAATCATGTTGCTAAACTGAAATAGTTGTTGGTGGTAGAAGGGTTAAAATTTAGGGTTATATGTTTAATGCCGAATCGTAAAAAAATAAAAATGAAAAATTGTCCAGAAAAAGAACATTTTTTTTTGGGGTGAACCACACTCTTTTTTTCATTAGATAGAACTTCGTTTAACCACAATCTCACCTGATGGTAAGTGATGATGTGGTCTAAGATGAGGCACGAAGATCTAGAAGAAACCTATTTACACAGGGGTGTGAAAAATAGTTTACGTCCTACTCAGACCTACCGAATATACACAAAAAATTTCATAACAATCGGTCAAGCCGTTTCGGAGGAGTTTTGCTATAAACACTTTGACACGAGATTTTTATATATTAGAAGATTATTCCATACGCATTTATATTTGGCATTATCGGGACCGAAACCAACACGTAAGAGAACTGTTTAAATCATATAAAATTCACCATGAGTATTGCTATATTGGATGACTGTAGGCATACCTTAAGGGAATCCCTCTTACTCACCTGCATTTCTTAGGTACTATGATAGCTACAATACAAATACTTTATTGAAAAGTCACGTTCGCCGCAGTGGCAAATATACTTTTCGTAAACGTCACGTAGATCATTATGAATTAAACTGATATTACACAAAAACATGATCTTAGCAAGTATTACGTGTACACGGTACCTGTGTATGGAAGAAAGAAAGAAAGGAATACGTTCTGTGGCATAACACATACTGATCTAGAAATTTCGTCATAAGACACAGGTATCGTATATACTACGTGTTTTGACTACGACATTAAATTAAAACACGGGTAGGGCTAATGGATAGGGTTATTGTTGTAAAATAGGTTTTTTTTAAATTACCATAGAAAATTGTAATTTTCAAATAACCTTAATATAAAGTCCTAAAATATCAATAAAACAGCCTGTATAAAATAGATAAACAAATCATATTTATGCAAGTAAACTGACGAAGCGGCATCGTCGTATAGGCGCCGCCAATTTCATGTATAAAAATGTTAAAAATTGTTTGTAGGAAATGTATTGATCACTGGATACATATTCAAGCTACCGGTATTAAACCCACCTCTAAAATCAGTTAATACGATTCCGGACGTGTGTTTTAAATTAATGTCTTACATAACAAAACAGGTTGTATATCTAGTTTTAGAAAATGACGTGGCTTTGCGCGTATTGATCTTGTATTTTCTGTTGATTCAGGTTAAGCTGGATGGCATAAGCGCTGGGCAAGTCTCCAGCTGCAATCCTGCCCAGGCAACAGCAACTGCCTCCTTCACCCAACTAGTGCTGCAACCACCGTGGCTGATTACCATCTTCAATGACAATAAAGGATTCAGTCTTTGAGTTGGCAGATTTCACAGAAGTATAAAAGGTAATAAAGAAAGGCATTCATTATATCAGCCATAGGATATCCACTGCTGAACATAGGCCTACCTCACAGATCTCCAGAGCGATCGATCTTGTGCGGCATGCACCTAACGGCTCCCAAAATCTTTATCAGGTCGTCTTTCTAGTGGAGATCCGTCCTACGCTGCGCTTTCCAGTGCATGGTCTCCTCTCGAGAACCTTTCTACCCCAACGGCTTTCAGTTCTTTCTGGTCACTGAGTGAGTGAGTGGTGTAAAGGTGGTTGCTGGGAGCCTTTGAGTGCAGGCTGCACAAGATCGGCCGCCCTGAAAATTTGTGGGTAATCTATGTTCAGCAAAGGACGTTATATGACTGATATGATGATGATAGTGATTTTCAAAGCCTAAGGATGTTTTTTGAAATGATTATGAAAAATGTATTAATAGATATTGTATGTTTAACCATTGGGTGTTTTGATGTGAAAATGTTATTTGACTTAACTTGTATCTAAAGATGTCTAAGACTATACCTATTCACGCTTGTAAGGAATGCCTGAGATATCAATTTCAATTAAAAAGTAGACTAAAAATTAAGAAAATATATCCGTATGAGAAACTTACATTTCAAATTATCTTATCAATGTTAAAATAAGCTGTTTAAGGTGTTTTTTCCGATGTTTTGACGAGACTTTCTCACCAAGGAACAATTTAATATCTATCGATTATAACATATGTAAAAACATCTGGCATAAAGGTTTAGTTACTTGGTGAGAAATTCTATAAAAATTATATACGTGTCACATATCTATGACGGTGTTATATTAAATTATATTAAATCTTAAACTACTTGATATAACTCTATACAAAAATGTATAAAATCTTGTATGTCTGCATTATTAGTAGTTCAGTATTTTATACAGCTTCATATTCTAAAAATATATCGACTGTCTATTTATATAAAAATAATATAAGATATATCATAATATGTGACAACATATCTTATCTTATCTTTATGTATGTTTATATAAAAAAGGTCTTTGTAAGCGTAGATATTTAAGTAGTTAATTCAATTATGGTATGCTAACTCTTATTTTAATATTAGCTTTTAAAAGATTTTTTGTTTTTTGTGGTATATTTTTTTAATAAATTTTTGTTTGTAACTTATATTTTAAGGCCTTTCTCAGAGTCCAGTTTTACTAAAAGCTAGATTAACAGGGCTCGGCGGAATCGGTCTGGAGTCCAATCGTACTGATTACGTACTTTAATTATCGTAGTTCTTAAGAGTGTTTATAATTTTATTAGATTGTTGGGTAGATGTTGTCGATATTATAAAAATAGGCAATTTCACTATTTAATACTATATTAGATAAAGTTACTGCAATGAGGTATCCACTAGAAAAAAAAACTATTTGTTCGCGACTTTCGCCGTTCTTACTTTTCAATTCAATTCTTTATTTCAGACTAGCATTAACACAACATTAAATACAAGGCAGGTATATAGTCCATATTCAGTACAATATAAGAATATACAATAAAATAAGTAAACATGTACACAAAAAAAATATAAAAATAACAATCAGCTAGACATTGGACTTTACTGACAAGTCATAACTTATTAAGAGAAAACTTTAAATGTACAATAACTAATCTGTTTTATATATTGCACAATTTATTTAAATAAACAACATTAAATACAAGGCAGGTATATAGTCCATATTCAGTACAATATAAGAATATACAATAAAATAAGTAAACATGTACACAAAAAAAAATATAAAAATAACAATCAGCTAGACATTGGACTTTACTGACAAGTCATAACTTATTAAGAGAAAACTTTAAATGTACAATAACTAATCTGTTTTATATATTGCACAATTTATTTAAATAAATAATTGTTTTCATTTAAAACATATTTCGCCATAAGAATCATTTGATAAGGATTCTGTTTGTAAGAACATTGTTGTGCAATTTGTTATGCTAATATTATCCTCAGTGCTTTATCAACAGGATAAAAAAGTATCATATTGATTTTTGGTTTTCTTATCAAAGATTTATCATGTGCCAATAGTTTTGACCTAACTTTGTTAAATTAGTAACAAAGTAATAATATTTAATTTTTATAGTACCAATAATTATTATTAGATTATGTATACCAATAATAATTATTAGATTATATAGACCAATAATTATTATTAGATTATATAGACCAATAATAATTATTAGATTATATAGACCAATAATTATTATTAGATTATATAGACCAATAATGATTATTAGATTATATAGACAAATAATAATTATTAGATTATATAGACCAATAATGATTATTAGATTATATAGACCAATAATTATTATTAGATTATATAGACCAATAATGATTATTAGATTATATATACCAATAATTATTATTAGATTATATTTACCAATAATGATCATTAAATTATATAGATTTGAGCAGTCTTACTTCCAGCACGTGGACTCCACTCAATAACTTTCTGCCCCAACGGCCGTCAGTTCATTAAGCTATGTGCCCCGTTCACTGCCACTTCAGCTTTCTTGTCAAATTCTAACGGATTGAAGTTAGTCATCAAAGTTTTCTTAGTAAACATTCTGGAACACGTAGTTGTTGTAAACGCATTTCTAAGAAAACACGACTCACTTGAAAAATATCGCACCACAAGTATTTTCATTGGACTTGTCTACATCTCATCTTATAAAAAATACCTATGTGTACTTATGCACGCGCGTAAGAAGTTATATTTTTTTGGCGTGAATAGATAGTATTGTCATTTGTGTAACACTTGGATAACTTTAGGCCGGAAAATCTTACTTCATATTGTCGTACATCGGCGCGCGCAGCGAAAACATGCCGAAAATACGACCTGATCTGATTATCCGTCTGCGCCAAAAGAAGTATGACTTTTGACGTAGACTTTTGACAATTATTTGACTTTTGACATCTTACCCCCAAGGCGCGTATATTCTATATAATACGTGTTTTGTTATGTACGACATTAAATGAAAACACGGGTGGGGATAATGGCTAGTATTGTTGTAAAAATGTTTTCTTCAAATTCATCACTATAGACAATTTTAAATTTCAAACATCTTAATATATCAAATATCAATGGAACAGCCTGTATAAAATAGGTAAATAAACCATATTCATTCATCATGTAAGTAGGTGTCTAAGCGGCATCGTTACAAATGCGCTGCCGATTTACGTTAAAAAGTGTTTATCTATTGGAAATTTATCGATTGCTAGATAAATATTTAAGCTACTGGAATTGAACCCATCTCTAAAATCAGTTAATACGATTCCGTATGTTTTAAATTAATGACGTACATAACAAAACAGGTTGTATATTATGTTTCAATACGCCTTTGAGTCGATCTTACCCCCAAGGCGTGCCAAAAGATTATAATGATAACATCAAAAAAAATTTGAAAATAAAGTTTAGAAATTTTCTTTCTAGGAGTACACAAGACATTGCAGTTATTTATCTAATCTAGTACCTACTTCTGATCTGCGTTACTAAATTATTAGCTAAGAAAGATGTGAATGGTAATGATTTTGTCAATAAATCGATATAATGTCCCCATTAACTGTTTGTTTTATTTAATATCAAAATAGAATAAAATAAGGCTTATCCACATCCGTGCAATTACTATTTGTGGCAGTCAGCTTCCATCGAACCAGGCCGGCGGCAGCATCACCCTAGAAAAAATATCTCTACGGAAGAATAACATTTTAGTGTAAAGTAAAAAAAAATCTACGCGAGACAGTGTAAATGTTATTATAAATACGGTATTTATCATGTACCGTTTTATCGGTGCTACGACCGATGTTTGATCAATTCGTGAACCTTCATCAGGGTGAGTGCGATCCGCTCCGCACCGCCTCTCTCCTCGCACTGGCAGGTCATGGACTGATCCTGACACTCGCCAGTCGAAACTTTTTTAAGGCTGTCATGCCCAACACTTGATGAAATAATATTTCATATTTATTTATTTTGCTTACATGTACATAATAAATTTTTTACAGCTTATATAGTAAGTAGCTTAGGGAGTAAGTACATGTACCCTGTAAGGGCACTGCAAGTTTGGTTTGAGCCGTTTCAAAAACAACAAACAATTAAAAACAATTTAACAAATGAATTTAAAAAACGCACGTAAAACATAAACGCACGTTAAACATGTCAAATCAAACATAACCCATGTAACCACTTAAATGTCTGAAAAACGATGCATTTTCTATGAAGCTTGGTAATTTCTATAAACCATTCATATTTGCAAACAGTGTTGTGGTTACGCTCATGATGACATTTCATTCCCAGAAGTCTACTCATAGGAGGGCTGCCACTATTTATTGAAGAAAATATAGAAATAATTTATAACAAAAAAATGTACATTTAGGAAATTTAGAAAAAAAAATAGTACATCCAGTGTCCGTGGGTTTCTTTAATTAAAGAGAAACATAAACCCACAGAGACTGGAAACGTTATAAAAATCATAATAATGTAATGTTCGCTGAGCTTAGGCAAAAACAATAAAAGATCTTCAGGATGAGTGCTACAAGTCGTATGTTAACTTTTGCCAAGAAAAAAATAAATCTCATCCTAAATTTTCTGGTCTTACGTTAAGTCAAAAAGGAAAAATAACTCGAACTACCCTCAGCGGATGTCTTGCAGTAATGTGACACACGACACACAGACTAATATATGCTTCGCATTCAATCACTTTTTTGAGAAAAAATCTATCCTGTTGTCTCCATATCTGTTATCGCCTGGAAGAGATCGCTTTCAGCGATAAGGCAGCCCATTGTATTGCCTTATTTATTCCAGCCTTGTACTTATTTTTGTATTTTTTCTGTTTGTGTGGTAATTCAATAAAGTGTTATGTATCTATCTCCACTTCAATACCCGTTGAACAGCACGGCTTTTTGAAAGGGCGATCAACAGCTACAAATTTGGGCGTTTTTTTGATCATATAACGAGAAACATGGATGGAGGTTCTCAAGTAGATGTGATCTACACGGACTTTGAGAAGGGCTTTGACCGCGTAGATCACATCATACTTCTCCATAAACTCTATGAGCTTGGTATACGAGGCAACTTCTTAATGTGGATGGAATCCTATCTGCGCAACCGCTCACAAGCGGTAGTTGTGGGTGGTTTCTGCTCAAATTTAATTGGAATTCCTTTTGGAGTACCACAAGGTTTTATATTAGGGCTTCTTCTATATGTTTCGTATTTGTATATGATGCCTTTGTCTGAAGCACGCACGGTTTTTTATGTACGCTGACGACACCTGTATTATACTAAGAGCTGTGGATTTTATTCGAAATACAATAAAATATACAATGATTTACAAGATTATAAAATACCAAAGAAACTGTTGAATCACCTAAAGACCGTTGCAAATGACCTATATATAGCTCAACTGCCCTAGATCACTACCAGGCGGAAGAGTTCCCAAGACATTGGCTGCATTGCCCCGCTGAATTGCAATGCTTACCTAGATAAGCGCCAGCTCTCAGATCATATGTACGTCGCTTCGACCAGACGCCCAGAAATATTTTTTAAAACGCGATGGACCCAGGATCTCCACCCCAAATGGCTCAAATACGTAGCTCTGTCGAGACTTCCATATTTGCGCTTGAGATCTTCGGCTGAATTTGCCGCCGCGCCGGCCCTAACTGCTATAATATAAGATATGATAAGATAAGATAACTCTTTGTTGTACACCAAAGTAAAATACAGAACATAATTTATACAAATAGATTTAGTAAAATGGGCGGTCTTATCGCTAAAAGCGATCTCTTCCAGACAACCGTTGTATGTATAGTACGATAATATATAATAAAGTACGAATGGCAACCCTACCTAATAGCAACATGACCGATAGAGCACAATGATGTTTGATTCTCATTATTGTGATTGTACCTACAAGTGGTCTATCTATCTCCGAGTTTATTGACCTCCTGAAATCCTATAAACAAATAAAATAAATAGGTACATAAATTAAATAGTTTAATAACCAATAGTTTTGCTATAAATCATAATATTATACAATTTTTATTTGGTCTTTGCTCTCACCCCTTAAATATGGATTTTTTAAGGTTTGTTTTTCAAAATAAATCAATTTATAAGTCATCCACTGCGCGAATTTTTACATGGACAAGATAGTGTTATAGGCTCCAAATGACCACCAGAATATCTTTTGTTGAATAGATACTTGTTGCAAACTAGCTATGAAACATCATAAAAGGATAATAATTAGGATGGTGCATTATGCAAATACTTCTCTTTGTATTCTGTATTAGTATATAATTAATACTTAATAATTTGAAACATAAATACCAAATTCAATTCAATTAAATAAATTTAGATGTTCTTACCTATATGCCCATGTATTATATGGTTAGTAATACATTTGTTTAGATTTGTTTTATGTTAGTGATTCTAACCTACTATAATTTTAAAATTAATTAAATTAATAAAGCTTATAGCCCAATAAATTTATCAAAATCAGCAGGTTTATTTTATTTAAACGGATTCTTCAATTACAGACAGCGAATTTTGAAAAGTTATTATACTTTTTTTTAATTAGGTAAAATGAGCCTGGCTTGCATACCTACCTAAATGTAAGTAGCGACTAAACATATTTAAATTTGACGTATTTGTTGGGTCAAAAACTCTCTAAATCATGTTTAGGCACTAAATACAATTAGGCATCGTTGTGCAAGTCACAAGTTTCAGGTAATGTTTAACAATACATACCTTCTAGCGTTTTATTTTTATAAATGGGTCTTAGTCCTTAGTTCCACATTCAGAGGATATACATATTATATATTCCTTTGGTTATATACATTTTGTTCGCTGACTGTCTTTATTTATTTAGTATTATTATAAACTATACAGTTCCGTGTATTTTGATTTACAAGATTTTATTTTCTAAAAAATAAAATTAAGTCCATCCAAAGTTTGTTTGGAAGAAATCGCTTTAAAACGATACAGCCGCCCATTGTACTATTTGCTTTGTGTCTTCTAAGTATGTTTTTAGTAATTTTTAATTTTTAGGGTTCCGTACCTCAAAAGGTAAAAAGCTTATATCTTGTCCGTCTGTCTGTCCGTGTGTCACCACCGATTTCCTAAGGAACGGGTGGACCTAGCAAGTTGAAATTCATACCAGATACTGAGGTCTATAGTTCCTATTAGGTGTATAAAAATCAAGGCCCTGAGTCAACACGATAAAAAGATATGGGCAAATTTAGATTTTCACGAAATCTTGTAAGTACCAAAATTTACCTTAATTTTCAACTTTTTTTTATCTTTCGGGATTTTCCCTTTACTTGCTTTTTGCTAAATTTCGTGATTCTAGGTCGACGGCAACTACCATATAGGGTTTCGACCCAAAACCTATAGGGTACTTCCGGTTGACCTAGAATTGTCAATTTTGGACAGGTACGGAACCCTCGGCGCACGAGCTCGACTCGCACTGGACCGGTTTTATTATTTTGTACAATAAACTCATTCATTAAAATGATTTCGCTAAATGTGACTGTTCTAAACATTCCACTATCTATGGATTGTTTTAAACAACCGCATGACTTTTGGAAAGCTAGGTATTGATGAAACATTGGCTATTTTAAATGTAACTGACCAGGGTCAAAGTTAATATTGGTAAGCGGTAACACCAACTTACACAAATTTATATCGCTCATTAGCCAAAAACAAGGGTTCGAGGACACACATGCTAATACTAAGTATTTTCATAATTTCGCTGTGTTTGATATTGTATAGCACTGTTGTACTACGTTTAATTTCGTTCAATATCTACCTAAATACGACAGCAAATGTGTTTTTCTTCCAGGAGCAATATTTTATGCGTCTGAAAAAAATTGTAAGTAAATTGTGTTTCAATATTAATGTTGTTAAATAAAACATTTATTTCTAAAGTAATATAAATAAATAATAATATTTATTTATTTAATATTTTTTATATATTTAAAAAGTATTATACTGTGTTATTTATTTACATAACTGTATATAATTTTTTTACATGCAGATTTGATATGATGATAGATTTGTTACATGGAGATGGAACAAGCTTATGGCCCACCTGATGTTAAGTGGTAACCATCGCATATAACAGAGAATTATGCAATAGAAACAGTTTAACCATCGAAAGAAAAATTCAATCGATTAATATTTTAATATTAATTAGACTATTGGCAACTGGCAATATTACATATTACAAATATTGTAAAATACGAGATCTTTTTTTTATATAAATAATTGGCAATCATCTAATTTATTAGAATCAAATGAAAAAAATCAAATTTAAATATATATAGGTATATGCTTTTTATTGCACTCCAAATAAAAATACAGTAACAAAGGAAATAAACAATACCTAAATATTATATGTGTAATATAATAATACATTTAACTAGAGTACGAGTTGACTTGTACATCAAAGTTTTTAGTCTCTGAGCCATACGAGGTAAATATGCGAATTATTTAACTTTAAATATCATGGTGGTTGCCCTGACCATTCAGTCGGTATTTGAATCTCGTCCGGTCAACTGTAACAAGGCGTTGCCCTTGTAGTTGTACCGTTAATCCTATAACCTTACTGAGGTCCTGGATTTACAAAGTGTGCCAAAATTTCAGAAAAATGTGTTTCATCCATTTCGCTTTGATTGTGGCTGTGGTGCTGAGGATAACAGGGGTCCAAGCCGGTAAGTTACTGTCATACATTCTTTAACTTATATTATCGTAAGAAACTCCCAAGTGATGTAATTAACAAATTTAAAAATGTAAATAAAGAAAATCTTTATAAAAATCCTGATATAAAAAATCGGATTATTCAGATAGATAGAGAAGCTTGGGATTGAAATTGCTCCAAGTCGTTCTAAATGTTACAATTTAGACGTAATTTATTTTCTATATTGTTATGTATTCTAAAAGAATCATTAAAAAAACAACGAGCCTTGTTTCTTGCTTTTCTTTCCTGGCTTGGTCGCGAAGGAACAGGCAGTTAAATTGACGTTTCAAAGTGATCCTTGTGATTTTAATGAATAAAAGACTTTTGACTTTGACTTGCATTAGATCAGTTTAGTACAACTAAAAACAAGCTCAGTGTCGATTTAATCAAAAGCTCCGTTGGCCCTATACTTAAAACACTAATCGCGGTCACGAATACTTCGTCCACCATTTAAAACGCTTTAAAAAAAATCATCAATCGTTAAAAACCATGAAGCTTTAGATTCGTGAAGTTATAAGGTTTGGATAGGCAAGTCGCAAGTCCAAACCTGGTTTTGATGATAGACTATATATTTACCTAGATAATTAAACAATTATAGATCTCTATTTATAGGGCTACTATGGATAATAACTTAAAACCAGCTGTGAATTTTGTATAATAAAGATACGCATAGGAAAAATCAACTAAGAATCACCAAGCACCTACCCATAACAATATAGGTTTAGAAGTTAAGAGATTATTTATACATTTATCAGTAATTATTAGTTGTTTAAGGAAGATGATGTCTAAACTACAGACCAACATAAATCCTTTTGAACTGTAAACTCCGCCATCTTTAAACCTAGTAGTTAGTACTGCAACTTAGGCTCCATCATCATATCAACCATAGGAGGTCCAATGCTGAACATAGCCCTCCTCCATAGATTCCCAGAGCAACCGAGCTTGTGCGGCTTGCACCCAACGGCTCCTAGCAATGTGTATCAGGTCGTTTTTCTATCTAGTGGGGGAAATACTCATAGGTACTAGATAGACATACTCGGGGAAATAAATACGTTTTTATTTGTAACCTGTATGAGTCAATGGGTTGAAATTTGACTTGAAAGTAACAATTTTTATTATTACTTTATATAGGTATTGATCGATCGAAGCGAGATCTCCAAATCAACTTGGGCAAATCAGCGTTGTATGTATGTATGTTTGTTTGTCCGAGGATAACTTTCGAAGTGTTTATCCGATCATCGTGAAATTTGATACAGAGGTAGGTAGTGATGGCACTATTTTGGTGTGACTAAATGAGCTAAAATTGGGGGGTTCTAGAGATATTGGGGTTCAAAAGGGGTAAAAAAACTTAAATTGACACTATTCGGTTAACTGGCACGTTAAATGAAAGGTATTCATTAGTAAATTACAACCCCGTTTTTATTTTTAGTTTTATCCTTGTAGTTTTTGAGTTGTTAGCCATAATAAAAACAAAACTTTGACAAAATTCACAGGGTACACTAGTGACCCTACAATTCTGAAATTTAGTATTCGTGTAGCTTTAGTATCACAAATATAGTAACTTGAATGAATGAATGAAATTGTAGGTCACGTTAATTGGTTATGCATTTCGTGGAACTATTTTAATAGTCAAAGATTACAAATAATATTTTTTTGTTTTTATGGGAGACTCGCGAAATCTCAGTTCGTGGCGAACCACTAGTTTATTTATCATCAATGATTTAAAAGACATAGATGCGAATAGCACAGGATCGGATGGAATCGCGTTTGAGGCCAGAAGTCAACCGAAATAATGATGATGATGAAAGTTTTAAAGGCATCAGTATTCAGAACAGGAAATTCAGCAATCCTTTTAACAATCTCGTCTTTAAACATGTTACGTCAATGTTAATCATTAAAATGTAATTCCCAATAGTTTTGCTCGAATAAGTTTCCTCAAGTAATCACTGTGTGACGTAAAAAGCGCCGGTAACGAGAAAATCCCATAGCATTTTTATAATAGTTAGATTGATTAGTCGTTATTTTTATGTAGGTACTAATTGGTATAAATCTCTCACTAAATATTATAAGGGACAAAAACAACTCAATATACTTATTTCCTGCGTAAACGAATTTCTCTCTTTATTATTTTTTGATTAAAAAGTAGCAAAACTTTTGGCTTAAGGTTTTTTTCTTTATTAATCTGTCAGGCAGCACATCTATACAAAAATTTGATGGCTTGGTGCATGACGAGTTTAAGAAAATCATACATTTAAATCATACAATAAAAAAACCAATTGTAATATGAATAAAAAGTAGGTAACTAAGTCAATTCGTAATAAACGTATTATGGAATACAATAAAATTAGTTTTTTTTATAATTGTATGAGTAAAGTTAATTAAAATAATAGGTACCTACGTGGAAAACATTGAGTATTGTTATTATTTAATGAAATATATAAATGTACCTATGTATATGTATGTATGTATATGTATGTATGTATATATATATGTATGTATGTATATTTAGGTACCTACTATTACCAATCCTTATTTGGAATAGTTGTTACCGAGTAAAATATTATGTTCGATAATAATAATAATTAAGTAGTTATCCGTATTAAGTACGTACAACTTTTAATATTAACCTTATTTTTGCACCGTTTTTTCCTTCTATCGCATATCTCATAGATAGTCGGTGAGTTAAGAGCTAAAAAAAAAAATATTTTAAACCTCCATGACTCTGTTACTAACAATTTTATGGTGAAAAATTGAGAATTTTGGGTTTTATAATTGTCATCCTCACAAACACATCGTTGCTAAAATTATTTTTACAAAATATACAGGAAAGGATGTCCTTTCATAGATTTAGTGCTCTACATTTCATACCAATTACCATTTTTTAAATATTTTCTTTTTTCCAGCACAAGAATGTGGTATAGAAAAGAGTTCTAATCTCGTTCATCACAATCCTTGGACGGTCTACCTGATGTACTTCAACAATGATCACCTCAGCCACACCAGGTGTGGAGGCACCCTTATTGACAGCCGACATGTTCTGACAGCCGCGCATTGCATCAAGAAGCCAAAGTTTTCGAAGTGAGTTTAAAAATATTTCACCGAAAATCTTTAAAGATACGTAAAAAATAATTTGCAAAGAAAACCTTGCGGTGGGCTCGGTTTCCTTTGCAAATTGTGTTAAATAATGAGTTGATAAAAATGTAAAATAAGTTAAATCAATCAAATTTTCGATCAAAGAAAACTAAAGATTATCCATCGAATTAAGTTCTAGCTTCTTCAGTAATTTCCTGTTTTAAGAAGTGTTAAAAACTAAATAAAGCTCCCAATTAATTTTGGATAGAATTAAATTATTTATAGTTTTTCGATCAACGAGAATTTTTTCAATTAATTGTTGTTTTCAGTCTAAAAGCCCGTCTCGGGGAGTACGATATAGATGCGAAAATGGAGTGCGTGCAGGGAGTGTGTACCGAACGGGTCATGGATATCGACGTGGACGAGATTCTCATTCACCCAGACTACGACGGGAAAGAGCATGACTTAGCGATACTGAGGCTGAAGGAACCCGCACCTTATACTGGTAAGTTGATGTCATACTAAGTTGAGTGGATAGGGCAAGTCATTTACACACCAGGCCTAGCCACTACAACGGATCCGTCCTTCACTCAGCTAGATGGTTAAACAGTGCTTTTGCAACGTCGAATTCAAAGTTATATTAGACGTATCTTCAAACGCATCAAGCGGTAACTTTAATTGGTCCCAAAAAATCAATAAATTATTGTTCACATACTAAATCAACCTTACCTTCTACAGATTTCATCCGACCAGTCTGTCTGCCAACCGGAGAACTTGCTGGTGACGTGACTTTCGTCGCCGCTGGATGGGGTATCATCCCTCGCCGTGGCGAATATAGCCACATCAAGAAAATCATCCCCCTACCCTACGTCAAGAGCGATGCTTGCAAGACTGCGTACAAAACCACCGAGATACCGAAGATAGCAATTTGCGCGGGCGGAGTAGCTGATATAGACACGTGCAGTGGAGATTCTGGTGGACCTCTTGTTTGGATCAAGGAGAGAATTGAGCTGTGGGGAGTCACCAGCTCGGGGAATGTTCACTGTGGTACTAAAGGAACTCCTGGTATTTACATGAGTGTGAAGGACCACTTGGATTGGATCAACAACGTTGTCAAGTAAACGTTTCTGATTGAAGACATTCACTTTTGTTATGGCTATCTCTGTTTACGAAGAAAGCTATCAAGAAATGGTCTTATTTTTTATCCAGTGTGCATAAAAATATATTACTAGTTTTTTGGAATTTTAAGAATCAAGACACGAGTTTTGGTAATTGGTCGACCGGAAGGTATTAGGGAAAGAACGCTGAATGCAATTTAGAATCACCATATTTGTTCAACACATTTTGCAAATAAAACGTATCCCCATGCTTAAACTATATAACTAGTGGTTCGCCCTGAACTGAGATCTCGCGAGTCTCCCATAAAAACAAAAAAATATTATAAGTAATCTTTGACTATCAAAATAGTTCCACAAAATGCATAACCAATTAACGTAACCTACAATTTCATTCAAGTTACGGGTAACGGGAGTTCATATAAAGTGGTTCCAATTTTTTTGGAGTACAAAATACAGTTATTTTAGATTTCAGACTTTTGTCTATATTTGTGTTACTAAAACTACACGAAAACCAAATTTCAGCATTGTGGGCTCACTGGTGTACCCTGTGAATTTTGTCAAAGTTTTGTTTTTATTGTGGCTAATAACTCAAAAACTACAAGGATTAAGATCAAAATAAAAAAAGGGTTGTAATGTACTAATGAATACCATTCATTTAACGTGCTACTTGACCTAATAGTGTCATTTTCATTTTTTTTAGCCCTCTTGAACCCCAATATCTCAACAACCCCCCAATATTTTTAGCTCTTTTAGTCACACCAAAATTGTGCCATGTATCAAATTAATTTCACGATGATCGGATCAACGATTTGAATGTTATCCTCGGACAAACAAACATACATACAACGCCGATTTGCCCAAGTTGATTTGGAGATCTCGTTTCGCTCAATCAAAAATGACAGAAAATGTAAATAATATAATTTTTGTCAGACTTGACAGTTTTGGTATTTCAAATTCAGGCAACTACGAGTATAATTACTATTATGGAATGGTAACTAACTTTTAAAGGCACAAATAAAAATTTAACACCAGAAGTCCTTACCACAAGTTTTTGACGGTACAGAGTCACTAGAGAATCTGTCAAAAATATCGGCCAATAATTAGCGTGACTTAAAATCTCTTTAGAACTCATATTAAGGGCGACATGCGCAACGATGCCTAACGATATGGAGGTATATAATATGACGAGCTTCCGCCAGCGGCTTTGCACGCGTGGTCTGTCAATAAAAAGTAGCCTATACCCGTATACCAAATTACATCGAAATCGGTTAACCCGTTACGACGTTATTGAGTAACAAACAAACAAAAATCCAAACTTTTGCAGTTTGATTTAATGAGTTGTCAAATTATGATTTGACAACGTATTTGTATGCAAATACGTCAATATTAAACATTTTTAGTCTCTAATTACGTTAAGGGATCGTTGTTCAAGCCAGGCTTAATTACTCTCTCTACGCGTTTACGATTCGCTAACGATTACGTTAAAATATTGTGGGAAAGGAACTTGAATGAAGACAGCTGTCAAATCTGACCTATTAATGAAATGTAGCTTGACTCTAAGCAGAGTATGAATAATGCAAAGAAAAAGGCAAAAAAATTTAGTAATTATTTAGCAAAAAAATAAATCTTCCAAAAAAAATCTTATGAATTTATGCAAATATTAGGATGCTAATTTAAAAAGGAAAAAAATCCTGATGTTATATTTTTTATATTTTGTAAGTTTTAGGAACTATGTCAGTATTTCTTAAGAACCTTAATTAGATTTGAAATTTAGCTTTTGCACCTATTCAAGAACTGACTTTAATTCATTTAATGCGTTATGCCTGTATAATCTAAACCAAGTTGCGTTCCTATTAAATTTAAGTAACAGAGCTATGTATTAAGCTCTTAATAACACTTGCATTTTTAGTTACATAATATACTTACTATTTGCTTAAAATTAATTTATATAATATGTTTAATGACGAGTTGAAACATTTTGTAAATCCAATGACCTCATACAAGGTTTTTAAAATAATTGTGGAATCGAAGGCATTTAAAATTTTTGTTAGTATTGTGAAGAGAAAAATAATATTGTGCAAGGAAAATAAAGATTTTCGGTTTTAAATAGATTTTTTTTAAACCTTTATTAATTAAAAAAATAAAGGATTTACGGATATATAGGTCGTAGAAGAAAGACCTGCATGTGAGTGGTACAGGATCGATTAGAGTGGCCTTTGAGTGAGGAGGAATTGCTATTATATGAGTTGCCAAGATGCATGGAATAAGAACATGACCCACCTGATGTTATGTGGTAAACATCGCTTATAACAACGTATTGACTTGTAGGTCACGCACCTTAACAACTTGTTCTACCCTCCACTGCCCTGGGCCCATCAAACCGACGCAAGCAATGCTGCTTGAGGATTGAAATAGATGGTAGAAAAAAAATATCCTACCTAATAATCTTATGACGTGCAAAAGCGAACATATCAATGAGATAAAGAAAATAATACGTGCCATTATAAATACGCTTACATCTAGTTATTTAATAGTATCTTATTTTTATAGTGTTATCGAAAATTACGGAAAATTCTAAGATTTGCAAGAACTTTAAAACTTTCAAGCCACGAAGGGACTTGAATTTGATACCTTTCTCATGATAGTGAAAGTTTTTAGATGGTTTTAAAAATCTTAGAATCTCGGTATCTGTAGATTTACGCAGTGCCTGGTCGCAAATTGCAGCATTAGTGGAGCCGATGCAGCCACTATAGTGCATAGAACAAGTTATTCGATGGAGCAGGCTTGCAGTAAAGAACTATAGGAAGCTAGCTTCCGCCAGCGGCTTCGCACGCGGTGTTTGTCAACGAAAAGTAGCCTATGTTTGAATTCAGGTCATACTCTATCAAATTTCTCTATCTTTTTCTCACACCAAATTTCATCGAAATCGGTTGAGCTATTATGACGTGACTGAGTAACAAACAAATAAATAAATAAATGAACATACAAACTTTCACATTTATAATTTAGTGTGATAAACCATCTCTCGTAGATGTAAGAGACCAATGATGAAATGACCCACCCTTGTATCTATTCATTTTAAATATTTTATTTCGCTTATGTAAGTACATAATTAATACACCTTTTTATATTTATAAAACATCCTTTAACGTTCTCGTAAAATCCAGTCCATCCAAAGGTTGTCTGGAAGAGATCGCTTTTAGCGATAATACCATCAATTGTACTATTACGTACCTTGTATGTTTTAGTATATAATAAAGCGTTTTGTATTCTATTCTATGAAGATATTTGAATCTGTCCCATAACTTTAAAGAACTTTACAGAGATTACATACTAATATATATATATATAATTATTGTATTTATTTAACCTGCCACTTGCGTTATCCCGCGTAGGTACTAAAATACTGTTATATATTGTTGTGCGAGGTTGTTTGTTAGTTTATTAAAGGAAAAACCGAAGTCTAATGACGTAAATGCAAAACAAGATGGAAAATATCTTGCAAAAATGAAGTATATATGTGTAAAATGATGTATATACCTATAACACGATTACGCACCTACCTTTGTGCGAAAGATCATTTATAACATAAATGTATAATAATGTATAAATGTATGTTAACATTTTTTTAGTTTGAACAATTAAGTAGGGCAATAATACTTTAACATCAGTCAGTGTGTAATATATATATAATACCATATTTATTTCGCATGGTAATGTATATGGGTATTTTGACGTTCATCGCTTCTGAGAAATTAACTTTAGTTACTTAGCTTACTCACTTTGTTTATTTGTTTACATTAAATCATTATAAAATGCGACAATTAAATGCCATGAGAAAACCACGTGGCGATGCGCCAGCGTATATGTAAAGGAAATGCGTGAATGGAGAACCTGTTTGTCCATTTAATATGATATGATAATTCATTATGTGCAGCCGGTCGCGTGGGACAACTAGGAAACAGGAAAATATCTACCTATGGCATCTATTAGGTTAGGTATTAAATAAATAATGCGGATATTTCTCACAGCGCTATCTAGCCCCAAACCAAGCCAAGCTAGATCTCCAAATCAACTTGGGCAAATCGGCGTTGTATGTATGTATGTATGTATATAGGTAGGTAATGATGGCACACTTTTGGTGTGATTCAATGAGCTAAAAATTTTGGGGGGTTGTTGAGATATTGGAATTCAAGAGTAAAAAAAAAGTAAATGAGACTATTAGGTCAAGTGAGACGTCAAATAAAATGTCTTCATTAGTACATTTCGACCCCGTTTTTACTTTTAGTAAAGTTTTTGTAGTTTTTGAGTTATTAGCAATAATGAAAACTAAACTTTGACAAAATTCATAGGGTACACCAGTGACCCCACAGTGCTGTAATTTGGTATGCGTGTAGCTTATGTATCACAAGTATAAGCAAAAGTCTGAAATCTAGAATAACTGCAATTTGTAGCCCAAAAAAGAATACCAATTAACATGAACTCCCGTTACCTGTAATTTGAATGAAACTGTAGGTCAAGTAAGTTGTTTATTTATTTCGTGGCACTATTTTGATAGTCAAAGGTTACGAATAATATTTTTTTTGTTTTTATGGTAGACATGGGAGATCGCAGTTCGGGGCGAACCACTAGTTTATCTGATAGAAGTTGTTGAGGTATTGGGGTTCAAGAGAGGTAAAAAAAACCAATGGGATTAACCTGTCAAGTGGTAAGTCTAATGTAAGGTCTTCAGCAGTATATTTCGACCCCGTTTCTATTTTTAGTTTAAACGTTGTAGTTTTTAAGTTATTAGCCATAATAAAAACGGAACTGTGGTGAAATTCACAGGGTACACCAGTGTCCCCACAGTACTCAAATTTGATATGCTTTTAGCGTTAGTGACACAAATATAGTGAAAAGTCTGAAATCCAGAATAACTGAAATTTCTACCCTATAACATGAACTCCCGTTACCTGTATTTTGAATGAAACTGTGATTTGGTTAAGCATTTCGTGGCACTATTTTTTTAGTCAAAGATTCCAATTAGGTAATATTATTTTGACTATGTTTTTATGGGAGACTCGCGAGATCTCAGTTCGGGGCGAACCACTAGTTTATATTAATTAAAATCCAGTTCAGACAACGTTTAATTATTTTACTTTATTTGATTACATGATACCTACCTGACATAGACCTGAGTTTATAAAATTAATGTATACTTCTGGAATAAAAAGAAGAGTGGAAGAGCAGCGGAAATGCGAATGTTGAAATGCGGATGTGTGGAGTAACGAGAATGGATAAGATAAGGAAAGATTATATTATAGGACGTTAGAAAGAAGCGCCAGTGATAGAAAAATTGAGGAGTGAGAGGCTAGCGTGGTATGGGCATGTCATCCGGAGGAAAGAAAATGAGTGTTAGATATGAATACATGTGACTAAAAGAGTGTTAGATATGGATGGATATAAAAGTTGAGAAAGGCCAAAGAAGAGATGGATGGACTGTGTGAAGAATGATATGGGTAAGAAGTGACAACGGAGATGACGGCTGATAGAGAGGTATGGAAGAAAATACGTGTTGTGCCGACCCCACGTAAATTCGGAAAAGGGCAGGAAGAAGAAGAAGAATTTACTCAATATTTAACTAGAAGATATGTTTTTGTACTATGTAGGTTAGAACTATCATATGTACGTATGTGATTGTTGTGGGTCCTTAACGTTGTTAATCACACAAACTAAATAATGAAGATGTTATTGTACATTACGAATACACAAAGGAAAATGTTAATGAAGTGAGTAACGTTTGAGAGAATTATTTTGATTTTGGTTTCGTTATCATAGCACTGGTGTCACAAGCGTTTGAGTACTACGTTGTCTTCTTTGTGTCGGAGTTAGTACTGTCTCATATAATGTTATTTTGGTATAATATCGACGAATGTGAGTACCCAGACAAAATCTTGCGCGGTTTTTAGGCTATAATATTAAGGTTTTATGTATTTACATCATCATCATCCACAGCCTGACTTCACCCATTGTTGGGTATAGGCCTCCCCAAGTTTGTGCCATCCACCATGATCCTGCGCTAGTCTCACCCACTGAAGGCCCGCGACCTTTACGATGTCGTCTAGCCATCTCGCTGTCGGACGTCCCACTTTTCTAAACCCGCTCCTCGGTCACCATTCAGTCGCTGCCTTGTACCATCTGTCATCACCATGTCTAGCCTAGTGTCCCGCCCAAGACCATTTGAGTTCCATAACTCGATTCCCAACGTCATGAACCTTTGTTCGTCTACGGATCCCGACGTTTGGAACTCGATCTAACAGTCTGATGCCGAGGATGGTACGCTCCATGGCTCTCTGTGCAACTCTTAACCTCTACACAGCCTCCTGCGTGAGCGTCCATGTCTCAGCACAGTAAGTCATGGTGGGCAGAACACATTGGTCGAATAAGCAGGTCTTCTGACACTGTGGAGTTTTAGGTGACTTAAGAATGTCATCTAGCTTGTCAAACGCAGCCCATCCCAATTGGATCCTTTTAAAGAGCTTCTTCTGCTGATGCTTTTTACCAAACGATAGAAAATGTCCCAGATAAATATACTGGTCGATTGTCTCCGCCGACCGATGTTGACGCCGGAAACATTGGAGACCACCTTCGTCTTGGACATATTCATATTATGTACTTACATAGTAGGTAAATCAGGAGCTCGGCATGAAACAGCGTCTGTCGGCTTTGGATGGTCGGAAACTCGCATTCTAAAGTTCTTCGGCCACGTCTCGAGGCGGGACACTGACTCTATTGAGCGTCTTGTTGTACAAGGACGAGTGGAAGGCATCAGACCACGCGGAAGGTCGCCCATGCGATGGACCGATCAAATAAAAGCTGCAGTGGGCGGCCAACTGCATGAATGCACGAGAATGTCTGTCAACAGAGACAAATGGGGAGATATCGTGAGGCGTGTAACATCTGCCCCCAAAAATAATGATACAATATGTTGACCACGACCGCTCTGTCGAGAGCGTTATGATTGAGAAGAAGAAGTAGGTAAATAAATAAAAAAAAATTGAACGAAAATAAAACTATAATGGAGTGGTATAGTTTCAACGAATTATACTTATTCGAGGGAAGTTTCTTACAAGGAATATCACTATCTTTCGTTGCGAAAACGCTATAGTTTTTTTACCATAAATAAGCTGTATAATAACTGCGGTCAGCGCATTATTATGACGGTGTTTAGAAATACGTCAATCATAATTGGAGTAGGTAAAGTTTAAATTATCCACTCCGTGATAGTCATAGATGGTCACTTCACTATTACGTACAAAACAAGGGCCAGACTAGATAGTTTCTAGGGTAAATCCTAAGGGAAATAAAACAAAAAACCTTATGTATCTAACATTTATTTCTAGATCAAAATTGTATAGAAACTGAACGACATTAATGATAAATAATCAGTCTTTTTTAGATATAATTTAATCATCACTACGAGCTTAAACTTGAATTATTTACAAAAAATACATTTTATTGGTACTTTATTACCTGCCACGTACGAGTCAAAAGTCTTAAAGTGGCTAATGAACATTTAATATTTTAAATTATATTTATTACATTATATGGATAATCAGATAATGTGTGTTGCTCTTCGCGGTACTAGGTACATTGAGAATCAGTATTATTTTAGAATGAAAAAAGTGTACGTAAAATGTACGCAAAAGATACAAAATTCAACGTCCGAGTTTTCATTGCAAAGGATGTCGATGAAGTATCGCCAAAGAGCATTCCATCAGCACCTTAAAGTGTTTATTGACATCATCTTTCTTTACAAAGTATAAATGAAGTCGCTTCCGCTGTCTGTTACAGATCTTTTAAACTACTCAACGAATTTTAATGTAGTTTTCAGCAATAGATAGAGTGATTCAAGAGGAAGGTAAATATGTATAACTAGCTTCCGCCAGCGGCTTCACACGCGTTGTTTGTCAACAAAAAGTAGCCTATGTTCAATCCAGGTTATAATCTACGTATACATACCGATTTGTAAGTAACTGTCTTTCAGTCTGTTTGTTACCTTTTCACGACTTAACGGCTCAACCGATTTCGATGGATTTTGGTACCTATATACCTAGATAAATTGTGAATGGACTTGAGACATAGGATACACTTTACGCGACTGCACAGAAGGAGGGTAATGTTTTATTGACATACCACGCGTACGCAGCCGCGGGCGGGTCAGCTAGTAATATAATACAATCTTAGAACTGTTAAATTGTATTCTTGTGTTAATTATTTTGAAAAACTATCCTAAGTAGTCTACGGTCCATATTTTTCAATATAAAATATGGGCTGGGGGGGGGGGGGGGGCTGCCCCGGTTCTGCAGCGCGTTGGGGATGTTCGCCGAGGCGCGAGTGGAATGTTTTACAGCACCATGCGCAAGCGGTGCATATAGTAGAGGAGACCGTGGAGATCGACCTTCACCGATCTGATAACCAGATGAGACGTATTTTTTATCAAATATAATTTATAAACAAATATGCCTATAATTACTTGCCTATCTAAAAGTGTTTATGGCTATTTTTAATTAAATTAACTTTAATCGATTTTTTTTTCATCACTTTCATTCTTTTGATAACCAAATGAATTTTATTTCACTGTTAGTTTTTAACACACAGAATATGCCTCAGTAGGCTTGCCTACTCATTTCTGTGTATAGCTACCTGGCAAGCCGATGTGAACAGGTAAGTCAATATAGGTGACTCCATCGTTCTGCTAACTTATCGAAAGTTATATCTAATTTTAGATTATTTTATTACAAAATCAGTCATATTTCAAAATCATTGCCAGCAAAAAATCATACTTATAGTACTGTTGCCTAGCTAAAAACTTTTAGAGAGTACTTTTAGATAGGCAAGTAATTATAGGCATATTTGTTTATAAATTATATTTGATAAAAAATATGTCTCATCTGGTTATCAGATCGGTGAAGGTCGATCTTCACCGGCTCTTAGACCAATATCCCGGCAGCAGAATACTGAATGCGTTTTCAAACAGGTTCAACTGTGAGTATCTAAACCATTGATGTATGGTACATGCGCAGTACCTACACTACGAGTAGATACTCACATACTTACCACATATTTTTTGGACATAAATTTTTATTTAAATTTTGTTTTGTCACACTTGTACTAACCATTTGACATGTTTAATTAAGTTTTTACTAACAAATATGAATCTTTGACATTAGAAATTAAATGAATTGAATTGAATTGAAAAGTATTACAAATGATAGTAGAATAGAAATGTCGCGAAATGGTTTCTTAACTCTCTCGATTCAATATGAATTCTTTAAATACGTTTTACTCTACATTGTCTAGACGTATTGAAGATTTTAAGAATATTATGTTTTGGCTAATTATATGAAAAAATATTTACAGTACTTTATAAGTAGATATTTAGGCTAAGTTAAGATTAAATTATGACTAGGGGCCCAATTCTGATAATTTATAAAAAAAACGATTTTGAAGCCTACCATTATTTAACGATTTTGATTGTTGTTCCTGTCATAAACTGTCAAATTTTAATGGTGTTGTCAACGCCTTGAAAAAGTATTGTGTTAATAGAACACCAAAAGGTATATAGAGTGGCATTTTGTCAAGATCAAGCAATTGGTTTAGTAGAATTGAGCCCAATGTGACTAGACATTTGACCAACATCAAATAGGTCCCATTATTGGAGTTTACTCCTTAAGAATCGATTTTCATATATAAGCCCGGGGTATGAAAATTTATGGGGTATAAAATCAAACTTTCGTATGCGTTATGTACATGCGCAACTTATCTTGCGCAGCTCCGAGCACAGAGTACTCTCAGCTGCATGTTAACACTTGTTAGGGTTCCGTACCCAGAGGGTAAAACCGGACCCTATCACTAAGACTCCGCTGTCTGTCTGTCCGTCTGTCATCAGTCTGTATCTCCTGAACCGTGATAATCAGAGAGTTGAAATTTTCACAGATGATGTATTTCTGTTGCCGCTATAACAACAAATACCAAATATAAAATAAAATTAATATTTAAGGGGGCTCCCATACAACAGACATGATTTTTTTGCCGTTTTTATTGATAACGGAACGGAACCCTTCGTGCGCGAATCCGACTCGCACTTGTCCGGTTTTTTTTATGTTTACATGACTATGTGATGTATTTTGATGAATATAAATTATATAATTAATATAAATCGACCTCCGTGGCGCAATGGGCGAACCTGCGGCTGAGACGCAGGAGGTAGTGGGTTCGATTCCCGCCGCGGAACAAATGTTTGCATGATCTACAGATATTTGTTCCGGGTATGGTTGTGTTTCTATATATTATAAGTATGTATTTACAAAAAAAAAGTATATAAGTATTCTATCAGTTATCTGGTTCCCATAGTACAAGCTCTGCTTAGTTTGGGGCTAGATAGCGCTGTGTGAAATGTCCAGAAATATTATTATTATTATTAAATAAATGTATTAAGCATGCAATAATAAAAAAATGCGTTCATTTACCCTCGTATTTTACTTACCCTATATATTTTATAATCGTTCGTAAGGAGTAAACTTTACGTAAGTTTGTACCACTAATAGGTACGCTTCTTTTCTTAAATTCACAAAATAATTCAAGTATTGAGACTTCAAAACAAACTATTTGTAATTATCGGGGGTTTTATAACAACAAATACATATTTAACTATGACTTCAAAAGTCTTAACGTGAATTTCCGCAAAATAAATAATCTATTACTACAGTCTAAGTTTTTAAATTAAAATTACAAAACATTAATACATTTCTATTATGTTGTTTGCCAGATTATAATACCACGACGCATAATACTTACTCGTAAACATTTTCATAAATATCGCTTTATTAAACTAAATCAAAATGATAAGATCGCATCAAATCACTTTTTCTCTCTCAACAAAGAATGCATTTTGATCTTCAGGCTGAAAAATCGATGAAATGAAAATATTTTACAATACCTTTGTAGCTTATGGTATAGTTATCTGTGATGTGGCGTTCTGCATACTTCTGTAACCAAAAACATGCTATAAGTAACTAAATAAAATATATTTTTTACAAAAAGACTTTTTTTTCCTTTCTTTATCTCATAACTGCTAGTTAGTGTTTTCTTTATTTAACCTCTATATGTACTGTAGTTTATTTACATATTATTTGTATGTATTTAAGGTTATATTTATTAGGTATAATCAATAGGTATATTATATTTTATGGGTTATGTTTATGTATGTTAAGGATACTCTTACATCGCCGTCTTTTGATTTTCGTTTATCCTGTCTATCCAAAGGTTGTCTGGAAGATATCGCTTTTAGCGATAAGACCACCCCTTGTATCGATATTTATTTCCTTTTCTGTGTTTTTGTTTGTTGTGCAATCAAGAGTATTTCATTCGCTCATTCATATTTACCATGATTTGTTTTTATTGAAAATAATTTTCCTGATATTGCTTTTCAATTAACATTCAAATTAATTTGACTTTTGAAAATGTTAAATTTATTCTTTTTATCGGTGTTTCATCATCACCGATAAAAAAAAAATACAAAATGAAATAACCAATAATGAGATAACTCCTGAGTCAAATTGCAAATAGCCGACTGAGACACACGCAAGTGAGTCAAATGCTTGCATGATCTGTTAATACTTGACTAGGGTTCTCCGCACTATGTTTCGAATAAATAAAGATATATATCTATAAATAATATTTTTAGAGAAAAAGAGATATTGTATTCGTCAAATAATCCTTACCTTTATATTGCTTAGAGCATTTACTTCGCGGTACACTTTTGAGCGTAGATTTTGATATACTATCGCTGTCCTCAGATTCAGAACACACTTGGAAACTCGTTTCTAGAATCAAAACATGTTTTGTAAAATAATTGAAAATCGAGGATGGAAGATAAAGTGAAGTTGCAGCAATAACTACAACACTAAAGGTCAATGTTTGTTGCAAATGTTCCAAAATCGATCGACATAAAAAGTACTTTTCATCACTCATGCTCTGAAAGTTGCTGTCGATCATTGTTAGCTCGATAGGTAGGTACCTGATGCGTCAATGCGGTATAGGCCTCTAGGGCCGTGAGTAAATCTGAAAAGCGAATGAAGCTCATTGTATTTATAATATAAGTACTAAAATGAAATACAACCTCCATGACAAATCCTCATTTCTACTAAAAGAAGTTACATTAATATATGCTGAAATTAAATACAACCTCCATGACAAATCCCTATGTTTAATCACACTATGTTGTTTTTTTAATTTATTTATTTGTTACTCAATCACGTCGTTACGGCTAAACCGATTTCGATGAAATTTAGTATATACGAGACGTGGATTAACAGATAGGCTACTTTTTATCCCATAAATCAGGTCCCATGGGATAAAAATGGGGTGTCAAGTTAAGTTGCAACAGCGAGTTTATCTTTATTTCTTGGTTACCTACACTTTTATTAGTGTAACACGTATGAAGTCACGGGCAACAGCTTGTTAAAATGAAAGAGGCCATATTCAGAATGTGCTTTAATGAAATACAACCTCCATGACAAATCCTCATTTCTATTAAATATTAGAAGCCACAGTTTCGTTATGAAAATAAAACAATGGATTTTTTGTTTAGCAAGAAACTGTTTTATAGACTTTTTTAATTTTCTCGCATTCGTGATGTAAAGTTATGTGGGCTGGGTGTAAGCTTGTACGCAAAAATATGTATATAGGGTGAAATAGATCGCGTACGCCCCTTGTGTACCAATGAACTAATAGAATACTAACCAGTATCATATCTCTGTTTATGGAGTCGCGTTGGCAAGTCCTGGTTCTCCACGTGTCCAAATGTTCTGAATCCAACTGCGAACTGGGCGTATGGACTTATTTCGTACAATTCTGAAAGAAACACAATTTTTTTTTTCATTTGTCGACGTTGTCATATAAATTTTGTTACTAACATCCGCCCGCAACTTCGCACGCGTGGTATGTCAATAAAGAGTATCTATAATACCAAATTTCATTGAAATCCGTCCAGCCGTTAAGTCGTTAAACGCAACAACCTAAACAACTAGAGCTCTCTTGAATTTTACTTTTTATAAAATTTAAGTTTGTCTGTCAATAACAATAATCGGATGGAAAAACGGCATATTTTATTTAAACGCTCGTGTTTTGGATCTTGTGGAATAATTTCGTATAATAATAATATCTATTTCTTTTAGACTAAAAAACCCGCCCGCGGCTTGTCAATAAAAAAATTACCCTTCTTCTGCACAGTTTGGTAAAAAGTAGCCTATTTCCGGTCATAATCTATCTATAAGTATACCAAATTTCATCGAAATCGGTCCAGCCATATAAGTTGTGAAAACGTAACAGACAGTCAGAGATACTTTCGAATATATTAGTATAGATAACATAATTAAGTAGATCAATTTGTTGGCAAATTCGATCTTAGCTAAGTTTTTAAGGTTATACTCGTAAATATTTTCTTTAAAATGTATTTAAGTTAAAATTTTAAATACGTAGCTTGTGTCTAATTATAGTAGGGATACTGTCTAGCAAGATGCTAATATTCAATGGCCAAACAAATAACAGCAGTGGGATGAGAAGGGATGACGATGATGATGATGAAGCAAATAACATCCACATTGAAGCTTCAAGAAAAAAAACAAGATTTTAAGCTTACCGTGTTTACTATTATTTCTCATATGTATCGGAGCGCTGTAGATTCTGTTTTGCGCGTTCATAGCACTATCTTTAGCGTTCGCTAGGTTCGTATGAGAAGTATTAGCTGTAAGGACTCCACTTTCCGACTTGTTGTCAACTGTTATGGAGTCTCTGTACTCCGTTAAGTTGCCGCTTCTGAAAGAGAAACGAAGAGAAATGTGTAAGAGAATTATAGATTTGGCAAGCGAAATAAGCAGATCCTTTAGTTGTTATATACGGAAACGTCAATAGTTTTAGATAACGTCTGAGATACTAAATCATTATTATAAATACGGAAATAGTGCAAGGTGAGACGCAGTGCGCAGCGGATCGCACTCACGCTGATGAAGGTTCACAAATTGAAGAAAAATGAAAACCCCACTTACATAGACCATGGAAATCAAATAAATTGCAATGGAAAATGTTTTGTTTTTTAGCTCATTCTTAAAATAAGTCTTCTCATCATCCGAAAAACACTAATTTGATTCTAGAAGAGTTGGCAATTCCATATGTACTGAATGCACGAGGTTTAGGATCCAAAATACGAGATTTTTAACTGTTTTGTGCTTATTTTTTTTATACGAGGAAATAATTCTATGGTGGGCAACCCTTCTTCTTCTTAGAGTGTCAAGAGTTCTACGTTTCTATTCATAGTATATTGGACAGGTGTTTGGCCACAACAATGGTATCAAACGAGGCGGCAATTAGGTCCTCCATCGTGCAGGTGGGCAACCCTGAGCAGTCCTATCAAACAAAGTGCTCTGAAAATCTTAGCATAAGTGATACTTCTTAACAAGATCTGTTGGTCCTAGAACTCTGAAGAAAGGTCTTTCAGTGCACACATTATGTCAAAATAAAGGTTTGTAATTATATATCTACTAAGGCTTTTCTTTAGGCGAAAAGAAAGCGCATCGCTTTCGCTGGATCGCTTATGTAGAAAGAATGGGAGAGGGTCGAAATGTTTGTAACGCCTATCTCGTTTGCCTCATCGGCCGCGTTACCACTGGAAAGATGTCGTGACCTACAAGCAGAGAGCTGGCGGGAAACCGCACAGGACCCCCAAAGAGTGGAACACCTTGCTCGAGTTTGTGTTTCCTGATAACTACAACCTAGGGGTCTTCAAGTCGCGAATAAATAGGTTTCTCTAGGCAAGTGCGTTCCATCGAAGACTGCACCATCGCTTACCATCAGGCGAGATCGTCGTCAAACGCAAGTCTATATAATTATACTTGTATATAGTGTTGGACAACTCCAGCGCTAAATAACAGTGACCGAGACCGACCGAATATATAAGGCGCTGCGCGGACCGCGCGCGCTCGTCAAATCCTCCGTCGTCCGAGACACGTTCTCGGAGACCCGGATGACGAAATCACCTCCGCTAATGCGGAAGATGAGTCATCTATATCAGACAGAGCAAACACTTCACAGAAACACCGATCTCGCCGGCGAGGTTGACGAACCCCTTCAGTCGCCGCCTATACGAGGTACAAACATGTACCCGGGCGTTTCTCTCCTATCCCCACCCCGACAACAGCCCAAGCCGAGGCTCGTACCTAAGTGGTGCCCTTGCGCTAGTTGCCTAAACAACTTACTGGGCTGAGCGCCATCTGTGCTCGCCAAAAGTTCGGTTAAGCTGTCACGGCCTCAGAGGCCAACAGCGAGTTAGTCCTTCAGAAAAAAAAACGCGCGCTCGTTCTTATTCAAGACTTTGTGCCATGCGGACGTGTTTACGTGCTTACGTGATTACTTGATTACGTGTTTTAGTGATCATGTGGTGTTTAACTAAAATAGAACGCTAATTAATTTGTTTATAATAATTGTTAAAACAAATCACTTTGTGTTTAAAAAAGTTTCCTTTTAAAAAATAGTTTTTACATTTGATTCCTAAAAATAGTATATAATATATAAATAATTTATAAAAAAAGGACCGACCAAAATGGCAGCTTCTATCTGAGGCCAAAACACATTTCGGGCCGCTGAGTCAGGAGTAAGTAAGTAAGGCTTTTCCATAGTGGTCTACTCTTACCTTTGCCGTTTGACTAGGATATAGATACAGCTCAGCAAACAGATGGTCAGCAGGATGGAACTGCAGATGATCACCAGCATATTAAGGTCGAAGAACTCTGAAGGAGGCCCCACTTCACCTGAAAATTAAAGTTGTATTTTAATTCCGAATCCCGTATTCTGAAAGCGGGGTTCGAAATCCTAAATGCAATGCCTGAGTGTGGACACCGGAATCCTGAACCCAAACAGATCGAAACAGAGTCAGCATACAGACTCTCTAATCCCAAATACCTGATTCCAAATCGGTATCTCAAATTGTGAATTCTAAATCATGTATATCGTAGCCTGAATCCAAATTCCAAATTCTAAATTTTGAAGTCTGAATAGCTATTAATAACAAGTCCTACAGATAAATTTATAATTCCAAAACTAGAATTCTAAATCCTTAGTGTCAAATTTCGAATCTGAGACCCACATTTCAAATTTCAATTCGGAATTCCAAATCCAGAATTTAGAACATTTTAAAAGTAAAGCTGTATATTATTGAATGCCAAAGGGATGCAAGAGTGAGTTAATACTTACTTCCGTCTTCGTTCTTAGTAGCGATGTTGAAGAGGCTGGTGACAGCGCCGGCCTCGTTGCTGGCGGTCACACGCACCTGGTACCAGGTGCCGGGGAGCAACGCGGTCACAGCGAACGACCCGGTGCGGTACTTCGAACGGTACAAGGGCAGTGACCAAGAGGGATGGTCGGTGTACGACTGCTGGGAGACAAGTTGATTTTAGTGCTCGCACACACCATTTAAGAAACAGGTAAAATTAACAATTTTCACATGGAAAAATAAAACTTTGATAGTATTGGCAGTGTCATGGTTAACAGTTTCAGGTTAACGTACATATCTCGAAGCACCCTATACATTTTTTCTCATTGGACATTAAAAGTGTTAAAAATGGCAACAAGAAAGAAAGGTCTCTGCCCAGCAGTGGGATAAGAGGCGCTGACAATGATGATGATGAGGATGGGTTGACAATGGACGTGATGATGAAGACGAGATTTTATATGGATTGGTGATGATTTGTGAAGATACATTTTAAGGACTGATACATTGGCGATGATTCATGAGCATTGAGTTTATTAACAAAGCTATGAATTTGATATTATAGCTTTGATTGAATTGATTTTTTCTTGATTGGGAATGGTTTCCCGATGTTTGGTTTGGTCCCGAGCACCAAAACCATTCGTCAGTGGATTTTAATGATGATAATAGCTGAAGATATAGGTTGATGATAATGGCTCACCATAGTATTGCTTGCCCTCATCCAGCCCCTGGTCCCAAGCACTCTGTACTCCACCTCCCAACCCGCAAGCTCGCAGCCGCCGTCATCCCACCCCGCGAGCTGCACGAATATATGCGAAGAGTTGCTCCAGAACCATTCGTTAGTTGATGGTGCTATTGGCACTGGAAAGAAAGCACGCAGTTGGTGTAAAAACCGTATACGTATACCGTATTTATCTGTTTTGGGTATGAGTGTTTTCGGTTTACTATGATATTAATGCATAAAATAACAAGTAATATTTTTACAAAAATATAATAGGAATGTAGATAATCATCGAATTTGGTTCACGTTGACGAAAACTATTCGCCCATATGTCTTGCAGATGCCTTTGCAAATACGAGTAGAAGAATTTAATGATTTTCTCATGGATCCCATTAACAGATCTTGAACAAATTTATATAGTGGTCCCATATACCACTCCCCCTGAGAGGTACCCCCCTTTCTAATTAAAAATAATCATTAAAATCAGACTATGTGGCACCGAAAACACAAAAAATGACGAATTGAGAACCTCATCCTATTTTTGAAGTCGATTAAAAAGTCTGTTTTTAATCGTTTGTTGTTTTAGAAACTCCATTTACATTATCAATTTAACATCATTTAGGACCTTGAGGATATCTAAAACATTCTGTTCATATAACCACCGTGCGAGACCTTCCCCTACACTAGTTGTGTGACATTGTTACCTCCTCCAACAGTACTGACGTCCATGTACGCAGGCTGCGACGTCCCCACACGGTTAGTCGCAGTAATCCTCAGTGAATACTTGGTACCGCACTTGAGGCCGGTGAGCGCGTGTTTCTGTACACCCGAGAAGTTGGGCAGTTTGTTCGCTGGCCATGCTTCCTGCCAGGGGCCGGTCGACTCCTTCCAGGTTAGGCTGTACGCTGTATATTTAAATTTGTTAAATTAGTGTTTTATTCTCTTTTAAGTTGTTGTTTTATGTCGCCCTACTATTGTTTATTGATCAAACGAAGTGTAATCTCCAAATTATCCTGGACGAAACGAACATATACTAATGGAAAAGAGTAACCTACACACTAGAGGACTTTTTTTTACGAAAAATAGTTTTTTGCAATAATGATTTCACTAATCAATAAAATTCTAAACGTAAAATCGCCTAACTTCGATTCCACTACACCTACCTAGTGAGCTATAATATTGCTACACCCTTACCTACAGGGTACATATGAAGTGCTGGACTCTTGACTAGTTAATAAGATCTGACATGTAACAATTGTAATATTTTAATCCACTTTGTATGAACGCAATAAAATACTGAATACTGAATTGGCGTTTGATTATCTCTCACTTTATGACAGAGATGCGTTAGCATACTAGTTGATAGGTACATACGATTTTTGTTCGTTAATACTCAAAAATTGATATGCGTGGATCAGTGAGTTAGAAATTTAAAGAGGTACTCTATGGTGATAATAATTTTGATAAGAGCGTATTTCGCTCAACATTTTTCAAAGACACTACTCCTTCGTTTTTAAGCAGTTAGCAAACTTACTGATCTTCTGAGTGGAACTCCTATTACTGATGGAGTAGTAAGGCTGCTCCCACTCCACTAATATTGAGTCTTTGTACGGAGTGGCTCTCAGTACAGGAGCCTCTGGCAACGGCAGCACCACCACTGTGTATTCTACTGAGTCTGAGCCGTAGAGGTTCTTGGCTAGGCACGTGTAGTTACCACTTAGAGATTGATCTATATCTGTGGGAGCATGGGAAAAGATGTAAGTATTATTGTTGTAATCAAGAGATGTTAAATCCTCAACCTCAGTTTATTGCGTTTCCGTTTTTGTCTTATTTTATTATTGCTTATTTCTGTATTATTGCTCGCTTATATTTCTTTATTGTCCATCTTGGCATGTAACATAGGTGCTGGATCTTTTGCCATTAGGTTCTAGATCCTTTTCAGGGATAATGTACTCAAGCTGGTCAAAGCAACGAACCATTGACTTCTTAAGTGACAAAAATTATGCTTCTCAATTTCAAATACAGAGAGCATCGCAAATCGCAAACCCCCTGTATGCTTGAAGTTTTAAATAAAAACATTTACATTGACGAAACTTGTAAACACAAGTAAACTTATTTAATGGTTTCTTGAATAAATATTTCTAATTTCTAAAACACTCGACGTAATCCTGGAGTGCGTGGAGGTAACAGCACAACGTGCAGAAATTGTGGACAATCCAAGGTCACTCCGTGAGCCTGCGAAGACCCCAGGAAACTTCTGCGCTTCTGGTCGGAGTTAGACTGGCTATCCATATAGTCAACATTTTCACGCATATGGACCACATACAGAGTTCGATTTCGGAAAAGGGAGTCCACCAACATAGCATAACATTACACTCGACATTTGATATATTATACATTTTTTTGGTTGCCAGCACTTTAATGGAAATACCTCATACGGCAGTTAAGACTTACTATTAATCAGCAGGCTATCATCATGGTTCCTCGTGAACCGCGGATGGTGGGTGATGATGTTGTGCTTGTGGTACCACACCGTTCTTGGTGGTGGAACTCCTACACATTGGCAGACTAGAAGGAGGGAGCTGCCTACACCTACAGACACTGTGCCGCCAAGCGAGGCAACTCCGGCGACCACTGAAAAGAACGACAAGTGGAGAAAAAGTGTTAATGTTCTTGTTTCTACACGAAGACTTCAAGTTTATGGACAACATTAAATTATGTGGAAAATCAAGGTTGACTTCATCATCACCATCAGCCCATATAGACATAGGCTACCGTTTCAGTATTCGGCTCTTCTTATCTACTTTCTCAGGTCATCGAGGTTACGTTTTTGGTTTATAGCCACTAGCTTTCTTCCTCTTTAGGTGCCTCTGCATTACTGAAGTTTGGCAGTTGGTCTTTTGAATTGGGCTTTCAAAATATTAATCCATTTGTATATATTGCGAAGCCAGGACTCCTTCCTACACAGTGGCGTTCTATCAGTCATTAAATTTGTTTGTGGCTTTGGAGTACTTCTATAACGTACATCTGTTTTCGACCCATAGAGTGGTTCCTACGCTACATTCTGTGTTGGTGTGCTTGTGTGTGCATAGGCTAACGTATTTATAATAATTATTATTAATATTAGCCATTCGTGTCCCACTGCAGGTCAAAGTTAACGTAGTGTTAGTAAAAACTTGTAATAGGACTTGTCAACAAACAGGTGTCATCTTAATCGGACGTCTATCTTTTTATTCACTCTACATCTCCCCGTTAATTCATGACTCGATATGACGACCCTAGCAGGACCATAGACTTCATCATTGCGTTAGCATTATTTTACTTTTTTCTCCTTACCTCTGGAACTAGGGGTATGTGAGACCCTTCTACTAGAAGAACCCTCGCCAGCTGCAGTACTGGCAGTGACCCACGTCTCATACGTTATGCCAGTTGTAAGTCCGTTCAGTTCTGTAGATGTACGAGGGGAGCCGGCCCGATGGGACTGGGCTATAGCTGCACTGGAAATGTTAAGAAACACTAGGTATTTTGCCTAAGGAATACTTGAAACAGAGTTAGATAATTAGTAAATCGTATAAGAAGTTATGCATAGAAATATAAATATTTCGGCTTATTTTGGTCAATACCTAAGTAACCTTGGTAGGAAATAACGGAAAAAATCTGTCTTACGCTAGCAAATAGCGATAATGACATAATAATGCCAAAATTTCTAAAATTTGAACAGGAACAGTACTCGACCATTCCATTCCAAGTTTAATTTTGCCGACACGTCAATTCGTTCGATAGAATCGAATGTTATTTACATTGGCTAGAAATTTTATGATTGTTGACGGTAGATCACGTATATTTCCATAGCAAGTGTCATCGCTTATCGAATATTACTTTGGCTAAGCCCACTGGTAATGTTTGAATTATCCTACACCGCTTACGATTAATAAGTATGCCCGTAATTAAGATATGGATGCGTTTTAATAGTGCATGTAGATCATGGGTATTTTGTACTGACTTACCTTGAAGTAGGTTTCACATAGACAGTGTAGTAGAGGATGTCTCCATTTGGATGTTCAGGTTTCTTCCAGCTGATGAGGAGTGAAATCGAGGATAAAACTAGGACTTTTGTGTCTGCTGGTGGTCCAGGCACTATAAATAAATGGGTATACAATAAAATACAACTTAATTTGTGCAAGAGCTCTTATAAAATAGTATACTCGGAGATGTACTATCACTTTATGACGACCTCCGTGGCGCAGTGGGCGAATAGTCGGCTGAGACGCAGGAGGTAGCGGGTTCGATTCCCGCCGCGGAACAAATGTTTGCACGATCTACCAATATTTGTTTCGGGTCTGGTTGTTTCTCTATATATTACAAGTACACTTGAGAGCAATAAAATCGCACATCCGCACATTATTACTTAAAAGTTAAATTTTTTTTTATTTGGAGCTTACAGCAAATTAAAATCAAATTAAATTAAAGTGCATAATCTAGGCATTCGCAAAACTGATAAAGGGTTGACATTTACCTTTAAAAACAACTCATTAGCAACAAAACAATAGACCCCCTTGTGTCGCTCGATCCAGGTAAGGCCGGCGGCGGGATTTATCGCAGGTATAAAAGAGTGCATATTGAGGGAATGGTCATCATTTAAAGTTCGGTTAAGCTGTCACGGCCTCAGAGGCCAACAGCGAGATTAGTCCATTCGAAAAAAAAAAAAAAAAAAAAATGGTCATCATTTGCATACCAACGTACAGTGTGAAAGGTTCTCTATTGATATTGGCTTCAAACGGAACACGAAAATGGATACTACACCAGAAGTAGCCGCTCAAGTGGTTGCCCTTGTTGAATCGGGGCTTAAGCAAAGTCAAGTGGCTCGACAATTGAGTTTGAGCCGATTTACCGTTCGGCGTGTATACCAGAGGTATCAAGAGACTGGTGGCTACCAACGGCGACAAGGATCGGGCCGTCCCCGTGCTACAACAGAGCGTGATAACCGTTTTCTTATAACGACATCTTTAAGAAATCGTCGTTTGAACGCAGTTCAACTGGGCCAACGACTTCAAGAAGTTCGTGAAGTAGAAGTTAGCCGGTGGACAGTCAGAAGACGATTGAGAGAAGGTGGTCTGACTGCACACAGGCCAGCAAACGGGCCGAAATTGACCCCAGCCCACCGAGAAGCCCGCCTTCAGTTCGCTCGAGACCATTTGAATTGGACCGAAGAGCAGTGGAGTGCAGTCCTGTTCTCTGATGAGTGCAGGATGTGCTTGCATGGCAACGACGGACGGGGGAAGGTGTATAGAAGATCGGGAGAGCGATTTGCCCAATGCTGCATAACAGAACGTGTCGCCTATGGCGGTGGATCAATCATGTTTTGGGGAGGCATGTCTATGGAAGCAAAAACCGAGCTTGCCTTCATCACCGGACCGAATACTGGTCGCCAATCAAGAGGATTGACTTCCATACGATACATTGAGGAAGTACTCGAGAGCCACGTCGTACCTTTTGCTGGGTTTATCGGCGAAAACTTTCTGTTTATGCAAGATAATGCAAGACCGCATACTGCTGGCATAGTGATCGAGTACCTTCAAGAGGTGGATGTGACCGTTATGGAGTGGCCAGCTCGAAGCCCAGACCTCAATCCCATCGAACATCTATGGGACGAGCTGAAAAGAAGAGTTCGAGGCCGAGATGCTCCTCCATCGACTCTACAGGAGCTGCAACAGGCGATCGCAGAGGAATGGGAGGCTATTCCTCAAGACTTTATCAAAAGTCTAGTAACATCAATGAAAACACGGATGGAGTCAGTGATTCAGGCTAGGGGAGGGAACACTCGGTATTAATAACAAACTTTAAATTAATTTTATCTTTTAATTTCATAACTTTGACACCAATACTTGAATAAAGAATTTTTTACTAAACATGCATCTTTGTTATTGATCCACAAAAGCATTTTTATGTAATGATTGAAAGACAAATCAGATACCACTGGATAGGTATTAAAATAGACTATGAATCTGCATTACAGAAACATAATATTTTTTGTTTTTTTTTTAGTTATGTCAAAAAATCATGAATGTGCGATTTTTTTGCTCTCAAGTTTATGTATTTACAAAAAAAAAAGTATTTAAGTATTCTATCAGTTATCTGGTTCCCATAGTACAAGCTTTGCTTAATTTGGGGCTAGATAGCGCTGTGTGAAATGTCCAGCATTATTTATTTATTATTTACTTTAACCTGCCAAGGAGCAGTAATGCTCGCATTAGTCAAAGTCAAAGTCAAGCTATGATAGCCATATTACTACTTGCTCTATATATATTAGTTATGGTGGTTTCTTATACTTACTTATATTTCCTTATTGGATAGTGAGTGACCAGAAAATGAAAGTAAAAGAAATACGGAATGACACGACAAAAACTGGGACCGGGTTAGCATAATCGCATGAACGTTTTATTTTACAAAACTGAAGCCAAATTATCATCAGGATTGAGGAACCACTAATGAGTATGTTTGTAACGTCGGGATAATAAATAAAAAGGTAAATCGCGATAAATATCCGTTTAATATTAGTTATTATATGAGTATGTGATTTTCCTTTTAAAATTTGAATGTCGCTCCTCAATTCTGATGTACATGCCTAATCAGTAATCACTCACCATCTTGTAACGTCACGCAAACAATTGGGTACGAAAATGGTCCGACGCCAAAGTTTGAGAAGCCAGCGACTTTGACGGTGTAGTTTGAGAACTTTAGAAGACCCTGCAGGTATAGCTCTGTATGTAGTGAGGTTTGGTTCATCCAGGCACCTTCTGTAATTAAGATTAAGTTCGTATGAGAATTTAATCAATGGAAATAGATGCTTGTGTGGTCCAGTATTCCAAAAATGGTGTTTTAATCGCCTTTGTGGTTGCCACATGGTCGTTTCCTTATTCGTGGGATCCACTCGATGGTAGTTTTAGCCCACAACTCATCTGATTTGCGGCAGACGGCACCCGCCCAGTCCCACCTAAGTTTAGCCATCTGTTGCCCTGCGTCTGCGATTAGTAACTAAAAGTATGATACAAAAATTCCACGCTGGGGTTCTAGACATACCTTCAGTAGCATAAAGTACGGTGTATCCAACGAGAGAGCTGCCCTGTCCAGGCAGCACTATTGGCTGCCATCCAACCCTTAGGGAGGTTGAGGATACCGCTGTACATTCTACTGACGATGGAGCCTGTTCTGGTGCTATAAAGTAAGAGAAGAAAAAAAAAATTAAGAAAAATAGAGATTCTTGAATCGTTTTAACTCTTGAGAAATAAACTCTAAAACAACGGGAAAATTATGATTTTTAACAATAAAATATATGAATTTTCGTTGATTATTTTAATTGATGACTAAAATGCTAGCTGTAAATAATAATATTTACCTCCTTCTCGAGTGTCTTGAAATACAGGCAATGAAAACGGCCCCGAACCCGCACTTGTATACGCAGACACTGATACTGCATATCTGAGATTAAAAAATCCAATTAAACCCAGCTGGAGAATATATTTTTAAAGATGAATTAGCATGCACATAATAATTATGCATGTGCTGGCGGTCAAATCTCGATGCGTATGATAAACATCCAATACCTCCAGACCTATAGCGGTCTCGTGGAGGAATTTGGAGGAGATCTTTGCATACCTTGTATTTTTCAGAAGGCCACTTAACAAAGTTTCTTGCTTTCCAGACAATTGGCCCACTTTCACAGTCCTTGAGTCAGCTTCATCTGAAACTGAAATAAAATTACAAATTAGGTAAGGTTCAATTAACACTTTGTTCTTGTTCTGAAATGTATTCTCTCTCTGTGCATCGTTTCCTCAATGTAGAGGGCCGTGACCGCATTGCATGATTTTTTCTTTTACAATCTTTTTCCATTTGTCGCGATCTCCGGCGTGACGAATAGCGTTGAGTAGTGGTGTGTCGAGAGCGGTGCGGATTTGATCGGTCCAGCGGATAGGGCTGCACCCTCGTGGTCTGCGTCCCTTCTGCGATTTGGTCTCTTGGTGAAATGTATTCAGTATTCATTTATTCACCATTCCATTAGATTGCATAATATTAGTATGTCAAAAATATATTACAAATGTCAGATATCAAAAGAAATAAATAAAAATAAACTAATTACAACTAAGCAGAACATTGCCAAGTTGCTAGAATACTAAGTTTGTTTGTTCTTTTTATTAAGTTGCTTTTGTCTACGGATTTAGCTTTTATACTTTTAACTTAATTCACTTGCGCTACTCGATTATAGACAGTTTTTACAGCAGCACTCCGCTTAGCACCACAAAGGTTTACGCCGAGGAGATAAAACGTTTTATTTCGAGTAGTATAGAACAATCTTTATTTATTCTTGAAAGAAAAGACAGAATCACAATTCCGCCTGAAAACTATAACTCACCGGCTCCAGTGGTTTGCGGAACAGCTCTTACATGGTAACCCACGATAGCGCCGTTGTGGGTCTCTTTCAGAGGTGGAAGCCAGGATACGCGGAGCTCGCCAGGATTGTCAGTTGGCTCCACTTGTATATTTATTGGAGGGGATGATGGTGCTGGAAAAGCCTTATAAGATTATACACTGATGCTGATTATAACAACAGTTTTGTATGACCGGGTCACCGGAATCTTTCAGAGTTTTTAGACCACCCGAAGACCTCGAACATGACTTGTTAATTGGAACCAACATCATAACGTGTCCTTCGAAAGAAGACTTCAGTCGTTTAGCTTACACTAGCGGTCACCAGTACAAGTTGGTTAGAAACATTGATGATCTCTTTCTTATTAGAAACGAGTAAAAAAGCAACACTTAGAGAAAATTAAAAAAGGGGTCATTCACAAAACACAGAAACTGACATTATTGTCCAGATCCAGATAAAGTTCCCTACCTTCTTCATGTGTGGTGAAGTGAAGCGGCGAGGTGTAGACGCTGGTGCCCACCTGGTTCCCTGTGGCGACTCGCACTGCGTACGACGTGGCTGGTCGAAGGCTCTGCAGGTCTATGGACTGGCGGATTTCACTGTCTTTCCTGAAAATTATATTATCATCATATTATTAAAACTGCACACACCTTTTGTTACCCACTTCTTTACATATTTTTTATTTTATTTCGTTGTTGCTGCACCACCTTTGCTTCTTGTTTTAGCTGAAAATCAGCGTTGGATGCATAACATCCAACATTATGCTGAGCTGAACGCCATTTTGGTACGCAGACACATGAGTCGAACTGTCTCATTAGATTAAATTGTACCTACCTTTATAATTATTTTATGTGTCATTTTGTGTGTACTAAATAAATGATCGTTCTATTCCATTCTTCCATATCAGCCATAAGACGTCCACTGCTGAACATAGGCCTCCCCCATAGATTTTTAGAGCGACTGACCTAGTGCAACCTCCACCGACCGGCTCCCAGCAACTTTTGTTATTATTAACCGATCAGACTCATTAATTTCAAGAGGCATCAGTCGATTGATATCTTAAAAGCTAACTAGCAAAAATATTAGGTGTGTAGATGAGATGGACTTTGCTAATTTCGTTCCACCAAAGGGTTGCTTGGAAAATATAAGTATCGGAAGGCCGCTCACTTCTTAGCCCAGCTTAGTTATAGTATTGTTGCTGTGTAGTATTTCATCATTTTTGGACTTGGAGAATCTTAGGATATGCACTGAAAATAATGAAAATGTCCACGATGAGGAAGTTTCGTCTGTTTTACCTGGTGACGTTGATGGTAGTAGCGCGGTCCCAAGAGTCGCTGTAGTGTGTATGCGAGTACTGCAGGGAGTAGTGGCGCGCGTGCGCACGAAGTGTATCGCGCCACGACACAAAGGCGACGCGGGACCGGACCGAGTCTATGCGGAGATCTGATGGGGGTGTTGGGGGCTCTGTGAACCAACAACTATTGGCTAGAAGACATAATCTGGCATTCTAACCTAAGAGTGGTGCTTATGATGTTTCAGTGTACGATTCTCAAGATCTCTATTATTTGAGATGATTTCACATTTCATTATTCTGACATTTCGGTCGTTAAAAGCAAATACAGGGTAAATTTGTAAACAGTCGACAAATTTTAAGAAACAGCTTGAATACCATTGCTAGACTATCAAAGTACTTCATTGCCATTTTGCTACCGTAGTTAGGACCCATTGGACCAGCTTCCATTCTCTAAATTCAGAGTAGTAGAGAGAGAAGTCTATGTATTAACTGAATCAGTCACTACAGTAGCATATCTATCAGGTATGACATGATACTATGACAGTATCAGGCCATACCTGACAGATATGACCTGGCAGTGATTAAATCTTCGATTCGGATCCTGATCCAATAGTCTTATGACTATTGGGTCGGGATCTGAATGAAATTTTTAACAAACATACATGTAATGTTACCAACCTAGATATTTAAGTTAACACAAATGGACTTGTAAAACTACTATTTGTCTGAAATAATAAATGAAATAAATTAAATATGCACGTGTCTTACCTAAAATAGTTAGATGCACGTTGAAGCTCCCAGCTCCGTATGGGTTGCTGGCTCTGCATTGATAAAGTCCTGCGTCGTTGATCTCTGAATACGCTAGGCTTATGGTGCTCAATAGACCGAGAGATGTTTTGGATTCTGATAGCTTCAGTCTGAAAAGAAAGAATCGTTTATTGTATTGATTCTATTTGATTTGCGTCCGGTGACCTTAATTCTGGTAAACTTTAAGTGAGTCAAATTTTAGCTATTACAAGTGTTAGTTGGACGTAACCTGTAAGGTAATGCATTTATTGTAGGTAGTATTGGGCCCAATTCTACTAAACCTATCGCTCTACTATAAAAATGGTATCGTCGCAAAATGGCCACCAAAGATACCTTTTGGTATTCGAATAATATTTTTTTTTTAAATGATCGCCGTTGCTATAACAACACCATTGAAAGTTTGAACAACAATCGCAATCGATAAATAATGGTATGGCTCCATAATCGTTTTTCTTATAAATTTTCCCCAAGTCAGCAACGACTATACGATGAAGGGACGGCACAAGTCGTCGTGCGGTTATCTCATCGTATAGAAGAAATACGATCCATAAAGGCAGCGTCAGCTTTCAGTATATCAAATATACCATTCACAGACATCGAGAAAAAATCATTTTTTTTACTGCCTTCAAGTTAAGGTGGTGGTGGCCATGTAAAACCCTTGTTTTTGATTAAAACTTAACTCTGAAATGTCAGAAAGGAACCGAGAGGCATGGCATTTTTTTGGAAAGTGATTTTTCGTTTGCTATTATTGTCTTCCAAATAATTATTTATACATTTGTACACAAGAACACATAAAGCTAAAAGTTGTGTAAGTGATTGTCACATGATCACAACGAAGAAACGCTGATCTTTTGATGATGAAAATAAGTTGTTGCTTACCTTTGAGTCTGAAACTCCACAGAATTACCATCATGGGTCCACACAACCCTGATAGGATCATCACCCAGTGGCTTACACTCCAACACGACAGGATGCCCCAGTCTTGAAGTAATGTTCGCTGATAATGTATCAAAATGAACTGGCTCTGAAAAAAAACAGCCATTTTTTAAAAATATTACTGCATATGTACATGATTATTTTACCTTCTCATTGAAGCCATAAACGAAAGGCGGACCAGATATCCGAACAGTTAAATATGCCAGTCAGTGCAGCACTCATCAGGCCACTGACAGAAGAAAATAAAGAAAGAAAAATATTTCTTTGTGACTGAACAATATACATACATCACACAAGTAAGGTACACACAAGAAAACGTATTCATACAAAAAAAAACAGCAATACCCAACAAATATGTGTCTCATAATTACAACAGACAAGCAGTGATGAAAACTTTATTACTAGAAGACTCACGAACCTCAGTAATGGGGGAACGATGAATGTCGAGGAATTATTTTACTAACGATCTTAAATGATCAAAATAAAGAAAGAAAATACATTTATTTGAAACAAACACAGGACAGACATTCAAAACAGAACAAATACAGAACAAACATACCTCGAACGAACATACATAAAGATTATAATGAAGAAGAAAAATTATGAATGAATGAATGAATGAAAATACTTTATTGTACACCACACAAGAAACAAACAAAAAATATAAAAATTCACAAAGTAACAAGTACAATGGGCGGTCTTATCGCTTAGAAGCGATTTCTTCCAGACAACCTTTGGATGGAGAGGATTTTTGTAACATTACAATAATGGAGGGGGGTATATACTAACAGAACGCTGATCATTTACAATAAAATAAAACAATATACTTAAATAAATATTGACAATATATACCTACGATAAATAAAATTAAATAAAAATATACATAAACACACATACATATACATATATATAGCGACACTACGACGTTTCTGAGAGATAAAATATTTTCACTCTTGTTTTAAATGTGGCTAATGATGGAGCTTGCCGTATTGAGACCGGTAATGTGTTCCAAAGACGTGTTGCTTGAACTGTAAAGGAATCATCATAGAATCTAGTTCTATGCACTGGGGTTTTCAGCATCAAATTTTCAGATGATCGGAGCGAGTGAGAATTAGAGCAGTGAAGGAACTCAAATCGTTCCTTCAAGTAGGAAGGGGTTAAGGGATTTTAGAGGATGTTGTACAAAAGAGAAAGGATATGAGCATTCCGGCGAAGACGAATAGGTAACCACTTGAGTTTGAGACGAAATTCGGAGATGTGATCAAATTTACGGAGTCCAAAAATAAATCAAATGCAGAAATTTTGCAGACGCTCAAGCTTGTTTAGTTGGTCCTCCGTAAGGTCAAGATAGCTGGCGTCAGCATAATCAAGAACGGGGAGAAGAAGTGACTGTGCAAGCGCAATTTTTGTAGCGGTAGGTAGAAAGTTACGCAGCCTCCTAAGCGAGCCAGCAGATGCAAACATCTTTTTACTCAATTATATAAAGAAACAGGCAAAACACAAGATAAAAATTTAGTACATATATATATATAAGTAGGTAAGTACAGATAATATGGCCTTCCGTGCACTATTACTATCATTTATGGCTGGCTTCAGAGAAATGCGTGATTAATTTTATATTTTGGTCTGTTGAGCACCATGAACCTGGCGTATTCAGAGATCAACGACGCAGGACTTTACCAATACTGAGCCAGCAACCCACACGTCTTTAATAGTGTGAATAGTGTGATGATGATAGACGTAAAAACTTATGACAAACATTGGTCTATTACTGCTTTGAGCACTTCTAAAAAGGCTTAGAGCGCAACAAAAAATAACACTGAAAATGTGTAAGAAACAAACAAGTATCAAACTAAACGTTACTACAACGACTTTTTGTTGCTCCAACTTTAAAGCAACAAGAAAAGTTACTGGACGTGTAACTTATATTGCGTTTTATATTGGTTGTTTTCTCTGCGCTTTGTTAGAATCTGTAGCATGGGTTTTTTTCCAAAGTAATATAAATAAACAATGCTGGACGTTTCACACATCATCTAGCCCCAAACTAAGCAAAGCTTTTACTATGGAAACCAGATCTCTGATTATGTAATTATATAGTACTTTAAATATATAACCAGATCCGGAACAAATATCTGAAGATCATGCAAATATTTGTTCCACGGCGGGAATCGAACCCACAACCTCCTGCTTTTAAGCCGCTCATTCATCCACTGCACCACAGAGGTCGTCGAGGATTGCAACAAATGGATTAGAGTTCGGGCTAATGTTATTAATGCTTATAAAATGGGCTATGGAAAAATGAGATACAACATCCGCCATTATTGTAATTATTAATCGTTGCCAGTGCACAATTCGACCGATATCGTAAAAAAATGATTAGCCTAATACATTTATTTTTTGACCGGTTATCTTTTTGTAATATGTATGGACTTACCAAAACTGTTGTTCTTTCACATTAATTATTTATAAAATGTTTTCTAATTGTAGGATGACAAAAATTCCGACACAATAGTTTATTGTTTGAGAATAAATGAATATGAATATATATGAATATGCACAGCATTTACCCCTCTTTTTCCATATAAACTTTAAGTATTCCTAATCTCACACTCCTTCATGCGCGCAATAAACTTAAAAAGGTATGGGTACAAAGCTTCACAAATTTTTTAGCAACACATACACAAAGCAACACAAAGCGAAGCGAGATCTCCAATCAACTTGGGCAAATCGGCGTTGTATGTATGTATGAATGTTTGTATGTCCGAGGATAACTTTCGAAGCGTTGATCCAATCATCGTGAAATTTTATATATTAGTAGGTAGTGTTAGCACAATTCTGGTGTGTCTAAGTGAGCTAAAAATGTTGAGGGTTGTATTGGGTTTCAAGAGGGACAAAAGAAAAAAATCAAAATGACACTATTAAGTCAAATGAGATGTTTAATAATAGGTTTTTATTAGTTCATTTCGACCCCGTTTCTATTTTCAATTTAATCTTTGTCGTTTTTGAGTTATTAGCCATAATAAAAACTGAAACTTTGACAAAATTCAGTGACACAAATGTAGGAAAAGTCTGAAAATAACTGCAATTTTTTCCCCTAAAAACAGTAACCAATTAACATGAACAACTGGTAGTTGTAATTTGAATGAAACTGTAGGTCAAATAGGTTGGTTGTGAATTTTGTGGCATTATTTTATTAGTCAAAGATTATAATAATATTTTATTTTTATTTTGGCAGACTCGCGTGATCTCTGTTCGGGGCGAACCACTAGTTTTTAGGTAGATAATTATGTTAGTGCACTAACTCGTCGGAGTAGAAAATATACTAAAAATAAAAATAATGGACGTACATAATAAACGAAACGATTCACTAATGTCGAATCAGCAAATAGGTAAACTTAGGTAACGTCAATCTTCAGGCTAAGCTAACTATTTAGCCTTATTAGCAGAGTATTTAGAGGTAACTACATATTTCGATTGGGTACGAACCATGAGGATCAGTTTATTAATAGTAGGTACTGTGATATTAACCTCAATTAAAAAAATGACTGCATTTCATGTAATATGGGGTTCTTCAAAAAGGGTGTTTTGAAAATTTTAAAGGCTCGGCAACGCGCGTTGGTGTTACAAACGTCCATAGGCTACCATATCGAAACGACAACCGACAATTAAGGCGAAACAATAAAGGTTCGAAGTTCGACTAGGGAACCCTAAAAAGGCAGAACATAATCGTCAGTCTGTAACTTTGCGATTGCAATTATTGTTACTCCGAGTCCTCAATTTAGTCCAGTCAAGCAAATCTGTAACTGAGTTTAAACTTCAAATGGGATTTGAGTTCCGTTTAATTCCGATTTCGGAGCTTTGATTTGTGCAAATGAATCATGTGGCTTCTGGTAGTTCGATTCCTATACAAACAATCAGTGCACATTACCGAGATAACTGAACGGTACAAATGATGCGTATCGGTATTTTCATTGTCTTATTATTTTCGGCAAATGAAATTGCACACTTTCAGTGACAACATAATAACTCGATAAAATCACTTTTATTATAAACGCGAAAGCTTGTATGTATGTATGGATGTTTGTTACCCTTTCACGTCGGAACGGCGAAACCGATTTCGATGAAATTTGGTATGTACGTAGATCATAACCTGGATTAACACATAGGCTACTTTTTATTGGCAAACCATGCGCGCGAAGCCGCGGCCGAAAGCTTGTAATATTATAAACGCGAAGATTTGTATGTATGTGTGGATGTTTGTTACTCTTTCACGTCGTAATGGCTGAACCAATTTCGATGAAATGTTGTATGTAGGTAGATTATAATCTGGATTAACACATAGGCTACTTTGTATTGATAAAACACGCGTGCGAAGCTGCGGGCGGAAGCTAGTTTGTAATAAGTGAAAATGACGAATACTAAGGTTGGCTTGCACAAAAATCCCTAAAAGTATTTAGCCACTAAACATGATTAAATTTAACGTATTTGTATGATTTGACAACTCCATAAATCATATTTCGACACTAAATACGTTTAGGAATCGCTGCGCAAGTTGTGCTTAAATATTTATGAATGAAAGTGTGCAATTTTATTTATTTGGCAAAAATAATAAGATATAATTAATTTGATACGCATATGTTTCGATATTTGTACTTTTCAGTTACTTACTAGTATTGAATGCACACTGATTGTTTATATAGCAATCGAACCATCTAAAGCGAAATGTTACCAAAGGGACTCACTATTAACACTCATCCAAACAGTCTTGCTCAGAGGTTGCCCGACGCTGTTCTCAACGTTGCAAGAATAGAGACCCTCGTCCGTTAGTGATACCTCCTCAATAACCAGTGTGCCGTTAGGCAGGGAGAGGATACCACCGCCGGCTAGCTCGAGGACTGGCTGCCAAGTCCCCAGAAGAGCTGAAAAATAAAGGAATATTTAGCTAGCTAGTAAACACAAGCGAAATACTCAATTCTCAATCATTTATTTTATTCCAAAATGTAATAATAGGTGGAAATTGATAGGTACATGATCATATTATGGAGGGAGGATGACGTCATTGTTATTGTTAGGTAGTAGGTTTATTCATTTTTTTTTTTAATATTTATTTAATTGTGAACTTTCTACATGTAACTAAAACAAAGTGAACACTGGAAACTGCATTAGTAAAATACTATGTCGCAGTTTCCAGTGCCCGTACATACAACTAAATGAGTTTGACGTTCCTTCCTGATTACGTATAATATTTTAAAAACAAAATATTTAATCTAGTTTTCAAAGTAGTAGCTAAGCTTCTATGGTAAGTATTTTAGTTGTTTTATAAATGTTGTCTAATTTTTTAACGCGTCAAGAAATTTGTTAATTATTTTGATCGACATTACGTAAGTGCGTGAAGAGTGTAGATTCAGTCAGGAAGTAGGTATTATGAACTTGTTTTTGTAACGTAATAAGCGTGTCGTATGCATTTATTGCCATCTTGCAACGTGCTTGACGTGACTTAAGGTGACACTAAAGAAATAACACATAAAAATACAACTATAATAAGTTTGGAAAAGAAAAATTAAAAATTTTCATGAGTAAACTATTTATTATGAAACCGATAATTTTGTTTACGAACCATCTTTCTTCATCCAATGCACCTGAGGCTGTGGATATCCACTGGCACTGCACGACACCGTTCCTTTCCTGCCCAAGAGAAGAGACGAGTTTGTAGGCTCTTCCAACCATTTTGGTGCCACTGTAATAGAATTTAAAAATCATAAGCTTTATTAAAGTAAAGATAATCAAGATATTGTAGATAAAAGTACCTAAACTCACAAGTAAGAAAATAATGTAGGTCATTCTCATCCTAAATTAACTGATCAAGACAAAGATAAAACTGTAGAAACAAACTTTACATCAGATTTAGTACATAAGTTAGATGTTAAAACCTGAAAAACATAAGCACTTAAACTAGGAAGACCTGTGAGATGGTAATAATGTTGATAATACAGATGTTGACTATAACAATGTTGACATTCGTGTAGCTATACATATAGATCTTGACATTGATAACAATAACGCCAAATACAAAGCTTTGGTTACCTTTGATATAAAGCTCAGTAGATCGATTTACTTTAGCCACGTGATTTGAGGCAACACAAGTGTAAGTGCCACAATGTTCTAACGATACTTTCTTGATTACTAAAGCACTGAATAGCTCCGAGTTTCTTTCTGTAACCTGCAAAAAATTTGTCATATATATTTTTAATCTGTTTTTTTGTTAATATCTATCAAGATGCTTTTAAATACGTACAAAATAAACACCCGAAAAACATAAAAACCATCGATATTACCTTCAAACTGCTCGGTATTCTCTTTCCATCCTTAAGCCATTCAAAATGTATTGGCAAATCTCCTGTCCTTACATTGCAATATATATTTGCATTCTGTCCCTCTTGGAGATTATTTGCTAGAAGTAAATCATCTATAACAGGCGCTTCTACTACCTGTACTTCAAATGCTCGTCTTGCCATTTCGCCAGAGGGACTAGTAACAATACAAGTGTATACAGCCGCGTTTATTTCTTTGCTAACTTCATTGATGGACAACACGCCATTTATGTTGACGCTTGGTGCATTGCGTCTCGTTTTGCGTTTAGGATGTATACTTCTTCTGTAGCGGGATTGAAAGAGACTGTTGGTTGATAAAGTTTTGCCTTGGTATTCCCAGTCTATTTTGCTGCAAAGAATTTCGAAAATTTTATATATATTTTTACCTTTGTTATATTATGTGATTGGGATGCAGTTTTACCTGATGGGGTACCCGTAGAAAGGACACCTCAAATTGACTGATTCACCACTCTGCAATTTTATAGGTGGTAGAGATCTTATGTAAGGAGGACCTGAAAATTGATGATTCTAACATGAGTGTTATAAGCCAAATGTTTGATTTTCTTTTCTTAAGTTAAAGATGGTGCGGAAGAGGATTCAAAGTTTTTGACGAGAACTTCGATTACTGTTGTACAAGTATTACTTGGTATTGAAATTTGATTGATCTTAACTCTTGATGTATTTACATATGTTAACGTCGTTTTACCTACATATAAAGTGATAGTGCGTGCCTTTAAATACTCTAAATATGAAGTAAGCTCACCATAAACATCAAGTCTGTTCTCATGACTGGTCACATGGTCCCCTTCCCTTGCAGTACAGGAGTATAGCCCTCCATCCTCAACCCTCACACGAGAGATGTTCAGCTGGGCTACCACTGAGTTGTCTGATGTCATCACCTGGCCTAACGCGTACCTGTCAGTTAAAATACATTCAAAACACTTGTATAATTTATTGATTTTTGTATTGGCGGTCTAACATTTTAACGTATTGTTTGTTCAAAATATTCAGCTAAGTTCTTCTCTTTCTTCTTCTTCGTATCAAGTATAATTTCTGGTGGTTCTTAAATATCTCAGCAAGGTATTTAAGAAAATATCCTGTTTTAAGGGTTCAGAGTATCTTACAAAGCCTTTATATCTAAGGCTCCTCGTAACATTTATGTTAGTAGAAAGGTTCTACCTAGGATCAGTGTTACTAGAAACTGTGATGCCGTCTCTCTCCCACACGAATTGTGGTGGTCTGTCTCCAGTGGCTGCGCATTTCATGCTGATCTGTAAACAAATAATTTATTATAGTATTTTTATTTTTATAATATTATCCGATTACTTACGGAAAATTCTAAGATTTTTATAACCATCTCAAAAAATTTCAAGTTTTATAAGAAACTACCCTGACCCGATCGCGGCTTAGCACGTTTGAAACTTCCCGGTCTCGTGGGAATTTTGACATAAAAACTATACCTATAACTATATAATCTCGTCAAAGTGAAGCGAAACTTCATGTAAATGAGTGAAGTCAAAGTAAATGACTTAACGCCAATGCACGACGGTTAAATTATATGGATATTGTTCATACAAAAATACTAAAATCGCGAATAAACAATGGAGGGTGGGGGTAGGAGAGTGAAACATAATTTACGACCTAACTAAATTTCATTAAACTCGGTCAACCCGTTTCGGAGGAGTGCGACCGCAAACACCGTGACACGAGATTTTTATATATTAGTTAAGCAATTTGACATCTCTTGTCAATGTACTAAATTGCAACGTTTGGCATTGAGTAGGTCAAAAAACTGTGTAAGTTTGCCTATAGATGGAGCTAACGGTGCTTTAAGTCGTAGTCTGAATCATTTCACTAATTTCGACCCTGACGTGACAAAAGCCTGTAGCACAATTGGCAGTGCATCTTCGTATGAAGAGGAAGGTTGCGGGTTTAAGGTTTGGACTTGAAAGTTTTTGAGATGGTTATAAAAATCTTAGAAATAAATCATTTACTACCGAGTGTCCTAATAAGTGCAGACTTAGATATATCTATTTGAACTGTTCAGCTTCTAGCACTGTGTTGGATGTACGTTTCATTCATATACAAATATTTTCTATGGATGTACGCCTCCTGTCTATTACATCAATTTAAACAGTCTTTTGCATGTTTGATTAAAAAAAAATACCTGTTGCGATTAGGCATGATTATTTTTACTTAATCCTTTATTCCAATAGCATATTATTAAGGTCTTAAATACGGATCGATTGAATATTTAAACTCAAATAAAACGCACGTGAACTTTTTCATGTCTTTTACTATTAGACACAAAAATTAAGGACTTTTGTAAAAGTTTTTGGTAAAGAATTCGAGTATTCCATTAAAAAAATTGAAAATGTAAAATGGGAGTATCTCAAGGGACAACCCTTTGTTTTCTGGTGTTTCAAATATACTTACGTCACCCCCAGGTGTGACGGTCCGCTCTGTAAAATGCTGCGTGATGACCACACGACTGTCTGCCAATCTTTTCCTTCTGTCAAGGCCTGAAAAAATAAATTATTTTCAGATATTTTCCCAAATAATTAAATGGTTTTGTAAAGTTTCTACACACTTATAAAGTTTTATAAACTTTTCTGATTTATAAAAAAAATATACATATGTCGAGCTTGAATGGTACTTTTAGATTAGAGACATCTTGAAGAAATACCAGGTCAAGAGTACCTTACCCTAAACCGATGAGCTTGTATGAACAATATGATGAGATTAAATGAAGCAAAAATGGAGATCTGTGGTCCGCCGTCCGAAGGAATAAACCTTCTTAAACTACTGCATTTAGTGTGTCTTTTCCAATATCATATAAATTGAACCATTTACATTCGCAATGAGTACTAATAAGAGCCAATTAGAGATGATGGCTTGATTAGGTAACAGTTCGGTTGCTAGGCAACTGACGATGTCATCAAAATGGCGACCGTTATCTAGGAAGGTGGTAGACCGTAAAAGCCTTGATTGGAGCACTCGCTCGCTACACTAACTAGTCTTGGGCAGGCGTGCACTAGCGAGCATTTAAAGTAACATTCTTGATCGAAGATTTCTAATATAACGAAATAACGCCCCGAGTAACGGCAGCGCGCTAAAAGTTGTACAGATACATAATGCCACAATCACGACGTGACTTAAATAAACTAGTGGTTCGCCCCGAATTGATATCTCACCAGTCTCCCATAAAATAAATACAAAAATATTTGTCCTCATTGACTATTAAAATAGTGCCATGAAATGTAAGTACCTACCTGTTTTTAGTGAAATTATAAGAATACTCAGGATACGGGTACTAGTGCGCGAAAAAAACTTAAAAGTAAACCTAACATGATATTTTCGAATAGTGTGATTTAATGATTATAATTATTTGAAGAGTAAGTGAAAGTTTCTTACGTGGCTTGCAGTGTACATTCGCTCACACGAAAACTATTATTAATTTAGCAGTAAATGTGTCTGCCGCGTGTTAATAATACGAAATTGACTACGTATAGATTGACTTCATTAACTACCACAGTTTTATAGGATGATTTGGAAGTTCTGTAGTTATTTTGAACCTTGCTACGTGTGAGATAAGGTTTATTCACTGTTAGTAAATTCACGTTTCGAAACACCGATAAATGTACATGATAAATCCCGTATTTATAATGGAGAAATCGCAGAGATGTTTTAAAAGTCTTATTTAATTAAGGTATCCAATATAAATTAACTCTATGCAGACTGTGGAGGCATTTGTCTGCCTCCATGGCGCAGTGGGTGTATAGCCGGCTGAGACGCAGGAGGTAGCGGGTTCGATTCCCGCCGCGGAACAAATGTTTGCATGATCTACAGATATTTGTTTCGTATCTGGGTGTTTTTCTATATATTATAAGTATGTATTTACAAAAAAAAAGTATATAAGTATTCTATCAGTTATCTGGTTCCCATAGTACAAGCTCTGCTTATTTGGGGCTAGATAGAGCTGTGTGAAATGTCCAGCGATATTTATTTATTTATTGGGCAACGCTTTGTAATGCCAGTGGATCTAAAGAATCATTCTGAAACCCCTTATAACCTAGATATGAAAATAAATTGTCAAAAGAATCAGGTTAGTTCAAAAAAGAAAGTAATAACAGTACCGGCTGGTCGCTGCCGCTGGTATAAAATAATCGGTTCGTGACGGTTTCATATAACATACCAACAAAAATACATCCTTGTTTAAAGGTAGATCTTTTTATAGATTATGTTCATACAACCTAGCCTCCATTTCTTCTGAAGGAACACTTCGATGTCAGTGAAAAGGGAGTAGGTCACGAAATTTCAATAACAATGACCTGACTTGATTTTAAATGAATAGATCGTACTACTTCTATTGAAATCCAATGCTATTCGAAGTCCCCTCAGTAAAGCACAAAGACGTTTCATTCGACAACGATCGATTCAAATAAAAGACTTCGCTTGCATTTTTTATCCGAATCGGTTCTAAAACTATTCGATAGAAAGATAGATAACATACTTTAAAACGGGGCTCTATTAAAATTATTTCTGGAACGTCTGGTCGAAGCGACGAAGTGTGATTCGAGAGCTGGCGCATCTGGGTCAACGCAAGCGTTGTAATTCAGCGGGGCAATGCAGCCAGTGTCTTGGCGACTTTTGCCCCTGATAGTGATGTGGAGCAATTAAGCTATCTATAGATCGTTTGCTCGTATGATTCAACTATGTTTTTACGTTATTGTACCTGCACATAATAAGATTCAGGTATGTACTTACCTGCTTCTTTAAAATATATTTTTAAAATATAGTTTTAGGCCTAAGTTAATCTTGTTATTTGAATATACCATCAACGAGTTGGTTCAATTTCCTTCAAAATACGGAGAAGTTATATTACTGAGAGCATCGCGTTACGGAACTAATGTAATTCTCCAGCAGATTGCTACTAGGCCAGTATCCTTACTATCAGCACAGTCTACAAATGTACCAGTATCCTAAGTAGAAACGATCTTCAGTTAAATTTATCAACGAAATATATCGATAGTTGGACATTTTGGACCCAGCAATTTGTTACTTTTAAACGACTAAACAGCTAGACGATTTTGATGAAAGATAATAGATGATAGATACTTCAGTGTTTCCAATGCTGTTAGCACAACACTGAGTGGTGATCAATGTTGTTGTCTCGTTTATTGCTTTTGTTTTAAGTACCTATTTTATGGTAAGGTCCAAAATAAATATTTTCTATTTCTATAAATAATTGTCTTACCTATTTGCAATGTAGAAAATTATTAGAGTTTTAAGGCACTGCCATTCAAATTTAAAAGATTTAGAGTAACATACACAGTACCATAAGTAATCCTATTGAAAAATTATGAGTAAGCTAATTATAGATTTATTTAAGATAAATCATGAAAACAAACAAAGTTTTTTTATTTTTAGTTTTTAAAAAAACTAACAATGCTTGAATATACTTATGATCACAGCAAAAAATATCGGTTACTTTATTACTTTTTTCCCCTTTTTTTGCCCTAATAGCTACCCCGTACGTAACGTCGAAGTACCCCGTCGTGTACTTCGACTGTCCCTTCATGGAACACTGGACGAGAGCTCATAATGTGCACGTCTAGTGACTCCAGAATTAAATGTCTATTATGTATATTTCTATCTAGTATTTTTGTGTGTCTTTCTATTGTTTTATGTATATTTTATGTTATTTTGGTTCTTTAAATCAGTTCTTGTTTGCTAACTTTAACGTGTTAGCAAATAGTTTTAAGCATTATAATTTACGTATGTTAGTCACTAAGGTATATATGTATATGGGCCGAAGAATTAAGTTTTAACATCTTGTACTTTTCTATTGTTGCCTGAAATAGAGATTTATTATTATTATTATATTGCAGCATTAAAACCAAATTCCATACAAAATTGTCTGGCTGGACAAAATTTTGTTCACCCAGTTCCGTCCAATTTGCGTCCAATCTGAAATCTAAATAGGGTCAACCATTGGTTAGCATGTCATTAACTCTTAGTTTCCATATAGCTAATCTTTTTTAAAATTAAATGTGGAAATTTGTAATTGGCCCTAAGCATACATGTTTGTTTTGCATGTATTTTAATATAATTAGTTTTTCTGTGTACCTAGCTGTAAGTTTCCTGAAAATAATAAAAATAAAATAAAATAAATATAGGAGGGGAGACGATCGTAGCCGTATCTCGAATTGACAGAATATCAAAATGTGAAAGATTCGTACACGAAGTTGTCAGTACTTAATCATGTATTTGCAGATAAATATAATTACAAGCATTTACGTATCTCATTTAAGTATACAAAAAGCAGCGTTGATCTAAAGACCGTTGCAAACGATCTATAGATAACTCAAATACTCCAGATCACTATCAGGTGAAAGTGTTCCTTAAGACACTGGGTGCATTGCGCTGAATTGCAATGCTTATGCGTTGACCCAGATAAGCGCCAGCTCTCGGATCACGCGTCGCTTCGACCCATAAAAAGTCACTCACATAAAAGTCTATGGTTTCTCTTGTCGCAGCTTTTGCAACAATTTTATAATTTTGCGGGCTGCGTCTAGACCCAATTTTTTTTTCTCTATGTCCTTCTTTCAATATATTGTATATTGATTTTGAGCTGCACTTACCTACTCGAATAAATAAGATAGTTGATTTTGAGAAGCATTTTTATTTATTAGTGGTAGAACAGTAGAATTCACGTCCCAAATCCAAAAAGTAATTTGCGCAACAAAATTAACGAAGAAAGTCCAATTTTAAATCGAATTTTAGGTTGCTTGATATACGTATTATGTTATATGTATATTGCTTGATTTGAGAAATAAATGATTTAAGATTTTTTGATATGAGGTGCTTGAATTTTGCACTAAGCTTACTTATGTAGACTTATGTATACATATATGTAGCAAAATATTGGTATAAGTTTTAGCGATTACTCGCGTTCTCTTGGTCCTAGGAGGTCTAATCTGGTGTCTTCGGGTTTGTCTTGTGAAGGCGGAGAGGACTGGGTAGTCTGATTGGTAAAGGTAGGTATAAATATTTCGAAAAAAATTGTAATCCGTAATATATAACGAAAGGGGGGGGGAATCAAACTTTCCCCTTTTCCCTCCTCCACTCCCCCTTTTTGGAAAAAAATCGCAACATCTTATGTAGAATGAATTCCTTAGTGAGCCTCTCAAATTTTATTGAAATCCGTCGATAAATGACGCTATAACAAATTTCACAAAAGCATTTTTTGCCCAATCTGGAAACATAAGCTCGGATTTTTATCAGTTTTTAATCATTTATGCTTAAAGATAATTTATTTCCAAAACAATGAGTACAATTTAACTTTGTAACTTAATATTATATCAAATAAAAACCTGTCATATATTCACATAAATTAGTTATTAATTATGAAATTAGATGGTTCCTAGTAAGATATTATTTTACAAATAGAATGGTTACAAAATCTAATCTCTAAATCAAATTTTAATCTAAGTTAAATCTTAAGGAGGGTACGGACCCTCCGTGCTAGATTTAAATGATGGTACCAAAAGCACTGTTCTAGAATTTGGGCCTCAGGGTAGATTTCCACCACGAGTGCGAGGGCGCCCTACGCCGCCCTACGTCTAAGCTCAGATCACTGACGTATCTAGCAACTTGCTAAGACATAACACAAGGTGAATCCTATTTATATTCTAATCTACCCACAATAGTACCAGCTTCATCCAACGGTTTAATCTCGGTAGCAATTCTGGTCCGCAGACCCAATAGACGGCCATTTGTGCCGTTCGGCCGCAAACTCCAATTATGGCCTTTGATTACGTTCCTGGCTAGGTGATAGACCAAGCTATCAAGCTATCTACATAATATGGTATGTAATATGGAGATATTGAGTTGGGAGTCGAGTCGTGAGAAAATTCCTAGAAACAATAATGATATGATTTTTTCCGGAATCAATTTTCAATTTGAGACTTCTTTATGTAATAAGGCCTAGTTGGAAAGAACGAAATTTCCCGGAAAATAATAACGATATAGATAAAGTTATTTTGGTGCAAATATATTTTATTTTCAATCTCTGTGACTTCCTTTTATGAGAAAAGCAAAGAATGAACATATATTAAGGTTTCCTAAAATTACATAAATTAATGTTTATACATTTTCAGTAAAAAATCCAAAACTTTTTTAAAGTCTGAGAACCCCTAACAAACTCGTCAAAATCGTTGTCAAAGACCTAGGTCTTCTAAACAACTACATATTTTCAGTTTGATGTGAATATTTTTACAGAGTGCTCTGAAATATTTTTGTGCCACAAGCAGGTGATTATGTCCATAAATTAGAAAAAAAAATCATGAACTTTTTAGTCGTAACTACTGTTGTTCAGGCTTTAGGCCTTTCGTAGAACTTATCGAACTACATAGAAAATTATTTGTCATCTAAAAAAGCTGATAAAAGGATTTTTAAACCCATCGAAATTTTTGAATATCGATCTTTTCTGATTGTTCTCCTAAGTAAGCTCAATTATTCTTTCGGGATAACAGAGCTTCTTGTATATCTACATATTCTAAAGTACAATGTAGTTTAAATACCTAAAGGTCCACTGGTGCGATTATAGTCGAATATCTTTTAGCCCCGTGAAACACATTAAACTTAGACCATCAAAGAGAGGACGGTGTGAAAATTACATTCCCCAGGCGGAATACTTCGGAAACTTATGTTGATAGACATTGGCGTCGATTATGTTCACTATACGCTAAAATAAACTAAAGTCGATAGTTCCAGGCATATTTTTAAACTCAGAAAAGGATATTGTAACGAATTTTAGTACTGTCAAAAATATAGTTCGGAGAAAACTTATTTGACTAGTCATGGTTTTTTCGAATATTGCGGGCAATTTTGTTTGAACAAAGTTAGCTCGGCTTGCACCACGATCCGTAAACGTATTTAGCGACTAAACATGTTTAAATTTGACATGTTTAATTAATTTGTATGATAGCTCTCTAAATCATATTTAGCCACTAAATACGTTTAAGCATCGTTACGCAAGTCGCCCTTAGCTTTTAGGTTTTAAAGCACTAAAATTATTGCCATACTGCTTTATTTCATACTGGCAGAAAGTGACAGCTGTTTTAATTTGTGTGCTGTCCAATCCATATAATATATAATGAGGTATAACAATAGAATTGCCATGCATGATAACTTAAAATAACTAAATTAACTTACAGATTGCATTGATATTGAATTTTGTTTGACATTAAACTAGACAAGTTTTTTATGCCTTTTGCCAAAACATCCAGCTTTGGCTTCGGGTTGAATTCAAATGATAAATAATGATGCATTTTGCAAAAAAACTGTGACCTAAAACACTACACTTAGAAAATATAGGTACAATTTAAATTTTATATAGAAACTAGCTGTTGCCCGCGTCTTCGTCGGCGTTACACTACTAAATGTGTAGGTAACCTAGAAATAAAGCTAAACTCTGCAACTCTGCTGTTGCAACTTGACTTGACATCCCATGGGAGCAGATTTATGGGATAAAAGGTAGCCTATGTGGTGATCCAGGTTATAATCTACGTATATACACAAATTTTATCTAAATCGGTTCGGCCGTTACGACGTGATTGAGTAACAAACAAACAAACAGCGCAGTGGTCGTATAGCTGGCTGAGACGCAGGAGGTAGTGGGTTCGATTCCCGCCACGGAACAAATGTTTGCATGATCTACAGATATTTGTTCCGTGTCTGGGTATTTTTATATATTTTATAAGTATATATTAACATCTCAAAAAAGTAATATCTAAAGTAATTCTATCAGTTATCTTGTTCCCATAATACAAGCTCTGCTTAGTATGGGGCTAGATAGCGGTGTGTGAAAGGTCCAGCAATATTTATTTATTTATTTAAACATCCAAACTTTCACATTTATAATATTAGTGTGATAACAAACGGACTTTCAAAGCTTATCCAATATATATAAAAAGTGGTAACAATCATATAAACCTTCCCACTTCCAAATAGGACACGATAAAGCACAATTACCATAAAACAGAATTGACACCTTGACACAAAACATTTGCAAACTTTTCCCATTTCACACAAAACTACCCGTTGATATACCAAGGGTGTTTGCTGGGAATAATAAGAAGCTACAGAGTCAAGCTTAATCTTTGCTCTCACTTGATCATACTTTAAATCTTCTATTATAAGTATTTACGATCGCCGTGGCGCAGTGGGCAAACAGCTGTCGAGACGCAGGAGGAATAAACAACGCAGAAAAAAATATTTCCATGATCTACAGATATTTGTTCCCGGCCTAGTTGTTTCTCTATTTGATCGAACAAAGCGAGATCTTTAAATCAACTTGGGCAAATCGACGTTGTATGTATGTATGTATGTTTGTTTGTCCGAGGATAACTTTCGAAGCGTTGATCTGATCATCGTGAAATTTGATACATAGATAGGTAATAATGGCACAATTTTGGTGTGACTAAATGAGCTAAAAATGTTTGGGGGGTTGTTGAGATATTGGAGTTCAAGAGGGGTAAAAAAAAATGAACATGAGACTATTAGGTCAAGTGGGACATAAAATGAAATGTATTAGTTAATTCAGACTCCGTTTTTATTGTTAGTAAAGTCTTTATAGTTTTTAAGTTATTAGCCATAATAAAACTGAACTTTGACAAAATTCACAGGGTACACCGGTGACACCATAGTGATGTCATTTGGTATGCGTGTAGCTTTAGTAACAAATATATAGGCAAAAGTCTGAAATCCAGAATAACTGCAATTTGTATGCCAAAAAAGATTATTCACAATACATGAACTCCCGGTACCTGTAATTTGAATTGAACTGTAGGTCAAGTTAGTTGGTTATTTATTTCGAGGCACTATTTTGATAGCCAAAGATTACGAAATATATATTTTTGTTTTTCTGGGAGACTCGCGGGATCTCAGTTCGGGGCGAACCACTAGTTATTATAGAGAAGTTAGCGGCGTGTCGAAATAACGAACTGTCGAAATTCAGTAAGACACTCATATGATTGTGTCTTGTCAAACCACCTTTGAAACAACCAGCTGTTCTGAATAAAAATAAGTTAAGTTGTGTTTAAAAAGTGTTACATACTCATCTTTACAACGAATCAGCGCATCAACATCCAGGCAAATATATATTAACCAATTTCGGATGCAAATATCTAACGATTTGACTGTATACTGGCAGTCTCTACATTTCTATGTATGCTGTTAAAACTATCGATTTTTGTGTATAGTTATTACTATTATACTCACAGCTATAAGGACCGAATAGTACACCTATTTATGAATATAAACTTAAACATAACTTATATTCATCATCATCATCATATCAGCTAAAGGGCGTCTACTGCTAATCGTAGTCCTCCCCCATATATAAGGTGTTGCAATTAAAACTACATATAAAGACGACGTATATTTTTGAGACCATAAGTAATAATTATATATTTATTATAATTATATATATATACATATATATTATTAAGTAAATAATTTATTTTTGTAAATCCAAAATACTTTACTTTTTAGTTTTCGTGCCTAACATGTAGGTACTTACCGCCCTGCCGTACGCACTATACGAGCTCTGTTGACTGGTTGGGTACATTGAATGGGCCAGGTTATTGACTGGGCGAGGTCATTGAATCAGCGGGGTTGTTGAATGGCTCGTAGTAACTATTTAATAATCTATGGCAGCGTACAATAAGCTAGTTCTCTAAAATTTATTTTTTTCTATTTACTCGAGATGTTGATAATAAAACAAGAACATTTTATTGATACATTTATTTATTTTATTCTTTGTGTAGAAATCGTCCCTTCAATAATTGCAACACCTTATATTTCTAAGCCTAATCTTACGATATAATTTTTGTTATAGAATGTAGAGCAAGAGTATGTAGAGCCCCTTATCCTCGATTTAGTATGATTTGCCCTAGTTTAAGCTTCATAGCTTGCTGTTATTACCTATGGGTATTTTCACATGGGCGTGGCTCTCAATTCAGACTGGCAGATAAATAATGGCAATAAATAATCTGCCCGTGACACGGGCCGTGTAGAGTGCCCTTTACTTCGCGTCAACGATTGTTTGGATGTGTGTCACACAGAAAAGAACAAAAATGCATAATATACAAAAAAAAGTGTATTAAGTGCTGTAGTGAATTTAATTTTCACGATTAAATAAAATAAATAAATAAATATTGCTGGAAATTTAACACAGCGCTATCTAGCCCCAAACTAAGCAGAGCTTGTACTATGGGAACCAGATAACAGATAGAATACTTATATACTTTTTTTTATAAATACATACTTATAATATATAGAAAAACACCCAGACGCGGAACAAATATCTGTAGATCATGCAAACATTTGTTCTGCGGCGGGAATTGAACCCGCTACCTCCTGCATCTCAGCCGGCTATTCGCCCACTGCGTCACGGAAGCAGTCGAGTAGAAATAATATTATTATTATAAAACGGATTTATCGCATTCCGTTGTATCGGTGTTTCGACCGTCAATGTTTCAGTTAAATTCCGTTCCGCTCCACACTGCGTCTTGCCACGCCCAATAAAACGGTACGTGATAAATCCCGTATTTATAATAATGATTGAAATAAATCACGAAAGTTCTCTAAGAAATAATATTCTTGTAAACCATGCGTAAAAGCCTTATGAATACAGAAAGATACCATTCGGTGTGAAAGGAGCTCCGCGTTATTGGAATGCCTTTTGTTGTGGAAGCGTGGATTACGTTTGTTTTATTCCCAGTACAATAATGATTCATGGCGATGTACGCTGCGTACTAAGCGGCCGAATATGAGGCGGCAACTATGTACAGTTATCGTCCATTACTGTGGCATATTGACTTTTTTTAACCTATATAATTCCACTCAAGCCAACGTCTTATATGTCAGGATTTTAATTCGTTCGCTAGATCCTACCAATCAGCCTGAAAGGCACTGAGATTGTCACGCCGCCGCGCCGCCGTCTACTAGGCCTGGACCATTGCTTTATTGACAGAATTTTAATGTATGGCCATCTTAACCCCTGGTTCTCATTTGCAGTGTAGACGTAGGCATTGAGCGAAAAGGGTAATTGATAGAAAATTCCTATTACACTAATAAAATAATACAAAGGTAACCTAATTAGCATTTTCTTCCCGTTTTTTTAAATCTGGATATATATTCGTTTGACCCCAATCTCACCTGATGGTAAGCGATGATGTGGTCTAAGATGAAGCACGAAGATCTAGAAGAAACCTATTTACTCTTACCTTTAAAGGCTCGGATTGTATTATTTAGGAAAAAACAGACAACGGTAAAGTGTTCCATACCTTAGCTGTACGCATTAAGAACGTAAAACCAAAACGGTGTCTGCGAATGGGTGGTATATCAACTAGGTACGGACGAATGGTACTGAGCCGTGCGCCTACTTGCCCTTTGAAGGAAGGGAGATGGTGGAATCAGATCGTATAGTTCCCGGCCACATTCCCCAAAAAAACAGCTATCCTGTGTGTGGTGTAGATTGAGTGGTAATTAGTGCTTTATAGAAAATAGATTAAGTACCAATAAACTCACAAACTTACTAATATATAATAAACGTACATAAAATTAATAATAATAATACACAGAGATACATAAACGAAATACATACATATATAGGTATACTCTCTTGCTCAATTTTAAAATGTAAAAGGCTACATAATACATATATATTTTTATATATATATTATATATAATATATTTTTATTTACAAAGTGCCGTCTTAAGTGCTGGTACCAAGTAACACAACAAGGCAACAACGATTACTTTTTACATTTTCGGAAGTAAAATTTCTTTTACGGCCCATCTGAAGGCAACATTCGATAGGCGTATGAATAGTTATTTTATGAATAAAAATGTATTGCTGCTTCATCCTCATGTTTTTAAAGTAGGTGTAAATAAGGGAAAATGTGTGAGTTTCTTTTATAAGCATTTTGATGATGAGAATATCTTCCTTTTCTTTGAAGTTAGTTTCAAAGAAAAGGAAGATGTTCTCATTTTGACGGGTTTTTAATGTATGTTCATCATCATCATCATCCGCAGCCTGACTTCACTCACTGCTGCGTGCTGGCCTTTCTTTGCTTGTACCATTCTCTACGGTCCTGTGCAAGCCAGGTTCGACATAACCAAAAAATATGTAAAGTTAATGTAAGTTCACACATATTGTCCTACTGGGTGGCTAATTGATGATTTTTTTTTAATTTATAGGTTTTAACTTTACGGTACGCCATAGTTTTAATTGAGGTAAAATAATTTTGAAGAGACTTTCCATTGAGGTAAAGTCGAAAATAAATGAAGTCGACGTTTCATTACCCACTTTTAATTCCGTTTACGATTTTCTGTTTTCTGAAGTCGGTTTAATTTGTCTTTAAAAAGTTACGTGTTAAAAATAATGATAGTTTTTTAGGACGCTGGGGCTGTCTCGCTATTGCAGCGCGCGCATCTGAGAACTTCGCAGCGGTGCGGGTTTACTGCTTCCACGCGACCAAGAGTAGTAGAGTTCCTTGTGAAAGGGCTCGCCCGGGGAAGTACTACCACCATAACTATTTCTTCCGCCAAGCAGCATTGCTGTGTTTCGCTTTGAAGGTATGGTTGTTGGTGAGATTACAGGCACATGAGGCTTTACGCATGTATGCCTCAAGTTGATGGACGCAGGGCAATGCACCGTAGGGCACGTTTCTAAGGTACGTGACCTACGAACCAATTCTCTGTTAGGCTTTGGTTACCACTTAACATCTGGTGGGCCATAAGCTTGTTCCATCTCCACGAAGCATAAAAAAAAAAACCATGCGCAAGAGCACCGCGTCCCTGGTGCGCAGGTTACGGGTCAGCCCCAACACTGTCCTGGCAATAATGGCTGGCAGGGTAGACTGCCTAGCATAGTTTATGTTTGTAAGGGTCCATAGACTGTACATAGGGAGTGTATCTAAAAAACACCTACCTCATAATTTTAACTCCTTACTTTGCCCCCTTTAGGGATGATTTTGAAAAAGTTGAAACACGTATTTCTTTATTTCTTACCAAAAGCCTTATTAATTTTCGGATCCCTAGGTTGAGGAATTGTGGATTGCTCAACCCCTATTTCACCCCTTTCAAGATTTTTTTTGAGATAAAATATAGTCAATGTTCTTGTCCAGGATATAATTTATCTCCTTGTCAAATTCCATTACGATCTGTTTAGCCGTTTAATAGTTAAAAGATAACAAACAAACAGAGTTACTTTCGCATTTATAATATTAGTAGCTTTAATTTTGTTTAATTTAATTGTTCTATCTTACCTTTCCTTTTATTCCAAGAACTGATTAAAAGCTGCAACTGTTGATTTCTGAAACAATAAAAGAATGCTATTAGAACGACCTCCCCATTAGTCATAATAATTAGTGACGCGGGATGAGAATCGGCTTTGACTGTGAACTGACTGACCGACGGGTATGGTGAATATTATATAGGTACTAGTATTGGATCATAATTGGATGGCCAGTGCAATCATCGAAATCTAAAGTTAACTATTGAAATTCTAAGATTGTTAATGACCGTGTTTCCGTTTTAATGATAGTGTCAAAGAAATTATAATCTCAGGAATCACTGTCCCTAACAAACTCACCGCCGAAAAGCGGCGAGCGATACCTTGCATTTGTGTGAGTGCCGAAAATGCCTAACATTATTAATACCAAAAGTTAAATAGTCTAAACTCGACTTTATTCCTCAGTTTAAAAGTTTCATTTCAAGCTTTCGCATTTTGGAGATATGACGTTATGAAATGAAGCAGCTGTTAAGTCGTAAAAATTTATTGCCTTCTTTTGTCCTTTAAAAAACTGTTGACTTTAACCGTATGGCAATAAGGTCTGATTCAAAATGTGCTGTTTGAAGATCGTAAAATTACTCCGTTCGGAACAGAAGTGTGGAGGAGTAGAAACGTACACAATATTTTTTTGTTGAGAAATGAAATTTCGAATCTATTACGTAGGGATAAATCATTTGTTAACCAAATTCAAAAGTCGGATTTTTTAATAATCAGATAGTTTGATAAAATCTTTTATTTTTACAGGCTCCTATTCAGTTTAATGTGCCTCGTTGTCTTGTCTATCGTTTATAGGTAATAAAATATTGCGATATTAGACCTGCCCGGTTTCTGATTTGTGTTGAAATTTTGCATGCATATGCGATATGAAGCTGATCTCATGATGCAGTAAGATGGTGCATCATCAGATGCTTAAACTAAACTACACAACAACATCAACTTTAGGTTCATTTGATCTGTCTTAACTAGTATTCGGATCCTAAATGATATCCAGGTCAGGGTTTAATGACGGAGCCAGGCTTTGGGAACTCTGTAATAAAATGACATAGTTACATCGAGTGTGGGCTCGTTCGATTAGTGTTAAAGAGTATTCTTTACCTAGATGATATCCAGGGTCTGATGATGGAGCCAGAAGATGGCTATGGGAACTGTGATTAAACGATGCCACCTCATCGAGTTTTTGGGCTCGATTAATTTGTCTTGCCGACTACTCGGGTCCTAGATGAATTCTCTTCTCTACAATAATAAAATCGTAAATCTCCCTTCAATGTATGAGACCAAGGTCAATGATGCAAAAAGGAGGGTCATAACATTTTCATCCTCGCGTACGAAGTTCCCGGGCAACCTCTAGTTTTGAATAAAATCGAATTTTGTATTGTATACAATATTGCAGAACCATGTTTAGTACTAGAACTTTAACAGTATAGGCAGAAATCAACAAAAAGTAAATATTGCAAGAAGTAGGACAAAGATATAGAGTGCTGTAAGCCTAGCTAAGAGATTCAATTTCTCAAAAATTCTTCAAAAAAATTAGGGTATTATTTTGTTTACTGAATAAGGCAACTAAGAATTAATAAACTTTACAAAATTGAATATAAAAATGACTGTAGTTTTAGTACCGAAAATTTATCTCGTTGCCCAAAATTTAACGGTAGGGTAGGCTACCGCGTGTTTTTTCAATGATTTTGATAAAAATAAAACACGAGAGTTGTTTGTTTCATGAAGGTAGTTTTAGAATTGGCCGCATCTGATTAGTATATAATGCTTACTAATAAAATTGTTTTTTAAACTTGTTAAAATGTTTTTAGTATGCGACTCCATTCATTCGAAATTTAATGTAGTCCGGTTCATTGGTCTTCGGTCACTTACAGATAAATGAACGATGCAACGCGAGGGAAAGGGACAGTAGCGTAGCGTAGTCGTGTGTCTGTAGTTACAAATATTTCCGTAAAATATTGTTTTAAAGCATATTATAGACTAATTCAAAATCAAATTCATCAAATTATCAAACTTTAAGGTAATACTCAGCGGAAATACGAAATTCCATCTTTTTTTAATGTAGTTAAAGTGTTGTTTTTGCAACTTTTGACGGAGCACTTGGGCATGTTGTCACTTCGACGGCAAGCGCGCGACTAAGAGCCGAGAGTGCTTAAGCGGCGTTTAAGCACTCTCCAGCGTGGACGTCCTTGACGGGCCGATCGTATATCTAGTATTTTATTGATCGAAGGATAGTGTTTCTATTTATCTACTACCTGACCCGCCAAATTTTGTAGCACCTTGACATGTGCAGGCTGCCAATGTATGTCGCCGGTAGATTTGCTGCATCGATGTATGAAAAAATTAATTTTCTTCATAATTTCTTTTTGTGTGAAATTTTCCGAAATTTTAATAGTTATTCTGCTATTCGGGGCGGACACAAATGCAACAAACTAAAGACCATCAAAATCGGTCCCGCCGTTCTTTAGTTATAAATGGTTATTTTCCGTGGTAAAAATGATACTTTAAGATTAGACTAGATAAGATAAGATAAGATAACTCTTTATTCTAATTACCACACAAAACAAGTATTTCACTTGAGTAAAACTAAAAAGGCAATACAATGGGCGACCTTATCGCTAAGACAAATCTTATCCTTACGGAAAAAGAGGAGGGGTTGAGTTAAAATCTTGTCTGGCGAATTCATGCGATTATTTTTAAAATCTTGGAATCAAAAGAGTTCGAGAAATATGAAAAATGTCACAGTATTATAGCTACAAAATCAGCTGGCACCAAATCAATTCCGCAAGGGAACGTATTATTTCTGCCCCAATGTTTACACGCCTCGAGAAATAACGACCAAAGTCATAACTTTCACCTCATCGCATGCGTATTTCGACATTGTGCAAGTCGAGAGACAAGGGTGGCTTGCGCAACGATGCTTAAACGTATTTAGAGGTGAAATATGATTTAAGGAGTTGTCAAATCATAGAAATTCATCAAATTTAAACATTTAGCTGCTAAGTAAGCTTAGGGTTCGTGTGCAAGCTGACCTTAGTCTGTCTTAGTGCAAAATCACTGTGACCCGTACAGACTTTTTTAGAATTAAAATTTTGATTTGATGAACGCATGTTTTTGCCCTATGATCCCTTTCGTTATCCATATACAGGCAGCGCAGGGATCTCCAAAGTAATCGATATCGACCCTTTGGGGTCGAAATCGGATCCACAGGGGTCGACATATTATTTTTTATCTTTACTTGGCGATTTTAATGTTATTTTTTTTAATAATTACCTACTTAAGTTACGTAAGATTACGTTAAGATTACGTAATTTGTATTAATGGTTATTAATTACATTTGATTTTTACTGAATTTTATGTTTATTTTATTTTGTTACATTTTAGATTGATAGATTCATTTTGGAAACTAGGTCTCTTGCCCAAAATAGTTTTCGAATCCCTACTTTATGGTATTATTATACCAAAGTTTCATCTAAATCCATCGGATAGTTTCAGGGAGATACGTGTACAAAGGGGCATGCAGACAGACAAAAATGAAATGAATAGTTTTTGCCTCTAGGCAAAATAGTTAGGCCTATAGTTAAGAAGTTATTCACAAATAATTTTTACAAAATATTTAAGTAATGTACTATGGCACAGTCACAGTTTATCAGACAAGGGACATTTAAAAGTTTGGATGTTTGTTTCACTTCATAACGGCTGAACCGATTTCGATGAAATTTGGTATGTACAGTGACGGAATGAAAAGGTTCGCCACCTTAGAGTCGGTTTTCGCTTACACCAGTAATGCAAGAATCAATTAATTATTTTTACAAGATAAATAGTCAAACAAATTTGATCTGAATAATTTTGAACTTTATTAACAAACAGTTTATTAACAACATATTATTTTTTCAGTTTATTCTGTAACAAAGTTTCAAGTTACAAAGCAAAAAAAAGGTATACGTTGAACGAATCAATTTGAAAATTGACAAGCCTTTTCATTCCGTCACTGTACGTAGATTATACATGTACCTGGATTAACACATAGTCTATTTTTTATTGACAAACGACGCGTGGGAAGCCGCGGGCAAAGCTAGTAATAAATACGTCACAATAAGATTTTTTATTCAAATACACCCATTTCCAACAAAAACCTGTATTTTACTCGTACATTTTTATAAAAACATAATACTCATACGGGTCACTGAGTCGGCAAAACATGGAACTTCAAACCACTATAGGAAGACCCTCGAACTTTATCAATATTATGGAAATGCCGAACAATAACAATCTAAGTTCCGTATCGAGGGCTCAGTTTATGTTGGTCTGTGTCGAATAATACTTTTCTTGCATCAATTTTTACAGATTGCTTGTACTGGGTGATATTAAAAAGGTCGTATGTTTTGGTGATTTCCATGACTTCTGGTACCGTCATTACATTGTACTGTTACATTTCATTTCTACTTTAGGATTTCGGTTTAAAGAGTTTATTCTAATACTAGCGTCCACCCGCGGCTTCGCATGCGTAGTTTTTCAGGAAAAATTAGCTTATTTGTCAATCCAGTTCATTATCTATCTATATTCCTTTTATAGAAATCGGTTAATCCGTTACGACGTGATTAAGTAACAAACAAACATCCAAACTTTCGTAATTATAATATACTAGCTTCTGCCCGCGACTTCGTCTGCATAGGATTAGTACTTCGAGTAGCCTATTTTATTTTCCTGGGTCCCAACTATGTTTATACAAAACTTCATCAAAATTGATTTTGTGGTTTAGGCGTGAAGGCGTAACAGACAGACAGAGCTACTTTGAGAGGCTCTTGTTCTATGTGTAAAGAATGTTATATAGATAGATATATGCTGTCGTGGACTTTTTTTAGAACTATTTAAGAGATACATTTCCACCATACATTATAATCGTATAACGGGTTTTACAGCGCACGCCAGAATGGCTCGCAGATAAGAGATTTTTTTCGGACTTACGTGACACTGTTTGTTATATTTTCCCCAAATATATTGTCCCCACCAGTGCGTACGGCCTTCTAACTTATTTTTATTTATTTTTAATACGACTTGGAGATGGAACAAGCATATGACCCACGTGATGTTAAGTAGTAACCATCGCCTAGAACAAATTATTGCCGCGTAGGACACGCGCCCTACGATGCACTGCTCTGCGTCTATCAACTTGAGGGATTCAGGTATAAAGCCTCATGTGCCTGTAATTTCTGTAACACGGGTAATTTCTTAGCAAACAATTTGAAAACATTGTCTGCGTTAAAGTATGTATGTTTGTAGTAATTGTCCAGTTACAAGGCCACTGCCCCCTGTGGGGACGTAGCGGTGGGGATTTCGAGAATAAATCGCTTTATTGGCTATTGGTTTATTACATCAGCGTGCGCAAATTCCGTCGTTAAGTTAACGTTAGGAGAACCAGATTGTATTTTCAGCATGGAAAATACAATCTGGTTCTCCTAACGTTCCAAAAAAAATTCCCTCTCATCGTCTAACGTTTCGTTTATTGAAGCACGAGAAAATATCTCGTCTGTAGTTTGAAGATAACTATAAAGACGTCAGCACATAGTACGCTCGACTTGAACAAAAAAACGGAGCATAAAAATATCAAAAGGAAGCCTGTGGTTTGTGAAACAAATTATGAAAAGCCTGTATATTTTTGCAAAGGATAGGGACACGTGAATAATTCATAATTCATCTCGACTTTGAATAGGAACGGATGAACATAGTTTCGACGTGTCTCGAGAAAAAGCTCTAAGACTTCCAATAATTTTGAGTATTAAAAAATACAATACAAATATTTTATTTCCGGCAACATACTTAATAGCCCATATCTCAAACTAAAAAAACAGAAAATAAAATAAAATAATCAACAAATTGTATGTAAACAAACAAGAATAAAATACTGAACTGGACTAGGTGAAAAATAGATGCTACAATTTTGTGCCAGAGATGACTATTTTAGGAAATTATTTCCTTTATTAATTACCCTTCACACACGGCACTTTCAGAGCAGAGATGTGCAACACTCAACCACCGTCCTTAGGATGCTGTTGCGACTGCGCCGAACTCTGTTCATCAGCGATGCGGTATTTTTGCACATGATGGCGTGAAAGCCATCTGTGTGATAATGGGCAAACATCGATGATAAACTGCAGTACCGGGGCAGTTGCAACAGCATCCGGAAGATGTTATTAATAGTTATGCTCTCAGGAATTATACTTTTTATGTTATCAGTCAGTTTTATGTTATTATTAGCTGAATTTTTTCGATATGTTAATAGTTATTGTGCTATTCGAGGCCGAGACAAATCCAACCAATTGAACATTATCAAAATCGGTCCCGCCGTTCTTGAGTTATAAATCGTGTAACTAACCCGACTTTATTTTTATATTTAGATTTTCATTTCTTTACTGTCATAATTTTACTGTTCATCGCCGTCTACTACTGTTTCGCTCATTGCTTTCCACCCAGAGGTTGCCTGGAAGAAATCTCTTTCTGCGATAAACCCACCTATTGTACTATATTATGCGTTTTTTAAAAGTATTTTCTGTTTACAATAACGCGTTATTTAATTTTTGCATCGCTTTGTTCAAGGGCACAAGCATAAGGGCTATGCTCGGAATTTCTCTGAAGGAGAAACGAAACGAGGTTATCCGACAGAGAACCAAGGTGATCGACATAGCTCAGAGAGTCAGCAAGCTGAAGTGGCAGTGGGCCGGTCATATCTGCCGCAGAACCGATAACCGTTGGGGTAACTGTGTTCTGGAGTGGAGACCACGTCTAGGCAAGCGAAGTGTCGGACGGTCTCCGGCTACATGGAGTGACGATATGAGCGCTGTGGCTGGCAAGGATTGGATAATTTGTGGACAAGTTGTGTTCAAACAGTCGCTTAGAGCAGACGTGTGTCTATATTGGTTAAATTCTAAATTTTTTATCCTCAAACAACTTTCGCACTAAAACCAACATAGTAAAGACCATTTTGCAATTAAGGCTATTGTGACGTTTTCGCGTTTGCCGCAAATCAGGTACTTCGTGGCCGTTTCACTGCCCTCTCGGCCTCTATCTTCACCCCCAAGTGCAAGTGTCGACTGTAATTTTTCATCCTTGTCTACACACCGAAAGCAGTGGGCAAAGCTACGTTCGCCGAACATCGGGCGTTTCCGGACTCCAACAGCGTCTTGCGGCTACGGCACACTGAGACATCTTCGTGGAGGTAAAAAATTCTACCCACAACTGCCTACCTGCATCTATTGTTTTATCTGCATTCTTTTTTTTATCAACCATCGGAATGTCTAACTGCAATACCTGCAAAAAATCGATTCGTCAATCGGACAAAATTGTGTGCACGCACACAAATTGTGCCCGCCCATATCACTACCTATGCATCGGATTGAGTGCAGATAATGCAAAAAAAAAACTACTTCCTGGACATGCCCACTATGCATTAGTAAACAACCCAAGATTGGGGATAACTCTGATACCCCCGTAAAAAGCACTACTGAACTAAGCCCTAATGACACTAATGATGGCGCCAAGTTCGTAACTACAAGAAAACCGAACCCGTCCAAAATCAGTCACTCACAAGAAAGTTCAGTCGAACTTCGGTCAGAAGTTCTAAACTCTCTCAAGGATGAACTACAGACCTTGATCAAGAACGCAGTTAAGAGCGAACTGAGTACTTTAAAGAGTCAGATATCTACGATCGAATCAACACTAAACTATTTTAGCACTCAGTACGATGACCTCATGAAGACCTTGTCATCCACTACGACTGAAATAAAAAACCTGAGGGATGAGAATGTACGTCTCCGAATAGACGTTGACCTGAATGCTGCTCGTCTACATAGCCTAGAAGAGGAGCTTGCACGCCAACAGCAGTGGAGCCGCCTACAAAACATCGAGGTTGCTGGAGTCCCTGAGTCCAAGGACGAGGACACAGTTGGGATTGTTATAAAGCTGGCCGAAAAAATGGGTATCTCCATGGCAAGCACAGAGGTGGAATTCGCGCATCGTGTTCAGGCGCGTCGGCCAAGCAGCTCGGCAAACGGGCGTTCCATCATCGCTCGGTTCCGTTACCGCTCTACGAAGGACTCGATAGTAGCCGCGGCACGTAAACACCGCGGTATTAAACCGTCCGACATTGGAATGGCTGCTAAAACGAAAAGTGAAAACTCGATTTACATAAACGAACACCTGACTAAGGGTAATCGATCTTTGTTCAAAGACTGCAAAATAAAGGCCAAAGAAGCTAATTTTAAGTTCATTTGGACAAAAAACTGTCGCATCTACGTTCGTCGAAACGAAACTTCGCCAGCCATCCCGATTATAACTTCGGCCGATCTGGTAAAGATAGGTTAATTCTCATTGATTGTAGAGTATTTAAAATTTTGTGTGTCCTATTTGTTGTTGTTATGTCATTCTTTAAAACTTTTTTACGGTACGCATTTATACACCTTATAAACCATCAAATTAACACATTTTCTCAATTTTCACAAGTAACCCATCTACCCTTTTTTAATAAACATTTACACAATTACACATACACACCACACAAACACACATTGTATATCCCCATCCTTTTACACACTAGTTTCCACACATATCATTGTAATCCGCTATTTGAAACGCTTTATAATTACTGGAGTACCTGTCTTTCACTATGGCTGTACAAAGTAATGGATTAAAGCTTTTTTACCAGAATGTACGAGGGCTTCGTACAAAAACAGATATATTTTATAATAACCTATTTTTATCTGACTTGGATATTGCTTTAATTACGGAGACTTGGTTACATGATGGCATTCTCGACACTGAGCTTTGCAGTCCTGACAGATACGATCTGTTCCGTAGTGACCGCGGTACGCTTGGCGGTGGAGTGATGATTGCCTGCGCGTCCCGCTTAGGAGCCCGCAGGCGGTCTGACCTTGACCGTGATAATCTCGAATGTATTTGTATAACTATACCTGCGCGTGCACTCGGCTCACAACATAATCTAAATATTATTTGTGCCTACATTCCACCTGACCGAGCACTCACGTTAAGAATGCAAAAATTTACTGAATTGTTGTCAACGTTTGTAAATTGTCACCCCGACGATTACTTTGTTTTAGCGGGAGATTTCAACCTTCCTTGTATTAACTGGAAATCAAAGCAACAAAATGTCCTCAAAAGGGGGCCTGTAGAAATTCAGAACTCAGCAAAGGAATTACTAAACCTGACTTCTTTCTTTAGTTTATCACAACACAATCGCTTTCATAACGCTTATAATAATTTATTGGATCTTATTTTTAGTAACACACCAATTTGTGTTGAAAAATCTACATCCCCACTTGTAAAAGAGGATATTTGTCATCCCGCTGTTGATATCTGTGTAAACGACATTATGATTCCGTCTATTATACCTCCAAAAAGAACAAACATTCTATTTAGGAAGGCGGATTACATAAATTTAAATAAATATTTTATTGACTATGATTGGTCGTTTTTAACTTCTATAAAAGTAGAAGATGCTATTAATGGCTTTTATTCTTGCATAAATGTAGCTATCTCAAAATATGTACCTCAAAAAACTGTTTCATTCACTCATACCTACCCTGTATGGTACAGTAATGCTCTTATTAAATTAATAAAAGAAAAAGCCAAATATCATAGTCGCTGGAAAAAATATGGTAACCCTGATGACTATGAATCTTTTTCTACATTACGTGCGCGCCTAAAAAATCTTGAAAAAAAATGCTATACATCTTACATTAATTTTACTCAAGAACAAATTAAAAAGACACCTAAATTATTGTGGACTTATGTAAAATCCAAAAGAAATAATCGTTCTAATTATCCTAATGTTATGGAATATAATAAGAATAGTTTATCTAATCAGCGGGACATTTGCAATTCTTTTAGTGATTTTTTCTGCAGAAATTTTGTTCAACCTGCGCATACTTATAGTTCTTTCTCTGATAGCAGAGCCCCGTGCTATGATATTATAGGAGGCATACAGATATCGGTCACAGATGTAGAGAAAATCCTTAAAAGCTTAGATTGTTCTAAGGGCGCTGGTTGTGACGGAATACCCCCATTCTTTTTTGTAAAATGTGTAGAATCGCTAGCAATCCCTATAAAAGTTATCTTTAACAGATGTTTCCTTGAAGGATATTTTCCCAAAATTTGGAAAACTGCAAATATTGTGCCCGTACATAAAAAAGGTACTAAGACTGCTATTTCGAATTATCGACCTATATCAATCCTCAATGTTCTAAGTAAAATAATGGAGAGGGTTGTTTATAGCCATATTTACCCACTCATATTTCGCCACATTCCATCGGAACAACATGGTTTTGTGCAAGGTCGCTCAACTAATACTAATCTCTCAACTTTTGCCAACGACGTTCTTCGTGGAATGGATGAAGGTTTTCAGATCGACGTAATATATACTGATTTCGAGAAGGCGTTTGATCGCGTTGATCACATGATCCTTCTTCGTAAGCTCCAAGAGCTAGGAATTCGTGGTAATCTTCTGAGGTGGACAGAGTCTTATCTACGTAATCGTTCACAGGCTGTAGTTGTTGCTGGACACCGTTCTGATCTTGTAGATGTTCCTTCTGGAGTCCCTCAAGGCTCTATTTTAGGGCCCCTATTTTACGCTGCCTACCTGTATGATGTGGGTAGTTGTTTTCAGTTTGCCAAATTCCTCATGTACGCTGATGATACCAAAATCTACGCTTTTATAAAAACTGAAGCAGACTCTCAGAAGCTGCAAAATGATATTAAACGGCTATGTAACTACTATCGCGATAATAGAATTGGAGTAAATTCTTCAAAATGTTTCCAAATTTCATTCACTCGTAAAATTAAAAAAATAACATACCAATATGAATTAGACAATATACCTTTGGAACATAAAAATAATACACGAGATCTTGGAGTAATCTTTGACTCGAAAATGTTAATGTCTGATCAAGTCGCGGCAGTGGTTGCAAAAGCTTACAGAAATCTAGGGTTTGTCTTACGTGTTAGTCGGCAGTTCTCCGACGCTGAATGTATTAAAGTTCTTTATTATTCTTATGTCCGTAGCGTCTTGGAATGCTGTTGCACTATGTGGAACCCACAATACATAATATATGAGCAAGATATTGAGCGCATTCAATCCCAATTTATTAAAACATTAAATTATCGCACCCATTGTAAAAGAGGCATGACTTACGAGGAATCGTGTAGGTTTCATAAGCTCATGCCGTTAAAGGATCGGCGTTCTTTGCTGCAGATGTTGTTTTTACACGACGTTTGCAGTAATAGAATTGATAGTCCCGAATTAGCGTCTCTAGTTCTTCAATTCAAAACGCCCTTTAAACGTACTAGACACACCACCCTCTTTCATGTTCCTTTCAGTCACACCAACTATGCCCAGAACTCTATCATCTATCGCACGCTAGATAGCTACAATAAGGTTTTTTCGGATATAGACATCTTCTCTAATAGCAAGGCATCTTTTAAGAAACAAGTTATATCTGTTCTTAATCATATATATAGCACGTTCCATAAAATATTCTGAAACTCAAAGAGCTACACTACACAAAACACTACACAAAACACAAAACACTACACTCTCTCCCTCACTCCCTCAAATATACACATTTACACAGCATCCCTCCTCCCCTTTCATTCTTCAAATGCGTACCTACTAAATTACTAAATTCCTTGAAAATCAATTATTATTTTGTATTGTGTTTTTTAATCTTTTTCTCTAAGCGTCTAATTTCTAATTTCTTAAATGTCTATAAAATGTGAATCTGTTATTGGCATTAAGCATTAGTTATAAGAGTTTGTATACATTGATATCAAGTGCTGTTGATTCTGTGATGAATAAATAAAAAAAAAAAAAAAAAAATAAGAAGAGCAAAAAGTAATCGAAAAAAAAAGTTACGTTTTGTTTTTGTTTTTGAGAATCGGGCTCAATGACGCACTCTGGGAGATTATAATGACCCTGGGAGAGACCTACGTCCAGCAGTGGACTGTTATAAGTTGATGATGATGATGAGACTTATCAAATGTAAAATATCACAAAAACTCGCAAAAATTCACAAGTTATTGTACTTATGCAGTTTTTATAAATTTAAAATAGGGGTTTTTCTTGGTCACCAATAAACCAATCCAGTACATATCGACTAGAGAGAATTGATTGATAACTAAGCACAAGCTGAAGTCAACCATACACAGCGGTTGTAAAGTTTCTTTTTTAAAACTCCACCAAATACATTAACTTTGATTAAAACCCGGGAAAAAACTTTCACCGAATCTAATAAAATTTTAATTAAATTTACAGTTACCCTATTTGTATCGGGTCGTCGATATTTTGACATCGATAGCGAGGCTAACACCATAGAACGAATTATAGTACAGACTTTATACATTTCACTCTGATAACACATAGTGAACAATAACTCAGACGAATAGTAAGTTTATTGATAAATTAATTATGAATTGAAAATCAATGAATCATCATCATCATCGTCAGCCCTTCTCATCTCACTGCTGGGCATAGCCTCTCTTCGTTGACGCCATTCGGCTTTGTCTTGTGCTGCGACCCACATACGACCTGCGATTTTTTTAATGTCGTTGACCCATCTTACCGGCGGACGACCTGCGTTTCTGATTCCATCTCGGGGCCACCACTCAGATCAATGAATCACACAAATCAATTGAAAAAAATTATGTTACACGATAAAAAAAAATACGAACGAAATATCATTATGGAGATGGAACAAGCATACATATGTCCCACCTGACCATCACACTAATATTATAAATGTGAAAGTTTGGATGTTTATTTATTTGTTTGTTACTCAATCACGTCGTAATGGCAGAACCCATTTCGATGAAATTAGGTGTGTTGGTATATTATGACCTGGATTTAAACATAGGCTACGTTTTGTTGACAAACAACGCGTGCGAAGCCGCTGGCAGAAGCCAGTTGCCAATAAAAAGCATTGCCTCGTAGGTCACGCACCTTAAGATGATGATGGACGTAAAACTACTAAAAACATAAAACTATTTACGAAGCAACGTCATAATAACGGCTTCAGAATGCGGTTGGGGTTGCCACGATTCTGCAGTGCATCTGGAATGTTTGCGGACGCGCGAGTAGACGACTTCTTTGCAATCGTGCGCAAAAGAACTGCATCCTGATGCGCCGGGTCAGCGACAGCACCAACATCATGCTGACAGTAGTTATTCATAACTTTAGCTCCAACATAATGAGACACTGGGTGAAGTCAACTTGTAGCGCAGTAGTATCTTTTAATTTTTCTAAATTATTAATTTTAAATTGTTGAATTGTTTTTAATCTGTATTTGAATCGTTTATTTAATTAATTAATATGAATTACTACCAACTGCACTAACATAGTTTTAAGATTTAATTTTTTACTAATAATTTATGGATGTAACATCTGAAATAAATAATTTTGAATTTGAATTTAAAGCGCAGAACATAAATAAAAGTCACATAGTGAAGTTATAGACACGAGGAAAGCCTCGTGTCTATAACTTCACTAAGTGACTATATGTATTTATATTCTGCGCATCGTAAGCAGTATTATGTTTCTTTTAGTATTAAATTTCCTCTATTAATGCGGGTAACTCAAGCTGTTTACACTAAATTTTCCATCTTCCAAAGTAAGTGCACTTTGGTGAAGTATTAATATCCTGTCGGAATAGACGCTTACGCGAGTTGAAAGGTTGTCGTGACAAGATTATCTGCCACGTTGGTTATTCAAGCAATATTATGAATGAATGAAAATTATTTCTTTATTCTGTACTAGCTGTTGCCCGTGACTTCGTACGCGTTACACTACTAAATGTGTAGGTAACCTAGAAATGAAGCTAAACTCGCTGTTGTAACTTGACCTGATACCCCATTTTTATCCCATGGGACCTGATTTATGGGCTAAAAAGCCTATGTGGTAATCCAGGTCATAATCTATGAACGTACTGAAACTTTTTTCTTCAAAATCAGTTTAGTTGTTGCGACGTGATTGAGTAACAAACAAACTTTCGCATTTATAATATTAGTGTGATTCCTTACGAAATAGAAATATACAAAGGCGAGCTTAACCTTTATAAGAGTTTTCTTCCAGCAAACCTTTGAAGATAGAGATAGTTGATTATAGTGTTAGGTACGTGCACGGAAAAGGATATAGGAGTAAACACCTAATAAATAACTACATAATACATAAAAAATATATATATATAATATATATATATAATATATACCAATACAATATTTATACATATTGAAAATAAAACCAATAGACTATACCTTAATACATAACGTACCTATTTAAACATGATAAACAAAAATATTACAAGGAAAGTTAAGCTCTTTGACTCTATGCTTAAACATGCTTAGTGATGGACTGTTTATTATACCTTACAAGCTAGACACAACAAAAGTTTATTGGGTGTTCTTATCGCTTAACAAAGCGATCTCTTCCAGACAACCTTTGGATGTAGAGCATCATTGCTTAACGGATTATGTTTCATTATTAAAACAGCCATAGAATGTCTACTATAGGTGGCAGCAGCAGATGTTTCTGCCAAGGCGAGGCTGAAAACCAGCGTACTGAGCCCTTGATATATTTACCACCACCCTCTACCTTAGTGCTACCTACGATAATGTACTATTGTTTCTTAGAATTAGGCCTACTGTTAAACTTACCTAGCTTTATTTAGTTCTTATTGTACCTACCAACTTCTGTTAGCATAATAGCTGTGTGTGTAAATAAATGGCCTTTTTTTATCTACGGTAGATGGGCCCTATAGATTGCCAGCCGGTCTATCTTGTGTGGCCTGCACCTAACAGCTCCCAGCAAACTCTAATACCTCTTCCTTCTAGTGGAGGATATAGTAACATTTCCTTGATAGGGAGCGCGATACTGTTACCTTATACCTCAATAATTACGTAGGCAGTTTTTTTTATAAATTACTGGCTGACCAAACCGCAGCTTCGCAAACGTAGTTTTTTCAATAATAACATTACCATCCTTCTGCCCAGTTGAGTAAACGGTAGCCTATGTTACTCAGGGATAATATAGTATTCTAATGGTGAAAGAACTTTTAAAATCAGACGAGAAGTTTTTGAGTTTACTCGTTACAAACATACAAAAATACAAATCTTTCCTCTATAAAATATATATATTTTTATGATAGCTAAGCCAAGATGATAGCCAAGCGCTTGACCACTACCTCACCTGGTGGTAAGTGATGGCATGATCGAAGATGGAGCACGCTTGCCTGGAAAAAACCTGTTCACTCTGGACTTGAAGACTCCGAGATTATACTGGTTCAGAAAAACATACGCCGGAAGTGAGTTCCACTCCAATATTAGTATAAATTGGCATGCGTTTGATGATCTCGCCTGACGGTAAGGGATGATGCAGTCTACGATGATATACGAGGAATATCCTTAACTTTTATATATAGGCATTTATAACAATGTAAATAATGCGGTATTACAAATAAAAATCCTATATTTATCATATGAAGTTATCTGAGATAGTATGGACCCTATGCGGGTTCAAAACCCGTCTGGATTGTAATGTTTCAGATTAATTAGATTTTTCATTGTTCAACGGTCTGTGTTATTCCATTAAAAACTTTAATAAGGGCAGTAAGTAGTAGTTGATTTTATCCGTGTTCTCACAAAAGCGAGTTTAATCGAATTTACGAACACTGACAACGACAAAGTTCTCAATTTTGTCACAGAGCAGTATTGTAACTAGAAAGGTTTGAGGCAACTTTTTTAAGCTTGTATCACTCTAAGGCCACCTTTATGGAGACACAAGTTGCGTCACGCAATGCGTTGTGCGGTGCGTCTCGCTGATGGCTCAAACATATGGCCATGTATGAAGGCGTTCATGTAGAAGCGTTTGTTTGATATGAAGCATCGCGGCACTCAATGCGCCAGATAGATAGAGATAAACGTGGCCTTAGATGATCGATTATGAAATAAGTCATAATGCAATGACGTGAGATATATCATTAATTTTACATTCAACGTAGGTATTGTACTTTTAAAAGACAGAAAAAAGAACTATTATGTACTCACCGACCGACTCAGGAACTTGGTAAAAATTATGCTTTATTATGCTCCCAAACACCACAAAACACATAGCCGACGTCGCTCAAAAAACTGGAAGGCTCAAGTCAGACTGGGCCGAATACGTGTGCCGTATGTCAGACACAATGTGGGTGAAGACCACCACAGAATGGCTCCCAAACAATGGACGACGCCCGCGTGGAAGGCCCAGGCAAAGATGGCGGGATGAGCTCTAAAACTCCTACCTTAAAGATTGGCTGTTACTTGCGAACAACAGAAACGAGTGGAAAGAGGGGAGATAGGCCTTTGCCCTGCAGTGGGACACAACAGGCTTATAATAATTAAACATCAGGTATACGCTTGTTCCGTCGCCGTGTATTATATTAAAACAAACTGTATTATGTACCTACGTTTGCGTTTTTACAAAACGACTCAGTTAGCGTACAACGAAACGTAAGGAGCACATAAATACTGGCAAATTCCACATTCTTAGAAGTTCGCCAATATCTTTAATGCGCTGATACAAATGTCTTTACACGAGTGTCATTTGTTGTGCTTATAAATATTAAAAAATTTCACCGTTTTTTGTCAATAAAAACATTTCCCTCCTGCTCAATCGGGTAAAATTGGCCTATATCAATCCCGATCATAACTACTTACATACTTACTAAATTTCATCGAAATCGTTTCAGCCGTTTAGTCGTGACAAACAGACAAACACACACAAGTTTGGATTAACTGTCAAAACAAGCATAGACAGAAATATCAAGTATTATTTAATCACATAAATCACATATATGTACATATACATAAACTCTATGTGGGTATTGAAAAATACACAAAAATAAAGGTTTAATCGCTGAAAGCGATCTCTTTTAGATAACACTTGGATGAACCGAAGAACATAAAATCAAAAGATGGCAGTGGTTAGAACCGTATTTTAAAACTGTGCTGTTGTAAAAGCTACCGCATGTATAGCGTACGCCGCGTTGAGCTACGTGGGCAACGCAACAGAGCAAGCGTGAGTGTGTTGGTGAAGTCATCAAGCCACGCGTCTGTACGTAGCGTGGCCGTGGGTCACAATGAAACCACGGCTTTAGTGTTGCCATAGAAAAACTTTTGTAGGGTACTATAAAATATCCTGTGACTTCGCTCGGGTCCACTCATTATGTCATTGAACACCTATTTCGCAAACTTTCGGGAAAGTTCTGATGAATAGACTTTTTGTAATGTGAAAAGTTTCAGATTTATGAATATGAATTGAAAATTTGCAGAAACGTAACTTTTATTGGACTCTAGTAGAATTTATTTTTATTGCCTCCTTGTATATTTTTTACAAATGAGACTGAAATAAAAATAAAAATTGTTATGTTCAGACCAGTCAAGAAATTAACCTTGCTACCACAAAAAAGTTGTGTTAACTTATGTTAACTTATAATTATTTAACGCGTGTTTAAAAACATCCTTATCAATATTTGTTTAGGATTTTTTCCAAACAGGGTTTAGCAACTTTTTTGTGGTAATACCATATATGTTAAAAAATCGTGCCAAGATAATAATTTAGAAATAATTTATTTATTAACAGAAAAGTGAATACTCACCTAAAAATTTGAGATTGAAGAAGAAAAAGAAGAAACCCTCCACATATGGACACAGAAACCAATGACACAAAAAAAATACTATTAATATAAACTAACTTAAAATTATAAGTGTAGTGGTGAAAGGGTCCTCAGCTCAGATTTGCTACAGCATTGATTACATTGCAGCATTAAGATTGGTGCTACCTGCCAAAATAAATGCTGCAAAATAAATCACTAACATTTTCACGGATTTTTATACTGTGATGGTAGGTAGGTAGTATATAAAAAATATGTATATATATATACAACCAGTTTTTTTATGTACGACATTAATTTAAAACACGCATTCAGAATTATAAAATTATTAGTCATAAATTGTGTTTTTTGTTACTAAATAAAATATTTTTCATTTTCAGTGTATAAACTGTTTTTAAAGGTGTTTTAATACCGGCAGCTTGAATATTTTATCGTGTGAAGTGAGATCTCCAAATCAACTTGGGCAAATTGGCGTTGTATGTATGTATGTATGTTTGTTTGTCCAAGGATATTTTTCGAATCCGATCATCATAAAATTTGGTATGATGGCACAATTTTGGTGTGATTCAATGAGCTAAAAATGTGGGGGCTGGTTGAGCTATTAGAGTTCAAGAGGGGTAAAAAAAACAATATGGGACTATCTGGCCAACTGGCATGTCTAATAAAAGGTCTATGTGATTACATTTTGACACCGTGTTTATTTTTAGTTTAAACTTTGTAGTTTTTTAAGTTATTAGCCATAATAAAAACTGAATTTTGACAAAATTCACATGGTACAAATATAGGCAAAAGTCTAATATCCAGAATAACTGCAATTTCTACCTCAAAAAAGTTATCCAAGTTACATGAACTCCCGAAACCTGTAATTTAAATGAAACTGTAGGTCAAGTAAAGTGGTTTTAATTTCGTGGCACTATTTTGATAGTCAAATATTACGAATAATTTTGTTTTTTGTTTTTATTGGAGACTCGCGAGATCTCAATTCGGGGCAAACCGTTGTCCAAATATCGATACATTTCCAATAAACAATTTTTATCGTAAATCGGCAGTGCCTTTGCGACGATGCCGCTTAGTCAGTTTAACAGGTACCTTACAGGAAGGTTGCTTACATGATGAACGAATAAGATTTGTTTAGCTAATTTATACAGGCTCTTTCATTGATATTTTCGGGCTTGAAACTAAGATAGTTTGAAAATTTTCATTTTTCAATTTTACTACAATATAAGCCGTACCATACCCGTGTTTTCATTTATTAATGTCGTACATAACAAAACACAGTTATAACCTTTCGAGAAAACCAGTGAAAAAAACAAGTGAAACGAGATGCAATACGACAAAATAAGTAATATGTACTTATGTGTGTTGCTATATATTAATGATGATTCTATCTCGCGGTAAAAATAACCATTTCCAAAAAGGTCAAAGGCTGTTAATGAAACAGTTTGAATCGCAGTGGAAACATTTGCAATGCCGTTTGTAGTGACAGACGGTCGAATAAATTATGTAACGTGACACAACGCTGTTTTTAATAGGGTTCGGGCTTTTTACAAGCTTTATATCTATGTACCTATAATATGTAAGTTAATCATCATCATCATATTAGCCACGTGACGTCCACTGAACATAGGCCTCCCCCATAGCGGCCTGCACCCAACGGCTCAGCAACCTTTAGGGGGGGGGGGGGGCGTCCGATGCTGTGCTTTCCAGTGCTTGGTCTACACTCGAGAACTTTTCTGCCCTAACAGCCGTCACGTCTTCATATAAGTTGCATACTCAAAACTCACAAAAAATAATATAAATAACACGATTTTAGCTTTCAACCCACCGGGTTATTGCTGAAAACTAGCGACAACAACGTGCCGCAATCGGTCGCGAAACGTCAAATTTACTATGAGAAAACAGACAGTTCTATCTGTTGCCGTTCCTTTGCCGGTAGCGCTAGTTTCTACGTGCAAATTTACGTTTCGAATACCCCTCAGTTCAACTATCAAGGTAGATCATGGGCAAACATTTTTCGCATATACCATCACAATATATACCTATAAATTGAAACATCACCAAACACAATTTGTATATGACCATGATATTACCCTGATTTGCGAGTTTTTCAGTACCCAGATATTTCCAAACATACCACCAAACAATGTTTGGTACATTGGCAGTATAACGGACTTAAAAAAAACTGGACTTATTGATAAAATATATATCAATGTTCTGCCAACAACCTGTTCCAACAATGCTTACTTACACATGGGCGGTATTAAACAAGCTTAAACATGTTACTACAGTGTCCTGGACATTGCTTTGTAGCGAAACAGAATATTTAATGTACTAAAAGGTATTGAACCGATCGAAAACATTACTTTATTTTTATTTATTGTAAAGACCAACAGCCAGAATTTTAGAACAAAGTGTCTTAATTACATACGACCTAGATAGAGACCTGTCTCTCTCGATAGAACAAGTTTCTCATAAAATCATCATTATAATGTTGACGTTTTTTTTGTTCTCATTTTGATCCACAATCAGTTAGAGGACTATAAGCAGATGAGTGGGTTTATTTGTGGCGTTCGGGATCAAGACACATTAGTCCTTCTTCCATTCTTTTGAAGCAGCAAGCAGGTTGAGACATGGACTCTTTTCAGCCGCTTTGTGTTGAAATGATTTTCGATGATCGATGATGACATCGGTTAGTGAAGCTTTTACATTCACTTTTCAATAGATACACGTACTTGTACCCTTACTTCATACAATTATTTAACGTGGGTCATGTTTAAACTGATCAAAAAATAATTTCATTACTAATATTTAATATGGCCACATCACCTATAGTATTTTTAATAGTATAGTGTTATCCAAACACGGAAAATTCAAAGATATTTAATAACATCACAAAAATTTTCAAGCCTAGACGGGACTTTTGAGGTGGTTTTAATAATCACATCACGTATGTCACACAGTCCATTCCATCCAAAGGTAGGTACAGATCACTATCCAATAAAATCCAATAAAGAATTATTTATCTATCCATCTATCTATATACCATCCTCTGGGCTATGTCAGTGACTTTGATTTGTCTACGAATCTCCTTTTTACTGATTCGATCTTGTAGAGAAATACTAAACATGGCTCTCTCTATAGCACGCTGAGCGACCTTAAGCCTTATGCGGCCCATGTGAGAGACCACTTTTCTGTGTTTGTCATTACTGGTAACAGACACTAATCAATTATATCATTATTATACGGGATTTATCACGTACTGTTTTATCTATGCTTCGACTGACAATGTTTCTGTTTAATCCGTGAACCTTTATCACGGTGAGTGCGATCCGCTCCGAACAACGTATCCCGTATTTTAAAGACGATAATGATTGAAATGAATCACAAAAGTTTTCTAAGTAAAACTAATCAATTTTATTCTTAATTATTACATATGTATTATTAATTATCATATAAATAATAACATTCTATTATAACTCATATTTTTATATATAAATTCTGTACCAAATATTCCGTCCGACACATTAATTATAATTGTTTGTGAATAAATAAAACTGAAACTGAAAGACTGTTATTTTAACTTAATAATTAAGTGAAATACCACATAGACACATGCGATAAACAACGCCAATAGTATTTAGTCATAAAATGGTACAGCCGAAGTCGCAGGTACAAGCTAGCGTTACATACTGACGTTACAGCTATTTATCATCATCGTATATCGCTAACATTATTTCAAATCAATGTCTTTGATGGACGGGTGATTAGCGGCTAGAGAGATTGATGAAACAAAGAAGGGACAGATAACAGTGCGTGTTTTCAGGTGAATCTTTAATGAAACCACTTTATTGTACACCATACAAATTACAATCAAAACAGAGGACACAATGCAAATGGTACAATGGGCGGTCTTATCGCGTCAAAGCGATTTCGTCCAGACAACCTATAAGAATAAGAATAAAGTTAATTTTTCACCAAAAAAACGTGCAACTTACATACTAAATTTAAAACTCAATACCAATTTTAAGTAGGTACCTAAGAACTAAGGCAAGTACAGTGCAATAAAGTACATCCATTTTAATATTATAAATGCGAAACTCTGTTTGTTTGTAAGTTTGTTTATTTATTACCTTTTCACGACTAAACGGCTTAACGGATCGTAATAAAATTTGACTAATAATTAGCTCCTCGCATAGTATGCTCGAGAAGGGCAAAATGCTATCTTTTGTCTCAAAAAATCATCTTGAAGAGGTTGAAATAGGGGTTAAAAGTTTATATGAGCAATCCATAATTCCTTAAGTAAGGGATCTGAAAATTCATATTTAGGCTTTTGGTAAGAAATAAAGAAATACGTGTTTAAACTTTTTTGCAAAATCATCCCTAAAGGGGGGGGGGGGATAAAGTAAAGGGTTAAAATTATGAGGTATTCTTTAGATGCACTCCCTATGTACCATTAGAATATAGATAGATTGTGACCGGGATTGGGACATAGACTACTTTTTACCCAACTGCACAGAAAGAGGGTAATGATTTAATTGACAATGGTAATGATCGATAGTAATAACAAAATAATAATAATAATAAATATTGCTGGACATTTCACACAGCGCTATCTAGCCCCAAACTAAGCAGAGCTTGTACTATGGGAACCAAATAACTGATATAATACTTACATACATTTTTTTTTGTAAATACATACTTTTAATATTTAGAGAAACAACCAGACCCGGAACAAATATCTGTAAATCATGCAAACATTTTTGTTCCGCGGCGGGAATCGAACCCGCTACCTCCTGCGTGTCACCCGGCTATGTGCCCACTGCACGACGGAGGTCGTCAATAGATAGATCATAATGTAGGTAGGCACGTGGATACTTCCTTGTGTATACACGGTGAAATTGAATCACTGTTTTTCACAAGTGGTAACCATCGCCTATAACAAAGTATTGCCTCGTAGGTCACGCGTAGAAACGTGCCCTACGCACTGCCCTGCGGTTATTAGATTGAGGCATAGAGTACAATAGAGAATAAATTAAAACTAAACAATCTACTATCATAATAGCCTTTAAACTTTTTTTATAACTATTGTTTATATTATATTTTAAATTATGTATGTACATATGTATGTGGTACACCATTGATATCCTAGGTAAAACTTGCATGATCCAATCCATCCAAAGGTTGTCTGGTAGAGATCGCTACATAGCGATAAGACCGCCAATTGTATACATTCATTTGAATACTGTTAGTTTTAATTGTTTTGTATTTTGTAATAAATGATTATCTAATCTAATCTAATTTAAACCAAAACACAGCAATGCTGCTTAGCGGCAGAAATAGGTATGGTGGTAGTACTACAAGCTTCCACCCGGGCCTTTGCATGCGTGATTTGTCTATAAAAACTATGTCTCAATCCAGGTCATAATCTATTTAAATACCAAATTTTACCGAAATCGATCCAACCGCTTAGTCGTAAAAACTTAACAAATACTTAGACAATAAGTTACTTTCGAACTTTTAATATTAGCTGTGATATTATTATGGATTCATCTAAATCGGTTTTGGAGTTCAAAAGTTATCGTAAAAAAAAAGAAACGCACATTCATATGGTGTGTACAAACATACATGAACCCTGAAAAATATATAGACATTTGAGGGCCTTTGTGTACCAAAACAAAGTGCTAACTTAATTATGAAAATTCCTTGATGAAACCTCTCAAAATACTCATTAGCATAGCTCAAAAACCCCCGCAGACGAAATGATTTACTTATTTATATTGGATCCTGTCATTTGAGTAGATAAATAACATTACTCGGCCCAGCGAAGCTGAAAATTGTTCGTGTAAGGGCGTGGTGGTAGTGTTAGAGAGTAGCGCGACTTAAATAACTTTTAGGCTGATCTCTCACGCTGACCTGATCAGCGCGTAGCTAGCCGGCTCCCTCTAGTCGTTGAGAGAGAGATGAGCGCCGAAGCTCATCAGTGCCGACCGATAAGCGTTATTCAGAAACGCTTCATATTAATACATATTATATTGACCTATCAGCGCCGCCGGTCAGCGTGAGAAAAACACCTGCCTTATACGAGTATAAGTAGTTTAGGAAAGACGAGCTGAAAAAAGGTAGCCGTTGGGTTCAGGCCGCACAAGATCAGTCACCCTGGAAATCTATGGGAAGACTTAAGTTCAGGAGTTGATGTCTATTGCCAATATTATTTATGATGATTATGATGAAATAAGTAAAACTGGCATTCTGAGTTTTGTAGCGACTAGTGACAATTACGTTATAAATAGAGGTCTCCTGGAGCTAAGAACCGCTAAAATAGAATGATTAGAGTCGGCGACTAGACACACTTACTAAGCTGACTAGGGATACTAATACCACCACAGATAACGCTGTTGAAGTGGCCAAGTATTGGCAAAACAACACTTAATATTTAGTAATTAAAAACCATTTCCCACATTTTTCGAACATGTCAAGATCGTCTCGCCAACGCTTTCTCGGCCGACCCCGATTGACCTCGCTTTGCCACTTCAGGCGACCATGCTGTTACAATATTGGCTCATTTCTCGGGATATACCTAGTCAGGTCATAAATTCTGTCACATGTTTAATATAAAATAATTGAAACAAGTTTATTCATTATGTAACCATTTATATACCAAAATGAACTTAACAAAACATAGATTCTTATGACACTAAAGTTTATTCAAAATGACCTCCGTGATTTGAATACAGGCCTTCAATCTGCGCGGCCAGTCGTCTATCGCAGCACGAACAAGGTCCATGTCAATATCAGCGGCTGCCTTAATCAAGGATGTCTTGAGTGACTCCAAATTGGGATGAGGCTTTGAGCACGCCTTTTCCTCCTCGCTCTTCGCTCTATGAGCTGGCGCCGAATCTTGTTGGAATACCCAGTGCCTGTTATTGAACATGGTATGAGAAATAGGTTCCACAAGGTTCGTCAGGACTGTATTTTGATACACAACTGCATTCGTTTTTACATCTTTCTCACAAAAATGTACCTCTGTTAAGCCCCAATAAGAAACTCCCAACCATACCATGAGCGAGGATGGAAAATGACCTCGTTGGACACGCGGAATACGGTTGCTCGTCGGAATACGGTTCTTCACTACTGTGTGCGTACAACTTATCATTTTGTTTGTTGTAGCTCTCTTCTACGGTAAAAAGTTTTTCATCCGAAAAAAGAATTTCCCGATATTTTTTTCCCGCGTACCGCTTCAACAAAGCGCGGCATCTCTTCAGTCTCAGGTCCATTAGACGAGCATTTAAACGATGTCCTGTTTTTCTTCGATATGCCCGAAGCCCTAAGTCTTCATTTAACACCCTTTTCACCGTGGTTCTGCTTAACCCCAACTGAAGGGCCAACAGTTTCTGCTTACGTTTGGGATTTCTTTGAATTCGCGCCTTCACAGCTTTTATCACTGCTGGAGTCCTAACAGACCGAGGGCGACCACTTCTTGACCTGTCATCTACACTAGAGTCTTCATTGTATCGTTTGATGGTGCGATAAACGAATCTTTTGGTTATATTAAAATTTTTCAGTATGTCAAAAATTTGAATTGGTGCGTAACCGCAACGATGCAACGCAATAACTGCAACACGGTCTTCTTTAAGCGTCCACTCCATATTTAAAAATGAGTAAAATTCTAAAAAGTATACATTTTTATTTACATGAACAATTCGAAATTCGAATTCTATAAACTTTTTTGTGGCCAGCATTCTAAAAGAAAAGTTTTTACTGTGTGACAATACTTATGACCTGACTAGGTACATACCTACTACATGTTTTGTTATATACGACATTAATTGAAAACACATCGTATTTAACTGATTTTAGCAGATGATGTAGATTTTATGGGTTTAATATCGGTAGCTTGAATATTTATCCAGTAATCAACCCATATCTAATAAATGATTTCGTCGCCGCCTTTGTGTGGATACCGCTTAGTCAGTTTAACCGGTAGGTAGGTACCTATTGCCATGATGAATATGGTTTGTTTACCTATTTTATGCAGGCCGTTTCATTGATATTGTAGGACTTGATATTAAGGTTGATGGAAAAAAAAATAGTAACACATTTGAAAAAAATCTATTTTACAACACATTTTACATGCTAGCCATTAGCCATACCCGTGTTTTCATTTAATGTCGTACGTAACAAAACACGTAGTATATATATTTTTCTTATCCACGGATAGGGATGTTTAGAAGGACTTTGGGGAGACCTTTGCCCAGAAATGGGAAGAGCATTAGTTAAAAAAACTATAGCTACACGATGAAGAAAAATAAGTTTTCCTCCATATCTCTGACCACACCGGACATTTGGGAGCTTTGGATTTCGTGTGCAAATAATCTTTTCGGTTATATTACGGCGTCAGGCACATTCATTGAAAATGTTTTTTGTCTATAAGTTGTTTTTATGTGTTTCAATTTAATTTTAAATTAAATACATAGATAAAAACATTTATTTCGCATAGAAACTGCTGCAAAGACCACGGATGTTGCAACACAATCGAAACGTCAGGATAACAAATAAAAAAGGTACATACGTGATAAATGCCCGTTTTAATCAATAATTACCTATAAATACGTACAGTGGTCGCAAAAGTTTGAAAAACACTACTGCAATGGACAATGACCTACAGACGGACTACGTACATAAGTTTACGTGTATTTGGTGCCACATTTTTGTTGACACGAAATAAACTAAATTATTAGTTTTCACAGAAATTGTCACTGAATAGAAAAAAGCAGAGTTCAACTATCTCTATCTTCAAAGGTTTGCTGGGAAAAAACTCTTATTAGGGTTAAGCTCGCCTTTGCACGAGTCCATTTCGTAAGCTGTTTTGTCTGTAATCTATTTGTGTGTATATTAAAGAATAAAGGATGAAAGAGTTTGAAAACCTGCCAAAAGTTAACTGGAAGAGAATGCTATCTTGCATTAAGATTGCGTATGCACAGATTATTTTTATTTTGTGCAATATATAATTTTTATTCGTTTATTTAATTAATTAATTCATTCGCTCTCTATCCGTATGAAAAAGGATGCTCATAATTTTAGTGCTGTAGTTATACCAACATAATGACACAAACTATCAAAATCAGAAAAATATAGTGTCTATGCTATGAGTCCTGTGCCGAAAAATTACTCTCCTATCGGCCACAATTTTCGATTATTTAATTTTGACAATAATTGAACATTGAAGACACCTTGACCAGTGTTCCATTTACATTGTTCCTATTCATCTAAAGGTTGTCTGAGATATATATTTTATAAGGGCTATGAAAATGGGCGATCTGTCTAGAAAAAAAAAATGAATAATGCTGGAAATTTCACATAACCAGCCCTATCTAGCCCCAAACTAAGCAAAGGTTGTACTATGGGAACCAGATGACTGATTATTTACTTTTGATTTATCGTGAAACAATACCCCATTGCTTATAAAAAGGTGTACAATAAGAATGTTCCCTCTTTATTTTAAAGTTTTCTTTTTTGCTTATAAGAGTCCACTGTTTTTCATTTTGAAATACTTAATATAAATATCAATACACACAATATAAATATATTTATGTAATATAAACAAAGTGGTCAATAACTGCTCGTAAACTAATATATATATATAGTACTAATAGTACTATCTATATATTAGTATATATAGTATACTAATACTCATAAATATGTGCTACTATTATCAGTTACACGACTATTCAAATAAGATAGTGAATTGTTTTACAAATGCAACATTATTTGGCGGATCTGCAGTTTCAATAATCTCCGATAAATCATTAGGGTTGTCACCGATCAGCCGTCACGGTCAGCACAACAAGCGTCCGTGGCATCCTTGATTGACATGTATTTGTGGGCCCATGTTACGACAGGCAATTTACACGCCTGTTCGGTTAGTTTGGTTTTACCCGTCAAAATCAATGAGACTTTTTCACGGGCGTCTTGAATCAAGCTTTCTGTGTTTAAATAATGTATATATTCACAGAAAGAATGTTTTCATCCTATCTATTCGAAAAGAGGCGAAGATTTCCTCGATAAGTGCGCGCAAAATGAGTCATTCTGGCGCACTTAATAACAGTGTCGAAATTACTTTTGAATTTGGAATACTATTTAATTAAAAAAATAACACAATTCGCTTCGATAAAGTGCTGACCGGTAATAAAATAAAGGCGCCTGCCGACGCGGCATTGAATAATCAAATTAAAAAATAAAATACGTGGGTATTTGTTTTTTTTATTACATTCATCAAAATTATTTATGTAACATACATAAAAATATTTAATTACAGGCAATTAAAATTTGATTCACACAAAAAAAGATGAGTTCTAACAGTGAAAGTGAAATATTTACACCAGAAAGTGTAAAATTAATCGCAGCAACTGTCATAAACAATTTACTATCAAATAAATCGAAAGAAAAATATCTAAAAGCCTATGAAAACCTAATTACATGGATAAATTAAAATGAATCAGTCATCTTCAGAAACTGTATTCAAAGCAGCGTGAAATGTCACCATTGACTCAACATGATCATCAACCAGAGTATGAAGTTATTACAAATGCCCAAGTGATAAATAAATCAACGACATTTTCTATTTTTCTGTTACCAAAAAAACGGCATTTTATAATTTGGATAAGTAAATATAAATGTTCGTCACTACTAAAAGCATGTCTTATTCATTTTTCCTCATAGAGGCTGATGGAAAGCTGAGTGTGCCATATGGTACCAAAAATATTTAATCTCGAGCGACGTACTTTGAAACCTTAGCTTCGGACTGGATTCAATCAATTGCTTTCGTCCTCGATACATTATTTTGGTCCCTTATGACACAATCTACTATTACTTATCTATGTATAAATACGTGAAGAGAAATCTATTTACCCATTTTTAAGTTAATTGCGGGCACGGAGGAGTGTGAGATTTGTATAGTTAAGGTTTATATGGAGAAGAAGTTTATATGGAGAAGAAGTTTATATGGAGAAGACGGGGCAAATGCTAAAATGAAGCTAAAAAAACTGTGCACTGGTCTCTTTAAACATAAAAAATTAAACAGTTTAATAATCTAAAGATGAATTTGCTTATCTCTATTAATTATTTCCAACATACCTCGTGTTTTGTTATGTACGACATTAAATGAAAACATGGGTAGGGTGTTGTAAAATACGATTTTTTCAAATTCATAACCGTAAAAAAAACTCAAACAACCTTATTATCAAGTCCTAAAATATCAATGAAACAGCTTGTATAAAAAAGGCAAACAAATCATATTCATTCATCATGTACTCGTAAGTAGGTACCTGTTAAACTGACTAAGCGGCATCGTCGCAAAGACGCCGCCGATTAACGTTAAATGTGTTTATTTAAATGTTTCGATTATTGGATATATATATTCAAGCTACCGGTATTAAATCCACCTCTAAAATCAGTTAATACGATTCCGGATGTGTGTTTTAAATTAGTGTCGTAAATAACAAAATACGTAGTATATCATTTTCTGAAGAGGTGAGTTCTATTTCGTGGGTTTATAGTAGACAAAGTATTTATTTTCTCTTTACCCAGTTTACGTAAATTACTTCGTAAAAGACAAGTAAATGTTGTTTTATTTTATGTTGTTTAGTAAACGAACTGAAATGAACTGAACTGCAATTATCAGTTTAGGGACCGTGGTTCTACGAAAAAGAAAATCTACGAATTTTACGAGTCTATGACAGGAACTGTAAACTATTTATTTTTTAATAGACAATGTTAGGGGCCGTCCATTAATTACGTGAGGTGTTAAGGGGGGCGGGGGTCTAGCCCAATCTCGCCCAAGCTCACGTGGGGGAGATGGGGGGGGGGGGGGGTCAGCTAATATCACGTAATTTTATAATATTATTAATTTTATCACTAAAACTCTGGATTACGAAAGAAGCACGTGAGATAAAAGGACGGAGGGAGGGGGTCGCGTCGGGGGGGGGGGGGTAAATAATCGTCATTTGTGCAATATGAATTTATATTGGACCAATCTGAAAGTATATCCTTTCAATAAAAAATAATTTTCTAAATCGTTTGATCAATGCCGGAGTCCTGAGTTAACAATCATAAAAAATTATTCCTTTTTCTGAAGTCGGTTAAAAAATAAAATCAAATACTCGTTATAATTAAACTTACTGGCACAAAATTCTCCACACTAAGATTATCTGTATCGTGGATATCAGGAAATACGCGTATGAGTCGGTATAAATATTTGCACGTCATGTAAACATTTTGTCAATTTGACGACATTCGTGGGCGAACAGCCGGCTGAGACGCAGGAGGTTGTGGGTTCCCGCCATGGAACAAATGTTTGCATGATCTATTGATATTTCTTCCGTGTCTGGATATTTTTCTATGTATTATATGTATGTAATACACTTAAAAAAAATTATCAGTTATCTGGTTATCAGCTCAGCTTAGTTTGGGGCTACAAAGCGCTGTGTAAAATGCCCAGCAATATTTATTTTTTACTAGCTGTTGCCCGCGACTTCCTACGTGTAACACTACTAAATGTTTAGGTAACCAAGAAATAAAGCTAAACTCGCTGTTGAAACTTGACTTGACACCCCATATTTATCCCATGAACCTGATTTATGGGATAAAAAGTAGTAATCTAGGTTATAACTACGTACGTACTAAATTTCATCGAAATCGATTCAGCCGTTACGATTTTATTGAGTAACAAACAAGCAAATAAATAAAGAAACAAACATCCAAACTTTCGCATTTATAATATTAGTGTTAAAGATATTCTATCAGTTGTCTGGTTCCCATGACACAAGATTTTGAAAGAAGAGATTGGCATAGGTTAGGGCTAGATAGCGCCGTGTGAAATATCCCGTATTATTATTATTGAAACGCAAAAACTCAGGCCGCTGCCGTAATTAAATCTCATCAAATTCAAGTTTCGATTACTTAAATATTCTGCCGTTGATGCAACGTTCAACGTAACTGAATAATAATTGATGTTACCTTTATGTAAACAATAAAACTGCTGAATATAGTTAAAAACTAAAATCAAGGTACTTGTTCGAAGAATGGATAAAATATGACTACAAATCTAAAATCGATATCCCCAGTCCTGGGGGCCAACCTCAATCTCTTATAGATTTTAAAATAGTATTACACGTTTCGTACCATGACCCTCAATTATTAAGCTTACTTTATTATTGTAAAGGCGAAGCAGTTTTGGTGACGTCACCATAAATCGTTCACTCAAAACGTTTCACATTAGAGCTCAAATAAAGCGTAAAATTATCCTAAAAAGTAAGTAAATCGTGTTTATTTTCGCAATGTTTTATACTGAACGTGGTGTAATATAGAAAGCACTAAATATACAACATTATTAGGTTTATAACAGTAAGTGTAAGTGTTGTGGTTCGAATCGAAGTAATGTTGCTACAATCTTGAAACAAAACGCTCCTGAAACATGATGGTATTCTAAAAGATTGTGTTCGGCACCTTGGTTATAAATAGAATGGATATCGACTGCAAAATACAACTCGAATAGTTTGGCCGTCGCAAAACACTAGCAAAAAATGCCAAGAACGCATTATGCAAAACATAAACATGCCATACCCTATTTTCAACTTAATTGCGTGTACAATTTCAAAGAACTCCGAGCTTTATATGCAAAGTAGAAGGTTGAGAATGGTGTGATGTTCTGACGAAGACATTTACTACATTGAATGGGGATTTTGTTTCAAGATTTCCTTGGGTACACAAAGGGTGGAAGAAATATTGCGGGCTAAATGTAAGAAGACAGGCTCGTTGTACACTCGCCAAATGTAAGGTAGTTGATTTAGGGGTGTCGCGGACATTTTTTTGTGAAAGAAATAAATTGTTTAAGACGGAAAACATGAAGTTTGAGGACAGTAAGGTTCTGTTTGATTTACTTTGTTTATTTTTTGCTGAGGTAGGACTTGGCGTGATGACCTTGATGCCTTTTAGGATGGTGGGACGTGGTGGGTGATCACAAGCTATGGAGGAATGTGGGGGAGAACAGCAGTGGGAAGGAAAAGGTTAAAAAATATCGAGTTTATCTATATATATAAAATAAAGTTGGGCTAGTTACATACTTAATTTAAAACTCAAGAACGGCTGGACCGATTTTGATGATCTGTGGTTTGTTCGATTTGTCTCCGCCCCGAATAGCAAAATAACTATTAAAATACCAGAAAAAATCATGCAAAAAATGTATTTACAAAATTAATTAGCTCATACATAGATGCAGCTAATGATGGCCGATTTACAATTATACCGGCGACGTACATTGGCAGCTCGCGTCATATGCATGTCAAAGCGGTACGAAGTTTGCTGGGCCAGCTAGTTTTATATAAATTCTAACGAAACAGAAGTCAAATAAAATGTTAAAAGATACTTGATAGCTTAAATTGTTCTATTCTCACGTTTTGATATCAAATTAAAAGTTTTTCATAACTACCCCAAATCCTCAAAGTTATGGGTTATGGCATGTTGACACGTTTTCACCCTGTATAACTTAGAGACAGCCCTAAGCATGCAAATTTACCAAACTTTCAAACCCCATTCCAAGTTGAGGTCTGCTATTAATGTAGCACATAATGTCTACACTATATTCTCTGCTCTTTGGAACCTAAGGTCGGAATAAATAATAAGAGCAGGTTCCATGAAAGGGCTCGTCTGGGGAAGTACCACCACCATACCAATTTCTGCCGCCAAGCAGCATTACTGTGTTTCGGTATGAAGGATTTGGCTTCTGATGAAATTACTGGCACATGAGGCTTTGCACCTGTATGCCTCAAGTTGATGGACACAGGGTAGTGATGTTACTGTAAATCAAATTAGTTGGAAGTACATTTCGCGGATACACTTTTACACACACTATTTTAATAGTCAAATATTATAAATATGCCTTATTTTTTTGTAGGAGAGTCGCGAGATGTCAGTTCGGTGCAAACTACTTGTAAATAAATACAAACACAATCGAAATAGGTAGTAAAATACCCATCAGATAGTCAGGTAGATAACTACAGAGGTCCTGCACAATATTATCTTAATTTCCCTGTAGGATTGTATCACGTGTTTGGATACGCTCCAATATCCGTTGGATGTGACGTCATGGGTACAGCCGATGGCAAAAGTGGAATCGTGGAAATATGAGCCAGTTTTTGGAACATCAGATGCAAAAACCGGTTTTTCCTGACTAAACTCTACTAAATAAATGGGCAAACAACAGGCGTTCTCTAAACATTATCCGAACTCGGTAAATTTAAGGTACGATAATTATTTATAAAAAAGTATCTTTCGCTACTTGACGTTAACTTTTAATCTATTCTAAAGATCTTTAATCTATAATCCTTTTTCCTAAGGTAGCAAACCTTTGAAGTTGGCTGGTAGAAAATGTTTTTAGCATTAACCTTTTGTACGTAATAAGCGTGTTTTGTGTTATAATTGATCGAGTGAAGCGAGATCTCCAAATCAACTTGGGCAAATCGGCGTTGTATGTATGTATGTATGTTTGTTTGGCCGAGGATAACTTTCGAAGCGTTAATCCGATCATCGTGAAATTTGATACATAGGTAGGCAGTAAGGGCACAATTTTGGTGTGACTAAATGAGCTAAAAATGTTGGGGGGTTGTTGAGATATTGGGGTTCAAGAGGGGTAAAAAATATGAAAATGAAAATATTATGTTAAATGGGACGTCAAATGAAAGGTCTTCATTTTACATTTCTTCACATTTCGACCACATTTTTATTTTTAGTTTAGTCTGCAGTTTTTTGAGTTATTAACCATAATAAAAACTAAACTTTGACGAAATTCACAGAGTACACCAGTAATCCCACAGTGCTCTAATTTGGTATGCGTGTAGCTTTAGTAACACACATATAGGCAAAAGAATGAAATCCGGAATTACTGCAATTTGTACCCCAAAAAAGAGTAACCAATTTATATGAACCTAGTAATTTGAATAAAACTGTAGGTCAAGTAAGTTGGTTATTTATTTCGTGGCACTATTTTGATAGTCAAAGATTACGAATAATATATTTTTGTTTATATGGGTAACTCGTGAGATCTCAGTTCGGGGCACACTTGGTGTATTAAAATAAATAAATAAACTTTTTGTAATTTAACAAGATTGAAGAGATAAATTAACTCAATTATGTGGGTTCACACTACAACGATCTGTATGTTTACATTTTATGTTCTAAACCTCTTTTGTTGTTGGTTGTACGCGTTATTACAATTATGGTTCGGGATTATTGGCAGAATAATGGAGATTATTGTCTATATTCTAACATGTAACATTATCAAAATGATATAAAAACAAATGTAACCAACATTACGTGGCATTTTGTATACAAAACAGGATAAGAACATTTAGGTTCAAGATACATATTATGTTACTTCTAGTCTTAATCTAGTTCAGTTCTCAGAAACATGTTTACAATACTTGTTCAGGCAACACGCCGTGTAATTATACATTAATAATGTTACTATACACGAAATAATAGTAGATCATTAAACGAGGGGATAAAGTAGTGTCTTGCGTCACGGGCGCTATGTTGAATCCCGAACGTAACGAAGGAGTCCAGAGTTAATTTACGAGAGGAACGAGGGAGTTACGAGAATCCTCAGTGCAGAGAGGGATATAAGAAGGCCCAAGATGCAGACAGCTTTATCTACGAGGAGAATACTCTACTTTTTACACTTTCTGCGAGATAATAAAAACCAAATCTAGTCTAATCTTTCATTATAGGCTTGCGTTTAACCACGATCTTCCCTGATGGTAAGCGATGATGCAGTCTACAATGGATCACGCATGTCTCTACTAACTACGTTTAACAATCTACTATTTTTTACCATTTTCACAATGAATAAATGAAATTAATAGCTTATTGCGCCCACGCAGGAGTGTGAGATTTGACATAGGTGAAGTTTATATGGAGAAAGAAGGGGGTAAGCTATAATAAAAACTAAACTTTGACGAAATTCACAGAGTACACCAATAATCCCACAGTGCAGTTACACATAGCTTGAAGAACTGACGGTCGTTGGGGAAGATTTTTTTTCGAGTGGAGACCACGCACTGGAAAGCGCAGCGTAGGACGGCCATTTGATGGAAAGAAGACCTGATAAAGGTTGCTGGGAACCGTTGGTTGCAGACCGCACAAAGTCGGTCGCTCTGGATATCTTTAGGGGAGGGCTATGTTCAGCAGGGGACGTCCTTTGGCTGTTATGATGATGATAGTGAACTTTAAATTAAGCTAAAAAAATGAATTGCAACCAGTGACCAGCACTATCTAGTTAATATAACTAGTGTTTCGCCCCGAACTGAGATCTCGCGAGTCTCCGCTTAAAACAAAAAAATATTATTTGTAATCTTTGACTATCAAAATAGTGCCACGAAATAAATAAATAACTTGACCTACAGTTTCATTAAAATGGGAGTTCATGTTATGTGGTTACTCTTTTTTGGAGTACAAATTGCAGTTGTTCTGGATTTCAGATTTTTGCCTATATTTGTGTCACTTAAGCTACATGTACACCAAATTACAGCATTATGGTGTAGCTTGTGAGTTTTGTCAAAATTCAGTTTTTATTGTGGCTATTAATTCAAAAACTATAAAAACTTTACTAAAACTAAAAACGTAGTCTAAATGTACTAATAAAGTGCTTCTAATTGACTTCCCACTTAACCTAATAGTCTTATTTTCATTTTTTTACCCCTCTTGAACCCTAATATCTCAACAACCTCCCAACATTTTTAGCTCGTTTAGTCACACCAAAATTGTGCCATCACTACCTACCTATTTATCAAATTTCACGATGATCAGATTAACGCTTCGAAAGTTATCCTCGGCCAAACAAACATACAACGCCGATTTGCCCAAGTTGATTTGGAGATCTCGCTTCGCTGAATAAAAAATACTGCATAGGATTTTCGGGGCCCTTTTCAACAATATCCAACCTGCTGACTATATCATATCATAACGACAATACTATATTCTAGAACAGCTTTTCCTTTGCAATCAATGACCCCAACGTTATTTTTAATTCTGAAATACGGCCCTAAATATCTTACAATAAATACCTTCGAAACATCTCAAAAATTCAAAGCCCCCAGAAAAGCCAGCCATTGTTTTCTTTAAATTTCCTTTGAAATTTTCAGCAGCCACTTACGGCTGTGAATTTTTTATCAGTTACTTAGAGATGTGGCGTGAACACCTGTAGTAAATACGTGGAAGTACCTAATATGTTTTACTGGAAGTACCTAATTCACCTATATTTTACCCTAATGGGAAAATATATTTTGTATTTACAATTTTACACCTTTAGGGGAAGAATTTTGAAAATCCTTTCTTATTTCTTGCCTACCTTACAATATAAATGAGTGAGGCAGCCAGTATTTTGAGGACACTTCCGCCTAGTAGTGATCTGGAGCAGTTGAGCTATCTATAGATCGTTGGGGCTTGATACCGCTGTTTGAATTGGTCAGCATTATTTATTTATTTATTACTAGCTGACCAATCCGCAGCTACGCACATGTAGTTTTTAATAAAAACATTAGTTTTTGAGTTTATTCGTTACAAATATACAAATCTTTCCTCTTTGTATTTAAGTATAGATACACGTCTTATGGATAGTATGACCAAGTTAAATATTAAATTGCTTTTAAAAATAACGACTAATGTAACCATCCTTTCAAAACAAAAGATGTTTTCTGTCTCTGTGTAAAAATAGCACATGTATCCTTCCAGTGGAGGCTCATCCGGAGACAGTGAGGTCGAGCAATCACATAAAGTGCCTCCCGCTGAGGCGTAGCTGTAGAGTGCCTGTAATAGTTTAGTATTGGGGATAAACTGCAAAATTCTAATTTTAGGCGTTGTTTCAATAGTACAGGATACCAAGATCTTTTTTTACTGGTGATATTTAAGGAAAAATATACGCCGGAAGTGAGTTCCACTGCTTACTCGTGCTAGCGACTTAATTCGTACGAACGCGCGATCAAACATACTGATGCCAATGAGGAGTCCTAACTGACAATTGTACGATGGTTGCGCGAACGCTATTGAGTCTTGTAAAGTTTTTATTTTATAAAAATACAAATTTTATTTTAAGAAAATGTCCTAAAAATTCCTCAATCATGGTCACCCTGAAACCACACAAATACGTTCTTGAGTGATAAATGCGTGACATTTCACGAAACATTCGTTACCATTACCCGTTTACCTGCCTCTGGGACATACAGATGTTATTAATTGATTTATGCAAGCCTTTTAGGTCTATGGCGTAGATGTTCTACGGCGTAGAGGGTCTACAAGGCTACATATTTTCGTAGCTCCAAAGTGCTACGAAAAAATGGTTCAGCCCTAGAATTGTTTGTTATACATTAAATATTAAAGACTAGCTGTTGCCCGCTACTTCGTACGCGTTATACTCCTAAATGTGTAGGTAACCTAGAAATAAAGCTAAACTCGCTCTTGCAACTTGACATCCCATTTTTATCCCATAGGAACTGATTTATGGGATAAAAGTTAGCCTACGTGATACCAAATTTCATAGAAATCGGTTCACGACGTGATTGAGTAACAAACAAATAAATAAACAAACATCCAAATTTTCACATTTATAATATTAGTGTGATAAGGGATGAGGCTGGCAAGAGTTCATATGTTTAAAATATTCGTATAAGAAATATGGTAACTACATACCTACTCTTATAATCTGGTATACTAATTTTAGAACTTTTATATCATTTTTAATCGTGAACTGAGTATGCGTTTTTGGGATTTATTCAAGCTCAATATTTTGATTAAATCTCGAGTTTCCATTAAAAACGTGTGTTCATAAAAAAGTTCGTAATATTCGTAAGACGTCAGATGAAATTCGGATTTCTTAAAAATTTTGGTCTCAAAAATTTATTCAAAACATGATTTAGCTCTTGTTTTATGGCAAGCTGTTTCTAAGACATGTGCTTTGTCATCTAAATGCCAAGAATGCCCATGATTTATAGTGCAACTGATTTATGCTATTGTGCCCAGTCTCATCTCTAAGAGCTTTGTGTAGTAGATATGATGCGATTGTTATACAGTTGGTCAAAGGTTAAGGAATATTAAGCTGATGACAAACTAAAGCTACTGACATATCTCAGAAGATTAGCAAGCTGTAGGGATAGCGATAGCAGGGCAAATATTTCAAGGAACTGAATGCCGTTGGGGCAGAAATATTCTTTTTAATCAAAATCAATACCTTTTTATTCATTAAAAGCACAAGGATAACTTTGAAACGTCAATTTTACAGCCTGTTCCTTCGTGACCAAGCCAGAAAAGAAAGGCAAGAAACAAGGCTGGTTGTTCTTTTTAATGATCCTTGTAGAATACATACAGTAAAGAAAATAAATTGCGTCTAAATTGTAACATTTTTGTACGAGTTGGAGCAATTTCAATCCCAAGCTTCTCTATTAACGAAATAATCCGGTACATTATTGCCCAAGTAGGCTTTATTATAAAGATTTTGTTTAATTAGGTTTTTAAATTTGTTAATTGTCAATTTTCTTGGGAATTTTTATAAAAGCGTACATCTTGCTCTTTGAACGAATTACTAACTTTATGGAGTCTACAAGTGGCAACAGCGAGTTTATTTTTATTTATAGTACTATAATTATGATTATCGCTATTTTTCTTAAACAAATTATATTTTTGTGTGCATACATCAGATTTTTATAGATATACTAGTTATATGCCCGCGACTTCATCCGCAATTTTCTGGATCTCGACAACAGCACAACCTACCGGGTCCAATTGTGAATCTAAATCATTCAGGGGCCCACACAAACACATACAAAAAAAAACATTCAAATCGGTCCAGCCATTTAGGAGGAGTTCAGTGACATACAAACGTACAGTAGAATTATAATACATAAAGATTGACATCTCAAGTAGAGACCACCGACTATGTCAATGTCTAATTTTTGCTTGACAACGGCAAAGCTAAAAAGAAGGGGTATGTTTTTAGCAGTCTATGTTTGTACTCACGTTCTAAGGGCACGTGTCGCGACGTAGAGAGGTGTCCATTAAACGCCTTGTGGTGCAAGGTGAAGGTTGAGGGTACACGACCATGCAGTGGATCACCAATGAGATGGACGGACCAAAGCAGCACTTGACGGTCCCCTAAACGAGTGCACCAGAAAATCGGCAATACAAGAGGCGTGGCGAAGGGTTGTCAAGTGCGCCACTACCCCCAAAGTGACGACCACGACTACTGCCAAGAGTTTAACGACTGAGAAGAAGTTTGTATGCATATTTGTATTTACCTTTGTTCCACGGTAGTGCCTAAGTTCTTTAGATTTTGATGAATGAAGTGTCAATCGTTTGTTATTATGGTCCAGGTAACATAAACTACCATTGACATAGGTCGTGGGATATGGATATTATAATATATAGCGTACCACACGATTCACGCGATCTTTTCTACCGATACTTGCAAGATGTGAAATGAGTTAGGTTAGGTTACATGGCACTCTTCAAGAGAAATGTAAAGAGGTTTCTACAGGGTAGGGAACGCATCGACGATACTCCGGGCGTTGGCGGTGTCAATAGGCGACGGTGATCGCTAACCATCAGGTGGGCCGTAAGCCTGTTCCCCCACAAGTAACATAAAAAAACGTAGTCAGATTTCGGCTTTTAAACTTATATAACTTGTTAACTTACTTCCTCCGTGGGTTACGATTGAATAACTAATTTTTTTAAGTAGCCTCCGCGAGATTCGACACGTACATAAATGATTCGGAAGGTCGATGTGAGAGCGACAGCAATGACTGCAATATTTACTTACGTGTTTGATAAATGCTTGTGTGCGTCCTCTTGTGTTTTGATGTGAGCATCTGTAAAGAAAGAAGTTGAAATTAATTTTGATAGTCTAACGCGCAATAGGCAGCTTGACTACGGCCGACATAATAACGTTTTTTTACCAAGAAAACTTTCGTGATTTATTTCAATCATTATTTTAAATATTATCCCGTTCACGAACTGAACCGAAATATTGTCGGTCGAAACACCGATAAAACAGTACGTGGAAAATCCCGTATTTATAATAATGTTTAAAAAAAGGCTTATTAGAGACCGATCGAAACTTCATAGAATTGTTTGCTGCCGCAGACGCAGTTTCTTTATTTAATTAAATCGTTAAGGCCTGTGCAAACCCGATATATGTCTAGGTCTGGTGGTGTCTCTACATATTAAAGGTATCAATTTACAAAAAAATGTATAAAGTATCCTATCAGTTATCTGGTTCCCGTAGTACAAACTTTGCTTAGTTTGGGGCTAGATGGCGCTGTGTGAAATGTCCAGAATTATTATTATTATTAATACATGAGCGTGACGTGAGTGTGTACGTAGCGGTTGTAATGTATGAAATCCGGAAGATGTCAGACCACCTGCGTGGCACCTGCGTGGTGTTATAATAATAATAATTAATCATTGAATTCAAGTAACAATAAGATAGTTACAGTTAGTGAATAACTTATTTTACGGCCTATAAAGATTTTAATAATGACCCTTAGCCTAAAATACATATTACTAGTATACCAAAAAGTTCTATTTATTTACTACTTAAACACTGCAATTTTTCCCCGCGGCCACAATACTCGCTTAGGCGCGAGGAAATTAGGCAGGGACGTAATGTGACCACGTTACTGCTCATGCTCCTCCTCATGCCCTACCGCTCCACATTTTGTCGGTTTTTGTGCACGAGTCAAAGGACCGGCAACATGAATCCGAGTAAGCTGGCCACACGCATCGCACGCTTTATACCACTTCGAGCGCTCAGAAACAAAGTGCGTTTTGGACTTTGTAAAAATTATGCCACCGCTGACTATGACAACGACATGGTCAAATGAAACCACGTTAAAATTTATAGAATTAATTTATAAGTTATGTAGGGCTTGTCTATTTTTCGTTTTGTATTACCAGACATAACTAGGTACCTCATTTTTTAAAGTTGATATTGGTTGTTGATACAACTTGTCTCGTAGGTTGGTAGGTATCTAAGTATGGAGTTTTATTTTATTTCTATTTATTTAGTTAATAAAACAGGAAAAGAACAAAAGGTAGTCATGAAAGTGACGAGTAGGTAGGAACCTAATACCTTAGTTAGTATATTATTTCTATGTGCTAGTACACCTACTTACCTATTGAAACCTAGAGCCTATACCTATGGAGCGAATAATTGCGTACACAGGAGGGCGGTGTATGGCTACCTACGGCATTAATCGCGGCAAGATCGCGGCAGCACGAGTAGCATGAGCCGGAGCAGTGTTGCCGAGGGGTTAGATGTGACGTGACGTAGGTGTTCGGTATCCGTCCTCGGAAACGACGAAATACGATACCCTTCGGCTAAAAATCTTCTTTCATGAAGGTCGACAGATGTTAGGTTGGCACTCTCACCACGAATGAATTAAAATTAACCCTGTGGCGGGACTCCAACCGTGTGACCCTCAAATTAAAGTTGGTCTTCATGCGCAAGTACTCCGTAACTTCTTCAGCCTTCACGAAGTAATGCACATGGGACACACAAAGCTGCGTCAAGGGAGTTGCTGGTCTCAGCAGAATATGCCCAATCAGTGCGGTACCTCACTTGTTCTGACATATGAACTGAGTGAACACGCCACGCACACGCCATGCACTTGGTTGGCATTGTACTTAAAGGATATTAAAAAAAATGATACATAAACACATTTAAAATCGTCAATTAAGGTATGTTCATAGCGCCCTATCATCGAAAAGAGGTCTGCCTAAAAGTACCATTTATAATTAAAATTTAATATTAATGAAATATACAAATAAATAAAAATATGTCAAGTAAAGACAGTTGCCAATGATCTGTAGATAACGCAATTATTGCTCAAATACCCAGCCCAAGCGGATGTGACCCAAAATAACTAACTACACCGTCCAGGTGAAAAAAAAAGTATATAATCTTTACTTTTAAAATTTTAGAACAAACCCCAAAGGCTTGCATAAATGAATCTTGAATAGCTGTTAAATTTTTCATTGAATGCAAAATAATCGACTTTCAGCAAAAAATTAAATGTTTTATTCATTAATTTAATTTCGCTAGACTTAAAAGCCTTTTTCAGTTGAAGTCACTTTTGAGTTCCGGCATAGATGTGAAATAACTGGAAATGACATTATTTATGCTTATCTAATCGGTTCTAAGTAGTTTTAATAACATACCAGCATAGCAGTACAATTACGACATTTGCATATTTATTGAACTCACAGATCGTTTGGAACTAAGCTCGGAAGCGTAGCAAAAGTGAACTTGCATAGCAATACCACTTAGTGTTGCACAAATAACGGATCAACGTATATTGTACATTAAATATCAGAAGTAATCAGAACATAGCGAGATCTCAGTTAATCATTATTATAAATACGGGCTTTATCACGTACCGTTTTATCGGTGTTTGGATTGACAATGTGTCAATGTGAGGCGAGACACAGTTCGGAGCGGATCGCACTCAACCTGATCACGAATTGAACCGAAACATTATCGGTAGAATCACCGATAAAACGGCACGTGATAAATCCTGTATTTAAAATAAAGAAAGGAAAGATTTGTATGTTTGTAACGAATAAACTCAAAAACTACTGGTCAGATTTCAAAAATTATTTCATCATTAGAATGCTACATTATTCCGGAGTAATATAGGCTACTTTTTACCCAACTGCGCAGAAGGAGGGTAATGTTATTATTGAAAAACTACGCGTGCGTAGCTGCGGATTGGTCAGCAAGTATGTATAGAGAAACAAATAGACCCGGAATAATTATCTGTATAATAAAAACATTTTTTTTTAAATTTAAAATTATTGTTCCAATTAGAATTTAGAAGCTCGTACCTAGCTCAGATGTCAGAGACTTCATAGGACGTCTGTTGTTTTCAAGTATTTCACTATTTTGATGTATTTTCACATGCCTTCAAATTGAAATTGAGGTTAACTCATACTTTAAACAAAAGCTTGCCCCTTCCATTTTTAACTTTACCTCTGCATTTCAAGTTGGATATTGAAATTTCCCTGAAACTTCCGGCGGTTCCGATGTTTGACAGCGACTTGTAATTAAAAATGATTTTCAGAATGTCACAAAAGGTTTACATACAAAACAGGTGGTACGCGCCTGTTTACTGGTTTCAAGTAACAACGCCTTTGTTATTATACATTTTCGTCAGAGTCTATAGCCATCGAGAAGACCAGTTGGAAGTCATAATGATTTCTTGAGTATCATGATTTGCATACAATATATTATTATTTGAGAAAGCTTTGGACAATACAATTTTGCGCAAGGTCTGATCTGTTCGTGATCTTTTTGATAATTCTTCGTTTATCCTTAAAATTTATTTTTGATGTACCGAAATAAATTATATCAACTAGTGCATACTCAAGACAACCAGTGCAGTACATGATACAATACTAAGATTTTTAAAATCATCGTAAAAATTACAAGCTGGACGAGACTTGAACCAGTAACCTTCTTAATTCGATTTTCCCTGAGTTGTATAACAATTTAAAATAAAAATAACTATGATACAATATCTTTTTATTTTGTTTTGTCATATTATGTGTTCTATTTTTTCCACTGAGCTTTTAATGATTGACAGCTTATCTTCGCTGATTCGCATTGGTCGCAAGTTAACAAGAAACCCTACTAAACTTTTACTTGAAAATCGGCTGATAAACCTGTTTCCTATGTACTGTTACTTATTAGGCGATTCTGGGAATGACTGAGGCGCGTCGCGGTACAAGAGGGAATTATGATGTGACATTTTCAATTTGTTTGTTTGTAAACTGACTTGCTCGAAAAAACATTATAAAATAAATTATTGTCCAAATAACATTAATGTGAAAAATGATTTGTTTGTTTTATTTATTTGTGCTTAAGAACTCGGAAGAAGGCTCAATGTCACTCAGTGTGCTATGGAGAGGGCTATGCTTGGTGTTTCTCTATGAGATCGAATGAGAAATAAGGAGAATCGTAGATGAACCAAAATCACCGACATAGCTTATAATTAGATAAATAGATTAGTAAGCTGAGGTGGCGGTGGGCAGGGCATATAGAACTGACGGCCTTTGGGGTAGAAAGGTTTTCGAGTGGAGACCTCGCACTGTAAAACGCAGCGTAGAACGGCCCCACTAGATGGAAAGACGACCTGTTAAAGGTTCCTGAGAGCCGTTGGGTGTCGCACAATATCAGTCAAACCATTTTTTTTGTCGCATAGTTTTTGAGCTATGTTCCAAGATGTAGAAAAAAAGGCCGTCCCCCACTTATCTCCGAACTAAATACAAAGATATATGTAAAGATTATAGGAATTATAAAACGAAGTCTCTATCTAGAACAGCTTTTAGAAATCTGCCATAAATATATACATGGTTTCTGAGTCACATAACTAGATAGCGTCTATAAATATAGTTAAGTACGGTCTATTCTTTTGTAGAGAGAAACTTTTCTAGGGTTATTAATCAAGTAAAAACTCTTTACACACTCTTTAAAGCCAATTAATCTGCACGAGCAGCCTGTGAGTCCGCTGTTCTAAAAAGTCACTCAGTGCACTGCATGTCCAATATAATAATGGATTCAGGATGTTGGGGGGGGGGGGGGGGGGGGGTGGGGGGGGGGCTACCTTGATTTTGCAGCGCTTTGAACATGTTTGCAGAGGCGCGGGTCGATGGCTTACTACTACCATCCTGCAGGTCTATAGCTGGCAAAAACGACTCGCCGATTATGAAATCCTTCAATTGGGTTCTGATCGAATAGTCTATGAGAGACTATTTTTTTTTATACTATGGAAATGGAACAAGCCTATGGCCCACCCGATGTTAAGTGGTAACCATCGCCTATAACAAAGTTTGACTCGTAGGTCACGCTCCTTGGAAATGTGCCCTACGATGCACTTCTCTGCGTCCATCAACTTGAGGCATAGAGGTGTAAAGCCTCATGTGCTTGTGATTTCACCGGAAACCATACCCTTCCAACCGAAACACAGCAATGCTGCTTGGCGGTAGAAATAGGTATGGTGGTATCACTTCCCCGGGCGAACCCTTTCACAAGAAACTCTACTACTCTTACTAGGCTTAGGATTTGAGTGAGGGACTTTAACTTAAACTTTTATTAATATTATTTGAATTTTGTTTGCTTAATTGTGCCTATACTTTGTACTAACCCATGTGACATGTTTGAATTAAGTTTTTTTCTAACAAATATGGATCTTTACGCCTGCAAATTTAATAAATGCATGAATGAATTCATATTATATTCGTACAGACTTTAGTACTGTTTCTTGTAAAGTATAAAGTTTTACGTAGGTATGTGTACTGTGCATTGCTAATTGTTCGTCGTAATATTTAATTTAATTTTTCTCTGTTTCAAAGCTTCTAGTATTTAACACAGCATTATGTGATACGACAGCTCGTATACAGTTTAATGTGAATGCTCAGAGAATTCTTTATAAATTGAATAAATTCTGCGCGATATTACAATACCATCCGTACGATGCAGAACAAACGGGAAATGGATAGGAAATTAAACGTTCAATAGAAAACTGTGGGGCGGCAATATTGCAGAGGTTTGATGTAATGTTTGTTTGTATGTTATTCTTGTGAGATGATATTTGACCTATTTTTTCTCTGTCATAAACTTTCAAAGTCAAACCACTGTCAAACCACACTGACGGCAAGCAATTATGAGGTCTATGAGTTAGCACGAAGATCTAGAAGACACATATTCACTTATCTTAAAGAGGCCTGGATTATACTTACTCTTCACCTAAAACAGACGACGATAAAGTGTTCCATACATTAGCTGTACTTATTAAGAACGTAGAACTAAAACGGTGAGTGCGAATGGTTGATATATTAACTAGGTATGGATACTCAGCCGTGTCTACTTGTCCTTTGATGGAAAGGAGATGGTGGGATCAGACCTTGTGTGGCACCCAATGACTCCAACTTTTCTTACCAAAAGTCATCCTTCAAACTAGTGGGGGGATCCTATATTGCACTTTCTCCATTCAAGAAAATTTTTACCGCAACGGCCGTTAGTAAAATTGAGGATATAATATCATACTTCAAATAGAAACCATCTCTACCCATATGTTGACTATATATGAAGACACAATGTTGTATAAAAATATCTTCATAGTTTCGGGTAAAAGCTACAGAAATCAAGATAATGGAGGTAAAGTATCTCCATTATCTCATATTAGTTTGCAAAATGTTATCTTAAAATCTTACAACCTACAAATATTTTATCAAACCTAATTTGTCTCATAATCCTCTTATCGTTATATTTTCTATGTGCATAAATTTCAATACAACAAATGTTTTAAGCATCATCTATTATGTTGTGGATTGAGAAATTAATTTTTCAACAATTTTTTGGATTATATTCGAAATCCCGAATGCAACGGCATCCCCTCCTGTTTTGGAAAATTTATGCTTGAAATCCCCAGTGATCATTGAAACACTCACACCTGGAACAAATATCTGTAGATCATGCAAACATTTTCCAGCGGCGAGAATTGAACCCGCAACCTCCTGCGTCTCAGCAAGCTGTTTCCCTACCCTACTGCACAACAGAGGTAGGTGATTGGATATCAAACAATATTATTAATCATCATTATTATAAATACGGGATTTATCACGTACCGTTTTATCGGTGTTTCGACCGACAATGTTTGAGACGTGGTTCGGAGCGGATCGCACTCACCCTGATGAAAGTTTACAAATTGAACCTAAACATTGTCGGTCGAAACACCGATAACACGGTATGTGATACATCCCGTATTTATATAATAATTGAAATAAACTAGTGGTTCGCCCCGAATCGCCCCGAATCTCGCAAGACTCCCTTTTAAACAAAAAAATATTATTTGTAATCTTAGACTTACAAAATAACTCCACGAAATGCATAACCAAATAACTTGACCTCCAACAGTTTCATTCAAATTACAGGTAACGGGAGTTCATGTTAATTGGATACACTTTTTTAAGGTAGAAATTGCAGTTTTCTGGATTTCAGACATTTCAGACTTTTCCCTGTATTTGCGTCACTAAAGCCACACGCATACCAAATTTCAGCACTATGGGGTCACTGGTGTGAACCCTGTGAATTTTCACAAATTTCAATTTTTATTATGCCTAATAACTAATAAACTACAAGGTTTAAACTAAAAATGAAAACGAGTCGAAATGTACTCACAAAGACCTTTTATTAAACGCGCCACTTGACTGGATAGTCTCATTTTGTGTTTTTTACCCCTCTTGAATCCCAATATCTCAACAACTTTCAACATTTTTAGCTCATTTAATCACACCAAAATTGTGCCATCACTACCTATATACTAAATTTCCCGATGATCGGATAAACGCTTCGAAAGTTATCCTCGGTTAACAAACATACATACAACGCCGATTTGCCTAAGTTGATTTGGAGATCTCGCTTCGCTCGATCTATCACGAAAGTTTTCTAATGTAAGTAAAATTATTAATCTTAGCAAGTCTCACAATATTTTCTGTTTGAAATTTAAATTATTTAAGCTTGTACACATTTATAGTTTTAAAGTGTTAGCAACCCTTTTTACGAAACACGTGTACAACAAGCCTTGACCCTGACATATTCCCTTACAAGCAATTTCTTTGATAGTTCTGCCTAGACATTTTCATATTATACGAGGTTAAACTTTCGTAGAAGCGAAATTTACAAGAACTTTTATAAAATAACGATTATTTCTAACCCAACGTTTTTTAAGGTAGTGGACCTAAATAGTAAACGTTGAAAGATCACCAGTTTTTTGTTTGTAGGGTTCCGTACCTCAAAAGGATAAAACGGAAACCTTATAGGATCACTTTGTTGTCAGTCTATCTGTTTTTATGTCAAAACCCTTTATCTCAGGAACGCGTCTAGGTATCAAGTTAAAATTAAAATTATATACTCAAGTCTACAGTCGCTTAAAGCTGTAAGAAAATTTAACTTGTAAGTTAACGTAAAAAAACTCTTAAGAGAATAACAATTTATAGGGTACTTTCCGTTTACCTAGAACTATGAAATTTGGCAACTAATATCGTGTTATACTACAAGTACAGGGAACAATCTGAAAACTTAACATTTGTAATTAAATCATAACAAAATTATAGTCTTTATTTAAAGTACGTAATCAATCATCTTCCGTCCGTTGTAACGCTGGTCCAACGAAATAAGAAAAATCGCAGGACTAAACTGGGTAGAAAAAGCTAAAAACATAGCAACTAGGAAAAATTTGGAGGAGACCTATACCCGAAAGGGGCGTTAACTAAGTCATCAATAAAATAACACAAACCACATAAAAATGTATTAGTTTGTTAGGAAAATAAAGAGGCTATAATAATAGTAATAAATAAAAACAAACAGGCTTCTTACTCGTTGGCTTCGGCCCCGGTAATGCCTTTGTATAAATGTGTGGAATAATAAGTAATAATAAGAAGGTGGTACTCCTGGACTCGGCACGCATAGTCAGGAGATTCCTCTCTCTGCAGCCCTAGCCACCGATCGCTTCAGCCTTGCTTCGCAGTCAGTGATTTACCGTTTTTATAAATATATTTTATAATATAATGTTTATTTTCGTAAGATACTTTGTAGTGAAAATATGTATTTTTTATAAACGAGTTTGAAAATAAATATGTGTGAATAATAATAAATAATAATAAAAAAGACAAGAGAAGGACAAGCTAAGCAAGTACCTTGACTTGGCTCATGAGATTACCGCCATGTGGGATGTGGAATCAACGATTATCGTTCCGATAGTTGTGTCGGTCAACGAACTGATAGCGAAGAGCCTCGACTAACACCTTAAGAGGCTCTCGCTAGGAAGTCGGATCAAGGGTAAGATACAGAAGGCGGTACTCCTGGACTCTGCACGCATAGTCAAGAGGTTCCTCTCTCTGCAGCCCTAGCCACCGATCGCTTGAGCCTTGCTTCGCGGTCGGTGGTTTACCGTTTTTATAAATATATTTTTTACTATAATGTTTATTTTTATAAGATACTTTGTAGTGATAAATGTATTTTTTATAAACGAGTTTTAAAATAATTGTGTGTGAATAATAATAATAATCATCGAGGTTAAGCAACGGTATTCGCGGTCATAATTGCATAGAATCCTCGGTGGACGAGTCCGACTCGCGCTTGTCTGGTTATTTATTATTGATGATAGTCACCTCACCTGATGGTAAGTGATCGTGTGATCGAAGATAGAGCACTTGCCTAAAAGAACCTGTTCACTCTATTATAGAATTCTCTTCTATACTATGTAATATTTATTTCGCTGCTTCAAGATAGCCATTTTTCCCTAGCTAGTGTAATGTCTCTCACATGTACTACTTGTTTAAAAGTACCTGACAAGGCAGATGTACAGTTGCTTGCAAAAAATGCAACATAAATCTTCAAACGAAAAAAGAATTCGTTTTAAATAACTAGGTGTTGCCCGCGACTTCGTACGCTTTACTCTACTAAATGTGTAAACCTAGAAATAAAGCTAAACTAGCTGTCGCAATTCATTTGACACCCCATTTTTATCACCTGATTTATAGGACAAAAAGTAGCCTATGTGTCAATTCAGTCTATAATCTACGTACATACTAAATTTCATCGAAATCGGTTCAGCCGTAACGACGTGATTGAGTAACAAATAAATAAACAAACATGTAAACTTTCACATTTATAATATTAGTGTGATTTTATTAAATTGTTTACCTATTGTAATTGGTATTTTGTAAAAATTAATTATAATAAATAACGATCAATGCCATAAAATTTGGCACATTATTATTATTATGGAAACTCGTATTTCATAAAATAATTCTGAGAATTCTCACGATACAGATTCGAATAAAATGACACACAAAATTATGTTTTAATAATTCGGGGCTTCTTATTTTCCTTTGTCAAGATTTCAGCTCTTTTTCCCAATTTAGATTTCAGATAAAAAATATTTCTTTTCAAATTAAGATAACTGTGTACTTAGAGACACACCTGTAGTATCAGTAATATTTATTTTTTTGGGTCTTGTTAAAATTGCGCCCACCGCCTCACGAAAGTCGTCAAATAATTGGAATCTTACCTATCTTCTTCATCGTCATCATCATCATATCAGCCCACATCCACCCACTGCTGAGTATAGGCCTCCTCGCTATCACGCCACTCTCTCCGGTCATGTGCCAAGCGCATCCATTGCCTTCCCGCAACTCTCGCGATGTCGTCCGGCTGGTGGTCTGCCAACTAGTCTGCGCCCTTCTCGCGGCCACCACTCGGTTGCTGCCCTCGCCCATCTTCCGTCTTTTTTTCTTGCCAAGTGTTCAGCCCATCTCCACTTCAGCTGGTTGATCCTTCTACCCACATCCACGACTTTAATTCTGCGTCGTATATCGATGTTGGGTATATGGTCCAACAGCAAGATGCCTGATATGGCACGCTCCATTGCTCTCTGAACAACTCTAATTTTGTGAACACGTTTATTCGTAAGCGACCATGTTTCAGCACCGTATGTGAGAATAGGCAGGACACATTGGTTGAAAACCTTGATCTTAAGATATTGCGGAATCTTAGATCTGAAGACGGAATCAAGATTGCCAAAAGCAGCCCATCTATCTTCTTATCTAAATAAAATAAAGTCGGGTTAGCTACACCATTTCTAACTCAAGAACGGCTGGACTAATTTTGATATTTGATTTGTTTGATTTGTCTCGGCCCCGAATAGCAGAATAACTATTAAAACATCGGAAAAATTCACGCAAAAATAATATGAATTCAATTCATTTTCTCATACATAAAAAATAAATAAAATAAATATTGCTGGACATTTCACACAGCGCTATCTAGCCCCAAACTAAGCAGAGCTTGTACTATGGGAACCAGATAACTGATAGAAAACTTATATACATAGATGCAGCTAATGATGGCTGATTGACAATTCAACCGGTGACGTACATTGGCAGCCTGCGTCATATGCATGTCAAGGCCGTACAAAGTTTGGCGGGTCAGCTAGTAATATACATATATATTATAGAAACAACCAGACCCGGAACAAATACCTGTAGATCATGCAAACATTTGTTCCGCGGCGGGAATCGATTAATTCCCAATGCGGCTCAAACCGCATTGGGAATTAAACCCGCCACCTCCTAAGTCTCAGCTAGCTAATCGCCTGCTGCGTCATCCGATGCGACATCCAAAAATAAAGGCCGATTTGATATCTCTTTCGGAAATGGCTGCGGGTCCTGGGTTAGAAAGGGACAACAAGAAATATCTCGAGACGTCACCAATACAGTATTTGTGGTTAGATGGCAAGCATTACTCGTATGCAATAGCACAACATAAGTTTAAAAAAGTGTTTGTTTTTACATGCCAAAATAAATTTCACATTTCTGTGGTAAACATTTCACAAATGTATTTATTATGCTCATCAAAGTAACCCCTTTCATTTTTGTGCGTATATTATCAAACACCCTATATTACATTTTGAAATCCGTGGAATACCGAGACGGGTCAGCTAGTAATTAGAAAAATGCTAAAATCTGCTAAACCCCATAAAGGCTTTTCTTTTTTATTACTTATGTAGCTGACCCGCCCGCAGCTTTGCCCGCGTTACAGTTACATACAACTGATTTCGAGATGTAGAAAAAATGGGCTGAAGAAAGCCCCGGTAGTTGCAAATTTATTATTACTCATAATTGCTACCCTATTTGTCTAAAAATCTCAAAAAGATTGGTCTGGAGGATGCTGCGTTAGCTGAATTGTTTTTATGACTCATCGTTCCGGTCTTATTTATCTTAAAGAAAGAGGGCTGGAGGATGCTGGGGTAGCTGAAATTTTTTTATGACTTTACCTGCCTATGTGACTTGAAGAGAGCGAATTTATTTTTATGTCTATACATATATACACACACACCCTTACACACACCACACATTACTCACCTCACACACGCACAAACACCCCACACACACATAAACCCTCACCCCAATACACACATAACCTTTATATTCCTTATTTTTTTTTTCAATTAAGTTTGTATCAAACTCTCTGTACCTACTCTTGAATGTCAATGTCTCCTATAGTCATAAGGTCGGGCACTGAAAAGTGCGACACAGTTTTTACTTCTGCATTTTTCAGTGTTTTTCATGTATGTAGCTAGATATCCTGTGTGCATTATATGTGTTCAAAAATAAATGATTGATATGTATATGTTTATCTTAACTAATATTTTAAAGAAGTAAGAGGCCACTGACTTCTGTAACGCAGGTCTTTGCCTAGTATGTACGTTGATTATAACCTAGATATCAGCTACTTTTTATCCCATAAATCAGGCCCCATGGGATAAAAACGGGGTGTAAAGTCAATTTGCAACAGCGAATTTAGCTTTATTTCTGGGTTACCTACACATTTAGTAGTGCAACGCGTACGAAGTCGTAAGCAACAGCTAGTAAAATATATATACACTTTCTATGTCCCAAAGTATAACAAAGTCGTTACAATCCAAGGGTCTTGCAAACACGACCCCTGTTTTTCTTCATTGAGTCTCAATTTAAGGCCCCTTTGTTTCGCTATACCGTAGAGCACTTGCGATGATAGTAAGATAAGAGCTTTAGACTCGTTATGTTTGTAATCTTGATGCAAACAGACCCTTATGCACAAGAGGGCTAGTGATAGAGAAAAGTAGTTATTTTGTTGGCGTAAGATTCGATGATAAAATTAATAAAAATATTTGATCAAGAGAAGCGAGGCCTCTAAATCAACTTGGGCAAATCGGCGTTGCATGTATGTATGTTTGTTAGTCCGAGGATAACTTTCGAAGCGTCAATTTGATCGTCGTGAAATTTGGTATACAGATAGGTAGTGATAGCACAATTTTGGTGTGACTAAATGAGCTAAAAATGTTGGTTGGTTGTTGGGATATTGGGGATCAAGAAGGGTAAAAAAAATTGAAAATGATACTATTAGGTCAAGAGGGACGTCAAATGAAAGCATTTCATTAGTACATTTAGACTACGTTTTTATTTATAGTAAAGTCCTTATAGTTTTTGAGCCATAATAAAAACGGAACTTTGACAAAATTCATAGGGTATACCAGGGTACACAGTGCTGTAATTTATATTTTATGTATACGTGTAGCTTAAGTGACACAAATATAGGCAAAAGTCTAAAATCCAGAATAGCTGCAATTTGTACCCCAAAAAACAAAAACCAAGTAACAGGAACTGCAGTTACCTGTAATTTGAATGAAACTGTAGGTCAAGTAAGTTGATAATGCATTTAATGGCACTATTTTGGTAGTCAATGATTAGGTACATATCATATTTTTTTGATATTATGGTAGACTCGCGGGATCTCAGTTCGGGGCGAACCACTAGTATTATAAGTTATGTATTTACAAAAAAAAAAGTATATATGTATTCCAGACATCTGGTTCCCATAGTACAAGCTCTGCTTAGTTTGGGGGTAGATAGCGCTGTGTGAGATGTCCAGTAATATTTATTTATATATAAGTCAGATTTGACATCTATTGGCATGCTGTGATAACTATGTACGAACGTCTGCACAAGAAATAAAAAATTAACCACTTAGTCCGGCTTACACAACGATCCCTAAACGTATTTAGCGACTAAACATGTTTAAATTTTACGTATTTGTATGATTTGAAAACTCAATAAATATTATTTAGGTCGTAATCTTATAAAGGCATCGTTACGAAAGTCGCCCTTAATGATAAATAGGTATTTATAATGTTATCCATACCCTATAACAATGAGTATAATTAATAAGCACCAAGTTTCACTTCATATGAAAAAATTACACTCCGAAACACTAGTAAATCCGGGATCAATATTTTGACAGGACGATATTACAATCTTCACGAATATTATATTATGAAGGGAAAGATTTGTATTTTTGTATGTTTGTAACGAATAAACTCTAAAACTACGGGTCCGATTTCAAAAATTATTTCAATGTTAGAATGCGACATTATCCTTGAGTAATATAGGCTATATTTATTGCTAGAAAAACCAGTAGAAATCCTTACTAAAACTTCAATAATGTAATCCGTGGTGTAAAACAATTAGTCATAAAATGTCTTTCATCGCATGCGTTGCGGAAACTATAATATTATTAGAAATTATAAAGTAACTCTCTGTCTGTTTGTTACGTTTCCACGACTAAACAGCTGGATTGATGTCGATGAAATTTGGTATATAGTTAGGTTAAGGAGATATAGGCTACTTTTTACTCAACTCTGCAAAAGGCGGGTAATGTTTTTATTGAAAAACCACGCGCTCGAAGCCGCGGGCGGGTCAGGTAGTTTGCTTGTAGACACAACACACAACAACACTGTCAATAATTTTACATTGAGTATACATGTATTACAGTATAAGATATAAAGAATGAAGCTTATACATTGAGGTAGGTATATAATGCCATGTCTGTATTAATCAGATTATACAAATACATTTCCACGAGTGTAGTTCAGTAAGATAATGTGAAAGTACACGGTAAGGGGGTTTTTTTATAAAAAGGATAGCGTTTGACCACGATATCGTAACGTAACGTAACGTTTGACGCGCGATGATGCAGTGTACGATGGTACACGTTGCCTAGAATAAACCTATTCACTCGCGACTTGAAGCCCCCTAAGTTGTAGTTATCAGGAAACACAGACTCAAGCAGGGTTGGTGATAGAGAAAAGTATTTATTTTTTTGGCGTAAGATTGGATTAGCTTCCGATCTTGTTAATAACTGTAGGTAAATTCTTTTCTACTATTAGGTAATCTTTAGTTGTCTTACAATCCTTAAGACCCGTGGACCTTGATTAGGATCTAATATCTTCGATACCAAACCAATACAACTCCAAGTATTTGTATACGTGTAACAAGGGTCGGTGATTCTGGTATCAGAAAACGATATACGTAGGTTGGCTAATTAACTGGAATTAGGTACGCTTTGATGTTTTAATAAAGAAATACATTGAATGAGTATGGAAATTATTTAACATTAAAATTGTAACAGGGTTAAAATGGGAAATTTCGTTGGATCAAAAAATAATATTATACAAATAAGCTAACGATTAATCTCCGACGATTAACGATTAACGATATCTGGATATGACTGGATGATATAATGGATGGACTCACAGTACGCAGACACATGAAAATATCTCACAATCAGGTCATAGAAAATAAATAAATAATGTTTGACATTTCGCACAACGCTATCTAGCCCCAAACCAAGCTTGCACTATGGGAACATGACAACTGATAGAATACTCAAACATACTTAAAATGTATAGAAAAACATGCATAACCGGAAAAAATATCTGTAAATCATCCAAGCATTTATTCAGCGGTAGGAATCGAAACCGCTAAGTTTCGTTTGATGCATGCACAATTTTTGCATAGTAGTTAGCATTTGGGGTGGCGATAGAGAACGTCTAAGAGAAGCATTATTAATATATAAATAGGTACGGAATTTATCACGTACTTTTTAATCGGTGTTACGACCGACTGTGTTTCGAGTGGAGCGGATCACACTTATTCTGATTAAAATTCACGAATTGAATCGAAACATTGTCGGTCGTAACACCGATTAAACGGCACGCGATACATCCCGTATTTATAATAATGATTGAAATAAATCACAAACATTTTCTAAGTCTACGAGTATCTTTATCTTGACCAAATGGTATCTTTCCAAGCAAAAACCGACAAAGAGGTTGCAAGACGAACATTTCGATACTGGTTTGTCTGTGACCATCCGCAATATTCTGTGAGGCGAGCTTGAGCAAGGCACGTTCTACTTTCTCTTTCGCACTTAGCATTTTAATCTGACAAAATGGTTTTGAAGCTTGGATTCGCACACAGACACGCATCGTGAGAAGAGCCTTGGTGGGGTGAAGCGCAGCGTAGGACATCCCCTCATTATATGGTAAGACCAGATAAAGATTGCTGGAAGCTGTTGGGGGCAGGCTGCATAAGATAAGCCACTCTAAAAATCTATGGGGGAGGCCTAGGCCCGTAGCTAGAGTTGAATTTAAGGTAGGTCAGCGTTGGTTACAGGTAGGGTAGAAGTAATAATTTTACTTGATCTTATCTGGTTAATAGATTTTCGTCGTAGATAGTTGACTTGTGAAGTTGTGAGTGTGAGTGAGCGAAGTATTTAGTTGTCGGGAGGGGTGATAAATAGATAGGAGTAAAACTCAGTTCAAATGCTAGAAACACCATTTATGGGCTGAAAAAAGAATGAATACTCAAATATAATTGTTAAAAATCGTGGATAATTCGGAGTTGTTTCGATGTCACTACGCTAGCAGTATTTTTATGAACAAACAGTTAACTTAGCATGTTATCTTAGCTGATGGTATTTTTTATGGTAGGGCATTAGTATTTTAAGGTAGGGTATATTCCTATAATGCCCCCCTCCCTAGCTACGGCCATGGGGAGGCCTATGTTCAGCAGTGGTTGCCCTGTGGCTGATATGATGATGATGATGATGATGACTATAATTCTTAGGAGCAGAATAGGTTCTCTAAAAACAATTTACTAAGAATTCTGATCATAGCAAAAAAGCATTAAACCTCCGTACTAAAAAGTACCTTCACCGAAAACCTTTCTAGCGAAGCACGTCATCAAGTCAGTTGCCAAAAATTTCTTCAGAAAAATACGTTTTTCCTCAACCCAAATTACTTGATAAAAACCGTCCGTCCATCTGTCCCGATTACAATCTGACGACCGAAGTGGAGAAAATGTAATTTACAAATTTTAACCTGTCAAATTCCTATATTCTATTTGATGAGGGTACTTTTATTTTATTGACAGTTAGGATCTTTTTGGCCACTTTTCGACGATTGTATTTGGCCCTGGAGAATTAGGGTGTAGGGAAATGTTGTGAACAATTCCTTCATTATATCGGCTATTTCAGCCTTCAGTAGCTTTTTAAAATTAGTTTTGTCCTGTTCAATGTTAATAATGCGTTCAGGGCGCTGTTGCGGCTTCCGCGCTTCTGTAGTGCCTCAGGCATGTTCGCCGAAGCACGAGCAGACAACTTTGATGCCATCTGGCGTAAAAAAACAGCCTCACTAATGCGCACGGTGCGCGAGAGCAGCAACACCATCCTGAACGTCATTGCCAATAAACTCGACTGTCCTCTGATGTGGAAGCTCACGCAGAGGACTAAATCGCAATTAGTGATTAAGTACTAACTCCTCTAAATTTAAGCTTTCACTAACAAAATAGATCCATTGTTATCTGATAAAATAAATAAAATAAATAAAAAAAATGTTGAATTTCTAATATATACATTGTGAATCTCTAGTAGTTAAGGTGTATTATTATAACACCTACACCTGTAATACAGGTTTATGAACCTACTTCAGGCATCAGTCTTTCATAATGTTAATTGGCATCCAAAAAAACTAGTCTTTGTAGTTTAGACATAAACAGAAGACAAATAATTTAATGAATTATATATAAATTACTAGCTTCCGCCAGCAGCTTCGCACATGTTGTTTGTCAACAAAAAGTAGCCTCTGTGTTAATCCAGATTACAATCTAAGTACATACCAAATTTAATTGAAATCGGTTAAGCCGTTACGACGTGATTGCGTAACAAACAAACATCCAAACTTTCGCATTTATTGTTGGGTATTACCAAAATTGGAATGAATGAATAAATGAAAATTATTTATTCCTCACAAACTAGACAAAACAAATGAAAAACAAATGCCATTCCTGCTGAACGTAGGTCTCTCCCATAAACTTCCAGAGGGACCGATCTTGTTCGTCCTACACCCAACGAGTCCCAGCAACTTTTATCAGGTCGCCTTTCCATCTAGAGGGACCGTCTACAATCATTGCAGAAGTCCTCCACTAGCTGTTATTATATCTCTAATTTTCGTAACTACGTTTGTGTTTTTAATAATTAACTAGTGGTTCGCCCCGAACTGAGATCTCGCGAATCTTCCAAAATAAATATTATTCTTAGGGCGACTTTCACAACGATGCCTAAACGTATTTAGTGGCTAAATCAAACAAATACTTCAAATTTAAACATGTTTAGTCGCTAAATACGTGTAGTGATCTTGAGCATGCCGACTTTAATCTTTGACTAATAAATTGGTGCCACGAAATGCATAACCAACCTACTTGACCTACAGTTTCATTCAAATTAGATGTAACGGGGATTCTTGTTAATTGTATATCCTTTTGGGGTATAAATGGCAGTTATTCTGGATTTCAGACTTTTTCCTACATTTGTGTCACTAAAGCTATACGAATACCAAATTTCAGCATTGTGGGGTCACTGGTGTACCCTGTGAATTTTATCAAAGTTTTGTTTTTATTATGGCTAATAACTGAAAAACTACAAAAATTTTACTAAAAAAAACCGGAGTCGATATGTACTAATGAAGACCTTTCATTTGACGTCCTTGACCTAATAGTCTCATTTAAATTTTTTTTACCCCTCTTGAATCCCAATATCTCAACAACCCCCCCATATTTTTAGCTCATTGAGTCATACCAAAATTGTGTCATCACTACTTACCTATATACCAAATTTCACGGTGATCACATAAACGCTTCAAAAGTTATCCTCGGACAAACAAACATACATACATACATACATACAATGCCGATTTGCTCAAGTGAAAATAGAGATCTCGCTTCGCTCGATCAATTATAACTAGTTTTTGTATATTTATGTTTGCATATTTATATTTTATATAATTATGTCGAATAGGTTTATGTATTTATTCTTTGTGATTGGAGTTTGCCAGCCTTTTTATTGTTTCCTGAGGTCGGCAGGTAGAACATGCTCTTTGCATTAAGCCCATCTTTCGTACATTTCATATGTATTTTGTGCAATAATTTAACTTCGGTAGATAGTAGGCCTAAAAATCCTCTTTTTTAAATCATACGTTCAGAAAAAAAGCCTATTCATCAGTTTACCGAATCCAATTATAGCAGGTTCCGACAAAAGTCCTTTCAAAACTCCTAAATTTAACATCAAAGAGAAGGGATAAAAGCACATACGACCTCATTACTGCTAGAACAATCAGCCTGTGTGATCACAGAGTGAGGAAAATAAATTGCTTGCCAAGGGTAGATACGCTCTATGTATATAAGTAAGTCGGTGTGAGCTTTGGCGGTGAAGTTGTGGTCTACGTTTTGAACTAGAAAATCATAATCGCTGTGAGCCTTTGATGCTTAAGAAGTTACGGGCAGAGTTTAAGGTACCCTATCCTGCTTGCTCAAGTTATAGACTAAGAACTACTGATGTGTTTACTATGTTCTAGCAAATAAACGTTATCCTATCTTGAAAACGTAATAAAGCTTTTCGTTGTAGCTTGATGTATTTATTTGGCGTTACCGAGGTTTCAACAAAATTATAAGTAATTAGTGATTTGATTTAAACGGGTATTTATTGCGTATGCACATTTTTATTTGTTATCTCGACTGTTTTGCAAAAGCCGTGGTCGCGGTTAGGCTTTAAATTATAATTTGTGAAAATAATCACTGGCAGTAATTTTATCTTTGATTCATTTAGCTTAATTGGCCAAATGAGCGAATACAAAAATTAAGATTCTAAATCTTATTTATTATTTCAGCCCGTTTGCGCCCACTTTTACCACCATATCCCGTTAAAATGCCATACAACTTTACTCACCCTAGGTTTGCTTTATTTAAGGACTATCTATGTATAAGCAGATGGTCTAATACGCAGGCAAAGACCCGCAACAAACAGATAAGTAAGTAGTAAGTAAGGTGGCAATAATTACTAATAATTACTTAATATCGTGAAATAAATGTTTGCATTGTGTGAAATGTAACGATCAATCTTACTTGATTTTCGCCTCTATCTTGGTGCCATTATTTATTTTTCCGTGCCCTACGTGCAAGATCATTAGCGAATGCTACATCAAGGTATTGTTGGGCATAATGACGCAGGTATCATTTCAAGATTGATATTATTGTTCGCGTAGGTAATTCGATTTGTGTAGGATAGATGTATTAATAGGTTGGGGAAAAAGTATTTTCGCATTATGTATATATTAGTATGTATGAACTTGTAATAAAATCTCTTTGGCTATACTATTTGTATCTGGCTGATTTTGGTATCATTCAAAGTTTAAATTTTAAAGAAGATAATTCCAAATTCAAATTAGGAACATGTGTGATTTTTATTTGTTTTTCGTATTATAAAGATGAGTGAATCTAATGAAGAAATTCGATACATTTTAAAATCTTACTACAAAAAAAAATAAAAATGCAACGCAAGCCGCGAAAAAAAATTGCGATGTTTATGGACCTAGTGCAGTGTCTGTGAGCGTAGCACAAATTTGGTTTAAGCGTTTTCAATCCGGAAGTTTTGGTGTCAAAGATGCACGTCGCTCTGGTCGCCCTATTACGAATAAAATTGATGCCATTTTTGAAAAAGTGGAGCAATATCGGCATATCAGTAGTTACGACGTAGCTGAAGAACTGAAAATTGACCACAAAACAGTTTTGGCGCATTTGGAAAAAACTGGGTACACAAAAAAGCTCGATATTTGGGTACCCCACAAGCACACTGAAAGAAACCTAATGAACCGTGTACTCATTTGTGATTCTTTATTACGACGTAATGAAACCGAACCATTTTTGAAAAAACTGATAACTGGTGATGAAAAGTGGATCACGTACGACAAGAACGTGCGAAAAAGGTCGTGGTCAAAGGCCGGTCAGGCTTCACAGACTGTGGCGAAACCCGGGTTCACTCGCAACAAGGTGATGCTGTGTGTGTGGTGGGATTGGAAGGGCATTATTCATTATGAGCTGTTACCACCAGGCAGGACCATCGATTCTGAACTTTACTGCGAACAACTGATGAGATTAAAGCAAGAAGTTGAGAGAAAGCGACCGGAATTAATCAACAGAAGGGGTGTGGTTTTTCATCATGATAACGCTAGACCTCACACATCTTTAGCCACGCAGCAAAAATTAAGAGAGTTTGGTTGGGAGGTGTGAATGCATCCGCCGTATAGTGCTGACCTTGCACCTTCAGATTTCCACCTGTTTCGGTCTCTTCAGAATTCTTTAGGCAGTGTCAGGTTAACATCACGAGAGGACTGTCAAAACCACTTGTCGCGGTATTTTGATCAGAAGCCCCAAAATTTCTATAGCAATGGGATCATGCCCCTACCTACAAGATGGCAAAAAGTTATCGAAGCGAAGAAACTTTTTCCCCAACCTAATATATATGTATAACTAAATGACCTACCCGCGGCTTCGCACGCGTAGTTTTTCAATAAAAATATTACCGTCCTGCGTAGCCAGGTTAAAAGTAGCCTATATCCTAATCCTGGTCATATTCTATTTATATATAAAATTTGATTTATATCGGTTCAGCTGTTTAATCGTGGAAACGTAACAAACAGACGGAGAGCCAGAGTTACTTTCGAATTTATAATAATCAGTATGGATGATTCATTTAGAAATATTTAGTATCTATACCCCATATGATTGCAACTATATAAATCCTATGATAGGCATCCTCAGATCTCTTACTCAGTACGCAGAGTCGTGAAGGTATCCCACAAGGGGGTCAGTCAGAGGTAAGACCCAACACGTTTGATAGATGCCCGCTTTTTGCATAGAAGTTACGCGTCCACGTGACAGGTTGCAAGCGCATCACTTATTAGAATACTAACCCTTTGTTTTTCTGTACCGTTTATAAGCACGTGTAAAATGTGCATATATTTTTTCGAGGAGAAAAATCCATTGGTCCACGGCCGGAATTCAAACCCACAATCCCTAAATCAGAAGTCAGATCAAGCCACTACGCCAATATGGTTCTCCATTTCGTTATAAGATATTTATAAGATAATGTACGCGTACCTGCTGCCATATTCCCAGGTCAAATTACCTCAAAAGGTGACCTCAAAAGTAGGAGGTTGACAGTACCAGCACAAACTGATTGTTAATACTATTAATCTGATTAATTTAAATTTTAACGACAACTTCGATTTAAATCTGAAACACTAATAAACAATCCCATCAACTTGCAAATCCTTAAAGCGAGTTTTCAACTTAATAATTACTTAAGTTTGCTTTGGCTTAACCTAGAGTCTTCTAAAAAGCGTTGGCCGTAACAAACCGGTCTTAAATTGTCAAAGACCTCTCAGAAATAATATGATGCTAGTAAAATACTGAGTGCTCCAAAGTAATACCTACGCGGTGCGCTTAACGCTGCCTTCTATTGACGGCACTTATGGGGCCCAATTAGTGGACGGTCAGGCACCACCTTCCTCAATCATTCTAATATTACAGAATTGGCAGGTTATTTCTTCCATAACCAGAGCATAATACTTTCATAAACATTCCTCTAACAATAGCACGAACTCTAATCCATTAGTTTCAATAGAACTACCATCTGTCTCACCTCCATCAAGCAATATTCATAGCGAATTTATAAAATTTTATGTACATTCCATGGTTCCAGTTTAATCTGCCGTCCAAGTATTGCTTATGCCGTAAAGCAACGTCTCTGTTTGCCACATGTACGAGCGTCGTGTTGGGTTGCGAGGGCACGCATCCGATACACGCGTTTGTTGGTGACGTATCAAGCCACGCATCCGTGCGTAGCGTGGCCGTCGCTCGCTGTGGATGATCTCGCCTAAATCTTTATACAAAGCGAAGCTACACGTGCATAGCGTGTCTGTGCACATCAATGAAAAGCGCCAACTTGAGCATGCCTAAAAACCCTAGTTAATAAAACAAAATACAAATACAACTTGTTTTAAAACGTTTGGTTTGTTTAGTCACTTGTAGAAACTCAACCTATAGTGAACTGAGTCGCGTGACAACAGCTCGAGTAAGTTTCAAATACAGCGCCACATGCTCGCAGCTTTTATTGTACTAACTTTCTATTGTAAAATGTGTCGGATTTTACAATACAATAAACACGCTTCCCACAGTTGGTACTTACGAAATACTATTTGATTCGTCAAAAAAAATCAAATAAGCCCAAACTCGGGGGGCCATTAATCATTGAAGATTTCCACTATTGATTCTACACTGTGGAACTCTAGGAGGTGGACCTTCTTAATCCATAGTACCAAATTATTGATTTGTCATTCATTCACTTGTAAAATTTTAAATCGATAAATCAATAATAGGGTAAAATCAAATTACTAGATTGGTTAACACACTTAATACTTCGATCAACAATACAGCTAGATTACGGGTCATAAATAAAATCAAAGCTAAATGCTATCTGAAACATATAAATACAAAAAACATATAAATATACAGCTACATTCGTTTACCAATAGAATGAGACAAAGGATTTAAATTCAACCTAATCACAACCACAGCACCTTGTAATAATGTCACAAATTCTTGAAATGTTACGATCATTCCTCTCAAAAACAAAAAACAAACAAAGTAATAATTACACCTGTTACTTAAAAATGAAAAGACGTAGGTTATATAACATTTATTGTGAAATCAACCTTATGCAGCAATAAATAAAGTACTTTTTCCTGTTATTGTCTTGCGAGCTTTTGTTTTGTTTCTGTTTGCTATTGGCGTCTATTGGCCCAACGCTATATCATGCTGGCGCCTCACATTGGCTATGTTGGCTCCAAGTTATACTGTTGGATCCAACACACCAATGTGAGGATCGATCTTTGAACGTTATTGGATAAAAACGGAACATTGCGTCCAATAGCCAATGCCAACCCGACTTGTGTCGGTTTTTTGTACAAGTTCAAAGGCGAGGGGAGTGAAGTGTGTAGGCGGGGGGCAACTTGGGTCCAACGTCACTTCTCGATCCACACATTGGTTGCATCAGTACGCGCTCTGCCGATGTGAGTGTTGGACGTGCTGCGATATGTTTTCTCTGAACGCCGAGTGGACGAATGAACAAGTGTTGGAGTTCATTGAATTATATCGAGCAGAAGAAGCACTGTGGAATCCAGCTAATAAATACCACAAAAATAAAAATGTACTAGCAGATTCGTGGGAAAGGATTCGAAAAAAGATGTGCGTGGAAGATATGACTGTTGCCGATTTAAAAAAGAAAAAAGAATCTTTGATGACAACTTATAGATATCATCTCAAAAAATACAAAAATTCTGCTTCCCCTAGTTGATTCATAAAATATTCATAAATATAACAAATAAAATATACCTATTATAAAAATACAGAAAATTTATTTGTATAAGACATGTGTACAATGAGGATGATATAGGTATGTATAAACAAAGGTAGTGTGACAAAACATGTCTTGAAAAGCAATATAGGATCAAACTTACTTTATTCGATTAGCGTGCATTTTTATCATCCAGAATCGCCTTTTCCTTGGCTTCTTTTTTCTTTGAGTAATTAAATAATAATAATATGTGCTCAATGCGTGGGCGTAAGTAGCCAGAGCGAAAAGTGTCCCGTCCGACATGACTTGCTAGCAATAAATTTGACGATTAAATGATACCTGCTCAAACGTCCAACCTTCCAATGCTCTTGGCATGAGTGTTTGCCCAATTATATTGGAGCCAATATGAGGCCGCAATCTTGGTTGCAATTATTGGCCATTCTATTCGTAGCCAACGTTGGAACCAAGTCATAAGCCAATGTGAGGCGCCAGCATCACACGTTTGACGTTGGCCAAACATTCTTAGCGGTGGTTTAAAATCGGTAATATTGTTAAAAAAATTATATTAATCGTCAGTTTAAAGCTTAAAATATAACTTATTCCACATCTATTTACTGAAAGTAAGACACTCCGGCTGATAAATTGCATTTCCGGGCATTATTTTTCCAACTTTTAAATGCGCATTAAGGCATTGTGGTACGTGTTGACGTTGGCTGTGTTTCAACCTGACTAAACAAAATAAGAGCTCACGCCGCAAGTGAGCTGTTATTTACCGGGACGGATTTTTTGCGCCGACCCTTTATCTATTTAGGTGTATTGTTGACCGAAGGTTAAATACAAGTAGAGTAGTGTGTCGATACTATCAATAGTAGTTAATTTATGATTGATAATGATTGTAGTTCACCTGTCAGGGAACACGCCAATACATTTTTGGATGGTTGTGAGGCGATAAATGGGTATTAGTCACGTATTTACCTTTTTATGTGTAATCCTAAGTTATTTTCCATTTTTTTCTTCGCCAGACGTAGTAAAGACAGGTGGACTAAGGCACTAACAGAGTGGAGGCCGAGAACTGGGCATCGAAATAAGGACTTTCACCAGAGAGATGGGTCGACAGCACTAAGAAGTCCGTGGGTCTTACGTGGTTCAGACTGGCGCAGAATCGGGAAGAATATATATAACTTACATAAGCTGATTTTGACGCATCTGGAGTCGAGCAGAGATACTTCAAATCCTGTGTACCTACTCCGGGCGCCTGCAAAACATAAGGATATTTTCCTCGCTCCTGATTTCTAGCAGGAATTGTGTTTCGACGCTATAGGCTATAGGGAGGCGCCAACGCAGAGAAAACCCTACCCTTTTAGTATAGTGTAGTTTGATATTCTATTATGTATATGTCAGTCTATAAATAATTATAGTTATGGGCCCTTGTATTGACGAATTGATGAAATTGATGATGATGAAACCGAAATAACAGAAGAGCGAGTCCCTCTAACACAGGCATTTTTATAATTAAAAGAGGGTAAAATCCATGAAATGTACCTATATAGATTAAGTTTACTGAAATAAATATATCACACTATTATTATAAATGCTAAAGTTTGGATGTTTGTTTATTTGCTTGTTTGGTACTCAATCACGTCGTAACGGCTGAATCGATTTCGATGAAATTTAGTATGTACGTAGATTATAACCTGAATTAACACATCGGTTACTTTTTTTCTCATAAATCAGGTCCCATGGGATAAAAATGGGGTGCGAAGTTAAGTTGCAACAACGAGTTTAGCTATATTTCTGGGTTACTTACATATTAGGTCTTTACCTATGAAATTGCCGTTTTGTATGGAATAAGTGAAAGTACTTATTTTTTTAAACTTTTTTATTTCTGTTAAAGTAATCACCCATGCAATCGATGCATCTTTGCCAACGCATTGGCAGTTTATTGATGCCCTTCTTGTAAAAATGAGCGGGACGGGAGGCAACAAACTCTTCAAAGGCATTTTGTACTGCCTCTCGGGAATTGAATTTTATACCCACTAAAAAGTTGTATAAATTTTGAACAAAGTAATAGACGGTAGGTGCAAGGTCTGGTGAGTATGGCAGATGAGGGAGAGCTTCCAACCCCAGCTCTTGCAGCTTGGAGACTGTCTGTTGTGCAGTATGGGGTCGCGCGTTGTTGTGAAGGAGCAGTGGGGATGACCGATTGACCAAAGTTGGTTGCCAATGTGCAAGCTTCTCCATCATTGTCTCCAGTTCTTCACAGTACACATCTGCAGTAATGCTCATGCCGTTTTGTAAAAAGCTGTGGTGAATCACACCCGCACTAGACTACCAAACAGTGACCATCACCTTTTTAGGGGTCATTTTTGGTTTAGGGCATTACTTTGGTGCTGAACCAGGATCTAACGAACTTGCTGAGTGCTTTCGATTGTCAAACAGAATCCATTTTTCATCGCACGTAACAATTCGGTTCAAAATTCCTTCATTTCTTTGCCTATTGAGCAGCGCGAGGCAGGTCTCGACACGTACGTTGCGCTGGCGGTCGTTAAGTTCGCGGGGCACCTATCTATTAAGTTTTTTTACCTTGCCTATTTGTCGCAAATAGATCAAAATTGTTTTGATGCTAACATCAAAAGCTGCTGCTAGCTCAGCTGTAGATTGAGTTTCGTCAGCTTCCACAATCGCCTTTAATTCATTATTGTTGACCAAAGTCTCAGTCAGTTCTCTTCGTAAACGTTTTTGATGTACATACGTAACGTGCCGTTTGTGTCGCGTTGGTGCCACGACGGAACTCATATTCCATAATTACACGAATTTTTAAAGTATTCATTATGACGAAAAATGTTTAAATGTAATGAAAATACAACGCTAATAAATAAACAAAAGACTGAGTTTGTAAAAAGAATGTCATGTTTTTAAAACAAAATTAATTTGAATTTAGAATACAAAGCCATTCCAAACTTTTTTTCTATTTAAAATGACCAGTACTAAAGAACGGCAATTTCATAGGTAAAGACCTATTATTTAGTAGTCTAATGCTTACGAAGTCGCGTGCAATAGCCAGTTTAAGATATTTGATTAATATTTGTTATATTTTTACACTTTGCCTGAAATAAACGTTAGATTATTATGATAAATATGAGATAAAAAATTAACACAAACTTAAATTCTGTCGTTTAACTGTTTACCCATTAACCTATACCGAAGTAGGTACATACTCGTATATATATAAGTACTTGCAAACTCAGGCCTTAATTAGTAAAGTTTAAGGGTCGTGGTCGAGGCTAATCTGGGGAGGGTCAAATATGTACTATCACTGCCTGCGGTTCTGTTTGAGAAGGTAATTTTATGGTCAATAGGATTAGGACTTTTTTGGGGAATTAAATAATAAGTCAGGCAAGCAAATACTGGGGCTTTTTCTATCTCATCATCATAAACAGCCATTTAGATAGATAACTCTCTGGCAAATGTTTGCATGATCTACATATATTTGGTCTGGTTGTTTTTCTATATATTATAAGTACGTATTTACAAAAAAAGGTATATAAGTATTCTATCAGTTATCTCGTTCCCATAGTACAAGCTCTGCTTAGTTTGGGGCTAGATAGCGCTGTGTGAAATGTCCAGCAATATTTATTTCTATTAATTTAAATAAATTGGCAAAATTCTGCAGTGGTTTAAAAAATGCTGGATAATATAAAAGTACTGTGAAATATCCAGCATTATTTAAATAATATAATGTGAAATTTTCACACAGCGTCTACCCCCAAACTAAGGAAAGCTTGTACTATTGGAACAAGGTAACTGATATTACACTATACAAACTGTTTTGTTAGGTACGACATTAATTTAAAACGTACATCCAGAATCATATTAATTGATATTCGAGGTAGATTTAATAGCGGTAGCTTGAATATTTCAATAATGATTTCCAATAAACAATTTTTAACTTAAATCGGCGGTGGCTTTGCGACGATGCCGGTTAGTTTAACAGGAACCTACTTACATGATGAATGAATATGGTTTGTTTACCTATGTTATACAGGCTGGTTAATTCATATTTTAGGACTTGTTATTAACGTTATTGTAATAATAATAAAAAAAATAACTATATTACAACTATTATATACTTACTAGCCATTAGCCCTAACCGTGTTTTCATTTAATGTCGTACATAGCAAAACAAGTAGAATACATTTTATTTGTAAATACCTATATATACAGATAAACATCCAGACACGGACGGTTTCTCAAACCATAATAAAAGGCTTATCGAAAAAAAAACTACTAGTTATATTATCAAATTTTAAGGAAAATCGATAAGTTTAGGCGATTAATTCGATATAAAACTTACTGCCTACTCTTGCAATCGACATCCAAAAATAACGGCTGCGGGTTTTGGGTTAGAAAGGGGCAACAAGGGATATCTTGAGACGTCACCAATACAGTATCTGTGGTTAGATGGCAAGCATTATGCAATAGCAGAACATAAATTTAATAAAGTGTTCGTAGTGACATGCCAAAATAAATTTCACATTTCTATGGTAAACATTTCACAAATGTATTTATTACGCTCATCAAAATAACCCCTTTTATTTTTGTGCATATATTATCGAACATCCTATATAAGAAAAAAAGTTTCCATAATATAGGTTATATTATGGAAACTTTTTTTCCGCGGTGGGTATTGAACTCACAACCTCCTACGGGTCTGCCGGTTATTCCTCACACTGAGCCATGGAGGTCGTAAATTGCAAAATTTGATTTTGTTCTTTCCTAAGTAAGAATCTAACTGACAAACATACAAATAGTGCCCCTTTCTTAGCCATTACTTTATATATAAGTAGATACATTGTATGTAACCCCACTTATCGGGATTACTTGGGACCTCTCAAGTGATTAAGTTATGTACAAGAGAGTCGGGTGTGTAAATCTAACTTGACGGGGAATGTTGCAATTTACTTTAACCCCCCACACAAAAATAGGGTGTTTACCACGTATTTAAAAGAGTATAACACGCTATGCATCTTTTTGCTTACACCTAGTGACGAAATTCACGTTTTTGATCTTTATCTTTATCGTATAGTCCTAACGAAAACTATCGATAGAAGGGCCCGTGGGCTACCCGAAAGACTCCCATGTATTTTTCGCGAAAATATAAAGTTTTTGACAAAAATTGCATTTTTTTATCATGTATAAAAAAGACTAGCTGTTGCCCGCGACTTCGTACGCGTTACACTACTAAATGTGTAGGTAACCTAGAAATAAAGCTAAACTCGCTATTGCAACTTGTCAAGTCAACCCCATTTTTATGACATCGGAACTGATTTAGGGGATAAAAGGTAGTCTATGTGGTAAATTGGGTCAGCCGTTACGACGTGATTGAGTAACAAACAAACTAACAAACATCCAAACTTTCACATTTATAATATTAGTGTAATACAGCTCAGAGGGCTTAGCCAAGTTATGGTCGATTAGCGATGACGCTAGTCGATAAGTCCGAAAATGTATGAGATTTGACACATGCAATGGAACTATCACGTGATATATCGACAGTAAATGTATGTAGAAATCAAATCGATTCGGAGCGAATGTAATTTGGCTACAGGCCCAGGACCGCGAAGTCTGGAAGGAATCGGGGGAGGCCCTTGCTCACACTTGGACTTGGGAGGATACGAATGGCTTATGTTAAAAAATAATTACAAAATATTGATGAGAGGATGGTTCCCTAATGATTAACCAAAATACTTATGACAAAATATTACATTACAACCATCGTTTCGTATACAATTCATTTCTAAAACATGTTATTTCAAAAATTGTTCATTTTACAAACAATGTTTACAATGTTTATGAATACAGCTTGTTTCAAACTCGTCCAAGCTCACAAGCTCGTTTGTGGACTCTGGGTGGGCTCCCGCCAGAAGCTCTTAAGGTCGCCCCTGAGTGACACTTCGCCACACTTGACCTTCACTACGCTACGGAGGTCGCCGGCTCGCTTCGCTCACCACCTCCTCCCTTCGCTTCACTTGCCCTCGTATGACTTGCTTCACTCAGGACCTTCCACAAGCTTCTCGGCTCTCTTTATATACACTTTAGGGGTGTCACGCACAAGACTACGTGGGGTCGGTGTGCCCCGTGTCGATTCTGTCACTCTTTTTGAACCTAACCTACTCAAGTTGGGGTGCCCCAGTTCGATTCAGTCTATTAATATAAATATAAAATAAACCGTTTGTCAGATGTCACGTTGTAAAATGTTAATTTGTAGAATTATCATTTTAATAAATGAACTTATTGCTCTTTTTTGTAAAATAATGATTTTTCATATGAATTGACATTTTTGGTAAATGTTGGTTATGAAGCAAAAATTTTAAATTAAGAGTCGGTAAAATGACAGGATACCGGATGAGGCACATAGCTGGAAGTACTAACGGCCGTTGTGGCAGCAAGCTATCGAGTGGGGCGCGCGCATTGAAAATTGCAGTGGTCACTAGATGGAAGGACTACTCAACAGCTTCCAGCAACCATGGGGCACAATCGGTCACTCTGAAAATCTATGGGGGAGACCTATGTTTACCAGTGGGCATCTTGTAACTGATAATGACTCCTAAACAAATCTAAAATACACGAATTAGTTCTGTTCTACTTTAGTAACTTACACGGAATGCAGTTTCGGAACAACACCTGTTTTGTTCAAGAACTTAAAACGACACTTCTAAGTGCCCGTTTAGTTCAAAGTTTACAACCAACTGAAGTGGGTGACACTTTTGAACCGTTTTACGAAGGTAAACGAGAACAAATGTTATGATATTAGTTTTCTGAGTTGTTTAACTTAACCACACAGATTTAACACAAAAACTTATTTATCTTTAAAGATTTGCTGGAAGAAAACTCTTATTAGGGTTAAGCTCGCCTTTGTACAATTTATGCATTGCCCATTTTGTAAGCTGTTTTTGTCTGTAATTTATTTGTGTAGGACGGCAATCGTAAAATAATTTGACATCAATCTTAAAGTGGGTCGTTGTTACCTTGATAACGGCTTCGTAAATGCGATTTACGGCCCTGGGACCGTAAGTACATTTGAAAATAGAATGACGCTCATTGCATTCATAATAAGCTAAAATGAGATACAATCTCCTGAAAAATCCTTATTTCTATTTAAAAATGGAAGTGGCCACTATCGTAATATGCTATAATGAAATACAATCTCCATGAAAAATTATTGATGGACGCAGGGTAGTCCATCTTAGGGCACGTTTCTAAGGTACGTGACCTACGAGGCAATACTTTGTTATACCAGGGCGCCAACCACAATCTTCTAGAAAACCATAATGTTTCAGGAGCGTTTTGTTTCAAGCTTGTAGCAACATTACTTCGATTTAAACCACAAAACTTTTAAACATTACTGCCATACTCCTAATAATGTTGTATATTTAGTGCTTTCTAGTGATTACACCACGTTCAGTATAAAACATTGCGAAAATGAACACGATTGCCTTACTTTTTAGGATAATTTTATGCTTTATTTGAGCTCTAATGTGAAACGTTTTGAGTGAACGATATATGGTGACGTCACCAAAACTGCTTCGCTTTTACAATAATAAAGTACGATTACTAATTGAGGGTCATGGTACCAAATGTCAGTCGAGTATTATTTTAATATTGCTTTAAGAGATTGAGGTTGGCTCCCAGGTCTATTTTTTATCTCATATATTTTTTACGTAATCTAGCTAACAATGACCAACTTCCAGAGTGATGAAAAACTTTATTTCTATACTCTATCCAACTACAAGTTAGAAACAGTTTGAGAATCGATCTCCACTTTCAAAGGATGAGTGTTTGTTGTGGTTTGAATAGCGAAGGCTTACATGGAACTAATCGATAGTTGAAATGTTGTTAAATGACAGAGTTTTTTTTCACTTGTATGTATTGTAACAAAACCTGACCTCCCTATATAAAATACTAGTCTACCTGAGCCTATGGTCTAGACTTAAAGCTACCTTGAATCGAAAATAAACCTATCTGTGATTTTGGCCATCCTAAGTGTGATCGTCTAGAATTGAATTTATTCTACGTTGTGTAAATGATTTGGAGAAATAAATGAAATAGTAATACTGATGTAATTTGGCTTTAATAAATGACACAAATAAAATAACACGAATTAAATGTTATTTGTGAATTGAATTTAAATATCACCAGAGTGCTAATATTCATTTAAAATATAATGGATTTAATTATGACAAGACTTCAATGGATTAATAATTCTAAATTAGTACTGTTCTTAATATCGACGCAAAAAAGCATAATTGCTGTAACCCACAAATAGGAAAATGTTCAGGAGAGCCAAATAACTTTTGAGAATTCAGAAAAAAATCAATAACATTTTAACTGTTAAATCCCAGGACGTAATTTTTAGAACCAAAAAGTATTTTTGGATTATCTATCAAGATAGATACCTAAAATTTACTAAAAGTTACTTTTAATCTATAATTTTGTGGGTTACAGCAATGTCACTTATTTTTTTGGAACGATAAAACGCTATAAATGAAACATAAAAATGTATGGACAAATCCAAATCAAATGTTTTCCTGTAAAGCGAAATTGATGTAACTACATAAAAGATTCAACTTATATGCAATATATTAGCATAAATACAAAACATCCATGTGTACCAGAGCATTGAATTGACTTTACTGACAAAAGGTTAGATGGTATAGTAAAATTAAAACGATGTCATGATGGAATGATATTTATTAAGAAATAATTAATTAGGTTCAGTTCACAATTTTGCCATCATCTTTCTCTTCAATCACATCTTCTTCATCTGTGTCTATTAAAGTATCTTACAATTTGTTGTTTTTTTTTCATGTTTTTATATTCTGTAGCAAATCTTGAAGGGAATCATTTTTGACAACAAGATTGTACAAATCTTTGTATTTTTTTTTTTAGTCTCAGTTTCTGAAAAAAAAATATAATAAGATGTATAATGGAATGGATATGGAAACAAAAAGGTGTATCCATCGGAGATAAGAAGCTTACGAACCTGCGCTTCGCCGATGATATTGTTCTTTTTGCCCCCACAGCACAAGAACTCCAAAATATGCTCCAAGACCTGAGCACTGCAAGCCTTGAGGTTGGACTAATGATGAATCGGTCAAAGACACAACTAATGACCAACACCAACAAACAAAAAATTGTGGTAGACGGGCAAGAATTATACTACGTTGATGAGTACATTTACTTGGGCCAGATTGTCTCCTTCGAAAACGGGCAAGATAAAGAGGTCGTCCGCCGCGTCGAAAATGCCTGGAGGAGCTTCTGGTCCATGAAGACGCTAATGAAGGGAAACCTTCCATTGTCACTTAAGCGTAAACTCATCGACATGTGTATTCATTTGTGTATGTGTATGGTGCCCAAACTTGGTCACTGACGGAATCTCAAAAGTCTAAACTCAAGGTTTGCCAAAGAGCTATGGAACGCAGCGTGCTAGGGGTAAAAAGAATCGACAGGATCCGCAATACCACACTGCGCGCGAAGACCGGCATCGCAGATGTTGGCGACAAGACTGCCAGGCTGAAGTGGGACTGGGCGGGTCACGTCAGTCGTATGGTCACAGACAAATGGGCAACAGTCGCCACACAGTGGGTGCCTGCAGATGGGCGTCGAAGCCGTGGCAGGCCGAGGAAGCGTTGGCGTGACGACCTCGATGCATTCCAAGATGGCTGGTGGGACGTGGCGAGTGATCGTGAGATGTGGAGGAACATGGGGGAGACCTTTGCCCAGCAGTGGGAAAGTATAGGTTAAAAAAAAAAGATGTATAATCATGACTGCTAAAAAGTTATACTTCTATACTAATATTATAAAGACTATTTTATTTTTTTATTTTTGTATGTTTGCAACAAATAATCTCAAACTACTGGACCGATTTAAAAAGTCCTTTCACCATTAGAATGCTACATTATCCGTGAGTAAGAAAGGCTACTTTTCATCATCATACGTACTACCCACTTTTTAGTTTTCCCCTGATTACATTGTGTATTTATTATTTCATTCTATTGTTCCTATATTTGTTGTATTATGTAATTTTCTGTTTTCTCCTACTTGTGCTTTCTCTTTGATGTTATACCTTATTAATGTATTGTGTGAATTTGTGTGTGCTATGAGCAAATAAATGTATATCTATGTCTATGTCTATCATCATCAGTGGGCGATGTTGCCGCAGGAGCTAGTTAGAAATAAATTTTATTATAAAGTATTATTAACCTTTATTTATATAATTATGACTTTCAGAAATTTCTATTTCATTTATAGTTTGTTTTTAGAAGCAGTATTTTTATTATTGGTGGCCATATTTTCGTTATTTTTTAGACTTATTAATTCTGAGAAGTCAATACTATTTAAAATTTCTTCCAGGCTATTGCTGTGTTCTCCTTGTATGTCAATTTTGAATGAATAACTGTTTTCATGTTTACGCTCTTCAGAATTTGGGGAAACTGTCTTTGCACGACCCTCGGCTTCAATATCGTATACACTCAACATTCGTTGTATATTATTTAAATGACTAAAATAACCAACGTTTTCTTGATCTCGTTCAGTGTGGTATAGAGGGATACATGTAAAAGATTCTTTTTACTGAGTCGCAGAAGGTACGGGGAATAACTTAACAGGTGTAAGGCTTTTCATTACTTCTTTGGTTTCATTTAAGAACATTTTTGGTTTTCGGAACGTTGGCGTTAAATTTTCTACACGAAACTGTGATGCTGGTGATTATAGAGGGGTCCTTTCTTTTTTGCAATCTTGAGACGTATTCGTTTCCAGTTGTAGTGTGTCATTGCAATCTTGAAAAGGATTATTTATATCTTTTTTATGAATTTGAGTAGACACAAGATATATTTTCCCATCGACATTTTGGTAGGTTTCATCTTGTAAAATTTCAATTTTTTTTCTTTTTTTTAGGAGATGTTTGAGTTCTAATATCTTGCTCGAGCAATTCTTTCCTCTCTCGGCGGCGTTAAGACATCTGGAAAGAAGTTGCAGTAATTAATTTACTATACACATACATACTATAAAATTCTATATGGAGTTTGGCCAGTGTATAGGTACAATGTTTAAGGCGAGAATCGAAACCTTGATTATTATTATATTAAATAACATTATATTGGTACCTACTTAAAATATTTTAATAATAGGGGAATTATTAGTAGGCTAGATTTTTTTATTAGGGAGGTAGGTCTACGGATGTTTTATTTGGTAAAATTTTGGGGTTCTACCCCACTTCTTCGTTTTCGGTAAACGTCTTTTTACACCAGATAAAAACTAAATCGTAATGGCTTCATTCTTTGCGGTGTGTGATTATGATGGTGTTCCACAGACAGACAGACACAACAAACTTATACCTACTTAACATTTTTTTGCCTCAGGGGTCCAAAACAAATAATAAAAACAATAATCAATGCTACTTACTTTTCAATACTACTCCAGATACACAGCCAAATTCGGTTACCACAAACACAACACTCCCTCTCAACAGTTGCGCAGTAACTGATCGACGCGGTAAGCCGCAAGCCAAATAGGCGCGAGCGCGGGTAGCAACAGCAGTAAGTCTTCTTGATCAACATTTGACAAATAGTTACAAAGGGCATAAATGGGAAAATTCGAATATCAAACACATTGTAAACTAGCGTAACTATTCATTGTCTATATTATAGTGTATGTATGAACTGGAGTAAATCACGATGACTATCAATTTCATAACTCTAAAATGTAGTAAATGTGGTGCGTCACAAAATTTCGATTAGCAAAAACGCTGTTACCCACAGTGTTTGACATTTCAACAGCGCTGTAACTACCGCGGCCTTATTATTGGCAAAAGTGAAATTGGTGTAAATGGAAAATTATCGAAATAGTGCTGTTTTTAGGCTATTTACAGCAAATGTTCGAGCAATATTTTAAATTAATAGGGTAAATCATAACGCTGTACAAAATTTTCTATTGATCGTAGAGCCACGAGAATTGCACCGTTCGACGCAGAAAAAAAATCTGATTACGAATCTGCAATAAAAAAAATTGAGTTTGGTGTGGGTTACAGCAATTATGCTTTTTTGCGTCGATATTATCTTAAAGCTAAGCCCGGGGATAAGGTCTCGAAATAGCTGAAAAGAAAAGAAAAGGTTTGTGTTAGTTTTGTGTAAGTAGTAATTATAATATTTTGATTTATTTTGTGAAGGGCCCCTACCCACATACACCCTGCATGCGATGTATGGCTAGAAATGTCTTGTTCTAGGAGAGAACTTAGGGATGGGGAAAATTTCTAGTCTTGCGAAGTAGGAGGGATCAGGTAAGGAAATGGGAAAGGCGCCTATTTACCCTCAAACCCCCAATATGTTGAAATCCTATTGATTTCAGACATATTTCTAACATAGATTTATTAAATTCAGAGGAATACTCAAGATAAATCTAGAATATTACAATGAATTAAATAGATCTCTAGCTAAGCTACCCCATGATAACTAAACTAGCTAAGCTACGTGATTTAATAAAAAGCAGTATCAAACATCCAGGACAGAGGTTGAGCGTACGGGTTGGAGGGGGTCAGACACAGGCCTCGTCTTACAGAACCTGATAGACAATTTATGGCGGGGCTTCGCCCCTCCGCGGACGGCAGCCACGTGAACCCAGGAGTTTCCACTGAATTTTATTAGATCGATTGATTTCAGAGTATAAAGTAGATGAATTGAAAATGTGTTCGCAATATAGTCCCTTGTTGAATAAAATAATAGAACTATCACGAAATAATTATAGGAACATGGAAGGAAGTTTGATTGGTTATGACGGCAAAAGCGACTCCTTCTCTGCTAAGCTGTGAATGACTATAAAAAATACCATGCATAAATTGGTTAGACAAGTTTCACGTTCGAACCGCTTCCCTCGTACAATCTATTTGGGAGAATTTGATAATTATCGCAATACTTAGTACTAAACATAGACTACATTTTTATCATTATAATAAGTCTGTATGAACCTGTGAATGCTGAAAAATAAGGTTAAAACCACATCTCCTAGTTTAACCGAAAATGAATTAAATATCTCTAACGTGTTCATCAACAGCACTTCTGCATAAATACGCCTCGCATATAAATATCTATTCTCTGCTTATTTCACGAATTTCAAATTCGTAAATACCTAAAATATTGCAATTCTATACCCCTATAATTAGATACGTTACCAATATGCACACTGAATTTAATGTAAATAATAACAGCAAGTCTAACTTGATACAATTAACTCTAATTCAACACTGATTCTACTAGGATTATCAAATCTCACGATATCCGCCTTCCCCCTGAAACCTCTCGACCACCTTCGGACTCGACCCCTGACCGTCTGTCCAGAGTGATTTTGCATTTTCAATCTCTTACGAAAAATCCCTACCCAGAATTTAAGGTGGTCACGCCTCTATTTCTACAACCAACCAATAAATATTCAATATTTTGAAATTCGTCAAAAGGTGTGTCTTTCCCACGTTAGCACAGACGTACAAAAAGTTAAGTGTTAGAATTCCTAGAAGAGAGGCGCCCACTTGTTTCAAACCCATTTTAGCTAAAATTTATTGACTGACATCATTAAAAAAATACTAATTTATTGCGTTGAGAATAAAAGCATTCTCTAATTTCTATCTTCAAGTGTTTTCGTTTTAAAATAAGAAACACGTAAAACTCAACCTTTCAGCGAGTACGGAAGAACTATATTCTCAACTTTGTATTTTTAATCATTCTAAACTAAAGAAATTACGTTCACAAGTCCTCTCTCAAGTGTAATACTTAATCGTTATCAGATGTTACTTTAAAATATTAGCAAGCCAATAATTTACAGCGTATTAAATCAGGCCTCAAATAAAAGTTCGTTACAGTATGTTAATCAATTAATTTATATCTGCGTGGCGCCGCGGGCGCACAACCAAGTGAAACCCAGGAGGTTGAAGGTTCGATTCTTCTTCTTCTTAGTCGGGCACTCTTGGCAGAGTGGTCGTGGTCAGGTCTTAGCTCTTGAGTAGCGGCTCTAGCGATGCATCTCCATTCAGGTCTATTGAAGGCATTGCGAGAACATTCAGTCATGGTGAAGTGTATCGCGGTCTCTTGCCTTCCACTCTGCCTTGCACAACTAGACGTTCCATTGACCCCTCTTTAGTGGTCACGTTCGGGTGCGGGTTCGATTACCGCTTGGAAAAAAAATGCTAAATGAAAAAATGGAACAAAGTATTGGTTCTGGGTCTGAGTATTAAAAGTATGTATTATTAAAAATATGAACTTTAAGTATTCTTGTATAGTTATCTGGTTCTCATAATACAAACTTTGCTTAGTTTGGGGCTAGATAGCGCTGTATGAAATGTCCAGCATTACTGATATAATATTCCTACCTCCTCATCAAGAATGGATAAATCAATATATTAGGGGTCGCATAATTATAATCATTTAAAACCCTGAAATTCAAAAATGTTTGCAGATCATGCAATTATTTGTCGTGCGTTTCTTTATACACAATCTAATCAATTCAAACAGCTTTGATCTCTCACTAGGTGATTTAAGGTCCATATTTCCGAACATAACTCAACGACCTCTGTGGCGCAGTGGGCGAATAGCCGGCTGAGACGTAGGAGATAGCGGGTTCGATTTCCGCTGTGGTACAAATGTTTGCATGGAGATATTTTTTCTGGGTTCGATTAATTCTGGTATACTATTATAGTATTATAAAGAGGAAAAAATTGTATTTTGTATGTTTGTAACAAATAAACTAACAACTACTGGTCCGATATCAAAAATTCTTTCTTCAATAGAATGCTACATTATCCCGGAGTAACATAGGATATATGTATAACTAGAAAAAAATAGGGATATCTACTAAAACTTCAATAATGTTTCCCAAGGTGTAAAAAAATTTGCCATAAAAAATGTTTAAAAATTAAATGTCCACCCGTGCGAAGCCGGGACGGGCAGCTAGTATTGTATGTATTTAGAAGAAAAAAATTTATATAACTATTCTATCACTGTTTTCGTTCCCATAGACCTTTGCTTAGAATGGGGCTAGATAGCGCAGTATAAAATGTCCAGCATTTTTTATTATCCTTGGCAGTACATAATTTAGACATATTCTCCATTGAAAATGTCAAAAAAAAACAGTTTTGATTCTAGCTTGAACATGGTTTTAGAATTCGGGCTTAAATCTTACAGAATATAGTATATTTTTCGTCTTCAAACGAATAAAAAAAAATTTTCAAAGAAACATTTCCACCAAAAACATGTTTACCTCCTTCCATTACCGAAATTCAGAGGAGAAATGTGAAAATTATAAAACGCCCAGTAGGGGAATGCTTAGGTAAGTATCCGAAGAATTTCACCCGTTTGTCCTTTGATCTCGGGGCAAATACCCATTATCGAGATGGGGGTTAAAATTTGATGAGTTGTTTAACCCTAAAGTTTGGGGTATGCCCTTGAAATATATTGTTACACGGATAACATATTTGTGGCGTATCGTTATTTTACAGTTTTAAGTATCAAACACATATTAGGTTTATTAGCTTTTAGCGATGATGCCGCCCATGGTACCTATGATCTAAAAGTGTATTTTCTTCTATGTATTTAATGGTGTGCAATAAAAGAATTATCTATCTATCTATTAGGTAGAACGTATCCCTAGAATTGGAATTAGAAATGCACAGTACACTCAAATGCGGGGCGTCAGTGCATATCTCTTATTTCCCCCTAGAATATTTGTCTGAAATTATCGCAAACAATTTTTTTTTATTTGGAATACACTGTAATAGTAAATTGAAAATGGAAACAGAAAATATTTATAACTAGCTGACCCGGCGAACTTCGTACCGCATTGCCATGCATATGACGCGGGCTGATAATGTACGTCACCGGTAGAATTGTCAATTGGCCATCATTAGCTGCATTTATGTATAGAAAATGAATTTTCTTAACAACATTTTTTTTTCGTGAATTTTTGCGATCTTTTAATAGTTATTCTGCTATTCGGGGCGGAAGCAAATCCAACAAATCAAAGATAAAAATCAGTAACTACATAACCCGACTTTGTTTTATATATATATAGATGTCAAAAAAATTAATGAAAAAATTTATTTACTTCAAAATGCACGTAGGTACATAGCTTAACTTAGGTTACAGTTTTAGTAAGTACAATTCGTAGAGCAGGGTAAACATTTAGAGGTACCTGTCGTTACCTCACTAGGCTAAGCCTGTATCGAGGAAACATAATAAACAACTTTTCATAAACGAATTCTCGCACAGTAGACAGTAGTAATAGTTGTAAAAGCTAATGATGCACCGATTAAATTGATAGATAGGGGAGTTCAAGATAATTATATATATATATATGTATTGTATAATAATTATGTATGTATGTATATAGTACTTATAACAAAAATATATAGTGTAAAACTTAAAAAATCCAATAAAGTTAACTTTCGAATATTATAATGTCCTCGGTTTCTTGGTAAGTTATTGTAGCTAGCCAAATATTAATCATACGTTTTGCTTCACTAACTGATTTATTTTTTATGTCACAGTATTTTGCGACATTGTTGTAGACGTGTAACTTCATAAAACAATATAACGTTACACATGAAAAGATACAACTATTAAAGTTATTGTGTTTTATTTAGATAACTTTCGTGATTTATTTCAATCACTAGCTTCCGCCCGCGGCTTCGCACGCGTGGTTTGTCAATAAAAAGAAGCTTATGTATTAATCCTGTTTATGATCTACGTACATACTAAATTTCATCGACATCGATCTAGCCGTGAAAATGTAACAAAGAGTTTGGTATGGAAATGCATAAATTTTCACAAAATTCAGTGTTTAGCCGCAATATGAAGTGAATTTTCTTGGAAGAAATTTTTCAACCGTCGCTACCTTTATCCATGGGGAAATAAGCCAAGTTTGAACTACCAAATTGACTCGTCGAGTGGAAACAAATAACAAAGGGAGTTGACTGAGACATGACCTATTTCAAATGGAGGTTAATGTGATTATCGGTTTGAGATTGTGCAGATATTTTTGTGTTTGATTAAGTCTTGATGGATAACATACGAGTGCGAAGCATGGACAATAACTAAAAATAACATCAAAGTACAGATTGGAAGTTACAAAGAGAGCGATGGAGATGTCGAGGCTGTAGCTACGTAATCAAATCAGAAACGAGATATCTGCAGAACATCCATCGTCACGGACATTGGGAAACGTATCTCCCAGTTGAAGTGGCAATGGTTGGGACACACCATGCAATGTTTCAACAATAGATAGAGCTACAAGATGATACCGCGGACTGGAGGCAAAAACCGGACAGATCTAAGACACGATGGTCCGACGATATAAAGGCAGAAGCTGGTCAGCAATTTTTTTATGAAATCTAATAATGTTTATTTGTGACAACACCAATAGTACAAACAGAACAAACACACACAGGAGACAGCAAAACGAACAAAATAAGCTTAAAGAATAAACAGTTTTTTATTATTTATTTTAGGAAAATCATCGGCACATATAAACACAACAGTTTTTCAGGTAGCTAATTTTAAGAATTTTCCACCTCGCCGTCTTTGAAGGCCGATTTTAGCCAAAGTAGCCCTTAAGTACTACTTTTTTTTAATGATTATGAAAGCTGAGAGTCTGGAAAATTCTTAAGGCTTATTTAAGAGCATGAAATTACTTGTTAAGATTTTTAATTTAAAGTTGAAAATTTAAGTCATAATTCACTGAATAAAATTTTTTGACTACACCAACATTTTCATAGTTTTCATCAAAGTCACGTAGCTGATTATTTTATGCATAAAAGAACAACTCATAAAAATTCAGTAGCAAACAAAATCTCCAGAAAGTTTTCTACTTTTTTTTAAAGAATTTTTTAAGTTGTTTAAGTCGATAATTTTCAAAAATTAGGAAAAAAAAAATCATAACTCGAAAACTATAAAAAATCGCGGAACATATTTATATGGGGGTGATTCGGGTATCCCAAGGGGTGTTCTATCTCTGGACTTTCGCTTGACACTATTTTTTGGGACACCCTGTATAGATATAGTGCAAGACTAATTATTAAATAGGGGAGACCCGGACAAAACCATATACTGGGGTAAAACCGTACAGTAGAACTATTCTCGTCAATCATTCAAATTTCAAGTGCCCAAGCCGCTCACTGGCTTCTACCAATCAGAGCGTTTGTCAACAAACACTTGTCACGGCAGGTTCGCGCGTTACTAAAATATTGGATTTTATTGTTTTTTGGTGGTCCTTAAGTAATTTTTTTGAAAATTCAAGCAATTGTTGTTGAGTTTTTACAAGTAGGTAATTTATGATACTTGTAACGGCGAATTTATCTTGCATATAGTGTGAGCTAAGTTTTGACAAACATAGCAATGGGCCAAAGCTGTATGGGGTAAAACCGGCTATACGATTTTAACCCCAGTTTGATGAAACTTTAAGTTCCTTACATTCCTCCATATGAAAATGAGCTGACTAATATCTCACAAAACCGGAATCCTTGACAAACAAGATAAAACGAAAAAAAAACGATAAAACCAATCAAGTTACCAATGATGATAACTATATGCTTGTACAGCTTTGAAGAATATTGTACAAGTCGCATAGATGAAGGTTGGGTCCAATGTAGGACTTGCAAGGGCTAGGCTCATGAGGACTGTACATGCTACAGTTCAGAGGAGCTGGATGATTTCATATGCAGAGGATGTGTTGCAGAATGTAGATATCTTTCAGGGCAATATCTTATATAGTATACGGTTTTACCCAGGTGTTGGGGCAAAATCGTAAATAGTAGAAGTTTGCTATTTTTCTGTTATTTTTTTTAAATGCCCTAGTTTTAGTAATATGTGTACGTAATTGTGTACCTAGATAGATATACTAATTAAAAATGTTGATTCGATATATTTGGGTTTCAAAATGGACGACCTACAGACCTAGATCCTTAGCTATATGGCTTTGTCCCGGTCTCCCCTAGTCATCTTTACTCAGCCACACGTGAGCACAATTACCAAAGAAGATATTATTATTCTCGTTTTAAGAGTTGAGATACTGCAGTAAAAATATTAATGTCATGCTCATTGCTCAATAGATTGCATTTCTTACTAGCACGATACACAAAAGCGTACGTGAAGCATGAAACAAATATAATTAAAAGCGGTTAGATGAGGCATAATGTCAAATAATGGTTGAGAAAATACTGAATGATGATGATAGATTTGCGTTGAAGTAGAGCTTCTTTGTTCTTTTGCCCGTTTGTCCATGGAAGTACTACCACTGTACCTATTTCTGCCAACTACATGAACCATTTACCTGCAAAAAATGCGATCGTAGCTGTCGCCCCCGTATATAGGATATTTCATGGAGAGGATCAGTGAGAGAAAACGCTAAAACGAATCGCGTCACCAATTCTAAACCAAAACACAAAGTTATATTATCACAAAAATATTTTAGATATCTTATGAATAAGGAATAAAATGACATAAGTTCATATACTATTCCTACGGCTGGACAGAGATATCTTATAATTACTTCAGCAGAAAAATAAAGGCAAATTCATTTAAATAGGTTACTTTAATGAGAATATTAAGACTGCCTCCGTGGCGCAGTGGGCGTATAGCCGGCTGAGACGCAGGAGGTAGCGGGTTCGATTCCCGCCGCGGAACAAATGTTTGCATGATCTACAGATATTAGTTCCGTGTCTGGGTGTTTTTCTATATATTATAAGTATGTATTTACAAAAAAGTATATAAGTATTCTATCAGTTATCTGGTTCCCATAGTACAAGCTCTGCTTAGTTTGGGGCTAGATAGCGCTGTGTGAAATGTCCAGCAATATTTATTTTATTTATTTATTTAATGTTAAACATTGAGTTGGTGGATATGACTTTAGACAACCTTAACTATTCGTTTATTCACCTCATCATACTCAAGTTTGTATAACCAGTCTACCAAATATAACCACCTATTAATATTTATTTAGGTGTATGTACCTTTACATACCATAATAATATAGCACCTATCATATTACTAAATACAACATCCCTGTACGAGCAAGCAACCGAAAATCATATTCACATGTTCATTACACAGAACAACCTCATACATATTCTATCAGACGTTGCTTAGGACAGACGGCATACGTAAACTTGCATTTTGTATCAGGTGTTATGGCAAGATGCTGAATATTACGTGAGAGAAGCTGCCAAAAGTGAACAGTGTTTGTGGAGATGTTGCATCACACGTGATCATCATCATATCATCCATTTATTATTATTATTGATCGAGCGAAGTAAGATCGCCAAATCAAGTTGGGCAAATCGTCGTTGTATGTATGTATGTATGTTTGTTTGTCTAAGGATAACTTTCAAAGCGTTGATCCGACCATCGTGAAGTGTATAGGTAGGTAGTGATGGCACAATCCTGGTGTGACTAAATGAGCTAAAAATATGAGGGTTTGTTGATATATTGGGGTTCAAGTGGCACGTTTAACTTAACGTTAAACTTTGTTATAGGTGATGGTTACCACTTAACATCATAGCCATAGGCTTGTTCCATCTCCATAGTAAAAAAAAAGATACAAACAACGCTTACTATAACATGTCGGATTATTTAGATTATAGAGAAGCTTGGGATTAAAATTGCTCCAACTCGTTCAAAAATAATACAATTTAGACGTAATTTATTTTCTTTACTGAGTATTCTAAAAGAACCATTAAAAAGAACAACCAGCCTTGTTTCTTGCCTTTCTTTCCAGGCTTGACGAAGGAACAGTAAATAAAATTGACGTTTCATCACTTTGAGTGATCCTTGTGATTTTAATGGATAAAAAGATTTTGATTTTGAGGCGCTACACAGGTACAAACATACATACATTATATAGACTGCTAAAATATAACCCTTCCTTTTGGTTTAGCCGTAGTCCGGTAATAAAATAAATCTAATATGTACAATTTGATGGCTATAATTGTGCATGTCATGTACCCCATACTATAATTTTCTATGTCGGTCGTTAGGAACGACGATTACCATTTTACACGTGGTTTCATCAGCAAAAACACAAACAGAGCGACAGGCGAACCCTAGTCTAGTTAACTCATCGTTCATTTATAACAGCAAACTGTACAAAGACGTCATAAGTCCCGAAGTTGTAAACAGGAGTTTTGATAAGCACAGATTGTCTTTCGTTACAAAAGGCAAAGTTTCAGGCAGTTGCGCGATGTTTGGAATGAGAAAGCTTGTTTAGGGCCTGAATTTTTGTTTATTTTGCAAGCTTTTCTTCTGGCCTTTTCGCATTTTTATTTGGGGTTGGCTCTCCAGATCACTTGTCTACAGAGATGTCTTTTCTGGATCATCTTTAGGTCTATTTTGTCATTCTTGAGGGGGCAATCGCGCTATTTTTGAATGTTAATACCACAGTAAAACCAAAACAAAAACGTTACGATTTTATCCGTAATAGGGCGACCAGAACGACGTGCATCTTTGACATTAAAATTTTCGGATTGAAAACGCTTAAATCAAATTTGTGCTACTCTCACAGACACTGCACTAGGTCCATAAACATCGCAAATTTTTTTCGCGGCTTGCGTTGCATTTTTACCTTTTTTGTAGTAAAATTTTAACATGTATCGAATTTCTTCGTTAGATTCACTCATCTTTACAGTACGGAAAACAAATAAAAATCACACATTTTCCTAATTTTAATATGGAATTATCTTCTTTAAAATTTAAACTTTGAATGATACCAAAACCAGCCAGATACAAATAGTATAGCCAAAGAGATTTTATTACTAGTTCATAGATACTATAATGCGAAAAGACTTTTTCCCCAACCAAATAATAAAATAAAAACAAGGATTGTGTGGTTTTATGAAACCACGGTAAAAGTGAAACTTTGTTTCACATTATAGACATTTTTCCTCGTTAGCACAAATGAGTAATAGTCTATACACTACACGGTCAGCTGATGCGAACTATAGGCGCCGCCATATTGGTCTCGGCTGCTCTGACGAGCGCCTTTCACTTTATCCCTACTCTGCGGCTAACCGTCACGCGACATGCAACACACAGACGAAAAAGTTCGAGACGATGTAATAAAAGTTTCACTTTAATATAATATATATATATACACAGGGTTTTACGCGGCGAGCGTCACTGACGCCGCGTATTCTACCGCGAGTAACGCTACGCTACATGCGAGAACACTCGCATACATGTTGAAGTTGACAACATGATGCGACGCACTACGCGACATGCTACGCGCTGCCGTGTCTCCTTATACACGCCCATAGAGAGCGCGAAGCGTGGTGTGCGGCCTTCTATGTTATATAAAATGCACAGAAGTGCCATTGTGAGTGCCTTCACTGAGGCTTATATCTTACTATACGTAATTTGTACATATTGATGTATTCCGAGTAGCCGTATAAATCATCCCTCGTGAAAGTTTGAAACTATTTGGGTGCTAATAAAGAATCCCATAGTTAAGTAACTGCCGAATCCGACCCATTTCAATCACAGTTGTCTATTTACTAACAAATAACGTGATATATAATTCATTGTATGTTAAAGTAATTCGTATGTTCAGTTTGGGCCAAATCAAACGCTGTAGCGATTAAAACTTAGTATCAATGACTAGTTGTTGCTCGCGACTTTGTACGCATCACGCTACTAAATGGTAACCTAGAAATAAAGCTAACCTCGCTGTAGCAACTTGACTTGACACCCCATTTTTACCAGATTTATGGGGTAAAAAGTAGCTTATGTGGTAATCCAGGTTATAATCTACGTACGTACTAAATTTCATCGAAATCGGTTCAGCCATTACGACGTAATTGAGTAACAAACAAACAAACAATTAAATAAACAAACATCCAAACTTTCGCATTTATAATATTAGTGTGATTTCTAAATTGGCTTCTAAACGAATTACATTTCATGGCACATTACCATGAAAATGTAATTAGTTTAAAAGCAATTCCACAACATTTCCGGCATCATATCATCAACATTACATATAAGCATATATATCATATAAGACCAAAAATGAGCAACTTAATATAACACTTCTTCTATTGTTATGTGTGTATTTTTATTCGATATTGGTATAGTTTAGTCTATCATATAAAGTATTTAAGTAGGTTTATTTATGTAGTATGTACCTATATTATGCTATATATATTAGTCCTGTGCATTTTTTTTTACCTTTTCTGTGCACTACCTACACATCTTTGTCTACAATACACAAAGGTTATCTGGAAGAGAATGCTCTTTAGCATTAAGTTCGCCTTTGTACTAGTTTTATAAGTGTAATAAAGTATTTTCAATCAATCAATCAATAAGTCATAGGACATCCACTGCTGAACATAGGCCCCCCATAGGGGGGAGCCCTATGGGGGCTAATCAAGTTAGGTCACTTTGGAAGTATAGATTTCCAGTGCGACCGATCTTGTGCGGTCTACACCGAACGGGTCCGAGCAATACTTATCAGGTCGCCCTTCCATGCAGTGGGGGGTATTCCTATGCTGCGCTTTCCAGTGCTTTTTTTTCTCTCGTCTACAATTCTTATTATATCCTAGTAATATTTTTAGAATCTAGGCTTGTATAAGCTAATAAGTAATTTCATTTTGACCTAGTTTTTTAGCATAATTTAAACTAAGAATGTGGCTAATAGCACTTTTCTTACTGTCTCTACTTATGAGGAAGACACTTTGTTCATGTGTTCTTTAAAATTTCCAGTGCTTGGTATCTACTTATCCCCAACGGCCATCACTTCATCCAAAGGTTGTCTGGAAGAGATCGCTTTGTTAATCAATAAGATTACATTTTTTGTGTTTGATACACGCAGAAACACGACATTAAATTAAACAATGTATGTTATAATTTTTGACATTTTTAATATGAAAAAATATTGTATAGTTATGTAGGTCTTTATTATTTACTAAATGTATGGTATTTTATTTAGGTATAACTTCAAATTTATTGTTAATTTATTTATTATTAATTTATTTATTGTTAATAATTAATCAACAGTAAAAGACGGTGTAAGAAGGTATTAAATTAATTGTACGTTCCCTCTCCAATCCTTAAGCTTCTGCACCAGCCCGCATACATAATTCACAAAAACGTCTGCCGCCTAATGTATTACATTAGACTGATGCTAAATATTTATGCGATCTTCCAATCTTGTAATGAATTTTAGCAGCATGTATAAATTGTATGTATGTTCAGTTCTCGGCTATTTTCGTGGCACATTTAGTGCTTAAACAGGGTGAAAAGTTATGGGGTACAAAGGGCAACATAAGAACTTTAATAGCTACAAGAAAACGTTCCAATAGAAGTCACATAGAAATTTCATTAAAATCGGTTGAATAGTTTGGTTTTTACTGAAAATAACTGGATAAAATATGTCATCCGAGTCAACAAAATTGCGTATTTTGCTTTCCTGTGGCTTTTTACCTGAAGTTGGTTATATTTTATATTGAAAAGTTACTTGTGTACGTATTTTTTACGTTATTTTGTTACGACATTAAATGAAAATACGGGTACTGCTAATGGTATGGTTGTAAAGACTTTTTTTTTTTTCAAATTCATTACCATAAAAAAATTTTTGAAGGGACGGTATCTATTCAAAAAATAAAAAATACATGTATCTATAAAACGTTCTTGTTTTATCATCAAAATCTCGAGAAAATCGATAAAATACTGCTCGACGAAATGTTAGAGAACTAGCGTATTGTACGATGCCACAGATTACTGAAAAGTTACTACGAGCCGTTCAAAAACCCCGCTCATTCAATGACCAATCAGTCAACAGAGCAAGTACGGTGCGTACTGCAAGCAGAAATGTATGTACCTACATGGTAGGTACAAAAACGCAAATATAAAGTTTTGGGATGTAAAATAAAACATTATTTATTTATTATTTATGGGTTAAAAATATGCTCAGTCATTATTTGTAGTATAAATTTCAACACCTCATATAATAACCGCTATAGTAAAAGCTGGTAGCTATATTTAAGTTGTAACTACGACGGGACATGATTTATTCAAGTCAGTTGGAATTATGTTTGGGAACTGAAACTGTACTCAGAACGTGAGGATGATGCATGTAGCCACGGAAGAACATCGCTATTATGGCCGAGCAAATCTGCCATAACTTCCAAAAGTGTGTAACCTTTAATAAATCATTTGACATAATTTTAATTTCAGCTCTATGTCAACTGCACACGTTTCAAACACATAAACATATCCACTCGTATTATTACCGTTTCAGCATATCCATAGAGCTTTATTTTGGTTAGATAGAGGCGACATTTATCTTCTTAGTCGGACACGCTTGGCAGAGTGGTCGCGGTTACGTCAGGCATTGTATCTTGAGTAGCTCTAAGTATGCTGCGTACGTGGCGCGGAGACTCAGTTTATGAGTGTTATTGGATGCAACCTGGCGCTGCGCAGGATCATAATGGCTGATCGTTTTACCGAATTACAAATGCTGATATCTACTGGTAGAAACATATCGAGACTACCCATGCTTATGGAATGTAAAAAGTGATTTAACAATCCGCAAGCGGGCCCTATCGACTAATGAAAACGATAACAGCATGCGGTCTCTATGGCATAAGTAAATCTCCCGCACCCCGAATGCGTGCTCTTACAACCAATGAAATGCCTGTATCATATTTGCTCTACGGCTGGCGTGTATAATTTGTTAGTCTATGCTCTATGGTATACCCGTGTCACAACCAGAGGGTAGACACTCCAAAGCCTAGCTTAGCATTGACAGATGCGAAATATTGCTAGATTTATTTTTTGGCGGTTTTGTGACGGAGGATTACGGTTTCGTAATGTAGGGTTTACTGTACATAATTTTGACACTGACATAAATTAAAAAAATATAAAACAAGTATTATATTTCCATTTATAGCTAAGATCTCTTCACCAAAAAGAAAAGTGACGATACGCTTTGGATAGGCTGACCGACCACCTAATTACGTAAAATCAGCAATGGCAACACGAAACCAATCGGTTGCGAATCGTCAAGGATTTAAAGATTTATTTATTAAACCGGCTGTTGCAAGTTGAAACTGCCTTAAAATTAGAAGGAGGTTATCAATTTGGTTGTATATTTTTTTTAATGATCAGAACTCCGTCATTTATTAACCGATTTGGACAATTCTTTTTTTATTTAAAAAGTTCACGCAATAAACAAGAATGCTTTATACATTATATTGAAAATAAATTCTGTTTTTATGTGCGCTTGGCGCATTCCGTTTCACGGAGCGATTGTCGCTGCGTTTAATGTAACAAACAAGGTGTAGTAATCAGTTTCAGAAATCAGAATATTTATTTGCCAGATCATTTGCTTTATATGCAATAAAATAGTGCGAGTTAATCACATTGCGCTTAATGCAGATATTATTATTTATTACTAGCTGAAATTCCCCGTTCCCTTGGGAACATATAAAACATTCTTGTCAAAGTGACACGACACTTCATGTAAATGACTTCACGTCAATGAAACGTCATGAATGCGTTTAATGTAACAAACAAGGTGTAGTAATCAGTTTCAGAAATCAGAATGTTTATTTGCCAGAATATTTGCTTTATATGCAATAAAATAGTGCGAGTTAATCACATTGCGCTTAATGCAGATATTATTATTTATTAATAGCTGAAATTTCCCGTTCCCTTGGGAACATACAAAACATTCTTGTCAAAGTGACGCGACACTTCATGTGAATGACTTCACGTCAATGAACCATGGTGAACATATTGTGGATATGTTCATACAAAAATACAAAAATTGGGATTAAATAATGGGGGGTGGGGGGGGAGTGGGGGTAAGAGGGTAATAAATAATTTACGACCTATTCTCATACCTACCAAATATACAAAAAAAAAATCATTAAAATCGTTCGACCCGTTTTGAAGGAGTGCGATCACTAAAACCGTGACACGAGATTTTATGTATTACTAGCTGACCCCGCAAACGTTGTTCTGCCATATAAATTAACAAAGAAATCAAATGCAGAATGAAATGTCCAAGTGACGCGACACTTCATGTAAATAACTTCACGTCAATGAACGACAGTTAAACTATATGGATATTTTTCATACAAAAATACTAAAAACGCGATTAAAAAATGGGGGGTGGGGGTAAGAGGGTGAAAAATACTTTACGACTTATTCTCAGACCTATCGAATGTACACAAAAAATTTCATAAGAATCAGTCAAGGCGTTTCGGAGGAGTTTTGTTACAAACACTGTGACACGAGAATTTTATATATTACCACCTGCATACCTATGACGCGGGCTGCCAATTGTCAATCGGCCATCATTAGCTGCATTTATGTATGAGAAATGAATTTTCTTCATCATATTTTTTTGCGTGAATATTTCCGATATTTTATTAATTATTATGCTATTCGGGGCGGAGGCAAATCCAACAATTAAAAGATCATCAAATTCGGTCTCGCCGTTCTTGAGTTATAAATGGTATATGGTGGTTTGTCTAACCTAACCTAACCGGACTTTGTTTTATATTATATAGATTTAAATTACCTAGTCATCAACATAGCATACGCTGAAAATAATTAGCGGTTACATCTACAAATGGTAAATATAAGTGTTACTTTATTAAAAGATGACGTGATATAATTATGAAATTAAATGAAATATATTTGGTAGAAGTATGGTCCATAAGTTTTTACAGATAGATGGGTTTCACTTATTTCATCGATCATCGGGTTTGCAAATTATTGTAATTTAACTTTATGAATTATATAGAAAACAATTACACATGACATATCATAACGACCATAGAATAATCAATAACTATTAAATAAAAATATTGCTGGACATTTCACACAGCGCTAACTAGCCCCAAACTAAGCAGAGCTTGTACTATGGGAACCAGATAACTGATAGAATACTTATATATATTTTTTTTGTAAATATATAGGTACTTATATATATATAAAGTCGGGTTAGTTACACCATTTATAACTCAAGAACGGCTCGACCGATTTTGATGATCTTCTATTTGTTGGATTTGTTTTCGCCCCGTATAGTATAATAATAATTAAAATATCGGAAAAATTCACGCAAAAAGATATAACGAAGAATATTCAGTTTCTCATACATAGATGGAGCTAATTATGGGCGATTGACAGTTCATATTGGAAGCCCGCGTCATAGGTATGCAGGCGGTACTAAGTTTGGCGGGTCAGCTAGTCTACTAATACATATGTACAATTCTCGTGTCACAGTGTTTGTAACAAAACTCCTCCGAAACGGCTTGACCGATTCTTATGAAATTTTTTTAGTAGAATAACTATTAAAATATGGGAAAAGTTCACGCAAAAATGAACTATAAAGAACATTCACTTTCTCATACATAGATGCAGCGCGTGACGTACATTGGTAGCCCGCGTCACATGCATGTCAAGAAGCTACGAAGTTCGGCGGGTCAACTAGTAATATATAGAAAAACATCAAAAACAAATCAATAATAATAAAACCATGGTAATAACTAATTATAAATAAATATGTCTGATAAATGTCGAAAAAATTTCAATGGCACCATGTCGTTGAAAGTATTAAGAACTGCATTCAAGGATATTCAATCCAACAATCGGCTCAAGAAGATATGAGTAGTTGTTATTATCATAGCAAATATTACTCATATAAAATAAGATAGAATCATTTCAGGTCGCAAGATAAATTTAGAAGCCGACGAAATTTCGAGAAAACTTATATCCAAACCACAATGTTGTATGGAAATGTTGCGATATAAGCTACATCCAGGTATCTGCATAACCCACGGCTGGAGCAATAATGCTGAGTGCTCCTTGCTCTTACACAGGGGAGATGTAGAGTAGGCGAGTTGACTTGACTTGACACTTTCCAACGGTCGGAAGTAGCGACGCGACGGAGCGAATCGCATGACGACGCTCGCTCCTAAAGGTCGCTAAGAGTGAAGCGTGGCCACCTTATGTGTGGATTTTGTTTGCAGTGACCAGGGGTTAATATCAAGGAGGGCGGTGTTTACTTGCTTTGCTCACCAATTAGCAGTAAAACCAACGATAAAAAATAAATTAACCTCCTACTTTATTCAAAGGCGCCAAACTTAACGAGTAACATTTATCGAATTAAAATTATTTATGTAATAATTTTTCTACTGGCGTCATCGTTTCAAGTTGTACACGTGATTTTTTTTTGTTGTTATTCAATGCTTTGTTATTTATTAACAATTCAAAATAAAATAATAATAAATAAATATTGCTGGAAATTTCACACAGCGCTATCTAGCCCCAAACTAAGCAGAGCTTGTACAATGGGAACCAGATAATTGAAACAAATGGATAACTATACAAGAAACAAGCCTGGTTGTTCTTTTTGTTAACAATTAAAAATAAAATAAAAATAAATAAATATTACTGGACATTTCACACAGCGCTATCTAGCCCTACTACTACTAAGCAGAGCTAGTACTATGGGAACTAGATAACTGATAGAATACATAAATACATATTTTTAGTTAAAATACATACTTATAATATATAGAGAAACAATAGATATATAGAGAATATATAGAGAAATATATAATATATAAGAATGATGGTGGCATTCCCGTTGTAATTGTTACAGTACAGAAAATTAATGCAATAATAATCAAGGGTAAATGTGTATAGATATTGCAAAATTGACATTCTATTAGCTATCGAGAGGCTGAGCGAAATCAGACCTCGGGGGTTTACGAGTACGACAACACGACAATGTATTGCCTGCAATTTGTTTAATGCAAAAAAATTGTCTATTGCTTGTCAATATTGGAAATAAATTACTCACCAGTAGCAATTGAGCCACAAATGCATGGCAACTAGTGGACCACATCTGTATTTACATCGAAAGGTTGACTAGAAGAGATCGCTTTATTAAGCGATTAGACCGCTCATTACAGGTACATTTATCTACAGGTAAGGTATAATAAAAACTTCATCTTTACATACTCATTATAAAAAGAGGTAAAGTTGGTTATTTTTAAGTTTGTATGTTTGTAAAGGGAAACTAAAGAAAACTAAAACGAATCCGATAATTATTTCACTGATAGAAAGCTACACTATTCCTGAGTGTGCGTTATATTTTATTCTGATAAAAATCCGTGGGAAACCGGGGCGGGTCAGCTAGTGGTGTTATAAAATAGACTTGCTTCGTGTACAATCCCCTTCCGTCCTCAGAGATATCTTGCGAACCCAAGTTTATAGTGCGAACGCTTCATATAAAATGACGTATAGTGTCGGAGAAAACTCACAGAATACACAGCGCCTTGGAGTATTTTAAAGACTTTTCGAGACGATATTACTTTATAATCCAAAAGTATTTTATTTAGCTTCTGCTCGTTCCTGGTCACGTTCTACGTCGTATCTGGTTTAACTGTTATGACTTTTATGACATGATTTAACAAGCAAAATATTACATACATCCAACAAAAATAACCTTTGAGAATTATTTTGTAATGTTTAGCTAAAATAGCTTTGTGTATATTTTTTTACAGGTATATAGTACCTTAGATGCCGAAAAAGATATTCAACGAAGAATCGCTCTAGCGTGGAAAAAGTACTGGGGACTAAAAGAAATAATGAAGAATAAAGCTATAAAGACAAATGTTAACAAAAAGATTTTTAACATAGCTATACATTTTTATCCTTCCATGTCTCACGTACGGCTATCAAACTTGAGCGCTGAGAAACAGCTGTGGGAGGCAGCTACTTCCACAGCATTATGTCATACGGGATACTCACATCCTTCAGCATTTATATAATACCCTGTTCAACCCTTCCTCACCTTCCTAAAGAACGCTTCCATTTCCTCCATCAATCCAATCCTCGATCCTTGCGTTCATCTGACACACTCAAACTCAGGACACCTGTACACTCCTCCTCCTACTTTGATAAGTCTTTTACAGTGCAGGCTGTCCGGTTATGGAACGCGCTGCCGGTAGCTATCAGATGTGCCAAGTCACTTGTCATTTTTAAACGTATGCTCAGAGAACACTATCTGAGTATTTGTCGCTAAATATATATGTATTTATTATTAATTATTTGTTTCTTAAATAAGTCTAAGTATGTATATATAAATTGTTACTAGTAGTTATTATTTAGGTTCATTCATGTAATTTTCATTTATGTAAGTTATATATTTTTTATTTTTTTATAATTAGTATTAGTATGTATGTACATGTAGTATGTTAGGTACACCATTACACCCCAGGTAATGTCCACACAGTCCATTCCATCCAAAGGTTGTCTGGTAGAAATCGATATTTAGCGATAAGACCGCCAATTGTATCCATAGATTTACGTAGTTGTTTTTTATATGCATATGTTTCGTGGTTTGCAGTAAAGTATTATTTAATCTAATCTATACTGTAAATATACTGTTGTGGGGAGCCTGCAGATATAAACACCGTTTTTCTGCTGCAGAAGAGGGTTGTTCGTGACATACTTAACATCAGGTATAATAAAAGCCCATTTACTTTTACTAATGAGTATATGTGTATTATTGTTATTATCAATTTTTGTAAGTTTATTTTATGTTAAAGTTACCTAAGTTAAATATTTTTTATCTATTTTCGGGCACTACCACTTAATCTACACTACACAAAGGGTAGCTGGAAGAAAATGCTAATCAGCAGTTCGTTATGTATCATTTTACATGTGCAATAAAAAAAATTCTAATCTATTCTAATCCGTTTGTTTAGCTCAACAGAACTAACAATGTATCAAGTTACTTTGTAAAAGAAAAACTTTAAATATAAAGTATACATTATTAAAATACAGAGCAGACACGCCGTCTCAAGTCCACGTTACTGCGAGAGTAAAATTTATGGTTTTACTTTAAAAGTATGATACAAGCTGATTTTACACTGTATTGTAACATACACGTGTTACAAAAAATTGTAAATTTGTGTGTTTATAAATTTTAAAGGGTTGGCATCGCGCGAGTGATACCTTTGGTGTTACAGGCGTTCATAGGCTACGGTAACAGCTTACCATCAGGTGGGCCGTATGCTTGTGCACCTTAGTGGTATATAAAAAAGTGGGAGTTCTGAGAATTTGAACAAAATGACAGTGTTCGTTATACAAGTTACAAATATACAAGTTGATTTATTTGCAACAGCGAATTCCAAAATAAAAAACACACCTGAAAATATTTCGTATTATTTCATACGAGTATCATTCGTGTTGCAGGTAGGTATTAGTTGCACTCGCTTCATCCATGTCTAAGTGAATGTGCGCCCCCGACCATATCTTTGATACCTATATCCTCTCCATCCAAAGGTTATCTGAAAGAAATCTCTGCCCATTGTACTATTTGCTTTGTCTTCATTTTAATTTTATTTTTATGGTGTACAATTAAGTGTGTTCATTCATTCATTCTAGACCAGGCACTGAAAATCAGTCATCCACCATCATGCCATAATGTCGACGGCCTGCACTTCAGCTTCTAACAGCCTTGTCACACCAATATTAAAAGTGCGAAAGTTTGGATGTTTGTTTGTTACTCAGTCACGTCATAACGGCGGAACCAATTTCAATAAAATTTGGTATATTGATAGATTATGACCTGGATTGACACATAGGCTACTTTTCAATGACAAAACACGCGTGCGAAGCCGCGGTCGGAAGCTTACATTAAATAAATAAATAATCTTTACTTCAGACTCATGGTCCATAATCCTTACTAATGTTATGTTAAGTATGTACATAACATACGTCCTATTAATTCAGTCAACCAACCAAACATACTTGTCTGAAGACATCTGAGACTTTATGTGTATGTGAGATACAGATAATAATTTTCATTCTTTGTTTTGTATTATTGACAAAAAAGTGAATAATTTCATACTTCTATGTAATTAGATCGTCTTTCCAGTTGAGATTTACTTATTGATCTTAGGCCATGGCACAGAAACGTGGTCTCTCACTATGGACCTCATAAAGGCTGTAGGTTGCTCAGCATGATGTGGAAAGGGCAATACTTGGTGCTTCTTTACGAGATCGAATCAGAAATGAGGGGATTCATAAACAAACCTAAGTTACTGAAGGATTAACAAGCTGAGGTGGCGGGGGGCAAGGCCACCTCAGCTTGGCCGTCGGGGCAGATAGGTAAGTGCAGCATAGAATAGTCAGAGAGTTATTTATTGATACAGCAACAAGTCACTTACAAAAAAGATTTACATTTATGAAGTAAGTAGGTACAGAGTAAATTAAAGAATATAATAAAATAGAATAATTCTTTATTGTACACCAGGAATACTTAAAAAACTAGTTTATGCTAAGTAATTTCTTCCAGACAACCTTTGGATGGAAAGTAATTAGCGCAGCAGTAATAGACAGCGGTGCACAGAGTGTATTTACAAATGAAAGAAATAATAATAATAAAAATTATATCTAATAAAAACTGTACTTATAATCCTAATACATAAATAAATACCTAAAGATAGACTAATATATACCCAACTAACAACTTAAATCTTACAAATATTCTAAAACGAGGACAATAAAATTAAAACAAATAAATAGGTAACTCAAATGACAAGAAAGCTAGGCATTAAGGTAATGCTGCTTTAATCTCAGCTTAAAAGAGTGCTGTGAAGGAGCCCGTCTAATTTCCACAGGCAAAGCACAGACGCACTGCTTCGACAGTGAATGATTTTACGTAGAAGGAACTAAAGTTAATAAATATTAGTTTATACCTACTTATTGAGATAATTTCAGGCTAGTGCTTTTATAATGCGTGTCACCGCATTTACGACATTAATTTAAATCACGGGTAGGGCTCATGTCTAGTATTATTGTAAAATAGGTTTTTTTCAAATTCATTACCATGATTTTTTTTTAAATTTTCAATCTACCTTACTTTTAAATCCTAAAATATCAATGAAAAGTGAAGTCTGTATAAAATACCTGTTAAACTGACTAAGCGGCATCGGCGCAAAGGCGCCGCTGATTTACGATAAAAATTGTTTATTGGAATGCTTCGATTACTGGATAAATATTCAAGCTAATCTCTTAAATCAGTTAATACGATTCTGTAATGTGTTTTAAATTAATGTCGTGAATGCGGTCTTAGACTGTATAATCATAGAAGGTATAAAAGGACCTTCTATGAGCCAACAATATAACCTAAATGTAAAGATATTGTCAGGGTTTGCTTCAGTTACCTGTTTTGGTATCGGATTGTAGGATGACCCCCCCCCCCTCTATATGAAAATATGACCTGATAAAGGTTGCTGGGAGCCGTGGAGCGCAGGCCGCACAGTATCACCGTAAATCAATATGAGCGCGCTAAAAAACAGCTGTTCCATACATTTTTGCTTTATCTTTCTTTTAAGGTTACACAAAGTGTGACTGCGTCTCCATCTTGGCCCGACGCCGGGAATCGCGTAAACATATCGCAAGAAACTAGTAAACATATCGAACATGGATTTTATCGCAAAACTACGGATATTTAAAGAAAATAGTACTGCTTTGTAGAGTTAACAATCTGACATAAAAATAAACTGGGATTTATTATTATTAACTACTACCCAGCACAAGACGAACCGAGAACGCTTGGAAGGGATATTGGTCAATGAAACAGCTAATGAAAGATACACTTCCTTTATCTCCGAAACTGAAGTTCATGGGCGTGTGCATTCTCCCCACCCTCACCTATGGCAGACCTGGTATATGACTGATCTGCGCAGTATTCTGAAAGTCAGACTGACAGACCGCGTTCGTAACAGTATACTGTGCTCTAAAACTAAAGGCGTCACATAATACCAGCGCTACAGTAGCTATACGTTACCGTGGCACACCGCTGAGTGCCGACCTATTTTCTTGTCTTGTATTTGGTATAAGTATAACTATTGTATTGTTACGCCGAGGCTGTTAAACAATGAGTAATAATCGACACTTCTCGGACGCTTTTGTCTTGCTGTGTTATTGTTGTTATTGTCTGCGATTGCGCACAATGGGGATGGGTCGTTCTGTCGAAACACCGACCCTTTCCTGGAAGGATCGACATCGTTCTCGAACAATCGAAATGTGTGCGATATAAATAGGCCGGAGAGATGGCCGGACGGTCAGTCTCATTCAGTCAGTCAGTGAGTCAGACTCAGCGAGGCCCTGGAGGACTGACGTGGAGAAGGGTCTCGCGTGAACAGTAGTTGTTCGCGGGTCAGTCTGGATTTTGCTATACGTGCGAACATTTCGGTGACTTTAAGTGGTGCAACAGTGGTGTGAATTAGTGTGTTGTGATTAAGTGTGACCAAGTTCGTGTATTCATCGTTTAGTGCTGAATAAAAGTGTTATTTTGGTTAAATTGATGCCCATTATTTTATCCCGAACCCTCAGCTCGTAACAGTATTAATAGACTGTAAAATATTTTTTGTTGAAACATTACTTTTTCAAAACAAGCTTTTATAAAATTCATAATCGGAACCGCAAGCAGATTCAAATGAGTCCAAACACTAGAAGCTTACTATAATCCATTCAGAAATTCCGTTGTCTAGCATCCATCTCCATCATAAGACCACGTGAGTCATACCTACGCTTCTCGTGTTCGGTACCCACTCGGTACCCAACCAGTCGCGAATGCGCCGCAGCACGGGTAATGTCGTTGCCGCAGTGGCGAACAGTGTGACTTGTTTTGTAAGCGTGTGATTTGTGAATATTTTATTGAAATAAGTACAAGTACTAACTTAATATGGCAAAGAGCACGAATAAACTATATTGTGCTGTTTTTGGTTGTTTTGTGTTCCGGATTTTTATACTATTAAATTTAACAATAAAGCTTTTTGTATGTCTCAGTCAAGGCGCAAATATTTTTCTGATGAAATATAAGGGTTGATTTTTTTTTTAAATCTACTAATTAAAAAACTCACATGTATTTTTTTGAACACTTCCTATTTCAACCACAACGAATTTAATTTTTTTATATATAAAATATACAATCACAAAACTATAAATATATGCAAGTAGGTAGATGTAATTAAAATACTGCAGGCGGGCAGTCCTATCGCGTGTTTACGTACCACGCGGGTGTAGGTAAATAATTCAAGGACAGGGCCGAGTCACAATACTGTATAGTTATCATTACCGTGACATGGGGTACAACGCAGAGTTTTGCCCGTAGTTAGTTACGAGTATGGAGAAAGATCGTTTTCCAATTCTGAATTCGACTAGAGAAGGGCGAGCTACAATTAATAGGTTAATAGTATAGTCCTATAGAAAAAAGCACTTTCAAATTTTCCAGAATTTTCTAATTTCCCGGGCAACTTGAAAAAAACCCTTTTAATAAACATTGTTCTGAAAATTCAAAAATATATATTCATATTCGTCGATTCGTTTTGCCTTAAGAAATTGGCAGCAAAGATATTGATGCCAAACAAACAAAGTTATAAATGACTACACAATATCAAACTTAAGAAACTGGCACGAACATCCCACTTTTTAGTACTTTTCTTAAAAAATTTACATAATCTCTTCACAGTATCGTTTCAAGAATGCTTCTTTCAAGACTTCTTATTCTGAGAATTTTTCCCCAATTCGCATAATTTTAAGAATACATACTGCTTCAGATGTCATCTTATAATTCATTTATTTTATTTAAATTTTAAGCTACTCCAATAATTTTTCCAGTTACAAAATTTACTATGTTCTATGTATTGTACAATGTGCTGTTGTGACGCAAAATAAACGTTTAAATAGTATTAATATAATCCAACATTTTGAGAGTATTACTGCATAATTTACTTTCCATTAAAAATATATCAAAGTTGAGGATATGTACTAAGTATTAAATGAAGCGAAAATACGATTTCTTATAATTTTCTTAATAAAAAAAAACGAAAATTACGTCTTCGTTTAAGGAATTGGGTTGACTGGGGTCAGGTTAAGAAGAAGGGTAATGCACAATACACCCTATGCGGGACGTGCAGATTTTATTCCCGCCACGGCCAATTGCCAACGCTCGCGACAGCGTTGAGGCCAATGCTATTTTCTCTATCCCCACGATGGACGCGTGGCGTTGGTACCAGTATTGGCGCCAACATGTGGAGTCAATGTAACACTTGCACGAGTCATAAGATAAGTTTAAACTAAGAAACAGAATAAGAAACTAAGCAAGTAACTTCAAAGTTTTATTCATAAAGGTAAGGCCTGAATCTGGGCCGCTCCATTCACAGCATAGTTTGTTAATGTTGCATTCATCTGCTAAGTGGCGGGGAATGTAGGTAGGATGCCTGCTACAATGACGTTGAACCACATTCAGTACCTACTGAAGAAGCAGTTCGCATTCTAAAACAAAACTTAAAGTGAATCGTAGATATTTCCGAGTAGAACTATAACAAACAATTGAGTCTTGAGAAATGCTTGAGAACAGCATAATATATTTTTTAGAAAACATGGTTATTTATACATCATCATCATATATCAAAGGCACCCCCATAGATTTCTAGAGTGACTGATCTTGTACAATCTGGACCTAAAGGCTCCCAGCAACCTTTATAAGGTCGTCTTTCTATCTAGTGGAGGCTATCCTACTCTGCGATTCCCTATGCGTGGTCTGACCTGGAGTACCTTTCTGCCCAACAAAGTGTTTCCATTCATTCATTCACTCTTCCAGGTAAACTTTGAAGGCATGACTAGTACTATTATAGCTCCAAAGCATACAATGGAATGTAGTCTGAGCCATAAACGGAATTTCTAGTCTGTGGATAACACAAACTAAAATGGAAATGTAGTGTTGCTTAAATCTCAAGCCTCAAATAGACTTGTATTCAGTATTTAATTGCGTTCATACAAAGTGGATTAAAATGTTACATGTCAGATCATATTGTTACGAGCTGAGGGTTCGGGATAAAATAATGGGAATCGATCCAACCAAAATAACACTTCTATTCAACACTAGAACGATGAATACACGAACTTGGTCACACGTATCACAACACACTAATTCACACCACTGTTGCACCACTTAAAGTCACCGAAATGATCGCACGTATAGCTTAATCCAGACTGACTCGCGAGCAACCACTGTTCACGCGAGACCCTTCCCACGTCAGTCCTCCAGGGCCTCGCTGAGACTCTCTCACTCAGACTGACTGACTGTCCGGCCATCTCTCCGGCCTATTTATATCGCACACATTTCGATTGTTCGAGAACGATGTCGATCCTTCCAGGAAAGGGTCGGTCCCTCGACACAATGGCCACTCCCCATTCTGAGAAACCACAAACAATAGCAACAATAACACAGCAAGACAAAAGCGTTCGAGAAGGTTCGATTATTACTCATTGTTTAACAGCCTCGGCGTAACAATATTGACTAGTCAAGAGTCCAGCACTTCATATGTACCCTGTAAGTAAGGGTGTAGCAATATTAAAGCTAAATAGGCAGGTCTAGTGGAATCGTGAATTCTAGCCTGGCTAAAGTTTACGGTAGTTACTGGGAATTTTAACTTTTGAGAACTTTTGAGAGTCCATACTACCTACCTCCTCTGTACGAAAATATGCGAGTATTTTCATAATCCCCACCGCTTTGCCCTACCAGTGGGGATTATGATACTCTATAATCCCTACTATACGATAATTGGCAAAGCATTGGTTGTAGTATTGTGTAGACCACTGAACTTTTGATACCTAAAAAGCGCGCCACATGCGATGAAGATGCTATAGTATTCTAATCGCTCACCTACTCACCATACAATCATATGTAAGATGAAAATATATCATACACATTTTGACATGTGTGATGGTCCATTGGATATTACTAACCATAATAAATAAAAACAAAAAAATTTATTCGTAATCTTTGACTATCAAAATAGTACCACGACATAAAAACCAAATAAATTGACCTACAGTTTCATTCAAATTACAGGTTACGGGAGTGCATGTTAATTGGTTACCATTTTTGGAGTACAAATTGCAGTTATTCTAGATTTCAGACTTTTGCCTACATTTGTGATACTTAAGCTACACGCATACCAAATTACAGCACTGTGGGGGTGACCCCACACAAAATTCACAGGGTACACCAGTGATGGTGTACCCTGTGAATTTTGTCAAAGTTTAGTTTTTATTATGGCTAATAACTCAAAAACTACAAAAACTTTACTAAAAGTAAAAACGGAGTCGAAATATACTAATGAAGACCTTTCATTTGACGTCTCACTTGACCTAATAGTCTCATTTTTTTTACCCCTCTTGAACCCTAATATCTCAACAACCCCCCAAAATTTTTAGCTCATTGAGTTATACCAATATTGTGCCATCATTACCTACCTATATACCAAATTTCACTATGATCGGATAAACTCTTAGAAAGATATCCTCGGACAAACAAACAGACATACATATAAAGCCGATTTGCCCAAGTTGTCTTAGAGATCTCGGTTCGCTCGATCAATAAGACGAGATTTATTTATGAAATTGCTATTTGATAGCTCATAATTTCCGCCGCTTCAACACTGATTGCGCGGTGGTGGTTATGATAGCATGATTTTTACGGCTCTTGGTGCTAAAAATAATCAAGCTTCTAAATCAACGCAATCTAAAATCCGTTCGTTATAGTCGTGAAATCTTGCTGATTGTGTAAGTAACAATAAAGAGTTATTTCACCCATAATTTAAATAAATTGCCTTCTAGATAAAATATAACAAAACTAAATATTCTACTTAGTTCCCCATACATACTTTCACAAATAACACGAAACTTTACTTAGCACTCAACACTATGCATTATATGAAAGAACTTCATTTATAATACTTTGCACGTGAAAATATTACGCAGTTTCACTGAATATAAAGAACGTTGTCTACTATACTACGTGTTTGTTATGTTCGACATTAATTTTAAACACACATCCGGAATCGTATTAACTGAGTTTAGGGTTTAATACCGGTAGCTTGAATATTTATTCAGTAATCGATATATTTCCAATAAACAATTTTTAATGTAAATCGGCGGCGCCTTTGCGACGATGCCGCTTAGTCAGTTTAACAGGTACCTATTTACATGATGAATAAATATGATTTGTTTAGCTATTTTATTCAGATTATTTCATTGATTTTAGAACGTGATATTAAGGTTGTTTGAAAATTTAAAATTTTCCATACATAAGAATCATACATAAGAAAACACGTAGTAAACATGAGTGAGGTGGGAAGTCTAGATTTTTCTGAAAAGTTCCAACTGCAAAATAAATGATTTAGAGAAGCAAAATCGTAAACTAAAAATAATTTACACACCATCTGCTCGACAATGACAAATTATACGTCATGTAAACCTTACCAAAAGCAGGTGATTAAACCCCTACGGCTGAGCCGGGAGTAAAGTGTGTGCTGTGTCATTTTCCATATAAAAATAATGTCAAAATTCAACAATGTTTTGTTTTAAAGGTTCTTGAGCTTTGAGGTTCTATGTTCTCGGTTATATCAGCTGTTTCTTAGACCTTAGGACGTAACTTAAACGTACAAGATTTCAGGTTGTTTGGACTTTGTATCAAACTATCACAGAACTTTCTCTGGATTAAGACTCCACGCACCGAGGGTTATTTATTTAATGTATTTATTAATACTTATACTGTTTGCTGATTGCTGAACTTAAACCAAATTGAATCTACATTATGTAATACTAAACTTTTATAAATTTGACGCGGCAAAGTAGCCCGCCTGTTAACTTTAACATATCTATTTTAAACTAAACTTTTACAAGAAAAAATAATAACAAGAAATATTTCACAAGAAAAAGTGAGTATTACAAATTTGTAGAATATTTAAATAAATGAAAAAAGTGCCCCTTGATCTACAATGTTTGCTTGATCGCATTTGGAGTGTGTGTGTGTGTGTTCATGTGTGTATAGTGTGTTAATTTAGCAGCGCTATCTAGTTATGTGAGCGGTAAAACAAAAAAAAACTTTTAAGGCAGATATCTAAAAAATGCTGTTACAGATAGATACTTTATTTTTTCTGTAAGCTTTGCATAACTATATTTCTATCAATCATATTAATTTCAGATTTATTGCTTTGCAAACTTTAGAGATAAGAGATTTTTCGTAATTTTTCATTATAACTGACATAAAATAAAAATACGAACCTTACAGTAGTCGCATATGACGTGTAACATAATTTTTATTGTACACCATATAAACAAAAAATTACAAACAAAATAGAAAACACAAAGCAAATCTTAATTTTATCTACCGAATTCATCATTCTGAAAGTTGGTCTTTAAAAGCTCTATAACGGCGCTCCATAAATGCGATTAACCGTAAGTAAATTTAAAAATAGAATGAAGCTCGTTGTATTCATAATATGATGAAATACAACCTCCATAACAAATCCTTATTTCTATTAAATGAAAGAGGCCATAATATAGTCTCGTAGTGCAAAACATCTGATCACCGCGTGCGCTCATTGGTCAAAGCGCTTCCCCGGTTTTCTTTACACATTTCCGTCCCTTTTGCCAAAATCACTCTCACAAACCGAGAGGAAAGATGTTACATATCAAAAATAATTAAAACGGTTTGTCGCCAATCGGCCTATATCCAAGCCAAATAAATGAATGTCAAGTAGTACTGGCTGTCAAAGTCAGAAGATGGAGAGAGTTGCTTTTTTTTCGGCAGACAAGGGGGTTGGTTTTTGGAGAAAATAAATGAGGAAATTCCACACGGTTAATGAATGTGTAAATTAAGCTCTTTTATATGACATCCCATTTGACTTAATATTGCTATTTTTATGCTCTACTGACGATTTTTATTTCATCAAAATTATACGTAAACAATACATTGTACGCAAGAATAAAATTAAGATTCACTGATGAATCGAATTTATCAAAGTATTTGTAGATCTAACAATCACTACAAATCCTTAAAAAGAGGAAATTTTCAAACATTCTTTCTTGTAGCGATGATGATTTCCATTACGTTTGTTTATTTAAATGTGCATATTTCTGCAAACTGCTTCGTAAGAGTAAAGCTAGAAGCACTTCAGTAGACACTGGCCTTTAGCTTTAAAACTGTTGTGTGAAATTGATTGCACGCCGTGGCAGGTTATTTAAGTAATAATCGCTAGCGAGGAATTCTTGTTGGGACGGGGTATTGTGCTATTTTTGTGAACAAATACAAAATGGTTTACCTGATGTAACGAACTTTTATTTGAGGCCTGATTTAATACGCGGTAAATTATTGTCTTGCTAATATTTAAGTATTACACTTGAGAGAGGACTTGTGAACGTAATTCCTTTAGTTTAGAATGATTAAAAATACAACGTTGAGAATATAGTTCTTCCGTACTCGCTGAAAGGTTGAGTTTTACGTGTTTCTTATTTTAAAACGAAAACACTTGAAGATAGAAATTAGAGAATGCTTTTAAAATTCTCAACGCAATAAATTAGTATTTTTTTAATGATGTCAGTCAATAAATTTTAGCTAAAATGGGTTTGAAACAAGTGGGCGCCTCTCTTCTAGGAATTCTAACACTTAACTTTTTGTACGTCTGTGCTAACGTGGGAAAGACACACCTTTTGACGAATTTCAAAATATTGAATATTTATTGGTTGGTTGTAGAAATAGAGGCGTGACCACCTTAAATTCTGGGTAGGGATTTTTCGTAAGAGATTGAAAATGCAAAATCACTCGGGGCAGACGGTCAGGGGTCGAGTCCGAAGGCAGTCGAGAGGTTTCAGGGGGAGCGGATATCTTGAGACTTGATGAATCAAGGTCTAGTAGAATCAGTGTTGACTTAGTTATTTTATAGATTCAGTTTTAGATTAGTGAGTAAACTCAGTGAATATCTGGTAACGCTAGCACATAAGACAATTTAAACCTTTTTAGCGAATATTTGTTCCAGTGTTGCCGTGACCATTGGATATTGTGCCATTAAATATTGAATTAATTAATTTTAATTCAATAGCCTATAAAAAGAACTTGGGTTACTCAAATTTTAATCACAACGTAAGTTATTTTAGTTTTACGAGTTAAACAATTATGACAAGACTAATAAATAAAAATACCGGCGCTTTCTTTGCACGTGTTTGGTAATAGAAAAAGATGGGTTTAAATAAATGACTGGTTGTAAAAAAATTCTGTCGGTTTCAATTAAAAAATTCAGAAAGCGCAGCGTTGGACGGACTCCCCACTAGATGGAAAGACCTGCTGGGAGCCGTTGAGTGAGGCCGCACTAGACCGGTAGCTCTTGAAATCTATGGAGGAGGCCTATGTTCAGCAGTGTACGTCTTGATGCTGATATGATGATGATTATATAACCTCTAATAATCAAAATATTTAAGCTAATTTTAGCTCTAAGAAAAATTATCAAGAAAACTAATTCCCAAAGACTTCAAAGACGCTGATCAGTAGAAACCAATTCAAAGTTTCGATTGCAAGTACAATGTACTAGGAAAAGTCTACGCAACTAACCCAGTTTTGAAATACCGAGGGAAAGTTTGCGACTATTTGCTTCATACTGAGTTTCAGATAAAACTTAGATGGGGAACAGAATTGCATTGACCTTTCAAGTGGAAATATTGAATTTATTGATCGAGCAAAGCGAGATCTCCAAATCAACTTGGGCAAATCGGTGTTATATGAATGTATGTTTGTTTGTGCGAGGATAACTTTCAAAGCGTTGATCCGATTATCATGAAATTTGATATACAGGTATGTAGTGATGGCACAATCCTGGTGTGACTGGTGTAAAAAAAACCAATTTACATGAACCCCCATTACTTGTAATTTGAATGAAACTGTAGGTCAAGTTAGTTGTTGGTGCATTTCATGGCATTATTTTATTAGTTAAAGATTATGAATAAATTTTTTTTTTTGTTTTTTTGGTAGACTCGCGAGATCTCAGTTCGGTGCGAACCACTAGTCATATTAAAATATGGAGATTTCCCACAGCAGCGCTATTCACCAAACGAAATCACCTAATGAACAACGATTGACAAGTAAAACACTTATCAGCTGCATTTCTATAATCAGCTACACTCACAGGCTTGCCGTTGTAGACGTGTAAATGGAGGTTAAAGGATCCTAGCCTGACCTAGTGTGACTGCGGTGAACCTACACAGTCCGTAGCGTAGCGTAGCAGCATCTGTCATTTAATTTATTCATCTAAAGTTCCTACGAGTATTACTTGACATTACTTTATTTGTAATAAATGACTAATTCAATTCAATGTATATAATTGTTACCTATTATTACCTATAGCAATTTAGAAGTTAAATTAGGTATATAATAAATTATTTGACAATGCCCATCTATATCAGCTATAATCTAAAGTACTTATTATTCAGTGTTTAGAGTCTTAGCCAAGCAAAAATGTATGGGATTTGACACATGCTATGGAAGTATCACGTGATATATCGACAACAAACCTATGTAGAAATTGAATCGATTCGAAGCGAATGTAACTTGGCTACGAGCCTAGGTGTCTATTATGTAATGCTTGTCTGTTTTTAGCCCCTCCAAAATTGTGGTGCAATGAGCTACTAGGAAAGAGGTACCCAAAAACAAATGTAATTATTTAAGTATTATTGACGTAACCAAGTGTTCTATTGTATCCCTACGGTTTGAATAAATGAGTACGTGTCTATACGACAATTGCTGATGTGGCAGAACAAGGGAGATCTGACAAATAGACAGAGATATAGTCACTTTCGAATTTGTAAAATAAGTATGGATACCCAATAAATAACCGCCTTTTCTCATATCGGTTAATAAAGCTAAAATAAACATCAACCCAGTAACTAAGATACAAATCAAATATTTGCGGAGACCGTTCAAATATTAGCGCCGACAGATGATTTGACTTCGCCTAACCACAGTACAAACCTACAGCTAATATTTGTACCGGTATCTATTGAACTTAACCAGAGGTACGGTACAGCTACTCGATGGTGTTCATGTGACGATATGTTATTCCCTGAAGCTATCTAAGTTAGTTTTCGGACTTAATAGATAGATAGATAATAATAAATAAATTCTTCTTTATTGCAGAGAAGACATTAAAAATAAAACAATAATTCATATATAATAAAAAATAACGTAAAATTACAAAATATTAAACATTCAGTCTTACTTATATGGCTATTTCCACCCAACGTCGATACGCTGCCGTCAGTAACAGTCTCTTGATGATTGTGTTTCAACGCATGTCGACTCTATACATGAAGGAGGCAATCCTCTTTCTTTGGATCGCATTGAAAGAGTCAATCCCAGCCTCTGCGTACATTTCAGAAGCGCTACAATAGCGCCTCAGACCCATCATGTGTATGAAGACATTATTGTAAGCCAGTCATATACTGCTGTGCGATTTCTTAGTATAATCTGTCCAGAGTTGACATGTGTAGAACGACAGGCAGAAGGATCTGAAGAGTGTTATTTCACGTCAGGCGATGACTTAAATTATGACTTATAATGCCCACATACCACTCAATTCCTGCGTATGTTTGCCGGAGTCTTCAAGTCCGGAATGAACAGGTTATTTTTAGGCGAGCGTGCTTCATCTTCGATCCACCATCACTTACCATCAGGTGAGATAGTAGTCAAACGCTTGCAGTGAAACGTTTCGGCCGACAATGTTAATCATTATTATTTATATATGTATAACAAAATAAGATATAGCTTATAGCACTCAAGGATAGTGTAGCTTTCAATCAGTGAAAGTATTTTCAAAATTGGTTCTGTAGTTCCGGTGATTGCCCATTACAACCAAACATCAAAACTCAAATGAAATTGAGCTTTACCTTTATTTATTTATTATTATTTTTTTTAATTTTACCTGTTTATAATATTAGTTTACATTGTATAGGTAACTAGCTGACCCACCCGCGGCTTCACATGTGTTGGTTGGCACTAAACACATTACCCTCCTTCTGCGCAGTCGGGTAAAAGTAGCGTATGTTTCAATTCCAATCATAATCTATCTATATATCAAATTTCATAGAAATCGGTTTAGCCGTTCTTGAGTAAAAAATGGTGTAGCTAATCCGACTTTGTTTTATATTTTTAGATATTAATTGAAATACATCTCGAAAGTTTGCTAAGTTAAAGTATGATAGAGTATACCAACGTACGTTTAAGGTATGATTCCGATCTCGGCAGCAAGTAGCAGTGCTAACGCAGCAGTGCTGCCACTGTGGTGCTGCGCAGCAGTGCTGACTGCTGCACTGATTCCGAGCAAGGCAGCAGTGTTGCGCTGTTCGCGGGGATGCTGTTGTATAGTCATTTATTTGCTTTGAGTTGACAAGATGTCCATTGATGACCAACTTTTATTTACATTGTTGCAAGAGGAAGAAGATGACGATGGTGTGTTGTTGTTTTATGCCAATAGTAAAAGGCATAGTGATGATGCTGTGGCGTCGGACGCGTCACTACTATTCTGCCGCGGCGGCAGGGCGACACTGCCGCGCAGCAGTGCTGCCGCTGCATTGCTGTCGCGGCATTGCTGTCTGGCTCGGAATGTAATCTTATATAAACCTATAGAGAAGGTATGGGGACGATTAGTGCTGCGGCAACAAGCAGCAGTGCTGCCTGCCGTGCTGATTCCGAGCAAGGCGGCAGTGTTCGTGGGGAGAAATTCATCGTTTGTTGCAAATTTATTAGTCTACACTAGCTGTTACCCGCGACTTCGTCTGCGTAGAACTACTACTTCGTGTAAATTTGTTTGGACTGAATAGGCTCTGAAACTATAATGAAACGATTCTAATGAAGCCGGCACATTGAATTATTGAGATTAACATAGGTAGACTTTTCCTGACCCTGATCTATGACTTAACTTAGTTTAATACGTTTTTGTATACGACATTTTTTGTTTTTCCTTCTTTGGTCAAAACATGTAGGTTTTGTGGACTCGATACTCGTGAGCACGCCACATACAGTTGCCCATGGGAGAAACAGTTTTTTTCTAAATGAACACCAGCTACTTTGAGTGTCTGTCCTTGAGCTTTGTTTATCGTCATAGCGAATGCTGCTTTCAGGGGAAATTGTACTCTTTTGAATTGGAATGGCAAATCGGTAGGGATTATTGGAATACGGGGAATTAACACTTCTTCTCCCTTTGCTGTTCCTGTCATAATTATTGCTCTCACAATATTGCGTCCCAGGTGTGTAATTTGTAGACGTGTGCCATTACACATTCTTGGTGCGTCAAGATTTCGCATCAACAGGACCGGGACACCTACTTTTAGCCTCAACTTATGGGAAGGCACCCCCGATAATTCTAAGGAGTTAAGAAATTCTACAGGGAACGATGTCACTTGCTCAGTGTCCATGACATTGTCTACGGACAGATACTCAACAAAATCACCTTCCACATCTGACATGATTTGTTCGTTGATCTGCCCCACTACTTCGTTTGTCGGTGCTAAAATTGCCCTTTCGCACAGCCATTGTCTGTTCTTCATATTGGTTGCAAGATCGGGATAGACGTTGTTCTTTAAGTCATCCATGTTACAGACAACATTACAAAATTCACGATTCAATGTAATCATTCCGTCACTATTTGTTTCCATACGGTCTTCTCCGATTTTCAGAAGAGCATCCGCATATTGCACCAATTGTGTATCACTGTGCAGTTGTACTCGCATATTTGTAGTCAGACAAAAATTTTTTACATGCACCCATAATGGAGACGCTTTTAAACATGCATTTATTTCATCTGCCGGCGTGCCTCTAGTAATTACCGGCAGAGTCTGTCTAAAATCGCCAGCTAAAAGTACCACCATACCACCCATGATACTTTGGTTACTCTTAATATCTTTTATGGTCCGATCTAGTGCTTCTATCGCTCTTTTGTGGGACATGGTACATTCATCCCAAACCAACAGCTTACATTGCTGTAACATTCGTCCACGGTCACTATTTTTAGTAATGTTACAAACTGGCATTTCCTCATGAGCTAAGTTCAATGGCAGTTTAAGTACTGAATGTGCCGTTCGGCCACCATTAAGTAACGTAGCTGCTATTCCAGAAGAAGCTACAGCAACAGCAACTCCTTTATCTTTACGAATTTGGGCTAAAAGTAAATTTAAAAGAAATGTTTTACCCGTGCCTCCTGGCGCATCCAAAAAGAATAAACCACCTTCGCCACTTTCGATTTTTTGCACAACATTCTCAAAAACTAATCTTTGTTCTGGGTTTAGACGCGGAACAGACTCAGTTATTTGTTGTTGTAAAGAAGCAGCATCGTAACTCAATTCTCTTATTATATCACTGCAAACTTCCCCAGTTCTTTGCGGCCTGCTCAACCCAAAATCTGACAAATCTTTCCCAGTTATAGTTATGACTTGGTCTTCTATCTTTGTTAGGGCTTCATTAAAAATGAAATCATTGTATGTAACGTTTGGATTATGATGTTGTACTCTGTGTAAAATATCGTCGGCCATTTGAATTTTGTACCTTTCCCACAGTTGTTGAGGGTTTGAAAGCCCACATGTCGCTATTAGTATAGCAAAAAGCATTCTCACCTTGGCCGCTGATCTACATTGTGCAGCCTCTTCCAGTGTTATATTCCAATGATTGTCATCCTCCAATAATCCTCTTGCCTCACATGCCTCTCGAAATGTTGAAAATTCTTGATTGTTGTATTTTTTGAGATCATTGAAAGAGGTTGGCCCACGCACATGGTGTAGAAGCATTCTTAAACAAAAACATTCCATGTTAGTAACATGGACTGTGTAAACCCGTCCTAAGGCATCTCCAGATTTGACACCAGGCCAGTTCTGAACCGAAGTTCCTTGAATTCGGCGTTTCCAAGTTTTTCTGGTTGCGTCCCATGTGTAATATCTCGGTACCTCAGCATACATAAGAGTTCTTGCAAACTCATCTCTTATGCAAAGTTCAAAAAAAGCTGTAGGGTGGTTTTTGGTCGAGTAGATAGTCGCTCGTGGAAATTATCTTCTGTAAAATAAACTCGTTCACCGTTCTCTAAGTGTACACTTAGATGTGTAACGGTGGGGTGCCTTTCGTGCAACGGGAACCCTAATAACCGCCACACGGCTTCGTTGCTGCTAACATAACGACCAGATTGATATGTATGTACTTAATTTACGCGATTTGCAAGCTCTGTGCTCCTAAAATTGAAAATAGCTTGGTCACTGCCTTTGTTAATATATTTGCAGATATATTTGATAGCGCGCACTGAACTGCAAGCCTCAACATTTATATGGGCGTTAAATATTTTTAATAGAATAGCGGAATAAGGGACCACCCAACTATTATCAATAGTGACGTAACTCCCATTTCGTAGTTTCACAGATGCCGTTCGACCTCCGTCTGCTGGTGCTCTTCTACGATAGAGTGGGTATCCGTTTTCACTGTGGACAGTGTCTTTGTGTAATTTGCGAGGAAATTTCTTTGTGCATTTTCCATCTTTCATGCAAGGGCACTGAGGATTTTCAGGTCCACATGGACCATGAATCATGTTTTTAACTATAATATCATGAAGTGTCTTGTCAGTGCTTGGATCGGGTATTTCTGCGCTGATAATATTATCAATTTGATCGGGTCTCAACTTGTCTTTTAACCACAATAATATGTGGACATGTGGTAGGCCACGCTTCTGCCACTCTATGGAATACATAAAGCAGATCACTTCTCCAAATATTCTGCCTTTGGAAATAACAGACATAAGTTTTTTAACTTTCAACCTAAAAACTCTTGCGACTACATCATGCCTATCAATCGCGCTTTGACCCGGCATTAATTCATTTACTATTTCCGGCCATGCTGGGTTGCAAGTAAACGTAACGAATAAGTCAGGGCGACCATATGTACGTACATAAGCAAACGCATCCTGAGTATATTCGTGTAAGTACCTCGGACTATTTACAAATGAAGACGGTAAAATTATCATTCTACCAATATCATTTGGATTTAGATTAGCGTCATTCGCTACTGCGTCTTGAAGGTGGATATAATTTTCTGCTCTTAATTTAGTTTGATTTAATGTTATGTATCGTAATCGTTCACTTTCTACCTTAACGTACATATCAACATAAAACTGATTGGCCAGTTGCCTGCATCGTGATATAATATTAAAATCATTTTCTCTAATCATGATATGAAAGGCATAAAAGTCCATACATGATACCTTTTTGTTAGGCAAGGGCAGGCCAGTTACAGGATCGACTTGTGGAATTTGAAAGTGATACCCTTCTTGCCCTTTGCTAAATATTAGCGGATATTGTAACGCATCGTAAAATTTATGTGTATCCGGCACCCTAGTTAGTGTGTTATCACGGGCATGTAAAACTATATCACGGGAAGCAAACTGTTCACCACAAACCATGGCTGCGACTTCATTTATTAAAGGTGCATTATATCGTACGATCTGGGTGAATCACCAACTTATAATCATCTCCCGGCATTCTTTCTAAGGCTGTTGTGAAAGTGTTTATTAGGCGGTTATGTTCATGCAACATTCTCTGAATCTTTAAGACAATATCCTTTTCTACTAATTGAATGTTTTGACACCTGCGGTCAACCTCGTCGTTTTCATTTCCCATAAAATAAATCTGTAAAAATTTTGGTTGCTCATTATTTGTAGGAAGCAAAGAACCAATCCTATGATAGATTTGACCTTGGATTGTAAAAGTAGATGAAAACCCAGGCATAACCACCTCATTTTCTACACCAAATGACGTCATTTGAAAGCATGAATTATATTTCCTTATTTTGATTAAAAAACGCCGCGATTCGTTGTTATCACCTAAAAGTAAAGACTTCAATGGTTCCTCTGGTTCTCCAAGTATTGGAATTGAAACCTTGCCACCAGAACAACACATACCCGGAGTTTCTTCTTTCCACTTGAGTGCTTCACAATGTATACATTTTTTATCCATTCCACCTATGAGAAGTAATCGATGGTTATTATACTCAATCGATGGGTCATAATCAAAAGCAGCATTGTGGAATGCTCCCCATGTATACATTGTAAACGCATTTCTCCTTTCTGACTGCCGTTCAGCATTTAACACACGTCGTCTTTGGGATTCTTCTGGCATCTCTGCAGCTATCAATGATGCGTGTCGCTCAGCATCTAAAATCTGCCGGGCCTGAGTCTGTTCATAGGTCTCGGCAGCTCTTTGCGTTGCGTGTCGCTCAGCATCTATAATCTGCCGGGCCTGAGTCTGTTCATAGGTTTCGGCAGCTCTTTGCGTTGCGTGTCGCTCAGCATCTAAAATCTGCCGGGCCTGAGTCTGTTCATAGGTCTCGGCAGCTCTTTGCGTTGCGTGTCGCTCAGCATCTAAAATCTGCCGGGCCTGAGTTTGTTCATAGGTCTCGGCAGCTCTTTGCGTTGAGTGTCGCTCAGCATCTAAAATCTGCCGGGCCTGAGTCTGTTCATAGGTCTCGGCAGCTCTTTGCGTTGCGTGTCGCTCAGCATCTAAAATCTGCCGGGCCTGAGTTTGTTCATAGGTCTCGGCAGCTCTTTGCGTTGCGTGTCGCTCAGCATCTAAAATCTGCCGGGCCTGAGTCTGCTCCTCAGATTCTTGGGATCTAGCTACTTGCGCAGTTCGAGCTCTTTTAGAGCTACGCGCTAAATTAGATTTACGCTTGCGAGGCATATTACTTAACCAGTTACCTACCTAAAGTAATAAAAACAGGTAAGTACTTATGCAAAAAAAAATTCTTTAGCTGACAAAAAAATTTAGTTAAAGGTACTGAGTACGAAACTATACTTAAGGTAGGTACTTATACACATTGCATGAAATAAAACAAAAACAAAACGAATTGCTAAACTAAAACTAAATGTTAAAAAAAATATACTATCCACATGGAATAAAAACAAAATGAATCGATAAAATTATATGCGAAACTACTGGAACTATTTTATCCACATGGAATAAAAACAAAATGAATCGATAAAATTATATGCGAAACTACTGGAACTATTTTATTCACAAAACAACATTACTTACCTATTAATACTCAATAAAAACTATGCTGACCTTCTTAGGTACCGTAACTACTTACTAAATGTGAAAAAACTTAAAAAAACCTGCCTACTAATCTACTACAATTTTATACCTATCCTAAAAAATGAATTAAAGTATTTATTTTACCTATTAACTATAATTCTACCTACTACTAACTTATGCTAAACTAATAATAACAACCAAAACAACTAAGTAAATAACACAAAATGCTTATCCAAGAAACCCTAAACGCCAATGAAAACGTAAAGAAAGCGAATACGTTGCAGCTCAAAATTGTAGATATCGCATGCGTCCGCCAACGACGTCTGCCCTCACGTGTCTGCCCGTTCGGGTAAGCATACTTTGTGATCTACACTCCTCCCACCGAGCCATCCGCGTCCCCCGCACGTCTTTGCCGCCGCGCCGCGCAGCGCGCCCGCGCCCGCCAGCCCCGCCACACCACACCATGCATCGTCACACTCACACATTCATAGTGTATAGGCCGATGGGCCTGATGGACATGTCAGGCAGAAAGTATTCTAAAAGCTGGCTAGGAGTATTTGAATTATGCGATACATAACTGCACCCCGCGTTTTCACCCGCATAATTCCGGGATCGGGATCGGGATAAAAAGTAAAGATGTCCTTTCCCAAGGTTCCATCTATCTCTATACCAAAATTCATCAAAATCGGTTCAGCGGTTTAGGCGTGAAAACGAAACAGACAGACTGTCTATGTCTTTCCCCAAGGTTCCATCTATCTCTATACCAAAATTCATTTAGTAGGCATATACGATACATAACTGCACCCTGCGTTATCTATCACTCGCATAATTACGGGATCGGGATCGGGATCGGGATAAAAGGTTGCCTTTGTCCTTTTCCAAGGTTCCATCTATCTCTATACCAAAATTCATTTAGTAGGGATATACGATACACAACTGCACTCTGCGTTTCCACCCGTATAATACCGGGATCGGGATCGGGATCTGGATAAAAAGTACCCTATGTCCTTTCCCAAGGTTCCATCTATCTCTATACCAAAATTCATCAAAATCGGTTCAGCGGTTTAGGCGTGAAAAGGTAACAGACAGACAGACAGACAGACAGAGTTACTTTCGCATTTATAATATTAGTAGGGATTCACGTAGGTGTTATCGCTGTGGTGTCGGACGCATCACTACTGATCTGCCGCGGCGGCAGGGTGACGCTGCCGCGCAGCAGTACTGCCGCTGCATTGCTGCCGTGCTCGGAATGTAATCTCATATAAACCTATAGAGAATGTATAGGAACCAGTAGTGCTGTGGCAGCACTGCTGCGGCAACACTGCTGTTTGCTGCCGAGATCGGAATCATACCTTAAAATACAGACACTACCTCAGCTTTTTTCTTGGCTAGCCGTCAAAGCGCTGCTTAAACATAATTTATCAAAGCGTAACTCCTCCAATAGAGCAATTAGCATATCCTAAATGCTCACTTGCATCAGCAAAGCGAACAAATATATTATTATAATCCGACCACAAACTGTGCGGTGGGTTTAGTGTTACTAGGTTAGGCTTTAGATAGATGTGACCGGCTTTTTTGGTTAACCGACTATTCTTCAGCTGGTTTTGTTTAAGCGCCTCATTAACTGTATTTTTATACCAAATTATTATTTTTAATATTCGTTAGCTTTTTTATTCGAGGATATAAGCCTTTTTTTATATATTGACTAGACTTTGACATCATAGGCGTCCAAAAAAAAGTGAGGCGTCACATAAATTATAGTAGGCTAAGCGCTAATAACAAATAAATTACATAATAAGTAGCCTATGTATTAATCCCGGTCATAATCTATCTATAATACGTGTTTTGTTATGCACGACATTAAATGAAGAGACAAGAGACGGGTAGGGCTAATGGCTAGTATTGTTGTAAAATAGGGTTTTTCAAATTCATCACGTTTTTAAATTTACAAACAACTTTAATATAAAGTCCTGAAATATCAACGAAACATCCTGCATAAAATAGTTATACGATTCATATTCATTCATCATGTAAGTAGGTATAGTACCTGTTAAACTGACTAAGCGGCATCGCGTCGCAAAGGCGCTGTTGATTTGCGTTTTTTTTAATCGTAAATGTATCGATTACTGGATAAATATTCAAGCTACCAGTATTAAACTCACTCTTACATCAGTTAATACGATTCCGGATGTATGTTTTAAATTAATGTCGTACATAAAAAATCAGGTTGAATACCAAATTTCATCGAACTCAATCGTGAAATTTAGTCCTGAAAACATAACCGAGACAGTACTTTAAATTTATAATATTAGGATACTTTGCATACTCATGACTGTAGCAACACTATATGGCATTAGGCAAATGCAATCGGCCCCGAATCTACGGCACACCTGCACGAGCTTAGGCGTTTATGTAAGCTGGCCTACTGCTCGATTGGACTGGACTGGACAGGAGTTTGCATAATTGTGAATTATAGAAGTGAATTGTAAATTGTATAGCTATAGTTTAGTAAGTTTACTTCATCATCATCATGGTGGCCTTTTCGTGCTCCAATCTTGGATATAGGCAGACCCGGATCTAGGGGGGAGGGCTGACATACCAGGGCACATACACCGTGCGGCAATTTCAGGGGAAGCCAAATTCATGTTTGATAAAAACTTGCTTCACAAAGCGCTTAGCAAGAATCCAGCGCACCTCGTACGATCGATTATTCATTTGAGTTGGAACGCATCCTCAGTTGGTTTGTGAACACATCTTAAGTTGATTTCTGAACTTTCTCCAAGTATCCGGACAAAATGGGTAAACTATTATACTACTATTCATAACTACACCTCGACCAATACTCTATTTACTAAAACTCCATTCCATCCAAAGGTTGTCTGTAGTAATAAAAGCGTCCATTACACATTGTTTCTCATGTTTTAACCTTCTTCAAAAAAAGGAGGAAGTTCTCAATTAGATTGCAGTTTTTGAAGTAAAACTTCTTTACGCACGCTTGACTTTTAGAGCTGGTGAATGAGTGATGAAAGCGTTACGAAAAGTGTGATCGGGCGAGGCGAACGGAAGTTTAGAGGGAGATATAAGTTAGTGAAGATAGAGAGAGAGAGAGAGTAACGTTTCGTATATTACTGTAGGGGCAAGAGAGAGGTGCGAGCACACATTTTCTTTCCCTCTTTCTCTCATAGCCAGTTACGTTTCGTATATTTATGACACAGTGCAGGCCTATTGTCTGTATCACAGTGTAGGAGCGAAAGAGAGCAGTGCGCGCGTACATCTTCTTTCTGTTTTTCGCTCATAGCCAGTGCATGAAATATATATATCTTAGTCAGTAGTTCGTTTGCGAATTTACTAGCGTTACGCGAACGGTCATTTCTTGATTATTTTTCGTTATTTCATTTCGTTCTTGAACAATTGACTGCCTCCGTGGCGCAGTGGGCGTATAGCTGGCTGAGACGCAGGAGGTAGCGGGTTCGATTCCCGCCACGGAACAAATGTTTGCATGATCTACAGATATTTGTTCCGGGTCTGGTTGTTTTTCTATATATTATAAGTATGTATTTACAAAAAAAAAAGTATATAAGTATTCTATCAGTTATCTGATTCCCATAGTACAAGCTCTGCTTAGTTTGGGGCTAGATAGCGCTGTGTAAAATGTCCAGCAATATTTATTTTTATTTATTTATTTTAATTATTTAAATTAATATTTTGAAAAAGAAGTTTTACTTCAGTCGTGTGGTCTAAAGCACACTAGTTTTTTATGTCTATTTTATGATGAAAATGATTTTTTATTTGAATTGATATACATTCAGATTGGTCCTAAAAATTTCATCATTATATTTTTGGTCGGTTATATTTTTGTTAAAAATTTACTTGTTTTGTTTCTAGCTTTTAAGATAAATAAAGTATTTTCGTAAACAAAAAATACACAGTGCATTAAGTATTTCGAATTAAAACAAGACGTCAATGCAAAAACATAATGCAATTCTACAAATGCAGTACAATTAGAGAAATACCCGCAGCAGTAGCCCATTACCCGAAACTAGGATTACTGAATCCAACGAACAGACGGGACCTGAGCTTGCTATTTATAGTGCCACTTACCAACCGACCATTTTTTGGATTGTATCTGTGCAATGCAGAACTACTTTTTTTTCTCCTCTTTTATCTACCATCGGCTCTTTAGCCATAATCAGATGTGGTCTGAGTTGATATCCTGTGGGGTGCGATTCTAATAAACAACACCGATTTATTTATAGAGACCTACTTAGTTTCGCTGTTCGAATTCCAGTACATGGAATCATATGATTATATTCCATCTTTTTAGAGATGTTACATTTTCGTGCGCATTCAAAGGGTTTTAAGCCAGTTTGTTCATATATGTTTGTTGTGTCTTTTCTTTTTCTCTTACCGTTCTTGTTAACTTCCTTTATAACAGTAGGCATTTCCAGGTACTCAAGTATTTCTGTTTCTATAAACTGCAATGCAGAACTATAAACTCAGTTTATAACTGGAAAAACACAAAATATCACTCATGCTTCACATCATGTTAAAACACTTTTTCTGAAGCGTGAAACCCAGACCAATTCACAAAAATCGCTTATTCGTAAAATTACAATACACATTAATTATAATATTTTTTTTAGACACCGCGATTTGCAAGCGTGTTTCCTATGAGACGATTTGTGAATGAGCTTACCGCAATCTCTCTGCGACACCGCAACACGTTGTGGTAACAACGCAACGCCGCGTGCAAGTAGCAAGCACGCTGCGAAACCGCATACCGCAGCGCAGACGCCACGTTCGCTCTCATAGGTACTCTCGTGCTCACGCACCACACTGCAATCAGTCGTATTGTAGTAACAAAGCCGCGTGCAGGTAGTGAGCATGTCACGACACCGCAGCGCAGACGCCACGTTCGCTCTCATAGGTACTCTCGTGCTCACGCACCACACTTCAATCAGTCGTATTGTAGTAACAAAGCCGCGTGCAGGTAGTGAGCATGTCACGACACCGCAGCGCAGACGCCACGTTCGCTCAATAGGTACTCTCGTGCTCACACACCACACTTCAATCAGTCGTATTGTAGTAACAAAGCCGCGTGCAGGTAGTGAGCATGTCACGACACCGCAGCGCAGACGCCACGTTCGCTCAATAGGTACTCTCGTGCTCACGCGCCACACTTCAATCAGTCGTATTGTAGTAACAAAGCCGCGTGCAGGTAGTGAGCATGTCACGACACCGCAGCGCAAACGCCACGTTCGCTCAATAGGTACTCTCGTGCTCACGCGCCACACTTCAATCAGTCGTATTGTAGTAACAAAGCCGCGTGCAGGTAGTGAGCATGTCACGACACCGCAGCGCAGACGCCACGTTCGCTCTCATAGGTACTCTCGTGCTCACGCACCACACTTCAATCAGTCGTATTGTAGTAACAAAGCCGCGTGCAGGTAGTGAGCATGTCATGACACCGCAGCGCAGACGCCACGTTCGCTCTCATAGGTACTCTCGTGCTCACGCACCACACTTCAATCAGTCGTATTGTAGTAACAAAGCCGCGTGCAGGTAGTGAGCATGTCACGACACCGCAGCGCAAACGCCACGTTCGCTCAATAGGTACTCTCGTGCTCACGCGCCACACTTCAATCAGTCGTATTGTAGTAACAAAGCCGCGTGCAGGTAGTGAGCATGTCACGACACCGCAGCGCAGACGCCACGTTCGCTCTCATAGGTACTCTCGTGCTCACGCACCACACTTCAATCAGTCGTATTGTAGTAACAAAGCCGCGTGCAGGTAGTGAGCATGTCACGACACCGCAGCGCAGACGCCACGTTCGCTCTCATAGGTACTCTCGTGCTCACGCACCACACTGCAATCAGTCGTATTGTAGTAACAAAGCCGCGTGCAGGTAGTGAGCATGTCACGACACCGCAGCGCAGACGCCACGTTCGCTCTCATAGGTACTCTCGTGCTCATGCACCACACTTCAATCAGTCGTATTGTAGTAACAAAGCCGCGTGCAGGTAGTGAGCATGTCACGACACCGCAGCGCAAACGCCACGTTCGCTCAATAGGTACTCTCGTGCTCACGCACCACACTTCAATCAGTCGTATTGTAGTAACAAAGCCGCGTGCAGGTAGTGAGCATGTCACGACACCGCAGCGCGAACGCCACGTTCGCTCAATAGGTACACTCGCGCTCACGCGGCACACTTCAGTCAGTCGTACATATCGTATTGTAGTAGCAACCAACGCCGCGTGCAAGTAGCGAGCTCGTTATGGATACTAGGCGAGGTCGCTACTCTCACGCAGCAAGCGCGTTAACTGATCAGCTCGCTGAAAACACGCTCACAAATGTCTAGTGTGATAGCGCCTTCGTTATGTAAACATCAGAAAATGTTTTATTGCAAAATATTTATAAACTAAGTCTTAAGTTTCGTTTTACGATTATTGATTTGTTACTTCAGGATGTTTTGCTGTTATTGCATATGTTATTTCATTCTTTTAATATACCTATACCTTGAAAACCTAGCAATTTAGACTGTGTAAGATTTAATTTCATTTATTTATTCAGAAACAATCAGTTAATCGTGTTTGAAATTACATCATATTTACAAATTACAATATTTAAAATATACACATATACCTATGGCAAAAGTAATAAAATATAATAAAACAAATATGTCAAAAAAGAAAAATAAAAAATAGTCATCAAAGAATATTAAATAAAATGATAAGGAATAATATTACTATGGATTATATACTAAATACATACATGTCACAAATTAATTAAATTGACCATTAACTCAAATCTTTATGAAAAAATAAAAACGACTATTCAATATTATTACAAGTCATAAAATCATTAACTGAATAGAAACACCATTTCAACAAAGCTCTTTCAGTCTTGACTTGAATTTAAAAGGACTCTCGATAATTTTCAAATAAGTGCGTTAAAAAGTCTTACAGCTCGATACCACGAACCATATTTGACCGATCGATCGAAGATATTTTCGTCTTGTGTCTATTCTGATTTTCCTTTGTTCAAAAGTTTCATATTTAAGCTATATATTTATTCACATATATACATATATTTATTATTTATATTGCGTATTTAAGATGATGATTAGATGGTTTTTATCTCGCTCAGAGACCAGCCTTGACTCTAATTAAAAATAATGTGTAAAGATACACATTATTTTAGTGCAGTAAATAGAGGCTTCCCTAATGATTCCAGAATTACAGCAACCAACGCATGAAAGCCTAGTATTAACCGTGGTTACTTGTGCAATGTTGCAGTTTGATTTATGAGCCATAAATTGCACCATTTCAGGTCTATTGTAAGCCTGGTGATTATTAACACAAAGAACGAACTATAAAATTGATTTTGATCTGTAATTTGTAAATTGACAAATATTGTTGTTCCGGACAAGTGGTAACAAAGATTTTATCTTTATTTTTATAATTAAAATAATGATTATCGCTATTTTCCTTAAACAAATTAATAATTTTGTGAGCATAGTTCAGGTTTCATTCATTAGATTTTCATAATGTATTTACAAAGATATGTCATTCTATTTATTTTATTTAGATTTCAGCATTATTGACATAAAGATTTCATTCCAACATAATTTATTGTATGTAATCGATGTATTGGTTTTCCTGACTGACGTTATTAAACATAGATACAAATATGAATCTGAAAAACAAAGGTGCGTTCGATTAGGGACTAGAAGAAAGGACCTTTCTGCCCTAGGTTAAACATATCGAGACACTGCAGCAGGTACCAGGCTGTCAAATTATTTAACACCTTACCGGTACATTTAAAAAAGACTGATAACTTAAATAAATTAAAATCAGAACTGAGAAAACTTTGCTGGAGGGATGCTTCTACTCAATCGATGACTTTGTAAATAATACAATTTAATTGCAGGCTATACGATCACTTGACATTAAATTCAAAAAATGTCTAAATATAAATATGTAATGTCTAAAATGTCAAAAAGTATAATTAATTAAATATTGCAATATTTAATTCATAATCCATTTATTCATTAACAATTTATAAAAATCATGTTTGAACTGATTTTGTTGTTAGTTATAAGCATATCGGTTCAAACATGATCTTTATAAATTGATAATGAATAAATGAATTAATATGAATTGTGATCAGTAGTTGAGCTAAACAGAACTAGATGGCAGCACTAGAAATATTAGAACGCGCTATCGAAGCGTTTTGAACTCACCCATACGAGTTTAAGGTCCTTGCTTCATCGAATAAATTAGTGTCTTCTGTATCTAACGTGTTTTTCTACCCTAAAATAATACAATTTTTTTAAACTTTTTACGTAGTAATTCTTTGAAGCACAATTATAAATGCACGAACATCCCTCTTTTGAAGGACGAAAACGGTGTTTATATCTGAAGCACTTATACGTATATACTTTTGTTCCTTTAAGCAAACAAAAAATAAAATAAAGTAGAGATGTGCTTTAGACAAACTAAGATCCAATATTAAACGCCCAAAGTGACCACTTTACATCCTAATAGGTCTTATCTAAAAAAAATTGTGTCTTGAACAATATATGTAAAATCCCTTTTCCAATTCAAAGATTTTGTTTTTAGTTTTGTTTAACTTAATTTTTTGTTAAAATAACATAGTCGTAGTAAGCAATAGCTTCATAAATTTCAAACGCCTCGCAGACAAAATAAAGAATACTTAATTAAAAGTTGATCCACAGCAATCCGCACTAAGAGGAATCCCGTCCACTGATTGGCTGAATCCAGCAAAAGCCGCCCAAAACCGGATAAAGCTGGATTTGTATAGTTCTACATAAATTTTGGCGCTTTGAGCATTTGCGTTTCAGGTTTTTTGTAACTAATTAGATTTCTTTTTTTATTTCATGTTTTGTTCTTTAAAAGTATTAGAGATACAGTAGTCATAACAGTAGGGCACAGTAAGAAACAACTCTTTGAATGGATGATTTTTCCCAGTGGATTTGTCGTAGACATTGACAAGGAAACGTTATGAAATGTCACGGATACCTTTTCCTGTAACAACTGCATTACCCCACACCTTACGTTCAATTAAGACTTGCCCAACAAACATGACAATTCACGTAAGTAATGATTAAGATGAATCACTGATTACCACCTCAGAATATCCTTATACTGCTGATGATGATAAGACTGGTGCGTATGGATGTTGCCATTGTAATCTGAAATTTTGTAATTTCAAAATCTCGAAAACTATGCCATTCCTACCACAAACCCCCTTGATTATACCTCTCGACGGCAACGATCGCCCAAATCCGCCTCGTTCCGGATAAAACTGGATTTATGCAGTTTCCACCGGCTTCTGAGCTTAGAGCAGTATTGAGTTAGCTGTAGAGTATAGTAAGTTGAACTTTCTATGGTGTCAAAATAACGGCCGCTTGAACAGTTATAAAGTTTACTTTCAAATTAAAAGGTAAGGTTATTCTCAAGCCTTGCCTGTGAATGAATGAATAAAAGAAAATTATTTACTATACCTTACAAGCTAGACACAATAACACTAAAAAAGAATTAAGTATATCAAATAAATGTTGGCATAATGGGCGGTCTTATCGCTAAATAAAGCGAAATCTTCTAGACAACCTTTGGATAAATAAATAAATAATAATTCAATAATAGTGGACATTTCACACAGCGCCATCTAGCCCAAAACAAAGCATAGTTTGTACTATGGGAACCAGATAACTGATAGAATACTTAAACTTTTTTACTATATATATTTTTATATAATATATATTATAGGTATGCTTTTTTTCATAAATACGTATTTATAATTATGTGGAAAAATACCCAAACCTGGAATAAATATCTGAATACAATGCAAACATTCGTCCCGCAGCGTGAATCCAAAACGCAACCTCCTGCGTCTCAACCGGATATTCACCCACTGTACAGCAGAGGTTGTCTTGGATGGAGAGGATCATTGCTTAATGGAAGATTGGCCGAGGTGTAAAAAGAATATTTATTATAATAATATTATTAACATTGCTGTTTCTTTTGACAGACAGAAGCACTGGTGTCCTGTTTTACAGGTTTTTATAAACCTACCTCAGGCACCAGTCTCTCACAAAACAGGCTACGAACTAGGTATGTATGACCTAAGTCGTATAATCTATTTCATTGTTCTTTTATTTTTAATTTTATATTGTATTTATTATCTTTATGAATACCTAGTTCATAAGTGTCTTGTGTGAGAGAGAAAATAAATAGTCTTATGATTATGCCATAACTATAATTAATCAGGTCTCTAATCTAGTTGCATATGTCACTCAACTTGTCTTATACCACTGTATTGTAATTATGTGAATACAGTTTATGACATTTAACCTATCGAGACTATATCAGAGCTTAAATTTTACTATTTTAAGTTACGTGAATTCTTCTTTTTATTCTGTGTTAAAACTAAATTTGTTATTACTCTTAGAATCATCCAGTTGCTACTGGAACCGACTTGAAAATGCAAATGTGGCCTCCGAGCCACGTCAAACGGAAAATTATCTCTTTTTCTCATTTTAATTCAAATTAATTCGACGCGAATTTGATCTTTCTTAAGTTTATTGTGGGATTTGGGGATTTCGCTGAAGTTTTATGATGAAAATCTAATAAAATGAAGGAAAAATACTTTTTCATCACTCGCGCTCTGAAAGTTGGTCATAATAAACACGATATCGTTTCCGTAAATGTAATTTATGGCCCTAGGGCCATAAGTAAATTTGTAAATAGAATGTGGTTGATTCATTATAAGCTTATAATAAATATAATCTCCATGGCAAATCCTTATTTCTATTTAAAAATTAAAGAAGCGATAGTCTACCAGCGTATGTGAAATATTCGGTGATCAGCACTCTCCTAAAATTTAGTTTTTGTTTTGTTAATGTACACCCCCGTTCATTATTGTACAAAAATCCTCTCCATACAAAGGTTATCTGGAAGAAATCGCTTCTGAGCGATAATATCGCGCGTTGTGAATTTGATTTGTATGTTGTTTCTTTTGTGGTGTATAATTAAGTATTTTCATTCATTCATTCATTAAAGTTGTAAAAAAAACCAATGACTACCGGGAATGCTAATTTTATTTTGAGTAATGATAAGTTTTTATTAATTTCCTTGCATTCGTGATAAAAAATATATGTTATACTCGGGTGTAAGCGATTAATAACATCCTCGATTAGCGTCCTCGCTTGCAATATCTTGGGTGTACAATAGATCGCTTACAGCCCTTGTATAACAATGTACTATTATTGTCATTATATCAGGCCATTCACCGGCCTCCCTCATAGATTTACAGAGCGACCGATCTTGTGAGGCCTGCACCCAACGGCTCCCAGCACTCGTTATTTATTTCTGTTTCCATTAAGTCATGCTTTTATCTTACTTACTTATTTATCATGCTTTTTATTCTCTTCTTAATGGCGTCCATATGAAGTAAATTGAAGACTTACCTTTGTATGACATCGATATTTCTCGAGACCTGAGAACAAAAATAAAATAATAAATACAGATACAGTAGAAATACATACCCATTGGGCTAGATAGCGCTGCCTATGTCAAATGTCCAGCAAAATTTTTTTTTATTGTAATTGTATTTACTAACATGGATAAAGGCCGCAGTGTGACTACAGCTGCAACAGATTGTTTTTTTTTATCTAGCCATGCTGTCCTTCTGCTGCGCAAAGGCCTCCCCCTCATCTCTCCACTTATCTTGATCCTGTACCAAATCTCGCCAGTCCCTATAAAAAGCGTCCAAATCATTGCCCCAAAATCATCGCGCCAACGCTTTGTAGGCCTTCCACGGTGTCGCTTTCCATCCACAGGGATCCATCCAGATACGACCTTAGCCCACCTATTTGCTTGCATATGGGAGACACGGCCCGCTCAATCCCATTTTAACTAGGCAGCCTGGGGTGCATCCTGAAACAAGCTAAAATCGATATCATCGCGCTAACAAGCATTCCGAGTCACCGTGAGCGTGACAACGATGTCCTGTGAATCGTCCGTGAAAATGGATGACCTCATTACATCCGCCATTTTGCGCTAACACCGTAAGCCTCTTTGTCAAAAGTGACAAGACAGTTGGTTGGTTAGCTTTATTGATTGTTATGAAATTATATAGTAACACCAACTGGGAGCGCATTTATGAGAGTTCCGAATCCTTGATAGCACTCAACTGTCATCAGCGCGATAACTGAATCGGTACGCAAAATAGCAACGTGAATGCTAGCAGCGATTATGTCGTGTTTCGGAATGCACCCCTTGATACCGACGGCGACGTCAGAGATCGTCTTTGAGCGTCGCGAGATGTTCGGAATCCTGTCTATTCTCTTGACACCTTAAATGCTACGCTCCATTGCTCTCTGGAAAACCCCAGAAATATGACATTCGTAACATCCCTGGCCTAATCTATCTTACGAGGAAACTGAGGAGTTAATAACTGTAATAAAGTAAGATTTAAGAGTTGTTTAATGCTTATACTTTTGTTAGTACTTATTCATTTGTTCATTATGTTAATACATCTTAAGTTTATTAATTTGTTTCTTCATAAGTTAGCCGGTCTAGCCTTTTTCGCCTGAGATACAGGTTTTAAGAAAGCGCCATGTTCTACCTTACAGCAACCAAATAGAACAGAGGAAAACTAGACACACACTAAAATAAATTTCAATTAAACTTTTTGAACTACGAACTTAATGTAAACACACATACATAGTGTAAAAGTGTTACCTATAATAAGATAAAGACAATGAATATAGATTTATTTATTATTTAATAACAATGCGAAAAGAACACTAGTGCTCACAGATTTAAGCTCATTATTCTTCGAATACATTGTTAGTTCGAGCGACTACTAAACAAATACATCGCGAATCACAATCTTCGCTAAATCCTATTACTGAGCGGAGTCGAGTTTGCAACTTTTTCCAATCGGCTTATGGGACTGTCGAGAGGACTAGTGCTTATTTTTTTTTTGTTGATTATTTAATTCTTATTCTAATGTCATGTATATTTCATTTTATGGTATGAATAATTTAAATAAATATGGCTGGACATTTCACACAGCGCTATCTAGCCCCAAACTAAGCAGATCTTGTACTATGGGTACCAGATAACTGATAGAATACTTATATACTTTTTTTTGTATATACATACATACTTATAATATATAGAAAAACATCCAGACCAGGAACAAATACCTGTAGATCATACAAACATTTGTTCCGTGGCGAAAATCGAAAGCGATACCTCGTGCGTCTCAGCCGGCTATTCGCCCATTGTACCACTGAGGTCGTCAGGTAATATTATGTGTGGATCTAAGTTGTCTGATTAAAATACATTTTAATTGTATTTACTTTTTAATTAATCTTAATCTAGCTGACCCGCTCGTGTGTTTAATACCACCTTTAATGAAAGTAAATCAAATTGTAAAATTAAAAAAAAAAAATCGCTCAAATCAGAGCTACTAGATCAAGTGAGTGAAGTGGCTAAGTGCGGAGGGCTCAATTAGTGCATTCACAAAAGTGTTTTTTGTGTTTTAGTTTTGGAAATAAGATGAAAATTTACGAAAAAATACCATGCCACCCTGTTTACTTGGTTTTTGAGATAACAACTCACAGTACTAGATGTCGCTGCTAAATTAAACTTTATCTTGGTAGATATAGAATCATCGGCGAGACACGCGAGTCTCACTTGAACTTGACCGGTCTTGCTTAAGTCATAAACCCAATCTTAGCACGAGGTCAGTAATTTACCTGACTTAGTAATAAGACATTAAGGTATAGAGCATCCGTTTTTCCTAAAGACTACACAGTCTGGGTCTCTATAAGATAAGAGTAAAACGATGTCTTCTAGATCTTCGTGATTCATCTTAGACCTCATCACTTACCATCAGGTGAGATAGTGGTTAAATGAAGAACTATAAAAAAATGTATACAAACATTTGAATTCACTTTTCTCATTGCCTGTACTACCGTCTTTACAATCTAGTCGAGAAGTCCAAGCTTTAGCATAAACCTTACTATTTGTTGGACCTTTGAGAACTTCAAACAGAATGTAATGTTTAAAAATATATGTTACTAGCTGACCTGCCCGCGGCTTCGCACGGGTTTGTCAATAAAACATTACCCTACTGTCTGGTCAAAAGTAGCCTAAGTCTTAATACCGGTCATAGTATAATCTATAATTACCGCTTTAAACGGGTATTTATCGTATGTATGTACCTTTTTTAGTACGAGTAGGACTTACGCACCGAGGATATTTTAACTAAACAGCGCTATATAACTCGGAAACCAGGCAGATTTCTAATAACTGTTTTAGATCGAGACTTTTTTTTATTTTTTTCTATAAACATTGAAATTACATCATTATTTCTATTATCATATTAATTTCAGATTGGTCTTTTTGGAAACTTCAGAGATCATAATAATATACAAAAAACATATTTTTTTTCGACATTATTCATCGTACCACCAAAAGTATAAGCCATTAAAAAATTGTTTTTAGAATAAGTCCTTTTATATGATATATTCACTTTACCTTTTGACCATTTACCTGAAACTATTTTGACCCCCACCTTTTTGACCCCTTTGACAACCAAATTGAAAATATTTTTAAATGTATTTTACTTCCCACTAAAACCAATTTGAGTGGGCTAGTAGGTATTATAACTTCAGAAGGTGCTGAGAAAAACAGCTAGGACATATAGACAGGCGGACGAAATCGCACCATAACGGTTCCGTTCTTACCATTTTGGTCCAGAACCCTAAAACGAGATATCATCTTTCCTCTTATTTATATTCCGTTACATCGTAAGGGTAAAAAACTATTTGAAATTCGAACAAAACCCTTCACATGCACCGTCATCCCTTCTTATTTTACATCACATCCTCATTATAATATTAAAACTATCCTCAACATCTTGTTACACTACACTACGCTCTATTCTTACCATCCAAGAATCAAATCCGCGTAGCAATATCAAACTAAGACGGAAAAGGCAAGAGAAAATTGCGCCACACGAGATAGAATCTCAACGGTTATTTTTTAAGAACCAAATTCAACTGAGATGATATCGCGTTAGAAAAATTTCAGTTGAAAAGCTTTTACCTGCTACACGAAATTAAGACTTGATAGAATACAAATAAGGGTAAATATTGCTTACGTGTTCCACGGGTAAGTGTCAACATCAGTGGAGAGGCGTGTGCGATAGACAACCAAGGAATCTGTAAATAAGCAAACAAGATATGATAGTGTGTGCTGAGACGTGGTTACTTTACGTAGAACTAAATTCTAAGCCTCCCCGCACATGAGCCACAGTCACGAAACGTCACCACCGAGCTGCGAGCTGTATTTTTATTTTATTTTTAGAATTTTTGGAAATCTTACTGTTAGGTTTACAGAAATATTATTTAAGTAGATATTGTATATAAATGCTGCATAATATGAGAAGGCCAATTAAAAGGTGCTGCAGATAAGGTAAGAGATAAACAGGTAAGGTAGACGATAATTAAAAATAAATAAAAATGGAGAATATTTAAATATCAATTCACACACACACACATACACGACATTGGTTAAGTACCTAATCTATGTATTAAAATAATTGTCACTAAGTAAGCATCGAGACTCGACGTCGACTCAAGTCAAAGATGTAGGTATACGAATCACGAGGCTTAAGTAAAGATGGGCGAGATACTTGGCTAGGCGGAATGACAACAAGTGGACCAAAAGATGTCTGTCGACCGCAGAGCAGACCACAGGCCCGATGGTCTGACGATCTCGTAGCGGAAATTAGACAGCAATGGATAATACTTGTTTAAGACTGATTAGACTGGCGTCGTAGAGAGGAGGCCTATAATCCAACAGTGGGTGCTAGAAGCTGGATAGATAGTTAAAAGCATTTAAGTTTCCTTGTTTTTGTATTGAAGATATCAACATTAGTGTTTATTTTATATGAACTTGCCGCATACGGTTGACGCGAGTGGTCAGTACACGCCACGAGATGCCGCTCCTCGTTTCGTGTAGTCGTGTGGCAGCCTCCGACGAAAGCGAAGGAAAAAAGGAAAAAAGTGCCTGTCGTGCGCTTCAGCTACTAAATGAAAACTAATGGGTGTCCCCATACATACATAGTTGACGCCAATTAAGATAGTCCTCTGAGTTGTGTGGGCGGGCGCTCATACAATTTAGAGAACTAGCTTGATGGGCACCAACCTAAATTATGGTAAATTAATAATAAAAATGAAGTTGTGCAATTGTGTGAAAGAAAATAAAACAAAATATTTAGTATAGATAATGGTACGGAACCCTTCGTGCGCGAGTCCGACTCGCACTTGGCTGGTTTTTTCTTAATTAGCTTTTGCGGCTTTAGTTTTATTACGGCCACGAGGCCTATTGTGATCGCCACTTGTTTTTAATCTCGCCCCTAGTTTATGGGGGCGTTCATAGTTCACTAGTAAGCCATACTAAACAGCTGCTAAAAACAGTAGAATATTCTTAGGGGTCATAACTGTTAGCTCCTCCGGGCTAAAAATATATTTGCCCAGATGAATGCTAAGTTTGCGCATTAGTGGAGCACACTCGTATACCGGATGCTCTGCTTAACAGATGTATAACAAATGTAGGGCAATTCTACCGCAGCATTACAGAATCTGCAGATCTGTGTATCGCATAGCCCTAAATATATAGATAATTATAGTGTTAACAAATCGTCAAAAGTCCTCCCTTGGGATATGCCAACGTGAAATGGAGCGTAGTATCCTGGGCGTGAAACTCACGGACCGAATCAGGAACTCGGTTATATGCTCCAGAACACAGGTAGGCGACGTCGCTCAACAAGCTGGAAGACTCCAATGGGACTGTGCCGGACGCATGTGCCGTATGCCACAGAATGGCTCCCAAACTACGGACGACGCCCGCGTGGAAGGCCCGGGCGAAGGTGGCGGGATGAACTCCTACCTCAAGGATTGCCCACTACTTGCGAACAACAGAGACGTGTGGAAAGAGGGAAGGGAGGCCGTTGCCCTGCAGTGGGACACAACAGGCTTATAATAAAAAAAAAAATAATATAGTGTTTGCTTTGCTAACCCTATTAAAAGTGCACGCATCACCGCGCCGCGTCTCAATATGATATACGATGTCGCCTTAGCTTACTGCTCTGAAGTAAAGAATCTTGGTATAATCATCACTGAGAACTTATCATGGGAACTTATCACTGAAGTCAGCAGGAAGATGTATGAAACAATGCATGCTCTAAAGCGCATGCAAAACTTCCTTACTTTTTCGGCTAAAACGACTCTTGTAAACTCTATTCTACTCCCTATCCTAGATTATGCAGATATGTGCTATCCCGACGCTACCGAGGAGCAACTTAATTTATTAGAGCGGTTGTTAAACCTCTACATCAGGTATGTATACGGGCTACGCAAGTACGATCACATCTCACGGTACCGCTCGCAGTTAAAGTGGCTCAAAATCCGGTTTCGTCAGGATACTCACATACTCTGTCTTCTTCATAAGATCCTTTAAAATCCTCTGTCTCCATGCTATCTTAAAGAACGTTTTTCTCTTCTTTTCCCACCTGATCATCCTTCTCGTTCTTCTCAACATCTTTTACTCAAAACACCTGAGCATAAAACTTCTTTCTTCTCTACCTCTTTCACTGTGACGGCTATCCGCTTGTCCGCTCTCTTCCAGTGGAAATCTGCACGGCAGCCTCTATGGGAATCTTCAAATCCAAACTCTACCCTTTATCTCTCTTCAAGATACCCTACAATATTGAGCACTTTATGTAGGTATATTTTATGTATTTTGTTTATGTATGTAAGTGTATTATTACTATAATTAAATTAAGTTTATTTCACGAAACCTAAGCTAAAGTTTTTACCTCTCTATTTTCTGGCACTACCACTTTATCCACACTATACAAAGGTTAGCAGGAAGAAAGTGCTAATTAGCATTAAGTTCTCCTATGTATTATTTTTTTAGTGCAATAAATAATGTTCTAATCTAATCTAATACGAGCTGGCCCTTACACTAAAAGCACTTCTATCAATTAGTGAGCCAAATAAATCGAAGTCTATTAGTTATTCCGAGTCTCATATTCTCAATTCAGCTTCATTTATCCTCCAATTAAGAACTTCATTAGTTTCAACTCTTGTTTTATTGCGCGAAATGCAATTCTGAAGTCAATGTAACTGATTATAAGTTCGCTTGTTAGCCGTCCGGCTTAGTTGTCAGGTTATCGAGGGCGGGTGGTTTATTTCTAGGCGGCAAATATTTTTAAATTAGATGTTGTAGTTTTTCTTCTTCTGTTGTTTCATCTGTTGTTCTTTTCAGTCGCTACATAGAGCACCAATTTTATCCTGTTAACCAAAAACTGCAGCTACTTACACGTTCATCCATATCCCTACTAATATATGTATAAATGTGAAAGTAACTCTGTTTGTTTGTTACCTTTCACGACTAAACGGCTAAACGGATCGTAATGAAATTAGCAAAGAGATATATATATCTTGAGAAGGACATAGGCTACTTTTTAATCGACTGTACAAAAGGAGGGTAACGTTTTTTTTACGATAAACAACGCGTGCGAAGCCGCGTGCGGGACAGCTAGTATGCATATAATACATTTATTCAATTACAATTTACAAGAATCGTGTTCGATAAGAACTTATTACTATTTTTTTTTATGATAATGAATTTGAATAAAACCTATTTCTCAACAATAGCCATTAGCCCTACATTGTTTTCATTTAATGTCGTACATAACAAAACACGTAGTAGATAGATAACGCTTTATTTTAAATCCCAATTAAATCAACAAACAATTTAAAAACAAATAAGTAGATACACGGTAGCACAAGTGGCGGTCTTATTGCTAAAAGCGATCTCTTCCAGACAACCTTTAAATATACTGAATTTCACGAGAACGTTATAGGACGTTAGCTTTTAATAAAATACAAGTTAATTTTTAAACAAGAATATAATCAACTTTAGATAACAGAAAAAACCAAGCTACTGAACCAATTTTGATAAAATGTCTGTGAGACCAATCTGAAAGAATCCTTTCAAAAAGAGAATTTTCCAAATTGGTTGATAAATGGCAGAGTTCTGGGGTAACTAACATAAAAAAACATAAAGATATACAACTGAATTGAGAACCTCCTTTTTTCGAAGATGGTTAAAAACATTTAATAAACAATGTAATTATGTACATAAGCAAAAATTAATAAATTTCTATCAATACTCATTTAAGGATTAAGAAAAATATAAGCATTTTAGGATTTTGAATAAGCTACTATCATCCCGCAAACCACACGAACAAAGCCGTTGGCTAAAGCTAGTGAAATAATTGCTTAGCATTGCCAGTAAATATGTAAAGTCAATTAGAAATACATTATCAACGGAGGAATAAAGCGGAAACTGTTTTTTTTCTATTCAGATATAACATTTTATTTATTGCTGAAAGACACTGAAAATACTTTTATAAAAAGCACATGTTCCCAAAGAGTTTAATAACAGATGGACTAGATATTATTGAAATATACCTACAGTTTTATTTGGTTGTGTGGTCTTCTTGTCGGGGAAATAGCCCTTCCATTGCCGTAGTATCATTAATGGTTCAACAACAAAAAAAAAACGCGGCACTCCGGGAGTATACAGAAGTGTCGGTAACAGTAACAGTGTCGTGAGTTCAATGGTTTTTTCCCCATCTCAAAAAATGCCCAACGCGCCTAAAGAAGTGTTCACATAAAAAAAAATTTTTTTGATGTTGCGAAATGATCATGATGAATGTCGCATTAACATGGAAATTTACTAAGAAAGTTGTCTTATGCCCCTCCACAAAATAAAAAAAAATATAATTATATACAGAGTCGGTAACAGTGTCGCGAGTTCAATGGTTTTTCCTATCTCAGATTATATACAGAGGTGTCGGTAACAGTGTCGCGAGTTCAATGGTTTTTTCCCAAAAAGATGTTAGCGCCTAAAGAAGTTTTCACTTCAAAAATATTGAAAAAAAAACAATAGAACTGACTAATGGTATCACGCCAAAGAAAGGGATATAGGAAAAAGGAAGGAAAAAATGCCTGACGTCTTACATTATTGTGTTGCACAAATGTTTTTTTTTTAGTATTTTAAATGAATGAATGAATGAACCCTCTTTATTGCACAAAATAAAAATGATCTGTGCATAGGCGAACTTAATGCTAGATAGCATTCTCTTCCAGTGAACCTTTGTGTAATGTGGACACACATTTATTTTAGGAAGAGGGAGAAGTTTAATTTGAAAAAAATTGTTTTGACATGACCTTGGGTTTTGTTTGCTATAATTTGGATTCAACTAATGAATACACTTGCATTAAATATGAATTGTGAAATGACAAAAGAATCGTGTCTAACGTATCATCATCATCATATCAGCCACAGCGCGTCCCCTGCTGCTAAGTAATTTGGTTATTCATTTCATGGCAATAATTTATTAGTCAAAGAAAGAAAGCCGGCATGCACAAAGATCACTAAACGTATATAGCGACTAAAAATATTTAAATTTGACGTATTTGTATGATTTGACACCTTCTTAAATCATATTTAGCTATTAAATCTGTTTAGGCATCGTTGTGCAAGTCGCCCTAGGAATAATATTTATTTCGTTTTTTGGGATATTCGCGAGATCTCAGTTCGGGCGAACCACTAGTATTCATTATTGAAACTAGATTTATTTTGTTTATATATTGCTAATATTAGCATACCAATATTGGTTGAATTAGAAGAAAAACAAATATTCTAATAGAAACTACTGTACACCCTATTTCTGCGAATAAATAATTCATTCATTCATTCATTCCGTCTAGCGGGTGCCACAAGGACATTCTACATAATTTTTGCCTTAACCATGTTTTTTAAGACCCTGTTGGAAGACTATTATTGAGGTCATCAAGCATCTTCCCCAAGTCTTCCAGCGATTCTGCCATGACCACGATATTGTTAGCAAATCGAAGGTGAGTGATGTACTCATATGTATAGAAATGTATAATTTAACGTTTTAAAAAAATTTAGAACCTTTTTTTATACTGCATGGAGATGGAACAGGCTTATTGCTATACCTGATGCTAATTGATAACCATCACCAATAACAGAGAATACACTGCCCTGCGTCCATCAACTTGAGGCATATAGGTGTAAAGAATTTCACCAGTAACCATACCCTAGTTAATTTAGTTTAAAGTTGCCTTTTATTAAAACTGGTTAAGGTCGGTATTTTTTACAGCAGTTGGGGCTGAAATAATTCAGCCGAAGATCTTAAGTGGCGCAAATATGAAAATCTCGACAGAGCATACGTATTTGAGCCATTTGAGGTCGAGACCCTGGGTCCGAGTACCGGGGCCTATCGCGTTTTCAAAATTCTTTCGGGGCGTCTGGTCGAAGCGACGTCTGATCTGAGAGCTGGCGCTTATCTAGGTCAACGCATAAAATAAAATAAATAAATAAATATTGCCGCACATTTCACACAGCGCTATTTAGCCCCAAACTAAGCAGAGCTTGAACTATGGGAACCCGATGACTGATAGAATACTTATATACGTTTTTTTTGTAAATACATGCTTATAATATATAGAAAAACACCCAGACACGGAACAAATAATCATAAGCATTGCAATTCAGAGGGGCATTTCCGCCTGGTAGTGATCTGGAGCAGTTGAGCTATCTACAGATCGTTTGCAATGGTCTTTAGATAATTCAACTGTTTCTTCTGTGTTTTATTGAAAATAATTGTATATTCTTTCTGTTATTAAAGACATTTTGCCCATTTAAACATTTTTTTTACGTCATAGTAAATTTTCTCCTTGTCAGTCTGAAGATAATTTTAATGATTTTAAAATACAAGTTTTACTTATCTTTTTAATCGCCAGCAAAATACTTTGTAAGAACGTTTGCAAATTTTCGTTATTACATTAAAAGTTTTCAATAGATAAACTGTCTAAAGCAAAGTGAAAGCTTTTTACCGAAATATTTATATTATCTCTCAAAACATGTTTTTATGAAGACCTTTCCAAAATGACGAGACTGGAATTTAATCAAGATCGCACAGAGTAATGGAGAATTCTGTAATAAAGATTAAAATTTGACGACCTCAGTGGCGTAGTGGACGAATAGCCGGCTGAGACGCAGTGGGTTGCCGGTTCGATTCTCGCCGCAGGACAGATGTTTGCATGATCTACAGATATTTGTTGTGGGTTTGGGTATTTTCTATATATTATATGTACAAAAAAATGTAAGTGTTCTATTTGTTGTCTGGTTCCCATAATACAAGTTTTGCTTAGTTTGGGGCTAGATAGTGCTATGTGTAATGTTCAGCATTATTTATTAATAATTAAAAAGCCGTGGTGGCTGGTGGCCACGTGGGAGATCCCGTCTCTCGATTCCAAGGTTGAAGGAAAGAAAGAGAGAAATCAATTTATTTAAAACCACTTAGACGAAGAAAGAATAAAACGCAACAAAAACAATATCTCTCTTAAGCACTAACAAACTAACAAACTTTTAAACTTTAAACTTTAAAAGCTCTGCATGGGTTGAATTGGTAGCCCAGCTCAGCATGATGTTATGGCATGATAATATGCCGCAGCGCTGGTCTTCCACTGAGTTCCGTTGTGGGTTTGTATTTCGAAAAATTATGTGCGCATTTGCTAAAAACAGTGACGGAAAACATAGTGAGGCAGTATTTTCTAAAACCAAAAACTTCGAAGTCCTGCACTATTGGGTTAATTTAGTATTCAAATAAGCAGTGATGGGGTTGCAACCTGCCATGCGAACCCATTCCGCCACCATCACCTCAAGGTGAAAGATATCCATGGCGGATTTCCAAACATAAAAAAGTATTCTGATAAATAGCGATGGGGTTGCAATCTGCCATGCGAATGCTTAACTTCTATGCAAAAAGTGGGTCAAATGTTTGGACTGGACTTGCCTCTGTACCCCTACAATTTTAAAAGATGCTTCGTTTCTAAACTTTCGGCATACGTAGAACAAGTTAGTCTCAAATACTTTATGAATCCATACGAAGAAAAGCTACATCACGGCGCTACGGAAGCCGAGGTAAGTAAAAAAAGGTTATAAAATCTGTCCCCTCTGCACTTGACACATATCTACTCTTTGCATAGAACCGTAACTTCATGCATTTTAATGAACAGGGAGCATCGTCCGTATACAAACACTTGCCACAGGCTAATGACAAAACCACTGGTGCACTTTATAATCCACAATTTTATAGGTTTATAATTTTATAGCTTCTGAACGCGGCTTCGCTCGCGTGGATGTCAATCAAAAGTACCCAAGATCTGTTGATAAAAAAAAAATTAAACTATGTTATCATCATATAGGTAATTGTTAGGCTTTACGCTTGTAGGACACGCTTTTTTGTCCTACAGGGGGGTACCCTGTTGGACAAAAGCCCTTCTTTCCATTTATCTTCTTTTTTTTTAAAACAAGCAAATACCCCACTTTATGTTAAGCTGACTTACTGCAGTGGACTAGTCTGGTAGACGCATATCTTCATAATAGTGTTCTACTACGTAGGCGCGTTCCGTTATGGCAGTTGTTTTAGCTCATATCTTTAGACATGCTGCATGTTATAAAATACCAAACCACTCATTTGTTTTGCAGCCAAACGATCGCCTGGTAAACGCACTAGAAAATGCAGCATAGACTGGCTACCACTGCAGAAAAACGACCTGATAAAGATTGTTAGGAGCCGCTGGGTGCAGGGTACATAAGTTTGGTTACTATGGAAATCTATGGGGAGGCCTATGTTCAGCAGAGTACGCCCAGTAGCTGATATGATGATGATAATGATGAAACCAAATACAAATCCCTCATAAATTCAAATCAAGCTGATACCAGCTTGTCTCAACTTAGGTTTTCCACATAAATTCTAAAAGAATACCTTAAATCACCAAACACAGCTTCCTTTCCTATGTTCTGCCTATTTCAGTAGTGGACGTCCTAATGCCTATATGATAATGATGAAGATTATTGTGTAATAGAGTGAACCAGCTGTTCTCACATTAATCTGCGCTCAGCCGTCGAATACGTCGCCCTCGTGGACATTTTTTATTCGAACGTTGTTTTGCCAAGAAAAACTATTCGTGACGTCACTGAAAGAAGCGGCTGTATACGCGAAATCAGAGCTTTTCGCTTTTGTTGCTTTTTCAGGTGTTTTGTGCGAGCTGAATGGAATTGGCTGTATTTAGTTAGAGTTTATTTAATTTTTTTAACTTAAAATTCTAGTAGTATTTATATTGAAACAAAATGGTGAATGTATGGTGGTATATGTAAAATACTGTAAAATATTTTTTTTTTAGTTTTGTTAATTTCTGACACTCACTACACTAAGTCTAATTTGACGTCTATCACGTGATACCACAGGACGCACACTGCTGAACATAGACCTCCCCTTATAGATTTCCAGAGCCACCGATTTGATGCGGCCTTCACCCAACGGCTCCCAGAAACCTTTATCAGGTCACTTTTCTATCTAGAGCGTGGTCTCAATCTTTCTGCTCCAGCGGCCGTCAGTTTTTCGAGCTATGCACCAACTGCCAGTTCAGCTAATCTTCCTGGCTACGTCTGTGACCTTGGTGCGTCTACGAATCTCCTCATGTCTGATTCGATCTCGTAGAGAAACACCAAGCATATCCGTCTTATAGCCGTCTCATTGTTTGTTGTCTCAAATAAATAAAATAAAATAGCACGCTGAGCGACCTTGAGCCTTCTTATGAGGCCCATAGAGACCACGTTTTCGATAAAAAATCACACTAATACTAGTGGTTCGCCCGAACTGAGATCTCGCGAGTCTACCATAAACACAAAAAAAATATTATTCGTAATCTTTGACTATCAAAATAGTGCCATGAAATAAAACCAAAAAACTTACAGTTTCATTCAAATTACAGGTAACGGGAGTTCATGTTAATTGGTTACCCTTTTTTGGGGTACAAATTGCAGATATTTTAGATTTCAGACTTTTGCCTATATTTGTGATACATAAGCTACACGCATACCAAATTACAGCACTGTGGGGTCACTGGTGTACCCTGTGAATTTTGTCAAAGTTTAGTTTTTATTATGGCTAATAACTCAAAAACTACAAAAATTTTACTAAAACTAAAAATGGGGTCGAAATGTACTAATGAAGACCTTTAATTTGACGTCTCAGTTGACCTAAGTCTCATTTTTTTTACTCCTCTGGAACCCCAATATCTCAACAACCCCTTAAAATTTTTAGCTCATTGAGTCACATACCAAATTTCACGATGATCGGATAAACGCTTCCAATGTTATCCTCGGACAGACAAACACACATACATACAACGCCGATTTTGCCAAGTTGATTTGGAGATCTCGCTTCGCTCGACCAATTATAAATGCGGATGTTTGTTTGTTTTTTACTTAATCACGTCGTAACGGCCGAACCATATTCGATTAATTTAGGTATGTACGTAGATTGTAACCTGGATTAACACATATGCTATTTTTTGTTGACCAGCAACACGTGTAGAGCCGCTGGCGGAAGCTAGTAGATTCATAAAACTAATAATTGGAGCAAACCTGAAATTCAAACCTTTAGCTCTGGGAATTCTGTCCACTAAACTACCGTTGAAAAATTTTGAGCTCAGGCAAAAACAAAAGAAAATCGGTTTTTAGCCAATTTTTCTATGAAACTCCGATTTTTGTTATGTTGGCTTTTGACTTGGGTTTGAAAAGCGGGTATTCATTGACAAATAACAAACAAGACCCATCAGGTACAAGTGGGAATAGCACTTATGGTTCCGTAGCTACCTATATTTTTGTTTTAGCAGTGCCATCTCCTCAAAGTGACTCAGAAACAAAGTAGTATTTCAAATAAGATCTCTCTAATATCTAATTAATATCATAATTCAAAATTATTTCTGGGCGTCTGGCCGAAGCGACGTGTGATCTTATCATTTAAATATTAGCTTCCGCCAGCGGCTTCGCACGTTTGTTTTGTCAATATTAAGTAGCTTATGTCTTAATGCAGACTATCCCTATCTACCCTATCTATCCCTATCTATATACCAAATTTCATCAAAATCGGTTGAGTCGTTACGACGGGATTGAGTAACAAGCAAACATCTGAACTTTCGCATTTATAATATTAGTGTGATGAATTGATGGTATTCAAACAAACAGTAATGTATGTAAACAAACTGACCCATAAACATAAACCATTGTGGTATGCGTGTACAAAAAAAATATAAAGTATTCTATCAGTTATCCGGTTTTCTTATTACATGCTTTGCTTATTTTGGGGCTAGATAGTGCTGTGTGAAATGTTCAGCATTATTTATTTATTTAATTGATTAATAGCTAATAAATGTCGGGCATCAGCAGCAAGATGGGCAATCAAGCATTTCTACTTCTATCTTATACCCGTTTTCACTAACCACGTGCAAAGCGGTAACTAAGTAACGCTTAATATAATTAAATAATCCTTTAGCTTAAACTTTCGTTCCACCAATTATTTTCAATAGTTGAATCCTTACCTAAAAGTTGCCTTAATTTTTGATACTTTGTTATGAATTTCATGATAATACGCAATTTACAAGTGAAGCGGCTGACTGTGAATGACACCAAGCACATCTGTCTGTTTAGAGAAAAAGTTGCTCAGTTTTACTGTATTATACATGGTCTGGATGTTTTTGTTGTAGCAAAATAAAAGAACATGTAATCTTTATTGAACTCCTGACATGTTGAAATAACATGGTCACCAATGGTCACTGCACACATATTGATGGCATTATAAATAAATAAATAATAAATAAATATTGCTGGACATTTCACAAAGGGTTATCTAGCCCCATACTAAGCAGAACTTGTACTATGGGAAACAGATAACTGATAGAGTATTTATATACTTTTTTTGTAAATACATACTTATAATATATAGGAAACATCCAGACTCGGAACAAATATCTGTAGATCATGGAAGCATTGGTTCCGCGGTGGGAATTGTTAACATACTGTTTCTGATATTCGTTTTTATTTTAAAATATTCTTCCATATTAAATAATCTTTAAATTTCACATGGTGATCCTACAAAAATACAATTCATCCCGTTATGATAAATGGACCGTATTTTTCATATCAATGCCTCGGCATATATCTTGAGTCTCACACGTTTGACATTGACGTATTGCGCAACATATATTTTGGGAACACGCTGTATATCATCGTTAATCGAATATAAAGCCTTATTGATGCGATGTTTTCATGAAATATGTTTTAAGTGAGAGTTTAGCGGTACCCATTCGATAAAATATATTTTTTTATTTAGCCTCAACACACTGCTAGCATATGGTGGCTCCTTCACCGTTTATGCAGTAAAAATTTGGAATGCCCTTCCTCATGAAGTTTGCGCTAGCCCATCAGTCATTTTCAAACGGAAAGTTATAGAGCTCTGTAATTTTATATTATTATAGGTATATATTATTATTCTATTTAATATACTTATTATAACTATAATATTATAACATACTTAAGGTATAGGTCATATTAGTTTTGGGTATATATATTTAGTATTGTTTTATACACTCACCTACCTTTAAAATTATCTCTCTCTCTAGCCTCAAAGGTTTGCTGGAAGAAAACCCTTCTTAGGGTTAAGCTCACCTTTGTACATGACCTCTATTTCTGTATTTTTGAAATGTATTTTCTAGTGTGTAATAAAGAATACATAAATAGTTCAGGAATCTAATCTCGCAGTTTTTTCAAGCGAGAACGTAAATGGACAGCTATACGATTTGGTCACCCATACAATTATGACCGCGCATAACGTTGCTTAACTTCAATGATTGATTACGTACTTTAAATAATGACTATATTTTTTGTGATTTAATAACAAATGTATAGTTTTCAGATTTTTCCCTGTACTTGTAGTATAACACGATATTACTTACAAAATTTAATAGTTCTAGGTCAACGGAAAGTACCCTATAAATTTTGATTCCCTTGAGTATCGAAATAAACGTTTTTTGCGGCACAAACGGCCGTATCTTTTTTACCTTAACTTAGAAGTTTGATTTTTTCACAGCTTCAAGGGACTGTAGACTTGAGTATACGGTTTCAATTTCAACTCGATACCTCCACGCGCTCTCGAGATAAAGGGTCTTGCTTAACAGACAGACAGACGGACAGCAAAGTGATCCTATAAAGGTTCCGTTTATTCCTTTTGAAGTACGGAACCCTAAAAACGGTGTTTAAACAACCGTTAATTTTAATGAAGTGATTTCGTAATCATCAATTATGTTGTAGTTCGTGAACTGCACCAGAAAACGCTTACGAAATGCTCAAAGTTACTCTCAGGAACTGTCAAATGCCATCAAGAATTGTAAAATCACTTGAGGGTCTCACTTTTATACGTAGTAACAGTTAATTATTCTATGGTAAAACCTATAACAACATACATAGTTTCGTATGTATTCCATTATCCCAAAGTCAGATATAACTAGTGAAATAATTTAATATAGAATGTGTATTCCATCGAACCTGAAAGGGCCTGAGGCTTTGTTTATAGTGAACATGTTTGCGGCCAGCTTCAGTCAGGGAAGGAGAAACAGGACCGGTCAAATACGAGTAGGAATCGCGCACCGAGGGCTCTGAACCTAGATAGGTTTATTTGTGTTAATTAAGCAGCGCCATCTAGTTGTGACCGGTAAACCAAGAAAACTTTTAAGACATGAATTTTAAAAACTCTTCTAGATACTTCGTTATAATTGTTGTGTAATCTTTGCTATAATATCTTATTCTATCAATCATACTCGTATTAGTTTCAGATTTTTCACTTTGAATATTTTGCAAATGGTATTTTTTTCTAAATTTTTCCTCCATTCCTCCAAATACAAAAAAAAAAGAAATTATTTTGGAATGTGTATTTCTTTGATATGACCGATAGGTTAGATGAGTACCCCATTTAACCGTTAGGTTCATTAATTGCTGAGATAATCAGCTGTGACAGACGGACGGACGGATGGACAAAAATAAGTGTTCCGTTTTTACCATTTTGATCCGGAACCCTAAAACAAGGTTAGTGAATGTGGAATCCCATAATCTAATAGCGGAGTTTTTGTGATACCTTATTCGACACCATTATATTTATTTGTAGGCACAAATAAAATCCTTTCAAACAAACTTTGGTGTCTCGGTATTTTCAAGAATAGGATTCTGACATCCTATCAAGAAATGAAATATTCCGATTTAAACAGTATTGGCTGCATAACTCGTAGACTTTTTGAAAAGCTTCGGTAAAAATCGAACATATTGATATCCATGTATGGATTCTTTTCAACAGACCAGAACTCTTTCCTTTTTCTTTGAAGATACTGCAAGTACTAATGTGAGTCTATTCAGCTTCTCCATTAGTTTTATGATATGGCAATTGGTCCAATTCAGATTCAGTTCACAACTTTTTATGAGAAAACCGGTTTGAAAATTTCGTGTTCATTTAAGACAAGTGGATAGTTCTTTCTGAATTCAGTTCTTGTTATTTCGATGCTTAAAAGATAGGATAACTACGATAGAATAGGCTACGGGTTAATATTATAATCACTGGTCTGTCTTTGTTAAGTAGCTAGAGGTTGGTTAGTACTATTACCAAGTTAATAGTAGCCGTTCACATGAGTTCCAAGTACTATCGCCAATTAAAATGTATGTGACATGTGGTTAGTAGTGTGTGAGTAGGTGTAGATAACTATAGAAGACAAACATGTGAAACAATATGTGAATATTCATAGTCTCGATATAAACGTCACGCAAGCAAGTCGACGGCGATTATTATAAAAATAATGTAAAAATAAACGTATTGTGACGACCTCCGTGGTGCAGTGGGTGAATACCCGGCTGAGACGTAGGAGGTGGCGGGATCGATTCCCGCCGCGGAACAAATGTTTGCATGATCTACAGATATCAGTTCCGGGTCTGGTTGTTTCTCTATATATTATAAGTATTATATGTATTTACAAACAAAAAAAGTATGTAAGTATTCTATCAGTTATCTGGTTCCCATAGTACAAGCTCTGCTTAGTTTGGGGCTAGATAGCGCTGTGTGAAATGTCCAGCAATATTTATTTATTTTTATTTATTGTAATCATCACAGCTACGGAGTATTCTTTCACGAGGTTTGTTAAAGTTCTTTATGTTAGAGGTGGGTCAGTTGGGGAATACCCTAATACGAAAGGGATTAAGAAAGGTTGAAAAGGGCCATGTCTCTCGTAAAATTATGTATGTTAATGGCGTTCATATTTGTAAATAAATAAATAAACCTAAAACTTGTGTGTCGCGTAAGTGTGTCTACCTACAATAAATGACCAAATTTTCTGTAACTAATTGTTGTCAAATTGATTAAAATATATCTGTTTTAATACAGTCACCGGGCCAGAGTTTCAACATGAAGCGCTCTCATTTTTCTCAAATGGCAGACCGAGTCAAAGCAAAAGCGGATCTCATTTATTTCCCACCATAATGAAATCTTATTAAAAAAAAAAACATTGGTTACAGCTCTTGCAAACGCAGCGGTCTGTGCAAATTTTAACGAGTCCAGCACTACAGAGGTTTTATCATTATTTTTTTGCAATTTTTATCTTGTCGGGAACATTGGAGTGTTGTTTTAGGAGCTGGTGATGTTTTCATACGTCATAGCATCAATCGCACTAAAAAAAACACACACAAATTTAACACTGTAGAAAACAAGGATAGGGTACGTACTACGTTTTTCTTGACTTCTTGGAATATAATAAGTCTGCTAACTTCTAAGCTTGTTGTCTTTAGTAAATGGGGTATTATAGACAAATCGGTGACGCTATGAAAATGTGGTGCCCAGCTCCAAACAATAGCACACGGCCTTGCATGTCCATCCTGCCCTACCACCTGCACGCTGACCTACTCCGACGCTGCCATGAACGTGGTGCATCTACTGGTCAAAATGGCTATTGTCTTGAGATGACATGAAAGAAGAAGCTTGTTGATTATGGTTTGGGTGAAGGAAAAAGAAATCCGGAGTTCCTTGTTTTTTTTACACAATTACATTTATTTGAATTATATTTATTATTTTATACAGAATTATACAGAAAGTTGTTAACAGATTGATTTTTTTACTGTTTGGTTGAATAATTATGGTCTTGGCGGAAGAATTTACAACGCCATCTTGGTGGCTGTAATTGAAACGTATAAACATATTTATTAATATTAGTCGACTTTAGTTGGTTCCGAATTACTAGTTAAATGTATTAAGAGTACACTATAACTCAGATAGCATCATATGATCCGTTAAAAATAAAGGATCGTATAAATATTATTTACTTAGTAATCAATATATGTAAAAGTTGAGGATATAAGCTAATGGACAACCTCCGTGGTGCAGTGGGCGAATAGCCGGCTGAGACGCAGGAGGTAGCGGGTTCGATCCCCGCTGCGGAACAAATGTTTGCATGATCTACAGATATTTGTTCTGGGTCTGGTTGTTTCTCTATATATTATAAGTATGTATTTACAAAAAAAAATGTATATAAGTATTATATCAGTTATCTGGTTCCCATAGTACAAGCTCTGCTTAATTTGGGCTAGATAGCACTGTGTGAAATGTCCAGCAATATTTATTTATTTATATATATTATTTATATAATGACTATGCGTAGTGAAAACAGGATTCCTTAAATTTTTCTCGAAAAATAATACCAAAGGCACGTCCAAAATTTACAATAAACGCGTAGCATTCAATAAATACTATAAATGAGTTCGTAAAACTATACATTCTTATCGATATTAATATGACGCATAGCACCATTTCGATTTTTCATACAAGCCTATAGTTTTATTATAAATCATTGTTTTATGAAATTTAATTAGTTTACGCTCTCGCGCCTTGAATTAGTTCGTCTCGCACTGCAGGTATTTTCGCATGGAGTGACTGAGACAGTTGCACAAGGTAAAGTTGAGTCTTAACAAACGAGCCAGTTTGATTAGACCCAACAATTACCAATAAAAATAATGAACTGGTTGGCCCGACAGCGTCCGACTTTACACCTAACCCAATATGGTTCTACGTGGCGTCAACATAGTTGGGTCCAGCCAAACAGGGTCGTCTGTTAATGTTTTAACTAGTCTACTTCTAATTTAAAATGTATGACGTTATAAACCGAGCACTGGCTTCGGGTATTTGTAACCTCTCTGTGCGAGTGTGGGAGTAATATTGCAATATTTCGGCTTTCGGATTCCTTTGATCTCGTTTTAATTAGTTTCCAGAGAATCTTTCGGCGGATGATTCTGTTTTTATCATTTGTAAGTCAATTTTATCGAGGGGTTGAGGTTATTTCAGGTTGTTTCTGGTATCAAAAGCGATAGAGCGTGGTCCTTCTGTGAGAAGGTGATATCACCGTAAGCAGTGGAGCGTGTCAGAGATGAGGATTTGCTTAGTGATTCACATATTGACGAGGGACCTTCCGGAGGCGAAGACAGTTTTTTCTGCCTTCACTATCATTATTTTACAGAATTTGTATTCTGGTTTTCACTTTTGCACATCGAATAAGTCTTTCTCGCAATGCGCGTATTTTCACATGGTGTGACGTATACAGTTGCACAAGATAGTCATCATCATCATCATATCAGCCAAAAGATCCACTGCTGAACAAATGCCTCCCTCATAGATTTCCAGAGTGACCAATCTTATGCGGCCTGCACCGCTGCACCCAACGACTCCCATCAAACTTTATCAGGTCTTCTTTCCATCAAGTCGGGGGCCACCCTCGGTCCTACGCTGCACTTTCCATTGCGTGGTTTCCACTCAAGAACCTTTCTGCCCCAACGACCGTCAGTTCTTCGAGCTATGTGCCCTGCCCACTGGCACTTCAGCTTGCTAATCCTTTGTGCTATGTCGATGACTTTGGTTCGTCTACAAATCTCCTCATTTCATATTCGATCTCGTAGATAAACATCAAGCATAGCTCAATAGCACGCTGAGCGACTTTGAGCCTTCTTATTTTCTCCCGTAGTGAAACGTGGTACGTTTCTGTACCATTATGTCAGCACTGGTAATCAGACACAAGATACTATGGGCGCCTAATAAAGGCGCATGAATCTTATTTTCAGAAGTGGACTAATGTGGGCTCATGATAAGAGATTTGAAGTTATTTCCAAAATAGATAATGGAGGAACATAATTGGTTATTAGTTTCCGTACTTTATATAACCAGTGTAGCAAAATAAGAGATTTTCAATTCCAACCCGCAAAGTTTTAATTACGTCCTGAAATTAATTCTGGATGAAGTTCACCCGTCATTTTATTGTTTGTTTTCACTACGAATAGTGACGATCTCCATGAAGGAAATAGGCGAATGGCTGGCTGAGACGCAGGAGATTGTTGGTTTGATTCCCGCCGCGGAACAAATGTTTGCATGACCGGATTCGGGTCTAGGTGTTTCTTCAAATGCTACGAGTGACTTTAAAATTGTAGACCAATCGTATTAAATAAAAGTTCATATAAGTCACTTATCCTAATAAATAAGAACCATGCTATAATACTTTGTTAAATGCATAAAAACAGCAGCCATATAAAGCTGCAATTAATAAAAGAAAAAATATACGTACCAATATTCAAAGCTAATATTGAAATAAGGAAAATCAACGTCCGTCCGCCCATATTGTCCCTTCCTGAAACAAAGAAAAAGCCTTTTAATATTCAGAAGTTTATTGGTGGGCTTACCTACGTTGAGTATCTACTAGTGTGGACATTTTAAATTATAGATAGGCGCGCTCCTTCCTCGACTAAAATAAAATAAAATGTTTAATAGGAAGTTTACAAAACCTATATAACACGCTATATACTGAAACCCGACCACGTAATACTTTACGTGGTCGGGTTTCAGTATTGACATAGGACAATGGTTTTTTGTTTTGTTTTTTAAATTATACGTTTGACCACGATCTCGCCTGACGGTAAGCGATGATGCAGTCTACGATGGTACACGCTTGCCTAGAAGCAACCTATTCAGTCGCGACTTAAAGACACCCAGGTTGTAGCTATCAGGAAACAGACTCAGGCAAAGCGTTCCACTCTTTGGCGATGCGCATAATATAGGTCGATGAGAACCACTTTGTGCGAATGGGAGCTATTTCAACCATATAGCGGTGGTGCACCGCAGAGCGTCTGGTTGTCCGATGATAGAATGGAGATGGTGGGATGAGGTTGAAAAGTTCCGCTGCAAACTCCCCGAAATGTACTCGATATAAAAATCAAGAGGCGTGTAACCTTTCGTCGATGCTCCAGGCTGTGGAGCCTTCCATCAACTAGCTCATCGATGCCAATGAGCTTCTTGGCTCTTCTCTCAATTGATTCCAGAGCTTCAAGCTGGTACTTCGCAGATCCGTCCCAGAGGTGAAAACAATACTCCAAACACTAGTTCATTAAAATAGGTGGAAGAGTATACTAATGGTAGACTATGTCATCTGGACCATAATAACGAACCGATTGACAATTTGACACCTGATTCATAAAAATAGCATGAGTAGTTTAGGCGCTACGGTGAAACATACCACAAAGACTGCTAAGACCATAATCCTTCCGTTTGGATTTCCCGTAGTCGGGAATCGATTGACACCTCATTCTTCAAAACCGGATGAGTAGTTTAGACGCTACGGTGGAACATAGGTAAATACAAACAGGCATACATGAATACATACATACATAGACTGCTATAAACATAACCCTTCCTTTTGACTTTGCCGTAGTTGGGTAGAAAGATAATGTATTTACAAAAATATATACATATATAAGTATTCTATCAGTTATTCTGGTTTCCATGGTAAAACCTTTGCTTAATTTGGAGTTAAATAGCGCTCTGTGAAATATCCAGCATTATTAATTATCTTTAATGTGTTTATTTTTATACAAGCTCGGAGAGGCCCAGCTGTGGGAACGCAGATTTTATCAATTTAACGGCTTTTATGCCAAAATAAACTCGTTAAAAATAATTGCTTTCAAATTAATACAGCCAATAGGATTAGCCAATATTAATTCAGAAGTTATTGTTTTTGCTTTGATATGCAAATTCTTTATAACAGAAAGAAATTAACAAGTACCTACAAATAATACCATTTCTCATCGAAGAAGCAATGTTAAAATCAGGTTTTGTCAAATAGAATTTATGTAATAAGTTTTTTTTAAATTACCGAATAGACACATCACCGCACATGAGCCACGCGATACGGCCACAAACGCCGCTACGGCATGAAGTTGGAAGATGCCACTTTTACCTTCACTTTTTGTAGATGGCACCCACATGACCACACGAAGCGAGAAACTTCAACCGTGTGCGGCGAGTTCATATAAAATACACGAAAAATGCGGCCCGTATCTTCGTAGTGGCGTTTTGTGGCTGTGACGTGTGGCTCGTATGTGGCGATGCTAAGTCAAGTCGTAAGGCACATAATTGATCGAGCGAAGCGAGATCTCCAATTTAACTTGGACGAATCGGCGTTGTATGTATGTATGTTTGTTTGTCCGAGCATAACTTTTGAAGCGTTGATCCGATCAAGGTGGAATTTGGTATATAGGTAGGTAATGATGGCACAATTTTGGTATGACTAAATGGGCTAAAAATGGGGGGGGGGGAGGGGTTGAGATATTGGGGTTCAAGAGGGGTAAAAAAAATCTAAATGAGACAATCCAGTCAAATGGCACGTTTATTAAAATAAGTACATTTGACTACTTCGTTTTTATTATTAGTCCTTTGTAGTTTTTAAAATATCAGCCATAATAAGAACTAAACTTTGACAAAATTCACAGAGTACAGCAGTGACCCCACACCAGTGCTGAAATTTGTTATGCCTGTAGCAACATATGAAAAATACTGAAATCCAGAATAACTGCAATTTCTACCAAAAAAAAAAAACAAATTAGATGAACTCCCGTTACAAGTAATTTGAATGAAACTGTAGGTCAAGTAGGGTGGTTATTCGTTTTGTGGTTATATTTTTAAAGCCAAATTCATGATTACCTGATTTATTTTGCATAATTTCGAATTAAATTTTATAAAAATAAAAAAATTACATGTCTTTAAAAAATACAACAGAAATGATCTATAGACCAATAAACTGTTCCAGATCACAAGGCGGAAGTGTCAATATGAAAAGTTGTTCAGTTTTGTAAGTAGAATCAGCTCTTATTCAAGTGTAATTTATAAAGCAAGGATATATAAGCATCTATATTCAACTAAGCCCTACCACAGATCCATTAACAGTTAACTACCCTCGGAATATTAAAAAACTCTTTTCAAAAAAAAGTATCAACACAAACATCTTAAAATGGCGCGGGTAGAGTTGAAAAACTTTAAGTGTGGATCATAGCGTCTAAGTTGAACTTAACACGCACTTAAGAGGCCAGCTTTGCTGGGCTAAGGTGGAGTTAGGGGTGATACTTCAAAGTATAAAAGTATTTGATCTTTGAATTCGGGTTTGAATGGGATCAATGGTAGAATGGTTGTATTAATCCCTATCTTTCGAACAAGTGTATGTGTGATATATACATTTATTTATGAATACGTGAAGATAAAACTTTTACCCTTTTATAAGCTTATTGTGGAATGTGAGATTTGGCATAGGTAAAGTTTATATGGAGGAGGAGGACGAATGCTAAGATAAATCGGAAAATCAAATATTAGGGGCCAATTTTGTCCACTGTGCGGGTAACTAGTTTGAGGTAAGTTCCACGATTTAATTTAACATTAAATTTATAATTTTCAATTAATATTTTATGGGTCTTATCACAAAAAAAGTTAAACACCCACTAAATATTGTTTGAAAAATAACCTTTAAATAAATTGGTAAGGATTTTTTTAAAGAGGCACTAATCAGTGCTTAACTTTTTTTTTGTAGTACTCGTAACAAGGTAAATTTTAATGTATGTTTTGAACGTGACTTTGGATTTATTTTCGATCAAGATCATTAAGGAATCGTGTTTTCGCTTCACGTTGTATTTATAACTTTTGCTAATATTTATTACAAAGTAAATGATGCAATGCAATGCTTTGATATGGAGAAGGCTATGCTTGGTTTTTCTCTACGATTTAGAATCAGAAATGAGGAGATTCGTAGAAAAACCAAAGTCACTGACATTGCACGAAGGATTAGCAAGCTAAGGCGCGGGACAAACACAAGAGGCGTCGGGCGGAAGCGAGGCGCGGTCGCAGCGCGGGCGTGGCACTACTTCTTTGATATTTCATACAAAATGTATAGAAGGGGTGGGGCGCGGGCGCCGCTTCCTCGAACTCGGCGCACCCGCAGTTAGCAGTGGCATGCCCCTGTCCTGCTTGCTACACAGGGTGGACCGCATATCATCTGATCTTTTGTAAGTTCTCCAAAAGCACCAGAGCTTGCAGATCCTCTTCATCTGACGAAGAAGACATCATGTTGTCGTGATAAAATCAAACACTAGAACGCCCCGAATGCATCTACTGGGTTCGCCCGCGCCTTACCTTGGTACCTATAATATTGTATTGTGTTTTGAGTTGTATATCATTTTCTGATTATGGTTAAATAAATTAAAAAATAAAAATAAATTAATGTTATGTAAAAATAAAATGTGTTTTGGTAGCCCTAACATGCAAGGATTCTCAAGGAAATCTTGACTTAATATCGGCGTGGCGAGACTTTTTCCACCGCCTTATCAAGATGGAAAAAATTCGCTGACTTCAAAATTTAATAAGGAAATTGGTCTCGCTCTGGGTTTTAATTATTTTTTATAACAGAGCAGCGCCTTAATGAGTAAAGTAATAGGTAAAGTTTGGTATCTGTGTTTTAATCTTATTGTGAGTGAAATAAGGCTCAAATTCCAATAAATGTTTACCTATCTATGTAGTCGTAAAATAAAATACACTCAAAAAGAATCACTGAAAAACTGGAAATGTATCTTCTTGTATCTAATATTTAATGGCTTGGATGAAGGCTAGAATAACTTGGCAAAGTGCTTGCCCAAATTCTGATCCCCCAATCGTCTTTCGTCTCAACGGCAATGGGATGGGCCTCTGTGCGAGTTTACGCGAAATTGTCTGTTACAAACGTGTTCAAGCTCCACAGATTGTGCGCGTCTCGCAGATTGTGTCTCCTTACTGTTTCTAAATGGGAGCCAGGACTTTGCTTGCAAGCTCTTCTTTCTAACAATATTAGTACTTCAATAGTTCCCATAACTTTTCAAATTACAACTTGTTTACGGTACCGCGAAGTCGGTTTTTACCGTTTATATAAATATATTTTTTTATTATGTTTATTTTTTTTTTGTAAGATGCTTTGTAGTGAAAAATTTATTTTTATAAAAGAGAATTAAAATAGTTTTTCGTAATCAACTTGTGTCATCCCACTGCTGGGCAAAGGTCTACCCCACTGTCTTCCAGAACTTTCGCTCGCGTGCAAAATCCTATCAATCTGTCTCGGAGGCATCGAAATCATCACGCCAGAAGTAATAATAGTTAAAATAATTAACTATTAATAATAGTCATAGTAATAAAAAAATATTGCTGGACGTTTCACACAGCGCTATCTAGCCCCAAACTAATCAGAATTTGTACAATGGGAACCAGATAACTGATAGAATACTTATATACATTTTTTATGTAAATACATAGGTACTTATAGTATATAGAGAAACAACCAGACTCGGAACAAATATCTGCAGATCATGCAAACATTTACTTCACGGCGGGAATCGAACCCGCTACCTCCTGCATCTCAGCCGGCTATTGGCCCACTGCACCACGGAGGTCGTCAATAATATTAAATCTTTATTTTAGGCAACAGTAGATGTACAAGATCTTAAAACTTAATTTTACGGCCCATATAAATAATACCTTAGTGACTAACACAAATAATAAAATACATAAAACTATTTGCTGAAATTGTGCTACGTGTGACGCACTTGCGCTGTGTCATATACTATTAAGTATGTAAACGAAATGCATGACACTTCATTTAGTTTGAATTAGCCGCGTAATAACTTTGATGTATACTTTATATGTGAACTCATTTGAGTCTATGGTGCTGTCTGTCATATTGACTGAATGACACAGCAGGATAAAGATGGATTATGTTATGTACAAGTAAGAAATTATATTGTAATTTGAATAATTAAAATAATAGGAACTGGTGAAGCAATAGCTTTAAATGTTGTTTCTCTTTTCAGGTGAGTTGGTGATTAATTAATGTTATGTAAAGAATGTTTTGTAAAAGTGTAATAACTGGTTTATGTACTAAATAAAATCAATCTCTTTTCAGAGCAACTCAATTTTGGTTATAGTTTTACTGTTCGTCATACTATTCAAGGATAATTATAAAACGCATTATAAAACAACATTTCTACAGCTGAATTCCAGGAATAATGGAAAAATTAAGATTCGAGTTCATGGTCAAAGCCAGTGAAGATTTGAAAACAAATATTATTTGTGTAACGACAATCACGGATTTGGATGGTCGGACCTTTGCGATCCCAGATAAGTTACAACCTGTAAAACTACATGAGGCAATAGTACAGACCCAAATATTTCAGAAAGTAAAAGCTACGTTACAAAAACGACATGAGAAACGACAGGTGATCCATGAACCCGGAGATGAAGGCGTGTTATTGTGATGAAGATGGTAATAAACAATTTAAGGGATACCTATTGGAGGAACAAACAGTACCACAAACTTCTACAACAGGAATTTCAGAAGAATCTCTAGCAAGAATCATGGAAAGCTTCGCTGAAATGAAGAAAGATTCAATAAAACCTTTTAATAAGATGAGAATAGCAGAAAAATTTGTTATAGAAAAATTCAATAGCAAGACTACTAATGTTTCCCAGTGGATGACTATCTTTGAAGCGGAATGTGCACGTATAGGAATAGAAGAAGATGTCAAAAAAATTGAGATTTTTAGGTTATTTATAGAAGATTCTTGTTTAGACTGGTATAGTTCCATGCTTATAAAGCACACAATAAATTCAGAATGGGCAACGTGGAAAAAAAACTTTTGTGAAACATGTGCGGATAAGGGTTGGTCACCGATCAGGTATGCAATGTTATTTAAATACAAACAGGGTTCATTACTGGAGTATGCGTTAAAGAAAGAGAGACTAATATTAGAAATAAATAAGTCCATCGATAAACTCACTCTAATTGATCTGATTGCCACCGGATTACCGAATTTTATTGCGGATAAGATTGATAGGAATAGTTTAAAGGAAACTGAAACTTATTTAATAATATAAGAAGCTTGGAGCATATGGTAAACAAAAAAACATTTGATAAAAAGATAGGAGCTTCCGAAAGTAAAATTAAAGAGAAAAATGTGAAGACCTTTGTTAGTCCGTGTAAAATTTGTGAAAAAGAAAATAAAGGTATACGTTACCACCCCGAATCCCAATGTTGGTTCAAATTTAAAAATATTGAGAGGCCAAAAAAAGATCAAATAAGGAGTGTGAACAATTCTAAATTAGAGACAGAATTAAATGAAATTGATTCAAAAAACGAATAGTGCCGCCATTAATAAATATTAAACTGCTAATAAATGACACTTTGGAAAGATCAGGAATCTATGATTCGGGATCTAATGTGCCCTTAATAAATTCAAGGTTAATATCTTTAAGAAAAATACCTACTTATAATAAAAATGCAGGTTTAAAAACAATTAATGGCGTAAAAAAATCAATAGGAATGGTCACTTTAAAAGTTAAAATTTTCGAAATTGAAAAACATGTTAGTATTTTTGTTATAGATGAAGACAACTTCGACTATGATTTCCTAGTTGGGTTAGACTGTATACAAAAATTTCATTTAACTCAAACTGATAATTGAAATATCACCCAAAATATCCTCGGCAATAATAATAAAGACTACATAAAAATTAAAGATAAGCAACCTATAAACACTAAAGAAATTCCTGACAGTTCAGGTAGTGACATAGGAAATAAACAAGTTATATATTATAAAAAAGAAGGTGTGGATATTACAAAGAAAAATGAAAAAGAAATTATCAATAATGAATATAAAATAAATTTTAATGAAAATATAAAAGTTGAAAATTTTGATATTTCAGTAAATAACTTAGATCATCAGAAAAAAACTGATATTGATCAATTGATATGCAAGTATAATTCAATATTCGCTAAAGACAAGTATGATATAGGTACTGTAAAAGGTTATGAAGCCCATATTGATTTGCTGATTGATAAATACTGTAGTAAAAGACCATATAGGTGCTCTATTGAGGACATCAAAGAAATTGAACATCAAGTATCAAAGTTGCTAGACAATAATTTAATCGAGGAATCATATAGCCCTTTTGCCGCTCCGGTAACATTAGCATTTAAAAAAGAAGAAGGAAGGAGATCAAGGCTTTGTATAGATTTTCGCGAATTAAATAAAATTGTAGTCCCCCAATCGCAACCTTTTCCGCTAATTGAGGATTTAATGGTTAAAACAAGAAAATGTAATTTTTTTTCCACATTAGATGTAAACTCAGCGTTCTGGTCCATACCTCTTAAAATTAAAGATAGACAAAAAACTGCATTTGTTACTCAAGAGGCACATTTTCAATGGACTTGTTTACCTTTTGGCTTAAAAACTTCGGCCGCTATTTTTCAGAGAATATTGAGTAGCATTATAAGAAAGCATAAACTGTCAGATTTTACTGTCAATTACATAGACGATATTTTAGTATTTTCCGAAACGTTCGAAAAACACATTGAACACTTATCTTTGTTATTAGAAGCAATTTTAAAAGAAGGTTTTAAATTAAAATTCACGAAATGTAACTTTGCACAGGACTCTGTAAAATATCTAGGACACATAATAAAAAACAATACTGTCACTCTACTAAAAGATAATTTGATTGCAATTAAAGAATTTCCAATTCCAAAAACACAAAAAAATGTCAGACAATTTTTAGGAAAAATTAATTTCTATGGAAAATATGTGCCAAATATTTCAATTATACTGGATCCTTTACATAATTTATTAAGAAAAGGAGAAAAATTCGTTTGGTCCGATAAATGTCAAGAATCCTTTGATACGATAAAAAAACTACTTTGCTCAAAACCTATTCTAGTCATCTTTGATCCCAACTTGCCAATACATATTTACACAGATGCTAGCATACAAGGTGTAGGTGCGATTTTAAAACAAGTTCAACCCAACGGTGGTGAAAAGCCTTGTGCATATTTTTCAAAAAAATTAAACGACTCCCAAAAAAAGAAAAAAGCCATATATCTTGAGTGTTTAGCAATAAAAGAGGCGGTAAAATACTGGCAACACTGGCTTATAGGGAGTACATTCACGGTTTTTTCAGATCACAAACCTTTAGAAAAAATGAATATTAAAGCCAGAACGGACGAAGAACTGGGAGATTTAACATATTATTTGTCGCAGTTCAATTTTAAAATAATATATTCTCCGGGTAAATATAATATAGAGGCAGATACTTTAAGCAGAAACCCTGTGTTAGAGTCGTATGAAAATCAAGATAGTAGTTTAAAAGTAGTGAATTTTGTTAGATTAGAAGACATACGAAATGATCAAGATAAAAATGAAGATATAAAACAAAATATAAATAAACTTATTTTCAAACATAATATATATTATAAAAAGATAGGAAAATATGAAAAAATTGTACTAACTGAGGAGTTAAGTAAAAATATTATAAAACATGTACATCACTACTACTGTCACATAGGAAGACAACAGATGGAAAACAAAATAAAACCCTTTTATCAAGCTAAAGATTTAGTGAAAATATTAAACAAATTTGCGAAAACTGTGAGGTCTGTATAAAAAATAAATCCAGAGGAAAATACAAGTTTGGACTAATGTCTCACTTAGGTCCTGCTACCTATCCGTTCGAAATAGTGTCTATAGACACCATAGAGGGATTTGGTGGTTCTCGTTCAACCAAAAGATATTTACATCTTCTAGTAGATCACTTCACTCGTTACGCCTATATTTTGACATCCAAAACACAGAGTGGTAATGATTTTATAAAACTTGTCCAAAAAGTAACACAAAATTATAAAATTAACTTGATTCTATCAGACCCAGGTATAAATTGAAAAGATTTCAAATTTTTTTTAGAAAAAGAAGATATACCTATAGTTTTCACTGCAGTAAATGCGCCATTTTCAAATGGATTGAACGAAAGATTAAACCAGACGTTGGTTAATAAAATTCGTTGTAGGATTAACGAAAGGAAGGATAAAATTGCTTGGAAAAATATTGCTCGCGAATGCACGGAAAAATATAATGAAACTGAACATAGTGTAACAGGATTCTCCCCAAAATATTTATTGGAAGGAAAAAGTGTTGACATTCTACCAGATGAACTGAAACAAAACATAACACAGAATCATCTATTACGAGACCGGAAAATTGCCTTAGAAAATAGTATAAAATCACATAAATATAATAAACAAAGATTTGATAAAAACAGAAAACATTATGAACTAAAAGTCGGAGATTCTGTGTATGTTGAAAACGGAAATCGGTTAAATCGAAAAAAACTGGATGAATTGAAAATAGGACCTTATAAAATTATAGACAAAATATCCAATTCAATTTACAAAGTAAACACGGGTCACAAAAAGTCAGAGTCGAATCTCTTTCATGTTACAAAACTTATTCCAGTGGTAGAGTAAAACAGTAGAACTTTGAAATTTAAATGGGGGGGGGGGGGGAGATGTAAACGAAATGCATGACACTTCATTTAGTTTGAATTAGCCGCGTAATAACTTTGATGTATACTTTATATGTGAACTCATTTGAGTCTATGGTGCTGTCTGTCATATTGACTGAATGACACAGCAGGATAAAGATGGATTATGTTATGTACAAGTAAGAAATTATATTGTAATTTGAATAATTAAAATAATAGGAACTGGTGAAGCAATAGCTTTAAATGTTATTTCTCTTTTCAGGTGAGTTTGTGATTAATTAATGTTATGTAAAGAATGTTTTGTAAAAGTGTAATAACTGGTTTATGTACTAAATAAAATCAATCTCTTTTCAGAGCATCTCAATTTTGGTTATAGTTTTACTGTTCGTCATACTATCCAAGGATAATTATAAAACGCATTATAAGTATAACATACTTTTGACCAGAACTCACGCTATCGAGAACCTGGTGTCTGGACAAACCTAGTATAGGTTTTAAGACATCATCGAATCAATATGTATTATAACCATATTTTTGTATCTGATAAATAATATATAAAAAAAATGTAGTCAACATCATCATCATCATTCTCAGCCCGTGTCGACCCACTGCTGGGCATAGGCGTCTCCTTGTTTCTGCCACTCTTCCCGATCCTGTGCCAGTCTGAACCACGTAGGACCCACGGTCTTATGGACGTCGTCGACCCATCTCGCACGAAAAAAGTAATAGTCAACACAAAAAATAAATGATTATTAACTTATAGCATAGTAATATGACATTTTTTGTTACAAACAATTATTTACTTGAGGTATTTACTAGTATTATGATTACTAGTATTAGTATTATTTGGTCATATCTCGTTTAAGGATCACGATTGGTAATTTCATCTTCTAATATAACCATACATAACGCAGTTGCTACACACATAAAACTATGTCGTCTTATGACACATAAAAGTTGATGGTCCCCAGAACAGAGAGGATGGCTGGATCACTTCAATATATTTAGCAGATTCATTCGACGCGATGTCTTCTTGGGCTTCAGACACAGATTTTAGATAAAACAAGTAATAAAGAAAAAAAAGCCAATACTGGGGTAGATTATCTTGCAAATCTGACACGGCAGTATCAATAATTTTGCTATAAATCATTATTTTATACATACTTATTTGTATTTAACTCACGCGCCTAGTTTAGTTAAACATTTGGCCAAGGTTCAACTGTCTCTGTCACTTTAATGCTCTTAATTCCAAATGTGAATTGGTCACAAATCCAAAGCTGCATTCCGAATCATGACATAATAGCTGCTAGCGTTCACGTAGCTATTTTGCGTACCGATTTAGTCATCCCGCTGATGACAGTTGAGTGCTGTCAAGGATTCGGAGCGCTCATCAACGCGCTCGCAGTCAGTGTTCCTTTAATTTCATAACAGTAATAAAACCAACCAACCACAGAACACTATTACTCACAAGCAAGCATCCAACCAGCTGTCACGTCAATTTTGACAGGGAGGCTCACGGTGATTTTGGTTTGGAGCGATGGACGTTGTTAGCGCAAAATGGCGGATGTAATGATGACATCTAAGACGATTCCACGGGACATCGTTGTCACGCTCATGATGACTCGAAACGCTTTTTAGCGAGATGATATCGATTTTAGTGTGATTCGAAATGCAGCCCAAGAAGTGACCAAGCAGACCGTTACTTAACCAAACATATTAAACATAATAAAGAGACTCAGGCAACTGCTAAATACTTCTTTAACTTTAACTGTGGTTGAAGTGAATCTCTCTCTCTTCTCGTCCAAAGTACCTCAATATGTTACCAGTGATGACAAATGATGAGAAACGTGGTCTTTCACTATGGACCTTATAAAAAGGCTCAAGGTCACCCAGCGTCCTCTGGAGTGGACTATTTTTGGTGTTTCTCTACGAGATAAATCAGAAATGAGGAGATTCGTAGCTGAACCAAAACCACCGACATAGCACAAATGATTAGCAAGCTGAAGTGGCAGTCTGCAGGGCGCATAGTTCGAAGAACTGACAGCCGTTGGGGCAAAAAGGTTCTCGAGTGGAGGCCACTTACTGGAAAGCGCAGCGTTGAACAGTCCCCCACTAGATGGAAAATCGACCTGTTAAAGGTTGCTGGGAGCCGTTGGGTGCAGGCCGCACAAGATTGGTCACTCTGGAAATCTTTGAGGGAGGCATTTGTTTAGCAGGGAATCTTTTCTGGCTGATATGATATGATTGGCTGATATGATAATGATGAAGTGAAGCAGCTGTTCTGATAGACTGTGCCAGGACGACGGGTTACGGTGCCCCGGGTCATGACGATTTTATGAAGGCGTACTTATATTTTGATGTATACCTTCTTATTTCGTAGAAATGTGCTAGAAAACTAATAAGTTACTGGTATAAGCTTATTTCCTATATTTACGAGCACTTGTATAATACAAACTTGCATACTACGTGAAATGGAAATATATAATTAAAATGCGATCTTTTAAGAGAACCTAGATTGTTTTTTTATACTACATGGAGATGGAACAAGCTTATGGTCCGTCTGACGTTAAGTGATAACCATCGCCTAGAACAGAGAATTGCCTCGTAGGTCACGCACTTTAGAAATATGCTCTACATTGCCCTGTGTTTCAAAAGTACAATCAATTATACATTTTAACCATACTGTTTAAAGAATTGTGACATGTCAAATGAAACAAATTATAACATCTTGTGAAGGCAAGCCACATCTGGCACCAAACTACTAGTAACTGGTAACACTCTGCATATTTAAGGCTGCTCCTTAAACGCTCCGCTGCCTCTCTCCGCGTCAATGGACAGGCAGCCTTAGATTGAAATAAAAATTTATAAAAGGACTATTTCCAAAAAGTCTTTATTATATACGTCGTGTGTTTAGATAATATCTAAATATAAACAGTTTGAAAATTATCTAATAAAAGTTTTATTTGGATCTATAAACATGCTGTTGGATGGGTTAATGACGCTGTCTGTACCTATCTTACCCCTAAAACCTACAAATAAATTAATTTTACTTTTTTTTTACTTTCCCAAGCGAGCCCCTTCACAAGAAACTCTACTCCTCTAAATAAATATTATTAAATTTAATCTAAAATAACATTATTATTACTATTAGCCCATGTTGTTCCATTTTTGGGCAAAGGCCTCCCCGCATTCCCGCGACTCACAACGGTCCAGTGCCACCGTATGCCAGTCCCTCTCGGCGGCGTCCAGCTCGTCCCGCCACCTCCGGCGTGGTCTGCCGCGGCACCGCTTTGCTGTCTCAGAGCTCCACTTCGTGGTAAGTTCGACCCATAGCTAGTCAGGCATGCGACAGACGTGACCGGACCAGTCCCACTTCAGCCTGACGGCCTTCTCCCCTACATAGGCGATTTTGGTTTTAGAGCGCAGTATGGTGTTACGGACGCGATCAGTTATTGTAACTCCAAGAATAATACACTCCAAAAAAAAATCAAATTACAACTCGCAAATAAATGTAACTTATTTGTACTAAAAGCGGGATATTTACCATGATTTGTGAGTTCTTGAGTGTCCCCGTGATCATGGCGCATGCAACTGCGTCGAAATATCGGGACTCTCAAGAACTCACAAATCATGGTAAATATCCCGTTTTTAGTACAAATAGTGTTAATAACCATGATAGTTTCAAAAGTTATAAATGTAACTTATATAGTTAAGTGATTTAGCTTGGTACAAACTAGTTCAGTTTGTAGGAAAAATTGTTGATAAGTTCCGAAAAATCTTCTAAAAGCTCAACTCATTTCGAATTCCAATCAATACAAAAAACAACTAAGTGAAACCCTTCAATGGACAACTGATCGAGATTAATCACCGGCCATCAATAACGGGAAACGCCTGGCGATTAGCGGTAACCAGCTGGTAGGATTTTTGGTGTTATTTTCACCAAAAATATACGAGATTAGGAAAAAAGATATTGGGAAAATGTTCTACGGTGCAGAAGTAATCAGTACCTACGCTATTGCAATGGTCAAGTACTGGCAAAACAATAAAATTCTTCCATACATTTTTTTTACACATTTTAGGCTTGCCAAACTTAAGCATATCCATATACATACTTCCATATCCATATCCATCCATACTAATATTATAAATGCGAAATTAACTCTATTTATTTGTTTGTTTGTTACCTCTTCACGACTAAACGGGTGAACATATTTTAATGAAATTTGGCAAGGAGATGATTAAATCCTGGATAAGTACATAAGTTATCTTTAGTCTCAAAAAATAATCTTGAAGGGGTGAAATAGCGGTTGAAAATTTGTATGGCCAACCCATATTTCTTTAAGTTCGAGATCAGAAAATCCATATTTAGGCTATTGTGAAATAAAGAAAGACGTGTTTCTACTTTATGCAAAATCATCCCTAAGGGGGGGGGGGGGGGGGGGGGTAAAACAAGGGGTTCAAATTATGACGTATTCTGTAGATGCACTCCCTATGTACAGTTGGTACATAGGGAGGGGAAAGACCAGGATTGGGGCAGAATTCTTTTTACCCGACTGCGCAGGAGGGTAAAGTTTTTATGTACAAACCACGGAGCGATGCTGCAGGTGGGTCAGCTAGTAATGTATAAAAAAAAATCACCACGATCTCGCCTGATGGTAACCGATGATTCAGTGAACCTAAAGGTGCAAAGATGACCCGGTAAAGGTTGAGAGACGTTGCGTGTAGGTCGCACAAGATCGGTTTTTCTGGAAGTCTATGGGGGAGGCCTATGTTCAGTATCAGAAGTCCTATCGCTGATATGATGATGATGTTCTCATTCACATTTCTTAAAATTTTACTTCATTCGACTGCCTTCGTGGCGCAGTGGGCGTATAGCCGGCTGAGACACAGGAAGTAGCGGATTCTATTCCCGCCGCGGAACATATGTTTGGATGATCAACAGATATTTGTTCGTTGTCTGGGTGTTTTTCTATATATTATAAGTATGTACATATTTACAAAAAAAAGTATACAAGTATTCTATCAGTTATTTGGTTCCCATAGTACAAGCTCTGCTTAGTTTGGGGCTAGATAGCACTGTGTGATATATCCAGCAATATTTATACTTAATATTTATTTATTTATGACCTACAACACCGCGGCTCGCCCGCGGCTTCGTTTTTCAATAAAAACCCTCTTTTCGCAGTCCCGGTAAAAAGTAGCCTATGTCCTAATCCTGGTCATAATTTATCTGTATACCAAATATCATCGAGATCCAGATCCAGCCGTTTAGTCAGACAGACAGACAGAGAGACAGAAAGACAGAGTTACTATGGAATTAAAAATATTTGGCGGCTACCAGCAACCTTTATCGAAACGAATCTTCTCATTTATATTTATTCAACTTTCCCATTATTTGCGAAAATTATTAAGTGTACCTACTTATAAATACAGCCTCTGAAAACAATACACGCTCATTTATGCATTCATGTAAAATACATTTACTCTTCAATAGGAAATAAACAGGAACAGAATCCAGAAATAAACACGATATCCGTACAAAAGGTCGCGTATTTTACGCGTCGCTAATTTCACCCACCCATGCAAATACATGCCTTCAAACGAATGACGAACCTCGCGACGGAGACTAAAACTATCGATGGGGAACTATAGGGTAAGGAGCTTGTCGATGAAAACATTGATATCGATAATTGTAATCACACTAATATTATAAATGCGAAAGTTTGGATGTTTGTTTGTTTGTTACTCAATCACGTCGTAATGGCATAATTGATTTTGATTATATTCGGTACGTACGTAGATTATAACCTGGATTACTACATACGCTACTTTTTATAGACCAAACACACGTGCGAAGCCGCGGGTGGAAGCTAGTTATCGATCGAGCAAAGCGAGATCTCTAAATCAACTTGGGCAAATCGGCGTTGTATGTATGTATGTTTGTTTGTCCGAGGATAACTTTTGAAGCGTTGATCCGATCATCATGAAATTACACATAGATGATGGCACAATTTTGGTGTGGCTAAATAAGCTAAAAATGTGGAGGGATAAAAAAAAATTGAAATGAGACTAGTAGGTCAAGCTGGACATTAAATGAAGGGTTTTTATTAGTAGATTTAGAATCTTTTTTATTTTTAGTAAAGTCCTTAGTTTTTGAGTTATTAGCCTTAATAAAAACTGAACTTTGACGAAATTCCCAGGGTACACCAGTGACCCCATAGTGGTGTAATTTGGTATACGTGTAGCTTTGACTGCCTCCGTGGCGCAGTGGGCGTGTAGCCGGCTGAGGCGCAGGAGGTAGCGGGTTCGATTCCCACCACGGAACAAATGTTTGCATGATCTTCAGATATTTGTTTCGTGTCTGGGTGTTTTTCTATATATTATAAGTATGTATTTACAAAAAAAAAGCATATAAGTATTCTATCAGTTATCTGGTTCCCATCGTACACGCTCTGCTTAGTTTGGGGCTAGATAGCGCTGTGTGAAATGTCCAGCGATATTTATATTTTACTTTATTGACATAAATATAGGCAAAAGTCTGAAATCTAGAATAACTGCAATTTGTACCCCAAAAAAGTGTTACTAATAACGTGAACTCCCCTTACCTGTAATTTGAATGAAGCTGTAGGTCAAGTTAGTTGGTCATCTGTTTCGTTTAATTTTTTTGTTTAATCGGAGACTCGCGAGATCTCAGGGGCGAACCACTAGGTAATATAATATTTAGGTATTTTATATATATATGTAAATATAATTATATAAATTTATATGGTGTACTATAAAATATTTTCATTTATTAATTCATTTTGATCTGTTTCTTTTATCGCGCCAAAAGTAGTATTACTTCAATTATGTCACGTCAAATTTTAGCTTAATAATGGTATACGTTTTTTTTGTATTTCTTTTGTACGCCCGACACGAAAAGCCTTTTGAAGCTTAAGTCTCAATCCAGGTCATCATCTATACTAATATAATAAAAGGAAAGATTTGTATTTTTGTATGTTTGTAACGAATAAACTCAAAATCTACTGATCCGATTTCAAAAATTATTTAAATATCAAAATGCTACGTTAACTCAGAGTAAAATAGGCTACTTTTTACCCAACTGCGCAGAAGGAGGGTAATGTTTTTATTGAAAAACTACGCATGCAAAGCAGCGGATTGGTCAGCTAGTCATCTATATTACCAGATTTCATTAAAATCGTTCAAGCAGTTTCGTGAAAACGTAACAAACAAACAAACAGAGACACAAAATTACTTTTGAATTAATAATATAGGTATGGGTGTCGCAACGCTTATATTGAATAGAACGTTATCGATATAATCATCGACACGGTCACTGCACTACCGCACTCACAAATATTAAAACCATCGATGCCCACCGAGGACGCGCGAATGCAAACGCATAACTGATATTAATCTCGGTTTCTGAGCGCGACAGCACTTTTTGTTTGGGATACGCTTTTGTACACAACTGTACGTGTAGTGGAAAATTCTGATTGGAAATATATTTTTAACTTAATACACAAAATATTTTTTATAATATGTTGTATATTATATTGCTTGTATATATTGCAATTAAAACCAGTAACTAAGATTAAAAAAATAATATTTGAGAGGGGACAGATACCACTAAGAAACTTACCGCTGGTCTCCAGTGAGGACAGTGACAGGGGACCAGCGGGAATAACCCATAACAACCACATTACCACATAGGTCACGTCCAACAAAGGGCCCATGCACACGTTGTATTTTAACGAGCAAAGTCAAATATTTTTATTCATTAAAATCACAAGGATCAGTTTGAAACGTAAATTTTACTGCCTTTAAGAATACATAACAATACAGAAAATAAATTACGTCTGAATTGTAACATTTTGAACGAGTTGGAGCAATTTAAATCCCAAGCTTCTCTATCATTTAAGTAATCCGATATTTTATAGTAGGCTCTTTTATAAAGATTTTGTTTAATTACGTTTTTAAATTTGTAAATTGTCAATTTTTGTACATCTCTTGGGAGTTTGTTATAAAAGCGTACACCTTGCCCTTAAAACGATTTAATAATTTTATGGAGTATACAAGTGGCAACAGCGAGTTTATCTTTATTTCTAATATTAAAATTATGATTATCGCTATTTTTCTTAAACAAATTAATATTTTTGTGAACATACATCAGATTTTCATAGATGTGACAAGGGAATGTCATAATATTTATGTATTTAAACTTATTGCAGATGTCACGCGCTAGCGTGCTTCAAACGTGATTCTTAACTTATTAAGACGACCTCAGTGGCGCAGTGGGCGAATAACCGGCTGAGACGCAGGAAGTAGCCGGTTTGATTCCTTCCGTGGACCAAATGTTTGCATGATCTACAGATATTTGTTCCGGGTCTGGATGTTTTTCTATATATTATAAGTATGTATTTACCAAAAAAAGTATATGAGTATTATATCAGTTCTCTGGTTCCCATAGTACAAGTTCTGCTTAGTTTGGGGCTATATAGCATTGTGTGATATATCCAGCAATAGTTATACTTAATATTTATTTATTTATTACCTACTACGCCGCGGCTCGCCCGCGGCTTGGTTTTTCAATAAAAACACTACCCTCTTTTCGCAGTCGGGTAAAAAGTAGCCTGTGTCCCAATCCTGGTCATAATTTATCTGTAAACCAATTATCATCAAGATTGGTCCAGTCGTTTAGTCGTGAAAAGACAGTTAGAAAGACAAAGTGACAAAGACACAGTTACTAAAGAATAAAAAATATTTGGCGGCTACCAGCAACCTTTATCGAAACAAATCTTCTCATTTATCAACTCAAAAGAGTAAAATAGCTAAATCTAGGGATTTAACAGAGGTGTAGGGAGAAGCTTTAGATCCTTCAATATTTGGGTAAAACTTCGCTAATTAGTAAAGTTGGCGTGATACCACATGTGCCACTAATAGTTCTCACTAGGGGTGGGACAAAGTCAGTCTTGTTTTAGAAAAAGACGAGTCTTGTTCTAGTTCTGTACTGTTCACATAATTTTCACTTCATAGTCAACTATTGGTTACATTATAGTCTATATGTATTATTTGACATGTATAAGATCAAACTTGAAATTGTCTAAATTTGATGGCAAAATTTTGCTTCTGAACTAAACTAAACACTCAAGAGTGCATCGAAATATAAATAGATATTTTTCGACATTCATTGATAACGGATGAAAGACAAAATTAAAATTCTCGACCGCTCTACAAATGTTTCGTCATATTTAGATTATTTTCAAATTTAGATGCGCTCAGAAAAAGTGTTACACAAACAACATTATCTCCCGATGATTCCATTCAGGCACAAATAAAAAGCCCAATGCAAGACTTGCAATATAAAATAAATAATGATAAATATTGGTGTATATTTCACACAGCGCTATCTAGCCCCAATCTAAGTAGAGCTTGTACTATGGGAACTAGATAACTGATAGAAAACTTATGTACTTTTTTTTTGCAAATATATACTTATAATATATAGAAAAACACCCAGACCCGGAACAAATATTTGTAGATCATGCAATCATTTATCCCGCGGCCAATATATGTCTTGTCTTTAATGTTTTCAAATTGTTACGGATGACTGGTAAATAATTTTGTTTAGCATTAAGATTGCTTTTGTACATATTTTAATCTGTGTTTTAAAGAATTCAATAATTAAATAATGTTATGTTGTGGTGCGTTTAGTTTGTGATACCCACTCATGACACTGAAACTATGAATGTGACAGTTTGGTTTCATCATCATTATCAGCCACAAGACGCCCACTGCTAAAAAAAGGCCTCCCTCATAGATTTCCAAAGCAACCGATCTTGTTTGGCCTATACCTACAGCTGCTCCCAGTATCTTTTATTAGCTGTATGGTATATTTAAAGAAAAATATAGTTTAATCAATTATTCTTTATTATTTATTGCACACAAATAGATTACTAACAAAACAGCTTAAAAAATGGACATGAAACAAAATTACATTTATTACATGAAATGTGGTTAAGACAAGATGACAATTTTAGTATGCACAAAAACAAGCTAAATCAAGACCAAGACCGTAGTGTCCCATCTCTAGAAACCACTCTGACATCAGTTTAGCAACTCGAAAATAACTCCTCTAAGGGTAGGACATTATTTCAAAGTTTAGCGTTTTTCTTCCTCCACGGTTCGTAAAACACGTGTGTTTGGGTTAGAAGTTCGCTGATTTGGGTCCAAATGAGTACAGAGTTTAAAATATACCTTGAGTCTTGTACGAGTTGTCAAATGCGTCTATGGATGCTGCAAGGGAAATGCTTACGAAAACTATTGACGTTGGTTTTTTTACGTTTACTCGCTTTAGGTTTATGTTCTCATGTAAATCTATGAATAACGTTTTTTTTATGTTATTTTTGGGGAAACAGGCTTACGGCTCACCTGATGGTAAGCGGCCACCGTCGCCTATTGACACCGGCAACACCCGGGGTATTGTCGATGCGTTCCCTAGCCTGTATCTCTTTACATTTATCTTGAAGCGTGACATGTCGTAGCATGGCATAGTTGGAAGAAGCTTTAAATGATGTTAATTTAAATGGTACCTGTTGAAGATATATTTTTTTATTCCTTACCTTTTATTTTCCATAACTTAATTGTCTTTTTACAATACTGACAAAGCCGTAATTTTTAAATTTTAACTCTGCGAACTCATTTTATTATTTTATTTTGTCAATTATTTTCTTTTAATTATATATTTTTGTCCTTTTGCAATGATTATAATTTATCGTAATGACAAGGCTCCTTTACAGCCGCAATTTGTAAGATATATTTTTTTGACATCAAAATATTTATTATCGATTTAGTAAATAATAATAATAATAAATAAATAAATATTGCTGGACATTTCACACAGCGCTATCTAGCCCCAAACTAAGCAGAGCTTGTACTATGGGAACCAGATAACTGATAGAATACTTATATACTTTTTTTTTTTTTTGTAAATACATACTTATAATATATAGAAAAACAACCAGACCCGGAACAAATATCTGTAGATCATGCAAACACTTGTTCCGCGGCGGGAATCGAACCCACTACCTCCTGAGTCTCAGCCGGCTATTCGCCCACTGCGCCAAGGAGGTCGTCATTTAGTATTGACATTGATTGATTGATTGGTTTATTTGACATGTTTTGTTCTGTTTTTTATTGATTTTTGTTTTATTTTTATTATTTTAAGTTGACATTATTTGATATATAAACTTAATTAGTTCCGATACCTGTCTGTTTGAGCTACTATAATGTTAATTATAATACAATTGTTATTGATAAATTCTGAATAATACGTAACTTAGTGGTCTATAATGTACGTACATTGGAAAATAAATAAGCAATGAAATAAAAACATACCGTGTACGTGTGGTGCGCGATACCCAATTGTCGACGATATGTGGACGAGCTTTATTACGTTGTCAAGAAGTGCGGTGTTATTACGTCGTAATAATTAATTTTATCGATGACCTCATCATGGAAAGATGACCTGATAAAGGTTGCTGAGAGCCGTTTAGAGCAGGCCACACAAGATCGGTCGCTCTATATCTATGGAGAGGCCCATGTTTAGTAGTGGGCGTGTAGCTGATATGATGATAATGGTCGACGACCTTTGGCGCAGTGGGCAGGCTAAGACACAGGAGGGTTCGCGAAGAGCTTCTCCCAACGTGATACACAGGAGAGACCATTAAGCCGCTAACCGTAGAACATCACGTATCATACCGTTTGGTTCGAGAACGGCTCTAACATTGACGCTGCAAAAAGGCCGGGGTATTTTTTTTTGTATATTAAACATTTAGACACACAAACTGACGGGCCCCCTGATGTTAAGTGGTCACCGTCACCTATAAACTCCTTCAGGACTCGAGGTACTGCAGCCGAGTTGCCTAAAACTTAATGCCTTATTTCGGTGTCCAATAGATCACTTACAGACTTTGTATAACATATTGTACTATTAATTATTAGTTACGAAATCTAAGATCGTGTGACACTTAGATACCGTCAGATGTCGTAAGCTGGCCTTCTGTACTGTACATTTTGTGCCACTGCATACCAATACTACCAACTACGGCTGTCCTATATAAACTTAAATATACTGTGTTCCTCTCTCCTCTTTAGTGGGGTAATGAGTTTGAAACTTCATATAGGATGCATGAGCTCGGTTTTATGGCATCGCTATTGATAGGGCTGCAGTTTTAGACAACTATTAAAGGTATGTTATATTGAAAAAGATAGAATCTCTATCATCATCATTATCATCAGAACGTCAACTATCCCTGCATTCCGAATAACGACATAATCGCTGATAGCGTTCACGTTGCTATTTTGCGTACCGATTCAGTTATCGTGCTGATGACAGTTGAGTGATGTCAAGGATTCGGAACGCTCATGAACGCGCTGCAAGTCAGTGTTACTTTATTTTCATAACAACAATAAAACCAACCAACACAGAACACTATTTACTATTACTTACAAGCAAGCAACCAACCAGCTGTCACGTCCCTTATGACAGGGAGGCTCACGGTGATTTCGGTTTGGAGCATGGACGTTGTTAGCGCAAAATGGCGGATGTAATGACGTCATCTATGACGATTCACGAGACATCGTTGTCGCGCTCACGGTGACTTGGAACGCTTGTTAGCGCGATGATATAGATTTTTACGTGATTCGGAATGCAGCCTTTATAATGTCGACGCAAGACTATCATAATTATAAGATTCTTTATAATCAAATTACGAATTACGTATCGGTTCTCCATGTAAGTTTCAGGAACGTAATTGTGTGTCGTGTAGTGTGTCCTATGAGTATATAGAGATAAATATATACTTATATCGAGATATAACACATAGAGATAAATCTTACAGGTATAGAGATAAATGGTAGGGTCATTTAATATTTAATTATTTTTCTTTTAATTAATATTTAAGGATTAGCTAATAAAATTATTATTGATAAAATTATTAAAAGCTGTGTTCAAATGAATTGAGTTTTATCATTTGCATTGAGTAATCCTAATGATGGAAATAGTGACGTCGGCTGACGACACTGGTCAAAAAACTCTGTTAGCCAGGATACTCCGTTATATGTATATATATTTGGTGTTATTCAAGCCCTTGACCACTATCACTTCTCGTGCTAACCAGTAAAGTTAAAGCAAATTGTTTGGTGCAGTAAATTGGTATGTCTGTTTGTCCTGTGGTGGAAGGGGGCAGGAGGCTTATAGGAGGCTTCTCCCTAAGATTTCTAGAGCAACCGATGGGTCGTCTTTCTATCTTTCTATCTTCTTTCTGTCTTCTGTCCTATGCTCTTTCAGATCATAATCTCCACTCGAGAATTTTTCTGAATAGAATAGAGTATAATCACATAATCATATAATATAAACATTTATTATCATAGAAAGAGTACATAAGTATATAATCATTTATTATCATAGAAAAAGTACATAAGTAAAAGGTAACAAATTAAGTGCTATAATGCTATGAGTTTTCAGTAGGTTAATACATTATGTATTTGGATAAAAAAGGCTCAAAGATTTTTCTTATTAAAATTTCGCTGCATAGGGGCGAAAGTTTGTCTCATTGTTTATTTATTTATTTGTTTGTTACTCAATCACGTCGTAACGGCTGAACCGATTTCTATAAAATTTGGTATGAACGTAGATTACTACATAGGCTACTTTTTATCCTATAAATCAGCACTCATGGGATAAAAATGAGGTGTCAAGTCAAGTTGCAACAGCGAGTTTAGCTTTATTTCTAGGTTACCTACACATTTAGTAGTGTAACGGATACTAAGTCGCGGGCAACAGCTAGTTATTCATAAATTCATCTCTATTACTTAAAACTAAATAAGTACAAAGTCCAGTGGCTATCTCCAAAGTACATATTATGATCCACACTTTGTCTGAATATGAATTCTATTTTTTATTATTTTATTTATAATATGCAAGCGCTTGACCCTTACCTCACCTAATGAAAAGTGGTATATTCTATTCTAAGTCCCTATCGATGAAAATATATCGGGAAAATATTTTCAGTAGTGGACGTCCAATGGCTGATATGATGATGATCATAATTAGTACGTGGTTATCGACGTCTTATTTTAGTTGGAAGTATAGAAAACAGTGCAAGATAATCATGAATTTAAAACTCGCAAGCGGTAAACATGCAACTTGTGCAATTAATACTTGCGACGAGTTTGCCCACGAGTTGAGACCGCGAAAAATATTGCCATAGGAGAGTAAATAACAAAGAACTATAACTTGTAACAAACCGTGTTTGTCAGTCACTTGACAGTGACAGATCGTTAACATGGCGCGGCTATGACAGGTCCGCTTTCGCGCGCCAAAACCAGGTGACCGTATCATCATAGTCACCGTATCAACTCGAGCCGTTTAGTATTCTTTGTATGAAACTCCCTACTGCAACGCACACTAATTGGAATCGTAACGTAATCGCCTCGCCTCGGGACAAGCTCACAACTGTGGTGTGGTGCGCTTACGGCTCGTCGTCCCCGCGCATACGCCTCTCCGTACCCGCGCTTGCTGCTCTCTGCACCCGCGCTTATGTCTCTCCGTACCCGAGCGGTGAAACTGGTGCCGCCTAGCCGTCACCCAGCAGGCGGCGAGCCGTAAGCGCAGCGTTGCCTAGCCGTAGCCAAGGAGCTGCTGATCCGCTATGGCTGCTATGACTTTAACACTTACTCGCAGGAGAGCAAAAAGAATCGGCGACCGGCGTTGTTGATTGATCTTGCGATTGAACTTTTATTTTGTTTTCCATATTACGTGAGCTTTATTAGTCTGTATTGTACGAGTACGTTTACGTCAGTCAGTGTTTACAATTATTACTTTGTGAACTCTGAGGTAGATAGAGTTATAAATAGTAGTGGTAACGCTCATTGTGAGTTTGTCCGTGAAGGTACTACCATACCTATTTTTTCTACCATGCATTACCATGCGACATCTGCATAGTTCACATTGTGATTTCCGGTTTGAAGGGTCAAGGAAATTACAGAAGACTTGCATGTAGTACGAGTATGTCACTCTGAGGTAATACTATCGTTGTAGGTAGAGGATTTTTTTTACATAAGGCGAGCCATGTGCTGTAAAACCGCTAGCGCCGTTTTTTTTGTTTTTTTTATATCACTAAGGTGGCAAACAAGCATACGGCCCACTTGATGGTAAGCGGTTACCGTAGCCTATGGACGTTTGTAGCTCCAAAGATATTACTCGCGCACTGCCGACCCTTTAAAATTTTCAAAGCGCCGTTTTTGAAGAACCCCAAACTGTATTCCCTAGGGAAAACCTCGACAGGGAGACCATTCCACAAGCGAAGTGTTCGCGGGAGTAAATTCCTCTGGAACCTGACGGTACGCGAAAAACGGCGTTTCCGATTCAATCATTTTATACGGTGCTTTCGGGTCCTGCTATAAAAGTTAACATGCCATGTTTTGTAGCTTATTCTAAGTTGACTTACTGAGATACTTTATACTGTGTCACAACTTGAGCCGGAGGATGTTTATTGCCGAGAATTTCAGACGATCCTAACTTTACAGCCGTTCATATAAAGATGTTTGGACAACTCTTTTTGTTCGAGTTTTTCGGGCTTTTATTTCGGATGTAAGAATTTCTCGAAAAGGAAGAGTGTAATTTTTATTATTAACAACTTTTACTGTATAACTAATTATAATGTTATTTCTCTTATTAAATTGTACTTTTCCACTGCCGGGGAAAGGTCTCCGCCATATCCCTTCAGATCTTGCATTTACGCCACTAGATCTCCTGAAAGGCACCAAGAAATATAAATAATGGAATCATTACCTACTTCCCATAAAGAAGAAGAAGTAAAATCAGTTTATAGAGAGTGTATTATCGTCTGGTCGAAGCGAAGTGTGATTCAAAAGCTGACTGTTATCTGGGTCAACGCATAAGCATTGCAATGCAGCCAGTGCCTTGGGGACACTTCCGCCTGGTAGTGATCTAAACAGTTGAGCTACCTATAGATCATTTGCAACGGTCTTTAGATAATTAAAAAGAAAGAAAGAAGAAAGAAAATACATTTATTTGACGCACGCATAGGACAGACCATTCAGAACAGAACAAACATACATACTTACATAAAGACTATAAATTATTAAAAAGAAAAGAAAAATTATAGAAACACAGGAAAAATCACATGATAAAATGTTTGTAGATAGGTATACATAGGAAGGTACATACAATATGGTTTTCCGTGCTGTGTGGGCCAAACAGGCCCCATCTCAGCGTATTGCTGCCAACCATCCGAGGAAGGTAAGCAGCGTTGGTTTTCAGATAGGACCCATGGGTAGCCTCACGAACGCAGGAAAATAAATAGATAAACAGGTACATAGACATACACATCTTCAATATTTTTAGATCGTAAATCATAAAACAATCTTGAAAGAATAAAATACATAAGAGTAAGGTGGAGCAAATTTAAGTTGTCTGTGGCGGGTGACAAATAGATGACAATTGACATTGACGTACTTGCTGAATAAATTACTCATAAAAAGGCGCATGAAAGGCTAGCAGGAGATACCTTCAAGATAAATATACAGGAGACAACAACCGGGACCACAAAACGAGTGAGCAATTCAACTGTTTCTTCTGTATTTTATACTCCTGTAAATAATTATAGTTATATTCTCTCTGTTAATAAATGTATTATACTTATTAGATACATCATATTATATCCAACATTATACTGAGCTGAACGCCATTTTGGTACGCAGATACATGAGTTGTTCTTCATAATTGTTCCATGTTTCATTTTATGTGTACCAATTAAATGATTATTCTATTATTTTTTATTGTACTAGACGACTTTTGGCAGAGTAATCATGCCAGGGCTGTGTGGCGTTTCACAACGTTTCGCATATCCTTTTGCACCGCTGCGCTTCTGATTTAATCCGAGTTTCTATGTTTTCTTTACTCTTCATGTTTTTTTCCATATAAAATGATGGAGTTATCCTAAAATGCCGAGATATAAAACTATTCTAAAACCCCTTATCTCCCTATTTAAATTATCATCTGTAAAAGATTCACCGTCTGGATTCATCAGGTCCTTAATTAGCAGGATAACGGCACACGTTCAGACCCACCGTCGCGTCGGTTTTAGATTAAAGGCTGTAAAATCTCCAATTCAAATAGGACGACAGAATTCAAATGAAGGGTCGCTACTGTTGGTTCGGCTTAGTGCGTAGTGAAACTAAGATTGGTTTTTGAAACTATTATCATCATCATGGAAGCCATAAAATGTCCATTGTTAAACAGAGCCCTCTTCATAGATTTTCGAAGCGACCGATCTTGTGTGGTCTGCACCCAACAGCTTCCAGCATCCTTTATCTTTTATTGTCTTTCCAGCGAGTGGAGGGCCGTCTTACGCTGCGCTCTCCAGTCTTCACTTGAAAACCTTTCTACCCAGCAGTAGTCAGTTCTTCAAGTTTCTCTAGCAGAGCATTACTGCTTGTGGCAAAAATAAAGCGGCAGAAATAGGTAACACATTAATATACACACATAATATACTAACACACACTCAATCCCACTTACCACATGATGAGCTGCCGCCATTTTGGCGTGATACATATACTGTACTGTATTTAGATGATAGATATTCTTGTGACCCATTTCTAATATACATATAAGTCACGTATATAATATATTTTTCAGCTTCTGGCAATATATGTTAGCTTGCTGTGACATAGCAAAATGCTGAGTTGGAATCTTTTTATGGCGGCTACGAATAACTTATATATATGTAATCTTTTGTTGTACTGTATATTATTTTTGTGGTAATTATTGTTATTTTGGCATCATAAAAATACTTTCTTTCTTCCTTTCAATATATCAGAAAATATGCCAGAAGTCAGAATTTCCGTATTCCACCATCTGTTATTATGTTTTCACATGAAACTCGCTCGAAGATGCAAAGTCGAACCAAACTCGCCAACAAGATCTCCCACCACTAGTACCCATCAGATTCGCTCCGAATTACGATGGGGACTAGAATTTTAAATGAGAAGCTCTCACGAATCGTTCCGACGTCTTGCTCCAAGATTTATTTCTGTTTTTGCATTTTCAACCGCTCGTTTGTACGTCTGTTTGTACAAGAACAATTCTGGGGGTGATTATTTCAATAAAACGAAGATTTGAATGCGAGGAAGAAGGTAGAGTAAGTTGGTGTTTGGCTTTCAACTTTGGATCGCGCAAAGTTTGGATAGGAACCGGATGCGATTTTGTAAAAAGGTTTGTTTTGTTTGGTCTGGTTTTATTTTGATCATCTTGCCTCAAACTTAATACTAATTTATTCATTAAAATTACAATGATCATTTTACGCGAATTTTGCTGCCTGTTCCTCCGCAAACAAGTAAAAAAAAATCAGGTACGAAACAAAGCAAGTTATTCATTTTAATGCTCCTTTTAGATAATCACACTAACATTATAAATGTGGAAGTTTGGATGTTTGTTTATTAGTTTGTTTGTTACTCAAGCACGTCGTAATGGCTGAACCGATTTCGATGAAATTTAGTGTGTACGTAGACCTGGATTTTTATCCCATAAATCAGGTCCCACGGGATAAAAATGGGGGGTCAAGTCAAGTTGAAACTGTGAGTTTAGCTTTATTTCTAGGTTACCTACACATTGAGTTAAAGATTTTTTGAACACCTCCGTGTTGCAGTGGGCAAATAGCCGGCTAAGACGCAGGGGGTACCGGGTTCGATTCCCGCCGCGGAACAAATGTTTGCATAATCTGCAGATATTTGTTCTGGGTCTGGATGTATTTCTATATATTACAAGTATGTATTTACAAAAAAAAAAGTATATAAGTATTCTATCAGTTATATATTCCCATAGTACAAGCTCTGCTTAGTTTGGGGCTAGATAGCGCTGTGTGACCTGTCCAGCAATATTTATTTTATTTATTGAGTAGTGTAACGCGTTTGAAGTCACGGGCAACAGCTAGTATAATAATAAAGAAAAAATATGATTCCAGAAAACTCGAAAAAACGGGTCTAGATGTTTTTCTATATATTATAAGTATGTATTTACAAAAAAAAAGTATATAAGCATTCTATCAGTTATCTGGTTCCCATAGTATAAGCTCTGCTTAGTTTGGGACTAGATAGCACTGTGTGAAATGTCCAGCAATATTTATTTATTTATTTAACTTAAGAAAAACATTTTATAGAGGTTTACAAAATCAAATACATATTCCAAAAAGCAATGAACTTCAAATCCATTACTAACATTTTATATATATATATACTTATTTTATCTTATATAGGTAATAGTGTACACTGAATAAGTGAGTGCCAGTGAGTCTGTGTGTGCGTGTGTGAGTGGGTGTGTGTGTGTGTGCGTGTGTAAGTGGGTGTGTGGAAATATTTTGTGTTTAGGCATTCCGTACTGTAACAGAGTTTACTATTGGAATAGTATCACAATTGTAGTTGAGTTTTTACTTATAATTAGTTAGGTATTTGCACACTGGAGTGCGTGGTCTCGCATAAGTATTGTTTTAGATATTTAGTTCCCATAGTAGGTACAAACTTTCCTTAGGTTAGGGCTAGATAGCACTCTGTAAAATATCCAGCATTATTATTTATTTTGGCGCATTAGTAGAAACAGATCAGAGTAAATTTTCAGCATGTGTTGAAGTTGCGTAGGCGCATCGGCTATAGCGATGTAACACCATGAAGTTCGTTTTTTCGGTTATATTAATTTATCCAAATAGTGCGCAGATGATATGACTATCTAATCCATAGAAATAGGTTCTGTTTTGACGTGAATAAGTTTTTAAAATTGCTTCCACAGTGGGAAGCAATTCATAAAACTAATGATAACAAAATTGGGTGATACAGTTTGGTGTTGCATCTACATATCTATCATCTCCATTCAAAATTTAATTACATCACTGGATAGCTGAAGGATCAAAGAATTTGTCACGCTAAGTGAAGACTGTGAAGCATCGCGCGCTGTGGAGGAGGAAGCACCGCCGTTTTGAGGTCAACCCGAAGGATTTTTTACGAGAACAAGATTATAACATACATAAAATGGCGCATTTTACATTTTGTATAGAAAATATTACCCGTTACGTACACGTATTCACATACAACACATGGCCGCGTCCATGATACAGCCATACCCCATTTTTTTTCAAAGAACTATGCTATATATGTACGTGCGTAAATAAGTACACACACGCTTTTTTATTTATTATTATTTTCATGTGCCGTCTTTAACGGTGCTCTTTTTTTGTAGGCTATTGAATATCTCTGAAAACATTCTAAAGGTTAAGAGATAACATTATCATGGAAATAAAGAGGGCGTGGGGGGAGAATACTAATAAATGTACCATTCGAGATTTGGCTATCGAGTTAACAGATACTGTACGTTTTTATCTATAAGGGCGAACACATGTATGTACCATATAAGTTATTCATAGGAAGAATAATGAAACGAAAAATATTTGTTTATTTGTTGATGGCATTTCGTCTAAGACATTTGGATAACTTTGTAGGTGTAAAACTTTTTGTGTGTATTGTGATAATGAAACACAGTGAGAATGGGAGACAAAATATGGGACCCACAGTCAACTTCCCCAGCAATATAATTTTATTTTAGATAGATAGAAAACGTTTTATTGTGAATCACACTTAAATTAAAAAACAATATAAAAATTAAATAACAATACTCGTACACGCAGAAATACAAATGGCGGTCTTATCATTATCTTATCATCGGACATTATTTATAATTGTTATAATTACATTAATTATATCTTTAGAAAATATATAATTAATAGATTAATTATATCTTTAAAAACACAATCAAAATCGGTCAAGCCGTTTAGGAGAAGAATTACAAACACACGCACATTTGTAATTCTTCTCCTCTTTCTAAACGATTTTATGTTTTTTTTTATATTAATAAATAAATATAAATATTGCTGGACATTTCACACAGCGCTATATTAGCGGTTACCTGGATAGTCAAATATTATTATTCATTAAAATCACAAGGATCACTTTTAAACGTCAATTTTACTGCCAGTTCCTTCGTGACCAAGCCAGGAAAGAAAGGCAAGAAACAAGGCTGGTTGTTTTTTTTATACATAAGAAAATTATATGTTATTATAAGTTATATACATAAGAAAGACCAGTATAATCTCGGAGTCTTCAAGTCGAGAGTGAACAGGTTCTTTTGAGGCAAACATGCTCCATCTTCGACCACACCATCACTTACCATCAGGTGAGATGGATAGGCGCTTGACTATCACCAAAAAAAACCAGAAAGTGCGAGTCGGACTCGCCCACCGAGTACCGAGTTACCGTACCGATCACACCATCACTTACCTTCAGGTGAGGTGGTTAGGCACTTGACTATCACCATTAAAAAAAAAACAGAAAGTGCGAGTCGGACTCGCCCACCTAGTACCGAGTCACCCATACAATTATGACCGATTATACCGTTGCTTAACCTCGATGATTGATACTTTAAATAAAGACTATATCTTTATGATTTAATTACAAATGTATAGGTAGTTTTCAGATTGTTCCCTGTACTTGTAGTTTATGACGATATTACTTGCCTAACTTCATAGTTCTAGGTCAATGGGAAGTACCCTATAAATTTTGATTCCCTTGAGACCGTCGAAAAATACGTTTTTTGCGCCATAAACGGCCGTATCATTTTTCAACGATAAATTGTAAGTTTGATTTTTTCACAGCTTCAAGGGACTGTAGATTTGAGTATATGGTTTTACTTGTAAATCGATACTTTCACGCGTTCTTGAGATAAAGGGGATTGACAGACTGACAGACATCAAAGTGATCCTATAAGGGTTCCGTTTTTTCCTTTTGAGGTATGGAACCCTAAAAAGTCTGGTAAAAACCGAACAAATGGAAGCATTTGTTGGAACAAAAAAACAAGTAATTCCATGATGTTTATCAGTTCTATAGTATCATTATACACTTTAGAGATGCTTTTGATTATAAATCTTGCGTCTTTTGTGAGCAATTAGATATTATAAACACGCAAGCGTAATCAAACTTTAATGTTTAAAACTTAATCGTAAACAGATGAAAAGTTTCACGTAAATTTGTTTAATGTCGTGCCGAGAATTTGTTAACAGCCCCTCATTTACATTTTGGGGGTAATCTAACATTTCTGAATTTTGGTTTCATCTGCATAATAATATAGTTGAGAGTTTCGGTATCGTTCTGGGAATTAAAAAAAAACTTTGGTTTGCCCTATATACATGAAAATGTAACACATAAACATCTCTTCCTATTTTCAAAACCAAGGTATATAACCATTTCCTTCCCTTGTTCCGTTGTAACTGCTAGTTAATGTTTATGTTATATAACCTCCATATGTAGTGAAAATTATTTATACATTATTTGTATGTATTTAAGTTTATGTTTATTAGTATAATCAATCGGTATATTTTATTTTACAGGTTCTTTTTATGTATTTTAAATGTACTCTTACACCGCCGTCTGTTAATTTCCTAGCCTTTCAAAGGTTGTCTGGAAGAGATCGCTTTTAGGGATAAGACAGCCCATTGCACCGTTATTTACTGTTTATTTTCTTTATTTCTGTATTTTTGTTTAGTGTGCAATCAAAGTATTTCATTCATTCATTAATTCATAAATATATAAGAATGGCACTGGTTTTTAAATTAGTTATTAGGGTTAAACTAAAGTTAGGTAGGTAGGTACATAATTTTTTTTTTACTTACTTAAATTATAAAAAACAAAATGAAACAAATATATCTTATTTCGCTTACGTAAGAACATAGTTAATTCCCCTTTTTTATTTATAAAGTACCGTCCTTAAAAGTTCTCGGAAAATCTAGTCTAGCCAAAGATTGTCTGGAAGAGACTGCTTTTAGCGATAAGACCGCCAATTGTACTATAACGTAACCAGTTATATGTTTCAAATATGATTGTTAGTTTAAGTGCAGTGCACAATAAAAAGTTTTCTATTCTATTCCAGGGATGTTGCGGATGCAGATTTTTGAAATCCGCGGACGCGGATGTGGATGCAATTTTTTTAAGGCTTACATCTGTGGATACAGATACGGATGCGTTTTAATTTTGTTGTTAAGAAACTGCGATTTAGCGTATAAATAAAACAAAAATTAAAATTATTAACTGCAGAAAACTCGGTTAACATACAATACTCTAAGCGCAAGTACACACGTTATGATTGATTTACAAGATACAAATGATAAATAATAACAAACGCGTCGGATCATGTCACCAAAATCTTCGCTCCTGTTGGTCAATCGGCACGTCCCACGACATGCCCCACCCAACTTCTTTCTTGTTGCGACCTAGGCTGCATCTGTATCCGCATGAATATTTGCATCGATTATTGCGGATGCATATGCCCAAATTAATGCGGAGGCTCCGCATTTGTCAATCCGAATGCGAATATTTACAACATCCCTGTCTATGAGTATTCGGGCAGATTTCTCTCAACTGATTGGAAATCATGTTTCTACTTTTCTTTTAATACTGGTCCGTAAACTTGTTTTTCTTGTAACCTGAAAACCTCGATATTAAAAACGCTGAGTAATTTGCATGAGTAACCTAAAACAAATTTTCTCGAACCATTAACCTTACAATAATATTTATCATCAGCGATTCTCACTTTTCTTACTTTGCTAAAGATGCTATCCACGGGTGATAGGAGTTGGTCACAGAATCGTAATATTGACACACAACGTTTCTTATTATCAGTATATCAGAGTTCAAAGTTCAATTACTCTGCAGATGTACGGAATGAACTATGAAAGGGACACGCTCGGAGAAAATTGTGTTCAGAGACTAATTCTTCTAATGATAAATCAAACTTCAACAGATTCCAACATAAGACTAAGGTTCAATTTAAATAAATATTGCTGGACATTTCACATAGCGCTATCTAGCTCCAAACTAAGCAGAGCTTATACTATGGAAACCAGACAACTGATATAATACTTATATACTATTTTTTTTGTAAATGCATACTTAATATATATAGAAAAACATCCAGACCCGGAACAAATATCTGCAGATCATGAAACATTTGTTCGGGAATCGAACCCACTACCTCCTGAGTCTCAGCTGGCTATTCGCCTACTGCGCCTCGGAGGTCGTCAAATTCAGCCGAAGCTTAACACACGAGCCACGTTCTACAAGCACATGAAGTTGGAAGCGGCCACTTAGCAGCGGAAGTGCGCAATAACAACTTAAAAAATGAATCCTTCACTTTTGGTTGATGACGGCCACACTAAGCGAGAAGCATCTTACAGCGTGTAGCGACCAGAGGCGTCAACCATATACAGAGTTCATATAAAATGTACGAAAAATGCAGTCCTCAGCTTGGCGGCGGCATTTTGTGGTTGTAGCATGCGGCTCTTGTGCAGCGACGTGACGCTAAAACTGAGTGGATGAAAAGTCTACTACGTCTGCCACCATGACCAGTGCATTGGTTGCGCCTTTCATCCAGATAATTCTATAAACTATCTTTAACAAAATAAAAGAATAACTAGTGGTTCGCCCCGAACTGAGATCTCGCGAGTGACCCAAAAAACTAAAACAAATAATCATAATCTTTGACTAATAAAATAGTAATAAATACATAACCAAATGACCTACAGTTTCAATCAAATTACGAAACGGAAGTTCATGTAATTTGGTAATTTTCTTTTTAGTGAAAAAATTGCAGTCATTCTGGATTTAAGACTTTTACCTATATTTGCATCACTAAAGCTACACGCATAACAAATTTCAGCACTGTGGGGTCACTGGTGTGTGAATTTCGTAAAAGTTCTGTGTATATTATGGCTAATAACTCAAAAACTACATAAATGACACTAAAAATATAAATAGAGTCGAAACGTATCAATAGAGACCTTTAATTAGACATCCCATTTGACCTAATAGTCTCATTTTGATATTTTTGCTCCTCTTGCACCCCAATATCTCAACAATCCCCAAACATTTATATCTTATTTAGTCACAGCTGGATTGTACCATCACTCCCCATCTATATATCGAATTTCACGATGATCGGATCAACGCTTCGAAAGTTATCCTCGGACAAACAAACAAACATACTAAATACAACTCCGATATGCCCAAGTTGATTTAGATATCTTGCTTCACTCGATCAAACAAATTAAAAAGGTGTAATATCCACATCGAAGTTATATTTATGGAGCAACGATTACAAATATTAGCAAGCAACAATGGATAGCAGGATTAATACGCTGTATATCAAAAGGTATTGAGGTACGAATTATGGGACATTGCTTCAAAAGTAAACAATATGAGATTTTCAATACTGTACACTGTATGTTTATAGATGATTAGCAAAAAATAGTTGTTACATAGAGTTGTCGTGTTGCGAAATGTTTATCATCATCATCAGCCCACATTAGTCCAATGCTGGACATTGGCCTCTCCCAATACGCGCCACTGATCCCGGTCTACGGCACTTCTCATCCAATTTCTGTCCGCCATTCTTATGTCATCGCTCCATCTAGCCGGGGGGCGCCCCAAACGGTTGTCGGTTCTCCGGCATATATGGCCAGTCCACTGTAACTTCAGTTTGCTAATCCGCTGGGCTATGTTGGTGACCTTGGTTCTTTGTCGGATAATCTCTTTATAGATTATTTCCTTAGGGCAAAAGACTCACAATGCAAAATGTTACTCCACAAAAAATAACTTCAGTGTGGACCCAACTTTATGTTGCTTAACTTGCTCAACTGTATTAACAGGCAGTAATTGCCTGAAAAATTGCCTGCGTTGAAACACCCTAACATTTTGTTCACAAAATGTGAGTCAATAAGAAAAAAACTTTCTTTTTCACTCGGACTTTTTGTTTCCAACGAGAGTTTCAATTGATGTTTTTGTTAAGTACATATTTTATTTCCTACTTTTTTTCTCTGTGTGGGGTCGCGTTATTTGACAGACAGCAAATACAAGGAAAGTTATATTTTTTAAGACAATACTCACTATAGGTACATCTCGTGTCACTGTGTTTGTAGTCGATGCACTCATCCGAAACGGGTTGGCCGATTTTAATGATTTTTTTTTTAGATTTGGTAGGTATGACAATAGGTCGTAAATTATTTTTTACCCTTCTTCCTCCACCCCCCCAAAATATTTAATCGCGTTTAAATTATTTTTGTATGACAATATCCATATAATTTAACCGTCGTACATTGACGGGAATTCATTTACATGAAGTGTCGATCACTTTGATAATATTGTTATAAATAGTTTTTATCCTGAAATTCCCACAAGAACGGTAAATTTTAAGCGTGCGAAGCCGCGGATGAGTAGGTAGTATCTACATGTATATAAAACTTTGTACACCTTTTTAAGTTTATTGCGCGCACGGAAGAGTGTAAGATTTGGCCTAGTCAAAGTTTATATGGAGAAGAATGGGCGAAAGCTAAAATTATGGTAAAAATAAATTTACGGTTGTATTTCCACGACTGTGCACTGGCAACTAGTTATAATTTAATTCAACAAATCAACTTAGGCAAATTAGCATTGTTTGTATGTATGTATGTATGTATGTATGTATGTATGTATGTTTGTTTGTTTGTCCGAGGATAACTTTCGAAGCGTTGATCCGATCATCATGAAATTTGATACATAGGTAGGTAGTGGTGGCACATTTTTGTTGTGACTAAATAAGCTAAAAATGTGTGGGGGTTGTTGAGGTATTGGGGTTCAAGAGGGGTAAAAAAAATGAAAATGAGACTATTAGGTCAATTGGGATGTAAAATGAGAGGTCTCCATTGTACCCCAAAAAAGAATATCCAATTAATATGAACTCCCGTTACCTGTAATTTGAATGTATCTGTAGGTCAAGTAAGTTGGATATCTTTCGTGGTCATTTGTGGTCATGCATCATTATTTTAATGGTCAAAGATTACATATAATATATTTTTATGGGAGACTCGCGAGATCTTAGTTCGGGGCGAACCACTAGTTAAGTTAATATAAAATGAAAAACTATATTTTATATAATTAATATTAATAGATAAACATTTAAGTATGAACTTCTTATACTACATAATTTGTTATGTATGGCATTAAATGAAAACACGGGTAGGGCTAATGGTATTTTCAAATTAATTTCTATAGAAAATTTAAAATTTTCAAACTACTTTAATATCAAGTGCTAAAATATCAATTAAAAAGCATAAAATAGGTAAACAAATCATATTCATTCACCATGTAAGTAAGTACCTGTTAAACTGACTAATAGGCATCGTTAAAAAGTCGCCGCCGAATTGCGTTAAAAATGGTTTATTGGAAATGTATCGATTACTGGATAAATATTCAAGCTACCGGTATTATACCTACTTCTAAAATCTGTTATTAAGGTTCCGGATGTGTGTCTTAAGTTAATGACGTACATAGCAAAACAGGCTGTATAAACGGTAAATCTTAATAAATACATTAGTTAAATAATGTGATAATGAGGTAAAGTTTGCGCGTTTATTTGTTTGGGTGTAGGAAGTAATTTTCGGAACTAGGTACTGATCTAATTCCGAAAATTCTTTCACTAATAGTATGATATATTATGATCTCTTAGTTATCCATACTAATCTAATCTAATTTAAAAAGCCCACTGGATCACACTGCTGGTCAAAGGTCTCCCTTCCCTTTTTCTATTCTGTCTAGAGCTTCTGTCGATCAGTTTGCACTATGCGTGTCAAGTTCGTCCCGCCATCTCCGCCTGGGCCAGCCACGCGGTCTCGCACCTTGTGGGGCCCACTTGGTGGTTATCTTAGCAAGTTACCGCTCATTTGACATACGCGTCCCACCCAGTCCCACTTCAATTTAGCTGTCTTTTGCGTGACATCAGTGTTTTTGGTCTTAGAGCGCAGTATGGTGTTTTTTATGCGGTTTGTGAGTCTAACTCTCAATATACTACGCTCTTTCAACTTTTGATAGACCCCAGACCCTCTGGTAAGTTTGGAGTTTTGAAGTATCATCAAAGACTAGGTTTGTGCACCGTAGGTAAAACTAGGAAGAATGCATATATCCATGAGTTGTTTTTTGAGGCAGAGGGGAAGGTTGCCCTTCATTAAGTCCTTCATGGCCCAATAGCTCTTCCGGGCGTTTTCAGTGCAACGAACCACTTCTTTCTCTTGTCCCGCCCGGAGAGAGACTATTTGGCCGAGGTATATATAGTGTAGTTATCCATACACCATTTAATTTTATATGACACGTAATTTCTATGGCTGAGTTAGGTGAAACTATTTAATTTTGCAACATCTTTTAATTCAACGCATATTCGGACAAATAAATAAATCTTTAATCTCGATAATCTTCTTTATATTATCCCGGAGTACTATATTTCAATAAAAATCCATGGAAGCCAGGGTGAGTCAGGGGGGTAAGCTAGTGATAGAGACATTTCTGTATTAAAAGAAGAGTTTAACCTCAGTGTTAGAGTTTTTAGGTAGTCTAAAGAACTTTTCTAGTTTTCTTTTAAGACCAAGCCAGTTTTTTGTGTAATAAATAATATTGTTTCTTTTCTGTATTACAAGTCAGCCGTAACTTAGTTTCAATAGCCGGAAATTTATTATGGTTGTTCGATTCCTATACAAACATTCGGTGGGCATTCACTAGACAACTGAACATCAGAAATGGCTAAACTTATATGATAACATATACATTGACAACCCCAGACAACGCAGGAAGTTGCGGGTTCGATTCCCGTCACGGAAGAAATGTTTGCATAATCTACAGATATATGTTCCGGGTCTGATTGATTCTTTTTATATTACTAGCTGACTTGCCTCCGGCTTTGCACGCATGGTTCGACAAATAAAACATTACCCTCCTTCTGCGCAGTCGGACAAAAAGTAGCCTATGTTACTTCAGGATAATAAAGCATTCTAATAGTACAAGCATTTTTTAAATTGGACTAGTAATTTTTGAGTTTATTCATTACAAACATAAAAAAAAAAGTTCTCATTATATTAATAGTATACATAAGTAACAAAAAATTTAACAAAAAAAGTATATAAGGTATTCTGTCAATTATCTGGTTCTCAAAGTACAAGCTTTACTTTGTTTGGGGCTAGATGGCGCTGTATGAAATGTCCAGCATTATTTATTTTATATGCGTATTGAAAAACTTACATCTTAATCAATAAAATTTTGTCCACAAAAAACATAAAAAAAAAGTTTACACTGAAAAGTCATTCAATAACGTCCTTCTTGATTTATTAATTAATTCCCCAATAAAGTAGAATTTAATTTTCAAAACAGCGCTGTACGCTGTCATATCTTGAAACAATCTCGTAGTCATTTCGTAGCACCGTAGAACCAGTGTAGTAGTTTAGTAGCAATTGTGCTACGAAAATGCTACGCTGGTTCTACGGTGCTACGAAATGGCTACGAGATTGTTGTGGTTTCAATAAGGTTCACTATAAACACAAGTATAACCCTTTTTTGCGTCAAGAGTTAAAATAAAAATATTTAAAATCAATATAACACTGGTGAGTGTTTTTTTGTGAATGATTCTGGGTTCTTAAACATTCGACCAACTGTGAGAATAATCTATTTTAACCGTCTTCAAAAAAAAAAGAGGAGGAAGTCCGTTTACTCGAATACACCTGGAACGATTCGAGAACTTTTTTTCTTCCCAGGTGGTCTCATTGGCAGCAAGTCAGGAGCTGATGATGGGATCTCAAAAAATCGAGGGCAACCTTATAATTTTATAGGGACGCATAACGTGTTTTATATATTTTCTATAAAAAAAAACTAAACAAGTATTTACATCTGGTACTGATCATGTCATATTGCTGAGCTAATGATGGAAAATATAACTCCTTAACTATTAGGAGTTAGTGGATAACTCTTTAAATTTTGTAGGCTCGTATAGACCGCTTACTATTCCTTTGAGTTATTCAGGTGAGTTGATGATGGTAGGTACAACACCTTGTCATTGGATAGGACATACTTTCAGATTGGTTCTATAGATCAAAATCGATTCAATAGTTTGGTTTTTTCTCCTATCTGATGTCGGGTATATTTTTGTTAAAAAGTTACTTGTACAAGCTTTTATCTAGTTTCACCTGTCCCGGTGTCTGTTTGTTATCAAATCTTGTAAATTAAATTTGACCCGTTTTCCGGTTTTCGATTGAGCTAAAATTTTGCATGCATGTAAAACAGATGACAATGAAATATTATTATGATAAGGAGCTGATCTAATGATGAAGACATATAGTAGCAATGGGAACTCTGTTATAAAACGACACAACCCCATTGAGTTTGGGCTAGTTTGAATCATCTTGACAAGTACTCTGGTTCTAGATACCCAGGGTCTGATGATGGAATCGGAAGGTGGCCATAGGAATCTGTAATAAAACGACGAAACTAGTGTTTGGTCTCATTTGAATCTGCTTGCAGTTATAATTATACATTTAATAAAAGCCTCTTTTAAAAACATGATTTTTCAACGTAAAAACTTATTTTTAGCAAAAAGTAACATAGCACCCGGAAGTCCAATTTAATCTCAAGATTTATCATACGAATAAAATATTTTACAACTATTTGTTACCTTTCCTCATATACACTTCCTTCCCCAACCGGAAATATGCAGGTAAATTACGTAACATCCTATCACGATAGGGTGCTCTATAAACGTATGGTATGATCGCTTTCGGGAATGGAAAAATTGATTTTACGGTATGGTGAGGAATTGATTTTGCTGGTAGAAAAACACAATGGTAGCATATTTTTTTAACTTCAAAAAAGGGATGCACGTTTGACGCCTATGTCTATCTGTCTAAAGGTATCACAATTCCTAAACGGATGGACCTATTCAAAGGTAGTTTAATTTATAGAAAGCTAGTTTATTTTGTGTGGTTCTTAGGTTTTTACACCCAACGCAAAAAAGAAGTTTTTTCAACTTTGTTAATCTCCACTTTTTGTAGAGACCGCGTTTCTTATTCTGATTTTGTATTGTACAAATACCATTATGCTCAAATAAACGTCGGAATTCTACTTAAAAAGGAATATTTCTTGGAAATAACTGCGGTAGACTAAAGCTCCATGTACAAAAACCGAACTGACACACTGGCAGATGGCCGAGGCGATGTCTAGCCTGACTGGAAAATAAACTGCACTATTTCATGTTGCAGGCTTATCTTTTGAGATCAGGACGACTCTATGTTTTGCTATTTTCTGCGTTTTATAATAACTAGTTTCCAGTCCACAGTGGTAGAAATCCAACCTATTCTACATATAGGTATAAACATCAACTATGCCAAACCTCACACTCCTCCGTGCGCGCAATAAACATAAAAAGGTGTACAAAATATTCTGTACATATATGTGTTTAAGGAAGTATTCTAACTAAAATGTGTTTGGAATCACACTATTAAAATTTTTACGTTGTTTTTTGTTACTTCATCATGTCATAACGGCTAAATCGATTTAGATAAAATTTGGTGAATAGGTAAAATAAGACCACGAGGCCAACCTCAATCTCCTTACACAATATTAAAATAATATTACAATGATATTTCGTTAGTACCCTCAATTAGTTTACGTTATTATTGTAAAGGCTATGCAGTTTTGGTTACGTTACCATAAATCGTTCACTCAAAACGTTTCACATTAGAGCTCAAATTAAGCTTAAAATTATCCTCAAAAGTTAATCGTGTTTATTTTTGCAATATTTTATACTGAACGTGGTGTAATCACTAGAAATCACTAAATATACAACATTGTTAGGATTATAACAGTAATGCTTAAAAGTTTTGTTATTCAAATGGAAGTAATATTGCTACAAGCTTGAAACAAAACGCTCCTGAAACATGATACTTTTCTAAAAGATTATGATTGAACTGATTGAGATTGAAACTTAAGCTTCTTTTTATAAGTACTACTTATACAAAGTCGTGGGCAGAAGCCAGTATAAAATAACACATTGTTCCAACGTGAATTTAATAATGGTACACTTGCTTCAATGAGTGGAAAAAGCATCGTGATCGATGCTTTCATGGTAGGACCACGGGTAAAAAGGGGTTTAATCCCGTAATTTTACTTAAGAAGACAACATACGTCAATTATTTCTTCCCAGACAAGACTTGCGCAAAGAAATCGGTGACGGGTGTAAGATAAGATAAGATAAGATAACTCTTTATTATAATTACCACAAAAAACAATATACCACTAAAATAAAACTAAAAAGGCAATACAATGGGCGACCTTATCATCGTAAGGCCCATTATAAAAGTCATCTTCATTACGACCTTGTGTCTGAATCAAATACCACTATAATATGTTCTCTCAATTCTGCGTATCTTTAGTAGAATTGAGAGAACATTACGTATTAATGGATAAAGCTCCTTCTCTATTCTATTGTGATTGAATCGGACCTGTTTGATTAGTTCTCGGAATATCTGTTTCTACTTATACACGTACACTGATTTCTGCTTACTGTATGGCGTAGAATAATACAGGAAATTATTAAGTAAATTAACAACTATAAATATACATTTGCATTTGCAATAGTTTTTATTACTTTTCTTTTTACCTGACAAGTTTTATATCGAATTAATCACCTAAACTTAGTCGATTTTCTTTAAAATTTGATAATATAACTAGTAGTTTTTTTTCGAGAAGCGTTTTATATGTTTTGAGAAACCATCGCTTGAATATCATTTGTATATTACCAAACACCCTGTATAGGCTTCCCCACTGATTTCTTGAGAAATCGATCTGGCGCAGGCACCCAACGGCTACCAGCAATCCTTATCAGATTGTTTTTTCATCTAGTAGGGGGCTCCCTACGCTACGCTTTCCAGGTCGTGGTCTCCACTCGAGAACCTTTCTACCCATTGTGGCACATAGCTTAAGACTATATGCTAATTATGCTTTATGCTAAGTGCTCCGCCAACTGTAACTTCAGTTTGCTAATCCTCTGGGATGTCTTTTGGTCTGATTACGAATCTCTTCTTTCATAGCGTTAATAAGTGTTCGTTTTTATGTTTATTGTTTTATGTATGTCTTTTAAGTATTTATAGATATGGGCTTTGCCTGAAATAAAAGTAATATTATTATTATATCATGCTGTGCGATCTTAAACCTTCTTATTAGGCCCAAAGTTAGAGACCACATTTCTGCTACTTAGCTGTACTTTATAATGCATATACTTAAATACGTACATACAAAGAAAAGAAACATAGATCTGCTGGGACAATAAGGTAAAAAAGTCCAATTTTAAAAATTGTTCGCAGCAAACTGCATTGTCATTGTCTGGGTGGGTAGGCTACTTAGCTACTTACCATAGTACTAATAGAACTTCTTGGGTAGGGAGCCCAACCTACTATATATATACATAGGTAAATATAGTTGTAGTCTCTCTATTTTTTATGGTACCTAGTGTAATTATTTGTGTATGGAAACAAATATAGTCCGACAGATATAGCCCAATTGATTAGTGCATACTCGTATCAAGAGGAAGGTTGCGGGTTTAAGTCCCGTCTAGGCTTGAATATTTTTGGGATCGTTTTAAAATATAGGTTAATTTTAGTTGACAAACAACGCGTGTGAAGCCGCTGGCGGAAGCTAGTAGTGCAAAAATTAAATTCAAGATTCGCTTTACCAACTTAAATTACGGAACCTATTAAAGCATCATAAAATATTGTGAAAAGTAAATTAATTTTAAGCTCTCCTGGTTTATGTCTAAGTTTATAGCTGAATAGTTTATTAGCATAGATATTAAACTTCCGGTTATATACTTCAAGATTAAACATGATTTATTACCCCTCGACGCAAAAAGAGGTATGTATTAAAAGTTCTTTTATTATAACTGCCTGTCCTGGCTTCGCACGGGTGGACATATATTTTTTAAACATTTTTATGGCAATTTTTTCAACTTGTGTTATTGAATTTTTAGTAGAGATCCCTAATTTTAGTAGCAATAAATATAACTTATGTTACTTAGAGATAATGTAGCATTCTAATGATGAAAGAATTTTTGAAATCGAACCCGTAGTTTTTGAGTTTATACGTTAGAAACACGCAAAAATACAGATCTTTCCACTATAATATATTATGTATAGATAAACCATTTTATTTCAGAAAACACAAACTACAATATGTCTACCTAGGACAAACAGTCCGTTTGAGTAGGTCCAACTTGAGAATGAGGTCAGTTGTCGAAAGTCTTTGATCAGTGTGTGTGATATATGGCATAGAAACGTGAACTCTCACTATGGACATCATAAGAAGTCTCAAAGTAGCTTACCGAGCTATAGCTATGCAAATTCAACGACTTTAAAATCTATATATATATAAAATAAAGTCGGGTTAATAAAACCATTTATAACTCAAGAACGGCCAGACCGATTTTGATGATCTTTGATTTGTTGGGTTTGTCTCCGCCCCGAATAGCAGAATAACTATTAAAATATCGGGAAAAATTCACGCAAATAAAATATATGAAAAAAAATCATTTTCTCATCCATAGATGCAGCTAATGACGGACCATTGACAATTCTACCGGCAACGTACGTTCGCAGCCCGCGTCATATGCACGTCGAGGCGGTACGAAGTTCGGCGGGTCATTGATTGATTGAAAATACTTTATTGCACTTATAAAAATAGTACAAAGGCGAACTTAATGCTAAAGAGCATTCTCTTCTAGATAACTTTTGTGTATTGTAGATAAAGATGTGTAGGTAGGTAGTGCACAGAAAAGGTAAAAAATGAAAATTTGCACAGGACTAATAAATATAGCATAATATAGGTACGACAGGTGGACTAAGGCACTAACAAAGTGGAGGCCGAGAACTGGCCATCGAAATAGGGGACGTCCACCAGCGAGATAGGTCGACGATATCCATAAGTCTGTGGGTCGTACGTGGTTAGGACTGGCACAGGATCGGGAAGAGTGGCAGAAACAAGGAGAGGCCTATGCCCAGCAGTGGGTCGACACGGGCTGAGAATGATGAATGATGATGATGAATATAGGTACATACTATATAAATAAACCTACTTAAATACTTTATATGATAGACTAAACTATACTAACATCGACTAAAAATACATACTTATCAATAGAAGTGTTATAAAATATTAAGTTGCTCATTTTTGGTCGGTTTGACCGAGAAGGTGCCTATAGATTCTCAATCTGAATGCTTCCACTGAAGTAGCTTCGAAATAGTTTTGTGGCATATTATTCCAGAGATTAGTATAAATAAGGATCATTAAAACGAACAAATACCCTTGTTTCTTTCCTTTCTTTCCTGGCTTGGTCGCGAAGGAACAGCCAGTAAAGTTGACGTTTCAAATAAAACGATTTAGATTTAGCCTTTGTCTTTTTGTGTGTACATTGTACGTGGCGTAACTTCTAAAAGGTTTGCCAAATTTCAGTGCATATTTATCAAGATCCTGTTCGCAAGATGTTTCTTAGTTATATTTAGATGAGACTTACCCGTATGGTTCAGATGGACGGGCGCAATGCTATGTCTTGTATGCCAAGTCTTAAACGTAACCAGTGAGGTAATGCATAATCTAATAACTTAACATGCATAATCTGATTTTTTGATTTAATTTAATTATTTCATTTTTATTTCATTCGTTATTTGAGATACAATTGTGTCTATTTATTTTAATAGTTTATTGCAAAATTTTAAGATTTTGTGTTAGTTTTTTAAGGATTATGTAATTTATGGATGTATTTTTCTGATCTAAATAAATTAATAAATGACGACCTCCTTGACGCAGTGGCCGAACAGCCGTCTGGGACGCAGGAGGTTGCGGGCTCAATTTCCACCGAGTAACAAATGTAATATGGGACTATCCCGAGGTACCCCATTTCTAACAAATAAAGAATCATTGGAATTGGGTTAGGTACGTGATAAAGAGTTATAGCAAAACATACATAAAACGTGTAGTTTTAGGTGTATTATATAATAAGTATGTGTTTATTAATAACCTTCTTTTTTAAGTTAATTTAACAGTAGTTTTGATGTAAAGAGGTTTCTACAGGGTAGGGAACGCATCGACAATACCCTGGGTGTTGCCGGTGTCAATAGGCGATGGTGACCACCTACCATCAGGTGGGTTGAAAGCCAGTTTTCCCACAAATAACATAAAAAAAGTCATGTAGAACTTATTACAGGGGTCTTATTGGACACTGAAATTTTTATCTCAAAACATTTATACCTACATGTAAATAATTGTGTATTCTTTCTTTTGATAAATCTATTTGTAAATGATAAAAGAAAAAAAAATATAGTTCAGTGATAAACATTTTCGATGCAATATAGTTTAACAAAGTGTCTAAGGTTATATTTTTCTTAGAATAAATAACGTATCTATAATATTGAATATCTGTATCAAATTACGTAAACATTTTATTCCTCAAAATGTAATTTCCCAGAAAGCTATTAAAAGTTTTTCCCTCAGCAAAATAACAAATGAAACCTTTTATTTCCTAAACAAAATGAATACTTACCTTTTCAACGAAATTCACTCGAAAATTCCATCACAATCCAAAATCACAAACTGTTGAAAACTCTCACACCGAACTGAAAATCCTTACAAAACCAAAAACTTTCGAAATCTAATCGAAGTTTTCGCGCGAAAGTTGAAACTGCACAAACGTCAGCTCAGCTCAACGACTGAACCGGTCTGAGTAAGTCTCATCCAGAACTGAATGAATGAAACATCTACGTAGCCGCTACCATTTTATCTCTACAGCTGTTGAAATCGAATACATTTAAAACGGACTTTATATCTCTTAATATAAAGAATAAAATCGTGAGTTTTGCATTTCCAGTAGTATGTTGGTTTGTTTTGGTAGGTTGGACAATTTACGTGGGTGATATTTGAAGTAAGCACATGAGAAAACCGCCAGAATTTTAATGTGGGTAGTATTATCATAATATTAGTGGAAGTGTGTACACGAGATAAGATTTTACTTAGAAAACTTTCGTGATTTATTTCAATCATTATTATAAATTCGGGATTTATCACGTACCGTTTTATCGGTGTTATGACCGACCATGTTTCAGTTCAATTTGTGAACCTTCATCAGGGTGAGTGCAATCCGCTTCATACCACGTCTCGCCTCACAAACATTGTCGGTTGAAACACCGATAAAACGGTACGTGATCAATCCCGTATTATAATAATGAACGAGATAAGAATGAGTATATGTTTACAATATAGGTACTTCTTGTTTCAATGTTTATAAAGTGAAACTAGGTATTATTTGGGTATATATTAGTCTATCTTTGGGTATTTATTTATGTATTAGGATTATAAGTAGGTACCTACAGTTTTTATTAGATATAATTTTTATATAGATTATTTCATTCATTTGTAAATATACTCTGTGCACCGCTGCCCATTACTGCTGCGTTATTTACTTTCCATCCAAAGGTTGCCTGGAAGAAATCGCTTTCAGCGATAAGGCCGCCCATTGTACTTTATTTAAGTAGCTTAAATTAGTTTTTTTTTAAGTATTCCTGGTGTACAATAAAGGATTATTCTATTCTATTCTATTCTATTCTAGGCTTACTGAGTTATATATATTTTTATGTACCTATAATAAATAAATAAATAAATATTGCTGGACATTTCACACAGCGCTATCTAGCCCCAAACAAAGCAGAGCTTGTACTATGGGAACCAGATAACTGATAAAATACTTATATAATTATTTTTTTTGTATATACATACTTATAATATATATAGAGAAACAACCAGACCCGAAACAAATATCTGTAGATCATGCAAACATTTGTTCCGCGGCGCGAATCGAACTCGAAACCTTCTGCGTCTCCTGCTACTCGCCCACTGCATCGCGGAGGTCGTCTAGTCTATATAACTCGCTTACTTAACCCTGCCTCTGTGTCTATCGTGAACACCAGTGACTATATACCTAACTCATTATACAATTCTTTCGGCCGAGAAAGCGAGGCATTCCACAAAAAGCAAAGATTTAAGAGCACCTATTTTAAGAGCATCAATTGTATTCCACGAAGATCAACGATTTATAATTTGGCTTGGTGATTTTTGTGAAATACTAAAAATAATTTCAAATGTATCCACGAAGGGCACCTACAATGTAGTAGCTTCTAGTGATAAGGTATTTTCTTTTATTTTTTGTATCAATAATTATGATGGATTGTATCAATTAAACGATAATTTTGAAATTCAGATCTCATTGATACCTACCATTTGTCTTAAGACACCGCTAGCCTAGAACGTCTAGTTCCTGAAATACGGCTGATTTAAGTTTGAATAACCCAAACTCATTGTGATGCTAACAATAATAACATATTAATTTTTATCAAAATTATTTATTAATTGATATAATCCATCATGATTATTGATACAAAAAATATAAAATACCCCATCACTAGAAACTACTACATTGTAGGTGCCCTTTGTGGAAACACTTGAAATAATGTTTAGTATTCCACAAAAAACACCCAGAAAAAATATAAATCGCAGACCCCGCGGACTACAATTGGTGCTCTTAAAATAGGTGCTCTTAAATCGTCGCTTTTCGTGGAATGCCTCGAGAAAGCGTTGGAACAAAGAATCATCATATCCTCATCATATTGGCCATAGGACATAGGCATAGATCGTTAGATGCAGCCGCGCAAGATGGGTTGATCTGGAATTCTATGAGGGACTCCTATCATTCAGCAATGAATTCATACTAATAAACTCGAAAGTAACCTTGTCTCTGTCTGTTTGTTACGTTTTCACAACTAAACAGCTTGCCCGATTTCGATGAAATTTGGTTTAAAGATAGATTATGACTAGGATTGTGACTTAAGCAATTTTTTATCCGACTGCGCAAAAAGAGGGTAATGTTTTTATTGAAAAACCATAAGTGCGAAGCCGCGGGCGTGTCAGCTAGTCACACTAATAATAACTAGTGGTTCGCCCCGAACTGAGATCTCGCGAGTCTCCCATAAAAACAATAAAAATAATTGTAATCTTTGATCCTCAAAATAGTGCCACGAAATAAATAACCAACTCACTACAGTTTCATTCAAATTACAGGTAACGGGGGTTCATATAAATTGGTAACTCTTTTTTGGGGTACAAAATGCAGTTACTCTAGATTTCAAACTTTTGCCTATATTTGTGTCACTAAAGCTACACGAATACTAAATTTCAGTATTGTGGAGTCACTGGTGTACACTGTGAATTTTGTCAAAGTTTTGTTTTTATTATGGCTAATAACTCAAACACTACAAGGACTAAACTAAACATAAAAACAGTTGCCCAAGTTAATTTGGAGATCTCGCTTCGCTCGATCAATACTGCGAAAATTTGCATATTTGTTTATTTATTTATTTGTTTGGTTGGTACTCAATCACGTCAAAACGGCTGAAATCATTTCGATAAAATTTGGTATGTGTATACGTCTTCAAGTCCAGAGTGAATAGGTTATTTCTAAGCAAGCGTGCTCCATCTTCGATCACACCATCACTTACCATTAGGTGAAGTAGTAGTCAAGCATTTGTCTAACATCAATAAAAAAGCATCACTCCAAGAGTGCAAACAAAAGTGAAAACTTGAACAATTACGAGATACTTATATACAGAGGTGTCGGTAACGGTAACAGTGTCACGAACTCAATGGTTTTTCCCACCTTAAAAAATGCCCAAAGGCCCTAAAGGAGTTTTGCTTCAAAAAAAAATTAAAATATTGGCTACTTTTTATTGACAAACCATGCGTGCTAAGCCAAGGGCGGAGACTAGTATTAAATAAAATGCATTTGTTTCAGACATCTATCAGGTTATCCATTGGGATTGTCCCATGCTGCGTTTTCTAGTGCGTGGTCTCCACTCTAGAATCTTTCTGCCCCAACGGCCGTCAGTTCTACGAGCTATATGCCCCGCCCATTGCCACTTCAGCTTGCTTATCATCTTGGCCATTTCAGTTAACTCGGTCTAAGATAAACCGTTTTAACAAATCACGTACGACATGACGCATAAAATCCCACGTCATTTCATACATAGCCCTACCAAATGTTCCGGGTTTGAAATTACCCTCTCACGGACCCACCCTAATGATTTAGCAAATAAATGGTCCGACTTACGCATATGGAAATTGGAGTCTCGGATTTTGAGATTGCTTGCTTTTTGGGGTTAAGAGAATATATTCTAGTGTATTTGGCCTACAATTTATTAATAAAATCAACAGAGAAAAATATGAAACCATTATTATAATCTCAAAATTACATATGACAGAAAATCAACCCGATATTTAAACATAATAAATAAATAAATAAAAATAAATATTGCTGGACATTTCACACAGCGCTAACTAGCCCCAAACTAAGCAGAGCTTGTACTAATAGAACTAAGAGAACTAATAGAATACTTACTTTTTTTTTTGTAAATACATACATACTTATAATATATAGAAAAACACCCAGACACGGAACAAATATCTGTAGATCATGCAAACATTTGTTCCGTGGCGGGAATCGAACCCGCTACCGCCTGCGTCTTAGCCGGCTATACGCCCAATGCGCCACGGAGGTCGTCATAAAACAAACACAATGGTAATAATGAAAAATGACAGACTGACGAACGGACAGAGAGATGATTCCTCGACGAAAGTTGGAAGCAGAAAGAGGGCGGCTTTTTTTTTTCGAATGGACATGTCTGTACCTCGTATAGGCGGCGACTGAAGGGACTCGTCGACCTCGCCGGCGAGGTCGGTATTTCTGTGAAGTTTTTGCTCTGTCTGATATAGATGACTCACCTTCCGCATTAGCGGAGGTGATTTCGTCATCCGGGTCTCCGAGAACGTGTCTCGGATGACGGAGGATTTAAAGAGGGTGGCTGCCGGTGCGCGCCACTATTTATACATTTTTTTTTCGTATGGACTAAACTCGCTGTTGGCCTCTGAGGCCGTGAAGCTTAACCGAAGTTTATGCATTCCAAAGTGTTGCCTACATTATATACTAGTAGAGAAGAGTAAAGTTCCTTGTGAGCTCGCCCGGGGAAGTACTACCACCATACCTATTTCTGCCGCCAAGCAGCGTTGCTGTATTTCGGTTTGAAGGGTTGCTGATGAAATTACAGGCACATGAGGCTTTACACCTGTATGCCTCAAGTTGGCAGTGCATCGTAGGGCATATTTCTAAGGTCGGTGACCTACGAGGCAATTCTCTGTTATAGGCGATGGTTACCACTCTCATCAGGTGGGCTATAAGCTGGTTCCAACTCCATATATATATATACACAAAATAATAAAATCTCTCTGACCTAGACTGGCTTTGCACGGATTTTTATACAAAACATAATTTTATGTTGTTTGTATGTAATGACTAATCTCCGGATCGAACGAACCGATTATGAAAATTCTTTCACTGTTGAAAGCTACACTATTCCTAAGTGCTTTCCTTTTCCTAAGCTCTTATTTTATTTTGATAATAATGCTTGCGAAGCCGGGGCAGGTTAGCTAGTTTACTAATAATTTTGTGAGTTTAATGTTTTAAATCTATATTTTACTCGACTGCTAAGAAGGAGGGTAATATATGCAAAAAAAAACTAATCTAAAACTGTCCCTCTACTTCATTTCGTCAAAGCAAAATGTTCTTTATTCACTGTAATCATAAGGCTCATTTTAAAATGATTTGCTGTGAGTAAACTTCAATTAAACGCGATAGAAGGCGTTCAGTTTTAGATTAGACGATCTCTATGTATCTCTATAATTGATTAAATGTATTAGTCCCCTGAATTACTCAAAAACAGCAAGCTTGTTTACTTCTTTTTAGTTCGTTATTCAGCCGCGTTTTTGTTTTTTCTAGAAAACACTACCACTCAATCAATAGTTACATAAATAAATAATACTGGACATTTCACAAAACGCTATCTAACCCCAAACTAAGCAAAGCTTTTACCATAGGAACCTGATAACTGATAGATACATACTTATAATATATAGAAAAATACCCAAACCAGGAACAAATATCTGCAGAGCATACAAACATTTGTCCCGTAGCGGGAATCAAAAACGCATCCTCCTGCGTCTTAGCTGGCTATTCGCCCTGTGCGCCAAAGAGATCGTCAAACCAATATTCCTATATTCCTCAAACAAACGTTCTTCAAATTCCACTTCATCATGGTCCCAAATTGGAAGGGTTCCCTAAGTTACTCGGAACTCGGAACCAATCTCTAGAAGCGGTGTGAGACAATGCAAGGATTCTGCTTTACTACCTACTACTTAGCTATGTTAGCTAGTAAGTATTAAGGGGGTATAAGACGTTAAAACCTTCACCAATGCCAAAAATGCCCAAAAACATTAAAAGTAGAGGCCTAGATAACCTAGAAATAAAGCTAAATTCGCTGTTGCAACTTAACACCCCATTTTAATCCCACGGGACTTGAGTTTTGGGATAAAACGTGGCCTATGTCATATCCAGATTAAAATCTACGTACATATTAAATTTAAGCGAAATCGGTTTTGCCATTACGACGTGATTGAGTAACAAACAAATAAACAAACAACCAAACTTTCGCAATTATAATATTAGTGTGATTTCTTCCGGGTCTGGTTGATTCTCTATACAACCTGATTCGTTACGTTCGACATTAAATAAAAACACGGGTAGGGCTAACGGCTAGTAAATAGGTTTTATACAAATTCTTCACCAAAAAAAATTTAAATTTAAAAACAACTTTAATATCAAGTACTTAAATGTCAATGAAACAGCCCTTATAAAATAAGTAAACAACTCGTATTTATTCATCATGTAGGTTAAACTTAAAAAGCATCGCAAAGACGCCACCTATTTACTTTAAAAATTGTTTATTGGAAATGTATAGATTACTGGATAACTATTCAAGCTATCAGTATTAAACCCTCCTCTAAAATCAGTTAAAAAATTCCGGCTGTGTGTTTTAAATTCATGTCGTACATAACAAAACATGTTGTATATTTTAAGTATTAGACTGTGACTAATTCGATACGTTAGAAATGTCTACCGTTCAATTATCTGGTAAATGTGCACAGATTGTAGGTATAAGAATCGAATCACCTTAACTTGCTTGTGAGCCGAATACTAACTACTAAGTATACTGTATACCTCTAGAATGGAATCTGGTATGCTCCTGTTGAGAACTTTGATTACTTTGAGATGAAGTTAAGAATCTAAATATAACACGAGATAATATCTTTCATTGATCTTTTGCTAGCTTAAGAAATACCTCAGATAGCTTCATATAATCATATATTTTTATGAAAATTATATCACTGCGACTGAGACGCAGGGTGTAGCGGGTTCGATTCTCGCCGCGGAACAAATGTTTGCATGATCTACAGATATTTGTTCCGGGTCTGGTTGTTTATCTATATATTATAAGTATATATTTACAGAAAAAAATGTATATAAGTATTCTATCTGTTATCTGGTTCCCATAGTACAAGCTCTGCTTAGTTTGTGGCTAGATAGCGCTGTGTGAAATGTTCTGCAATATTTCAGCAATATTTACTGCATTATTTACTTTGTAATTAATATTTGTGTACAAGTTGAGGATTTAAGATAAAGAATAAGCGAAGCAAAAATACGATTCCTAAAAATTGTCTAGATAGAAAATAATTCCAGAGTCACGTTCATAATTTACAATAAACGCGTAGCATTCAATAAACACTAGATGAGTTCGTGAAACTCGTGAATAGAGGATTTAACCTTAAAAAAAGTGTTTTCTAGTAAACCTTTGAGGTTGGAGAGATGTAAAGATGTTAGAGAGAGGTAGAGGTAAAGTATTTAATAGGATAAAAAATATAAAGTTTTAATGGTTGGAATTATCATGCCTTTTAGCATTATTATAATATTCCAAATTAGGGAAATGTAGAAAAACCATTACACGAAAGCAAAATTTTCTTTATTTCCAAGAAAATCAAACTATATCGTTCCCGCCTTGATGGCTTCTATTCAACAAACCGAGGAAAAGTTTGTCCAAAGCGTCGCCCAAACTGTTTGCCCAATCTGTTGATTTCAAATCTCGCTCGGCAAACATTGGCCCAAACTAGTTAAGCGTTTTGAGAGTTGGCAAATACTTGGAAAAGTTAATCTGTCCGGAATTCTGGGAACTCTCAAGTTTTCTTATTCGAATTACAAACGAAAATAAATGAATAGATATACCATTAAAGGCGCTGCGCAAACGTAGACACTTGTGTCGAATACAAACTAAACTATAAAAATAATTAAATAGATATGGTTATTATTTAGGTTCATAACTTTTTCGAACAAAGCTCCTTATCGCACGGTACGGACTAGTCGAAAAAAGTCGAGTTTCGCGTCACGAGTTTCCGTCACGACCCTTTAGCGTAGACGGTTATCCATAGCGCGTATGCAATAAAATAATAATATTATTATTATCATATAAAATATAATATAATCTTATAATATATTTATTTTATTTAATAAATTAATATAAAATAAAATAAATATATTATATGAATTTTAAATATACTTATATATTTATTATTAATAATATTAATATTTCAACAATAATATACTACGACAGGAACTTTGTTCCGACCGAGTGTTCCACGACTCTTACGCATTTTTTTTCAGATATCATTAGTCCACACAGTCCAACATCCAAAGGTTGTTTGGTAGAGATCGAGATTTAGCTATAATACTGCGAATTGTTTGTAATAAATTTACGTTGTTCTTTTTAATTGTATTGTTTTATGGCGTGCAATAAAGAATTATCTATGAATAATTTATTTTTATACAATCAATACGAAATCAACCACTATCTGCGCAGACGTAGACACTTTTTGTATCCAGCTGATTACTCTCTTGACACAAACGGATTGGCAGTCTACTATTAGCAGTGTCCTGATGTACCCACCGGTGACTGTATCCAGTTGCCATTACAGTAAACAGAAACCACGGTTTCCTGTGATAGTATCTTGTGTCAGCAACAAAAGTGTCTACGTTTGCGCAGTGCCTAAACTAATTCGAATAAGTACGATTGATAACAGAATGCATTTTATCATAAAAAGTTTATAACTTTTTTATAAAAGTTGCTGGGAGCCGTTGGGTGCAGACCGCTCAGTCTCTCTGAAAACCTATGGGGTAGGCCTATGTTCAGCAGTGGTCGTTCTTTGGCTGATATGATGATGATGACTAGAAGCCTCGATGTAGGAAAACTTGAAGCGAACAAATGATTTCTGGTAAGTAATCGACCAAAACCTTCAAGAACGGTCAGCTTCCAGCAAAAACCGGGACTTTCGATATAATATGGAATTATTTTCCTCTCATTGAGCGGACAATATGAGTCATAAAGTTTTATAGTGTGGGGCCCGGTTGTTTCGAAACGATGACGGTTGTTAGAAGTGAATCACAAACTTCCTACTACTACCTACCTTTTTTTATTTTTTTTTTACGTGGGGAAATCCTCATGCATACCACTCCAGCGTGGGGGCGCCAGAGTGGTTATGTCGGAATCTTACCGGCTAAAACCACCACGGTGAGCAATCATTCCGCCCAGGTGGGGCAAGGTGGGGTCGCGCTAGCATTCACCACCATGCCCCGGCGGTCGGCCCAGTTGCGAGCTACCAGGCCCCGGCATGGGGGGGGGCGGTCTTTCTCACAAAGACACCCCCTCAAGACGACGAGTGAGGTCGTGCAAGCCGGCTGTGAGTCCCCCGACTCGCAGCCAGTGACCCTACTTATGAAGGAGGAGAGAGGAGGCGAGCAAACCGCCTCCTCCTTGCTCCCGTTCGTCTGCGCCGGAGTAGGTCCGAAGAGGCGTTGTCCTCCCTGGCCCGCTCCGCGGTCTCCTTCTGCGTCATCACCTCTTCGCAGAAGGAGACCATCGCCTGCCACGATCCCTCACTGCCGAGCATGGCGTTCACTACTCTCGGCAGAGAGAGATCCCCTCCGATACAATCCGAAAGTATGTGCCGCTGCGAGTTCCATGCAGCACACACTTCCAGCGTGTGGAGCGCCGTGATCTCGGGCGCTCCGCACTCATGGCAGGCTGGGGTCACCTCTCTTCTTGCAATTCCATGCAGGTACTTTCCGAAACATCCGTGTCCGGAAAGCACCTGCACCACTCGGAAGGTCAGCCACCCGAACCGCCGACTAACCCACCTACGAAGGACCGGCCTCACGGCGTCCACCGTCCACTGTCCCGGCACCGGTGGCGCCAGGTCCTCCGTCCACTGCCCTACCAAGGCGGCCCGCGCCTGCCTACGCATGCGTGTGACCTCCTCCCGCATTGGAGGCTCCCCTCGGGATCTCCTTGCCGCCACAAAGTGGTAAACTTCGGCGAGGATCTCCGCTTGGAGCTCCCAAGGGGGATCCCCGGCCAACACGCACGCTGCCGTCCATAACACCGTCCGGTATCCGCGTATCGCCCTCGTCGCGATGACCCGCTGCGGACGTCGCAGCAGGGTCTTGTTTTGGCGGTTGAGGGCGTCCACCCAAACGGGTGCCCCATACATGGCCATACTCCGGATCACTCTGGAGTACAGCCGACGACAGTTGGCACTCGGGCCACCCACGTTCGGCAGCAGCCTCCCCAAGGCGGCAGCAGCTCCCATGACTCTCGGAGCCAACCCTGCAAAGTGGGCCCCAAAGCCCCACCTCCCGTCTAAAATGAGACCCAGGTATTTCATCTGGGTCCCGACTTTGACTGGGACCCCGTCCAGCAGCACCCGCGTTCCTGGAGGGGGTCCTCCTCGAGGCCCATGAAACAGCAGGGCCTCGGTTTTGGAGAGGGCAACCTCCAGTCCCAGGGTGCGTATGCGATCGACCACGAGTGTTGTACCCACCGTGGCCAACCGCGTCACTTCCCCGAGGTCTCTCCCCTTGGCGACGACTAGGGTGTCATCCGCGTAGCACGCGACCCGTATACTTGCGGGAAGCGTGCCGCGGAGCACCCAGTCGTAACCGATGTTCCACAGGAGCGGTCCCAACACCGACCCCTGTGCAACCCCGCAAGAGACGCGACGGCGCCTCAAACCGTCGCGCCCTACCACCCGGACCTCGCGGTCTTGGCGGTAGTCCTCCAACAGCCTCCGCAGATACAGGGGCACTCCATGATAGCGGAGCGCCTCCTGTATCGTTTTGTGTGGGAGGCTGTTGAAGGCATTGGCTATATCGAGTGAGACAGCCAACGCCTTTTTATCCTCACCGACCGCTGCCTGCGTCCACTCTTTGAGCCAGAGCAGGGCATCCACTGTAGACCACCCCACTCTGAAACCGTACTGGGCCTCTGAAAGGACCGGCCCAGTTCCTTCCAGGTGCCGGATGACACGAGAAGCCACCACTCTCTCCAGCAGTTTGCCCGTGTCATCCAGCAACACTATGGGCCTGTATGCAGAAGGCGAATCGACAGGTCGGCCCTCCTTCCGCAACATACATAATCGGCTGTCCTTCCAGGGCTTCGGGAACCGGTGGCGAAACCTACCTTTTTTTTTTTTACGTGGGGAAATCCTCATGGATACCACCCGGCGCGGGGGCGCCGGAATGGTTATGCCGGACTCTTACCGGCTAAAACCACCACGGTGAGCAATCATTCCGCCCAGGTGGGGCAAGGTGGGGTCGCGCTAGCATTCACCACCCTGCCCCGGCGGTCGGCCCAGTTGTGAGCAACCAGGCCCCGGCATGGAGGGTGGCGGTCTGTCTCACAAAGACCCCCCTCAAGACGACGAGTGAGGTCGTGCAAGCCGGCTGCGAGTCCCCCGACTCGCAGCCAGTGACCCCACTTATGAAGGAGGAGAGAGGAGGCGAGCAAACCGCCTCCTCCTTGCTCCCGTTCGTCTGCGCCGGAGCAGGTCCGAAGAGGCGTTGTCCTCCCTGGCCCGCTCCGCGGTCTCCTTCTGCGTCATCACCTCTTCGCAGAAAGAGACCATCGCCTGCCACGATTCCTCACTGCCGAGCATGGCGTTCACTACGCTCGGCAGAGAGAGATCTACTCCGATATTCTCCGAAAGTATGTGCCGCTGCGGGTTCCATGCAGCACACATTTCCAGCGTGTGAAGCGCCGTGTCCTCGGGCGCTCCGCACTCATGGCAGACTGGGGTCACCTCCCTTCTTGCAATTTTGTGCAGGTACTTTCCGAAACATCCGTGTCCGGAAAGCACCTGCACCACTCGGAAGGTCAGCGACCCGAACCGCCGCCTAACCCACCTACGTAGGACCGGCCTCACGGCGGCCACCGTCCACTGTCCCGGCACCGGTGGCGCCAGGTCCTCCGTCTACCGCCCTATCAAGGCATCCCTCGCCTGCCTCCGCATGCGTGTGACCTCCTCCCGCATTGGAGGCTCCCCTCGGGATCTCCTCGCCGCCACAAAGTGGTAAACTTCAGCAAGGATCTCCGCTTGGAGCTCCCAAGGGGGATCCCCGGCCAACACGCACGCTGCCGTCCATGACACCGTCCGTATCGCCCTCGTCGCGATGACCCGCTGCGGACGTCGCAGCAGGGTCTTGTTTTGGCGGTTGAGGGCGTCCACCCAAACGGGTGCCCCATCCATGGCCATACTCCGGATCACTCCGGAGTACAGCCGACGACAGTTGGCACTCGGGCCACCCACGTTCGGCAGCAGCCTCCCCAAGGCGGCAGCAGCTCCCATGACTCTCGGAGCCAACCCTGCAAAGTGAGCCCCAAAGCCCCACCTCCCGTCTAAAATGAGACCCAGGTATTTCATCTGGGTCCCGACTTTGACTGGGACTCCGTCCAGCAGCACCCGCGTCCCTGGAGGGGGTCCTCCTCGAGGCCCATGAAACAGCAGGGCCTCGGTTTTGGAGAGGGCAACCTCCAGTCCCAGGGTGCGTATGCGATCGACCACGAGTGTTGTACCCACCGTGGCCAACCGCGTCACTTCCCCGAGGTCTCTCCCCTTGGCGACGACTAGGGTGTCATCCGCGTAGCACGCGACCCGTATACTTGCGGGAAGCGTGCCGCGGAGCACCCAGTCGTAACCGATGTTCCACAGGAGCGGTCCCAACACCGACCCCTGTAGAACTCCGCAAGAGACGCGACGGCGCCTCAAACCGTCGCGCCCTACCACCAGGACCTCACGGTCTTGGAGGTAATCCTCCAAAAGCCTCCGCAGATACAGGGGCACTCCATGATAGCGGAGCGCCTCCTGTATCGTTTTGTGTGGGAGGCTGTTGAAGGCATTGGCTATATCGAGTGAGACAGCCAACGCCTTTTTACCCTCACCTACCGCCGCCTGCGTCCACTCTTTGAGCCAGAGCAGGGCATGTACTGTAGACCGCCCCGCTCTGAAACCGTACTGGGCCTCTGAAAGGCCCGGCCCAGTTCCTTCCAGGTGCCGGATGACACGAGAAGCCACCACTCTCTCCAACAGTTTGCCCGTGTCATCCAGCAACACTATGGGCCTATATGCAGAAGGCGAATCGACAGGTCGGCCCTCCTTCCGCAACAGACACAATCTGCCTTCCTTCCAGGACTTTGGAAACCGCCCCGACGTGAGGCACGCACTAAAAAGTTCCCGAAGCCAGTCACACATTTCCCTTAGGGCGAGTCCAAGGACCCGCCCTGGGATCCCGTCTGGGCCGGGCGCCGTCTTCTTGCCCCGTAGGCGGTTGACCACCTCTGAGACAGGTGGGATGGTGGCCGAGTCCAACTCCTCGGGGAAGGAGACAGCACCCGCCATCGTCGGAGGGGTGTAGGTAGGGTCTCTGTTGGGGAAGAGACCCCGAACACCCTGTCCAAGAGCTCAGGCTCCATGGACCCCGCGACTGGGGGCGCCCGGCACCGGAACATGTTCCGAGCTGCCTTGTACGGACGCCCCCAAGGATCCCTATCCAGGCTGGCCAGCTTCGCCAAATGCCCTAGACTTGGCCTCGACAATAGCCAGCCTCAGCTCTCGCTTGGCGCCGCGGTAAGCCTCATGCAGCTGGCCCTCAACCTCCAGCTCTTCATCCGACAGCTGCTCGTCGGTCCGGCCATGACGCCGCCTCCTGCAGTGGGTGAAGGAGCGTCGCGCCGCCGAGCAGGCAACCCGGAGCTCCGCGATCTCTGAGCACCACCAGTATACCTCGCGGCACTCCGGGTGGCCCTGCGATCTCGGCATGGACGCGTCGCAAACAGCCGTCACCGCTTCGCGGAAACGGCCTGCAGCGACGTCGACGTCCGGGTGCGTGGGAACAGACAGCCACGACTGGACGATCGCCGCCTCTTTTGCTAATCCGAAATCGAAACGGCTGACGGCCCAGCGTGAAAAGTCCGCTCCAGCCACGCGCCGAGACCCTCTCGCGTTGTGGGAGGTGGGTATCTCAAACCTGATATATTTATGGTCCGAGAGAGTCTCCACCTCCGACATTACCCTCCATGCTCGGACACGTGCGGCGGCAGACGGGGTGGCGAACGATAGGTCGACCACGGAACTCCCGTTGTGCCGCACACACGTGTGGACTGACCCTCTATTGAGCAGGGTCAGTCCCATGGCAACTGCCCATTCCCTGACAATCTCCCCACGAGAATCAGTTGAGGGGTTGCCCCAATCTCGGGCCTTCGCGTTCAGATCCCCTAGAAGGAGAATCTGACACGGCGCCTGCCTCCCTACGGCTGCAGCCAGTAGGTCCACAAAGACCTCCAGCTCCGCAGCGCTTTTGTTGGGGTAGAAGTATGTGCCCACTACAGCGTACTCTCCCCACTGGGCCACCACGTATCCGGAACCCCTCTCTTTGACTGAGAGAGGTGAACCACCCGATCGGCTTACAATGGCAACGGAGCCGTCCAGGTCCCCAGCCCAATAAGGATGGGAAGAGGGAACGTAATACGGCTCCGTTGCTACCGCCACGTCTATTTGCCACTGCGCCAGGGCCTGCATGAGCAGGTCTTGGGCCTGGGCGCAGTGGTTGAGGTTCGTCTGGAGGAAGTTGTGATGTCGGACCTGATCCATCAATCAGACATCACAACCTCCTCGCTCGCCACTGGGCGAGCAACTTCCATCGCGACGCTCACAGCCGCAGGGTTGGCCTGGGTCCTCACGGCCTTGCTCTTCGTCTTTGGGGGAATGCAGCTCCGCCCCCCATCACGTGCCCAGAAGGCTTTCCTGCCTCTGCGCATATCGCACAGCGCGGAGTGGATTTCACACAGCTGGCCGCTTTATGTCCTGCGCTTCCACACCGGAAGCACAGGTCTCCCCTGTCGGCCGATTCTGTACACTGGGGGCGCGTGTGCCCCAGCCCTATGCACCTGAAGCAGCACATGGGACGCGCCTCCAAGGCAACCATTCGCACCGAACTCCATCCGACCAACAGCCTACCTGTTCCCGACAACACTTTGGCTGCCGAGATCGGACAGGTTACAATGGTGGAGCCGGTGCCGTCAAAGCCGCGGCGAATTTCCCCCACCCTTACTGCAGTCAGCTGACAGCCACCTGCTTTGGCGACCGCCGCCGCCACTTTCTCCTTCGTGGCTGCATCATCCAGACCCGTGATGCTCAAATTGGCAGATTTCACGGGCCTGGCAATGTTGGCCACCTCGGACAGGGCTCCACGGAGCTTTTCAGCGAGTTTGTCCGCCTTCTCAGAGTTTTGGGAGCCAGATATTTCCAGAAGCCTGGCTCCCGTCGCCGTCTGGCGAAAGCGGAGCCGGTCAATCTCCAGCTCCTGCAAATCGACCTTATCCTGCGCCAGTTGGAGGACGGCACTGTATGTGACCCCCTTCTCTGCGGCTTCAGACTGTAATGACAGCACCACAGCCGCAGTCTTAGGGTCTCAGCACTGCTTTTGGCTTGGCAGTTGCCTTCCGCTTTGGTGCAGTGGTGGCGGGACGAGCCGAGAAGGCACCTACCGGGGTAGTAGATTTGCCCTTTCCCTTACCCTTCCCTTTTCTCTTCCTGCCAACCGTGACACACGTTTCCGCCTCTGGAACGGCGGGTTGGCTACCCTCAGTGGCACTTTTGGTCCGCTTAGGATTCGAAGGACCCGCAACCAGTGCCACTGCGGGAGAGACAGCCATCTTTGGGCCTTGACCGGCCTGCTTATCCGCCTTGGCAGCGGACTTATGAGGCGGCTCAGGCGTCAGCTTTGGTTTGGCGGCAGCTGCTGCCACCTTTTTGGCGTCCCTTCTTAGTGGCGGACGAACTATCGGGGTTGGCAGAAGCCGGTCCTCGATCCCAGCGAGTCGGGCGTTGAGCATTCGCCCAAGCGTGCTGGTCAAGGACCGCCTCAACTCCTCGACTAGTTCCTCCGCCCCCCTCCCAGCCACGGGTGGTGCTCGCGTCCCAGAAGACGCCACAGCGGCGGCGGTGTTGGCCGCAGCCACCTCCGACTTGGCTTCATGAAAGCCGCGACGCAGCGCCTTCACCTCCGCATTCCGGGACTCGACTTCGAGTCGCAGCCGGCTGTTTTCCGCCCTTAAGCGCCGCGTCTCCTCTGCCTCGCTTCTGCTGGCTAGAGCGTCAACGACCTCCCTAAGGGCCGATGCAGACCTTTTCAGGCGAGCCACAAACTCGCCCTTTAGGTTGCCCGACTTCCTAGTTACCTCTAAAATGCAGGCGAGTCCTTCGCCCGCATGCGCCCTCAGTTCTTGGGCGTTCAGCATGCTGATATCATCAGCCCTCGCGATGACATCGGATTCGTTGCCCGTGTCTGTCGCGAGGTCTGAACCAGCAACCGCCCCCGTCTTCTTCCTCTGGTACTGCCTGCAACATAGTACGTCCTCCAATTCGGTATCTGACGGCACCGGAGCAGGCTTGAGGAAATCCACTCGCGAAGATCCCGCCTTGGCGGTGTTTCTTCTTCCTCTCCTTGCTGAGTTTACCTTAGCCGTCGCCGTCCCCTCAGTCTCCGTGTTTAAGTCGAAACCTGCAAGCAGGAACGACGGCCGCTTACGACCACTCGTCTTTTCAGTCGCGGTACCGCTCGACACCTCCAACTCAGACGCTTCGTCTGACACATCTAAATCGCCCTGAGAAGGGCCTTTTGGACCGCCTTGAGAAGGGCGTTTTTTAAATTTGCCCTTCGCGTCACGCAATGGACGCATCGTCACATCAGACGTAAGCGTCCTACCGTCGTCGTATCTCCTCCTCACTCCCTATCGTCGTCTTACTTAACCTAGATTTTTCATATAAATTTTCCATAACTAATCCCACGAGTACGTGGGAAGGGTGGGTCACCCCGGACAGTGCCCACTGTAACCGGGGAAGTCTGGCGTAACCCGCTCAGGGGAGCGACACTTCCCTGGCGGGGGACGCAGTAGCGACTGAAATTCCGTTCAGCCTTCCAGGCCTCACGCTTCGCCGCCGCTAACCTTCGGGTGATTTTTTATAGAGGTGGTCTTCCTCGCGGCCCGGGCGACCAAGCCAAGGCCTATCGGTCCCGCGCAGGTCGCGAAACATGACCACGGCCATGTTGCGTGGTTACGATTTTGGGGCGGTGGCAGGGAAGTAAACTCCCACTGCCTGCCCGGCGGCAGGGTAAGTGCACGCCAGGCCCGACTCCCGACTCCTCCTAGCCTAAAAAAGGCTATCCGCTCTTGTAGGGACCTAGCCTACGATGGGACGGCTCCACCAGCCCATCCCGTTCTACCTACCCATCCTACCCCACCGACAGAGTGCCGGCGCCTGGTGGTTTCTGTTACGTCTATTTCTGATGGAAATAGACCAATAACGGGCAGCAACCGCGAGAAGGAACGACCCCACCAGACTTGCCTTGAGGATCTACACGACCTGCGCTCTCCCTCAAAGCCATTCACCTCATTACTCGCTCCCAGAGCCGAGTAATGAAGGCCTAGATTTATCCAATACAAGCGACCGAAGCCGCAAGCTAGGCATATCAACCACTAATGGATAAACCCAGACCCGCCCTGGCGAAACCTACCTAACCTAACCTAGGTTAGGTTAGGTTAGGTAGGTTTCGCTACTAGTAGTAACTACTAGTAGTAGACTTTCTTAAGAAAGGGCTCATCCGGGAAAGTACTGCCACCAATCAGCATTGCTGTGTTTAGGTATGAAGGGTAAGGTTGCCGATGAAATTACATGCACATGAGGCTTTACACCTGAATGCCTCAAGTTGATAGACGCAAGGCAGTACATCATAGGGCACATTTTTAACGTGCGTGACCTACGAGGCAATTCTCTGTTATAGGTGATAGTTACCACTCAATATCAAGTGGACCATAAGGTCCATCTCCACGTAGTATAATAAAAAACGGTTTCTTTTTTAACCTTTGACGCAATAAGAGTTGCGAGGCTGTTATAGTCTAACCAAATGTTGTCTGGAAGAGATCATTTTAAGCGATAAGACCGCACATTGTACCACCACCGCGTATTAGTCTAAGTTTTCTAGGTTTAAGAATATATTGTAATTTTGGTGTAGTTAACGTTAGAGAGTTATCTATCTATCTACCTATTTTTATTTCACGCCTATGTGTGTGTCTGTCTGTCTGTAACACATAATTATCAGATGGATGGACTAATTCGTTCACTTTTTTTAGGTTAATTATGGTAGTTATCTAACAATATCCGTTTTTAACCCGTTAGAAAAAAAGGGGGTGAAGGGTTTTATAAGGTAAAAACGTTTTACGATGCAATAGACAGACCTAAAATATCCCTTTTTTTGTGTCGTATTTTTATACTTTATAGGCTTGCGTTTGACAAAGATCTCGCTTGATAAGTAATGATGCAGTATACGATGGATCACGCTTGCCTAGAAGAAACCTATTCACTCGCGACTTGAAGACACCCAGGTTGTAGTTAACAGGAAATACTCCGGCAAGACATTCCACATTTTGGCGGTGCGCATAATAAAGGTCGATGAGAACCACTTTGTGCGTCTGGTTGTCCGATGATAGAATGGAGATGGTGGGATCAGGTTGAAAACTTCCGCCGCCCACTCCCCGAAAAGTACACGATAAAAAACCGAGAGGCTTGCAACCTTTCGTCGATGCTGCAGGCTGTGGAGCGTAGCATCGTTGCCTTTGAGCTTTTTGGCTCTTCTCTCAATTTATTCCATTGCTTTAAGCTGGTATTTCGCTGATCCATTCCAAAGGTGAGAAAGACGATCGGACTTGTGATTGGTACAAGTTGAGCAAATGTCCCGGTGTGAAGTAATGCGTCACCGTTGTTCAATTCACGTTTGCCAAATATTATTTGTAGTTAAATGTTTTTATGCGAATCGGCTAAAAAATATCATAAATCATTTATTCATTTGCAAACATTGGTAAATATATATAACAACAGGTGATTAGTCATAGTAATCTAGGTTCCAGACAAGTTTTACTGTTTTAGTTGGCATGCATTGCATTACCATATTATGAATGAAAATTCTTTAATGCACAAAATAAAAATAATTAGGCGAACGTATTTAAATAACGTAGACGAACTTAATGCTAGATAGCATTTTGTTCCAGTTAACCTTTGTGTAATGCAGAAAAACAATTATTGCAGGTATATACATATTTGGTAGAGGAAGAGGTTTAATTTAAATTTCAAGACACAGATACAGGGTGTTTGGTAATATACTGACGATAGTCAAGTGACGATTTCTCAAAACAAAAAGACTTCTCGAAAAAAAACTACTAGTTATATTATCAAATTTTAAAGAAAATCGACTAAGTTTAGGTAACTAATTCGATATAAATCTTACTGCCTACTCTTGCAATCGACATCCAAACTAAAAGGCCGATTTGATATCTCTTTCGGAAGTGGCTGCGGCTTTTCCGCGTTAGAAAAGGACAACAAGAGATATCTCGAGCCGTCACCAAAACAGTATTGTGGTTAGATGGCAAGCATTATGCAATAGCACAACATACGTTTAATAAAGTGTTTGTTTTTACATGCCAAAATAAATTTCTCATTTCTATGGTAAACATTTTATAAATTTATTTATTAAGCTCATCAAAATAACCCCTTCCATTTTTGTACATATCAAACACCCTTTATAACTAAACCTAGAGAAGCACAATTTCAATCTACTATGTAATACTTATCACCTGGCACAATCCACAATTTTTAACAATTGGTTAAAACTCCTCGTAGTATACGATGAAACCCGCCTGCCCAGAGTCTTATTACCCAGATCGCCACGATTCCAGGATTAGGAGAGAAAGCACTTACGATTTTATATTTCGTCATCTTTCCAGTTGCTCGTAAACTAGTACGTGCTTCTAATACGAGTAATTGCATGAAAACATGGCTTTGAAATCAGAGTAGGTATTAGAATCTCGCTGACAAGTCTAGAATTTACACGAAATATAGAATATTGTGTCAGCATGAAATATAGCCTGTAGCGCTTGTGGATAGTTTAGCTCTATATCTGTGAATACTAGGGCTTATAAGCATTTTACAATATATGAAATATTAAACATCCACCAAACCAACACAAAAATATTTTTATATTTTTGACGACCTCCGTAGTGCAGTGGGCGAATAGCCGGCTGAGACGCAGGAGGTAGCGGGTTCGATCGCGCGAACAAATGTTTGCATGATCTACAGATATTTCTTCTGGTTCTGGTTGTTTCTATATATATTTTAAGTATGTATTTACAAAAAAAATGTATATAAGTATTCTATCAGTTATCTGGTACCCATAGTACAAGCTTTGGTTACGTTGGGGCTAGATAGCGCTGTGTGAAATGTCCAGCAATATTTATTATTATATGATAAGATTGACAAGTCATCAAAAGAATTACTTCAACTGTCTTATTGATTCATTTCCATAATTCCAACGTCTTTAGTAACTCGTTTACGGTACGAGCTGTCCGATTATGGAATGACTTGCCCGTTTCCATCTTTACCTATATTTAAAAATGAGGTCTACAAACTGTTTATTGTAAAAGTATATAATATATATATGTATTTTATGTTTATTTATCTAAGTATAGGTATGTAGGTATATTTTAGGTATAGATATTTAAATATTTTTGTCCCACATAAATAGGTATTAATTGTAACACCAATCCAAGTTTTTTCAATCCAGTCCATCCAAAGGTTGCCAGGAAGAGATCGCTTTAACCGATACCACTATGTCTTGAAATTTTCTAGGTTAAGTTTTCTAGGTTAATTTGGTGTAACAATAAAGAATTATCTCTCTCTCTCTTTCTCACACTTTTAAGTGAAGTTATCACCAAAATAGCTCAGCTATGACAGGCCTGTTATTGTTGCCTCACATAGGACATAGCATAGCATACCACTGTTTATTGGTCGCACCAATCGAAATTAAACCGCATTGTTCCAAATGTTAGACTAAAGTACACCTCTGACCCATGTCAGAAGAACGAAAGCCACAACAAACAATAAAAAATATATTTCATCAGCCCAGCGAACTGTTAATAAACTAGTGGTTCGCCCCGAACTAAGGTCTCACGAGTCTCCCATAAAAACAAAAAAAAAATATTATATGTAATCTTTGACGATCAAAATAGTGCCCCAGAATATATAACCATATAACGTGACCTACAGTTTCATTCAAATTACAGGTAACGGGAGTTCATGTATTGTGATGTCCCTTTTTTGGGGATCAAATTGCAGTTATTCTGAATTTCAGACTTTTGCCTGTATTTGTGTCATTTAAGCTACAATTATACCAAATTAAAGCACTGTGGAGTCACTGGTGTACCCTGTGAATTATGTCAAAGTTCAGTTTTTATTATGGCCAATACCTCAAAAACTATAAAGACTTTACTAAAACTAAAAACTGAGTCTAAAAGTATTAATAAAGACCTTTCATTGGACGTCCCATTTGATCTAAAAGTCACATTTTAATTTTTTTTACCCATCTTGAACCCCAATATCTCATTTTACCCCAACATATTTAGCTCATTTAGTCACACAAAAATTGCGCCATCACTCCTATGTATCAAATTTCACGATGATCGGATCAACGCTTCGAAAGTTATCCTCGGTCAAACAAACATACATACTAATATACATACTCGCCAAGTTGATTTAGAGATCTCGCTTCGCTCGATCAATAATATCAATATTAGTTATTGCTACCCCTGTATATATTACTATAGCCTATTATTATTACTCATATCACCGTGGTCGATGATCCAAAAAATCTTTACTTATCTTATTTTATCATCCATTCACCAAAAAGAAAAAGTGCTAATAATCCTCAGATCGGCTGACCAAAGGAAAAAAACGGTAAAACCCATCCTCTATATCTCTTAAAAGTTCGGCACACGACTTATTTCTATCGCCTCCTATACACACAAAGCTAAGGACCACCTCCGATAATATAGTTTTCTATTAAAAACAACCACATCCGAATCAGTCCATCTGAACTACGATGCTACAAATAGACACAGACTGACAGATAGACATTATGCGTTATACTTATAAAAGCCTCTTATTGCGTCGTGGATTAAAAACACTATAAATACTCATTGAATAACAATCATTACATACCGTAACCGCGAAAGTTTTAAAGATAAATAATTAATATTATAACAAATGTTATGCTAATATATAAATGCGCGGAACAAATGTTTGAATGATCTACAGATATTTTTACCGGGTCTGGTTGTTTTTCTATATATTATAAGTATGTATTTACAAAAAAAAGTATATAAGTATCCTATCAGTTATCTGGTTCCCATAGTACAAGCTCTGCTTAGTTTGGGGCTAGATAGCGCTGTGTGAAATGTCCAGCAATATTTATAATATTTATTTATTTAATTACTTACTGTTGATACCTTATAAATATAAACCTCTTCACAAACACCAATTGAATTACAAGTTTCTGAAATCCCAATAAATATTACGAAAGCAAATACGGCCTATTCAAACTTACTCGATTTGCACTCGAATAAAGTCGTAATCGATTCTTAAGAACATTCGATTATATCTTCCGATCCGATCGTTCCGATTTTTACACGACTTTTACGGCGCAAAATTATCAGTAAGGATAATCTGCTGTCTTACGGCCGAACCTTATAATCTATCTTTGCTTTTGACTTAACTGTGACCCGAGAATTTTATATATTAGAGAATATCTAGATGATAGCGATGCTGATAAAAAAGGGTTCAGTTTTAATTTGACTCATTTTATTAGATCGTATCGGACGGTGTGCTCAATCCCGGATAGGATACGAGTATCCGGCAATCAAGAACTCTCAACCGTTGTTGAGAAAGTTACGTATTTATTCGAATTAAATTATGTGGTATTTAGATATCTTTTGATTTATTGCAGAAGAAATTATGTCCCACTTTTATTTCGGAAAGATTTTTGAATACATCTGATTTGAAGTGCGTATAAACACTTTAGATTGGATTTATTTACAGAGTTTTCCTTCGACTCAGCCAGCTAATATTATAAATACGAAAGTTTGGAAGTTTATTTGTTTCTCAATCACGTCGTAACGGCTGAACCGATTATAGTGAAATTTGGTATATAGATAGATTATGACTTGTATTAAAACATAAGCTACTTTTTTAAAAAAACAACGCGTACGAGGCCGCGGGTGGCAGCTAGTAAATCACATTTTTTATTGTTTTTTTCTTTTATTTATTATTAAATAGAAGCTCTTTATGACAATCTTTTTTTACATGTAGATGTAAAGTGTCTGAGCCTAGGTGCTTCTTTGAAAATATTACATATTTGGGAACGGAAGTTTATCTTTACGGGCACTTTTTATTTGAACTGTTGGTAGACCAATTAAAAAGAAGCGATAAGTACACAAGATGTACAGAACAATTAGATAAGCGCTAAGTGATGTGTCTTGGCGAAGCGCCAATGACCGGGCGTATGGAGAAGCCACAATTACTAAATATTGCATGAGTGCTTCGGAAAAGTTAAGGCGGACGTGCCTCTGGGGTATCTACCAAATGGTCTTATGAGGCTGGGCTTTTAAACAAAAAAAAAAATAAACTGTGATTTTTTCCAAAGCTATGAATATATAGGCCTATAGGTGTTAACAACATGCCTATTATGATACGAAAACATGGTCTGCCTTCCTATTGGACCCTGCCAGGGTTAATATGTGAAACTATCTACCTACTACCTGTAATAACTTTGACACCATGTGAAAAGCAATACATTTATTGAGTACTGAGGCTCTAATATAACCAGAGACTGTGAAGATTATAAGACGTTATGCTGTGACCCGTTCTGCAAGGGCAAGAGCCGGAGTGGTCACGACGAGATTGTCAGACCTCATCAATTCCATCACACACTCTACCATGACTGGATGTTCTCGCAATGCCTTCAATAGAGCTGAATAGAGGCGCATCGCTAGAGCCGCTACCCAAGAGCCAAAACGTCACATAACCACGACATCTCTGCCAGGAGTGCCCGACTAAGGAGAAAAGCTTTCCAGAAAATTGATTAACAATAATTTTACTGAGATACCCAGGTACTATAAAGTTAACTTACAAAAACTATTAATAATTATACACATAAATACTGATTTAAAGTTTAAATATTTATCGCATATGTACACATAAAAAGGTACATACGCGATAAATACCTGTTTAAATCAGTAATTATGTAGTGATCGCGAAAGTTGGAATATACTACAAAGCACATAAATAAAAATAAATAAATAAATATTGCTGGACATTTCACACAACGCTATCTAGCCCCAAACTAAGCAGAGCTTGTACTATGGGAACCAGATAACTGATAGAATACTAATATACATTTTTTTGTAACTACATACTTATAATATATAGAGAAACAACTAGACCCGGAACAAATATCTATAGATCATGCAAACATTTGTTCCGCGGCGGGGATCGAACCCGCTACCTCCTGCATCTCAGCCGGCTATTCGCCCACTGCACCACGGAGGTCGTCACATACATAAATAACTAAATTTTCTGTCGGACAACAATAAAATAAGGATTCGAAATTAGCAATCCGTCATCCCTCGTCAAAGTACTGACCTGTAACGTTAGTCATTGAAAAAAGGAAAATTGTATTTTTTTCTGTAGGCGGAGCTTAGATGATATAAGATAATACTTTATTGCACACCACGAAACAAATACATATAAAAAATCAACTACGTAAATCTATGGATACAATTTACGGTCTTATCGCTAATTAGCGATCTAGCTTATGGTATTTTAATGTCGAAAATATGCCGAAAAATATTTCATGCCTATGACCAGTGAAATATTAGCAATTCCCATCAAAAACAAAGTCAGTAAAAAACCCTTTTGCTATAAAGTAGTAAATACAGTTAAAATAGCATTTTTCAGCAAGATACACCATAAAAAATCTGAAAACTACATTTCTGAGTGAGCTGCTTTAAAAAGAAACTAAATGATAACTTAGCACAACTTGAAGTTACGCCTCGCTTAGCTTCCTAATGATGTCCTATTCATTGTATCCAAGTTGAGAACGTTTTAATATTTTTTTTCCGACTGTCAAAAGGATGTTAATAATTTTCAACGGATTAAGCTCGGGACACAAAACTGTCATAAACCTGTCATAAAAAAGCTGTTATACTCGTACAATTCAAAATATTGTAGCTACTTTTTCTTAGTTAACGAACGTAAGGTTCGTTAACTAAGAAAAAGGTTAAAAAAAAAACAAAAAATATCTTGTTCATTATGGTTTTATAAAATGTAAAAAAATAGTTTTTTGGTGAAAATTTAGTCAATCAGTGCACACAAAATAATAATACAACCGAATCGAGAAACTCCTGTTTTTAAATCGGTTTATACCGGTGTGGATTATCGGTTAAATAAAAGTGGTTATTTTTCTTGCGTAAAATCAACGACATTTCAAGGTAACATTAACTACCCATTAAACACTGTTATAATTATTGATTAAAACGGGTATTTATAGCGTAGGTGTGTACCTTTTTTATTTGTTATCCCAACGTTGCAGCACAGCTGAAACGTCGGGATAACCAATAAAAAAGGTACATACGCGATAAATACCCGTTTTAATCAATAATTATGAATAGTATTTGTACTAAAAACGGGATATTTACCATTATTTGTGAGTTCTTGAGTGTCCCGATATTTCGACGCAGTTGATGCGCCATGATCACGGGTAAACTGAAGTCTTTGCGAGTGGATAGTTATTGGCAGATATAACGATCTACCCTCTTTCTTAGTCTCTTGCTAGGAATGAATTCACTAATACTATCACTACTACCGGTTTCATTCTCGATCATAACTCGATTCCGACACACAACACTCACGGTATCAGGACGCGTAATTGACACTACACTTCTTCGGTTCTTAGACATTCTCACCTCAGGATTCCAGGCTCCAGATAGTTGAAAACCATCTTCGCGATTGAAATTCTTGTGTTCTTGTGTAGTGCAAATAGTTTTAACCATGATAGTTTCAAAAGTTATAATTATTAATAGTGATCGCGAAAGTTTGAAAAAAACTCTGTTATCCTTAAAAAACGGTGTCTCAGGTGTACGTACTCTATTTAAGTTCTACAATACTATTTTTAGACCATCAAGATCTCCTTTTCAAAGTAAACACTCTGTTTTATAGTTTATGTTACCCATAAAGCGATAAATGTTTCCTCTTAATTAGAGTACGCGTACTTATTATAATAAGGTGTAATTTACACGGGAAATGTGACGTTCAAGGGGAAAACTGAAGTTGGTGCACCTTCTCAAGTGAAATTTCTTGGCTTGCCATTGGTTCTATAAAGAAAATAGATCGGGTGACGGACATAGTGTCTTATAAGCCAAGTTTAAGATGGAAGATGAGGTAATACAATTGTTATAGCTCTCTAAAGCGACTTCAAAGCTGCTTTTGACGCGTCGATAAGCTAGACTAACTTCAAATTCTATGTACCTACTCTACATATAACATAATATGAGATATTTAATATATTTTTAAATGTATAAGGACCACAAGCGAATATGTTAATAGTTGACAACTGGAGGATTTCTGGCTGGAATTGTGTTTCGACGCTATAGGGAGGTGCCAGCGCCCTAGCCCTAACTATTAGTGTGTAGTTTAATATTTGATTATGTATGGTTAGTATGTACGGTATTTTGAGTTATGGGCCTTAGTATTGACAGTTTTTGTATGTTAACGCGTCGCCTGAAATAAATATTATATTATTATTGTTAGATCTGAAAATGATTTATTAAACCACATACCTGTCAAACACAGTTTGTGGTTTCAACGCTAGCCAATGAGCATTGTGGTCACCGGAAGTCTAGACCTCTGGGTTAGCATGCATGCTGTGAGATACGGTCATGCTTAAGACGAGAACCTAAAGAACTGAAAGTATAAGTGATTCGCCCCGAACTGAGATCTCGCGAGTCTCCCATAAAAACCAAAAAATATTATTTGTAATCTTTGACTATCAAAATAGTGCCACGAAATGCTTTTCCATCTTACTTGACCTACATTTTCATTCAAATTACAGGTCATGTTAATTGGTTACATTTTTTTGGGGTAGAAATTGCAGTTATTCTGGATTTCTGACTTTTCCCTATATTTGAGTCACTTAAGCTACACGCATACCAAATTTCAGCACTGTGGGGTCACTAGGTCAAAGTTCAGATTTTATTACTCCTTTTGAACCCCCAATATCTCAACCCTAACTTTAAGCTCATTTACTCACACCATGTGTCATCTTAACTTGAATTGGAAGTTGTGTGCTAATTTTCGTCAAAATCGGTTGAAAAATGCGCCCTGTAGACGAGAACAGACAGACAGACGGACAAAAGCATTTTTTAGCTAATCTTGAAACTGAGACGCTTCGCTCGTTCGGTCAAATACGTCAAATTTAAATATGTTAAGTCACTAAATACGTTTAGGTATAGTTGTGCAAGCCGAACTTAGACAATTGTTTTTATAGTATTATTGCTTATTTTTAATTTTAGTTATTGACATTGCTCAATAAATACATACTGCCAAATGCATGCCTGCATGCAGCTTGAGTTCATGAAGCATAGATTTAAGACCTTACATTGCAATTTTTGTGTATTTAAACGATTGTATTTGTATATGAGAAATTTTGTCGTGTTGACTAATATCCCATTTAAAAGATGCACGCCACAATAGATAAGTTTTTCGTCATTTGCTGCCATCCTTTTTAACCGACTTCAAAAAAAGGAGGAGGTGCTCAATTCATCAGAATGGATATTCGTCGGAAATATGTTCCCCGATTACTCGAAGACGCCTGGACTGAGTCGAGAAATTATTTTTCTTTAACAGGGGAGGCTTTCCAGGTGGTCCCATGGCACCTAGTCAGGATCTGATTATGGGATTCCAAAATAATCGAGGACAAAACTCAAATTTTGTAGGGACGCTATTCGATTTTATGTTTGTTAACCGCAGAACTCCGTCATTTACCGATTTATAAAATTCTTTCATTATTTGAAAGGATATACTTTTATATTTGTTTCATAGAAATTTCATCAAAATCAGTTCTGTAGTTTGGTTAAGTTGGTTATATTTTTGGTAATAAGTTACCACTTGTTATCATAAAACTTCACTTTACGTCGTATCTCAGTGTGTCGCTCTCAAAAAGTACGTCAAAAAAAGAATCGTACGGCAGTGTCAAAATTTGTCTAAATTATCATGCTCATGTTAGCAAAGGTAGACATAAAGGGATATGTCTATTTTGCACAAGAAAAAGAGTAGATTTTAGTCACATTACGTATGTTAGCTTTACTGGCAAATTCCAATACTCGTAACTTTAACTTCAGTACAACGGTCGCATTACCATTTATAGAGGCAGCGCCACTTTTCAGTTACGTTGCCAATGCAACACACAGACATTGAGATTAGATCAAATTGAATTTGTCTTGATTTGGTTGTACCATAACTCAGACCACAACCAAACAAATTTTATTAAATCGTCTCAAACTTTTTCGTCTGTGTGTTGCATGTCGCGTGACGGTCGGCCGTAGGGATAAAGTGAAAGGCGCTCGTCAGAGCAGCCGAGGCCAATATGGCGGCGCCTATAGTTCGCATCAGCTGACCGTGTAGTGTATAGACTATTACTCATTTGTGCCAACGAAAATTTTTAGATAAATGTCTATAATGTGAAACAAAGTTTCACTTTTACCGTGGTTTCATAAAACCACAGAATCCTTTTTTTCCTTCTTTTTTTAGGTTCTGGAGGTTCTGCACATTTTACACAGCGCTATCTAGCTTAAAAATATTATAAATGCTAAAGTATCTCTGTATCTTTTTACTTAGAAAACTTTCGTGATTTATTTCAATCATTATTATAAATACTAGATTTAACACGTACCGTTTTATCGGTGTTTCGACCGACAATATTTTGGTATAATTCGTAAACCTTCATCAGGGTGGGTGCGATCCGCTCTGAACCACGTCTCGCCTCGCACTACGCCTGATGCAGTTATTCTGGATTTCAGACTTTCCCGTATATTTGTATCACTAAAACTACACGCGTACCAAATTTCAGCACTGTGACGTCACTGGTGTACCCTGTGAATTTTGCAAAGATCAGTTTTTATTATGACTAATAACTTAAAACGGGATCAAAATGTACTTACAAATAACTTTTATTAGACGTGCCACGACCGGATAGTCTCATTTTGTGTTTTTTTACGCCTCTTGAACCCCAATATCTCAACAACCCCCCCACATTTTTAGCTCATTTAGTCACACAAAAATGTGCCATCACTACCTACCTTTACCAAATTTCACGATGATAGGATAAACGCTTTAAAAGTTATCCTCGGACAAAAATATATACATACATACATACATACAACGCCAAATTGCCCAAGTTGATATGGAGATCTCGCTTCGCTCGATCAATAAATGACAATTTGTTGGACAAAATATAATACGTACGAGCCAATTCTCTGTTATATGCGATGGTTACCACATAACATCAGGTAGACCATAAGCTTATTCCATCTCAATGTAATATAAAAAAAATTGTGGCCACTATAATAATTAAGATACCAAAATTAGCCTAGTTTTATTTATTGGACAATAAGAGCCTGCTTGTTTTTTTTTAATATTCATAAATTCATTTAAATTACCAAATCAAATCAAATTAAAATCAAAAATATTTTATTGTGTATTACAAGAGTACATTTAAAAGTAGGGTTGGGAACTTTTAAGTTGCATTAACCTGTGTTAGAAGAGTCCCTCTTGACTGTGGGCGTTTAGGATTACATCTTGCTTAACAATAAGTGTAGGTATACTAATAAATAATTTAAAAATAAATAAACAGATAATAATATAAGTGAAGATACGCTATACTAATCGAGTATAAATTGTATATAAAGATTATTTTGTAAAGGGGGTCTATACGAGTATACATATACCTAAGTAGTTATCGTTTCACATATAATAAATTTGCATAAGTACAATTTTGATTCAAAATAATGTTAAAGTTGTAGGTATACGAGTAGGTTGGAATTTTAAAATATCTAATAACTATAAGGCATAAATAAACATACGTATATATACATATTATATTATATTAATTAGGGCATGTATAGATCTGCAGCTATATTTGAATAGTTCATAATCTGTTTTATATTAGGTAGGTTTTATATATTGTAAATATGTATTATTATTGTATATTCTAACTGAAATTATAGCAAGCATTTCCTAAAATGAAGAGTTTGATTTTCCGCTTAAAGTCATCAGTGCGTTCCAGGTTTACTATAATTTAAGAGTATGCAATATTAGCGGAGAGAAAAAAGTGTACATGCTTGTGCTTATGCGTGTACGCAACGGTTGTAATGTATGAAATTATAAGTAAGATGTCAAAACGCCTGCGTGCACGTATTTGGTTTGCACAGGCCTCATCAGCATCATCATAATGTCAGCAATAGGACCCAGTGTGAACGTAAGCCTCCCTCATAAATTTCCAGAGATATAATACTTTCGTATATACCTATATAGTAGTATTATGGATGTGCATATATAATTTAAAATGACAAGCTTTATTGAATTCTATCTCAAAGATATAAAGTTGATATTAGATCGAAAGTCGATTTGAATGGTCCAGCCAGGTCTACCCAGCTGTGTACCTACCACTAATTCGATGCGGCGTATCTCGGTCGTGCATCGTTTACTTCCATCCAGTTGCACTAAGCCTGGTCGATACAAAGCTTGGTATAGTTAGTATTTATTAATGATTCTAATGGAGCAGTAAAGTAAAATGAATTAGGATGGTTCGATACTTATACAAACAATCAGTGCACATTCACATTCAATAATTGAACAATAGAAGTGTCTAAACATATGCGTATTGAATTAGTTACGTCTTATTATTGTCGGCAAATCAATAAAATTGCACGCTTTCATCCATAAATACGTATCTAGTATTTTTATTTTATACTGTTATCCGAATACTTACGGAAAATTCCAAGATTTTTAAAACCATCTCTAAAAATTGCAAGCCTAGACGGGACTTGAACCTGCAATCTTCCTCTTTATACAAGGATGCATGCACTACCAATTGTGCTACAGGCTCTTGTCACGTCAGGGTCGAAATTAGTGAGATGATTCAGATTATAACTAAAGCGCCGTTGGCTCCATCTACAGGAAAACTTATACAGTTGTTTGACCTACCAATTGTGCTACCGCCTGTTGTCGTGACAAGATGCGGTAGCATCTTGTCACGACAACAGTTGGTAGTGCATCCTCGTATCAAGAGGAAGATTGCGGGTTCAAGCCCCGTCTAGGCTTGAACATTTTTGAAATGGTTTGAAAAATTTTACATAAATATGTAAATATTCATTATTTTCACATATTTGAAATGACATTTAAAAAGTGATTATTTATGAATGAAAGTGTCAAATCTTTGACAGAAAATGGATACAGTTGGCTGAAGACCGTTAATAATGGGGAGTTGGGGGAACACATTGCTTAGCAGGGGGAAAACGTAGGTTAAATAAAAAATTGTTTGGTACCGAGGCGGTATCCTAAAGTTAATTCGTCATTGGGTGCTATACGTTTTATGACTGAATTCTTATATGCGTTGGTAATGGATAACGACTCAGTTCAAATTTGACAGTTTTTTCAAGGAGAAATGTCGTTATCGATTACTGATTACGATATAAGGACGTGCCATCTTACGTTTTATATCTGTACATTTATCGAGCCAGTGCACTAGCAAATTAAACGGAGCTCAGTTCCTAAACCGAAATTCATACTCGCTCTCATATTGTTTGCCGCACTGTCACGAGGCAACGATCTCACCGGAATTAATGCGTTATGCTTTTTACAACGTTTTTCCAACGTTATCCAATGTTATCTAACGTTATTTTGATAGCGCGGTTATGGTTGAATTTGTATAGTGATTTTTTGTACAATTTGTACTTTACAATTTGTGATTTTAGTTTTAGTTGGCCTGGCTAGTGGTACAAATAGCTTACCGTCTTGTTATCTCTCTAAATTAAAAAAGCTTATTAGCTATGTAAAGCTGTTAATTAAATGATAAGCTGGGATGGCTAGTCGGTTATTTGACAGAGAGGTATTTAAAATAATAACATCTACCGAAACACAAACTAAAGTATGCTTGCTATAGATCGCTCTCAGCGATAAGGCTGCCCATTACATTGCCTTTTTTCTTGCTTAGTGCTTATTTGTATTGTTCCTGTTTGTGTGGAAATTTAATATTGTGTTATCCATTCATCTATCTATTTACCCTTTCGAAGTTCATCATCATATCAGCCATAAGATGTAAGACTGCTGAAAATAAGCCTCCCCCATAGATTTCCAGAGCAACCTTCATTCCTCATGACCTTATTCCTCCTTCCCCCTTCCACCACCGGACAAGCAGACGTACCAAGAAGTACCACCTGGTCGGCAAACCACCTTGCCGTACCAAAAGATTTGCTTCAACTTTCATTGTTAGCACAAGTAAGGAGTGTAACTCACTTCTGGCGTATGTTTTTCCAAACCAGTATAATCTTGGAGTCTTCAAGTCCAGAGTGAATAGGTTCTTTCTAGACAAGCGTGGTCTATCGTCGATCACACCTTCACTTACCATCAGGTGAAGTAATGGTCAAGCGCTTAACCATCAATAAAAAAAAAATAAGCATATCTTGTGTGGCCTGCACCCAACGGCTCCCAACAACCTTTATTAGGTCGGCTTTCCATCTCTTCTGAAGTGTGAACAGATATTTGTCGCTTCAACTTGACAACCGCTATAAATACAAAAGTGTTTCTGTTCGTGCTTTCAAAATTAATTCTTACGTTCATCTGGTCGAATCGACGTGTGTTCTAAAAGTGACCCATATACTATTTTTTTTATTGTGTATAAATGATAAAGGATAGATTTTTTTTTGGGATACGTAATTAAGATTTTTTTCCATAGGTACAATGCTTAAAATCTATCAAATACTTGGACTTTGCACAGATTAGAAAATGATAGTTGACAGATCGTCGTATCCACGAATAAAATGTTTTTACCTATAACCTCACTAAGACTGTGGGAGGCACTCAGAAATACTTTTTGGTTTAACTAATACTAATTAATTGAGAAACAATGTTTCTGATACACAGTTTCTGAAACATCACGTAGATGTTTCCAGTACCCATGTTTCGGAAACTGTGTCGTCCACATCATCAGTTGTTTACGATATGTCGCCCGAAGAGGTTACGCATTTTTTCATCTTCCCACTTTCTCCATGTTTCATAAACAAGTGAAACACGCGTCCACATGCGTACACATCTGTTGCGAAACTGATTTGTTTCTGTGCTCCCCACTCGAAAAAGTCAATTCACAGAATCATACCGGGAAACACGTAGATTTTGTTTCTGAAACAGTGTTTATAAACAATTGTTTTTCTGTGAATTCATGGCTTAAGTGGTTTTCGATAATTTACGCTGTTATAATTGTTATGGCAACTAGCTGGCTCGCCCTGGCTTCGCAAAGATAAAAAATATATATAAAAAAATTGTCTGCTAAATTCACATTCATCAAACACGCGAACTGTCAAACTCGCGAAGTTAAAATAGCCGTTAAGTTTTCTGAAATTATCCAATTTTCTAAGAAATATTCTTAACTTTCCTTTCCGTAAGAACCTTCTACAAAGTATTAGAAAACTTAAAAAAAAGATGAATGAAATCGGTAAAGTCGTTTTCAAATTATGGCGAGACCAAGGGAAACAGGGATTAATTTTTATATTATACTAGCTGTTGCCAGCGACACACTACTAAATGTGTAGGTAACCTAGAAATAAAGCTAATCTCGCTGTTGCAACTTGACTTGACACCCTGCCTGATTTATAGGATAAAAAGTAGCCTATGTGGTAATCTAGGTTATAATCTACGTACATACTAAATTTCATCGAAATCGGTTTAATCGTTACGACGTGATTGAGTAACAAACAAACAAACTACCTAACAAATAAATAAATAAACAAACATTAAAACTTTCGCATTTATAATATTAGTGTGATAGATAAGGCTTTAAATCCATGTGAACAAAGTCGCGAGAAAACAGCTTGTAGATATATATAGATACTTATATATCTGACTTACTCAGTTAGAAAAGATAACAGGATTATTAAAAAGAACAACAAGCCTTGTTTCTTGCCTTTCTTTCCTTGCTTGGTTGCGAAGGAACAGGCAGTATAATTAAAAAATATTGATTTGATTAGATATAATTAACCAGGAGTATAAATAAGTTAGTATTGATTAGATATATTTTTATATTTATTTTTATCGTTTACAACTAGTCTGAGTGAGATATCAATTCTAAAACTATTATTTTGTCTGGTATACCGCTCTGCTATTTTGCGGGTCTGTGGGTCGCATTAATTGGGTACTGACCTCTTTTTACCCGACTTCGGGAGGGTTATGTTTTTGCAGTGGGAATGTGGAAGCTGAATATGCGAATGTACGTTAGATTTGTTTATGAATGAAGCTTTTGGTATGGAATTGCGGACTTTTGCTAGGATCTGTTACAATTTTTCGCGTGGCATTCGTTTTCGTACACTTGCAGTATTATCATTGCAAATTATCGTGGTGGAACAAATGCTTTAATATAGTAATTAAAAATATATTCCAACAAATTGAGAACCTCTTCTATTGCAGTCGGTTAAAATATCTTTTAATTTATTCATGATCTAATGTTTAGTGTATAAAGTATAATCACTATCAACATCATATCAGCCCACAGGACGTCCACTGCTGAGCATAGCCCTCCCCATAAGTTTCCAGAGCGACAGATCTTGTGCGGCCTGCACCCAACGGCTCCCAACAACCTTTAACAGGTCGTCGTTACATCTAGTGGGGGGCCGTTCTACGCTGCGCTTTCCAATACGTGGTCTCTACTCGAGAACCTTTTTTACACCCCAACGGCCGTCAGTTCTTTGAGCTATGTGTTCTGCCCGCTACCACTTCAGCTTGCTAATCCTTTGTGCTATGTCAGTAACTTTGGTTTGTTTACGAATCTCCTCATCTCTGATTCTATCTCGTAGATAAACACCAAGCATAACCCTCTACATAGCACGCTGAGCGACTTTGAACCATATGAGGCCCATAGTTAAAGACCACGTTTCTGTACCATACGTACCATACGTTCTGTACCACGTGTCCTCAGTGGTAACACACACTGATCAAAGTCTTTTGTCTTCAGACTGAGGTATTTTGGATATTTTTGAATGTTATATTAATAATAATTATAAACGAGTTTTAAAATAAATATATATAATAATTATAATAATTTATTCAACAACAACCTTAAAAAATTCACAAACAAAAAATTACAATGGTTTACTAGGCATAACACAATTCAGGATGGAAAACATAGGTACCCAAACTTGGATTAAACTGTATGATGGCATACCTATACTACTCCCTCCGGACTATGCTTCATAATGGAATGTTCAGTGAATGTATGTGTGAGTGTGGGAGTATGTTGGTTGTGTAATTTGTGTGTGTGTGTATACATGAGTGTGTGTCAATATGCATGCGAAAATATGTGGTGAGAGTATGTGTGTGAAAGGGTGTGGGTGAGAGTGTGTGTAAGGGTGTCAGTTTGTGTGTATGTACGTATAAATGAGTGAGTATGTTGTGCGTTAACTTATCATAGTATGATAGAGATAATAAAAGAGATGTATAATAGAGATGTATAATAGTCATATTTCAAGCAACGCGCAACGTTATAATTCTATCTATTTCTGCTTTTGACGAGAACACAAAATCAATCTACATACTCCACGCGGCTGTCGGGAGCACATTGTTTGTGCAGAGGGTGTCCACGAGTTAAAATTTGCTTCATCGGTACACTAAAGACGTAAAATAAAAAAATTCAAATTTTGTTTTATTATGTAGATTTTTTAATTGCCTGTTATTTTTTAGATAGTGGTTTTGTCAAAGAGATCACTTACTAATTGCTTTGTGTTTTCTATTATGTTTGTAATTTTTATTGTGTACTATATCGTCGTCATTCATAGATTGACTTGAAAATGTATAGTTTTACAATTTAGTTATATTCAATGATTATAATAATTTAATGCAATTACATATTTAATGCATTCAATGCCGTTTAAGAAATAAACACTACTTACCCGACGATCTCTTTGACGTGAATAGTTAGCTGAGACGCAGGAGGTTGCAGGTTCGATTCCCGCCGACAACTAGTAGCATTTGGCATAATGTTACTCCAACTGCCAAAAAAAAGTAATAACTGTCCTCTAAAGCCTCAGCTAATGGTCACCCACATAGTACTGGAATGTATCTGGCGCACAAGTAACGTTAATGCCTGCAGACGCAGCTGCCTATTTGCATGAATATAACTCTGAATTGAACCCATTCCTAGAATTGAACTCTACAGTCGTGGAAAACTTAAATAATTAAAAACTATTCTGGACATTTCACACAGCGCTATCTAACTCCAAACTAAGCAAAACTTGTACAATGGGAACCAGCAGATAAAATGCGTACCTATATACTATTTTATGTAAATACATACTTATAGTACAGAGGAAAACACTTCGACCCGGAACAAATATGTGTAGAACATGCAAACATTTGTTCCACGGCGGGAATTAAACCCGCAACCTCCTGCGGCTAGTCTCCCGCTGCGCCACGGAGGTCATCACTTTAGTCGCTAGATTGCGAAGCTGTGATGGTATTTAGATTTGACATAATTTATATGCATAGAATGGTTGTAAAGCTGAAATTGGACACGAAGGTTCCCACAAGAACCATCTTAGCTACCATATTTACCCAGACCGTTTAACTACAAAAAAAAATTCGTAGGAACCCCTAAGTTCGGGAGAAATTCACTTCTGCTTTTTTATGTACCGTTAGAGAGAATAGTGACCATATTCACTAAACTTTTCACATCATTTCATTATTTTACTGGCAAGTGCGCAACGATGCCTAAATGTGGTAATGTGGTTGCTTAATATTTATTTTTGAAGTGAAAACTTCTTTAGGCGCGCTGGGCATTTTTGAGTTGGGAAAAAACCATTGAACGCGCGACACTGTTACCGACACCTCTGTATATGAAGTGAACATTTCTTTAGGTGCGTTGGGAATTTTTTGAGATGGGAAAAAAACCATTGAACTCGCGACACCGTTACCAACGCCTCTGTATATAAGTATCTCGTAATCAAGTTTTCACTTCTGTCGGCACTCCCGGAGTGTTTTTTTTATTGATAACTAGCTGACCCGTTCGCGGCTTCACACGGGTGGTTTTTCAATAAAACTATCCTCATTTTACGCAGTTGGTTAAAAAGTAGCCTATGTCCTTTCCCAGGGTATAATCTATCTCCTTGCAAAATTTAATTACGATCCGTTCAGCCTTTTAGTCGTGTAAAGGTAACAAAAAAACAGAATTATGTATGTATTATACATATAAACCTTTCTCTTGAATCCCTCTATCTGTTGCTGGAAACTGCATTAAAATCAGTTTAGTAGTTTAAAAGATCTAAGCGAACAGACAGTGGAAGCGACTTCATTTTATACTATGTAAAGATAGTCAAGCGCTTGACCACTACCTCACCTGGTGGTGAGTGATGGTGAGATCGAACATGGAGCACGCTTGCCTAGAAATAACTTATTCACTCTGGATTTGAAGACTTTTTTTATACGGCTTGGTGATGGAAGAAACATATAGCCCACCTGAGGTTAAGTAGTAACCATCGCCTACAACAAAGTATTGCATCGCAGGTCACGCACCTTAGAAATTGAAACATGCCCTATGATGCACTGCCCTGCGTCGCTCAACTTAAGGTATACAGGTGTAAGTCATGTGCTCATAATTTCACCGGCAACCATACCCTTAAAACCGAAACAAAGCAATGCTGCTTGGCGGCAGAAATCGGTATGGTGGTAGTTCTTCCTCTGGCGAGCTCTTTCACAAGGAACTCTTCTACTCTTTGGACTCCGAGGTTATACTACGATTGATATATAATAAATATGATTTATAGAGTTGTCAAATCATACAAATACGTCAAATTTAAACATATTTAGTCGCTAATATACGCTATGTAAAGGGATCGTTGTACAAGCCGGGCACACAAAGGGTATTTTTGTAGTAACAAGGAAAGCTTTTTAAATGTACACTAAAGCTAGTATACCTATAATAAAACATATTAGAAGACTATAATTGTTATAATAACTTAATATACATTTTTTGTTTTAAATTAATTTATATAAATTATTTTTTTTTGTGTTTATTTGGTAGGTCTGAGGACGTAAACTGTTGTTCACCCTCCTACCTCCAACCCCCTTTTTTAAATCGCAATTTCAGTATTTTTGTATGACCAGTATCCATATATTTAATCGTCGTTCATTGACGTGCAGACATTTACATGAAGTGCCGCGTCACTTTGAAATTTTATTCTGCATTTGATTTCTTTGATAATTTATGTGCCAGAACAACGTCCATTCTTATTATTTTATTATATTATATAAAGCTCGATTACCACTGACTGACTGACTGACTGACTCATTGACATGTTTGTTCTCCCAGATGCCACCTCGTAGGGTGAAAATGTTTGATGGGACCGTATAGAGGGAGTTCCGATGAGTTGGGAATAAATCCTAAAGTACCCCTTTTGTCCCCCATTCGCTCCCATCCACCTCGTATCTCGGAAAGTATAGGTCTTACAGCGCTGGTGCAAAAACTAATGTTGCAGAGGACATTTTTTTATATCCGGTTCCATGAAAAAAAAATTGTCTTTCATACAAAAAAAAAATTGTCCCATACAAAATATTTCTGTATGAATACCGTAAACCGTATATTTCGTTTGCCGTAATTTTCATACTGTTTTTGTAGGGAGCCCACGGCTTGTGTGTACTATAAAATTACTGTAAAATTTGCTTGATTCTATATAATGGTGGTGGAGGGACATGAGATAACTTTCATAGTTTTTGCAAAGGTCATCATCATCATTTTGGAACATCCAATTTTTTTTTTTTTTAGTATGCTACGTTCATCATGTTTATTTTGGAACATCCACATTTTTTTAATTATCCCTCATCCACAATGATCACTTTGGAACGTCAATTTTTTTTTTATAATGCAACATCCACTGTAATCATTTTGGTACATCATTTTTTTAATTATGCCTCATCCACAATGATCACTTTGGAACGTCAATTTTTTTTTTTTTTTATTATGCAAAATCCTTTGTGATCATTTTGGAAAATCATTTTTTTAATTACGCCTCATCCACAATGATCACTTTGGAACGTCAATTATTTTATTTTTTATTATGCAACATCCACTGTGATAATTTTGGTACATAATTTTTTTTAATTATGCCTCATCCACAATGATCACTTTGGAACGTCAATTTTTTTATTTTTTTATTATGCATCATCCACTGTGATCATTTTGGAACATCATTTTTTTTAATTATGACTCATCCACAATGATCACTTTGGAACGTCAATTATTATCATTTTTTTTGTATTATGCAACATCCACTGTGATCATTTTTGAACATCATTTTTTTTTCAATTATGCCTCATCCACAATGATCACTTTGGAACGTCAATTTTTTTTTTTATTATGCAACATCCACTGTGATCATTTTGGTACATAATTTTTTTTTATTTATGCCTCATCCACTATGATCATTTTGGAACGTCAATTTTTTTTTATTATGCGACATCCACTATTCGAATATTCTCTTTGATTGCTTGTTACACTTCGTCATCCTCTTTTATTGTTTCTTCCGCCTCCACATCTTCTATTTTTGCATGTTCCACTTCGTTATCCTTTTAAAATGCTTCTTCTACTTCATATCCTCTTTAATTGCTTCAGTTACTTCATTACGCGCGCTACAAAATTGTGGTATTTCATACAAAACTTCAATCGCTCATATCTTCTAAACGGGAAGAGATAGCCCTAGCAAACTTGTACAAAATATTGGTATAAATTTTTGATGGAACTGTTTTTTTATTGTCATCCTTGACATCCTTTTTGAATGCTTCTCTCACTTCGTCATCTTCTTTGAATGTTTTTTCCACTTCGACATCATCTTTGACTGCTTCTTTAACTTCGATATCCTCTTTGATTGCTTCTCCCACTTCGATATCGTCTTTGACTGCTTGTTCCATTTCGATATCGTCTTTGATTGCTTTTTCACTTCGTCATCTTCTTTGAATGCTTCTACCACCTTGGTATCCTCTTTGATTGCTTACTCAACTTCAATTTCCTCTTTGATTGTTTCTGCCACTTCGATATCCTATTTGATTGCTTCTTCCACTTCAACATTCTCTTTGATAATTTCTTCCACTTCGATATCCAATCAACAAATTTATGATTTTTCTTACAAAACTTTAATCGCTCGTATCTTCTAAACGGGAAGAGATAGCACTAGCAAACTTTGACAAAATATTAGTACAAATTTTTGATCATTATCATTTTACAACATACATTTATATTATGCAACGTCAATCCTGATCATTTTGGAACGTCCAGATTTTTTTTATGCAACGTTCATCATGATCTTTTTTGCAACGTTCAATTTTTTTTATACAACTATTGTCATGATCATTTCGGAACATCCAATTTTTTTCTCTTTGATTGCTTGTTCCACTTCGATATCCTCTTTGATTGCTTCTTCCACATTGATATCCTATTTGATTGCTTATTTAACTTTGACATCCTCTACGATTGCTTGTTCTACTTCGATATCCTCTTTTATTCCTTCTTCATCTTCAATATCCATTGGATTGCTTCTTCATCTTTGATATCCTCTTTGATGGCATTTTCACTTCGGTATCCTCTGTAAGGGCTCCTTCCTCTTTGATTTCCGTTTGATTGCTTCTTGCACTGCAATATTTTCTTTGATTGCGTCTTCATATTCGATATCGTTTTTGATTGCATTTTTACTTCGATATCCTGTGATGGCTTCTTCCACTTTGATATCCTCTTTGATTGCTTCTTCCACTTCGATATCCGCTTTGATTGCTTGTTCCATTTTGATATCGTCTTTGACTATTTCTTTCACTTCGATATCGTCTTTGATTGCTTTTTTCACTTCGTCATCCTCTTTGAATACTTCTACCAACTCGGTATCCTCTTTGATTCCTTAGTCAACTTCAATTTCCTCTTTGATTGTTTTTGCTACTTCGATATCCTATTTGATTGCTTCTCCCACTTCAATATCCTCTTTGTTTACTCCTTCCACTTCGATATCATCTTCGATTTCCTTTTGATTGCTTCTTGCACTGCATTATTCTCTTTGATTGCGTCTTCATCTTCGATATCGTCTTTGATAGCATTTTCACTTCGATATCCTCTGTGATGGCTTCTTCCACTTCGATACCCTCTTTGATTGCTTCTTCCACTTCGATATCCTCTTTGACTGTTTCTTCCGCCTCGACATCTTCTATTTTTGCATGTTCCACTTCGTTAGCCCTTTAAAATGCTTCTTCTACTTTCATATCCTCTTTAATTGCTTCAGTTACTTCATTATGCTCTCTACAAAATTGTGGTCTTTCATACAAAACTTCAATCGCTCGTATCTTCTAAACGGGAAGAGATAGCCCTAGCAAACTTGTACAAAATATTGGTATAAATTTTTGGTGCAAATGTTTTTTTACTGTCATCCTTGACATCCTTTTTGAATGCTTCTCTCACTTCGTCATCTTCTTTGAATGTTTTTTCCACTTCGACATCATCTTTGACTGCTTCTTTAACTTCGATATCCTCTTTGATTGCTTCTCCCACTTCGATATCGTCTTTGACTGCTTCTTCCATTTCGATATCGTCTTTGATTGCTTTTTTCACTTCGTCATCTTCTTTGAATGCTTCTACCACCTCGGTATCCTCTTTGATTGCTTACTCAACTTCAATTTCCTCTTTGATTGTTTCACCCTCTTCGATATCGTCTTTGACTACTTCTTCCATTTCGATATCGTCTTTGATTGCTTTTTTCACTTCGTCATCTTCTTTGAATGCTTCTACCGCCTCGGTATCCTCTTTGATTGCTTACTCAACTTCAATTTCCTCTTTGATTGTTTCTGCCACTTCGATATCCTATTTGATTGCTTCTTCCACTTCAACATTCTCTTTGATAGTTTCTTCCACTTCGATATCCAATCAACAAATTTATGATTTTTCTTACAAAACTTTAATCGCTCGTATCTTCTAAACGGGAAGAGATAGCACTAGCAAACTTTGACAAAATATTAGTAAAAATTTTTGATCATTATCATTTTGCAACATTCATTTATATTATGCAACGTCAATCATGATCATTTTGGAACGTCCAGATTTTTTTTTATGCAACGTTCATCATGATCTTTTTTGCAACGTTCAATTTTTTTTTATACAACCATTATCATGATCATTTTGGAACATCCAATTTTTTTCTCTTTGATTGCTTGTTTATCTTTGATTGCTTCTTTAACTTTGATATCCTCTACGATTGCTTGTTCCGCTTCGATATCCTCTTTTATTCCTTCTTCATCTTCAATATCCATTGGATTGCTTCTTCCACTTCGATATCGTCTTTGATTGCTTTTTTTACTTCGTCATCCTCTTAGAATGCTTCTACCACCTTGGTATCCTCTTTGATTTCTTCCTCAACTTTAATTTCCTCTTTGATTGTTTCTGCTACTTCGATATCCTATTTGATTGCTTCTTTCACTTCAATATCCTCTTTGATTGCTTCTTCCACTTCGATATCATCTTTGATTGCTGCTTCCACTTGGAAATCCTCTTTGATTTGATTGCTTCCACTTGGATATCCTCTTTGATTTGATTGTTTCTTCCATTTCGATCGTCTTTGACTGCTTCTTACACATGGATATCCTCTTCGATAACTTTAAACAGCTCGATATCCTCTTTGATTGCTTCTTCCACTTTGATATCCTTTTTATTGCTTCTACCAATTCGATATCATCTTCGATTTCCTTTTGATTGCTTCTTGCACTGCAATTTTCTCTTTGATTGCGTCTTCATCTTCAATATCGTTTTTGATAGCATTTTCACTACGATATCCTCTGTGATGGCTTCTTACACTTCGATATCTTCTTTGATTGCTTCTTCCACTTCGATATCCTCTAAGATTGCTTCTTCTTTTTCGATATCGTCTTCGACTATTTGTTTCACTTCGATATCGTCTTTGATTGCTTTTTCACTTCGTCATCCTCTTTGAATACTTCTACCACCTCGGTATCCTCTTTGATTCCTTAGTAAACTTCAATTTCCTCTCAGATTGTTTTTCCTACTTCGATATCCTATTTGATTGCTTCTTCCACTTCAAAATCCTCTTTGATTACTCCTTCCACTTCGATGTCATCTTTAATTTCCTTTTGATTGCTTCTTGCACTGCAATATTCTCTTTGATTGCGTCTTGGTCTTCGATATCGGCTTTCACAGCATTTTTACTTCGATATCCTCTGTGATGGCTTCTTCCACTTCGATACCCTCTTTGATTGCTTCTTCCATTTCGATATCCTCTTCGATTGCTTCTTCCACTTCGATATCCTCTTTGATTGCTTCTTCCACTTCGATATCGTCTTTGATAGTTTCTTCCACTTCGATATCGTCTTTGATTGCTTTTTTCACTTCTTCATCCTCTTAGATCGCTTCTACCACCTCGGTATCCTCTTTGATTGCTTACTCAACTTTAATTTCCTCTTTGATTGTTTCTGCTACTTCGATATCCTATTTGATTGCTTCTTTCACTTCAATATCCTCTTTGATTGCTTCTTCCACTTCGATATCGTTTTTGACTATTTCTTCCACTTCGATATCGTCTTTGATTGCTTTTTTTACTTCGTCATCCTCTTAGAATGCTCTTACCACCTCGGTATCTTCTTTGATTGCTTACTCAACTTTAATTTCCTCTTTGATTGTTTCTGCTGCTTCGATATCCTATTTGATTGCTTCTTTCACTTCAATATCCTCTTTAATTGCTGCTTCCACTTGGAAATCCTCTTTGATTTGATTGCTTCTTCCATTTCGATATCGCCTTTGACTGCTTCTTACACATGGATATCCTCTTTGATGGCTTTTAATAGCTCGATATCCTCTTTAATTACTTCTTCGACTAAAAGAAGAACACGCGAGCTGCGAGCAGCTCGCGCACAACGCAACCTCTAGTTATTATATTATATAAAGCTCGATTACCACTCACTGACTGACTGACTGACTGACTCATTGACATGTTTGTTCTCCCAGATGCCACCTCGTAGGGTGAAAATGTTTGGTGGGATCGTATAGAGGGAGTTCCGATGAGTTGGGAATAAATCCTAAAGTACCCCTTTTGTCCCCCATTCGCTCCCATCCACCTCGTATCTCGGAAAGTATAGGTCTTACAGCGTTGGCGCAAAAACTAATGTTGCAGAGGACATTTTTTTATATCCGGTTCCATGAAAAAAAAATGGTCCTTCATACAAAAAAAAAATTGTCCCATACAAAATATTTCTGTATGAATACCGTAAACCGTAAATTTCGTTTGCCGTAATTTTCATACTGTTTTTGTAGGGAGCCCACGGCTTGTGTGTACTATAAAATTACTGTAAATTTGCTTGATTCTATATAATGGTGGTGGAGGGACATGAGATAACTTTCATAGTTTTTGCAAAGGTCATCATCATCATTTTGGAACATCCAATTTTTTTTTTTTTTTTAGTATGCAACGTTCATCATGTTTATTTTGGAACATCCACATTTTTTTAATTATGCCTCATCCACAATGATCACTTTGAAACGTCATTTTTTTTTTTTATTATGCAACATCCACTGTGATCATTTTGGTACATCATTTTTTTAATTATGCCTCATCCACAATGATCACTTTGGAACGTCAATTATTTTTTTTTTTATTATGCATCATCCACTGTGATCATTTTGGTACATCATTTTTTTAATTACGCCTCATCCACAATGATCACTTTGAAACGTCAATTATTTTTTATTTTTTTATTATGCATCATCCACTGTGATAATTTTGGTACATCATTTTTTTAAATTATGCCTCATCCACAATGATCACTTTGGAACGTCAATTATTTTTTATTTTTTTTATTATGCATCATCCACTGTGATCATTTTGGAAAATCAATTTTTTTAAATTATGCCTCATCCACAATGATCACTTTTGGAACGTAAATTTTTTTTTTACTATGCAAAATCCTTTGTGATCATTTTGGAACATCATTTTGTTTTAAATTATGCCTCATCCACAAAGATCACTTTTGGAACGTCATTTTTTTTATTATGCAAAATCCTTTGTGATCATTTTGGAAAATCATTTTTTTTTAAATTATGCCTCATCCACAATGATCATTTTGGAACGTCAATTTCTTATGCAACATCCACTGTGATAATTTTGGAACATCAATTTTTTTAATTATGCCTCATCCGCAATGATCATTTTGGAACGTCAATTTTTTTTTTTTAATTATGCCTCATCCACAATGATCACTTTTGGAAAGTCAATTTTTTTTTATTATGCAACATCCATTGTGATCATTTTGGAACATCAATTTTTTTTTATTTATGCCTCATCCACTATGATCATTTTGGAACGTCAATTTTTTTTTTATTATGCGACATCCACTATTCGAATATTATCTTTGATTGCTTGTTACACTTCGTCATCCTCTTTTATTGTTTCTTCCGCCTCCACATCTTCTATTTTTGCATGTTCCACTTCGCTATCCTTTTAAAATGCTTCTTCTACTTCATATCCTCTTTAATTGCTTCAGTTACTTCATTATGCGCTCTACAAAATTGTGGTGTTTCATACAAAACTTCAATCGCTCATATCTTCTAAACGGGAAGAGATAGCCCTAGCAAACTTGTACAAAATATTGGTATAAATTTTTGGTGGAACTGTTTTTTTATTGTCATCCTTGACATCCTTTTTGAATGCTTCTTTCACTTCGTCATCTTCTTTGAATGTTTTTTCCACTTCGACATCATCTTTGACTGCTTCTTTAACTTCGATATTCTCTTTGATTGCTTCTCCCACTTCGATATCGTCTTTGACTGCTTCTTCCATTTCGATATCGTCTTTGATTGCTTTTTCACTTCGTCATCTTCTTTGAATGCTTCTACCACCTTGGTATCCTCTTTGATTGCTTACTCAACTTCAATTTCCTCTTTGATTGTTTCTGCCACTTCGATATCCTATTTGATTGCTTCTTCCACTTCAACATTCTCTTTGATAGTTTCTTCCACTTCGATATCCAATCAACAAATTTATGATTTTTCTTACAAAACTTTAATCGCTCGTATCTTCTAAACGGGAAGAGATAGCACTAGCAAACTTTGACAAAATATTAGTTCAAATTTTTGATCATTATCATTTTACAACATACATTTATATTATGCAACGTCAATCCTGATCATTTTGGAACGTCCAGATTTTTTTTTATGCAACGTTCATCATGATCTTTTTTGCAACGTTTAATTTTTTTTAAAACAACTATTATCATGATCATTTTGGAACATCCAATTTTTTTCTCTTTGATTGCTTGTTCCACTTCGATATCCTCTTTGATTGCTTCTTCCACATTGATATCCTATTTGATTGCTTCTTTAACTTTGATATCCTCTACGATTGCTTGTTCCACTTCGATATCCTCTTTTATTCCTTCTTCATCTTCAATATCCATTGGATTGCTTCTTCATCTTTGATATCCTCTTTGATCGCATTTTCACTTCGGTATCCTCTGTAAGGGCTCCTTCTTCTTTGATTTCCGTTTGATTGCTTCTTGCACTGCAATATTTTCTTTGATTGCGTCTTCATATTCGATATCGTTTTTGATTGCATTTTTACTTCGATATCCTGTGATGGCTTCTTCCACTTTGATATCCTCTTTGATTGCTTCTTCCACTTCGATATCCGCTTTGATTGCTTGTTCCATTTTGATATCGTCTTTGACTATTTCTTTCACTTCGATATCGTCTTTGATTGCTTTTTTCACTTCGTCATCCTCTTTGAATACTTCTACCAACTCGGTATCCTCTTTGATTCCTTAGTCAACTTCAATTTCCTCTTTGATTGTTTTTGCTACTTCGATATCCTATTTGATTGCTTCTCCCACTTCAATATCCTCTTTGTTTACTCCTTCCACTTCAATATCATCTTCGATTTCCTTTTGATTGCTTCTTGCACTGCATTATTCTCTTTGATTGCGTCTTCATCTTCGATGTCGTCTTTGATAGCATTTTCACTTCGATATCCTCTGTGATGGCTTCTTCCACTTCGATACCCTCTTTGATTGCTTCTTCCACTTCGATATCCTCTTTGATTGTTTCTTCCGCCTCGACATCTTCTATTTTTGCATGTTCCACTTCGTTATCCCTTTAAAATGTTTCTTCTACTTTCATATCCTCTTTAATTGCTTCAGTTACTTCATTATGCTCTCTACAAAATTGTGGTCTTTCATACAAAACTTCAATCGCTCGTATCTTCTAAACGGGAAGAGATAGCCCTAGCAAACTTGTACAAAATATTGGTATAAATTTTTGGTGCAACTGTTTTTTTATTGTCATCCATGACATCCTTTTTGAATGCTTCTCTCACTTCGTCATCTTCTTTGAATGTTTTTTCCGCTTCGACATCATCTTTGACTGCTTCTTTAACTTCGATATCCTCTTTGATTGCTTCTCCCACTTCGATATCGTCTTTGATTGCTTTTTTCACTTCGTCATCTTCTTTGAATGCTTCTACCGCCTCGGTATCCTCTTTGATTGCTTACTCAACTTCAATTTTCTCTTTGATTGTTTCTGCCACTTCGATATCCTATTTGATTGCTTCTTCCACTTCAACATTCTCTTTGATAGTTTCTTCCACTTCTATATCCAATCAACAAATTTATGATTTTTCTTACAAAAGTTTAATCGCTCGTATCTTCTAAACGGGAAGAGATAGCACTAGCAAACTTTGACAAAATATTAGTTCAAATTTTTGATCATTATCATTTTACAACATACATTTATATTATGCAACGTCAATCCTGATCATTTTGGAACGTCCAGATTTTTTTTTATGCAACGTTCATCATGATCTTTTTTGCAACGTTCAATTTTTTTTATACAACTATTATCATGATCATTTTGGAACATCCAATTTTTTTCTCTTTGATTGCTTGTTCCACTTCGATATCCTCTTTGATTGCTTCTTCCACATTGATATCCTATTTGATTGCTTCTTTAACTTTGATATCCTCTACGATTGCTTGTTCCACTTCGATATCCTCTTTTATTCCTTCTTCATCTTCAATATCCATTGGATTGCTTCTTCATCTTTGATATCCTCTTTGATGGCATTTTCACTTCGGTATCCTCTGTAAGGGCTCCTTCCTCTTTGATTTCCGTTTGATTGCTTCTTGCACTGCAATATTTTCTTTGATTGCGTCTTCATATTCGATATCGTTTTTGATTGCATTTTTACTTCGATATCCTGTGATGGCTTCTTCCACTTTGATATCCTCTTTGATTTCTTCTTCCACTTCGATATCCGCTTTGATTGCTTGTTCCATTTTGATATCGTCTTTGACTATTTCTTTCACTTCGATATCGTCTTTGATTGCTTTTTTCACTTCGTCATCCTCTTTGAATACTTCTACCAACTCGGTATCCTCTTTGATTCCTTAGTCAACTTCAATTTCCTCTTTGATTGTTTTTGCTACTTCGATATCCTATTTGATTGCTTCTCCCACTTCAATATCCTCTTTGTTTACTCCTTCCACTTCAATATCATCTTCGATTTCCTTTTGATTGCTTCTTGCACTGCATTATTCTCTTTGATTGCGTCTTCATCTTCGATGTCGTCTTTGATAGCATTTTCACTTCGATATCCTCTGTGATGGCTTCTTCCACTTCGATACCCTCTTTGATTGCTTCTTCCACTTCGATATCTTCTTTGATTGTTTCTTCCGCCTCGACATCTTCTATTTTTGCATGTTCCACTTCGTTATCCCTTTAAAATGCTTCTTCTACTTTCATATCCTCTTTAATTGCTTCAGTTACTTCATTATGCTCTCTACAAAATTGTGGTCTTTCATACAAAACTTCAATCGCTCGTATCTTCTAAACGGGAAGAGATAGCCCTAGCAAACTTGTACAAAATATTGGTATAAATTTTTGGTACAACTGTTTTTTTATTGTCATCCTTGACATCCTTTTTGAATGCTTCTCTCACTTCGTCATCTTCTTTGAATGTTTTTTCCACTTCGACATCATCTTTGACTGCTTCTTTAACTTCGATATCCTCTTTGATTGCTTCTCCCACTTCGATATCGTCTTTGATTGCTTTTTTCACTTCGTCATCTTCTTTGAATGCTTCTACCGCCTCGGTATCCTCTTTGATTGCTTACTCAACTTCAATTTCCTCTTTGATTGTTTCTGCCACTTCGATATCCTATTTGATTGCTTCTTCCACTTCAACATTCTCTTTGATAGTTTCTTCCACTTCGATATCCAATCAACAAATTTATGATTTTTCTTACAAAACTTTAATCGCTCGTATCTTCTAAACGGGAAGAGATAGCACTAGCAAACTTTGAAAAAATATTAGTACAAATTTTTGATCATTATTATTTTGCAACATACATTTATATTATGCAACGTCAATCATGATCATTTTGGAACGTTCAGATTTTTTTTTATGCAACGTTCATCATGATCTTTTTTGCAACGTTCAATTTTTTTTATACAACCATTATCATGATCATTTTGGAACATCCAATTTTTTTCTCTTTGATTGCTTGTTCCACTTCGATATCCTCTTTGATTGCTTCTTCCACATTGGTATCCTCTTCGATTGCTTCTTTAACTTTGATATCCTCTACGATTGCTTGTTCCGCTTCGATATCCTCTTTTATTCCTTCTTCATCTTCAATATCCATTGGATTGCTTCTTCCACTTCGATATCGTCTTTGATTGCTTTTTTTACTTCGTCATCCTCTTAGAATGCTTCTACCACCTTGGTATCCTCTTTGATTTCTTCCTCAACTTTAATTTCCTCTTTGATTGTTTCTGCTACTTCGATATCCTATTTGATTGCTTCTTTCACTTCAATATCCTCTTTGATTGCTTCTTCCACTTTGATATCATCTTTGATTGCTGCTTCCACTTGGAAATCCTCTTTGATTTGATTGCTTCTTCCATTTCGATATCGTCTTTGACTGCTTCTTACACATGGATATCCTCTTTGATGGCTTTTAACAGCTCGATATCCTCTTTAATTACTTCTTCGACTAAAAAAAAAACACGCGAGCTGCGAGCAGCTCGCGCACAACGCAACCTCTAGTAAATATATATATCTCCCGTTCTCCTTTCTTCATTTTGTATATATTGTTACGCCGAGGCTGTTAAACAATGAGTAATAATCGAAGTTTCTCAAACGCTTTTGTCTGTGTTATTGTCTACGGTTGCGCAGGATGGGGATTGCTCATTCTGTCGAAACACCGACCCTTTTCCTGGAACGTTCGAGATCTTTCTAGTATAGTGAATTGTGTGCGATATAAATAGGCCGGAGAGATGGCCGGACAGTCAGTCTGAATTTTGCTATACGTGCGAACATTTCGGTGACTTTAAGTGGTGCAACCGTGGTGTGAATTAGTGTGTTGTGATAACGTGTGACCAAGTTCGTGTATTCATCGTTTAGTGCTGAATAAAAGTGTTGTCGTGGTCAGACTGATTCCCATTATTTTATCCCGAACCCTCAGCTCGTAACAATATATATATATAGAATGACGAAAGGGAATAGAGGCCCTGCAGTAGGATCACACGGGCTGGTTAGATTAGATTAGGTAACATTTGGAAAAATTTAACTGTGTATTCTTACACAGATTTCAAACAATACCAAGAACCTAAATCCATTCCTGTCTTTTTATTCAGTGACGTATTCTTTTAAATGAACTTTTTACATATCATCTTATGAGCTTTGTTGTATTATTATAAATATGTATTAGTTTATTTATTACTAGCTGTTGCCTGCGACTTCGTACGCGTTACACTACTAAAATCTACTTACGTAATTTGAATCATCTCACTAATTTCTACCTCGACGTGGATTGGCCTGGTAGCACAGTTGGATAGTGCATCCTCGTATCAAGAGGAAGGTTGCGGGTTCAAGTCACGTCTAGGCTTGAAACTTTTGTGTGGTTTTAAAATTCGTGGGATTTTCCGTATGTGTTTGGATAACACTATAAAAAGTAAAAATACTATTTAAAATCGACTTACATGATAAAAAATAATATGATTTGTGTATCTATTTTATACAGGCTTCTTCATTGATATTTTAGGAAATGATATTAAGGATGTGTTAATCTGTGGTAATGGATTAAAAACCAACGATTTTACAATAATACTAGCCATTAGCCCTACCCGTGTTTTCATTTAATGTCGTACATAATTTATTTACAATATAGAAAGGTAAAGTTTGTTGTTTGTACGTTTGTAGGAAATCTCAGGACTGAACCAATTCTGAAAATACTTTCACTGATAGAAAGCTTCACTATCCCTGAGTGCTATGTTTTATATTTAATTATGATAAAATCCGTGCGAAGCCAGGGCGAGGCAGCTAGTCATTGATAATTTTATTTCTGTAGACATCTATTAAATAACTTTGCCAACTCGCTACGTTCGCGCCTACAGTGGCAGCTGCGTCCAATTTGCATATAAGTTACTGTAGAGATTTGACCCATATTGAGAAACTTGCTTGAAATATTCGATTTATTTCTGAATATTGAATTAAAATTACCAAGTATTTATAAACAAATAAACTAGTGGTTCGCCCCGAACTGCGATCTCGCGAATCTCCCAAAATAAATATTATTATTCTTAGGGCGACTTGCGCATCGTTGTGCAAGTACTACACTTAACGTATTAAGTAGCTAAATATGATTTAAAGAGTTGTCAAATCATACAAATACTTCAAATTTAAACATGTTTAGCCGCTAAATACGTTTAGTGGTCTTTGTGCATGCCGGCTTTAATCTTTGACTAATAAATTGGTGCCACGAAATGCGTAACCAACCTACTTGATCTACAGTTTCATTCAAATGAGATGTAACGGTCTTGTTATTTGGTTATATTTTTTTAGGGTACAAATGGCAGGTATAGGATTTCTGACTTTTGCCTATGTTTGAGTCATTAAAACTACACGAATACCAAATTTCAGCATTGTGGGATCACTGGTGTACCCTGTGAATTTTGTAAAAGTTTTGTTTATATTATGTCTAATAACTCCAAAACTACAAAAAATAAACTAAAATAAAAACAAGGTTCAAATTTACTAATAAAGACCTTTCATTTGACGTCCCACTTGACCGAATAGTCTTATTTTAATATTTTTTTTACCCCTCTGAAACCCCAATATCTCAACAACCCCCCAATATGTTTAGCTCATTGAGTTACACAAAAATTGGGCTATCACTACCTACCTATAAATCAAATCTCATGATGATCGGATAAACGCTACGAAAGTTATCCTCGGACAAACAAACATACATACATACAACGCCGATTTACCCAACTTGATTTGGAGATCTCGCTTCGCTCGATCAATAAAATATAATTATGGACATTTCAAATAGCGCTATCTAGCCCAAACGAAGCAAAGTTTGTTCGATGTGAAACAGATAACTGATAAAATACTTTCATAATTTTTTTTTGCTTATTAGCAAAAGTTACTTAGTTACGACGGGATTGAGTAAACACAAACAAACATCTAAACGTTCGCATTTATAATATTATATATTAGTTAAATTAACCAAAACGTTTAAGCCTCAGGGAATTAGATAGACCGAGTTTCTCAAATTATAACTCTACTCCGACTCTACTATTTAAAACATTTTCCCTAAATTCATGAGAGACCGGAACTGCAAGCCTCTGGTGGAAATTCATTCCGATGCGAACGCTTGACCGCGCCCGCCAGATAACATGTTGTTACAGGCCTGCACTCATTCACATGGGCTAGATACTGGCGATAGTAACTAAAACGCAAAACTAGCTTCTATATATATGACTGCCTCCGTGGCGCAGTGGGCGTATAGCCGGCTGAGACGCAGGAGGTAGCGGGTTCGATTCCCGCCGCGGAACAAATGTTTGCATGATCTACAGATATTTGTTCCGTGTCTGGGTGTTTTTCTATTTAATATAAGTATGTATTTACAAAAAAAAAGTATATAAGTATTCTATCAGTTATCTGGTTCCCATAGTACAAGCTCTGCTTAGTTTGGGGCTAGATAGCGCTGTGTGAAATGTCCAGCAATATTTATTTATTTATATTTATTTATATTCAATAACGCAGACAGTAGAAACTTATTTTATGCAAAAGCTTGAACGCACCCGCTATAAGTCACTCCAGCACTCTTTCACACGGTTTAGTTACCAGCCAAATGTAATCTGTATTCTTTGAAAAAAACATGTGTAACCGATGTAATTAACATTTTATCGATTAATAGAGTGCTAATCTAATTTTACAGTTTTTTCCGCTATTCAAAAAATGTTTTGTTTATTTATCAAATGAAATGTTTTTGTACGAAAAATCTTTTCACTAGTTTTAGAGGCGGCAAACAAAAATATTTTGATAAATTATATTTATAGTTAGTGCACTGTCCTCTGTAACCCCTAAATGATTAAAGATTGAAATAAAAACTTGTCAAAGTATGATTTCGATTTTTTTTTTAAATTAAATATAGATTTCATTTAAACGACGTGTTACCTAACTACGAAACTGTTTGGTAATCCTTCTACAAGGTTTTATTTGATCAAGGGGTTAAGCACAGCACAGAGCACCACCAGCCATTTGATTGGGAATGTCGGACGGCCCGCATATAACAGCAACTTGTAATTCAGTTAGTAGAACTAAACTAGCACAAGAATAAAATAGTTACTATCCGATTCCAAGTATGCAAACACAGCACAGAGCACTACCAGCCATATCATTGGGAATATCGGACGGCCCGCATACAACGTTAGCTTGCAATTCGGTTAGTGGAACTACACTAGCACAAGAATAAAATAGTTACTATCCGATTCCAAGTATGCAAACACAGCACAGAGCACTACCAGCCATATCATTGGGAATATCGGACGGCCCGCATACAACGATAGCTTGCAATTCGGTTAGTGGAATTACACGAGCGAACCGTTTTATTGCTGTGTCTAATATGTATTTTAATTCAAATTGTTGCAGATGATTGAATGAATTAAAATCCGGTTTGGTATGAAAGTACAGTGACGGAATGAAAAGGTTCGTCAGCTTAGAGTCGGGTTTCGCTTGGACCAGTAATGCAATAAGCAGTTAATTATTTTTGATAAGATAAGTAAATAGTCGAACAACTTTGATCTGAATAATTTTGAACTTTATTAACGAACTGTTAAACATTATTTTCTCTAACTCAGTCTATTCTAGTTAAATTTTAAATTTAAAACCCCGACACATAAATTCTATTAAACTGACGGATCTAAGAAACAGACCAGCTTTCTTAAAAAAAAATTCGCATCCGAATCGATCCATCCGTTAGGGAACTACTATGCCATAGACACAGACACACAGACATAGTTAAACTTATAACACTCCTCTTTTTGCGTCATGGGTTTACTCGTAATTTGTAATGGTGTGTTGTTTTTGTAAAATCACACTATAAATGTGAAAGTTTGGATGTTTGTTACTCAATCATGTCGTTATGGCTGAACCGATTTATATGAAATTTGGTGTGTTGATATATTATGACCTGGATTCAAACAGGCTACTTTTTGTTGACAAACAACGCATTGCGAAGCTGCTGGTGGAAGCTAATTAAGAATATTAATGTGTCGCGTCACATTATACTGATGTTGGTTGACCTACTTATAGTTTCACGTTCTTCTGGAACGTATCGCGACGTGGAGAAGTATCCATTGAATGCCTTGGGGTGCAGGCAACAACAAGATGGACGGACCAAATCAAAGCAAGAAGCAAGAAAAGCGGCAATAGGAGAAGAGTGGCGAAGGATTGTCAAGCGCGTCACTACGCCGGAAATGATGCCATACACTGCCAAGAGTGTAACGACTGAGAAGAACTTATACTGGATGGGCCAGAAAGAATTGCGAATTTGAAAAAATCATTAAAAAAAAACTAAGTACAATTCACATACAAATTTTGATTTTTACAAAAATTTACATCTGGGAAATTTATTTCTTAAAAATAACATCATCCAGATGTGCACCATCGCGCTGCAAACATTCTTCGAATCTGAACCTCACATTGGTAAAAACTCGCTGGCACATTGCACGGGGAATATCTGCCATTTCTTTCCGGTCTTCAACTGGTCAATTGTGGCTGGGTTATTGGAGTAGACTCTACTTTTTAGGTATCCCCACAAAAAAAGTCCAGTGGTGTAAGATCCGGACTTCTAGGAGGCCATTCAATATCACCTCGGCGCGATATCAGTTTCTCAGCAAACATCTCGTTTACGACCGCCAAAGAGGCATTAGCTGTGTGGCATGTTGCGCCATCTTGTTGAAACCATGTCGCACGATTATAGACTTCAAATTGTTGCAGTTGTGGAAAGAAAAAATCTCTTAACATGGCTATGTATCGGTCAGAATTTTAAAATAGTACTCTTTTCTGGCCCACCCTTTAGTACAAACTATAAGTTCTTCTAAGTCGTTACACTCTTGGCACACTCTCGCCTACAAAGGCAAGTTTCTAAGCAGTTCATATTAATACGCAGATAAAACTACCAAAATCAGCCGCAAAATTAACTTTGTATATTTATTTGCCTGTCCGTTTGTTACCGTTTAACGACTAAACGGCTACAGCAATTAAGATAAAATTTGTTATTTAAATAGATTATGACAGGAATTGAGACAAAGACTACATGACTTCGCAGCAGGATTTTTATTAACAAACCACGCGTGTGAAGCTTCGACCGGGAGCTAGTAAACAATAAATCAGGATAACTGGAAAGCTGTAATAGACAGGTACAATTGCAACGGACACAAAGCCTCGCTAATTGGAAACTGCACCAAATGGGCACGTCACATTACAAGGTCTGAATACTGCATAACGAGTACTAAACTATACCTACACTTTCTCTGCTATGATTTGAAAATCATTGCAAAAATTTCGAATCGGACGGGATTTGAACCCATCATAAATTAGTAGTCTTTATGTTTTGACTTTCTGAGCTTTGGTTTCTTGATACAGGCTACGCCTAGGGATCAAACCGACAGATAATATTTTTTTATGCTACATGGAGATAAAACAAGCATATGTCCCACCTGATTAAGTGGTAGGTAACCATCACCTATAGCAAAGTAATGCCTGATAGGTTACGCACATTAGAAACGTGCCCTGTTGTGCCCCACTGTAAGGCAAAGGCCTCACTCCCCTCTTTCCACTCGTCTCTGTTGTTCGCGAGTATTAGCCAATCCTTAAGGTAGGAGTTTAGCTCATCCCGCCACCTTCGCCTGGACCTTCCACACGGTCGTCATCCATTGTTTGGAACCCGTTATATGGTGGTATTCGCCCACATTAAGTCTGATATACGACACACGTGTCCCGAACAGTCCCACTTGAGTTTTCTAGCTTTCAAAGCGACGTCGGCGTGTTTGGGAGCTTATAACCGAGTTCCTGATTCGGTCCGTGTGTTCAACGCTCCATTGCATACCCCAAGGGAGGACTTTTGACGATTTGTTAGCGACCAAGCTTGCGCACCATAGATGAGGATGGGGAAAATGCACATGGGTTTCCACTTTAAAGAAAGTGGAAGCGGTTCTTTCATTAGGTGTTTCACTATAAATAGATTTAAATGTCTGCAACATTCATTGTACTACTTGTAATACGTAGCTATTACACATATATATATATATATATATATATATGTCTAGCCACTTAGCCTAACTCATAATAATGTAAACCATATAAATTGTTTAGATACTGTGTTTTTTGCTATATATAACATATTTTCTTTCTTCATTTTTATCATATCAGCCATAGGACGTCCACTGCTAAACATAGGCCTCCCCTATAGATTTCAAGAGCAATCGATCTTGTGCGGCCTGCACCCAACAGCTCCCAACAACCTTTATAAGGTCGTCTTTCCATCTAGTGGGGGGACGTACTCGCTAGCGAGTGGTTTCCACTCGAAAACCTTTCTGCCATAACGGCCGTCAGTTCTGGCTGGATTCCGTTTTGGATTTTGTTCTTCAAAAATGATAAAAGGAACCCTTATAGGATCACTTCGGTGGCAGTCTGTCTCTCAACCTTTTTTCCCATGAACACTTGAAAGTGTGGAGTTGAAATTAATATCAAATACCTAGGTCTACAGTCCCTTGGAACTGTAACAAAATCAAGGTTCCAAGTCAAAAAAAATTAAAAATATGGCCATTTATGCCGCATATTTTGACACTTGTAAATAAATCAAAACCATATAAATTGAGTACAAGTAAAGAAAAAACCCGAAAATTGTTAGTTTGTAGTATATATAGAAAAGAATAGAAAGAAAGAAAGAAAGAAGAAAGAAAGAAAGAAAAAACATTTATTTGTGACGGTACACAACACACACAGCACACCAGTAAGGTACACACAAGATAAAATATTCATGCACACAAGAATAATAATACCTAACAAATGTGTGTCTCACAATTACTTACATATATCTAAACGACCGACGTCACAAAAAGGCGTCCAACTCAGCATTTGTTGTGCTTTTGGCACTACGCTGATCTTCCGTTGGAACCATTTAAAAATGAGGATATCACGGATGCCCGCACAGTACTACAATTACAAAAAGAATAATAGAATAATTTATTTCAGACAATGTACATAGGATGTACAAAACATAAACGTAATAATTATTATAAATACAAATAAACAATACAAATTAAGCATATGTCAAATAAATGTATAATAATAATAAATAAATAAAATATGCTGGACATTTCACACACCGCCATTTAGCCCCAAACTAAGCAAAGCTTCTACTATGGGAACTAGATAACTGATTAAATACTAACGTACGTTTTTTTTGTAAATACATACTTATAATATATAGAGAAACAACCAGACACGGAACAAATATAGTAGATCATGCAAACATTTGCTCCGCGGCAGGAATCAAACCCGCAACTTCCTGCGTCTCAGCGGGCACCCACTGCGCCAAGGAGCTTGCACTGCGCAAGTCAGACTCGAATTTTTCCGGTTTTACTCCTTTCATCTACCGTCTTTTCCAATATGTATAAGTGGATGTAAATTTTGTGTCCTATTTTCATAGTAAATCCTATCGCTGCAGCGGGCAGGACAATCGTGTCTGACACAAAGCCAGCCGCTAATTGGAAACTGCAAGCACCAAACGGATGGTCAACACGTGACATGTACTGCGGGACAAATAAACGGACGGTGAACTCAGTTCACTCGCGATCATGGTGCATGCAACTACGTACATGTCTGCGTACGTGAGCTGTACAAAATTAAAGTCAAAGTCAAAATCTTTTTTACTCAGAAAACTTTTTTGATTGATTTCAATCATTATTAGAAATACGGGATTTATCGTGTACCGTCTTATCGGTGTTTCGACCGACAATGTTTCGGTTCAATTCATGAACCTTCATCAGGATGAGTGCGATCCGCTCCGAATAACGTCTTGCCTCGCAATGGTCACCCTGATGTATCGCTTCACCCTGAGGAAGGTTCACGAATTGAACCGAAACATTGTCGGTCGAAACACCGATAAGCGGGTACGTTATAAATCTCGTATTTATAATAATGATCAATATCTTTTTATTCATTAAAATCACAAGGATCACTTTGAAACGTCAGTTTGACTGCCTGTTCCTTCGCTGGACGCGAAGGAACATACAGTAAAATTGATGTTTAAGCCAGGAAAAAAAGGCAAAAAACAAGGCTGGTTGTTTTTTTAAATAATCCTTTTAACAATAAAGAAAATAAATTACGACTAATATCAATCCCAAGCTTCTCTATCATCTTAATAGTCCGATATTTTATAGTAGGCTTTTTTATAAAGATTTTGTGTTATTACGTTTTAAGTACGTATCTAGAACGTAGAACCAAAATGGTGAGTGCGAAAGGGTGGTATATCAACTATGTCATCATAGATATATGCCTATTCTCATTCACTCTCATCATTACCAATCATCGATCAAAATAAATAGTAACAATCGGCTTTACAACTCACAGCTCCATTTCGATGCAAGTAGAAACCACTATCCCGTAAAAAGTCTAAAAAACAATTCCAATTTAAGTCCAATATTGGCCGACCAATGTATACTTTTCTTTGCTCTGCAGTGCAATAGAGGATGACCTACTTTTTCGATCCACAAAAGACTCTTTATTCGGTACTGAATACTAGATTTCACGTTCCAGCTGCGCGAGTTTTTTCGAGTTTTTTTTAGGGAATTATTTCTAAGCCGACTTTTTACGGTGCATGCTAAAGCATAATTACGTCAGCTTTATGGGATGAAAACCTGGGCAGTGGTGTAGACTGCCCGAAATAAAAACCACAAAAAGGTTAAACAACTGTTCAACGCGTGTTTACAAAATTACTCACCAATTTTTCGATTGAGTCCATATGGGTGGGTAAAAGAGGTTGGGGGTTCGATTCCCGCTATGATAGATAGATAGATATACTTTTTATTGCACACCAAACAAAATTAAATAGGTAGACAGAGATATTCACCAAAATAAAGGTACAATGGGCAGTCTTATCACTGAAAACGAAAACGAAAAAACGAAAACGATCTCTTCCAGGCAATCTTTGGATGGGCATTCTATGATGCTCGGGAGCAAATGTTTGCACGATCTGCAAACATTTGTCCTGTATTCTGTTCTTAACATATCTGGTTCATGAAATACTAGTCCACTGTTAATCACACTTATATTATTTTATAATCACACTAATATTATAAATGCGAAAGTTTGGATGTTTGTTTATTTATTTGTCACTTAATAACGTCGTAACGGCTGAACCGATTTCGATGAAATGTAGCATATACGTAGATTATATCCTGGATTACCACAAAGGCTACTCTTTATCCCATAAGTCAGGTCCCATGGGATAAAAATGGGTTGTCAAGTCATGTTGCCACAGCGAGTTTAGCTTTATTTCTAGTTTCTAAATTTAGTAGTGTAACGCGTACAAAGTCGCGGGCAACAGTTAGTAATAAATATCTTCAAAAACTTTTTCCCTCGATGACTGATTATTCACTAAAATCAAAACTACGGAGTAGAGTTAATTATTCTCATAGCAACTCGTCTCGCTAATACGTACCTCCTCAAAAACTGTAATTAAGTTACCGAGACATTTCATAAAATTAAAAAGCAAAAAACATTAATCATCCTGTCCTCATCTTCATTTTCATTTATAAATAAAAGAGCTTGCAATCCAAAAAAAAACGCGATTCGACCTAATTACATAGATAGGAATAAGCAATTCGCGTTTCTAGCAAACCCCAACGTTTGCACATTTAAAATCTTACATCGAACAGGAATGGATCTAGAGCCTTGTTTTTTTTTCTGGCTTGTTTGCGTGAATTGACGTTTCAAAGTGATTCTTATAATTTAATGAATAATTAATTGTAATTTGGAAAATGAACATCACATCCATAATACTTCGGGCCTTATATTGTGAGAGTCACTTTGATTAAATGGGACTGAACTCTTTATGTATGCAGGAAAAATGACATACGTATTTTTAATATTTTTTTGTAAACATATCGACTTCAAATATATTTTTTGTGAACAGAATTAAATACAATTATTTACATACCATAGGATACCCCGGAATTAGTATTTTAATAGTATTTTTCAAACTTTCTCGATCACTGTACATAATTACTGATTAAAACGAGTATTTATCGCGTATGTACTTTTTTATTTGTTATCCCGTATATATATTAGATATAATATATTATGTTTTATTTGTTATGGGTACACGAATGAGTACCGGTAAGAACCGTATTGTAGCGAATAAACTCAAAAACTACAGGTCCGATTTAAAAAAATTCCTTTACCATCATAATGCTATATTATCCCTGATTATATTATTTTACTTTTTACGCGACTGGGCAGAAAGAGGTTAATGTTATTATTGAAGAACTACGGGTACGAAGCTGCGGATTGGCTAGCTAATAATTTATAAAAAATGATATATTGATTTAAATATTGACCCATTTTAGGAAAAAGGCTCGGATCACATCGCTTCGACCAGTCGCTTTCTTTTGACGCAGAATTATATTAATCATTATGAAAGTGTTTCCCATATCTAAATCCCCATTTGTTTTTACGAAACATTTTACTAATCAACGACGCGACGTACGATGGTCCCCACCCCAAATAAAAACCCTTAGTACGTCCACCCATCTACCCACATTTTCATAGTAATGTTTGGACGTAAGCCAAATGGCATTGGTTTTTAAATTTTTAACTCGTCCGTGAGGTAAAGCTCGCCGAATTGATGGCAACATTAATATTTCATTCTGGATTCGCTGAAAACTATCCTATTTTTCGTGTTGCCAGTTAAAATGGCATACGAGATACCTTTATTTGAGTTAGTTGTACAACTGTGAGTCCATGTCGGGTAATTTTTACGTGTATTAATTTAATTTAATTTATTTATTAGGCTCATTAAAAAAATTACGTAAGTACGTTATTTACTAGGTATTCGCTATTATTACATGCAATTTCATTTATAAACGACCACAATATGCACATTACAGTTAGTATAAACATACCTTATTACCTTACATACCATATTGACGAACTCCGTGGTGCAGTGGGCTAATAGCCGGCTGAGACGCAGGAGGTAGCGGGTTCGATTCCCGCCGCGGAACAAATGTTTGCATGATCTACATATATTTGTTTCGGGTCTGGTTGTTTTTCTATATATTATAAGTATGTATTTACATAAAACTATATAAGTATTCTATCAGTTATCTGGTTCCCATAGTACAAGCTCTGCTTAGTTTGGGGCTAGATAGCGCTGTGTGAAATGTCTAGCAATATATATTTTTTACTTTTTTTATTTTCATTTTTATGTAAAACATTTTTATATAACTTAAATTAACCAACAATCTTGGTTAATCTATTAGTTAGTAATCCTGGTTATCTAGGTTAAAAGCATAGTAAACTTATCATTACAAATTAATGAACACTGTAAAATAGAATATTAATATGACATATGCACGTATTCATTGTATGACGACCGTACGAGTATGTCACTTATTACGTCAACTTCCCGTAATTTACCGATATATCTTGTTTATAAATGTAAGCAAAAGCATTTTTATGTTCGTTATCCAGTAATCTTTTTTCTGGGAAGCAAATTAAATGCAGTATTTAATATCATTTATTAATTCACAGAACAATTAACTAATTGTATTTGAATCTTAACAATAATCGTAAAAAGAATACAATAATAAATAATAATAATAATTAAAATTAACCGTAAAAAAATTTGTAGTATAATTATTGTTAAAATATTTAATAAATACATCAAGTACATGAGGAATATGAATAAAAATATTAATCCATTTTTCTATGGAAAGGTGTAACAGTCTTCCGAATTAAAAGATGATTTTTTTTTAATAAAATGTGGGCAGTAACTTAACAGTTTTGTTTTTCGTAGAGTCTGGCTCTTCTATTAGTTTAGGCCAATTCAATTCGTGAATGATGCAATGGGCAGTTTGTTTGTTTATTGGTTTTGTTATATATTATGTATACAGCTTTTTAAATGTAAAACGTGGAAAGTGCTGAAATGGTCTACAAAGTGAATAAAGTCGACGAATTTTGAACTAAAATATCCTTTCCTCATTATGAATTTGTGATTAGAAGAATCACTTGGTACTAAGTAACTTTTAAATAAAATTTAAACGACTTTATAAAACAGAACATCAAAAAAAAAATTACAAATGTTATTGCAAATTGAAGAGTTTGATGATATTCTGGATCCCATCATCAGATCTTGAGTACCTCCATTCTAATAAAAAAAACATTGAAATCGGACAACGTGGAAAATAATTTTCTCTGTACATAAAAACAAAATAAAAATGTGCCACTCCGGGAGCGCTGACAGAAGTGAAAATTTGAATAACAGCAAACTACACTACATATACTTATATACAGAGGTGTCGGTAACGGTAACAGTGTCGCGAGTTCAATGGTTTTTTCTGATCTCAAAAATGTCCAACGCTTCTAAAGAAGTTTTCACTTCAAAAACCGACGATTTTAGGACCTTAAATTCTACTGGGTACAGTAATTTTTAAAACGAGACCAATTTTCCTACAAACTCCACCATACTCCTTTAAGTATACGCCACTGTGTTCTAAACTCTTCAGTCAAACTGTCAAGGGCACAACTACTAAATTTTAATCCCACTACACTGTAGGTTAATTCGCACGACATTTAGTATTCATTGAAGTCAGCCATGTTTGCTCTGGGGGAATAATCACGCTGTTGCTCTGGTTTGTGGTAAAAAATGGAGGCAATTTCACAAATGTGCACATTTACTTCCTCCTGCTCAAAATGGTGAAAGAATTCTTTGAGAGGAAACTAGTTTATACTCGTGGAAATATAATGGGTGGGAAGTTGACAGGTGTCATAATTACCAAAGAACTACAGAACCAGATCAACTTTGGAATATTGCTCTTTCACAATATTGATCCGGGATTAACCACTGTGTCTGAGTGTAATTTTTTAATATAAAGTGAAATTTGGTGCTTATTAATTCTTTCACGAGATATCCCTCTACCTATCCTGAAACCATTTGGCGCAACCTAGAGGTTGTCTGAGTATTCAGTATTCGGTGCAAACATGTCGCGAAGAGTCTTGAACTCTTCCGGTATGGATGCCCATTAATATTATTGCAGTACAAATGTGTATTTGTACTACAATAATATAAATTCAGTTTTTCTGCATTTTACTGCTTCACCCAGAATATATTCTATCTGCCAAAGTTTTCACATGCACTCACCATGAAATACCTTCGGAAATTCTATTCCATTCCCATATTATCAAATCATATTTTCAATAAAATCTACATTTCAATAGCAATCCGTCTGAGGTATCCATATTTCAACATCTTGAGAGCCTTTATCTCGATGTCTTAGGACTCCAATTCGTTTGAATACTTTAGAGGGAACCATCTTGGTATTTTTTTGCTAGTTAGTTTAGGGTCTTATTGAGAGGAGATAAGGGCGGGTTTGGGTTGAAGAGGTTAGGGGCGGTGGAGTGTGGAACAACCGGAACGTTTGGTGTAAGTGTAAGCCGCAATCTGCCGACACTCAGGTGCTTTGAGGATAGGTTTTATGGAAAGGGCTTTTCATTAATAATAAATAGTTAGTTGGTGTTTCTCTATGAAAGCAAATCAAAAATGAGGAGATGTGTAGCCAAACTAAGGTCAGTGACATAGTCCAGAGGATTGGCAAGCTAAAGTGACAGTGAGCGGGGCACAATCTCGAAAAACTGATGGCCGTTGAGGCAGTAAGGTTCTTCAGTGGAAACCATGCACTGAAAAGCGCAGCGTAGATCGTTCCCCATTATCGGAAAGACGACCTGATAAAGGTTGGTGGGAGACGTTGGGTGCAGCCGCACAGGGTCGCTTGCTCTGGAAATTTATGGGGACGCCTATGTTTAGTTATACCTAGATGTCTTGATGTCTTGAAGATGGCTGATATGGTGATAATGATGATGGTCTATAATAACTAACTATGATAACTTTTATTAATATAAATAATATACAACCTGTTTTGTTATGTACGACGTTAATGTATAACACACATCCGGAATCGTATTAACTAATTTTAGAGGTGGGTTTAATACCGGTAGCTTAATTATTTACCCAGTAATCAATACATTTCCAATAAATCATTTTTACGTAAATTGGCGACGCCTTTGCGAGGGTTTTTACATGACTATAAAATCTTGCACCCAATGGCTCGCAGCAACCTTTAATAATCGTATTTCCATCTAGTGGTGTACTAAGTCGTAGATCATGAATCTGTAAAACTCCGGATGTCCGTCTCCATAGGATGCGGCGCTTTATCTGAATGCTCACAGATCGCTCCGTGAAATATCGGGCGTGCTCGGCATGCAAAGCGCGACTCCTCACATTACCATATCGCCTGACGCCAGAGCCAATTTTATTGCTTCTGTTATCGCTGAAGATAGAATTTAAGGGCATTAAGAGCTTTGCTGTGTTTTTTTGCGAATTCACGGAAATAGGGGTGCTGTTAAGGGCTGGTTTTCTAAAAACATTGGCTGTATACGGTCTTTTTAGTGTTCATACCTGAAAAAAAGCACGCTAGCTAACTGTCTGTCCATCGGGCACAGAAGTAGCGAGTAGAATAGTAAGGTTTCAATCATTAGACAAAACTTAAAATCAGTTTTTGCTCCTCAAGCAAATTATTCGCTGAGTTATGACCATTTTGACACCGCAACGCACATATTATATTATGTTTCTTTTTATTAGTTAAATTCATTTTTATAAGCTTTTTATTAACTTGTAATGTATGTATGTTTGTCCGGGTGGAATCTTGCAACTGAATTTTAAACATTCCCTTCAACCGATTGAGCTGAAATTTGGAATAAATATGTAACTTCGGTAACAATGCAATAATATGGTACCATGGAGGCGGTCTCATGATGGAGACGGATGCTAGGCAACGGAACTTCTTAATGGATTATAGTATGCTACTGGAGTTTGGGCTCATTTGTATCTGCTTGCAGTTCCGATTATTAATTTTATAAAAGCTTGTTTTGAAAAAGTAATATTTCAACAAAAAACTTATTATTTATTTTTTATGTTTTCTTTTCTTCGTGCTTTCTTTGGATATATATAAATTGTGTGTTCTATTGTATTGTATGTATGTGTTGTAATCTTTTTGTAAATAATAATAATAATTTTTAATAATAATTTTTGTCAGTGTGTGTTCGATATTACAAATAAACGTTATGTCAATCAATCAATCATTATTATATATAGAGGATTTATTTTATAAGTGTTAGGAACAACAATATTGGTCAAACTGGGTCATCTGTTATTGCTTTTAATAAAGTTTGTGACTTGCATTGAAAACTGACGCTTGAACAAGATTCTTAATGAGCCTGGGAATCCTAAAAGAGGTAATTCAGCTGACATACGTTGTAATGCAGAAATAATCTTACGCTCAATATTTTACAATCTCATTCCCTACTTCAGTATCAAAACAAACACCCTTTTGTTAGTAATAAATTAATAACTAGTGGTTCACCCCGAACTGAAATCTCGAGTCTCCCTTAAAAACATAAAATATATTATTTGTAATCTTTGATTATACAAAAAGGCTCCGATCTTCATGTCGAAGGAAAAATTGAACATACAAAAAACTATTAAAATAGTGCCACGAAATACAGAAACATCTAAAAATATCTACAGTTTCATTCAAATTATAGGTATCGGAAGTTCATGTAAATTGGTTACTCTTTTTTGGTGTAGAAATTGCAGTTATTCTGGATTTCAGACTTTTTCCTATATTTGTGTCACTAAAGCTAAACGTATGGCAAATTTCAGCTGTGTGGAGTCACTGGTGTACCCTGTGAATTTTGTCAAAGTTCAGTTTTTATTATGGCTAATGAAGATCTTTCGTTGCTTTCAGTGCCATTTTACTGAATAGTCCCATTTTGGTTTTTTTACCCCTCTTGATCCCTAATATCTCAACAACCCCTTATTTTTAGCTCATTTAGTCACCCCATAATTGTGGCATCACCACCTACCTATATACTAAATATCACGATGATCGGATAAACGCTTCGAAAGTTATCCTCGGGCAAACAAACATACATACAACGCCTATTTTCCCAAGTTGAGTAGAAGATCTCGCTTCGCTCGATCAAATTATATAGATTTAAGTAATTTACAGATAATAAAATTATTAGTTACAAACCTAATCAGTTCATTAAATAGAGTTAGTTGCACTTTGCAACAGAGGGAGATAAGATTAGATTAGGTAATGTCTTTATTGCACACAATTACAAATAAACAAATAAAAGAAAATACATTTTTAAATCATAGGTACAATAGGCCGCCTTATCGCTAAACGCGATCTTTTCCACATGATCTATGTGAACAAATATGGATGGCGGCGTAAATCAGATATTATTAGAACAAGAAGGTATACCAATAAAAAGCACATAATATAATATAATTATAAAATTACTTAAATATTATTCATTATTATAAACACGGGATTTATCACGTACCGTCTCATTGGTGCTTCGACCGACAATGTTTCGGTTCAATTCGTGAACCTTCATCAGGGTGAGTGCAATCCGCTGCGAATAACCGTGCGAGGCGAGAAGTTATTCCGAGAAGGTTCACGAATTGAACCGAAACATTGTCGGTCAAAACACCGATAAGATGGTGCGTGATAAATCCCGCATCTATAATAATGATTGAAACCAATCACGAAAGTTTTCTAAATATTAGTATTACGATGCAAAGTGCAAAAGTACAAAGTGCTTTCAAAATGAGAGGTACATCTCTCAGCAACAGTTTTCAGGATGCTGTTGTGACTGCCTTGCACTTTATTCATCAGAGATGCAATATTGCGGAAGATGACATGGAATCCATCAGTCCTGGTCCGCGAAACCATCTCTGTGGCATTACAAAATCGCGACAGACACCATTCATTAACGATCAATTTTGGAACGTCTTTCTGTGAGTTGACTTCAGCGCAATCTTGGTTGGAACGTATCTTAACTCATCATTCTGTTTATGACGGAGGCTCCTTTTTCAGAAACCAAGGCTAATGTAATAGGGTCGTGAAACAAATCAACATAAAAATCACAGTCTGAGTTAAAGTGTTTTAGTTGAATCAATAAACGGAAAACTTTAGTTAAAGAACTCCATACAGGTTTTAATCACTTCAGCTAGTTTTAAAAGCTACTGTTTTATAACGTTCTCGTGAAATCCAGTCCATCCAAAGGTTGTCTGGAAGATATCGCTTTCAGCGATAAGACCGTCACTTATATTCCGTGTTTCTTGTTATTTTTTTTATATTGTTTTATTTTATTTAAGTGTGATGTACAATAAAGCGTTATCTATCTACCTAGTCTACACAGAACTGTTCTAGAATTGTCATATTGTGTACAAATGCTTTGAGATACAATCTAGGTCTAAAAGTTGATAATTATATTGGTTATCTGTTTAATTGCATTCCGTTTTGTGTGACTTAAAAAATTAATTTGGTATTATTTGGTTGGATACGAAAATATATCGGTCACGGAAAATATTTAACTGCTCTTTGCATATTAGGTCTTGAAGTAGGACAGTTCATATCAAATACACATAATAGTTATTCACATACTAAGTCCGTACTAATATTATAAATTCGAAAGTAACTCTCTCTGTTCGTCTGTTACGTTTTCACGACTAAAGGCCTGGATTATGAGCTGGAGTTATACAAATATTTTTTTGTACCTTTCATTTGACATCCCATTTGACCTGATAGTTCCATTTTAATTTTTTTACCCATTTTGAACCCGAATATCTCAACAACCTCCCCACATTTTTAGTTCATTTAGTCACACTAAACTTGTGCCATTACTACTTACCTATGTATCAAAGTTCACGATGATCGGATCAACGCTTAGAAAGTTATCCTCGGACAAACAAATATACATACCATCCATCCAATTTGCCCAAGTTGATCTCGCTTCGCTCGATCAACTACAGCGTCACTATATCTCTTGGTTTTTTTTACTATTTCACACTTTTCAATTATTTTACTACTACAGAGTTTTTTGGCATAGTTGAAAACCTGAAACCATCAAATTCCATGGTAAGGCTTCCAACTTGATGGACGCGTTATGAGTTCCATACTTGTACAGTAGCGTGGCTAAAACAACCTCAATTCTAAATATTTCAAAACATACACAACCCAAGATTCAAACAGAATCCCAAAATGAATTTTCCAACCAAATATAACTCAAACCTGACAATCTAAACACACGGTCCATTAACGGCTTAGAATATGAAATATCAACATTTAAGACCAACTCGACAAATTTGGGACTTTATTAGTACCCTTTCTACCCAAAGCGCACGACTCTGAACCTTATTACAAAAGCACACGTGTCACCGTGAATGAAATCAGAATTGTTCATAGCGGTATATTTTTCGTTCTAAGTGCTGAAAACACGCTAAATATGTCTTATTGTTCTTGAAATAAGATTGAAAATGTGAATGGACTTGATTAATCCATCAGTTCTGTTCTGCTTAATAATATATGCAGTTTTACCGCATTTCAAAATGCCTTTGATTCGTCGAGAGAAGATAATGAATTGAGATTTCTAAGAATAATGTATGATACAGGGTGGTTATGAATATATATTTATATACCTATCTATATATTTACAATAACTACACATAGAAACAAAGTACCCGCAAGAAAAATAGGTTATTAAATTGGGGCCATATATGGCTCCATATGTATAACGTCCACGCTGTGGGTTTTATGAGAATGGTTGTAGTGAGATATTCTTGGAAAAAAATATGAAAGTTTGTGCGGTAAAAATGTCCACCCATTTGCTGCATTACTTGTGCGCTTGTATGCTTGACGGAGAATGTAAAATACGGCACTCATACACTAACTCGTTGTTTTCTGGCCTACATTTGGAACAGTTTATTTGAAACTTCTGTTCTATGTGTAGTTTTACTATGCGTAGGTATACATGAAAGAAACTCGCAGGAGAAAATACATAAGAATGTGTCTATCCTACGATTTTTCATAATTCAATGTTCTGATTGAACTTTCTAGTTAGGTTTATTAACCATTTATGTGACTTTTTTTAATATCTGTTGTCAAATACTAAGTCTTAAAGTCTCAAGATTACACAAAGTTCACGATTTTTTTACAAAAATATTTTTTTTACTATCAGGTTGTTCACTTTCACTTTTATAAGGTATCACGTTATACATAATTATGTGAAAACACCCTGTTTTATTCATAACAATGAGTTGTGTTTCCACAATTCTCGGCAGATACTGTCAAAGACGTCTATCTGTTTATGGGTATTGATTTAGAGCGACTGAGGATAACTTAAATATAATATTTCTGTATTCAAATAGACTGTCGCAATGGTGAACTAAGACGTAGGGGGGCTCTAATTATATTTCTATATCTGTGGTCTATTTTTCTATTCTTCTATTTTATATTTTCTTCACGTGCAACTGCCTCGGCGCTCAAAAATACACACAAATCAGTAGTGCTGCTGCGGCCGATTGCATGCAGCCGCGGCATTTGCAGTCGAATTAATTATGTTTTCGTGTCTCAATATGTAGATTTCCTCACAATACACTACATACATGTTTACTTCAAAATAACATATTTGCTGTCACTTCCAACCTGATCTTATTCATGAACCTTAGTTCCCGGCCTCATTATGTGAATTATGGATGAGTCGAGAGATGGCGTAACGACATGCAGATTAAGCCCGCAATATGCCGGCGCGGGGAGGGAGCGGATGTGTAAAAAGGTGGCTATGGTAATTTGCTGTTTTGAGATTTAAGTTGCAAGGTTTTTTTATTCACCAACCGGACCACCAGGCACGCCGCGGGGACGTCATTACGCCCTAGACCATTTTTTATGACGCGTGGTGCGCTCTCTTAGTGTAAACAAACGTCATTTGAGCCGAAGTATTTGAAAGAACCTAATAAGTATACATAACAATCATTGGGGGACCTACTCTGTGGTAATGTTAGGCCAAAAGTAGTCCGGCACACACGCCCGGCTCATTCCCATTTTAATTTAGCGGACGTGGGGATTTTCCGCGACCCAGACGGAGATTGCATAACGAACTTGACACCTTTTCGGTATCCTGGCCAGCGGAATCTCACGATTGCATAGAATGGAAAAAGGGAAAGGAGGCATTTGCCCTGCAGTGGGATCACAAGGGCTAGTTAGATTAGATTATACATAACGAATGACTGTTCTCAAGTGGACAAACCAGGCTCCAAAATACTGCAGTTTCTTTTTATCTAGACGCAAATACAGCGGTTTTATTTTAAAACTTGAGAGATAAATAAATAGCTAACCACTTTATTGAACATAACGTCCGCCCAAGGCTTCGCACGTATGTTTGAGATTATAATGTTAAATTGAATATTATTATATATATAGCTGGATTTTGTTACGTTTCAATTGCAGTATTATATTAATAATTGCAGTAACCTATTTATTAATTTTATACTGCAATAGTAACGTAACTAACCCCAGCTATATGTACTATAGTATTTAATTTAACATTATAATCTCATACACGCGTTGGTTAAAGATAAAAAAATATCCTCTTCCTGCGCAGTTCAGTAATAACTCCGGTTTGGTATATAAATGATGATTTCCACATCATGAATAAGAAAGGTTTAAAAAAATAAGACAAACACTAAAGAAATACTGACTGAATCGGTCGCGCGCGCAGTATCGACAGCATGCAATGACGAAACGTAAACAACCTCCGTTATAACTCTTTTAAAAATATGCGGAGGCGGAGGCGGAGGTAGAGGTACGATTTCTTGCGGAAGTTCCGCACTTGCGGAGGTGCAGGCGAGATTCCATTACAACCCTAATGTCGAGTATGAAAGATGTGCTCTTTGCTATGAGTTGTAGACAACAACAAACCGTGTATTAATATTATTTTACAGTAAATAATGCCCTATCCAAATTTCGTACATTCTAGCCCCGCCCATGTTTTCACTGTGTCTCCACATTAATTTATTCTACCTGCGATCCTTCTCGTTTGAGTTTCGACTTTGTACTGATTCTATATAATTACGAGCTACTAACTTATGTATGTGGGCTTGTTGCTAATTGAGACCAATTATTCAATGTTTGAGAACATTTCGCTCAAAGTTTTTTGTTTATTTGAGATAATTGTTTACAATTGTTTATTTATCTAAGATTCTGAAGTCAATGGGTCCAATTAGTACGTTGTTGTAAATTATATGTATAATCCGTACTAATATTATAAATTCGAAAGTAGCTCTGTCTGTTTGTTACGCTTTCGCGGCTAGATCGATTTGATGAAATTTGGTAGAGAGATGATTTTTGACTGGCATCGGGACATAGGCTACAATTTACCAGACTGATTTTTTATTGGCAATACACGCGTGCAGAGCCGCGGGCGGCAGCTAGTTGAATACATATTATTGAACAAATTTTAATTTAAAATAATTTATGGACAGGACAAGCTCACTAATTTCCGAGCAGATTGGACCATCTTAGCCTGAAAGAAGTGTCTGGATAGAATGGCGGAGGACTTTGCCCAGCAGTGGGAAAAGTGGGCTGATAAAATTAATAATATAATGGGTAGGTAAAGACATACTGCAATACTAGTAAACTAACTGTGTTTTTATAATAGTTTTTAATCCCATGTTTTTAATCCTCGACGCAAACACGGGTAGGACTAAAGGCTAGTATAGTTGTAAAATAGGTTTTTTTCAAAATAATTACCATATGATATTGATACGAAACCGGATGTGTATTTTAAATTAATGTCGTCTTAACAAAACAGGTCGTATAGTTTGACGGCTATGTCTGTTTGTCTGTCTGTGGCATTTCCCAAACGAAAGAACCTATCGAAAGCGATTTTTATAATAGAAATCTTTGAATATCATCATAACATTTTTTTTCAAAAACCTTTGCAGAATAAAGTTGGTTTCTCACGAGCTTACCGGGCGGAAAATCCCATGTTCTGGTAATTTCACGGACGATTCCGCCCTTCAGGCAAGAGCGGCAATGAGTTACGTTACAACTTCGCTATGGAAGCTTTAAAATCCTAGACGTAAGGTCTAAAATCCTAAAGTAAATGGTATGGTTTTAGAGACTGTATATGTAAGTCTTGGGTTCATTTATGTGATATTTTATGCCATGATTGTTTAAATTATAAATATTGTCATTCTTGTATTATATTATTATATAAATTATACAGGGTGTTTAGTAATAAACTGACAATATACAAGTGACTGTTTCTCAAAACATAAAAAATAACTTTTCGAAAAAAAAACTACTAGATATATTATAAAACTTTAAACAAAATTGACTAAGTTTAGGTGATTAATTTGATATAAAACTTACTGCCTACTCTTGCAATCGACACCCAAAAATAAAGGCCGATTTGATATCTCTTTCGGAAATGGCTGCGGGTTTTAGAAAGGAACAACAAGAGGTATCTTGAGACGTCACCAATAGAGTATCTGTGGTTAGATGGCAATAATTATGCAATACTCGTACCACAACATAAGTTTAATATAGTGATATTTACGCCTAGTAAGTTCAGTGGCGGATTTACCAGCAGGCTGAGTAGGCTTGAGCCTAGAGCGGTAGATTTTAGGGGCGGCAAATTTAGGAACGATATTTTTGTAAGATATATCTGTAAGGCGGTTTTCTGATGTTTTGCAGAAAGAAGTCTACAAGGCCTCTTTCCTACGACTTTTCCCTCTTCCCTTTCATTGTACATTCAAGCAACGGCACCACAAACTTCTATATTGTATGGTAAAACACCCAGTTCGCGGCTCTCCACCAATATACCTACCTATTACATTACCCCTTATAGTACATGATTGAGCTTTGATTAGCTCAGAAATATGCCAAAAAAAAATAACCTGTGCAATTTCAACTAAATTGTTGTATTGAAGGGCGGCAAAAATTATACAGCCTATACTTAGGAAATGTGTAAATCCACCACTGAGTAAGTTACGAAATAAAACGGTAAAAAACTAGATTTTTTTGTTTTATTTAATTGCAGATAAAGGTAGTTTAAAAATCGTAGTGAAATCATAAATTGATGATGAACCACGATTCATTTAAGGATTTCATACAGCAAGTAGCAGGTTACAATCAGAATTGCTAACACAGTGGTCTTTGTGTTGCATCCAAGATTCTCTTTGATGCTTTGACAGGATTACCGACTGCGTAGAATAGTCTAGATGCGGTCTTCGTTGTAGATGCGTAAGTCCATACTAATTGATCGAGCAAAGAGAGATCTCCAAATCAACTTGGGCGAATCGGAGTTGTATGTATTGTTACGAGATGAGGGTTCGGGATAAAATAATGGGAATCGATCGAACCAAAATAACACTTTTATTCAACACGATGACGATGAATACACGAACTTGGTCACACGTATCACAACACACTAATTCACATCACTGTTGCAGCACTTAAAGTCACCGAAATGTTCGCACGTATAGCTAAATCCAGACTGACTCGCGAGCACCTACTGTTCACGCGAGACCCTTCTCCACGTCAGTCCTCCAGGGCCTCGCTGAGACTCACTCACTGGCCATCTCTCCGGCCTATTTATATCGCGCACATTTCGATTGTTCGAGAACGATCTCGATCGTTCCAGGAAAGGGGTCGGTGTTTCGACAGAACGACCAATCCCCATTGTGCGCAACCGCAGACAATAACAACAATAACACAGCAAGACAAAAGCGTTTGAGAAGTTTCGATTATTACTCATTGTTTAACAGCCTCGGCGTAACAGTATGTTTGTTTGTCCAAGGATAATATTCGAAACGTTGATCTGATTATCGTGAAATTAAGGATATAGATAGCTAGTGATAGCAGAATCCTAGTGTGGCTAAATAAGCTAAAAATGTTGCGGGGTTGTGGAGATATTAGGGTTTAAGTGGGGTAAAAATAAGTCAAAGTGAGAACAGGTCAAGGTTCGTTTTATAAAAGGTCTATCAATACATTACGACACCGTTTTTATTTTTAGTTTAAACCTTGTAGTTTTTAGTTATTAGCCATAATAAAAACTTAACTTGATTGAAATTCTCAAAATACACTAGTGACCCCATAGTGCTGAAATTTGGTATGAGTGTAGCTTTATTACGATGTTTAAATATTATTTCTGTAACTTACTACATGTACATAATTATTATGTTGATCAATCAAACCATCTATAAAAATATTTCATAACAAACTGATTACCACAGCTGGCTATCAAAACTACTTTGCTCGTGACTATATGGTAGTGTAGTTATGCAATGTATTCAGTATTAATTTATTCACCATTTCATTACATTGCATAATATTGATATGTCAAAAATATATTACATACATAAGATAATAATAGTAATAATTAAATTACATTTATAAATACAAAATAAATAAAAATAAAATACATTTATTTCAGACAAACAGGGTCCATATTTTATTGTAGAATTATATGGTAGTATTATATGGTAGTATTATATGGTAGTATTATATAGTAGTAGTAGTAGTAGTAATATCATTTGTAGTACTACAACCAGAACAAAACCTTTCCCCTCCGTCGACCGAGACACTTCTCGGAGATCCGGATGACGATATTACCTCCGCTAACCCGGAGGAGATTTCAGAGTCATCTACATTAGACAGAGCAAACACTTTACAGATACACCGACCTCGCCGGCGAGGTCAACGAGTCCCTTCAGTCGCCGCCTATACCAGGTACAAAAATGTACCCGGGCGTTTCTTTCCTGTCCCCATCCTGGCAATGGCGCAAGCCAAGGTTCGTACCTAAGTGGTCCCCTTGCGCTAGTTGCCTCTTCAAAACTTACGGGGCTGAGCGCCATCTGCGCTCGCCAAATATTTGGCTAAACTGCAACCGCCTCAGAGGCCAATACCGTGAAAAGTCTCCTCGAGAAAAAAAAACAGAAAAACAAAAAATACAATAAAATATACAAAACAAAACACAGAACAAGAGTAACACAGAGACAACATACCTCACGAGTCATGTATGAGGGGCACACTAAAAGTTTCCGGAATCAATATTAAAAAAATATTATTAATCGTCAAAAATGAATTTATTGTTTCTCAAAATATTCTACCTTTGGGTCACCGAAGGACCAACCACGATTGAACCAATTTTGAAAACATTTGTGCCACTCCTCCGTGGATACATGTTTTTGATACTCTTCGACAGCCTCTTTTGGTGATGAAAACCGTTGATCGCGTAATTGGTTCTTGATTTTTAGGAACAGAAAAAGTCACATGATGCCAGGTCAGAACTATATGCTGGATGACTCATGAGTCGTACGTTTTTCGCCTTCAAAAACTTATTTGTCTGTTTAGCCGTTTAGGAACTTGCATTGTCGTGGTGCAAGATGAGACGGCGTTTACCGTTATTTTCACGGAGTTTGTCAATAATTTCCGGTACAAAAATGGTCGTGTACCAATCACTATTCACGGTACGACGATTTTCTAAAGCAACAGTAGCCACGTGTTCAGTTTTATTAATAAAAGAAGCAATAATCCGCTTCAAGGCCTTTTTCACGCGCACCACTTTGGTTGGTTTCGGCTCATCTCGAAAGACCCATACGCTCGATTGCTGCTTCGTTTTGGAATCATAGCTATAAATCCATGTTTCGTCACCTGTAACTATGTCCCACACCAAATTGAAAGCCCCTTCGTTGTATCTGGCAAGCATAGCATAGCACCAAGTGATGCGGTCCGTTTTTTGAGCATCAGTCAAATTGTGTGGGATCCATCGAGATGTGTATGTAGGATTGACTGTATTTAACCTATGCCTATGTCCAAAGATATCCAGATCTCATGGTAGGTCACATGCCTGTCTGTTTCGATCATACAGCGCACATCATCAATGTTTTTGTTGTTCACAGGGGTGCACGGGCGACCTTTACGAATTTCATCATGGAGATCGACATGACCGCGTTTGATTCTGCAAACCAGCTATAAATAGTCGTCTTGCATGGTGCTCATCGCCAAAAGCAGATTGAAGCCGAACGACGCTCTGCTGAGCTGTCAAATTACACTTAAAATTGTAAAAAATCATGCAACGAAAATTTTCTCGAGTTAAATCCATTTTATTGTAATCACGTAATTTTTAAAACGACGCTACAATGTGAAAACAATTGACAATCAGATGAAACAAATTTTATTCTACGGCTAAAGAGTTCCAATTTTAAATGTAGTAATAACTTTGTAAATATTGATGTGTATCATGCAATGCATGCAATTTATGCAGAGCATTGAAAAAAACAATTGGTTACAGCAGATACTACTCATATAGATCAGAAAATGAACATAAATGAAATGTAGCGAATAAATCCAACATTGTTTTTCATAAAACAATAACATTGTTCTGTTATAAAAATACTCGTTTTTGCTATCTAGGCGACATTGTTAATACTTATTAAATGAACTATATTTTTGATACAAATTTTAATTTACGTTTATTTTATTACAGGTAGTTTCCTAGTTATTTTTTATTATAAATTTTAACTAATTAGATTCTATCGGTTATCTTGTTCCCGTAGTAATACGGGAACTGATAGAATACACAAATACCTACTTTTTTATTATATATCTACATATAATGGCATAGAAAAAAAATTGTCTTGGAACAAATATCTTTTTTTTTATATAAATTATAGGCTAGCGTTTGACCACTATCTCGCCTGATGGTAAGCGATGATGCAGTCTACGATGGTACACGCCTGCCTAGAAGAAACCTATTCACTCGTGACTTGAAGATCCCTAGGTTGTAGTTATCAGGAAACACAGACTCAGGCAAGGCGTTCCACTCCTTGGCGGTGCGCATACTAAAGGTGGAAGAGTACCGCTTTGTGCGTATGAACGTATGTCTACCATGTAGCGGTGGCGCATCGCGGAGCGTCTGGTTGTCCGATCATAGATCTGAAGATCATGTAACATTTTGTTTCACTGCGGGAATCCTGCGCCAGTGATGTCGTCAAACGATTTAAATGTAGCTCGCGTACTCGAGATATTAGTTACATGTTGAGCTCACATTCGTAATGAAGAAGGGAAATAATCCAAGCTTGAAAATGACGTACCAGAAATAAAGAAATTTTACTGGAAAGGATTTTCCTTTCGACGCATAATGCCAAATTCAAAAGTTTTCCATGTCACCACAAAAAAATGTAAACACTGTTTAACGCCTGTTTAAAAATATCCTTACCAATTTTTGCTTAGGATGTTTCTTATACAGTTTTTAGCGCGTGTTTAACTTTTTTGTGGTATTATGTGATAGTGAAACAATACCTACTAGGTATAATCGGGGATAACGCCATAACGACAAAATGTCATTATGAACAACTTACTGACCCTGAACCCTGAACACACAAAAAGAAGTCAACTAATATATTATTAAAAATATGTTTTCTTCTACCATAACTGGTTATTCAAGTCTGGTTTCGTATGAGGCCGAAGAATAAGATCCTATCATTTGTTTTTTATTATTATTATTCACACATATTTATTTTAAAACTCGTTTATAAAAAATACATTTTTCTCTACAAAGTATTTTACAAAAAACAAACATAATAGTAAAAAATATATTTATAAACGGTAAACCACCGACCGCGATGCAAGGCCCAAGCGATCAGTGGCTAGGGCTGCAGAGAGAGGAACCTCCTCACTAAGCGTGCCGAGTCCAGGAGTACCGCCTACTGTACCTGACCCTTGATCCAACTTCCTAGCGAGAGCCTCTTAAGGTATTGGTCGAGGTTCTTCGCTTTCAGTCCGTTAACCGACAGTTGTGTCGGTGATAGTTGTATCAGAACGATAATAGTTGATTTCACATCCCACATGGCAGTAATCTCATGAGCCAAGTCAAGGTACTTGCTTAGCTTTTCCTTTTCGGCCTTCACGAGATTAGCATCATGTGAGATAGTAATATCAACAAATATCGCTCGGTGCTCCAACCGGTCTACCAGCACGATATCTGGCTTATTGGCAACAATAGTCCTGTCCGTGATGATAAACTGGTTCCACTAGAGCGTGGCACGGCCATTTTCAAGAACTGGCTCTGACACATATTTATAATATGGCACCTCAAGTCCATTATTATTATTATCAGCCTACTGTGTTCCACTGCTGGGCAAAGGTTTCACTTCATTTTTTCCAGAGACCTATTTCTGGTGCTAAGATGGTCCAGTCTGCTCGGGATTTGGTGAGCTCGTCCCTCCAACTTTTCTTTGGTTTGCCGCGACGTCTTCGGGCTGTGTCGGGGTTCCACTCGGTGGTGAGCTTAGCCCACTGATCACCCGACGTTTGTTTTTTGAAGTAAAACTTATTTAGGCGCGTTGGACATTTTTTGAGATGGGGAAAACCATTGAACTCACGATATTGTTACCATTACCGACACCTCTGTATATAAGTATCTCGTAAGTGTTCAAGATTGGCACTCCCGGATTGTTACTTTTCTTTATGCTCCTGTAATTTATCAGCCCTAGTTGTTGACACCGGGGCTAATTAGACTCTATTCTTCCGCAGAACGATTTTTTATAAGATTTTTTTTATACTGGACGTTGTTAAGTAGCAATTCGCACAATTACTTTAAAAAAAATGATTTTATTTGAAATAAGACTTAGAATTATTACAAGATACAGAGAACTGTCTAATTTGAAGTTGAACTGAACTGTCTGAATGCTGAGATTGAACTGAATTGTTCGAATGTTGAAATAGAACTGAATACATTTTCCAACTAACACAAGGTATTTATACTTTAGAGGATCGTGGGATCGCTAATCATAATTAGGGTAGATTCTTCGAACTATGAGCTGTTCACAATGCAATATGTCATAGGAATGGTATTTAGAAAGGGTCGTGAGATAGCTATACATGAGTAAGAGTTAAGTAAATGTTTCCAGAACCAATTAGTCATTCACAAAGTAATTTGGGAAAGAATCCACTTAGATTATTCATGTTAACTAATAAGTAAAGTATGTAACAATGATTAGTTATTCACAAAACAATTCGGGAAAGAACCAACTAGATTACTAATGCTTACTAATAGCTTAGGGTATGTGAGATTACAATATGTATTAATTGGTAAGGTATGTAACACCTCCCCCTTAGAATAAAGATTGGGCGTTATCGCCTGATCTTTGAGAGTTATGTGATGCTATTGAGTTGGCGTCGTCCTCGTCGTTCGTTACGCAGGAAGCTGATGTTATCTGATGCACGTGTCTCATCGGGATAGCGATTTGAGTGCGTTGTCTTCGGGAGTTGTCGAAGCAGTGGTTGAAGATCTGGATGCACCCACTTTCGTTTGATGATCTTGATTGGTATGAGATGTGGTGGAGCTTCAATTTTCTTTAATGTCTCGAAGCAGTCATCCATTCTTATATCGGGAATGATAACAGGATTCATCGTGTTCTTCTCGATTGATTAGAATGCTGAAAGCGTACTGTAGCCAGTATAGAGTTTACATCCTTGTGGCAGAGTGATAATGCCTGAGCCTTGAAGTTTATGATTTGAGACTTCATCACCGCAATGAAGGACGCAGTTTGTTTCAATGTTCAGGATGTAAAGCCATCTGTTGTGTTTCAGTGGTTGCAGTTGTCCAGCGAACTCGTTGACGCATAATATTGCCCACTAGGATCGATGGCCAAGTATATATGCTCGGGAAGGATTGTGGAGTGGAATGAGGAATTTGGATGGAATATATATGATACAGTGTTAGTGGATCATGACGAGAGGGAATTCTAAAATGTAGACTAGGCGATTTGAGTAGACATAAGCTGTCAAAGAAGAGGAATCCAGAATGGAATGTAAGTTGTTGATCGTTACTGAAGTGACTAACCTTTTGCTGGTTCTGATTTTGTTAGATTTTAGTAGTTCTTCGTATAATTTCTCGGAGTTGATAATTGAAGGATGAATTATATTAGATTTAGCAAAAAGAATACTAGAAAGACAATCGTCGATTTCGTTTTCTAAGCTAGTCACAAGCTCTAGGATTTGAAGGGAGATAGTCGAAATATCTTCGCTAACTTTGATATCGAAAATAAGGGTTTCTGTTTTGTTAAGGTACTTATTGAGACGATTTATATTTTCGTTTGTAATTTGTTCGTCAAAAGAAATCTTGATGATAGTTTCATTAAAGTTTTTTATAGTTGAAGATGTTATTTGTAGTTGCTTTTGCATGAGGTCGGTTAAATCTATTTCACTCTGTTCAAGTTGATTGATGCATTCGTCATAGCGTTTTGCGTCTTTCGCATCTGGCGTACCTATGAGCCATTTTAGAACAGAGCGAAGACTATCTAAGAGTTCTCTTTTAGCACGATAATTTTTTCCTAAGTACATATTGAGTTCTGCAAGTCTTAATTCGATTTTGTTTAATTTTACGTTAAGATAAGATTTTGTGGATTGGACGTTAGGATGATGTTGGAATTGAGCCGATGTTGTTTGAAAGTTATTGGAAAGGCGAATTGGGGAATAAAAACAATTAACGGGTTAGAATCGAATTAGAATTTAGTTTATTTTTGATTAAAAGTTTGATATAGTTAGTATATAATAATACAAATGATGAGTTTGATTGTGGAACAAGCATTGAAGTTGTAAATATAATTTAGATCTAGGAGATAAATATAGGATGTCGATAATAATGTATTAATATATTATATCTAAAACTATCTTATGTTAGCTAGCTTAGTTTGAATATGGACGCAAGCGATTGGCATGAACCAATTGATTTTTGCCTGCTTTCCTAATTGAATAATTTTCATTAAAACCTACGCGTACTACTTCGTAAGGACCGTCCCACTTGGAATCGAGATTATTTGGATTTGGGACCCTTAATATTACTTTATCTCCTATTTTATATTCGACAGTGTTTTTTATTTTACTATCGTAGCGCTCTTTAGCCTTTTCTTTCATGGTTTCTAAGTTTTTTAATGCGGCATCTCGAGAGGATCTAAGTCGTTCATTGAGATCTTTTAAGTAGTCGCATGCTGTGTAGTCAGAAATTGGTTTAAGAGAATAAAACGGACGAGGTTTATATCTAAAGAGGAGTTCGTGAGGCGTATAGCCAGTGGAAGTGTTAATTGAAGTATTATGACACATGATTGCAAAGGGAATGATTTGATCCCAATTCTTTAGTCGACGATTATGGTACATGCAAATGTGGTCCCGTAATGTGGCATGGAATCGCTCAAGGGCACCGTTAGTTTGAGGATGGTAAGCTGTATTAAAAGTATGATTAGAGCCGAAAAACTTAATGAGTTGTTTTATAACATTATTCATAAATTCTGTGCCTTGATCTGAGTGGAATCTTTTTGGGACACCGTAGTGTTGACAAAAGTGAAGTAGTTTTTGTGCTACAGTTATCGCTTCTTTATCTGGGATTGGATAAGCTTGAACATATCTCGTGAGGTCGTCTTGTAGAGTTAGAACATATTTATTGTTACTTTCGCTAATGTCTGAATATGAGACTAAATCCATCGAAACTCTTTCGAAAGGTTCAGTGGACTGAGAAGTTATAACCATAGGAGCTTGAAATGATTTTCTTTGAATTTTATTACGTTGGCATATAACGCAAGATTCTACATAAGTTTTTATATCGTTAGTCATTCCTTTCCAAAAGAATTTGTCTCTAATTTTCCTAGTAGTTTCGACTATACCTCGATGTCCTGAAAGAGGTTCATCGTGATAAATTTTCAGAATGTTAGGAATTTCTTCCGGTTTGGGATACTTAACTTTGTTTTCGCAAATTATAATTTCACAATCATAATAGCCAGGTATGTTGAAATACGGATTTGTTCATTTTTGGCCATTTTACATGTATGGTCATTTTTGAGATCAGGGACAAAAAGATGGGAAACAGTATGTCGTTGAAGACAAGAAAGTAGGGCTTTAAAATAGCTTTCTGAATCCCAAGGATCGAAGTGATTGGGCCTAGTGTGGCAAAATATGAGATTTTGTTTTTCGTTTGAAATTAGAAGATCTGCGTCATAAAGATTTTTGATTTTCTCTATGTAAGGTTCAACCCCGGAAAATAAGGTTAAGGCTTCTTTGGTTAGATCATTTTGATCCGAGAGTGTGCAAGACGTAGGAATAAACACATTTTTATGTCTAGAATCTAGTAATCGATCTGGTGAGAATTTGATTTTAGAGGATTCGAAACATTTGCGTTCTGTGTTATCTAAGCCAGCATAATGTTCGTAGTTGACTTGAAGATAGTCCTCTGATGGAGGTTTTTGAGGAGAGTTAGGTGGTGAGTCTGTTAGGTCAATGATGTTAGAATTCATAACAGGTGGGCGAGAAAGAGCATCTGCGCTGGTGTTCGTTTTACCTGACTTATGTTTCATTTCATAGTCGTACTCTTCAAGTTTCAGTCTCCAACGGACTAAACGACTACCTGGATCTTTGACATTCATAAGCCAAATAAGAGGTTTATGATCTGTTAGTATTTTAAACCTTCGACCAAAAAGATATGGTCGGAAATGCTTTGCTGCCCATACTATGGCTAGTAATTCGCGCTCTATAGTCGAATAATTCGATTCGGCTTTATTTAAAGTACGTGAGGCGTATGCGATTGGTAGGTCTTTACCGATTTCACCTTGAGAAAGGATTGCGCCGATTGCATATTTTGATGCGTCAGTCGTTAAGTTGAATTCTTTGCTAATATCAGGATATTGTAAGATGGGTGTTGTTGTAAGAATATCTTTACAGCTATCGAAAGCGCGTTGTTGTTCTTCACCGCAAATGAATGGAACATCTTTTTTAAGAAGGCTTGTCATTGGTTTAGTGAGTTTACTAAAGTTTGGAATGAACCTGCGGTAATAACCTGCAAGGCCTAGAAATGATTTGATATCTCTGCAAGATTTCGGGACAGGAAATTCTCTAACAGCTTTTACTTTGTCAGGATTAGAATAGAATAGAAGAATAGAATAGAAAAACGTTTATTTTGCATCACAAGTGTACAATGGCTTAGAAAAATGGGTATAAATTAATTAACAAATTTGTGAGCAAAAACGGTCACCACTCAGCATTGTGCTATAGTAGCATATTTATACTACTATAGCGCTGGTCTTCCGTGGTGCCATTTTTGTGTGTGCAGGGCAGCAACTGTGTTTACAATTACCTATCGATACACATTGCCAGTACATATAACCTTTCGGACTCGTTTAGGTACCTCCCTACTTACGAACTATTAAAACATACAAAACATGAAAATACACAATCATAAACAGTTAACAGACATAATTAAAATAGTTTTGAAAAATTAACAATTAAAAAAAATAAAAATATATAATACAGTAAACAGGCATAATAAAGAGAGCTTTGAAAATTATTATTAAATAATTAGAATTATATTGCTAGAAACCAGGCCCAGAACAACCACCTACGTGTGAAAACTTTTGAAAACTCAACAAGTACTTTTTTAAAGATTTTTTGAAAGACCAAACAGTATTAGAGTTCCTTATAGGAGGAGGCAGATTGTTCCAACATTTCGTGGCAGCATATCTGAAGCTGCCACGAAATGCAGCTGTTCTGTGTCTGGGACAAAGTAAACGGACAGCAAGACGCTTAAGACGGTCCGAAAAGTATAGCTTTTCGTATAAATATAATGGTTTCTGATTTCCAATAATGCCAAAGAGTAAAGTTGCAAAATGGAGAATTCGACGCGATGACATATTCATTAGTCCATTGGCATTTATGTACGGAGAAATGTGAGCTCGTCGCGGAATGGGAAAACAGAAACGCACACAAGCGTTCTGTAGGCGCTGAATAAGTTTTTTTGTACGACCTAGCAAACATTCTCCAAAAACGTTATCAGCGTAGCTAAGTTTAGATAAAATAAGTGAATCGCATAACTGGATTCGTAAATCGATGCTAAGATGTTCGCGCATCCTATACAAAACGGACAGCCGGTAAAAACAATTTTGAACTATTTGTAGAATATGTTTTTCGAAATGCAAAGAACTGTCCATAATGAGACCTAAATTTCTGGCTTCAGCAACTCGATCTATAGAAACTCCACCCACTAAAACTCTGGGATATTCGGCATTGATAGTTTTAATCTGACTTTTAGACCCAAGAATCAGATATTTGGACTTGTTAGGGTTTAAGACCAAGCTGTTTGATTTACACCAATCGATTATACGCTCAAGATCCTGATTTAACCTACCAATAGCAACATTAATTTTAGAAGGTTTGGAGGATATATATAGCTGAAGGTCATCAGCATAAAGCTGGTATTTACAATTTATAACTTTTGAAATTAAATCAGCGCAGAACAAAGAGTATAGGGCCGAGAATGGATCCCTGCGGAACTCCACGGTTCACGGGCAAAGTTGCTGAAAAAGAACTTAAACCAACTGAATTCCTAAGCTCTACTAATTGGGAGCGCTCTGTAAGGTAACTGGAGAACCATCTGATTGCAGTACTGTCAAAGCCATAATACGACAGTTTAGACAGTAAAAGCGAGGTATTTAACGTATCAAATGCTCGTGAAAAATCAAGGAGTGTTAAAATGGTTCCTTCGCCAACATCTTGAGCTGACAGAATGTCATCTACAACATCCATTAGAGCGGTTGCAGTACTGTGTCCTTTCCTGAAGCCTGATTGTTTTTTGGGTAAAATAAAGTAGTCTTCTAAATATCTATTAAGTTGCAGGCAAACTGCCTTTTCAACTATTTTTGACAGAAATGGTAATATACTAATTGGCCTTAGATCTTTGAGATTTGATGGATGGTTATTTTTGGGTATTGGTTTAACAATGGCCGTTTTCCAAGATGAAGGAAATGTTTCGGTTCTAATAGATGCGTTAACTATAGCCGTGATAATACCAAGTGTTTGTGGAAGGGTCAATAAAATAGATTAGGTTTTACACCTTCACTAAAAATTATGTGACCTAGGTAAGCTACTTCTTTCCTCATGAATTCGCATTTGTCTGGCTGTATCTTCAGACCGTGTTTTCTAAGGCGATTGAAGATTTCAGTGAGTTTTTGTTCGTGTTCTTGAAGACTGGAAGCAAAAATTACGATATCGTCTAGGTAAACGAAACATCGTTCACCTTGTAATCCATAGAGTACGCTATCCATAGCACGTTGGAATGTAGCTGGTGCGTTTTTTAATCCGAATGGCATTCTTAGGAATTCGTAATGACCGTAAGGTGTGTTAAAAGCTGTTTTTGGAACGTCTTTAGGGTCCATTTCAATCTGATGGAACCCTGAAGCTAGATCTAGTGTTGTGAAATAGATGGAGTGTCCTAGTTTGTCTAGAATGTCAGTTATGTTGGGTAAGGGATAGCTATCTCCTACTGTAATGTCGTTTAATTTGCGATAGTCGATAACTACGCGCCACTTTTGCTTTCCTGAGGCGTCTACCTTTTTTGGTACTACCCAAATAGGACTGTTCCAAGGTGAGGTACTAGGTTGAATTATGTTTAGGTCTAACATTGTTTGAACTTGTGTTTTGACCTCTTGTTGATGTACGAATGGGAACCTGTAAGTTTTCGTATGGATTGGTACATCTGAAGTTGTAGGAATCGAATGTTTAGTATGGTTTGTGAAAGTCAAAGGGTCACCTTCGGAATAGAATATGTCTGAGAATTCGCTGATAATTTGATTTAGAGAATCTCGTTCTTCAGTGTTTTGATGGTCTTGTCGGATGAGTTTATCAATCGATTGGTTATCGTTAACCATACTTGATAAATTTATTGGACACTTGAGCTCGTTAGTTAATTCGTCATCGTCTGTTATCGGTAAAGTTGCATGAATTTTGGGAATAGTTATGATTTTGTCATTATTACTGGAATTTACACAAGTTATTAGGAATTTGTTATTATTTACTGTCACAAATGCGTTGGGAATGGTGATATCTTCGGTTATTTGTTGTTTTTCAATGATGGCACATCCGTTTTGAATATCTTCGGTAAAACACGTGATAACGGTTTCTGAACGTTGGCCTATAAATTGTTTGTTTTTATCACCGTTTGGTTCCTTTTCATTGATATAGAATCGTCTATAAGAACGATCACGGATTCTCATTGATTTTGATTGGACGTAAATGTTGACATTGAATTTTGACATAAAGTCATTACCTAGAATACCATCGACTTGAATGTTTAGATTAGCTACTTGGAACTTGAATTTAGGGAGATTGTCTAGGGATATTTGAGCTGTGCCAAAGCTTTGAATTGAGGATTGGTTACTTGAAATACCTACGATTGATACGATGTTCGATACATCTAGAGGTGCCGTTCCTATCTTTGCCTTGTTTATGACTGAAATAGCGGCTCCTGTATCAACGAGTAGTATGACCGGTTTACCTTCGATATGGAATTGATAATGCAGAAGATTTTCTGGAGGCACATTGAGTGAGGAGATAGTAATGGTGTCTGGAGATTGGATGTTCTTCGATTTAGGTTTTGATTTAGATTTCGATTTAGATTTTGATTTCGATTTAGATTTTGATTTAGGATTTGATTTCGAGTTTGTGCTTGATTTAGCAGTTTGTATTGGCATTGATTTGGGATTTGGATTGGGACCGTCGGTTTGGGGCTGGTTACCCTGTCGGTTAGTCCTTGGATTTAGAATGGGACTGTCAGTTTGGGGCTGGTTACCGTGTCGGTTAGTCCTCGATTGAGTTAGATTTAGGAACTCTGTTTGAGTTGATTTGGTAGATTTAGAGTTAGGACATGATGTGTCATTGATTTTGGAGTTAGTCTTCGATTGAGTTGGATTTAGTGGTTCAGTTTGAGTGCTAGCATCACAAAATTGTCTCCGATAGACTGATCTGTTTTGTGACACCTTTGTGCAACTCTCGCTGAGAGGAAGCATGGTCGCTTGTCCCCGATGGACTGAATGAAGCGACTCGTGGTTCCTAGGACTTAGAGCTAGAGTTGATTTTGTTTTTAGATGTCTAATTGGAGTGCCTCCGCCTCGACATCCGTGTACTGGCTCAAGTTGAGGCTCGACATCTGTGGCTGGGCATTGAAGTAGCAAGTTGAAGCGGTTTCCAAGGAAATGCCCGTCTCCTCGGCCGCCTGTGAGTTTAAATTATTGACTCTAGCAGGAGGTGTTGGTCGTTGTTGTGGAACTGGTTGATTCGAGTTTAGAGTTTGTTTAAAACTGTTATTCAACTACTGCAAGCTACCGGGACATCTAATTACAGAGTGCCGGAAACGCGCTTCCGGCACTCTGTAATTAGATGTCCCGGTAGCTTGCAGTAGTTGCAGACTTTCATGGGATTGCGAGGCTGTTGCGGGATATTATTTTTATTTGGAACTTGCCTAGCGTCATTTGTACGTATGTACGTGTTAGAGCGTGAGTTGAATGATGGGGCACTGTTTTTATAAAGATTTTGCCTGGCGCTATTCATATTTCGTATTTTTTCTTCTTGAATAGCGATGTTTCCTGCTTCGGTGAGGTTGGCTATTGATCAAACCCGAAGCATCATACCTATATCTGAGCTTAAGCCGTTTACAAAGACGTTAAGTGCTGTCTCTTCAGTTGTGGCAACGCGACCTGGTAATGTTTCGTCATTAATCTCGGTTGTTAGTTTTTCAATGAGTTTGCTCCTACTCAGATCAACTCTATGAAAATAGTCAGTGATGGACTCACTGGGCTTTTGAAATAATGACTGTAGCTCCAGTTGAAGATGTCCTAGAGTCTTTGTCTGGTAATATTTTTGAATAAGGAAACCTTTTAGGTCGTACCAAGTTGCAAATTGTTTTATGTAAACGTCTGATGACCCTGGCCCCGTGATTTTATTTAATGTATACGGCAAAAGTATTTGCTCCTGGGTAGATGACGCGAGTTTAAAAGCTGCATCGCATGATCGAATGAAGCGATACACTTGCGGAGTTTTTATAGTGTCAAATTCTGGTATTAATTGAAATAATGTTCTGAGATCGACCTCCATGCTTGATTCAGTTTTCAATGTTTTAGATTCGATAGACATGGTAATTTGGAGTAGTTTTAAAATCAATAGAGTTAGATGAATGATCTAGAATTAGGAGTTAGGTAAAGATTTAGGATTTAAGGATTTAGGATTTAGAGCATATAGTAATTGAGCCACTTACCACAGTAACAATATAAATGCTTGGATGCACATCGCCGTCGTCAGGTTCGGCAGGGAAGATTTTAACCCTTCAGGTACCGTAGAAACGTTATCCCCGTCTAATTACGCGACTTGCGAATCCTCTACCGGCTGCGCCAAAATGTTAAGTAGCAATTCGCACTAAACTTAAAAAAAAAATATTTTATTTGAAATAAGACTTAGAATTATTACAAGATACAGAGAACTGTCTAATTTGAAGTTGAACTGAACTGTCTGAATGCTGAGATTGAACTGAATTGTTCGAATGTTGAAATAGAACTGAATACATTTTCCAACTAACACAAGGTATTTATACTTTAGAGGATCGTGGGATCGCTAATCATAATTAGGGTAGGTTCTTCGAACTATGAGCTGTTCACAATGCAATTTGTCATAGGAATGGTATTTAGAAAGGGTCGTGAGATAGCTATACATGAGTAAGAGTTAAGTAAATGTTTCCAGAACCAATTAGTCATTCACAAAGTAATTTGGGAAAGAATCCACTTAGATTATTCATGTTAACTAATAAGTAAAGTATGTAACAATGATTAGTTATTCACAAAACCATTCGGGAAAGAACCAACTAGATTACTAATGCTTACTAATAGCTTAGGGTATGTGAGATTACAATGTGTATTAATTGGTAAGGTATGTAACAACGTTTTAGGAAACTGAACCTTGTGGGACTAGATGTAATAGAAATTGGACTCTTTAGCATACTAGAGTCTTTTAGGATACTAGTCATTGTCAGCATGACCGAATCCTGCTAACCCGGCTTTACGTTAAAAAAGTTTCGTATCATTTCCAGTAGATCTCAGATCTTTTGGCCTATCCAGAAGCGTTTAGCAGGTGTGTGTAATAGCTACTTTAATAGCCGCGATATTATTTCGTCATATTATAATGGTGCTTAAGTTATGTTATTAGAGCTGAGATTCCTATCTTCACAAGAAAATTTGGGAAGATTGCTTTTTACGTGGTTTTCAAAAGTTTTAATGTCTGTTTGGCACAGAGACGTGATTTCTTATTATAAGCCATATAAGGCATGTAAATGATTGTTACTTTTAATTCATTTTAAATTCGTGATATGAATAATGCTTTTTTCTGCTATTTCCCTTACTTTCTTAAAATTCGTACCTACTTTAAAAAAATGCTGTTTTTAATAATTCTCCATAGGTGACAAATTTCTTAATGTCGGGCGATCCGATCTTGTGCGGCCTGCACCTAACGGCTCCCACGGCTTCCAGTAATCTTTATCTGGTCATGTATCTATTTGGGGGGGAGGGGGCTTTCCAGGTGTGATCTTCACTCAAAAACTGTTCTGTCTGTCTGTAATCCATTTGCTTACAATAAATAATTTTGACCACTGTGCACATACATAATTTCACAGCAAAATAACAACAGAACTTGTTCAAAACATCTGAAATCAAGTGTCTTATCTTCAATGCAAAATGAAAACATAAACCGAACAAAATACGCAAATATTAGACAATATTGCACTTTAATCTCCTAGAAATACAGTTTAAAAAGCATGTTTAAACGAATGAAATCATTTGATAACTAGCAGTGCAGTTTTGAGTTTTCATTTCTTTGGAATAGGGTTGAAAATGTTTTGTAAGGTAGTTCTCATCTTTAAACAGTAACGTTGCAAGATGCAATTTCAAGTGTATTCAAGAAGTAAAAGCAGAGATTGCTGAAGAAAATTTAAATTGAATATTTACAAGCAACATAGTGTTTTTGTGAAATACCTAGTTATTGTGAAAAACAACAATAGCTTTTTCAGAACATATTTTGCAAAATCTATATGAGAAATACTTTTTACTCCTTTTTATGTTTATTGCGCTTTAGCATTGTTAAGTTAAAGTTTATCACGTAAATTTTGTAATTACCAAAAAATTAAGGTGCCCTACGATGTACTGCCCTGCGTCCATCAACTTGAGGCATACAGGTGTAAAGCCTCATGTGGCTGTAGTTGCACCGATAACCATACACTTTCAGATGAACGGACTTTAAATTACACATGATATATTAATATGTCCTAACCTACGGTGCGCAGACATGGTCGCTGACCTAGTCACAGAAGTCCAAACTCAAGATTTGCCAGAGGGTAATGGAACGCAGCGGTCTCGGATTCAAACATTTTGATCGAGTAGGAAACACCACGCTGCGTTCGTTGACATGCATTGCCGTTGTTGGAGAAAAGACAGCTAGACTAAAATGGGACTGGGCGGGTCACATTTAGCAGAATGCACCCCGATAGGTGGGCTAATCTAGCTATAACCTGGAGCCCTGATGGAAGACGCGGTCGGGGTCGGCCAAAAAAGCGTTGTCGAGACGATCTTGTTGCCTTCGAGCAGGAGTGGTGGAGTGTCGCACAGGATAGAGATAGATGGAAGGACCTTTGCCCAGCAGTGGGACAATATAGATTGCAAAAAAAAATGTATATAAAAAAGTTTATTTTATTTTAAGGCATGTAAAAAAAATGGTTTTTTATCGTGAGTCCTACTTTTGTCGATAAGTTTCGTGATAATTAATGTTTAAACGTAGGTATTCCAAGATTCATCCAAACCAAATCTCGTTTCAAAAACCACAATCAAATTCAGAAACTTATTAAAGCAATTCCCAAAATTATTCCAAAATATCCTACTAAAAGTATAACAGGATCTCAAAGGGCTATGTAATAGCCTAATTAAATTTAATTAGGGTAACCCGGTGCGATATGAACCTTAAGTGACGTCATTATACGACTTTACATGACGTCATATTTGGAATGAGTTCGGAATTTGGGAGCTCTTTGAAGTTAGAACTTTTGTTGAGTTTTGGAGATAGTCTCCGTTGATGGTCTCCTAGGGACTCCGATTTTCGATATTCAGGTTATACATAGTTTCCAATCCTAAAACCAATGTATAGCAATACAAATATTATAAATTCAAAAGTAACTCTGCCCTCTGTCTGTTGGGTATGTTTGTTACCATTTCACAATTAAACGGCTGGACCGATTTCGATTAAATATAATAGAATAGAAAAACGTTTATTTAGCGCCACAAGTATCACAGTTTAGATAAATGAGTATAAATTATATATCCAATTTTGGGAGCAAGAACGGTCGCCACTCAGCATTGTGCTATAGTAGCATATTTATATAATTATAGCTGTATATATTTATATTATATTTATACCACTATAACACAAAATTTGTTATATAAATAGATTACGATAGATCTAATAAATACTTACGCTACTTTTAACCCGACTGCGCAGGAGGGTAATGTTTTTATTGAAGAACCACGCGTGGGAAGCCACGGGTGGGTAAGCAAGTAATTGTAAATAATTACATTAATGCTGTACATTTCACACAGCGCGCTATCTAGCCCCAAATTAAGAAGAGCTTATTAATAAATTATCACACTTTATCTGAGTCTGTGTTTCCTGATAAAAACAAACCTAGGTGTTTTCAAGTTGTGAGTGAACAGATTTTTTCTAGGGCGAGTGTGTTACATAATAGACTGCATCATCGCTTATAATCAAGATCGAGGTTAAACGTGAGCTTATCCATACTAATATTGTAAATTCTAAAGTATCTCTGTGTGTCTGTTTTTAAGGTACCTCAAAAGGAAAAAACGGAACCCTTACAGGATCGCTTTGTTGTCCGTCTCTCTGTTTGTCTTTCAAGACCCTTTATATCGGGAACGCGTGTAGGTATCGTGTTGAAATTAAAACCATATACTTAAGTCTACAGTCCCTTGAAGCTGTGAAAAAATCAAACATCTAAGTTGACGTTAAAAAAAGATTTGGCCGTTTATGTCGCAAAAAACGAATATTACGACGCTCTCAAGGGAATCAAAATTTATAGGCCGTTGACCTAGAACTATGAAATTTGGCAAGTAAATTGTCTGTCTTGTAGTACAGGGAAACATTTGAAAACTATTAATTTGTAATTAAATCATAAGAATTAAAGTCTTTAATCTGAATTTCGGGAAAAGCTGGGAAAAAACTGCGAGACTCGATTCTTGAACTATATTATTTATAGTATGTACCTACAAATTTGTACGGAACCCTCGGTGGTTGAAACCGACTCGCAATTCTCGGGTTTTAACGTTTTCACGACTAAACGGCTTGACCAACTTCGATGAAATTTGGTATACAAATAGACTATGACCAGGCTTGAGACATAGCCTACTATTTACCCGATTACGCAGGAGGGTAATGTTTTTATTATAAACCACGTGCAAAACTGCGGGCGGCAGCTTTAAATTTATAGAAAAACAAGGGTAAAACACAGTGGTCATTATTCTCAAAGTTCAATACCCTATCAAACAATACGCATGCCAGAAACAGAACTATTATCATGCTAAAAATGCTTTAAAAATAGCGTGAAATATTCGCATGCAGCCGAAACACAATGGGTTTTGTTTTCATAATAAAAATACTAAAAAGTTTGCAACCAGCCTCCCGATTCCACCAGTAAAATGGCAATGGAGACAGTCCACTATCAGACAAACACACGTAATGAAAAGTACCAAACGATTTGTTTCAACTTTCATTGTTAGCACAAGTAGGAGTGGAACTTACTTCTGGCAACTGTTTTTGCGGACTATTATCACAATAATATTATAAATGCGAAAGTTTGGATGTTTGTTTGTCACTCAATCCCATTGTAACGGCTAAACCGATTTTGATGAAATTTGGTATATAGACAAATTATAACCTGGATTAAAACATAGGCTACTTTATATTGACAAAACACGCGTGCAAAGCCGCTGGCGGAAGCTAGTAATAATAATAAATCTTTATTACAGGCAACAATAAAGAAATACAAGATGTTATAACTTAATTCCGGCTGAGACACAGGAGGTAGCGGGTTCGATCCCCGCCGCGGAACAAATGTTTTCATGATCTACAGATATTTGTTCCGTGTCTGGGTGTTTTTCTATATATATATTATGAGTATGTATTCACAAAAAAAAGAATATAAGCATTCTATCAGTTATCTGGTTCCCATAGCTCTGCTGAGTTTGGGGCTAGATAGCGCTGTGTGAAATGTCCAGCAATATTTATTATAGTATTTATTTATTTTTATTTGATAATATGTGCAGAGTGAAAGGGTTCCTTCTAGGAAAGCGTGCTCTATCTTCTACCACACCACACTTACCATCAGATGAGTCAAGCGCTTGACTAGCACTTATAAAACAATTCAAAATAATCCTCCATTATAAACGACATTGGTTTTCACATAAGCACTGTGTATTATTTCAAATACCGTGACCAAGAAAGTGGATTTAAAATTATGTTACGGAATTTGGCTACGTATGCTACTAACTAAAATTAACTGAGAACTATCTGCAAACATAATTTCTCAAACCCAAAACTTTAATATTACAAGTTATTAATTATAAGCTCAATAAAATGATAACTGTCCCAAATCTTTACGTGCGTCTAAATACAAATAAAAAATTGGCTCATTAGAAATGCATTCCATAATTTTATTTGAAAGAATATTTTAATTTGAAGACATGAAAATGTATGTGATAAATTATATAAATGTTTAAATTATTATTAGTTAGATAATTATGTAAATCATGTTTTTGAAGTTATATTTCTTCAGCGCGTTTGGAAAAAAATATGAGAGTTAAACTTTTACTATGCGCGCGCACACCAAAAACAAAACCACAGCCAAAAAGTGACATGATGAAGTTAGCTGATAACTGTCTTTCAAGTTTCCGTGAAAACTTATATCTGTATTCAAAGTAGTTTGCTTTCAAATTATTTATGGTAGTGAATGATAGGCCAGTGTACAAATTTGTGATTAAAGTGACTTTTACCATATAAAAACTGTTTAAGTGCATTTATAGATTTGACGTTAATTGTCGGTATGTATGTATTCTTTTTATTTATAATTATTTATCATTCCTTTTATAAATAAAGAGTTGTGGATGAAATCTTTAGCTATTTTTGTTCTGTTGCGCCAAAGAAGTATAACTTCTTACTTGCGTACATATGTACGTACACACATACGTTTTTTTTTGTATAGTGACATTTCTATTACTTATCCGAACAGGGTGGAATGTATGACTTTCTGTATGTTTATGACATCTACCTATGTACAACCTGTCATTCTTGCAATAAAAATTGCTTATAAAATATTTGATGAATGAAACAATGAAAACACTTTATTATACCTACCCCATAAAAGAAAAAAAAACATTATAATTTACAAATCAACAAATACAATGGTTGTATTTGATTTGACATAAAAATCTTTAAGCTAATCCCTCTTTTCTCATCAGTGGCTAAGCAAGACCATTTCGTTAGTGCAATAAAGGGCAGTTTTGCAACTGATGTCCATTGTATTGTGCACAAAAGGTTTGCGTGTGATGTGCTCATGACTCGCATGCACAGTTTAAAGACTTATATACACACACTAGCAGACTTTTAACCCCTAGCAAAAAAGAAGTAGTTATATCAAAAGATTCAAAAGAAAATTAACTCAAGTTCTTTAGAGCTTTACCGGATGTTTTTCTATTTCACCACTGATCTTCAATTCTTTGCGAAATCCTTCCTAACAGTTTTTGCACAAGACTTAGGAAGTTGCTTGATGAAGATTTTTTCAAAAAGGGTTCGTTGTTTTTCCAATTATAAGGTTAGATATCAAAACTATTTAACCCTACAGTGGTCGCGTACTAAAACCTGACCTGTTTGGTCGCGTGGAGTACTATTGTATGCCATTTATAAATTCAAATAAAAATACATTTGAGCTTCAACTATGTTTAATTCTTATTGTAATAGTGTTATTAAGTATTGTTGTATTAAAAGCAATCAATAAAAACGAATCACAACCTCTGAATATAATAAAAATCAACAAAACAAAAAAAACCTCTAAAATGGCACAAAAAATCAAAAATACTAATTAATGTTTTCTAAACAAGACAGGCAAACAACCTTCGAACGATCGCCACAAATAAACTTTTTGCACGTGTTGCATAGTTTTCGAGTGCTTTTATTGCGGCTTCTTCCGCAGTTGTGGCAGCGATCTATGGATCGAGTTGGTGTCTGTGCTGACGTTGTCGCTGTGGTTTCTGGATAATTACAAGAAAATCTCGCGCGCAGCACTGAGTGCGTTTATCAATTATTTAACTTAAAGTACCTAGAAGCGCTCGTAATTTACGTTAGCGGTTTTTGAGAATTTTACAATTCCGTAAGTGTGGATTACATAGGTAATCCACGCGACCACTCTAGGGTTAATGCACTATTAAAATAATACATATGCGTACTTAATGCTAATTAGCATCAGTTAATTTTATAATTTAAATAAATTAATTTATATCGATAATCGACTGAATGGTGGCCGTGGAGCGGGTATAGAAGGGCAGGACGTCCGGCAGCGAGATGGGTGGACGACATTGTAAAGGTCGCGGGTAGTCAGTGGGTGAGGCTAGCGCAGGATCGTGGTGGATGGGCAGAGTAATAGTTTCCCTGCCAAACAGGGGACCTTTAGGGTCCGTGGGTACTCGGAGTGAGGGCTCTGGCCAACCCGGATAGCGGACTCAGGGAGGGCAGCCGCACAATGCGGCATGTGCTGCTGTGACAGTGATAGTGATAATATTGAAACATATTAATTATAAGTTAACCATCTTTGTACTTACAGTCAGCTAATAAAATGATTAGAATTGAATTGAAAAATAATCAAAAGGAAAGAAGCAGTGGTCACTAAATTGAGAAATAATTAATAATTCAGTTTAGCAGTAATATTAAGAAACTAATGTTTATTAAATTGAAAAATAACAAAGAATAAAAAGTTTAACAGCAGTACAAAGTCATCATCATCATCATCATATCAAGAAGTCCACTGCTGAACTTAGGCCTCCCCCAAATTTTCAAAGCGATCGATCTTATGCGTTCTGAACCCAATGGCTCCCAGTAACCTTTATCTGGTCGTATTTTCATCTAGTGGGGGGCCATCCAACGCTGAGCTTATGCAATTTTTTTTGCCATTGTTTCAATAAAATGTAGATGAAAATGCAAAAGACAAAATAAATTACTAAATTATCCATGCAAAAAGTAACGGGAAAGAAATGGCCTGCAAAATTATTTCGCTTTTAACGGTGTGAATAAACATAAAAAGTAATTTAATTGCCAACAGACAGGCAGCTCTGCGTTTAATATGCTCAAATGACAAACAGACGTTGAAGTTTATGTAGTGTGTGTATATCAGTGAGCTACGAATAAAGGCCGACTCTTTTCTAACTGGCCGTACTTAAGTTGGCTACTTAACAACAAAATATGAGTTAGTGTATTCGGTCAGGCACCACAAACAAACAAAAATGTATGAACGGTACATATCCTTGACGGGTTTCAAATTTAAAATAGACTCTTTTACCCGCCAATGGTGCCGTATTTAGGCTCAAAAAGGAGGCTGTGCAAAAAATAAGTGTAACACAGAGAGCCATGGAGCGCGCCATGCTCGGCATCACACTCTTAGATCGAGTTCCAGGTACCGAAATTCGTAAGCAGACTAAAGTATAAGACGTCATCAACCGAATATTTGGGCTCAAGTGGAGTTCGGCAGGACGCTTGGCCAGACATAGTGATGACAGGTGGACTAAGACACTAACAGAGTGGAAGCCGAGAACTGGGCATCGAAATAGGGGACGTCCACCAGCGAAATGGGTCGACGACATCAATAAGACCGTGGGTCATACGTGGTTCAGACTGGCAAAGGATCAGAAAGAATGGCTCAGAGAGGCCTATACCCAGCAGTGGGTCGACACGGGCTGAGAATGATGATGATGATGGAGCCGCATTTGTTGAGAGACCGGGTGGTTCGAAAAAGTCGAATAACTTTTTTACCCGCCCGCAATTTTAGTTGTGATAGCGTGTACTTTCCTCATTTTGCGTCCCCCACCGTTAGAATAGAATAAAAATTTATTTGCGACATCACAGTAAATACACAAAAAAAAAGTACTAAACTAAACAATCTACTGTCATAAGTTAGCCACACCCTGCGCGCGAGTCTTGGAGTTTTGGCTCCTACCCAATATTTGATTGAGCGAAGCGAGATCTCCAAATCAACTTGGGCAAATCGGCGTTGTATGTATATGTATGTAAGGATGTATGTATGTTTGTTTGTCCGAGGATAACTTTCGAAGCGTTAATACGATCATCGTGAAATTTGATATATAGGTAGGTAGTGTTGGCTAAATCCTGGTGTGACTAAATGAGCTAAAAATATGGGGGGTTGTTGAGATATTTGGGGTTCGTGAGGGATAAAAAAAAACAAAAGGAGACTATTAGGCTAATTAATGAAAGGTCTTTATTCATAGACATATATTCTACCGATAGACAAGAACATTCTTGAAAAAAGTTTGTTCAAATGCTGGTGAGTTAGAACTAAAGTTCGCTGCAGCGCTAAACATTATATAAGTGATCTAACCAAACTATTAAAACCTGCAGCGCTAGATCGTTTATAGAGTTTAGTTTACTCGGGACCAAAATGTTGTAAGCGCCATGATATTCATGGCGCTTACGCATTCCGTTCAACATAGTGTAACAAACTGTCGTCCCTATAGATTTTACACCACAGACGTGACACAGCTTTTGTACCTACAAAATTTAATTAGAATTCATACTCTATTTCAGAATGTATAATAATAATGTAATAATTGAAAATATGGTAAAGTAGAACAGTAAAATAAAATGAATTGTTATGCGTTTATTTAAGCTCAAGTCCGTTAACAATAGTTTGAAATTAAACTGTCACCTGATGATTCACTGACACTTCTTGGTGTATTTTTGCAGCATCGAATTACGCACATCGTCATATTTTCTGACCTTTGACAGATATTATATACTAAAAAGAAAGAACATAAAATAAATATTAAAAAGTATCAAACTGGCTAGAAACCATTTACATAAACAAATTAAAATACTTTCTAAAAACACCACGTCGAATCCGTGTTCAGTCGCATATTTTTACCTACAACCGGTGTTGTAGTGGAATATCTGCATAGTTTAGTCTATGATTTTAGATAGCATGGTATTAAAATAAACAATTTCTTTTTCTAATGTGGTATTACGATATTATTACCCATTTATTCACTTGAACAACCAATAATTTTACTTACGTGACAACTGAATGGTTATTTATATTATACTTTATGTATTTCATACTTTGATTCGAATTCTCGTACTAATAGTGCCGCTCCTTACGCGTCCAAACTGCGTGAATGTCGAAGCCGCACTAAAATAAGGTGTACGGATTGCAGTACAGTTCACTGGTACAGAGTGAGTGTTCGGATCGCGATATCTAGTGCGTAGTACATATATATCGATGTCTTAATTACTACTTTTCGACCCCGTTTTTATTTTTAGTTTAATCCTTGTGGTTTTTGAATTATTAGCATAATAAAAACTGAACTTTGACGAAATTCACAGGGTACACCACTGAGCTGAAATTTGGTATTCGTATAGCTTTAGTGACACAAATATAAGGAAAAGTCTGAAATCTAGAATAACTGCAATTTCTACCCCTAAAATGAGTAACCAATTAACATGAACTCCCGTTTTTTACTTTTTGCTTTATAAGGTAGGTACGAAACCCTAAAAAACAGTGTACTGAAGGATAAACTCCAAAATTCCAGAATTTTAGTTATCCTCGCGTTGGCTCAGACTGTTATAATTACTTTATGTTTTGGGCGAAACTTGCGTCTCCTGTAATCGACTTGGATAGTTTATTTTCACGCCAATAGTTTTCTCATTTGCAACGCGATGATTAAGCCGAGGAAGAGTTATCAAAACTCACGTAGTAATCGAGAGAGATATAAGATAAGGGTGTATTCTTAAAGAAGGTATTTCTGTCGCTTAGTCGAAAATAAATATCTTAAGAAAACCTAACAGCAGCGTTTTTCCTATGAATCTGTGAAGAACGACTAATAAACAAGCTATGCTACGCTATCCTGTGGTATGCTGCGCTAAGCAACACTACACTGTGCTACACTGTGCTATGCTATTCTATGCTGTGCTGTTCTATGCTGTGCTGTGCTATGCTATGCTGTGATATATTTATTCAGTTTGCTCTTCATATATTATAATGAGAAAACAAACAAAAACGTTATGCGCTGTGGTTTGTATTGTTGCGCTTTTTTATACACTTGAACAGTGCCCAGCGCATAATAGCTCTTCGCTTTCATCATCATTCATTTGTCATCCTAATACTCTTTCTTGTAGAGACCAAGCATTTTACAGGATTTACATACTTTAGATCTCATTAATATAAATCACGAAAGTTTTCTATGTAAAAATGACTTGTTGGTTTTAGGACCCGAACCAAAGGTTGCTCGGTTGGACCTAACAACCTGTCGTAAGCCGAATCGGTGACCGACGAAATTAGAGACGTGATCGATGAAACGGCTAAATAACTATTGATACAACGTGAATGCAGGCTTACTCTGTCAGGCAGTGCCAAAGCGATCCAACTTAGATTAGTTGGTCTGTTTGCTTCCTTCCCTAGTAATTAATGTAACGTTTCCGAGCAACGCGTTAATATTATATTGCTCCATTAGGACTTTAGTTTACACAAGACACATTGATAGATGGTAGGTAGACCTATATATCTGCTTCGGTAATTCAAATGAGGGGTTTTCACAGCCACATTTTTGTTCTCACGTTCACACATGCTCTGAATAACAAAGGAAAGTGAATTGTCAATGTCAATTGTCGTATCAACATTGTTTTCCAAGAACTTGAAATAAATAACCAAACATTTTTGTTTGTTTTTCTGACGAAATGAGATTGTTTTAGACAAATTTTGATATTGTGGCTCTAAGATTTGGGTATATAAACCATATTTTTTGGCGGCGCATCTTCATACAGCGCCGTATATATAGATAGATAGATAATTCTTTATTGTTACATCAAATTACAATAACTTAACGAGTGACATTTAAACACATAACTAATAAATACCATTTTTTAAAACAAAAAAATCCGAAAAAGCATCAAAAGTACTGATTTCACACTAAATTTGAATTCCAAAAAATACTGAATTTGCAAAATTTTTAGATATACCCTAATGCAAACTGTTTTTCTACGTGATGGTCAAATATTTTGAAAGCATACCTAATAATGTTTTACTTACCACAAAAATCGAAACCCTCATTTATTAGAACCAAGCACCTAATAAACTTGTAAGAACATCTGTTTTTATTAACCTAGATTGACGGTGTTCGGGTCCGTGCGTTTTTTTTGATCTGCCACATTTTTTATTATTCTAATCTAACCTATTAAATCTTGATATTTATTTGTACTTCTGGTAGGTTAGGTAGGTATGTAGGTACTTGCTTAAACGTTATTCGCTAAGCATCTTGGTTTGTTCCAGTGGTTTACATAGAATTAAAGCTTAATTCAGTGCAAAAAAGATGGTATTCGTTTCTTGCGGCTAATCCCATTAGTAAAAGCAGAACAGACGTATTAGTATCGCGCGGCGCCAAGATTAAATATTGGGGGGTGGTAAGGGTGTTTCTACGGCTGGGTACTACACGACCCAGGGTGCTTCCACCGGGATGAGTTGCAACTTATGATAGAAATAGTAGAAATTTTGATAGGTATGCAATTGGATTATTTAGTGTGCAAGTCAGTATTTTAGGTGTGTCATGAGAATTTTTGTTTTAAAGGTAGTATTTCAGTGATATCAGACAAACTTTTGGGGCACACTCAGTTAAAAAGATCTTCTACTTTTGTTATGACTTTATATTTGTTGATATTTTTAGTTGTGCTTGTTTTTAGTGACAAGTTGTTTTTGAGAAGTGCAATCATTTAAAAGTTAAGCGCATAGTTTATTAGCGACAGAATTTAGTTTGCATAATTTTATTTAGAGGTGCAATTAAAGATTCCCCTAACTTAACCTAGAAAACTTAAAGACTGCAACGTCTAGGTATAAATATACCTAGCTAGTATACGCTAGTTGGACTATTGATTTTTTTAAGTATTAACTAACAGTAATGAGAATAACTGGTGGACTGAAGATGTTGTGCTGGAGGAGTCTATTGAGAGTTTCGTGGACGGCATACAGTAACAATATTTCGATTTAAAAAGAGCTTCAGACAAACGAAAGATTATCGTCGACTGTGCAAATGCGAGTACATACGTTGGACATATAACCCGTAAAGAGGACGCAATGGAACGCCTAATAGTGCACGCCAGAGTGGAGGGCAAGCCACCGCTCGCTCTCCAAGAAGATGGTCAGACATAGGTCTCACCCATAGATTTACATAGCGACCAATCTTGTCCTAACGCCTTCCCGGAACCTTTATCAGGACCTGCTCTCTAGTGGGGGCCGTCATATGCTGCGCTTTCCAGTGCGTGGTCTCCACTTAAGAACCTTTCTGCCCCAAAGGCCGTCCGTTCTTTGAGCTATATGTCCTGCCCACGGCCACTTCTAAAGTAGGTAAAATAAATGATTGTAAAGTTGTTTTATTCAAGTAAAATAAGCATCAACAGTGAAACGACACACGCTTTTCACTTTTGGCGTCTCCAGGCTGAAGTCCGTGGGCGTCCATGAATTTGCATCTGCATGGCAAGTGCATGCTGGGAACTAAAAGAAAAATAAATAAGTTAAATTTAAAATACTCCCTACTCATCTCTTCTTGGTTCTAATACTGCACAGTTTCTTCGGCAGAGGCGTTGAACTTTTACTAAAAGTGTTGCGTATCGCATACCCCATGTTATTTATTTTGATTGTGTTTTAAACTAGGTCATGGTAAGAGATCTGCCTACAAAAGACTAAACAGACCAGCCACCTAAGCACGTAAACTCAGCAACAGCAACACTGCAATCAGTCACAAAAGATCAAATTTAGTATGGAAAAATAGTTATATATGTGGCCATCCCTTTACAGGTGGCGGTAGTTTCTAAGTGCAAATGGAAGTTTCGCGACCGATTGATGTTGCGTTTTAGGTAATTACCCCTTGGGTGTGATGTTTGAAGAGGCTCATCATCAACACTAGGTAATTGGGATACTCTGCCCTAGAAGGTTATCAACAATTAATAATTCAAATAAAGATATAAATAGAATAATGAGAAATTAGGAGATCTGGTCCCGTAGCCAAATTACATTCGCCACGAATCTATTCGATTTATACATACATTTGCTGTCGCTAAATCACGTGGTATTTCTCCAGCATGTGTCAAATCCCATACATTTTCGGACGTATCGACTAGCGTCATCACTAATCGACTGTAACTTGGCTAAGCCCTCTGTACACAAACCCAGGTTATAGACATAACCAAGAGAGTTAGCAAGCTGAAGTGGCAGTGGACAGGGCACATAGCTCGAAGAACTGACGGTCGTTGGACAGAAAGGTTCTCGAGTGGACAACACGCACTGGAAAGCGCTGCGTAGGACGGTTGCCCGCTAGATGGAAAGATGACCTGATAAAGGTTGCTGGAAGCTGCTGGGTGCAAGCCGCACAAAATTGATCACTCTGGAAATCTATGGGGAGCCAGTCCAGTAGTGGACATCCTATGGATGATATGATGAAGGTGAGAGAAATAAATGAAATTGCTCACTGTTACCTTTTTCTGCTTTTGTTTACTTCTACGCCGAATCTTCAAACACCTCGGTCGTCTGCCAATACACTTGGATCTTCGTCTCTCCTTTCTCTCCTGAGCTGACTCCTGCAGACGTTCCGTCAGACTAGTCCACACACAACACTTCGCTCCTGTCAAAACCGAAATATATTACCCGTAGTCAGTTGGCTGCCAGCATCTTAAGACTAGCAAACACTTAATCATATTAACCATAAGACCATCCACTGTTGCACATAGGCCTACCCCATAGATTTCCAAAGCTACCGATTTTGTGCGGCTAGCATCCTTTATCAGGTCGTCTTTCCATCGAGTGGGGGGCGAGCGATGTCCCCCTATCGAGTAGAGACCAAGCCGATGCGTGACCATAATCAATAATCTTTGTGCCCCAACGGCCGTCAGTTCTTTGAGCTATGTGCCAATTCATTTTGCTAATCCTCTGGGCTTTGTCAGCGACTTTGGTTCGTCTCGTCATATGTGATTCGATCTCGTAGAGAAACGCCAAGCATAGCACTATTCAAAGCACGTTAAGCGACCCTGAGCCTTTTTAAATAATTGAAAGATGACCCAGATTTGAATTATTGAAAGATGGCACGTACAACCATATTGCATTGTGTGTAGGTTGGATGGGCGTGGTTGGGCCACCATATGTTTACATTTATATTTATATGTATATACTGGTTTGACTGGATCAGTCAAACTGGGTCGTCTGTTATTAGCTTTTTAAGGCCTATAGTGAAATACCACGTTTAAGTACCATAAATATCATCACTGGTAACACTGATCAAAGACTTTCGTCTTAAGACACTGAGGTATTTTGGAGTAAGTATTTAACATGCAATTTCAATCTGAGAACTTTTATTGCAAAAACAAGAAAGATATGTGTTAAGGGATTTGAAAGGCAATCAGAGACAGCCGGAGTAGCCACTTCAGATCCCTAGTTAAAAAAATCCATGACCAAGAAAAGCTTACCCATTTTCACTTGAAGGTTTCATGATCCTTCAGGGCATTGTCAAAGCGCATGACCATCTTGTTTTAGTATACAACTATCCATATTCAGTATCATGGCACAATTTTTTCAAAAGACCATGTTATGGAAGACTAAAGTTTCTGATCATTATCCTGATTGTTCTGACGACCTTGTGGCACCCGTGGTGCAGTGGGCGAATAACCGGCTGAGATGCAGGAGGTAGCGGGTTTGATTCCCGCCGCGAAAGAAATGTATGCATGATCTACAGATATTTGTTGCGGGTCTGGTTGTTTCCCTATATATTATAAGTAGGTATTTACAAAAAAAATATGTATATAAGTATTCTATCAGTTATCTGGTTCCCATAGTACAAGCTCTGCTTAGTTTGGGGCTAGATAGGACTGTGTAAAATGTCCAGAAATATTTATTTATTATCAAAGGGTTTATACTTTGGTCTCCACTAGAGCTCAACTTCGACACAAGTTGCAATTTGTTCGATATCTTGGTTTGCTAATATTTATCACATGGTACTCCTGAGTAATAATTTGACAGATTAATAATTTGGGGGTAGGACTGTCACGAGACTGTTGTCATCTTATTGTGTACATCGTCATCATATATTAGTGATGATAATGATGATGACGCAGCCTGTCAATACGTTGGGCTATCATTAACGCAATCCCCACAACCGCGCCCGTCTACTCGCGCGCAGAGGGCTGCGGCGCGTAGTGCTAGGTGAGACGTTATTCGGAGCGGAACGCACTCACCCTGATGAAGGTTCACGAATTGAACCGAAATATTGTCGGTTGAAACACCGATAAAACGGCACCTAATAAATCCCGTATTTATAACTAGTGTTTCGCCCCGAAATGAGACCTCGCGAGTCTCCCAAAACTAAAAAAAAATGTTCTTAGGGCGACTCGCGCAACGATGTCTAAACGTATTCAGTGGCTACATATGATTTAAGGAGTTGTCAAATCATACAAATACGTAAACGTCATACAAATTTAAACGTGTTTAAAGAAATAAAGAAAGAAAATACATTTATTTGACACACACATAGGACTGACCGTTAAGAACAGAACAAACATACCTACTTACATAAAGATTATAAATTATTAAAAATAAAAGAAAAATTCTATAAACACAGGAAAAAACACATGATAAAAATTTAGTAGATAGGTATAGATAAGTAGGTACATACAATATGGTCTTCCGTCGTACGTCTTTCATTACAATATGTTTAGTCGTTAAATACGTTTAGGGATCGTTGTGCGAGCCGGCCTTAATCTTTTACTAACAAAATAGAGCCACGAAATGAGCAATCAACGTACATAACCTACAGTTTCACTCAAGTTACTCGTACAGGTAACGGGAGTTGATGTTCAATGGTTGTTCATTTTTGGGGTAGAAGTTGCAGTTATTCTGGATTTCAGACTTTTCTTTATATTTGGATAACTAAAGCTACACGCATATCAAATTTCAGCACTGTGGAGTCACTGGTGTACCGTGTGAATTTTGTGAAAGTTCAGTTTTTATTATGGCTAATAACTTAAAAACTACAAAGTGTAAACTAAAAATAAAAACAAGGTCGAAATGTACTTACAAAGACATTTTATTAGACGTGCCACTTAACCAGATAGTCCTATTTTGTTTTTTTTACCCCTCTTGAACCCCAATATCTCAACAACCCCCCCCCCCCCCCCACACATTTTTGTCTCATTTAGTCACATCAAAATTGTGCCATCACGATGATCGGATAAACGCTTCGAAATACATACAACGCCGATTTGCCCAAGTTGCCAATCAACCACGAAAGTTTTCTAAGTAAAATCTTCATCATAATTGTATTGTTAGCTTTTCCACCAACAGCCTCCGCTATTTTGTGCCATTTATTACTAATGCCGTGGGCTGCTTGCATCCAGGTTGTATCAGGATTATTTTAATATCTCTATGTTGGGTTATTTTAAGATATTGACAATGCCCCTGCACAGCTGCAACCACTTGACATGTAATAGTATTTAGGTTTAAAGTGTTAAGGCCTCTTTACAGCCGCTTCAATTAGTCAATTGTATTTTTAAGTATTTTATTTTATATCATTTTGTATCTGACAAAGCCTATAGCTGCAACTTAAATAATATTGTACCTTTACATACCATGAATTAGCATTATTTAATGAAACTAAGTGTCCTATGTGTACCCATGGTTTGAAATGAATGAATTGAATTGAATTCGGTATCGATATCATACATTACTAAGAAATAACAGGACCATTTGTAATATTAAACGACCCTCAAGTAAGATTAATATGGCATAACACGCTGCCAACGTATAGTTAGTACTACCCACATCAAAGTCGTACCAACAGAAATACATTGGAACTACAAGACAAACTGAAACAAGCAATTAAACTATGGCCTCCGCAGATTAATTATTTGTTTGCCTAACTAACGGAACGGAATTGCGCTACTATTGCTACTCGAATTAAAATATTCCTTTAAATGTTTTTTATTTTTATTTTATACCACCTGTAGGTAGGACACCTCACATGCACTGCCCAAACAGGTGCAAAGCCTCATGTACCTATAATTTTACCGGCAACTATACCCTTCAAACCGAAACACAGCAATGCTGCTTGGTGACAGAAATAGGTAATTCCCCGGACGAGCCCTTTGACAAGAAACTCTAGCAGATATTGCTCCGCCTTCAAACGGAATGTCGCCTGTACAATTGAAAAGCTGAAACAAGAAACTGATAACTGACATCCCTTCTACGGTTATCAACTCCCGCGGGCCTGACTAAAAAGTTGTAAAAGCTTTTTATGTAAAACACACGCTGCCATCTGGCCACCACAAAGCTTAACCTATCGAAGGAAAAACACCCACCGCCACATGACTTTCCCCAGGATACGACCTTCCGCGGCCAGTTTGGAAGTCCATGAACTGACTCCAAACCCAAGTCGGCCGGTGCAGGAAGAATCTGTGTAGATGGGGAATGCGGGATCTAGTTAATGTAGTAACTAGCTGCGACTGCGGGGAACCCATTCAAAGCATGGTCCACATGCTTACCTGTCCTCTTTGCCCTACCTCCTGCACAAAGGACGACTTAAACTTAGCCACTGACAACGTAATAGAAGTGGCAAATTGTTATGGATCCTTATTGTGGTTGAGAATTGAATCGTTGACTTGAAGAAGAAGACAAGAAACTCTACTGCTCTTGTACGAGTTTTACGTGACTCACTGCAGAAGAGAACTCATCCACGCAAAACTTGTATGTGTACGCTTTTCACTTAACTCAGGCTATCCTGACTATCGATTTGATCCAGCTAATAACGTACAGTGCCACAAACTTATCTGTTCAGGTGCACAAAATTGAAACTAATCCCTAAAAGTACAAATCTAGATACAAACGCAGTCGATCAGTAGACTCTAGCGACGCTGTTAATTGAACTGATATGATAGTAGGACTGTGCGCGCATATACATGATTTATAAAATAAATAAAAATCCTTTATTTGACAACTTAAAATGTTGACAACAAAGACTAACCATGTACCGACCTTTGTATCTAGAGGATAAAATATTGACTACTCACAAACACAAACACTTAGATCACATAACATGTTGGCCTTGGCCAATAAATGTCAATTTGGACTAACTAACATTCTAAATTAACATTTCATGGCAATATGTTCCGAGCTCTAACTGCTAGCTAGGTTTCCCTGTGTTAAGAATATCAGTTTATGCTTCGCAAAATATTGCAGTTTTATCATTATTATTAATACGGGATTTATCACGTACCGTTTTGTCAGTGTTTCGACCGAGGGAGGGCTGCGGCACGTAGTGCGAGGCGAGACTTAGTTCGGAGTGATCCCACTCACCTTGATGAAGGTTCACGTGTTGAACCGAAACATTGTCGGTCGATGCTTGAAATAAATCTCGATAGTTTTCTAAGTAAAATTGCAGTTTTAGGTTGAATTTTTGGTGTAGCCAACATAAAACATGCCCGTACCATTTTAATATCACACTTATGACGGCAACTGCTGAAATTGTGTTCCTGAACGAACGGTCTTTTGTAGCCCCAACGTTTCCTATCATCGCTTATTAGGTCGTCCTTCCATATAATGGAAAAAAACGTTTTACGGTCCGTAGATTAATCTATAGTATATGTATGTATAATAAAACTCATTTTACAAGAACTAGTAAGGATACATAATTAAAAATTGTTGACTTCCCGCTTGAGGTCTTCTTTATGTTTTCACAAATAACATGTTATTTTCTATGGTATCATAATATTCAGACACGGGACCATTGTCCGTATGATCTCCGTGGCGCACTGGGCGTATAGCCAACTGAGACGCAGAGGGTAGTGGGTTTGATTCCCGCCACGAAACAAATGTTTGCATGATCTACAGATATTTGTTTGGTGTCTGGGTGTTTTTCTATATAAGTATGTATTTACAAAAAAAAGTATATAAGTATTCTATCAGTTATATGGTTCCCATAGTACAAGCTCTGCTTAGTTTGGGGCTAAATAGCACTGTGTGAAATGTCCAGCATTATTTATTTATTTTATGAATTTATCTGTGCCCGGGATCGAACATCGAACTCTTAACCTCTCGCGTTTCAGTCGACTATTCGTCCACCGCACCACATAAGTCTTCAATTTTTTTTTTGTGTTAGTAGTGGCCACGATCTCGCCTGATGGTAAGCAATGATGCAGTCACATTGCTTGCCTAAAAGAAATCTATTCATTTGCGACTTGAAGACGCCTAGGTTGTAGTTATCAGGAAACACAGACTCAGGCAAGGTGTTCTACTCCTTGGCGGTGCGCATTATAAAGGTGGAAGAGTATCGCTTTGTGCGTATTGGAGGTATGTCTACCATGTAGCGCTGGCGCACCGCGGAGCGTCTGGTTGTCCAATGATAGAAAGGGGATGGTGGGATCACGTTGAAAAGCTCCGCAGCACACTCTCCGAAATGTATCCGATAAAAAACCGAGAGGCTTTTAACCTTTCGACGATGCTCGAGGCAATTGAAAATAAATGTGAGTTTGCCTAGCTTTTCAATCTATAGTTAATCGGGAATCCCTAGTAAGAACTTGCCACGTCCAACTTTATATTATTGGAGTTGGCAAGTTGTCGCGGCCGCGAAAGTGTTTCAGTACAGCGGAACTATGTCAAACTGTAAACTGAACAATATCGGAATTGGTTTTGGACCATTTTAGATAGTTCCTCTATAATTACAGCAATTTAACCTATAATGGCGCTTGAAAATAATTTGATATATATGACATACGACGGGCCAGGATGGTATTTTTTTTTTGCAAAGTATCGATTGATTTCATTGAAACTGTGGAAGCGTACAATAGCCTATTCTCGTTAAAAGTTTTTTTTACCTTATCTCATTTTAGCAATACAACGTTTGATTTAATCAAAAGTCAAGGAGAATCAAGGAGTGACAACCCTTATCAGCCTCACTATTCTTTGGTATGTTTAGATTCCAGACATATAGATTCTATTATTTTTAATTCAATGCTTTTATTTCAGACTACCATTAACACAACATTAAAAACAAGGCAGGTACATAGTCCATATTCAGTACAATATAAGTAATTATTATCCTGTCCATACAACGGTTGTCTGGAAGAGATCGCGTTTAGGGATATTATTATATTTATCGCGATAGCCAATTTTACTAAATATATTTGTGAAAATTATGTTCTGTATTTTATTTTGCTGTACAATTAAGAGCTATCTTATCTTATCTTATAACAATATACAACAAAATTATGTCTTGTATATTTATTTACAATATTACTTACTGCGTTCCAGTATACAAGCTCGGACTATATGGTATCTGGGTCTCCCCGATCCTGCAAATCCGGAGCATGTCCCGACTACTTCCAGGTAAAAATCGGAGTCGGATGGCCTCGGATCGTGTGTAGTGTTTGCAGGAAAAACTGAAATGTTTGGTTGTGCGACGTATTGGTCAGGGGCCGTTAAAAAACGGTCCCTGACAAGCCCGGATGCCATAAAGTCAAACGACGATAATTGCTTACTGGGTAATTCAACCAGTCTTGACTATCAGCCTCGCTATCCTTTGTTATGTTTTAATTCCACACACAGTAGAAATTCTATTATGTCTTGAGTTCTGCGTTCCAGCATACTAAATTTAAGTCAACCGACAAAAGTTGAACACTGAGTAATTTGACCAGTCTTGATTGCATTTGTTAGTATTTATTAAGCTCGATGATTTTGAAGATATTTAATAAGAAGACAGGCCGTTTTTTTATCTAGTAAGGAGACATCGTACGCTGCGGTCTCCGATATTTAGAAGAAAAATCCGATATTTAGAGAGCTAAAGCTTGGTTCCATTCCAGCTACTAAGGTTTGGGTGGCCTATAAATTCCGACAACAGGTTGGGGAACCACTTTTGTGCTTATTGGTTTTTCAGACATCCGCGTTTAGGTTGAGTTTTCTTATTTTTAAATGAAATCCGATTTCATTTTACGAAAGAAGTCCGGTTTGAGAAATTAACGGGACTAGATAAATAAGGTAGAAAACTCATGTTTTTGATCCAAACCAAGCAGTTTTTCGTAAAACAGACTCTTACTTTTGTAGTATGCCTAAGAGCCTTTATTAAGAAAAGTACCTGATAGAAGTGAAAGGGAATTAGTGCTGTAGGCGTTTATAAGCAACGGTTACCACTTAACATCATGAGACACGTCAGTGTGTGTAACATAAATAAAACATTTTATAAAAGTTACGATGGTAAATTATTATGGTAGAGAAACGTAAGATTAGCAAGCAACATAAATTGGCTCCACCTTACACTTATGTATTTTATTCTTTCAAGTTTGTTATATTATTTACGTATATATATTTGTCTATGTACCTGTTTACTTATTTTTTTTATGCATTTTATGCGTTATCTGAAAACCGGTGCCGCTGTCCTCGGATGGTTGGCAGCAATACGCTGAATTGGGGCCTGTTTGTCCCACACAGCACGGAAGACCATAATATCTAGGTATGCTCCTACCTACGTACTCAATTTTTATCTTCTGTTTTTTCTGTGTTTATTTGCATAATTTATCTGTTTAATAATTTATAATCTTTATGAAAGTAGGTATGTTTGTTCTGTTCTGAATGTTCTGTTCTGTGTGTGTGTCAAATAAATGTATTTTCTTTCTTTATTTCTTTCAAGCTGAATGGCAGTGGGCAGGGCACATAGCTCGAAGAACTAACGCCCGTTGGGGCAGAAAGGTTCACAAATGGAGATCACGAACTGGAAAGTGCAGCATAGGACGGCTCCCCACTACATGAAACCGACGCCCTGATAAAGATTGCTGGGAGTAGTTGTTCGGTAGCTCTGGAAATATATGGGGGAGGCCTATGTTCAGCAGTGGGCGTCCTGTGTTGGTGATGATGAAAAAATGTGTACGAATAGCAGCAAATCGTAATCATATGTACAAAATTAGAGAGAGAGAAAAAAAGAGAGGGTATGGCCATGCCCCGGTCATTCTATTAAGACATGACATGTGTTGTAGAAATATTCCATTCTCCTTCTTGAGAAGAAATTATAGCAATTTCATAGCAGTCGCATTTTAAATCTTTATAACTGTAGCTAGCTTTGTCTAGCAATCAAATAATAATTATATCAACATAGATTCAGTCTGCTGCCAAAAGTTGCAATAAATTCATGCTTTGCCCTACTTGGCTTCAAGAAGACGCAAACACATTGAGCTGATACACGAAGACTCCATTCCAACACTCCGCGTCGCGTAGAGTTCGGCGGAGTCCGAGTTAAAAATCGAGCACACACACGAGTACCCCACTCCAAAGACTCCAAATGGGCATGTTTTTCTTTTTCTTTTTTAGATAGTGCTTTGTAAAATGTTTAGAATTATAATAATAATAATAATAATAAATAAATAATAAAATCTTTATTCATTTTTCATATTGCTGAGATTAACATTACGGATTAGTATCTACTTATAGGTAACACTTTATACATTGCCTGAACTAGGAGGACCTGTATCTCAGGCAAAAAAAACTGGACTGGTGTAACTAATGAATACTCAAATTAACAAAACTTAAAATCTATTTACATAATGAAAAAGAAACCTACAAAAACTAAGTGCACACGTGTTATACAATATTTAAAATCCTACTTTATTACGTTTAGTAACTCCTCAGTTTCCTCGTATGATAGATTGGATAGAGCAGACTGTAAGGCTCTTTTACAGTTTGAGAAATTCATTGAGTGGATGCTTAATTTACGATTTATCCTTTTGTACAGGTATGGTCCTAGGAACATTAAAAATCTGGATGCAAAAGCATGTTTTATTGGGGTGTTGTTACTGCGGACTATATCTTTTCGTCTTTTGCTAGTACTTTTAGTGCTATAGGGAAGTGCTCTGTGCTGCCTTAAAACTACGTTTAGTATAAATAGTTGCCTAACTGTTAGAACTTTACATGACTTATATAATAGGTTGGTTGGATAGAGAAAGGGACGAAAAGTGGATACCTTAAGGATTGCTCTTTGTGCCCTTTCTGCGGCTAATAAAAAGGTTTTACACGCTCCTCCCCAAGATGTTATACAGTAGGTTATGATTGACTGACATAAAGCAAGGTATACTTGCATAACTAGTCTTGAATCTGCAATACAGCGTAACTTCTTAAAAACAAATATTAGTTTTCGAATTCTATTACTTAAAGTTTCAACATGTTTTTTGAATGAGAGAGTTTCATCTATTATAACGCCAAGGTACTTGATATTATTATTAAATGAGATGACAGGGCAGTTACACAAGTTATCGTTTATCGGATAAATGCATTGATGCGCAGTAATATGTTTATCTGGGTTAGACATTGGTGCAGACTGTGATTTCCGCATAGTAAATTTTATGCATTTTGTTTTATCAGCATTAATGGTTAGTAAGTGTGCTTGGAGCCATTTGTTTACAGTTTCAAAGCCACGTTGTGCGAGTTCATGCACTTCCGATTCCGTACTAGCTGAGAAAAGTAAAGCAGTGTCATCGGCATAGCATAAAATTTTTCCGTGATCTAATTGGAGGTTGCATAGGTCATTAATGTATATTAAAAATAAGGTACTTGATAAAATACTTCCTTGGGGTAAGCCGAAAGAAGTTTTCCCAGATCTGAGCTGATGACATTGTCTATTTTGACGCATTGACTACGACTGCTCAAATAGCTGGTAAGAAGCTTATGCTGATTACCTCGTATGCCTATGTTTTCTAACTTGTTGAGTAAAGTAGGGATAGAAACGGTGTCGAAGGCTTTTGCTAGGTCTAAAAATATGCCTATTGTCTTATAACCTTTGTCAAGTTCCTTCCCTATGAATTCAGTGAGCTGGTGTACAGCGTCAGAGGTAGACAGTTTAGGCCTAAACCCAAATTGAGTGTTAGATAAGAGTGATTTACTTTCTAAGTAATGAACTAATCTATTGTTTATTATTTTTTCTAGTATTTTAGAAATTGAAGATAGTATAGATATTGGTCTGTAATTAGAAATTTCTGTTTTGCTCCCTGACTTATGGACGGGAATGATCATCGCCTTTTTAAGACATTTTGGAAAAAATCCTTCGTCTAAACATTTTTGGAAGGCAAATGTTAGAGGGGGCGCAAGTATATGTTTGTACTGCTTAAGTATTTTGGTCGGGATATTGTCCCACCCAGTTGCGCAATCGTCTTTTAGCCCCATTATAATTCTTTCAATTTCCGGAATGTCAATATCCAGTAACACAAAATAATTATTCTGTGACTGGACGTTGTCTATAGTAGGCGCCGAGTATATGTTTTGAACCTTTACTGCTAGTTTTCGACCAATGTTAACAACAAAGTCATTAGCATTGTTAGCAGCTACAAGCGGGGAGGGATGTAATTTTAATAAATTCGAAGACGATTCACGTTGTTTTGATGTAAAAGTAACGTTTTTTATGATTTTCCAAACTTTTTTGCTATCTTGTCCAGCCTTATCTAACAGCATTTTATCGTAGTCACACTTAAGTTTTTTAAGGAGACCGTTACAGTAGTTTCGGTACCTCTTGTAGGTTGTTTGTATTGTTATATTATTTGGACATCCTTTGGCATTCATATGAAGCTTATCTCGATGTTTTATGCAGCGGAGGAGCCCCGGAGTAATCCAGGGCTTAATGTTTATATTTTTTCTACTTATTTTTACGTTTCTAGTATTATATTGTAGAACATGCTGTATTTTGTTTATTAAGTGTGTCATGCATGTTTCTGCGTCAGCTGAGTTGTAAATAGATTCGAGGTCAATGTTTCGTAAATCGTCTTCTAATTTACTATGATCTAATTTAGAAGTAGATTTTGCATGCTTGGGTTTGGGCAGTTTTAGGCTGAGTGTTAGTAAAGCAGCCTTGTGGTCGGTAATTGAGGAATTTGTCACTATGGTGATTGCTGGCAAGTCAGTTTTGAGCATGATATGATCCAAACAGGAGCCACTTTGATGTGTAGGTAGAGTGTGTCCTGGAAGTAAGCCGCTGAAAGAGCAGCGGTTTAAGTATTCCTGAGCCGTCCCGTCACAAAACCCTGGGCGAATATTAATATTAACGTCGCCTACTATAGCAATATTTTTAAATGACGATAGTATTTGGAGATGGGAGTGCAGAGAGTCAAGAAAAGAGTCTATATTATTAAACGAAGGTGATCTATACACAGCTAAAATTGCAATACTTGCTCCAATTTTGACTAACAAACAGGTGCAGTCCAAGATGTTCAATTCTTCTACAGATATGTTATCTAATGAGTTTCTTGCATATACTACTACTCCATCGTTTTGATTGTGACTTTTAGTGGTGTTATGAGCTCTATAACCTTCAATTAGAGGCAAGTTATTAATATGAATTGCAAGCCAGCATTCGGTTAGGATGATTATGTCACATTCAACATTAAGCCTTTGCAAAAGAGTGCTGAAATTGTTAATATTTTTGTAAATACTGCGAATATTTTGTGTTAGGATAGTTAATGCGTTGCGGTAGGCAGATACGTGTTGTTTACAGTTTTCAACATCACATGACCTTGTCTCAGAAACTGAGAAATTGTCTAAGTCGCTAATTAAGCTATCTGTCATGCATTATTGAAATTAAGGCTAGATTAAACAATCGAGGTGGCGCTCTTAGGCGCCTTCATAATCAATAGAGTTGATGTACCTTTGTTCGGCTAAAGTTTTGGCAGGACAATCTAAATCACCTGTCTTATGATTGCACGGTTTTTTGTAGCGCAGGCAGGTTGCACATTTTGCAGGCTCCGCTTTCTTTGGGCATTCACTGGCTTGGTGTCCTAGATCGCCGCAATGTCCGCAAGTGTAGGACTCAGCCTTGCAGGACTTAGCCGCGTGGCCATATTGTTGGCACTTAAAACATCTTGTCACCAATGTGAAGTCCCGCACAGGGCAGGATGACCAATTTACATAGACTCTACTTTGAGTTATAAGGGCTTTACGAATGATGGCAGAAACTTCTATTACGTAGTTGCAGGTTTCAGCATCCTTCTTTCCAGATTTGTGGCTAAGTTTTATGGAGGCCAGAAATTTTTCTCTCGTCATGCCCGAGAGTTTCTCGGCCAGGTTCTGCTCATATATGCAGTTAAAGTACTTGCATATTTGAAGGTATTCCAATGATCACTACTCGTGGGCTGCGCTTGCGTGGTTCGTCGATAGTTAGGGCAGATGTGGTTAGGTTCACTGTATTTTTTAGCTTTTCTATGTCGGCCTTGGTATCTGTGCTGATGATGACGCCCCCATTTATCGTCCTACGGAGTCCTCTTACATGTAGCCTCATTCCCTCAGGGCTGATAATTTTTTGTACCAATGACTTAGTGTCGTCACTGGTCTGCAATTTGTCCTTGGGATAAAAAGCCACAGAGCTAAGGTTAGTAGGGCGAATTTGGATGTTGGTGCTGCTTTTTACCATTTCTGCGAATGAGGCTTTAACTGCTGGTTGCGATGATTCTTTGAAGCTTTGTTGAAGATCTTGAATGCTTTGAGATAGGCTTTCCTTTTCTTTGAGGCCTTTGATGTAGAATTGAGCTTGGGCGGTCTTCTGATTTAGGCCTTGATATTCCACAGCCATTTGTGATGCGCCATGGGCTACCTTTCTGCATAGATTACTAATTCTCAACTTTTGGTCCGAGTTTAGCTTACCTTCGGTAGCAATCGAGGTCACTTCATTTAGGCACTGTTCGATGGAGATCATCCAGTTCTGTATCTCCGCTGTAGACACGGTTACGATGGTCGCTTCATCCGTCGGCAGCGCTGGCGGGAACGGTGGTAACGCGGGCTTAGGTTGGGGGGTGGGCGGGGGACTGCGAGCCACTTTACTACTGCGGCTAAAAGGGCTGTCCATGTTGATATTTATGCTTAAGATGTATATCACAACATACTCAATTAGGTAGCGATGAATCACTTCTTAACTACACACTTTTTGCTGACTCAAAATTAGGTCAGATTTTACGTTGATTTATTAATTTGAGCAAATTATTGGCACGTCCGATCTCGACAAGTGAGCAAGAAAAAAGATAAAATTATAAAGTAACGTATACACGACCTACTCCAATAGCTGCGTACTGCTGAGCGTGAATTGGATTTATTAGATTGTTGTATCGGTCACAGTCGAGCGCACGCGGCATGGGTCACCGCACTCTGCGTGCGTTGGATTTTGGATGTTGGAATGATTGGATATCCAAATATACTTAAGACTCCATGCAATCCACTTGTTTCGCACACATGAACGGTTTTTGGAGTCTTTTGGAGTGCTGGCGTGGAATCTTCTGAAGTGGCGTCCTCTTGTAGGTATGGCCAGCTTAATGTATGCGTGGGACACGATTCCATTCCTCAGCATTGTAAAATAAATATGAATGTTGTATGTAATTGCTGAAACGATTTGATTCAAGTTTAATCTCGATGCCTCTCAATGCAACGTTGCATCATCATCTTCATATCAGCCAAACGATGACCACTGTTAAACAAAGACCTCCCCTATAGATTTAAAGAGCGACTGATCTCGTGTGCCCTGCACCAAACGGCTCCAACCTTAACCTTTATCTGGTCGTCTTTCTATCTATCGGTCCCCATCCGTCTAACGCTGCACTTGCATGCGTCTGGGCGTGGTCTCCACTTGATAATCTTTCTGCCCTAACCAGCGCATTCAGTTTTCGAGCTTTCTGCCCCACCCTAAAGCGGCCTTGTGGGATCTAATAGAATTATGCTTTTCATTTCTTTTCTCACATCTTGTCTCACTCCAAGAAGTGTTATGCCTGCCAAAGAGTTACTAGATTCAGGAGGGTTGGCTTCAGGCATTCTGTTGTTAGCCTGCATGTGATATTGACAATGCTTGAAATACTTGTAAATAATATCAATTAAATACGCTTCACTTGTTTCGAAATAATATAATGCGACATGTGTGTCAATATTTCATCAGAAATCAGAAAAACAAAAAGGCTCCTTTGCAAACTTTGTAATACCTACATTTTTTCGGTCCCATGTGACTCGGGCTGTTGGTGCGTGAAATTGGACTGTTGAATCGATGACCTGATTTGAAAAAGGTTGAGAGATGTATCACTTTTACGCTTTTTTTCTCACATACCTGCTAAGAGCGGTGTATGAATAATCATTTATTTTCACAGAAGTATAAGAGACATGCTATTCATAGGACGATATGTGAACACAAAATTATCACTATCTCCCACCACAGGTGCAAGTCTGTTTTGTGGGAAGGTAATCTCTATCATCCCTTTTTATACATAGTCACAGTAAATAAGATTAGAAAATACTTTATTGCACACCTTAAAACTTTACAACTAAAAAGTACACCGTAAAACTATGTGATAAAATTGGTGGTTTTATCGCTGAATAGCGAACTCTATCACCTTTGGATGGAATGGACTGTGTGGACATTACCTGGGGTATAATGGTGTACCTAACATACTACATATACATACTTATGATATAAATAATAAAAATAACATAGATAAAGAATGAACCTGAATAATAACTACTTATACAGAGTGTTTGGTAATATACTGACGATATTTAAGTGACGGCTTCTCAGAACATAAAAAAAGACTTCTAGAAAAAAAACTACTACTTATATTATCAAATTTTAAAGAAAATCGACTAAGTAAAAAAGTCGTAAAAAGTAAGTAAGTCGGTGATTAATTCGATATAAAACTTCCAAAAATAAAGGCCGATTTGGTATCTCTTTTGGAAATGTCTGCGGGTTTTGTATTAGAAAGGGACAACAAGAGATATCTCGAGACATCACCAATACAATATCTGTGGTTAGATGACAAGCATTATGCAATAGCACAACATAAGTTTAATAAAGTGTTTGTTTTTATATGCCAAAATCAATTTCACATTTATATTTCATGCTCATCAAAATAACCCCTTTAATTTTTGTGCGTATATTATCAAACACCCTATATAAGAAACATATTAATTAATAATAAATACATAGATATTTAGCGACAAATATTCAAATAGTGTTTTCTGACCACACGTTTAAAAATGGCAATTGACTTGGCACATCTGATACCTACCGGCAGCGCGATCCATAATCGGACAGCCTGCACTGTAAAAGACTCATCAAAGTAGGAGGTGTCCTGGGTTGAAGTGTGTCAGATGGACGCAGGCATCAAGGATTGGCTTGATAACAGTATGTACTTAGGTATATAGTCGTACTTGCTCTGAGCATACCTGGGGGAGTCTAATTTTAAAGACGAGATGTCAAAATCAATTATGAATTTCCTCCTAGAATGCGATCGCAAGAATAAGCGATGCCATCATCGCGCGAACGTGTTGTCGTAATGCTGGAGCCACACTAACGGGAAATGCCGTTAATTATCGCGATGATTGACGTTTAACTCAAGTGTGGCCACGACTTAACGCGATAATTTGATAACGGCATTCACATTGCTATTTGAAACACAAAACTTTCAATAATCGTATATCGCAAAATAATGCTTGGCTACGAATCAATAATTACATTTTAAAGTAACTATTGAATAAATTAAACCGAAGAAGGAAAGCCTTATGGGTTATTATAGAATTTACACTCATCAAATACAGAGTAGCACCGGCAACGTCCATCTTGCTTGAAGTTCAAGGAATTTTTCGCCAATTTTATCGCCAAGAATGGGCATCACGTTGACCGTTCAAGTGTAGCCACTCACTTTATCGCGTTAATAATTAACGCAATATTTATTGCGATGATAGGCATTGACGTTTCCCTTGACGTTGACTTTAGTGTGGCCCCAGCATAATAGAACGACACGCAATACGAAATAAGTTCAAAAGGTTGTGTTTTTAGTCACGAATGACGAACTCCGTGGTGCAGTAAGTGAATAGTCGGCTGGGACGGAGAAGTTTACGGGTTAGATTCCCACCGCGGAACAAATGTATGCATTATCTACAGATTTGTGCCAGGTCTGGGTGTTTTATTATTATATTAAAAAAATATATATAAATACTAGCTGTTGCCCGCGACTTCATACGCGTTACACTACTAAATGTGTAGGTAACCTAGAAATAAAGCTAAACTCGTTGTTGCAACTTGACTTGACACCCCATTTTTACCCCATGGGATCTGATTTATGAGATAAAAAGTAGTCTATGTGTTAATCCAGGTTATAATCTACGTACATACTAAATATCATCGAAATTGGTTCAGCCGTTACGACGTGATTGCGTAAAAAACAAACAAATAAATAAACAAACATCCAAGCTTTCGCATTTATAATCTTAGTGTGATTTTATCAGTCTGGTGGCCTCAGTAGAAGCTTTGCTTAGTTTGGGGGGAATAGCGCTGTGTAAATATCCAGCATTATTTATTCATTTATTCCCTTCAGTCTTGGGCCGTTCAGACAGACGTACTTCTAAACATTTTTACTTACAAAACAGTAGGTATTAGGTATGTGTTGATAAAATCCCATCCCATCCCACTAATATTATACACGCAAAAGTGTGTGTGGATGTTTGTTACTCTTTTCCGTCTTAACAGCTGAATTGATTTTGATGAAATTTGGTATGTACCTAGATTACAACCTGAATTGGCACATAGGCTACATTACAAATACGCGTGCGAAGCCGCTGGCGGAAGCTAGTTTATATTATAAATGCGAAAGTAACTCTGTTTGTTACCTATTCACGACTAAACGGCTGAACGGATCGTAATAAAATTGGGCAAGGAGATAGATTATATACTGGTGAAATACATAGGCTACTTTTTACCCGACTGCACAAAAGGAGGGTTATTTTTTTTATTGATAAACCACGTGGGCGAAGCCGCGGGCGGTTCAGCTAGTATCAAAAAATTACAAACTCAGTGAGAACGCACAAAAACTCTCTCGCATACCGAGAGATCTTGCTTCTTTGTTGAGAACTTTAGTCCAATTTTTCAGTTGGATGAGCTTTAGCATAGTTCCAACTATTTTATACGGAAACTTTTGTGATTTTCCCGCGTATGAGCAAATGAAGTTGGAAAGTACTCGTTATTACTTATAACTAGTTGGGGAAATTGGAAATGTTTGTATCACAAATTACAATTTAGATTACCTACTTTGAAGATTCAATAAGATTACTTATATGTATATCCCTACTAGTTATCCTTGATACATTTTTCGGAAGGACGATATTCCAATGTTGTATCATTTGGTTCTGTTGTTCGTTGGTAGTACCTATTTGGACACCTGTGCTCCCGCACAACAGTTAAATAACCTTACTAGCCGACCCGCCAGTGCCATCGCACGCGAGGTTTATCAATAAAAACAGTACGCTCTTTCTGCGTAGTCTGGTAAAAAGTAGCCTATGTCCAAAACCCAGTCATAATCTATCTGAATATCAAATTTCATTAAAATCGGTCCAGCCGTTTAGACATAAAAACGTAACAAACCGACAGTGAGACAGAGCTATTTTCGAATTATTAGTAGGGATATAACTTTTTTACCTAGATACCATTTGTCCAAAATGTAAAAAAAAAACATTTATTTCAACTATGTAGCTCTTATAGGGAAGGGCACAGCAAACAAGGTATGTTAAGGTTTATACTAAACCGGATTTTCGAGAGCATGCCTGTGACAGCAATGTCTGGTGTACGGGCAGTCTACTCTGACGGCTATCATTGTCAAAACGGTGTTGGCGCTGGTACGCAGCCTGCGCACCAGGAACGCGGCTCGCTTGCGCATGACAGTGTGGAAGCAGTCGACCCGCGCCGCCGCGGACATCCCTGATGCACTGCAGTAGCGGGGCAGCCCCAGCATCGCCCTGAGTGCATTGTTATACTGGACGCGGAGTGTGCTGTACGTGGCTTGCCTATACTTCGCCCACAGTCTGCACGAGTATAGAGAGGTACCATACGCCCGAAATAATGTAAGAGATGAAAGGTTGTAAATCGATAAAATGTAAAACGTACTTTGGCTGGTGGCTCCATTCGATTTCTACGAGTTTAGGCCCGTATTCCATGCAAATGGCTACCTAGCTGTAACCCTTCACAATCACGCCTCAACTAATGACTACTACTCTAGACACATACCTGTATCATCTACATTGTCACTATCTCCAATGACACATACTGGTAGGGGGTTTTCGCTATTATTAGGGATGGATGGAGATTCTTCGTCCACCTATTTCAACCACATATAAGTACTGGAGGTGAAAATACTCTCCCAGCTAATATTTGCGTTATGCAGAGAGGGTAAGAAACCACAGATATGTATTGAATAGATAACACGAGTTCACCTATTTTACGTGTATGGTAATAAATCATTCCGAACTTGGCCGGCTTGCCAGTAGCACGTCGTCTCAGCGCAGTGTGAGCGTCCCAACAACAAATTGCTCTCGGGACGTCATATATGTACAAAAATTTGGCACGCTTAGTTTTCATGCAGATTGACGCACTTGCGTTATCTATTCAATATAGATCAAAGATTATGCAATTAATTTGAAACAAATTTACAGGTCAATTTAAGAATAATTCATTATTCATTGGATAAATAGGTAATTAAATAATTGATGCATACAATATTCTTGTCATACATTCGCAGTTCAAACAAAACAAAAAACCTATGGTAACATATTTATATCTGTTCCAAAAAACAAAGTTTTGTATTTCTTCATCTGACTGAAAATGAGAAAGCAGGAAAAAATAAACGACAATATCATAATCTAACATTTATTCAATTTCATTTATTGGAAATTTTATTTCTCTACGTAAATCAATATTTTACAGTTTATACACGTTACATTTAAAAATAAACATTAAATAATCAGTCTTTTGAAGATAATTTAAATTTTGTCTACATTTAATTTCTATTTAGCAATCGTACATACACAGTTTCAATATCTATTTAACCTCTTGTGCGATATCTCACTGCACTTAGCGTCATCATTAAATTCACAAGTAACTTATAACCGACTTCAGATAACATAAAAAAAACAACTGAACCGATTTATTTTTCCATGTAACCAAAGAAATTATAATCTCAGGAATCACTGTCCCTAACAAACTCACCGCCGAAAAGCGGCGAGCGATACCTTGCATTTGTGTGAGTGCCGAAAATGCCTAACATTATTAATACCAAAAGTTAAATAATCTAAACTCGACTTTATTTCGCAGTTTAAAAGTTTCATTTCAAGCATTCGCATTTTGGAGATATGACGTTATGAAATGAAGCAGCTCTTAAGTCGTAAAAATTTATTGCCTTCTTTTGTCCTTTAAAAAACTGTTGACTTTAACGGTATGGCAATAAGGTCGGATTCAAAATGTGCTGTTTGAAGATCGTAAAATTACTCCGTTCGGAACAGAAGTGTGGAGGAGTAGAAACGTACACAATATTTTTTTGTTGAGAAATGAAATTTCGAATCTATTACGTAGGGATAAATCATTTGTTAACCAAATTCAAAAGTCAGATTTTTTAATAATCGGATAGTTTGATAAAATCTTTTATTTTTACAGGCTCCTATTCAGTTTAATGTGCCTCGTTGTCTTGTCTATCGTTTATAGGTAATAAAATATTGCGATATTAGACCTGCCCGGTTTCTGATTTGAGTTGAAATTTTGCATGCATATGCGACATGAAGCTGATCTCATGATGCAGTAAGATGGTGCATCATCAGATGCTTAAACTAAACTACACAACAACATCGACTTTAGGTTCATTTGATCTGTCTTAACTAGTATTCGGATCCTAAATGATATCCAGGTCAGGGTTTAATGACGGAGCCAGGCTTTGGGAAGTCTGTAATAAAATGACATAGTTACATCAAGTGTGGGCTCGTTCGATTAGTGTCAAAGAGTATTCTTTACCTAGATGATATCCAGGGTCTGATGATGGAGCCAGAAGATGGCTATGGGAACTGTGATTAAACGATGCCACCTCATCGAGTTTTTGGGCTCGATTAATTTGTCTTGCCGACTACTCAGGTCCTAGATGAATTCTCTTCTCTACAATAATAAAATCGTAAATCTCCCTTCAGTGTATGAGACCGAGGTCAATGATGCAAAAAGGAGGGTCATAACATGTTCATCCTCGCGTACGAAGTTCCCGGGCAACCTCTAGTTTTGAATAAAATCGAATTTTGTTTGTATACAATATTGCAGAACCATGTTTAGTACTAGAACTTTAACAGTATAGGCAGAAATCAGCAAAGAAAAGCCCAGAACACTGATGAATTGACCTCTATAGTAAAAAAAAATTTGGATATTATTTTGTTTACTGAATAAGACAACTAAGAATTAATAAACTTTACAAAATTGAATATAAAAATGACTGTATTTTTAGTACCGAAAATTTATCTCGTTGCCCATAATTTAACGGTAGGGTAGGCTACCGCGTGTTTTTTTAATGATTTTGATAAAAATAAAACACAAGAGTTGTTTGTTTCATGAAGGTAGTTTTAGAATTGGCCGCATCTGATTAGTATATAATGCTTACTAATAAAATTGTTTTTTAAACTTGTTAAAATGTTTTTAGTATGCGACTCCATTCATTCGAAATTTAATGTAGTCCGGTTCATTGGTCTTCGGTCACGTACAGATAAATGAACGATGCAGCGCGAGGGAAAGGGACAGTAGCGTAACGTAGTCGTGTGTCTGTACTTACAAATATTTCCGTAAAATATTGTTTTAAAGCATATTATAGATTAATTCAAAATCAAATTCATCAAATTATCAAACTTTAAGGTAATACTCACCGGAAATACGAAATTCCATCTTTTTTTAATGTAGTTAAAGTGTTGTTTTTGCAACTTTTGACGGAGCACTTGGGCATGTTGTCACTTCGACGGCAAGCGCGCGACTAAGAGCCGAGAGTGCTTAAGCGGCGTTTAAGCACTCTCCAGCGTGGACGTCCTTGACGGGCCGATCGTATATCTAGTATTTTATTGATCGAAGCATGTAACCAATCTTAACGCATATTCTTTCAAATAAGAGAGTCATGGATCCCATAATCAGAACCTAACCAAACTATTATCAAACTACCCTTGAAATACATCCTTTCCAATAAAAAAAGAATCATCGAAATAGGTTGGCGTGATATTGAGTTATTCGTCCATTTCTCGCGCACATACTTAATGCAAATATAACTTATATGGTTTTCTCATGGATGCCATTGTCAGAACTGGGCCAAATTGAAATGAGACTACACAGGTAGGATCAGCTTTCAAATCAAAAAGAATCATCAAAATCGGTTCATGCAGTCAAAAGTAATGAAGAAACAAAAATAAAAAAAATACAGTCGAATTGAGAACTCATCTTTTTTTGAAGTCGGTTAAAAATAGCTTTAACGAATGCTTTTTGCATTATTTTAGTTTTTAACAAATGTGTACAATCGCTAATAGAAACAATTATCTTAGAACAACTACGATTCGAAAGAGTACTTCTTAAAAACGATACAAAAATGACATTAGAATAAAAATACAAAATATATCTATCAAATCGATAAAACTGAACTAGTTTCATTTGATATAATTTTTGATATAAATATTATGTTATTTGGCACTACAAACACTGATTTTAACCCTTTAATAAAATGATATTTAAAAACCCCCGACGCAAAAAAGAAGTTTTATGAAATTGACATCAATATATGTCTGTGTGTCTGTCTGAGATATGCTAATTCCCAAGCAGATGGATCGAAATGGACACGGTTTTTAAAATAGAAAGCTAGTCTAACTTAGGTGGTTCTTAGCTATGTGTTATGAAGATTAGAGGGCTTAGCCAAGTTACATTCGATTAGCGATGACGCTAGTCGATAAGTCCGAAAATGTATGGGATTTGACACATGGAAAAATCACGTGATATATCGAAAACAACCCTATGTAGAAATCGAATCGATTCGAAGCGAATGTAACTTTGCTACGGGCCTAGGTCAGCCGATCCAAATACTATCACTTTACTTTATGGTGATGGTATCTCAGCTGTGAAATTTGTGAATGAATTTTGTAAACTTGACTTGTTTCATTAGTAATTAAAGAATTCACATTTTTTTATAGCATGAGGTGACAGCTTATGGTAATAACCCACTTGAAGTTAAGCTGTTACTACTACCGCGCGGCACCCCGCGTTTGCCTGACGTGCTTAGTAACTATAGCATCACTGTGCCAGTGACTTCACAGTGCGAGGTGTACAGTTAACTCGCGCGTGTTATAAACCATCTTATTTTGCGGCTTATCTCCAGACAGCGCCATCTAGTACGCTAGTTAGAACCAGTTTTTTTAATTGAAAATGAAAAGCTCTCATTGCGTTACCGCACAGGCTACGACGGACTAAAACTTAGCCTACATGGCATTAGTCTCCACCCTGAGACATACAGATGAAAAACCATGAGCCTGTTATTACAAAACTATTAACATCTACTCAAAATAAACCTTTAAAATACCTTTTTTATCCAAATACCTTTTACATATAAAAATGATTTAAGTACCCATTATTGCTTTGTAAATTTGAGATCAAAACTTATTAATTACAATTTAAATACACGTTAAAATCTTCGATAAAACTGGTAAAATGATATGAACACAACCATTGGATACAATATTTACTGTACAATTATTTTAACTAAGTCCTAGGCTTTTTTGTTTTATTTTCACCTGTGATGAGGCACTCTGCAGGCTTCTGAAAATATTAAAATTCTAGTTACTGCTAGGTAAATTGTGACGGAATAGATTGAGGAAAAATTAGATTTTTTGTTGATAAATTACTTTTCAAAAAATGCTTTTATAATCGCAACTGCAAGGAGATTCAAATAAGCCCAAACACTATCTATCTATCCAGCCTCCACCACCCACTGTTGGGTATAAGCCTCCTCTCTATGTCGCCAGTCCAATCGGCCTTGAACAAGTATCATCCATTGCTGTCCAACTTCCGTTACGAGATCGTCAGACCATCAGGCCGGTGGTCTGCACTGCTGTCGACGTCCATCTCTTGGCCACATGTCTGTGACTGCCTTGGTCCACCTGTTGTCATTCCGCCTAGCCAAGTGTCCTGACCATCTCCACATAAGCCTCACGATTCGTATGCACTAACCTAACCTTTAATTCATTCAGCAGTTTAGTTGTCTAGTATCCGTCTCCATTATGAGACCATCTTTATGATTATTGCATTGTCACCGTTACATAATATATTCAACATTTCAGCTCAACCTTTTGAGGGAACTGGTTTAAAATTCAGTTGCAATACTTGAACACACACTAACACGGCAAGTTAAATAAAAGCCTATTGTAGATGCATGGAAGTCTGACACGGTGTGTTTCACCCGCTTGTTTCTTCCAGCAAGATGTGGAATAACCTTTCCCCGGAGGTTTACCGGCTTCAACATGAACGCCTTCAAGAGAAGTGTAAATAAGGCATTAAGTCCTAGTCAATGCGACTGCAGTACCACGAGTGCTGCAGGAGTTTATAGGCGGCGGTGACCATTTAACATTAGGAGGCCCGTCAGCTTGTGTCTACATGTTTAATATACAAAAAGTAAGTTATTTTACTGAGGCAGGATGTCATAGAAGGGCTTTTAGACCAGGATCTGATAAATATAAATATTGCTGGACATTTCACACAGTTCTATCTAGCCCCAAACTGAGCATAACTTGTACTATGTAAACCAGATAACTGATAAAATACTTTTATACATTTTTTCTTTGTGAAAATATACTTATAACCAGCTGACCCCGCGAACTTCATACTCAGAATCAATAAATTTTGTGTTGCAAAGCTGAAATAGGGGTTGGTGGTAGAAGGGTGTAAATTTATGGTTGTATGTATTTTTTATTGCCAAATCATAAAAAATACATACATAAAAAAATTCATAAGAATCGGTCAAGCCGTTTCAGAGGAGTTGTGTTACAAACACTGTGACACGAGAATTTTATACTATATACTTATAATTATAATATACTAGCTGACCCGCCCGCGGCTTCGCACGCGTGGGTTGTCAATAAATACATTACCATCCTGTGCAGTCGGGTAAAACTATTTTCTTCTGATCAAAATGTTCTAGTCCTTACCATTTCAAATTTCGTATTCTACGTCTCTATGAGGCCGTGTCCTAAAAATGCATAACCTCTTTATGCTTAGAAACCTTCAAATGAAGTACTAATACAGTACTGTGACTTTTTAGACATTCCAATTTTAAAGAGTATTTGCTTATGTTTAAGTGAGTTCAACCTTTTTTGAATAAAATCGGATTTGTTTTCAAACATGTGTCAAAATAAAATGTAATTTAAATCAAAAGCACTAAAGAGTATTGATATCAACTTCGAAGAAAATCACTGCCAAAATAACTTTCTACCCCTTTTTAACCCTGTTAGGGGATATATTTCAATAAAATACTAAACACATCTACCATCAGTTCGGTTAAAAAAGGTTTATGCAAAATTTGAAGTAGATTGGACCCAGGAATCACGTTGTCCCATACAAACTTTGCCCCTCTTTTCACCCCCTGAGTGGTAGAATTTCGGAAAATACTTTTTTATCGGATGCCTACGTTACACAAAGGACACATTCTCCAAAATTCAGATCTCTACGATCAGCGGTTTAGGCTGTGCGTTGAGCCGTCCGTCAGTCATTCAGGACAAAGCATTTTATAAGTATAGATAAAGAAACAGCCAGACCCGGAACAGATATCTGCACGTCATGCAAACATTTGTTTCGCGGCGGGAATTCTGCTCCTGCGTCTCAGCCGGCTATTCGCCCTATGATGTTACTTTTAGTTGTAGATCAAAAGATAGTTACTATTACGAAGCGACAATTAGCTTGTATAAGGTATCAGTGGGTTGGTCTCACTGTCTAGAGACATAAAGACATAATGCCATTTGGTTTAACTATTTACGTTCCATAGTTATTAACTATGTTATTTTTTGTACTCACTTCTTGGAGCACTCTTCAAAGTTGTAGTTCTTGACACACAATCGCTTTCTTCCGACTCTGATCTCATTTGAAAGCTCGTTTCTGTGAAAAAAAATGGAACAAAATCTTTTACAAATATTTCAGACAGAAAGAGAAGGGAAAACTTTTCAGGCAAGAATCATGTAGACAATGTCTTAACGGGACGTAAGCTGTGAGGTTATGTATAGGCAATGGTAATCGGTTAAAATGAGGTAAGCCATGTGTCATCTTAAATAGAACCATCAACAAATATAGGCTATATTTGTTGATTAAATTAATAATCACAATTAATATCTGGAGCGGTTGAGTTATCTATAGATCGTTTACAACGGTCTTTAGATGATTCAACTGTTTCTTCTGTATTTTATCGTAAATAATTGTACGTTCTTTCTGTTATTAAAGGCATTTTGTCCATTTGTTATTTTATAATCACATACTCATACACATACTCAGAACACACACACCCTTTCATAAATAAACATACAAACACACACACCCATACACACATAACACACACAATCACGCATGCTTAACTTATACAGTCTGTCACCGCATTTACAACATTAATTTAAAACACATAATGCAGAATCGTATTAACTGATTTTAGAGATTGGTATAATACCGGTAGTTTGAATATTTATCCAGTAATCGATACATTTCCAATAAACAATTTTTAAATTAAATCGGCGGCGCCTTTGTGCTGATGCCGCTTATTTTTTATTTTATTTATTAATACACAGTTGCATTACCGTATATTATAAACTAATTAACATAGCGCTGGACTTAAACCAGATTGAATTTACATTATGTAATACTAAACTTTCATAAATTTGACGCGGCAATGTAGCTCGCCTGTTAACTTTAACATACCTATACATATATTTAAACTAAATTTTTGCATGAAAAAATAAGAACAAGCCATAGGTCACAAGTAAAAGTGGGTATTAAATTTTTTTTGAATATTTAAATTAATGAAAAAAAGAGCCCCTTGAGCTACAATGCTTGATCGCATTTGGAGTGTGTGTGTGTGTGTGTGTGTGTGTGTGTGTGTGTGTGTGTGTGTGTGTGTGTGTGTGTGTGTGTTTATGTGTGTATAGTGTACCTTGTGTGTGTGGTGTGGGATGTTATGTTTTAAAGTATTAATTATCAGATAATTTGGGAGTTGCATCAAAAAAGAAGGTAGTTAAATAAAGTACAGTTGAACCCGCTCAAACAAAACCAATAATAACTACAAACTGTTTACAGAGTGAGTTTACACGCAAGGGTTACATGGCGGCATTTTTAAATAAGTTTTAATATGAATAATTTTAAAAGACTGGTGTTGAAATGTCAAAGTTATTATTCATACAAATCAAGTTTTCTAGCTTTAGTAATTGTAATTTAGTATCTATAACAATAAAGAGGTATGTATTCATCCATTCTATTTCCTAGCTATTTATCGGTCTGTCCAGGTGTGTCTGTTGAGGCGGTTAAATAAATAAATATAAATATTGCTGCACATTTCACACAGCGCCATCTAGCTCCATACTATGCCAGAGCTTGTACTATGGGAACCAGATAACTGATAGAATACTTACATACTTTTTTTTTGTAAATACATACTTATAGTAAATATAAAAAAACACCCAGTTTTTACACCATTTTTAGTAGTGTTAAATGGATCTATGTCGTCGAACATTTAATTATAAGTCCGAGGAAGTCTGCTAGTGATGCTATTGGCCGAGTAGTTGGTATGATGAAAAGGCACATGAAAAAGTTGTGTGTGTCTTGTGCGCTTAATTAGAGTTCGCAGGGCCAACGTTAGATATAAGACACGAACTGTCTAATTTACCAGAACAGATATCATGAAACAGAGCCATTTCATTTAGAATTATTCTGTTTCTGAATGTCATTAGTTTGTGCTCCTGGCAAGATTCAGCATAAATATCAATAACCAATCTTTTACGGTAATTTAAGTGTTTGATAAACTTTCTTTGTGTGGACTCGATAGTGTTGTCGTAGGTCACATATTGAGGGTTCCAGAGTGAACTGCAATTTTCGAGGGTACTCCGTACGTACGCGTAGTATAGCACTTTGATGCAAGCTGTACTACCTTACATGATGAATTAATATGATTTGTTTACCTATTTTATAGGTACAGGCTGTTTCATTGATATTTAAGGACTTAAAATTAAAGTTTATTAAAAATTAAAAAAAAACCCATGGTAATGAATTTGAAAAAAAAAAACTATTTTACAACAATACTAGCCCATTAGCCCTACCCGTGTTTTCGTGTAATGTCTTACATAACAAAACACGAGTATATAAATTATTATTATATCATTTTACTATGATGTTAGTTTTAGTCATTTAGAGTTTGTTATTGATCGAGCGAAGCGAGATCTTCAAATCAACTTGGGCAATTCGGCGTTGTATGTATGTATGTAATTATGTATGTAAGTATGTATGTATGTATGTTTATTTGTCCGAGGATAACTTTTGAAGCGTAGATTCGATCATCGTGAAATTGAATACATAGGTAGGTAGTGATGGCACAATTTTGGTGTGACTAAATGAGCTAAAAATGTTGGGTGATTGTTGAGATATTGGGGTTCAAGAGGGGTAAAAAAAATAAAATGAGACTCTCACATCAAATGGGACGTTAAATGAAAGGTCTTTGTTAGTACATTTTGACTCCGTTTTTATTTTTAGTAGTCTATGCAGTTTTTGAGTTATTAGCCAGTGACCCCACAAAGCTGAAATTTGGTATTCGTGTAGCTTTGACACAAATATAGGTAAAAGTCTGAAATCCAGAATAACTGCATTATGTACCCCAAAAAAAGTCCCCAATTAACATGAACTCCCCTTACCTGTAATTTGAATGAAACTGTAGGTCAAGTCAGTTGGTTATGAATTTGGTGGCACTATTTTGATAGTCAAAGATTACGAATAATATATTTTTGTTTATATGGGAGCCTCGCGAGATCTCAGTTCGGGGCGAACCACTAGTTATTATTAGTGTTGAAATACCTATTTTTTCCTGTGTCACGCTTCACCTTATTTTAGCACGATCATGATGACTGGTAGATAATTCTATTAGCACTAAGTCCTCCTAGCAATACTCTATTATGTGTGAAGGTATTAAAAAAACTTACCACTATCGTATCTTGATTTACTGTTCCCGGGCATGTGTATCCTACTGGGTATTTCTTGGTTGTCTACGTGACCGAAGGTTCGAAATCCAATAGCAAATTGCGCGTATGGACTGATTTCATAAAGTTCTGTAAAATAATTTTGGACAGGGAAATTAAATTAGTGGAAGGAAGTATTATTATTTTTAAATTATTTAAAAATCTATGATAAAAGTAATAACTGTAAACACTGTAAAATGAGTTTGAAAATGGAGCCACAGATAAAAAATACTTTGTTTTTAACAATAAGTATCTTCGTTTTTACTTCTTCTATCGTGTCAATGTTAAAGCTAAACTATTGTAGAGTAGTACTTTTGCAGCGTTGGGCGTGGAGTTGTTGAAGTCATTCCTCGTGCAGGTAGTAGGGCACAAGGGACAGGAGAGCAGATGTGAAATAGACTGAATGGGTACTCCGCAGTCGCATTTAGTCAGGCTTTGTCTGCAGCGGAATAAGAGTGAATGGGTTTCTTCCAGGTCTTTGTGCTTTGGAACTAGCCAAATCAGACTTTAGGCTTTAATATTGATTCTAAGTTATAAGAAGAATAAATATTTTATGTTGTTATAAATAAATTTCAGGACTGACCATTGAACTTGGCACTCATTTAGATCTCACTTGTTTTGTTGTTGAAGTCAACAACGAAGGCATATATCATAATATTGAACTTGGCTCTCATTTCACATTTATGTTTTTGATGGGATTTGTTTTAATAGAAACTTGTTAAGTGCTTGCGTCTATGTCCGCCAATTTTCTTGATCTCAACAACAACACCATACCGGGTTGAACAATAGCTAAATATCATTCAAGTGACCCAATAAGTACAAAAAAAGCAGTGGGTGGATGTGGGCTGAGAATCCACATCCTCCCACTGAATCGTAGAATATAGTTTTATTTATACACATACCGTGTTTACTATCAGCAGTTAGATGTACTGGCGTGCTATAAACTCGATTGTTCATTTCATTTGGCACGCTTTGTGGAGTGTTGGCTGTGGCATTGCTACGTTCGGACTTGCATTCTGCTGTCAGAGAGTTTCTATATTCTGTTAGATGCTGGTGGCTGAAAATAAAGTAAAAAATGTTTGCTTCTACAGAGCACTATAAAATAAAATACAATAAAGCGTAGGTAAATAGGTTAGTAGGTACCCACTTATGAAAGTTTGAGGAACAGTTACAAAAAAATATTTCAAGTTGTTCAGCAAAGAAAACATGGATTTTTAACAGACTTCAAAAAAGAAGCAGTCTATGTTCGACTGTATATATTTTTTTATGTATGTTCACCGATTTCTCCGTCAATTGTGGACCGATTTTCAAAATTCTTTTTTTATTCGAATGAGTGCACTTCCCAGGTGGTCCTATTGGAACCAAGTCAGGATCTGATAATGGTGGAATCCGGAGAAATCGAGGGAAACCCTCAAATTTCAAAGGCACGTAGAATGTTTTTCACATATTTCTTTTATATAAAAAAAATAATCAGATATTTGGGTATAATGTTATACTTTTATCTGAAGTCGGTTATATTTTGTTAAAAAATTACTTTTATGATTTTATAATCAACTCTAAAATGTAAAGCCAGACGTGATTTCAAACCGCAATCTTCCTTTTGATACATTAGATTGTCTGCGCTGGTGAGAACAAAGATCTATATAATACTGATAAACTTTACAGCAATGAGAGGTTATGTAATTACAATAAGTCGGTGGTAAATATTAACTTCCAAAAATAGCGTAACTTACTTGTGCCTCTTGATGATAATATAAACGCAGGTCAAGGAACAAAGCATGAGGAGGACAGAACTGCAGATGATTACCAGCATATTGATGTCAAAGAAATCTGACGGTGGGCCGATGGACTCTGAAAAGTACAGAGAAAAAAGGATTTTATGACCTGGATTTAAAATAGGCAACTTTTTTGACAATCACCGCGTGCGAAACTGCTGGCGGAAACTAGTATATTATAATACTTAAAACTATTTGCACACACGTAAAATCTATAACGTATGACGCACTTGCGATGTGTCGCCTGCAAAAACGACGCAACAACACACTTTTCGGCAAAAACTCTTCCTTTGTCGAAAGATCTGCAGTTGGAACAGGAACACAAAATATTTGAAATTATTGAGGCACGATTCCGAAGTCCGAAGTGTTGTTCGAAGTGTTTCGACTCTTAAGTGTACATTCTTCACATATTCCACCACGTCCTCCATCTTCGTGGAATAGTGAGCTATGAACAATTTTTTTGGGCAACCTTGCTATGGACATAAATCTAATCCTATCTTAATCAGTAGAAAATGGTTTGAAGGAACTTCGTTAGTCATTTTCAGCATAACTAAAACAGTGAACAAAGTACATTTCGCCACATTAGTTTATTCAGTGAAGGGAAACATCAAGGTATTCAAAACTTATAAATATCGGTACAGTAAAAACCTGAAAGATGAAACACGAAGTCACATTATCAATGTCAAAATCGATAATGAATTTTCTTCTCAGTTTCCGATCTTAGAAATAACAGGCAAAAATCTTTAAAAAGGTACATTTACAAGTGAAGACACAAGATTCATGCACAATAACCCAAGATCGAAAGCCAAGGAGAATAACCATCATCATTTTTTGACATCTCGTCTTCGCCTACAAATTTTTACATTGTGAGGGTAGGTAGTGAAATATCATACCTCCTTGCAATGTCGTAGTCGCATAGTTATAAAGTGAGTTGGTAGCTCCAGCAGAGTTTTCTGCCATGACTCTGATCTGGTACCACTGTGCTGGCTGCAGAGATGTGATAATGAAGGAGTTTGGCTGATTTAAGGTAGGCATGTAGCTGTTCCATAGTTGGTCAATTTGGGGCTGAAAACGTTTGAAAAGTAATTAATTTTATATGTCTCTTATTGTTTCTATTTTGTAAGGTTTAAAGAATTTTCATTCATTGAGTTCAATGTACGTTAGGGTTGAAATTAGCGAGATGATTTTAGTTTATGACTAAAAGCGCTGTTAGCTCCCCTTTAATTTCTCTGTAGTTAGAGATAACAGCGCTTTGAGTAGTAAACTAAATCATATCATTAATTTTGACTTTGATGTGTTAAGAACATGCTAAGACGTATCAAGAAGAAGGTTGCGGGTTCAAGTCCCGTCTGGCTCAAAATTTTTTGAGATGGCTTTAAAAATCTTAGACACCAGGAGGTACAGCGTACAGCTAAGGTGTGAAACACTTTGCTGTCACCTGTTTTTCCTAAGTAATACAATCACGGGCCTCTTTGGGTTAGAGTAAATAGGTGTCTTCTAGACCTTCGTGATTCATCTTAGACCACATCATCACTTACCATCAGGTGAGATTGAGGTTAAACGAAGTCATGACATATTGACGTCAAACGATGATCTACTCATGTTAAAAAAATTAAATTATATACGAACAAACAAAGTCATGACATTTACTTATTTAAATTTTTAGTCTTTCCTTAAAATATAAAATAGAGGGTACTTACAACTCTGTTCTCAGCCTTCCTCCAGATCTTATTACCAAACTCTCGATAGTCGACGTCAAAGCGCGAGATCTCGCAGCCGCTGTCATCCCAGCCGCTGAGCTGAATGTAGATATGGCTAGCGTTACTCCAGAACCATTCCGTGGTGGTGGGAGAGATAGGAGCTGAAATGATACAGATATTCCATGATAAAAGATGAAAGAGATGGGTGGGAGATGGGAAATTGTCTTGGATAAATAAATTGATATCTAATTATTGAGGGCAAAATAGGAAAGGTAAGAAAGAAGTAGATTGATTTCATATACAACCTACAACATACAACAAATGTATGTTTAGTACGAAATTAATTTAAAACACACATCCAAAGTCGTAGATACAGATTTTAGAGGTTGTTTAATACCGGTAGCTTGAATATTTATCCAGTAATCGATACATTTCCAATAAACAATTTTTAAGCATCAAATTGGAGGTGGATATGCGACGATGCCGCTTATTCAGTCTACTTACATGAAGAATGAATATGATTTGTTTACCTATTTTATACAGGCTGATTCAGCTATAGCTATACTAGCCATTAGCCTACCCGTGTATTCACTAGTATTGTTGAATTCAGGGGGTATGAAACCCCCCAATTCTGTATCATGAAAATCACTGGTAGTTTTATTACGTAAGCCAGTGGCTGTCGCCCACCTGTCGCTCAGGTCAGGCCGTTCCTTAGACACTACAAAACAATTCTTTATTAATGAAGCCAAGTTACATGCCAGAACTAGGTACAATATGATTATTGTGAACCGAGTAAAAAGTCTTTATGCTAGGAATTGGCTATTTGACTGATAAAAAATACTCAACCAAAACAAAACGTTCTGCTACAAAAAAAAAAAAGAGTACACTCAGCCCGTGCTTGTACCCCACAAGCGTAGTGTCGTTATCAACTGGCTATTTATAGCAATAATTTTCACGCTGTAGGTGCTAGAGATTGGATTATGAAGATCATAAGACCAGGCTCAGTGTTGCACCTTAGAAGAGAGGTACGTCCAGCCGTGGACCGCTATAGATTGTCATGATGGAGTACTCACCTCCTCCCAAAGTCGTAGCATCAAAAAACGCTGGTTGCGAAGACCCCACACTATTCGCTGCTGTCATTCTCAAAGAGTACTTGGTACCACACTTTAGTCCTTGTAGCGTGTACTCTTGAGTGCTTTGAAGCGAGGTTCCTTTGTTTGTCCAGGTGTCTTGCCAAGAGCCGTTTGCTTCTTTCCATGTAAGATTGTAGCCTGAAATAGGAAAGGTTTAGTTAGATGGGCTTAGAAACAAGATTTTAGGGAGTCGCAAGGAGTCCTGGTAAGGAAGTTTATAGGTTACTTGAAGTTTCCAAGATTCGCATAAACTAACTACGTTGCACAAACAACGAATTATAGATATCTTTTTGGGTTTTCAAATATTTACATAAATTCAACTTCAAGCAAGCGTAATCATTTTTATGATGAAAAAAAATAAAACGCTGGCTTAATGAGCAAAACATATACAGCTAAGACGAGCTTATAAATAACCAGGTTGGTCAATACTATTAATTAATGTAATTTTAATTTAGTAATTGATTCATTATATTTTATTAAGTACCAATTGTTTGGGCAAAATATGTAGATGTATAATGATTATTAATAGGTATTTATTTTTTAATTTGCATCATACCCATCAGTAGGTCAGGTACGGAAAATACTCATAAGCTGCGTGATTATATGTAGCAAAAAGTAAATTCAGAAGAAATATAGCTCTACGCTCTGCATCAATCAGTATGATATTTCTAAAAATACTCGAACTCTCACATCACAGACATTAAAATCATCAGTAGGTACTTACTGATTTTAGACATCTTCCCATTGCGTCTAGGCGGAACATCCCATTGCAAATGTAAGGCATTCTTATGTGATGTTACCCTCACGGTGGGCGGTTCAGGCGTAGGCAGGACTGACACCTCATAGGAGACGGAGTCGGAACCGTACAAGTTCTTAGCCAGGCAGGTGTAGTTTCCGCTAAGGGATTGGTCTATATCTGGAATGATAGGATAGAGGGCTAATCAGCAAAAAAGTCGTGGTTCTCAATCTTAAGAACCTCATTAAACTCAAATCTAGGTATATACTGACGCTATATTGGATAGAGGATATCACTATTCAGTCAGTCAGTGTAAGCGGTATGCGACTGTTCATTGTGGTTCTAATGTGAAAGGCATCTAGCTGTAGATGTTTGTGATCATGATGAGATATTTTTTTATATTACTAACACTCCAATATCAATGGGAGTCACAGCCATGTTTTCTCTTAATGTTATATTTCTCTGATCTTTCTCACCGTCTTGAAAAAATTGTATCTGAATTAAAAAAAAATCATTATTGGTACTTTTAATGAATCAACAATGTCGATTATTTTGTTGCAAAGACCACTCACTATTTATAAGCAGGCTATCATCATGATTTCTCGTGAACCGCGGATGGTGTGTGATGATGTTGAGCTTATGGTACCACACGGTTCTTGGTGGTGGAACTCCCACGCATTGGCAGACTAGAAGCAGGGAACTACCGACACCAACTGACACTGTTCCACCAAGTGAAGCTACTCCAGCGACAACTGAAAATTACAAGAAAATAAAAAGGATAACTCCACGAATTTCCGCTGGTTCAACAAATTAAGTCCTTGCAAGATTCTTTAGAATTGAAAATACTTAAAAGTTGATATGCAAAAGTCATCGTGGTACGAATGAACAGATGATTTGCTATAAACTTAAACTGAACTGAAAGAAAGAAAGAAAATACATATATTTGCAGACATAACAAAACAAAGACATACTCATTTACAAAAATAACACGACAATAGGAATAACATACATAAAATAAAAATAAAAATAGAAAACATAAAATATACATAGGTAGTAGATCCAGGTTATGAGCGTCCGCAAACTAGGATCCGGCTCAGCATTGTGCGCCACGCACTAGTAAATTCGAGTACGCAGCGCGCCGGCTCCTAAATTACTAAATCCTTAAAAACTGAATCTTAACAACAGTGCCCATAAATTTATTTTAGATCAATGATTTTATTAATTAGTATTTTTCTACAAATAATTACCAATAACATTAATATGGTGCGGTTTTTTGCATACAAACCCAGTCTAAATCAATGTGTCAATCTATTTCAGCCACACAATAAGACGACCTTATAAAGGCTGCTGGGAGCTGTTAGTTGCACAAACGGTCGCTCTGGAAATTTATGAAGGAGACCTTTGTTCAGCAGTGACTTCCTACAGCTGACATTATGAAAGTATACACTGGACTGGACTTGAAGTTTATGAGCTTTAGCAGCCTTACCTCGATCAGTAAGACTGGCAGTGGCTGTAGATGACTGTGTCCCTTCCCCGGCGGCGGTATGCGCTCGGACCCACACCTCATACTGTCTCCCAGTCAGCCCTGATAGCGGAAACGTAAGTTGACGGGTTTCTGTAGACTCCACTCGATAGCTTTGAGCTGAGTTGGTGCTGAAATTATTGCAAGAGAGTTTTTAATTCCCAATGAAAATACTTCGTGTAGACTATAAGCCAACTGTGATCTCAGATAGCCACCAGAAGTCTTCTGGCCACTTTTAGAGTCACTTGTCCTGCTTGGATCAGTAAAATGCAGATGTCAGCAAAATGTAGAGACGAGGCCCGGTTAACTGACACAGCACGGAGGACTACTACCTACTTATCTATTCCAATATGCACACATATTTTCTTATATTTATTTTTCTTTTAGTTATTTTCCATACCATGTTACGCAATTGACACGTCAGAAGAAGACATCCCACTAATATTATAAATGCGAAAGTTTTGATGTTTGTTTGTTTGTTACTCAATCACGTCGTAACGGCTGAACCGATTTCGATGAAATTTAGTATGTACGTAAATTATAACCTGGATTAAGCTACTTTTTATCCCATAAATCAGGTCCCATGGAATAAAATTGGAGTGTCAAACCAAGTTGCAACAGCGAGTTTAGTTTTATTTCTAGGTTACCTACACATTTAGTAGTGTAACGCTTACGAAGTCGCGGGCAACAGCTACATAGTGTCAAATAAGTTTACGATTCTATTTTAAAGCAGAGTGCAAACTTACCTAGACATAGGCTTTACATAGACAGTGTAATGTGTAATATCTCCATTGGGTTGGTCTGGTTTCTTCCAGCTGACGAGAAGTGATGATGATGATGATACAAGCACTTTTATTGCTGCAGGGGGTCCAGGCACTGAAACAGGAACATTTTATCATCATGAAGCTGGTTAAAAAAACGAAAACTCTGATACACTCAAAAATAAATCGTTGCATCATTTTTTCTAAATTTGATTATAGGCTCGCATTTGACCAGAATCTCGCCTGATGGGAAGCGATGATACCGCCTACGACGGAATATTGACAAGAAAACTGTTCGCTCTGTGACTTAAAAATCCCAGGCTGGACTACATTTGTGTTGCATCCACTGCAATTATTATCCCGTCCCTACATTCTATTTTAAATATATTTATTTATTTACTATATAAGTACCTATTAAGTATGTATTTAAGGTTAAGTAATTTTTCTTTTTCCTTCAATAAGTATATTCTTTTTACACCTTGGCCAATCTTCCATTAAGCAATGATACTTTCCTTCAAAAAGATTGTCAGGAAGAGATCGCTTTGTTAAGCGATAAGACCTCCCATTATGCTTACATTTATTTGTGGTTTTATTTTTATATATGTTGTGTCTAGCTTGTAAAGATAAAGAATTTTCATTCATTCATTCTATTTGATGATCTTAATCACCGTTTTTAGCAGATGTGTTTAAAAATGTTTGTTTCCACTATCATTTAGTTTTCATATTCTAACGGTGAATAATCAACACTAAACACTGCTGCTCTATGCTGTGCTTTACCCAATTCGCTCTTCATAGATTAGAATAAGGCAACAAACAAAACGTGCTGCGCTGCGCTTTTTCTATAACAGCACAGTACAGCCCAGCAAAGCTCAAAGCTGATTAATCATCCTGTATCTAAAAACAGTGTTTTTCCAGCATCTTATCATACACTTCGGAGTGCATTTACATAACGTCAGCCTAATTATCAGAATTTGTAAATCCGTATAGGCAAATGTTACAGGAGCAACATAAACCAGACTTTTTGACAAAGCTTGAGAGATTTTTATCGAGTTTCTCTTACTTTAAGTATAAAATGAGGGATTTTTTAACCGACTTCAAAAAAAGGAGGAGGTACTCAATTTGATGATGTTTTTTCCCCGATTACTCGAAGACCATTCCCAGGTCCATTCGCACCAAGTCAGGATCTGATGATAGGATCCCAAAAAATCGATGGCAACCCTCAAACTGTATAGAGATGCAATTCGGTTTTATGTTTTTACCTCAGGACTCCGTCATTTATCAACCGATTTGGAAAATTCTTTTTTATTTGAAAGGATATACTTTCATATTAGTCTCATAGAAATTTCATCAAATTCAATTCCGTAGATTAGTTAAGTCAGTTATATTTTTGTTAAAAAGTTACTTTTTATAAAGGGTCTTTCAATAAAGACGGGTCGATGTTAAAATTGAATAAAACAAGATGTGTGTGAGATATTAACGAAATTTATTTTTTATTTAAAAGGCCTATTTATTCCATTATGGATGGAATATGACATCGTTCAAATGTCCGCCGCGGCTTCGTATGGTGGCGCGAATCCGAGAGGTCCAATTTTTAATGACTCTGCTGCATAGATCCGGCTGAATCCGAGCGATGGCCTGCGTTATGTTGGCTTTCAGGGCAACGGTCGAATGTGGTTTATTGGCATAGACCTGCGACTTCAGAAAACCCCACAAGAAAAAGTCTAGCGGAGTCAAATCACACGATCTTGGTAGCCAATTCACGTCACCTCTGCGAGAGATAACTCTACCCTCAAACCGTTCATGCAGAATGTCGATTGTGTCGTTCGCTGTGTGGCAAGTAGCGCCATCTTGCTGGAACCACATGTCGTTCACGTCCATATTGTTCAATTCAAGCCAAAAGAAATTGTTTATCATTGATCTGTAGCGCTCGCCGTTGACGGTGATGGCCTCACCAACGTTGTTTTCGAAGAAGTACGGACCAATGACGCCGCCACACCAAAATCCGCACCAAACAGTAACTTTTTGTGGATGCATTGCCACCTGGTGAACCTCATGTGGGTTGTGGTCTTCCCATATACGGCAATTTTGCTTATTAACAAAACCATTCATCCAAAAATGTGCCTCGTCGCTAAAGATAATTTTTCGGCCAAAATCGGGGTCCTCTTCCAAGCGTTCCGATGCCCATTCAGCGAACACACGGCGTTGTCTATGGTCATTAACTTTGAGCTCTTGAGTCAGTTGGATCTTGTACGGATGCAGACCCAAGTCCCGACACAAAATTCTCCAAGTTGAGGTCTGCGAAAGGCCGAGTTCTTGAGCACGGCGAGAAATCGACTGCCTCGGAGTCTCCTGAACACTCTCACGTACAGCGGCGATGTTCTCGGCCGATCTGGCGTTCCTTTGACGTAAAGGTGTTGGTTGGTTGTTTACCGAACCGGTCGTTTTAAATTTAGTCACCAATCGTTGGAGAGTGGACTTTGAAGGGCCACCGCGTCTGCCGTAAAATGGGCGCAATGCGCGCAACGTTTGCACTAACGAACACTCATTTTGATAATAAAGTTTTATCATTTGCACATGCTGCTCAACCGTGTAACTTGCCATGGTGATTTGGCATCAGTGACTGAATAAGAAAAAACAGATATGACAGATGCCGCCAAAACAAAATGGCCGCCACAGATTATTAACATCGACCCGCTCTATTTGAAAGACCCTTTACCTAAAGTAAGACTAAATAAAAATCGCTTAAATTCGCTCCTGTAAAATTTGCCTTTATGTATGTATTTAATTTGGTTTGGTTTGAATTTAACAATAGTTGTGTTTTTCTTATGAAGGCTACCCTTGATCAAGATGTACGTGAGGTAATCTAAACTGGACTCAGCGGAAGACCAGCGGTGCGGCATAGCTGAGTACCAATTCATCCCCACACAGAACTTTTAAGTTTGTTAGTTTGTTTGTGCTTAGGTTAGATTTTATTGTTTTTGTGTTATTTTTTTTTTACTACTTTTTTGAATAAAATGTTTTCTTTCTTTCTAATTCTGATAATTAAGCCGACGATATGAAACAATTTGTACAACTTACCATCCTGCAAAGTGGTGCAGACAATAGGGTACGAAAATGGTCCAGGACCATAATTTGAAAAACCGGTCACTTTGATGGTATAATTGGAGTATTTTAGCAGGGATTGTAGGTACACCTCTGTATGGGGTGAGCTGAGGTTTTGAGATGGACCCTCTGAAATAAAAGTTGATAAGTTTAAATTGATGTATCAGGTTTTAGGGTCCTGGACTGGCATGGTAAAAACGAAATCCATATGACTTTGTCCGTCCGTTTGTCATAGCTGATTATTTCAGCAACTACTGAAGTTATCGACTTGTAGTTTTACCTACCTATTTTGCAAAGAAAAAAATGGGTATGGTATAAAAGAATTGATTTACACGTCCTTAACCATTTTTTAAATGTCGTTTAGTCTTGGAGTTATGATGAGAAATATGGAAATAATATCATTCCCTCCTAATCTTCAAAATTTCCAAAGGGAAAAATCTGACCTAATTATGATTAATATAATGCAAATATTACAGAAAAAAATTTAACTTTGTCAATAAAGCACTTTTTTAGAAATAAACAAATAATGCTGAACATTTCACACAGCGCCATCTAGCCCCAACCTAAGGAAAGTTTGTATTATGGGCACCAGTTAACTGATAGAATACTTATATATGTTTTTTTGTAAATACATACGTATAACATAGAGAAACAACTAGACCCGGAACAAATTTCTATAGATTGTGGAAACATTTGTTCCGCGGTGGGAATCGAATCTGCAACCTCCTGTGTCTCAGCCGGCTATTCGCCCACTTTATCACGGAGGTCGTCGTCTAACTTTCTGAGTTACCGCTGATATAACAAGATGGCATAGCTAAATTAACAAAAATATGCGTGTGCGTGTGTACGGAGCCCTCGGCGCGTTAGTCTCACTCGCACTTGACAGTTTGATTTTTTAATGACTAACCTTCAGTACTGTAATAAACGTAGTACCCAAGTAGTGATGTTCCCTGTGTGTTGATCGGCTGCCAAGATACCCTTACTGATGTAGAAGATACTCCTCGGCATTCCACCGCTGAAGGTGGCTGTTCTGGAGCTAGAAAATAAAAAAAATTACACATATTTTTAATACGAAATTTATCACGTACCGCTTTATCAAATTACGGCTAATAATGTTTCGTTGAAATCAAACTTTCGTGAACCTTACTCAGGGTGAGTGCGATCCGATCCGCAACGCGTCTCGCCTATTCATGTGTTCGAAAAATTGTCGGTCGTAACATCGATAAAACGATATGTTATAAAACTCATATATATTAGCGTGTATTCATGTTTTTTTTACTGATTTAGCGATGCAGACCCAGAAAAACCAGAAGACCCAGGGACTTGGTAGACCCAGAAAAAGATAAAGAGACGACAAGATTGGTCAAAAATAGCTGTGATGGATGGAAAGGATAATTGACAAAAGAATTATTGGAAGCGTTTTTTCAATCCAGTCCACCCAAAGGTTGCCTGGAAGAGATCGCTTTAAGCGATAAGGCCACCCAATATACCACCATGTATTAGTCTTTAAGTTTTCTAGGTTAAGTAATTGTAATTTGGTGTAACGATAAAGAATTATCAATTTTTTTTATTTGCTGCTTTTATATCACCAGAAATTTATTAAAATAAGAATTATCTATCCATCTATCTATAATTATGGGAAGGCCTTTGCTAGGACAAAACAGGTTCATTTAAAGTCAAAGTCAAAGTCAAATATTTTTATTCATTAAAATCACAAGGATCACTTTGAAACGTCAATTTTACTGCCTGTTCCTTCGCGACCAAGCCAGGAAAGAAAGGCAAGAAAACCAGGCTGGTTGTTTTTTTTTAATGATCCTTTTACAATAGGTACATAATACAGAAAAGAAATTACGTCTAAATTGTAACATTTTGAACGAGTTGGGGCAGTTTCAATCCCAAGCTTCTCTATCATCTAAATAATCCGATATTTTATAGTAGGCTCTTTTATAAAGATTTTGTTTAATTACGTTTTTAAATTTGTTAATTGTCAATTTTTGTACATCCCTTGGGAGTTTGTTATAAAAGCGCACACCTTGCCCTTTAAACGATTTACTAACTTTATGGAGTCTACATGTGGCAACAGCGAGTTTATCTTTATTTCTAGTATTAAAATTATGATTATCGCTATTTTTCTTAAACAAATTAATATTTTTGTGAACATACATTAGATTTTCATAGATGTATTGACAAGGGAATGTCATAATATCTATTTCTTTAAACTTATTGCGTAATGATTCTCTGGGGCCCATATTATAAATTGCACGAACAGCCCTCTTCTGCAGCACAAAAACGGTGTTTATATCTGCAGCACTCCCCCACAGCAGTATACCGTATGACATAATGCTGTGGAAGTAGCTGAAGTAAACTAGTCTAGCTGTGTCTACGTCTGTAAAAAGACGGATCTTTTTGACTGCGTATGCCGCAGAACTAAGTCTCTTCGACAACCCATCAATGTGAGGGCCCCATTGAAGCTTATTATCTAGGGTTATACCTAAGAATACGGTGGTGTCCACAAGAGCCAACTCCTCGTCTTTGATTTTTATGTCTGCTTTAACTTGTGTAACATTAGGTAGTATAAATCTAATACATTTTGTTTTCTTTTCATTTAGAAGTAGATTGTTTACATTGAACCATTTTACCACCTTAGAGATTGCATTGTTTACATCGTCAAAATTGGTTTGTCGTCGCTTTAATTTAAATAAAAGTGACGTGTCATCTGCAAACAATACAACCTCATGATCGTCCCGTACTAGATGGGGAAGATCATTAATATATACTAAAAACAAAAATGGTCCCAGAATTGATCCCTGTGGTACACCCATTTTAACCAGAGACCCCAGAGAACGCTTCCCATTCACGTCAACTCTTTGCACTCTGCCACTTAAATAAGAAGTGAGAAAGTCTAGAGCAACGCTCCTAATGCCATAATGGCGTAGTTTCCTGATTAATGTGTCATGGTCTACGCAATCAAATGCCTTGGACAAATCACAAAAAACACCTAAAGCGTCATGAGACTCCTCCCAGGCATCAAATATGTGCGATATTAACTCAATACCAGCATCAGTGGTTGAGCGACCCCTGGTAAATCCGAATTGTTTATGATGCAGTAAATTATGTGAATTGAAATATCTAAGCAGTTGATTTAAAATTAGTTTTTCAAATATTTTACTAAATGTCGGAAGTACTGAGATTGGTCTAAAATTACCAGGATCAGAACTAGTGCCTGATTTGAAAAGTGGAGTTATTTTACTGTGTTTCATTAAATCAGGGAATACACCACAGTCAATACACTCATTGAATATTAAAGCTAGTTCAGGAGCAATTATGTCAATCAATGTTTTTATGATGCTAACAGAGATGCCCCAGAGGTCCGTGGTTTTCTTAACATTTATCAGTTTGAAAGCTTTTATAATGTCATCACTATTTACATAATCAAATTTGAATTGTGATTTGCATTCCGTTAAGTTTGCTTTTAACAAAGACTCTGCGACTATGGGAGAGGAGTTTAAAGATTTTGTGGTAGAGACTGGAATATCGGTAAAAAAGTCTTCGAACGCATTAGCTACATCACCATCCTGATTGATCGTGGCATTGCCAATTTTCAAATTAAACTTATTGTTCTTAGTTGCGACTCTTCCAGTCTCGCTGTTGATTATTTTCCAAGTGGCTTTTACTTTGTTTTGACTAATTTTTATTTTTGAACTCAAATGACGCGCTTTTGCTTCACGACAAACATTTTTAAAAATCTTTGAATATTTTTTGACTTTTTCTTTAAACTCCTCATTAAAATTATATTGTTTTTCAGCATAAAGATCATACAATGTTTTTCTGCTTTTATGTATTCCCACTGTTGCCCAATCACAGAACTTTTGACCATCAGAGACCATGATCGATTTAGGTGTAAAAATTGAATTAAACACATCACAAAATTTCTTAAAAAACGTGTTGTATATATTATTTGGATTATTATTATTATGTACACATGGAAGTACAGAAGTTAAGTTTAATTTAAGTTTGTCCAATCGATTAATGGTCATAGGTACACAAGTAATTTTACTTTTAACAAGATTTTTTGTTTGAATTTCTATTTTAATTATTTGACCAAGATGATCCGATTTAATATTACTAATTAAACTTCTATTTAAAATTTTTACATTGGCATAAATGTTGTCTATACATGTGGCTGAAGTGTCCGTTATTCGAGTAGGCTCCATAAATTGAGGCTTCAGATCAAATGATTGAAATAAACTAGTTATTCTAGTGTTTAAAAAAATTAAGTCGTCATCATCATCATCAGCCTATAACAGTCCACTGCTAGACGTAGGTATTTCCCAGGGTGCGCCATTGAGTCCGATCCTCAGCTCTTCTCATCCAATCCTTGCCAGCCACAGCGCCCAAATCGTCCCTCTATCTAGCCGGAGGGCATCCTACATTTCGCTTGCCTAGACGTGGTCTCCACTCCAGAACACATTTACCTCAACGGTTATCGGTTCTGTGGCAGATATGACCAGCCCACTGCCACTTCAGCTTGCAACCCTCTGAGCTATGTCGATCATAATCTAAATAAAGTTGGACACCGGCCGCCCCAGATCAGTCGCTATGGAAATTTAATGGGAAGGCCATGTTTACTGGACGTCTTACGGCTGTTTTGACCGTGCTTTAGTTATGAGTTATGTTATATTATTTATTATTATTATTTGGAGCCTGTACTGTTCCACTGCAGGGCAAAGGCCTCCCTTCCTTCCTTTCACTCCACTCTATCATGAGCGTGTGTGCTCCAGTCTTCCCTATACGAGTCGAGTTCGTCTTTCCATTGGCATCGCGGTCAGCCACATGGTCGTTTACTGTCTTTTGGGATCCATTCGGTGGTGGATTTTGCCTATAGCTCCTCCGACATGCGGCAGAGATGGACCACTCAGTCCGACTACAACTTGCCTACTAGTTATGTTATGACACAATATAATAATAATGGTGTTATAATAATAATCAAGAGTAGCTCACCTCCTTCTCTTGTAGTTTGATAGACAGGCATAGAAAAGGGTCCATTACCAGCCGAATTGAAAGCACTTATTGATACAGCGTACCTAGAAACCCAAAATAAATGTAAACAGTTTTTTTAAATTAAATAATAAATGGATATTTCACACAACACTATCTAGCAACCGACTAAGTAAAAGTACTGTGGGAACCAGATAACAGATAGAAAATAATTATAATATTTTTTTTTGTAAAAACATACTTAAAGTACATAGAAAAATAGCCAATACCTGGAAAAAACATCTGTAATCAGTAATTTGTACCGTGGCGGGAATCGAACCCGCAACCTTCTGCATCTAAGCCGTATACGAATGGTTTAAACATCTAAAAATTGTAAAAAATCACTTTATGTTCTCACTGACCATTCCACATTGTCTGAAAGATATCGTTATTTGTAAATAAGGCCGCTGACTGAACAACATAGATTTGTACTGTTCTAATTTGATTGTTTCGTAATTATTAATCTTTATCTATCTATATCTATATAAAAATTAATCTCTATTTACCTTGGTCATTGCATTACGCATGAACGGATGGAACAATTTCTTTAATTATTTTTTGTTGTGTTTATTATTAGTCACGAGAAAGTTCTTATGAAAGAAAAAATTACGGAAGTTGAGAGGAACTTTAGAAAATTTAAGAAAATTAACGACAGTATTATTTTAAATAACTGTCAGTTGTTTGACATAACTGTCAGCATGCCATTCGACTTTAAACGGTTACTTCCAGTAAATTTAGCAGACAGATGTTTTTTCCCGTTGAAACTCGACTGGATACATTATATTCCCCGCCAATTTTTGCCATATCTAAGACAGGACAAAGTATGTCGCGTCAGCTAGTAAATAATAATAATAATCATGTGTAATAAAGTATTTTCTACCTATTTTTTCGAATGATATCACTTTAAATGTGTTGTTTTGCTTACCTTACGTTCTTCATAAGTCCACTCAATAAAGTTTCTTGTTTTCCCTTCCTTGATATAACTTTCACCATCTTTGTTTGTGTGTCGTTGGGAACTGCAAAGTAAAAATTAGTGTTATTTTTAAAACTATCTTTATATTCTCTTCATCCGGAATATTTACCATGATTTAATACATTTTGGGTGCAAAATATCCAATCACCCAGAACTTTCAATATTTTAAATATCCCGTTTTTAGATGTGTATGAAGATAGTAAAAAAAATAATAACTCTGAACATTTCACACAGCGCTATCTAGCCCCAAACTAAGCAAAGCTTGTACTATGGGAACCAGATAACTGATAAAATAATTATTACGTTATTTGTCTTGGTAAGATATTATCATGTTCTCTATTCCTCTATTTGTTATTTGATTTATTTATTTATTTGAAGAAGAAGAAGAAGAAAAATATTTATTCAATATTTATCCACATATGGACACAGAAACAAATGATACAAAAGAAAACACTATTAATAAACATACTAAAATTATAAACTAACTAAAAATTATAAGTGTGGTGGTGAAAGCGTCCTCAGCTCAGCATTAACTACAGCATGTTGCCATACTGCAGCGCTGGTCTTCTGCTGAGGCCAGTGGTAACCTCACGGACACCCTGACATTACAATAGGTACATTAAATTACATTATCTACAGCATTTACATTACACCTCTAGCACCTTCTAGATCGCAAATTCAAAAGTCATACAATCCATGACTGACTCTATATATAGCATATATATATATATATATATATTACATAATTATGTGTTTTATTTGTATTTGATTATTTTTTAAATTATATTGTATTTGTGAGTATTATTATACTTATGTAGGCAATTAGGTAGTTAGTAGTTTTTTATTTCTATTTGTATTTTTGTTAGTTCCTAGTCAAGCACGCCAACCTAAGTTTTTTTACCTGTCACGGTTGAGTGGTAGAAAATGATTTTAGCATTAAGTCTTCCATTTGTACAGCAAACAAAATAATCATGTAGCATCATTAATTATCATTTAAGAAATTACAAAGTTTAGTTTTTGTCGATACCTTTATTTTAATCAGTTACAAATTTTGATCACTAAAAAGAAGAAAGTAGCGAAGTTCCATTTCAAGGGTAGACGGAAAATACCTGGTTCACCTCCACTCTTCGGAACTGCTTTCACATGGTATCCTTGCAAAGCTCCGTTGTGACTGTCTCTCGGTGGAGGGATCCAGGACACTATGAGCTCACCAGGGTTATCTGTCTGCTGCACTTGTATGCCAAGAGGTGATGACGATGGAGCTGAAATTATAAAAAATAGTATCCGATTAAATATTTTTTTATACTATATGGAGATGGAACAAGCTTATGAGCCATTTGATGTTAAGTGGTAACCATCGCCGATAACAGAGAATTGCCTCGTAGGTCACGCACCTTAGAAATGTGCCAGCTGCTGCTCTGCGTTCATCAATTTAAGGATACAGATAGAGACATAAAACCTCATGTGCCTGTAATTTTACCGGCAACCATACCCTTTAAACCGAAACAAAACAATGCTGCTTGGCGGCAGAAATAGGTATGGTGGCAGTTATTTCAGAAGGAACTCTTAAGAAAAAAATAAAAGGTACATAATAAAAGCCTGTGTTAATAAACAAATATATCAAATTTTATCGCAGATGTTTGATTCCCATATATTTGTTAAGCAGTCAGGTTAGAATGACCGTCCCAAAAAATATTCTATCTACAGAATAATGGATTATAATGACATTTTAGCGTAGACAGTAAAGACATTTGTATACTCTCTACACTTGTGCAATATATACATAACTAGTGGTATGCCCACAACTTCATCTGCAATTTTCTGGATATGAACAACAGCGCCACCTACTGGGTCTAATTGTGAATTTAAACCATTCAGGACCATCCATCCAACCCACTCCAACACACACAAAAAAATTCATCAAAATCGGTATAGCCGTTTTTGAGTTTTAGCGAGACTAACGAACAGCAATTGATTTTTAATTAAATCGATTTTTTAAAATTATTTAATGCTGGCAGGGTTTTTGAGTTGAAAGGGGCGCTTGTAAGGTATGTGTTAATGGAAATAGTTCCTTCCTGCAGTATCCAAGAGAGCAAATGAACACCACATACTTTTGATGGACTTCCAGGGACAGAAGAGAACACGTGTACACATGCTAGAACGTCTAGCTTGAGGAGATGACACGTTCAAAATCGAGAGAAATCAAAACGACCATTCAGCTTGACGAGTAAGCGCTTCCTGTGCGCCAAGACTACCGCGAGGCGCAGTGCGTGGGCGGCAGTCCACAGTTGCAAGGTGATTTACAAAATACCCTCAATTCAACAGCAGAAACTGAACAACGCTGCAACGTAATTTTATTCCATTCTTCAACATTCTATTGACAAAGTTGTTGACAATGAAGTTATCAGATCCAAAGTGTGCAAGCACTTAGCTCACTCTCATAAACAAAACCTACAAAATGAGTGATGTCCTGAAGATGCTCTGTTATTTATCCACTCTGTAATCTTTATATCTTATTAGCTGACCCGGCGAACTTCGTACCGCCTTGACATGCATACAATGCGGGCTGCCAATGTACGTCACGGGTAGAATTGTCAATCAGCCATCATTAGCTGCATCTTTTTTTTTATACCACTAAGGTAGCAAACAAGCATACTGGCCCACCTGATGGTAAGCGGTTACCGTAGCCTATGGACGTTTGACGTTATCTATGTATGAGGAAATTAATATTCTTCATAATTTTTGATGTTATACTTCTTTTGGCGCGTTTGGAAAAAAATATGAGAGTAGAATTTTTACGATGCGCGTGCATAAATTAAATTAAATTAAATTAAATAGTCATTTATTTCAGATATCCATGATCCATATGTTAATAGTATAAAGGTTCTTATAAACTATGTTAGTAAATTAAAGTGAATAATTACATTAAATTATAATGATATTAAAATTAAAGTTAATTTAAAACTAAATCAAAATTATATTAAAATTAAACTAAAATTAAATTGAAATTATATCAAAATTAAATGAACTGAAATTAAATTTAAAAATCTATGTTGGTTTCTAGAACACAGAAAATAAAACATAAATGAAACAAAAATGAAACAAGTATAAAATAGGGACTGGGTGAAAATAGAATCTCCCATTTCTTTTCTGCCAAGGGTGACTAATTGAGGAAATTACTTCCTTCATTAATCACCCTTCGCACAAAGCACCTCCAGAGCATACCGAAGCCAAAAAGCGACACGATGAAGTTAACTACAAACAAAGAGTTGTGGAATATGGGATGAAATCTTTTGCGTGAATTTTTACGATGTTTAAAAGTTATTCTGCTATTCGGGGCGGAGACAAATCCAACAAATCAAGGATCATAAAAATCGTTCCAGCCGCTTTTGAGTTATAAATGGTGTAACTAACCCGACTTCGTTTTATATATTTAGATGAGTTTGTTTAGTATTATTGTAACTAGATATGTATTGGGTTATCTATTATTTCAACCAGTGTTTATTAGGTGTAATATTAGAAAGTACGTTTATCGCTAGCATTAAGTTCGCCTATGTCCAGATATATTAAAGTGAAGCTTTTATTACATCGTCTCAAACTTTTTCGTCTGTGTGTTGCATGTTGCGTGACGGTCGGACGCGGAGTAGCGATAAAGTGAAAGGCGTTCGTCAGAGCAGCCGAGGCCAGTATGGCGGCGCCTATAGTTCGCATCAGCTGACCGTGTAGTATAGACTATTACTCATTTGTGCCCACGAAAATTTTTAGTTAAATGTCTATAATGTGAAACAAAGTTTTACTTTTACCGTGGTTTCATAAAACCACACAATCTTTTTAAATTTTTGTGCAATATATAATTTTTCAATCAATCAATGTTTCACTTCAATGCGTGGACCTTGTTCATGTGGGTGAATGCGGTCCGTTTAGCACGCGACGTCTCACCTCATTGCGAGATCGGTATGATAAATTGGTATGTGATAAGCCCCGTTTTTATAATAGTGATTTACCTTCTTGTTGGGTAGTGAAATGAACTGGCTGAGTGTAGGAGCTCAAATCCACCTGATTCCCTGAAGCAATGCGTACTCTGTAGTCTACCGCTGGTTGCAGGTCTCGAAGTTCTATGCTTTGGCGTAAGTCGTTAGTTTGTCTAAAAAGAGATGAAAATTATAAATAAATAAATTATTTATTATTAGCCCGTAGAATCCCACTGCAGGGCAAAGGCCTCCCTTCCCTCCTTCCACGAATCCCGGTTATTGGATAATTGGAGCCACTCTTTCTGGTATGCATCCAGTTCATCCCTCCATCTCCGCCTGGGTCTACCACGAGGCCGCCGCCTGTTTGGAACCCATTCTGCAGTGGCGTTGACATCCGCAAAATTTAAATGGGACTGGGCAGGACACGTCTGTCGTATGCCAGAGGAACTATGGCCAAAATAAATAAATATTATAAATAAGTAATAAATAAATAATGCTGGATATTTCACACAGCGCCATCTAGCCCTAAACTAAGCAAATCTTGTACTATGGGAACCAGATAACTGATAGAATAGTTATATAAATATTTTTTTTCGTGAATACATACTAATAATACATAGAAAAATACCCAAACCCGGAACGAATATTTGTAGTCCATGCAAACATTTGCCCCGCAGTGGAAATCGAACCCGCAACCTCCTGCGTCTCAGCCGGTTATTCACTCACTACGCCACGGAAGTCGTCATTAGATCATTGTACCTATATACTCTTCATACAAAAGTTATCTGAAAGAAATGAATCGCTTCAAAGCGTTAAGTCCGTCCATCGTAGTATTTACTTTTATTTCTATTTATTTGCTTCTTTTTTCGGCCCCCAGCAACTTTTAACAGGTCGTATTTCCATCTAGTGGGGGACCGTCCTACGCCGCGCTTTTCAGTGCGTGGTCTCCACTCGAGATCCTTTTTGCCCCAACGGCCGTCAGTTCTTCGAGCTATATGCCCTGCCCACTAATATTATAAATTCGAAAGATACCGAATTACACTGAAAACTGTCTAGCCGTTTAGTCGTGAATAAGTAACAAACAAACAGAGAGACAGAGTTTCTTTCATATTTACAATATACTCGTAGGTACTCAAAAACGTCTTGATATTCATAAAAATCTCGTTTTATTATATATTTGTCTCAACGATCATATTCTTAGCCCGGCTTGCATAACGATCCCTAAAAGTATTTAGTGACTAAACGTGTTTTAATTTGACGTATCCGTATGATTTGACAACTTCTTAAATCATATTTAGCCACTAAATACGTTTAGGCATCGTTGCGCAAGTTGCCCGTGGATAAATATGATTCAGAGAGTTATCAAATCATACTAATACGTCAAATTTAAACTTGTTTAGTCGCTAAATACGTTTAGGGATCGTTGTCCAAGCTGGGCTAAGTAAACTTCTTGCTTACTAACTTTTTTTACTTACTATGTATATTGTACTAGCTGTTGCCCGCGACTTCGTACGCGTTACACTACTAAATGTGTAGGTAAACCTAGACATAAAGCTAAACTCGCTGTTGCCACTTGACATGATAACCCATTTTTATCCCATAAGACATGATTTATGGGATAAAAAGCCTATGTGTTAATGCAGGTTATAATCGACGTACATACTAAATTTCATCGAAATTGGTTAAACCGTTACGACGTGATTGAGTAACAAACAAACAAATAAATAAACAGACATACAAACTTTCCCATTTAAAATATTAGGGTGATCGAAAAGTTTCATACCTTGTTATATTAATGGTCTTCGCACTATCCCACATTAGAAAGTCATTAGCAGTATACTGCATAGTGTAATACTGAACGTGGGCACTGGTATCCCGCCAGGAAATCCGAGCTTTGTTGCTAGTCACTGCGTCTGTTTGTAGGTCGTGAGGTGGAGTCGGAGGTTCTGGAATAAATAAAATAATTGGAATTCAAAGTTAGGTTGCTGGGGGCCATTGTGTGCACAAGATCAATCGTTCTGTAAATCTACGGGGGAGGCCTGTGATAATCAGTGGACGAATTATGATGATGGTGACTATATTTTGTTTAAAAACTAATCTTTGGAGTGTATCCAAAAAAATTGTATATTCCCTGAGCACATTTGTTCGATTCAGAGCATTTGAAAGTTTTCTTAATTCTAGAAAGTACAAATGTATTTCACCGACAAATTTAACTGAAAAAAATCAGCTCATTGAAACCAAATTTAAGTACTCACTTTAGAAAAATAATACTCAAGATCGCTCAGCGTGCTATGGACAGGACTATGCTTTGTGTTTTTCTATGAGATAGAATCAGAAATTAGGAGGCTAGTAGATGAACCAAAGCCACTGACATAGCACAATGAATTAGCAAGCTGAAGTGGCAGTGGGCAGGGCACATATCTCGAAAAACTGACGGCCGATGGGGCAGAAAAGTTCTCGAGTGGAGACCATGCAATGGAAAGTGCAGCGAAGGAAAGCCCCCCACTAGATAGAAAAAGGACCTGTTAAAGGTAGCTGGGAGCCGTTGGGTGCAGACCTCACGAGATCAGTTGCTCTGGAAATCTATGGAGGAGGCCTACGTTCAGCAGTGGACGTTCTAGGGCTGATATGATGACTAGTACAGAGCATTTATATATAACTCACCAAGAATATTCAAATGTATATTGAACACTGCTACGCCGTAGGGGTTACTGGCCCGACACTCATAGTTTCCTCCGTCTCTAGTCTCCACGTAGTTTATATTGATAATACTGTTTAAACCATTGTGGGCCATTGTTTCCGATATTGATACTCTGCAATAATCAATATACAGCATTTTATAGGGATGGAAATGGGTATATTTGAACAAATTCACTAACAAAACTGCCTAATATCGGAGATGGTTATTTACAGCATTCACTCTAATAACAAGCGTACATAATTAACTTTACAGCGCCATCTGTGGAATTTAGCTAAAACTAGGTGATGGCTGGTTGAGCAGAACGACAAGGAATTTGACAGAAATTGCTTCTTGTCTCGTCAAGGTCATGCTAGTTTTCTTGATAAATTATAGATGGCGTTTAAACTAATTTCTGCAATTTGTTAATTTGGTGAGGAGAGACTATTTACAGTGAACTCATTGAACTTAAGTACTAACTTTTGTACGAAGGACCCCTTTTTACTAAAGATTAAGGAGGGGTTAATACACAACCTTTCTTTCTAATAATTATAAGACTTCTCACCTGGCAGATGCAAAATCGATGGGTTTTCCATTGAGAGCCCATTTAATCCGTATAGGGTTGTCACCCAAAGGTCGACAGGTAAGTGTGACTGGTAACCCTATTTTGGTTGTGACATTTGATCCCACTGAGTCGAAATGTACTGGTTCTAAAAAATAATTTAATAATTGTCAAATTTTATAACTAAAGACTACGAATAAAGTAATTGTGCATTAATTTGGATTTCAAATCCTCCGAATTAAAATGAAATATGTTATTAAAAAATAACTAAATGTAATTTTACCAAAAAAAATATTAATAATTAAATGAACTATTATAATTATACGGTCTCTTAACATAAAAGTACAGTTCCCAACAATAACAGTTTTTAATGTGTAATATACATAATAATTATTATTCAGGTAGTCCCTGTATTAAATGGGAATGACCATGTACATTTTTATCGGTGTTTACTACCAACAAAATGGTGATTTGTGAGCCTTCACCAGCATAATACCACACCGTACTTATGAAAATAATTAACATATATCACGAAAGCTATCATACTTTAATCTACACTATGTAAAATCTAAGATTTTTTGCAGTTTAATTGTTATTTAACCCCAAACGTCACATCATAAATTAATGAGACGAAGTAAAAATATATTTACACGGAAAAAAATTGTATAAGAATAAAGGACCGACAGTTTGTAAAATTGTAAATTCCAAACACATTTACCATTTTTACTTATAATATTACTTACTATTTACACTGATCCACATATTCTTATTCAAAGCATCACCCACGCCATTCTCTACATTGCACGCGTACATGCCTTCATCTGAGAGTGAGACCACTTCAATGATAAGGGTACCGTTAGGGAAGCTCATCACTCCACCACCAGCCAAGTCTAAGACTGGCCTCCAAATGCCTAGAGTAGCTGAAAACAAACGTAATCGTACAATTAAAGTTTTATATCTTAAGAAATATTTGAGCACAAGAAGTGGTGAAAATCAAGACAATAACTGTTTGTTCGCATTACACAAAAGTTAACTGGAAAATAATACTATCTAGCATTAAGTCCGCCTATGTACAGCTTAATTTTATTTTGTGCAATCAAGAATATTCATTCATACTTTCAATATTGTATTTTCGAAACATTTACAAATGAAATAGTTGACACCTTAATGCTGTGGAAATTTTCTAAAGAAAGCTCAATATTTGATTAACTACTACATTTTTTACTACTATACAGAGCAGCTAAGGTATGGAACACTTTGCCGTCATCTGTTATTTCTAAATAATACAACCCGGGCCTCTTTAAGGTAAGAACAAATAGGTTTCTTCTAGATATTCGTGCTTCATCTTAGATCACATCATCACTTACCATCAGGTGAGATTGTGATCAAACGAAGACTTATCAAGATTAAAAAAAAATCTCACCATCTCTTTTCATCCAATGTATTTGAGGAGTTGGATAGCCGTTGGCATTGCAAAACACCACTCCTCTCTGTCCCAACAACAGTGATGTATTTGAAGGCTCCTCTATCCATTTGGGTGCCACTGAAAGTACAATCAAAGTACAGGTTTTAATTATTGCGTTACTTGGTCATTACCCCCCCTTCTTTACATTCCTTAATCGGTCAGGCACCACAACCATACATTGTATTGGCGTTATCCTAAACGGTTTAAAGAGGTATAAAAATATAAATGAATACAGTATAGAACATCGAAAATACAAAATATCGGATATGATATAATATAACTGGAAATTCAGAAAGCCTTGGATAGACTCACCACTGATAAAAAGATCAGCAGTCTGGTTGACCTTCCCAACATGGTTAGTGGCAATGCAAGTGTATTTCCCACAATGCTCCAACGATACCCGTTTGATGATCAAAACGCTGAATAATTCGGAACTCCGTTCTGTAATCTGAGTAATAAAAATGGGTTACCACAAGGACCAATACTAGGGCCTATTATTTACTTTTTGTTTATAAATATATACCGTTAAAGATACCAATTTGGTATTTTTGTTTAAGTGGTATTACGTACTTTCAAGCTGGTAGGCATCTTTTTTCCATCCTTCAACCAAGAGAAGTAAATCGGTGGATCACCACCAACAATGTTGCATGTAATTTGAACTATTTGACCTTCTTTTAATCCCGTCCCAACACGTAGTTCATCTAATTCTGGAGCTTCAACAACTTGAATTTCAAATGATCTGAAATATATTTCGCATAATTCAACGAAAAAGCTAAGTTACAGTTAATTAAAAATGGCGTGTCAAATTTCATTACAGCTTTGACCCAAGCTAGCTAAATAAAAATTCTACTGAACTTAATGAACAGTCACACAAATTCAGCAGCCCTATTTGCAGCCCTTTAACAAAATAGTCTTCTAGAAATCATTACCTTCTAGCCATTTCTCCAGAAGGGCTATAAACTATGCACGTATAGCTCTCTCCACTTTCTTCTTTCAGCACTTTTGCTATCTTCAACACTCCATCTTCTCCGGGCTCAAAGATCTGTCGTTTTCTTCTTCTTTTTACATTCTTTGTAGTGCTATTGGATGTGCGTTTATATCGATTGTGTTGTGGAAATATTGAACTGACGATTTTTTTCGATTTGTGCTCCCATTCCAATTTACTGAAACAAAGTATATTAGGATATTATAATAAATATAAGAAAAACGAGTAAGAGGAAAGTCGTAAATAAACTAAACGAGCCAAACAAAGGAGAACATCGTTTTGATATTGTTTAAGGAGGTAAAAGAGACAATTGGAAGAATATTATCCTGTGCACTGACAAAATAGCTCTAAAATAGGAAGAGAGATGGGTTAATAATTATTATAAGGTTATTTTAACGTAACTTTCAAAATTAGCAAATAAAAATGGCAAATTGCTAATTGTGTTAGCTCTTGGTTCCCAATGGACCAATTAAATCGCAACGGTTTCACATTTACAATGTCTAAATTATTGTAATTACTAATCTCTCAAAGCCGCGAAATAAAATTAATGGCAAACCCAATTTATCGGATAAAATCCGATGTATATTTTGTCTCAGTATTACAAACGACATTTTTTGCAATTTTTAACCGAATTCAAACACAGGAGATTCTCAATTCTTTGCCACGTCATCCGATTTCAATGATTCTTTTTTTAGTGGGTATCTTATGTGTGGTCCTATATAAGTTTCGTAATTTTTACGATTTTCTGCAGTAGTTAAAATAAAAAGAAATGTACTTGTTAGATACTAAATTCATATCCGTGTTTTATTTTACCTGATAGGGTATCCGTAATAAGGACATCTCAATTTCAAAGCCTCCCCGCTCTGAACTTTGATCGGTGGCAGCGTTCTGATGTAAGGCGGACCTGAAATGTTCAGTTATTTACACATTTCTGTTTCTCAACATTCCTTCAAAGTAAACCCATATTTTGCCAATCCGTAGCTCTGCTCCGATTACTTGTAGCGTTGCTATGGATTTGTAGATATTGCTACGAATTTGTTGAACCTTACCATAAATTACAACTCGTTTGTTGATGCGTTAGGCACGACTACGAAGCCCTACGAATTCGTAGCTAGAGCTACACATTCGTAGAGCTTCGTAGTCACGTAGAGCTTTTGTAGATTATAACTATTAAATTCGAAGAATCTATTGATTTATGCAAGGTTATGGTTTCACTTCGTGACCTCAATTCTTTTTCGTCTGTTATTGTATTCAATGAATTTCTCAAACTGTAAAAGAGCGTTACAGTCTGCTCTATCCAATCTATCATACGAGGAAACTGAGGAGTTACGTAATAAAGTAAGATTTTAAATATTGTATGGCACGTGTGCACTTAGTTTTTTAGTTATCTTTTTCATTATGTAAATAGATTCTAAGTTATGTTAATTTGAGAATTCATTAGTTACACCAGTCCAGCTTTTTTTTTGCCTGAGATACAGGTCCTCCTAGTTCAGGCAATGTATAAAGTGTTACCTATAAGTAGATACTAATCCGTAATGTTAATCTCAGCAATATGAAAAAGAATAAAGATTTTATTGATTTATTGTTTTTTTTTTGCTTAAATGTCAATAAGCTATTCATAAGTTCAGATAAAAACTTACCAAAAACATCAATCCTAGCCGTATGCCCCACATTGGTCTCTCCTTCAAAGGCTAAACAGGAGTAGAGACCTCCATCATCTACTCTCGACCTTGATATGTTCAGTTGTGATATCACACCCACCCCGGATGGTGACATCATTTGACCTAGTGTGTACCTGGTCAAATAGTATAAATAAACACATTTTATTTCAATGCAAGTAACAAATACGCAGAAACTACAAGTAATGAGCAATAAAATTATAAAAATAAAGAATGCTGTATATTTAACACAGCGCTATCTAGCCCTAAAATACGCAAAGTTTGTATTAAGGGAACCAGGTAACTGAAAGAAACGTTTTTTTTAAGATATAATTATATATTGGCACAGTGGCCAATTAGCTGGCTAAGTACACGACGAGTAAGCCCGTAACTTCCTTCATAATATATAAGCACACTATCCAAAACGCAACATTAGAGTTCTAATTATCTTTTACAGTGCAGGCTGTCCGGTTATGGAACGCGCTGCCGGTAGCTATCAGATGTGCCAAGTCACTTGCCATTTTTAAACGTATGCTTAAAGAACACTATCTGAGTATTTGTCGCTAAATATCTATGTATTAATATTAATTAATATATTTCTTAAATAAGTCTATGTATGTATATATAAATTGTTATGAGTAGTTATTATTTAGGTTCATTCATGTATTTTTCAATTATGTATTTTTTATTTTATTTTTATATTATTAGTATGTATGTACATGTAGTATGTTAGGTACACCATTACACTCAAGGTAATATTCATTCCATCCAAAGATTGTCTGGTAGAGATCACTATTTAGCGATAAGACCGCCAATTTTATCCATATATTTACGTTGTTGTTTTTATATGTATTTGTTTCGTGGTGTGCAATAAATAATTATCTAATTTAATCTATTTCTGTGCCGTTCAAGGAATATGACTCAGTCATTATTATAAATACGGGATTTATCACTTACATAAGATAAGTGGGCTAAGGGTACAAGGATATGGATTCCTAAAGATGGAAAGCGACGCTGAGGAAGGCCTAAAAAGCGCTGGAGCGACGATCTTCTTCCAAAGAGACTGGTGGGATCTGGTTCTAGACGGTGATAAGTAGAAGAAAGAAGGGGAGGCCTTTGTCCTGCTGTGGAGTACAGGCTAGTAAAAGATAAAGAAGATAAGATTGGAAGTTTTTACTTCAGTCAAAAATGTATATATAAAACTAGAATAACTAGAACCCATAGTTTCAGCAATAGGTACAGAGGCCTGTATGAAATGGCCATTGCAGTCAAAATGGCCAGCAGCTGTTGAGCCAATTACAAACACGCGCATATGTAATAGTCAAGCCGCTGCAGGCTATTTTCACCCGTATACTTACTGCAGTAATAGAACATATTGTTTTATTTACCTTGGATCCGTATTAGGAGATAGAACAACTCCATCCCTTTCCCAAATAAACCTCGGTGGTCTATCTGCTGTCGCTGTACATTGTAAACTTACCTGATAATACAAAAAAATATATATGTATTCTTATTTTTTAAAGGCATCTACCGCAACGATACCTGAACGTATTTAGTGGCTAAATATGATTTAAAAGGTCAAATTTATTATAGTCACTAAATATGTTTAGAGATCGTTCTGCAAGCCGGGGTTAATATTTTATAGGCTTGCTTGTGATCATGCCTAATGGTAAGTGATGATGCAGTCTACGATAGAACACGGTTGCCTAGAAGAAACCGTTTCACTCGTGATTTGAGGGCCCCTAGGTTTTAGTTATAAAGAAAGAGAGTAGTAGTGCACTAGTAGTAGTACTCTTTTTACGGTTCCGTACCTTAATAGGTAAAATTGAACTATTATAGGATCACTTTGTTGTCCGCCTGTCTGTCTGTCTGTCTCTGACCCTTTATCTCGGAAATACATGAAGGTATCGAAAATGAAGACTATATACTTAAGTTTACAGTTCCTTGAAGCTGTGAAAAAGTCAAACTTCTAAGTTAACGTACAAAAAAGATACGGCCGTTTAAGCCGCAAATAAACGTATATTTCGACACTCTCAAAGGAATTAAATTTTTTTTAAGTAATATTGTCTTATACTACAAGTACAGGGACAAATCTGAAAACTATATATTTGTAATTAAAACATAAAAAATATAGTCATTATTAAATATACGTAATCAAGGTTGCGCGGTCATAATTGTACGGAACCCTCGGTGGGCGAGTCCGACTCGCATTTGTCTGTTTTTTTCTTGTGTGATTGCTTATTCCTGCCTATCCACCTCTTTATATTTTTTATGGCTTTTATTTTGTGTCACCATTATCACCTCCATAAGTATGTATTTTTTACCGACGTTACCTATTTTGGTAGACAAATTCTAAAAACGAGCTATTGAGGAAAACCCACGCTAAGACCAGCACAAACCTTAGTGGTTTTCAGATACTTCTAAACATTTAAATGTAATCTTTGTTAAAATCACACTAATATTATAAATGCGAAAGTTTGGATGTTTGTTTTATTTATCTGTTTGTTTGTTACTCAATCACGTCGTAACGGCTGAATCGATCTCGATGAAATTTAGTGTATACGTAGATTATAACTTGTATTACTACATAGGTTACTTTTTATCCCATAAATCAGGTCCCATAGGATAAAAATGGGGTGTCAAGTCAAGTTGCAACGGCGAGTTTAGCTTTATTTCTAGGTTACCTACACATTTGGTAGTAACGTACGAAGTCGCGGGCAACAGCTAGTGGTAAATAAATAAAAAAAAGATCTCTAACCATATCACAAAACTTCAACTGGTCTACGGAAGTTTTAGTCAAAAATGTATAAAAGGTCTCATGTATTCTGAGCACGCAAGCTGGTACAAGCCAAACTAGTCTGCTCATTCACAATGCTCACGGTTAGATTACTTGGCGAGAATTCTTAATGAATGCGAGTATATGTCTTTTGTTTTTATTTTGCTTTAAATGTTGAATTATTTTCGTTTTTGGTACCCTCTGTCCTCTGATCTGTTTTACTGGTAAGTAACAAATTCCAAACTAATTAAAAATACGTACATAAATAAAAAAACACAAAATCAAAAGGCAGTGTCCGTAATAATCTTCTTAAAGTCAAATTAAAGTAATTACAACACAAAAATCAATCTACCCTCGATGCCTGTCAATGCCACCTTTGATAAAACTGAAAGATGAAGAAAATATATTTATAAGTATTTGCTTTTGCAAGCAGCTTCGCACGCGTGGAAAAGTATCCTATGTCTTAATCCAGGTCATAATCTATCTACATACCAAATTTAATTGATATCGGCCCAGCCGTTCAGTCGTAAAAATGAAAAAAACTGATAGAGAGACCGAATTATTTTGAAATTATAATAAAAATGAAGATAGATTGTAATGATAAAAGATAAAAGTTCTGTTAGTATATACCCCCCTCCATTATTGTAATGTTACAAAAATCCTCTCCATCCAAAGGTTGTCTGGAAGAAATCGCTTCTAAGCGATAAGACCGCCCATTGTACTTGTTGCTTTGTGAATTTTTATATATTTTGTTTGTTTCTTGTGTGGTGTACAATAAAGTATTTTCATTCATTCATTCAAAAGTTGCCTGAAGATAAAATTACGAGGGAACTGTTCAATATTACAGAGTTTATACAAAAGTGGCCCACATACAAAAAACATATAGCTGTTACTTTGTTGTTTACCTATGTTAAAAAAAGTATATCGTGCTTTCACCAGTATTATTAAAGTAGCGTAGAAATATTTGGCTAAAAATACTGTATTTCTTTATTTATCAGAATACAAATGTGGTGAGGAAAAACTTACATCTTCGCCAGGGGTCACGATTTTATCACTAAAGTGGTGTGTGATAAGAATGTTGTTAGAACCCAAATCTCGTTTGCTCCTCATCACAAAATGAACACCTGAAATGAGAAAAAATATTTATACAAATAAAATAGCAGATTATTAAACGAGGGAATGAAGCAGTGTCTATTGATGGAAAATAAGATCAGTCGAAGTCGATTGACAGTTCCTACTATGCCGCATCGTCGACTGATTTCAATTTACTATCGATCGATGGCATCGATCGTTGCTCGATCAATTGTTGTAGTAACACCCTTACAATGCCGATGATTTGATTTGATTTTCGTTTGCCCTGTCCATCTAAAAGATGTCTGGAAGAGATCGCTTTTAGCGATGAAACCGCTCATTGTACCGTTATTTCTTGTTTATTTCTTTTGTTACTATATTTTTGTTTGGTGTGCAATAAAGAGAATATTTCATTCATTCATTCATAAGATCGATCATAGTGGAACCGTATGGAGGAGGCCTACACCCGACTTTGGGTCCTAAAGTGTACGAAATAGAACATGTTAACTTAGATATTAAAAAAATTTGGAAATACAGGCTTTATTTATTTATTGATATTATTATTATTAAATCGCATTCTGAAGTAGTTCAGCCACGTCTCGAGACGGGACACTGCCTCTGTTGAGCGTCTTGTCGGACGAATGGAGGGCGAATGGAGGGCATCAGACCGCGCGGAAGGTCACCCATGCGGTGGACCGATCAAATAAAAGCTGTAGTAGGCGCCCAACTGCATGAATGCACGAGAATGTCTGTCAACAGAGACAAATAGCGAGATATCGTGAGGCGTGTAACATCTGCTCCTAAAAATAATGATACAAGATGTTGACCACGACCGCTCTGTCAAGAGCGTTACGATAGATAATATATCATTATTATTATTCTACGTCTACCCCACTTCCACTTTTACTAGCTATTACCAAAAGAAGACACGTACAAAGAATAAAGTACGTAGTATTAGTTAGGGCGACTTGCCTAACGATGCCTAAACGTATTTAGTGGCTAAATATGATTTACAAAGTTGTCAAATCATACAAATTTATACATGTTGCATTGTTGTTACGTTTAGTGATCATTGTGCAAGTCAGGCTTAGTTTTTTTTCTCAAAGTTGTATTCAAAAGAGTATTTAAACTTACCTACGCCTTCTCTGATGTAATAACCATCATTCTCCCTGCTTTTTGTTTTTCTGTGTGGTGCAGTTCTGAAATAAAACAAAGGTTTTGTAAGTAAATTTAATAGTTGCTTAAACATTTAAATTCTTTATTAATAATTATAAAGCGTTTGTAAAATTTTGCTTTTTTGTACGTTATAGTCGGGAAAATACATAAAAACGTAATGGGTTTTATTTTTGGAAATCGAAATGTACAGGTAATGCAATGTATGTATGTCTTACATACTAAGCTTACATGGTAGAGATCGTATCGTTGTACAACCGCCAATTATGTACACTCATTAGACGAAACTTTTTTAAATTAATCCCACTAACACACTAATAATATAAATGTGATAGTTTGTTTGTTTGTTTATTTATTTGGTTGTTTGTTACTCAATCACGTCATAACCGCGGAACCGATTTCGATAAAATTTAGTATGTACGTCGATTATGACCTCAATTAAAACTTATGCTACTTTTTATCCCATAATTATGTCCCATTGAATAAAAATTTGGTATCAAGTCAAGTTGCAACAGCTAGTTTAGCTTTATTTCTAGGTTACCTAAACATTAAATAGTGTAACGCATACGAAGTTGCGGGGAACAGATAGTGTTTTAATAAAGTTTAATTTTCATACAAAAATTTTCATATATGTTTTATTATATAAATATTCTATTAAATGATCGAAGTAATAATTTACTTTGTTTTAAAATACATACTGTGTGTAAACATGTACACGTAGAAACTATAATGTTAATATGTACATTGATTAGTTTATTTTATTGTGTAATTATTTTTTATTAAATGCCGCCGGCGGCTTTTAGTTGGCAAGCATTATGCAATACTACAGCATAAGTTTAATAAAGTGTTTGTTTATACATGCCAACATTAATTTCACAATTCTATGGTAAACATTTCACAAATTTATTTATTATGCTCATCACAATAAACCCTTTCATTTATGTGCGTATACTACCAAACACCCTATATATGACTGTTTATCTTACCAAATAATTAAAATAAAATACAGTCGGAATTCAATGATTTTTTGCCTTCAAAATTCTGAATCGATATTTCGAAACGGAACTCCGACTGTATGAGGGCGGGCTAATTCGCAGTCTGACATTTCCTATTCGACACTATTGACTTTTGTGTAGTGTTTTTCAATTGTTTTTATCATATCTGCCAAAGAACGTCCGCTGCTGAACGTATTTGCCCTGCCCACTGGCAACTTTATAATCCTTTGTGCTATGTCGGTAACATTGTTTCATCTACGAATCTCCGTATGATTCGATCTCGTTGAGACACACCAAGAATAGCCCTCTCCGTAGCACGCAAAGCGACCTTGAGCCTTCTTAAGAATAACATAGTGAAAGACCACGTTTCTGGATCATGTGTAATCATTAGTAACATACACTGATAACATACATGACTTTTTTTTAAGATGTCATGAAGTTTCCCGAATGCTGCCCAGTCGAGTTGGATCCGTTGACTGACTTCTTTCTCAAAGTTAGGCCTATCTAACTGGAGTGTTTGTCCTAGACAGAGGCGTTGGTTGTGAACATTGAAATTTTGTATGCTTTTTTGTATGGTTGTAAATTTTGTATGAGTTTGTATTTTGTATGTTTTTGATCGATCGAAGCGAGATCTTTAAATCAACTTGGGCAAATCGGCGCTGTTGTATGTATGTATGTTTGTTTCTCCGAGGATAACTTTCGAAGCGTTGATACGATCATCGTGAAATTTGATACGCAGGTAGTGATAGCATAATTTTGGTGTGACTGAATGAGCTAAAATGTTGGAGGTTGTTGAGATATTTGGGTTCAAGAGGGGTAAAAAAAATGAAAATGAGACTATTAGGTCAAATGGGACATCAAATCAAAGGTCTTCATTATTACATTTAGACTCCTTTTTATTTTTAATGTCCTTATAGTTTTTGAGTTATTAGCCATAGTAAATACTGAACTTTGAAAATATTAACAGAGTACACAGTGACCTCACAGTGCTGTAATTTGGTATGCGTATAGTTTAACTGACACAAATATAGGCAACAGTCTGAAATCCAGAATAACTGCAACTTGTACCCCAAAAAAGAATAACCAATTAACATGAACTCTCGTTACCTGTAATTTGAATGAAACTGTGGGTCAAGTGAGATGGTTATATATTTCGTGGCACTGTTTTGATCGTCAAAGATTACAAATAATATTTTTTTGTTTTAATCGGAGACTCACGAGATCTCAGTTCGGGGCGAACCACTAGTTACTATGTTCTGTTTGTTTGCTGTGAGGCAGGATCTAGCCCTCTCTTAATATAAACACCAACATCTTGTACCTACAATCTAATCATTCACAAACAAAAAAGATTTAAAATGCACCGATCTATGTATATTGAACAACTCATCATTTTCCCTTAAAGATATATGGTTTGTAAACACGAAGATTTATTTACAATTTATAACAATGCCGAGCCAATACCTCGGGCATCGCTAGTCATAAATTTACATTGATATTTTGCCTCGCCGCTGTTGTGGTAATTTGAATAATCTGATATAAAGTTGGTAATAAAGTTAAAAAGATTATGAATTAACACTATTTTACAAAACAAATATAGTGATTTTGGTACGAGCTATTATACAAACGTTGCCTGGAAGAGATAGCTCTTAATGATAAAGTGTCCTATTATATTGCCGATTTAGTTTTATTTTTTAGTTTGGTCTTAGTTGTATTTGGTATATGTATTACATTCATAGAATTTCATAGAGTTTCATTAGAATTTCATAGAAATATTGTATTATTTTAAAATGGACACAAAATAAATATTTTTGAATTTGTATTTGTATTTTAGTTTTATATTGTTCCTGTGTTCAAAACCATAAAGAGTTATCATAACTTATCATAAAATAAGACTTTTTTGCACTATTTTAATACTTTTCAAATTGCTTAAAAATATAAATACACGTTACATACATATATTAGATCATTATTATATATAAAAAAATTAAAACCTTCCACCTTACAAGGCTATTTAAGTAACATCAAAAGCCATTTTTGTACCATTTCAATTATTCCGTAATTTTTATGTTAATAAATATATTATACCAGTAAGTAACATCTTTAATCTTACTGTTAAAATAAGCATTCCCCATAGATTTCCAGGGATATCTTATGCTGTACCGAACGGCTCCCAGCAACCTGTATAAAGTCATCTTTCCATCTATTAGAGAGCAGTCCTAAGCTTCGCTTTCAAATGCGCCTTCTCGACAACTCGGTCAGATCTTCGAGCCACCTCGCCCACTGCCACTTCAATTTGCTAATCCTCTGAGCTATCTCAGTGACTTAAGTTTATCTACGGATCTCATCATAGATTCGATATCAAAGAGAATCACCAGCGTTAAGTTCTATAAATTATCATCCTACATTATCCTAGAACAAACAGGCTCTACAATCTAACTAAACCAATGGTTAAGTTAACTATGCATAAATTAAGCGGAGATTAATGAAATTACCACAGCGACCGTGTCTGCGCATAATACTCTGTTGCAATTTATGACTTGCGAGGCCGAGTTATGGCTACAGATAAAGCTGTGTTACAAATTATTACTATGTACTTCACAAAAATATTAATTTGTTTGAGAAAAATAGCGATAATCATAATTTTAATACTAGAAATAAAGATAAACTCGCCTTTGCCATTTGTAGACTCCATAAAGTTAGTAAATCGTTTAAAGGGCAAGGTGTACGCTTTTATAACAAACTCCCAAGGGATGTACAAAAATTGACAATTAACAAATTTAAAAACGTAATTAAACAAAATCTTTATAAAAGAGCCTACTATACAATATCGGATTATTTAGATGATAGAGAAGCTTGGGGTTGAAATTGCTCCAACTCGTTCAAAATGTTACAATTTAGACGTAATTTATTTTCTGTATTGCTATGTATTGTAAAAGCATCATTAAAAAAACAACCAGCCTTGTTTCTTGCCTTTCTTTCCTGGCTTGGTCGTGGAGGAACAGGCAGTAAAATTGACGTTTCAAAGTGATCCTTGTGATTTTAATGAATAAAAATATTTGACTTTGACTTTATGGAAAATGTAGGTGACTACGCTAAGTCGCTAAGTTAGAGATGTTAGTTTGATGATTTTGATTCTAGGCAGATTGGACGCGAATGATGACGAAAATAAAGAAAACTTATTAGTTTCTACATTTTTGGTTGCTTGTATCACTTTACCCATTGATAGGTAAGAAAATAATTACAAACACAAAAAAAAACATTGTTAATTCAGTACTACCCACATATTGTAGATATCATATCTACGATATGCGTGGAAGTCTCACACGGTTCGTTTCACCCACTCGTTTCTTCCACGCACCTGCAAGATGCGGAATGATCTCCCCCGGAGGTGTCAATAAAGAATTAACTGTTAGGCAACGCGACTCCAGCATCACGAATGCTGGAGGAGTTTATAGGCGGTGGTGACCACTTAACACCAGGAGGCCCGTCAGCTTGTGTGTCAGCAGCAATCTACTTTAAACGCCTACTTAGTAAAAAAACTATGCTCTTAGACTTAAAACCGCCCTTTTCAGGTCAACATACATTGTTCCAAAGCACCCTACATAGTACAACATAGAAAGTCATTTTGAAGAGAGGGAGGCGTATACTGGCCCTGCCTATGAATAACTCCCAGCTATTAACTAAAGTTGCGAACAGTTAAGCGAAAAAAAAAACTGCTATGAAACTATTATAAACTTCTGAGTACGTTAGGCAAACTGGTTTTTCTATAGTAGCTTAAAATTAGTTTTGGAAATAGCGATAATTGTTATAATTATGTCAATATTAATATAGGTATTTCAGGATTGTGTGCCCTATTTTTTCACTATTTTATCAATCTTTATTCATTGCAGTCATGAAAATAGCAATGGTTGTTATATGACTGTCTATGTTAATGGCTGTTAATGCTTATAATAGAGCCATGTATACAAATTTATTAATTATATTAATTTCAGTCATGTAAGAATGAAAAAAATGAATAAAAACCTTTTATTGTACACCATATAAATAAAAAAATATAAACAATATAGAAATCACAAGGCGAATAGAACAATGGCGGTCTTATGGCTTAGAAGTGAACTCTGCCAGATGGTGATGCATGAAGGGAACGAAATTTAAAAAGTGAGTATAAGGATTGGATGATAGAAAATATATAAAGAGATAGAGAGAGACTGAAAAGTGTGATGAAAAGGAAAATACGTAATATAAAATAAAGCTGTAATTCCACTAAAATGCTTTTTTATTTTATGTACAATCCCGAACCACAGACATAAATATAATTTTGGTACTTTACAGCACACAGCATTGAGCTTTGTTCCATTGTTAAGTCAAAATTGTTCCATGTTATTTTTCGTCTACGCTGCCGCTATATGACTGTGGCCGTTTCATAGAAAATCAGAGCTTTATCGTTTTTTATAACTTTCAGTTTTCTAATGAAGGTAGTTTCCATAAATGATTTCCGTTTTACAATGTGGGTCGCGATAAAATAAACCGCTTTCTAAAAGGCTTCAGAAAACATACAGTTTACATAACATGCTAAACTCAATTAGTTATTTTCTTATCTATTTCTATAAAAAAGTCAGGTTAGTTACACCATTTATAACTCAAGAACGGCTGGAGCGATTATGATGGTTTTTGATTTGTTGGATTTGCCTTCGCCCCGAATAGCAGAATAACTATTAAAGTATCGGAAAATTCACACAAAATGAAATTATGAAGAAAATTCATTTTCTCATACATAGATGGCCGATTGACAATACCGGGGCGACATTGGCAGCCCGCGTGATATGCATTTCAAGACGGTACGAAGTTCTACGGGTCAGCTAGTAGATACATAAAGCAGCCCAGAGAATTAGCAAGTTGAAGTGGCAGTGGGCGGGGCACATAGCTCGAACAACTCACGGCCGTTGGGGCAAAAGGTTCTCGAGTGGAAACCACACCCTGGAAAGCGCAACGTAGGACTGCTCCCACTAGATGAAAAGACCTGATAAAGGTTGCTGGGAGCCGTTGGATGCAGGCCACACAATATCGGTAACTCTGGAAATCTATGGGGCAGGCCTATGATCAGCAGTATATGACCCAATGCTAATTTTTTTATACGACTTGGAGTTGGAACAAGCATATGGCCTACCTGATGTTAAGTGATACATAAATAAATAAATAAATATTGCTGGAGATTTCACACAGCGCTATCTAGCCCCAAACTAAGCAGAGCTTGTACTATGGGAACCAGATAACTGATAGAATATTTACATATATACTTTTTTTTTGTAAATACTTACTTATAATATATAGAAAAACATCCAGACACGGAACAAATATCTGTAGATAATGCAAATATTTGTTCCGTGGCGGGAATCGAACCCGCTACCTCCTGCGTCTCAGTCGGCTATACGCCCACTGCGCCACGGAGGCAGTCAAAATAACCATCACCTATTATAAATATGATAATATTAAGGATGATTGATGAATAATAAAAGATTTAACTTACTTTGCTTGATGCTTCGTTTTTTCAGCATGATGATGGTGACCTGAAAACAAATGAATTCTTTAAAACAGGTATAAATTAAATATTTATAATCCCCTCCATCGCCTCTCTTAAAAACTACTGTAATAAATTTTCATTTTATAGCTGAGATCCTGTAAAACACAATCTTTGGATCGGCGGACCTGATCTTCATTCCACATAGCTTAGAACTACACCAGTTAAACTAGCTTTCCATCAAAAACACTGCATCCGAATCGGTTCATCTGTTTAGTAACTACGATGCCACAGACAGACAGACAGGTGTCGAACTTATACCACCATAGACATCTAAATATTTTTGAACACTTTAGTAAAAGTGTACTTTTATATAAGCATTTTTTTAATTCTATTCTAAAGATATGATTGGAGATTATTTCTAGTAAATACCTCGGAAGGTGGTTATAGATCTTTGGCGTCTTACAAAAGATATTGTTGCCAAGTAAAGGCGTTTTGTTGCAATCATTTGGTATCGACGATGGTTACCACTTAACACCAGATGGCCCATATGCTTGTTTCATCTCCAAGTAGTATAAAAAAGGTAATACTGTTTTTTCATCAAGGCCTAGAAAAGTTTCTCTTTACGGAAGATTCGAGTAAATTGACATTTTAGCGTAGAAAGTAGACATATCTGTATGGCATATGGTAGATATGTTAGCTCGGCTGATCGTAATAAAGTTAAAATTACGATTTCATTAAAGAACAGTTTAACAAAACTATTTTTCTGCCATAAAAATATTGCTCAACGGTACTGCAATTTCCGCAAAAAATATAAAAATTAAATCCAAAGCAAACTATTCAAAACAATTTAAACAGCGATCTCGCAGTTTTCAACCAGTTAAGTTTAAAGAGTGTACTGAAACTCCGCAATGCACTACAAACTCGTACTCCTAGAAACTTTAACCACTAATCTATATCGAACTTTAGTAATAAACCGAACCAATTCAAACTTTAAATCTAGGGCCGTAAGCTGTATTTTACTTTGAGGGATCAACATGGGGCTGTGCAGAAGTTTGGTACTGCAACCGAATGCGCTCGTCTTTAGCGATGGATTTGAAAATATAAACTTTTGCGGGCGTTGCTTATCGTTGCGGATTCCGGATTACGGATTCGTTGCGTTGCGGAATTTCGTTGGATTCAATTTAAGATTTTTATTAATAAACGGAGAGGTAGAAATTAAATGCGACTCCTTAGCAAGGTATTGACTATGGAAAAGTAGGTTTTTGTTGACCAACTCCGTGGTGCATGGGCGATTAGTTGTCTGAGACGCAGAAAGTTGAGGGTTCATTTTCCGCCGCGGAAGAAATGTTTTCATGATCTATAGATAAGTTCCGTGTTTGTGTTTCTATAAAATATATTTATCCTGCCCGTGATGGTACCGTGGCAATTTTTTTTAGTCCTTGTATCATTATTGGTACAACACACACAGTATACACACACTCACACAAACACAACGACACACACACACACACACCCAGGCACAGACTCATACATATATACATAGATACATACACACGTACACACTGTATGTGTAACTAATGTACCTTGATTGGGACCTACTTTAATATTTCCCAGAGGAGGGCGTTGATGTCTGTGACACAGTTTAATACTTCTGCAGATATCATCGTTTTTCACATCATTTGTACCATTATTTAAGTTCCAAATAAAGAATTTTATGATTTATGATTATGAATGGTACCTCGTTTTTATTAATTTAATTATTCTATCATTCATCTGCTTCACATAGTACGCATGCCTTTGTTAAAGGCTAGATAATGATATGAGAAATGTCCTGCATAATTTATTTATTAATTCTTCTTTTTGCTTGTTTAAAGGCTATGTATTATTGCGTATATGTAATCGTAGATACATTATACTACGTGTCACCGCATTTACAACATTAATTGAAATCACGGTTAGGGCTAATGGCTATTGTTGTAAAATTGTGTTTGTTTTCAAATTCATTACCTGGGATTTTTTCAATTTCAAGTCCCAAAATATCAATTAAACAGCCTGCATAAAATAGGGAAACAAATCATATTCATTCATCATGTAAGTAGGTACTTGTTAAACTGACTAAGTGGCATCGGCGCAAAGCCGCCGCCGATTTACGTTAAAAAGTATCTATTACTGGATTAATATTCAAGCTACCGGTAATAAAGCAATCTCTAAAATCATTTAATACGATTCTGCATATGTGTTTGAAATAAATGGCGTGAATGCGGTAATAGACTGTATTGCAAAACGTATTTTTTTTTGTATCGTGTCAAATTAATGTTGTAATTTTTTTATTGAACTTAATTTTGTGTATTTGTTGGGGTTACTCTCAGAAACTACTCTGAAAACGATTCTGAAAATTGTATCTCTGATAAAAGCTACACTAGCCATAAATGTATAGGCCTTATCACTAATCTTTCAGGCAATCTTGGGATGGACTGGATTGAAAATAACTTACGAGTAGGAACGTAACCAATGCATCTCCATATTTCCTTATACCCCATATTTCCATCCACTTACAAAGAATCAGTCCGTAATTTATCGATTTCAAACTTTTCCATTTCATCAATAATGAACTTTTCTACCATACAAATAAGTCTCTAACTTTCTGAATGTGGATGACAATTCAATTGCTAAGTTTGCTAAGATGTATTACACGAGGCAACTTTTAGTTGTGTACAGTCGCGCGACAGAAATTCTAAACAATTATATAAATAAATCATTCTGGATATTTCACGCAGCGCTAGCCCAAACTAAGCAAAGCTTGCACTATGTGAACCAGATAACAGTAACTGATAGAAGATTTTTTTTTCGTATTAAGCTTATTTAATCATATAATGAGAAACAGCCAGACCATTAAGTATTAAAAAAAAATTGCAGCAAATATTTTATTTCGATGCTAATTCTGCGTAAAAGATATTAAATAACACAAAACATAATTAAAGCAAGGATTATTAATAATAATTAACTACGTAAGGAACTGACACTCCTTAAAAAGTAACTTAGATTAGATTAGATAATATCTTTATTGCAAACCATTAAAAATCAAATAGACAAAAGAGAATACACAATTAGATCAAAGGTATAATGGACACCCTTATCGCTAAAAGTAATTTCTTCCACGCAACCTTTGGATGGATGGGATCTATTTGAAAAAGTGAGGACCTTAGATTAAACAACTTAGCACAATTGTCTATATTTAAATATTCTGTAATTTATTTTTGTATTAATGTTTTTCCTACAAATCACTAATAATGGTTTTGAAATTATTCCTTCTCGCACTGCATATATTTTCACATCGCATGATATTTTTTTATGATGTGATACCTTTAATGGCGCACCTTGGCAGTAAAATCAACTCGAATGTTGACGCATATGATACGCCGTGACGGCATGCGCCCAATAGGCGATGTATATTATATGTAGGGGTATGATGTCAGATGTTTCAGATGATTTTTCCCAATTCACAAGTCCGTTGAGCCGTTGGACCGTTGGGCCGTTTTGCGTGTTATAAGATAAGATGATTACGGTCGATTAAGAATATAAACGGCTTTTTTAAATTATAAATTATTTCGATAACCATCAATTTAGATGTTTCACATCTGCCAGGCGTACATGAAAGCCTCATTTTTTTTTACTGTTAGTACATACAGAAGTCACAGCAATAGTTGCTAAGGTAGTGTGAGCTATAAAAAATCGCTGCGTGTGAACACCACAGAAAATATTAGATCTCATTGTTGGATAACTTTTCTCAATTTTCTCGAGTTTTGAGGAAATAAGATAAATCATAAGATGTTCGCGCCATTAAGATATACGAGTATCATTGAGTAACTGCATTCTTTTTTTGGCAAATTGCCTATCTTATTTCAAGCGGAAATGGCGGCAAAATATTACAAAAACAGCTCGCAGATATTTTAGTATACCATAAAATATTTGCTAGCTGTTTTTGTAATATTTTGCCGCCATTTTTATAAATATTTATGATAATATATGGTTCTCACAAATAGAACTGTAAGTTTTGAATGAGAAAATAAACTATGGCAAAATAACATTTTTGTAGCGAAACAAAATCCTGACCTCTATTGATGGTTATTGAAATATATTTTTTTTATATTTTTTTATTATTGGTCAAGCGCTTGACCACTTTGACTATTAAAGAAACCCGTTTATAATCATCTTATCTTATACGCAATATAAATACGCGTGCCAGCAAATTTTTTATATCCTTTCTGTTGACTTTTGATAATTATCTTATTTACATCTTAAATCTTATCTTAATAGATCTTATCTTATCATACAAGTCGGTTTTACCCCAAAGCGCGCCAATATATGTTACGCATCAAAAACATCAAATACCCTTTCCCACACATCGTTTTGGTTCTACGTTCTTGATGTGTACTGCAGACAACGTAACAGACGACGGTAAACGGTCCCATACCTTATGGAACAGTTTACCGTCGTCTGTTTTTCCTAATGGATACAACCCGGGCGTCTTTAAGTTAAGAATGAATAGATTAGATTAGATTACAAAATTCATTATTGCACTAATAAAATAATACATAGGCGAACTTAATGCTAATTAGCATTTTCTTCCAGCTAACCTTTATTGTGTGGCTAAAGTGGTAGTACCAGAAAATAGAATAATAAACAAACTTTAGCTTAGATATCATAAATAAACTTACAAAAATTAATAACTATACACATACATAAACGAAATACATAAATATACCTACATAAAGTGCTCAATTTTATTGGGTATCTTGAAGATAGATGAAGTGTTTATAGAGTTTGGATTTGAACATTCCCATAGCGGCGGTCCTGCGAATTTGCACAGGAAGAGAGTTCCACAAGCGGATAGCAGTCACAGTGAAAGAGTTAGCGAAGAAAGAAGTTTTATGCTCAGGCGTCTTGAGTAAAAGATGTTGAGAAGAACGAGAAGGACGATCAGGTGGAAAAAGAAGAGAAAACGTTCTATATGATAGCGTGGAGACAGAGGATTTTGAAGGATGTTTGTGTGAATGTGAATAGGTTTATTCTAGATCTTCGTGCTTCATCTTAGACCACATCATCGCTTACCATCAGGTGAGATTGTGGTCAAACGAAGATATATCCAGTTAAAAAAAATTAAGATGAATAAATTCCAAACATTCCGACCTCAAAAAAATCTTGTTCAAAATTCGAGGGGCGTATTTCACAAAACTTCTACATAATTTACTGCACAACTCAACTCAGCTGCCGAAGTTTGATACACTGCTGGACAATAAAACTATACCCATTAATTTTAAGCTATGAAATGTTTAATAGCTTTACAGGTTACAAAGTTCTGCAGTTTAATGGCTCACGTTTTAATATTTTTTGGGGTTGTAGAGTGAAGTTTTTAAATGGTAATTTTTAACGCTTTGAGTTATTTCAGAATTCGTTCATCATGATAATTTTAGCCTCTTTCTAAAAATAAGTTTTTAAAAGTGATTGATGAACACGAAACTCAGCTCACTAAGAAAAAAAAAATATCACTGGATACTTCACACAGCGCTATCTGGCCACAAACATTGGAGATTGTGCTATATATGGGAACCAGTTAATTAATAAATGAATACTTTTTTTTAAAATAAGCTTATAATTAATTTTAATGTATAGGAAAACACCCAGACTCAAAACAAATATCTGTAGATAATGCAAGCATTGTTTCGCTGTGGGAATTGAACCCGTAACCTCCCTTGTCTTAGCCGGCTATTTGCTCACTGCGTCACGAAGGTCGTCAAATCACTTACTCTTGACACAATATTTTAAAACATTTTCTAAGACCAAAATCATTTAAAAAGTCTCAGAAAATGGAAGTATGGTGTTTGCGAGACAGTTTAATGTAGTTAAGTGTGGTGTAAAATGTTAAAACTAGTCAAAAACCCGTAGGGCCATAAAAAAAATTAAATTGAGGTTAGGTCAGTTATTCCGCAAAATCAATAAAAAAAGTCCCGTGTTAAGATGCAGATAGACACAGCGACACAAGAAGAGTAGTAGAGTTCCTTGTAAAAGGACTTGCCCGGGGAAGCCCTACAATCATACCTATTTCTCCCGCCAAGCATCATTGCTGTATTTCGGTTTGAAGGGTATTGTTGACGGTGAAATTAAAATTAAAGGCACATAAGGATTTACACCTGAATGCCACAAGTTAATGAACGCAGGGCAGTGCATTGTAAAACACGTTTCTAAGGTGCGTGACCTACGAGGCAATACTTTGTTATAGGCGATGGTTACCACTTACCATCGGCCATATGACGACTTCCGTGGCACAGCAGGTGAATAACCGGCTGAGACCCAGGAGGTATTGGGTTCGATTCCCGCCACGGAACAAATGTTTGCATGATTTACAGATATTTGTTCCGGGTCTGAATGTTTTTCTATATATTACAAGTACGTATTTACAAAAAAAAAGTATATAAGTATTCTACTAGTTATCTATTTCCCATAGTACAAGCTCTGCTAGTTTGGGGCTTGGCTGCTGTATGAAATGTTCAGCAATATTTATTTATTTTGTTATATTCTTGTTTCATCTCCAGGTCGTATACAAAATAAATAAATTAAACACAAACAGACAAACGACAACAATTCACTTTTTGCGCTGTGGCTAAAGAAATATGTTTATACATTTCATATTTCTTTGCCTCCAAGTGTAGTAAAGTTTGTGAAGCTACCACAAAACACGACTTAAGGGAAGAACTAAATTCGGAAACTCTGAGCGACATCCGACAGTTCCGTATTTTACGCCCAACATGTTTTATTTATATTAACTAATGTAAGGCGGTTCTCTCAGGGCGTGAATAAATGAGTTCGGCACACGATCAATTGGTAAAACTGTATATTGAGACGCGATAAACAAGTAGCAACAGTGATTGTACACAAATATGATGGTAAACACGAAATAAAATAATTAAAGTCAACGGAGCCGACGCGTCCTTCGCGGTGGCGTGGGCGAATCTCTCTTCTCGCTCGCACGTGTTGCGTTCTCGCTCGGCAGAGGCAGAAAGATGCGTTCCCTATTCCCCGGTCGCTACGTCATCGGCGTGCGTTCATAAAAACAAAATAAGGCTCCTGCTACAACCTCCCCCTCTAACCTAGACTATGCGCCCTCGCGTCTGGGTTAGTTCAGGTAACGTTTGGGTCGACCGCGCCTACGTTTCTCGTGAACGGGTAGCGGTGGTATGTCGCCTACAAACGGGGTCAATTGGGAGACGTGGTATCTGCCTAAAATAAGCCCAGTACTTACCGTTTCCAAGATATACGTGGATGGACTCACAACTTCCTTGACGCGATATGGACCGTCTCGTCGAGGCAGGAACTTGGGCGTCTGACCTCGGGTTGCGTCGTTGCTTCCTTGCGTTTTCAAGAGGACGAGGTCTCCTGGAAAGTAATCAGGCGCTGGGCGTCGACTTTCATCTGCGAAACGCTTCTGCGTTGCCTGTATTCTCTCATGCACTTCCCTGGCTTCAAATAGCGCGTTCGACATCCGTCGAAGGTAAGGGGTAAGGCTCGTTACGGCGTTGTCGCTCTCTATGACGGCGCGCATGTCTGTCGTTACGTCGACTGGCGCTCGTATCTCACGACCAAAAGTAAGAAACGCAGGAGAGTGCCCCGTGCTGCTCGTGGTTGCGGAATTCATCGCGAATCGTACCGCAGCTAGATGGGCGTCCCAACTCTTGTGGTCCTTCCCCACAAGAATGGCGAGTTGCGGCTTCAGATCTCTGTTCTTCCTTTCCACAGGGTTCGCTTGCGGGTGGTACACCGGCGAGAGTGACTGAGAAATACCAAATGTATGGCATACCTGCTGCATGACCTCACTAATGAATTGGACTCCGTTGTCACTCAGAACTCGACGCGGGATTCCGTATCTCAGGAACACCTCTGAAATAAGGATCTTGGCGCATTCGGCACTTGTGGCCTTCTGTAGGGCGAATACCTCCACCCAGCGGGAACATGTGTCTTCCACTATCAGAATCCACTTGTTGCCGTCAGCGGTCTCGGGTAAAGGTCCGAAGAGATCGATGGCAACGACTTCAAAGCGGCGGTTCACTGCGGGTGTCTGCAACAGGCCAGCCGGTTTCCGGTTATCTGCCTTGTATCTCTGGCAATCAATACAGGTCTTGAGGTACTTTGTTATAGTCTGTCGCATCCCAGGCCAGTAGTATTTTCCCTTCAGTCGGTCCAGCGTTCGCTCGACTCCAAAATGTCCAGCCGTGGGTGCGTTGTGGTATTCTGCAAGGAGCTTCTCACGTTCATGCTCTGGTATTACTAGGCATGCGGTCTCTTCTTCACATTCGTCCGGTCCGTACCGGTATAGGATGCCGTCGGAAATTATGAACCCTCGGTCTGACCAACCTCTCCCCCTAAACGGATCGTCAGTGTCCTCTAGGTCTTCAATAATTTTCCGTACTTCGGGATCCTTTAATTGATTCTCCCGAACATCTTTCGGGCTCCTCGAAAGAAGATCTATCTCGGCATAGCAGGCTTCCCATGGTGAATCGCGTTCCTCTATGACATCATCATCTAGGAGCTTCCGTAATTCTTTCTCCAGGATGGCCCTTTTACCAGGGGACATCCGGTACGGGGGTGCTGCGACGGGTTCCTGGCTAGCATTAATCTTCAACCGATGTGTTGCATACTCGGTCGGAGGCCCTTCCTTCGCAAAGCGGTCGGCTCTCCTCACAAGTAGGGCGTTTAGCTGGCCCCGCTGGTCTGACGTCAGCTTGGTGCCCTCGTCGTCCCTCAGCATCAGGTTGGCTGCCTCCATCTTCATCAGCTCCGTTCCGCTAGCTGTAGATAAGTCAAAGCTGGTAATAAACGGGTACCATTTCTGGGGGTCATCGTTAAAACACCAGCTACTTTGTGGTAGGTCTAGCATTATGCAGGCTTTCATAATAAAATCTCTACCCAAAAGAGTCCGGGTCTGTGCATCCGGAAGTACCATGAACGAGGTAGGTATAGCTCGGCCTCCTAAGTTGACACTAACCTCGCACTCAAGTGCTTTATATAAATGTTGTGTACCATTAGCGAAGGCTATGGTACGGGATGTTTCCTTAAATTCAACTCCGGCATCAACTAACAAGCTGTATAATAAAGGCCCTGCGATTGAATGGGTTGCCCCTGTATCTAGAATGGCTACACCTACATGACCTGCTACTTTTATTTCCACTAGGGGGCGTGGGTCGTCATTATCATTCACATAAGCACTGCAAAAGTTAGATTTACTATCGCTGGGAGTGTTTTTACATGTTTCACATTTAGACCGGATCACTCCCAATTGACCGCATCCGTAGCAACGCAACTGGGCACTATTATTAGACTTAGCTGGGCTGGTATAAGACCTACCTGCCCTATCGTTAGATTTGTCTTCTTTATTACGACACTCATCACTTGTGTGGCCATATCTTCTACAAAACCCACACTTCGGTCGCACACGCTTATGTACCTCATTGAAGCTACGCTTCGTGTTAAGTGCGGACCGGTTATCTGAAGAACCTACTACGCGTAATTCAGGTAACGACTTAGAACTAGGTTTTTCTAGGGTCGAGCAGGAGCCTGCGGCAATCGCCGGGTTGACAATACTCCGCGCGGTAGCGAACGGGTTAACGGGGCATGCACTGCTACTGTTACTAGCAATACGATTTGAGCTTACCTCCGCCAAGGATTCCTCCACTAACCTGACCTTGGTTACGAGTTGTTCTAAGTCGTCCACGCCATCGCGAGATATGCGCTTTCTTATTCTACGGTCTAACAACCCGTACACGATGTCGAGTTTCATCATTTCTGAAACAGAGTACGGTAATTTAGCCAACAAAGCTCGCACTTTACAAACAAACACATCGGCACGTTCACTTGTTTGTTCCGTCGCGAATATATCGCGGAAGATTTTGTAGGCGGGTCGCGGCACTCCGTACATCCCGCGAAGTCGCTGCAGGGCGTCGGTCCATGCCGTCACGGACGCCTTTACACCCTGCCACCAGACGGCTGCCTCGCCTACAAGCAGCATAGGCAAACCGCGTAGGGCGTTCTCGTCGCTGACGTTGGTGCAATCGCGGAATACCTCGATCGCGTCTATAAACGCCTCGAGCTCATCCGCGTCCTTCGACTCGCCGTTGAAACGCGCCGTACACTTCACAAAGTTACCGCTTTGTGGCGGCGGCGACGGGTGAAACTGCCCCTCGGGTCTCGGCGACGAAGCGTTTGATAACAATTCTTTGTTACTCGCTAACATATTCTCGATTAGGACTTGGTTCGCTTCGATCTGGTTCCTCGAAATATTAGCGACCAATGCCTGCAACATGCTTTCAGACATAGTCACGTTTGTCACCTTTTCCGTGCAATTCGGTTCACTATCGGTATAAGACTCCTGCGCGTCATCTCTGCCAATGCGTTTCTTCGGCGGCATAACCTCGCTCGGTCGCTTGGGTGATGAAGGCGGTAAATCTTCGCACGTTGGTAATATCCTTGGCCGGTAGAACGTGTAAGGCGCACAGCTCGGTGATGATCCGTTTCTCACGCGACCGGCAGCGCTCTATCTTCCGTTCGTCACTTTTCCAGGCCGGTATAACCGTTGGCGGGAACGTTGAATTCGTCCGTTTTACGTGTAGCAAAGCGTCGCGTCGGGAGCGGCGGCGGGCGGAAGTGGACTCGCCCGCGTGTGTGCCGGATCCTATTGCTTTATGCACTTTTCTCAAAGTGCCCGTGAATGCCACTATCGGAGGATGTCCTATGATAACTGCACTCGCGATAAGTACACTGCACTGTTAGTTTCTTTCGTTATTTCGTGGGTTTCACTGATTTGATCGTGCCCGCGAGTTGGGCGTCACTGTAAGGCGGTTCTCTCAGGGCGTGAATAAATGAGTTCGGCACACGATCAATTGGTAAAACTGTATATTGAGACGCGATAAACAAGTAGCAACAGTGATTGTACACAAATATGATGGTAAACACGAAATAAAATAATTAAAGTCAACGGAGCCGACGCGTCCTTCGCGGTGGCGTGGGCGAATCTCTCTTCTCGCTCGCACGTGTTGCGTTCTCGCTCGGCAGAGGCAGAAAGATGCGTTCCCTATTCCCCGGTCGCTACGTCATCGGCGTGCGTTCATAAAAACAAAATAAGGCTCCTGCTACACTAATATGTTTTGTATAAGTATAATAATTCTTAGATAAACTATCTATAACTAGTTGTTGCCCGTGACTTCGTACGCATTACACTACTAAAAGTGTAGGTAACCTAGAAATAAAGCTAAGCTCGCTGTTGCAACTTGACACCCCATTTATATCACATAGGACCTGATATAAGGGATAAAAAGTAGCCTATGAGTTAATCCAGGTAAAAATCTACGTACATACTAAATTTCATCGAATTCGGTTTAAAAAAATAAAAAAATAAAAGGGCATTTATTTACACACACACCTTTTATGCTAACAGAAGCCGTTACGACGTGATTGAGTAAGAAACAAACACATATATAAATAAACAAAGATCCAAACTTTCGCATTTATAATATTAGTGTGATGAAACAAATACATTACATTACATTAAATTAGAATAACATTGTATTCGTGAACGCAGGCGTCGAAGTTACGCATTTTTTCCGTATGTCAGACCAACTGTGGGCGAAGAACACAACTAATTCTAATTCTAAGTTGGGGAGAATAATATCTGCACTTACGTCTTTCAAAGGTGTGTATTGCGCATTACCGCCCTTCTAGCCTTCTAACCTAAGATTAAAAAAGAATGGGTCCCACAAAACCCACGGAAGATCAAGGTGGAGATGGCAGGTTCAGCTAGACTCTTTAAGAGTTTTTTTTTTATTAATTATAAACCATGGAACACTTGATTAAGTCATAATAGCTACCTACTAATTCAGGTATGGTATATAACCAATGTATATAGACACAGTGTCTCACTAATGCATTTTCCAGTGTTCATTTTGTTTAGTTACATGTAAAAAGTTCACTAAAATAAATATATTAAGATTACATAGCCAAGTTTAGGGTGCTAGGCACCCTAATCTTGGCTATGTTCAATGCACAATTTTGGAAGAAACACTAATGATCAAATTAGAATGAAATTTGCAGTGACATTTCGAAAATTAAGTAATTTTTGTTATGATGGCAAGGTTGTGGGCTAGTTTTAGTGATCAATCAAATTGGTGTTGAAACTAAACTAAAACTACCCCGCAAACACGCCTTCTTAATTAAAAATATGAAATTTAGAAATGTCACTTTAGATGTCATTCTAATTTGATCTATAGTGAGAACAAAATAAGAGAGTTTTACACAATTTTGGTTAGTCAGCGTAAACAACAGAATCGTCACCAATATAAATATCTTAAACATGAATTAGGTACCAAGGATGTCAAGAATGACAAAATGTCAAAAATAGTCCGGCTTTCTCAACGATTCCTAAACGTATTTAGCGATATGATTTAATTTCGCTGTTGTTCGGTAATGTTTAGATTTGACAACTCAAATCATATTTATCCCCTGAATACGTTTAGGCATCGTTACGCAAGTCACCCGGTATGATAAATAATTTAGATTCTAAATCGATGTACATAAACATGTCATGATAATTTAATTGTTTATATCAATACTCTTTTACCGAGAAATGTCGTTTGGCCATTATTTGCTAACAACGGAGATGAATGTGAAATGAAATGGAAGGAGGGGAGGCCTTTATTCTGTAGTGGGACACAACAGGCATAGAATAATAAGAAATTATTGACAATACCCGAAACGCTTGTTATTTTGTAATTAAATAATAAATAAATAAATAAATAATAAAAAAAAATATCGTAATATATTCAATGATTCAATGCTGCATCATTTGTTCTGTAGCGGGAATCGATCCCACAACCTCCAGCAACTCAGCCGGCCTTTAGTAAAACAACTTGTTTTACTTTTTTAACAGATTTTTTATCTCTTTCCAAACAGTAAATATTTGAATAATTATAAATATATCTAGAAATTAAAACAAATTAATTACACCATCTAGTGGTCACCTACACAAACATATTCGAATATAATCATAGCTGAAAAATGTATTTTTTCATTAACTTTTTTCACTTTCCAATAGGGCCCCAAATTTTTGTATGCCCATGGGTCTCGGCATAGCCTAAAACGGCGTTAAAAACAAGCCCATAAAAATAAAACCTCTAACAAAACTCAGTCCATTTTCGAATGTACTCTCCAATTATTCTGCATTTAAATCATTTTATTTACTTTTGTTTTTGCAAAAGAGTAATTAATTGGGTGCCTCTTTAACTTTGATTTACGTTTAGTTATGAGGAACGTTGAAAATGCGGCATAAAACCTTTTTCAGGCGAGGAAAATATTATAACTCTACAGTTATAATATATTATTATACATTATACAACATGCACATGAAAACTTCTCCATCCTTAGGTTGTTTGGAAGAAATTTTTATACCCGATGATTAGGACCATTCAGCACTTTTGTTGTATTTTAGTTGAATAAGTATATAATTTGATTGCTATACGATTTTTTGATTTAAATCCTTACATGAGTAGGTATGAGTACGATTTAAATAAAAAAATCGTTATAAAAAACGTAAACTAGAACTACCATAACTATTACTATTTGTGTGTATATGTGTGTGTAACACACATACACATACACACAAACTTACAGCCACCTACATATACAGGGTGTTTGGTAATATACTGACGATATTCAAGTGAAGGTTTCTCAAAACATAAAAAAAAGACTTCTCGAATAAAAAACTACTAGTTATATTAACAAAATTTAAGGAAAATGGGCTAAATTTAGGCGATTAAATCGATATATACTACCTACTCTTGCAATCGACATCCAAAAATAAAGGCCGATTTGATATTTCTTTCAGAAATGGCAGCGGGTTTTGGGTTAGAAAGGGACAACAAGAGAGATACAGTATCTGTGGTTAGATGGCAAGCATTATGCAATAGCACAACATACGTTTAATAAAGCTTTTGTTTTTACATGTCAAAATAAATTTCCCATTTCTATGGTAAACGTTTCACAAATTTATTTATTATGTTCATGAAAATAACCACTTTCATTTTTGTGCATATATTATTAAACGCCCTATATATGGATGTAGCTGTGCCTGTAAGTGTGTGTGTGTGTGTGTATGTGTGTTATACACATACATAAACACACAAATAGTAATAGTTATAGCAATGGTAGATACACACGCACACACACCCATAGGTCCTTCATGTTACTTACATGTATCAAAACGTATTGTAACTAATAGATAATTCTTTATTATAACACCAAATTAAAGTAACTTAACCTACAAAACTTAAAGACTGATAAGTGGTGGTACAATGGGCGGCCTTATCGCTCAAAGCGATCTCTTCCAGACAGCCTTTGGATAGACTGGATTAACAAAACGTGAGACTTACTTTAATATTTCACGGAGGAGGGCGTTGATGTCTGCGACACAGTTTAATACGTAAGCATATATCATCGTTTTTTACATCAATCTTACCGTCGTAAGTTCCAAATGAATAAATAAATAAATATCGCTGGATATTTCACACAGCGCTATCTAGCCCCAAACTAAGCAGAGCTTGTACTATGGGAACCAGACAACTGATAGAATACTTACATACTTTTTTTTTGTAAATATATGCATATAATATATAGAAAAACACCCAGACACGAAACAAATATCTGTAAATCATGCAAACATTTGTTCCGCGGCGGGAATCGAACCCGCTACCTCCTGCGTCTCAGCCAGCTATACGCCCACTGCACCACGGAGGCAGTCAATAATTTTATAATTAGGATTATTACTAATATAGATATTGTATGTTTTATTTTTTGACGTAGAAAAAATTATATCAAAATTATCTTGCGAAATCGAAATGTTTTTTATGAATTTTGTTTTTATTTTAAGTTCAAATAATCCCGATTAATGAATAACAAGCAATTATTTAGTACTTACCAAAATGCCCGGGTCCGGATTCGAAATCCCCCCGAGAATCTTCTCTCTTGTTATCCCTGAAACAAAGTATCGTGTTAATTTTCAATGAAGCTAATTTCAAAAGACTTATTACAATGTGGCTTTCTTGTTAAATAATCCTTTATTTTGACGTTTATACTCGTTGGTAAAGAAATAAAAATAATAACTAGTGGTTCGCCCCGAACGAGAATCTCACGAGTCTCCCATAAAATCCAAAAAGATATTAATTGTAATCTTTGACTATCAAAATATTGCCGTGAAATGCACAACCAAATTAATTGACCTACATTTTATTCAAATTACCGGTAACCTCCCGTTACCTTTTGTTAATTAGGTTCATGTTAATTAGTTATCCCATTTTTGTGGTATAAATTGCAGTTATTCTAGATTTTAGACTTTTTCCTATATTTGTGTCACTAAAGCTACCCGCATACCAAATTTCAGCCAAGGGCGGATCCAGGGGGGTCATGGGGGTCATGACCCCTCCCTGGGCTGGGTCCAGGAGCTAGGTGGACCACTAATCAAAATTGTTAAACATAACACATGACATTGACCACGACTATTTGACCCCCCCTGGCACCAAAGCTGGATGCGCTCTTGATTTCAGCACTGTGCGGTCATTGGTGTACCTTGTGAATTTTATCAAAGTTCAGTTTTTATTAAGGCTAATAACATAAAAACTACAAGTTTTAAACTAAAAATAAAAACGAGGCCAAAATGCACTGAAATACCTTTCATTAGACGTGCCGGATATTTCCATTTTGTTTATTTTTACCCCTCTTAAACCACAATATCTCAAGACACCTCACATTTTTAGCTCATTTAGTCACACCAGGATTGTGCTATCACTACCTACCTATATACCAAACTTCACGATGATTGAATCAACGTTTGGAAAGTTATCCTCGGACAAACATACATACATACAACGCCGATTTGCCCAAGTTAATTTGGAGATCTTGCTTTGCTCGATTAATAATAATAATTGCATACTGAAAATTAACAAACTAATCGATCTTGTACGAGTATAAGTCACCGATATAGTACAAAGGATTTAGCAAGCCGAAGTGGCAGTGGGCAGGGCACATAGCTCGAAGTACTGACGGCCGTTGGGGTAGAAAGGTTCTCGAGTGGAGACCACGCATTGAAAAGCGCAGCGTGGGACCCCCTCCCCCCCCTCCCCCTCCCCCCACACTAGATAGAAAGAAGACCTGATAAAGGTTGCTGGGAGCCGTTGAGTGCAGGCCGCACAAGATCGGTCATTCGGAAGTCTGTGGGGGAGGCCTACTTTCAGCAGTGGACATCCTTAGGCTGATATGATGGGCAAGCTTTGCTTAGTTTGGGGCTAGACAGTACTGTGTAAAATGTCCAGGACAAATTACTTATTTCTAAAACGACTGAAGTGCAAAGGAGTTTTTAAATTATCTTAGATTTTAAAATAATTTGAGAAGCTCAACAAGAAAAAGGAATGAATCTACTTTTTTTACTGAGATTTTTTAGGCTGAATCGATTTAATTTCCTTCAGTTGAAAAAACTGTTGGTTAAACTTGATTACATCCCTTTTTAGCTTTCAAATCCTCATTCAAAATATACATAATAAATGCATGAAAATAAAATTGTTAAAATAAAAAATAGTATCTGACTCCTAAAACCGAAAAGAAAATCCAGAAATTCGCTTTACTGAAATTTAAAACCGTTGAACACCATAGTACAGTTAAATAAAAAAGCGCTTATCAGCTGTTCTAGAGATGGTCCCGTTTTTATTGGCTTTAAAGTTTTATGTCGCTGAATGTACCGTTAAAGTTGCGGACACAATGAGAGTGGCGATGGATGAAAAAAAAACAGTAGGTGTCTTATATTCTATGGAATTGCGTTTACATTTGGATATGCGTCTTTTATCTCAGTGAGAATGGTGTTTATGTATTAAATAACTATAAGTTTTTATTATTATATGTATTTTAGGCTAAGGTATATTTTTGGGTCGTAAAAAAAGTTGATTACTATCCTATAACTATTTTGTTGCCTAAATTAAATGATTTATAATTATTATTATTTTAACATAAACTCGTGACAAAGACTTCCATAGTAAGGTCCCGCCAGAGTTATCAATGAAACGATTTGTTTTTTTTTTTTGAAGTGAAAACTTCTTAGGTGCGTTGAGCATTTTTTGAGATGGGAAAAAACCATTCTACTTGCGACACTCTTACCAAAACCTGTCACTGACTACTGACACTGACTGTTACTGACACCTCTGTATATAAGTATCTGTAGTGTAGTCTGCTTTTATTCAAGTGTTCACTTCTGTCGACACTCCCGGAGTGCTACTTTTTTTAAATAGCCTTTGCTGTCCCACTGCTGGGAAAGGCCTCCCAACCAATAAAAATCCACAATACAGCCTTTGAGTAGGGAGGTATATAATTTTTTTTGGCCTATGAAGCGTTGGCGCGATGATTTGGACGCTTTTTATAGGAACTGGCAGGATTTGGTGCAGGATCGAGATAAGTGGAGATGGGGAGGCCTTTGCCTAGCAGTGGAACAGGATAGGCTAGATAAAAAAATAAGAAAAAAGAAGTGATTGCCAATACCTAAACTATTTTTATTATCATATAAAGAATTTGCTACATGGGTACAAGTGATTATTAATAAATCAGCCTATAAGCCAGATAATTAATGTGTAGAAGGGTAATGTTTTTATTTGCAAACAGCCTTGTAGTGTTCAATAATATAATCTCATTGTGTCCAAATCTCAACGGTTTATGAGCAACACAGACAAAGTAACAGCACACAGTAAACCAGTGAAATGTTAAATTGAGAGAGAGGTATTAAACTGTCGTGAGCTAAGGTACGGTTATTCATCGGGTGGGTACGTTTATGAACAAATAGGTACATAACAGTACGTGCAAAAATACAGGATGAAGTAAGTATTAGTTAAAAACTATTTTGATATATATATTCTTACTAGATTCCACCAGCGCCTTCAAACGCGTGGTTTGTCAATAAAAAGTTGTCTATATGATATTCAGGTGATAATCTATCTATGTACCAAATTTCATCAAACTCCGTTAAGCCGTTTCGACGTGAAAGCTTAACAAACACACTTTCGCATTTAAAATATAAGTTTAATAGCTGACCCGCCCGCGGCTTCGTACGGGTGGTTTTTCAATAAAACAGTACCCTCATTTTGCGCAGTTGGCTAAAAAGTAGACTATGTCTTTTCCCAGAATATAATCTATCTCCTTGCAAAATTTCATAACGATCCATTCAGCCGTTTTGTCGTGTAAAGGTAACAAACAAACAGAGTTATATTCCTTCCTCTTGAATCACTCTATCTATTGCTGAAAACTGCATTAAAATCCGTTGAATAGTGTAAAATATCTAAGCGAACAGACAGCGGAAGCGATTTCATTTTATACTATGTAAGAAGAATAGAAGATGTCTGGGGGAGTTTTTGTATCCTCATCCACATCAGAAGGCTAATTTACATGGCTATTGAATCTGAATGAATTTTTAACCTAAGGATTATTTTTATACTATATTTTGGAAATGATACTTGTTGTGTTGTAAAACTAATTGTGTTTTATCTGCGTTCAGTTTTTAATTGTATTTATGTGTTTGGTATAACAAATAAATTGAAATTGAATTTAATTGACTAAGGAGGTAGCGGATTCAATTCCAGCCGCGGAACAAATGTTTGCATGATATACATGACTTGTTCTGGGTCTGGATGTTGGATTATATATAAATAAATAAATATTGCTAGACATTTCACACATCGCCATCTAGCCCCAAATTAAGCAGAGCTTGTACTATGGGAACCAGACAACTGATAGAATACTTATATACATTTTTTTTTGTAAATACATACTTATAATATATAGAGAAACAACCAGACCCGGAACAAATATCTGTAGACCATGCAAACATTTGTTTCGCAGCGGGGATTTGCCATAACTACCAACCTATGTATCAAATTTCACGATGATCGGATCAACGCTTCGTAAATTATCCTCGGACAAACAAACATACATACGTACGTACATATATACATACATACATACAACGCCGATTTACCCAAGTTGATTTGGAGATCTCGATTCGCTTGATCAATCACCTTGTTTCATTTATGATGGTTAAGACGTTTTGTTTGAAGATATACGTACATAAAAGTTTATTTTTATTCTACCAGTTATATAGAAAAAGGAGACAGGAACTTACTTCTGAAACTGTTTGAATATAAATCTATGCTCGTCATCTTCATTCGTGTAAATGATAGTGATGGCTGCATCTGCAACAAAAAAATATATTATTAAGCATTTTGACGGGACAGCATAGTGCCTCCACCTTCCGCAATCCGCCCACTAGTGATCTGGAGCAGTTAAGCTATAGTATTTTTCAAACTTTCACGATCACTATGTGTCATAATATGAACGAGGACATTTCTAATTCTGAAGACCAAGTGAGGTTAGTTGCTGCAGCTACCCACACTTCTCGACGGTGGCTCCAAGTACTCCATTCAACCCGTGACCACGACTGTTGCAATACAGCCGAAACGTCGGGTTATCAGATAAAAAAGGTACATACGCGATAAATACCCGTTTTAATCAACAGTTAAGCTACCTACAGATTGTTTGAAAGAATTTTTTTCACACAATCTGTAGATAGATAGCTCAACTGCTCAGAAATTAAAAAATGTTTATTTATGCCTACCACTAATAACTACAACAAAAATACATAAAATAGATAAAATAGAAGTTAGTTATTAAGTAGCCGGCTAGACGCCACAAAAAGGTTCCAACTCAGCATGTTGCTTCTTCTTGTTTCGTGTTGATATCTCAAAACTATAGCCATGTTGCGCAATAAGTCGCTACGTTTATGGCAGCGTCGGAGCAGGTCATTAAGTCGTCGTTAGTTCATCGTGGAGGTAATGTGTCACAGAAAGGTAATACAGCGCCAGAGCTGTCAATGTCAATTTCTTGGTTCCCCGTGAGCAAGATTCCCAGAAATTCTTTGCTACGATATAAATAATTAAACACTGTTTCATACAAAATTGTGTGTAATCATCAACAAAATTAACATTGGAATGATTTCTTATGATCTAAAAAAATCTTTTACAATTTGGTATATACTTCAAATAATTTTATTACCTCCTTTTCGCTATAAGCTTATACCGGTTTAGTTCAAGTTTTATCAGTCTCCCTTTCGCTGTAAGCATATACCGGTTCAGTTCAAATTTTATCAGGCTCCCTTTCGCTATAAGCTTATATCGGTTCAGTTCGAATTTTATCAATCTCCCTTTTGCTATAAGCATATACCGGTTCAGTTCAAATTTTATCAGTCTCGATAGGAGTCTTTCCTTTAGGTTGCACATCACTAAGAGGTGCAACCAAGCAAAGTTCACCCTAGGACGATTGTCCTCACTTCTAGGCGCGAAAAGTAAAATGTCCCTTAAAAATAAGGTGACCCTTTACAAAGCGTGCATTCGTCCCATTATGACATACTCATCTGTTGTATTTGCCCACTCTCCTAAAGTTGGTGCCAATCAGGTTATTCAAAATCGCTTCTTGCGAAAAGCCTCAGGCTCGCCCTGGTACTTTCGCAATAACGATCTACATCGCGATATGAAATTAGATTCAATAGCCAAGTTCATGAAACTCGCCTCCAAGCGGTATTATGAACTTGCGTCCCAGCATCCGAACCCTTTGGTACATACCATTCCGGTCTACCCGTTGGATCCGCCCGCCAACAAAATCCTCCGTCGTCCGAGACACGTTCTCGGAGACCCGGATGACGAAATCACCTCCGCTAATGCGGAAGGTGAGTCATCTATTTCAGACAGAGCAAACACTTCACAGACACACCGACCTCGCCGGCGAGGTCGACGAGTCCCTTCAGTCGCCGCCTATACGAGGTACAGACATGTACCCGGGCGTTTCTCTCCTATCCTCACCCCGGCAACAGCCCAAGCCGAGGCTCGTACCTAAGTGGTGCCCTTGCGCTAGTTGTCTAAAAAACTTACTGGGCTGAGCGCCATCTGCGCTCGCCAAAAGTTCGGTTAAGCTGTCACGGCCTCAGAGGCCAACAGCGAGATTAGTCCATACGAAAAATAAAAAAAAATGGGACGACACTTTAAATCCTCCGTCGACCGAGACACGTTCTCGGAGACCCGGATGACGAAATCACCTCCGCTAATGCGGAAGGTGAGTCATCTATATCAGACAGAGCAAACACTTCACAGAAACACCGACCTCGCCGGCGAGGTCGACGAGTCCCTTCAGTCGCCACCTATACGAGGTACAGACATGTACCCGGGCGTTTCTCTCCTATCCCCACCCCGGCAACAGCCCAAGCCGAGGCTCGTACCTAAGTGGTGCCCTTGCGCTAGTTGCCAAAAAAAAAAACTTACTGGGCTGAGCGCCATCTGCGCTCGCCAAAAGTTGGGTTAAGCTGTCACGGCCTCAGAGGCCAACAGCGAGATTAGTCCTTTCGAAAAAAAAAAAAAAAAAAATGGGACGACACTTTACTTTTGGCGGCCAGCCCGTTTACACCTCAAAATCGTGATATGGGTACCGCCTGAATTCTTGAAATTAATTTATGCTTCATTAGATTACATTTTCATTATAAACTATTGTTCGAATTTATTTAAACTAATTAATTAAACTCGCCTTTTTATCTCGTGTTGTTGTAAATTATTTACTCATGTTTTGATTAATAAAATATTGTGATTTACAGCGTTTGTACTCTTTTAGCCAATGGTGGACGACTCTCGTGATGATGATGAGCAAGTACTGTCACTTATACTTCAACCTATTTTCGTTACTCCGACATATATATTTTTTTAATGTAATTCATTTTAGGTATAAATAAGCTGCAGAAGCAGGGAAAAGTGTCTTATGTTCATGAAAGGATCGAAAAATTGAATGAGAAGCACGTTGTTCTGCTGAATAGTTGATTTTTTCTCAATAGTTACAACGGTAGACGAAATGATTAACAGACTAATTAAATAAATAAATAAATATCGCTGGACATTTCACACAGCGCTATCTAGCCCTAAACTAAGCAGAGCTTGTACTATGGGAACCAGATAACTGATAGAATACTTACATACTTTTTTTTTGTAAATACATACTTATAATATATAGAAAAACACCCAGACACGGAACAAATATCTGTAGATCATGCAAACATTTGTTCCGCGGCGGGAATCGAACCCGCTACCTCCTGCGTCTCAGCCGGCTATACGCCCACTGCGCCACGGAGGCAGTCACAATTAGTAATTATTCACAATTAGTTCACTCCGAAATTAGATCTCACGAATCTTCTAAAAAACAAAATAAATATTATGCTTAGGGTGACTTGCATAACGATGCCTAAACGTATTTAGTGGCTAACTATGATTTAAGGAGTTGTCAAATCAAACAAATACGTAAAATTTAAACATGTTTAGTTGCTAACTACGTTTAATGATCTTTGTGCATGCCGGCCTTAATCTTTAACAAATAAATTAGTGCCACGAAATAATTAACCAAGGTACTTGACCTACAATTTCATTCAAATTAGAGGTAACGGGGGTTCATGCTATTTGGTTACTCTTTTTAGGGGTAGAAATTGCATTTATTCTATATTTCAACCTTTTCCCTACATTTGTGTCAATACATTCTACATTTTCAATTATACTACACGAATACCAAACAGCACTGTGGGGTCACTGGTGTACCCTGTGACTTTTGTCAAAGTTTTGTTTTTATTATGGCTAATAATTTAATAACTACAAATAGGTATTAAACTAAAAATAGAAACGTAGTTGAAATGTACTAATAAAGACCTTTCATTTGACGTCCCACTTTACCTAATAGTCTCATTTTCATTTATTTTACCCCTCTTGAACCCCAATATCTAAACATAATGTACTAGCTTCCGCCAGTGGCTTCACACGCATTGTTTGTCAACAAAAAGTAGCCTATGTATTAATCCAGGTTATAATCTACGTACATACCAAATTTCATCGAAATCGGTTACGTCGTTTTTTTATTTTTGACTAAAAAAAATATTACGGGTGTAACTCAATCACGTCATAACAGCTAAACCTATTTCGATGAAATTTGGTATATACGTATATTATTACCTGGATCCACATAGGCTACCTTTTATCAAATAAATCAGTTCCCATGGGATAAAAATGGGATGTCATGTCAAGTTGGAACAGCGAGTTTAGCTTTATTTCTAGGTTACCTACACATTTAGTAGTGTAACGCGTACGAAGTCGCGGGCTACAACTAGTATCTGACTAAATAAATTGAAAATAAACAGGGTTCTTCGTCAACGTGTACATTAATATGCTCGCAACTGTACCTACTAAATAGCTAACGTATCCAGTTGCGCAGAGAACGGGGCAGAGCTGGAAAATAATGGTTCTTTTTATTGTGGAAACCACTTCGCTGGGTGTTTCGGCACTTAGCGCTTCAACTGTGGGTAATGAATAGAGGAAATCATAGGATGGCTCTGTTGGATTGTGGGAGTTTAGGAAATAGTGGACGTGAATACATTTTAACAAAATATGAATGATGAAAAAATGTTTGCTGGTCTCCAGATGGTCCGGGTTTGGTTATTTTTCTATAAATTACTAGTGGTTCGCCCCGAACTGAGATCTCACGTATCTCCCAAAATAAATATTATTCTTAGGGCGACTTGCACAACGATGCCTAAACATATTTAGTGGCTAAATATGATTTAACGATTTGTCAAATCATACAAATACACAAATTAAAACATGTTTAGTTGCTAAATACGTTTAGTGATCTTTGTGCATGCCGGCTTTAATCTTCGACTAATAAATTAGTGCCATGAAATGCATAACCCACTACTTGACCTACAGTTTCATTCAAATTAGATGTAACGGGGGTTCTTGTTAATTGGTTAATTTTTTGGGGTACAAATGGCAGTTATTCTGGATTTCAGACTTTTGCCTATATTTATATCACTAAAGCTACAAGTGACCCCACAATACTGAAATATGGTATTATTTCAGTATTGTGGGGTCACTGGTGTACCCTGTGAATTTTGTCAAAGTTTTGTTGAAGTGTTTGATGACCTCCGTGGTGCAGTGGGCGAATAGCCGGCTGAGATGCAGGAGGTAGCGGGTTCGATCCCCGCCGCGGAACAAATGTTTGCATGATCTACAGATATTTGTTCCGGGTCTGGTTGTTTCTCTGTATATTATAAGTATATATTTACAAAAAAAAAATGTATATAAGTATTCTATCAGTTATCTAGTTCCCATAGTACAAGCTCTGCTTAGTTTGGGGCTAGATATCGTTGTGTGAAATGTCCAGCAATATTTATTTATTTTTATTAATTTGTTTTATTATGGCTAATAACTCAAAAACCACAAAAATAAAAACGGGGCTCAAATGTACATATGTATAACAACCTTTCATTTGACGTCCCACTTGACCTAATAGTTTCATTTTCATTTTTTTTACCCCTCTTAACCCCAATATCTCAACAACTCCCCAATATTTTTAGCTCATTGAGTCACACCAAAATTGTGCCATTACTACCTACCTATATAATTTCATGATGATCAGATAAACTCTACGAAAGTTATCCTCGGACAAACCAACATACATACATACAACGCTGATTTGCTCAAGTTGATTTGGAGATCTCGCTTCGCTAGATCAATAAGTATGTATTTACAAAAAAAATCTTTATAAGAATTGTATTAGTTATCTGTTTCCCATAGTACAAGCTTTGCTTAGTTTGGGGCAAGAGAGCGCTGTGTGAAATGTCCAACATTATTTATTAAGAAAATAGCAATTGTGATTATTGATAGAGCTTACGTAATTAAGCCATTTGAGGTCCAAGGGGTACCAGAGCCCATCGCGTTTTCAAAATTCTTTCTGGCCGTGTGATCCGAGAGCTGACATTTATCTATATCAACGCATAAGAATTGACATGCAGCGGGGCAATGCAATGACTTAGAGACACTTCTGCTATTTATAGATCGTTTGCAACTATCTTAAGATGATTCAATTGTTTCTTATGTTATTATCGTTATCAAATTAATTGTTATACTCTCTTTGTTAATAATTTAGCTAATTAAATGCTACTACTGTAGTATAGGCCTCCCCCATAGATTTCCAGAGCGACCGATCTTGTGCAGCCTGCACCCAACGGCTCCCAGCAACTTTTGTCAAGTCGACTCTAACGGCCAGTTCTTCGAGCTATGTGCCCCGCCTACTGCCACTTCAGCTTGCTAATCCTATGGGCTATGTCAGTCCTTAAATATGGCTTCTCCTGACGCCATCAATATAGCCAAGTACCTATCTAACACAATATAAGTAGATCTATTGACACGCTAAGAAGAAAATGTCAGTGACTTTAGTTTGTATATAAGTTTTTGTAAAATTCATGATCGGAACCGCAAGCAGATTCAAATGAGCCCAAACACTAGTAGCCTACTATAATCCATTTAGAAGTTCCATTGTCTAGCATCCGTCTCCATCATGAGACCACCTCCATGGTACCATATTATTGTATTGTCACCGAAGTTACATATGTATTCCAAATTTCGGCTCAATCGGTTGAGGGGAACGGGTTTAACATGCAGTTGCAAGATTCCACCCGGACAAACATACAGTCATTGCAAGTTAATAAAAAGTTTGTAATAAATCGCCGCATTTTTGATTCGATATCGTAGAAAAGGAGAAAAGGAGTATCAAATGAAGGAAGTCACCAGGCGTGTTCAACTTGGATGGACAGCTTTCGGCAAACTAGATGACATACTAAAATCCACGCGTATTCCACAATGTCTTAAAACACGTCTCTATAACCAATGTGTCCTGCTAACTATGACTTATGGTGCCGAGACATGGAGGCTCACGAAGGAGGCTGTGCAAAAAATAAGTGTAGCACAGAGAACCATGGAGCGCGCCATGCTCGGCATCACACTCTTAGATCGAGTTCCCAATACCGAAATTCGCAAGCAGACTAAAGTACAAGACGTCATCAAGCGAATATTGGGGCTCAAGTGGAGTTGGGCAGGACACTTGGCCAGACGTAGTGACGACAGGTGGACTAAGGCACTAACAGAGTGGAGGCCGAAATAGGGGGCGTTCACCAGCGAGATGGGTCGACGCTATCCATAAGACCGTGGGTCGTACGTGGTTCAGAATGATGATGATGACGATGATCGTAGAAAAATATCAAGTATACTCTGCGTTACTTTACTCACATTACTCTAGACAAGTTTCAATGAGCAGTAAGCGGTTACAAAGAACACTCATCGCTCTCCTCCACATTAAAATAAATAGGCACATAAGAGCACACAATATTAGACCCTCCAAACCACGCCGTAAAATCTAAAATCCTACAGCATAACCTCAAAACCAATTTTAATAATCGTAACTTTCAATGTTACTGTCGGTTTAATCGAAATGTTAGTTTGTTGAACATAATTGAATTTGCCATTAGCTTTGATTTGTATTGACCGACTGCCGAAGGAAGATTATGTTTATCACGGTTACTTGTTTATTATGTAATACTGTTTATCTACTTTTATATGTGAAACCTGGCTACTTAATACCTATGTCAATGGTAGCCTATATCACCCGCACCATAATAACGATCGATTGACACCTCATTTATCAAAATTGGATGAGTTTTTTAAGCGCTACGGTGAAACATAAATCCATAGGTAAATACAAATATATTTATATACTTACATACATACATAAATACATATACAGACTGCTAAACTGATTTTATAAATCGTATAATTCGTATAAATCGATTATTATTATTTATTTATTTAATTTAATCAACACGATGAGAACCAATTACATTAATTAAATATTCTAGGTAAGTACATATTAATATCACAACAATTCATATAAATACAGTTCAGATAAAATGTCAAGAGTAAAATATAAAACAATAATACAAAATACAAATAAAAATGAGGGTTTTAAAATTATATATCATAACAAAAAAAAATCAATATCAAAGAAATGAACTAATATGTCATTCATACATCACGCTCACAGAACCTCAGACACTCAGATCAATAACCAGTTATCATCATTATATCATATATCAGCAATAGAAAGTCCACAGCTGAATGATGCCTATATATTTCCAGAGCGGCCGACCTTGTGCGGTCCTGCACCCAACGGCTCCCGGGTACCTTTACTAGTTCGTTGTGCATAGATCGGTGGTCATAAGTATTTCTGGCATTATTTAATTAATAAATAATACTGAACATTTCACACAGCGCCATCTAGCCCCAAACTAAGCAAAGCTTCTACTATGGGAACCAGATAACTCATATAATACTTATATATATATATATATATATATATATATATACATATATAATATATACTTATATATAACTATAAATATATATATATACTCGGCGCATGTATTTACAAACTTTATATTTATATATATATATATAGACTTTCAGTTTTTTACAAGATTCATTTTTCTTGTTAGCGCAAGTAAGGAGTGGAACTCACTTCCGGCGTATGTTTTTCCAAACCACTATAATCTCGGAGTCTTCAAGTCCAGAGTGAATAGGTTTTTTCTAGGCAAGCGTGCTCCATCTTCGATCACACCATCACTTACCATCAGGTGAGGTAGTGGTCAAGCGCTTGGCTAACATAAATAAAAAATAAATAAAAAAAGACATTATAATAATATAAAGAAAAGTACCCAAACTTGGAAAAAATATCTGTAGACCATGCATACATTATTCTGCAGCGGGAATCGAACTCGCAACCTCCTGCGGCTCAGCCGGCTATTCGCCCACTGTGCCAGGAAGGTCGTCAATCTCCAATCTAAATACAATTTGTTGCTTAACCTGGTCCCTTTAGAATGCAAGTTCTTTTATAGTATTACGTTACCTATTAAATTATTGAATTTATAAAGCATCCTTCGAATACGCTTTCATCATGGTAAATTGAAAACCCGTACAGGTTTCCTCGTAGTATAAGTCTGCCAACGCGAATTAAAAGAGAGTAACTAGTGCTTCGCCTCGAAGTGACATCTCGCATATCTCCAATTAAAATAAAAAAAAAATATTATTTGTAATCTTTGACTATCAAAATAGAGCCACGAAATATATAACCAATTAACTTGACCTACAATATCATTCAAATTACAGGTAACAGGGGTTCATGTCACTTGGCTACTTTTTTCGGGGTACAAATTGCAGTTATTTTAGATTTCAGACTTTTGCCTATATTTGTGTCACTTGTGCTACACGTATACTAAATTACAGCATTGTGGGGTGTACCCTGTGAATTTTGTCAAAGTTCAGTTTTTATTCAAAAACTATAACTAAACTTTACTAAAAATAAAAACGGAGTCTAAATGCAATCAAATGATCGTGTGACGCGTCGAATGAAAGGTTTTTATGACGTTGAATTTGACGTCCCACTTGACCTAATAGTCTTATTTTAATTTTTTTTACCCCTCTTGAACCCCAATATCACAACAACCCCCCAACATTTTTAGCTAATTTAGTCACACCAAAATTGTGTCATTACTACCTACTTATGTATCAAATTTCACGATGATCGGATCAACGCTTCGAAAGTTATCCTCGGACAAACATACATACAAATATACATACAAACATGCAATGCCGATTTGCCCAAGTTGATTTAGAGATCTCGCTTCGCTCGATCAATAAAATGTGTACACATAATTACCTTCTTAACAATCTTTACTGTACTTCCCATTATATAGTTACCTTGTACCCCTTACTTACCTTGGTATACAACCTGTAATATTTTGTACGTTGTATTTTGTTAATAGCGGTAGCTTGAATATTTATCTAGTATTCTTCTTCTTCATCTTGTCGATATGGTTCATATTATAAATTTCAAATGTTTTGCCAATGCCACAGCGTTATCCACAGTATTGATACATATCCAATAACGAATTTGTTACATTTTTAAACATCAAATCGGCGCCGCCTAGGCTACACTACGATGCCGTTTAGTCAGTCTACTTACATGATGAATGAATATAATTTATTTACTTATTTTACTCAGACTGATTTATTGATATTTCGATTAAGTTTATTTAAAATATTATAATATTCTTTAGTAACGAATTTAAAATAACCCTATTTTACAACAATACTAGCCATTAGCACTACCTGTGTTTTCATTTAATGTCGTACAAAACATTACACATTGTTTAAACATGGTAGACTTAAAAGTTAGTATTGTGTTTTAAAGCTGTTTTTGATGTTTACGTTATATCTGGGAGGGGGAAAAACATGGTGAGTTGTGGGAAAACGAAAAAAATTCTTGGATAAACGGAGTCAGCCAGACTTTTAGTTGGTGAATAGAGAGCCGAAGTTTTAATACTCTACCGTTATGCAGAGAAGAGTAGTAGGGTTCCTCGTGTAAGGGCTCACCCAGGGAAGTACTACCATCATTTCTATTTCTGCTGCCAAGCGGCATTGCTGTGTTTCGATATAGTTTCCGGTGAAATTACAGGCACATGAGTCTTTACACCTGTATACCTCAAGTAGGTGGACTGCGAATGTGCACTGCGATACTCTGCCCTGCAGAGCATCGCAGTGCACATTTCTAAGGTGCGTGACCTGCGAGGCCATACTTTGCGATAGGCGATGGTTACCACTTAACATCAAGCCTTATGCTCGTTCTTTCAGGTAGTATACTTGAAACTCAAGAACTATGTTATTTGCCTTCATAACTCTAAATACAGAATTCTCATGCATTTTCAGTCCCGGTTCAATCCTGAATCTGCATGACGGAAATTTTATTCATGAAACCTGGCTTCCTAATTTAGAGTAGATTTGTGAGTGAAGGATATATCAAGCTCATTTCGTGATAACTGACATATCAAGAGTCTTGTGAATTAATAAGCCCGGCTTGGACAACGATCCCTTAACGTATTTAGCGACTAAACATGTTTAAATTTGAAGTATTTGTATGATTTGACAACTCCTTTACCTAGGGTGCCGGTTAGTGCACTATCAAATTTGCACCCATGTGTTATACACAGGGGTACTTTAAGTTTTATTGTACTTTGTATTTCACAATACTCGTAACTTTGTGTTTTTATACCATGTTTTGTACACATGTGTTTATATATCTTTTGAATAGATTTTTTTTACTAACCTATATTGTCCCACTGCTGGGCAAAGGTCTCCCCATCTCCCCTCCATCCATCACGGTCCACTGCCAAATCTGACCAATCTGGTTTGAATGCATCCAAATCGTCTCTCCATCTTTTTCTGGGCCTACCACGGCTGCGTCGTCCGTTCGGTATCCACTGGGTGACTAAATTCGCCCATCGTTCTAGATGCATTCGAACCACATGGCCTGCCCAATCCCATTTTAAGCGGGCGGTTTTAATGCCTACATCGGCTATACCGATTTTGGCTCGTAGGTCAGTATTTCTGACTCGATCGATTCGCTTCACTCCAAGGATGCTTCTCTCCATCGCTCTCTGGCAAATCTTGAGTTGGGACTTTTGTGCTTCTGTCAAGGACAAAGTCTGAGCTCCGTATGTCAATATGGGCAGGATACACATGTCGATGAGTTTTCGCTTCAGCGTCAGTGGAAGGAACTCTTCATAAGCTGCTTCATCAAGCTGCCAAAACCGGCAAGACACAGAAATCAATCGCCGCATTGAAAACGCTTGGAGGAGCTACTGGTGCATGAAGCAGCTTTTGAATAGATTATTGATTATTAAATCATGTTTAGCTACTAAATACGTATAGACATCGTTGCGCAAGTCGCCCTAAAAATCGCAACAATAAACAAATCATCATCATCACCATCATCATATCAGCCGTAAGACTTCTACAGCTGAACATAAACCGATCTTTTGCAGCCTTTATCAGGTCATCATTCTTTCTAGTCGGGGATGGCCCTACTCCACGCTTTCCGGTGTCCTCCACTCGACAACCTTTTTACCCTGGCAGCCATCAGTTCTTCGACCTATGTGCCCGCTGCCATTATTTTTTATTACTAGAGGTTCGCCCCGAGCTGAGATCTCACAAGTCTCTCATAAAAACAAAAACACATATTATTTGTAATCTTTGACTATCAAAATGGTGCCACAAAATCAATAACCAATAACTTAACTAACAGTTTCATTCAAATTACAGGTAACAAGAGTTCATGTTAATTGGTTACACTTTTTTGGGGTAGAAATTGAAATTATTCTGGTTTTCAGACTCTTCCTTATATGTGTGTCACTAAAGCTACACGCATACCGAATTTCAATGAATTTCAGTGGGGCCACTGGTGTACCCTGTGAATTTCGTCAAAGTTCCGTTTTTACAATGGGTAATAATTTGAAAACTACAAGGTTTAAACTAAAAAAAAACGGGGTCAAAATGTACTAATGAAGAGTTTGATTAGACGTGCCAATTGACTGGATTATCCCATTAAGTTTTTTTTTACCCCTCTTGTACTCCAATATCTCAACAAATCCCTCACATTTTTAGCTCATTTAGTCACATCAGGATTGTGGCATTACTACCTATTCGAAAGATATCCTCGAACAAGAAAAAGAAAAAAATAACAAGAATTAAATGTTATTAATCAATTGAATTTTGAATATCGCAAGAGTGCATATAATCATTTAGAATAAAATGAATTTAATTATGACAAGACTTAATAGGTTAATAAATCTAAATTAGTACTGTTCTTAATATTATCTTAAAGCTAAGCCCCGGGAATAAGGTCTCGAAATAGCTGAAAAGAAAAGAAAAGGTTTATGTTAGTTTTGTGTGAGTAGTAATTATAATATTTTGATTTATTTTGTGAAGGGCCCCTACCCACATACACCCTGCATGCGATGTATGGCTAGAAATGTCTTGTTCTAGGAGAGAACTTAGGGATGGGGAAAATTTCTAGTCTTGCGAAGCAGGAGGGATCAGGTAAGGAAATGGGAAAGGCGCCTATTTACCCTCAAACCCCCAATATGTTGAAATCCTATTGATTTCAGACATATTTCTAACATAGATTTATTAAATTCAGAGGAATACTCAAGATAAACCTAGAATATTACAATGAATTAAATAGATCTCTAGCTAAGCTACCCCATGATAACTAAACTAGCTAGGCTACGTGATTTAATAAAAAGCAGTATCAAACATCCAGGACAGAGGTCGAGCGTACGGGTTGGAGGGGGTCAGATACAGGCCTCGTCTTACAGAACCTGATAGACAATTTATGGCGGGGCTTCGCCCCTCCGCGGACGGCAACCACGTGACCCCGGAGTTTCCACTGAATTTTATTAGATCGATTGATTTCAGAGTATAAAGTAGATGAATTGAAAATGTGTTCGCAATATAGTCCATTGTTGAATAAAATAATAGAACTATCACGAAATAATTATAGGAACATGGAAGGAAGTTTGATTGGTTATGACGGCAAAAGCGACTCCTTCTCGGCTAAGCTGTGAATGACTATAAAAAATACCATACATAATTGGTTAGACAAGTTTCACGTTCAAACCGCTTCCCTCGTACAATCTATTTGGGAGAATTTGATAATTATCGCAATACTTAGTACTAAACATAGATTACATTTTTATCATTATACGAATCTGTATGAACCTGTAAATGCTGAAAATAAGGTTAATATTACATCTACCTAATTTACTAACTGCCTCCGATGACATTAGCATATATCCCTTTGAAAACTTATTATTCCGTAAGAATATTATATAGTTATATGTATCCGTCATCCTATATCATTATTGGACCTTAACCAAAGAGATTTCTAACCAAAACATAAGGATTAATTTAGCGATCGTTGAAAAGGCTCCCAAATATTAAGATTAATATTTGCTAAAAAGGTTTAAATTGTCTTATGTGCTAGCGTTACCAGATATTCACTGAGTTTACTCACTAATCTAAAACTGAATCTATAAAATAACTAAGTCAACACTGATTCTACTAGACCTTGATTCATCAAGTCTCAAGATATCCGCTCCCCCTGAAACCTCTCGACCGCCTTCGGACTCGACCCCTGACCGTCTGTCCAGAGTGATTTCGCATTTCCAATCTCTTACGAAAAATCCCTTACCACAAATTTAGGGTGGTCACGCCTCTATTTCTACAAACAACCAATAAGTATTCAATATTTTGAAATTCGTCAAAAGGTGTGTCTTTCCCACGTTAGCACAGACGTACAAAAAGTTAAGTGTTAGAATTCCTAGAAGAGAGGCGCCCACTTGTTTCAAATCCATTTTAGCTAAAATTTATTGACTGACATCATAAAAAAAATACTAATTTATTGCGTTGAGAATTTTAAAAGCATTCTCTAATTTCTATCTTCAAGTGTTTTCGTTTTAAAATAAAAAACACGTAAATCTCAGCCTTTCAGCGAGTACAGAAAGAACTATATTCTCAACTTGTATTTTTAATCATTCTAAACTAAAGAATTAAGTTCACAAGTCCTCTCTCAAGTGTAATACTAAATCGTTATCAGATGTTACTTTAAAATATTAGCAAACCAATAATTTACCGCGTATTAAATCAGGCCTCAAATAAAAGTTCGTTACAGTAGGATTCCGATCTCGGCAGCAATCAGCAGTGCTACCGCAGCAGTGCTGCCGCAGCACTACTGGTCCCCATAAATTCTTTATAAGCTTATATGAGATCACATTCCGAGCTCAGCAGCAATGCAGTGGCAGCAATGCAGCGGCAGCACTGCTGCGCGGCAGTGTTGCCCTGCCTCCGCGGCAGATCAATAGTGACGCGTACGACGCCACAGCGATAACACCTACATGAATGTTGGTAAATAAACTAATGGCATAAAACGACAACACATCATCGTCATCTTCTTCCTCTTCCAACAATGCAAATAAAAGTTGGTTATCAATGGACATCTTGTCAAGTCAAAGCAAGTAAATGACTGTACAACAGCGCATCACCATGAACAGCGCAACACTGCCGCCTTGCTCGGAATCAGCGCGGCAGGCAACAATGCTGCGCAGCATAAGTGGCAGCACACTGCTGAGGCAGCACTGCTGCTTGCTGCCGAGATCGGAATCATACCTTAAACGTACGTTGGTATACTAACAATCGGTTACATAGCCCGAAATCTTACTTTACAACGAAATTCAGCATCTGTTATTCAACCAAAATAAATTAATCAAGCTCCTAATACCCTCGAATTTCAGCATACATTAATTCCAGCAACACGATAAGATCTTAATTTGTATTTGTTAATCAAGAGTTAGATAGAGCCTGTCTTAGGCCGACACAACTGTGTACAAAATAAAGCCATACTTAATCTTAGGCGAAGCGATGAGCTGAGCTTTTAACCCGACTACGGCAAACCCAAAAGGAAAGGTTATGTTTTAGACGTCTATGGATGTTTATTCCACCGTAAAGCCTTATCTATTCTCGTTTCGATTAATGAGGTGTCAATCGTTTGTTATTATGGTCCGAATGACAAAAGGCTACCATTGACATAGGTTTTTTTGACATGAATACGTTTTTAAAATTGCTTCCATAGTGGGAGGTAACTCAAAAAACGAATGATTACAAAATCGGAGGATACAGTTTGGTATTGCATAACTATAAACTACATCCAAAATTTAATTACACCACTGGATAGCTAAAGGATCAAATAATTATTTATGCGACTGTGACGCATCGCGCGCGGTGGAGGGGGAATTTGAGGTAATTTTGCTGCGTTATGAGATTTCTACTGAATATGACCCGAAGGACTTCTTAGTGTTCAAACATGATTAGGTAGCATACATAAAATAGAATGAAATTAAAATTTTCTCTTTACACATATAAAAATTATTTGGCGCTCAGCATAGCCAAGAATACAGCCTAAACCGGTATAAACCAGAATTAACTGGAATTAACCGGATTGAACAAGATTGTGAGTAAAATTGCTGGCGAGGATTCGACCGCAATCTCGGTCTTTTGTTAGGTGACGTAGAGTGAGGTTTAAATGGATAAGGCATTGTTTGTTTGGGTGATACAATCTTCTTAACTATAGTAGTTAATCCTGGAAATTTGGGATAAAGTAATAGTTGTATACAATTGTTATTTTAATTTAAAGTGTTATTCGACCAATTAATAGAAAGATTGGGGGTTCAAATCCCATCCTGTTCATATTTATTACAAAGATTTTAAAATCTTTATAGTCATTTAATAAAAATAAAAATAACATACATTTGTTGAGTTTCGAGTTGTTTGTAGAGACATCGATCCTTGTGGAAATCTATGAGGAAAGTCTTTGTTCAGCCGTAGACCTCCTTTGGCTGATGTGGCTGTTGGCTATACCTGATGATGATGATACAACTTACTTACATAACTAACCTTAATCCGCAAGAAAAACATAGACAATGTACAGAGCTCCCGCTAATTTTCTCCATACTTAAAACTTTCTATTAGGCACTGTTTTATTGTTAGAGGACGGATGCCATCCTAAAACCAATCAAAGGTTGTCTGGAAGAGATTGATTTTAGTGATAAGAATTGAATTTACGCATGTCTAGTTTTTTGTTTTAATATTGTTCTATTTTTAATATCTGTGGAACCGTCAGGCAGTCGATCCACAGTCGGGGCCCGTCCCGTATTTAAGCCTTAATTTCCGTTATTTTTGAGTTTCATTCAGATATTTTTTCGCTTCTCCATCAAATATTGTATCTCAATAAAGATATTTCTACCTTCTCGCAATAAACATCACGTTCAGACGCACGTCACTTCACATTTTTAAAATGGTTCGTGTAATATCCAGAGTGGATGCTAATGTGACAGGAAGAGGACACCATATTGGAATTGGATGTGATACGATCGATACAATTATATTCTACGGTATTTTATATACTTCTTGGCCGGAAATATATACCAGTTGTGGTTCAATGAGTTTCTGATGACATCGAGACGCTAGTGAAACCAATGTTTTTGGCTGGATGTTGATGGGCTGATTCGTTGCAGGCTGAGTTTGATATTAAAAACTTTGAGTACAATTTAACACAGTTTTATTTAGAGCACTGTTACAAAGGTCGTTTGACAAGTACTAATCATAGACACCAGAAAGCCTTAGCTTTAATACAGTTAAATATTTTACAATATTGTTTTAATCTGTGTTGGTCGGGGATGCCAACATGATGAGGGTGAGATAACTTTTAAGGAGCATTTAAGTAAATGTAGTTAAAAAAGGAAATAAATAATACTAGTTGTATTATTGTTTTTTACGCCTCATATTTTGGCGGCGTAGAGACATTAGCGTGTTTGTATGTTGGTTTTCTTAATGTACGCCACCGTCATCACTAGTTCACATCTTGTCCATCTAAAGGTTGCCTGGAAGAGATGGGAAATACAATAAAGAGTTTTTTTTATCGCAAGGCAACATAGATATTATCTAATCTGATAAATCTAATACTTGACATTTGCGACAAACTGCAACAAATCTTGTCGAACGCATTTTTTGTATGTACTTAAGTATTCAATAGTTTATAACTCTGTGTTGTAGCTATTGATACATATTATTTAATATATAATTAGATTAATTAAATAGATGGCAGGAGCTTAGCCACAAGTAGTGATGACTATGGCACTAACAGAATTCAGGCCGAGAACCTGGACAGTGAACTAGAGGGCATCCAACAACAACATGAGTCGACGACATCATTAAGACCATGGGTCGAAAGTGGTTCAGACAAGCACAGGATCGGGACAAGCGGCATAAACAAAGAGAGGCCTACGCCCAGCAGTGAGTCAATACGGACTGAAAATTATGATGTATATGAAAAATAATTGCTCTCGTTTCTAATATAATATATGTATGTGCGTTATAAAATAATGTACGGCTTGGAAGACATTCAACTCTAGCGGTTCAAAACAAAATCCTTCTATACAATCAAGTCCTACTGCCTATATGGACGTATGGTATTCAGTTATGGGGCTGTACCGAAATAATATAGAAATATTACAACACCTTCTAAATAAAGTACCGAGAGAAATAGCTAATGCGCCCTGGTACGTAAGAAATGATAATCTGCACCGGGACTATAAAAAAATATGCAGAAGCTCATGAGCATAGACTTCATCACCATGTGAACGTTGAGGCTATCCAGCTCCTCGACAACACGGACACATTGAGAACACTTAAGAAAACTAAGCCTGTTTGAGTTAGTGTAAGATAAGATAAGATAAGATAACTCTTTATTGTACACCAAAGTAAAATACAGAACATAATTTTTACTAATAAATTTAGCGATCTCTTCCAGACAACCTTAGTATGGACAGGATTATAATATATCACATGACGGCAGTGTGTACATTAGTACTCGTAATAGTGTGTGTAGTGAAAGTGTTAGTGCTTATAAAGAACACATGAACAAAGTGTCTTCCCCTTAACTAGAGACAGTAAGAAAAGTTCTATTGAACACATTCTTGGTAAAAAACTAGGTCAAAATGAAACTCATTAGTCTATACATGGCTAGATTGTAATAATATTCCAAGGTTATAATTAGAATTGAACACCAGGAATTTAATAAATCATACGTTTATCTTGGAGCATTGATTACAAAGAATGGAGGATGCGTTGATGAAATCAAGAGGCGTATGGCGATTTCTAGATCAGCAATGGACAAACTGAAGAAGATATAGAGAAACATGAACATCACGAAAGCCACCAAGACGCGTCTCGTAAGATCCTTCAGAGACATGAACTCTCCGAGAAAGCGAGAAAAAGAAGGTAGATGCTCTCGAGATGTGGTGCTGGAGAAGAATGCTTGGGGTATCATGGACAGAATTCCGTACTACTCAGTCCATACTTCAAGAACTCGGCATCAAGCAGCGTCTCTCTTCCACGGTACAATCTCGCATCCTCACCTTCTTTGGACACGTGTCGCGGTGCGGGGAGCTCTCCATTGAGCGCTTGGTGGTGCAGGGGAAGGTTGACGCCAAAAGAGCACGTGGCAGATTGCCTATGAGATGGGCGGATCAAATAAAGGCTGCCATAGATGTTCCTTTGAATGAATGTGCCAGAAGAGCAGCAGTGCGAGAGGAGTGGCGAAGGGTAGTTAAGCGCGCCACAACACTGACATGACGACCACGACCACTCTTCCAAGAGTGCTACGACTAAGAAGAAAAATTAAAAAAAATCTAATATAATTTTACATTTAACATCAAATTACCTGAACATCCCTCATAAGAAAAAAACCACACAACAGTTCACAGTAAAAGATCTACAGAAACAGTATAGAAAAAACTACATGATAATTACCTCTACACTTAGAACTTGCAAGCACTCCCCTAACTAGCTTTCCTTAAAAAGGAAAACCATTACGAGATGTTAGATCGAGTGTAAGGATTTATATAGAAAGCAGGTTTTTGGGGCGTATTTTAATGTACAATTGAATATAGGTAATAGAATAGAATAGAATAGAATAGAATACTCTTTATTGCACACCAACAAAATTAAAATACAATAAAAAATACACAAAAATTAAGGTAAGTACAATGGGCGGTCTTATCGCTAAAAGCGATCTCTTCCAGACAACCTTTGGATGGACAGGACAAAACAAAATCAAAAAGACGGCGGTGTAAATACGAGTATATTCATAAACTTACATAAACTACCTATACTTACTAATAAACTAAATATATATACTTACAAATTTAATAATATATACTTCTATATATAAACTACAATAATATAATAGTCAATTGCCATTTTTAAACGTATAGAGAGAATATCTTAGTATTTGTCACTAAATATCTGTGTTTATTATTATTATTATTATTTAATTAGTTTTTGGTATGTGTATGTAAATTTTTATGCGTAGTTATTATTTAGGTTCATTTATGTAATTATTTTTTTTATTTTATATCATTAGTATTAGTATGTACATATGTACATGTAGTAGGTAGGTAAGGTACACCATTACACCCCAGGTAATGTCCAAACAGTCCATTTCATCCAAAGGTTGTCTGGTAGAGATTGCTATTTAGTGATAAGACCGCTAATTGTATTCATAGATTTACGTTATTTTTTTTTACTTGTTTTGTTTTATGATGTGCAATAAAGAATTATCTAATCTAATCTAAGCTATAATGGTAATCTTCTTCTTTCAAGTCAACAATTCAATTTGCAATCACATTATGCATAAATAACTAGCTACATAAATTTAAATTCTGAAACCCGACTTCGGAATAACTTTGTATCGTAATAACGAATTGATTTAAATCTCATTCATTAATATCGGATCGGTAGTTTAGGCACTACGGTGGAACAAACAAAAGGAAGGGTTAAGTTTTTATCAGTCTCTGTAGACTGATAAAATACATAACCCTTCATTTCCTTTGCCGTATTCGAGTAAAAATGTAGAGTATGTCACTCGGATCATAATAACAAATCAATTGATACCTCATTTATCAAAATCGGATGAGTAGTTTAGGCGCTACGGTGTACATAAGTAAATACAAACATACATACATACATAGACTGCTAAAAACATGCCTGTTCCTGTTGGCTTAGCCGAAGTCAGGTAAAAATTAGACAAATTAGTTGCATTGTCAGTTTTAATCTTGGTTTAAGTCGTCCTTTGTGCAGATGGTAGGGCACAAAAGATAGTCCAGCATCAAGCCATTCTTTGGATTCTCCGCAGTTGCAGTTAATAATGGCAATAATAAAGAAATTAAACAAAACACATAACGAAAAACAATAAAAATAATATTTTTCAATAATACAATTATTTAATAATGGTACTTTGTGAAATGTCTAGCATTAATTAATTATTTTCCTTTTAATCAGGTTGTATGTATATATATCTAAATTGACTCTATATAAATAGGCTCTGGATTTTTAATGGAATTACGGTTGAAGACATTTTATTTCTGTTAAGAATTACAAATAAATGTTCTTATAAATAAAATAAATATTGCTGGTCATTTCACACAGCGCTATCTAGCCCCAAACTAAGCAGAGCTTGTACTATGGGAACCAGATAACTAATAGAATACTTATATACTTTTTTTTTGTAAATACATACTTATAATATATAGAAAAACAACCAGACCCGGAACAAACATCTGTAGATCATGCAAACATTTGTTCCGCGGCGGGAATCGAACCCACTACCTTCTGAGTCTCAGCCGGCTATTCGCCCACTGCACCACGGAGGTCATCTTATATCTTATGAGGTGACTACTAACTGAAAGTCCCAATAAAAGTCACCACAACATAAACAGTTCACAATTTAACGACCACAGGCGGACGAAAGAGGGTTGTGCTTGTTTTTAGATTATTTATACAAAGGTTTTGTCTACTAGAGGATGTGGATACATCAAAACCGGAGTCCTGACGATGTAGATTAAGATATATTTTTTATTTCCTGTGATAACATACCAATTTTAATTTTTAGATTTTAATTTTACTATAAAAATAGTTTTAAACTAATGTTAGTTCGATTTGTTAAACATATTTGCGCATAGACTCGCAAAAGGGACTGGCTGTAATCTTAAAAAGTTTTAAATGCCATATTTGATGGAACCCAATAGAAAAATAGATATCAAATCTAGTGTTTGTGCTTAGAAAACAGTTGCCCCACGCTCCGAAAAAACAATCCAGCCTGTTTTCTACAAAATTGCGCCTTTAGATCGAGTATTCCACGCATCATTAAGCTAATGAGTAATGACTAAGGTTTTGTAGTGGGTTTTGCAATACGCTTAGCCGACTGAACGAAAAAGTAGAGAATGTATTACGTTGCCTCATACATGTAGATAATTACTCTTTCGAAGCTTTGTTTTTTGTTAGATTAAAATGTTCAATATTCTGAGTTTACTATCGGAATAGTTAAAACAAAAGATTAAATTAATTTAATTGAATTGAAAAGTTGTATCGTTGCATGTCGGCGCGTACAGTGTTCGACACCTTGCGTACACAACGCCATACCACGTTCTAAGTTTGATTGGCCGACTTAATTAGACTAATCAATGTACATTTTTACACGTCTACGGCAACGCCAAATGGAAGAGTTATGATTTTAGCGGTCCATGTATGTAATACTCAACATCTCTAATATATAAAACAAAGTCGGGTTTGTTTGAACACTATAACTCGAGATCGATGCCCCTTTCATTATTCGATGCGCAAATAAGAACAACACATCCTAAAATAGGTGTAAGTAATATGTACTAACCATCACTATTAAATCGTATAATTGCTATGTATTTTAACTGTGCAATACGGTACAAATTGTACACGGAACTCATTAACAAGGGTGCCCATCCGCCCATAATAATCCTATACAATAAAATTATGTATTGAACCTTTCAGGCAAGTAATATGCGTCAGTACGATTTATATTGACGACTGTGGCACATTGTGTGCATAGCCGGCTGAGATCCAGGAGGTTTGCGGGTTCGATTCCTACCGCGGAACATGCTTGCATTTTCAACAGATATATTTGTTCCAGGTCTGAGTGGTTCTCTGTATGTTAAGTATTGTAGAGGTCCTACCCAGGCTTCATTGATAGACTCGGTGCAAAAGTGGACTGTATTTATTTTTCTTCTTAGTTACTAGTTTACAAGGTATAAATCGCGTTCTTGAATGATCACAAATTTCTGTTTTTTTTTTTTTTTTTTCGGATGGACTAATCTCGCTGTTGGCCTCTGAGGCCGTGACAGCTTAACCGAACTTTTGGCGAGCGCAGATGGCGCTCAGCCCAGTAAGTTGTTTAGGCAACTAGCGCAAGGGCACCACTTAGGTACGAACCTCGGCTTGGGCTGTTGCCGGGATGGGGATAGGAGAGAAACGCCCGGGTACATGTCTGTACCTCGTATAAGCGGCGACTGAAGGGACTCGTCGACCTCGCCGGCGAGGTCGGTGTTTCTGTGAAGTGTTTGCTCTGTCTGATATAGATGACTCACCTTCCGCATTAGCAGAGGTGATTTCGTCATCCGGGTCTCCGAGAACGTGTCTCGGACGACGGAGGATTTTGTTGGCGGGCGGATCCAACGGGTAAACCGGAATGGTGTGTACCAAAGGGTTCGGATGATTAGAGGCAAGTTCATAAAACCGCTTGGAAGCGAGCTTCATGAACCTGGCTATTGATTCTAATTTCAAATCGCGATGTAGGTCGTTATTGCGAAAGTACCAGGGCGAGCCTGAGGCTTTTCGCAAGAAGCGATTTTGAATAACCTGAATGGCACCAACTTTAGGAGAGTGGGCAAATACTACAGATGAGTATGTCATAATGGGGCGAATGCACGCTTTGTAAAGTGTCACCTTATTTTTAAGGGACATTTTACTTTTCGCGCCTAGAAGTGAGGACAATCGTCCTAGGGTGAACTTTGCTTGGTTGCACCTCTTAGTGATGTGCAACCTAAAGGAAAGACGCCTATCGAGGATGACACCCAGATATTTGGCTGATGGGGCCCAACGAATGGGCTGGCCAAATAGAGAGATCGGTTTGGGAGTGAGGTTTCTCCGTGAGAAGTAAACTGCTGTACTTTTCGACGGGTTTACCTCGATCCGCCACTTGCGGAACCAAGTGGCTAATGAATGAAGGGCAGCCTGCAGCCTTATACCCACCCGATCAGGATTCCGATTGGATGTGTACAAGGCTGTGTCGTCTGCGTATAGGGCTATTTCCACTTGAGGAGTGCGGGGGATATCGCTGGTGTACAGCGTGAACAGGAGGGGGCCGAGAACGGAGCCTTGAGGGACTCCTGCTCTGACTGGTCTAGGACTAGAGAGAGTGCCTTCCACGGTGTAGCGAAAGCTGCGACCTTGTAGGTAGTCTCGTATGATGAGCACGAGTCTGTCTGGGACTCCGAGTTTGAATAGCTTGTAGATCAAGCCGTTGTGCCAGACTTTGTCGAAAGCTTTCGCTACGTCGAGGAAGACGGCACCAGTATCTGAAGGCCAGGTACTTTGCCAGTTGGAGAGGACATGCTCCGTTATGCGGAGCACCTGTTGTGGGCATGAATGTTGGGCTCGAAAGCCAAACTGCTCGTCGGGAAGGAGTTTGAACTCATTGACATGAGCCCAGAGGCGCTTCATTAGAAGACGCTCATATATCTTGCCTAGACTATTAAGTAGACTAATGGGACGATAACTAGTTGGATCGTTTGCCTGTTTGCTGGGTTTTCGGATGCCAATGACGTTGGCTTCCTTCCAAGCATCAGGGAAGGTGCAAGTTTCCATAGCCGCATTGAAGATGCAGACTAGGATATGGATAAGGGGAACAGAGAACTGTTTGAGTACTCTGTTAGAAATGCCGTCGGGGCCGGAGGCTTTCTTTGGGTGTAGGGCCTTGATAGTGTCAAAGACTTCAGAGGGCTCAATCGGATCAAGTGGGGAAGTAGGGGGTCGGGAGGCTAAGCGGTCAACCTCGCTGTTCACCGTATGGAGGTGAACAGGGTCGACGGGTTCGAGACTGGGCGAGCATTGAGCTTCGAGGGTTTCAGCCAGGAAATCGGCTTTTTCCTCGTCTTCGAATGCTGGAGGGTGATTGGGTCGGATAAGGGGAGGCATCGGAGCGAGAGCGTCCGCTTTCATGGAGCGAGCTAACCTCCAGTAGGCCAGATGGCTAGGCTCGATCCCCGAGAGCAGACTCTCCCACTCACGATTGCGATGTTCTTTAATGCGCTCTCTCACCTCACGGTGCAGGGAGCGCATCAAGACTCGATTGTCGTTAGTGGGGCAGCGACTATGAAGTCTAACTGCGGCGTTAGCTTCAGTCATCAGCCGTCTGATATCATCTGGCAGGGGGCCCCGGTGGTCATCCACTACGGGCACCTGCTTTGATGAGTCTCTGACTGAGTTTGTGATATGTGTGGTAAGGGCGTCAACCGCTACCGTAATATCACCAGATGTCCGAATGACAGAAGGGATCCTATCTAGGTCAGTCGAGTGCGCAGCCTTGAGGGCTTTCTCAAGTTTATGCCACTCTACCACAGTCTTGGTGGCAGGGGGCTGGTCAGTGGGAGGGCCGAGTAAGAGCATTACCGGTCGATGATCGGAATCGAGCTCATGAATGACTTCGATTAAGCGTAGCCGAAGGGCTACGTTTTTGAGAAGTGCAATGTCAAGGAGCTCGGGGGGAGTGGAAGTAGGGAAGCGAGTCATGCCCCTAGGGGCAATGATGTCGAAATTAAGGGGTTCAACTAGGCTTTCTAGTTGTTTGCCTTTAGAGTTCGTCGTGGTGCTATTCCACATGACGTTTTTGGAGTTGAAGTCACCCGCCAATATGACGGAGCTTCCTAGACTGAAAAGGGCTTGCAGGTCACTCTCGAATTGAGGTGAGCGAGGCTTGCCGGGAGGGACATAGCAGGATGCAATAATGACCGAGGAATGCCCGGTCATTGCTAGCCTGCAGACGGAGGCTTCTATGTAAGACAGAGAAGGGGGATCAAGAGGCATGCAGTGTAGAGCCTTCTTGTAGTAAATGACAGTGCCGCCCTTTTGAGCTAGCAGTCTGTCATTGCGAACAATTTGGTAGTTTGGGATTTTGGGGTCCCGATGACCGGGCTTTAAATTTGTCTCTTGTACTAGCAAGATATCAAGTTGGTGCCTATTTAGAAAATCTTGGATAATAGAACGCTGTCTTGAAAGACCGTCAGCGTTGAAGAACGCTAGTGATAAAGAACGCGGTTTTTTCCTTTCCTTTTGTACAACCATTTTGGGGCCTAAAAGGGTTTGGAGGAGGACGAAGCTGCCTTAACGGCGGCGAGAAGAGCTGAGTGCGCCTCAAGGGCAATCAGTTTTTCGAGGGTGGTGTTTGCTTGCCTAAGTTTTTGTGCAAGCACGCGAACCTCGGCAAGGTCGATGGAGGAGAACTCCATGATGAGGGCCAAGTCGGCAGCAAAGTCCGACTTGCCCATTTTCGAAGGGGGGGCTGGCTCAGAAGAGCGCGGAGGGGGGGCCGTTGCCTTAAGGGCTAGGCTCGAATATGGCAAGGGCTTGGCCCATGCTGAGCTTTTGGGAGGTTGCGCCTCCTGCGAGGGTACCAAGGTCAACTTTGGGGTTGACTTGGTATACTGCGGGGAGGGTCTGGGTTGACTCCTACGAGCCACCACCCTGCTGACTTTGGGTGCCGAAGGACAGCCACGATAATTCGCGGTGTGCCCCACGGCACCACAAAGCACGCAGCTTGGTGGCTCGATGGTGTCTCGAGTGCGGTTGCAGTCAGAGGTGCCATGGTCACCCAGGCACTTGACGCAACGGGGGCGGGCGTGGCAGTTTTTGGCCGAGTGGCCATACAACTGACATCTATGGCACTGACTAGGAGTGCCATTTCGGTGGGGGGGTTCAACCCGGAGGCCGGAGAGGTTGTTGACCATCTTCAGGTTGAAGATGGCCTTCCCTGCCGGTGACAGCTCTAGTACTACGAGTACTAGATTGTATGTGGTCTTACCGTTATGCATACGGTGGACCTCCTTCACCGGGAAGGACTGAGCCATTAAGTCTGACTTAATGGATTCAGTGGAGTGCTCCGCGGGGAGGCCGCGGATCACGACTCGAAGGAGCCTTTCGTCTTCGAGAGCATAGGTATGGTAGCCTATGTGCTCTTGACGTAGGAGGGAAGTGAGACGACGATGGTCGTCGGAAGTGGGGAGTAGGACTTTAATAGCGTCCTTAGTGTTGCGGGCGTTTGTGAATGAGATTTTATTCTCATTACACAGATAGGAAACTCGGTCCCACTTGCCCTTTTCGCGGATGAAAAGGGGCGGGGGAGGCCTTTCCTTCCTCGCGGCAGTGGAAGCCGCGGGGGGAGAGGCGGGGCGGGCGGGCTGTGAGGCCGCGGAAGCACAAATTTCTGCTTGAAAACGGTCTATCTTTATACAAAACTACTCCTCGCCCTAGCCATGGTGCGGGGATCGTAATTCACGCTTTCACAAATCATGTTATACAATTCTTAATACATCGAAGTTTCCAGCAAAGTTAGACGGGGACTTACATGTAGCTATCTCACTCTTTTGACCTTTACAAGTTTAAACTGTTACAATCTTAGCTACCTGTTAACATTTGAATCTGATTCGATCTTATAACTACCTAATACATTTCAAATCTAGATTCGATCCTTCCCCGTCTTTGATCGTCCGTTACAGTCTCCCCCCGGCGCAGATCCTCGCAGCCTTCTTATTCAATCGGGAGGACGATCAACCTTCTCACTGGCCTCCGGAAAACGCCTCCCCGCGTCCGCACCTCAGTGCTCCGAACTACTCCGTCCGGATCCGTAATCACGCGCTCGATCTGGCCCCGCGGCCATACGTTACGAGGTAGCAAACCGTCCGCGATTATGACGACGTCCCCTTCTTTGATGTTCTCTTGCTGTCTTCTGACGTCGCCTCGCGGCGCCAACGTAGGCAAGTACTCGTCGATCCAGCGCTTCCAAAAAGAGTTTGCCAGAGCTTGTGCGGCGCGCCACGTTCTTCTGTCGGCTACGTCGCAGTCTCCCACATATGTCAAACCTACTGCCGTCCCCAATAAAAAGTGGTTCGGCGTTAAAGCTTCCTTTTCCTCTGGGTCCACGGGTACATGCGTTAAAGGCCGCGAGTTTACGGTGTGCTCGATTTCTGTCATTAGCGTATTCAATACCTCTTCTCGCGGGGCACATTCATTTAAGGTGATGGCTAGGGCTCTCTTCACCGTTTTTATCATTCGCTCCCAGGCTCCCCCCTGGTTTGGTGCACCAGGGTCGATGTACCGCCACTCGATCCGCTCTTTGAGTGCGTACTCTTTTAGGCCTGGGAGCCACTCATCGTACGCCTTTCTTAGTTCCACTTCCGATCCGTGGAAGTTCGTTCCATTGTCTGACGCGATTGCACTAGGAGTTCCCCGTCGGGCAGCCATTCGCCTGATAGCCATAATAGCCGAGTCGGTGCTGAGACTCGCTATAAGCTCCACGTGTATAGCTCTCGTTACCAGACACGTAAAGAGCATACCCCATCGCTTCTCACGGCGCCGCCCGATCGCCACCCACATGGGGCCGAAACAATCGATGCCGCAGTTAGTGAACGGCCTCGTGTTCATCTCTAGGCGCATCCTCGGCAGGTCACCCTTTACTGGCTTCTTTGGGTTCGCTCTCCTTATCTTACACAGCGTACAATCGTTCAGAACCGTTCTGACCGCCGGACGCAACCGCAGTATCCAAAATCGCTGGCGCAGATTATTCACGATCTGTTCTCTGCCCGCGTGCTTATTCTTCTCATGTTCCCGCCTGATCAGTAGACGTGATAAGCGGTGCGCTCCGTCCAGAATGGGTGGATCCTTCAGGTGATCCGGTACTGTAGCGGCGTCGATCCTACCGCTCAGCCTTATGATTTCCATATACATGTGCATTGGCCGCTAGCTCTTTTGGTGCATGCGCTCGGTTCTCCGGGGTAATACTATCCAGTAAGCCTTCACGGTTTGCGCTCCAGCTTGCAAGTTCAAAACCCGCTTGTTGATGCACCTCTTGCTATATTGCTCTTGCTGCTATCTCTTCCGTTTCAAAGCTGTCCACCCAGTCGTCCATGTAGTGGTTCCGAGTTATAGCGTCAAACACTAGCGGGTGTGTCCGCTCGTGATCTTTCGCGTTCCTGTTCCTGACGCTATGAGCCAGAAATGGAGAAGTTCTCGCTCCGAATATCATGGACTTCATCATGTACTTCTGCGGTGGATCTGTTCGGTCGTCGCCGCGCCATAGAAAGTGTTGGGCTGTACGGTCCTCTTGTCGTATGGTCACCCTCAGGAACATGTCCCGAATGTCCGCAGTGACCGCGATCGGCTTCGTTCTGAAGCGAAACAAGACGCCATGTAATGTCTGTAGTAGATCTGGTCCGTCCAGCAGCGCGTCATTGAGACATGTTCCATTAGCGCGCGCGGCTGCATCGAAAACCATTCTAAACTTCCCCGGCTTTTTGGGGTTTGTCACCGCGAAGTGAGGGAGAAACCAGAGACGTTCGTTCTGACTCTGTTCCTCCTCGCTTTTTTCTGCATATCCCTTTTCTAGCAGCTTCTCCACTTGCGCGGTGTATGCACTTCTAAACTCCGGCGATCTGTCCATCTTACGTTCGATCCCATGTAAGCGTCGTATGGCCATGTCGTAGCTGGGCGGCTTCTTCACCTCATCGCTGGCCCAAGGTAGTCCCACTTCAAAACGACCGTTCACTCGTCTCGCTGTTCTGTCGAAAATGCTTTGAGCCCGCTCATCCTTTGCGTTTGGCTTTCTTTTAATTGAAACGCCCAAAGCATCTATCTCAAAGTGTGCTTTCACGAGCTTGCTTAATTCCTCGTCTTGGTCGTTCAAAGTATGTCCGTTCTGGACACCTTGGCACGTATGGACGTGTAGTACCGTCTCCTGCTGTCTTATTGTGCTCCTGGGGATTGATCCATGGATAACCCATCCCAGCTGCGTTAGTGATGCAGCTGGCTGGTTTCTCTTCCCTGTCAGAAGCTTCCTCGTCACAATAAGATGCCAGTTGTCGGCCCCGATGAGTATGCGTGGCTTCGCTGACGCATAGCACACGGCTTCTGGACGGAGTTTCCTTAAGTGCGCGTATTTTAACACATCGGTACTGACGAGTTGATTTCCTAAGGTCAGGTTCTTCACAGTGCGCGCTGTGATCCGATGTGAGTCCGACTTGTGTCCTCGGATCACGATATCCACTACCCGGCTCTCGGGTTCCCTCTGACTAGTCGTAGCCCCCACGATGTTCAAGGCTTTTGTCGGGCCTTCCGTTCCGATCATCGCGGCGATCTCTTCATCGATCAGAGTTATCGTTGATCCTTCGTCCAGTAACGCATACGTATTCATTTCCATGCCGTTACTGCCCTTAATCACGACTGGACACACCTTCAGTAGGACTTGATTCTTTGCTGTTACATGCGCAGATGCAGTGATGGCTGATTCCTCGGTCTGACCCTGCTCACTGGCACCCTCGTTCCTTATTTTCGGCGCATGTAACAGTGCGTGATGCGGACGTGTGCATTCACCTACTCCGCATCGCTTGCTCTTGCACATAAAGCGTCTATGCTTGCTGTTCAGACAGCGAAAACATATGCCTGTCTCTTTGGCCCATTCCCATCTCTTGTCTACTGGCATCGCCGTGAGCTTTCTACACTCGACGGTTCTATGGTCGCCCCCGCAGCAACGGCACTCGTTCTTGTCCGTTGCTGCGTTCTTATTCGTTGAGGCTTCCTTCTTCTCCGATGCCGCGTTCTGTGTAGCGTACACCGACCCACGATTTCGTTCATTCACCCTGGGTCGCTGCTCTGTAGGTCGGGCCTTTGAGGTGCTCTGCGAAGGCGTAGCTGTATACGCGTATCGCATTGCGCGATCTGCCTCTCTCATCAGGAACTGGGACAGCGTCAATATTTCTGGTTCATTTCGGCTGCCGAATTCCTCTGCATAGTCGCACCATTTTGATCGGATGTGCGGTGTCAACTTCTCGGCTACCTGTCGCGCAAACATCGGGTTCTGCAGGTAGCCACGTTGGTCCATACAAGAGATGGCGGTTACTACGTTCTGTAGTTTGATGGCGAAAGCGTTTAATTCGCCTGCGGTCGCGCCCAGTCGCGGTAGCTTCTTAATCTCTTCTAACGCGTTGTCTATAATCATCTCTGGGCGACCGTAACACTGCTCCAAAGTCTTCATTATAACTGCCGGTTCGGTTGCAGTGTATAACAAAGCCGACACTGCTTGACGGGCTTCGCCTTTCAGGCATGTTCTAAGCCTCGCTAGATTCTCAGCCGATGAGATCTTGTGGATGGTCGTCGATTCCTTCATGGCTGCCTTGAACGGTAGCCAATCCCCCGCAGCACCTCCGAATACAGGTAGGTCGTACGTCTGTCTCGGAGGTGGTCTACGGTGAGCTATCTTCTCTATAGCTTCCGTTAATCGATCAATCCCTCTGTCTCGCGTTCGGTCCGGCGTGAGTGATCTGTCTCGCAGTGTTCGTGGTTCAAAAGTGACCCGATTGTTCGTAATCGGAGGATACCGCTCCGTATTCTGTTCTCTCGTGGTCGATGAGAGATACCTGGTATCCTGATCCGTCACTTGTTCTGGCTCCCCCCGTTTATGATGGCGTTGGAGCCAGTCCTCTATTCTGTGTTCTGTGTCTAGGGCTCCGTTCCGTGCACCCGTGCCCTGGATGCTTTCTTGTTCATCTTCTTCCCGTATTGTAGCGACTTCGGCAATCAACCTCTTCCTTATAAGTTCCGCTTGAATATGGAGCTCTTGCCTCTTGATCTCGGCAAGTCGTTCTTCAGCTTCAAATTCAATTTGCCGTATCCTTGCTATCGCGCTGGCGCTGGAGCGTTGCGAGCGGACGGACGGGGCACGCCGGCGTTCGGGCTCGGCGTGTGTGGTCACTCGCAGTGCTACCTCGGTCGCGGGCGCGGGCGCGGTCGTCTCTGACGCTACGCGAGCGGAGGAGGGTCCCGCTTCGGCGGGTCGCGGCTCAACGGGAGCATTCGGAAGCGCGGGTTCGGACGGGGACGCGGGGTAGTCTTCGTAGACGCGAAGTGCAGCCTTCTTCCCCCTCGTCACTGGTGGGCTCCTGGTGGTCATCTTCTTCAGCACTTGATGCCCCTACCTACCTAGCGGTCCCTAACACTAACACTAAAACCGCCCTAAGGCGTTTACCCGCTATTCCGACCGTTTGGCACCGTTAGGTGGCCGGAATAAACGGGCCGTGGACCAGCCACGTGAGGGGGTGGGGGGTCTTCACTCTTCGGGTGACGTCCTCGTTCGGTTGTCTTCAACGGACGCGGGCTTATCTTCAGGCACCCCGTGCCCTTGCGCCGGTCTTGACAACGTCGCACGTCGCACCGTTGGGTGATCTTCAGGCACCCCGTGCCCTTGCGCCGGTCTTGACAACGATGCTCGTCGCACCGTTGGGTGATCTTCAAGCCCGCGCCGTCTCTTCAGTAGTTATACGATGTAACTGTTTCTTGAAACCCAGTGGAGCGGGTCTTGTCGGCTCCGCAGGAACAACTGGTCCGGTCGTCTCAGGAACGGCTTATCCGGGTCGGAGGACCAAAACTTGTAGAGGTCCTACCCAGGCTTCATTGATAGACTCGGTGCAAAAGTGGACTGTATTTATTTTTCTTCTTAGTTGCTAGTTTACAAGGTATAAATCGCGTTCTTGAATGATCACAAATTTCTGCTTGAAAACGGTCTATCTTTATACAAAACTACTCCTCGCGCTTGCCATGGTGCGGGGATCGTAATTCACGCTTTCACAAATCATGTTAAACAATTCTTAATACATCGAAGTTTCCAGCAAAGTTAGACGGGGACTTACATGTAGCTATCTCACTCTTTTGACCTTTACAAGTTTAAACTGTTACAATCTTAGCTACCTGTTAACATTTGAATCTGATTCGATCTTATAACTACCTAATACATTTCAAATCTAGATTCGATCCTTCCCCGTCTTTGATCGTCCGTTACAAGTATATATAGGTATTTTCTTTAAGTTTAAATCATTTGACTAAAAGAGTGTTAGATATGAGTGTGGATGGATATAGAAGTAGAGGAAGGCCCAAAAAGAGATGGATGGACTGTGTGAAGAATGATATGGGTAGAAAGGAAGTGACAACGGAGATGACGGTTGATAGAGAGATTTGGAGGAGGAATACATGTTGTGCCGACCTCGCGTAATGTGGGAAAAGGCCAGGAAGAAGAAGATATTTTATTGAAGTACCTTAATAATATACCAAATACTAGTAAGATATTAACATAAAATATAAATAAATAAATATTGCTGGACACTTCACATAACGCTATCTAACCCCAGAATAAGCAGAGCTTGTACTATGGGAACCAGATAACTGATAGAATACTTATGTACTGTTTTTTTTGGTAAATACATACTTATAATATATAGAAAAATATCCAGACTCGAAACAAATATCTGTAGATCATGCAAACATTTGTTCCGCGGCGGGAATCGAACCCGCTACCTCCTGCGTCTCAGCCGGCTATTCGCCCACTGCGCCATGGAGGTCGTCAAATAATAAAACCATTGGTTAGAAATTAGTACAGTTAGTATAATTTATCCTAATTGTATATTAAAACCAAACAAATTACCTCAAATTATTGATATTCGATAACAAATACCAATTCCGCCTCTAAACAAGCTATGCGTAAATTAATTAAGACCAAATATGGTCCAATTTAGGTATAATTAGCCTACATTGCCATTTATGGAACATTATGGGTGTATTGTTCTGCAGTGGACCGTAATATCACTAATGTATAGCTGCTAAGGATCGTTTGTGGCAAATGTTGCTAAGAGACCACGCACATAGAACCTAACTCAGACACATAAATGACAAAAGTTCGATTCCTCCAGATTTTCCTATTTATTTAAATCTAATATAGTTACACCCTTACCTACAGGCTACATATTATGAAGTGCTGGAACCTTGACTTCAATAAGATCTGATTTATAATATTGTAATATTGGTCACGTACCGTGAGGCCTACAGAATGGGGTTCTTCAAAAAGGTCGATTTGAAAATTTTAAAGCATTGGCAACATTTTAAAGCATCAGTCCATAGGCTAGGGTAACCGCTTACCATCAGGTGGGCCGTATACTTGTTTCCTACCTTAGTAGTATAAAAAAAAAACACTTTGTATGAACGCATTAACTTATTAAGTAATTATTACTGAATACTGTAATTGTTATCAATCGGCCCAACGATGATGTAACAAACGTGTGTGCTGTGGGAAATATCTAGCATTATTTATTATTTATTTAGATAAATTAAGCCGACAACTGTGGCTAAGTCGAAATTCACGTTAAATTCAATGTGTGGTGACTTTTAGTCGCAAGGCTTCTCTAATGTGCGTTTCTAGTCCATTAGCCGGTGCTGTATCTTGCAGCTGTTGATGCGCACCGCCCTAATTACCCGACCGCACACAACTCGTTAGGAGGTTGTTGATCAAGTTACGTATACCGAGTACATAAACTGTACCTGTGTAATTATTTTATGTACTTTGTTTACAGTCCAGCCTATTCTGTACCTTAGAAAATCAGCCGGTGAGTAACCGTTGAAAACGCTTACAAACTCAGAGCTACTTTAATGAACTGTCAAATGCGGATATCAAAAGGGGTTTGAAAACTTTTGCCATAGTACCCGATCCGCAACTTTGTACCCCGTTTTATATTTATTAAAATATATTTTTTTATTATTTCGTGCACTGAGGAGATTGAGATTTGGAAGTTTATATGGAAAAGAAGGGACAAATGCTAAAAATAAGCTAAAAACATGTATAACTAGCTTCCGCCCGCGACTTCGCACGCGTGGTTTGCCAATTTAAAGTAGCCTATGTGTTAATCTAAGTTCTAATCTACGTACTTATCAAATTTCATCGAAATTGGTTCCGCCGTTACGACGTGATTGATTATCAAACAAACAAATAAATAAACAAACATCCAAACTTTCGCATTAATAATATTAGTGTGAAGGTCAAATTTTGACCAGTGTGCACTGTTTCATAGATATATAATGCGCGCTTCGTGTGCATAGTTAGTGCGCTGGTTAAATAAAATAAGGCTAGTATGTATAACTGGGAATGTAGGCTACGCTAATATTAATAAACCTATAGAAAAATTTCTATCACACCAAAAAAAAATTGTTTAACAACACATTAAAACGTGTCAATTAAAAATATAAACCGGTACTCAAAAAACTGAAACAAATCCACCAAAATTTACGAGATTTCAGCACAATAACTGCAATTTGCGGGTCGGACCGCTCTATAATGAGGCTTCATTCAGCCGAGCGCTAACACTGAGAATTTAAATTTTCCCCAGCGTTAACAAGTTGTGTTCAACCTGAATACAGTCTATTTAGACTTCATTCCGTTAGAAATTGTGTCACCGGTGGGCAAAAAATACATGCCCTATTGAAAGAGCGAAGCGAGATCTCCAAATCAAGTTGGGCAAATCGGCGTAATTGGGGTTCAAGAAGGGTAAAAAAAATGAAAATGAGACTATTAGGTCAAGTGAGACGTCAAATTAAAGGTCTTCATTAGTACATTTCAACCCCGTTTTTACTTTTAGTAAAGTTTTTGTAGTTTTTGAGTTACTAGCCATAATAAAAACTAAACTTTGACAAAATTCACAGGGTACACCAGTGACCCCACAGTGCTGTAATTTATTATTCGTGTAGCTCATAGTGTCACAAATATAGGCAAAAGTGTGAAATCTAGAATAACTGCAATTTATACCCCAAAAAAACCAATTAACATGAACTCCCGTTACCTGTAATTTGAATGAAACTGTAGGTCAAGTAAATTGGTTTTTATTTCGTGGCACTTCTATGATAGTCAAAGATTACAAACAATATTTTTTTGTTTTTATTGTAGACTTGCGAGATCTCAGTTCAGGGCGAACCACTAGTTTAAGTCACTGGCGATTCTTGAATAAAAAATCAGTATTTTCAGGCTGAGTTCGGTTCGGAAGCAACACAAAAACCATTAATTATCATAATAATTTTGTAAGTTTTTGACTTTACCGAACGGTTCAGCAAGCGTCGTTTATTTTAATTAACATTATGGGTTTAATTTGTTTTAACCGGTTCAAACAATAATTGATGTACATTTAATCACAGTCTTAGGGCGACTTATGCAACGACGCCTAAACGTATATAGCTTAGCTTGCACATCAATCCCTAAACATATTTAGCTACTAAACATGTTTAAATTTGACATATTTGACAACTCTTTAAATCATGTTTAGCCACTTAATACGTTGAGGTGTCGTTAAGCAAGTCACCCATATGATTTAAAGAGTTGTCAAATCATACAAATACATCAAATTTAAACATAAAAAGTATAAATTTAATCATATTTACGTCATTTATTTATTCGTTATTTTTATTATTTAATTATGTTTTAATACGTTTAGCGATTGTGCAAGCCGAGCTTAGGGCCTATTTCACTTTTTCTGAGTAACGCTTTACAACGAATAAAAAACATATACATACATATTTTGATTTGACATGAAAACCAATAAAGTGAGAATCATTTTTATCCGTCATTAATGTTACTCGGAAGTCTTGAAATACTTGGCGGCAGAAATAGGTAGTACTTCCCCGGGCGAGCCTTTTCACAAGGAACTCTTAAAATTATTGTACCATCTGTATAGATAACACTGTGGTAGCATCGATTAGCATGCAAAGTTATTTCGTAGACAATAAATGTTTTGTCTAAACCGTTAGCTTTTAACTTGTGTCAGAATAGCGATAAATCTTACAAGAGGTACACGAAATTCCTCTTGTACTTGAATTTTGTACACCCGGTTATAAATTATTTAGAAGTGGTAGTATGATTTTGTAAGTAGGTTTTCATTTACGGGCTCAGAGATAACCTAGGGGTTTGCTTTACATATCACTTATTAACATTATTAAGGAGATTGGCAACGTGAGACCCAGAAAAATCACACACCCTTGACAAAATGTCGTAAAACATTTCTTCAGAATTAAATTATAAATAAGTTACAGAAAGTGATTTAACTAAGAGTATTATTGTTATGTAGTTCAATATAGTAATAAATAAATAAATAATGCTTGACATTTCACACAGCGCTATCTAGCCCCAAACTAAGCAAAGCTTGTACTATGGGAACCAGATAACTGATAGAATACTTAAATACATATTTTTTTGGTAAATATATACTTATAATATAATAGAGAAACAACCAGACCCGAATTAAATATCTGTAGATCGTGCAAACATTTGTTCCGCGGCGGGAATCAAACCCACTACCTCCTGCGTCTCAGCCGGCTGCGGCTCACCGCGCCACGGAGGTCATTAGTGTTTACGTTTCGTTTTACTATAGTTTTATCGTTTCGTTATTAGAAAAACGTACTTCATGATCATCATCATCATCATTATGAGCCATTGGTCATCCACTGCTAATCACAGATATCCCTCACAGATTTCCAGTGACAAATTTTGTGCGACCTGCACCCAACAGCTTGCAATTACTTTCATGGACGTATTTTCATCTAGTGGGGGGCCGTTTTACGTTGCATTTTCCAGTGCGTGGTCTATTACTTTTCTGCCCCAACGGCCGTCAATTCTTTGAGCTACAGAAAACTTAAAAAAATATAAATACCATGATATTTCTTCGAGTCTTTCGAAAACTTTTACTAATTTTTCAGTTTTATAGCGTAAGGATGGATTATTTCAAATATATTCCTAAGGTCAATTTCAAGCGATAATCGAGATTAAAACGGGCATTTATTGTCAGTTTCTCATGTAAAAATATCAAAATCTATGCCAGTTTTGGAATACGGGTGAAACCCTATTCACCCGTCATATTCAGACAAAAGTAACGACTTTTTACACATCAATAAAAAGTTACAGCTACGGCGTAGCAAATCCGTAGCAGTTTCGTAGCGAGCGCTACGAGACTCGTAGCCGCTACGGTCCGACGTGGTTACTAACTTTGTGAGAAAAGTTAGTAATAGAAAAAGTTAGTCGTGTGCTGAGTTAGTCTACAATAGACTTAAATCGCGGGAAATGTTTTATTTATATAAAGTGGTGTTGCGAATTTTGTAAAGGTTTTGTTTTTAAGTGTTTTTTGTGCTAAGAATAATGTGATGTTTCTTCTACTGATATAAAAACTTTGTATGTATTTGGGTAGTTTTGTTTTACGTTTATTAACGTAGTAATCACACCATTACAGATATTTATTACTATTACTGTTATCGTCCATATTGTGTAGCCCATATTGTCTCATTGTTGGGCAAAGGCCTCCCTGCATTTCCGCTACTCACAACGGTCCAGTGCCACCGTATTCCAGTCCCTCTCAAATACGACGGCTTGTCCCTTCACCTCTGGCGTGGTCTGCCGCGAGAAAACATTAAAAAAAAAAACAAAATCACCGATGTAGGGAAGAAGGCCGCCAGGCTGAAGTCGGACTGGGCCGGTCACGTTTGTCACATGCTTGACGAGTTGTGTGTCAAAGTTACCACGAAATGGAGCTCTGAGACAGTAAAGTGGTGCCACAGATAATTAAAATACATAAATAAATAATGCTGGATATTTCATACTACTCTAGTTAGTCCTAAACTTAGAACAGCTTGTACTGGAACCAGATAACCAATAAAATGCTTATATATTTCACAGTAAAAACTCCTAACCGGTTCAAACTATTTTCTACTATGAAAGTTAGTCAAAACCAGTTTTAACTGATTTTAAGGAACAACTGTGTACCTGGTTGGAAGTCGGTTTTTAAAAAAAATATGTTTCTGGGAATTTCTGAAAAAAATGTACAGGCCACCTAGAAAATAATATTTGTGAAAAAAATAAGTTGGTATCAACCGGCTCTATTTTCCAGCAGGAACACTTTTTCTCAAAGTCAAATCAAATCAAATCGAAAGATTCTGCAAAAATTTAAAATAAAGTTAATCATACAATTTCTATGCATAATTTGAAACACAAACGTTACTGAGGCATCTAGCTTATATCGTAGTACCTTACATACATACATACATATTATTTTTGTGACCCCTTACTACGATTCCCAGTACTGCAGCTATTAGAAACTACTCGTACAACAATTACCCAGACGATGTTCTTCAACTTGAAACATACAACTGTACAGCCTCATATATTTGTAATTTGCGTGTGAATAATGTTTGCGGAATGAAAGCGTACCTGATGCACCGTCAGCTGTGGTGGTGTGGGCATAAATCACGTAAGTCCAACGTGAGAAAGGCGATGCACATTTTCTACTCAGAGCTTCTAACTGGCAAGCGAAAAAGTGGTAGACAACTCCTGCGATAAGACGCTCAAAATAAAAGCTTGAAGAAGAGCTCCATTGAGCCCTCTCGTTGGGAATTACTGGTAGAAAATAGGCTAAAATGGAGAAGACTAGTGCAGCAAAAAGTCTATACTTTTGAAGCTGAACGCAGGAGCGAACTAGATAAAAGACTTGACCAACTTATAGGTAACCCGCCTGCAAACATACCATACCACTATATTAACGGCGTTCTGACTTGTACTCTATGTGCACCCACATTCAAAACTAAACTTGGCTACTCAAGTCATCTTAGAGCGCACCAACGTAACGTAACATAGCAGAAACAATGTCACCGTAGCTGAAATAACCCTGGATGACATCATCATCATCATCTATAATTTTACCGGCAACTAATACCCCTCAAACCGCCACACAGCAATGCTGCTTGGTGGCAGAAATAGGTATGGTGGTAGCTCTTCCCCGGACGAGCCCTCTCACAAAAAAGTCTAACACTCAATAAAATCTCAGCTACTCACTACTGCAGAGGTTGCTGAATACATAACGACAAATGGTATCGTTACTAACGAGAATATAATTGGTATCCGTTATTTGTACATGCCTATCGATCTATTACTGTTTGCGTGATATATACGTCAAACACATAACGCGTACTAATTGGATAATACTTGACGGGTACAAGTGAGAGGCTTTTAACGATTTGTTACAAATTTAATTTAAGAAGAAATTTACGTGTAAGGAAAGTAATCATTGGTAAGTTGGTTAGTTTGACGTAGCAGTGGGCGGAGCAGATAGCTCGAAGAACTGACGACCATAGGAGCAGAAATACACTCTCTTATACATACAGATACACCACACAAACTCACACATCATACACACATACGCACACATAATTATGTATGCATAACTTGTATTAAAATTGTAAAAAAATTGATAATAATAAACTTGGGAGGGAGCGTTCGTGTTCGCGACACAGTTTATAACTTTTGCAAATACTGGCGTGTTCCAGTATTGTTATACCGTGTTTTTGTACCAAAATAAAATTAATTTGACTTAACTTATTTGAAAAAGGTTTTTAAGTGGCAACCACGCACTGGAAAGCGCAGCGTAGGCCAGACCCTCACTTGATCTGATAAAGGTTGCTGCAACTAGTTGGTACCGGCTGGTGCCAAGATCTGGATAAGGTCGGTTGGATCAGTGGGACAGGCCTATAATATTTAACAGTGGACGTCTTAGGGCTGATATGATGACGATGAAGAGGACGAAATTAGTTTCCAGACCAACGTTGCCTGACAAGTGGTTTAGAGGCGAGACCATCATCTCGAAGGACCCTAATTAAATAGGTGTCACGCTTTTAGGTTATAACCATATTTATCGTATCATTTATTTCATAATCACGACTTAGCAAACTATACTACGGCATTTTATAAAATAACAAGCCCACCCGCCCCGGCTTTACACGAGTTTTTATCAAAATAAAATGAATCCAGTAGCACTTAAGGATAGCGCAGCTTTTATAAATGATATATGTTTCAGAATCAGTTGAGTATTTTCTGAGATAACCTGATTTTAAAATCTTTAAATCGTAACCGCTTATAACTTGTACCACTTAACCGCAGCGCACAAAGCCACATAAAACAGTAATCAGTATTCTATAATTGAATTTTAGTAAAACATCTCTAACAGATTTCTGAGAACTGTTTACGTGTTTTGTCGCCTACTGGTTCTTTTCTTGGATATCAGTTCTCAATGCTTTGTTATTATAAGCGATTGTAACATTAAGTATATAAGTATTCTATCCGTTAACTGGTTCCCATAGAACAAGCTCTGGTTAGTTTGGGGGTAGATATTATTATTATTTATTTATTAAACACTTGACCATACTTGGTCGTACCTATTTCTGACACCAAGCAGTAATAATATCCGCCGGGAATTTTTAATAATTAAATTAAATAATACAAATTATAAATTATTTCCGCGGACGGAATCGCACCACAGCTTCCTACGTCTCAGCCAGCTATTCGCATACTACGCCACGGAGGTCATCAATGTCCCTAGGTATTTTTTAAACACGGTTTATGACCCTAAGCAGGTTTATGTCCTAAGGGAAAGGGACGGATGAAAGAAGAACGCACATGGCGGAAATGCAAATGTTGAGATGGATGTGTGGGGTAACAATAATGGATAAGATAAAGAATGAGTATATTAGAATAAGTTTAAAAGTAGCGCCAGTGATAGAAAAATTGAGGAGTAAGAGGCTAGCGTGGTATGGACATGTCATGCGGAGAGAAGAAAATCATTTGACTAAAAGAGTGTTTGATATGAGTGTGGATGGATTTAGAAGTAGAGGAAGGCCGAAGAAGAGATTGATGGACTGTTTGAAGAATGATATGGGTAGGAAGGAAGTGACAAAGGAGATGACGGCTGATAGAGAGATGTGAAGTAGGAATACATGTTGTACTGACTCCGCTTAATGTGGAAAAAGGGCAGGAAGAAGGTTATGACCCTAAGCAGGTTGTTCAAAACTATTATTGATCATTGCATACAATCACAAATATTATATTCCCATAAAATAATTCTCATTATAATTTATCACCGATCATAAAAACGTGTTTCGAATTTAATTACGGCCATGTTGAATTATTGAACGGCGGAAACAGTTTCACAGGAGTATTAACATCAAACAGAGTGCAAGCTTTATAAAGTTTTTGCTATCACTTATATACATAGCTTTATATACTGCGTGTCACCGCTTTAACGACATTAATTTAAATCGCGGGTAGGTCTGAGACGCAAAAGGTTGAGAGTTCGATTCCCGCCCCGGAACAAATGATCTATAGATATTTGTTCCGGGTCCGGATGATTTTGTATATATTAGTATTTACAAAAAAAGTTAATTAGTATTGTATCAGTTATCTGGTTCCCATAGTACAAGCTCTGCTTAGTTTGAGGCATGTGAATGAATGTTAGCGCTGTGTGAAATGTCCAGCAATATTTATTATTATGACTCCCATCGAGTTGCAGCTACAATACTGTTTATTCGCAACTCTTGTGCATAAGTTATTGAACACTGGCACAGTATTTCATTTGGAAATAGTAATCATTGAATTTTACGCACGAAACGCCAATACGTACTTATTTGCATGCTGTAATAATTCATGTTAAATTGCTCGAGTATTTAGGTAGGCGCAATAACAAGTATATATTGTATTTTTTAACTTGGCGATCACTGTACATAATTATGTACATAGTTGCTGCAGCCGCCATCACTTTTCGATGGTAGCTCCAAGTACTCCAGCTCACCTATTACCACGGCTGTTGCGACACAGCCAAAACGTCGGGATAACAAATAAAGAAGGTACATACGCGATAAATACACGTTATGATCAGTAATTTAGTATATGAAAATTAAATGAAAAAAATTTATTACTACAAAATGCACGTAAGTACATAGCTTTACTTGGGTTACAGTTTTAGTAAGTACAATTGGTAGAGCAGGGTAAACATTTAGAGATACCTGTCGTCTCCTCACTAGGCTAAGCCTGTATCGAGGAAACATAATAGTATAAATAACTTTATAACACATTTGCTCGTAAAGGGTCTCTTATTTCACCAATTTCAGCATCGTAATGTATGTCATTACGTACTTGTGCGTTATTGTAATGTAAAACGCACGAGTTTCTTTTTAATAAGGTAATATGTACGGTTTATCAAGATGCTCCGTCTAAAACGAACGGTACTTTTTTAAATCTTAGCAGAGTTTTTATGTTCGAAAAGTGGTCAACATTTTATGAATAAAATTAACTTTGGGAGATAAAATATATAAAATAAACATTTAATTCATTAATTTAATTAATTTTAACAGTAAATTACAACCATTTATCTCTAACAAAAACAAAAAAAAAATTTACTTTATTAGTAATACGGGCTGTTTTTGTGCCTTTGCCTTAAAAAAAAGCGCTGATGTGCGCGCCTCGCTAAAATGTGAACATAATGGATGTGATGAAAAAAATTTTAAACTGCTTTAACAAGTGATTAAAGATTTATTTCTTTTAGAAAGTCTGAGTTTTATTTATTTCCTAGCAAATATATAGTATAAAACGTCGTATGACGTACGTGAACTCTACTCAAACAATTTTTTAGCGTGTGTGTTAATGCTATACAAAAATGAGTAAGGATTTTTTTTTATTACGCGTTAAACTGTGGCTTTTTTTGTGATAACAAGGTTTATTTCTTATCAACGTGACCATACTTGCTGAGTCAGTGAGGTCTTAATATGACGATATTCACTTATTATTTGAGATTCATCATCATTAAGATACCGATCTCACCCTAAATACATCAAATAAACACCCTTCATTAAGGCTACCATTCCTTATGTACCCCCCCAAATTATGACCTTTACCAATCCTTCCAATTTTCCACCTTATTCCGTTTTAACAAAGGCTATAGTCGCGTGCTGTTAAGTAGAGTTTTGTAAGCCGTGGTTACCTTTATAGTAGAATTGCCAAGGGGAGTCGAGCTTTGTGCAGTTGAGATAGGGTTGGTTGGGGAAGTGGTTTGAAATGTTGAGCCATCATTATCGTTTTGCTATTAAACCCTGTGATTCATTTGTCTGTCTGTTGCAGTTTGTTTGTATAAAGTTGGGCCTTTTAAGCCTCCAGTGAATTTATTTTAAGTTACTGGTTTTGGGTCAAGTACTGTTATTTATTTAATTTGTTTGTTATATTTTAGATGCAGTCTCAGATGATGTCATTTCATTTTAATTAAACGCAAAGCATTTGGGCAGCCGAACTTTATCAGCCCCGGATCTACGATTTTTCTGAACCAGGGCAGACACTTGATGTGGCGCTTCCTTCAGCATTTGAGAGATGAAGGGGGGGGGGGATGGGGTATATTCATAAATACTTTTGGTTTAAGGTTCTTTTAGGCAGTATCGTAATGAAGTGCAATTTAGCATAAACGTGTTTATATTCTTAGAAAGTTCTTAATGTGCCCGTGCCCCAGCAGCTCGCAGGCCGTGGGTAGCTGGTGCACCGCGCACTCATCAACCTCAACTCAAGAATTGCGCCCCCTTGAGGCTTGCACCCCTGGCAGCCACCCTTAGCTACGGCACTGATGTGTTCTAAATAAAATGAATATTCGATAGTACGTCGTGCGCTGAATTCTTACTAAGGTCTTTGTGCAGCAAGTTTTTTCAAACATGAATTTGGTACCCCCTGAAATTGTCACTCGGGCATGTGCCCTGGTGCTATGTTGCCCTTCCCTAGATCCAGGCCTGTACTTTATCAAGAGCTATCCAGTGCCCGTAATGTTAACGTTCGTAAGGTCAACTTTCGGTCGCATTACAATCTATAGAGGCAGTATTGCATTCCAGTTTTTTTTTTTAAATACTGGATATTTCCCACAGCGCTATCTAGATATACAGGGTGTCCCAGAACTAGTATGTTATCCCGAGGGGGGGGCGATTCTGGACACTTAGGAGAACAACAATAGTTCTACGACTTTTGTAAATTCGATGATTTTCATTGAAGTACAGTGCAGCAAAGTTTGCTTGAAAACTGAACGTACGACAAGTGGTGACAACCCTAAAATCAGCTGATTTTAGAGTATATTATACTCTGAGCTTGACCTGAAGATGAAGCATCGTTTGAGTTCACTGGACTGGTAGGCTCCGCCCACAAAATCTTTATGAAATAAGTTACATATTTCATATTTAAAGGGTTCCGTACAAAATATTTTTATCTTTTTTTATGGTGGTGTTCAGTCATTTATTCATAATGTCATTGGTTCTGTCTTGGTCACTCTAGGTTGAATTCTTTCGTCCTACCACTGGTCATTTCTTGGTTACTCTGCGTTAGGTCAGTGATCAAGTCGGGGTATGAGGGTCGTGAATCGTGTCTGATGGTGAAAAAACCAGTGTGGTGAAAAGTTTCTGTGACCAAAAATCCGTGTCCAAGGTCATGGTGGTTTCTTATGATGTTTGACGAATGAGAGACCAGGAAAACCCAGTGCTGCAGTGACATGACAACCAAAATAAACTACCTAATTAGGTAACTAAGAACCAAACTAGTAAGAACCTACCTACAAACATGAGTGTCATCAAGTAGTCCGGTCCAATTAACCCTAAAAATTGAAGTGAAGCTATAAAAGTTCGCATAGAGAATGCTGAAAAGTCCCCATCGATCCCATACCTGGTTTTTTTATTCAAGCTCTCGAAAATTGATTTTCGCGTTTTTCAGCAAAACGGTAAGTTTTATCATAAAATTAAACTGATCAAAATTATTGTAGATCATGTTATTATTTATTAAAAATGTATTTTTTTCCTAAGAGCCACGGTTTCTGAGATAAAACGAAAAACTAATTTTAGACACCTTTGACCTTAAATAAAAAAAAAAAATTCAGGTACGGAATCGATGGGGACTTTTTAGCATTCATATGGTGTTCCGAACATTCATACCAATTTTTAGCTCTATGCGAATTTTTGTACCCTTGCATGTCTAAATTGACCGGACTAATGATGGTTTTTAATTTTCACATCAAAAATGAACCCTAAAATATGACGGCAATTTCAATTATGGATTATCCTGAACAATGGGTTTTACCCATTTTTTGCGCTGTTCGCCGGCCCTTCGCCTACAATGTTCCGTATGCCCTTGCGTATACGGTTGATTATTGTGGCTCTGGCGCTTGGTGCCCCAAAGACCTAACGGGATTTTTGGACGCCAGGTAAAGGTAAGATTGCTAAAAAGACCTCCGCACGGAAACGGTTCATTTGTTTTTTGATTTTCACTTCAGTCACTTGTTCGCGTTGGCTTTGATAACTTCATTAATTCAGAGTTCTGATTCCTTCTGAGCTCCGATCGAAACGAGAATGTCGAGTTACACAACATGATTTTGTGTGTTGGTGCCGCACGAATCCGCACGCGTTCCACCAGTCCAGATTCCAGCACCGTTGGTCCATAAACGTTTGGGCCGCTGTCATCGGAGACAGGATTATTGGTCCTGCTCGACCGGCTGAACGGAGAGAACTACTTAGAGTTCCTGAGGGGGGAGGTAGAGGATCGACTGGAGGAATTCCCGTTGCGCGTGTACCGGGACATGGTATTCCAGCAGGACGGAGTCCCAGCACACTGCGCACGCGCCGTGCGCGACTACCTAAATAGGCGCTTCACTTCGTGGATAGGCCGCGGCGGCCCAGTGGCCTGGCCGCCTCGCTCTCCAGACCTGACTCCACTCGACTTCTTCTTGTGGAGCAGCTGTTCCTCCGTGATTTAACTTAAGTGATTGTTACCTACGTACCTACGTGATACCTATGTGATTTTTCTGTTCTGACTTCAAAAACAGACTAAAAAGTGTTTAAGTAGGTAGTTATCTACCTACCTGCTTACCGTGTTATGTGATTTTTGTTAAGTGCCGTGATAAACTTAAAAACTCTACGGAGCACGTGCCGATTAATTAAATGGTATGTACCTACCTACCTACCTAAGATTGTTAAAACCATCTCAAAAATCGTCAAGCCGGACTGGGCTACCTACACCTAACTAGGTATTTAGCATTGCACAAAATTTGAATTAATGAATGAATGAAAATACTTTATTGTACACCACACAGGAAACAAACAAAAAGATAAAAATACACAATGGTTGGTAATAATGGGTGAAGTCGCGCGGATTTATGTAGGTAGATAACGTACTTACCTATTTAGAACATTGTTGACAAATTAGGGTTATCAAGTTTATTTTTTAAAATAAAATAATAAGTTTTGTATGGAAATGTGAAAATAAGAATTTTCAGGCATTGTACCTGCACAACTGTTCATTTTCATGGTCCAAATCACCCCGTTCAGGCTTAACATACTAGTTCCGGGACACCCTGTATAATGTCTTTATTGCACACCATTAAAAATAAACAAATATAATAAACTAGCTTCCGCTAGCGGCTTTATACGCATTGTTTGTCAACAAAAAGTAGCCTATGCTTGATTTCACGTCATACCAACACACCAAACTTCAACGAAATCGGTTCAGTCATTACGACGTGATTGAGTAACAAACAAATAAACAAAAAACTAAGTGTCATGTGTTTTTTTTATAACAATAAACATCCAAACTTTCACATTTATAATATTATGTATGATATCTAGCAGGATGGGAATCAAATAATTAGTAGATTACTAATTACTTACTGTTTTTGTCAATACTTACCTACTTATGATGTATACAAAAACACTAATGTTGCATCTGAATTTGACTATATTTTAATCGATCTAAAATTGTTTTCTTTTTTAGGGTTCCGTATCTCAAAAGGAAAAAACGGGAGCCTTATAGTATCACTTTGTTGTCCGTCCGTCTGTCTGTCTGTCAATACCCTTTATCTCGGGCACGCGTGGAGGGTATCGAATTGAAATTAAAACCATATACTTAGGTCTTCAGTCTTCTGAGTTAAGGTAACAAAAATACCGCCGTTTATGCCGCAAAAAACGTATATTTCGACACTTTAAAGGGAATCAAAATTTATAGGGTTCCGTTGACATAGAACTATGAAATTTGGCAAGTAATATCGTCTTACACTACAAGTACAGGGAGAAATCTGAAAACTATACATTTGTAATTAAACCATAAAAAATATAGTCGTTATTTAAAGTACCTATAAATTTGTACGGAACCCTCGGTGGGCGAGTCTGACTCGCACTTGTCCGGTTTTTTTTATTATATCGCTATCTAGCTATAAAATATGCCAAGCTTGTACTATGGGAACCCGATAACTAATAGATATAGTACACTTTTTTCTGTTATATATACTTTTAATATCTAGAGCAATACCGAGATCCAGAACAAATATTTGTAGATCATGCAAACATCTTTTATAACGAGAATTAATCTTCTGCTAAAAAAGACTCAAAGTAATTGTAAACTCTGGTACCAGAAATTTAAAGGCCACTTGAAAACTACCTATTTTAGCTGGAAGCCATGTTTTTCATGATTTCCGTTGCAAGGAAGCGCCCATAAAGTATTGATAAGAACTTGCCAAAACGCACCATGGCTTTTGTTTGTAATGTTATGTCCTCTTTCATGGAAATGTGTCTTATCAGCAAAATGACGTCCGCTGTTGAACATGGGGCTATTCCAATGGTCTTTTACACTGCGCTTTCCAGTGCGGTCTCCACTAGAGAAACTTTCTGCCCCAATGGGCATCGAAGGTCGCATTCAGTCCGGGAGAAGTCTCTAATACCCCATTTACACAGGCTTTGTCTGCAGCGGCCAATTACTACATAAATATAACTGATTGAGATACAAGGTGAATAAATATTAATTATATTATTTACTAAATTTACACACTATACAGTATTACAACAATTAGTAAAAGAAAGGTTGCAAATAGTACGATATGGCTATAACTAGAAGTCTGCCCTAAACTGAGATCTCGCGAGTTTCCCAAAAAAACAAAAATATATTATTCGTAACCTTTGACTATCAAAATAGAGCCTCGAAATAAGAAACGACCTTACTTGATCCACAGTTTCATTCTAATTACAGATAACGCGAGTTCATGTAAACTGGTTAATATTTATTGGGGTACAAAATGCAGTTATTCTGTATTTTAGACTTTTGCCTATATTTGTGATACTCAACCTACAAGTATACCAAATTTCAGCATTGTGGGGTCACTAGTGTACCCTGTGAATGTTGTCAAAGTTTTGTTTTCATTTTGGTTATAATTCAAAAACCACAAAGATTAACTTAAAAATGAAAACAGGGTTGAAATCTTCTTAATATATATAAATTTCCTGTCACGATGTTTGTCCGCGACGGATTCCCTAAACTACATAACCGATTTTAAATTAAATTGGCACACCGTGAGCAGTCTGCTCCAACTTGAGAGATAGGATAGCTTACATCACAATTTACAGTCGCAATATTATTTAATTGCAAATTATTTGTTTTGACAGTCACAATTATCTGTTAGCTCCAAACGATTCTAACAGATGGCGGTATCTGTTGACTGGATTGAGTAAGTAATCAATAGATGGCACTGCTATAGTAAACCGACAAACGTGTCATATAAGCTACAATTCAATAGCATGATTACCACGTGTTATTGAGGCTAAAGTATAAATCAAATTTATTTTGTAGTAAACGAAATACCGTGAAATTCAATTATTTCTACTTTTTTAATTATCATAATCACACTAAAAATAAATAAATATATATATATATATATAAATAATATAAATGCGAAAGTTTGGATGTTTGTTTGTTACTCAATCACGTCGTAACGGCTGAACCGATTTTGATGAAATTTAGTAGGTATGCACGTATATTATAAGCTGGATTAACACATAGGCTACTTTTTATCCCATAAATCTGGTCCCCATGGGATAAAAATGGGGTGTCAAGTCAAGTTGCAACAGCGACTTTAGCTTTGTTTCTAGATTAGCTGGCTACACCATGTAGTAGTGTAACGCGTACGAAGTCGCGGGGTAATTTTTTTTACCCTTTTTGTACCCCAATATCTCAAAACCCATCAACAGTTTTAACTCATTTAGTCACACTAAAATTGTGCCCTCACTACCTACCTATATATCAAATTTCACGATGATCGGATCAACTTCGAAAGTTATCCTCGGACAAACAAACATACATACATACAACTCCAATTTACCTAAGTTGATTTGGAGATCTCGCTTCGCTCGATCAAATATGAGAAAAAAGCAAACAGGTTAATTTCGGTTATGTACACATGGTAATTAAAGTTGTATACTAACAAGCAGTTATCGTAACAAAACAAAGTCAAATTAGAGTTTGAATCATTATTTCAATATCGATGCCTGGAATCCAACGCTTGTTGTGCGTAATTTTATTGAAATTTAATATAAATTTCAATGTAGTTTAAATTTATTAAATTTAGTCGAATTATAATTTTCACGTTATCTCGAATTAACGTTTACATGCCGCTATAAATTCTAAAGTGATCGAAAAATGTAATATTACGTAATTCCAATTACTTTCCATTTAAGAGTATAAAGTTCTCTGTGAAAGGTCTCGCCTGGGGAAATGCTGCCACCATAACTAGTTTTGCCACCAAACAGCATTGCTGTGTTTCGGTTTAAATGGTTGACGGTGAAATTACAGGCACTTATATCGTAAGGCACGTTAATAATATGCATGACCTAGGTAATGCTTTGTTATAGGCGATGGTTACCACTTAACCCTGATGGTCATACGCTAGTGGTAACTCCAGGAAATATAACAAGTAACTTTTTAACAAAAATATAACCAAATTACTAAACAAATTTTGATGAAATTTTCATGGAATCAATCTAAAGGTTGATCAAATTATTTTCAAATAAAAAACTAATTTTTCGAGTCATTTGATATATAAACGAAGTTCTGAGCTAACAAAGATAACTTAGCATAAGAATTAAGCAAATTTAAGACTTAGATGGTTTTCTCACAGATGCCATTATCAGAACAAGACCAAATTAAAATGGGATTACACGGAAAGCACCCGCTTTCAAATAAAAAAATAATCTTCAAAATCGGTTCATCCAGTCAAAAGTTCTAAAGTAACAAACATAAAAAAAAAATACTACGAATTGAGAACCTCCTTTTTTGAAGACGGTTAAAAAACATATTTAAAGTATTTTATTCGAAACTTATAGAAGAAATTCCTTTCAGTCACCGACATCGTACTATGTTTAGCATAATCTAGTTTATCTAACTGAAAGTAACATTACTTCGAACTAATCTTCATATCTGGCAAAGCTGCCTATAAAACTCGTGAGAAGAAAAAGTGACGTTTGGTTTTCGAAAGACTGAAGGCTGCTATGGCAGAAAGGTAGAGTGGGGATTACGCAGTGGAAATCACAGCAAAGGATGCCCCTTATAAGATGGAAATACAACCTGATAAACATTGCTGGGGGCTGTAGGTTCAGGCCGTACAAGACCGGTTGCACTGCCGGAGGATGCCTGTGTTCAGCAGTGGACGTTCTATACCTGATATGATATGATGATGATGTTGAGTACAAAGTGATCTAGCTATTTTTCAGCACTGTGGCTTTGTTGCATAATTAATTTATTATTCTCTCGGTCTGGGAAGTAATTAAAATTTGGAAACGCACCCTGTCTGGTGATACAATGCATAATTGAGTTTTCGTGACAGAGTTTCAAAGTTCTGTACTTTACAGATGAGGTATTCGTGTCCGCAGAAGTGTTATATTTAACGCTAGTTTTCGGTTACGAATTTGCTTGTTAAGATTATAGATAAATAAATAAATAAATATTGCTGGACATTTCACACAGCGCTATCTATCCCCAAACTAAGCAGAACTTGTACTATGGGAACCAGATAACTGATAGAATACTTATATACTTTTTTTTTGTTAATACATACTTTAATATATTATATAGAAAAACATCCAGACACGAAACCAATATTTGCATATCATGCAAACACTTGTTTTTTGGCGGGAATCGAACCCGCTACCTCTTGCGTCTCAGCCGGCTATACGCCCACAGCGCCACGGAGGTCGTCAATATCAGATATGTCAGATAGTTTTTTTATTTTTATAGTGTTATCCGAACACATACAGAAAATTCCAAAAATGTTCAAGCCTAGACGGGACTTGAACCCGCAACCTTCCTCTTGAGTTAAAATTTTCCGTATGTGTTCGGATAACATTGTAAAAATAAAAATACTATTTGAAATAAGCAACGCGACATCTATTGTCACTGCAACGTTTGGCATTGAGCAGCTCAAAAACTGTATAAGTTTTCCTATAGATGGAGCTAACGCTTTAGTCGTAATCTGAATCATCTCACTAATTTCGACCCTGACGTGACAGAGCCCGATAGCACAATTGGATAGTGCATCCTCGTATCAATAGGATGCGGGTTCAAGTTCCGTCTAGGCTTGAAATTTTTTGAGATTGTTTTTAAATCTTAGAATTATAGATGTTCATGTGAAGTAATAAATTTGGGATAGTCCTTCTTCTTTCGAATCGATGTCTCAAGAGTATAGCCATTTTGAGCAGTACGTCGCCATGTTCATGGTAGCATCGGAGCAGGTCATTAACTCCCCCATCGTGCAGGTGGTAGGGCAGGATGTGTGCCATTGTTTGGAGCTGGGCACCACATTTGCATTGCGTCACCGATTTATCTATACCACATTTAATAAGAATTCACCTACAGCAGCCGACTTAGGATAGTTCTGCCACAACACTAGGATTCCTGGATACCCGAAAAACATAAACTTACTCCTTGTGCAGTCGGGTATAACGGACAAAGTGTGTGTTTTATAAATTTTCGTAATAATTAATTAAATTATGTTAGGACGGAAAATGGTTGAAAAATTAGAAGACATTTATCCAAAAAAGGTCACAGAATATTTTTTTGTCCTTGTTTTCTAAAAGATTGACAGTTCATTAACTGCTTTTTTCAAATTTTCATACAGTTTTTCCTTAGAAAACTACTAGCTGTTACCCACGACTTCGTACGCGTTACACTGCTAAATGTGTAGATAACCTAGAAATAAAGCTAAACTTGCTGTTGCAGGTTGACTTGGCACAACATTTTTATCCGATGAGACATGTTTTAAGGAATAAAAAGTAGCCTATGTGTTAATCCAGGTCTATGTACATATCTATGTACATACTAAATTTCATCGAAATCGGTTCAGCCGTTGCGACGTGATTCAGTAACAAGCAAACAAATAAATAAATAAACATACATCCAAACTTTCGCATGTATAATATTAGTGTGATTGAAATCAGGCCACAAAAATATCCCTAACCATAAGAAAACCACATGAAACCCGACACTCTGTATAGATAGATAGATAGATATACGCATTATTGCACACCAAATAAATTAAATAGACATAGAAATACACAAATATAAAGTTATTTACAATGGGCAGTCTTATCGCTAAAAGCGAACTCTTCCTTTGGATGGAAAGGATAAAACAAAATCAAAAAGACGGTGTAGTACCTATATAGGATGTTTGATAATATACGCAAAAATATGAAAGGGGTTATTTTGATGATCATAATAAATATATTTGTAAAATGTAAAAATTTATTTTGGCATGTAAAAACAAACACATTATTAAATCTATGTTGTGCTATTGCATAAAGCTTGCCATCTAACCACAGATACTGTATTGGTGACGTCTCGAGATATCTCTTGTTGTCCTATTCTAACCCAAAACCCGCAGCCATTTCCGAAAGAGATATTAAATCGGCCTTACTTTTTGGATGCCGATTGCAAGAGTAGGGGTAGTGTAGTGTATTGCAGTTAGTATTAAATCGAATTAATCACCTAAACTTAGTCGATTTTCTTTAAAACTGATAATATATCTAGTATTTTTTTTTGAGGAGTCTTTTTTTATGTTTTGAGAAACCTTCACTTGAATATCGTCAGTATATTACCAAACACCCTGTATAGTATATTATATGATTTTTTTATCTTCCATTCTTACTTCCCCATCTACATTTCAAACCTTTCCCTATACAAAAACATTTCAGTACAAAGCTCAGTCATTACAACATAGACAGTCCTACGCGTTTAATGTTTGTCGGTTCTTCTAATGGCAGGAAACCTCCTTCCCCTTTGAGATAGCGTAATGATACCCTGGTAGGGTTGCCGAGAGTGGGAAGCAATTCAAAATCACAATATCAAAATCGAGGAATAAAGTTTGGTGTTGCAGCTTTATATTCATCATCTCTATCCAAAATTTAAATACACCCCTAGATGTCTAAAGTATCAAAGAATTTGTCACGCTAAGTCAGGACTGTATCGCATTACACGCGATGGAGGAGGAAGCACCGCCATTTTGAGGTCATTTTGCTGCATTTCGTGATTTCCATTTAGTTTGACCCAAAGAACTTCTTAGTGTTCAAACATGTTTTTAACATACATAAAATCACGTATTTTATATTTTGTATAGACATCATTACTTGTTACGTACATGTATTCACGTACAACACACGTGTCCATGACACAGCCACACCCCATTTTTTATATGTATTTTACACATAGACATACAAGCTGACGGTCCTCCTGATGTTAAGTGGTTACCGGCGGCTATAAACTCCTGCAGGATTCACCTCTTGCAGGCGTTTAAACGGGTTTTTTTCAGAGCAGCAGTGGCGTAGTAACCAGCTGAGCAGGAGGTGGGATCGATTACCGCCGTGGAACAAATTTTTGGATGATCTACAGGTATTTCTTCTGGGTTTGGGTTTTTCTCTAACATTCTCTAACTCCAAACGGTAAAACGCTTTAACATCGTAACGGCTGAACCGATTTCGATAGAATATGATAGATTGATGATGACCAGCATTGAGACATAATATGCTACTTTTTATGACAAACCACGTATGTGAAACCGCGAGCGGAACTAGTATTTTTAATATTTATTAAAAAAACAGTATTCTATCAGTTATCTGGTTCCCATATATTACAAGTTTTACTTAGTTTCGGGCTAGATAACGCTGTGTAAAAAATCCAGGATTTTTTTTTGTAATTTTATACGTCACCTTGCTTGGTAAGCAGAGCACTTTTAGCGATAATACCGCATAATTTAGATATCTACCTAATAACAATGCAATTATTCGGTCGCTTTAGCTGGCCAAAAAATATGCATTATCTGGAAATAAGCCATTTTAACATAGGCTACTTTTTATTCACTAACCACGCGTGTAAATTACTAACCACGGGCGGAAGCTAATTTGAAAATAAATCAGTTTGACCCGCGGTACAGACACAAAATACGGTTTTACTCCTCAGAGAGAAGGCAACTGCGTTCACAAATTTTAGAACAAAATGTTAGGAGGCGAGAGTGGATGTAACGGCCAGAGGGCTCAAATAATTCATGTTCATCTGGCTCTAGCAAGACGAACTTATATACAATATTTTATTAACGCTTTTTTTCCAGTGCGTGATCTCAGCTCGAGAACCTTTCTGCCCCAATAGCGGTCAGTTCGAACTAATAAACGTTATCTTATCTTACGTGATCCGCCTACTGCTACTCCAGATGCTAATCCTTTGGGCTGTCAGTGACTTAGGTTTACCTACGAATCTCCTAATTTGATTCGATCTCGTTAATAAATAACAAGTATAGGCCTCTCCATAGCATGCTAAGCGACCTTGAGCCTGCTTATGTGGCCCATAGTGAAATAACACGTTGCTGTGCAATATTATCACTGGTCACAACACTCTGACCAAAGACTTTGGTCTTCAGATACTGAGATATTTGGGACAGGAAGACGTCACTGACCTTCTGGATTTGTCTACTGACCTCTTTCTCGAACTTGGAGCTACTTAACTAGACTGCTTGCTTTAGGTAGCACTTGTCAACAACTTGAAGAGTTAAGTTCCCTGCTGATACCAGGGTGAACACCAGGTTGACATTTGACATGATTAATGGTGGGTTCCTATATCCGTTGGTAAACGACTACGACTCGTATCTCCTTGAAAAAGTGTCAAACTAGTGTCAAACCTTTGACACGTTTTCAAGGAGAAACAAGTCGTAGCTGGTTACCGACGGATATAGGAACCTGCCATAAAGCGGCGTTAACAATATTTTATTCCGTTTCCTGCCAACCCTATTTTAAAAGACGCAGCCATTTGGCGCTTTGATACATCGCATGTAATTGTGACTATGGATACGGTGATAGGACCACTTAGTAAGCTCAGCAGTGGTTTTAACATAAACAAATAATGCTAGACATTTCACACAGCGCTATCTAGCCCCTAACTAAGCAAATCTTATACTATGAAAATCAGATTACTGATTTTATGTATAAATAATATTATTTGTAAACATAAACACCCGGAACAATCTGCAGATCATGTAAACATGCATGTGAGGCGTAAATAATACAGGATGCTCCAAACTCAAAGTATGTTCGTAGAGACCATCTAACTAAACTAAAACTGAACGCACCTCAAACGCGTTTACTTCAAGCTGACGCGCAGAAAATTATTTCAAAATGAGCTTTGTGATTACTAAGAATAGAGAACATTTTGCTTTGGTGTAGTGAAGTACAGATGTGTTCAGTTTTAGATCAGATGGTCTCTACGTACATTCGAATTTTGTACGAATGTACGAAAAAGACAAAGACAAACAGACAAACCTTGCACGATTGTAAGGGATATTGTATACTTGATCTTTATTATATAACTCAAAATCTCTTAATATCAGATCAGCCATGGGTTTGTGCCGATTTCTCTACTTATAAACAATTTTGATATAACCCGCTAAAATATGCACCGAAAAGTAAAGTTTCAATTAACAAAATCAAATATTTGTGAGAACAGAGATTCGATACGTAGAGCTTTAAAAACGCCTTGCGAGCGAAACGGGCGCCCATACAATTGAATATTCAACTAACGTTAGGGATAGTGCACGCCTGCGGGGAATAGCAGAAATGGCGGAAAGAGAATCGTTTCGGAAACTTATTCTCATTTATGATAAGGATGGTAGTATTTCTAAATGACTTTAAACGAAGTTATTTTGATATTTTTGGTATTGGTAAGTTATTATTTATTATTTTAATACAATAACATCACATTAATATTGGAAATGCAAAAGTTTATTTATTTGTTTGTTACTCAATCACGTCGTAACGGCTGAACAGAATTCAATGAAATTTGGTATGTAAGTAGATTATAACCTGGATTAACACACAGGTTACTTTGAATTGACAAACCACGCGTGCAAAGCCATGGGCGGAAGCTAGTAATACATATGTATATAATCTGTAAAAAACAAGGAATTTCGTCGGAATATTTGTCCATCAGGTAAAGTTGAACGCCTGGAAAAATCTGACGTACATATAATATTTTAGATTACTATTGACAGTAATATATTTAATTTATTGTTCTGGTAGATGGATACACTATAGTCGAATGCCGGTCATGTCAAAACAAGCTTTTACAGAGAATGTAATTTTACAATTGTAATGAGAATAATAATTAAGTACTCCGTATTTTCCCGTTTAACACTATAAACGACTAAGCGCTCATAACCACTTTTACAATTTTACTGCCAACCGCATAGTCATTCTATTCGCCGATTAGGGGCTATCATCCATTCCACTGTACCGTCACAGCCTTAACACGCCAATATCCAACCGCACCACGTTACCGCTTTTCCGCTATCTATCCGCATTTTCTTGTGCACTCAGCTTTAAAAGAACTATCCGATCGGCAGCTTTAAAATATGCAGAAGCAATAAGCGAGCTCCATGAATGAAATAACTTGAAGTTAGTGCAAACTACTAGTTTGGGAATTAATATGTGTAATGTTGAGCGCTACTGGGTATTGAAATATTAAGGAGGCTCGAGTTTTAATGCGGTTAATTCCTTGGGGCGTTAAAAGTTACGATCGGCAAATGTTATAAACTAGTGGTTATATAGTGGTTTATGTTGTGAACAGAAAGTGATATATATGATAGATAACGCTTTATTGTACATCACACTTAAATTATAAATTATTATAACTAGTGGTTCGCCCCGAACTGAGATCCCGCGAGTCTCCCATAACAACAAAAAAATATTATTTGTAATCTTTGACTATCAAAATAGTGCCACGAAATACAAAATTAAAAATTTGACCCTTCAAATTACAGGTAACGGGAGTTCATGTTAATTGGTTACTCTTTTTTGGGGTAGAAATTGCAGTTATTCTGGATTTCAGACTTTTCCCTATATTTGTGTCACTAAAGCTACACGCATACCAAACTTCAGCTTTGTGGGGTCACTGGTGTACTTTGTTAATTTTGTCAAAGTTCACTTTGTATTATGGCTAATAACTCAAAAACTATAAATGAACTTTACTAAAAATGAAAACGGAGTCTAAATGTACTAATGAAGACCTTTCATTTGATGCCCCACTTGACCTAAGCTTAGACTTATTTTAATTTTTTTTACCCCTCTTGAACCCCAATATCTCAACAACCCCTCCGCATTGTTAGCGTATATAAAAAAAAAACGAAAAAAAATCACACTAAAATTGTGCCATCACTATATATCAAATTTCACGATGATCGGATAAACGCTTCGAAAGTTATCCTCGGACAAACAAACATACATTCATACATACATACAACGCCGCATGGCCTTGGTTGATTTAGAGATATTGCTTCGCTCGATCAAAAAACAAATAACAATACACGCAAACATACAGGTGGCACTCTTATCGTTAAAAATGATCTCTTTGAAACAACCTTTGGATACTTTGAAATATGTAAATTAGATAATATAAACCCATTATTGTACTTATCCCAAATAAAATATTTTTTTACAAATTGATTTAGGAAAATGAGCGGACTTATCGCTTAACTAGATTATTAAATAACAACTAACAGTGACATACAAGGATATAGTGCAAACTCCACACAAATATTGTGGATGGCTCCTGTAAGGGGCTGCGAGTATGCGTACTAAAAAAATATTCAAATCATGCACATATTTATTCTATAGCGGGAATCGAACCACCACATTTGGCTTCGGCTATCTGGATGGACAACTTTGCGGACTCTTTTTAATCATACTAATATTATAAATGTGCAAGTTTGGATATATGTTTATTTGTTACTCAATCACGTCGTAATTACCACCTTGGCGCGATGCTTGATTTCACATGCCTACTAAGTATAACATTAGCTTTATTGGTACGCAAACTCTCAGAAGTACCACTAAATAAAACGGTATTACACATAAAATAGCCTTTTAAATTACCAACATTTTTAAAAATACCGAAAAAATAAACATTGCTATTAAAGCTTTTCTACAAAAGACAAAGGATACAAGATCAAAACCCACAAAGCTATGATGACCATGAATCGGGGCGGACAAAATGATTCGCCGGAAGCTATTTACCCCATTACTCCGATAGAGGGCGAGCGTGGTTCAAACATTTTGTAAGGTAGTGGGGTGGATATGAGGCTGACATATGCCGGATATTTTAATAGAGTGTATTCTGTATTCTTATAGACATTGTTCTTATGTTTTTCATGAATCAGAATCAGAATGACACTAAAATTATAAATGCGAAAGTTTGGATGTTTGTTTGTTCCTCAATCACGCCGTAACGGCTAAACCGATTTCGATGAAATATGGTATATACGTAGATTGTAACCTGGATGACCACATAGAATAGAATAGAATAGAATAGAATACTCTTTATTGCACACCAACAAAATTAAAATACAATAAAAATACACAAAAATTAAGGTAAGTACAATGGGCGGTCTTATCGCTAAAAGCGATCTCTTCCAGACAACCTTTGGATGGACAGGACAAAACAAAATCAAAAAGACGGCGGTGTAAATACGAGTATATTCATAAACTTACATAAACTACCTATACTTACTAATAAACTAAATATATATACTTACAAATATAATAATATATACTTATATATATAAACTACAATAAAGGAGATAAACATAACGTTAAACTAGCAGTGCGTAGACAAAGAAAGGAAATGGTTGTATACCTTAGCTTTGAAGATAGGAAGAGATTTAGATGATCTAATAGAGAAAGGTAAAGCGTTCCACAGCCGCACAGCTTGAACTGTAAAGGAGTCACCATAAAATTGAGAACTGTGGACAGGGGTTTGGAGACTTAGAGCTTCAGATGAGCGTAGATTTCGATCATGCGCCTGGTGCAAGAACACAAAACGCTCCTTTAGATAGGATGGTGAAAAAGGATTGAAAAGAATGTTAAAAAGAAGGGACAGAATATGTGCATTCCGGCGAAGACGGATAGGGAGCCACTTGAGTTTTGTGCGAAATTCTGAAACATGGTCATATTTGCGCAAGCCAAATACGAACCGCATACAAAGATTTTGAAGGCGCTCAAGTTTGCTCAATTGGACTTCAGAAAGGTCTAGATAGCTGACGTCGGCGTAATCTAAAATAGGGAGTAGAAGGGATTGTGCAAGCGTAATTTTGGTGGCGGTTGGTAAAAAGTTGCGAAGTCTTCGCAACGAGGCAATACACGGCACCCACGATAGCTTGGTGTCCATAATAATGCCTAAGTTTTTCACCGTCTGACTGATACCTATCTGAGCCCCATTAAAAACTACAGGTGGAAGTTGCTCAAACTTTAGCCGGGGAATCATTTTGTGGCTACCAATTATGATAGCTTGTGTCTTCTGTGGGTTTACTGTAAGGCCAAAGGATTTGCTCCAATCACAAATTCGGTCCAAATCTGAATTTATTATGCTGATTGCTCCGTTAATGTTATCAACCGTAGCTTGTGTATAAATTTGTAAATCATCTGCGTACAGGTGGTAGGAAGAAGATAATTTTTGAGATATTGAGTGAATGAAAACAGAGAAAAGAAGAGGAGATAAGACGCCGCCTTGAGGGACACCAGCGGAGAGACTGCACCATGAAGAATAAGTATCTCCAATACGGATGCGCTGCCGGCGTCCAAACAAGTAACTACCAAACCAGTCAATAGCCGTTGGAGATATGTTAAGAGAGTGTAATACACCGAGAAGTATATCGAAATCGACGTTATTAAAAGCATTGCTGAAGTCAAGGAGTGACAGTACTATCACCTTCCCACTGTCCATTCCAGACCGAATGTCATCAGTAATCTTGATGAGCGCTGTGACTGTGCTATGCCCGGGGCGGAAGCCAGATTGGTGAGGATTTAACAGGATATTATTGGATAGGAAGGTACTGAGTTGTTGGTGTACAAGACGTTCAAGGACTTTTGATAGGAAGGGAAGTATGGATAGGGGGCGATATTCGGAAAAGGATGATGGACTGGGTTTTTTAGGTAAGGGAATGACCTGTGCTTCTTTCCAGGCGTCAGGAAAGGAGCCGGAGTCGATTGAGGCATTCAGGATGTAGGTGATGATAGATACAATTTCATTAAGGATTGGCATAATCATGTTCCGACTGACACTGTCACTGCCAACAGCATTTGAAGTGATAGATGTTATACTCTTCTTAACATCACAATCGGCAAATTGACTAAACTGAAAAGAAGGAAAGTCTGGTGTTGGCTGAGAAGAAAGATAATAGAGTGTATTTGATTTAGTGAGTCCATCTATATTGGATGAACTCGTGAAGTGTCGGTTAAGATGATCAATGTTTAAGTTTTTGGGATATTTTCTTATTTAGATTTACCAACTCCCAGTGTTTTAAGAAATTTCCACACTTTAGATGGATCATTGTTATCAACAGAGTCATGAATGTATCGGCGTTGCACGTCCCTACACAACCTGTTGCAGTGATTTCTACGATCGTAGTATTTGGCCTTATTATTGTCAGATGGTTTACACTTCATCCTAATCTTTGCCATAGCCTTCTTGTGCATCGCCGAGCGGATTTCATCAGTAAGCCATGGTGCTGGCAGATGTTTGATTTTAATGGCACGTATGGGGGCACATAGGTTACTATTGATCCTATAAATCAGTTCCCATTGGATAAAAATAGGGTATCAAAGTTCCTAGGCGACAATGATTTTGATATTTGTTACCCTTCACACCAAAACTACTTATCGGATTGGGCACAAACTTTGCTGAAGTTTAGTTCTAGACCTAGAATAACATATAGGCAACTTTTTATATACTAAATCCATGCGAAGCCGGGGCGGGTCAGCTAAGTATTATAAAAGTTAGTTGTATTAAATTACTCATAAGCCTAGATTGTAATACAATTAGAGAACACTGAAACTGTAATCTAAAAAGTATATCTTTAAACTAATAATGATTTATATTCAACATCATCACACTAATATTATATGTGTGAAAGTTTGGATGTTTGTTTGTTTATTTGTTTAATTGTTTATTTGTTACTCAATCACGTCGTAACGGCTAAACCGATTTCGATAAAGTTTGGTACATACGTAGATTATAACCTGGATTACCACATAGGCTACTTTTTATCCAATAAGTCAGCTCCCATGGGATAAAAATGGTGTGTCAAGTCAAGTTGTAAAAGCGAGTTTAGTTTTACTTCTGGGTTACCTACACATTTAGTAGTGTAACGCGTATGGACTCGCAGGCAACAGTTAGTTGAATATAAATTATTATTCTATTTGTTTTCCAACTGAATGGTCACCCCATTTCCGCCTACCAATTCGTTGCTCGCCCCTTATCAGAGCATGTCTAAACTGAAACTATTTATTTTTGTTTCCGCCACATTTGTAAGATTATTTCTGAAGAGAGGAAATTATCAGGACAGATAGGCGAATATAATAATAATAAATATTGCTAGACATTTCACACACACTATCTAGCCCCAAACTAAGAAGGACTTATACTATGGGAACCAGATAACTGATTGAATAAGTTTATACTTTTTTGTAAATGCATACATAAAATATATAGGGTGTTTGATAATATACGCCAAAAAATGAAAGAGGTTATTTTGATGAACATAATATATAAATTTGTGAAATCTTTACCATAGAAATGTGAAATTTAATTAGGCATTTAAAAACAAACTCTATTAAACGTATGTTGTGCTATTGCATAATGCTTGCCATCTAACCACAGATACTGTATTGGTGACTTCTCGAGATATCTCTTGTTGTCCCTTTCTAGCCCAAAACCCGCAGCCATTTCCGAAAGAGATATTAAATCGGCCTTTATTTTTGGATGTCGATTGCAAGAGTAGGCAGTAAGTTTTATATTGAATTAATCGCCTAAATTTAATCGATTTTCTTTAAAATTTGATAATATAACTAGTGGTTTTTATTTCGAGAAGTCTTTTTTTATGTTTTGAGAAACCGTCACTTGAATATCGTCAGTATATTACCAAACACCCTGTATATAAAAACAACCAGATCTAGAATAAGCATCTGTAGATCATGCAAACATTTGTTACGGCGGAAATTGAACCTGCAACCTCGTGCGTTTCATCCGGCTATTCGTCTACTGCACCACAGAGGTTGTCAATAGAATAATACTATGAATAAACGTTGATGTTGCGTAAGTAATTATTGATTTAGACTAAGGACGTGCTAAAAACTGCGAAAAAATAACAGTAAAATTACTGCATTCGATTATGGCTATTCAAACAAATAGCGACTCTATGTTAAAATGTTAAGGCATTTTTTTAATAAATAAATAAATAAAATAAATAAATATTGGTGGACATTTCACACAGCGTTATCTAGCCCCAAACTAAGCAGAGCTTGTACTATGGGAACCAGATAACTGATAGAATACTTATATACATTTTTTTTTGTAAATATGTATATACTTATAATATATAGAGAAACAACCAGACCCGGAACAAATATCTGTAGATCATGCAAACATTTGATCCGCGGCGGGAATCGAACCCGCTACCTCCTGCGTCTCAGCCGGCTATTCGCCCACTGCACCACGGAGGTAGTCTAATGCATGCTTTGTCATGTTGACACCGCAATAGTTATCGGATTACAGATGCACCGATGCGGTTTGGAGAGTTTTAGTTAAGCTACGGCCGAGCAGTTCTATTATGGAGGCATATGTTCAGAAGCAGACGGTCCTGTGGGTGATATGATGATGCTGATGATGGCACCATCACTTTCCATCATCCGTGATACAAACGACAGCATACAGCAAAACCCTACTTCATAGATAAATAAAATAAATAATTAAAATCAAACAAACTAAGATAATGTTTACAGTTTTACATCATAGGTACAATGGACGGTTGTGTCGCTAAAAGCGATATCCTCCAAGCAAATTTTTCATGGACAAAAAGTAAGTAGTAAAAACAGACAAAACAGAAGGGAATAAAATAAAACATACATTGAAAAAAGACATTAAAAACAACACTGAGCATGGAAATGGTAAAGATCTATGGGGAAAAAATTGTATACTTAATTACTAAAAACGCATTCTGCAGGTATTTTATATAATTCAGCAACCAGAAAGCCTATATTTCCTCAGCTCCAGCCTAAATGATTCAGTATTTCCACCACGTTTGGTTCTAAGCCGTGAAAATTTGTTTAACACTAAGTTTTGCTGAATAATTTCCGATGCACGTTCGGGCAGAGATGCCTGTGCCACTGTGAACTTGCTTTCCTAGTTAATTTAACTGTACTGAAGTGATTTAAATATTTAGTGTATGTTCACGATGAACCTGCGTCATTCCCTCTATCCGCGGAAGTTCATCTTTAAGCATTTTAAGCTTACAGTCAAAAACATAACTTTTCGTTGTAAACTTTTAGTTTATTATTTGTAGACAAGCTGTTTTGATAAGCACGACATCAGTTTAAAACACCCAGCCGGAATCGTATTTACTGATTTTAAAGGTGATTTTAATAATGGTAGCTTGAATATTTATCCACTAACCGATACACTTCCAATAAACAATTTTTAACGTAAATCGGCGGTGCCTTTGCGACGATGCCGCTTAGTCAGTTTAACAGGTACCTACTTACATGAAGAAATAATATGATTTGTTTATTATTTTATACAGACTGTTTCATTTATATACGAGTATTAGGACTTGATATTAAAGATGTTTGAAAATTGTATTTATTTAAGGTAATTAATTTGAAAAAACACTATTTCACAACAATACTAACCATTAGCATTACCCGTGTTTTCATTTTATGTCGTATATAATAAAACACGTAGTATATAAGTAGGTATATATATATATTGTATAGTATTTGCATGGTGTTAATAGGTATTATTTTTGAATATGTATAAATATTGTATTTATTATGGTAAATCATGTACAACTCTAGTTATTTATTTGTAGGTTTAAAGTTAACTCCAATGTCCTTTTCTGTGCACGTACCCACCACTATAATCAACTATCCTCATATGCAAAGGTTTGCTTGAAGAAAACTCATTAGGGTTAAGCTCGCCTTTATACACGTTCATTTTGTAATTGTGTACTTTAAAGTTAAAGATAGGGATAATTTTAATTTAAGATTTATTATAAATAAGATTACTTAGTTTAATTAAGGTTATATACAAATAAAAATTGTAAATTAGGTACTTTTAACAGCTTTTTACTGGTCTATTTTTCGCGAATAAACAATTTTTATTTTTCAATTTTCAAAATTGACTAGTTCCGTGGTGCAGTGGGCGTGTTGCTGGCTGAGACACAGAAGGTAGCGGGTTCGATTCCCGCCGCGGAACAATGTTTGCATGATCTACAGATATTTGTTCCGGGTCTGGTTGTTTCTCTATATATTATAAGTATGTATTTACAAAAAAATATATATAAGTATTCTATCAGTTGTCTGGTTTCCATAGTACAGCTCTGCTTAGTTTGGGGCTAGCTAGCGCTGTGTGAAATGTCCAGCAATAATTTTTTTTTAATTGTCATTTGATTTGCATGGTGTATCGCCTCTTTAAGTAGTAGTATTATTATAGTATTAGTTAGTAATATAATATTAGCATATAGTAATTAGTTAGTATACATTGGTGCTACTATGCTTATTCGCCGGAGTAACATTTTAAGTACGTTAGAACTGCTATGCATTCCGTAACTCTGTCTTATAAATATTTATGGAGTCTGGTCGTCAGTCTCGAGTGCCTTGTAAACTGTATAGTTTTATCTTGAGGAGAAAAACCGACGGAGTAAAATTGTATTGATTTTTGCTGCAATTTTGAGTACCGGGGTGAAAATATTTATGAAGGTGTATTAGTTAAAACTCGTCTCCGTTATATGTAGCTTCCCCAATTTAATTCCATCCGGTTGTCTGGAATCGCTCTTAGCGATAAGGTCACAATCGCACCCATTGTGTTGCCTTTTAGTTCAGTGGTATATTGTTTCTGTGTGTGCCTTTTTTTACATGAATAGATATCGTTTGATCATAATCTCACCTTATGGTAAGCGATCATGTGGTCATCTTAGACCTTAGAAGCACGAAGATCTAGAAGACATTTATTTATTTTTATTTTAAAGAGGTCGGGATTGTATTCTTTAGGAAAAACTGACGACGGTAAAGTGTTCCATACCTTAGCTGTACGCATATTAACTAGGTACGGATGCTTTTGATAATTATAATAACGATTTATACAGGGTTACAGGAAAAATCGTGCTAGATCCGTTAAGGGCGTGGAGTACCCATCATTTCTGACTTATTTCACTATGAAACACCCTACCCTAAACTTAACCGTTTTCGAGATATTCGACTTTTAATTTTTTTATTGAAAATTGCCGATTTTTAGGCTACTAAATTTATTTTTGTTTATTTTGTGTATCTTATTATTATTATTATTGCATTTTTACATGTGTAATAAGATGCTTTAGGACGTCAATCATTAAAATAGTGCATAAGTTAATTGAATAGACCGTAGTAGACTAGTGAAAGTTAAGAAATAAAAAAAAATATTAGAAAGTTTATTTTTCTCTAAGGGATATCTAAAAAAAATATTATGGCAATGGTTCGGCAGATGTTTTTTAAAATATCTACGTTTCATCAGCTATCTAACGAGGTACATTAATCTAGGGTTTGTATTACATTTCGTGGAAAAAAAGTGTGTGTGCCTGCGCAAGCTCGCAACGAATACATAACTCGCTACCCCGGTCGTCGAGTGCCGGATGTGGCCGTTTTTGACAGAGTCTATCGAAGACTTCGAGAAACTGGCTCTGTTTTGAGACGAAATACAGACATGGGAAGACCACGAATTGATGACGAAGAACAGGACAATGAGATAGTGCAACGCTTTCGAGCGGATCCGACTACTACCACTAATATTGTTGCCCGTGATCTGGGACTTTCGCAATGGAGAGTGTGGTTTACAGTGCATACTCCTGGCCTATACCCGTACCATTACACGCCGGTACACGTTATTGAAGAAGGAGACCCCGCGAGAAGATTGGACTTTTGCAGATTTATGCTAAATGCTGACGTAGAAGACCCAGATTTTCTAAGAAATATCTTGTGAACGGATGAGTCCAAATTTGATAAAGATGGTATAACTAACTATCACAACGCCCATTACTGGGCCCCAAAAGAGCTAAGGAATCCCAATAAGAAAAGAGTGAAGGGGTCCCAACGAAGATTCAGCGTGAATGTGTGGATGGGTATTATCTCCAATCATTTGATTGGACCTTACTTTCTCCCGGCTAATCTAAATGGGGAAAGCTACGAAAATTTCCTGAGAGCAGACTTAAGTGATTTGCTGGATGATCTGCCACTCAACCTATCAGGGACATGTGGTTCCAACACGATGGCTGCCCTGCCCATTTCAGGAGAAGTGTCAGAGACTGGCTGGACACCAATTATCCAAACAAATGGATAGGACGAGGTGGACCGTTGCCATGGCCAGCAAGAAGTCCGGACCTAACCCCCATGGATTTTCACGTGTGGGGGTGCATGAAAAGTCTTGTGTACAGCGAGCCGAATCCAGTTTCGTCTGTGGAAGACTTACGAGAAAGGATTGTGGATGCAGCCAATAAAATGAGGACCACGTTAACCACTGGAGTAGTAAAGACTGGTCTCCGTAGAAGGATGCGACAATGTATCAGAAATAGAGGCGGCCATGTTGAACATGAAATGTAGAATAAGAAAAAGTTGTGTGAAAATCTTTAATAAATGACATTTCATGCTTACCTATTATTTTATTTTACTTTTTAGGGCTAAGTATAAATTTTCTTCTCCACTGTCGCCTATAAAACTAATTTTTTTTCAATGCATTTGAATAAAACCCTAGATCATTATACCTCGTTAGATAGCTGATGAAACGTAGATATTTTAAAAACATCTGCCGAACAATTGCCATAATATTTTTTTTAGATATCCCTTAGAGAAAAATAAACTTTCTAATATTTTTTTTTATTTCTTAACTTTCACTTGTCTACTACGGTCTATTCAATTAACTTATGCACTATTTTAATGATAGACGTCCTAAAGCATCTTATTACACATGTAAAAATGCAATAATAATAATAATAATAAGATACACAAAATAAACAAAAATAAATTTAGTAGCCTAAAAATCGGCCATTTTCAATAAAAAAATTAAAAGTCGAATATCTCGAAAAGGGTTAAGTTTAGGGTAGAGTGTTTCATAGTGAAATAAGTCAGAAATGATGGGTACTCCACGCCCTTAACGGATCTAGCACGATTTTTCCTGTAACCCTGTATAATTGCTATTGTCTACTATTGTGCCCTTATGCCTGAACATCTGCACAATAGAAGATTTGAAAACGGCTTCTCCTGATACCATCAATGTGGCCAAGTACCTATCTAACACAATATAAATAGAACCATTGATACTCTAAGAAAAGAAGATCTGAGGATTTCCCGTTAGGCTACAACATGGTACGCTTCAAGAGAAATGTACAGGTTTGTACAGGGTAGGGAACACCGGGTGCTGCCGGTGTCAATAGGAGACGGTGACCACTTACCATCAGGTTGGCCGTAAGCCCCCAAAAATAATGTTACGAGCTGAGGGTTCAGGATAAAATAATGGGAATCGATCCAACCAAACTAACACTTTTATTCAGCACTAAACAGTGTATACATGAACTTGGTCACACGTAATCACAACACATTAATTCACATCACTGTTGCAGCACTTAAAGTCACCGAAATGATCGCACGTATAGCTTAATCCAGACTGACTCGCGAGACCCTTCTCCACGTCAGTCCTCCAGGGCCTCGCTGAGACTCACTCAGACTGACTGTCCGGCCATCTCTCCGGCCTATTTTATATCGCACACATTTCGATTGTTCGAGAACGATGTCGATCCTTCCAGGAAAGGGTCGGTCCCTCGACACAATGGCCACTGCCCATTCTGCGAAACTACAAACAATAGCAACAATAACACAGCAAGACAAAAGCGTTCGAGAAGGTTCGATTATTACTCATTGTTTAACAGCCTCGGCGTAACACTGCCCCCTCCTAAAACATGCTCGTCCCGAGCATTCTTAGCTCCATATCGCGGCAGCCGATCAACACGAACAATTTTAGGCGCACCTCGCGCTGAAGATGTAGCAACTAGAGGAGCCACATTGCCGTCTCCAGTACTTCAGGACACCCAGAGTCCCTTTCTCATCAGCGATCCCAATTCCAGCCTCCAAAACACGGCTCTCATGATTTCTATCTGTTCTTTCACTTCCTGGAATTCCTTTCCAGATGAACCGAACGATTCCCTCATCAGTCGAGCACGCTCTTATGGCCTCCAAAACACGGCTCTCTTGATTTCTATCTGTTCTTTCACTTCCTGGAATTCTTTTCCAGATGAACTGAACGATTCCCTCATCAGTCGAGCCCAATTCCTTGCCAACGTCGCTGATCTTCCTGTTGACGACAAAGCATGGCCATAATAGCAGCAAGATCGCCTGTCACAGGAGCTTGCCCCACGGATGATGATGATGATGCTCCAAGTGATTCGGTGGCGGCTGATTCCATCTCCATCGACTGACGACTCTGCCGAGCTTCTTGAACCAGAGACTCCCCAAACCGCCTTTCATCCAATTCCTGTTGTCGTTGACCTCTCGTCCTGACACCGTCCACGTTATCCTTTGGCAGAACTGGCATTATTTTATCCCACTTCTGACACCAAATTGTTACGAGCTGAGGGTTCGGGATAAAATAATGGGAATCGATCCAACCAAACTAACACTTTTATTCAGCACTAAACAGTGTATACATGAACTTGGTCACACGTAATCACAACACATTAATTCACATCACTGTTGCAGCACTTAAAGTCACCGAAATGATCGCACGTATAGCTTAATCCAGACTGACTCGCGAGACCCTTCTCCACGTCAGTCCTCCAGGGCCTCGCTGAGACTCACTCAGACTGACTGTTCGGCCATCTCTCCGGCCTATTTTATATCGCACACATTTCGATTGTTCGAGAACGATGTCGATCCTTCCAGGAAAGGGTCGGTCCCTCGACACAATGGCCACTGCCCATTCTGCGAAACTACAAACAATAGCAACAATAACACAGCAAGACAAAAGCGTTCGAGAAGGTTCGATTATTACTCATTGTTTAACAGCCTCGGCGTAACAATAACATAAAATAAAAAGATAACAAGTTTATCTTATCTTATGGTCATCAGAAAATCGTTTATCAATGACGTCAACATCGACTCAATTTACTTCTCCTAATTAAGATCGCAAGTTAATGGAGTAAGTGGATGTGTGGATCAGTTTACCGCTCATTACGGTTCAAGGGCCCTAATTATACGGGCCATTTGACACAGGGTTTTAGGGACCTTTCTTGGTATTTGCAGGATCCCATATAAGTAATAAAAGGAACCTTTACGATCTCTGTGGCGCAGTGAGTGAATAGAAAGCTGAACGTAAGAGGTTGTGAGTTTGATTCCCGTAGTGGATCTACAGATATTTGTTCCTAGTTTGGGTGTTTCTCAATACAGTTTAAGATAAAAAATAACAATAAAAAATATTAATATGTATTCTGTGAATTATCTGGTTCCCTTAATACAAACTTTGCTTAGTTTGGACCTAAGCGCTATGTGAAATGTCTAATATTATTCATTATTATTTACATATTTGTTTGTATAGTGGAAAAAATATATAAATAATAAATAAGTTCCTCTGGACATTTCATATAGCGCTATCTAGCCCCGAACTAAGCAAAGGTTGACTATGGGAACCATATAACTAATAGAATACAAGTACATAAGTACATTTTTTTTGTGAATTTTTACTTATTATGTATAGAACAATACATATATATATACCCGGCACAAATATCTGAAGAAAACGTACACATTTTTACGTTTTAGTAACTTTTAAAGATAAAACAAAAAAAATAGAGATGACATGCTTTATTGGAACTCAAATGCAATTAAAAAGAACCAAGATAATTCACCTCCAAATATGAACGATACCTCTTCGGCAGTCAGTTAAAAATTCAAGCTTCGAAGCGCAACAAACATGTAGGACTCGATAATTCACTCAGCGCTGCGGTGAAACTTTATCGCGCGGTAATTGAATACTCCCCACGACATTTAATACAGTTAGGTAGGGAACTAAGTGACTAATTTAAAAGTAGCGAGCGAGAATGAGTACAGTTGTACTTGACATTGTTTTTAATAATGCAGTAATACCCCGAACTTATGCAATAGGTGGGACTGAGCGATAACCGTGTAAGTCGAATTCGCGTAAGTTCAACTTTGCATATAATTATATTCAGTTTGCGCTCCAAAGACAGTGATTTTCTAGAGGTTTAAAGTAAAACACACACTAACCGGGCGGAGAGGGAGAGCTGATGCGCGGCCATCAAAAAGAAAAACCTCGTATCTCGGAATTCGCGTAAAACGGGGTAGCGTAAGTCGGGGTATTACTACACAATTGACATGAACAATGCTTAATAACAATTGCATTACTCAACAGATTACGTTCAACTAAGATTTGATAGGTGAAAAGTCACATGCCCGTAGTTTTACCGCCACCTTTAACCATAGGTACGATGGCAGTACTTCCCCTGACAAACTATTTAGCAAGAAACTTGCTAATACCAGATAGATTTGATTCATCATCCTCATCGTCATTCGAGCTATTTGCCCTGCCCATTGCCAGAGACTGGTTCGTCTACGAATATCTTCATTTTTGATTCGATCTCGTAGAGAAACTTCAACCATAGGGCTCTCTATAGCACGCTGAGCGACCTATGAGAGACCATGTTTCTGTGCCATATCATCACTCAATACTCTGATCAAAGGCACTAAGGTATTTTGAACGAGATAACGTCACGCAGTTTCCCGGACGCTGCCCAGCAGAGTCTGTTACCTCAGTTCTCCGTTATTTATGAACCTGATGATTTCTTTTGAAAAAACTCTCAAAAGAAATTTCATCAAAATTAGTTCCGTAGTTTGATTCTCTCTGTTATTTAAAGTCGGTTTTATTTTTAATAAAAAGTAAGTTGTTTTTATGACTTAACTAGCTGACCCGCCGAACTTCGTACCACCTTGACATGCATGTGACGCGGGCTGCCCATGTACGTCAATTGGCAATCGTTAGCTGCATCTATGTATGAGAAAATGAATTTTCTTCTTATTTTCATTTTGCGTGAATTTTTCCAATATTTTAATAGTTATTCTGCTATTCGGGGCGGAGACAAATCCAACAAATCAAATATCATCAAAATCGGTACAGTCGTTCTTGAGTTATAAATGGTGTAACTAACCCGACTTTGTTTTATATACTCGTATATAGATATTAAACTTACCCTCGTGTTATGATAATCACCGGTTAAACTATGAACCCGCACTTTCAGCTTTCAGATGTGTTTCAAACTTTTTGCACAAACAAGGTTGAGTTAGAATTAACATATATTTGTTTATGCTTGAGTTTGTTTTATATTAGTTTTGCCAATAAAGCGTTATTGAATTTGTCATAGAGAACCATACTCTGTATTCTGTAGTTTTCGTCTTACTGTTATAATTAAATTAAAAAAATATTGCTGGACATTTTACACAACGGTATCTAGCCCCAAAGAAAGCAGAGTTTTTTTTAATACTAATTGGAGATGGAATAAGCTTATGCCCCACCTAATGTTAAGTGGTTGGTGAATTGGCATGTCAATTTCAAAAGACATAACATAGAAATCGCTGCAATATAACCAGTTAGTGGAAAAATGAACTAAGTACTACCTACCTATAACAGGTTCCCTGACCTATATAATGTACATTCTATCTTCGCCCGAGGGAAATCCAGAAAAGGTTACGTGCATGGTTATTATTTCATGAGATAAACACACAACCAGAGGCAGCGTAGGGCGTGAGCGACGTGGACCACCGCCCACGGCTTCACGGTCCGAGGGGCCTTAAGGTTTAAAATTACCAAGCCGTGAAAGTGACAAAAAATTTTTTTCTCGTCATTAAATGATAAATATTCTGATTGACATATCATTTTTTTTTTATTTAGTCTAGTAACATCTGCTGGCATTGCGTCGCTATCGCGGGGAATCCCGAAGATTCGATTAATTCGATATAAAGCTTACTGCCTACTCTTGCAATCGACATTCAAAAATAAAGGCATATTTGATATCTCTTTCGGAAATAGCTGCGGGTCAATAGCACAACATAAGTTAAATAAAGTGTTTATTTTTACATTCCAAATTTTACATTTCTATGGTAAACATTTCACTTTATTTATTATACTCATAAAAATAACCCTTTTCATATTTGTGCGTATATTATCAAACACCCTATATACAGTATAAAAGCTGAACTTCCATACAGTTATTGAGAAGTTCAGTAAGGTTAAAAGCAGGAAATTTATGTTTCTTTAATTCTTTTTACATGTGTGCATTTTTGTGAATGTTATTTTATTTTACAAATTCTGTCTTTATGTGGTTTCTTTTTGGCTGGGAAATGAAAGGAGCCTCGCAAAGCTGATATCGCCCACGTCCACATTTGGTCTAGCGCCGCCACTGCATACAACCACGCACGTATTCATAGAAATATTTTATATAATAAACAGATACATAAGAAATAAATCAAAAATGAAAAAAATAATTGACACGAAAAAAAAAAATAAGTACAAAAAGATGGTGGAATAACTATAGGACTTCTGGCTCAAAGTAAGTAGGTAAAAATAAACAGATCAATAGATAGTGGGGTTTACAATTAAATAGAACGAAACTCATTTAACATTTTCATGAAAATAATAAAATATTGATTAAATAAAAATTTAAATATAAATGTCAAATAGAAAAAAGATTTAAATGTATTTCCATTGCGCTAAATGTACTATTATTCTGTCTGTCTCTTCAGTAATAGTTTCCTCCACGACATTTGTTTTTAAAAAGGTCTTTATTAAACATAAATGTTATAAACGTATTACAGCTAAACACAGTTTAGTATAATAATATCTTGATTTAGAATAACTCAGCAGGCTATAGCACCTTTATAAGTTTTTTGATAAAATTTCCTCCACGACTGGCGTAGGCCTAAATCACTGTTGTTTTGTTTTAAAGATCTTTATTAACAGAAATACATAAGTAAAAAAATATCGCTAAACACCGTCTAAGTATTTTAAACAATTAATAATCCACTGACACGACAGCCTGAAGCACCTCTAGAAGTCTTTTGACAAAATTGTTCTTTATAACTATTTTACGTTCTAAATCTTATCACACGAATATTATGAATGCGAAAGTTTGGATTTTGGTTTATTTATTTGTTTGTTTGTTACTCAATCACGTCGTAACTATGGTATACCTACCTATAGTTATAAATGTGTTGTGTCTTGCTCCTATGTTAATGTCAGCATACTGTCAAATAAAGCAGTTATCCGTCACTCACCGCGTTGTCATTTACTCCCGGCCTCAACACCTACTCATACACAGCAGTAACGACTGAACCGATTTCAATGAAATTTAGTATTTACGTAGATTATAATTTGTATTAACACATAGGCTACTTTTTATCCCATAAATCAGGTCCCATGGGATAAAAATTGGGTGTCAAGTTGCAACACCGAGTTTAGCTATATTTCTAGGTTACCTACACATTTAGTAGTGTAACGCGTAAGAAGTCGTCGGCAACAGCTAGTATGTTAGTAGTAGTAGCGTATTGAACATAATTTTATATACTTTGCCCCCTAAATCACTATATATGTTTTTGTAAATACATACTTATAATATATAAAAAAACATCCAGATCTGGAACAAATATCTGTAGATCATGCAAACATTGGTTCCGCGGCGGGAAAAGAACCCGCTACCTTCTGCGTCTCAGCCGGCTATTCGCCCACTGCATCATGGAGGTCGTCATACGGTCGTATAACAATAAAGAGTTAGCTATCTTACAACATGTATCTACACAATTTTAATATTATAAAGAGTAAAGATTTGTATTTTTGTATTTTTGTAACGAAACAAAAACTATTAGTCCGATATCAAAAATTATTTCACCATTAGAATGCTACATTATCCCGGAGTAACATAGGCTATATTTATTACTGGTAAAAATTAAGAATCCCTACTACAACTTCAATAATGTAAACCAAGGTATTAAAAAATTACCCATAAAAAATGTTCAATAAATAAATGTCCACGCGTGCGAAGCCGGGACAGGCCGCTAGTATATAGTATAGCTTCTTCAAAGTACACAAGTATATTAAAGTAACTTATAATTCCAGACAGTTAACTGTAGCACTAACTTAAGGATGCAAAACTTTATACAAACTCCTTACATTTCCAACTTACGCTTCAAGTTAAAATTTTGGCTAAACCCGTAACAAAGTTGACAAGCAGAGGTGACTGTCAAGTTACAAAGATTGTCTGCATATGAACTATGCTTATAAAGTTCAAATGGGAAGTTCGGTGTAGTAATTTGGATCAAGTAAGATAGCTAAATATAATTTGCAATGCATCTTAATGGATTGATTGATTGAAAATACTTTATTGCACTTATTAAACTAGTACATAGGCGAACTTAATGCTAAAGAGCATCATCTTCCAGATAACCTTTGTGTATTGTAGATATAGATGTGTAGGTAGTGAACACTTAATAGTTCAACTGTTTCTATATTTTTTTTATATTAAATATTTAGGGCGACTTTTTTTACTACTAGGAGAGCAAACAAGCATATGGCCCACTGTAGCCCGTCCATAGACTACGGTAACCGCTTACCATCAAGTAGGCCGTATTCTTGTTTGCTTTTTGGTTTGTAACACCAAAAAAGTTACGCGCAAACGCGAGTTGCCAACTCTTTAAAAAACTTGCGCTATGATCCATTAACGTTTTTAGCGTTATTAACTTACAAATAAAAATTAAAAAAATCGATAAATACGTTTAGGGATTGTTGTGCAAGGCGGGTATAGACACAAGCTGACGGACCTCCTGCTATTAAATGGTCACCGTCACCTATAAACTCCTGCACCACTCGTGGTACCTACTGCAGTATTTCTTTTCTGATATTTTTTTTCTGTGCATAAAATAATATGATAGAAATATATGCTTCTCATTTAATTGATTATATGGCAGAAATAAATAAAATCAACTTTTTTTTATAGGTCCGGGAGATGAAACAAGCAAGCAAAGCAAGCCTGATGTTAGGTGATAACTAGTATAACAATAAAAAAAATGAAAAAAATTAATTTAAATTAACGTACAAATAACATATTATTACATACTAGCTACAGATCAAAATCAATGTTCAATAATGACCCATTGATGACAACACCATATACGAGTATACACAGAAATATCTAGCGTAATTGGTTATATTTTTTGGGGTAGAAATTACATTTATTTCAGATTTCAGACTTTTGCCAATATTTTTGTTACTAAAGCTACACGCATACCAACTTTCAGCATTGTGGGGTCACTGGTGTACCCTGTGAATTTTGTCAAAGTTCAGTTTATATTATGGCTAATAACTAAAAAACTACAAAGTTTAAACTGAAAATAAAAACAAGGTCGAAATGTATTCACAAACACTTTTTATAAGACTTGCCACTTGTCCAGATAGTCCCATTTTGGTTGTTTTTACCCCTCTTGAACCCCAATATCTCAACAACCCCCCCAACATTTTTAGCTCATTGGGTCACACCAAAATTGTGCCATCACTACCTACCTATATACCCAATTTCACGATCATCGGATATACGCTTCGAAAGTTATCCTCGGACAAACAAACATACATACATATTTACATACAACGCCGATTTGCCCAAGTTGATTTGGAGATCTCGCTTCGGTCGATCAAAATATGATCGTTAAATTTCGAGCACTGTGCTTGGCCACTAGTACGAAATTAAAAATCGCACTACAATTTTACACTCACTGTCATTCTCGATTACGAAACTATTGAATAGCCAAATTGAATTTTCGCTCGAAGTTCTGAATGTAGGCCACTCGGTGACACAATACAGCCATGATGAACACTAACTAGCCTTATTCATGTTCAGATACCGCACCAATTTTGTACAGAAACCTTGCAATTTTGCTATTTTACAACCAGAAACACTTAGCTTACCTTGTTACCAGCTTACCCCCAGATGGTCAACTCGTATGCAATCTAGTTATAAAAAAGCTTAACTGGAAGAAAATGCTATATTATATGGCATTAAGTTCGCCTATATACAGATTATTTTTATTCTGGGCAATAAAGGGTCTTTATTCATTATATTTAAGTTTCGATCTTATTATTACAAATAGCAATCATATTATTATAGGTAAAAAGAGTTGTTATAAGATTGACGCCTATGTCTATAATATGTCTGTCACATTGTAGCCCCCAAACGGATGGACTAATTTGGACGCGGTTTTTTGTAATGAAAAGCTTGTTTAACTGAGGTCGTTCTAGCTGAGGAAGATAAGTGATGAAGATAAAGTCAACTGACCCGAAGATTATCAGCGACTTTCCGTTTTGGTGAAGGAATCTCACCTAAAAATATAATTGACTGAGCGAAGCGAGATCTCCAAATCAACTTGGGCAAATCGGTGTTGTATGTATGTATGTATCTATGTATGTATGTATGTATGTTTGTTTGTCCGAGGATAACTTTCGAAGCGTTTATCCGATCATCGTGAAACTTAGTATATAGGTAATGATGGCACAATTTTGGTGTGACTCAATGACCTAAAAATTTAGGGGGGTTGTTGAGATATTGGGGTTCAAGAGGGGTAAAAAAATATGAAAATGAGACTATTAGGTCAAGTCAGACGTCAAATGAAAGGTCTTTATTAGTACATTTCAACCCCGTTTTTACTATTAGTAACGTTTTTGTAGTTTTTGAGTTATTAGCCATAATAAAAACTAAACTTTGACAAAATTCACAGGGTACACCAGTGACCTCACAGTGCTGTAATTTGGTATGCGTCTAGCTTATATATAACAAATATAGGCAAAAGTCTGAAATCTAGAATAACTGCAATTTGTACCCCAAAAAATAGTAACCAACTAACATGAACTCCCGTTACCTGCAATGTGAATGAAACTATAGGTCAAATAAGTTGATTTTTATTTCGTAGTACTATTTTGATAATCAAAGATTACGAATAATATTTTTTTTGTTTTTATGGTAGACTCGCGAGATATCAGTTCGGGGCGAACCACTAGTTTTTTTAAGTCTAGGTGTTTTTAATTTTTTTTAATAGTACTTGTGGATGAGTTCAAACGTTTTTTTAACCCACTTCAAAAAAGGAGGAGGTCCTCAATTCGTCTGTATTTTCTTTTTTTATGTTTGTTACCTTAGAACTTTCGTTCGGTGAACGGATTTTGATGATTCTTTTTTTATTTGACAGTTGGTGCTTCCTGTGTGGTCCCATTTCAATTTGATCCAGTTCTGACGATGGCATCCATGAAAAAACCATATAAGTCTATTTTTTTTTCTGTAATCTGACGTCGGTTATATCTTTTGTTAAAAAGTTACTTGTTGTTTAAAAACAGTCCTAGAAAGATAAACATTCATAATTACAAATTATTAAGTAATTCAAATTCCAAAATACAGCAGAATGAAAATCGAAAAACGAGAAAATCGTGCCAAGAGGTTTATATCGTTAGCTATTGCTATATGCGATACAAGTTTACTAAAAGATATGGTATACGTATTCAAGTACTGGTATGAGAATCAGAAAACATGGTGCAATGGGCGGGCTCTTTTTCTCAAGATCACAACCTCTAAGCTATTCAATCTGTATCTCAATCGTCTGATTGAGGAACTTAGCAGAACCAAAGTCGGATGCTCAATTAACGGAACTAGTGTTAATGGTTCTGCTGAGTCCCTCGATCAAGTGCTCTCAGGCAGCTGCTAGATATTGTTAGTCCTATGCGGTCGCCCATGGGCTCAAGTACAATTCAAAAAAGAGTGAGGCAATGTTGTTTAAGTCAGGGAGTAAGGCTTACACTGTTCCTCTAGTCTTGCTTGCTGAAACACCCCTCACCTGGGTTAAGAAGTTTAAGTACTTGTGACACTGGGTCACTGAGAACATTAGTGACGATAGCGTTGTCGTTTCTATGCAATATGTTGGCTCGCAGATTCGCACGTTATTCTGACCCAGTCAAAGTGACCTTGTTCAGTGTTTATTGTCAAAACCTGTACACGTGCAGCCTATGAGTCCATCATAAGCAGAAATCCTACAATACTCTACCTCCTAGTCCTACTCTCTAGTCCTGTACAACAACGGAATCAGGGTGCTGCTAAGGCTGCGGAGGTACTGCAGCGCATCAGGTATGTTCACAGACGCGCGAGTTTATGCGATAATACGCAAGAGAACCGCGCCCCTGATGAGCCACATCGGAGACAGCTCCAACAGGATGCTGGCCGTTGTGGCAGATAATTTTAATTTTAATTCCGGCATCATTGGCTGCTGGGATTTAAAACACCAGCCAGTCGCTGGTTGCTCAATAATTATATTATTATATATTTGTTTGACCCAGCTATTAATTGTCTGAATTTGAATTTATTATTTAGTTGATTATTGTGAACGTACCGATTTTCATGTTAAAATTTATTTTTATATTTTATTTAATTTAATTTAATTGCAATTAGCTGTCTACTAACATAATTCTAAGATTTTATTATTGTTTACTAACAAAATAGATGAAATGTCTGAGAAATAAATGAATTTAATTGAATTGAATTACATATGTATAAAATTAGAATAGAATAGAATACTCTTTATTGCACACCAACAAAATTAAAAATACAATAAAAATACACAAAAATTAAGGTAAGTACAATGGGCGGTCTTATCGCTAAAAGCGATCTCTTCGAGACAACCTTTGGATGGACAGGACAAAACAAAATCAAAAAGACGGCGGTGTAAATACGAGTATATTCATAAACTTACATAAACTACCTATACTTACTAATAAACTAAATATATATACTTACAAATATAATAATATATACTTATATATATAAACTACAATAAAGGAGATAAACATAACGTTAAACTAGCAGTGCGTAGACAAAGAAAGGAAATGGTTGTATACCTTAGCTTTGAAGATAGGAAGAGATTTAGATGATCTAATAGAGAAAGGTAAAGCGTTCCACAGCCGCACAGCTTGAACTGTAAAGGAGTCACCATAAAATTGAGAACTGTGGACAGGGGTTTGGAGACTTAGAGCTTCAGATGAGCGTAGATTTCAATCATGCGCCTGGTGCAAGAACACAAAACGCTCCTTTACATAGGTGAAGAAGGATTGAAAAGAATGTTAAAAAGAAGGGACAGAATATGTGCATTCCGGCGAAGGCGGATAGGGAGCCACTTGAGTTTTGCACGAAATTCTGAAACATGGTCATATTTGCGCAAGCCAAATACGAACCGAATACAAAGATTTTGAAGGCGCTCAAGTTTGCTCAATTGGACTTCAGAAAGGTCGAGATAGCTGACGTCGGCGTAATCTAAAATAGGGAGTAGAAGGGATTGTGCAAGCGTAATTTTGGTGGCGGTTGGTAAAAAGTTGCGAAGTCTTCGCAACGAGGCTGAGGACGCAAACATTTTTCGGCTGATCTCGGCAATACACGGCACCCACGATAGCTTGGTGTCCATAATAATGCCTAAGTTTTTCACCGTCTGACTGATACCTATCTGAGCCCCATTAAAAACTACAGGTGGAAGTTGCTCAAACTTTAGCCGGGGAATCATTTTGTGGCTACCAATTATGATAGCTTGTGTCTTCTGTGGGTTTACTGTAAGGCCAAAGGATTTGCTCCAATCACAAATTCGGTCCACATCTGAATTTATTATGCTGATTGCTCCGTTAATGTTATCAACCGTAGCTTGTGTATAAATTTGTAAATCATCTGCGTACAGGTGGTAGGAAGAAGATAATTTTTGAGATATTGAGTGAATGAAAACAGAGAAAAGAAGAGGAGATAAGACGCCGCCTTGAGGGATACCAGCAGAGAGACTGCACCATGAAGAATAAGTATCTCCAATACGGATGCGCTGCCGGCGTCCAAACAAGTAACTACGAAACCAGTCAATAGCCGTTGGAGATATGTTAAGAGAGTGTAATACACCGAGAAGTATATCGAAATCGACGTTATTAAAAGCATTGCTGAAGTCAAGAAGTGACAGTACTGTCACCTTTCCACTGTCCATTCCAGACCGAATGTCATCGGTAATCTTGATGAGCGCTGTGACTGTGCTATGCCCGGGGCGGAAGCCAGATTGGTGAGGATTTAACATAATTATGCGTATTTTAAGAAAAAGTTGCGTTAAATAAGAAAATACTGGATTTAACATATGTATATGTTAACAAAGTGCAAATCGTAATGCAACGGAATGTAATTTACAGTTATTACGAGTATTGAAGTACAAGCAACACTACTCACATATTTCACTCGTAAAGTTCGTAAAATGTAAAGCCTATTTCACGGGCTTTTGAACATGTATAAGGCTAGTTAGAGTTCATTAGGTCATATTGTACAAACTACCTATATTCCAAGTTCCGCGTACAGTCTTGCGATTCGGGATTTTGCTGCGAGTTACATCATGTGATCTTTTGTCTTCAATTCGCCAGACGCGCACCGCACTTTGCGGCAGTAAGTTGTGATTTTGAAAAAGCTGCTCGATATTATGCAGTAGAAAAAATTGATGGCTCAGAAATATACAAAACACACACACGTGAAAAAGACGTAAGTTCAGATAGAGAGAAAAAGAGATGGATTTAACATACACATCAACTCAATCATAAAGTTCAACTTAAGAGTAATCGATTAATTAATTAAGCAATATCTGATGTTTCGAACCACATTTGAATTTGGTTAAGTTTGGTGCTTACCTCGACATGAATTGTTTGCCAAACGACAAGCTTTTACCGAAATCAGAGCAGTGTGCAATTCGTGACATGATATAGGGTTAACGTGAAGTAACTCACAGTAACTTCCCGATTCGATAAGCCAATATAACCTAGTGATAGTTTTGGTTCGAATCAGATGAAATCTAAAAACACGTAAAACCGCATTTACTTATGACAACATCAGTAGCACGAACAGATAAAAAACACACACAGGGCACATAAAAAAAAACAATGTAACAATAGCTTAAGTATATTTTAATCTATTTTTAGTGTCACAATCTATCTATCTATATACCAACTGTGCATAGGGAGTACCTCATAATTTAAACCTCTTACTTTACTGCCCCTCCCCCCTTACATTTTTCAAAAAAGAAAAACTTATTTCTTTATTTTTACCAAAACATGAATTTTCAGATCCCTAACTTAAGGAATTCTGTATTGCCCATACAATCCCTATTTCACCCCTTCAAGATTATTTTTTGAAACAAAAGATAGTATATGTCCTTCTCGAGGATATAATCTATCTCCTTGCCAAATATAATTATAATCCGGCCGTTAAGCCGTTTAGTCGTGAAAAGATCACAAACAAACAAACTTACAACCAAACTAACAACAGAGTATTTACGCATTTATAATATTAGTAGGATATCGACCTTAAATTTGATCCTCTCCATCCAAAAGGTTGTCTGGATCGCTTCAAAGCAATAAAACCGCCCACTGTACTATTTGCTTTTATGTTTTCGATTAATTTAATTATAATGAAACCTAAAAATGTAATTAATATGTTTGTAATTTTTTTTAGTGTGTATATTCATTCGTTCATTCATACAGCTAGGATCCTAGATAGTTAAATTTAATATAAGGGTACTTATTTATTTTCTTTACTGGCTTGGTCGCGGAGGAACAGGCAGTAAATTGACGTTTTAAAGTGATCCTTGTAATTTTAATAATTAATGATTTTTACTTTTACTTGACTTCGCCACTTTTAGAGGGAGATATTACATTGGTTTTAAAACCATAAAAATTCTCCTCAATAAACTGTAGACACCTTGCAAGTTGAGAATAGTCCCAGTTTTGGACTAATCCAAACAATGCCCCAAAAAATTTTGGCTTGCAAGGGTAGATTAAGGTGGGGTTATTAGGGACGTAAATCCCTTTTTTCCAAACACTTTTTTTTGTGTTAGCTCTGAAATAGTAGACCCACAAATACAATACCCACTTTAAAATACTTAAAACACAATTAAAAAAAAAGTACTAAAATTAGAATTCTTATAAAATATTTTAAGAAAGCCTTTTAACGGAATAGAAAGTTCCATAAAAACGTACATCTCTATTAATTTTAAAAATTCTTCCTTAGTGGATGCCTATGTACGTCATAAAAGGAATACGTGTGCGAAATTTTAAGTTTCTGGCCCTAAGGGATTGGTCTGTGCGTTTATTTACAACTTTCATCACTCTCTTAGTTAATACCCTCTTAGGGGTTGGATTTTGGTAAACGCTGAAATAAGTAACTTATTAAATTTGCCGTACTCAATTCATACGAAATGTTATGCAAATATGTCCAAGGAATAAAAAGTTTCATATAAACTTTTATCCCCTATTTCTGTCCCTTGAGGGTTGAATTTTGAAAAATCCTTCTGTAGTGGATGCTTTCGTCATATGAGGAATATGTGTGCAAAATTTAAATTTTCTAGCCTTATGGGTTTGGCCTGTGCGTTGATACACCAGTCAATCACTTTTGTATAATATAATATATAATAAATATTTATACCATGCACGCACTCGTATTTCTTGATAACTAAATTACTAGGAATCCTCGAGTGCACCTGGATAATTTAAGTAGCTAATGGGTATTATTTTTGTATATCAAATTCACTTTTCTAGATAAATCCCAACCAAATTCGAAGAACGGTGGAACCAATTTGTGAATCCAGCATTTATGCAGTTTTCAAAAAATCTCCACCGTAAAAGCAGTTTCGACGAGTTTCTGGAACGTTCGTTAGCACCCCTTTGTTGCAATTAGGGTTGTCAAATGTCGGGGTTTAGCCGGACACAAAACCAATTTAGGTAGAACTTTGTAGAATATAATGAAGGCTTTGTGGGGATGTTTAAACGACTGCCGACGAAGTGTTTTGTTTATTGCTAGTGCAGTACATACCTAGGCCTACCTAGGCTACCTAGTAGATGCCTAGGCAAATTTCGTTTATAATCGGAAAAATGGAATATATTGGAATCGATATACTTACAAATAACTAAATGAGCCTTTGCCTTTGTAGCTCACTAGTGAACGAAGAGCCGTCACGACTCACACGAGCCGCGGAACTGCAGGAAATTGGTTACTTAATGGTACTTATTCGGAAACACGAAGTTGCTGAGACGTTTAACTTAAATCGTAGTACAGTATGTATGTATTTATCTAATAATATTACCACAGGCATTTCAAGCTAGAGTTGACGCTGTTACCACATTTAGTTGAATATACTTGATCCTTAAGATTGCGGTGTATGTGTGTATTATTGGCACAGGTCAAAATCCAAACACAGTTGAGCCTTTCACCAATTTATTTGTTAGTTTTACGTTTCACATCGGCTTATTTACATTTGGAAAACTTTTACTACATCTTAATCTACTCAGGACTTCAATTCGTGTCGTGCTCACACATTTTTCGCTATTTTCTTTTTTTCTAAATTCAACCTACACCGTTGCGCTTGCGACCGGCGCGCCACAGAACAAAAATATAATTCGCCGCGTGCCTAGCACTGCCGGAACCGAAGTCCAAAAACAAACTTCAACATAAAAAACGTTAATTAATTCATAAAATAATTTTAGACTCCTCAAAACATTACATAAAATTTATTTTGTATTATATAGGTAACTCGCAATAGACAATATCGAATCGGATCGGGTTGGAAGTCATGATACAAATTGAATAACGTTAAATGCCTGTTTTTAACACCGAACAACATAGATATTCATATTCACATTTTGACGACCTCCGTGGCGCAGTGGGCGTATAGCCGGCTGTGACGCAGGCTGTAGCGGGTTCGATTGCCGCCGCGGGACAAATGTTTGCATAATCTACAAATATTTGTTACGGGTCTGGATGTTTTTCTATATATTTATAAGTAAGTATTTACAAAAAAAAGGATTGTGTGGTTTTATGAAACCACGGTAAAAGTGAAACTTTGTTTCACCTTATAGATATTTAACTAAAAATTTTCGTTGGCACAAATGAGTAATAGTATTATACACTACACGGTCAGCTGATGCGAACTATAGGCGCCGCCATATTGGCCTCGGCTGCTCTGATGAGCGCCTTTCACTTTATCCTTACTCCGCGACCGACCGTCACGCGACATGCAACACACAGACGAAAAAGTTTGAGACGATGTAATAAATGTTTCACTTTAAAAATGTATATAAGTATTCTAACAGTTATTTGGTTCCCATAGTACAAGCTCTGCTTAGTTTGGGGCTAGATAGCTCTGTGTGAAATGTCCACCAATATTTATCATTTATAGTTAATATTATATTATGTATTAAAATTACCCTAACAGAATGTAAGTCTGTTCATTTAGCGCATCGTGTATGCTAAACTAATTGACGGATTTAGATAAATGATCATTCTTGGGAAGTCAGCTGATGCTAAGTGATGGTGTGGTCGAAGACGAAACATTAGCTTTGACGTAATGAAGTAACGGATTTAACAATTGAAGATCTCGTGCCTCGTAAAGTTTTCAAATAGGATAATATTACCTACATGAAGTATGTAACAAAAATAAAATCGTGGCAACTATGACATCAAATCCAGTTTCAGTTTTCGGTTTTATTTATTTGCAAATATACACAAAAAAAATTGTGTCGGAAAATGTTGTCTAACAAGTAAAGTTTTAGGGTTTCGCAGTCAAACTCGGAACTATAGTTTTACTATGCCCGTCTGTTTGTCTGTCCGTCCATCCAGTATCAGCCGTTTAACTCTTTATCTATTGATGATACGTTTTAGTGACGCCTAGTAAGTTATGAAGTAAACATTTAAAAACTTTTTTTAAACGGAATCGAGGTTTATATTAGTGGTAATTTTACTCCTCACTCCTCTCCCACTCTTGTATGGTATCATTCAATAGGTATTTTAAAATCACTATAAGGCTTCCTGAACACATTTTTGATACTAGAATCAATTTACGAAATATAAAGCTTAAAATTGGGCATTTTTGTAATAGTAATTTGTCTCCCCCCCTCACCCCTACCAGCCAAACGACTTATGTTGGAAACCTAAAAAGTATTTATAATAGTAGCACATATACCTTAGTTATGGATGTGCATAATTATTAAAGCTAAGTAGATTCTACTAGTTTAAGTGCGATAGTCGACCAACTTATGTATGTAGTTGGATTTGTTTGTTTAATTATTTATTACACAAACAGAAAAATGTACAAATGAATGAATTAATGCTAAAAGCATTTTCTACCAGTCAACCGTAACAGGTAAAAAACTTAGGTTGGCCTGCTTAACTAGGTACTAAAAGAAAAACAAACAGGTTTTGTAACCAGTGCATTTTAATAATCATTCAAAATGATTAAAAAGAACTGCAAAATTAAATTTGTATATCAAAATGACTAAGATACAGCCGTATTGAATACGGAACCCTTCACTGTGCGAGTTCCAACACACCCTTGACCAATTATTTTGTTTTAAATACAAAACTAAACTGAAAATACACTGAATTTGCTGTAAAATATCAAACAAGTATAAGCCGGCTTAACTCTTTAAGCTTTAAAAATACTACCGACAATATTTTCCGGCATTTTTGAAAATCTAATCATTGCCATCAACTATAGGACGTCCATTGACCAATATATAATAAATATATATAGACCAATATTTGACGACCGATCTTATGCGGTCTCAGCAACCTTTAGTACGTCCTCTTTCCATCCAGTGTTTCCATCTATTGTAATGTGTTTATGTTCTACGCGCTTTCCAGTGCACAATTTTGCTTTTTTTAGTTTAGTTAATTAGTGCTTTTCAGTTCTTCGAGCTATTTTTAACTGATTTCAAACCGTTCTCAATTCGTCAGAATCTTTTTTTTCTTTATGCATGTTCTCCGATTACTCGAAAACGCCTGGACCGATTCGAGAAATTCGAATTTTTTCGTTCTTCTTCTTCTTCTTAGTGTGCCAAAAGTTCTACGTTTTAATTTATACTATGTTTGACAGATGTTTGGCCACAACAATAGCATTAGGTGAGGCGACTATAAGGTCCTCCATTCAGGTGTTCGGGCACAAAGGGCACATTAGCAAGTGCTGTATTGACTGCGTGGGATCACCGCAGTCACACTGCGTTAAGTTAGGGTCCCTGAATCCCCATTTGCACATATTAAGTCTGCAGCGGAAAACTTGGGTGCGGAGCCTGTTTAAGGACTTCTAGACTAGCCAGGGTAGATCATGCCCATGAGGTAACTGTTCCAGTGGGGTGGTAACATCAGGCGGTGAAATTTTTTGTTAAAAAGGTATACTTTCCAGGTGGTCCCATTGACACCAAGTCAGGATCTGATGATGGGATCCCAAAAAAATCGAGGGCAACCCTCAAATTTTATAGTGACGCAATTAGGTTTTATGTTTTTACCTCAGAACACCGTCATTTATCAACCGATTTAAAAAAATCTTTTTTTGCTTGAAAGTATATACTGTCATATTAGTCTCATAGAAATTGCATCAAAATCAGTTCAGTAGTTCGGCTAAGTCGGTTATATTTTTGTTATAAAGTTACTTGTTACATTTAGAAGTATTATAAATTTACTAAGGACGACTTGCGCTACAATGTCTTGACGTATTTATGGCTAAACATGATTTAAGGAGTTGTCAAATCATACAAATACGATCAATCTAAAAATGTTTAGTCGTAATACGTAATACTAATTACGTTGAGGGATCATTGTGCAAGCCAGACTAAATACCGGTGAAAGTTATTCTCTATAAAAAATTTAAAAAAATTATAAAGATTGTTAAAAAATATTGTTTTCTACCTAATTTATAGTTTTGACTTGTTGTTTTTCTGTATGAAATGTGTTTTTGAAAGTATCGAATATGAACCGCTAATTGTATCTCATGATGAACGTTATTCTTATTTATAACTAGCTTCCACCAACGGCTTCGCATGCGTTGTAATAAATAAATAAACAAACATACAAACTTTCACATTTTTAATACTATAGTGTGATTGTTTTGTTTAGTGGCATGTAATTTTTTTCTATATATCTATGAATACATATGCCCTGAAACTTAGTAGCATCCGGCTTTTCAAACTATTAGTGAAACCCCTATATGAAATCAGGGCTTTCATACCGAGATCCGGTGGAAATTTTCGGTGAATTTATTCGCTAGCCTTACGTGAATATAATTTTATTATACTGCACCTTTATATAAAGTTTGAGTTCACTTTAGTTAGTGGTTTGTGGATGCTAGGCAATGGTTTTAGCTGGACTGATAAAAGGATATGTTTATTCCGTAAATTTCCGTACCCGAATTCTCGTAATTTTTAGTAGGAAGTGCTGGTTGATTGGAGAAATTATATTTTTTAGGATTCCGTACCTTAAAAGGAAACAACGGAACCTTTATAAGATCACTTTGTTGTCCGTCTGTCTGCCTGTCAAGACCCTTTATGTTGGGAACGCGTGGAGGTATCCAGTTGAAATTAAAACCATATACTCAAATGTACAGTCCCTTGAAGGTGTAAAAAATCAAACTTCTAAGTTAATGTTAAAATAAAGATACGGCTGTTCATGCCGCAAAAAACTTAAATTTTGACACTCTCAAGAGCATCAAAATTTACATGACCACCTCCGTGGCGCAGTGGGCGAATAGCCAGCTGAGACGCAGGAGGTAGTGGGTTCGATTCCTACCGAGAAACAAATGTTTGCATGATCTACAGATATTTGTTCCGGGTCTGGTTGTTTTTCTATATATTATAAGAATGTATTTACAAAAAAAACTATATAAGTTGTAACGTGTAAATTTCAATACACGCTACATTCTTTAAATTAATTAACATTTTTACATACCATACAAACAAATACCACAGAACACGACATCTAGCGACATGGCGGCGCATTATCACATCACGATCTCACACATCAAGACATCTTTTCTAGTACTCTTATTGTAGTTCGCCATGGGTGCGGTAGATGGCGTTGTAAAACACTGTACAGAATGTGGCCATAAACAATGCTTTATTTTGACTGACGAATGGTGATGTCGTTTCTTGTCTATGGTAGCACTAATTTATTTGTTGCGTCATGCAATCAAAGTACGTGTTAATTGAATTCAACGGTTACTAAGATCGCGGGTTGGCTGCGCTTACTATAAAAGCCAACGCCCGTTCATCCTCAGCCTTTTCCTCACCAGAAGACCACAGCAGAAACTTCTTTCAACTCCACACAAAAGTTAACCTCTCAGTTTGCTGCGACAGTGTGTTTTATCTACTCTTTTCTTTTAAATTCTGTGCAACACGCTTCTAAATCTGGTAAGTAATAGTGCCTCGCCTATTCAATTATCATGTGTAATCCCCGTCTAATTCCGTTCTCTTTAAATTAATTCGTATTTTTTCTGTTCCCAAACAGGAAGTCGGTTTTTGTTTTTTTATCCTTTTATATACATTTATACCCTTTCTTTGGGTTTAACCTGACTCTTCTCATCATCACCTACGTGTTATCCAAGCCGTAAGAGGCTTGACGGATCCTCCGCACGACCAGCTAAACCGCCACACTCCGGGAGCCTCGACTTTTCTACGAGCCTACCGTCGCTAGCTCTGCACCACATCATCTCTCCGGACTGGCGCCAGGAACGGTCGACGGAACATCATAATAGGTGTATTTAATCCATATTTTTACCCGGGTTGAACCCCTAGGAACCCTATTATATTTTCTGACGCACTTCTCGTCAGATGGCGCCCATTTTATTATTTTAACGGTAACAATCATACCCTCTATAATTACCACGTGCATTTTGTCATGCTGTAAGGCCATAAGCCTCAAGATTCTGTGCTCCTCCAGCGAACATTCCTTTGTCTATCTCTGTATTTATACACTTTTATTGTAATCTCTAGTTTTAGCTTCCTACCATCGATAAACCAAGGAAATATTGTAAACCTCTGTTGCCTTGCCACGAGTATAAGGAAATATTGTACAGAACCTACCCGCTCTACCGAATTCTATTTACTAATATATGTATCAAACCATACCTGTCTTTTATTTTTTTCTCTCTTATTTAAAATAAATTGTTACAAAGTGTTCTATCAGATATCTGGCTCCCATAATAAAAGCTCTGCTTAGTGTGGGGCTAGATAGCGCTGAGTGAAAATGTCCAGCAATATTTATGTATTATTTATTTATGGTACTTTCCGTGAACCTAGACCTACGAAATTTGGCAAGTAATAGGTATAATGAAAATAATGCTTTTATGAAAGTTTTTTGAATTTTTTCTGATACTGTTTGAGTCTTTTGTCAAAAACAAATACTCACAGCAAGAAAAAAAACTTCTGACTACTTACTAGCTACTGTTACTAGCTGACCCACCCGCGGCTTTAAACGCTTGAAATTTCCCATTCCCATGGGAACTTCAAGATTAAACCTATATAAAACACTCTTGTCAAAGTAACGCGACACATCATGTAAATGACTTCAAATCAATGAACGACAGTTAAATTATATGTAAAGTTCATCCCCTATTTCACCCCTTTCAAGATTATTTTTTGAAATAAAAGACCTATAACCAGACACACATGACAGACTCTTTTACTTCCGATTCTGGACTACGCCGACGCCTGCTATCTTGACCTCTCTGAAGCCCAACTGAGCAAACTTGAGCGCCTTCAAAACCTCTGTATTCGGTTTATATTTGGCTTGCGCAAGTATGACCATGTCTCTGATTTTCGCGCAAAGCTCAAATGGCTCCCCATCCGTCTTCGCCGGAATGCACATATACTGTCCCTTTTGTATAACATCCTTTTTAACCCTTCTTCTCCCTTCTATCTTAAGGAGCGTTTTGAGTTTCTCCACCAGGCTAATGATCGCAATTTGCGTTCTTCAGATTCCCTTCAACTTAAAACTCCTGTCCATACGACATAGTTTTATGGTCGATCCTTCACTGTAACAGCCGTACGATTGTGGAACGATTTGCCCTTCTCTATAAGAACATCCAAGTCAATTTGTAATTTTAAAACAAAAGTACACACCCATTATCTGTCCCTGCGTTGAAGTTGTCGCTGCTTGTTAATTCATCATAACCATTTTTATAGTTGCTTATTTTATTATAATTAAATTTGAGTTATTATTAGTATTTTAGGTTTATAGTATGTAAGTATGTTTTTAATTTTATATAGATGCACCGCCGTCATGTGATATGTTATAATCCTGTCCATACTAAGGTTGTCTGGAAGAGATCGCTTTTAGCGATAAGACCGCCCATTGTACTAAATTTGTTAGTAAAAATTATGTTCTGTATTTTACTTTGGTGTACAATAAAGAGTTATCTTATCTTATCTTATAACCTTCCCCAGAATATAATCTATCTTCTTATCAAATTTCATTACGATCCGTTCAGCCCTTTAGTCGTGAAAAGGTAACAAACAAACAGAGTTACTTTCGCATTTATAATATTAGTATGGACTGTTCATACAAAAATAACGATTAAAAAATGGAGGGTGGGGGTAGAAGGGTGAAAAATAATTTACGACCTATACTCATACCTAACAAATATAAAAAAAAATCATAAAAATCGGTCAACCCGTTTCAGAGGAGTATAACCATAAACACCGTGACATGAGATTTTTATATAAGTACAGGATGTTTGATAATATACGCACAAAAATTAATGAGGTTGTTTTGATGATCGCAATAAATAAATTTGTGAAATGCTTACCATAGAAATATGAAATTTATTTTGGCATGTAAAAACAAACACTATTAAACTTATGTTGTGCTATGGCATAAAGCTTGCCATCTAACCACAGATATTGTATTAGTGATACCTCGAGATATCTCTTGTTGTTCCTTTATTTTTGGATGTCGATTGCAAGAGTAGGCAGTAAGTTTTATATCGAATTAATCACCTAAACATAGTCGAGTTTCTTTAAAGTTTGATAATATAACTAGTTTTTTTTTTAGGTTTTTTTTTTATGGTTTGAAAAACCGTCACTTGAATATCGTTAGTATATTACTAAACATCCTGTATTATTATCAATTACCAAAATAAAGTTTTTGTAGATTGATTAACAATACTATAATTTTATAAGATAAAATTACTGATAAAGCGCATGTCTCATCAATGTTTTTACATTGATGAGACATGCGCTTGACTCGGCAAGTTTAACTTAGGTATCATATGATTTTGCGTGCTTTCCCGTATTATATTTAGCTATATAGTTATATTTATTTATTTTAGGACTGAGTGAGGGACTTTAACGCAAACTTTTATTGATCGAGCGAAACGAGATCTCTGAATCAACTTGGTGTTGTATGTATGTATGTATGTTTGTTTGTACGAGGATAACTTATGAAACGTTTAACCAATCACAATGAAAAAAATAGCACAATTTTGTTGTGACTAAATGAGCTAAAAATGTCTGGGGGTTGTTAAGATATTGGGATTCAAGAGGGCTAAAAAAACATAATGGAACTATCCTGTCAAATGGCACATCTAATAAACGTCTTTTTAAGTACATTTTGACTCCGTTTTTATTTTTAGTTTAGACCTTGTAGTTTTTAAGTTATTGGCCATAATAAAAACTGAACTTTGACAAAATTCACAGGGTCCACCAGTAACCCCATTCTGCTGAAATTTGGTATGCGTGTAGTTTTAGTGGCATAAATATAGGCAATAGTCTGAAATCTACAATAACTACAATTTGTGCCCCAAAAAGGAGTATCCAATATACATGCACTCCCGTTACCTGTGATTTGAATAAAACTGTAGGTCAAGTAAGTTGATAAGTTTCGTGGCACTATTTTGATAGTCAAAGATTACGCGAGATCTCGGTTCAGGGTAAACCACTAGTTACTATTATTTGAATTTTGTTTGTTTAATTATGCCTATACTACTACTATAGTTACTTTATAAAAGTTAGAATGCTGAACATAAATTCTTTCTAGGTCATAACTCATAAACATAAATATTGGTGATTTTTTACAAGTCATACATTCTATATTATATCTTATTACAATTATTGTTATTCATTCATTGCATTCATCCAATTTTCAGATGTCTAAGATCCATATTTGTTTGTAAAAAACTTAATTCAAACATGGCACATGGGTCTGTAGACCCATGTGACCCATAATGAAATATAATATACGAGTAGAATGTATGACTTGTAAAAAATTACCGATAATTATGCTTATGAGTTATGACATAAGAAAGAATTTATGTTCAGCATTTTTTCTAAGGTTCTCCTTATCCCAGTTTTCCAGAAGTACCATTTACTTTGATGTTATGTAGGAGCGCATTCAAAGCGGAATTTCTATAGAGTTAGTATAATAATGATGCAAGAGTCTTAGGTTTCCGAGCGAAAGACTTAGGCAAGGTATATTACGGTTACAAAAGTAATCCGCTATTATTTAATGATGATTATAATGGGTTGGCTTTTTTAGATCATAATGTTTTTTACCATTTTGCGACATTGTTCACTTATCCGTCTGGCCGTCTGTCACAGCAGATTATCTTAGCAACTACTGAAGCTGTTGGCTTGAAATTTAGAATAATTATAAACAATACCTAATTATCAATTTTCATTTAGATAGCAAAAGTGGCCAAAATAGTGGGAGTCAAAATTACGAAAAAAGGATTAATAAGTTATCTAGGGAATAACATGTATAACATGTATATACATGTATAATGTATAAATCTTACACATTCCAAAAGTTTTTTTTTAAGTTTTATAGTTTTGGAGCATTTATTTAAAATGACTATTAAGGCGTATATCTTATACTAACATTATAAAAAAGAAAGATTTGTATTATGTTTGGAACAAAAATTCCAAAACTACTGGTCCGATTTCAATAATTATATCACCATTAAAATGCTACGTTATCCCAGAGTAACATAAGAATAAGAATAACTTTTATTTGCCAGAACTTAAAAATCAGTTGTATGTAAGTGCTAAGTTTTTAAATAATAAACATACGATTTGTTGAGGGTAGATTTGCATTACGTACGAAAACATTAGGTACCTCCTGCGCTAGTTGTAAACTGTGTTACGGCAAGGTAAGATCCTCGTCCCATACAAATAAGGGTCAGATTGTTAATGCGATTGCGGTCCGATAGTAGGGTGTTTCACTTTTGTATGGATTTTTTTTTTCTTTTTCTGCTGACCTTGATTGATTTCCGAGTCTCTGTGATATAAAAGATACTTTAGTAAAATTTTAATAAGATTGGACAACGTTTAGAGGTCGCACACTTTGATAACTTAGATAAAAATACATAAAAACTAAGAAGAACTTCCTCTTCTTGTCTCCATGATCAATTTTAATTACCTGTGGCAAATCAAAGAATACTTGTGAAACCAGTCAGTTTATTACACTATGAGGGTGGAAATGAAAAAGTTTGATAAAAGTGGTCAATCTGTGCGACCTCTAAATGTTGTCCGATTACCTCCAAATTTTGCATACATATCTTATAGATAAGGTAGACCAAGAAATCAGTCAAAGTGAATAAAAAATCAAAACTTTGGAAAAATGAAACACCCTATCCGATAGGCTATACTATATATATATATATACTTTTTACAACTCTGTGCAGAAGGAAAGATTGGTAAGCTAGTACTTCATATTAATATATACTGTGTCACACTCTCGATTCTAACGATTCTAATGATACATAATTGTGTCAAAATCTGTTAAGTCGTTTACCCTACACGATGCGCCAAATGACCCTGCTTTGCAGTCGATAATCTACTTTCAGAATTTCATTGCAAATGCGGCGTAGGACCCATTAAATAGTAAGATGACCGAGTAAAAGTAAAATTTTTGCATATACGTATAATATTAGTGTAGGTAGGTACATAACCAAAGTTGAATCTTATTTGGTACAAAGTTTTTCGTCGCCGTTTCAAACAAACAAGACATTACTTAGTACTGAAGTTCATATTAAATTATTTAGGGCCAGGTTTGGTATTACACAAAAATATAAAGTTTGCTGGAAATTTTAATAAAGCCTTCGTAAATTCTGTTTAAAACTTCTCTCATCAAGTAAAATATCAATTTCAAGTCCAATAGGGCCCCTGGTGCAGCGGTTAGTAAGTCTAATACTGGTCATAAGCTCGTGGGTTTGTAGTCACTATCGTCTCTTGAATCCCGTATTAAATCAAGTGAAAAGATTATTTTCTCAAAAAATCTTTAATATTTGTTATGTTTATTTTGCTTAGGTTTTATTTTGTTACGTTGTTTACATTTAAATAAATAAATATATATTGCTGGACATTTAACAGATCACTATCTAGCCTTAAACCCTTAAACTAAGCAGATCTTGTGCTATGGGAACCAGATAACTAATAGAATACTTATTTAGGTATTTTTTTTTGTAAATACATACTTATAGAGAAACAATCAGACCCGGAACAAATATCTGTAGATCATACAAACATTTGTTCCGTGGCGGGAATCGAACCCGCTACTTCCTGCGTCTCAGCTGGCTATTCGCCCACTGCACCATGAAGGTCGTTATTTTATATGCATATACATTATTTAATTGCTTCCCAAGATACTTAACGAAATATCTATAACCTCATCTAAAACCAAACTGAGTTAATAAACACAAGCTTAAAAAATATTATCACTAGCAAAATTTCCCGTGAAACTTTATACCACGTCTAATTATCCCTGTGTTCAGTAAAGCAGGGTAACTTTACCCCAGTGTTGCCCACTGTTCTAACTTTACCCCTCCTCCCCCCTGCTAACGAAGTGAGGCAAGTTCGCTATTACCTGCGGTGACGTCTTCAGTATCAGATATGAAGTGAAAATGTTACATGTTTATGATGGAAAACTTGGTCTGGTATGGAAATACTAGATTTTCCCTCACATGAGGCTTGTGGTGTGTGCTACCAGTGATGACTTATGGCACAGAAACGTGGTCCTATGAGCCAAATAGGAAGGCTCAAGAGAGATCCGTAGACAAACCAAGGTCACATATTGTAGATGCGTGGAAGTCTCATACGGGTGCGTTTCACCCGCTCGTTTCTTCCACGCATCTGCAAGATGTGGAATGACCATGCTCCGGAGGTTTTCCCGGTGGGCTTCAACATGAACGCCTTCAAGAGAGTTGTAAATAAGGCATTAAGTTTTAGGCAAAGCGACTGCAGTACTTCGAGTGCTGCAGGAGTTAATAGGCGACGGTGACCACTTAACATCAGGAGGCTCGTCAGTTTGTGTGTTATAATACTAGCTGATCAATCCGCAGCTTCATACGCGTACTTTTTCAATAAAAATATTACCCTCCTTCTGCGCAGTTGAGTAAAAAGTACCCTATGTCACCGGAGTAGTTTTGGAGCCAATTCAATGCAAACAATCAAACAAACAATCAAATCTTTCCTCTTTATAATATTAGTATAGATAAAAATAAAAAAAGATATAGCCATGGGGATTAGCAAGCTGATGTGGTAGTGGGCGGGGCACATAGTACAGATAACTAAAGGCCGTTGGGGCAGGAAGGTTCTGGAGTGTAGTTTAATAATATTATTTCAGTATAGTTACCTATGTCGCATCAAGTTACCTGCTGTCATTACTTCGAACGGTGTATCCTCTGAGGCCTAAAATTACAGAGCTCCTCTCAATAACATGGTCTTGTACACTCCGACCACGATAAGTTTACTTATCGCTTGAATAAATGAATGAATGAACGCATGTATGGATGGATGAATGAACAAATAATTATTATGATAATGAGGGTACCCTATGAGTACTTGTTACTTGTTTTTATTTTAGTATTATTTTTATTATTAACTTTATTATTAGTTATGTTTTACTCGACATCTTAGGTAGGTAGGTACAATTGGCTGGGCAGGCAACTTGTAATTATTCTTTTACTAATAAATGTGGTTGTTATCTTTTTTAACTTTTGACTGACGTCCGTGACGCCAATGCAGGTTTAATGGCTGTAAACCAGCGCTGAGCAATAAGTTCATTGTTCAGCATAATGCTGAGCCATTCCCCTTTTTCGGCACAGGGCTCATAGTGACTGGGTACGTATTTTTAGTATTATTTATTATGTTTTGTTTAAGTAACGTGTTTTTAATTATCTGTATTTTATTGTCTTTATTTAATTGTCTGTCTTTTGTTATCCACTGTATGTAGTTTCTGTGTGTTTGTTACTTGTGTCGAAATAAATGTCTATATCTATCTATCTATCTATAATTCGGAAATTAATAATCGAATGGTCGAATGGAATCGAGTAGTGAATGCAAAATCTTACGTACCTATGTCGTATAGAAGACACCGCTATACATTAGTAGCACTGTTACAGTTTCTATTGAAATATTCCACTTGTTAGAAACTCTAGCAAAAACAGCTCTGACAAACTGATACAACCACTAACGACCTAAAATATCTGAAATTCACAATTCCTGTATCCAAACAATGTTGTCGCATTCTATTCTACTCAAAGAGAAATAAAACATTTAAAAACTACTATTCGGGGTGTTTGGAACAATCAAAACACACCTGAGCGTATAAAAATAACGAACAAATGTTTGTATGAAATAAATTCACTCGGGACACACCACAGAGTGAATGGAAATATTCAACCGTCCACTCGTTCATGCATGCTTGATAATGATAAAGTAGGTATGTGATAAATGGTGGCATACACCAATTATTTTTATGCATGATTGAAATATATGTAATGCCGGACATTCCACCCAGTGCTATCCAGCCCCAAACTAAGCAAAGTATGTACTAAAGAAACCAGAATAAAATAAATAAATAAATTAATTAATAAATATTGCTAGACATTTCACACAGCGCTATCTAGCCCCAAACTAAGCAGAGTTTGTACTATGCGAACCAGATAACTGATAGAATACTTATATACATTTTTTTTGTAAATACATACTTATAATATATAGAGAAACAACCAGACCCGGAACAAATATCTGTAGATCATGCAAACATTTGTTCCGCAGCGGGGATCGAACCCACTACCTCCTGCGTCTCAGCCGGCTATTCGCCTACTGAACCACGGAGGTTGTCAAATAATAAAATAAATAAACAATAGTTGTAAAATAATACTTAATATTTATATTTTTTGTAAACACTTGCTTTTAATATACATACAAAGAAACACCCAGAGACGAAAATAATATCTGTAGATCATGCATTGAACCCGTAACCTCCTACGTCGCAGTCAGCTATTCACCCACTACGCCACGGGCATCGTGACAAAAGTGTAATCAAATAATACTAACAGCTATACTAATTATCACTACAGGTAGGTTGTACTTTAAACTGATACGAGTATTAGTTAACAACTAAAATAATTGCTATTTTAAATAGTTATTTTGATTTTGTGTAGTTCTATATTATTTTAGCTCCACCACCTGGCTGTTACCTACAGAGAAACTGCCTAGTCAACCTTGGCCTATGTGAAAGACCACAGACTGCGCACGGACATCGGCCGCTCCAGGTGTAGCCTTTGTAAAAAGGGTAAGATACAAATAATATATAAATAATGCTGGAAACTTCACACAGCGCGATCTGGCCCTAAACTAAAGAAAGCTTGTGCTATGTGAACCAGATAACTGATATCACACTAATATTATAAATGCGAAAGTTTGGCTGTGTGTTTATTCATTTGTTTGTTTGTTACTCAATCACGTCGTAACAAACAAATAAATAAACAAACAATTTTTCGCAATTATAATACAATCACCCGAAGGTGATAGTGTGATAGTATACAGAAAAACACTCAGACCCAGAACAAATATCCTGCAGATCATGCAAACATTGTTCCGCGGCGGGAATGAAACCGCAATCTCCTGCGTCTCAAACGATTCCACACGTCCTTACACGTGCATTGTATCCTGCCACCTGCCTGATTGGTGATCTTGGACTGCCAGAGTAGGGGCTCCAAGAGGAATAGTAAGTATCGCCACAAATATAGAAGAAAAATGATATTTTAGTGTAATCTGTGTTTCTATTTTTCTGATAATCATAAAGGCTGTAAATTGATTCATCACCGTCAGCATCATCAGCCCACACTAACCCACTGCTGGACATAGGCCACTCCTAATACGTGCCACTGAGCCTGTTCTTCGGCTCTTCTCATCCAATTTCTGTCCGCCACTGTTCTCAAGTCATCGCTCCACCTAGCTGTAAATTGAGTACTGGGTAATTATACCAATTTATCAAAAATAATGTAATTTACTTACGATATATTAAGCAAATAATTACCTACAAGTATGTACATAATAAACGGAAGAACTAGTTAAATTATCTTTATTAAAAATCCTAACATTATTTTGGCATGAAAGAATAGTAAGGAATTTCACGTCCATAAGATTAGTAAGGATATTCAAGCGCTTGACCACTACCTCACCTGATGGTAAGATGGAACACGCTTGCCTAGAAATAACCTGTTCACTCTAGACTTGAAGACTTCTAGATTATACTGGTCAGTCCATGGTATTAATCCAGTGAATATATGGCGGAGACTAAGACCCACAGTCTCGAACACCGCCGTAAAGTTGCAAGCCTATTGATCTTTTACAGGATACATTTTTGGGGAAAGTGCCCCAGAACTATACGATCTTATCCCGCCATCTTCCTTTCATGGACAAGCAGGCGCACGGTTCAGTACCATCCGTACCTAGTTGCTAAACCACTCATTCGCACACACCGTTTTGGTTCTATGTTCTTGATGTGTACAGCTAAGGTATGGAACCCTTTACCGTTGTCTGCTTTTCCTAAAGAATATAAGCCTACTATAATCATTCAGAAGTTCCGTTGTCTAGTATCCATATCCATCATGAGACCACCTCCATTATACCATATTGTAACCGAAGTTACATATGTATTCCAAATTTCAGTTCAATTGGTTGAGAGGAACGGGTTTAAAATTCAGTTGCAAGATTCCACCCGGACAAACATACATACATTATAAGTTAATAAAAACTTGTAAAAATCGGGGTCTTTTAAGGTAAGAGTAAATAGGTTTCATTGAGATCTTAGTGCTTCATCTTAGACCACATCATTGCTTACCATCAGGTGAAATTGTGGTCAAATGAAGTTGTATCCAGTTAAAAAAAATGATATTTACACAAACATCCATTCACTCGAACATTAATTCACTCGTTCATCCATTTAGTTTCACACGTCCGTTGCATTCATTATGGTTGTAATGAGGAGAGAATATGACAATGAATTCTGGAAATTCAAAAGATATTTTGGAATTTCGTGACCCTCTTTTGTGTTTTGGGTTAATGAGTAAGCCTTTGTTACTGTGGCTACTATTATTTCTTATTGTCCGTCTGTAAATGTATTTTTCACAGTACTGAGAGGCTGTTTCGTTCCAAATACGCGGTCATTAAAAATTATCAGTGTTACTTCATTGCGAGGAATGTATATGATTAAAAAAACATTTTCCAGTGCGTGGTTTTTCGGTGTGTTAGTTTTTCGAGCTACGAGTATGTGCTCTGCCTACTGCTACTACAGCTTGCTAATCCTTTGTGCTATATCGGTGACTTTGGTTCGTCTACGAATCTTCTCATTTCTAATTCGATCACGTAGAGAAACACCAAGTATAGCCATATATGAAAAACACAGTCTGCCTTCCTGTAACAACTTTGTGTAAAACCATGTGAAAGCAATAAATGTATTGAGTATTGATGTAAAAATGTATACACATCTCATTATAAAATACAATAAAAAAACATTGGAGCGACGCTGCGTAGTGCAAAGTGAGACGCATTGCGGAGCGGATCGCACTCACTTTTATGAAGTTTCACGAATTCAATCGAAATATTGTCGGTCATAATAATGAAGCGGTAAACGGTACGTGATCAATCCAGTATTTGTAATAATGATTTTTAAAAACAGTTGAGCCCACAGGGAAGTGTCTTGGGCCCTTCTCTGTTCCTTATTTACACCAAACAGCCTCTGTACACTGAAATTGGAAGGAGCCAAAATGTTTGCCTTTGCAGATAATACTGCCATTGTCTTCCATGGTGACTCCTGGGACGAAGTATGGAAAATCACCCAATAAGGCCTCACCATAGTCTCTAACTGGCTTAAGATAAATTTATTAACACTTAACACTAACAAAACCAAATTTGTGCCTTACAGTATCTCTAATCGAACATCACCTAATTCTGACATCAACATTAAGCTTCACAATAATCACATAGAGTCAAACTTACCATCATGCACCTGCCCCACCATCGATAAGGTCAAAAGCATCAAATAATTAGGCGTCATTATCGATGAACATCTAACGTGGAAAAATCAAATTGCAGCAATACATTGTAGGCTCAGGAAATTACTTGACATATTCATACCATACCTATTTCTACCGCCAAGCAGCATTGCTGTGTTTCGGTTTGAAGGATATGGTTGCCGGTGAAATTACAGGCACATGAGGCTTTACACCTGTATGCCTCAAGTTGATTGGACGCAGGGAAGTGCATCGTAGGGCACATTTCTAAGGAGGGTGACCTACGAGGCAAACTTTGTTATAGGCGATGGTTACCACTTCACATCAGGTGGGTCATAGGCTTGTTCCATCTCCGTAGAATAAAAAAAAAACAAGTAATTAAGATTATGTGCCGCTGAAAAAACACTAAAATTTGTATACCAAGCGCTTTGTTAATCGATTCTCACGTATTGTATTCCGGCATGGGGATCAGCCGTTCAAACCCATCTGCTTCGGTTAGAACGTGCACAGCGATCTGTGCTTAAAGTCGCCTACCACAACCCCTTCAGGTACCCTACAGCAACTCTTTATGTCAAACTTCTTACAGTAAGACAGCTGTTCATTCTATCAACCATACTAAAGTTTCATAAACACGCTTACAAGAACGCAGTTGAACCTGCTACTAATCGACGGCTAGTCTGGAAACCCCGTTTTAGACGCACTAGGTTTGGACAAAGATGTTACGACTACTTAGGGTCATCCTTATACTCAAGGCTCAATGAAAACTTAACTTTCTATATCTCACCAGAACAAAGTGGAGGAAGAGCACTACTGATTGGCTCACTATGAAAAACTATTCCGAAACGGTAAATATTGTATCTATAAACTAGGAAGGTACATGCTTATTTTTACACACACACATACACACACAGTCACACTTATCATGAACTATTCAAACATATAGGTACCTACTTCCTAACCTATCCTAATTAATAAACATAAGTAAGTAAATAATAAATGTATAATAAATGTAAATAATAAATAATGATAAACCTAAACATAAGAATTTGTCTCCCATTACTATCACACAACATAACTTTTCCCTAATTTTGTTCAAAAAACACATTTCGTCGCACTCTCTCCAAACGTATATCTGCATATTTTATGTTTTTAATGTTTACGGCCACAGCGATCGAAAGAGGCTAGCTAACCGCTACACAGGTTTTCCTAGGGTGGTAGCTAGCGAACTCCTTTTCAAATTAAGCTGTTATGTTACGATTATAATGTAATTGTACCTAATTCTAAAATCAATAATTGTAATTAGTAACGTTATACCATGTACTATCATTTGTTAATACGAATAAACTTTTTATACTTATACTTTTATACCATCTAAAGATTATTGCACACGATCTATCGATAGCTCAACTGCTCCAGTTTACTACAAGGTAGAAGTATATAAACACTGGCTTCATTTCCTTGATATTAATTATGAGTTAAAATCCACTGAAGTATAAACATTAATGTATTTAAAAGATAGCCTACGAATTGTTTAATGACGACAAGATACCTATTTAAATTCTCTCTTGACGTAAGTCCCCAATTAACTTTATGATTCATTAAATTTAATAAGTTTGTTTCTACATCATATAATTAAAGCTTCAGATGGTCTTGGATGTTTAATAAGTACCCTTGCAGATAAATTGAAACCTATTTATTAATTGAATATTCTATATGCGTTCGGTAGCAAGTTGCAACACTATCTACGTATATTGTTAGACAAGGGCCGTAAACGATCTATTACAACCGTGATATTTACCTCGAGACCTTTTTTTAAAGTCCTCGCATTTGCTTGCTCGTACACCAATGAGTCACGGGTGTAAATCGCATTTACGGAGCAGTTTGCGAGTTAACAATGATCTTCTTTCAGTGCATAAGCGATAAAAAATGCATAATTGATATAATAAGATAAGATAAGATAACAGTTTATTGTACACCAAATTAAAATACAGAACATAATTTTTACAAATAGATTTAGTACAATGGGCGGTCTTATCGATAAAAGCGATCTCTTCCAGACAACCTTATAATGGTGCCTGTAACAGGACAGACAGGAATTTTGATCATTGTAAACTCGAGAACGGCTCCGTAAATGCGATTTACGGCCCCAGGGCTCAAATAAAATTTTAAATAAAATAAGGCTCATTGCATGCAATGAAATACCAATGACGATACCGCATTTTTAATTAAAAATTAAAGAGACCACATTCTTACTATGCTATGGTTAAATACAATCTCCATGAAAAATCCTTATTTCTTTATATGAAAGAGGCCATAGTCCAGTAGTGAAAAAAAACAATGGATACCGGGAACGCAAAGTTTTTGATTTCCTCGCATTCGTGATGAAAAGTTATGTATAGGTATTATACTCGGGTGTAAGTGATCGAACACTCTCGACTAGCATTCTCGCAGGTGTACAATAGATTGCTTACAGCCCTTTTTTTTGTTTACGTGGAGGAATCCTCATGGATACCGCTCTGAACCCAGGGAGCAGTGTCTTTTCACCGTTTTTTTTTTACAAGTAACCTTAGACTTATGTTAGCATTTGTATGCGGAATGCGGATGCTTGCTAAAGCTGTTAGAAATAGTTCATAGTCACTAAGTGTAGTTTCACTAAAATATCAAAAAAAAAACCCTTATAGATTATTTCAGTTTGTTCAACTTAATCTACAGGAACAATACAGATTTATGTAAGCTGTGGATTTTCTTACAAGATTTTTCGTTATAATTTTTGCTTAACTGAATATATCAAATTAACATCTACATATATATGGAAGTCTCGACAGAGCTTACTTATTTGAACCATTTGGGGTCGAGACCATGGGCCATGAAGTACTGGAGCTCATCGCATTTTCAAAATTATTTCTAGGCGTCTGGTCAAAGTGTGATCCGAGAGCTGGCGCTTATCTGGGTCAACGCATAAACATTGCAACTCAGCGGGGCAATGCAGCTAGTGTCTTGAGGACACTTCCGCCTGGTAGTGATCTGGAGCAGTTGAGCTATCTATAGATCGTTTGCAACGATCTTTAGATGATTCAACTGTTTCTCCTGTATATATAGTCTTGTAAATAAATGTATGATATATCTAATAATATATAAATTTATTAAAAAAAAAACATTTACGTAGATTATAAATTGTATCGTCAACTACACGTAGATAAATAATGAATCTATAGGCTTACATGCATTTAGAACTGCAACTGCTGCGAGAAGTTTCCAGATGGTTTTCATACTGTTTTTTTCTGAAACAAAGAACAGAAAATAAGATTTTTAAAAACGAAGAATTGCTTCGCTTTGTTCGCCCAGATATGGCAGTTTTGGAACTATTCTACTTGCTAGGACCGGACGGTGCGAAACTTTGCTATTAAAATTACGGGTTGTTTTTTTCGCTTAGATTTGTCCCTAGTCTAAAACGACTATAATTCGTTACGATGCTATCGAGTAGTTCAAATTCAAATTGGTTTATTTATTAAAATCACAAGGATCATTTGAAACGTCAATTTTACTGCCTGTTCCTTTGCGACCAAGCCAGGAAAGAGAGGCAATAAACTAACTAATAACTTTAACTAACTTAGGTGAGTAAATCAAGTCAGTCAATCAAAAACAGCCGTACCTACTACCATACCGCAGCCGTCGGTCGCCGTCCAGTACCGTAAGCAATCAAAGTAAAGCGAACGCCAATTTTTCGAAAAAAGTCATCTTCACTGATGAAGCGCATTTCCATTTGAATGGCTTTGTGAATAAACAAAATTGTCGAATTTGGGGTTTAGAAAATCCACAGGTAATCCATGAGAAACAAATGCATCCACAACGAGCAAATGTCTGGTGCGGATTTTGGTCAGACGGTGTGATTGGACCATACTTTTTTTTAAATGAGGCCAGAGTTGCAGAGACTGTGAACGGCATTCGTTACAGGAATATGATAACGGAGTTTTTGTGGCCTCAACTGGATGGTATAGATCTGGACGGTATGTGGTTTCATCGGGACGGCGCCACCTGCCACACCGCTCATGAAACTATCGATTTATTGCAGCAACGATTTCCAGACCGAATCATCACACGAAATTCAGATGTCAACTGGCCACCTAGATCATGCGATTTAACGCAGTGCGATTTCTTTCTTTGGGGTTTTGTGAAATCTCTTGTATATGCGAATATACCAGAAACAATTATTGAGCTCAAGGCAGAGATCCAACGCGTTATCAGTGAGATACAGCCACATCTTTGTCAAAAAGTCATCAAAAATTTCATGAAAAGAGTTATGGCCTGTCATCAGAGCCGTGGGGGCCATTTGCCGGATCTTTTATTCCATACATAATCGGAACATATCTTATTTATAATGCAATATAAATATCACAAATTACTAAAAAAATACGTGTTTTTATGTTTAAACGAAAAAGTGCACTCTTATTGAGACACCATATATTATAATTATGCATTTGATTTTATATTATCTATATTTTTTATAAATTGTAATATATACTTGTTCTAATAATATCGGATTTACGCCGCCGTCCATATTTGTTCACATAGATCCTGTCCATCTAAAGGTTGCCTGGAAGAGATCGCTTTTCGCGATAAGGCTGCTCATTGTACCTATGATTTAAAAGTGTATTTTTTTTGTATGTTTATATTTAATGGTGTGCATAAAGGAATTATCTAATCTAATCTAAAGTTTATTATGCGAGCCAAACCACCGGTTGTCACTAGTACACAGATTTTCCCAGTAATTACCTTTATATAATATGCCCGATCGGGTACAGAATAAGAAGTATTTACCTACAGAGGGGCCTTTGATCGCTCACCGGATATTTAATATTATTTATATCTTACCCATTAAATAAGTAGCCTACTTAGAAGTGAAACTCGGGATCAATGAGCCCGACGAACTTTACAACGACTTATGGTTTTATCCACAATAGGCCTTGGGGCCGCAGTGGTATTAATGCCGCAAAAGCAAATAAAATTAAAAAAATATGTAGTATTTTTCATCAATATCATATTTTTATTGGCCATAGGACGTCCAGTGCTGAACATAGGCTTCCCCTCATAGATTTCCAGAGTGACTGATCTTGTGCAGCCTGTACACCCAACGGCTCCACATTTGTCAGTCATTTTCCATTTTTAATTAATAAATGCGTTTCTTTCTTTTCTTCTTTGACACCAACACAAAGTAAAAGAGTTTCGCTTCTGGGCGCATTTAAATCTATTTTATGAACTCCCCTTTTCTATAAAGGTCCATTGATTTATTTGTTTTTGAAGCTTGTCAAAAGCTTTTATTATAAAAAATATTGATGGAGGTTTCTCTGGAAAATTACAACGGAAACTTCAGTACAATAGTATAAAATCATACAAAATAATTTCGCATTTATGATATAACTCTGATTTAATAAAATATGCACCCTATTAATTCTATCATCCTGATTATAAGTTATTATGTGATTTTGTGTGGTGCGACTTTCTCCGTCTGTCCGTGTGTCATAGCTAATTATAACCCAATTATCTCAGCAACTACTGAAGTTATAGACTTGACAAGAATATTTTATTTTTACTAGGGTCAAAAACAATACCATCTTCACGTATCTCCAATATATGCAAAGCCCCAAAATAGTGGGAATTAATATTAAAAAATAGGGTTACAAGGTCAAGTGTATCATATGATAGAGATTGGTTTGCACATCCCATAACCTTTTTTTTTTATTTGTGGAGTTTTGGAGTTATAATGAAACATGACGAAAAAAATATAATCTAGGAGTTTGCAAGTCTGTCCAGAGAAAACAAAATCTTTCTAGGTAAGCGTGCTCCATGTTCGACCACACCATCACTTACCGTCAGGTGAGAAATAGTCTATCGCTTGACTTTGACAAATAAAAATATAAAAACAAACGCTTGGAAAGTTATAGACGCAAGATGTACATGAAAGCGCACTGGTGTAGACATAGCTTAAATCAGTCACTACGATATGAATCAAGCTCGTCTCGCTGTCGATGCCGGGGTCTGCCACATCTAACATTGTGTCAGGCCCAACCGGGAGTATATATTTTTTTAATTTGTATATTTATTTATTATTGGAACATTGAACTACTATAACTGGATCAGTAGATAAAAGTAGGGCATATGTCTAGTTAAGTCTAAGTCTAGTTGTAGGTGGACCACAATCTTTTAGAAAACCATCATGTTTCAGGAGTGTTTTGTTTCAAGCTTGTAGCAACATTACTTCGATTTGAACCACAAAACTTTTATACATTACTGTTATAATCCTAATGTAAAACGGCCACGCAATAGGGCCTCCACGGCCGATGCACCTGCCTCTGAATCTTTCGTCCAAATGTTCTCTGAAAATTCTCGCTAAGTGGCATGGAGCGCCGTCGTTTTGGAAAATCATGTGCCTAATTGTTAACAGGTCCATATCTTCTAATAGGCCGTTGAGGTTATTTCGCAAGAAATGCAGGTAGGCCTCGCCGTTCAATTGGTCAGGTAGTTCGAACGGACCAATCAGCTGTCCGTTTAAGATACCTGAGCATAAGTTGACACTAAATTGTTCTTGAAAGTTCGATTCGCGTGCTAGGTGTGGATTCTCGATATTCCAGGAATGGTAATTGTTGATGTTGAAAATCCCAAAGCGCTTAAAATTTGACTCATCGGTCCACAAAATAGTTTTGAAAAAATTTTCATCATTAGCTTGACGCCGCAGCATTTCTTGACAAAACGCCACTCTTCTTGGGTAGTCTGCGGGTTTAAACTGCTGGACTTTTTGCATATGGTATGGGTGAAAATCTTCTTGTTGAAGAATTCGGTGTGCCCGTGATTTCGGGATTCCAACTCGGAATTCTATTGTTCTCACACTGACAGAAGGATCTCTTGCTACTTCTTCCAACACTGATTCCACAGTACCTGGGTCATGCATTTGAGATGGACGCCCGGTTCTTCTGCTTGGTATGCGGCCTTCCATGTGAGAGTTATGGACCCTTAAAATCATACAATGATCAGGCCAAGCTTCGGGCTGAGAAGCCCCTCTATTTTGTACTTGCACCCTGTACAATTTGGCAGCTTCAGACGCGTCAAATCACACTCAAAGTCCGTAAAGAAAGCAAAGTTCATCATATAATAATAAATTGAGCGTATAGTACAGAGTGTGTATCGTAAGGTGCAAAGACAGGCAAACGACTGGCCCAGCAGAAAACAATAGATCAACCCTCGCGCCGCAACCCCCTCCACATCAGTTTGTCATGCTCATGGCCCAACTGTGACTCAAATTGTAAATTCCAAGAATGCATTTTGAATACGAGTACAAAAATATAATAAAGCTTCGGTTGCGCGCTGCTCTGCTTTCACCTAGGAGAGTTACAGACATAGCGATAATTCGGTCTCTTATCGGCCTATTGCTATCACAGGTAAAAGATTTACGCCCACGTTTAAAATCCGGATCATGGGTGAGAACACATCACGCAAAATTAATAAAACTTAAATTAAACATCGAAAAAAAAAGCTTTAAAAAGCTTCCCTGTAGTAATTTTTGGTTAGTTAACAAACGAATTAAGCTTAGGAATGATAAATGGCCAAAATCTATTTTCTAATCAGGTTGCAAATTTAAGAATTTTCCACCTCGCCGTCTTTGAAGGCCGATTTTAGCAAAAGTAGCCAATTAAGTACTACTTTTTTATGATTATGAAAGCTGAGAGTCTGGAAAACTCTTAAAACTTATATAAAAACCATGAAATTATTTGTTAAGATTTTTAATTTAAAGTTGAAATTTTGAGTCATAATTCACCGCATGTAATTTTTTGACTTTACACTAACATTTTCATAGTTTTGATCAAAGTCACGTAGCTGATTATTTTATGCATAAAAGAACAACTCATAAAAATTCAGTAGTAAAAAAAAAATCTCAAGAAAGTTTTCTACTTCTTTTTAAAGAGTTTTTTAAGTTGTTCAAGTCAAATATTTTCGAAAATTCGGAAAAAAATTCATAACACGAAAACTATAAAAAATCGCGGAACATACATGGGGGTGATTCGGGTACACCAAGAGGTGTTCTATCTCTGGAATTTCGCTTGACACAATTTTTTGGTACAGCCTGTACAAATGTTTGTTTCTTTTTAATAGTTATCTATAAGTTCATTGTACATATGTATAAGTACATATGTAGTGTAGTTTATTTAAATAATAGGTCTTTACCTATGAAATCTCCGTTCTTCAGCACTGGTCATTTCAAATAGAAAAAAGTTTGGAATGGCGTTGTATTCTAAATTAAAATTAATTTTGTTTTAAAAAAATGACATTCTTTTTACAAACTCTGTCTTTTGTTTATTGATTAGCGTTGTATTTTCATTACATTTGAACATTTTTCGTCATAATGGATATTTTAAAAATTCGTGTAATTATGTAACATGAGTTCCGTTGTGACACCAACGCGACACAAACGGCACGTAACATCAAAAACGTTTACGGATAGAACTGTACAAACAAACGCACAACCCGATATTGGTTTTCCTGGTTACGTTCTGAAAATTTTGACATGAAAAATGAAGCTCGTGGTCGTCCGGAGACTTTGATCAACAATGATGAATTAAAGGCGATTGTGAAAGCTGACGAAACTCAATCTACAGTTGGGCTAGCAGCAGCTTTTGATGTTAGCATCAAAACAATTTTGATCCATTTCCGACAAATAGGCAAGGTAAAAAAACTTGATAGATGGGTGCCCCACGAACTTAACGATGGCCAGCGTAACGTACGCGTCGAGATCTGCCTCGCGCTGCTCAATAGGCAAAGAAATGAAGGAATTTTGAACCGAATTGTTACGTGCGATGAAAAATGGATTCTGTTCGACAATCGAAAGCGCTCAGAAAGTTGGTTAGATCCTGATTCAGCACCAAAGCAATGCCCTAAACCAAAAATGACCCCTAAAAAGGTGATGGGCACTGTTTGATGGTCTAGTGCGGGTGTGATTCACCACAACTTTTTACAAAACGGCATGAGCATTACTGCAGATGTATACTGTGAAGAACTGGAAACAATGATGGAGAAGCTTGCGCATCGGCAACCAGCTTTGGTCAATCGGTCGTCCCCACTGCTCCTTCACGACAACGCGCGACCCCATACTGCACAACAGACAGTCTCCAAGCTGCAAGAGCTGGGGTTGGAAGCTCTCGCTCATCCGCCATACTCACCAGACCTTGCACCTACCGACTAGGTATTACTTTTTCCAAAATTTAGACAACTTTTTAGTGGGTAAAAAATTCAATTCCCGAGAGGCAGTACAAAATGCCTTTGAAGAGTTTATTGCCTCCCGTCCAGCTGATTTTTACAAGAAGGGCATCAATAAACTGCCAATGCGTTGGCAAAGATGCGTCGATTGCATGGGTGATTACTTTGAATAGCAGAAATAAAAAGGTTTAAAAAATAAGTACTTGCACTTATTCCATACAAAACGGCAATTTCATAGGTAAAGACCTAATATTATTTGTATTTATTTAAGTTTATGTTTATACATAATCAATAGGTATATATTATTTTATGGGTTCTGTTTATGTATGTTTTATGTATGCTTAAAGGTTCTTACACCACCGTGTTTCGATTTTTGTTTATCCTGTCTATCCAAGGGTTGTCTGGAAGAGATTGCTTTTAGCGATAAGACCACCCATTGTATCGTTATTTATTGTTTATTTCCTTTGTTACTGTATTTTTGTTTGTTGTGCAATATAGAGTATTTAATTCATTTATTCATTATTTTTAATCATCTTTCTTTCTCCCTTGTGTCTCACTCATCTGTTGTTAATCTATTAAGTGTGTTATACGAAATAAATTATTGCCTATGTCTATGTATATCGCTATGTTTAATATCTCTTTATCTAAAACTCACCTTTTTCAAAAATCAGACTGTTTTTATCAAAATGTTTTCTCTTCCTGTAGATTGGTAGAACCGCAGAGTGATAATAAGCTAGGTAGTGCATAGCTAAAGAAAGTTGATGGTATGAACTACATTCATCATCATCATTCTCAGCTCTTGTCAACCCACTAATGGGCATAGACTTCTGGTATTAGCTTCCTGCATAATGCAATTCAGGGTATATTTAATCAACAACTTAGGGCACTTGTTTTCTTTAAAGACACGATATTCACACTTTTTTTAATGATCTTATGAGATATTAAAAATAAAAAAGTGTGCAAAGCTCTCAATGTCAAAGATTTTTTGTTATTGGATAAATCTTCGTTTGACCATTGCACAATCTCACCTGACGGTAAGTGATCATGTGGTCTAAGGTGAAGTACGAAGATCTAGAAGAAACCTATTTACTCTTACGTTAAAGAGGTCCGGATTGTATTCTTTAGGAAAAACAGACGACGGTAAGGTATTCTATACCTTAGCTGCATACATCAAGAACGTAGAACCAAAACGGAGAGTGCGAATAGGTGGTATATCAATTAGGTACGGACGGTACTGAGCCGTGCGCCTGCTTGTCTTTTGATGGAAGGGAGATGGAATAATCGCATGTCCCATTATTATAACAGCGGGTGAATATAACATCAATCTATCTGTTCGTCCTTTTGATTCTCTTCTAGCTAGCGTCGGTAAACTATGGCCAGTTATTGCTACTCTGCACTGCACAGCACTGTGGCCTGAATACGTCACCGTTTCGATGTTTCCCGGAAATTGATTGTGTTTTCTACTTTCCAAAAAGGAGGTTCTCATTTTGGATGATACTATTCTAAGTCGCGCAGTGTTTTTATTCATTTTAGTTTCAATCATAGTAACATTTGAATAATCTTCTATATAGGCATATAAAAATTAATTGCTGTTCATTAGTCTTGCTAAAACTAAAAAATGGCTAAACCAATTTTGATGTTTTTTTTGTGTGTGTTTGATTGGGTCTCTATATGGTTTAGATTCACAATTAGATCCTGTAGGTGGCGCTGTTGATCTAGAATATTGCGGACGAAGTCGCGTGCATACAACTAGCCTTTTAACAAATATACAAAGCTACATGATATCATTTAGATCTCGCGCGCAGAGGGCCTTGGCGCGGAGTACGAGGCGAGATGCAGTGCGAAGCGGATCGCACTCATCCTGATGAAGGTTCACAAACAAACACGAAACACCGATCAAATGATACGTGATAAATCCCGTATTTATAATATTAATCTCATTTAGAGTAAAAAAGGCATTTAGAGTAAGTAAATATTAATTTTACACACGATCACACTAATATTATAAATACGAAAGTTTGGATGGTAGTTTATTTATTTATTTGTTTGTTCGTTTCTTACTCAATCACGTCGTAACGGCTGAACCAATTTCGATTAAATTTAATATGTACGTAAATTATAATCTGGATTAACACATAGGCTACTTTTAATCTCATAAATCAGTTCCCATGGGGTAAAAATGGGGTGTCGAGTCAAGTTGCAACAGCGAGTTTAGCTTTATTTCTAGGTTACCTACACATTTAGTAGTGAATCAATATTTTCACCAAATACGGGATATTTAATCAATAGCGGGACGAAATAGATAAGTTTTGTTATCCTGGACGTAGCGTGGACGTGGCGCAGGATCGTGATGTTTGGAAGGAATGGGGGGGAGGCCTTTGCCCAGCAGTGAGACACAAATGGAATTATTATTACCATAAACCATTCTCACCAAAAGAAAGACAACAATCATAATATTTTTTTATGAAAACACTAGCCCAATTCCAATTCCATTACTCGAAGGAAAACTCGTGCAAATTTATTCATAGGCTGATCGCTTTCGCAGATAAATTGGAGCTACCGGAGACAGCCAGCTCGCAACAACTCTGCTCGTGACGTGAATGAGACTCATCAAAAATAGTATAGAACTGTAACGAACTTAGCTTGTTCTATTTTTTTATTTTTATCCAATCAACCAGATTGGTGAGGTTTGGCTGTGGACCGTGATGGATGGAGGGGAGATGCGGAAACCTTTGCCCAGCAGTAAGACAACATAGGTTAGTAAAAAAAAAATATTGATAAGAGCTACAATTTTACAAGAAAGTGTCTTAAATAAGTAGATAATGACATTATACAGCCAATTACAAGTATCTCTCGATAGAACTAAATTCTCATAAAAAATCTTACATAGACCAACAGATAATAGTTAAAGATTTTGGTAAGCTATAAATAAATAAAATAAAAATAATAAAAATAAACAAATATTGGTGGACATTTGACACAGCGCTATCTAGCCCGAAACTAAGCAGAGCTTGTACTACACCCAGACACGGAACAAATATCTGTAGATCATGCAAACATTTGTTCCACGGCGGGAATCGAACCCGCTACCTTCTGCGTCTCAGCCGGCTATACGCCCACTGCGCCACGGAGGCAGTCGGCAGTCAACTATAAAGTACAAGATTCATTTTGGTGAATGTGCGCAAGATCTTCACGACCTTATCCCTCCTTCACCCTTCCAACGTACCGAGGAGTTACCACCCATACCTGATCGGCATACCACCTTGCCGTACCAAACGATTTGCTTCAACGTTTCTTGTTAGCACAAGTAGGGAGTGAAACTCGCTTCCGGCGTATGTTTTTCCGAACTAGTATAATCTCGGGGTCTTCAGATCCAGAGTGAAAAGGTTATTTCTAGGCAAGCGTGCTCCATCTTCGATCACACCATCACTTACCATCTGGTCAGGTAGTGGTCAAGCGCTTGGCTATCATCAATAAAAAAAAGCGAGATAAATGTATAGTGAATTAATGAGAGTCAAATAGTTCACATGAATTTTAACAAACTTCAATACAGAACTCCGTCATTTATCGACCGATTTGAAAAGTTCTTATTTTTTTTGAAAGTATGTACAGTAATACCCCAGACTTACGCGATAGGTGGGACCGAGTGATAACCGTGTAAGTCGAATTCGCGTAAGTCGGGCTCCTTTCAAGTCTTTTGTTCAAACAATCGCGTGATCGCGAAAGTTTAAAAATACTATCGGTTTAGTAGTTTGATTTTGCTGTTAACTGAAGAAGGTAATAGTTTTGTTAAAAAATTACTTTTACTATAGAGACATTATAAACGTAAAATATAAAATTTCACCGGCAACCATACCATTCAAACCAAAACTTGGCGGCAGAAATAGGTACGGTGTTAATACTTCCCCGGGCGAGCCCTTTTACTCTAAAACTCTTAGGGTATGCATTGAGCTAGCTGTTGTCTCTATTCTAGATAAGGCTTCTTTTATTAGCATGTTTACTGAAACGTTTTCTGTTTAGGCCCGTTATGATAACGTAACGTGAGCGCGGTAACGTAAAAACGTGCGATACCGATAAAAGAGAAGTTTACGACGGTCCACGGACACCCTTTATCGAAAACTGATACTTTAGCGACGTAAAATATGTCAGGGATGCTGGTCATTAAATAAATACGATTTTGTGATATTGTAAACCAAAGCCGACCTAATAAAGGTTGTTGGGAGCCGTTGGGTGAAGGCCGAATAAGATCGGTGTCTATGGAAATCTATTGGTGCGACCTTGGTGATCTTCAGCAGTGACGTCTTATGGCTGAAATGATCATGATGATGAACTTTGTAAAATATATATTAAAGACAAGGCTTTTTATCAATCTGTATTGCAAATATTATTCGTACATACATATATACCTATAATACTAGTGGTTCGCCCCGAACTGAAATCTAGCGAGTCTCCCATAAAAACAAAAAAATATTATTCGCAATCTTCGACTATTAAAATAGTGCAACGAAATGTATAACCAACTCACTTGACCTACAGTTTAATTCAAATTACAGGTAACGGGAGTTCATTTATTTGGTTTTTTTGGGGTAGAAATTGCAGTTATTCTGGATTTCAGACTTTTGCCTATACTAAATTACAGCATTGTGGGGTCACTGGTGTATCCTGTGAATTTTGACAAAGTTCAGTTAATATTATGGCGAATAACTTAAAAACAACTAAGTTTAAACTAAAATCAAAAATGGGGTCGAAATCTACTCACAAAGACCTTTCATTAAATTTGCCACCTGACCTGATAGATAGTCTCCTTTTGTTTTTTTTTACCCCTCTTGAACCCCAATATCTCATTTAGCTCATTGAGTCACACCAAAATTGTACCATTACTACCTATGTACCAAATTTCACGATGATCGGATAAACGCTTCGAAAGTTATCCTTGGGCAAACAAACATACATACATACAACGCCGATTTGCTCAAGTTGATTTGGAGATCTTGCTTCGCTCGATCAAAAACCGAATGTGACTCTGTCTGTTTGCTTGTTAGGTTTTTAAAAGTTATAGAGTTCCTTGATAAAGGGCTCGGCCGGAGAAGTGCTACTACCGTACCTATTTTGTACCGCCAAGCAGCAATGCTGTGTTTCGGTTTGAAGGGTATGGTTGCCGGTGAAATTACAGGCACATGAGGCTTTGCACTTGTATGCCTCAAGTTGATGAACGCAAGGTAGTGGATCGTAGGGCACGTTCCTAAGGTGCATGACCTACGAGACAATACTTTGTTATAGGCGATGGTTTCCCCTTAACATCAGTGTGTCACAAGTACTTGAAAAACTTTTTTATGATTAAACGATTTGCCCGATTTTGATAAAACTTGGTATAAAGATAGATTATGACCTGGATGGAGGCACAGGCTACTTTTGATTTATCACGCGTGCGAAGCCACGGTTGGAAGCTAGTAATCATTTCTTAATAAGGTTTAACTTGAAGCTTTTCCAGAAATTCCTAAATTAGCTATCGATCCAATTTCTCCAATCTCCATAATTATTACTGGAATATCGGATTATTGCCCTTAATGTCAAGATAATTAATGTTGCTTAAGAAATATGACTATTGATATTAGAATTTCATCTTTGAAGAGGTAACTTAAGAACTATACTAATATTATACAAAATAACTCTGAAAATATTTATGTTTGTCTAGGTTTAGATAAGTCTATGTGTCTTGGAATTTAATTAAACATCAGCATTACCAAATAGAATAGAATAGAATAGAATAATTCTTTATTGTACACCAGGAATACTTAAAAAACAAATTTGCACTTTCTACAATTACTGTTTTTTCTGCATTAGGCAAAGATCGCTATCTAGCATTAAGTTCGCCTGTGTACAGATTATTTTTATTTTATGCAATAAAGAAGTTTCATTTATTTTCTTAATTCTGTAGCTATTGTGTTTAATGTTTTATTATTAATTTTATGTTTTATGTCTAAATCTGTACTGGATGAGCTTGACACTTGGCTAGGAGGGATGACGGGCGTTGGACTAAGGCGATTACAGAGTGGTGGCCAAGGGATGCTCGTAGACCAAGAGGCAGACCACGCGCCCGATGGTCAATTGCCATTGAAAACGTAGCTGGGTGTCAATGGATGAGACTCGCAAGGGACCGGAAAGAATGGCGTAATAATGAGGAGGCCTATACCCAACAGTGGGTGCAGACGGGCTGAGATGATGATGATGATGATGAACTCTGTACTGTAATTGTTATAATGAACGAAGGGGGGGAAAAACGATGAGATTCCGCAATCGGCTTCGCACGCGTGGTTGGTCTAATAAAGTAGCCGGTGTCTCAATCCAAGTCTCAATCTATCTATCAATTTCAGCGAAATCGGTCCAGCCGTTACGACGTGTTTGAGTAATAAATAAATACACAAACATCCAAGCTTTTGAATTTATAATATTAGTGTGATAAACTAGGCCTAGAAGAACCACCTATATGTGAAAACTTTTGTGATTCTAACATTATTTCTTCAAAGATTTTTTAAATGACCATATTGATTTAAAATTTCGTAAAGGCGGAAGCAGGTTGTTCAAACATTTCGTGGCAACATACCTGAAGCTGTCACGAAAAGCAGTCGTAGGCCTGACAGGCCTAACAAGGCCTTTGAATCGCATTATATTATATGGGTATTTAGACCAGTGCTAAAGCATCATGCTGAGCTGAGTACAAATTCATCTCCATACAGAGCTTATAAGTGTTTTTGTTGTTGCGTTTTTTCATTCGTTTTCTGTGTGTTTTTGAATAAAAAAATTCTATCATTCTTTATTTTTCTGAGTAAATTGGTAAGTTGCCCTTACGTTATCAAAATAGCTATTACAAATACAGCCCACGCAACTTTGTATCCTGACTGACAAAATTATCAAGAAACCTGTCATAGGAAACTCTCATCAATGCTAACATATACCACAGTGTAGTTAGTTACAGTAAACCAAGCAAAATAGGTTAGATTTGACTGGAGTCAACGAACAACAGAACTATATCATCATCATCATCATATCAGCCAAATAATGTTGCGCCACTGCGCCTCCGCCATAGATTTCCAGAGCGACCGATCTTGTGCAGCCTGCACCCGACATCTCCCAGCATCCTTTATCGGGGTTTACTTCCTTCTAGTGCGGGGCCATCCTACGATGCGTTTTCCAGTGCGTGGTCTCCACTCGAGAACCTTTATCAGTTACCAGTCAGTTATAGACGGTACTCTAATCTCGAAGTTGTTGACGAGGACAAATAGAACAATCAGTCAATTTAGGCAGGTCCAACTTCGATAAAGGTCAGTCGACGAATCCAACTCGGCTGGGCAGCGTTCGGGCTTCGTGACGTCTTTTCATCCAAAATACCTTAGTGTCTTTGATCAGTGTGTGTTACCGTATGGTACAGAAACGTGGTCTTTCAGAACCATATGATATATTGAAATATGGTCCTGTCGAAATATTGGTCCAGGATTAACAAGTGTTTCTGAATGTAATTCTTTATCATAAAGTGAAACTTTTCTTAAGTGTATCTGTACATCACTCTTAAACTAACAAACAATATAAAAAACAAATAGCAAGAAATGCGGAAATACAAGGCGGTCTTATTGGTAAAAGCTCCAGGCAACCTTTGGGTGGACTGAATTTCAGAAGAACGTTATAGGATGGTAGCTTTTAATAAAATAATTGAATATTGAATAAACAGTGTACCTACAAGATTAATTTGGTGAATATGCGCAAGATCTTCGTGACCTTATCCCTCCTTCCCACTCCCACCACCGGACAAGCAGACGTACCGAGAAGTACTACCCATACCTGGTCTGCATATCACCTTGCCGTAGCCAAACGGTTTGCTTCAACTTTTCTTATCCGCAGGAGTAAGGAGTGGAACTCACTTCCAGCGTATTTTTTTGCGGACCAGTATAATCTTGGAGTCTTCAAGTCCAGAGTGAACAGATTCTTTTTAGGCAAGCGTACTCCATCTTCGATCACACCATCACGTGCCATCGGGTGAGGTAGTGGTTAAGCGCTTGACTATCATCAATAAAAAAAACAATTAAAGGACCGTATAATAAAAGAAAAAATGAGAGAAAAAATCTGTTCACTCTGTGTTATCCTCCTCCAACGGATTTCTGTTCTGTGTATATCTTCACCCATATCAAAAATATGACAACTGACAAACCAACAAATTGGGTCGAAAATAATAAAGTGACAACGTTTATTTATCAGCTCTAGAAACTTTATTTTCCTTTTTTGACAATATTTATAAATACCGCGGGCTACGTTCATCATCAGATCAGCAATAGGTCTTCGCTTATTAGGTTTTTATGTGTTTCATTTACAAATATTAATAGTCCATCTGTCTGTCTGTTTGTCTGTCTCTCCGACCTATTACAGCCCAATAATTTGGTATTGTGATACTTTTTAGTGACGCCAAGTAAGTTAAAAAATAAAAACTTGTGCAATTCCCCACATGGGTTTTTAAACAACTTCATACATACAAAAATACGAAAAGACTTTTACCCGACATATTATTATATACGATAACGAAATAATTAGTTTTTATTTTTATAATTATATTTTATTGCAGATGTAGGGAAGCGATCGGCTGGACTTAAGAGGAAATTGGACTATATTGTAACACCATGGACGCCATGGAAGACGGAGGACGACGTCGGGGTCGGCCGAGAAAGCGTTGGCGGGACGATTTCGACACCTTCCAAAGAGGATGGCGAGAGATACTGACTGATAGGGATGCTTGGAGGGACTTGGGTGAGACCTTCGCCCAGCAGTGGGATGAGATAGGTTAGAGAAAAAAAAATATTAGCTAGAAACCATTATCATCATGACAGCCAAAGGACGTCCACTGCGAAACATAGGTCTCCTCCATAGATTTCCAGAGCGACCAATCTTGTGCGGCATACACCCAACGGCTCCCAACAACCTTTAATAGGTCATCTTTTCATCTAGGGTCATCTTTCTACCTGGAAAGCCATCCTACGCTGCTTTCCAGTGCGTGGTCTCCATTTAAGAATCTTTCTTCCCCAACAGCCGTCAGTTCTTCGAGCAATGTGCCCTTTCCACTGCCACATCAGCTTGCTTATCCTTTGTGCTATATCGGTGACCTTGCTTCGTCTACGAATCTCCGACTAAACATGAGAAACACCAAGTCCATAGCACGCTGAGTAACCTTGAGAATTCTTATGAGGCCCATAGCGAGAGACCTGTCACACTAGTCATCACTGGTTTGTTAGAAATATCAAAAATTAATTCGAATTATATTTTTAAATCTACCACTCCTACATTTCTGCAGAATTATCGTGGGCGGACTTTATACGTGTGTAACAGGAAATATATCAAAAACCTACATGCCTTAACAACATTGAGATAATCCCTCGAGGTCCTAGGCGTGGGCTTGGGAATTAAGTTTGGAACAAGGTTTAGTAGGAAGTTAGTTTAGTAACTAAACTTCAGTGTACAACGTGATTTCAACTAACAACTTTAGAAACAGTAATTTTACTAAGAAGTATAAAATTATATAACTTCACATTTTGTAACATTTGTCTGAATGTAAGTGATAAAATGTTATACAAGGACTCCCAGAAAATGTATACACATAATGGTATGTTATCACCAGCGGAACAATTCTCGACATTTACGAAATGATCTACGACTTTTACAAATTCGATGATTTTCATTGAAAAATCATTTGGTAAGAATCAGCTGATTTTGGTTAAAACTCTGTTTATCAGCTGTTTTAAGTCAAATACCAAGTCAAACACTTCGTTTGTATAAGGTAAGTTATATGGAAGGCGCAAAGTCTAAAAAACAGCAGATTTAAAGTCAAACTAAAAGTTCAAGATTATCCTGAAAAATAATGTTTAGTATAAATATAAATAATATATATGGCTGGACATTTCACATAGTGCTATCTAGCCCAAAATTAAGCAGAGCTTGTACTATGGAAACCAGATAACTAATAAAATACTTATAACCTTCTGTCTGTAAATATATACTTATAATATATAAAAAACATCCAGACCAGGAACAAATATCTGTAGATCACGGAAACATTTGTTCCGCGGGGGGAATCGAACTCTCTACCTCTTGCGTCTCAGCCGGTATTGCACTAAAGATTCGAGATCCGCGCCCGCTCACTAGATGGCGCTCTCTTCCAACTCGCACGCACAACAGTGCAATGATAATTGTTAAATAAAATTAGTTTTAATAGTTTTTACCAGTCTCTAAGTACTTTTAAAGTGTTAACGAGTGTTCAAGAAGAATAAACAAGTATTATAAATAGTCAGGGGGTTTCATTCCGACCAGGAAATCCCAAAGACAAGTCCTTCGAGCCGGATTGCGAACAAATAGAATTTATTAAAGACTAGCTGTTGCTCGCGACTTCGTACGCGTTACACTCCTAAATGTGTATGTAAACTAGATATAAAGACAACTCGCTTTTGAAACTTGACTTGACACCCCATTTTTATCCCATGGAAACTGATTTATGAGATAAAAAGTAGCCCATGTGGTAATCCAGATTATAATCTACGTATACAACAAATTTCATCGATATTGGTTCAGCCGTTACGACGTGATTGAGTAACAAACAAACAAATAAATAAACAAATATTGAAACTTTCACATTTATAATATTAGTGTGGTTATTTTTTTATGAATAGTTGTTAAATTTCATGATCTGAATCACCTCTTTCAGGCTTGAAATACTAGTTCCGGCAGACCCCGTACAACGTTACTACGTGTATAAACTGCAGTGCGGGAGCACCATTATAGCTAAATCATTATTATACAGGGATGAAAGCTACACCAAGAGATATTATTCATAAAGGAAATTTGAGTTCCGCTCTGTAACAAGAAATGATTAAGCCAAATTAAGCCTTCGTTTCTATGAAAGCGGCGGGCATAAAATAACTTTAGACAAGGTGGAAAGCTGAGATAGCATACATGGTAGCTTCAAGAACAGTTACAGTAAGAAATCGTTTTAAGGTAATTAATCCATTATGTTGAATTAGTCCTTTCTGGAACTTATAACAGTAGATAGATTGATTGATAAAGTTTTATTGTGCGCCACACAATTAAAAAAATTTAATATTTAAAACAAAGTCGGGTTTGTTCGAAAACTTATAACTCGAAAACAACTGGACCGATTTTGATGATCTTTGATTTGTTGGATTTGTCTCCGCCCCAAATAGCAGAATAACTCCGTACGACGACCTCCGTAGCGCAGTGGGCGAATAGCCGGCTCTGACGCAGGAGGTAGCGGGTTCGATTCCCGCTGCGGAACAAATGTTTGCATGATCTACAGATATTTGTTCTAGGTCTGGATGTTTATCTATATATTATAAGAATGTATTTACAAAAAAAAGTATATACGTATTCTATCATTTATCTGGTTCCCACAGTACAAGCTCTGCTTAGTTTGAGGCTAGATAGCGCTGTATGAAATGACAAAAAAAAACTATTCAAATATCGTAAAAAATCACGCAAAAAGAAATTATGAAGAAAATTCATTTTCTCATACATAATGATGGCAGGTTGTTAATTCTACCGGGATGACCTATATTGGCAGCCCGCGTCATATGCATGTCAATGCGGTAAGAAGTTCCGCGGGTCAGCTAGTACAATATAAAAACTAATATCAAGACACGCGGAAATACAGGTGGCGGTCTTATCGCTAAAAGCGATCTCTTCCAGACAACCTTCGGATGAATTGGATTTCAGGAGAACTTAGTTTAATCGTTTATTTTTTAGTTATTATCTTTTGTACCTGTATCTATTTTTGTGTATTTCCAAAACTGTGGTGAAAATGTAAAAGAGATGATAGAATTAATCATATTTACAAACAATTGAATTCTCTTTATGGAACCAAAGTATCTAGTATCCATAGTAATCCAAGGGATCTAAGTTCCATCTTAACTTTTCACCCTTTATAACTAAAACAATCCGTTGGCGTTAAATTGTTCAAACCATATTACCGGCCGGCATATGACAGTCGACACTTCGCAGAAAAGCAGACCTTTAGTTTCTTTAAAATTATGTTTGGTTTGTTTTTCAGGAAAACTTTGGAGGGTTTTTTTATAATTACTGACGTTATTTTTAAAGAAACACTTTAGTGCCTTTTGTCATTTGACAATGAACGAATGACTTCTAGCAGAAAATGCTCAAAAAATCCCAAAAAATAAAAATAAATCGGCATACATACACGGGTTATTTTCAAATACCATGCTACCTAACACCCAGGGATATTTGAATTAAATTTATTTGACGTCACTGTTCAGATCATCCTGTAAAATAACCTGTGTGTTACATATTTTATGTCTCTGAAAACCTGAAAACCGTAAATAATTCTGCCTAGAACGAGTACCAGTGTTCGCGGTAATGGCCGCACGCACCTTAGCACGTCAAAACTCTCCAATTGGTCGTGGCCAACGTCAACTTAATGATTAATATAAAATGCGTTTATTTTGTCACTAATAAAATAATCTCATAATTATTAATATAAATACGAGATTATCACGTACCGTTTTATCGGAGTTTCGACCGACAAAACGATAAATTAGTACGTGATAAATCCCGTATTTATAACAATAATTGAAATCAATCACGAAAGTCTTCTGGTTTTCATTTATGCTTTTTTTTCATTCCTTTTTTTGCTATTGTAAAGAAATGCATGTATTTTCGTTAAATTCTTCTACAATAGAGGCGACAATTGCAAACACTTTGTCGCCAAAGCCGTATTCTTAATAGCCATGATTCATGGCACCCTTATCCACCGTCCAATAATAATTTCCCTAAGGATGCCATTATTCCGACTTAGTACCTCCTTTGTTTTAAACTTCGATGCAAAAGAGGATGTTAAAGTTTAACTATGTCTGTCTGTGTGACTGTATATTTTATGTATTTGGGCATCGTAGTTACCAAACGGTTGGACTGATTCGGACGCGAGTTTTTTAAATGAAAGCTAGGTTCACGACATCTAACGACATCGACGAACTCTATGTTGATGTCCTGGTGAACCAGGACTTTAACATAGAGTTTGTCGATAAGTAATAAGTACAAAAATACGCAAAAGCTTACGAACAAAGACTTCATCAAAGGCCAACATCATTTTAATCACTAGGAACTGAAAATAAACCAACATTTCGTGCAGAATGTCACGAGCTAAATTTGCTTGAAAACGAAGATTGGAACACGACAATCGCTGAAGCAATTATTTCTGCATCTACAAGTCAGATACGCACAATTTGCTATAATCATCTCTACATGCTTCCAATCTAATCCACGTGACCTGTGGAACAATTTGTTTTTAAAAAGGTCTTTATTAAACATAAATGTTATAAACGTATTACAGTATTACGTATTACCTGTGGAACAAATACATAACATGTCAGAAGACATTTTACATCGAATCGTGTCAGTTCAAAAAATCCTGATCTTGAGGCCAATGAGGAGATGCATAACCAGGCTTTGCTCTTGATCGAAGATATGTGTTACCCCATGTGCGGCAGTTTTTTAGTCAGGTTAGGATTGCCAGCACCAGATCGCGGAGTGAATGACGCATTTAATAGAGAGTTGGAACGTGAACATGAATATGATCGATATGAATTAGACCAATCAGATCAAACGCCTACCCTTGTTGAACCCAAAACAGAAGGAAGTCTATGATACATTAATGAATGCAATTGACGATGGAAATGGTGGCTTATTTTTACTGGATGCCCCTGTTGGAACAGGAAAGACATTCCTGATGTCATTGATTTTGGCCACTATTCGTGCGCGATCCGAAATTATAAATTAAGTTCAGCTAATCTGTAACACGACATTCATTGACTGTTAGGCGGTACGAAGTTCGTCTCTAGTCAGCTAGTTTATGTATAAATATAAGTTGTTTTATCTCCAATGATATAAAACACGTGTTTTAGATTAATAAATATTTGAGAAACTACACTGGATATAGTTATGAATTTTCACGGAAATTTGAGAGACAGTTATCAGCTAACTACATCATTACGCTTTTTGGTTGTCGGTGTGCGCGCGCATCGTAAAAATATACTTTCATTTTTTTCCAAACGCGCCAAAAGAAGTTTAACTTCAAAATTAATGCTTGGAAACTGGGGTGGTTTTTAGGTATATGTGATTAAAATCAGGTCAGCAAATCCGACGATTATTAGCATTATCAAGTCAATGTACATACAGGGTGTTTGGTAATATACTGACGATATTCAAATGACGGTTTCTCAAAACATGAAAAACTACTTCTTGGACAAAAAAGTACTAGTTATATTATCAAATTTTAAAGAAAAACAACTAAATTTAGGTGATTAATTTGATATAAAACTTACTGCCTGCTCTTGCAATCGACATCCAAAAATAAAGGCCGATTGAATGATATCTCTTTCGGAAATGGCTGCGGGTTTTGGTTTAGAAAGGGACAACAAGAGTTATCTCGAGACGTCACCAATACAGTATCTGTGGTTAGATGGCAAGCATTATGCAATAGCACAACATAAGTTTATTAAAGTGTTTGTTGTGACATACAAAATAAATTTCACATTTCTATGATAAACATTTCACAAATTCATTTATTATGCTCATCAAAATAACCCCTTTCATTTTTGTACGTATATTATCAAACACCCTATATACATCAATTTACGAATTAAGTCCATTTCCAACGCGTACGAGCTAATAAATTGAATTAAAGTCTTTTTCATTCTACTCATTTAATTTAGTTTAATCCGACTACTGAAAGCGGGTTATTTGTATTCAGTCTCTAAGCTTAATAAGTAACTTAGTTAGAGATAGTACTCAACCGTGGAGCTAGCGTATTCAAGAGTAGAGTTCCTTGTGAAAGGGCTCGTCCGGAGAAGCACTACCACCATACCTATTTCTGCCGCTAAACAGCATTGCTGTGTTTCAGTTTAAAGGTATGGTTTCCGGTAAAATTACAGGCACATGAGGTTTTACAACTATATGTCTTAAGTTGATGGACACAGAGTTATGCATCGTAGGGCACGTTTTTAAGGTGCATGACCTACGTGGCAATTCTTGCTATAGGCGATGGTAACCACTTAACATCAAATAGATATATAGATATAATCTTTATTGCACACCATATAAAATACAGTAACAAAGGAAATAAACAATAAATAACGGTAAAATAGGCGGTCTTATCGCTAACCAATCAGGTGGGCTATTATGATTGTTTCATCTCCAGGTAGTATAAAAAAGTATATTTAAAATATACCTTTTCTATATGTTATGATAATAATAATAATAATTATAACATACTTATACTTTTTTAATTAAAATATTTTGATTTTACATTAATTGAATAACAATATTGGTAATACTGTATCATCATCTCAGCCCTTCTGCACCCATTGTTGGGTACAGGCCTCCTCTGTATTACGCCATTCTTTCCGGTCCTTTGCGAGTCTAATCCATTGCCACCCAGCTACGCTTACAATGTCATTCGACCATCGGGCGGGTGGTCTGCCTCTTGGTCTATGAGCATCCCTTGGCAACCACTCTGTAATCGCCTTCGTCAAATACCTTACGACGACCTTCGTGGGCGAATAGCCGGCTGCAACGCAGGAGGTAGCGAGTTTGATTCCCTCAGCGGAACAAATGTTTGCATGATATACAGATATTTGTCTGGTTATTTTTCTATATATTAAAAGTATGAATTTACAAAAAAAAAAAGTATATAAGTATTCAAACAGTTATCTGGTTCCCATAGCAAGCTCTGCTTAGTTTGGCGTTATGTGATATGTTCAGCAATATTTGTACTAAAACCGGGATTTGTGAGTTTTTGAGTATCCCGATATTTTGACGCAGTTGCATGCGCCATGATCACGGGTAAACTGAAGTCTTTGCGAGTGGGTAGTTATTGGCAGATATAACGATCTACCCTCATTCTAAGTACCTTGCTAGGAATGAATTCACTAATACTATCACTACCACCTGTTTCATTCTCGATCATAACTCTATCCCGACACACAACACTCATAGTATCAGGACGCGTAATTGACACTTCACTTTTTCGGTTCTTACACATTCTCACCACAGGATTCCAGGCTCCAGATAGTTGAAAAATATCTTCACGATCGAAATTCTTGTGTTAAGTACAAACAGTGTTCATAACCATGATAATTTTAAAAGTTATGTCGAGCAATATTTATTTATATTTTATATGTATATTATTCGTTATATAGATTAAAGTGCCCGAATGTTGACAGATGTTATAATTGGGTATAGTGTTGCACCCCTCATCATCATCTTTTTACTTTCGGTGAGTTACAATGACACAATAAATGCCATAAACTATAACATGTTGTAAGCTTAGAAATGTATCGATTATGGCACCCATTAGGGCCTTTTATTGCTATGGAGTATCCACTTTACATGCAGTCCACATGGCACACATTTATCGAGTACTTTGTCACAAGATCTTATCGATGAAATATGAATGTAGAATATTTTTTGTGTTATTAATGGGGGAAACAGGCTTACGGTCCACCTTATGGTAAGCGGTCACCGTCGCCTATTGACACCAGCAACACCCGGGGTATTGTCGATGCGTTCCCTACCCTGTACAAACCTCTTAACATTTCTGTTAAAGCGTACCATGTCGAATATCCATCAAAACCGATCTACATTATACGATGACCTCCGGGGCGCATTGAACGAATAGCCGACTAAAGCGCAAGTGGTTGTATGTTGCCTGACTGATGTATGTATGACTTTTGGAGTTAAGCTTCTTTGCACGACTTGGGGAGTAAGCTGGTGAATGCGTGACGACTGTGTTACGAAAAGTGTGATCAGGCGAGGCGAATGGAAGTTGAGAGGTAGATATAAAAGAAGTTTTATTTCAGTCGTGTTTGATACATGCCCAGAACTTTAACAATCACGTAACAGATTGTAAGCCCATCGTTGCTTATGAATACTAACCTTACGAACCTAACTTACTAACACAAAATAACACATGCACCGATCAGCCAACCCCCCCCCTCCCCCCCCCCCTCCCCCCCTTATTACAAGTGAGATTTTCCTAAATTTGTATTCATAGGGTAAATTGAGTTAGACTTAAAAAAAAAACACATACTGCTTCATTATTTCAAGATTGCTTCTCTCGTCAACTACATTTACAACAAAAAAATTACGTAATATTAGCCGAGACCCCCCCTCTCTCCCCCACGTGAGATTAAACGATATTCGGCTAGACAATCAATATCAAAAATTTAAAAGAAAATAAAGCTAAGAGAATAACATAAAATATGAAAGCTAAAAAGATACCACAAACTGATTACGATTTTCATCAGCAACATCAAGCAGCATAAAATATCAAACCTCAGAGAAAATTAAGCCCTAAGAAAGCTACTGAATCCACCATCGTTTTGCAAAAATATAACCACAAAATATTTAACATTCTTAAGCGTATTCCGCGCACGTTCTGTTCAAAAACAATCTTGATAAACCGCGCCTGGCGTTGATAGTGCCCCTATCATCCCTTTGACAGACGCCTCCAACATCCCCTTTTTATGTATAAATGTATAATATTGTATATTAGGGTATATTTCCTTTATCAAATTTGGCAGGCGTTCAAATTAACTGACAGGTTTATTTATTAGTGAGTTTCTTGTTTCAAGGAGTTTTGTAGCTTTAATAATAGCTTTTTGTTAGCGTGAGTAGAAAGTAGATAGGTAGGTAATACTTTATTACAAGACTAGCTGACCCGCTGAACTTCGTACCGCCTTGACATGGATATGACGTGGGCTGCCAATGTCGCCCTGGAATAATTGTCAATCAGCCATCATTAGCTGCATCTATGTATGAGAAAATGAATTTTCTTCATAATTTCTTTTTGCATGAATTTTTCCGATGTATTAATAGTTGTTCTGCTATTCGGGGCGGAGAGAAATCCAACAAATCAAAATCGGTCCAGCCGTTCTTGAGTTATAAATGGTGTAACTAACCCGACTTTGTTTTATATATAAAGATTTAGATAAAATAAGACAACGAAAGTAGAGCATCGTAAATCTATGACATAATTGGCGGCCTTATTTCCAGAGTAAAGATTATCTTGTTATGAAAGGTAAAAGAAGAAAATATTCTAATTACGAGTACACTTGGCTACTTCAAAAATATCCATTCAAAATATATTCCATATTTCCATATTTCAAAAAAAATGGTAAATAAAATTCAAAATAAATTAAAAACAGACTGGACTTCGAAGCCTCGAATCAAGTATATTTATCATAATGTCAGGCAGAATAATAAACAATAAACTGTCCTGACAGGTGAGAGTACAATTGTAAAAATCAAATAAGATTGTAAACAAGGAACCGGGTATTGTTTTTGAATATAACTAAATTTTTTTTTATAAAAAACAAAAAATATAGTTGAATAATGCACAATTATGATTACAGGTACAATTTATTTCGGTACCTAATTAAATAACATACAAACATGTTAATAATTTTGCTTGGAAAAATACTTATTTCTCTATCCAAAGAGAACATACAACAAATTTCTTTGTTTATTTTTAATATTTTTTATTCTAAGAGATGTACAACAAAGAATTTCCATCTATTGTTTTTTTAATTTTTATTTAATGATTTAAACGTTTCATTCAAGATTCAAACACTATAGTGCCAAGTAATATAAAAAAACTTACCGAAATTCAATCCCAACACTTCACAAAAAACTGCAACATCGCCATCAGCACAAAACTAAAAAGTTTTTAAAACAAAACTACGTTCGGGTTTTTATCCGTCCGTCAGTTCCCGCTCTCTAAGAACCCGACATATCCACCCCCTACCGTGGCTAGAGGGTTACTGAGGGAGGGTTGTGGTTTAGTCGGTTGGGCGCTGCAAATGATAGCAATGTTCGGAGTTTCAAATTTTCGGACTGGGATTGGTTTGTGAGCTTAGCGGGTCCTGGGAAGGGGTTTTGAGACTTGATGTTCTATGCTACAGAATATAGAGTTTAAATTTGAATTTTAATGTTATCTGCAAGGTTGAGGATTGTTGGAATTGATTATCTAGAGATTGTTAAACTGCAATATCAACGTAGTACAACTTCTGTCTACGAAGTACCTCCACTATCTTTGAAAAAAACTGTGATAATACTTACCCATATAAAATTCGATTGTCATGGATAAGTCGCAATAGTTTTTGAACTATAAATGCTATAACGGTCATATAAAACGTCATGTGAGGTGTCATTATGATAGGACTTTGAATAAAGATTTAAACACAAATTTTGAATTTATCGTTTTTTTTTGAGTCAAATGTTTTTTATGACGTTAAATGATCCTGTTTCTGCTAAAGAATAAACGACTCTAAATACATGACAAATTGAGGTACTTATGAGTACCCTATAATATCTGTTACTATAAAAAAATACTCAAAACCCCTTTAATTAACACTCTATTTGTGTTATCTCTACAATTTTTGTTTAACAACGATCGAACCAATCTCGGCCAACTAAGGTCACAGGCATAGCTCTGAGGATTAGCAAGCTGAGGTGGTAGTTGTTGGGGCACATAGTTTGAAGAACTGTCAGCCATTGGGACAGAAAGGTTCTCGAGTGCAGATCACGCACTGGAAAGCGCGGCTTAGGATGGCCCTCCATGGCCCTCCATGACATTTGGAAAAACCACTTGATAAAGGTAGCTGGGAGCCGTTGGTTGCAGGCCGCATAAGATCGGTCGGTTTGGAAATCTATGGGGGAGGCCTATGTTCAGCAGTTGAGGTTCTATGTTGATATGATGATGTCATGAAACCAACCACTCTAAAAAGAAAAAAACTTACTGACTTCTCGGATAAACTAGAATTTGCTAGAACATCGCAAAATCTCAACTACCTACTATTTAATATAATGACGTAATTCAAATCGCGTCGCTTATCACTGCAACCACTGCTTTACACCACGTGACCAATCGCGTTTTGCGGGCTAGGCTATTGAGTTATGAATTTAGGGGACAATTTATAACCACTTTTTGATTTATATTCAGAAATTATTGAAACCTTCAATAAGGGCATCTCAAGCCGGAAATTAAATTTCAAGATGCAGATTATTGGGTTTTAATCTTCCAAAGAGTTGGTTTTTGGGAAACAATGTAAGAAAATTTTTACCGAGATTTTAAAGATAAACCTGGCAATAGACAGTAGTTATTACTTTATAACAAAACAATTGTAATAAAACAAGCAATGTTTTCATCATCATCATCAACCTATAACAGTCCACTGCTGGACGTAGGTCTCTTCCTGGGTGCGCCATTGAGCCCGATCCTCAGCTCTTCTCATCCAATCCTAGCCAGCCACAGAGCGCAAATCGTCACTCCATCTAACCGGAGAGCGTCCTATACTTCGTTTGCCTAGACGTGGTCCCCACTCCAGAACACGTTTACCCCAACGGTTATCGGTTCTGCGGCAGATATGACCAGCCCACTGCCATTTCAGCTTGCTGACCCTCTGAGCTATGTCGATCATCTTGGTTCTTTGTCGGATAACCTCGTTTCGGATTCTATCCTTCAGAGAAATTCCGAACATAGCCCTTTCCATAGCTCGCTGAGTGACTGTCAATTTGTGAACCAGTCCCACCGTAAGTGACCACCCGAATTTTTGTACGTTTTTAAAATTACCGACATTCAATAACCCTTGATTTTTTTTATACTACCTGGAGATGAAACAAGTATATGACCCCCAAAATATATACAATTTAAGGCTGAGATCCTTTCACCATAAAGGAAAAGTGCTGATATGCGGACCGGCTGACCTGATCTTCATCACACCGAGCTAAGAACCACGCCAGTTAAACTAGCTTTTTATATAAAAAAACCCGAGACCAAATCAGTCCATCCATGCCACAGGCAGCCACACAGACTTATAACACCCCTCGTATTGCATAGGGGACTATGCAAGCATCTCTGCTATAATATATATCAACCTAGTTCAAGTCTTCAAGTCGCGAGTGAATAGGTTTCTTTTGGGAAAGTATGTACCATCTGCTTCATGATTGCAGATCTCATTGATACCTACCATTTGTTCCAAGGCACTGCTAGCCTAGAACGTTCAGCTTCCGAGATACGGCTATTTGAAGTTTGACGCTGTCATCAAAAATGCAGATCTGATTGATACCTACCATTTGTCCCAAGACACTGCTAGCTTAGAACGTCTAATTTCCGAGATACGGGTGTTAATATGTTTTTAAGCGTTCAGTAATTTTTGTTCCGATGATGTTCCCCCATATTTGTAACCTTACTATGCTCACTGAATAATGTGGCCATAGCAGATCACCGACTTTCAATCTTTTAGGGTTATAGGAGATTTGGAAGTTTGTAAATGATTAGCGACTTTTGGCGTTGACTGTACGTACATACTTTGTTAATTCAACTTTTATCAAAACATCACTACATAATGTCATCGTTCATCGAATATTTTTCAAAGTTATTGATCATCTCAGAACAAATTTAAACTAAGATCCGAATATATGATTTAATCAGTAACTCTTATTTGTAGAACATTTAGGTTTATTATAGTTTGTAAGAAAGTTTGATGAATGCTAATGTAAATTTGTACGAACTATAAGGGAAGTCAATTTAAGTTAGGTGGTAAGATAGTAATGAATCCATGAATTACTAATCAGATGTCTCGTTTCGAGTTTTCTTTGTGTTATTCTCATTATATTTAATCAGGCGAAGATTTCGGGATGAGCTAAACTCCTACCTCAAGGATCGGCCCTTACTTGCGAACAACAGAGACGAGTAGAAAGGGGGAATGGAGGCCTTTGCCCTGCAGTGGGACACAACAGGCTTATAATAATAATAATATTTAATCAGTAGCTGACTCGCCCGAGCTTCGCACGGATTTTTATCAAAATATAAATATAACAAGTAACTTTTCACAAAAAGATGTTATATCTTTTTGTGTTTGACTTTAAAAAACAGCATGAAAAAGTTGGTGTATTCTCAAAATCCCCACCGCTACGTCCCCACAGAGGGGTAGAGGCCTTATAACTGGACAATTACACAAACGTACTTATTAAATTATATGACAACAAATTGCCTGTATTACAGCATGTACCCAAATAAACTGGAAGTGATCGCTTTTAGCGATGAGACTGCCCATTGTACTAACCTTTATTCTTGTATATTTCTATGAGGTTGTAATTTTGTTCAGGTCATTTGACGTAATAGTATTCTGGACATATTTAGACACAAGTCATCATGAAAACGTCCGTAACCAGGGAACCAGACAACTAATACATAGTACATAGGAGAGTGATGGCACAATTTTGGTGTGACTCAATGAGCTAAAAATATTGGGGGGTTGTTCAGATATTGGGGTTCAAGAGGTGTAAAAAAAAATGAAAATGAGGCTATTAGATCAAATGGGACGTCAAATGAAAGGTCTTCATTAGTACATTTGAACCCCGTTTTTATTTTTAGTTTAATTTTTGTAGTTTTTGAGTTATTGACCATAATAAAAACAAAACTTTGACAAAATTCACAGGGTACACCAGTGATCCCACAATGCTGAAATTTGGTATTCGTCGTATATAGGCAAAAGTCTGAAATCCAGAATAACTGCCATTTGTACCCCAAAAAATATAACCATTATACAAGAACCCCCGTTACATGTAATTTCAATGAAACTGTAGGTCAAGTAGGTTGGTTATTCATTTCGTGGCACCAATTTATCAGTCAAAATGTACAGCCGGCATGCACAAAGATCACTAAACGTATTTAGCGACGAAACATGTTTAAATTTGAAGTATTTGTAAGATTTGACAACTCCTTAAATCATATTTAGCCACTAAATACGTTTCGGCATCGTTGTGCAAGTCGCCCTAAGAATAATATTTATTTTGGGAGATTCGCGAGATCTCAGTTCGGGGCGAACCACTAGTATATCGAGTAACGACCAGACTTATTACGCGCTAAAAGAGTATGTTTATGTATCTATTATTAAACGGGATAATATTAGGTAGTTCATTAAGCCAGTTCTCATTACAATAGTAAATTACATTCTCGCGGTATAAGCTTGTTGTGACATGACCGGCGTTCGACCATAGATTATTATCCCACCCTAATAGAGTTGGCCAAAGTAAACACTATAGAGTTGAGACCATCAATCAACAATCTCGTTAAATTTGTTTTTGTGTGGCCTCAACATGTGAGTTGAGGATGAGTTTTTTCTACTCGTGTGCCTTAATTACAATGATTTGAGTTGTGTTTTTAATTTTAATTCGGGTATCTTATTAAATCATGACTTTTATATCAAACAAAATAGATTAATCTCGTCCGCACGCCCACGTAATATCAATATAAGTGTTCAATCTAAATAATGATATGTAGAAATATAAAATGCTCCTATATTGGAATAAGATGACGAGAAAAATTATATTCTGTTCTGTTCTTTTATGCCTACAATTTATTCTATTATATTCTATTCTTCTTATTTTTTGGCGTATCGTTGAATAGGTCCTTTAAAACACCACAAGGACTAACATGTGCTTAGCCAGATTTGTTATTCGTTGTAATTAGTGTATAGTAAGTTTGTTTTCCTGAGAAGTTCTATCGTTTTATAAGTCTACAAATCTTATTATTATAGCGCATGGGTGCCGCATAGACACAAACTTCGTTTGGTTTAGTGGTAATTAATATTTAGATAGAAGCCTGCACACCATAAAACAATTAAAATGAGATAATGTAAATCTATGAATACAATAAGTGGTCTTATCACTAAGTAGCGATCGCTAACAGACATTCTTATTATTTATGCTTATACTAGCTGTTGCCCGCGTCTTCGTACGGGTTACACTACTAAATATGTAGGTAACCTAAAAATAAAGCTAAAATCACTGTTGCAACTTGACTTGACCCCCCATTTTTGTCTCATGGGACCTGATTTACGGGATTAGCCTATGTGGTAATCCAGGTTATAATCTACTTACTAAATTTCATCAAAATAAATTCAGCCGTTACGACGTGATTGAGTAACAAACAAACAAACATACAAACTTTCGCATTTATAATATTAGTGTGATTAGTAACGTACGTGTGATTGTGATAGTAGTAGTGAGTAGTACTCATAACCGGTCAAAACCGCTCAATAATCCCCTTCCGGCAAACAAAGGGGATTCCATCTGAAGTAAGTTTTGACCGACGTCTTTAGTCAAAACTAGTTGTCACTGATTTTCAAAGTCAAAATCAGTTTTGACTGTGACACAAATATGTCTAAGGTTTGTAGACTTCAGGATACGGATTCGTAGCAAAAGCTACGAATCGTAGCGAAATGCTACGAGACTGTAAGAGCAACGTTGCCTAATCGTGCTTAGTGGTTAAATGTTTACGAGAGTGGTCAAATCATATAAATGCGTACAATTTAAACATTTTTAGCCGCAAATACGTTTAGAAATTGTTATGCACGCCAGGTTAAGTGGTTTTAATATTGTAAAACAGATAATTAAATTGTTTCGTTGATCTCCCTTCCGATAGATTTCACCCAGACTTCGTATGAAATTATATAAACATAAAGTATCACTCAGGGATAGTGTCGTTTTCTAACAGCGAGTGAAATAGTTTTCAAAACAATTTTAGTATGTTCTGAGATTAAACTCAAAAACAAACCTTACCGCTTTTAAATACAAGTATTATGAAGTAAAAGCCTGCCCCAAAATAACGAAAAAATTACTGACTCCGAACCAAAAAAAAAACAGCAAAAAAGTGCACCAAATTGAATCTCCTGTGACGGGCTCCAGACATAATAAGCTTAAAGCCCTCCCTTTTGCACCCCGGATAATTAATGAGACGGACGATCCCTGATAAACTGTCTAGCGAGGTATGCCTAGGTTTATCTCTATATTGGCAGGTTATGGGCCCCATACACTCCAACGATTTCTTCGCATAAGCCTTGCGTAAGCCTAAAAAGAAAGACGAAACAAAAAACATTTACCTATGACGGAACAACGCTGATCTTCCGTTGGAACCATTTTAAAAAAGAAGAAATATTGGATATCTGCCTGCACAGTACTACAGTTACAAAAATATGAAGCCTAGATTGTTAAATATATTTTCCCACAGAGGCTTGCACAATTCTTGGTAAGGTTTGTACAAAGAAATCGTTACGTGTATATCCTCCATAATAGAAAACTTATTACCGTATTTAATAAGCTTACATTTTCGTTATTCTCCATTTGTTTCACTTATTACTAAAAACCTTGTGAAATATCTATGTATTTATTATTAACTAGTTGACTTCGTAACGCCTTGACATGCATATGATGCGGTCTGTCAATGTACGTGTATAATTGTCAATCGGCCATCATTAGCTGCATGAGAAAATGAATTTTCGTCATAGTTTTTTTTTGTGAATTTTTCCAATATTTTATTAGTTGTTCTGCTATTCGGAGCGGAGGCAAATCCAACAAATTAAAGATCATCAAAATCGGTCCAGCCGATCTTGAGTTATAAATGGTGTAACTAACCCGACTTTATTTTATACATATGTACCTATATAATAATACTACCTATAGATTAATATGTTTCTTGAACAAGTATAATAATTCAATAAGTATATATATAAATATAAATTGTTATGAGTGGAAATTGTTTAGGTTCATTCATTTATGTCATTTTTATTTTTATGTAAGTAAATATTAGTACGTAGTAGGTACACCATTACACCCCAAGTAATGCCCAAACAGTCCATTCCATCCAAAAATTGTCTGAAAGAGATAGCTATTTAGCGATAAGACTGCCAATTGTATCACGTAGATTCACGTTGTTCTTTTTAATTGTATTGTTTTATATTGTTTGTAAGATCTGCAGATATTTGTTCCGGGTCTGGGAGTTTTTCTATAAGTAAAATAAGTACTTATGTTGTATATCAGTTATCTGGTTCTTATAATACAAGCTTGACTTAGTTTGGGGCTAGATAACATTGCGTGAAATGTCCAGCAGTATTTATTTATTTGTATTTTATTTAAATAATTTTTTCAACCTGTGTCATCCCTCTGATGGGCAAAGGTCGTCACTGTATTCCAGGACTTTCGCTCGCCTGCCAAATCTCACCAATCTATCTTGGAGGCATCGAGATAACTGCTAAAACCTTAACTTGAGTCACGATTCATACTTGAGTTTAGTTCTACCGTACTAGAAGGCCAGGTTAAAAGAACATTAGTATAATTTTAATCTGACCTTTCTCCAAGTCCCCAACTTATTCAAAATAGTCATAATAATATAGGTCTTATCTATTAAACAAAGCACTAAAGGCGTAAACACACTGAATACATATACGGTGGCCGCATAAAGCGGTGTTCTCGTATGATGCGAGTTAGCTAAATATTTGATTTGCCAGAGATGAGCTTCAACTCTGAGCTCGAATTAGGAGCGTCTGGTTGCATTAGATTATAAGGATGGTGCACATAGAGGGAAATTAATTGTGATAAAATATGTATGGGTTGAGCTTTGAGGGATCCTAGCTTATATACTTAAGGTGTGATGTTAAGATCCATTTATCCAACCTTTGACAAATTACAATATTCTTAGATAAGTATTTAAAATAATAATAATATATAAAATCTCGTGTCACGGTTTTTGTGGTCGCACTCCTCCGAAACGGGTAGACAGATTTTGATGAATTTGTTTTTGTATACATATTTGGTAGGTATACGAATAGGTCTTAAGTAATTTTACTCTTCTATCTCCACTTCCTTTAATCGCAATTTTAGTATTTTTGCATGAACAATATTCATATAATTTAACCGTCTTTCATTGACGTGAATTCATTTACATGAAGTAACGCGTCACTTTGACAAGAGTGTTTCATATAGTTTTTTATCCCGAAGTTCCCACGGTAACGGGAAATTTTAAGCATGCGAAGCTTCGGGCGGGTCAGCTAGTAATAAAATAAAAATAATTAATGTATAAAGTACCTATATACTATGATAGATTTGTAAAACTACAAACGATGGAAACGAAAAAAATACAAACCGTGTATTCTAACCTGTGGATAACGTCGTGGAGTACAGTATCAATAGCTCACACATGATATACTATGTACTAACACAGACTGTATCTTACATATATATTGTAGTTGTTTGATATTCATTAATAAATAAAATAAAGACTAAAACCATGCTTAAAAATAATAACTAAAAATTTTACGAAAACATGGTCTGCTTTCTTGTTACTATAACACTTCCAGGGTTCATATGTGAAACTAGATAATCAAAAAGACCTGTACCTGTCATAACTTTTTGTAACACCATGTGAAAGCAATAAATGTATTGAGTATTGAGTTGATAGATAGCTTTTTTGCACTAGCTGGCTCACCCCGGCTTTGCACGGCCTTTTAGCAAAATAAAATATAGCATTCAGGGATAATGTAACTTTTTATTAGTGAAATAATTTGCAGAATCGGCGAAGTAACTCACAAACTTTAACTTAACTTAATATTAGGATATCGAATAAATGAATGAATGAAATAACTTTATTGTACACCTTATAAACAAAACAAAATCACACTAAATTAAAAAAACGAACAGTTAATAGTACAATGGGCGGTCGTATGCAACCTGCTTACTTGTGTACGACATTAATTTAAAACAGATCCGGCATCGTACTCGTATTAACTCATTTTAGATTTGGGTTTAAAACAGGTAGCTTAACTAAAAAGCGTGACTCTGAATATATCAGAACTGTTTTTCACGTAATTGAATTAGTCTTATTAATATATTTATTTAAAGGAAATAAAAGGATTTTAGATATTTATTTTTTTGGCCCACCTGATCTTAAGCAGCCTATAACAAAGCATTGCCTTGTAAGTCATGCGCCTTAGAAACGTGACTTACTATGCACTGCCCGTGTCCATCAACTTGAGAAACACTCGTGTAAAGCCTCATGTGCCTGTTGTTTCACCGGCACACAAAGTTTTCGAAGCGAATAACAGCAATCCGATAGATAAATATAATAATAAATATTGCTGAACATGCGTTTTTACTTCAATATATTTTACACCGTGTATTCTCATCCTTAAAATAAGCAGTTGGGACTAAATTAAATATGGTTACAACAATTACGACAGTGTTCAACAATCATGACCACGGCCAATGTTAGTATAACAGCTTCGCTAACACACTAATAAGCCCTGTTTGTACAATGAGTCCTCAACGTATTTGGCGACTATGTTTAAATTTGACGTATTTGTATCATTCAACAACTCCTTTAATCATTATTATTATAAATACGAGATTTATCACGTACCGTTTTATCGGTGCTACGATCGACAAATATTTAGCTACTAAATACGTGTAGGCATCGTTACGCAAGTCTCCTGGAGGAGGAATTTTATAGCAATTAATCGCAAAAAGACCGCGATACAGTCGCGATGTTGTCGCTGGTCGTATACCTTCGCCCAAATAACCACAATTCTGCATCGATACTATCATGATACAGCATCGATACAGTCGCGATGCAGCATCGATACAGTCGTGCTCTGTAGTAGTCTACCTGTCACTTACGTCCATTACAGCTACTTCACTCTTCCTATACCGATGTCACGCCAAACAGTCGCATGCTAGTAACTATGCGAAATCAATACAGTCACGCCTTTGCATCAGTGCATCAACACATTTTTTTTTAGCTTTTTATTCGACTTGTAGTTGAAACAAGCATATGCCCCACCTGGTGTTAAGTGATAACCATCACCAATAGCAATGTATTGACTCATAGGTCACGCACCCTAGAAAGGCACCCTGCGATGCACTGCATCCATCAAATTGAGGCATACATAGGTGTAAAACCTCACGAAACTTATGTTTATCCGTTATCAAAAAAAATGTGTATTTGGTTATAGAATAATGTAGGTGTATTTTGATTTTGCGCTAGGACTGCGCATCAATCCTAATCAAAATTGGCTCAAACTTTGTTTTTGCATCTGACTATTTTGTGGAGTTATGCGCAGAACATGTACAGATAACCAATCTCCGCTAAAATCTCGGTGTGGTTAAAAATCTGATGCAAATATTTTCAATCAAAATAACCAAATATTTATTTAAATCGTTCGTGTGTGCTCACCCTAACATCTGAATAAGCAAATGGAACATATTACATTTTCAATCTCCGAGATCGGGATGATAAATTCAAGTTTGATTTGCGTACGTCTAGCTAATTTAAATTGAAATGGATATTAAATCTGCTTTAAAATTATCGGATTTCAGGAAAAGATACACCTTATTTGATACCTAACACTAACTAAACTTAACGCAGCGAAGTGTAGATTTCAATATTCGTCATTATCATAATATCAGCTTTTAGCGATAAGACCGCCCGTTGAACTTACCTTAATTTTAGTATATTTTTATTGTGTTTTTAATTTTGTTGGGGTGCAATAAAGAGTATTGTATTCTATTAGCCATAAGACGTCTAATGCTGAACAAAGGCCTCCCTCCTAGAATTCCATTAAAAGGAAAAAGGAATATTTACGGATATATGAATTCAAATACAAATAACTTTTTAACATAAAATTTAATTCCTAATTAATTCCAAAATCAAATCCCTTGCGCAGAAAGTGGTAAAGATGCATGAAAACACTAGCTGTTGCCCGTGACTAGGAGGCTAAATAGTAGCCTATGTGGTAATCCAGGTTATATTCTACGTACATACCAAATTTCATAAAAATCTGTTAGCCGTTGCGATGTGATTGAGTAACAAACAAACAAACATCCAAACTTTCGCATTTATAATATTAGAGTATGCATTTGTAATATTATTATAGTCTGCATAAGTTATTTTAGATAAAGGATTTATAAAACGTAAGTAAGTATATTCTCTAGTTTGTCTTGAGGCGTGAGAAAATTTGATAGGTACCATTTTCGGCCATTCTCCCGGGTCATCGAAATCTGTTAGTCGTAAAATCTTTATAATTAGATAGACAGAAAAACAGAGTCACTTTAGAATTTATAATAAAAAATAATCTTTCATAAACCTGACAACTAAGCTTTGGTTCTGCCGGTTTCACAGATCCCATAATAAAACGACACGAAAACTCAATTTAACTTCACAGAAAACTTGATAATAAAATTCATGAATTACAAATCTAAGTTAACGCCAACTTGAGACCACTGGAGATGTAGTGGCGAACCTTACTGCTGATTTTTATTTGGAGGGTAGAATCTTGGTTAATGTTTCATCATTATTTCAATAATAGGACGAAGGTAGATAGATCACCATAGATTTCACCACCCATAGATTTTCAGATTGACCGATCGTATGCGGCCTGCACCCATTCGCTCCCAGCAGCAATCTTTATTAGCACGTCTGTGCAATATGTGCATCTAGTGACGGGGCCTCCTATGCTGCTCTTTCAAGTCCACAACGGACGCCAGTTCTTCAAGCTATGTGCCCCGCCCACTTTCACTTCATTTTTGCTACTCAATTAACGCTATGGTAAAAACATTTGAGTTTACAAAGATTAAATAAAAGAAAAAACCCCCAACTTATGCAAAACACATTTCCATTGTATAGTCATTTTTAGATACTGATAATCATTGGATCGGCTTGCCTATTCTTCATCAATATGTTTGATGAAGAATAGGCAAGCCGATCACAGAAATGTGTTCAATATCCATATGTATGTAGCTAAGAGCCACCCAAGTTAAACTAGTTTTCTGTTAAAAAAAACCGCGTGATTATAACGCCTTGCAAAAGAAAATTAAATACGTAAAATTCTTTGAAATTTTAAATTTATTTATTTCCACAAACTTATAACCTCACCATTTCCTCACAATCTAAATCAATCTTATTCTTAAAATATCCATTATTATAATAATCTTCTATTTCTTGTAAACTCCTTCTCTTAGTTTCGGGAACGTACCTCCAAATAAACAAAGAACAAAACGTAGCATTTAGAGAAAAACCCAGAAATGTCCCCCAAAGACCTAAAGAAAGGAACATATAAGGCGATAATTTCAAAGAAACGAAATGCAAAACGCATGTTAAAATAACATATAGGGCTCCACCCATATCTCTATGTTTCACCGGCATAAGTTCAGCAGCTACTGTAAATGCCATATTAGCTACTCCCAGACTGTTTACTACCATATACGCTACCAAAAAATACAAACAAATCAATGAACTACTGGATATAACTCCCACACTTTGTAAATATGATACCAAAGATGCAAAAAACATGCAAACAGCACTTGAAAATCCACTAAAAAGCAAAATAAGCTTGTTATTAAAAATCTTCAGAAGACCCACATTGAACAAACAACCTAAAAATAGGATTATATCTAGAGAAATCATGCCGTAGAATGCAGCATTTTCACTCTTGGTAGCTGTTCTTATCATGTCCATTGCGTAGATCAGAACAACTAATGTACCACTACAGTAAAACAGACTCAAGCAAACAAGTGTTTGAATACTCGGTAAATAGAAATCTTTTCTAGACACTTTCTTGAACACCTTACTCCAAGTCATATCTTTTTTCCTTTGGCATTTTTGAGCGTTAATAATAGCTTGTAATTCTTTCTTCGAATCATCATCGGAACCTCTTAACCATATAAAGGAATCCTCACACTTTTCGAAATCCCCTTTGAAAGCCAACCAGGAAGGCGATTCAGGCCAGATAAAGCTTATAGATACAGCAACCAGCATCGGTGCAGACATGATATACCCAACAGTCCTCCAATGTAAATACCTTCCCATGATACCAACTATAGCCATACCTAAAGTTTGGTTTATCCCGTAGAAGGACATAGAAATGAGCCTGAATTTTGGATCAACCATTTCACTAATAGTGTAAAAACTAACAATGATTATACTATTGGTTCCAAGACCGTGCAAAGCTTCGGCTATGAGGATGGTGGTGGATTTTTCTGCGAGAAATGTGATGACCCAGCCGAGTAGGATGATGAGGCAACATATGATGAAGGCTGGCTTGCGACCCCGCCATTGCATGATGGTCGGCATGAGGACGCTTGGTAGACCAGCTATGCCGTGAGTTGATCCTGTAATAAATTAAAAAATACTAATAATAATAATATAATAATTCTGCAGAGCACCGTGGAGCTCCATTACTCCTTGGAATCGACAGAAACCCCTAACCCTTGTCTTGCCTTAGTTGGCTGGTCAAGGATGGACGCGCAAGAGCGTTCCAATAGTTAAAGTGTTAAAGGCATAAAGTCGAGAGTAGCGTTAAGTGAAGTTGCAGCACACCCCTTAAACCCTTTAACCATCCACACCATCTCGCACTAAAAAGCGAAGCATAGGACGGCGCTTCACTTACTAGTGTGAGTCTCTACTCGAGAACTTTATGTCTCAAAGGGTCCTCAGTTCCTCAAACTATGTACCCCGTCCACTTTCATTCCATGTAAATTTTGTTGCTGAGCCTAATAATAAATAAATAAAAATAAATAAATATTGCTGGATATTTCACACATCGCTATCTAGCCCCAAACTAAGCAGAGCTTGTACTATGGGAACCAGATAACTGATAGAATACTTATGTACTTTTTTTTTGTAAATACATACTTATAATAGATAGAAAAACACCCAGACACGGAACAAATATCTGTAGATCATGCAAATATTTGTTCGCGGCGGGAATCGAACCCGCTACCTTCTGCGTCTCAGCCGGCTATACGCCCACTGCGCCACGAAGGTAGTCAAAATAATGAATAAAATTAAATTAAAACTTGCTAATTCTCTGCGTTATGTCAGTTACTTTGTTTTTTCTACGAATCTTCTTACTTCTGTTTCGGATAATGTGATTAGAGTCTCACCGATCCATGATGCTATATCCAAGTCCACTTGAATTGAGCTCTGGTTTGATTTGAACTGTTCTATTAGCACATTAGGATATCCCACAACACCACCAACGGATATTGCAGCTAGTTGTGGTGACCCTGCTATTATTATCTGAAAATGCCAATAATAAAAATTAAACAAATTATCTTAATAATTACAAACTGAAATCAAAACGCTTTACCTTTCTATATCAGATCATCTAAATCTCTTCATATCATTAAAGCTAAGGTATACAACCATTTCCTTTCTTTGTCTACGCACTGCTAGTTTATCGTTATGTTTATCTCCTTTATTGTAGTTTATATTATATAATATTTGTATATATATTTCGTTTATTAGGTACGTATACGTAGTTTATGAACACAGATACAACGCCGTCGTTTTGTTTTGTCCTGTTTTATTTGTTTTCCATTGTACATACCTTTATTTTTGTGCATTTTTTTGTATTTTTAATTTTATTAGTGTGCAATAAAGAGTATTCTATTCTATTCTAATCTGGAAATACAATAATTTTAAATATAACCTGTATTAGCTTTAGAAATTTAGCTCAAATAAGACCAAGTCAAGTGCGGGGATGATTCGCCCGTTTAGAGTTCCGTACCTATATATGCAAATTCAGCTCGTTTAGATGATACCCAACTTTTACCCTTACCAGTTTGGCCCCTTTGGTAACCAAAAGGTAAATATTTTGATTTTTTTTAAATGCAATAGAGGAACGATACAAATGAAGAAAGAAGACAAGAGGCCTGTAGAAAGCCAACGTGTTTGCCTTACCTAAACGGGGTGACGGATAAAATTGGAAATTTCTTAAAGAGGTTTTCAATTAAGTCGGTCTTCACTCCTCTCTCAAGAATGGCAAGCATTTACGGACTCCAAAGGACGTTTTACCTCTGCAGATGCCAGGTGTTTTAAAGATAGACATAGCCTGTAGCACCATAGCCGCGCGTGTCAGAGTGCATATCGAAGTTGTCAAAAATCGACAGGTAAACAAGTAAGCGATAGTAGAGCATCTGGTAGACTCGGGACCGAATCATTGGATTGAACTTCATGATCCTAAGGTTCCCTCTAGTGAACGCCATTATTATAAGAGAATCGTTCGTGGACCGATAGAAAGCAAGAAATTTCCCAATCGGGAAGATGGCTATAGACTCTCACATAGGTGTGCGCGTCGTGATCGGTCATTTCAGTGCGCAGATACGTTTAGTACGTTAGTGTAGTATGTCGTAATATGAACGAGGACATTTCTAATTCAGAAGACCAAGTGAGGGTAGTTGCTGCAGCTGCCATCACTTCTTGACGGTAGCTCCAAGTACTCCAGTACACCCGTGACTACGACTGTGTATAACAAATAAAACAGGCGATAAATACCCGTTTTAATCAATAATTAATAGCTTCAGTAGTTGCTGAGATTTTTTACGCATACGTACGTACGCGGTGGTGGCCTCGTATTTTGACAATTTATGAATATTAAATTTTGATTCGCTTGCAGTGTTTGCGATCGTGTATGGTTTCAGAGACTTTACCAGAAGCCAACCCAGTGGACGTGGTTCAAAAAATACTTGCGACGAATTTTTTTTTGTGTATAAACTTACTTGTTTGGCGAACGGTGATAAAAAATCCATTTTGTTTCATTCACCACCAAAATTTAACACACAGTACACATCTCAATATAGAATGTATTAATTATATTTACAAAGTGTCTTTAGAAAGGTGTGCCCTCCTGACGTTAAGTGGTTATCGTCACTTATAGACTGCCGCAATTGTGGTAATGTTTTAAACATCAAGCCTTTTTATTACATACTTCTTTTAGGGTTCTAAATCCAAATTGTAAAAATGGAATCCTTGGAATGGTGCGACTTTGTCCGTACGTTCATCTGTCATAGCTGATTATTTCAGCAACTGATAAAGCTATTGGTTTGAAATTATAAATAACTAGTTTTTACCTGCAGCTTCGCCCGCGTTGTTCTGGGATGGAACAACGCATACAGCTCTTTTTTTGAGATTCAAAATGGGTCTCTACTTATAAGACTTCGGAAAGTAGTAGCTGCACGTTTTTTATGTCTTATCATTGCGAGTCTAACTAACTTAAAGTAACAACTACTAACAACTACAAGTTACTAACTTAACTAACAGAAAGCTGGGATCGCTGTGGTAGTATGAAATGTCTTATGTCTCATCAATTTATGAAAATACTAGCTTCCGCCCATGGCTTCGCACGCCTTGTTTGTCAATAAAAAGTAGCCTATGTTTCAATCCAGGGCATAATCCATTCATGTACCAAATTTCAAAATTGGTGTAGCCGTTACGGCATGATTGAGTAACAAACAAACAAATAATCAAACATCCAAACTTTCACGTTTATAATATTCACATTCATTTATTTTGCTTTCATTTTTAGCTTAGATGGTAGGTAGCTTAGAAGTAAGTACATATACATATATATATGTAAGGGAACTATATTATTGTGATGTGCAAAAATAATAGGAAAAAAAGGATTATGTGGTTTTATGAAACCACGGTAAAAGTGAAACTTTGTTTCACATTATAGACATTTAACTAAAAATTTTCGTTGGCACAAATGAGTAATAGTCTATACACAACACGGTCAGCTGATGCGAACTATAGGCGCCGCCATATTGGCCTCGGCTGCTCTGACCAGCGCCTTTCACTTTATCCCTACTCCGCGGCCGACCGTCACGCGACGTGCAACACACAGACGAAAAAGTTTGAGACGATGTAATAAAAGTTTCACTTTAATAAAACGTCTTTTATAGATACTTGGTTTCTGACCAGTTTACCGCTCACATAACTAGGTGGTGTGGCTAAATTAATATATTATAAATCGAATTAGGTACCGCAGAATAGATAAAACACCAGAACAAGTGAAACTGAAGTGATACTGAAGCATCAATATCTACTCAAATTGAGTATATGTTGACGCGAACGCCATTAGTTACTCTGTGACCGTCGTCACGCGTGACTTGTTTTACAGTTTTCAATTTAATTAAGTTATGCCTTCTTGTGTCGTCGCAACGTGCAAAAATTCAGCGGGGCTCAAATAAAACAAAATGGGATCACATTTCATACGTAAGTAGCGCATTTAGATGGTGTGTTATTTGCTTATTGATTAGATTGTTTAGTTTGTAATTGTCGTAAATAATGATCCTCCATTTTGCTGGTGTTACCTAATATCGAGTGTTATTATTTTCCCTAGGAATTGTGAGATTAAAAACTTTTATTAGTTGTAGTTTTAAATTATACTAGTGGTTCGCCTCGCACTGAGATCTCGCAAATCTCCCAAAAAACAGAAAATATAATAGGCGATTTGCGCAACGTAAACGTATTTAGTGGCTAAATATGATTTAAGGGGTTCTCAAATCATACAAATAATATGTTAAATTTTTGTTGTTTAGTCGCTAAATACGTTTAGGGATTGTTTTGCAAACCGGCCTTGATATTTGATTAATAAAATAGTGCCATAGTTACATTAGTTGTATTTTACCAAAGACTCCAAAATAGGTATATAATGACTAAGCTAGCAACATTACGCGGGTGGGGTTGAGGTGGGCGCGGGACGCGGGTTTCGTTTTATGGACACTGCGCACGGCTTGCAATCACCGCTGCATGCCTTTTCTGGTGTTTTATATATTCTAAGTTAGGTACGTACGGTGCTCTCGGCACACTAGTCTCGCTCGCACTAGACTGGTCTTGTTTCGAAAAACTGCCACAACGAGCGATAAGATGCTGTTAATGACATAGATGTCCTTGCGGAGTTTCACTAAAAAATATACCTTCATTACAATTGTTCTACAGGCTTTGTATATGACTAATGAAAACAATGGTGGGAATTATTAATTTAAATTATTTAAAGTAACTAGTGGTTCGCCCCGAACTGAGATCTCGCGAGTCTCCGATTAAAACAAAAAAATATTATTTGTAATCTTTGACTATCAAAATAGTGCCACGAAATGTATAACCAACTCACTTGACCAACAGTTTCATCCAAATTACAGGTAACGAGAGTTCATGTAAATTGGTTATCGTTTTTGGGGTAAAAATTGCAGTTATTCTAGATTTCAGACTTTTGCCTATACTTGTGATACTAAAGCTACACGCATACCAAATTACAGTACTGTGGGGTGACTGGTGTACCCTGTGAATTTTGTCAAAGTTTTGTTTTTATCAAGGCTAATAACTCAGAAACTACATCGACTAAACTAAAAATATAAACGGGATCGAAATGTACTCACAGAGACCTTTTATTAAACGTGTCATTTGACCAGAAAGTCTCATTTTGGCTTTTTTTTACCCCTCTTGAACCCTAATATCTCAACAACCCCGCCACATTTTAGCTCATTGAGTTACACTAAATTTATGCCATCACTACCTACCTAGATACCAAATTTCATGATGATCTTATAAACGCTTCGAATGTTATCCTCGGACAAACAAACATACATACATACAATGCCGATTTGCCCAAGTTGATTTGGAGATCTCGCTTCGCTCGATCATTTAGTAATTTACTGTTTATAAGACTAATGCATGTTGATTAATTACTTGTTTGTTAAGATAACTGACACGTGTCAGAATGATTTTATATTGCATAGTTTTACAATTCAGCTAACAATATTAAATAATTGCTTTTTGGAAACAAATTGTATAGTCATTGCGTTGACTTTTTAATGCAGGGATTCCCAAAGTAGTCGAAATCAACCCCTTGGGGTCGAAATCTGTTTCTCAGGGATCGACATATTATTTTTTTATTTTTACTTTGCGATTTTAATGTTTTTTTTTTTTCAAAAAATTAATACCTACTTAAGTGTTTTTACGTAATTTGTATTAATAGTTATTATTTACACGAGATATTTACTGAATTTTATGTCTATTTATTTTGTTAAACTTTGATGAGAAAATGATTTCAAGTTTACTCACTTAATCCACCACAATGTTTTTAATTTGTAAGTATTTTGTATTAACAGGAAAAAATAGAGAATTAAAAATTGAGAAAAATAGAGTTTTTGAAGTTACTTCGCTATAGGGGTCTGAGGTAACAGTTTATTTTGGAAAAGGGTGTCTTTTACCCAAAATAGTCTGGGAATCCTTCTTCTAATGTATTAAATATTCCTAACAAACAATAGTACATTGTTATACAAAGGTCGGTGCTATTGATCACTTACACACGAGTATAACACAACTTTTCATCATGAACGCGAGAAAATTAAAAAAGTCTATAATACAGTTTGTTGCTGAAAACAAAATTTGCGTTCCCGTTATCCATTGATTATTTTTCACTACTAAACTATGGCCTCTTTTATTTAATAGAAATAAGGATTTGTCATTGAGGTTGTATTTAATTTTAGTAGAATAAGAATGCAATGAGCCTCATTCTACTTTTAAATTTACATACACCCACAAAGGCGTAAATTGCATTTACACATTAGGCATCGAGCCAACAATAACCAACTTTAAGAGGATGAGTGATGAAAAGCCCTTTCTGATGGTAGTCAAGATTATGTCAACAAAAAAAAAACTAACAGCTGTCAGATTGTTTTAATTTTTAAAATTGCCCTCACACATTTCTTCTCCACTTAAACAGATTTAAGACTGGTTCATCCGTTTGGGACGATGCCATAGATAGATAGATACACGGACATAGACGACTTATAACCTCCCTCTTTTTCAGCCAGTGATAAAAAAACAGTGGTTCAATATACGAACAAAACGCTCTCATAAATATCCAAACAATAGCACTTAATTTTTTTAAAACCAACTTTCTCCCAGAGCAATGAATACCAATACTCATGAAGCCCACTAAATTATGAATGGTCTCAATTATCGAAGTTCCAGGTACGATCCAATTACTGCTCTGCCTCTAATTGCACTAACAAAATGGTAATGACGATCGACGACTTATAGGGCGTCACATAATACCAGCGCTACAGTAGCTATATGTTACAGGGGCACACCGCTGAGTGACGACCTATTATGTAGTCTTGTATTAGGTATAAGTATAACTGTTGTATTCATAGAATGTAAAAATAGACACAAAATAAATATTTTTCTATTTCTATTTCTTATAAATAGTTTACCGTTTACCGGTTTTACAGTTTTTACCGTTTTTGACCGTACATTTTTACCGGTTTTTACCGCTTTTTTACACTGTGTTTTCTGGTAGCTTTACCTGCGGTGTGTTTTGTGTAAGGGTTGTATAAGCTTCTGTGGGAAGAGTTTGTTCAAATTTCTAGGCTTGTGCAAAAGATATCGTTGACGTGTGTGGGCACCATAGTTGACAGTTTTCAATAAAAAAGCTGTCAAAATCTATTTGACTAATACGTGTTTTGTTATTTACGACATAAAATGAAAACATTGGGAGGGTTAATGGCTAGTAATGTTGTATAATAGGTTTTATTCAAATTCATTACCATGGATTTTTTTTATTTTCAATCTTTCTTAATATCAAGTCCGAAAATATCAATAAACCAGCCTATATAAAATAGGTTAACAAATCATATTGATTCATCATGTAAGTAGGCACCTGTTAAATTGACTAAGCGGCATCGGCGCAAAGGCGCCACCGATTTGCGTTAAAAATTGTTTATTGGAAATGTATCGATTACTGAATAAATATTCAAGCTACTGGTATTAAACCTACCTCTAAAACCAGTTACTACGATTCCGGATGTGGGTTTTAAATTAATTTCGTACATAACAAAACAGGTTGTACATTTTGAGTTAAAAACATTTCATTTCATTTATTCATTGCAAAAATATTGCAAAAATAGATGCAATTACATAACAACAGATGATAAATAAACATAAAGTTTAGATCCTCCATAATCAGCTAATAAGCAATGTAAATTATAAAACACGATTATTCAATTCAATTATACAACATGTAATTGCTAAGTCTGTCAAAATGATTGCTATATAAACAGTTTATATATATTAATAAGGTTATGTCCATTTTACTAAAGCAATTAGGATGCTGCTCTGGTTTACTTTGCAACTTTGATTGATTATACTAGTGGTTCACCATGAACTGAGATCTCGCGAGTCTTCGATTAAAACAAAAAAATATTATTTGTAATCTTTGACTATCAAAATAATACCATGAAATAATAACCAACTAAATTGACCTACAGCTTCATTCAAATTACATACAGGTAACGGGAGTTCATGTAATGTGGTTATTTTTTTTGGGGTACAAATTGCAGTTATTCTGGATATAAAGAAAGAAAGAAAACATTTTATTCATAAATCCACACAGTCATAAAGAAAAAAAAATAAACACAACAACAATAAAACCGAAACTAAGCACTAACAAACTAATAAATTAAAGAGCTCTGTGTGGGGATGAATTGGTACTCAGCTCAGCATGATGCTTCGGCATGTTAATATGCCGCAGCGCTGGTCTTCCGCTGACTCCAGTTTAGGTTACCTCACGTTCATCTTGATCAAGGGTAGTTTTTATAAGAAAACACAACTATCATTATTAAATACTTACATTAAATACTTATTCACATTAAATACCACAAATCCTATTAAATACATACATAACACAATTAAATACCTACTATTTTTATCCAATAAATCTATCACTACTAACTATCACACTCAAGAACATTTCACTGATATATTTTAGACTACCCATGGAGACACTGGACTCCATGGTTTACTGAATAGAGAGAGAGAGAGCTTCAGCTACTGCCACTACGGTTGATTTAGCTGCGATGAGAGAATATCAGCATTGAGTCTTAATCTAAACAAATTAACTGTGCTAACATTACATAGAGGTGGAGGGATGTTGTTCCAACACTTCGTAGCGCAATAGCTAAAGCTGCCTCGAAAAGCTGCGGTGTTATGTGCAGGCATCACTAGAAGAGACTCTGTAGCTCTGGTACTATATTTATTATAATCGCGGAACCAGGTTAATTTGTGAAACAGATATTCTGGTTTCCAACTCTTGATGACACCAAATAGAAGGATAGCAAAATGGAGATGTCTTCTGGAAGACATCTTGAGAAGTTTTGCTCTATTTATAAAAGGTGTTACATGTGCCCTAGCTGGGATTGAAAAACAAAACCTAGCACAAGCATTCTGTACACGTTGAATTAACTTCTCAGTCCGAGCCAATAATCTAGGACCATAGACTGTATCCACGTAATTAAGCCTGGAAAGGACTAAAGATTCACATAACCGCACACGTAGATCAACATTGAGACATTTACAAATACGGTATAGAACCCTTAACCTATAGAAACAGTTTCGCACGGATTCTGTTATATGTTTCTCATAGCGCAGTTCACTATCAATTAGTAGTCCCAAATTACGAGCTTCATTTGTAAAGTCAATGGATTCTCCCAAGATACTCACACTAGGTGTTTCAAGTTCAATGGCATTGATCTGCTGTCGGGATCCTAGAATTAAGAACTTAGATTTTCCCGGGTTTAGAACTAAGGAATTTTGTGTTGACCATAGGGCAATGCTATCAAGATCTTCATTAATTTTTGCAACAGCTTGAGACGTTTCACTTGGTTTAAATGACAGAAACAGTTGCAGGTCATCTGCGTAGATGTGGTACTGACAGTGGCGAATGTTTGTTATTATATCTGCACAATAGATCACAAATAATAAAGGACCAAGAATAGAGCCCTGTGGAACGCCTCTAGAAACAGTAGAGTTGGCTGAAAAAGCCTTCGTACCGTCTACTTTAGCTGTTTCAACTAGCTGAGAACGATTTGAAAGATAGCTGTCGAACCATTTAACTACCTCGCCGTCTAATCCATAATAAGCTAACTTAGAAAGAAGTAGAGTTACATTTATACAATCAAATGCACGAGAAAAGTCCAGCAAGACCAACAACGTTCCCTTGCCCTTATCTTGGGCCCTGAGAATATTGTCTGTAATATCCAGCGGAGCAGTAGCTGTACTATGACTCTTTCTAAACCCAGACTGAACTTGTGGTAAGATATTGTTGGTCTCAATAAAGTTTGATATTTGATCATGCACCGCTCTTTCCAGTACTTTAGAGAGACAAGGCAGGATGCTGATAGGACGAAGATCTTTGAAAGTACTCGGACTTGATACTTTTGGTATAGGTTTAACCACAGCTGTTTTCCAACAAGAGGGAAACGTTGTAGAGGAGATGGATTTATTTATAATACAAGTAATAGCTTCCAAAGTATAGGGTAGTGTTAGTGTAATCATATCTAAGGTGATATCATCTGTGCCCTTGGCGCTTGATTTAAGTGAGCGTAGAGCTTTTAGGACCCTGTCTTCTGAAACATATGTACACCGCAGAGAGTTATGACAGAACCTATTGTGTTCATAGAATGTTAGTTCTCATATATAATAGATATCAGACTTTTCCTTTATTTGTGTCACTTAAGCTACACGCATACAGGACTGCGTGGGTAAAAAAATGAAAATGAGACTATTAGGTCAAATGGGACGTCAAATGAAAGGTCTTCATTGGTAATTAGACGCCGTTTTATTTTCAGTGAATTTCTTATAGTTTTTGAGTTATTAGCCATGATAAAAACTTAACTTTGACAAAATTCACAGGCTACACCAGTGAACAGTGTGGTCACTGGTGTGCCCTGTGAATTTTGTTTTATTTTTAATTTTTTTTTACCCCAATAACTCAAAAACTACAAAAATTAAACTAAAAATAAAAACAGTGTTGAAATGTACTAATAAAGACCTTTCATTTGACATCCCACTTGACCTAAAAATCTTATTTTCTTTCTTTTTTTTACCCCTCTGGAACCCCAATATTTCAACAACCCCCAACATTTTTAGCTCATTTAGTCACACCAAAATTGTGCCTTCACTACCTACCAAATTCTATATACCAAATTTCACGATGATCGGATCAACGCTTCGAAAGTTATCCTCGGACAAACAAACATACATACATACATACAACGCTGATTTGCCCAAGTTCCCCTCTTCTGTATCTGACGGTACCCTGTAGGTATTGGTCGAGGCTCTTTGCTATCAGTCTATTGACCAACACAATTATCGGAACGATACTCGTTGATTCCACATCCCACATGGCGATAATCTCATGAGCTAAGTCAAGTACTTGCTTAGATTGTCCTTCTATTATATTATCATTATTATTGGAAGACCAGCGCAGGTTCTAACGCCCTGCAGACGCTGAATTGAGACCTTTTTGCGACCAATTTGTGTACCTAGTTTTAAATTTTATGTTGTTTTATATGTAGTGTTGATAAACTGTATTTTTTTTGTAGATACTAAGTATTAAAAATAAAAGTGTTGATTTGATTTAATTTATTATACTAATATTTTGGAGTAGACGAGTAGGCCAGGTCACTTGGTCAGACGTAGTGACGACAAGTGAACTAAGGCATTAACAGACTGAAGGCCGAGAACTGGGCATCGAAATAGGGGACGTCCACCAGCGAAATAGGTCGACGACATCAATAAGACCGTGGGTCATACTGGGACAGGATCGGGAAGAATGGCAGAAACAAAGAGAGGCCTATGCCCAGCAGTGGGTCGACACGGGCTGAGAGTGATGTGATGCGTGAGTGACTAGTATTTTAGTAACCTTTAATAACATTCTTGTTAATCCTATAAATTAATATGTGGATACTGGATAATGCTACCTAACTTTTTGTCTTTTTTTGTATAGTATAAAATATATATAGTATATATAGTATTGCTGTTTATTGTCCCTTATTAAAAACACCTAAACTATAGTAGATTATTGAACGAGGGGGATAAGGCAGTGTCTGGCGTTACGGGCCTACTTTAGCCTCTTTTCAAAAGGTAAGGTGACGAGGCTGCTCGAGTGGAGACTGGAGACCAAGCAATGGAAAGCGCAGCATAAGACGGCCCTCCATTAGATGGAAATACGACCGGTTGTAGGTTGCTGGGAGCCGTTGGGTGCAGTGTATGTAAAGTCTAAATAAAAATATAAATACCAGCCACAATCTTTGAATGCATGCATAAAAATTCTTTGATAAACCTAACAAGCTATTATTATTATTATTAGCCTGTAGAGTCCCACTGCAGGGCAAAGGCCTCCCTTCCTTCCTTCCACGAATCCCAGTTATTGGCTAATTGGGGTCTCTCTTTCTGGTATGCATCCAGTTCATCCCTCCATGTTCGCCTGGGTCTACCACGAGGCCGCCGCCCATGAAGTGGGACTGGACACGACACGTTTGTCGTATGCCAGAGGAACTATGGCCGAAAGCCACTACAGAATGGGTTCTAACAAGGTAGATACAACCAAATAAGTAAAGGGTATGATTGGTGGTCTTATAGCTAAAAAAGTGGTATCTTCCAGACAACCTTTGAATGGAGAGGAGTATTAATCTAATGGAAAATTGCCCGAGGTATAAATAAAGATAGGTGTAAGAATAATCTTTACATTCCCTTGTCAATACATCTATGAAAATATAATGTATATTATGTTCACAAAAATATTAATTTGTTTAAGAAAAATAGCGATAATCATAATTTTAATACTAGAAATAAAGATAAACTCGCTGTTGCCACTTGTAGACTCCATAAAGTTAGTAAATCGTTTAAAGGGTGTACGCTTTTATAACAAACTCCCAAGGGATGTATGTACATAACTTGACAATTAACAAATTTAAAAACGTAATTAAACAAAATCTTCATAAAAGAGCCTACTATAAAATATCGGATTATTTAGATGATAGAGAAGCTTGGGATTGAAATTGCTCCAACTCGTTCAAAATATTATAATTTAGACGTAATTTATTTTATGTATTATGTATTGTAAAACGATCATTAAAAAAACAACCAGCCTTATTTCTTGCCTTTTTTTCCTGGCTTAGTCGCGAAGGAACAGGCAGTAAAATTGACGTTTCAAAGTGATCCTTGTGATTTTAATGAATAAAAATATTTGACTTTGACTTTATAATTTCATCGTAATCGGGTCTGGGTTCTTCTTTTCTTTCTTCTTTTTTTATGGAACATGGAGATGGAACAAAGATTATGGCCCACCTATTGATAAGTAGTAACCATCGCCTATAAGAGGGCTTCGCGAACTGTGCGTCGCAGCATTGTCCCAGGGGCGTCTTGTATAGATGCGACGGAGTCGAGTTGGCGAATTTTGAAACTCAGTTTCTCTGCTTTTCTGAATATCGTGCCATCAACACCGCAGCATTAAAGGTTCTATTACCAATTGCGACTTCGTACTTGTGCGAAACAAAGTTCTGCAGTTGCAGTAATAAAGAACAATTACAGGCCAAAAGTAGACATAGAGAAAGAAGAGCCACGTTTTGAGAAGCTATGCTCACAAATTTCCATTTTTATCCTTTTGTTTCGGTTTTGTTCTTATTTTCTTATAAAAATTATAAATGTCCAAATAGAGTTTTTCAGATAACCGGTTATTAGATTAGTATTAAAACTGGTGGGTTTTTTTGGCCACCTTGAGCCCCCCTCAGGAGGGGCTGGGTTGAGAAACGACGTAAAAAAATTACAAATTCTCACGGGAGTCACAGTACAATTAAGTTTGGGAAGCCCTTGCCTATAAAAAAGTATTGCCACGCACCTTAGAAACGTTCCTTGCGATGCACTGCCCTGCGTCCATCAACCTAAAGCACACAGGGGTAAAGCCTCATGTGCCAGTAATTTCACCGGCAACCATACCCTTCAAACCGAAACACAGCAATGCTGCTTTGTCACTGCATACAAATACGAGATAAACTAGTCCATATAACAACTATTACTACCTTTCTGTCTGATTGTCACTTAACAGATCTCTATTTCCCGTATCTACTGGGAGGCGTTCTAAATCTGTCTGTCTGTCCGCTATTTAGCTCATAGCGACAACTTGTATTGAAATCCATCGGGAATAGAGAACTTAGCCTCGGTTTTATAAGAAACAGTTACCGTTATATTAAGGCCGATTATAGTTCTCAATTTATTATTTCCTTAAAAATATTTTAAACTAGCTGTTGCCCGCGACTTCGTACGCGTTACACTAGTAAATGTGTAGGTAACCTAGAAATAATGCTAAACTTGCTGTTGCAACTTAACTTGACACCCCATTTTTATCCCATGCGACCTGATTTATGGTATGAAATGTGTTAATATATTAAGCCTATATATCTATCTATATATTTAATCTAAATCGGTTGAGCCGTTAGTTTGTTGTCAATAAACAAACAAATAAACAAACATCCAAACTTTTGTATTTATAATATTACTGTGATTAGTGTAAAGTGTGATGCAAAAGTAGCTCTGTTTCTTTGTCTGTCTGTTTGTAACGTTTTCACAATTAAACGGCTGGACCGATTGCGATAAATCCGCAGGAAAATCAGCTATAGTGAACTATAAATCACCCTCCCTTAGCAAAAAAAAAACGGAGTCTACATTCGTTATGCAAGTTTCAGAAAATGTTTAACGTTTTACGATAAATAAGTCGTTATTTACCATTAGCTTCCGCCAGCGGCTTCGCACGCGTGGTTTGTCAACAAAAAGTAGCCTATGTGTTAATCCAGGTTATAAACACATACAAAATTTCGTCGAAATCGGTTCTGCCGTTACGACGTGAACAAACATCCACACATACATCCATACAAACATTCGCGTTTATAATATTAGTCGGATGTGTACTCCTAAGAAGGTTCAAAATCGCTTAGCGTGTTACGGAGATGGCAATGCTTAATCTACACACATCTACAAAACATGTAAGCTTTGTGTATTAAATTAAGCATCATAGTCTGATGTTATGTTCATGACAGCTTACATAATTTAAATGTTCGTACATAAAAAAATCAATATGCATCGTAACACATAGCCCAGAAAATATGCAAGCTGTAGTGGCAGTGGGCGGGGTACAAAGCTCGAAGAACTGATGACCGTTGGGGCGAAAGTTGTCGAGTAGAGACCGCGCACTGGAAGCGCATCTTAACACTGCCACCTCTAGAGGAAAGTCGACCTGATAAAGGTTGCTGGGCTATAGGTGTAGGCCGCACAAGATTGGTCACTCGGAAAATCTATGGAAGCCTATGTATATGACATACTTCTTCTTCCTGCTCTTTTTTCACATTACGCGTTGTCGGCACAACATGTATTCCTCCTCCATATCTCTCTATAAGCCGTCATCCGTTATCACTTCCCTCCTACCCATATCATTATTTACACAGTCCATCCATCTCTTCTTCGGCCTTCCTCTACTTCTATATACTTATATATTCTATATATCTCACTAGGCCACTTATTAATTTATACATTTTTATAATTTATATATTATGTAGGTATGACAATATATATGTTATATATCATAATAATAATATTTATGTAATTTTATTATTATATTTTACACCATAATTATGCATTTTATTTTATATTCTCTATATTTTTTATAAATATACTTGTTCTAATAATATCGGATTTACGCCGCCGTCCACATCAGTAGTCCACACAATATCACAATCAGTTTTCTTATTTCTTACCCGTTGGAAAAACCAGCCTTACTTGTAACTTATTTCTATAAAGTTATTTTAAATACCTACAAAATGTCCCAAGACATCGCTAGCCTAGAACGTCTAGTTCCCAAGATACAACTGATTGAAGTTTGACAGCTGTCATCAGAAATACAGATCTAATTGATACCCACCATTTGTCTTATGACACCGCTAGCCTTGAACGTCTAGTTCCCCAGATACGGCTGATTTAAGTTTGAATAACCAAACTGATTGTGATACTAACAATAATAACGAATTCATTTTTTTATCAGAATTATATTTTAATCGATACAATCCATCATCATTATTGATACAAAAAATATAAAATACCCCATCACTAGAAGCTATTGCATTGTAGGTGCCCTTCGTGGAAACATTTGAAATATTTTTTAGTATTCCACAACAAGAACCAAGCCAAAATATAGATCGGTGATCTCCGTGGAATACAATTGGTGCTCATAAAATAAGTGCTCTTAAATCGTTGCTTTTCATGGAATGTCTCGATTTTCTTCCCTGCGCATGACATACATGGTTTTTAATTGTTTGGATCCAGTCTCGTCAATTTTCTTTATTCATATTGACTGCATTAGCTGTTTGCCTTCACAGAGTTCGTACAGGGAGCGCGTCTATTGTATTTTATTTTAATTTAATTATGTGTAGGATATACATTAGGAATCCCCAGTAAATATATAAAAATAAAATATACGAGTACTTTCACTCTTTGAAGTTATCGCCCTGTATATATTAACGCCCGTTTCCCAAAGGGGGCTATCAATACAACTAACTACAACTCAAGTAAATAGGTATTTAAGTTCCTTCGTTCTGTTATCTTTAAACCCGCCGTAACAATAAACTGTCTAGCACTTAGGAATGCTTGTTAAATGTGTTATTTAAAGTAGTGGAATTTTAGGAGTTTTGTGAAACTCCTAGTTTTTGACACTCGTATATAAGAATCACTAAAAATAAACAGAAAACAGGCTCCTTTACAGCCGCAATTTGTAAGGTTTTTCCTTATTTTTTTTTTTGACATCGAAACATTAATTTTCGATTTAGTATTGACATTGATTGATTGACTTATTTGACATTGTTTTGCTCTGTGCTCTATTGATTTTTATTTTGTTTTTATTATTTAAGTTGACATTATTTGATATAATAACTTAATTAGTCCCGATACCTGTTTGTTTGAGCTACAATAATGTTAATTATATCACAATTGTTATTGTTATATTCTAAATTTGACGTAACTAATTTTGACGTTCTATAATGTACCTACAGTGGAAAATAATTGAAAGGAAATGAAACTAAAACCACAAGGTAATTTTTATATAATTTAAAAAATGGTAGTTTAACTGGGGTTCTTAGCTATGTCAGTGTTTTCAAGGCATAAAAAGAGAGGGTCGGGGGGACTAGCTTTTTATTGAAAAAAAAATCTGCGCCCGCATCGGTCCATCAGTTTACATACACGCAGACACATAGAAAGATCCGGTCGTTAAACTTATAACACCTCTCTTTTTGCGTCCGGGGGTAAAAATAAAACCAAACTCGAAGCTAAAGTCACTGACATAGCTCGAAGAACTGACGGCCGTTTGGGGCAGAAAGGATCTCGAGTGGAGACCACGCACTGGAAAGCGCAGCGTAGGACGGCCCTACTAGATGTAAAAACGACCAGAAAAGCCATCTGGTGCAGGCCACACATGTTCAGCAATGGACATCCTAAAGCTGATACCACTGACTTTACCAATCGACCTATCAACTATTAAAACTTACTTTACAATTGATGAATATTTTATTATATAAAATAATGAATTAGATTGTAATATTCTCTTGTGTCTACCTTACTTGTGTGCTGTGTGTGTTGTGTACCGTCACAAATAAATATTTTTTCTTTCTTTCTTTTCTTTCTTTCTGAATTTCAAATGAATATATCTAACAAGAACAATAACGTCCTCTTCTCTCCATAATATTGTTGTGCCTAGCAGGGTCCATAATGATTATGTACCTATTATTACATTGTGTACAAATACAATAAATAATTGAGTGTTGATATGCCATGATATGTTTATATCAAACGATATATTAACAAACCAGAAAATTTACAAAACACCATAATTGAAGCACTAACCGTAACACCCGTAAAGCGCCGTCCACACAAACCAAGAGGGATGTAAAACAATGGTTATTTGTTCGCAGTGCCCAAGTTTTCATCCCTTACACAATATAGCTCTTACCTCGTTCGCTCATTCAACCCCCTTAGCGGTGGGCTGTTAGTCCCGGTGTACGGTGAATAAGGGTGCAACTGTGGGTGCAACATTACCTTATTAAGATAATTATGTGCCTTTTTGCAACTAAGTATACAATTTAAACGCCCAATTTCAGGTTTAAATGGCACATCATAATCACTATCATCATTTTAGTTAGAAAACTTTCGTGCGTTATTTCAATCATTATTTGTTCACATAGATCCTGTACATTCAAAGATTGTCTGGAAGGTATCACTTTTATTCATAATAATGTTGTACCTATAATTTATAACGATATTTTGATTATTTAATTTTAATGTTGTGCAAAAAATTGTATCTTATCTAATCTAGTAATCACTATCGGACATAAGACATCCACTTTGAACAGTTTTTTAGATATCTGATTTTAAAGTTTTCTTGGTTTATCGGTCACATAACTAGATGGCGCTGCTTAATTATTACAAATACACCTATCGAGGTTCGGAACCCTCTCCTACTTGACAGGTCTTGTTTATTTATGACCTCATCATCATCATCATCAAATCAGTAATACGAAGTCCACTGCTGAACATAGGCCTCCCCATAGATTTCCAGAGCGATGGATCTTGTGTGGCCTGCACCCAACAGCTCCCAGCAATCATTATTATCAATACGGAATTTATCACGTACCGTCTTATCGGTGTTTCGATCGACAATGTTTCGGTTAAATTCGTGAACCTTCATCAGTGCGAGGCGAGACGTTATTCAGAGCGAATCGCATTCACCCAATGAAGGTTCACGAATTGAACCAAAACATTGTCGGTCGAAACACCGATAAGACGGTACGTGATAAATCACATATTTATAATAATGGCTCCCAGCAACCTTTAACTGGTTGACTTTCCATCTAGTGGGGGGCCATCCTACGCTACGCTTTCCAGTGCGTGGTCTCCACTCGAGAACCTTTCTGCCCCAACGGCCGTCATCTATGATCTAGTCGCACCAATTCTAACCGTAAGAGATACGCTCAGATGCATTAAGAGATATCAAAGATGAAACAATAGCGCATTGTCCACAGCCAGTACAACGACCGCGGTATCCGATCATTTATATCCCTTTAATCATCGCTAGTTTGTACCCCCTGGGGTATCCGGTGAATCGTAAAGAGGTTGATTACAAGGGATGCAATAAAGGGCGCAATTCGTCTAATCGTTATTCTATAAGAATAACGATTACGGAGCCATACCATTATTTAACGACTAGTGGTTCTGTGAGAAAAGTAGTCCTCGCGTCGTGCGAAAATTAAAGAAGTAAGTCCAATTTAAAATCAAATTTCAGGTGCTCGAATTTTTCAATAGGCTTACCTATGTTTTAGCGATTACTCGCGTTCCTTGGTCTTAGGAGGTCAAATCTGGTTTGTCGGGTTTGTCTCGTGACGGCGGAGAGAACTGCGTAGTCTGATTGGTATAGGTAGCTATGAAATTCGCGGAAAATTTCCATATATACCTAACACTACAGCAAACTTCCCCTTTCTTTTGGATTTTTTGCAACATCTTGTGTCGAATGAATCCTTAGTGTGCTGCTCAAATTTGATTCAAATCCGTGGATAAATAACGCTACATCAAACTTTCTCCTTTTTCCCACCTATTTGCCACCAATATAAAATTCCGATTGACTAAATAATTTAAATAAATCAAGGAACTTGTGTGCTAATTTTCGTCAAAATCGGTTGAAAAATGCGACCTGTAGGCGTGAACAGACAGACGGGCACAAGCATTTTTTGGCCAATATCGAACCTGAGATGCTTCGCTCGCTCGGTCAATTATGATGGTTGTTCCTGTCATAAGCTGTTGTCATAAGTCAATAAAGATTGTGTTAGTAGAATACCAAAAGGTATCTATAGTGGTCATTTTGTGCCGATATTGTCATAGTGAAGCGATTGGTTAAGTAGTTTTGGACTCAAACTACTTTCTGGAATGGAGCCACGCACCGGAAAGCGCAGTGTAGGACGACCCAGCACATGCAAAGTAGATGAAAAGACGACCTGATAAAGGTTGTTGGGAGCCGTTGGGTGTAGGCCGCACAAGATCTGTCGCTCTGGACATCTATGGGGGAGGCCTAAGTATGTTCAGCAGTGGATGTCCTTTGGATGGTATGATTGATTTTGATTGAAAATGTATTGCACTTATGAAATAGTACAAAGGCGAGCCTAATGCCTAAGAACATTCTCTTCCACATAAACATATGGTGGTGATGAGATATTCTACAGATTTTTTTTACCGGGTCTAAGAGTTTCTTTATTATTTAAGGTATGCTTTTACAACATATTTTATCCCACGAGCTTTGTTTAGTTTGGAGCTACTCGTAGATAGCGCTGTGTGAAATATCCAGCATTATATAATATCTACGAGGAACTAAAAAGTATGGGTCTATACATTAATACTTGAAACAAACCGGAACACAACGCACATACATTTCACAAAAAGCTGAACCTACTACTAACTTCCGGTGCACGGCTGGGATTTGAACCTACAGTCCCCGAATCGAAAGTTTTGGTACATCCCCTGTAAAGCTAAATTTCGTTGCAAATAATTTCTACTAGCTGTTCAAGTTAATGCCTCTATTTATCTCTTTTATTATCTTAGACATGTCCAATACACTTGAATCCCTAGGCTCTAATTTCACGACAATAAGGTTCCAAATTGCGCAGATTTCGTTTTTCAACTATCAAATAAACGGGATCCAACTTAAACCCGTTCAATGACAACGAAAATATAAGATCATAGAAGTGAAACTCCCGTACACAGTATTACGCTGTTACACAATAAGAAATAGTCGAAATTTCTCGAAGGCTCTCGTCTTACCTACTGTGTCACGGAATACGTAATACTTTGTATGGAATATACCTGCATGCGGCGTTTACCTGCAGTTGCGCAGAATGGGGAGTGGTCATTCTGTCGAAACACCGACCCTTTCTTGAGACGTTCGAGATCGTTCTAGTGTAGTGAATTGTGCTCGATATAAATAGGCCGGAGAAATGGCCGGACAGTCAGTCTGGATTTGGCTATACGTGCGAACATTTCAGTGACTTTAAGTGGTGCAACAGTGGTGTGTATTAGTGTGTTGTGATTACGTGTGACCAAGTTCGTGTATTCATCGTTTTAGTGTTGAATAAAAGTGTTATTTTGGTTAGATCGATTCTCATTATTTTATCCCGAACCCTCAGCTCGTAACAATATTAACCACGTTTTTGGTTGTGGCGTGTGACACGGTGGCGATTGTATATTGATGTGTAGGTACTTATTTTATTTTTTATTTTTAAACTTGGTTCTAAAAGGTTTCATGGTTTTTACTTAACACACTATTATTATAAGTGCGAAAGTTTGGATTTTTGTTTTTGTTGTTGATAAACAATGCGTGCAAAGCCGCTGGCGGGAGCTAGTCCTTAATATACCTTATACAAGGTGTTTTGTTATGTACGATATGAAATGAAAACACGGGTAGGGCTGATTGATAGTATTGTTGTAAAATAGGTTTTCTTCCAAATTCCATAGAAAATATAAAATTTTCAAAGTCCTAAAATAACAATATAACAGCCTGCATAAAATAGGTAAACTGATCATATTCATTCATCATTTAAGCGGGTGCCTGATAAACTGACTAAGTGGCATCGTCACAAAGGCGACGTCGAATTACATTAAATTGATTATTGAAAATGTATCGATCACTGGATAAATATTCAAGCTGCCGGAATTCAACCCACCTCTAAAATCAGTTAATACGATTCCGGATAAGTGTTTTGAATTAATGTCGTACTACTAATGTTAAATTAAGATAATAATCCAAATAATTTTTGGATATGCATTTAATTTATAAATATATTTTCAGTTCTATACGATTTTAGTATCTTATTTTCGTCTAACCTTACTGCAAAGTGGTAACAATTTGGATAAAAGCTTTCCAACGTTTGTTTCAACTAAATTCTGAATACTCTTTTATATGGAATTAATATCTATGGTTCAGATTTGTCTGTTACTGCAATCAGGTTTAAGCTAGGGTTCTCTACAACACTGCCAGCGTAAAACGGATAATAAAGACGTAAAATAAAGCTGTGTCTACGTTATTCGAGCCAAGCACGAACGAGTACAAATTCGCGAAGCGTAGATAGATTTGGGAGCGTTTTTCTCGGGCTCGACTGCGCTCCGAAACCGCATATGTAAACTTGGCGCAGACGGAAAGACGACCTGATAGAGGTTGCTGGGAGCCATTGGGTACCGTACAAGATTGGTCACCCTGGAAATCTAATGGGGAGGACTTTGTTCAGCAATGGGCGCCCTGTAGCTGATATGATAATGTCTTATCTATTTTCATCATCACGTGACTTCACCCACTGCTAGGTATAGGGCTCATATGCCTGTGTCATTCTCCACGATCCTGTGGCAGCCTCATCTAGGTTCGATCTGCTACATCGTCTGCCCATGTCAGTGCTGGACCACCTACGTTTCGGTACACTGTCCGTGGATGCCATTCAGTAAACACCTTACTCCAGCTTTCGTCACCTCGCCTTACCAGGTATCCTGCCCAACTCCATTTTAGCTCTGTTAAACCTACTGTTCAAATTATCTTTGACCCTCGTCTCCCTTAGATCTCGATTATCTATTTTCCCATTGTTTTACCATTCTCTGATACATGCAAGTATCTTTAACACTAGTTGACCAATCTGCAGCTTCGCACGTGCAGTTTTTCAATAAAAAACATTACCTGCCTTCTGCGCAGTTGGGTAAAAAGTAGGCTATGTCACCCGGGGAGTGTGTAGCTTCCCAAGGATGATAGATTTTTCTTCAATCGGTCCAGTAGTTTCGGAACCTATTTAATGCAAACAAACAAACAATCAATCAAATCTTTCCTCTTTATAATATTAGTATAGATCAGCGTATTGGGCCCGTAAGATCAATAGCAGTTTAAACTAAAATTCTAAGCTTAAACTAAATTTTTTCTTTGTCAGTGATGGTTTAAGCTTAGATTTTTAGTTTAAGCTGCTATTGATCTTACAGGCCTTATTACTGAAGCATAATCTGTAGTAGGCTATAGTGATCCTTTAGAATACGTTAGCCCCGTCTGTTCAATGAGGGGATATGAAAGTTTGACAGTTTCTGATAAGCCGACGCTGGCCGCTTCCGACAACCGATCGGGAACAACGCTTCCAAACATGACGGTATTTATCTATCAGTAGGTAAACAAATAATCATACTAAATTATAACAATACATATATTAAGATCTTGTGGGCCCAGATGACACTAAAATAATATTTTTTTCGTAGGGTGGAGACTGAAACCCGCGGGAGCTGGCCCAAAATGCCACACGACCCGAAATAAATAAATAAATATTGCTGGACTTTTCACACAGCGCTATCTAGCCCCAAACTAAGCAGAGCTATGGGAACCAGATAACTGATAGAATACTCATATACTTTTTTTTTGTAAATACATACTTATAATACATAGAAAAACAACCAGACCCGGAACAAACATCTGTAGATCAAGCAAACATTGGTTCCGCGGCGGGAATCGAACGGAGGTCGTCAAATAACTTACAGTTATATACATGACTAAAAATGACTTAAGAAAAAATTTAATCATCTAAAGACGAATAAAAGATAGCTCAACTGCTCCAGATCAGATCACTGCCAGGATGTGTCCCCAAGACACTGGCTCATGGCCCCGCTGATGCTTATGCGTTGACCAAGCTAAGCGCCAGTTCTCCGATCACACGTTGTTTCGACCAGACACCCAGAAATAATTTTCAAAACGCGATGGGTCTCGGTAGCCTATAGACCCAGGGTTTCGACCACAAATGAACTAACTAACTGCTGATATATAGATGAGATGGCGCAAGTCTAGGTATATCTGGTCTGGGAGTTTCTCTATGTATTTGAAGTATGTATTTACAAATAAGTATTTAGTAATCTATCAGTTATTTGGTCCCCATATAACAAGCTTTGCTTAGTTTGGGGCTAGATAGCACTGTGTGATCCTGCTCACAAAGCTACTATTTACCAGTTTATGTACAATTAGTAGATAAATACAGAAAAAAATACTTCTAGCGGTAGTAAATTGCTTCGAAGCTTCCAGCTTAGTGGGATTAAGTTAGATTTTAGTTTGGTACTGAAATGTGAGCCGAGTGTGGGGGAGGCTTAGCTAGATTATCAGAAATAGTAAATTACTGTCGACTAGCTGACTCCAACTGGCTTTGCGCGTATTTTAAAAATAAATTATAGCCTATCAAGGATAATTGTAGCTTCCTTTTAGGGAAAGATTATTCAGAATCGGATCCGTAATCAGAATACTGTCAAATTTTGCTTTATTAATCAAGCAAAGCGAGATCTCCAAATCAACTTGGGCAAATCGGCGTTGTATGTATGTATGTAAGTATGTATGTTTGTCCGAGGATAACTTTCAAAGCGTTGATTCGATCATCGTGAAATTTGGTACATAGTGATGACCTTTTTGGTGTGACGAAATGAGCTAAAAATGTTGGGGGTTTCTTGAGATAATGAGGTTCAAGAGGGGTAAAAAAATGCGAGTATTAGGTCAAATGGGACGTCAAATAAAAGGTACGTGACAAATGATTAGGAAATTTGAACCCCGTTTTTAGTTTTAGTTTAATTCTTGTAGTTTTTGAGTTATTACCCATAGTAAAAACAAAACTTCGACAAAATTCACAGGGTACACCAGTGAACCCACAGTGCTGTAACTGGGTATTCGTGTAGCTTTAGAAACTTATAGGCAAAAGTCTGAAATCCAGAATAACTGCAATTTTTACACCAAAAAACGATAACCAAATTACAAGAACCCCCGTTACCTCTAATTTGAATGAAACTGTAGTTCAAGTAGGTTGGTTTTATTTCGTGGCACTAATTTATTAGTCAAAGTTTAAGGCCGGCATGCACAAAGATCACTAAAAGTATTTAGCGACTAAACATGTTTAAATTTGACTTATATGTAGGATTTGACAACTCCTTAAATCATATTTAGCCACTTAATATATTTAGGCATCGTTGTGCAAGTCGCCCTTAGAATAATATTTTCGGGGCGAACCACTAGCAATATTAGTATAGATAGATAACTAATTCAATTCAATGTTTATAATTGTTACCTATGGGTTTACATAGCAATTAAGTATTTAAAGTAGTTATATAATAAATACGTTGGGCCCAGCTATCGCAGTCATAATCATAAGTGTTTATTATTCACTGTTTAAATGTCTATTATGAAATGCTTGTCTGTTTCTAGCACCTCCAAAATTATGGTGCAATGAGCTACTAGATAGATAAAGTTGTTATTTAAGTATTATTGAGATCACCAAGTGTTCTATTGTGTCCGTACGGTTTGAATAAATAAGTATAAAATCTTGCACCAACGAAAAAAAATTGAATTTTTTTCAGTTTAGTCAGTCTCGTCATAAAAGTCTCATCACGGGAAGAATTGAGGGACGCAGAGCAAGAGGAGCAGCCCCATCCGCTGGACCGATCTGATCCGCGCCGCTCTCCACACAACACTACACAACGCGACGCATATGTCACGCTGGATATCGCGACAAATGGAAAAAGATCGTTAAAAAATGTAATAAAAAGTATGCAATGCGGTCATGACCCTCTACATTGAGGAAACGATGCACAGAGAGATCATAAAAGTTTGACGACCTCCGTGGTGCAGTGGGCGAATAGCCGGCTGAGACGCAGGAGGTAGCGGGTTCGATTCTCGCCGCGGAACAAATGTTTGCATGATCTACAGATATTTGTTTCGGGTCTGGAGGTTTTTCTATATATTATAAGTATGTATTTACAAAAAAATGTATGTAAGTATTCTATCAGTTATCTGGTTCCCATAGTACAAGCTCTGCTTAGTTTGGGGCTAGATAGCGCTGTGTGAAGTGTCCAGCAATATTTATTTATATTTTATTTATTTATTGGTTTTAAAAATATTAAAATACTACATTTCCAGCAGACTGTTGGTAGTGGTTACATTGTTATAATCTGCGGTGTAAAGGTGTAAATCATCAACTTATCATCATCCATACGGAGGATGTCCTTTGGTGAACATAAGCCTTTTTAGGTTTTCAGAGCAACCGTTATTTTTTGGCGCGGCTTTAACCATTATCAGCAACCATTAATAGCCCTTATTTTAATACATTAGAAAGCTATCGGATCAGTCTGACAATTTTTTTGGATTCGATTTTTAATCCAAAATGCTATATTAATACTATTTCGTATTAACCATAAAGCTCGCATACCTTTCAATGGTTACAATTTACAAAATAGCGTACAGATGATCTGATTCGAAATCGAATCCAAAAAAATCTGTCGGACCGATCTGATAGTTATCTGGCGTTTTAAAATAGCCCTGTAGGCTGTTTTTCAGCATTCCGGGGGCCATCCTACGCTGCACATCATAATACATGGTCTCTCTTTCTCTGTCTGTCTGGTATCTCTTTAGAAACCTTTTTGTTCCAACTGCTGTCAGTTCTTTGAGCTATGTGCCCCACCCACTGCCATTTCAGCTTGCTTATCCTCTGGGCAAAGTTAGTCACATAAGTTTGTGTACGAATTTTTCATTTCTATTTCAATAGCTTAGAGAATCACCATGATATGATATATCTGAGCGATAGCGATTTCCTTGCTACTCTTAGAAGAGACAACAAGGTTCTAACCGCAACTTGAATTTCCGTGTGTATTGTTATTTGTTTTTAAATTTAAGTGTGATGAACAATAAAGCATTATTCTATTTTCTATTCTCTGTCGATTCTTCCGAAATTGTCTTTGCCTTGAGCAGGCTCAATAAGGTTACTTCCTAGACAGCAGAAAGATAATCTGTTTATAGCAACGTACGTTGTATATACATTTAATTAAATATCTAACAAAAATTATTGACAAGCGCGCGATTGAGAAGAGTGCGAAAGAAACAACTTGAGAAGACTGTCATCGAAGTCTAGGCATCGCAAGACCTAGGCAACTTCAGAAGAAAGTTGTATATCCTAAAATGTCAAAGATGGATAAAATGATGGTTATCGTGCTCGGAGTGGCAGACTACTGTCGAGGAAGTGTTGACAACGCTTCTTCCCATTCACTCTGGCCGTGCTTAAGACGGTCGACAAGTGTCTTCTTTCTTCCGAAAAATGACTCAAGACAAAACCCTTCTCTACTATTACTGTACTAGGTCTACTGACACGCTTGGTCCTTCTTATTAGGCCTATAGTGAGTGCTTCTAATAAAACAAAGTCTTTCATTTATTCACGATAACAATGACTGGCTCCAATGCTTATAAAAATCTTCTTTTCCTGTAGAGTGGTGGTAACATTATCTGGTGTAAAAGTGTAAATCAGCAGATTTAGAATCTCGGCCACGTACGTGTATAGACTTTAGTTTCGCGCGTGACCCGACTCGCGTGAGATTGGAGGTGTTGAAAACTTTATCTGATTTCCTTTATGAATGGAGAAATAATAAAAAGACGTGTACTGCTTTTGTGAAAGGTTTTGTACGGAGGCAACGAAGTAAGGTTTTTCATAGAAATACTTTCGAAATATTCTATGAAAAGGCAGTAGCGCACTTTTTATATCCCCGTTGCAAAAATAAGGTATAACAACTCTCTTTTGCTTGACCGTAACATCCAAACGGATGGACTGATTCAGACGTGTATTTTTTATAGAAAGCTTATTTAGTTGGGGTTGTTATCAGCTATGTTAGTTTGAAAAGCAAGACTTAAAAAGGGTTTTTTGGTTTGTAAAAATAAACTTGTTCAAAGTATGTACCTAATAAACGTCTAAAATATCCATAACTATTAGTATACCACTACTAGCTGACCCACCGAACTTCGTACCGCCTTTGTAGGTATGCATATGACGCGGGCTTCCGGTCGAATTGTCAATGTGCCATCATTAGTTGCATCTATATATGAGAAAATGAATTTACTTCATAATTTATTGCGTGATTTTTTCCGATATTTTAATAGTTATTCGGGGCGGAGACAAATCCAACAAATGAAAGATCATCAAAATCGGTTCTGCCGTTCTTGAGTTATACCTAAAGGGTGTAACTCAAGAACGGCATACTCAAGAACGAATATAACGGCAATGAGGCATATTGTTACGCCGAGGCTGTTAAACAATGAGTAATAATCGAACCTTCTCGAACGCTTTTGTCTTGCTGTGTTATTGTTGCTATTGTTTGTGGTTTCGCAGAATGGGGAGTGGCCATTCTGTCGAGGGACCGACCCTTTCCTGGAAGGATCGACATCGTTCTCGAACAATCGAAATGTGTGCGATATAAATAGGCCGGAGAGATGGCCGGACAGTCAGTTGTGAGTCAGTCTTAGTGAGTTAGTCTCAGCGAGGCCCTGGAGGACTGACGTGGGAAGGGTCTCGCGTGAACAGTAGTTGCTCCCGAGTCAGTCTGGGTTCAGCTATACGTGTGAACATTTCGGTGACTTTAAGTGGTGCAACTGTGGTGTGAGTTAGTGTGTTGTGATTACGTGTGACCAAGTTCGTGTATTCATCGTTTAGTGCTGAATAAAAGTGTTATTTTGGTCAGACTGATTCCCATTATTTTATCCCGAACCCTCAGCTCGTAACAATATTATTCTATCATTACCCAATCACTCAAAAAAATTCCATCGAATAAACTATATTAAAATGTTTACACAATGTAAAAAAATTGTGTTGTTGTATAATAGCTGAGTTACTTTCTAATTTAAATTTGTGGTGAGCTGTAGTATGATTTTAGATTTAATTTTATATGATTATTGAATTAATAACAAATAAATAAATATTGCTGGGCTTTCCACGCAGCACATCTAGCCCCAAACTAAGCACAGCTTGTACTTTGGGAACCAGATAACTAATAGAATACTTTTACATAATACATTTTTTTATAAATACTCACACTAAAATATATAGAAAATATCTGTAGATCATACAAACATTTTTCCCGCAGCAGGAATCAAACCCGCAACATCCTGCGTCTTAGCCGGCTATTCGCCCATTATTATTCACTAAATTAATTATTAATTATTCTCGAAATTTCCACTGATGCGTCCCCACTAGTGAGCACGGGTTGTTTTTGGAAACATTATGCAGGAAATCCCACTGACCATTCTGTCACTGATATCGCGGCCACTTTTTGTAAAAAAACGACCCGTCCCCAACTGTGTGTTACTGTGTTGAACTAATACTATATTGATTGCCTAGTTTATATAACACTAGCCCGTGGCTTCGTACCCGTTACACTTCTAAATATGTAGGTAACTCAGAAATAAAGCTAAACTCGCTCTTGCAACTTGACGTGACACCGTATTTTTATCCCAGGGGAACTGATTTATGGCATTAAAAGTAGGCTATGTGGTAATCCAGGTTACCAAATACGTAGATACCAAATTTCATATTAATCAATTCAGCCGTTACGACATGATTGAGTAACAAACAAACAAATAAATAAATAAAATCCAAACTTTCACATTTATAATAAAAGTGTGATTTGCTGATAGTCCGTTTAATTTGTAGTATTTATTTTTTGTTATTTCTATTGTACAAATAAATGTAATTGTTTTATTTTTAGCTAAAAACAAATCAAAAATTAGACTAATTGGTTATATAAATAGTTTAAATACACGACTTAAATAATGCTGAATTTTGTTTAACTAAATTGGTCGATATTGGGTGATTTACACACTCAAATCTACTTACGGTTCAATAAACAATTACAGAATTAATTAACAGTTGATCAGTTGATTTCACGGAGCAATAGTTAAGTATTTACTTATCGCAGAGCTATTGTTTATATCACAGTCTATAGTTAGGTATAGGTAGATAAACTATTGTTCGTCTATGACATCATTTACCACTATATATACACCTATAATAATGCATCTAATAGATACGAATAAAAGTCCGACGTAAAAGTCGTACGAGTAGTACGAATAAACTGACTGACATAATATATGCATTACACAGCCTCAACCGCTGCTGGTCCTAGAAACTTGAAATTAGGAGGATATAGTAAAGTAAAGTAAAAATAATAGTACATTATGGTACAAGTGTGTAATGTTGGTGATTACCGCTGAGGCGCCATTAAGACCCGAGCCGTTAGTTGAGGGTCTTAAGAGAGCCGAGGACGGTAATCATCAACACACACGTGCATTCCGTTCGTTTTTCAACACAGTTGTGAAGAAAATAATACTAAAAAATCATTTTATTTAGTAGATAAAAAGTTTATTTAGAGAAACAATTAGTAAATGTGCAGTTAGTAAAATTATAATTAACTGTTTTGATGGCATAGCGGTCTCATCAGATAGATTATTTACTGAAATACTTTCATGTTCTATTGTTATTTGAGATGATTCATTATTCGTGTAGGTAGGTGAAATCCAATCATTGGATATATTTGGTGTTTTGCCAGTAGGAAGCGCCTCAGAATTAAGTTTAATTCTTTTTGTAATTATTGCATAAATTTCCTTCTTGTCTAGTATGGAATCTTCTACGTATGATTCTGCTACATTGCTAGATCGTCACCCACCATGACACTTCAAAGTCATTATATCAGCTACTGAATTAGCCAGCAATATAGCTGAAGTTCTTCTGAAACTATGTCCAGTGTAGCTCTCAGCATCTGCTAAACCTTAAAACTTAGCGATTTCTTTAGGCATAGAACCAAATTTGTAAAAAAAATGGTGAATATACCTGTCAACCTATAGGTTGACAGGTATATTCACCATTTTGGTAATTTAGAAAGAAACGGTCATTTTTTGATTTTGGTGAGCGCAAACTTTCATACTTCACTAAAAGCATCTGGCCATGGTTCACTACGTCTTTTACAATTATATTTGTTTATTATTGTATCCTACGAGCACCAGTTACGCCAAATATTAAAACAACCTGGAAAAAAGAAACAATAATTAAGTTCAATACACAACACAGGCTGAAGTCGTGTAGATATTTAAAATTATTTTAAGTAACCTTGGTAGCCAGATATTGGTTATCGGTTAAAATCAGATATGGTTAAAAATTTATAAAAGATGCTCTAATCTTTTATAAATTTTTCAATATCGTCAGACGATAAAACTTTTGATTTCTTGCTTCTAAATCTTCCGGATTTAGATGAGCTGACAAATTAGAGTCCATTCGTTGTTCAGACTGTACTTTTTAACATTGAGTATATACACCACAAAGAAATAGATTTGTACTTAGAAGATAATTCTTTAAAGTACGCCATTCTTGTTGTTTTGCCATTGTATAAAATTTTGGTACGCTAATAGATATTTTTCCTTGGAGTTTTCAGGTAGTAAACTTTCCATAACGTTAAGGGCTTCACATCTTATATCGGGCGGTGTACAACATAAATAATTTTATTCATAATTAATACTTGTAAACAGTGAAAACGAGTTGTGAAAGTTTTTTCGCAATGGCGGGAAAAATTAATCAGTTTTCCTTTGCGCGCGCATCTTACAACGGCGACCGGCCATAGGCTAACAGAATGAGGTTTCTTTTTTCTTGGCTTTTCGCGGATAGCCACGTACAAAATGGGGAATTTCAAGTTCAATGGGGTCGTACAAGTTGAAATTATCTATTTAAATACGAAGTTGCATGAAATGAGCAAGCAATAGGTACATTAATTTATTTGTACTATTGAACGCGATCTTTTTTGTATCCAAACCTTTTTTACAAACAAAGCAACTCAACCAATAAAATAAAAAACTTTATAACTCACTTGTGAATAATAGCAATGAAAAAGTCACAGTTTGATTACAGGTGTCATTATGTGCCTTATTGCGGTGAAATTAGAGCCACTTTATGAGCAAGTGTGTTGAAAAAGAAAATTTGGGACAACAGTACAGCACAGACAAAAAAGAAGATAATAAAATAAAACATACATTGAAAAAAGACATTAAAAACAACACTGAATATGAAAATGGTAGGTACCTACCTATAAAAACACAGGACAGATATAAAAACAACAGATTAGCAACAATCATTATAGGCAGGTACCTAACAAGAGCTACATAAGTAGGTGGGCGGTAAAAGTATATGTACTGTGTGGTGTCTAAAAAGGATCAGTCTCAGCTTTGTGTTGGTGAACGTTTAGGCTCTAAGCGCAGACCAACGCTGGTTTTCAGACAGAGCCTATTACAGTGAAGAGAGAGAGAGGCCGAAAAAAGATGAAAAAAGGGGCATTAGCATTAGTATGAAGAAATATGATAGATATATTCATCATGTTCAATTAGGAGGGGGTGTTGGGCTATAGACGCGTACTAAAACTGCATTTTTTTCAAAATTCATCCCCTATGAGCTACAATTCCTACCTGGTTTCATCATCAGACCCAGTCATTATATCGTCAAGTAACTCGCAAAAAACCACTTAACCCAAACACTGTTAATTCGTTAATGCGTAGATTTCTTCTTCGCTCCATCATCAGCCCCTGATGTCAGCTGTTAAGATTAATTAAATTATTTAGGACACAAAGATAAACATGTTAACTCTACAACATTTTTAGGCATACATAATAACTTTAATTTTGACTGGCGCTCACATATTGAAAGTTTGTGTCATAGACTAATAGCGGGTTCTTATATCCGTCGGTAACCAGCTACCACTTGTTTCTCCTTGATAACTTGTCAGAAGTTTGACACTAGTTTGATACTTTTTCAAGGATTAAAAGTGTGAGGCGTGGGAAGCCGCGGGCGGAAGCTAGTATTTTTATAAATTGATGAAACATAAGCCATTTTCAACTGCTACAGCACTTCCCAACATCCTCTTCATGTCAGTTAGACTCGCAATGTTAAGACATAAAAAACGTGCAGTTTTTTATGTGTATTTTTATGTCTGTCTAAAACATGCGTTTCTCGAGTCGTAGTCGGTGACTGGTAGATATAGGAACCCGCCATAAGACAAAAGCCCTACGTACATGGTCTCTAAAGCTTCAAAGTCATCATTTCAAACATTAGCTCTACCTATCATGTACTGTACTTAAGTATGGTATATTTTGGGGTAATGCAACCGAAAAGAAATCTGTCTTAGCGTAGTTTAAGTAATTTTTCGTTGACCTTAACTTGACATTACCATCAGTGTTTATTAAGAAATAGCTTTATTTGTTAGGAATATTTAAAACTAATAAAACTCAACGCCATGGCTTTAAAATTTGCTTCCAAAAAGTAATTATTTAATATCATTAGCCGTATAGTAACACTACACAGTATAAATAATAATCTGTCGTGAGACATTTTCTGACACGTACCTAGCAGTTATAATAACAAACAAGTAATTAATCAAAATGTATTGTCTAAAAGCAGTAAATTACTTGAAATAATTTAAATTAATAATTCCCATCATTGTTTTTATTAGTCATACCAGAGACCAGTAATATAAATAGACTGTCAAGTCCATTGAAAAAAACGTAATCCGCAAAAAGCTCAAAATCCCGTATTATTTCTAGATGGCGCTGTCTCATAGCCTGGAAACTTTCATAGCGGCCATTGCAACCAAACAAATTAAAATATATTTTCACTACAACACACCAAAATTTTTCTGGTTTTTTTTAGAATAAGTAATATTGTCCATGCAACAAGATTTACCGATTTTATTTCATATTGATTATTTACCACTTTCGTATGCTTAATCACAGATGGCGTAGGAATAGGATCAAAGGTAGCATACAAAAAAACGCATTGTTTTTTACCTAGATGGCGCTTAACACAAAATTAAATGGCAGATTTTTTTACTTCTAAGGGTATCGTCGCCTAAAAAAACAATGCAATGTAGGTAGTTAGCCATTATATACTCACTACAGCAAAAATCCTACGCTGCAGGATTTTTAAGTTGGCGAGTCTATCGCTATAAATAGGTACCTACCTATTTATTGGAGACACATTAATTCAAACTGTTTTGTTCTAGTTTAGAGCATAACGGTTTTAATTACTATGCTTTCTTTTACCATCAGAGCTCTACGGACCAAGCCAATACGATTCTAAACCTAATGATGCTGATTTCCTAGTGCTCGATTTAAAAATTAAACAATATTCAATAAATAATATGAAATAATCAAACTTTTTATTATTAAATAATCAAAAATCAAAAAGGGGTTTAAATATACTAATGAAGACCTTTCATTTGACGTCTCATTTGACCTAATAGTCTCATTTTTATTTTTTTTACCCCTATTGAACCCCAATATCTCAACAACCCTTCAAAAAATTTTAACTCATTTGTCACACCAAAATTGTGCTATCATTACCTACCTATATACCAAATTTCACGATGATCGGATAAACGCTTCGAAAGTTATCCTCGGACAAACAAACATACATACATACAACGCCGATTTGTTGATTTGGAGATCTCGCTTCGCTCGATCCATAACTAGTGGTTCGCCCCGAACTGAGATCTCGCGAGTGTCCAATAAAAACAAAAAAAAATCATAATCTTAGTAGGCAAGCAGAATTATTGTACTGAGAAATCCAAACGCAAAGAAATTCACCCGAAAGCCGAAAACAAAACAATTAGCCACAAGAAAATGAGCGGGAACGAGTGGGAACCATGAACTGACTGACATTGAATGACAGCCAGCAAGCAAGCAAACAGCCACGCTGTTTGCATCTAATTTGTTGCATGCTGTGTTGCCAAACCTCACTTCTCAAAAGTCACGACTAGCAAGTCTAAGAAATTTTGTTGCACTTATTATATGTAGTGTACTTATGTAATTAAGTTTATTATTTTAGTAAATAACGTATTATCTTGTAGTATGCATTTGCCGGGTACTTACAAATAAATTTTATTTTGTTTCAAAAAGTATTCTACATATCTGTACATATCACTACAAATAGGTACGTATTTTACAAATAGGTATTTCCGCATTTAGGTGATAATGGTACGATCATAGACCTAAGTAATGAATTAAATATATCTATTTATTATTGCACCAGCAAGGCTTTCCTTTCCTAAAAAAACCCTATTTTGACGGAAACTTTCATGTTCTGGCAATTCCGATAAAACTGTGCGCAAGTCTCAAAAAATACTTAAGACTGAAGTTTTAACGAAACTGAAGACCGGCAACATCGCATATCGTGCAAACTGACAACGTCGCATTAATACTATCGCGCACGTTAAATTGGAAATAGCGCCATCTATTTTTTATCGTTTTTTTCGTGAGCGGTAGTAAGCTAGATGTTGGCTAGAGGTCACATAAATATAATGATTTGGAACTCCTAGCGACATCTCGCGTCCTAACAGGTATTCAAATATCGAGTTACATTAATTTGTTCGAGACTGGCAGTCTATTTATATTACTGGTCTCTGGTCATACAATACAAAGCCTGTTGAACAATTTAAATGCAGGTATATTTTTTTAGTGAAACGCCGCAAGGGTATTGCATCTGTGTCAATAACAGCATCTTATCGCTCGTTGTGGCAGTTTTTCGAAACAAGACCGGTCCGGTGCGAGCGAGACTCGCGCGTCGAGAGTGCCGTGTACGTACCTAACTAGATTTATACAAATACAAAAAAATATATGCATATTGTGTACATTTTAATACAACATACAAGACAACGAAATACATAGGTCGTCACTCAGCGGTGTGCCACTGCAACGTATAGCTACTATAGCGCTGGTATTATGTTACGCCTTTGTTGCGTTTGAGCAGCAGAAAATAAAAACACGCATTTACATATTAATATTATTCAACATCTAAAAGTGTACAAAAAATTACAAAAACTTATGTCAATTTAGTCGCACCATCTATGTAGTTACGAGATGTGAGAGGGCAAGTGCTCGGAAACCAAGTATCTAATAAGACGTTTTATTTTTCCTATTATTTTTGCATATCACAATATCAATACTATACTATAATATTATAAATGCGAAAGTTTGGATGTTTGTTTATTTGTTTGTTTGTTACCCAATCACGCCGAAACTGTTAAACCAATTTTAATGAAATTTGGTATATAGGTAAATGGATTACGCCCTGGATTGAAACATAGGCTACTTTTTATTGAAATACAAGGCGTGCGAAGCTGCGGCCGGAAGCTAATATTTTCTTAAATTGATGAAACATTAGACATTTTCAACTACCACAGCGCTTCACAGCACTCTCTTCAAGTCAGTTAGATTCGCAATGTTAAGACATAAAATCGTGCAGCTACCACAGCGTTTTCCAGCTCGCTCTCTCCAAAGCCTCATGAGTAGAGTCCCATTTTGTATCTCTGAAAAATAGCTGTATGCTTTTTTCCATCCCAGAACAACGCAGGCGCAGCTGATGTCATACTAGTTATTTATAATTTAAAACCAATAGTTTTAGTAGTTGCTGAAATAATAAGCTGTGACAGACGGACAGACGAACAAAGACGCACCAAAGGATTCCATATTTACCATTTTGATTTGGAACCCTAAAAGAATTCGTCTTTAGCAATAAAAAATACGTATGTAATAAAAAAGGCTTGATGTTAAAACTGCATCCACATTACCACAAGTGCCGCAGTCTAGAAGCGACGGTGACCACTTAACGTCAGGAGTGTCCACCTCTGTATAGAGGTTTTTAAAGATAATTAATAAATTCTATATTGATATGTGTATCTGCTGTGTGTTAAATTTTGGTGGTCATTGAAACAAAATGGATTTTTTATCACCATTCGCCAAACAAGTAAGTTTATACACAAAAAAACACCGCAAGTATTTTTAAAAGCACTTCAGGTCGAACGGTTGGCTTCCGGTCAACCAAGTCTCTGTGAAACCATACACGATCGCAAACACTCCAAGCAACTTCAAATTTGTTATTTACAAACATGTTGTTAGTCACTAAGGTATATATTTATATGGGACATAGAATTAAGTTTTAACATCTTGTACTATTCTATTGTTGCCTTAAATAAAGATTAATTATTATTATTCTAAACATTTTGTCGATAATCGAGTCCACCGCCGCGTACTTGCTAGCCGCGCTAATCTCTTGCGAAAGCGACGCCATAGAAGAACGCCCTCATTGTTGTTGGTGGCCTCGGTTCGCATATTTCCTTGTTCCATCATTGTCCACAAACATTTATTATTTCCGATATATTCAGCTCATTCGAGCTCGATTTGAAGGGCTTTGCTCACGCGCATTTGAACTTCGCATCCGCCGCGCGGCGCTCTGGTCAAGCTGATTTCCATGGACTTTATTTTTTTAGCTTATTTTACTCCCAGATGATAGTTATGACATCATTCTGTGTTTGTGAGTGGTTTTGATTTGGCGTAAACTGGATTCTTCTTCTCTTTTTGGGTCTTTTTTGGTATTTTTCCGACTTATCAACTTCTTTACTTCTTTTATTTACATTCTTCGACTTTTTTTTGTATTTTACAAGATACTGTTTACACTGTTACACTGTTTTTACCATATTAAGCTTATGTCATTTAAATCTGGATTTAACGCATCTAAAGCTAAAATAAGTTATATTATATTTTATTATAAGAATATTTTTTGATTTAACTTAAATTATTTGTAATTTCAGATAATAATTATTAAGGTAGTAAGTTGTATTATATTTTTGCATTTTCAGATAATAATAGCAGGTTCACCACAACTAGCTGCAATATCCGTTGGTGGTGTTGTGGGATATCCCAATGTGCTTCTAGAACAGTTCAAATCAAACCAGAGCTCAATTCAGGTGGACTTGGATATAGCATCATGGATCGGTGAGACTCTAATCACTATTATCCGAAACAGAAGTGATAAGATTCGTAGACAAAATAAATTAACTGACAAAGCGCAGAGGGTTGGCTTATCAACAAAATTAACATAAAATGGAAGTGGTCGGGGCACATAGCTCGAATAACTGACAACTGACACCCGTTGAGGAAGAAAATTCTCGAGTGGAGTCTCGCACTGGAAAGTAAAGCGCGGTGGTGTGGGCGGTTAAAGGGTTTTAAGTGGTGTGTTGCAGTTTAACTTAACGCTACTGTCGACTTTATGCCTTTCGCACTTCAACCCTTGGAGCACAGGTTCCACTCTTGCGCGACCATCCTCGACCGGCCGTCTAAGACAAGACAAGTGTCAGGGGTATCTGATGGCCCCAGGAAGTAATAGCGCTCTGCGGTGTCACCTCGCAACAATCGTGCTCTGCAGGATTATTGATCGAGCGAAGCGAGATCTCCAAATCAACTTGGGCAAATCGTCGTTGTACGTATGTATGTTTGTTTGTCCGAGGATAACTTTCGAAGCGTTGATCCGATCATCGTGAAATTTGATACATAGGTCGGTAGTGAAAGCGAGGGTAGTAGAAAAACACCACGATGCTTTACAAGTCTTCGTTTATTCATTTATTCCTTTATGACAAATACCTCAATCATTACTACACACACATTATACACTTTTAGGTGACCGTTACGCTTCGCAGCTCGAGAACGAATGAGCTCTTACTAACAGGCGTCAATGCTTAAATAGTCACGCGATGGTGGCGCGACTTTTGTTTAAAAATGAATATTAAACTAGTAAATATTGCTCAAATAATAAAACTACAATTTAGTACGTAATTACAAATAATCGCTATCACAATTATTTTAAACAAGGTACATATATGACAAATTTAATTATAACTGACTTCCGTCAATATTGCATTGATCATGAACGACTAAATTAATAAATTGCAATCAAATAATAAATAATACCATTAAATATTTATATAAATCAAAGAGATATTTTTAGGCAAGCTAACAGTAGTAACGGCACAATTTTGGCGTGACTAAATGAACTAAAAATATTTGGGGGTTGTTGAGATATTGGGGTTCAAAAGAGGTGAAAAAAAAATGAGACTATTAGGTCAAATAAGCTGTCAAATGAAAGGTCTTCGTTAGGATATTTAAACACTGTTTTTATTTTTAGTTTAATTTTTGGAGTTTCTGAGTTATCGGCCATAATAAAAACAAAACTTTGACCAAATTCACAGGGTACACCAGTGACCCCACAATGCTGACATTTAGTATTCGTGTAGCTTTAGTGACACAAATATAGGCAAAAGTCTGAAATCCAGAATACCTGCAATTTGTAACCCAAAAAGTTAACCAAATTACATGAACTCCCGTTACCTGTAATTGGAATGAAACTGTAGGTCAAGTTAGTTGGTTATTAATTTCGTGGCACTGTTTTGATCGTCAAAGATTACAATTGTTTTAATCGGAGACTCGCGAGATCTCAGTTCGGGGCCAACCACTAGTTTTATTATTAATATTAGTATTAAAAAACAAATTCCAGGGTCAACTCACGGCATAGCTGGTCTACCAAGCGTCCTGATGCCGACCATCATGCAATGGCGGGGTCGCAAGCCAGCCTTCATCATATGTTGCCTCATCATCCTACTCGGCTGGGTCATCACATTTCTCGCAGAAACTTCCACCACCATCCTCATAGCCGAAGCTTTCCACGGTCTTGGAACCAATAGTATAATCATTGTTAGTTTTTACACTATTAGTGAAATGGTTGATCCAAAATTCAGGCTCATTTCTATGTCCTTCTACGGGATAAACCAAACTTTAGGAATAGCTTTAGTTGGTATCATGGGAAGGTATTTACATTGGAGGACTGTTGGGTATATCATGTCTGCACCGATGTTGGTTGCTGTATCTATAAGCTTTATCTGGCCTGAATCGCCTTCCTGGTTGGCTTTCAAAGGAGATTTCGAAAAGTGTGAGAATTCCTTTATATGGTTAAGAGGTTCCGATGATGATTCGAAGAATGAATTAAAAGCTCTTATTAACGCTCAAAAATGTCAAAAGAAAAATGATATGACTTGGAGTAAGGTGTTCAAGAAAGTGACTAGAAAAGATTTCTATTTACCGAGCATTCAAACATTTCTTTGCTTGAGTCTGTTTTACTGTAGTGGTACATTAGTTGTTCTGATCTACGCAATGGACATGATAAGAACAGCTACCAAGAGTGAAAATGCTGCATTCTACGGCATGATTTCTCTAGATATAATCCTATTTTTAGGCTGTTTGTTCAATGTGGGTCTTCTGAAGATTTTTAATAACAAGCTTATTTTGCTTTTTAGTGGATTTTCAAGTGCTGTTTGCATGTTTTTTGCATCGTTGGTATCATATTTACAAAGTGTGGGAGTTATATCCAGTAGTTCATTGATTTGTTTGTATTTTTTGGTAGCATATATGGTAGTAAACAGTCTGGGAATAGCAACTATGGCATTTACAGTAGCTGCTGAACTCATGCCGGTGAAACATAGAGATATGGGGGGAGCCCTATTTGTTATTTTAACATGCGTTTTGCATTTCGTTTCTTTAAAATTATCGCCTTATATGTTCCAATTGTTAAGGCTTTCGGGGACATTTCTGGTTTTTTCTCTAAATGCTACGTTTTGTTCTTTGTTTATTTGGAGGTACGTTCCCGAAACTAAGAGAAGGAGTTTACAAGAAATAGAAGATTATTATAATAATGGATATTTTAAGAACAAGATTGATTCAGATTGTGAGGAAATGGTGAGGCTATAAGTTTGTGGAAATAAATATATACAATATATCAGTTTTTGATGTGTAAACTTCTTTATGTATCTTTATGCTTGTTGGAACCACTGCGAGCACGTACGTTGCACTGCCAACAGTCACCCATCTCCTGTGCGCAGCGCAGCCTTAATGAGCTTATTTCCATCCATCCTCAGTTTGATGTGTTTGCGGATGACTGGAAGACGATCGAGCGAGTGTGTCTCAGTCATTGTGAGAGTATTTAATTATGTATACCTATGTTATGTTAGTTATTTTAAGTGTCTATTGTATTTGTATATCTGTTGTGTTTTTTTTTGTGTATCTTGTTAACCTAAAATAAGTTAATAATGAATGTAGGTAAGTATATTATAATTTGTATTTTTTTTTCTTGTAGAAGTTTTAGATATAGCGTATTAGATTAATTCTGTAAAGTTATATTTAAGTGTAAATAAACGAATTTGAATTTGAATTTATGTACTATGTTTGATGAATATCAGGTCAGCTGATGCAAAGATTATTAGCACATTTTCTAATGGAAATTTATTACGAGTTTATTATAAGTCGGGGATTTATAAATTTAATTTTAAACTTGTTAAACTATTTACACGCTACTACAAATCTATTATATCTAATTCTCTATTCTCGATTAGCGTCCACGCTTGCATTAGCTCGCTCGTTTAAACTTGTTAAACTATTTGAATGCTACTACAAATCTATTATATTCTACTCTTTATTCTCGATTAGCGTCCTCGCTTGCATTATCCCGCTCGTTTAAATTAGTTAATTTAAATTTGTTAAACTATTTGAATGCTACTACAAATCTATTACATTCTATTCTCTATTCTCGATTAGCGTCCTCGCTTGCATTATCCCGCTCGTTTAAATTAGTTAATTTAAATTTGTTAAACTATTTGAATGCTACTACAAATCTATTATATTCTATTCTCTATTCTCGATTAGCGTCCTCGCTTGCATTATCGCGCTCGCTTAAATTCGGTAATTTAAACTTGTTAAACTATTTGAATGCTACTTCATTTCTATTATATTCTATTCTCGATTAGTGTGTTTGCTGGCATTAGCTCGCTCGTACGCCAAAATATATCTGGTGTACAATAGAATGCTTGTATAACAACGTAATAGGGGTTAATGAATGAAATTGCGATTTTGTACTGTAAAATTCAAACAATTATTATTCTAAGGTAAAATATATTTATTTAATCAAAGTATTTACCCTCACTGTCTCTACATTTCTGCAAACTCATGGGAAGGTCATGTATGCCTTTGCGGTAGAACTTTGGGTACCTGGACTCAACCAACTGTGTGAAGGCATTTTGTACAGCTTCCGGGGAAGAAAAATTTTAGCATGTAAAATATTGTCCAAATCGCGAGAAAAATGGTAGTCGGTTGGGGCCAGGTCCTACGAGTACGAAAAATGACGGATGGTTTCTAACTGCAGGCGCTGTAGGTTTCTCGAACAGCCTTGCGTTATCATGGAGCAATATTGGTGAGACAGGGGAATGTCATATCCCCGAAACTGTTCACTAACGCACTGGAGGATTTGTTTAAGACGCTGGACTGGAAAAACATGGGCATTAACATAAATGGCGAGCACATCTCACACTTGCGATTTGCAGACGACATAGTCCTGATGGCGGAGTCACTGCAGGAGCTGCAGAGCATGCTGGACGACCTAGCTGACTCCTCTCAACGAATTGGTTTACGGATGAACTTGGACAAAACCAAGGTTATGTTTAATGTTCATATACATCCGGAACCAGTCGTTGTACAAGGTCATCCACTCGAAGTAGTTCAAGACTACGTATACCTCGGCCAGATAATGCAATTGGGTAGACATAACTTCGAGAAGGAGGCCAAGAGGAGGATTCAGTTGGGTTGGGCAGCATTTGGGAAATTAGGTCGAATCTTCTCGTCACCTATACCACAATGCCTGAAATCTAAAGTGTTTAATCAGTGCGTCCTACCCGTAATGACCTACGGTGCTGAGATGTGGACGCTCACGGTAGGACTAGTCCACCAATTTAAGGTTGCGCAGCGAGCTATGGAACGGGCTATGCTTGGAGTTTCTCTGAAGGATAAAATCCGTAACGAGGTTATCCGACAGAGAACCAAGGTCACCGACATAGCTCAGCGGATTAGCAAACTGAAGTGGCAATGGACTGGCCATATATGCCGGAGAACCGACAACCGTTGGGGTAAACGAGTTCTTGAGTGGAGACCGCGTCTCGGAAAACGTAGTGTGGGGCGCCCCCCGGCTAGGTGGAGCGATGACATAAGAAAGGTGGCGGGCAGAAACTGGATGAGAAGAGTCGAAGACCGGGCTCAGTGGCGCGTATTGGGAGAGGCCTATGTCCAGCAGTGGACTAATGTGGGCTGATGATGATGATGATGATGATGAATATTGGTGAAGATCAGTTGACGAGTCGGGGCTATTCGCTGCGAGTGTCTCCATCATTATTCAAAGTTCTGTGCAGTAGACATCTGCTGTTATTGATTGACCAGATCTAAGGAAGTTGTAGTGAATTACACCATGAAGTGACCACCAAACAGTTACCATCACTTTTCTATTAGTAATTTTCGCTTTAGAGCATTGTTACGTCGTTTGACCTGAGGGCTTAGCCAAGTTACAGTCGACTAGCGATTACGCTAGTCGATACGTCCGAAAATGTATGGGATTTGACACATGCTATAGAAATACCACGTGATTCAGCAACAACAAATGTATGTAGAAATCGGATAGATTCGCACCGAATGCAATTTGGCTACGGGCCCTGGAGTCAGCCATTGCGTTCTTTGCTTACGATTACTGCAAAGAATCCACTTTTCATCACACGTCACCATGCGGTCCAAATTCTCTTAATTTCTGTACAGGTTTAACAAGGTAAGGCAAGCTTCAACTCGCGCTTTTTTCTGCAGATAAATTAAATAATGGAACACCCATTTTTTTAAGATTTTTTATCATACCGATTTGATTTAAATGGATCAATATTGTGGGTATGCTAACATCAAACCACGCCGCTAATTCCTTGGTAGTTTGATACGGAACGGCTTCCACCATCACTTTAAATTCATCGTTGTCTTCCTTGGGTTTCATTCATCAAGTCGAAGTTTCCACTACGAAAGCGATTAAACCAAAAACGCGCAGTGCGTTCATTTGGCATATCCTCACCAAACACAGCATTGATATTGCGAGCTGTTTCTGCTGCGTTAGTTCCACTCCACATCAGAACTCGTATTCAAAAATTTCCAATTTTTTATGTATCCATCTTTATTTTAAAAGCGGAATAAAAAACAATTGAAAGTCAAACAATCAAATATTGTACTTTTTTTCAAATTTAGAATGTTATAGTTATCGTGTGAAAATTTTTTTTCTTGAGAATCTCTCACCATGCAGGTTTAACTTTAATTCAAAGTGGCCACTATGTTAAAAAGGCTATTTTATATTTAAACCTCTAATATTAGATTAGAGTAGAGATAATTCTTTATTGCACACCATAAAACAATACAATTAAAAATAATACCGTAAAACTGAAACAAAATGTGATACAATTGGCGGTCTTATTACCGTAGTAAGTAAGTAAAAGGTTTATTTGACACACGATAACAGCACAGATAACATAAAACAAGAGACATAATTAACATAGTAAAATTAAGCCCACACAAACACATAAAATTATTTAGGGGGTGGGCGGTGAGGGGGGAATAGGAGATAAACGCCCAGGTAACAGAAGAGACTCGTTGACCTCGCCGGCGAGGTCGGTGTATCTGTGAAGTGTTTGTTGTTATTATTTTTAACCCGTGTTGTCCCACTGCCGAACAAAGGCCTCTTTCCCTACTTTCCACTTTATTCTGTCTGCTGCTTTAGTGGGCCAGTCTGGTAAATGCACATCTAAGTCGTCACACCATATCTGTGGTGGAATGCCGCGTGGGCATGTTGCGTTAAGAACCCAATCAGTTTTTATCCTTGTCCATAGATCTTCGGGCATGCGGCAGACGTGGCCGGCCCAATCCCACTTGAGCTGTGCTGATTTTTTTGTGATATCCGTAATCGTTGTTTGCGAGCGCAATACAATGTTCCGTATCCGGTCTGATAACCGAACACCTAAAATACTGCGCTCCATAGCCCGCTAACATACCTCGAGTTTGGACCTTTGTACAAGTACATAGGAATTAAAAAAAGTATACAAAACATTGAAATACAGATAAAGAACAATGGTAAGAAGGAAGTCCATGGAAGGAAGGCACAAAATCATTGAACAGATTAAAAATAAACCTATTAAGTAATTGACTTGAACCAAGCAACAGAGAGGGGTGTGAAAGTTTCTCTCTATTGGACTAATAAAATTTAGAAGTCAAACAGCCATTAACACTAAAGAATAAAAAATACCTACCTACCCACTCATTCACCCAACTGAATGTGTCTAACGTTGGAACTCACGTTGATTTGACTGATGTCACGCGTATCAGCGCGATACGAACTGTGCATAATCGTACGTTTTTGTTTTGGTTTTACTTTGGTATTATCGTTCAAAATTAGCACGATTGCCCCCCTGGTACCATAGGCATTATTATTGTTTGTCCCGCCGGCCGTAAAACACTTAATAAAATAATGCATTTGAATGCACACAACTAATTTTCATCATGATAAATTGCACATTACTCGCGGGTTACAGAGCATTGTCCTGACACAGAATACAGTAGCAATTGCAAGCCTATTTCCCGAAAATACCGATTCGCTTGGCAAATTATGACAATTACAGTTATTTCAGAGTGCAGATATAAATTTACTGGATATTTTGTTGTATGTTATGGTTTGTGAAGTTCTGGACAGATTGAAGTACCTACTCGTATCTATCACAATAATATTATATATAATATAATACAGGTGAGACGCAGGAGGTAGCGGGTTCGATTCCCGCCGCGGAACAAATGTTTGCATGATCTACAGATATTTGTTTCGGGTCTGGATGTTTTCTATATATTATAAGTATGTAATTTAAAAAAAAAGTATATAAGTATTCCATCAGTTTCTGGTTCCCACAGTACAAGCTCTGCTTGGTTTGGGTCTAGATAGCGCTGTGTGAAATGTCCTGCATAATTTATTATTTATTATTATTTATTTTTTAATATTATAGTTGCAAAAATTACTACTACTAAAAGTTTGTTTGTTTGTTACTCAATCACATGTTAACGGACCGACTTCAATGAAATTTGGTATCTACGGAGATTATAATCTGGATTAACACATAGTCTACTTTTTATCCCCAAAATCAGGTCACGTGAGACAAAAATGAGGTGTCAAGTTTCTATAGAAAAAATATTATGGCCTTCGTTACCACTTTACACATAGCTTACAATTTACACGAGTTTTTCTTTAATTCTAGGTTAGTAGTGTAACACGTACGAAGTCGCGGGCAACAGCTAGTTGAAGATATATTAAACATACAACAAAAAAAACGCTCCATATAAACGAACTGATTTTAGTGATTAGTGTCGCTTCTTCACTTGGTAATATATGGAATTGTTCCTGCTGGAATTGTTAGATTCACTCCTGCGCTGGTTTTAAATCAGCTCTTCCATACTTAAAAATGATTCTATATCATCGATAACTTACTTAATGGAATGCAAACTGAAATTTAATGGTTAGCCATTTCGCACGAGTTGTGGTCCAATAACGAGTTGTATTGTTTTAGTAAGGTTTATGTTTTAGCACATAATAAGGCTTCGTTTCACGACCTCATGGTAAACCTTACTATTTTAGAGTAATATTTTCCACTTCAATAGCTTTGAGCGTGGCTTTTTTAAGGTTATCCCTTGGGCAAGTGGTAGGGCCTGTCAGATCAGAGCAGATACAGCAATTCTGCATAATTCGTCTTACAAGCAAATATGATAATAATGTTCGGTGTTTCGACCGACAATGTTTCAACAATGTTTGACAATGTGCGAGGTGAGACGTTATTTGGAGCGGATCGCAATCACCTTGATGAAGATTCACGAACTGAAAGTTTGTCGGTCGAAACACCGATAAGACGTTACATGATAAATCCCGTATTTATAATAATGATTGAAATTAATCACGAAAGTTTTCTAAGTAAAATATGATAATGACCAGTATATCGAGAAACCCCCAAAATAATCTGTGAAACATATAAACATTGGTTCCGAAGCGGGAATCAAACCCACAACCTGCGTCTCAGCCAGCACATCTGCGTCCGTGTCTGTCCTAGTGGTTGGGTAGGTAGTATGAGTATTTATTGCGTATGTACCTTTTTTATCGCTAAAGTTTGAAAAATACTAGTTCCTATGTAGTACTTTCTAACTGTAGCTATCTTTATTCCATTGTTATTTTTTCCTGTTTTTTATGATCCGTTCTGTTTTTTTTTTGTGTTTCAAATAAATATATTCTATTCTCTTTTACTACGCCACGGAGGTTGCCGTATAAATGTGTTTAATTGTACATCGCAATATTTTCCATCTCTCCTTCGAATAGGTATTCCTTAAAGAACACACGGTATACTCTGTATTTTAAATCTAAATTGAATTCGTATTGAAGCTGCCTCAGTATTCGGATGAAGCTCGCTGCTTATTCGATTTGTTGCCAGCGCGAGATTTGAGTTTGTAAGTCCCTACCGCGGGATGTGCTAAGCCAATTGAAATCTGGATATGGCATTTTGGACCTTATGTTTATGGAGGAAAAGAAAGATTAACAAAAAAGTTAAAATATTAAATTTATAACAACTTTTTAAGAAATTAGAAAGTTAAGAAGTTAGAAGACAACTATTAGATACTTTTTTCTTACTTTTCTACTTACTTAGTACTACTTAGTACTTAGTAAGTTTTCGTTCTAGCTTTTCTGTGTCTGTTATATTTAATTGTATTGTTTCTATGATATTACATCACAGTAATATTATAAATGCGAAAGTTTGGATGTTTGTTATTTGTTTGTTTGTAGCTCAACGGCTGAACCGATTTCGATTAAATTTAGTATGCACGTAGATTAACCTGGATTAACACATATGCTACTTTTTATCCCATAAATCAGGTCCCATGGGATAAAAATGGGTGTCAAGTCAAGTTGCAACAGCGAGTTTAGCTTTATTTCTAGGTTACCTACACATTTTCTAGTGTAATGCGTACGAAGTCGCGGGCAACAGCTGGTATTTTATAAACAAATAATGTTTATGACTATCTATTATGAGAATCAAAGACTTCCCTGTCTGGTCAAAAAACTAACTGACTGACTGTCTGAATAACTGACAGTGGTTTAGCTATGTCAGAATCCTATAAACTCTAACACATGGGAGTAAACTCCAATAGTCATCATTATCATTACATCAGCAAGAAAACGTCTACTACATAAACTTTCCTTGTAGATTTCCAGATTGATTTAGTGCGATCAGCGCCTCCCAGCAACCTTTATGGCGTCATCTTTCTATCTAGTGCTGGGCAGACCTACGTGGCTCTTTCCAGTGCGAGGTGTCGTAACGTTTCTACCCGAACGGCAAGTTTTTCAAACGTTAACTAGTTTTCAGTATCTCCTAGTTCCTCGTAGCTTCATTCAATTCTTTTTCCCTGGACGAGTCAGAACTACTCAATTGAGACTTTATAAGTAAATCGAGTCATTGGATGCAATTGATTATATGTTGGATTTTTTTAATTTCCTCATAGAGATAAGTAGAGAATTTCCGTCGCAAAAGATTTCTAGGGATTTATTTAATGTTTTTGACGCATAAGTTTTTTCATTGTCACTGTGTTAGTTTTAATTAATCTTGTAATTGTTGTTTTTTAACTTCAGCATTTTTTGAGATGTTGACATCTGATGAAAAAACAAATTATTTGTTCGACTTGATATAGCAAACAATATCTTTGTTTTTTAATTAGTAAGCTAAAATCGGTTCTTCTTAAAGCTCTAAATGCAATGAAGGGGTGGGTTTCGTTTTCGTAGAGGCTCTACGGCGTAACCAATGTTTACGTAGCAGGTCTACGAAGATCTCGTATGTAGCATAGAATACAAATGCATTTTCCATGTTTTAATAATTCCATTCCAAGATCCCACAATGCATAATGTTATGTCTAGACAGGCGTGTTCATCACTTTAAGTCTGACTTGCAATGCAAAATCAACTTTATGGCCTGAATTTAAATCATAAATAACGTTGATTATTGAATTTTTAATCTCGAAGAATTTTTAATCACGATTTCAAGGTATTTGTGATTTTTGTATACTAAAAATGAACTGTCAAGGGTCAGCTCTTACCAAAGCTACACGACAAGGCAAGCCCTTGTTAAGAACAGTTGTTTACGGCTCAGTACCATCCATAGGTACCTCGTAGATATACGACTCGCTCGCACTCACCGTTTTGGTTCTACGTTCTAGATGCGTACAGCTAAGCTATGGAACACTTCACCGTCGTTCGTTTTTCCTAAAGACTACAATCCAGGTATTTTTAAGGTAAAAGTGAATACTTGTGAATACTGGTGACTTTTAGATCTTCGTGCTTCATCTTAGACGACATCATCGCTTACCATCAGGTGACATCATGGTCAAACGCCAGCCTAAAATGCATGTAAAAATAGTACATTACTGCAGCGGTCAGCAAAATAGGCATTGCTGGACAAATGTATAAATGTGGCCCGAGGCGAAGCCGAGGCACACATACGAAAGTCCATCAATGCCGAGTAGTGGCCAAGGCTTGTTTAGTACTTTTCTATACTATAATGCGCGGAAATAATAAAATAAAATTAAAAATACAATAACTCTTCTAAATCAATAACGAACAACGAACAACAATAATTTTTCCCGCGTTAAAGTGTTCATTTGTTTGTTTATCTTTCAATAAACAGCTTTCTATTTGCCAGTTCGAAATTTAAATAAAACCTTTGATGCGTTACCTCCTTGGTTGCCATGTTTCGAAGTAAACGATCGTTCCATTTTTAAATTACTCGACAGATATGAATTTATTATGTAATTTATTTGGCCGCAACACCACAACAGATATGGGTTTTCATACAACTTTTGCGGGCCACTGCTCGCATGTATTTGAGTAGTACAACAATTTCGATTTATCTCGAAGAAGGTTGTCAAAATAATCCTCAAATTTCCAAGAATTGTTTGAGAAAAATATATACAAAATATTCTAAACTGGATGAAAGTACAACCTGATAAAGGTTACTAGGAGCAGTTGTGTGCAGGCCGCACAAGACCGGACGCTCTGTAAATCTAGCCCATATTCAGCGGTGGACGTCCACTGGCTGATGTGATGATGATGATATTCCAAGTGAGACATCTGATGGTACCTACTATAATTTCTTCATTGGTCTAGGTAACACAGATACCCGCAAAACAGATCCTAGGCTCAATGATGCATCCTTTTAAATACGTTTGACTCGCTCTAACGTATCCTTAACCACGCGAGTGAAAGAAAGAAGAGATATTCATAATCTGTCAACAAGTATACGCTAATTGCACACTCGGGTGGTGTAGTAGGGTGGCTATGGTGTATGTAAATTTTAGAATTTTGTTGTTATCGTTCACAATCAAAATTTAGACACTTTAGACGGCTGGGAGCCGTTTAGTGCAAGCCTAATAAAATATACACTTTATAAATCTTTAAAGTAGACTTATGTTAACTTATGTTTTACGATTTTAAGTGTAATTTTACAGCTCAGCAGAGCGTCGTTCGGCTTCAATCTGCTTTTGACAAATGAGCACCATTCAAGATGACTAATTATAGGTAGTATGCAGAATTCAAATGCGGTCGTGTCAATCTCCATGATGAAATTTGTGAAGGTTGCCCGTACACCGCTGTGAAAAACAAAAACATTGATGCTGTGCGCCGTATGATCGAAACAGAGAGGCATGTGACCTACCATGAGATCCGGACATCTTTTTACATAGGCATGAGTCTAATACAGTCAATCTTACACAAACATTTTGGGTGTGAGAAAGCTGTGTTCTCGATGGATCCCACACAATTTGACTGAAGCTCAAAAAACGGACCGCATTACTTGGTAACATGCTATGCTTAACAGATAAAACAAAGGGGCTTCCAATTCGGTGTGGGATATAGTAACAGGTGACGAAGTATGGATTTATAGCTATGATTCCAAAACGATGCAGCAATCGAGCGTATGGGTCTTTCGAGATGAGCCGAAACAAACCATGCGCGCGTGAAAAGTGCCTCGAAGCGGATGATTGCTTCTTTTTTTAATAAAACTGGGCACGTGGCTACAGTTGCTTAAGAAATCGTCGTACCGTGAATAGTGACTGGTACACGACCATTTGTTTACCGGAAATTATTTACAAACTCCGTGAAAATAACGGTGAACGCCGTATCATCTTGCACCACGACAATGCAAGTTCTCACACGGCCAGACAGAAAAATGAGTTTTTGAAGGCGAAAAACGTACAACTTATGAGACATCCAGCATACGGTTCTGACAGTCTGGCACCGTGTGACTTTTTTCTTTTCCCAAAAATCAAGAACCAATTACGCGATCAACGGTTTTCATCACCAGAAGAGGCTGTCGAAGAGTGTGACAAACATGTATCTGACGTCACCACGGAGGAGTGGCACAAATGTTTACAAAATTGGTTCAATCGTATGAAAAAGTGCATTGACGCAAAAGGGAGAATATTTTGAGAAAGAATATATTCATTTTTGACCATTAATAGTATTTTTTTAATATTTATTCCGGAGACTTTTAGTGTACCCCTCGTAGTAGAACGCACTTACTTATTTTAGCGCCATTCATTCATTCTTACACCGGACCCCCTGCGCTCCTAGATAAGCCTCGTCGACAAAATCGCGGAACGGATTGGTACGGCGCCCACTGGCAGCGTAAGCGCATGTTCTTGTAATTAGGTATCAAAGTTTTGTTTCTATCATTGTAGTGCATGCGAGTATTAGCGTAATAAAACTAAATTAAAGTAAAGTAGTATGAGTGATGTGCTAGGTGGATTTGTCCGTCACCAAGTTGTGGTCTGTATCAAATGCGAGGATGGTGACCAATAGTCATCGCTTATTAGAAGTTTTTTTTTGAGCTGATCTCAAACATGCCACAAATATTGATTATTTTGTTGATCTATTGATTCTTGATTATTCTATTAAAACTGTGATTTTTGCAATAATTTTGTGAAATAATAAATAGAAGTTAGTATTACATATACTATACAGTATGGATTCTTATAAATAAGTCAATGTTGCATTATTATTTTTCACTGGGTTTATGCAAATTCTTGCAACTAAAACTAATATTGAATGGACGATTTCTAAACTAAAAATAGAAAATAAGATATATCCATTCATTTTCTTATTTTTTTCCGGATTTACATAATACTAATATAATCAGTGAATCAGTAAAATAGTCAAAATACTACAAAAAAATACATCATACATCCTGTTTTGTTATGTACGACATTAATTTATAACACTCATCCGGGATCGTGTTGTTACGCCGAGGCTGTTACAGAATAAGTAATAGTCGGAATTTCGCGATGGGTCTCGGCTTACCCATTGTGTCACAGAATAGGTAATACTTGGTATGGAATATACCTACATGCTACGTTTTACCTACAGTTGCACAGAATAAGGAATAGTTATTCTGTTGAAATACCTACACGTTTCTAGTTGCTAGTGAAACGAACGAGAACGTTCGAGTGTTATGAACGGTGCGCGGTATAAATAGGCCAGAGAGACGGCCGGAGGAGTCAGTCTGGTTTTGGCTATACGTGCGAACATTTCAGTGACTTTTAGTGGTTTATTGTGCAACAGTCGTGTGAATTAGTGTGTTGTTATTACTTGTGATTAAGATCGTGTATTTATCGTTTTAGTGTTGAATAAAAGTGTTATTTTGGTTAGATTGATTTTCATTATTTTATCCCGAACCCTCAGCTCGTAACAGTATTAACTGGTTTTAGATGTGAGTTTAATACCGGATTGCCAATAAACAATTCTTACCGTGAATCGGCGGTGCCTTTGCAACGATACTGCTTAGTCGGTTTTACAGGTACCTACTTTAATGATGAATGAATATGATTTGTTTACCTATTTTATACAGGCTGTTTCATTGATATTTTAGGACTTGATATCTCTTTTTACTATTTTAGGAATGATAATTTTCTATGCCAATGAAATTAAAAAAAAACGATTTTACGGCAATATTAGCCATTAGCCCTACCCGTGTTTTAATTTAATGTGGTACATAACAAAACACGTAGTAATTACTGATATAAACGGGTATTTATCGCGTATGTATCTTTTTTATTTGTTATCCCGGCGTTTCGATTGTGTTGCACAATCGGCAACAATACGGCTGCCGTAGTCACGGGCACAGTCGAAACGTCGGGATAACAAATGAAAAAGATACATACTCGTACACGTCATATACACGTTTTAATCAGTAATTATGTACAGTTATCGCGAAAGTTTGAAAAATGCTATTCTCATAAATTTTACTTTGTTACAATTAGTAACTGCTCAAGTTCCTCGTAAAATAGTTTGCATTGATTAGGCCCTTTTACTACCTATATGTGAAATTTATTGAGTAGTCAAAACATATATTTAAGAACAGTTTGGAGATAAGAACAAATGGGAGTGGGCGGGTCATGTTACGCGAATGCACCCTGAAAGGTGGACTAAGATCTCCACCGACTGGCAACCTACAGGACGACGGCAACGAGGCAGACCACGTTGGCGCGACGATCTGGATTGGCAGGAGATTTCTGAAAAACGTAAGGAATGGAAGGAAATGGGAGAGACCTTGAATATATTTAGGCAGTAATATTAAAGTATTGATAAAAGAAACACCATTTTCAGAAAAACAAAAAAAAAAACAAACAGTAAAAATTTACGTAATTAAAGTAATAATTACCTAACATAAACATACCTATTGCCAATATACAAAATCACAATAATGTCTATGCCACTTCCAGTTGCGCATACTGTGTCACTGGAATGTTGTTTACACTGTATTGGATGAGGCAAATGTTACAAAACCCGCACTTAACTTTATTTTGTACAAACTTTTGTATCACTTTCAACTTTGATAATAATATGATTAGCCCAACAAATGTATAAACTAATATTTTTAAGTTTCTCTATAAGTGAATTTAATTCTTTGAGAAATAAATATCTTAAATCTGACCTTTGCCCAGCAGTGGGACAGTATAGGTTATTAAGAAAAAAAAACTGATCTTTTGCAAAATCCCAACTTTTTCTAAATCATACTCTCTTGTCTGTAGTGAATCCTCTGTGAATTCACGTCGTTAATTAGACGGTTTGTTAGGGATTCAAGTGTGGTTTACAGAGGTCGCTAGCTACACTTTGTGTAGTTTAATATATTTTCTTTTTTAAAATCTTTGTTACGTCCTACGTTTCATTGTAGACTGTTCATTTGCGGGTGTTTTTGTTTGCTTGAAAATGCAGTCATTTTTACCATATTCGAGTCGAATATTTTTCATACAGTGAAGCGACGCAAAGATCTAAAAAGATAGTCGGAAATGTGAAGCGTAGAAGGTTGCGGGTTTGATTCTCGCCACGGATTAAATGCTTGACACCATCATTTACCACCAGTTGAGGTAGTGGTCATTAAGCGCTTGACTATCGCCATTAAAGAATAATTGGCCAAGCGCGATAATTGATCGAGCGAAATCAGCATTGTATGCATTTATGTTTGTTTGTCCGAGGATAACTTTCGAACTGTTGATCCTAACATCATGAAATTTGATTCATAGGTAGGTAGTGATACCACAATTTTGGTGTGATAAATGTGGGGGGGGCGGGGTTATTGAGATATTGGGGCTCAAGAGGGGTAAAAAAAATAAAATGAGACTATTAGGTCAAATGGGACATCGAATTAAAGGTATTCATTACTACATTTCGATTCCGTTTTTATTTTTAGTAAAGTCCTTGTGATTTTTGAGTATTTTAGCTATGATAAAAACTATACTTTGACAAAATTCACAGGGTACACCAGTGACCCCACAGTGCTGAAATTTGGTATGCGTGTAGCTTTAGTCACATAAATATAGGCAAAAGTCTGAAATCCAGAATAACTGCAATTCGTACCCCAAAAAAGAGTAACCAACTCCTGTTACCTGTAACTTAAATGAAACTGTAGGTCAAGTTATTTGGTTATTTATTTTGTGGCACTATTTTGATAGTCAAAGGTTACGAATAATATATTTTTTTTTATGGAAGACTCGCGGGATCTCAATTCGGGGTGAACCACTAGTTATTTAAAATATAAAGTTAATTTTGGTCATTTTGCATGAAAATTATATGAACTGTTTACAAATCCAACTCGTAAACTAGTAAAGCTTTGATAATTCTTCTTTATAACTACAGTGCGTATGCTACTATTGTGGATCTCAAAAACTTACAAGACAAGTGTTGTGGTGGTGAGGCCTGCCTGCCTAGGTAACTTCAAATATCGTGCCTAGGTAAGTGGTCTTCCTGTCTTCGAATGCCTAGCCACCTCAACCGGGGATAGGTCAGCAGAAAAACAAAACACGCTGTCTTTAGTTAAACCACGTAGCTTATACGTAGGCATCCGCTTGCACCTATGTCTAGTGAGAGTATGAAATTGCTTGCGACTGTGTGCTATATTTTTAGTCCAAGAGCCGGTGAAGATCGACCTTCACCGATCTGATAACCAGATGAGACGTATTTTTATCAAATATAATTTATAAACCAATATGCCTATAATTACTTGCCTATCTAAAAGTGCTTATGGCTATTTTTAATTACATTAACTTTAATCGATTTTTTTTCATCACTTTCATTCTTTTGATAACCAAATGAATTTTATTTCACTGTTAGTTTTTAACACACAGAATATGCCTCAGTAGGCTTGCCTACTCATTTCTGTGTATAGCTACCTGGCAAGCCGATGTGAACAGGTAAGTCAATATAGGTGACTCCATCGTTCTGCTAACTTATCGAAAGTTATATCAAATTTTAGATTACTTTATTACAAAATCAGTCATATTTCAAAATCATTGCCTGCAAAAAATCATACTTATAGTACTGTTGCCTAGCTAAAAACTTTTAGAGAGCACTTTTAGATAGGCAAGTAATTATAGGCATATTTGTTTATAAATTATATTTGATAAAAAATAAGTCTCATCTGGTTATCAGATCGGCGAAGGTCGATCTTCACCGGCTCTTAGACCATTACGTGTAAGCGGTTCCTTTGTTCTAGCTTTTTGATGGGCAGTAGCTTTTATTAAACTAACTATGCTACTTTTTCCTTATTCTATGATATTTCTATTACTTATATTTAACTTACCGTTAGCATGTTACTCCTTCGATTTATTTCGTTAAATTCTATCCTATTGCTTGATACAGGTTAGACATACTTTCTTATTTATATTATTAGTCTTAATTGACTTAGTTTGGGACAACAAGATTTGCGTGACTTGAACCCGCAAATCTCGTCACGTAAGAGTCGAAATTAGTTTACGCTTACGACTCAAAGCGCCATTCGTTCCATCTACAGGAAAACTTTTTACAGTTTTTACTGTAAACGGTTGCGGGTTCAAAACGTCCAACTTGAAAGTTTTGAGATGGTTTTAAAATCTTAAAATTTTGTTAATCACACTAATATTATAAATGCGAAAGTTTGGATGTGTGTTTGTTACTCAATCACGTCGTAACGGCTAAACAGATTTCGATGAAATTTAGTATGTATGGCAACGTACAAATATGTAGATTACATCCTGGATTAACACACAGGCTACATTTTATCCCACAAATTGGTTCCCATGGGATAAAAATGGGGTGTCAAGTTGCAACAGAGAGTTTAGCTGTATTTCTAGGTTACTTACACATTTAGTATACGTATACGAAGTCGCGGGCAACAGCTAGTAACACTATAAAAATAAAATACTACCATAAAACTGTTCAATAAAATGCAAGATTTGCCTGAATTCAACTTGTCTGTTCTCAACTTGTCTGTTCTCAGCAATATATTATCAAGTTGAGAAGAAAGACATCTGGATCTAAAACCTTTTATCTAGATTGAATGAAACGTTCAAGTGTTATACTAAAAGCCATTTTATTGTCTATTCAATTGGATTTGATTTACTTTGTTGAGATTCGTTAAATTGTAAATTTTATTTTGTTTTGAGCACCCTATCTTGGTTTACGGCAAACCAAAGAAGGTTATAAATGTCATAGAGGATTTATCTGAGATGATACTTTTTGAAATTGGCTTATAAAATGTAACGCTTTTCAGGAAAGGAGGGATACGGTCATGAAAATCTTGCGCGCATTCATCAAAATGAATCTTGTAAAAAAAAGTGGCACTCCGGGAATGCTAAAAATTTAAAAGCAGACTACACTACAGATACATATATATACAGAGGTGTTGGTAACGATAACAGTGTCGCGAGTTGAATGGTTTTTTCCCATCTCAAAAAATGCCCAAAGAGACTAAAGGAGTTTCCACTTCAAAAACTGAAAGTCTGGCTACTCGGTGTCTGTGTACCTTACCTAAGTGTCACCAAAGTCACATCTGGATACCGTTTTTAGCATTTTGATGCGGAACCCTAACAGGATACCTACTTAAATGTTAGTAAATTCAATTGAAATTTACAAGTTCTTAATGTATTCCCCTGGTTAAGTGCAAACCGTGCTAACTGGAAGTTTCTCGTACTACCGCAGTGTACCCGTACCCACTAGTGGATATCAAACGCGGCACAAACTTGGAACTTACACAGAGAATATGAAAAAGCTCATTCACTTTTATATTTTTTTACTAACAAAATGTATCTATTATCACACTAATAGCAGTGCAAAGAGTTGACGTGAATGGGAAGCGTTCTCCGAGGTCTCTGGTTAAAATGGGTGTACCACAGGGATCAATACTGGGACCATTTTTGTTTTTAGTATATATTAATGATCTTCCCCATCTTGTAAGGGACGATCATGAGGTTGTATTGTTTGCAGATGAAACGTCACCTTTATTTAAATTAAAGCGACGACAAACCAATTTTGACGATGTAAACAATGCAATCTCTAAGGTGGTAAAATGGTTCAATGTAAACAATCTACTTCTAAATGAAAAGAAAACAAAGTTCTTATATAAGAGACTTAGTTCTGCGGCATACGCAGTCCAAAAGATCCGTCTTTTTACAGACGTAGACACAGCTAGACTAGTTTACTTCAGCTACTTCCACAGCATTATGTCATACGGTATACTGCTGTGGGGGAGTGCTGCAGATATAAACACCGTTTTTGTGCTGCAGAAGAAGGCTGTTCGTGCAATTTATAATAGGGGCCCCAGAGAATCATTATAATAGGTTAAAAGAAATAAACAGAGAACAGAAAAAAAGAATAACAATAAGTTTAAAGAAATAAATATTATGACATTCCCTTGTCAATACATCTATGAAAATCTAATGTATGTTCACAAAAATATTTATTTGTTTAAGAAAAATAGCGATAATCATAATTTTAATACTAAAAATTAAGATAAACTCGCTGTTGCCCCTTGTAGACTCCATAAAGTTAGTAAATCGTTTAAAGGGCAAGGTGTACGCTTTTATAACAAACTCCCAAGGGATGTACACAAATTTACAATTAATAAATTTAAAAACGTAATTAAACAAAACCTTTATAAAAGAGTCTACTATAAAATATCGGATTATTTAGATGATAGAGAAGCTTGGGATTGAAATTACTCCAACTCGTTCAAAATGTTACAATTTAGACGTAATTTATTTTATGTATTATGTATTGTAAAAGGATCATTAAAAAAAACAACCAGCTTTGTTTCTTGCCTTTCTTTCCTGGCTTGGTCGCGAAGGAACAGGCAGTAAAATTGACGTTTCAAAGTGATCCTTGTGATTTTAATGAATAAAAATATTTGACTTGACTTGAATATCTATTATAAATGCGAAAGTTTGGATGTTTGTTTATTTGTTTCTCAATCACAGCATAACGGCTTAACCGATTTCGATGAAATTTGTTATATACGTAGATTATAACCTGGATTACCACACAGGCTACCTTTTATCCCATAAATCAGTTCCCATGATATAAAATGGGGTATAAACCGGCCTTAATCTTTGACGAAAAAAATAGGGCCCAGAAATGCCAAACAACTAACTTGGCCTACAGTTTCATTCAAATTACAGGTAACGGGAGTTCATGTAAATTAGTTACCCTTTTTGAGGTAGAAGTTGCAGTTATTCTAAATTTCAGACTTTTGACTATACTTTTGTCACTAAAGCTACATGCATACCAAATTTCAACACTATGGGGGCACTGGGGTACCCTGTGAATTTTGTCAAAGTTCAGTTGTTATTATGGCTAATAACTTAAAAACTACAAGATTTAAACTAAAAATAAAAACGGGGTCAAAATGTACACACAAAAACCTTTTATTAGATTTACCACTTTATCGTATAGTCCCATTTTGTTTTTTTTTACCCCTCTTGAACCCTCTCTCAACTCAACAATCCTCCCACATTTTTAGCTTATTTAGTCACATCAAAATTGTGCCATTATTACCTATATACCAATTTTCACGGTGATCGGATAAGCGCTTCGAAAGTTATCCTCGGACAAACAAACATACATACAAGGCCGATTTTCCCGAGTTGATTTAGAGATCTCCCTTCGCTCGATCAATAAATAAATAATTATTAGTATGATTTTACCTTCTATTAATTGCTTTTGACAATTTTTTGAACCTCATTTTATAGCTTTTGATCGGACGGATTTTTGAACCTTTTGATTTTTATAGAAATAGAAAAATATTTATTTTGTGTCCATTTTTATATTCTATGAACACAACAGTTATACTTAAACCAAATACAAGACTACAAAATAGGTCGTCACTCAGCGGTGTGCCGCTGTAACATATAGCTACTGCAGCGCTGGCATTATGTGACGCCTTTAGTGCGTGTGAGCAGCAGAAAATAGAAACACGCGTTTACAATATTAATTAACATATAAAAGTTTACAAGATTTACAAAAAAATAAATTTTAATAAATATTTTTACACAATAACTACTAAAAATTGCACATACCTAACTTATTAAAGCAAGACTATTAAGGTTTCAAAATGGTTATAACAGTGCATCGTAGGGCACATTGCTAAGGCAGTTTTGAGGCAATTTTCTGTTATAGGCGATGGTTATCACTTAACATCAGGTGGGATATAAGCTTAACCAATCTACAAGTAGTATAAAAAAATGGAACACTTATGGTGCGACTTTTTCCGTCCGTATATCACAGCTGATTATCTCAGTCACTACTGAACCTATCGGCTTGAAATTTGGCATAGTTATGAATAATACTGACAATACTCTATTACACGTAGAAAAATACGCGTACAACATTTTGATGGCCAAAGAAACCAAGATGGTGGGTCAAAATAAGGTAACTAGGTCAAGTGAGATATTTTATCAAAGAAGTTACACATGCCAAAACCATTTAATAATGTTTTTTTTAGTTTTGGAGTTACTTTGAAAAATGTTGAAAAATACCTTCGCTGTCAGCTCATGGTACTTGGCTTTCTTGTCTTACCTAATAGTCGCACGAACTATGACAAAAAACAATGGTTTAAGGCGCACAGCCTTTTATCAAATTACCCTCAGAAATAAAAAATGAAAACTTATCTAACGCACTTAAAACTAAAATTGCTCAACATACCTACTCCTACAAATGTTAACTAAATAAAGTAATTATGTAACTAACGAAAAACCTGAATGCGTTAATTGAGTTTGTATCTACCATAACTCAATTCTCAAGTAAATGTTAATTATGATCTTTTTGAGAATAAATGATAATTAAACTAAATTTTCGAAGTGAAAACTTATTTAGGCGCGTTGGATATTTTTTGAGATAAGAAAAACCCATTGAACTCACGTCACTATTACCGTTACCGACACCTCTGTTTATAAGTATCTCGTAATTGTTCAAGTGTTCACTTCTGTCGGCACTCCCGGAGTGCCACCTTGTTGAAGTGAAAATTTGTTTAGGCGCGCTAGGCATTTTTTTGAGATGGGAAAAAACCATTGAACTCGCGACACTGTTATCGTTACCGTTACCGACACCTCTGTATATAAGTATCTTGTAACTGTTCAAGTTTTTACTTCTGTCTGTAAAAAAAGTAGCACTCTGGGAGTACCACTTTTTTTTTCTTTTAGGTACCTACATCGTAAGTGTACTCTAGTTTTATTTGTATATATATGTATATGTATATATATAACTTAGCTTTATAATAGAACTAGCTGACGCGCCCGCGGCTTCGCATGGGTGGTTTTTCAATAAAACATTACTCTCATTTTGCGCAGTTGACCAAAAAGTAGTCCTTTCCCAGGATATAATCTATCTCCTTGCAAAATTTAATTACGATTCGTTCAGCTGTTTAGTCGTGTAAAGGTAACAAACAAACAGAGTTATGTATGTTTTATACATATATAAACCATCCTCTTGAGTAATCCACTAGTTAATCCACTCTTATCTATTGCTGAAAACTGCATTTAAATCCGTTGAGTAGTTTAAAAAATCTAAGCGGACAGACAGCGGAAGCGACTTCATTTTAAACTATGTAAAGTTAAATTATGATTAAGAATGCCCATTGGCACTTTTCTTACAGTCTCTATTTAAAGGGGACGACACTTTATTCTTGTGTTCTTTATGAAAATTTATTATTTAACCTAAATGAAACTCAAAGATAAGCTCCGTCCCTCTCTTTAAGTGAACCAGCCACCCTATTTATACGCTGTGTAAGTAGCTTGTAGCAATTATCAAGAGATTTCAAGCCAGCTCCCAGCGCTGAGTAGTTTGAAGTTGGGCCCAGTACATTGTTAGCGGTCGTTACGTACGAATTAACGTTACAGGGTTCCGTCTACCAACAACCGACAAACGGATATGGCGAAACTATCAACTAAAGTTATAAGTTAGATAAGTTTGTTATCTGTGTTTCTTATAAATAAATAATGCTAGAAATTTCACACAGTGCCATCTAGCCCCAAACTAAGCAAAGCTTGTACTGTGGAAACCAGATAACTGAGACGTAGGTCACATTAAAAGTTTTGCGTAACTTAGAAAAGCAACATGTTATAACCAAAATATTATGTTTATTGCTTTTTAAAATACTCTCCTTTACATTTAAAACATTTTTTCATGCCATCGAACCATTTTTAAAACAGGAGGACCACAGATCTGAAAACATGTTTTCTACGTGCTGATTGAACGCTATCACTGCCTCTTCGGAGTTGGTAAAAGTGAAACTTCTCATCAAATCTAAGATTTTGGGAAAAATACAGAAATCACAGGGTGCTAGGTCGGGGCTATGTGCAGGATGGGTGACGAGTTGTACTTTTTCGCAAGCTAAAAATAACTTTGTTTTGTTGGCCGTGTGTGAAGAAGCGTTGTCATGATGTAGGAGAACGCGGCTTTTTGGTCGCCTTTCGCGAACTTTTTCTAACACCCTGGGTAAACAAATGGTAGAATACCACTCGACATTAACACTCTTTTGATCTTCGAGTGGAATTGTGCAGATGGGACCCGTAGCTGAGAGAAAAAACGCGATCATTTTTTTACCAACGTTTCTCGCCTGCCTCACTTTTGTTAGCCTGTTATCATTTTCAAACACCCATTCACAAGATTGCTGTTTTTTTTTCGGGTTCAAAACAATAAATCCAACTTTCGTTTCCTGTGACAATGTCATAAACAGCATTAGAATGTCCGTGGTCGTACTTCAGTAGCATCTGTGAGCACCATTCCACGCGAGCCTGCTTCTGCTCCGCTGTCAGTTCATGAGGGATCCAACGACAACAAAGTTTCCGAACTTTCAAATCTTCGTGTAAAATTTTCTGAACTTGGCTCATGCCAATCCCCAATAGTCCTCGAATTGTCTCATAGGTAATCCGCGGGTTTTCTTCAATTAGCCGCTTCACGGTAGCCACATTATTTTCGTTGACGGCAGTTGAAGGCCGCCCTTCACGAAATTTCTCATGTAAAGAAAACCCAATTCAACCTGAACTCTCAAATTCAGCAAACCATCGCCTTACGGTGCTCAAACAAGGTGCTTCTCCCCCAAAAGCATTTTGAAGATGAGCGGCACAGTCTTGCGGAGAGAGAGAACTTTTAAAATCATAAAAAATCATAGCTCTAAAATCTTTTCCACTTAATTCCATTTTAAAGAAAATACGTAGATAATGTGTGATAAAAAACAATTGACAAATTATTTCCCAGAATTTTTTTTTTTTTTTACTGTGAAGGTTGCAACGTTTCAAAAAATATAACATTCGAAATTCAAATATGTAGTTCCGATTAGCTAGAAATGCAAAATTTTTAGTGTGCCCCATGTAGAACTTATAAACTTTTTTTTTTTAATACATACTTAAAATATACAGAAAAACATCCAGACCCGGAACAAATCTGTAGACCATGCAAACATTTTTCCCGCGGTGGGAATCGAACCCGTAACCTCCTGGGTCTCAGCCGGCTATTCACCCACTGCGCCACGGAGGTCGTCATCATAAGTTAATATCTATTAAGCTAGCACTTCAGCCTTTTTTGCTACCTTTGATGTTGGCAGGAAGAAAATGTGTTTAGCATTAAGCCCGCCATTTGTACATTTTATGTGTATTTTGTGCAATAAACTATTAATAGAAACTCACCAGCGAGATGGGTCGACGACATCCATAAGACCGTGGGTCGTACGTGGTTCAGACTGGCACAGGATCGGGAAGAGTGGCAGAAACAAGGAGAGGCCTATGCCCAGCAGTGGGTCGACACGGGCTGAGAATGATGATGATGATGAAACTATTAATTAAATAAAGTAGATGTCAATAGATAGATAATATATATATATTGTATTCAATACGATCTATAGATCGCTTGCAACGGTCTTTAGATGTTTCAACTGTTTCTTCTGTATATTATTGTCTTATACATAACTAGCTGTTGCCCGCGACTTCGTGTGCTACTAAATGTGTAGGTAACCTAGAAATAAAGCTAAACTCGCTCTTGCAACTTCACTTGACACCCCATTTGGTCCCATAGAATAAATAAATAAATAAATTAATAAATAAATAAATATCGCTGGACATTTCACATAGCTCTATCTAGCCCCAAACTAAGCAGAGCTTGTACTATGGGAACCAGATAGCTGATAGAATACTTATATACTTTTTGTTTGTAAATACATACTTATAATATATAGAAAAATACCCAGACACATACAGGACTGTTATAAACTGATAGAATACTTATATACTTTTTTTGGAAATATATATACTTATAATAATATATAGAAATCACCCAGACACGGAACTGATCTGTAGATCATACAAACATTTGTTCCGTGGCGGGAATCGACCCCGCTACCTCCTGCGTCTCAGCCGGCTATATGCCCACTGCGCCACGGAGGCAGTCAAAATAACTGAAATCAAAATAAACCATAGAAACTGATTTATGAGATAAAAGTTAGCCTATGTGGTAATCCAGGTTATAATAGATATGCCAAATCTCATCGAAATCGCTTCAGCTGTTACGACGTGATTGAGTAACAAACAAATAAATAAACAAACATCCAAACTTTCACGTTTATAATATGAGTGTGGTTATTATTGACTTACTTGTAATATGGAGTACTACCGATAACCGTTGGGGTAAACGTGTTCTGGAGTGGAGACCACGTCTAGGCAAGCGAAGTGTAGGACGACCTCCGGCTAGATGGAGTGACAATTTGCGCGCTGTGGCTGGCAAGGATTGGATGATAAGAGCTGAGGATCGGGCTCAATGGCGCACCCTTGGAGAGACATACGTCCAGCAGTGGACTGTTATAAACTGATAGAATACTTATATACTTTTTTTGGAAATATATATACTTATATAAATATATAGAAATCACCCAGACACGGAACAAATATCTGTAGATCATACAAACATTTGTTCCGTGGCGGGAATCGACCCCGCTACGCCCACTGCGCCACGGAAGTGTTATAGGTTGATGATGATGATGATGATAGTGTACAATAAACTATTTTAATTCATTATTTCGTTCCTATTCCTCCTTCAAGACTTCAATATTCCTATTTACGTAATCACATTCGCCAGTTTATATTCAAAACAAGTCTCGGCGCTTGAGCCGGCCTCATACATAATCCGCAAATCCCACCGCTTAATGACAAGCCACGCCAATTTACTGAGATATAGCTATGACTTCGCATTTATAACAGCTCATTTGATGCATGTTTGTTTATTAATATGAAATACTGATTACTGCTTCCACCCATGACTTGGAATTGTTCCAACTCGGTCAAAAATGTTGTAATAAATAATTATAAATAAATATTGCTGGACATTTCACACAGCGCTATCTAGCCCAAAACTAAGCATAGCTTGTACTATGGGAACCAGATAACTGATAGAATACTTATATACTTTTTTTTGTAAATACATACTTAAAATATATAGAAAAACACCCAGACACGGAACAAATATCTGTAGATCATGCAAACATTTATTCCGCGGCGGGAATCGAACCCGCTACCTCCTGCGTCTTAGCCGGCTATACGCAAACTGCGCCACGGAGGTCGTCAAAAAAAAATTTGAAGTTTTGAAAAAAAAATGTAGACGTATGTAATTTATTTTCTTTATTGTTATGTATTCTAAAAAGATTATTAAAAAGAACAACCAGCCTTCAGAAAATCAGCTCAGCCTCAAGTGATTGTGTGACAAACAAACATCCAAAATTTCGTATTTATAATACTAGTGGGTCGCCCCGAACTGAGATCTCGCAAGTCTCCCACAAAACATAACAAAATATTATTCATAATATTTGACTAATAAAGAAGTGCCTTGAAATATACTTCAAACTTACTTGACCTACAGTTTCATTCAAATTACAAGTAACGGGAGTTCATGTTAATTGGTTATTCTTTTTAGGGTTAGAATTTGCAGTTATTCTGGATTTCAGACTTTTTTCTATATTTCTGTCACTAAAACTACACGCGTACCAAATTTTAGCACTGTGGGGGCACCGGTGTACCCTGTGAATTTCGTTAAATTTCAATTTTTACTATTGCTCAACAACAACAAAGATTAACCTAAAAATAAAAACTAGGTCAAATTGTACTAATGAATTTGAATTGTACCTTTCATTAGACGTCCGATTTGACCTAATAGTTTGATTTTGATTTTTTTTTACCCCTCGTGAATATCTCAACAACCCCCCAATATTTTAAGCTCATATAGTCATATCAAATTTCAAGATGATCGGATCAACCCTTCGAAAGTTATCCTGGGACAAACAAACATACATACAATTAGTGTGATAATGTATTTCAAATGCAATCGATGAAATGCTTAGTAAGTAACTACGTTTTAAAGAAGTCCTCGTTGAAAATTTATATATATTGGAGCCCCAATCTTTGGACCAGTTACACCAATTTTCATGAAACATTTTATGAAAATCATTACGCGCGTTTTTTTTTTCAAATAAATCATGACGAGGTTTATACATGATTGCCCAAAAAATATTGTTTATTGTTAGACCTTCAACTGAAACATCCTAAGATTGCCTGGAATACATTGCGTTCAGTAATAATGCTGCCAATTGCCCCCATATTTAGCATTAACTAGTTCTTTAGGTATTCGTGGTGTCCAATAAAGCGTTATTCTATCCTAAACGCGAGTTACATTTACCCGTATTACATATTCGTGTGTTCAATATTAATGCGGGATCTACAATATGTAAATTGATTGATAAATAGTCGATACCTACCTTTCATGTACCCTTTAAGGGTTAACCCTGAAGCGATCATGGCGATCCTTTACAGATCAATTATATACGGTGTCTGGTTTCATGTGTACCAAACGGAAACCATCAATGGTTACCCATGGGACACTAATCACCCCCATGTATGCATAACGAATCACCCCCGTGGTGATTCGTGAAAATTGTTTACGATTTTTTATAGTTCAGGAGCTAAAAATATTTGTGTTGTATTAACGATAATTTCCTAAGAAAAAAGGTTTACGTAGATTTTTGATTTTATGGTGAAACAATAAAAATGGTTTTGGAATGTTTTACAATCTTTTTGTTATACCCCACTTGACCTAGTAACCTTACTTTGAATTATTGATCTCCACCATTTTAGCTTTTTGGACATCATCATCATCATCATCGTCAGAACTTCTCATCGCACTGCTGGGCATAGTACGTTATCTCTTCGTTGTCGGCATCAAAATGGAAATATTTTTGCTTGCAACAGAGTGCATGTATGATTTGTAATCATTTCAAATTTTAAGGCGATAGGTTCAGTAGTGGCTGAAATAATCAGCTGTGACAGACGGACTAACAAAGGCGCACCATAAGGGTTCTGTTTTTACGTCTTTGGTCTGGAAGCCTAAAATAAACTCTGTCATATTTTAATAATAGGTCTTTACCTATGAAATTGCCGTTCTTCAGTACTGGTCATTTCAAATAGAAAAAAAGTTTGGAATGGCTTTGTATTCTAAATTCAAATTAATATTGTTTTAAAAACATGACATTCTTTTTACAAACTCAGTAGGTATTTTGTTTATTGATTAGCGTTGTGTTTTCTAATATTAGTATGATTAATTATTGAATAAACAGTTTACTTGTTGTTCTTAGCGTTTCAATAGCTCTACTTATATTGTGTTAGATAGGCCCGCTTTTTAAGTCTTCTATTGTGCAGGTGTTCGGTCACAAAGGGCTCATTAGCAGGTGTTTCACGGACTGTACAGGATTACCACAGTCGCATTGCATTTGGCTGGGATCCCTGAACCCCCATTTGCACGTATTGACTCTGCAGCGACCAACCTGTGTGTGAAGCCTATTTAAGGAATTCAACACTGACCACGGCAGGTCGTGCTCTGGTGAAAGATGTTCTTGAGGGAGGATTAAGTCGCATTGTGAGGGGTTACTATCTATCCACAGTGCGCGTCTAGCAACAGATGGGTCGTCGCTGGTGGCCTGCGTGGAACGCTGAAAACTCTACAGTTTACTTAAATAATACGAATAGGCAGGGATCACAGTTACGACAATTATTGATTTACCGCTTCGGTCGTTACTTTACATTCAAAGTTTGCCTGGAAGAAATCACTTGGCCGCCTATTGTACCTACTATATTTACATAAACTAGTTTTTCCCGTATTCTTGGTGTACAATAAAGCGTTATTCTATTCTATTCTTGACAAATAAATACGAGTGACACGTTGGGACTTTTCGTCCCATCGGAAAAAACTCGATGTGAAGAAAAGTTCCAACGTGTCACACGTATTTATTTGTCAACCCCTGTAACAAAGTAAGATGTTGAGAAAAAAATTACCGACGAGTAACACTGGGACTTTTTTTGGGGTGTGACTCGTTGGGAACCCATCATTTAGAAAGTCATTGGATAAGACAAAAACTTAGATTCGACTAGATTTAATTACAGTAGGTACTTAATTGGTCGTCATTGTTAGCCAGTAGCTCACAAGTATGTACTAATGAACTAACTAACATGGCGCTCAAAGGAAGGTGTACAATTTGACAGTGGGAGTCAATCGTGCGACGTAACGCTATCACGACGCTTGAGAGACGTCTCATTAGTCGGGTACAGTACGAGTATGCGGACTTCAGTGACGCAGTTTTAGAATAGATTGGTAGGTACAGTATAATACTTATCTGCAATCACACTAATATTATAAATGTGAAAGTTTGTGTTTGATTGCTTGTTTGTTACACAACCACGTCGTAACGGCTGAAACGATTTCGATAAAATTTAATATGCACGTAGATTATAACCTGGATTAACACGTAGGCTACTTTTTGTTGTCAAATAACGCGTGTGAAGCCGCTAGCAGAAACTAGTCACCTATATATAAGTTAACAAAAAAAAACAAGTCTAAATGTATGCACAAAGTATAAGTAGTTGCAAAATGATCCTTATCGCAGCATGTGTGCTGCGATTTGTTTATGGTTCTTGTACACACTTAAAATCATTTCTCTCTCTCTCTCTCTAGCCTCAAAGGTTTGCTGGAAGCAAACTCTACGTAGGATAAAGCTCGCATTTGCACATGTCTTCTATTTCTGTACTTTTTCATAAATTCTCTTGTGTACAATAAAGAAAGTAACAATTAACAATTTTTTTGTTAATTAATTGTAATTTATTTATCCAAGCTTCCTCAAAAAACAGATCTTGCTAGATCCACCCATTTCAGTAAGTTCTTTTAGCTGATAAACAATCCTTTCATGGCCTAACGTGGTTTTAATCTAAACCCACAGTTCCATTCACTCAAATGTAAGCTTTACTTAATATAGGTTAGCTTGAATACGCGAAATCTTAGGTAAATTAACGTTTTAGTCAATTCAAATAAATTATTCTGTCATTCAATTTTAGCCAATGGCAACCGATTATTTTTCAAATGCCATGCCAGCGTTTGTGACACAAGCTGACACATGGCTAATTTTTTTCACTCGGTGTGTGTTCTTTTGCTAGACTTAGGCCAACTTGTGCAACAATGCCTATTTAGTGGCTAAATATGATTTAGATTAGATTAGATAATTCTTCATTGCACACAATGAAACAAATACAAATAAAAAATAACAACGTAAATCTATGGATACAATTAGCGGATTTCAGGAGTTGTCAAATCATACAAATACGTCAAAGTTAAACATGTTTAGCCGCCAAATACGTATAGGAATTGTTGTGCAAGCCAGCCTGAAAATCAAAAGCTTATGACTCCTTCATAGTATAATCACATTTCAGCTGTCGTGTCAGCCTAGCTAGACCGACAGTTCAGGAGCGCGGTGTCAGTGCAACCTTCTTGAGCGCCTGTGGCTGCCTGTCCGTTATGAATCCTTACGGATCCGGGGGAACGTCAGCTTATAGGACGGTGTGCCCGGTTAAAGTCCGACAATAACTTCTCCTACGTGGTATCTTGTTGTCGGATAACAAATAGCCTGACATGGGGAGGGGAAGGGGGGGGTCAGTCTTTCTCCGTACCATTGAAGTGCAGGTTCAATGATTCGAAAAAGAACCGTAATGATCGGGAGGGGCCTGTATTTCGATCAATGTGGCGTAAAACTTCAATCATAAGGAAAAATACCGTCAACGGGATGGGCCCTTTTTGTGGGCGTGTGAGGTGCCTCCGTTAGCGATTAACGGCGTGCATGACTCTTTCGGGTGCACCTGGGGGTGGTCTCTCTCCGGGTTATTGCGGCACAAGACGTTAATGATGCGAAAAAAGACCACCAACGGGATGGTTCCCTTGAGTCGGCTGTATGGGTCAACTTCCTCTCAGGAGTTTAGTTCATTCGTGGGCGTCGCCTCGCTGACATCAAGGTGGGCTCGGTTTTTTGTGTCCGAGCGCTGACTCTCGTCGTGACTCTCTAATTAACAGATGGCGTGGGGAGGAGCCGGATCTTGGGGCCCAATTGGGCGTGGTGGCGTTCCTCCTGTTGTGTCTGACTGAGGGCTTTCGAGCTCGCTTCTGCATACAACGGGTGGGTCTGCCTTCTGATCGCTGAGGCAGGGAGCTCCCTCCTCTGCTTGGGTGATAAGTTGGCAGGGAAGGGCTATTTGCTCTCGCATTTGTTTTTGCAGCGGCATCTTCAAATGGGGAAGCAAACGGCAGTAAGATTTCCTTTGACTTCCTCTGTTTTCCGGGCGTGGTGGGACTATTCCCGGTGGATAGATGATGGCAGGGATGGAAGCGATATCACCCTTAACCATCGCCGGGTCAGGTCTCATTAGCCCGTACCTTCGTGGTGGAAAAGGGAGATGTTCGCTGAGCTCGTGAGTAACCTGAGTGAGGACTTTGGTTGCTCATTGCATGCGAGTCATTGGTGGGCGGCAGTATGGTGTGGTCTTCTGTACTGCCGCCATGGAGGGAGGTGTTGGTGGCTGGCGCAAGCAGGCCACACGGATGGGCCCTTTACAGGGCGTCGCGCGTGGGTGGGTTTTCTGGCGAGGGTCCTTGCTGAGATCCCGGAGCCCACTTATCGCGCAAAGGATTGGCCACAGGGGATGGTTTTAGTGCGTCGAACGGCACATAACCCGTTGTACCCTCATGCAGCGGGTATCTAGCTTGCAGACCTACCCGAAAAAAAAAGACCGACAGTTCAACCTTTGAAACAAAACAGTGGATCATTGCAAACATTGCTTACTAACGACCTAGGTTGAATATTTACAACAGTCGCTAGCGAGGCGATACTAAAATTTGAATGCTGTTGGTATTGTCTCAAACAATTCGAATGCTTCATCAAAAAGTGCTACATTATCTTTATCATACTGTAATCCCCATTGGTATGTATGAGACAAATGAAGACAGGTAATGAATTATAAACACAAGTTCCTAAACTAACTTTAATTAGTAGGCCTTAGTTACTAGGATTAGTGAGGGCCCGACTGAGATTATGCTTACTAAGCTTCCAAGGTTGTTTAGATAAGCTTATACAGGCTTTGCGTGTTTTACAAAAAAGGACAGTGTCTTCTTAATAAGAAAGTCTAATAATATTATATTATGTACTATGTGAACGATAATAATTTTTAAGATTGTTTCTGTTAATTTAATGTCTGTTATAATTTAATAAATTAAATTTCAAACTTAATTTAATTTCTAAATTTAATTTCATTGTGACAACGTGGCGCAGTGGGCGAGCAGTCAGCTGAGACGCTGGAGGGTTCGATTCCCGCCGCGAAACAAACGTTTGCATGATCTACAAATTTTATGTTCCAGGCTTGGATGTTTTTCTTTAAATTATAAGTATGTATTTACAAATAAAAGTTAATAAGAATTCTATCAGTTATCTGGTTCCCATAGTACAAGCTCTGCTTAGTTTGGAGCTAGATAGTAGTGCGTGATATATCCAGCAATATTTACTTATTTATTTATTGTGTTACTAGCTGACTCGTCCGCGGCTTCGTACGCGTGGTTTGTCAATAAAATATTACCCTCTTTCTGTGCAGTCGCGTAAAGTGTATCCTATATCTCAAGTCCATTTATAATCTATCTAGGTATATAAGTACCAAATTCCGAAATCGGTCAAGCCGTTAAGTCGTGAAAAGGTAACAAACAGACAGAGAGACAGAGTTACTTTCAAATCGGTATGTACGTAGATTATAACCTGGATTAACACATAGGCTACTTTTTGTTGACAAACAACGCATGCGAAGCCGCTGTCGGAAGCTTTCTATTAATCTTCCTCTTGAAACACTCTATCTATTGCTGAAAACTACATTAAAATCCGTTGAGTAGTTTAAAAGATGGTAACAGACAGCGGAAGCGACGTCATTTTATACTATGTAAACATTAGTGATGACATAATGGCATAGAGATGTGGCCCCTCTTTTCCAGAGGTTTTTTAAGCGAATTCCAGAGGTTTTGTTGAACAGTGATCATGTCGCACCCGCACAGCAATGATACTTATTTTGTACAGAGTTTTCTTACTGTAGGCCTCATAAAAAGGCTCAAGGTGGCTCAGCCAGCTAAGGAGATGACTATGCTTGGAGTTTATCTACGTGATTGAATCAGAAATGAGGTCTATAGGCAAACTAAAGTTATTGATATGTCCCAGAGGATTACCAAGCTGAAGTGACAGTGTGCGGGGCACATTAAAGAACTGACGGCCGTTGGGGCAAAAAGGTTATCAAATACCCCTACTGCGAAAGGTGAGTTAAACAAGTTTACTGGGAACTATTGGGTACAAGATCAGATTGCTCTGATAATCTATGGGAGGCCTATGTTCAGCAGTGGACGTCATTTCTGACGTGATGATGATGATAGCCAACTTTGGTGTTAAGTTTTCGCCACCCAAAGACATTACTGCTTGGCGACAGAAATATGTTTTTTTTTAAAGTGAAACTTCTAATGCGACTTCCAACAAGGTTGCGTTAAACGTTTAACGCTACCATGAAGGGGGTATGAAAGCACTGTTGCGTTAAACGTTTAACGCTCCTGGGGAAGGGGAATAGAAAGAGACAGAGCGAGAGTGAATGCGTGGCACTCGAACGCATGCGCGTAGTATACCTGTTTTGAAGGTTTCACTTCTACCACGTGTGAATTGCACACATGCTTTTTTTATTTATTGATTACTAGCTTCCAGCAGTGGCTTCGCACGCGTTGTTTGTCAACAAAAAGTAGCCTATGTTTAATTCCAGAACATAATCTGTCAACACACCAAATTCCGTCGAAATCGGTTAAGCCATTACGACGTGATTGAGTAACAAACAAACAATCAAATAAAACTCTCACATTTATAATATTAGTGTATAGTTTAGCGCTTGACCACTACCTCACCTGATGGTAAGTGATGGTGGGATCGAAAAGGGAAATGGTGGTAGTACTTTACGGGTGAACTCTTTTGCAAAAAACTCTACTATCCTTAAACAAGAAACCTAAGTTATATTTTCAAATAATATTTTGAAGATGTTTCATAACTCATTAAGAAAATTCACGGAATCGAGAGAAACCCTCAGACAAATTAACTAAAAAACCCACCAACATTTTACTTTGCAAAAGACATCCGACGCTGCAACTTTTTTCTTTAAAAATATCCTGTTTTTCATAAACAGATTGCTAATGCTCTTACCAGAAGACGCTGCAGAACATTTTGGTTAAAACTCTTAAAAATCCCTTTTTCGACTCGGTGGTTATAAATAGAGTGTAACAATCCCATTCCCACTAATATTATAAACGCGAAAGTTTGTATGAATGTATATGTGAATGTTTGTTACTCTTTTACGTCGTAACGGCTGAACTGATTTCGATAAAATTTAGTATACACGTAGATTATAGCCTGGATAGGCTACTTTTTATCAAATAAATCCGGTCCCATGGGATAAAGTGGAGTGTCATGTCAAGTTCCAACAGTGAGTTTAGCTTTATCTCTCTCTAGGTTACCTACACATTCAGTAGTGTAACGTGTACGAAGTCGCGGCTAGCAGCTAGTTATATAAGTATATAAAGATTTATTTTTGTTTAGAAACCATCTCTTAAATACAATTAGTTAAAATGGCAACACATTGTACACGCAATGTATGTTTTCTTAGCACAATATATCTAAAAAAATAGCTGTCATGTACACTTTTATCTCTCTTGTGAATATTTTTTTGTCAAAGAAACTACTAAACCAATTCTGATAATTCTTTCACTACACGCTCGCGATGCTCGCTTGGCGGTCAGAACACACGCCGTGAGATGAACCAGCGGAACGAGTATCGCCCGCCACACTCGCTTCTCGCTGCTCGACAACTCGTTTCTGGTTTCTAATTACTAGCTCTACTCGTTCATCGCCGGCGGTGAGACAAGTGCCGTAGCAAAAAAAACCACTTGTCTTCTGGTAAGAGAGGATGACTATTACAACATTGACTAATGAGTCGTAATCTTTAATACTGAAGGACAGTGAATAAATCCTTAAAGCGTATCGTCAGGGTTTACATTTTTCAGCAAATTAATTTGTTGCCATTTTTCAGCCGAAAGTAAAAGTGGTGAGAAGGAATTACTGAAAGGGAAATAATATACAAATATTATTATATTTTTTTTTATTATATTGTCGATAGGCAAGCGCTTAACCATTACCTCACCTGATGGTAAGTGAAGGTGTGATCGTTGATGGAGCACACTTGCCTTGAAATAACTTATTCAATCTGGACTTGAAGACTCCAAGATTATACAGGTTCGAAAAAACATACGCCGGAAGTGAGTTCCACTCCTTACTTGTGCTAACAAGAAAAGTTGAAGCAAATCGTTTGGTACGGCAAGGTGGTATGCCGACCAGGTATGGGTGGTACTTCTCGGTACGTCTGCTTGTCTGGTGATGGAAGGGGAAAGAGGGATAAGGTCATAAAGATTTTGCGCACATTTACTAAAATGAATCTTGTAAAAAACTGTTTCGCTACTCGGCGCCTGTGTTCTAGACTTTGTAAATTGGCTTCCACTAGGGAGTCATCGCCAATGAGCCTAGCAGCACGTCGCTCAATCGAATCAAGGGCTTCAAAATACTTGACCGAGTCATTCCAGAGATAGCAGCTGTACTCCAGCATTATTATTATTTATTTGTATTCCGGACCACCGTTGCAAGGATCAGTGGTGATTTACCAAGTACCCTCAATTCAATAGCATAAACTGAACAGAATATCTTTAATATTATTATTTTAATGGTTTTATAATTTTGATTTTTATTATTTGGTAGGTTTTTACCTGTATTCACTTGCTACATGGAGATGGAACAAGCTTATGGCCCACTTGATGTCAAGTGGTAACCATCACCTATAACAGTAATTTGCCTCGTAGGTTACGCACCTTAGAATATGCAGCGGCAGAAATAGGTATAATGGTAGTGCTTTCCCGGGCAAGCCCTTTCACAAGGAACTCTACAACTCTTTTTTACATCTCAGCCAATTTTCCATTATGCAAAGATCCTCTCCATCCAATGGTGGTCTAGAAGAGATAGGTTTCTTTAACGATAAGACCGGCCATTATCCTTATATTTATTTGTTTATATTATTCTATCTTTCTGCTTTTTTATCTAGCTTTTAAAGTATAATAAAGAATATTCATTCATTCATTCAAATATTAAAAGAAATCTAACCTAAATCATCTTGCCTCTTAGTGTTCCACCTACTGAGCCACAAAAAGTATTTAAATCTTGCGAGGTTTTTATTATTTAACGTATTTTTGATGCAAAAATATAGTTTGGCTCAGTAGTAAAGTTACGATATTGCTGTCATAAAAATAAATTTCCAATCGGAAAGCTGGCGTTGTGCTGATAAAAATACCATTTGCAAGCTGTATATCCTTGTTAAAATATAACAAAGAGAAAACTCCCCAGACTGATTACCGTGTCATTTCTGTTGGGAGCGTTTGTCATCAGCATATGCAAATAATTTTCTTTCATAACAGAAAGAATATAACATTATTTACAAGACTTTATAACAGGAGAAACAGCTGAATCATCTAAAGACCGTTGCAACGATCTATAGATAGCTCAACTGCTTCAGATGCACTACCAGGCGGAAGTGTCCCCAAGATGCTGGCTGCATTGCCCCGCTGAATTGCAATGCTTATGCGTTGACCCAGATGAGCGCCAGCACTCGGATCACACGTCGCTTCGACCAGATGCCTAGAAAAAATTTTGAAAACGCGATTAATTAGCTGAAAAAAAAACTATTATTTCACATAACTTTATTAATTTATATTTGTATTATTAAGTATTTAGGTAATAGTTGCACTCCCTTCATCCTTATCTTAGTCTTAAATGTGCACCCCCAACCTTGTCACCGATCTTTGTCACCGATTATGACCGATCTTTGTCATAACTAAATCCTCTTCACCCAAAGGTTGAAGAAATTGCTTCAAACCCATTGTACTATTTGCTTTGTGTCTTATACTTAGTCTGTTTTTTTTTTGGTGTACATTAAAGTGTTTTCGTTCATTGATAACTCTGTAACAATTGCAAGAAAAATAGTTGAATCCTCGTTGCACAAATACCGTTACAAATGATCTATAGATAGCGTAACTACTCCAGATCACTACCAGGTGGAAGTGTCCCCAAGACACTGCCTGCATATTAACTATCGGATGTCCACTGCTAAACATAAGCCTCCCCCAAAGATGTTTCCCCCAGAGCGACCTTGTGCGGCCTGCACAAATATCAACCTTTTCCCCTTTTCAGGTCGTCTTTACATCTAGTGGGGGCCGTCTTACGCTGCGTTTTCCAGTACGTTTTCTCCACTCAAGAACTTTTTTTCCTAACGGCTTAGTTCTCGCTATGTGCCCCGCCCCTGCCACTTCGATTTGCTAATCCACTGGACTATACAAGTATATGCATATTTTGGTTTCCAACGAGTGACGAGCGCGTATACTACGTGTTTTGTTATTACGACATTAAATGAAAACACGGGTATTGGCTAGTATTATTGCAAACTAGGTTTTTTCAAATTCATTACCATAGAACATATTAAATTTTTAAGCAATCTTAATGCCAAGCCCTAAAATGTCAATGAAACAGCCTGTATAAAATAGGTAAACAAATCATATTAATTCATCATGTTAGTAGGTATCTGTTAAACTGACTATAAGCGGCGTCATCGCAAAGGCGCCACTGATTTACGTTAAAAATTGTTTATTGGAAGTGTATCGATTACTGGGTAAATGTTCAAGCTACCGGTATTAAACCCACCTCTAAAATCAGTTATTACGATTCCGGATGTATGTTTTAAATTAATGTCGTACATAAAAAAACAAGTTGTATATTTACTTACGCCCTTATCGATCGCAGCAGCTAACCAATGAATCGTTTTGTTAAAAATGGTCGATAAAAACTTTACAACCTATCTTTTTTACAAGCTTTTTATAGCAGAGTACACTGAATTAAAAGCATTTTATCACTCAAAGCGTCATAACTGTTAAACAGTAACCGTTCTGTGAATAAAGATAGCAGGTGTTTTGATCAAGTTTTAATGACCTAGCATGACTGATTGGTCTCTACTTATACTTAAACTAGCTGACCCGCCCGCGGCTCTGCACACGTGGTTTGTCAATAAAAACATTACCCTCCTTCTGCGCAGTCAAGTAAACAGTAGCCTATGGATATGACTCAATCCCAGTCATCATCTTTTTAAATAGCAAATGTTATCGAAATCGGTCCAGCCGTTTAGTCGCCACAAATGTTTGTGGCGACTAAACGGCTGGACATAGAGACAGATTTACTTTCGAATTTCCAATATTAGTATGGATGTGTTGTAACGGGCCGGACCGGAATGGTTCCTCCACAGTAACAAATTCAGAAATAAACATTCGTTTTCGTAATATTATAAAATATTAATATTTATGAATAGCACATACTTGTTCATTCAGTCATTACGTATTTAAATCAATCTGGGATTTAGAAAAAGCTGCAATATATTATAACGCCTAGGGCCATCTCTTGGATTACTCATCTATTGTATGCGGTGTTTGATCTAGATAAATTGTAAATTGACATACTATCACGACGCTAGATGACAGTAGCTGTTGGATGAAGTGACGTGGAGATTGTACAAAATGATTTATCATCTATGGGAAGAGTTGCGCTACTCGCCGGAAGGGGGTCGACTGACTAGCAATTTGTCAATGGGCAGAGTTCCACTGCTCACCGGTAGGGGATCGACAGACTATCAAGTTCTCTATGAAATAGGTTTGAATACACGGCATTATGGGTATGCAAGTAGAAGGCGAAGCTGGATAGAACGGAATATTGTCTATGCTATCATAAATTTGGGGGTGAATTAATATGAAACTTCGTGATATTACAAAATAATAATATTATTAATAGAAAATAATTGATCGTGCAGTTTTCTATGAATTACGTGAAGCCATTTGTTTACTGTTGAATAAATTTAGTATTTGTATAAAATAATTTATCATCTGTGAAGAGTGTTTTCGCTACTCGCCGCTAGAGGTCGGAGACGGCGGTTCGAGGGCTGAAGTACGGGGGGAAGGGACTGAACGCCTTAAATACGACGGAGCGGCGACGCTCGATCTCTTTTTTCTCGTGATCATCTCGGCTCTTGTTCCTCGTGAACTTCTCGGGACGTTTTACCGCGGGGGGATCTCTTGTCTCGTGCTCTTTTCCCTGGTGATCTTCTCGGGGCTCTGGTTTTCTCGTGACCTTCTCGGGGCGCTTTCTCGGGCTCTTCTCGGGAGTGGTGATATCTCGGTATCTTTTCGTTGGGGACATTGCTCGTGGGCTCTTGGGTCGTGCTCTTTGCTCGTGGGCTTTTGCCTCGTGGTCTTTCCCTCGTGGTTCTTCACCCGCTAGCAGCCTGCGGAGACACCCAGAGAATACCAAGGTACGTGCTTGTTAATTTTTACTTACTGCCATTTTAATTATTGTTCTTGTGTTAATGTTTGGTAACCGGATTCGTGCAGGAATGTATTGAATTGGATCCAAACAGAGTAATTTATTTGTGTGAATTTAAATGTAATTGTTGTATATCCGAGTTATTTACATTGAGGGTTAAATGGGGTAAATTTAGGATGGAAAATGTTAGAAGTCTAGATTTATTTTATTCTGAGGGTAGGAATTTTTACTTATTGCCATTGGCAATTATTGTTCTTGTGTTAATGTTTGGTAATCAGATTCGTGCAGGAATGTATTGAAGTGGATCCAAACAGAGTAAATTATTTGTGTGAATTTAAATGTAATTATTGGATATCCGTGTTATTTACATTGAGGGTTAAATAAAAATATATCAGTATGTAGAACAAAATTCATGCAATAAACTAAACTTAAATGAGAGGGCAATTGTGCTTTTAAGGACGGTGGTTTCAAAAAATACACTTTGTACAAGATTGAATACAATGTTGAAATTATAAGATGGACTTGTGAAGTTTGACAATGAAATGAGCTCGGATTCAAGGAAGTAAATAATCTAAGTAAGTTGATCTGATGTTGATAGAATCTTTGAAGGCTAAAGCGCTGGGCTTAATTAGAAACAGATGCGAGAAAAAGGTCTGTTTTCTATTCTACGGAGCCAAGGAAATGAAATTCCGTTAAGATTCATCAGCATTTTTAACTGAAAAGGTACTAGAAACATGAATTGAAGTAATATTCATGGTCAAACTACAGTAAACTAAAGACTTTGATAGCTAATTAAAGCACTTATCTAGTTCATGCAAACTAGCCGTTCGGAAAAGTAAATACGTCTAGCTTCATTATGGGGTTTTACTAAGTTCTACATTTTAGTGCATTCTGGTAGTGAATTTAAGAATGGGTTAACTGATAGGTTGCCTAGGTATGTTTAGGCTGAGTGTTTTGGCAGAAAGATAGTAGGGGGCGGCTATTTTTAGGATCGGAATCGAAAAGGGTAGGGTTCTAGAATAGGCTACGAAGAACCTAAATCGAATGGGTTTAGTTCTAAAAATAAGAACTTTACTGATTCGCAAGATAACCAAAAAAGAATCTACACTTTGCAAAAGATTATGACCTCTAATTCCCTTAATAACGAGTAGGAACAACAGACTACCCACATACAATTTTTATGTTGTCTCAAATATAAGGTTAAGTACATAAGTACATGTATACCTAATAATACTTTTAAATTGTGGAAGAGAGATGTCCAGTCTGGTAGTCGAATCTCATTGTCTTCACAGCGGTGGTGGGGCTGTAGACCTAAGATATTTAAACAAGTGTCTTAGCCACAATTATTAATGTCGATAATCAGTTTGTAGGTAGATCAATACGTTCCCAGTGGGTAGGCTATAACTTTAGCACCAAGCTTACAATAGGTAGATCACAATTATCACTAACTAGAATTCTATGGGTATGTCAATGTGTTTAGATAGGTTTAATTCTCTCATAAAGTAGGTAGCATGATCTTTGGTACAAGACTCAAATTCCTTAAAAGAAACTGAGTTATTACGGATATCGCGACGTGTGGGTTCCTACCGCAATACTAGATAAATCACGAGGCCACAATTATTAATCACAATACACTCTTATAGCAGATGTTAATAGGGTTGATAATTTATAAAGTAGGTAGTTCATGACTAAATTGTAGATAGGTAATTTAGATTGTTGTCTGGGTTAAACGTGTGTAAATTCTTGGGGGGTTTGGGAGGGTCATGTTTAGTATATTTAATCGGGGGGGTTTCATTGGGGGTTGGGGGGGGGGGTTACAGTGTCTATCCTTACTTAAAGGTATTATAAATCCGAAAGTAACTTTGTCTCTCTGTTTGTTACGTTTTCACGATTAAACGGCTGGACAGATTTCGATGAAATTTGGTACAGGTATAGATTATAACTGGAATTGAGTCATAGGCTACTTTTTATCCGACTGCGCAGAAAGAGGTTGTTTTCAATGACAAACCACGCGTGCGAAGCCGCGGGCGGGTTCAGCTAGTACAAAAAGAACCAGTAGGCATCCATTTTACAGCTGAGATTATATCGGTTTAAAGATTTTATTCTCAAAAGAACTTAATATTATATACAGTTCACTTATATGAGATATAGTTTTATAATACCTAGGTAAGACCTAAGTATATTTATGGTACATATTAATAGGTGCTGGCGACAATCAATGCGTTTTATTGAGCTATAGATACTTGTTACTTATACCTAGTATAGTTAAAGATAATACAAATCACAAAAATGCAATACTATTAATTTGTGGGTAAATTTTAATAAATAATTACCCACTTCACTGGCGTTGTTTTGATTGGAAGGAGTAAGTAAGGTATATCCCTTCAGCACAAATAAAAAATTCTGATAATCTTCGAACGTCCTGATTTTCCTCACACAGCTAAGAGTCACCATAGATATACTATTAAAAAAACCGCATCTGAATCGGTGCATCCGTTTGGGAACTACGTTCCCGTACAGACAGACACATAGACACAGACTTATAACTTATAACACCACTTTTTTAGCGTCATCGATTAAAAATGATCATTTTCGCCAACACAGGTTGTTACCTAGGGTTGGAGTTTAGTGCGCTAAAAAATTTGTACCCATGTGTACTTTTACACTATAACTTTATGTTTTTATGATTTGTTTCGTACATATGTGTTTATACAACCTGTTTTGGTTACAAACGACATTAATTTAAAAAACACACTCAGAACCGTATTAACTGATTTTATAGGTGGATTGGAGAGGATTTTTGTAAATTTACCGAATTGTGCCTCATCATTTTTATGATGATTCTCAATTTGGAACTGAAGTGTGACTGAGACTGCACCATAACTCGGTAATGCTGGAGACAAATTTATAAATGTAAAAAAAATGCGAAACACTCAAATTTCGAACTCTACGTCTCTATGAGGCGGTGTCCTAAAAGTGCATAACCTCTTTAAGCTTAGAAACCTTGAGAACCTTAGAAACCTTAGAAAATGAGGTACTATATATAGTACGGTGACTTTCGAGATATTCCAATTTTAAAGAGTATTTGCTTATGTTTTTAAGTGAGTTCAACCTTTTTTGAATAAAATCGGATTGAGTTTTCAAACATGTGTCAAAATAAAATATAATTTAAATCAAAAGCACTAAGGAGTATTGATATCGACTTCGAAGCAAATCACCGCCAAAATAACTTTCTACCTCTTTTTAACCCTTTTATGGGATAAATTTCAATAAGATACGAAACAAGTCTTCCATCAATTTTGTTAAAAAAGGTTTATGCAAAATTTGAAGTAGATTGGACCAAGGAATCACGTTGTCCCATACAAACTTTGCCCCCCTTTTTCACCCCCTTACCGGTAGAATTTCGGTAAATCCTTTCTTATCGGATGCCTACGTCATACAAAGAATACACCCTCCAAGTTTCAGGTCTCTACGATCAGCGGTTTAGGCTGTGCGTTGATCCGTCAATCAGTCATTCAGGACAAAGCCTTTTATATATTGTATAGATATATTGTCATAATTTCTAACACCTCATATCACAAGTTTACTCCATCTACTCGTATTTTCACTAGATAGGTTGTTAGTCTGGTAGACCGAACTACTGTTACGTTTTGGTGCCCATAGTCCGGTATGTACGAGTGTAAAGCACCGAGCTACTTTGTGATTTTCATTAAAATATTCATTAAAATCAAAAGGATCAGTTACTGCATATTTCATTTTATTTTTACAGCTAATTAATGTAGTGACTTTTTATTAAAATCTGTACATTTGAATCATAAATTACCTGTATTTTTGACAGGTACATTTGTACTATGAATTTATGAACCAATTTTAGAATATTATATTTAAAAGTATTTGAAATAAAAAAAAATTGTAGATTAATCCTACATTAATTTTTTTTTATTAGTTATAACACAATTCGATAAAATTTTGCATTATAAAAAAAATCAATGTAACATGACTTACCTACAATCATTATGGTGACAGTTAGCGAATCATGTAAATAATATAATCTTGGTACTTTAATGGATCCTATAACTTTCCAGATTGCAACTTGTTTTCGATTGGGTGCGTGGTGCTTAGCACCTCATCAGTGCCAGTGCGGTACGGCAGTCGAACAGCTTGGTCACCATGGATTAACGTGTTTCAGGGCTGCCGGTAATATTTTCCGTCACGCTAGCCTTAATGATACGAGTATCATACACCGGGCTTTTTACAGCGTCAACGTTCCAGCTGCTCTCAAACCGAACGGTCTGATACGTGACGATGGTAAGCGGCCTGACGATATGACTCTTGTACCTTCTCTCTCTACACCATCTCATCTGACTGGTACAGCAGTTGGAGCCGAAATTCAGCCGAAGATCTCAAGTGGCGCAAATATGGAAGTCTCGACAGACGAGACCCTGGGTCCATGGGGTACCGGGGCCCACCACGTTTCAAAATTATTTCTAGGCGTCAAAGCGACGTGTGATCCGAGAGCTGGTGCTTATCTGGGTCAACGCATAAGCATTGCAATTCAGCGAGACAATGCAGCCGGTGTCTTGGGGACACTTTCGCCTGGTAGTGAGCTGGAGCAGTTGAGCTATATATAGATCGTTTTCAACGGTATTTCGGATCATTCAGCTATTTTTCTGTAATTTACTCATGTAAATACATATTTATTGTATGTCATTTCTGTTATTAAGGGCATTTTAGCTTAACTTGTAAATGAGAAATAAAGATCTTTGATTATTTGATCTTTGATGTCGTGCAGATCAGCTGCACGACATCGCATGCAAATCGGTTAATTTGTGGCGATCTACATAAAAATCAAATATTTTTATTCATTAAAATCTCAAGGATCACTTTGAAATGTAAATTTTACTGCCTGTTCCTTCGCGACCAATGCAGGAAAGAAAGGTAAGAGACAAGGCTGGTTGTTTTTTTAATGATCCTTTTACAATACATAATACAGAAAATAAATTACGTCTAAATTGTAACATTTTGAACGAGTTGGAGCAATTTCAATCCCAAGCTTCTCTATCATCTAAATAATCCGATATTTTATAGTAGGCTTTTTATAAAGATTTAGTTTAATTACATTTTTAAAATTATTAATTGTCAATTTTTGTACATCCCTTGGGAGTTTGTTAGGAAAGCGCACACCTTGCCCTTTAAACGATTTACTAACTGTATGGAGTCTACAAGTGGCAACAGCGAGTTTATCTTCATTTCTAGTATTAAAATTATAATTATCGCTATTTTTCTTAAACAAATTAGTATTCTTGTAAACATACATCAGATTTTCATAGATGTATTGACAAGGGAATGTCATAACATTTATTTCTTTACACTTATTGCGTAATGATTCTCTGGATCACTAGTACGCAAGGGCATCCCTAGGCGTGATGGCAGATCTGCCACTGTCAGTTTACGCACCTATAGACAAGGATTTTTATTTTCACGCACCAGAGTTGCTAAAGATTTATCTTCCCTAGCGCTAATTCACACAAGTATCTAGAAGTAGAACATACTTAATACAGTCTAGTCTAAATAGTATTAAAAAAGTAAAAGAAATAAAACATATTGAATATTTTTTTATAGAAATAATTTAAAATGAATCTTTCATAGTTTTGATACCACAAATCAATATTTTTATTACATTATTTAAATAAAATCAAATTATTCTATAATCAACCTTTAAAATAATAATATTTAAAGGCAATCAATATTAACGTTAATTCAGTCGCTTCAATTGTTCGACTTGGAAGTTCGCAAAACTCCCACAAATTTTGTTCAAAAGTTACTTTTTAAAAAAAGCAAGTTAGTATACACATCCAATAACTCTCATTAAGCTTAGATACAGACATTACGTACAAACAAACTTTGCAAGTCAAAGTCGGGCTTGCTTCATTTGACTGGCAAATACAGATAAAGCCCTAGTCTTGTAAGGAACAGCAGCCATAATAAAACGGTAAACTTGACTTGAAATTAAACTGAATTGTCAAAATAATAATTGAAGCATGCCTGGCACGATTATTTTAGGTATACCTATGACGTTGCTAGTGATCCGGCTAATTGGATGTTTGATGTTGTTGGATGCCCTTTTCACAGAAGTAGCTATTTCATTAATGTTGTCCATTTGTTGCGTGATGTGATGTGAAGTGGATAATTTTTTACAAGCTTTTTATTAACTTGCAATGTATGTATGTATGTGTGTCTGGGTGGAATCCTGCAACTACTGAATTTTAAACCCGTTCTGCTCAACCGATTGAGCTAAAATTTGGAACACATATGTAACTTTGGTAACAATACAATAACATGATACCATGGAGGTGGTCTCATGATGGAGACGGATGCTAGACAACGGGACTTCTGAATGGATTATAGTAGGCTACTAGTGTTTGGGCTCATTTGAATTTGATTGCGGTTCCGATTATGAATTTATAAAAGCTTGTTTTGAAAAAGTAATTTTTTCAACAAAAAACTTATTTGACATTAGCCGTCGACTTATTTTCCGAACGTTTCTCAGTCAACAAACATTATATTGAATGTACAAAGAATATCTGTGAAAATAGAAATAATTACAGTGAAATGGCGGAAAAGTAAAGTCTTTTGTTACGATTTTAGCTTTGCTGTATAACATATACAGCAAAGCTTTCAGTTTATCGTTCATTATCGATGAGTTCTGTAATAACATTACTGATCTAGACAATGCTACAGGGATATACCACAAAAGTTATAGTTACAAAGCTAAGTTTAGTACAACGAGTGAAAACAGGTGCATAGACGCGTGCTTACGAGGCTCTCGAACACGAGGAATATGAGGAAACGATCCGAGATCCTTGTATAACATCTGTAACTTTCTCTTTTGTGGTATTAGAACGTTCGTCAAATTACAGTCACCGCTTTTCTGCACACCAAGGCTTAACTTGAAAGAACGCTGTAACCATTAGCGGGGTTTTTATGGAAATAGGAAATCTAAATAATCATCAGCGGACTATTATGTTTCCACGACTGTGGTCTTTGAAAATGGTGATGTAGTGGTTGACAACCCGATTTTCGATTCGTGATTGAAGGTTCAAAGCCCGGTGCCAAAGAATAATTGATGACGATAAAATTACGACCTCAATGGCGCATTGAGCGAATAGCCGTTTGAGACGTAGGAGGTTGCGGGTTCGATTCCCACCGCGTGTCTATCTGTCTCTTTGTCTATTGTTTGTTACGTTTTCACGACTAAACGGCTAGGCCGATTGAAATTTGGTATATAGATAGATTAGGCCTGGGATTGAATCATAGGCTACTTTTTACCCGACTGAGCCGAAGGAAGATAACTTTTAGGGCTCCGTTCCTCAAAAGGAATCCTTATAAGATCACTCTCTTGTTTGTCTGTCCGTCTGTCCGTGTGCCACCACCGATTTTCTCAGGAACAGGTTGACCTAGCAAGTTGAAATTTATACCAGATACTGAGGTCTGTAGTCCCTATTAGGTGTATAAAATCAAGGTCCTGAGTCAACACGATAAAAATATATGGACAAATTTAAATTTTCGCGAAAACTTGTAAGTACCAAAATTTACCTTAATTTTCAACTTTATTTCTTTTTCGGAATGTTCCCTTTACTTATGCTGTAAGACCTTGCTTTTAACCAAAATTGACAATTCTAGGTCAACCAGAAGTACCCTATAGGTTTTGGGTCGAAAACCTATAATGGTAGTTCCCGTTGACCTAGAATCACGCAATTTGGCAAAAAGCAGCACAAATAAAGGAAAAATAAAAAATAAATGTTGAATATTAAAGTGTGTCCCCATACATACATGCCTAGTTGCCGCCATTTAAGATAGTCCTCCGACTTGTATGGGCGCTCATACTAGCTTAATCGGCACCGATCTCAAATAAGGTAAATAAATAAATACGTGTGATTCGCTAACTAAACGAACTACACGTTAACAACTCAACCATTACAGCACACACACACACACACATACACATACACCTAAAACTTAGCCACCAATAAAAATGATACCAATTTTATTATGGCGGTATAGTGGGTAGGTACGGAACCCTCGGCGCACGAGTTCGACTCACACTTGAGTGGTTTTTTTTTTATGGGTGATAGTCAATCGCTTGACACACTACCTTACCTAATGTTAAGTGATGGTGTGGTCGAAGATGGAACACGCTTGCCTAGAAGGAACCTGTTCACTCTGGACTTGAGGACTCCGAGTTCCACTCCTGACTCGTGCTAACAAGAAAAGTTGAACTGCAAGGTCTAGGTATGGGTGGTACTTTTCGGTAGGTCTGCTTGTCCGGCAGCGGAAGGGGAAAGAAGGAATAAGGTCAGGAAGATCTTGCGCACGTAATTTTATTGAGAAACCATACGTGCAAAGCCGCGGGCGGAAGCTTGTCCGTTATAATATATATATTATCCGAAGATAATATTTACTAGCATGAAGTTTATCTTAACATTCATCTAAGTTTAACATTTCAAAATACATATTTATTATTATAGATTTTATATATGTCACGCTTTTCAATATATTTTTTAATTTTATTATTTTTGTTTGTTAGTCCGCAAATCAGATTCGGCCCTAACGGAAGAACAGCGCGGGTTGTTATACTCGTATTACAACCCGCATTATGCTGAGTTAGGGTCCCTTTTGCAACTTCTATGTATTTTATCGTAGATTGTCTAGTTTTAAGTTATATTTTGTACTTCATTCTTTTTTCCTGTGTTTTTTACTGTAACGTTGCAAATAAATTTTTATTCTATTCTATCCTATTCTATCTATGTGCAGATAATTATTTTTTGATTGCAATCCTGTATTTTCCATCTATTTTTACTTAATACTCAATGAGGTAAGGCTACTTACACTGCTCCGTGTCTATACTGGATCTCCAATTAGCAAAATGTGGAATTAGCGCTATGAATAGATCAGAGCCCAGTGGGTTCTAATTAAAGCATTCAATATTTCTCAGCAAAGCATTTATGCCTGAATTTTGCTTTACCACGCATTTTTATAGAAAACCGGTGGCTTTTTACCGGAGCTGGTTTACTGCATCTTATAACAGTACATATTATTATTATTCCATGTATTTATTTTTTAACTCAGGTTATTATAGGCCTGGACATTTACAAAAGCATTACCGGGGCCGAATCCAACGAGTAAGAGGCCTGTTTATTTTATATAAAAATCTCGATGACAAGATGGAGGGGAGACAGATGGGAGTACTATTGCAACACATGATTAGAGTTCGGGCATTTGTTAGAGTAATGCTTATGAAATAGAGTACGGGTTATCAGATAAATCAGATACGGCTTCTACCAATCCTGTAATATTAAGAATGATTGAGGCAGGTGGTGACTAGCCGTCCACTAAACGGGCCCCCATAAGTGCTGCAAATAGAAGGCAGCGTAAGGAGCAACGTTGGTGTTGGTGGTTAAAGGGTTTTGCGAGGTGTGCTGCAGTTTCACTAAGCACTACTCCCGGCTTTATGCCCATAACACTTCAACCCTTGGACCATAGGTTCCGCTCTTGCGTCTCCACCCTTGACCGGCCAACTAAAGCAAACCAAGGGTCAGGTGTTTCTGTCAATCCCAGGGAGTAATGGGGCTTCGCGGTGTCGCCACGCACCGAACGCTCGCCTAAAGCATGCCCTGCGGGGTTATTATTATTAATTTACCATTTATTTCCATAAGTTATTTGTTACAATAATTAACAACACACACAAATATTATTTTTTTAATAGCCCGTACTACCCCACTGCTAGGCAAAGGCGGGAGGCCTCTTCCTTCCACTTATCACGGTCTAGAGCCAGATCCCGCCAGTCTCTTTGGAAGACGTCCAAATCGTCGCTCCAACGCTTTTTAGGCCTTCCTCGGCGTCGCTTTCCCTCTTTAGGAATCCATATGCTTGTGACCTTGGCACACCTATCGGGTTACATACGGGAGACATGACCCATCCAGTCTGAAAAAAATATATATGTGTGACGAGGCATAGGTATATCCAAAATGGGGCCTCGTTTTGGGTCGATTTGTCCTTGTTGCGCTTTATCCAGTACTTAACTAAGCTCCAATTCAAACATAATGGATCTTATCACAAAAAAATTAAACACTGTTTAGCGCGTGTTTGAAAACATCCTTAACAAAAATTGGTAAGGAATTTTATAAACACGCGTTAAAGAGTTGTTTATCTTTTTTGTGGTAGCAAGGTTAGTTTTTAATTCAGTCTTCTTTGACGTTACAACTAATGCATTTGATTAAAAAGTAGATTAGATAAGATTCGTTAATTAGTAGCTATATGTAGTTTATGTATGTAGGTTTATGAGCAAAGATACACCGCCGTCTTTTTTATTTTGTTTTTTCCTGTCCATCCAAAGGTTGACAGGAAGAGATCGCTTATAGCGATAAAACCGCCTATTGTACTTACCTATATTTTTGTGTATTTCTTTGTATTTTTAATTTTGTTGGTGTGCAATAAAGAGTATTCTATTCTATTAGGTAAGATTAGATAAGATTAGATTAGATTTTAGATAATACTTAATTGCACACCATAAACAACAAAACAATTAAAAGTAACAGTATTAAAATGAATGTATACAATTGGCGGTCTTGTCGCTATGTAGCGATCTCTACCATATAACTTTTTACTTTACTTTTTTCAAGATAAAGTTGAAAATACTTTTTGGAACATAACGTGTGCAATTTTGTATTTGGTAATATTTAATTTTTATCATTGTGATGATGTGTTGACGGAGTGTGTTCGGAATGAGTCACAAAGACAAGGTGTTATATTTAGGTTTGGTTATGGTGTAGGTATCTGCAATAGCATTTTAGCGTCCCCGCTTTCCGAGGAAGCAGAGATGCTGGTCAAACTGTATCTGCACTGCCTACATATATAGTTTGACTAGCATCTAAAAAGCGAAACATGTTCATTCTGGTGTCGGTTTTTTTTTTTTTTTTGCTATAAATGTATCATTTTTGTACGGGGGTGACATAGTCACTGGGTGACAAAATCCCTCATTAAAAATAAAGAAAAAAAAATCATTGTGATGATGACATCATTTATATTATTATAATTTATATTAATTTTTTATTATTACTATATTATTTATTTATTTTTATAATTTAAAATATCTATCTAAAATTGTCCCGTCTAACAATATACAAACTAAGTCATCACACTAATATTATAAATTCGAAAGTTTGGACTAAGCTACTTATTATTGGCAAACCACGCGTACGAAGCCGCGAGTGGAAGCTAGTAAGTCATAAGACATAAGACTAAAAAGGGACTTAGTGATAGAATATACCTAAACATGTTTTTGTCCTAAATGCGGTATACTAGTAGCTAGGGTCGGTGAACGTACAATCTCAAACAGGAGTAAAAACGCACCGTTATGAGTCGTACTGGGTAGATTTCGTTACACAAAATAATATAATTTTGATTTGTATATTTTTCATTCTGTTGATTGATTGATAGATATTAGGACGACCTCCGTGGTGCAGTGGGCGAATAGCCGGCTGAGACGCAGGAGGTAGCGGGTTCGATTCCCGCCGCGGAACAAATGTTTGCATGATCTACAAATATTTGTTCCGGGTCTGGATGTTTTTTATATATTATAAGTATCTATTTACAAAAAAAAATTATATAAGTATTCTATCAGCTATCTGGTTCCCATAGTACAAGCTCGGCTTAGTTTGGGGCTAGATAGCGCTGTGTGAAATATCCAGCAATATTTATTTAATTATTTTAACAATAACCAGTAACAATTGTATAAATTCATCATGATTTTATGAGCAACGTTATGAATTTATTGATTTAAAAGTAATTATGTACAGTCAGTCAGTCGAGTCAATTGATTTAAAAGAAGTTTGTAGATCTGAATAATTAATGTTTAATTGCTAATGTAAATTATGATAAGTATTTTAGAAACTAATGTGTTTATTTAATGATGTAAAAGTATTAATATATTAAATTTATTATGATTTAAAATGATTGCTCTGCATACTGGCGACGCTTTCGGAAAAAAGATGGCGGGTAGGCCCGAACGTTCGAACGCCAGTCTAAAACGAGCACTCGAAAGAGTTTGTCGTATGCGAGATACTGAGTCTAACAACGTGGTTTTGAGCTGTAAACTTTAAACTAGCTGTTAACACTTTCCTAGTCGTTACAATCGGTGTGATTGAAAGAAAGTGGTGATTGAAAGAGCAACGGGAGTTTTATTACACATGACTATTATTAAATGACCCCCCCTGAAAGATGTGAAGGCCTTAGTATACTAACGAAATCTACCAAAACAGATCGGTAGTACAGGCTTCCTCAATTTAACTCGATTCCACTGACTCGATTCGCTCGAGGTTTTTCAACTTTTTCCCATCCACGGACCTAACTCTTCATAATTTGTAATCTGTTTCGTACTTTTACGGTTTTAGCTGTTTCGTTTTTTGCAGAAATGTGTTTTGGATTTGTGTTTTGTTTTTATTCTAGACCTTGATTTTAGTGACTTATTTTTCAATAACCTTTTCGGATACTCTATTTTTTATATTCTACAAGTATAAATTAATAATTTTAAAACCCCGCGAACCGTAAAAACTATTACGGGGTTTTTTGATCGAGCGAAGCGAGATCTCTAAATCAAATTGGGCAAATCGGCGTTGTATGTATGTATGTTTGTTTGTCCCAGGATAACTTTCGAAACGTTTACCCGATCACCGTGAAGTTTGGTCTAGAGGTGGCTAAAAATAAGGGGGGTTTTTGAGATATTGGGTTTAAGAGGGGTAAAAAAAACAAAAGGGGACTATCTGGTCTAGTGGTAGGTCTAATAAAAGGTCTTTGTGGGTACATTTTGACCTTGTCTTTATTTTTAGTTTAAACCTTGTAGTTTTTAAGTTATCAGCCATAATAAAAACTGAACATCGACAAAATTCACAGGGTACACCAGTGACCCCACAGTGCTGGAATTAGGTGTGCGTGTAGTGACACCTGTATAGTGAAAAGTCTGAAATTCAGAATAACTGCAATTTCTACCTCAAAAAGAGTACCAATTAACATGAACTTCCGTTACCTGTAATTTGTATGAAACTGTAGGACAAGTTATTTGGTTGCATATTTCGTGGCACTATTTTATTAGTCAAAAATTAAGGCCGGCTTGCACAACGATCCCTAAACGTTAAATTATACGTATTTGTATGATTTGACCACTCCTTAAATCATATGCAGCCACTAAATAGGTACATTTAGGCATTGTTGCGCGAGTCGCCTTATGAATATTTTCTTTTTTGTGTTTTAGGAGACTCGCGAGATCTCAATTCGGGGCGAACCACTAGTATAATATTAGTATATAAATGGCCCACTACAGCAGGGGACAGAAAAAACTGGAAAACAGAGAGGGAGGCCTTTGCCTTGCAGTGGGACAACACAGGTTAAAATAAAAATAAATAAAGTATATTAAATGCCGATCAATGGATGAGATTCACAAGGGACCGAAAAGAATGGTGTAATAATTGGGATGTCTATACCCAACAGTGGGTGAAGACGGGCTGAGATGATGATAGAAATGCATAGACAGACAGACATATAACCTAAGTTATATAGTCGTTAAAAAACTGACGTGGTTCAAGAGATAATGATTTCTATTAGCACCGTATTTATACTGTTATCAGTGAATTAAAAATTACATAAATGCCGATAGTACCTACCTTTTATCGGGCGATGATGATAACTGTAATTGATAAATGTATTTGTGTCAATATATTAGTATAGTTAATGCAGTTATTATTGAAAGTTAATGTGAAATATGGCTAAAAAAATAAAGCCAAATGCAGCAAAAAGTGCAAGGGTTAGCAAGTCTAGCGAATGTCGGAAATGTTGGAATGTAAGTTTTTTAATGTACATTATAACAAGAGAATGAACGGATGAAGATCGGAAAAAATGGCAGAAATGAAGAGAGGCCTAGGCCCAGCAGTGGGTGGACACGGGCTGTAAATGATGATGATGACAACACGAGAATAATAACGTTAGCGAAAAAAATATCTTGCTAATACCTATCTTGCCATCCACATCATTTGTATCCAGTACATTCCAAGGTTGTCTGGAAAAAATAGGCCATAGCAATAAGACTGCTGGTTGCACTTCGCGGTGTATTGAAGTACATGTTTTATTGTTAATATGTTTATTTATGGTGTACAATAATGTTTTCTATTTCTTGTTTCACGCCTAATTCACAAAATGCCATATATTAATATATTAATATTGTCCAGCAATATTAATATTAATAATATTAATAATTCACAAAATGTATAAAATGTGTATTAATTTATCCTGGCTGGGCATTTTTTGACTTTTTATGACGTGTTGTTTCAGATTGTACTCATAACATCAGCGGCTATATCCATCCTGTTGTCCATTGGAGCTTTCCAACTGTACTCCTGCTTCACCCACGTCCCTGACTTACCAGCAGTAGACCTAGATGAGTACTGGGGTCCAAAAAACACAGCTGTGAAGGATACTTCTATAAGACCTTTTAGGATTGTTTTTGCTGATTCTGTAAGTACAATATTTTCTTCCAATCTATCTATACAAAAAACTGATAATTTATTATTCAACTAACATCCTTTTAAAATATAGTAGTGAAATCTGTTGCAAAATGTGAAAACTAATTGGATATTAATCGGTCAGGCACCAAAACTGTACAAAGGATAAGATTAAGCAAACCTACAGAAAAAACGTAATACAGAAGCGCAAACTGCTCAGCAAGACCTGGTTCTAGAACCCCGAGCCAAACATCGCTCAATAAAGAGCCTCTGAGACGGTCAAACGATTCGATTCAAATACATTTTGATTTTGATCTGCGATGCGCCACCGCTACATGGTAGACATACCTCACATACGTACAAAGTGGTACTCTTCCACTTTTATTATGCGCACCGCCAAGGAGTGGAACGCCTTGCCTGAGTCTGTGTTTCCTGATAACTACAACATAGGGATCTTCAAGTCGCGAGTGAATAGGTTTCTTCTAGGCAAGCGTGTACCATCGTAGACTGCATCATCACTTAACATCAGGCGAGATAGTGGGCAAACGCTAGCCGGTAGATAATTCTAGTAGCATTAAGTCCTCCTATCACAATCCTATTTTGTCTAAAAGTATTAAATAAATAAAATACACGTCGTATAGATCCAAACCTTGCAGTACAGATTGACGAGCCTTCCGGCATCAAGCAATTTGATCAAACACGTAAGGTTTGGATCAAACTAATCATAATCATCTTTATTTGGAACAATTTAACAAGGGTATAATTACAAAAATGAAAACGATGATACCCGCATGAGTAATAAATACTGTGTCGCAGATACCAACGCCCTCCTCCGCGACAAGATAAGTCGGGGTTCCAATACACGCTTAAAAATAATCACTGTTTGACAATAGGAGATCTCATAAGGGTCTCACCTTATGAGATCTCCCATTATACATCCAACGTATTTTCCACCAAAATGTGATAATAAAATGTATTATTCATAGAATTATAGATAGTTTAACATACTGCTTAACATTTTCAGATGCAAGAAGAAATCCGTACCCTCTTTGAACTATACCGTCGAAGTGAAAAACCGAAGAGTTTCAATGGAACTGCCTGGACATACGGCGTCAACTCGGAGGGGTTCACCGAATTCTTTACTGAGTGGATTTTTGACTATAGTTTCAAGGAAAGGGCAAAGTTCTTAAACAAGTTTGATCATTTCATGACTAATGTGCAGGGACTGGATATACACTTTTTGCATGTAAAGCCTAAGGTTGACGATAAAAATGTAAAGGTAAGGCTTTTTTTATAATTTAAAGATATTATTAGAAACGTTGACACTGAAGTGTAAGGCACTTGTCTCACCGCCGGCGATGAGCGAGAAGCGAGTAGAGCTAGAAACTAGAAACGAGTTGGCGAGCAGCGAGAAGCGAGTGTGTCGTTCCTATAGATGTCTCGCTGAGCTATAAAGCGAGTGAGCGAGTGCGGCGGGCGATACTCGCGCCACTCGCTGAGCGCGTGGCGCGTGCGTTCCGTTCCACTGGTTCATCTCACGGCGTGTGTTCTGACCGCCAAGCGAGCATCGCTGACGCGTAACGCTGAGCGAGTGTTATAGTCACTGCGACAAAACAGTGGAGAGGGAGTTCTCGCCGGTAGTGTGAACGGCCAGCAATCAACTATTAATATACGTGTCTCTTCTACTGACACGGAATCTATATCTTTTGTTCGTTTCTTGAGCGAGAAAATAGTTGATAGCTAATCGCTTACTCGCCGGCGCAATTAACTAGACTTTAGTTTGTAGACCTTTCAAACATCTATTATCTACAAAATCCATACTTAAAAATATTAATTCTAAATAAACACGGATATAGTGAGAACCCTCAAGAGAACCTTTTGAGTTAGTGTAGTGTATATTAATAATAGTGTGTGCGTAGTGAAAGTGTTAGTGCTACTATAAAGAATACATGAAGGTGTCTTCCCCTTAACTAGAGATAATAACAAAAGTGCTATTGGACACATTATTAGTTTAAGTTATACTAATAAACTAGTTGAACATGAAATTACTCATTAGCCTATACATGGCTAGATTTTTAAAAAATTACAGGGTTATAATTAGAATTGAACTCTAGCAAAAAAAAACTAGAAAGTAACTCTTGTCTCCGTCGAGCAGTTTCAATGTCTAAACGGCTGGGCCGATTTCAATTTTAGGTTATAATCTTGATTGATGCGTAGGCTACTTTTCTTTTACCGATGATAGTCAAGTGCCTCAGCTGATGGTAAGTGATGGTGTGGTTGAAGATGGAGCACGCTTGCCTTGAAAGAACCTGCTCACTCTGGACTTGAAGACTCCGTGGTTGTACTTTTTATTGACAAACCTGCGTGCTAAGCTATTAGAGCTTGTACCTACCTCATAATTTCATCTTTCAACTGACTAACAGTAGACAGCGCATGGCTGATATGATGATGATTTACAGGTGGTCCCGTTGTTGCTACTTCACGGATGGCCAAGTTCCATCAGAGAGTTCTACGAGACGATACCTCGACTCACCACCCCCAAGAATGGATATAAGTTCGTGTTTGAAGTCATTGCTCCGAGTCTTCCCGGTTTTATCTATTCTCAGGTAAGTACCTAGCAAGATGAACGTGTTATTCAATATAGATTTAATCATTATAATCATAAGGATCATTTTGAAACGTCAGACGTCCTCCACGACCAAACCAGAAAAAAATAAGACAAGAAATTACTAAGCCTAGGAATAGTTGCACCATGTTTTGTCTTTATATTGGGTATTCCAGTCCATTCAAAGGCAGTCGAGAAAAGAACGCTTTTAGCGATTAGACTGCCAGTTGTACTATCGCGTAACTATATGTTTTATATATGATTTGTTAATTTAAGTGTGTGTAAGTGCATTTTCTATTCTATTCTATTGAATGCTTCCAAATCCAATACAAATACTCGGTTAAAAATACATGACAAGCTTTTCTATGCAATGAATTTTCTTTTAAATTAGTAGGCTTGATCTTAAGATAACTAGAAAGAATATGATGAACAAACGAACCTGATGACTAATTAACCGGAAAATTTAATTCTCCAGGCAGCATCACGACCAGGCTTATCCCCTTTCAAAATCGCCGTCATCATGCGAAACCTTATGCACCGTCTCGGCCATAAGAATTTCTACATCCAAGGAGGAGACTTTGGTCATCAAATTGGCTCTCACATCGCAACGCTCTTTCCGGACGATGTTCTTGGCTTCCATACCAATCTACCAGCGAATTTCTCTAAGTTCGCCTATTTGACCTGGATCCTCGGCAGTATCTGGCCAAGTTATGTTGCTGGGGAGTATGAAGATAGAATGTACCCTATTGCTGATAAGATAAAGTTCTTCTTGGAAGAATTTGGATACATGCATCTGCAAGCGACAAAGCCTGATACGATTGGTGAGTTCATTTACTTAAAAGATGGCCAATAAGCAAAAAGTAACTTAGTTTAGAAATTGACACTTCTTTATTTAGTAATCTTTCGCAAGTAAAGTCACAGATAACTTAGAAAACTTTCGTGATTTACTTAAGTGTCGAAACATTGTCGCTCGAAACACCGATGAAACGGTACGTTATAAATCCCATATTTACGAGTATATGAAAAGAGATGACTCTTTATTGTTGCACCAAATCTTAGACTAATACGCGGTGGTACAATGGTGGCCTAATCGCTTAAAGTGATCTCTTCCAGGCAACCTTTGGATGGACTGCCTACACTAGCCACACTACGCATCATCATCACCATATCAGCCGATATAAAGTACGTGGAATAAATCAACAATCGGTTTTGAACCTCTATCTATCGACCACCTGTAACCTCTCCAAAGTCTCTTGTCAGGAGGAGATCGCTTTTTTAGCAATAAGACCGCCATGTTTTTTGTATTCAGTGTTTGTTCCATTGCATTGCTTCTAAAAATAGATAGATTAGATAAAGCTTCATAGTACATCAGCTAGAGATCGGATAAACGAATGAATAGTTACCTAAAGTTAAAAGTTGGCTAGTACGGAAAGCACTTTTATATCGGAAAAATTCCGTGATTCCGGGATCAACGAATTTGTCATGTGTTATTTTTTTTTATTTATTTATCTACTTAACCTAGACATCCTTTGAAGCTGTATAGGGTTTTATGGTGTGTCATTCATCCCTCATATAGTCTAAAGAAATACACATTCTATGAAAAACCACAAACGTTGGCACATAGGTATATTAGGTATACATAATGCTTTGTTACAATGTAATATAGTTGCTTTTCCCTACTTTTACTGTCAGTAATTTTTTTGATGAAAATTGGACCTCATAATATAATATAAGCATTTTGTAAGTGTGCGAGTGAGATGGCAAATTCTACCTGCTTAATATTTAATGGTAAATTAATATGCATCAAATCCCGGGATCCCGAGGTTTTATTTTTAGAAAAGAAGCCGCTTCCATTACTTATTAGCCAAAAATAAACTTTAGGTAAATATGCATCCGAATATCCGATCACTATTACCCCACACTAAAATTAAAAAACAATTAACAAGACACGCAAATAAGGAATAAAATATAATAAAACTATATATATATATATATATATGTTATGGGTTTATGTCATATATTCAGTCCATTTATCGTCCTTCCATACACGATCTTGAACCATTATTTCCGTTCCAGGCATTGCTCTCCAAGACTCGCCAGTAGGCCTGGCTACATACATCCTCGACCGCCTGATGATCTTCACGGATCCTTCTAACAAGGAACGTTTCGAGGGTGGCCTGGGCAAGTATTACAGCATGCACAAACTGATCGACAACATCATGCTGTACTGGGCTAGCGGGAGTATCACAACTGCTATGAGGCTATACAAGGAGTCTTTGGCCAGTAGCGAGACGGAACAAATAATGGCGATGTGAGTTTTTACCCAATTATCAGATGTCTGTTTTTCCCGGGATAGACTACAATCCGGGCTTCTATAAAGCAAGAGTGAATAGGTGTCTTCTAAATCTTCGTGTGCCATCTGAGACCACTAATCGTTTACCACCAGGTGTGGTCATACGATTTTTCCCGGAGAATACATTAGGCTTCTAAAAAGTTTTTTTTTCTAATTTTTTATAGGGCAAAAGAAATACAATCTATTTATTGCGTATTATGGGGTAGGAACAAGGTGTTTAGTGTTACACAGTAAGTGCAGCCATATTGAGCGTTTTACTCATGCAATGTTGAATCGTCGAGTTTAATTAGTAGGTACCATTTTAATTGTACGTGCCTTTGATGGTTTTTGCATTCTTCTTCTTCTTCTTAGCGTGTCAAGAGTTCTACGTTTCCAATCATAGTATGTTGGACAGGTGTTTGGCCACAGCAATGGCATCAGGCGAAGCGGCCATTAGGTCCTCCATCGTGCATGTGTTCGGACATAAAGGGCACATTAGCAAGTGCTGCATTGACTGCGTGGGATCACCGCAGTCACACTGCGTCAAGTTAGGGTCCCTGAATCCCCATTTGCACATACTAAGTCTGCAGCGGCCTACCTGGGTGCGGAGCCTATTTAAGGACTTCCATACTGGCCACTGCAGATCATGCCCGGGTGGTAACTGTTCCTGTGGGGTGGTAAAATCAGGCGGTGGGGAGTTTCTTTTTACCCACAGAGTGCGTCTGGTAGCAGCCGGGTCATCGCTCGTGGCCCTTGTGAAGCGTTGAAAGCTCTTTCGACTTTTAAGGCGGCCTTGCGGGATGTTATGGTCATATAAGGGGTGTCGATAATCATGCTCTTGTTTGTGCTTTTCAATAGAGCAAGCCACATCTCGTCGCACTCCAGGGGGCGATATGCCTGCCAAAGGGTATATCAGGTTTAGGGGGGTTGGCTTCAGACATCCTGTTATTATCCGGCATGTATCGTTTAACGCGACATCGACGACCTTTGCATGTGCGGACCGGCTCCAGACTGGGCAAGCGTATTCGCCGGATGAAAAACACAGTGCCAGGCCAGTAGTGCGGAGTACGTCTGGGGCTGCACCCCATTTGGTAGTTATAAGTCGACGCAGAAGATTGTTTCGGGTACCAACTTTATTACAAATGTCCATATACTGATGGACGCTTACCATCAGGTGGACTGTATGCTTTTTTGCATAAAAATATACTGAGCGTGACTAAGAATACGAGGTCACACAATATTTCTTTACCTAACTGGTTCTTTTACCATTGGCAAGGTGTCATGTTCTGACTTATTTATAAGTCTGGATATAAAATTGCCGTATGTGTTAATCTGGGATATCGTATATTCCAAATAAATAAACAAATGACCTTAGTGACTTAAATGCGGTTATTTTTGTTTGAAAAATTTGTTGAGATTAGGTTCTAGGGCTTTACAAGTATGTAGATAAGTTTATTAGAAAAATTAAAGACATCATAACCTTCATTTTGTTGTCGTTGGTATAATTCAGTGCAGTTAGAGACAGATTTTTCCATTTGGTTCTTGTGTAGCGAGTCATACAAAACCTCTCTACTTCCTTCCAGGATACCAAGCCCAGTCCCCACCTGGGCGCTTCGTCTGAAGCATGAGATGATCTACCACCCCGACTTCATCCTTCGATGGAAGTATCCTAATCTGGCTGGTTCCACCATCGCGGAGTATGGAGGTCACTTCGCCGCCTTTGAGAGGCCAAAGACTTTTGCCGATGATGTGTTCAACGCTGTTAAGACTTTTAGGAGAGAATAATTGGATATAAAAAGTTTTACAAAATTTAAGTGGTTTTTAACGATATTTAAAAATGTGTACCTGACAGGACTTTAAATAAATAGGTTAATTCTTGTACTCGTTGGGTGCAAGCCGCATAAGATAGGCCGTATATAAATCTATGGGGGGAGGCTATGTCTTAGTTTGAGGCTAGATATCGCTGTGTGAAATGTCCAGCGTTATTAATTAAATAATTATTTATTAGTGATTTGTCACTGTGTGTTAGAAGAGTACGGATATAAATAGGTAGTCAATTATTTAATAATTTTTAATGACACGCGATAAACATTACCCTTTTCGAGCAAACGGGATAAACAAGCCATAAACAACTAGACGCAAGCAGCAGTAGTAATCGCTTGCAATCGAGTCAACGGCAAATCGAGTTAAGTCTGTCGCCGAGACTTATCTACTGCCGCAGTTTATTCGATTTTACTTTACAAGTTTTATTTATAACTAACACGTACCTACAAGAACTATTTCTGCCGCGCAGCGTAAGACTCCCACTAGATGGAGAGACGACTTGATAAAGGTTGCTGGGAGCCGTTAGGTGCACAAGATCAGACGCTCTGTAAATCTATATGAGAGGTCTATGTTCAGCTGAAGACGTCCTTTTTTTATACTATAGAGATGGAACAAGCCTATGGCCCACCTGATGTTAAGTGGTAACCATCGCCTATAACAAAGTTTGGCTCGTAGGTCACACTCCTTAGAAATATGCCCTACGATGCACTTCCCTGCGTCCTGTGGCTGATCTGGTGATGATTTCTGCCAGTAAGCAATAATGCCCGCATTGCTCTGTTCCGCTGAAGGGTATGGGTGCCTTTGAAATTATAGATACATAAGAGTATTCAAGTGTGTGTCTCAAGGTACATTTATTTTAAGTAATTATTGATCGTGTAAAGCGAGATCTCTAAATCAACTTGGGCAAATCGGCGTTGTATGTATGAGTGTAATTATGTTTGTTTGTCCGAGGATAACTTTAGAAGCGTTGAACCGACCATCGTGAAATTTGATACATAAGTAGGTAGTAATGGCACAATCTTGGTGTGACTAAATGAGCTAAAAATGTGGGCGGGTTGTTGAGATATTAGGGTTCAAGAGGGTAATAAAATTAAAATGAGACTATTAGGTTAAATGGAACATCAAATGAAAGTTCTTCATGAGTACATTTAGACTCCGATTTATTTTTAGTGAAGTGCTTATAGTTTTTGAGTTATTAGCCATAATAAAAACTACCAGTGGGGGTCACTGGTAGTTTTTATGCTTACAATGCTGTAATTTGGTATGTGTGTAGCTTAAGTGACATAAATATAGGCAAAAGTTTTAAATCCAGAATAACTGCAAGTTGTACCCCAAAAAACAGTAACCAAATTACATGAACTCCCGTTACTTGTAATTTGAATGAAACTGTCAAGGTTGTAGGTCAAGTTAGTTGGGTATTAATTAATTCGTGGCACTATTTTGATAGTCAAAGATTACAAATAATATTTTATTTTGTAGTGTATGTAGCTCATATATGGATACAACTTAAAAGGTACCTACATAAATTAAACAGGGGTTTTGAGAAAAGGCCTATGACAGCAATGTCTGGTGTACGGACAGTCTACTCTGCCAGCTATCATTGCCGAGACGGTGTTGGAGCTAGCCCGCAGCCTGCGCATCCGTTCACTGCACGCACAGCGTCGATCGATGTCTTCATTGTCTTTGAAGTCGGTAGTGACAACGTGCCCAAGATATTTAAAGTTATACACTCTTTCTAGGATAATCCCCTTAAGACTTACAGACTTACTTTCACTACATCTTTTTATTATATAATAATAAAAGTCCTGACTGACTGACAGACAACGCACAGCCACTGGTCGTAGAAAATTGAAATTTAGAGGGTACGTTTGTCTTGATGCGTAGGGGTCTACTAAGAAAGGATTTTTTGAAATTCAATCCCTAAAGGGGTTAAAAGAGGGTTTTACGTTTGCATGAAAAACAGTGTTTCCTGGATTTATAAACTTGAAACTTGGCAAATATATTTTTTAACAAAAATAAGAGAAATGGTATTTTTTTGTTTTTCAAAAATCATCCCCTGGTTGGGTGAAAAAGGGTGTTGAACTTTAATATTTTTATGTACTTTACTTGTATGGTAAAACATTATTCCTGATGTTAATAAACGTAACACTTTGCATAAATACTTATCAAGGTACATAATGAAACATGGCATAGTTACTTTTTTGTAAATCCCCCCCTAGGGTTGAAAAGGGATGTTATAATTTGTTCTAAAACAATGTTAATTGCAATTACGAACGTATAACTTTGCATAAATGCTTTTTATAGGTAAATAATGAAACATTTTATCATGGTAAGACCACCAAGGTCTGATGATGGAGCCAGGAGGGAATCTACAGAACTCATTAATGGATAACAGTAGATATATGTTTTTGCGAGACGTTTCACGATACAATTGACTACCAGCGTCTGAAAATGGAGAAATCGACCGTTTTTAATGAATGAATGAAATACTCTTTACTGCACACCAAACAAAAATACGGGATCAAGGAAATAAACCATAAATAACGGTACAATGGGCGGCTTAATCAACAATATTATCATCAATATATTAAATAATCGTTACGGGTTCTGACAGACTGACTGAAAATCAACGCACAGCGTAAGCCGCTGATTCTAAAGACTTGAAATATGGAGTAGTAGTAATGTAACGTGTACGAAATCGTGGGCAACAGCTAGTTACCAATATAATCAAGTTTTTTAGCATAATTTTAGCGTTAGCCCCTCCTTCTCCATATAAACTTTAACTATTATTATAAATACGGGATTTATCACGTACAGTCTTATCGGTGTTTCAACCGACAATCGGTCTTGCCTCGCAGAGTGCGACGTAGACTTTATTCGGAGCGGAGCGCACTCACCCTGATGAAGGTTCACGAATTGAACCGAAACATTGATAAGACGTTACGTGATAAATCCCGTATTTATAATAATGATTGAAATAAATCACGAAAGTTTTCTAAGTAAAACTTTAACTATGTTACGGGCAACTTGATTAACTGGGCAGTATTAATATGTACCGATCATTATAAATAATGACAGAAAGTGTCGGTCAAATTGATAAATTTGACCTTGGCCGGCCCATATCAATAATGCCCAACGACCCGTAGTCTATTTAATAAATCAAGGTTTGAGATAGCTTGAATTTATCACATGGACCGGGCAGTATGAATACTTTCCTACTTCTAGCCGGGCATTGTGATAAAATAAAAAAAAACCTAACGACCTACTGTATTAACAAAGTTTAGTTCATCTGTTTTATTATCTTACCCAAGATAGGGTAGTAATTTTAAATACTGACCGGGGAAAGTGATTAGTCATGCAGTTTTATTTACATTGCCCACTAGATACGGGCGTTAAATATACAGACCGGTCATTATTCATAGTGACCAGACTTCTTAAGTTACCCGTAACAACTATACCAAATCTCACACTCCTCCATGCGCGCAATAAGTAAACGGGATGCAATGTTTCTTCACGTTTTAAGATAAAGATATTATTATAAGTTAGTGGGTTTTTTCTTGTGTACAATAAAGATTAAATCTATCTATCTATCTGAAAACTAAGCAATACCCAAGACGACCGCATTCGAGACAAAAAGAGTAATCTCTAAAATCCTTTTCCTCGTACATGAAAACCTCATAAAATTACTTTCCGTCTTACGAACATTTCTTATCCAAACCGCGTACAAAGTAACACTACACTGTGTAGGTACTATGTAGAGATAACCGTTTCTGGGTCGTCCATTTCATGTTGGAAGTGCAGTGCCTTCAAAGGCTAGTAGGGTAACCATGGTTTTGAAAAACCCAACATTCTTAATCTTAAGATTTTTAAAACCATCTGAATAATTTCACTTATTTCGACCCTGACGTGACAAGAGCCTTTAGCACAATTGGCAGTGCATTCTCGTATAAAGAGGAATTTTGCGGGTTCAAGTTCCGTCTAGGCTTGTAAATTTTTGAGATTGTTTTAAAAATTTAGAATTTTCCGTAAGTGTTCGGATAACACTATAAAAATATAATACTATTCTTAATCTTAATTGCGAAAAGTACGAATTTTTACTATTTATTAATACGGGAAGATAAAACTTTGTGCCCCTTTTATGCTTAGTGTGCGCACGTAGCAGTGCATCGTAGGGTACGTTTCTAAGGTGCGTGACCTACGAGGCAATACATTGTTATAGGCGACAAGCTTCCGCCCGCGGCTTTGTACGCATGGTTTGTCAATAAAAAGTAGCCTGTGTGTTAATCCAGGTTATAATCTACGTATATACCAAATTTCATCGAAATCGGTTTAACCGTTACAACGTCATTGGGGAACAAACAAACAAACAAATAAATAAACAAACATTCAAACTTTCGCATTTATAATATTAGTGTGATTGTTACCACTTAACATCAGGTGGGCTATATGCTTGTCACATTTACCGGTGGCATAAAAAAACGGAGGAGTTTGAGATTTAGCATAGTTAAAGTTTAGGGGCGATTGCTAAAAAAACTAATAAAAAACGGTCGAATTTCGACCACTGTTCACTGGCTTATAGTATTTTTTAACTTCCGCGATCACTGTAGATAATTAGATAATAATAAATCTGTTTAACTCTGATACAATAAACAAGTGCTGAGTTTAACTCCTTTTTGTGATATCCATCGTTTAGGTATAATTGTGAGACACACATTTGTTAGATATTGTTAATTTTGTGTGCTGTGTGTGTTTTGTTCGGTCACAAATGATTAATTTTTCATTCTTTATTTCAAAGTGAATCATGGTCACCCTACCCTTCCCTAGGTCTTACACGTAATATCAGGCTTTCTCCAGTTTGCCGAGGGAGAACATCGTGTAGCTAAGGACTTTTGCAATGCCCTTGACATTATAGTTATTGTAATATAAATATACCTTTTTATTTGAGATATTTTTACCTGACTGCTGAAGAAGTATTATGCTTTTGAGGGGTAACATGAGAATTTTTTATCCTGAGTTCTATTTGATGCATGATCTTATTTTCACTTAGATATTTACTAAAATGTGTCAGTATACCCCGTTTTAGTGTTCACAACCACGATAAAAAATGTTGCTATTTCATTTTTTTTTTCAATTCTGTATATCGAATTCTGAGAAATTAATCTAATTATCATTTGGTGTTAAATATTTTCGAAATGTTTATATTTTGGAGATGTTTGTATGTTGGACCCGACTGAAATGGCCAAATTTTTTTACGTACGCTCCTTAGATAGGTGCCTTACCATGCACTGCTCTGCGTCCATCAATTTGAGGCATACAGGTGTAAAATCTTACGTGCCTATCATTTCACCGGCCACTATACCCTTCAAACCAAAACAGCAATGCTGCTTGGCGGCAAACATATAGGGTGTTTGATAATATACGCACAAAAATGAAAGGGGTTATTTTGATGAGCATAATAAATAAATTTGTGAAATGTATACCATAGAAATGTGAAATTTATTCTGGCATGTAAAAAAACCCCTTTATTAAACTTATGTTGTGCTGTCCAATGCTTGCCATCTAACCACAGATACTGTATTGGTGACGTCTCGAGATATCTCTTGTTGTCCCTTTCTAACTCAAAACCCGCAGCCATTCCCGAACGAGGTATCAAATCGGCCTTTATGTCGATTTCAAGAGTAGGCAGTAAGTTTTGTATCAAATGCTAAAGCCTGGAACCTTTGGGTATGCGGACGACAGCACAGTTGTGGAGAGTTACACATCTACTGCACGAGCCAGTGGGGCGCAGATTCAGTCTCACAGAGAGGCCATGGTTGAGCGCTTAAACTTGTCCTTAAAGGCGGTCTCCGACTGGGGCGATGCCAACCTGGTTAAGTTTAATGCTAATAAAACCCAGGCGTGCCTGTTTTCTGCGAAACGGAGCCCATTTGATCTGGCTCCTACTTTCCGTAATGTACCCGTGCCGATTTCTGACCACCTCGAGCTTCTTGGTATCTCATTAACACCCACTCTCAATTTTGGCTCATACATTGAGTCGAAAGCCCAGCTGGCCGCTAAGAAGCTTGGAATACTTGCAAAGGTGAGGCAATACTTCACACCGGGACAGTTGCTCAACTTATACCAAGCACAAGTCCGATCATGTCTGGAGTACTGTTTTCACCTCTGGGACGGATCAGCGAAGTACCAGCTAGAGGCTCTAGATTCAATTGAGAGAAGAGCCAAGAAGCTCATTTGCAATGACGAGTTAGCAAAAGCAAGGCTCCACAGCCTCGAGCATCGTCGAAAGGTTGCAAGCCTCTCGGTTTTTTATCGGATACATTTCGGAGAGTGTGCTGCGGAGCTTTTCAACCTAATCCCACCATCCCCATTCTATGATCGGACAACCAGACGCTCCGCGTCGCGCCACCGCTACATGGTAGACATACCTCCCATACGCACAAAGCGGTACTCTTCCACCTTTATTATGCGCACCGCCAAGGAGTGGAACGCCTTGCCTGAGTCTGTGTTTCCTGATAACTACAACCTAGGGATCTTCAAGTCACGAGTGAATAGGTTTCTTCTAGGCAAGCGTGTACCATCGTAGACTGCATCATCGCTTACCATCAGGCGAGATAGTGGTCAAACGCTAGCCTATAATTTATAAAAAAAAAAAAAAAAAAAAAAAAAAAAAAATCACCTAAACTTAGTCGGTTTTCTTTAAAATTTGATAATATAACTAGTAGTTTATTTTTCGATAAGTCTTTTTATGTGTTGAGAAACGGTCACTTGAATATCGTCAGTATATTACCAAACACCCTTTATATTATATGGTAATAAATATAAAAAAATGTGAGCCGTCACGGGACGCCTGGCAGATGTGAAACATCGACATTATTTTGTACAAGTCTTAAAAAGTTATTTACTTTTTTTTTAGATTTTCGGCATGTACATTTTTAATTAGGTCACAATGCAATCTTAAACTTGTGTCCATTTGTAACAATAACGTAATCTTTACATAGTATAAAATGAAGTCGCTTCCGCTGTCTGTTCCCTCTTATAAACTATATCTATAAACTACCTACTCAATGGATTTTAATGCAGTTTGCAGCAATAGATAGGAGAATAGAGAATAAGAGAGATAGAGAATAGATAGAGAATCGCACAGTCGATTGCGCATGGCGACGCGTCGCCACACCGTACACACTACTGCATGTAGACTGTATATATATACCATCATATAGCGTGGCGACGCGTCGCCACGGCATGCGTCGCCACGCCAGAAATCGGTTTTACGTGCGGCTATAGATGTTTCACATCAAAAATAAATATGGATCGTGAAAAATGTCCTTCAAGTTTCGCAAAAACCTTATACCATAGCCTGAGGCAGGACCGTAACAAGGAAAGTTTCAGTCAGGGTTTAGCTATCGGAAATTTTGCGGTTCGAATAATGAATTTTAACGGAATTGTAGATTTTAACGAGTTCCGAAGTTGATAAAAATTTAAGGAGATCTTGATTGTTTCTCAGAAATCTTGTCCGCGGAGAATTTTATGGGAAAATATTTCTCAAAATACTTATAAGGAAAGAATCAAATCAAAATTTATTTATTCATTAAAATCACAAGAATCACTTTGAAACGTTAATTTTACTGATTGTTCCCTCGAGACCAAAGACAGGAAAGAAAAGCAAGAAACAAGGTTGTTCTTTTTAATTAAGTATCCTTTTTGAATGTTATGTATTCATTCAGTTATTATACAGAAAATAAATTTGTAACATTTTAGACCGAGTTGGAGCAATTTCAATCCCAAGCTTCTCTTTCATCTAAAAAATCCGATATGTTATAGTATGCTTTTTATAAAGATTTTATTTATGTTTTTAAATTATTTAAAGGTAAATTTTGGTATATCACTTGGGAGTTTGTTATAAAAGCGACTAGTTTGCCGTTTAAACGATTTACTAACAAGTCAACCGGCTACACGCTCAACGCGCCATAGTTATGGAGAGGATCCAAAATACTCTTTTTATGCACAATCAGTGCCAAAGTAAAAGAACCTCGACTGAATTATTCTCGTTTACAAATTCTACGAACTCCAGCTAAGATTAATGATAGAAAGCGTCGGACAGACGGACAATCCGATAGGACTCATTGATATTCAGCATTCTCGCGCCCGCCGTTCGGAATATTAAAACCGATATTTATCTAGGTATCGATAAAATAAAGATTTGGTTTGTATTGGTTTTACCTTTTAAAGGTGAGAGGAAAATGTTGTTGTGACAATTAATTTCAAAAATATAGACCTGTGCGGATTGAATTGGATTAAGGTTAAGTTCATTTGAACGCGCGGTACCACGCGGAATTACCGCGCGTGCTACGGTAGCGGTACGTACCGTAGCACGTGGCAATGTAGACAACGAGATCGTGGTCAAACGCAAGCTTAAAAAATGTAATATATTAATCTACAAAAAAGTTACTCTATCATCTAACGTAAAGTTGCTTCTAAATGGGCTACGTTTCACTTTTAGTTTTTTTTATTTTATTTTATTTAGAAAACCAACAGCATTATGGTAATAATCTGATAACAAATATTTAGGTATGGATCAACTAATTATAGGTTTCCCTAAATAGCGAAGTTCCAAGTGATGTACAAAAATTGACAATTAACAAATTGAAAAACATAATAAAACAAATCCTTTATAAAAAAGCCTACTACCATATTTAGATGATAGAGAAGCTTTTTTATAGGTTTTTTAATTAATATTACATTTTTTAGGCTTGCGTTTGACCACGATCTCGTATGATGGTAAGCGATGATGCAGTGAAAGAAACCTATTCACTCGCGACTTTAAGATACCCAGATTGTAGTTATCAGGAAACACAGACTCTGGCAAGGCGTTAAAATGGGGGGGGGGGGTCCTACACTGCAGTCCAGCATATTCTTTTATTTAGCAAATAAACCTTAACTAGTATTTGGATGGATTTACAAATATTTCAAAAAATAATACATATATCTAGTAAAAGAAAGAACACACAACTATTTACAAGACTTTAAAGTACAGAAGAAATAGTTGGATCATCTAAAGACCGTTACAAACGATCTATAAATAGCTCAACTGCTCCAGATCACTACCAGGCCGAAGTGTCCCCGAGACACTGGCTGCATTGCCCCGCTGAATTGCAATGCTCATGCGTTGACCTAGACGTTGACCCAGATAAGCGCCAGCTCACGGACCACACGTCGCTTCGACCAGGCGCACAGAAAGAATTTTGAAAACGCGAATTAAGTTATGAGACAGGAAAAACCATTTTAGGTAGTTATTAGGCATTTTGGGGTTATGAAGACTTGTTGATTCTTTTCTAAAATAATTAGAATTTAATTTAACTTTTCAGTAATTTACAAATAAACTTTCCCTGCAAACTATTAACACTGACTGTTAGCTAGAAATTGTTATCATGTTGTGTTTGTACGTCAAAACTTTTGAAACTACAAACCACAAAATACACAAAAGCGTCTGAAAAATTGTGTGACATTCTAGCACAAATCATACAAGAATATTACTACCATATTTTTATTAAAGAATTCCCTCGCGAAATCGATAATTGAACACAAAATCTGTTACAATTCGTCGAGATGTCTCAAGAATCTTCATCCATTATGAGGATTACGGGACTATGTGGTTTGAGGATTGGTTTCATTAATAGAGCGAGCGGAATTGTTTGTTAAAATTTTAAAAGCATAAAGTGTGCTACAATCTACCAATGGGTGCTGTAGATATAACTACAAGCGTAAAAAAATATAGTTTATTCTTCGGTAAATAAGCTTTTCTAGGGCAGTTATATAAGACAAAATCATGTCGAATGACCATGTATGTGGCGCCCCGGTATCAGTTGGAAACTCTAATATCGATGTTGTTGACGAGTACCTTTTTTTTTAAACAGAACTGTGTTTTTTTTTAATAGGACTTCGTTTGACCACAATCTCACCTAATGGTAAGCGATGATGTGGTATAAGATGAAGCACGAAGATCTAGCTAGAAGAAACCTATTTTGACGACCTCCGTGGCGCAGTGGGCGTATAGCCGGCTGAGACGCAGGAGGTAGCGGGTTCGATTCCCGCCACGGAACAAATGTTTGCATGATCTATGGATATTTGTTCCGTCTCTGGGTATTTTTCTATATATTATAAGTATATATTAACAAAAAAAAAGTATATAAGTATTCTATCAGTAATCTGGTTCCCATAGTACAAGCTCTGCTTAGTTTGGGGCTAGATAGCGCTGTGTGAAATGTCCAGCAATATTTATTTATTTATTTACTCTTACCTTAAAGTGGCCCGAATTTTTAGGAAAAACAGACGACGCTAAAGTATTCCATACCTTAGCTGTACGCATCAAGAACATATAACCAAAACGGTGTGTATGAATGGGTGGTATATCAACTAGGTACGGATGGTACAACCTACTACCTAGGACCAACAGTACAGTTAGGCAGGTCCAACTTCGAGAAAGAGGTCAGTCGACGAATCCAACTCGACTGGGTAGCGTTCGGGAAACTACGTGACGTCTTCTCGCCCAAAGTACCTCAGTGTCTGAAGACGAAAGTCTTTGATCAGTGTGTGTTACATACAACTGATGACGTATGGTACAGAAACGTAGTCTTTCACTATGGGACTCATAAGAAGGGTCATGGTCTCTCAGCGTGCTATTGAGAGGGATGTGCTTGGTGTTAAAAGGAATAAAAATAAAAAAGGAAAAATGGGGTGTGGCTGTGTCATGGACGCGGCCGTGTGTTGTACGTGATTACATGTACGTAACAGGTAATAATTTCTATAAAAATATAAAATACGCTATATAGGTATGTTGAAATCATGTTTGAACACTAAGAACTCCTTCGGATCATAATAAATGAAAATCTCGATACGCAGCAAAATTACCTTAGAATGGCGGCGCTTCCCCTCCACTGTGATCGATGCGTCACAGTCTCACTTACCGTAAAGAATTATTTTATCCTATAAATATCCAATGGTGTAATTAAATTTTGAATGGAGATGATAGATATGTAGCTGCAACACCAAACTGTATCCCCCGATTTTATTATCATTTGTTTTTTGAATTGCCTCCGACTATGGAAGCAATGTTAACGTAGGTATTAAGGTTAAAAAGTAAGTAATAATCGTTAAGAAATCGCTTTGTCTATCACAGAGCTCTATCCCTCAAGCCGTCAGCATTATGTAAATTAGACGCTCGCTTGTCTTGTCGGATCGAATGCGATTCAACCATCTTCCAATTCCTTGAGATATGCTCAGATAAACGACATTATATTTCTATAGATGCGTCACTTACAATAATAACATAAAAAGATTGTTTCATCCGAATATCAGCGTTGTGCCAAAAGCACAGCAAATGTTGAGTTAGACGCCTTTTGGTGCCGTCCATCAAATAGGTATTTATTTTATTAGGTATATTTGTGAGACACACATTTATAAGGTATTGTTATTTTTTTGTATATTTAATGTTATAAATTTATTTGGGTTTGTGTGTACCTACTGTGCTGTGTATGTTTTGTTCTATCAAAAATTCTATTCTATTCTATTCTCAAAAGTTCTATCACAGGATTCTTATGAACTTGTGTCAGAGGTTTTCAGAAGTCGGTGTCTTAAGGCCTATGTGAATTTATAAAATGGACATAGTTTTAGATTATTTGGTAGCAAAACATCATTTTAAGATATTCTATCTGGAATACAATAATTATGAAACACTTATGTGCCGTCATTTTATAAAACCACAAATTACGTCTTTAATACAAGAAAAGAAAACGTATATAATATTATGCACCTCGGCCCACAAAACTTTTATAATGAGCTTCAAAATGCAGTGCGCGTTCAAACGCTTCATTATTCCAGTATTTAAATGTAAAACACTTCTGTAAATCTCTTCTTATTTTCAAAGTCAAGGTAGGTATACAACCATTTTCTTTCGTTGTTTCGTAACTGCTAGTTAGTGTTTATGTTATTTATCCTCCATTATGTAGTGTAGTTTATTTATATATTATGTGTATTTATTTAAGTTTATATTTATTATTATACATAATCATTAAGCATACATTATTTTATGGGTTCTGTTTATGTATGTTTTATGTACGCTTATAGGTACTCTTACACGGCCGTCTTTAGATTTTTTTATCCTGTCCATCCAAAAGCTTATCTGGAAGAGATCGCTTTTAGCGATAAGACCGCCCATTGTACCATTATTTATTGTTTATTTCCTTTGTTACTGTATTTTTGTTTGGTGTACAATAAAGAGTATTTCATTCATTCAGTCTGTGATATTCAGCTTCATTACTTTTCAATACTTTCAAAACATTAAAACGTGAGGTCCCAAACTAAACTAGTAAATTTTTTTAAGATAAGTTGAAAGCAATATTTATCGATTTATTTATTACACATCTATTATAACAGTTTCCTAATACAATAGAGCAGTTACATAAGTCAATCAATAATATAGGTAATATAAGCATTGGTCATAAATTTAAATCAGTAAAATTAAAATAACAAATCCCACATTATCAAATCACAGTAATATTATAAATGTGAAAGTTTGGATGTTTGTTTATTTGTTACTTAATCACATCGTAATGGTTGAATCGAATTCGATGTAATTTGGTATACACGTAGATTATAACCTGGATTATCACATAGGTTACTTTTTATCCCATAAATCACTTTCCATGGAATAAAAATGGGGTGTCAAGTCAAGTTGCAATAGCGAGTTTAGCTTTATTTCTAGGTTACCTAGATATTTAGGAGTGTAACGCGTACGAAGTCACGTGCAACAGCTATATATTTGAATATATAATATATTGTGTTCAACCTCTCAATAAGCAGTTACCATTGCGTACTCCCAAAGAATGGTAACCATTACTAAATACAAATTGTTTACATGTCTTTGCATTACGCCAGCCGCAGTGAGACATAATCGTAAAGTCTCATGCGCACGTAATCTACAGTAATTTTTGTTTTAAGTTTCAAACTCACTCGTTTGTTTGTAAGTATTAATTTTAGATGCTTGTAACGCATCTATAATAGTCCATCATCGGTTCAACCCATCTCGATTCCTTTCGATGCTTTCGACTCAATTTTTGCTTCTCCGATGAATAATAAATCGGCTACGTATTGGTACGAGATGTTTAAATACGACGAAGATATTTTATGGTAATCATAGATTTACATATTTAAGGCTTTCGGGTAGATTATGGATATTCAGAAAAAGTAAATTATTTGAGATGATAAAATGAAAATAAATTTTAATTTAGCTCCATCCGAAGGTTATCTGGAAGAGATCGGTCACAGCTATAAGGTCGCCCATTGTATTGGCTTTATAGTTTAGCATAAATTTTATATTGTTTTTGTGTCGTAATCTATCTATAAATCCACCACCGACCGTTACTGTTTCACTCATTACTGTACTGTACGACCAAAGGTTGCCTAGAAGAAGTCGATTTCCGCGATTAGCCCGCCGGTGACAAACAAGCATAGGTATCTACTAGTGGGTTCGATTCCCGTCGCGGAAGAAATGTTCTAAATCAAAATGGGCCGCTTTTACAAAGGGGCCAAACGATAAATTCATTAAACGCACCCTTACCTACCTACGAGTACCTATATTCATTGGATTCGAAACGCGTGGGTGACAGCGGCAGCGCGGCCAGCACGGAGAAGACAACGAGTGATTTGCGAAATCGAGTCAAAATTACTAAGACTAATATCGACAAATCATGTGATAAGCTCCATTCCTACTTAAAAACTAGAGCCGAAATTTTAAAAATAATTTGATCATTTGTTTTTCATGCCCTTTTCTTTTTTTAATAAATATCTAGTAAAATAAGTGCTTCTTTGTTTAATTCCGCGAGCATCCCACTCTGACAAAAAAAAAATGGTCATGTTAGTTATAGGCGATGGTTACCCCTTAATATCAGATAACCCATAAGCTTGTTGTATCTCCAAGTCATATAAAAAAACTCTAGACGCTAACCTAGACACCAGCAGTGCGGCCGAGGCCTTACAGTTTCGCATAGCAAAATGGTGCATTGTCGGTGTGAACAAAAGTTGAATATGAATGTAAAAGCAGTAACTGGGTAACGCAGTTGCCGGCAGACTATGCGATAGGTTTGAACGCGGCCTAAAATTCATTTTAATGCTCCTTACTATAGTAGAAATGTATGGAAACAGATAGGAATTCTCTTTACTACACTATCTATCTATCTATGCAGCCTCCAGCACCCACTGTTGGGTATAGGCCTTCTCTCTATGTCGCCAGTCCAATCGGTCTTGAGCAAGTCTCATCCATTACTGTCCAACTTCCGTTACGAGATCGTCAGACCATCGGACCGGTGGTCTGCGCTGCGGTCGACGTCCATCTCTTGGTCACCACTCTGTGACTGCTTTGGTCCACCTGTTGTCATTCCACCTAGCCAAGTTTACTAAACACCAAACAAAAATCAACGAAACGAAAATTTTAACAAGAAGAGATTTAAGAGCCGTCTTATCGCTTAAATTAGAGAACCCCTAAGGGGAACCCTCTATGATCTCGACCTCATTAATTTTTGTCCATCAATTCATGTAAGCATATTATGTAAACCATTTACAATTTATACGCACCGTAAACAAAATCCTTCCTCGGAATTCGTGCAATAATCTAAATTAGTTTTCAAACAATATTAAAATCAACATAAAATATTTTCTTTACATTTTATTAAAAAATATTTTATGTCTTCGTATTTAACAATAACTATTTTACATTTATAAAAAAATGTCTACTATATTATGTCTATAAAAAAAATTCAATAAAATACCTGACGAACTGAAAGTGATGCAAGGAAATGTATTTAAGAAAAAACTGAGGCTCTGACTTTTAGACAATTGTTTTTATAGTATTAATGATTTTTTTTTTCAATTTTAATTTATGACATCACACTAATATAATGAATGTGAAAAATTGGATGTTGGTTTATTTATTTATTTGATTGTTTGTTTGTTTGTTACTCAATCACGTTGTAATGGCTGCACCGATTTCGATGAAATTTGGTATACTTATACGTAAATAATAACTTGCATTACCACATAGGCTACCTTTCATCTCATAAATCAGTTCCCATGGGATAAAAATGGGGTGTCAAGTCAAGTTGCAACAACGAGTTTAGCTTTATTCCTAGATTACCTACACATTTAGTAGTGTAACGCGTACGAAGTCGCGGGCAACAGCTAGTTGTTAAATAAATAACAAGTATTTGCACGCCTACATGCAGGTGTAATGCAATGACAAGTATAGATTTAAGACCTTTTATTGTAATTTTTTGTATTAGCAAACAAACAATTGAATTTGAATATTTAAAAAAACACGTAATGTTCTTTTTTAAAGATTGGCCCTGCATTTCCCTAGAACATTCCCCTATCATTTTTACAGTTTGAAAGGTTTGTAAAATCTAACCTCACAGTTTTTCAAACCAACTCTACCTGTATTTTATTTAACCAAAAATTAACTTAAATACACAGATACTGTTTCATTTTAAAACACATTTTCAAATCCCCCGCATTTATCAACCATTTTGTATCACATAAACGCAGTCATTTTTCTCACGTAGAACCGTTTTGCGAGTATATTCAGCGATACGTCATATTCCGTGTCGTAGATAAGGCGGGAACGCCATTTTGTGACACCGCCATTTTGTCGGGCGTTTTGGCGGGTAAGTAAGATTATGTTATGCATAGTTTCAGGAATGGAGTGAAATTGTGATGTAGGATCTTTTGGCGGTTTTATTACCAGTAAGATAATAGTTGAGAAGACACTTATACCATAAGGGATGTTTAACTTTATCAAGGTTATACATTCATATTTATGTAGGTACCTACAGTTAGATAAAGAAACACATATTTGTTACGGCAAGGTGGTATACCTATTATGTGAGTAGGTTTTATATTGGTAAGTATACCAGGTATAATGTATCTATTTGTGTTTAACTTATCTACCCGTTGGTACCTGTTTTATCATTCTCTAAATACATCTTTACCAATCTTCTATTCTTTATCACTATCTCCATCGAAAAGATGTCTGGAAGAGATCGCTTTTTAGCGATAAATTTGTCCATTATGCATTCTTTCCATTTTTCCATTTTTTCTATAGTTTATTATTATTATGGTAATGTAAATAATTGTATAGTATTTATGTTAGTAGGTAAATGTTTTTTTATATTAATTAACTCTATAAGCTCATGTGATAAATGCGATAAATGCCACAAAGCGATATTTCAAAATGGCCGCCACAGAGCAAACTAAGCTTGACGAGGAACATTAAACTCATACATTAGGTATGCCTTTGTAGTTATCGCGATCAAATATGAATTGTCCCGAAACTGCCAGCTTTATCCAAAACCAAGCATATTCCGGCCTATATTCTAAGCCACAGAGTAGAAATAAACTGTTTGAACTTTGAGCTTGTAGAAACGGGAAATCTAAATGCTCCGAGTTGACGTCTAATATTTTGCGCTCTGTCATAATTTTGTATGGACGTCTACACAAGAAATCGAAAACTTAACCACATAATGCCAAATAATTATGATGTTATACACTATAACAATAAGTATAATTATTAAGGACAAAGTTTCACTTTACGACCTCCGTGGCGCAGTGGGCGAACAGCCGGCTGAGACGCAGGAGGTAGCGAGTTCTGGATGGTTTTCTATGTATTATAAGTATGTATTTACAAAAAAAAATGTATAAGTATTCTATCAGTTATCTGGTTCCCATAGTACAATCTCTGCTTAGTTTGGGGCTAGATAGCGCTGTGTGAAATGTCCAGCAAGATTTATATTTATTTATTTATATTAGAAAATATACTCAGAAACACTATATAATCCTAAAATAATATTTCGACAGGACGATATTCTAATAAGTATAACTTTCGGTATTATCATGGTTATGAACACTATTTGTACTAAAAACTTAAAAACTAACAAATCATGGTAAATATCCCGTTTTTAGTACAAATACGATATTCCAATGTTCATTTGGTTTTGTTCTTCGTTGGTAGTATTTCGACACCTGCCAAATCTGACCTATTCGATTTCCCCAATTGTATGGTTATCTGGCAGAAGTTTCGACATTCGACGACCTCCGTAGCGCAGTGGGCGGATAGCCGGCTAAAACTCAGGGTAACCTCTGTAAAGTACATGTTTTTTGTGTCGCGATTCAACCGGAATGTCACCTGTCATCTTTAAAAAAGGCGTAAATCGAATTCAAGTCAAAAGAATAACATTAAGATATGTATACCTTCGCCGCATTGAAAACGCTTGGAGGAGCTACTGGTCCATGAAGCAGCTTATGAAGGGTTCCCTTCCACTGACACTGAAGCGAAAACTCATCGACATGTGCATGCTGCCCATATTGACCAACAGAGCTCAGACTTGGTCCTTGACAGACGCACAAAAGTCCCAACTCAAGACTTGCCAGAGAGCGATGGAGAGAAGCATCCTTGGAGTGAAGCGAATCGATTGAGTCAGAAATACTGACCTACGAGCCAAAACCGGCATAGCCGATGTAGGCATTAAGACCGCCCGCTTAAAATGGGATTGGGCAGGCCATGTGGTTCGAATGCATCCAGAACGATGGGCGAATCTAGTCACCCAGTGGATACCGAACGGAAGACGCAGCCGTGGTAGGCCCAGAAAAAGATGGAGAGACGACCTGGGTACATTCAAACCAGATTAGTCAGATATGGCTGTGGACCGTGATGGATGCAGGGGAGATGAGGAGACCTTTGCCCAGCAGTGGGACAATATAGGTTAGTAACAAAAAATGTATACCTGGCTAAAAGTTCAGACTAAAGGACTAAACTAACACAAAACAGTATTTTATACGGTAAGTTAGTATCCATAAAGACAATCTATCTCACCAGTATTGTTTAAATCTAGGATCATTTATCTTCTATCTCTCTGAAGGGTCATCATAAATTGTTCATCTGATCCGTTCATTACATGTGATTTGTATCGTTAGTATTCATTATTACAGTTACTTAATATATTTATTTATTTCAGTCATTATCATTTTAAGAATATATCTATTATGTACCAATAGTAGGTACATCTGTTTTTTTAATTCCATTACCTATTCTTTATAAGACACCTTGGCCAATCTTCCATTTAATGATACTCCTCTCTATGCAAAGGTTGCCAAGAAGAGATCACTGACTTTCCCAATTAGACTTTCCATTGCATTTACTTGTTTCTCATCATGTTAATAGCTGTTAGCTTTCTAGAATAAAGAATTTTCATTCATTTATTCATTAGTAAGTGAACAGTGTTAGTAGGTTGCCGCACGTGACCTTTAATTACGTTTATTAATATCCTGTAACCATTTTATTGTTGCCTGAATTAAATCTTCTTCTCCCTGCCCTTTTCTCACATTACGCGGGGTCAGCACAACATGTATTCCTCCTCGACATCTCACTATCAGCCGTCATCTCCGTTGTCACATCCTTCCTACCCATATCATTCTTTACATAGTCCATCGATCTCTTCTCCGACCTTCCTCTACTTCATTAACCATCCACATCTTCCTCAATTTTTATATCATTCCTATCATACTCGAGGAGGAAATCTGCATGCAGGGTACAATACGGGTTATGTGAGGTTGTCGGACTCAACGACCCACTAAAACCTCCCCGGTGGCCGGCCTCAATGCATTTCAAAGGGTTCTGGGATCTCGCAAGAAACGCACCAGAGCCCTCCTCATGCATATCGCCCATAAAGAGCAAGTCCCAGGGCCTGTCGCCCCCAGCACCCTCGCGGTGCGTGCACAGCAGCACATACCACATTGTGCAGCTGCCCTCCCTGAGTCCGCTATCCGGGTTGGCCAGAGATCATACTCATCACCTATCTTATCCATTCTCGTTACCCAGTTGTTGCCTGAATTAAATGATATATTATTGGTATCACTTTTTCCTAATTCATAATAGATTAGATCAGATTAGAAAATTCTTTATCGCACTAATAAAATAATAAACAAGCGAACTTAATACTAATTAGCATTTACTTCCAGCTAACCTTTGGTGGTAGTGCCAGAAAATATATAAACAATATTTAACTTAGGTAACTCTAACTTTAACATATAATAAACTAACAAAAAAAACTCACACATAAAAGAAATACATAAATATACCTACATAAAGAGATCAATTTTGTTGACTATTTTGAAGAGATATAAAGTGTGATACATAATACTCACGGTGAGGTGACCTTATCACCTATAGTAATTTATTACTCTATCTTTGACCTATTTTATGCGTTAATTGTCGTCCACAGTTCGGGAACATATTGCGTTGCGGCCAGAAATAATTATGTAAGGAATTCAACCACGCTATATGAACAAAGATGATACATTCACGGAAGAGCTCTTTGTAAATATATATTTGCTTCTGGATATAACTTAGTGATAAGTCCGCCCATTGTATTGACTTTGTAATCAAGCTTAGTAATTATTCTTGTATTATTTCTGTGTAGTAATTCAACAAATACTTATCTCTTGATCTTTATTTGGAATCGAAAATGAGGAGATTCATAGACAAAACAAACAGAGGATTAGCGAGCAAGTGGCAGTGGGCGGAGCACATAGCTTGATGAACTGACAGCCGTTGGGGCAGAAAGGTTCTCGAGTGGAGATCGTGCGCTGTAAAGCAGCATCCAGAACTATTTAAAACAAATAAAGAAATTCGTGTAAGAAAACTAAGGAAAGGTCTGATAACAGACTGCATAACCCAAAATATAAACTTACAATGATGCAAAATCAGCCCTATTATATAACTGTTAAGATTTACAATAATCTGCCCGAAGATTTAAAGAATCTATCTGGAAATTTATTTAACATTAAATTAAGGCTTATGATCAAATGTTCATTCAATTCATTAAATCAATACTTACATTACAGAGACATAAAATTTTTATTACGTCATATTTTGACTTTGTTTGATATTATCTAATATATTTTAATTTATTTTGTATTCAACTGCTCTGATTTAATTATTTGAGTACTTAGTATTTAACTCGAACGTTTGCATTCCCTACAGTAGAACATACATGTGCTTAACATATAGACTACGATCTGGTGATGTATTTACTATGTTCTCGCAAATAAATGTTATCTTATCTTACCTTTCATATGGTGACAAAGTTGTTACAGGTAGAAGATAAGTTTCACATAATAAACCCTGACAGTGTATGTATAGCAACAAGAAGGCAGACCATTTTTTTATATCTAAATAGGTAGGCATGCCGTTTAAAATTTACACTTTCTTTGACTTTTTATTATTTTAGGCGTTATTTTTAGTTTTGTATTTGCTTTGATTTAACCATTTTTGAACGAAAATATTTCAAATCCCAATTTGACGTTAGTCAGAGTAAATTCCTTTCCATTCTCGGCACCTCAATGAGTCTGCGAGTGACGTCACAAATTGTCCTCTATTCAGTTGCGAAATTACGCGCGTTCACGCATGTTCCACTAATTTTACATGAAATTTCCAGTGGAAATAATACGTGATTATGGAAATTTTCGTGTGAAATTGCTGCAGTGTTTCACTAAATTTTGGAGTATAATGGAATATTTGATTGGGTTTTTAGTATAACTTTTGAAATAGTAGTGTTTATTAATATAATTAATAATAACATTAATAATAAATATTGCTGGACATTTCATACCCCACTTTTAGCCCCAAACTAAGCAGAACTTGTACTATGAGAACTAGTTAATTGATAGAACACTTGTATACACTTTTTTTGTGAATTTTTACTTTACAATATATAGAAAAACATCCAGACCCGGAACAAATATGTACTGAGCCACGGAGGTCGCCAGCCGACATTACAACCACTGCGTTCACGTACACGCCACGCATACGCATTCGGTCTTAAATCACCCTGAATTTGCCTTGGGCCGCCAAACTTCGCTAACACAAGTTTACTAAGCTCACTTTACTGTATAATTAACCTAAATTACGTTAAAGTAACCCACACAAAGCAATGCACATACTAAATGAATCCTACAAACTATGAGCACATTCAAAAACATTGTGCTTATAATTAAAACCACAGCTTCCCCACTCGAGTTTCAACCGTAGTACCCTGGAATACAGTCGAAACGGAGCACCTGACACCGCATTGATGACATGGGGTTAATTGGTGAGCGCATTGAAGCTGTAATGACGTCATCGATCGCTCAAAGGGGTTTTTCGGTTGAAAGAATCTTGCGGTTTCGAGTTTTCGCGTGGAATAGATTTTTGTCTGACTATTTATGGTTTACTAGCTTCCGCCAGCGGCTTTGCACGCGTTGTTTATCAACAAAAGGTAGCCTATATTTGAATCCAGGTTATAATCAATCAACACCAAATTTGATCGAAATCGGTTCAGCCATTACGACGTGATTGAGTAACAAATAAACAAACATCCAAACTTTCAAATTTATGATATTAATGTGATTAATCGTGTCACTAGTTTCTATTACTCCCCACGTAAAATGAAGGGTGTCATAAGATTAACGCCTATGTCTATGTGTAAAAAGAAACAAAGGCGTCTTTTTATTAATAAACAAAAAATGTATTTCTGTGGCATCGTAGCTCCCAAACGGATTTACCGTCGTCGGTCGCGGATATTTTTAATAGCTAACTGTTCTTAGCTCTATCAGTTTTTAGCCCCCATTTATTAAAATCTTGAAAAAATTACTATTGTTATGTCAGTAATCAGGTGAGTAAGCGGTCAGAATAAGACAAGAGTTACTAGCTGACCCGCCCGCGACTTAGTACACTTAAAATGTCCCGTTCCCGTGGGGACTTTGGGATAAAAACTATATAAAACACTCGTGTCAAAGTGACGCGACACATCATGTAAGTGACTGCACGTCAATGAACGATGGTTAAATTATATGGATACATAAAAAAATTCCGCGCACTTCACAAAGTCACAAAGGAATTCAATTAATTGTGTGTCAATTCAATTCACATTCACGAATTCACAAACACAAATTATTATAAAGATATCCAAGGATTCACCAATATTTGTCAACAAACATATGTCACATTTATAATGCAAACTTAAATAAACGAAATAACGTTTTGATACGCATCCTGTTTGAAAGGTACGAACGTCAATTTATTTTTATTGATTGAGCGAAGATCTCCGAATCAACTTGGGCAAATCGGTGTTGTATGTATGTATGTTTGTTTGTCCAAGGATAACTTTCGAAGCGTTGATCCGATCATTGTAAAATTTTATAGATAGGTAGGTAGTGATAGCACAATTTTGATGTGACTAAATGAGCTAAAAATGTGGGGGGGTTGCTGAGATATTGCGGTTCAAGAGGGGTAAAAAAATGAAAATGAGACTGTTAGGTTAAGTGAGACGTCAAATGAAAGTTCTTCATTAGTATATTTCAACCCTGTTTTTATCTTTGTAGTTTTTGAGTTATTAGCCATAATAAAAACAAAATTTTGACAATATTCACAGGGTACACCAGTGACCCCACAATGCTGAAATTTGGTATTCGTGTAGCTTTAGTGACACAAATATAGGCAAAAGTCTGAAATCCAGAATAACTGCGTTTTGTACCCCAAAAAGGATAGCCAATATATATGAACTCCCGGTACCTGTAATTTGAATAAAACTGTAGGTCAAGTAAGTTGGTTATTAATTTCGTGGCACTATTTTAGTAATCAAAGATTAAGGTCGGATTGCACAACAATCCCTACACGTATTTAGCGACTAAACATTTTTAAATTTTACGTATTTGTATGATTTGACAACTCCTTTAGACATGATTATTGAGTAAAACGGGTATTTATCGCGTGTGTACCTTATTTATTTATTATACCGACGTTTCGGCTGTGTTGCAACAGGCGTGGTCACGGGTTGATTGAACACTGTGAACCCATGACCACACATGTTGCAACTCATAAGAATAAAAAAAATATTTAAGTAAATAAATAAAAAAAGTATATACGCGATAAATACCTACCCGTTTCAATCAATAATTATGTACAGTGATCGCGAAAGTTTGAAAAATAATATTCCTTTAGACATATTTAGCCACTACATACGTTTAGGCATCGTTGTGCGCGTCGCCATAAGATTTTTTTTTTGTATTTTTGAAGACTCCCAGATCTCAGTTCGGGGCGAACCACTGAACTAGTATATGTATATTATTTATCCCCTATTGATTTCCAGAGCGACTGATTTTTTAAGGCACTCACCGGCTTTACAAGTTTATTATTCCATCTAGTAAAGAAGCCTAGTGGGATTGCTCCAACTCAGTCAAAAATGTTGCAATTTAGACGTAATTTATTTTCTTTATTGTTATGTATTGTAAAAAGATCTAGTTTCTTGCCTTTCTTTCCTGGCTTTGTCGCGGAGGAATAGACGGTAAAATCGACGTTTCAAAGTGATTCTTTTGATATTAATAAACAAAATAAATTTTGATCAGCCGTACTACGCTGCGCTTTTCTAGTGCGTGGTCTCCACTTGAGAACAATTATGCCCCAACGGCCGTCAGTATTAGCAATTGTTCTTATAGGTATTCGAAAGGTTATGTGTTTATTACAAAGTAATAACTTTTGTGCAGGAACAAAACGACTAAAGCCTCGGAGCTAGAAATAAATTATCATAATTAGCAAGTAAAATCTCAAAAGTAGCTTCACCACAATGTTGGGTAAATCAGAAATTTTCCTACAAAATTTACCAACAATTTTCAACTCTACATGGGCATGAAAATGTAAGTTTTAAAGTAGCAAGTTGTAACCACGGGAACTTGATCCTAACTTTGTTAGTGCATGGTTGCGTTCAGAGCAGGGATGTTGCAAACATTCGCATCTGCATCCGCAAATGCGAGGCCTCCGCATCGATTTGGACATCTGCATCCGCAATAATCGATGCAGATGCAGTGCAGGTCGCGACAAGAAAGAAATAGGGTGGGGCTTGAAAACGGCGCGTGCCGCGGACCCATGCTGATTGATCAATAGGAGCGAAGATTTTGGTGACAAGATCCGAAACGGTTGTCATTGTTTATCATTTGTTATCTCGTAAATCAATCATAATGTGTTTACTTGTGCTTAACGTATGAACATTGCAGTTTTTGAGTGTTATTGTGAGTCTACAGTGAGTATCGTATATTAAGTGAGTTTTCTGCAGTTAAAGGTTCATAGTTTTGTTTAATTTCTCACCAAAATGAAGTTTCTTAAAATTAACCTTAAGATCCGCATCCGCATATGCATCTGCAGATGTGAGCCTTCAAATAATCGCCTCCGCGTCCGTGGATGTCCAAAAATCTGCATCCGCAATATCCCTGGTTATGAGGTATCCGGTTTTATAGGGTGATCTACAGGTCTGCCGTTTGTAGGTATATCATCTTAGTCTGACGAAAAGTTTATTAATGAAAAGACTCCTTTGTTTTTCTTCTTATACAAAGAAATGGACATAAACTCGTTTATTCGTTACTTAACACAAAGGACAGTGTATATCTTAACCATCCTGAGACTTGCTTATTTAAAACCTTTTATGGACATGTAAAAGTCAAAATCAATCACGAAAGTTTGCTAAGTAAAAATGTAAAAGCCCATTAAGATAGTAAACAAAATAACATATATATTTTTTTCTTTCAAGCCATCGCGACTCAAAAAAGTTATACATAAATTCAAGCAGGTACACAATAATAATAAAAAAATAGATATTATGACAAATTATTACATAAATTACTTAAGTACACATAACACGTACGCATACACGAGGGACTGTATGTGACCTGGGGGCACTAATAATGACATATTCATAATGATGAGGGTCTTTAAACAGAACTTAAAGTTCCGTTTTCTCTATTTGGCTACGGAACTCTATAATATTCTCAAACAAAAACAAGCCCGAAGTAACAATATCCTGTTTTCGAAAGTATTAAATTAAAATTGAAAATAATTTCTTCTGCCGACAAATTACCAAGTTCGGAACAACTTTTTGAATATCATTAAATTTAACGAACACGCCTGATTCCGAATAATCAGTGCTCGTGGAACGTTATATTTGTTTGTGGACTTTGGGAACGAGTTTTAGTTTAGGAAATAATGTAAAAAAATCTGAAAATATGTTTGGGGATGTAGTACTATTTTTGAAGGGGCAGTGGGTGGGGCATATAGCTCTAAGAACTGACGGTCGTTGGGTAGAAAGGTTCTCGAGTGGAGACCACGCACTGGAAATCGCAGCGTAGAACGGCCCTCTATTAGATGGAAAGACCAGTGCATGACTGGAAATCGCAGCATAGAACGGCCCTCTATTAGATGCCATCTATTAGATAGAAAGACGACCTGATAAAGGTTGGTGGAAGCCGTTGGGCGTAGGCCGCAAAATCCGTTTTTTTATTAACATTTAACACAGCGCCATCTAGCCCTTACTTGAAAAAGTCTTTTCGCATTATAGTATGTATGAACTTGTAATAAAATCTCTTTGGCTGTACTATTTGTATATGGCTGGTTTTGGTATCATTCAAAGTTTAAATTTTAAAGAAGATAATTCCAAATTAAAATTAGGAAAATGTGTGATTTTTATTTGTTTTTCGTACTGTAAAGATGAAGAAATTCGATACATTTTAAAACTTTACTACAAAAAAGGTAAAAATGCAACGCAAGCCGCGAAAAAAATTTGCGATGTCCATGGACCTAGTGCAGTGTCTGTGAGAGTAGCACAAATTTGGTTTAAGCGTTTTCAATCCGAAAATTTTGATGTCAAAGATGCACGTCGCTCTGGTCGCCCTATTACGGATAAAATTGATGCCATTTTTGAAAAACTGGAGCAAGATCGGCATATCAGTAGTTACGACGTAGCTGAAAAACTGGGAATTGACCACAAAATAGTTTTGGCGCATTTAAAATAACTGGGTACATAAAAAAGCTCGATATTTGGGTACCCCACGAGCTCACTGAAAGAAACCTAATGAACCGTGTACTCATTTGTGATTCTTTATTACGACGTAATGAAACCGAACCATTTTTGAAGAAGCTGATAACTGGTGATGAAAAGTGGATCACGTACGACAAGAACGTGCGAAAAAGGTCATGGTCAAAGGCCGGTCAGGCTTCACAGACTGTGGCGAAACCCGGGTTAACTCGCAACAAGGTGATGCTGTGTGTGTGGTGGGATTGGAAGGTCATTATTCATTATGAGCTGTTACCACCAGGCAGGACCATTGTTTCTGAACTCTACTGCGAACAACTGATGAGATTAAAGCAAGAAGTTGAGAGAAAGCGGCCGGAATTAATCAACAGAAGGGGTGTGGTTTTTCATCATGATAACGCTAGACCTCACACATCTTTAGCCACTCAGCAAAAATTAATAGTTTGGCTGGGAGGTGTTAATGCATCCGCCGTATAGTCCTGACCTTGCACCTTCAGATTTCTACCTGTTTCGGTCTCTTCAGAATTCTTTAGGCAGTGTCAGGTTAACATCACGAGAGGACTACCAAAACCACTTGTCGCGGTATTTTGATCAGAAGCCCCAAAATTTCTATAGCAATGGGTTCATGTCCCTACCTACAAGATGGCAAAAATTTATCGAACAAAATGGTTCCTACATACTTTAGTTAAATGTATGTAAATAAACTATATTAAAAAATGTTTTGAATTTTCTTAAAAAATGCGAAGAAACTTTTTCCCCAACCTAATATAGAAAAATATCCAAATCCGGAACAAATATCTGCAGACCATGAAATTTTTTCCCACAGCAAGAATCGAACCCGCAATCTCCTGCATCTCAGCCGGTTATTTGCCCACTGTGCCACGCAGTTGCTATCTATGAGGGAGGCCTATGTTCAGCAATGGAGGTCCTGTGATGATGATGAGACAGAGAAAGGAGCACGATTCTACACTTGCACAAATGTTTTTGAGAAAGGCTATTTCTAGATTATCCTAAACCGAGCGTATGCATACTACGAGTATGTTAAGACAGCTCAGTAAATAAAATAATACATAATAAATATTGCTGGACATTTCACACAGCGCTATCTAGCCCCAAACTAAGCAGAGCTTGTACTATGGGAACCAGATAACTGATAGAATACTTATATACTTTTTTTTTGTAAATACATACTTATCTTCTAATATATAAAATTCTCGTGTCACAGTTTTCGTTGCCATACTCCTACGAAACGGCTTGACCGATTTTGATGAAATTTTTTGTGCTTATCCGGTATCTATGAGAATCGGCCAACATCTATTTTTCATCCCACTAAATGTTAGGGGTAGTCCACCCCTAAATTTTTTTTATTATTTTTTAAACAAAATTTTTAATTTCTATTTTTTTATGATACAACATACAAAAATACATACAATCCTCAATTTTCACCCTTCTACGATCAACCCTTATTTTTTTATATGGCAAAACAACGTTTGCCGGGTCAGCTAGTAATATATATATTAGAATATAGAAAAACACCCAGACACGGAACAAATATCTGTAGATCATGCAAACATTTGTTCCGCGGCGGGAATCGAACCCGCTACCTCCTGCGTCTCAGCCGGCTATACGCCCACTGCGCCACGGAGGCAGTCAAAGTCAGTGAATACGAGTAAAGTAAAAGCATGGTTAGGATCGTATTTCATTAGTTACGGTAATAAATTATTTTGCCATTCAAACATATATTTTCCGAGCAATACACGAAGTAAGCCAGTTAACAACAAGCCAGTACATTATCAATATGAATAGCATTTCAGTAAACGGGCGTTTAACGATTGCAAGTTAGGCCGTTATTCACAAAGTTGGACCGTTTTGTGCGCTGTTCTGAAACAAAATGCTGTTTGTATCTAATGTTCATTGGATACAGTTTTTATATTACGTCAGGGCTACCAGGTGTATGTGTTAGAGTTTATAATCATCGTATTATTAGTTTTTTTTTGATCGAGTGAAGCGAGATCTCCATATCAACTTGGGCAAATCGGCGTTGTATGTATGTATGTATGTATGTTTGTTTGTCCGAGAATAACTTTCGACGCGTTTATCTGATCATCGTGAACTTTGGTATATAGGTAGGTAGTGATAGCATAATTTTGGTGTGACTCAATGAGCTAAAAATGTGAGAGGGTTGTTGAGATATTGGGGTTGAAGAGGGGTAAAAAAAAACAAAATGGGACTATCCGGTCAAGTGGCAAGTATAATAAAAGGTCTTTGTAAGTACATTTCGACCCCGTTTTTATTTTTAGTTTAAACTTAGTAGTTTTTAAGTTATTAGCCATAATATAAACTGAACTTTGACAAAATTCTCAGGGTACACCAGTGAGCCCACAGTGCTGAAATTTGATATGCGTCTGGCTTTAGTGACACAAATATAGGCAAAAGTCCGAAATCCAGAATAACGGCATTTTGTACCCCAAAAAAGAAAACCAAATAACATGAACTCCCGTTACCTGTAATTTGAATGAAACTGTAGGTCAAATTAGTTGGTTATTTATTTCGTGGCACTATTTTGATAGTCAAAGATTACGAATAATATTTTTTTATGTTTTTATGGTAGACTCGCGAGGTCTCAGTTCGGGGCGAACCACTAGTTATACATAGTCTTGCATTTGACCACGATCTCGCCTGATGGTAAGTGATGATGCAGTCTACGATGGTACACGCTTGCCTAGAAGAAACCTATTCACTCGCAACTTAAAGGCGCCCAGGTTGTAGCTATCAGGAAATACAGACTCAGGTAAGGCGTTCCACTCTTTATATGCACATAATACAGGTCGAAGAGAACTGTTTTGTGCGAATGGGAGGTATTTCAACTATATATAGCGGTGGTGCACCGCAGAGCGTCTGGTTTTCCGATCTTAGAAAGGAAGAAGAAGAAGAAGAAGAAAGAAGATGAAAATACATTTATTTGCAGACATAACAAAACAAAGACATACACAGTCACAAAAATAACACGACAACAAGAATAACATACAAAACATGGAAATAAAAATAGAAAACATAAAATATACATAGGTAATACGTCCAGGTTATAAGCGTCCGCAAACTAGGATCCGGCTCAGCATTATGCGCCACGCACTTAAATACGAGTAGTAATCCTAGAAGATGGTGGGATTACGTTGAAAAGTTCCGCCGCACTCTCTCCGAAATGTACTCGATAAAAAATCGAGAGGCTTGCAACCTTTCGTCGATGCTCCAGGATGTGGAACCTTGCATCAACTAGCTCATAATTGCCTAAGAGCTTGTTAGCTCTTCTCTCAATTGATTAGCTACTGGCTAATGAAAGCTAATTCCCGTCACGAAATCTTGACAAATTCATGTTTCGTTTCGTTCTAGATATGATAAGATAAAGTTTATTTGCTAGAACTAAGGCTTTCGTGTGTGTTCAGTTCGCGAGCAAGACCGAGACAAATGATGCAATGGACACCAAAGAAACAACAAGAGACAATTATCCTGTTTATTTAGCCTTTGTGACAATATCTAGTTTTTAACAAAGAATCCAACTAAAGCCCTGAATTAAGTATATATCCATTTATTTCCGTCTCAGCATTCCGTCTACCTTCGCTTCCAAAAATAGAATGGCGTCAAGTGCACAACTGAATTTCTTGGACGAACTGATTTATTGCTTTCATATTAAAATACTTTTTTAGATAACGACTGAACTCCTTGGATGAATTTGTTAGAAACACGATTCATTGCAAATGTCCTATAAAATACTTTTTAGATATAAATGCAAACATAATTATTTAAGTTTATTTTCGATTATAAATATCATATATTAGGGCCCCCGCGCACTAGGCAGCCATGGCTGCGCAGCCAGGCTGCGGCAGCCAGTCAAACATATGACGTTGTATGGGAGCCCGCGCACTTGGCAGCCACGAAATCTCGGCTGCGGGAGCCAATGAAACGCGCCTGTTTGCACGGCAGCCAGCTGGCTGCGCGCAGCCAGAACGTGTGTAGGCGAATGTATGTGGCTGCGGTCAGTCTCCGCGCACTAGTTGTAGCAGCCAGACGTATTTTGCGTTCCGAACTTTGATATGATGACTTTCGATATAGAGAAATTTATTCGGGAAATTGAAAGCCGTAAAGCAATTTGGGATATAACATCGGAAGAATACAGTGATCGGGATTTAAAGAAAAGAAGATGGGAAGAAATCACGAACAAAATGTGCTCGGAAAGTTTATCAGAAAACCTCGACCACTGAAGGCCGCCGTGGGTCTTCTACGGCTGTTCCAGACAGGCAAGACAATACTGTTTATACTGATGCGTTATCACCAACTGACACAAATGTAACAGATATGTCTCAGGGTTCTGAAATACTAGAATTATTTACTACACAGGACAACTTGAACTAGGTAATTCATTACCATACATGTAAGAAATAAATAATAAATGTTAAGACTAATTAACAATATCTTTCATTTTCGTACTCACCTCAAAGTTATCACCAGTTTTTCTTCAGGTTTTATACAAGCTCGCATAGAAGTATCAATGCCCTTGATTGAATTTCGTATTATTTCCAAAAGGTTATCAAACGATGGAATCATCAGGTTATCAAAGGATGAATCCAGTGTCTTTTCTTTGTTTTGCGTTTTTTACGAGATAGGTAAGCAATCATTATAAGTTCTTCCACGTCCATATTGCTCGACGGAAGGATCTAGACTAGTCGCTGATTGGCTGTTATAACTGGCTGCGCAAATATTTTGGCTGCGCAGCCTGGCTGCGCAGCCATGGCTGCCTAGTGCGCGGGAGGCCTTACCTAACACAAGAGACCCCGACGCGAGACAGAATGATCGCTAGTTCACGCTAACATTGTTCGTACGAACTCGCGATTAAAAATACTAATGTCGAAGGTGTCCTAACTGACAGTCACGCGATTGTCTCGAAAACGCTATTGCGTCATGCAAGTGGGTCTCGTTCTAATAAGACACCCGATTCTTACATCGCTCGAACGTACGATTATAGCATCGCTTATTCGCGCGATCGCGTTCTATTAGGACACCGCCTCAGATTTGCGTCTTGGTCTTGTCGGGGGAAGAAAATAGGGAAACAGAATAAACACAAAACCCGAGAGATACCTACACTTGGAGACAATTTTCTCAATTTTTGTCTCTTGTCTTGATCTCCTTTCTCTGTCTAGCCAACAGCCACCTTTACGTAAAAAAAATCGTACGATAAAATTTCAAGAATTTACTGGGGTACAGATTTACGTCGTTTTTATTCGATAAAATATTCAGTAAACTAATAGACAGGACCACAAAGGCGTCACCAGATTCGCACCAAATTGGATTTATCACGCATTGCTCCGTGGGAATGGTAAATAAACTCGGTGTGGGTCGCTGATTCGATTCCCGTGCGAGCGCGCGTGAGGCGAATACTAGAGGACAGTGGTGCTCAAACTTTTCAAACAAATAAACGCTATTGAAAATATCTTTTCACCTAGGTTTTAAAAATCACCAAGGCTATTGTTGAGGATAGGGGCTAATTTAAACATTAACCCGAATATAAAAAATATTTAAATACTGACCCATTTTTGTTTTCATTAATATTGACAATAGATCCGAGTTAGATTAATGACACTTTGACAGATGACACTTTCTTCCAGGCAACCGCTAAATGGACAGTACCTAATAATGAAGTCCTAACAAATGGGCATAAAGTCAATTCGTGTACTTTCTCATTAGTCCACGACATGTGTAATTATTTAAAATATCTAAATCTAACGTTCATAATAATTTAAAGTTTGAGAACCACATAGCCTACGTGCCACGAGCGACACATTGACGTGACGTCGTGACACCCAAGCTCCAAATGAGCCAGACAAATATTGAGTGACGCAAATTACAGCTAAGTATCTCCTGTGAATCTCTGGAGAACTTGACTTGGTCTCAAGTTTGACATTCACTGGAAGTTGTACTGAAGTTTTGATAAAATAAAATAAGTTATATTACTTATTTGAGAAAGCTTTGGCTTTGTCTGGTTTAGGCAAGTAAATAGAATTTGATTATCATGTTTCAGCGTACAGTGTGTCCTTTAACATGGGTTTTGATAAGTTTCATCATTCATGCTCTGAAAGTTGTCATTGTAAACTCGATATCGACTCCGTAAATGTGATTTACGGGTCGTAAATTGCCTCCCTCCAGCTAATAAGTACTGAAATTATACAACAGAGCTGTTCCATTATTTTGACCTGAATTCCGGAATGTGTACTGCACATTCAAATTGGTACACAATTATACGCTACACGTCTCTGTAATTTGAGAAACACTGATTTCATTTTGAATCAGCATGATATCTGTAAAAAACACAGAGCTCAGTTGTAAGAGATACTTGGAACAACCATCATCATACCAACCATAGGACTTCCACTGCTGAACATACGTCTCGCAAATATATTTCCGGATATTCACATATACTCGTATCTCGTAAGGCATCCAACAGCTCCTAGAAACCCTTCTCACACTAAAATTAGAAAAGCGAAAGTTTGGATGTTTGTTTATTTGTTTGTTTCTTACCCAATCACGTCTTATTTGCCGAACCGATTGCTATGAAATTTGGTATATAAATATAATGTATTTATATACCAAATTTCCTGGAACAAACGTCCTGGATTGAAACATAGGCTACTTTTTATAGACAAACAAGGCGGGCGAAGCCGGAGGCGGAATCTAGTTAGGTCATATTTCCATCTAGTAGCTGAGGCTGAAATTTACGACATACACGGGAATCCTGGAAAGCTGTTGCCATCAACTCAAAAACCTACTCCGTTATTTCAAGGAGCTGGAAAGGCTAGGGTCGGGATAGAATATTACCCCCCTTCTATCCCGATGCGGGACGTCAGTGCAGATCTTATTCTTCCCTTTCTAGAATTAGAATTAGGTGGCCTTTCTACGTTTCGCTTTCCAGTGCGAGATCTGTTCTTCGAGCTATGAGAACGACCACTAAGTTAGACCCTATTCTCTACCACCTATTTAGAATTTTTAAGTAAAACACAGGTTGATTGATCGTGCTTGCATTCAAAGATTGGAGCATGCCATGGCTGCTAATGACATGCATTTTGATAACGCGGTAATCGAGGTGGTACACAGGCAAAGTCACGGCTCAATTGCATAACAGCTGGTTATCTTCATTATCATCCACAGCCCATAAGTCCCACTGCTGGGTGTAGGCCTCCTTTTGTAAACGCCACCCTCCCGGAGTTGCCCGCGTCTTTCTTTATGTCGTCGAGCCACCGCGCCGTCGGACGTCTTGGACTTCTTAGGTCTATTATTGGGCACCAGTATATATATATCAGTTAGTAGTTCGTTTGCGAGTTTGCTAGCGTTACGCGAACGGTGATTTCTTGATTATTTATTGTAATTTCATTTCGTTCTTGAACACTTTTATAAATTAATACTTTGAAAAATAAGTTTTACTTCAGTCGTGTGGTCTAAAGCACACTCGTTTTTTTTGGATGGAGGCTAGCAGCCATTTTTTTTTTCAAAGTCGCCTCTAACGCGTCACTTAGTATTGTATGCTTATTTGGATATATTATTACTATTAGCCCATATTATCCCATTGTTGGGCAAAGGCCTCCCCGCATTCCCACCACTCACAATTATATTGTAATCCAAATACACAATAGTAGGTATTTGGATAAAAAATTGCATAATGCATATTGTCCTAATATGGTACGTTACTCAGATAATTTGACATAAAGATTGCAAAAGGCACTTTGTCGATTTCTTTGTGATCTTTAATCAATATACCAGGTTTATCATTTCGGGCTGTGTACGTATAGCGTTGTAGTGCAATCACCTGTATGACCTGGTTGCGTAATTTATAGCCGAAACGGGCGAATTGTTTTGAACAACCTGCTATGAGCGAAATTAAGCAAACTTTAACATTGTGTAAACAGTTTTAATAGCATATATTAAAGGAAAATGAGATATTTTTAGGGTTTCAGACCAAAATGATTAAAAAGGAACCCTTGTGGTGCGACTTAGCTCGTCCGTCTGTCTGTCACAGCTGATTATCTCAGCAACTAATGAACCTATCCACATAAAATTTGTAACAGTTATAAGTAATACTGACCTTCTTCAATTGCAAGAATAAAAAATCAAAAAAAAATTCATTTTGATGGCTAAAAGACTCTTTTTACGTTAACGTTTTACGTAAGAACATTTTGACTCTTTTAAAAAGAGTCAAAATGTTCAAATGTAAAAATTTCAAAATAGGTTTACAAGGTCAAGTAAGGTCTCATATCAAAGAAATTGATTTACACATCCCAAAACATTTTATTTGTTATTTTGTACAGTTTTGGAGCTATGATGAAAAATGAAAAAAATACCGTCTCCTCCTTATCTCCAAAGTTTGCAAAGTGATCAATCTACATTAAAACGATTAATAAATATATAATAGGATTACAGAAAAATTATAATAAAGCCTCTATCTAGAACAGTTTATTAGAAATCTTGCTTAAAAGTTTTCTTGGTTTACCGATCACATAACTAGATGGCGCCGTTTAATTTATTAATTAACATAAATAATCCTATGTAAGTTCAGAACCCTCGGTGCGTGAGGCTTACTTGTACCTGACCGGTCTTGTTTGTAGATTAAAATTACTTTTGTTTAGTTAATTATTCACTGATTGTATATTGTTAAGCAAGGGTATAGTTTATTCTGAACACAATTAATAATTAAAGTAAATTTTAAGCGTTTACGCTTGCTTTGTAGGTAATGTTTGAATGAATGCAAGCCGATAGGCTTGATCTTTTTAGATCTTTTACAGAATACATTTCGGAGAATGTACCCAGGATCTATACGATCTGATCCCGCCATCTCTCTTCAAAGGATAAGCAGGCGCACGGCTCAGTTCCATCCGTACCTAGTTGATATACCACCCATTCGCACACATCGCTTTGGTTCTACGTTCTTGATGCGTACAGCTAAGGTATGGAACACTTTGTCGTCGTCTGTTTTTCCTAAAGAATACAATCCGGGTCTCTTGAATAGGTTTCTTCTAGATCTTCGTGCTTCATTTTAGACCACATCATCGCTTACCATCAGGTGAGATTGTGGTCAAACGAAGATCTTTGCAGTTAAAAAAAAGGTATGAACGAAAACTCTTTCTTATTCCTTTCATCCTTTTAAACTAGATACAATTAAATGTAAAACAAGTAAATGCATAATGAGCGGTCTCAATAAGCTCAATAAAAAAGAACCATTATTAGTATTCATGCATTTTACTTTAATTTTGATAGCTAAATATATTTGGCGTGTTTTGCCAATGAAAAGTAGCAAGTTTCAATCCAGGTCCATAAATCTATCGACATACCAAATTTCATTGAAATTGGTGCAGCCGCACCCGTTATAGATTGAGTAACAAACACACATACAATCTTTCGTATTTATAATATTAGTGTGATATTTCACGTTTTTTTAGTATCGTAAACCTAGACTGATTGAAAGTTGGACGGGTAAAACAATGGAGTGTCTGTGCTATTCTTTGAAAATAGTAACAAAGTAGGAACATAGTGGATTATCTAAGCCGAGGTAGGTACCTCCCTGGAGAAATCATAGGGAGAGGCCATTCAATAGCACACTACATTGTAGGGTAAGAATTGTAGCGTTGTTGCAGGCAAAACGTAGCTTTGCTTTCCTAATTTGCGATGGTCATAAATAGAAACAAGATAGAAACAACTAGTGGTTCGCCCCGAACTGAGATCTCGCGAGTCTCCCATAAAAACATAAACAATGTTATTTGTAATCTTTGATTATCAAAATAATGCCTCGAAATAAATAACCAAATAACTTGATCAACAGTTTCATTCAAATTACAGGTAATGGGAGTTAATGTCTATTGATTAATTTTTTGGGACAAATTTCAGTAATGTGGGCTCACTGATGTACCCTGTGAATTTTGTCAAAGTTCAGGTTTTTATTATGGATAATAACTTAAAAACTAAAATGTTTAAACTAAAAATAAAAACGGAATCGAAATATACTCACAAAGACCTTTTATTAGACGTGCCACTTGACCGGATAGTCTTACTTTGGTTTTATTTTACCCCTCTTGAACCCCAATATCTCAACAACCCCCCCACATTTTTAGCTCATTTAGTCACACCAAAATTGTGTCATCACTACCTACCAAATTCTATATACCAAATTTCACGATGATCGGATAAACGCTTCGAAAGTTATCCTCGGACAAACAAACATACATACCTACATACATACAAGGCCAGTTTACCCAAGTTGATTTAGAGATCTCGCTTCGCTCGATCAATTACACAAAAAAGAGGGTGTTATGAATTTGATGGCTGTGTGTCTGTCTGTGTTACGGCGAATGGACCGATGCGGACACGGTTTCTTATATTTTTTTAATGGAAAACTATATTTAACTGGGATCTCAGCTGTGGAATGAATATCTAGCTCATAGAAAGTTTTAGCTGTAAGTTTTAATGTAAATAAAGAATAAACACTCTTTCATATTTTCTTCTTCGCAACGTGCCAATCGCTTCAAAAGTCAAATGTTTTATAAATATTGCGATATCACAAGCAAGGGAAATTGAATACTGTGACGCGAAGTCACGTGCTGGTAGATATTGAAAATTGGTTCGTGACCCAGCGCTGTTGAGCTGAAAATCTCCATTCTGACACATACTTTATGTTGACGGCTTTTAATCTAAAATAGGTTCTTGTGGTTGGCGGGATTTCGCTTTAAAATTATTAGTGTTAGTACTTATAATGTAAAAACCAAGGTCCGGTCACTTTATTAGATTTCAGTTCAGTTCATTTTTTATAGATTCAAAAGTAGTAGAGTTCTTTGAGAAAGGGCTCGCCCGGGGAAGTACTACCACCATACCAATTTCTGGCACCAAGCAGCATTGTTGTGTTTCAGTTTGAAGGGTATGATTTCCGGTGAAATTACAGGCACGTAAAGCTTTACACCTGTGTGCGTCAAGTTGATGGACGCAGGGCAGGGCATCGTAGGGCACATTTAACGGGCGTGACCTATGAGGCGATTCTCTGTTATAGGCGATGGTTACCAGTTAACATCAGGTGGGGCATAAGCTGGTTCCATCTCCAAGTAGAATATAAAAAAACACGAGTTTACTTACCACAATAACTATTGTTAGTACAAAATAAATAGGTAAAGAAGTTAAGCTTCGTACACTAACCGATAACAGGCGCACGCAAGCATAAATGCGCGTGTACGAAGATCTTGGATCAAGTCGGTCGAACGTTAGCCGCAAGTGCCGCGCTTTGGCGAGATGTAAATTATGTTTATGGGACATACATAGTTTAATGGTTGTAAATTTACTTGTGAAAATTGATGTTAATGTAATTAATCGAGCAAAGCGAGATCTCCAAAGCAACTTGGGCAAATTGGTGTATGTATGTATGTATGTTTGTTTTTTCAAGGATAACTTTCGAAGTGTTGATCCGATCATCGTGAAATTTGTTACATAGGTAGGTAGTGTTAGCAAAATCCTGGTATGACTAATTAAATTAAAAATTGTGGCAGTGTTTTTGAGATATCATTTTGGGTAAAAAAAACAAAATGAGACTATCCGCAAGTGGCACGTTTAATGAAAGGTCTTTTTTGGTACATTTCATTACCGTTTTTATTTAACGTTTATAATATATATCTATATATATAAAATAGTTTAATCCTTGTAATTTTTATAATAATAGCCATAATAAAAACGGAACTTTGACGAAATTCACAGGATACACCGGTGACCCCACAGTGCTGAAATTTGATATGCGTGTAGTGACACTATTTTTAAAGTCAAAGGTACAATTTTTTTTTTGTTTTTATGGGAGACTCAGAGGAAGATCTCAGTTCAGAACAAACCACTTGTACATGACAGTTTACAAACGTTCTAATCAAAATTGTTGTTGTAGAATATCATACATGCGCTACGCTCGAGCATAGGTCCGAACATTACTTCTATACCCATTTTGTGCTATTAGGATATATCTAAGAACCAACTACAAAATGTTGGTTGAATATTATCGCTTTAGTCACATGGTTTAAATACCAACAGAGTATCTAACATAAATATCCCAGAACAGAACTGATATTAAATTCCTAAATATTCCAAACACTACCAAGTATTAACATGATTAAATTCAACCTAAATCCGTCAATCTTTGCCGAATTCCGCTCCTGGCTATATTATGACATTACTGCCCTAGAATGTGTATACGTCCCGTATTCGGAAAAATGTTTTCATCTAGGGCCTAGATAAATACAAACATATAGCTATAATTTATTTTCACACCACCTGCTCGACAATGTCAAATTATGTGTCATGTGTTGTTATATTGATACATTAAAGTATGTGTCATTATATGCCCTCGCGGGCATAATGTGATTTGAATTTCTAACCTCATCTGTATTAAAATTTGGGCCAAAAGGAACCTACACAATAAGAATTTATTCGTAAATCGAACTAACCTCTGCACAGAATGCACCCACCTAGATTTGGTTTTTATTGATTAGGTCATGTGAGATGTCAAATTAAAGGTTCATTAGCTTCATTAGTACATTTCGACCCCGTTTTTACTTTTTGTAAAGTTTTTGTAGTTTTAGAGTTATTAGCCATAATAAAAACAAAACTTTGACAAAATTCACAGGGTACACCAGTGACCCCACAGTGCTGTAATTTGGTATGCGTGTAGCTTATGTATCATAAATATAGGCAACAGTCTGAAATCTAGAATAACTGCATTTTGTACCCCAAAAAAGAATAACCAAATAACAGGAACTCCCGTTACCTGTAATTTGAAAGAAACTGTAGGTCAAGTTAGTTGGATTTTTTTCGTGGCACTATTTTGATAGTCAAAGATTAGGAATAATATTTTTTTTGTTTTTATGGTTTTTCAGTTTTTGGTTAGACTCGCGAGATCTCAGTTCGGGGCGAACCACTAGTTACATATAGTTACGAATACATAGAAATATACTAACTAATACTACCTAACCAGAGCCGTCTCCACAAAGTTTTTTAATAAAAAAACGACAACCATTGTCCGTAGCACTTAGATATAGATTAGATTAGTTAATTATTTATTGCAGATCATCTTACTAATATTATAAATGTAAAATTTTGGATGTTTCTTTATTTATTTGTTTGTTACTCAATCACGTCGTAACGGCTAAACGGATTTTGATGAAATTTACGTAGATTATAACCTGGATTACCACGTAGGCTGCTTTTACCCCATAAATCAGGTCCCATGGGATGTCAAGTCAAATTGCAACAGCGAGTTTAGCTGTATTTCTAGGTTACCTACACATTTAGTTGTGTAACGCGTACGAAGTCGCGGGCAACAGTATTTTAATAAACAAACTTTATGGAAGTAATTTTTCTAGAAGTTTTTATTTCAATCTTTAAACATGCAGAGAGTAGAGTTCCTTGTGGAAGGTCTCGCCCGTGGAAGTACTACCACCATACCTATTTATGCCGCCAAGCAGCATTGCTGTATTTTGGGTTGAAGGGTATGGTTGCCGGTGAAATTAAAGGCACATGAGGTTTTACACGGTGCGTGACCTACGAGGCAGTTCTCTGTTATAGGCGATGGTTACCACTTAACATCAGATGAGTCACATGCATGCTCTATCAACAGGTTAAATAAAAAAAATGCAGGGGATTTCCAGTTAGCGACGCTGTCTGTACCTACGAGTACCTACACACTTATGGATGTACTTGATGACTTATGGATGTTCCTTCCTTCACACACACCGTTTTGGTTCTACGTTCTTGAAATGGACAGCTAAGGTATGGAACACTTTACCGTCGTCTGTTTTTCCTAAAGATTACAATCCGGGCCTCTTGAATAGGTTTCTTCTAGATCTTCGTGCTTCATCTTAGACTACATCATCGCTTACCAACAGATAAGATTGTTGTCAAACGAAGATCTGTCCTGATAAAAAACGAGCCTTACATTAGTCGCATATGATGTGTAACATCTGATCACCGCACGCGCTCATTGGTCAAATCAAATAGCGCGCGCTTCCCCGGTATCCTGTTACACATTTCCGTCCCTTTTACCAAAATCCCTCCCACAAACAGAGAGGAAAGATGTTACACATCAACAAATGCAGTTTTCAGTTTTATATCATGGTATTCGTACCCGACGATTATGAGATACGGTATACATTTCAGTGTTCATTTTATGCATTTTCCCGCCATGGTGTCTGTAACGCTGTAAAGAGATCCGCTCGGTTTATCCTCTGTGACCTGCTCTATGTTTATATATGGTGTGGAAAACGTCAAACATTTACGTAGGGTTGACAAATAAAGTTGTTGATTAATTTTTTTTTAAACGTGTTTTATAAACTGATGGGCGAATTTCTTTATAATCAAAATGGACATTACATTTGGGTGTTTGTTTGTTTGTTACTCTATCACGTCGTAACTGCTGAACCGATTTTGATGAGATTTGGTATATACGTAGATTATAACTTGGATTACCACATTAGCTACTTTTTGTTGACATCCAACGCGTGCGAAGCCGCTGGCGGAAGCTAGTGCTAAATAAATTAAATTGTGAAAAAATGCTTACACCCATAATCGTTGGAATAATGAATGAATGAAAATACTTTATTGTACACTTCAAAAGAAACAGACATTAAAAACAAATCACAAAGCAACAAGTACAATGGGCGGTATTATCGCTTATAAGCAATTTCTTCCAGACAACCTTTGAATGGAGAGGACTTTTGCAACATTACAATAATGGAGGGGGGTGTACTTACAGTAACAAATCAAAAACTAAATTTTAGAAGAGCGCTGATGACTTACAATAAAATAAAACAATATACATAAGTAAATATACCTACAACAAATAAAATAAAATAAAAAATAGACATAAACATACATACATAAATATATATAGCAATACTACGACGTTTCTGAGAGATAAAATCTTTTCACTCTATTTTACCTATCTTAGAATAATCTATGTTTATTTCAATTTAATATTAATTTAAAAAGCTCTTTATTCCATTGAGGATTAATGGTAGAGTCATTACACATGTCTCAACTGCGTGTTTCTTCAGAGATGGTAAGAGAGTTTAATTATTTATAGTAGTTTTTATACTTTAAAGTAAGTGACAATTAAAAGTTTCTCGTCTTAGCCCCCTTTAAGATTCCATATATCATGTGCATCACTAGGTAGTTTAGTCACTAGTGGAACTACGGTTACCTCTTGCCACTCGACTACTTACCCACCACGCCATAGACATCATTAACAATTTTACTTTTTCTTCTATCTGTACTTGTTATATCTCAAGTTGATGTGCCGACTGTACGCGATATATCACGCCGAGCAAGATGCAGTTACAGAGTAGTTTGTATTCAGAAACTTCGGACACTTTGCTAAGTTTAAGTTGGACTCAAGTTTGGCTTTGTCCTGATTTATTTTGTTCTTTAGAAAGTGTAATTTAAGGAGTTAGGTTAGAAGATTGGATTGTTGTAAATTTTATCGGGATTAAGATGTATTTAATGTGTGCTAATCTTAGGGGACGGTATACACACATATACTTAGTCCATCAAAATCACAGCTACTGATGTAACATGCCATCAGCCCAGACGCTGCCTTTACTTCATTTCTTACTTTCCTTTCCATCAAAGGACAAGCAGGCACACGGTTCAGTACCATCCGTACCTCACCCATTCGCACACACCGTTTTGGTTCTATGTTCTTGATGCGTACAGCTAAGGTATGAAACACTTTGCCGTCGTCTGTGTTTTCCTAAAGAATACAATCCAGGCCTCAGGTTAGAGTGAATAGGTTTCTTCTAGATCTTCATGCTTCATCTTACCACATCGTTTACCATCATGTGAGATTGTGGTCAAATGAAGATCTATACAGTTTTAAAAAAACTAGAATGAAAACCTTATTTCTTTATTGTAAGGCCTTTAGACGATAAATCAAGCAAATTAAAAGAAACTGATGTTAAGTGGTAACCATCGTCTTTAAAAAAGCATTGCCTCGCTCGTAGGTTACGCACCTTAGGTTAATATTAATAACTTTAGAATAGAATAGAATAATGAACTATTGTACACCAGGAATACTCTAAAAATCTTCACACAACAATGGGCGGCCTTATCGCTGAAAGCAATTTCTTCCAGGCAACCTTTGTATGGAAAGTAATAAGCGATGCAGTAATGGACAGATTTATTCAAGCTTTAGAGTACAATAAACTCTTATATTCGTCAGGTACATAATCATAGCAAATAAAAAATAATTAGTAGTAACATTAGAAAGATGCTGCTGTATAACAGTTGCTTTAACTCCTACTTACTCTAGATATGAAAAAGATATCCGAGGCTTATAAATCGCATATTCGTTACCAAAGTTATCTGGAAAAAATCTGTCATAGCGATAATTTATAGCATAGCGATAATAATTATTTATTTAAGTTCTCAATTATAGTACTAAATGAAATATTTTTTTCCTGAATTACTCAATTAAATTACTTACAATCAAACTAGTGACTTTTTTTTCAAAGTATAATTGATATAAAAGAATATAAGCAATTATCATATGCAGTTCTTTTGCATTCATATGAAAAGACTGCAACGGCTAGCATTGTGGTAAAATATGTTTTTTCAAATTCGTTACTATAGATTATACATTTTCAAACAAACTTAATATCAAGTAATAGAAATATAAAAGAAACAGCCTGTAAAAAATAGATAAACAAGTAATTTTCATTCATCACTTAAGTAGACTGACTAAGCGGCATCGTCGCTAGGCGCTGCCAGCGCCGGTTTGAAATTAAAAATGTTAAATATTGTTTATTGGAAATGTATCGATTACTTCAAGCTACTAGTAACAAACCCACGTTTAAAATCTGTAAATACCATTCCGGATCTGCGTTTATACTAAATGTCGTACTTAATATTACAGGTTGTAGATTAGGTGGGTTGGTAAAAAAGTTGTGAAAATTCTCAAATTTAGGTATTTTAAGCAAGTTATTTTACGTAATGTCACGTTAATCTCTAATTACTCTACGATGCAGCATATGTCAGGAAGAGACGCTTATCCACGCAGGCAGCGAATCGGTACACATGACGAAATATGAATATTTTACGCGGAAAATTGTAAAATGATAAAACCGCGACGCATTTATTAATTTAAGTGGTTTTAAGCACTATTTGCATTTGTTGGTTAAATGATAAATGGTTTATTTTATGTGGATTTTGATTTGGAAATTGGAAAGCTTTTTTGTAATATTAAAATAGGTAAAATAGGGCGCTTCGCTAGTGAGCGTGACCTACGAGGTAATACTTTGTTATACGTTAATGGACCATACACTTGTTCCATCTCCAGACCAAAAAAAAAAATTAAAGAACACCAATTTAGGTGACAAATATATACTTTTTTCCGTAGTCGAAACCTTTATCGCTTCGTCATGTCCCAGATGGACATGACGAAGCGATAAAGGATTCTTCGGATTTCTTCTGATTGTCCGGTATAACCCTATTTTGAAATTTTGACTCCCACCATTTTTGCTCTTTTGGTCATCAAAATGAAAATATTTTTGTATTTTTTTACCTGCAATCAAGAAAAGTCAGTATTATTTATAATTATTTCACATTTGAAATGGTAGTTCAGTAGTTACCGAGATAATCAGTTGTGACAGACGGACTGACAAGGTGGCATCATAAGGGTTCCGTTTCTACCATTTTGGTCTGGAACCCTAAAACAGTAATAATACTTGGTATAGAGCACCCGAACATTAATTATCAGAATCAGAAGTTCAAAACATAAAATCATTCAAACATAAAACTTAAATTGGAAAGTGAACATTGCGAAAACAGCCAACTACTAACTACTTTCATAGCTGTAGCTTTTAACAACATTAAATCATAGACGAAGTAAGGGCAGGGGCTAAAGACATTTATCGGTAAAAGAGTATTGACATAATTAATAATTTTTTTAACTTTTTGGAGTTGTTATTTAATGAAATGTATATTGTTGTTAGCTAGAAGTACGTGCATGCCATTTTAAGTGAATTAATTTACTCGCTCGGGATATAATATGAATGTATGCAGTTATTTTCAAGTCATTTTCCATCCATGTGGACCTATTATGGAATTAAAAAAAATTATAATGTATATTATATTTCCCCATATAGGTATTATCACAGGTTAATTTGTTAATCGTTCTTACACTTATCTATATCCCTATAAAATATATAAACTAGTGGTGCGCCCCGAGCTGAGATCTCGCGAGTCTCCCATAAAAACAAAAAAATATTCTCGTAATCTTTGACTACCAATACAGTGCAACGAAATGCATAACCAAATAACCTACAATTTCATTCAAATTACAGGTAGCGGGAGTTCATGTAAATTAGTTATACTTTTTTGGGGTTTAAATTGCAGTTATTTTGGATTTCAGACTTTTACCTACATTTGTGTCGCTAAAGCTACACGCATACCAAATTTCAGCATTGTGGAGTCACTGAAGTACCCTGTGAATTTTGTCAAAGTTCAGATTATATTATGGCTAATAACTTAAAAACTACAAAATTTAAACTAAAAATAAAAACGGGGTCAAAATGTACTCACAAAGACCTTTCATTACATATGCCACTTGACCGGATAGTCCCATTTTGTTTTTTGTACCCCTCTTGAATCCCAATATCTCAGCAACCCTCTCACATTTTTAGCTCATTTAGTCACACCAAAATTATGCCATCACTACCTACTTATATACCAAATTTCACGATGATCGGATAAACGCATCGAAAGTTATCCTCGGACAAACAAACATACATACATACATACAACGCCGATTTGCCCAAGTTGATTAGAAGATCTCGCTTCGCTCGATCAATAAAATTATATGATAATATTAATTTTCATCTAATTTGAAATCAAGTAGTTGATCAAGGATTTTATTGTATGTTAAATTTGTAATTAGTATTATTTGAAATTTTTGTAATTATTTTTAATGGAATGTATCGGGTTAGCTAGAAGTAAGTACATGCCATTTTATTTTCCTATTTAAATCTGATAAATTTACTGCAAATATTAATGCATGCAATCTGTCATCTTTAATTATAGTAGTACTAAGTTTTACCATTTGCACATGTAACCGCTAAATATTGTCAGTGTATTCTATGTTGATGATTCCTTTTTTTTAACCTATACTTTCCCACTGCTGGGCAAAGGTCTCCCCATGTTCCTCCATATCTCACGATCACTCGCCACATCCCACCAGCCATTTTGGAATGCATCGACGTCGTCACGCCAACGCTTCCTCGGCCTGCCCTGGCTTCGACGCCCATCTGCAGGTACCCATTGTGTGACGACTGCTGCCTATTTGTCTGTAACCATACGACTGACGCGACCCGCCCAGTACCACTTCAGCCTGGCAGTCTTGTCGCCAAAATGATTTAAAAAAAACCTTTATACACATATCTGGTCAGAAACAGCCCTCAATATTATTCAGTACTTAGTACAGATTCTGATAAGAGTGTATGAATTAATTAATTAATGAAAACGTTATAGTATACCCAAAAGAAACAAACATAAATATAAAAATACACACAAAATACAATGACAGTTGAGTGATTACTTAATAAATCTAAGTCCACGAGACATTTGTCAATCTCCATTAAGATCCCCCTTTCACTACCTGAGTCCGTCCACCTTATCAATGGAAAACAGTAGAGCAACTTTGAAATTAAATACACGTTCCGACTGCACTCCTACTAATTGTAAGATTTTTAAACGCTTACTTTAGAAAATGACTCAAGTTTAAGTAATACAAGAACTCGTGAAATATTGCATAATTTTATGTGAAAGGAGTTTCAGTAAAAAAGCTTGAGTTGTAATAGATTAAAAAGATTATTTCTTCCGGATTTACATCTTTATTTCGAGTATCACTTGGAATTACTATCTGCATTATGTTAATAGTATATTGTTATACAAGGGCTGAAAGCGATCTATTACACCCGAGATATTTTGGCGTACGAGCGAGCGAATCCAAGCGAGGATGCTAAGGGTTCGAGGTTGATAATGATCGCTTACACCCGAGTAAAACACATACAACCTGTTTTGTCATGTACGACATTAAATTTAAAACAAACACTCGGGATCGTATTAACTGATTTTCGAGGTGGCTTTAATACCGGTAGCTTAAATATTTATTCAGAAATCGATACATTTCCACTAAACAATTTTTAACGTAAATCAGCTTTAAAAAGGTTACCTAGGCAGTTCACTGAATGTCTGCATCGCTAAATTTTAGTCGCTTCTATGGCAGAATTATCGCATTGCTCTTTTAGGTAGGTAACCTATAGACCGAGAGGGCAGCATGTATTTTATTGTAATGATAAAAAAGGAGTGATTTTATGCCACTGTAATTAAATTTCTCTAGATAAGAGAAAAGAGCAAGAGGAAGACCATTTCGAAGATGGTAAGAAGACTTCAAAGTCATAGCAGGAGCGCTGTAGAGAAGAAAGCAAAACAATCGTACCAATACCGACGCCATAGAATAAATAATTTTGTAAAGTTAGTATTATGATTGTTGAATAAAGGCTTTTTAAATTGAAATTGAATTAACTTGCAGCGTCAACGTTCCAGTTTCCAGCCCTCAAACCGAGCGGTCTGATACGTGACGATGGTAAGCGGCCTGACGGTATGACTTTTGTACCTTGAGAGAAGGGTTGGTCTTTGGTGTGGGACGCCACGTGCGTCGATACCTTTGCACCATCTCATCTGTCTGATACAGCAGTTGGGGCCGGTGGCAAATTCACCTGAATATCTCAAGCGGCGCAAATATAGAAGTCTCGACAGAGCTTACGTATTTGAGCCATTTGGGGTCGAGATCCTGGGTCCATAGGGTACCGGGGCCCATCGTATTTTCATAATTATTTCTGGGCGTCTGGTCGAAGCGACGTGTGATCAGAGATCTGGCGCTTATCTGGGTCAACGCATAAGTATTGCAATTCAGCGGGGCAATGCAGTAGTGATCTGGAGCAGTCTATAAATCGCTTGCAATGGTCTTTAGATGATTCAACTGTTTCTTCTGTATTGTATTGTAAATAATTGTATATTCTTTCTGTTATTAAAGGCATTATGCCCATTAAAAAATACAAAATAAAAGTTATTTTATCAAATAATAGTGCATAGATTACATTATATTACATTAAAGGTACATTCTACACTCGAAAGAGTTATTTGTGTCTGGACCCGTGTTAGTATTTTTTTGTAGAAATTAGAACGGTATCATACCACATTTACAATGAATAAAATAGTTTCAATGAGCAAACCTGACTCTTTCGTGTATCAATCAAGAAAGTATTTAATAATACCAAAAGTTCAATTAAACATGTTGTGTATTCAATATAGAAGTAAAAATGTTAAAGCTTGTAAAAGGAAATTGAATTGGTGAGTAACAAATAACATTTTAGAAAACATCCATACTTTTCTGACAATGATAAATAACCGAAACTCTAGAAGTTCAGTTCGTATTGAATATGCAAAAATATTTAACTTAAATCTAAGGGTGACTTGCGTAACAATGCCCAAACCATATTTAGTGGCTAAATATGATTTAGAGAGTTGTAAAATCATACAATTATAACAAACTTAAACATTTTTAGTCGCTAAATACGTTTAGGGATCGTTGTTCAAGCCGGGCTAAGTCTGCGTGTATGAAAAACACGCAGATCCACATTGAAAAGTCTGCATAGACAATCAATGACACTGACTTAACTAACAGTTTTTTTTGTTTGATGAATATTGGCAAATTTTCGTTATTCTATATGTTCCTATGTCAAGCCATAATTATTGATTAAAATGGGTATTTATCGCGTATGTACCTTTTTTATATGTTATCACGACGTTATATTTGTAAATACCCGTTTTAATCAATAATTATGTACAGTGATCGCGAAAGTTTGAAAAATATATGTTAAGCCATGTTAAATACTTTCGAGCCTATAAACTCCGGTACCAAGGTCGATCACTACTTCATACCTCTGATAAGAACTTAGATATCTTGGTACTGAATAAGGTAGGAAACCCTCAGTGCTCCTGGGCTATTGAACTCTTTATGCAGTCGCTTGAGAATTGGAAATAGGTTTCTGGTGAAAGACATTTTTGAAACCACTGAGCTTGGAAAATATAAGTTGGGACAGGTTTTAAAATTTGTAAATCGACTTTTACTTATTTAGTTCTTACTTGTTAACCCGCCGAACTTCGTACCGCCTTGACATGACATGCATATGACGCAGGCTGTCAATGTACGTCGCCGGTAGAATTGTCAATTGGCCATCATTAGCTGCATCTATGTATGAGAAAATGAATTTTCTTCATAATTTTTTTAGGGAATTTTTTTAATATTTTAATAGTTACTCTGCTATTCGGGGCGAAGACAAATCCAACAAACCAAATATCATCAAAATCAGTCCAGCCGTTCAAGACGGTACGAAGTTCGGCGGGTCAACTAGTGTGGATATAAAAAGTACTAATCATCATCATATCAGCCAAAGCTGAACATAGGCCTCCCCCATAAATTTCCAGAGTGATCAATCTTGTGCGGCCTGCACCCAACGGCTCCCAGCTACTTGTATCAGGTCGTCTTTCCATCTAGTGGGGGACCGTCCTTCGCTGCGCTTTCCAGTGCATGGTCTCCACTCGAGAACCTGTCTGCCCCAACAGCCGTCGAGCTATATGCCTGCCCAGGCCCACTAATACCTACTCGGAATTTACGATAATTTTAAGCATAAATTGCAGGAATTGAAAATACTTCTAAACAGATTCCGAGTCATAAGTTTCTCGCGCGGAAGAATCTCGAGGACAAAGGAGTAGATTATCACATTAGGGCTGCCTCATTGTCTACTGCATTATGTAAAACGTAACAAACAAACAGACAGACAGACAGAGATGGAGTTACTTTGGAATGTATACATAACTAGCTGAACCGCCCGCGGTTTCACGCGCGTGATTTATCAATAAAAATATTACCCGACTACACAGAAGGAGGGTAATATTTTTAAGTAGCCTATGTCTGAATAGCCATCGAATAAATTTATTTACCACCTTGAAACGTTTATATTGTTGCCTGAAATAAATATTAAATAGTTTAATAGGGGATGAAGTATGAAATTGCCATTTTGAATCTACTGAAAAATTTAAACAATTTTTTTTTCTAACGTAAAATATATTTATATTAATCAAAGTACTCTCACTGTCTATACATTTCTGCCATGTCATGGCAAGGTCATTTATGCCTTGCGGTAGAACTCTGGGGACATGGACTCAACTAACTGAAGGTGTACAGCTTGATGGACAGAAAAAATTTTACCATGTAAAAAATTATCCAATTAGCGGAAAAAATGGTAGTCGGTTGGGGCCAGGTCCGGCGAGTACGAAGGATGACGGATGGTTTCTAACTGCAGGTAAGTTTTTTTATATTTCCGATTTGATGCAAATGGGTCAATACTATGGGTATGCTCACATCAAACCACGCCGCTATTCCTTGGTAGTTTGATACGGATCGGCTTCCACCAGCACTCAACCCGTTTTTGTGCTGCAGAAGAGGGCTGTTCGTGCAATTTATAATATGGGCCCCAGAGAATCCTTACGCAATAAGTTTAAAGAAATAAATATTAAGATATTCCCTTGTCAATACATCTAAGAAAATCTTATTTATGTTCACAGAAATATTAATTTGCTTAAGAAAAATAGCGATAATCATAATTTTAATACTAGAAATAAAGATTAACTCGCTGTTGCCACTTGTAGACTCCATAAAGTTAGTAATCATTTAAAGGGCAAGTTGTACGCTTTTATAACAAAATCCCAAGTGATGTACAAATTTAAAAACGTACCTAATTAAATAAAAAAGCCTACTATAAAATATCGCATTATTTACATATATGATAGAGAAGCTTGGGATTGAAATTGCTCCAACTCGTTCAAAATGTTACAATTTAGACGTAATTTATTTTCTGTATGGTTATGTATTCTAAAAGGATCATTAAAAAAAACAACCAGCCTTGTTTCTTGCCTTTCCTTCCTGGCTTGGTCGCGAAGGAGCAGGCAGTAAAATTGACGTTTCAAAGTGATCCTTGTGATTTTAATGAATAAAAACATTTGACTTTGACTTTCAATTCATCGTTGTTTACCTTAGTGGCTGGTCTTCCTCGGGGTTCATTCTACAAGTCGAAGTTTCCCCTGATTCATTTTCCGTATCCTATCCAAACACAGCATTAATATTGCGAGCCGTTTCTGCTGCGTTAACTCCACGTTGGAACTCGAATTGAAAAATTACTCTTGCATCCATCTTTACTTTAAAATTGAAAAAAAAAAACAATTGAAAGTCAAACAATCATGCGTGTAGCTTAAGTGACACAAAATAGGCAAAAGTCTGAAATCCAGAATAACTACAATTTGTACCCCCAAAAAAAATTACTAATTAACATTAACTCCCATTACCTGTAATTTAAATGAAACTGTAGGGCAAGTTCTTTAGTTATATTTATTTCGTGGCACTATTTTGATAGTCAAGGATTACGAATAATATGTTTTTGTTTTTATGGGAGACTCGCGAGATCTCAGTTAGGGGCGAACCACTACTTATTATACTTTATGTGTCTGTTCTGAAGCATCGTCTATGAAATTATTATGTTACCTATATAGTATACAGTATATAGTATATATAGTATATAGTTACCTATATTAGTAGGTATATTTATATGTAACAGACATCAAATAAACAGAAACAATCCTAGAAATAATAATTATTTACATAGACTGTTCCTGGTGGGATAGCCTTAGTACCCAAACTAGGAAACCCTATGTTATGGCATACCAATGCCCTCCGCCGTCTATGGTAATGAAGCACATCGTGACATCGTGTAACAAGTTTTGAGAACGTATCGTCCCGATCATTATTTTACAGATTATCCTAGTGCATGAATCATCCACACATATGCAAGTTCATCATCATCATCAACCTATAACAGTCCACTGCTGGACGTAGGTATCTGCAAGGGCGCGTCATTGAGCCCGATCCTCAGCTCTTCTCATCCAATCCTTGCCAGCCACAGCGCGCAAATCGGTCACTCCATCTAGCCGGAGGGCGTCATACGCTTCGCTTGCCTCGACGTGGTCTCCACTCCAGAACACTGGGCTGTTCTGCAGTCCCTGCAACGATGCCAGGTCGATTGGCGATATATCGAAGTGTTGAGATGTTTATACCTACAACGAGGCCACCATGTCAGTTCATTCATATACAAGTAAATTTTCCCAAAATATAAAAAGTTCGAGTTTCAGACATAGGCTGCTTCTTACCCGACTTGCAGAAGGAGGGTAGTGGTTTTACTGATAAATCACGCGTGCGAAGCCGCGGGCAGACCCTTGGGTGCACATAATAATACTTTAAAAAACTCATCTATATTTCTCTCACAGGTCACTGTATAATAAGTTAACAAATTTTTTTTTTACGACCTCCGTGGCGCAGTGGGCGAATAGCCGGCTGAGACGCAGGAGGTAGCGGGTTCGATTTCCGCCGCGGAACAAATGTTTGCATGATCTACAGATATTTGTTCCGGGTCTGGTTGTTTCTCTATATATTATAAGTATGTATTTACAAAAAAAAAATGTATATAAGTATTCTATCAGTTATCTGGTTCCCATACTACAAGCTCTGCTTAGTTTAGGGCTAGATAGCGCTGTGTGAAATGTCCAGCAATATTTATTTATTTATTTATAAATTATTATGTACTTTCCTTCAAGACTTCAAATACTAAAAAAAGTCAAATAAAGTTAACAAAACATCATTTCACCTCAAAAATATAAATATCACATATTTTCCACCCCATTTCCAACAAATCACTTTCACTTCATAAAGCGTATTTGTCTACACGTAAAGTGAAAACCCCATATCCGGTAGATTGTGGAGCGACAACCCTAATCTCTCTTTTTACATGAGCTTGATATATTGCACTGAAACTAATGTACCGTGTAAATTTAGTATTACCATAGCCAGTGACAGATCAGCTGGGACACTCAATCTTCTTGCATGAATGCATGAATGAAAAACTTGATTGTACACCACAACAATTTAAAAAAAGCATTTATTGATGAACAACAAATATAAAATCACGTGTACAGTTTGAAACGATGATGCCTGTATTAGTATGAAACCTGTGCTACAGACACCAACGCCCTTCTCCTTTACAGCAATGAGTTCCAATCACGTAAATGGTTCATAGCGGTATACAGGTACACACACAGGTTAATGGTAAAAAAATAACAGACAAGTGCAAGTCAGACTCGCACACCGAGGTTTCCGTAAAATATTGCTTGTCGCCGCAAGTTACCGTTTCATTGCAGCGAAACATGTTATGTGCAGCCCTTGATCTATGATATTTCCGAAGCGGGGCAGAAACTTTATGTGGTGCTCCCTTTCTTCCAGCGTTTGAGAGACGGGATCGGAGAGAAGGGGGGGGGGGGAAGAATATTAATATAAGACACGCATTTTTTTACTTTCTGGCAAATGTCAAAGTTTTATTTTCTTGGATACATTTTATGTCATTTTGGGGCTGTTTGACTGGACTACTGGACTACATATTTACACTGATATCGGGTGTAACCTGAGGGGGTTTTCGGGCCTCAAATCAATTGAATAATCGATAGTACGACGTGCGCTGGATGCTAGCTTTAGCACAATAAGTTATGTGTAAAACTGTTTAGTTACCCAACTATGTTAATATTGGGCTATAGTATTTTGCAACTATCTGTTACATTTTCATCGTCAGGAAATTCTACGTAGTGGATTATGTTAAAAAACTATTTCTAGATTTCATAGGAACAGAGTACACGTTCAATTATTTTTTCATAAAAAATATACAATACAAGCTATTATTTGAAAATCGATAAAAATCTGATAAAAGTATTTTTTTTTTATTAAAACTTTGGGAAGGTTCCTACAAAGTTTTGCAAGTTTAAAGAGTTTAATTTTAGCACAGTTTCTAAAAACATGGTAAGTATATATTTCAATTGTACGCACACTAATATTATAAATGTCAAAGTTTGGACGTTGGTTTGTTACTCAATCACGTCGAAACGGTTGAACCGATTTAGATGAAATTAAGTATGTACGTTAGGGTGTCCCTTATTTTTCAAAGTTTATATTTTTTAACGCATAGGTCTTAGTTTTGTTCATTAGTACCTAAAACACTCGGGAATTAATTTTTACCTTATTTGGAGAACGGAAACCCGTGCCGACTTGCATCGAATCATGTTCATACAAGTTACGCGGAAATAGCGGCGCGTACTCGCCGTATTTGTCATTTGTTATTAGTTAATCTCGTGATGAACACATATTGTATTACGTTAAAAAATGGCAGTGGAATTAAGAAGCAATAAAAAAAGTATTTTCTTAGTAGGTGACTTGAACTATCAAATAACTGGGGCAAAGTTACCGTCTAACCGTCAAGTTCTTGCAGTCCTCTTTTTTAACATTCGTGAAGTTAAATTGAGTGTTAGTGAAAGCGCAAATCTCGTCGTTCGAGAGTGTATTATATTCTGGGAAAAAGCTAGAATCCCTATCAGAGCTATTCCTAACTGCGTAAAGAAACTTGTGGATCTTCACCATGCTTGGAGAGAGTTGCAAAAAAATTCCAAAAAAACACAAGATATTTACAAGCACCGTGAGAAGGACTTTCAAAACAATTTAGATAATTTATTCGACATAGCACACGCTAATGCTTTGGAATGGATGAAAATAGAAGAAGATAAAATCTTTTTACAAAAGCAAAGAGAACCAGGGCGTCCAGGATGTTTAGCCGGTGTAGATAAAAAGTTAGCTGAGAAAGAAGAAAGATTCAGACAGAGAAAATTAAAAGAAGAGAAAAAAAGACATGATCAAATCTGTTCCGAGAGTTTATCTTTATCTTTAACTACACAAGATCTTATTGAGACACCAGGATATCCCGATCAACCTACCAGCTCTGATGAAAGCATCGACAAACCCTTACCGTCGACATCTCAAACGGTAAGTTCTGGAAGTATTACAAAAAGGGGAAGGAAAGATTTCATCACTCCTAAATTAGTTGCAGCTTTGGATAGATGTCAATTAAGCATAAGAGATTCCGTATATATACTTCAGGCTGTAGTGGAAGCCCTAGATCTTAGTAGTGATGATTTCCCGATAAACAAGTCGTCTATTCAACGCATTCGTACAAAGACTAGAAACGATAGAGCGGAATATATAAAATCAGATTTTCAGAATAATTTACCTGAAAGTGTGACCGTTCATTGGGATGGAAAATTATTACCTGGACTGAACGTAAGAAGTTCTAAAGAAGAACGCCTGCTAATCCTTATATCATTTGAAGAAAAGGAACAACTATTGGCTGTGCCTAAGCTGGAGAGATCTTCTGGTCAAGATCAAGCTAAAGCTGTGTTAAACGCACTTTATGACTGGAACCTTGAGGACAAAGTACAAATAATGTGCTGTGATACAACTGCATCTAATACAGGGCGATTGAAAGGAGCTTGTGTACTTTTGGAACAAAAGCTAGACAGGGAATTATTACTCTTTGCTTGCCGCCATCACGTTTACGAACTGGTTTTAAAAGTGTGTATTTGAAACAAAAATCCACCAAATAACAAATAGCTCTGATATCCCGATGTTTAAAAAGTTTAGAGACAGCTGGAATACTATTAATTCTGCTGCTATTGAAATACACAGCCACATCGTCACACAACATTTTTGTAATACAAAAATTAAAGAACTGTTGACATTTTATAATGAAGAACTGCAAAAATCTATTGTACGTGACGATTATCGAGAACTGATTGAACTGTCTATTATTTTCTTAGGAGGCGATAGTGAGAAAAAAATTAAAATAAGACCTCCTGGAGCAATGCATCAAGCAAGGTGGATGGCAAGAGCTATTTACTGTTTGAAAATATGTTTGTTGCAATCTCAATTCAAAATTAGCGCCAAAGATAAACGAGCACTCCAAGACATTTGTTTATTCATTGTAGTTGTATATGTGAAATCATGGCTGGGATGTAGTCTGGCGGTGAAGACACCAAATCAAGATTTGTCCTTTTTAAAAAGGCTTAAGGAATACGAAACTATTAACAAAGAGATCTCCCAAGCAGCTTTGAAAAAGTTTAGTCAACATCAACAAGGTACTTGTCAGAAGAAATTACTGTTTTGTCACTCTTTGATGATGAAGTTGATGAAGCAACCAAGAGAAGTATCGTAGAGAACTTACAAAGAGAGAGTTTGTATGATTCTGGGAAGCGATACATTCCATCGAAGGAAGATATGTCTGATTATTTGCATGGTAAGTAAGGAATACTTAATTTTATGTTAAAGTTAGCTATTAATCATTAATTAAATAAAAACATGTAAAAGGATCTAACGCTAAGCTTACTTTACTATGTCTTAAATTGTTTTAATAAACTGATAATAATACTGTCTTGTCTATTGTTACAGGAAAATCATTGAGTGATTTTGTGTCTATCAAGAGCAGAAAATTATTTTCTCGTTTAAAAATTGATGATAACTTCTTGGAGAAACCTGTTTCTACGTGGGAAGAAGATGTTGCCTATTTACAGGCAAAAAGAAAGGTTTTTTCTTTAAGGGCAGTCAATGATACAGCTGAAAGAGCTGTAAAACTTATGCAAGATTTTCATGGTTTAATTACTGGCAAAGGAAGAACAGAAACAATTTTTACTACGCTGTGTACAAGAGCACAGAAATCTTTATCCAGACTGTAACAAAGAGACCCTTAAAAGAAAATATCCTTGCTAATCTGTAATTTTATGTTCTTTTAATAAATAAATACCTATTTTCTTACTAAATTTTTATTATTGTTTTTATAAAATATAAATATTTCATTTTGTTTAGTTGAATATCGAAAAGGGTCAAAGGCAGCTATTTTCAAAATCTTTACGGCCTTGTCGGCACGGGTTAATGTTGACATAGGAAGATAAAATTTTGTATTTAAGTAGATCTGGGTAGTTTAAAAATAATTACGGGGTATGCATTTCGATATCCGAAAAAAAAAATTTTTCAAGTATATAAGGGACACCCTAATGTACGTAGATTATAATTTAAACCATTAACACATAGATTACTTTTTATCCCAAAATCAGTTTCCATGCGATAAAAATGGTATGTCAAAGTTTCTATACGTATTTTTGCACCCCAGATCAACCCGGGCAAAACATGTTTCTAAAATATGTCAAAATATGTAAATATGTTTGTATTTGTATATAGGTTTATGAACATAGATACACCGCCGTCTTTTTATTTTGTTTTGTCCTGTCTATCCAAAGGTTGTCTGGAATTGCAGGATATTTCACACAGCGCTATCTAGCTCCAAACTAAGCAAAGCTTGTACTATGGGAACCAGATAGCTGATAGAATACTTATATTATACATTTTTTTTGTAAATATATACTTATAATATATAGAGAAACAACCAGACCCGGAACTAATATCTGTAGATTATGCAAACATCTGTTCCACGGCGGGAATCGAACCCGCTACCTCCTGCGTCTCAACCAACAACATTCGCGCACTGCACCACGGAGGTCGTCAAAGATATTCCTTTGAAGATATTTCTTTGTATACTTATTTGATTTTGTTTGGTGTGTTCTACATTTGTAACTATGTAGTAGTTTTATGGTCGAATCTAGGCATGAGGCCTCTTCCAAGCCACAAAATTACCCCTAAAATAGGGTATCTATTGTTATGACTAATAATCTCAACCAACAATGGGTATAAACAAATAGCCAATTCAAATAGTTTTCTCATCAATTCTCTAACCAATATTATGATTAGGAGAAGACTAAGAAAATAATATAAATTGTCCCATCGTCACCCACGAGAGACCGTATTTATCCATCATAATCTTTGGCAAGAATAACAGGTCAAGCTCGTGTCGGACCACGCACTGTGAAGGGTCCGGTGGTCGGTAATGGCTGTATCATTAAAAAAAAAAGAAAAATAAACATATTTCTGCCGCCAAGCAGCATTTCTGTGTTTTGGTTTGAAGGGTATGGTTGCCGATGGCATTACAGGTACATTTACACCTGTATGCCTCAAGTTAATAGACGCAGGGCAGTGCATCGTTGATCACATTTATAAGGTGCGTGACCTACGAGACAATTCTCTATTATAGGCGAGGTGGCTTGTTCCAGCTCCATGTAGGTAGCATAAATAAAAAAACCCGACCAAGTGCGAGTTGGGCTCACGCACGCAGGGTTCCGTACCATTTCTATAATAAATTGTATGAGCCATACAACTCAGAGGACTATCTTAATTGCCGTCAGCTATGTATGAACCCTTAAATTTTCAACTTTTTTTATATTTTGTAAGGTTTTTTATTGCGAAATTTCGTGATTCTAGGTCAACAGGAACTACCATATAGGTTTTCTACCCAAAACCTATAGAGTACTTCCGGTTAACCTAGAATTGTCAATTTTGGTTAAAAGCAGTGTCTTACAGCACAAGTAAAGGGAAAATTCCGAAAAATAAAAAAAATGAAAATTAATATAAATTTTGGTACTTACAAGTTTTCGCGAAAATCTAAATTTGCCCATATCTTTTTATCGTGTTGACTCAGGACCTGGATTTTTATACACCTAATAGGGACTATAGACCTACCTGGTATAAACTTCAACTTGCTAGGTCCACCCGTTCCTGAGAAAATCGGAACACACGGACAGACGGACGGACAGACGAACAAGAGAGTGATCTTATAGGGTTCTTTTTTTACCTTTTGAGGTACGGAACCCTAAAAAAGACAATTGTCGTAATTTGCCGTCTCTCTCCCGTTTATTTTGGGTATAGTAAATCAATCTTTTCAGATAACACCCTACCTCTACCCCCTTATTTATTCTCCCAGTGTAAAGAAACCCTTAGTAAATGAAAGCTAAGGAGTCAGAGGCGGTCCTGAGAAAACTCAACATAAGATAATTCCTTTTGTGGATTTCCCGAGTCTAATTTCAGCTTCCGATGGACTTCTCACGAATGATAAAGCTGCGAGGTACTACGGTAATAAACTACAAAGAAGTTAATTTATAAGTGTCTTCAAAAAAAAAATGAAGGTACTCAATTATCCATCTATCCAATTTAAGATATAAGTAAGATATAATAATAATGCTGGACATTTAACACGCTATCTAATCCCCAATTCCCTTGTATTTTAACATTTTATTTGTTTGTTTCTTCACAGCTTAATAAATGTGATTAATCGATTTGGATTTTTTTTTGTTAGGTTTATAGTATACCTAACCGCTATACTTCCAAATTGGTCCCACAGAAATTATATCAAAAAAGTTACTTGTAATTATAAAATTTTACCTATGAATATTAGTCCCTACTTATAATTAAGTTTACCTTTAATTAAGTACTTATTCTTAAAAAACAGTATATAAGTATTCATTCAGTTATCTGGTTATCATAGTACAAGATCTGCTTAGTTTGAGGCTAGATAGCGCTGTGTAAAATGTCCAGCAATATTCATTTAATTATTTATTATGTTACTCATAATTAAGTTATTTATAATTAAGTTTTACATAAGAAATGGATGGACTGCGTGAAGAATGAAGAGATAGATGGACTGTGTGAAGAACTATATGGGTAGGAAAAAAGTCAGAACGGAGATGACGGCTGATGATGTATGAAAGAAAAATGTAGTTCCGACCCCGCATAACGTGGGAAAAGAGCAGGAAAAAGAAGAATTAAGGTTTAACAAAAATTAAGTTTTTGTAATAACTAAGTCTACTTTTAATTAAGTTTTTTACTACTCATCCGTGGAACAAATAAGAGAAAAGTGAGATCGTGAACCAACAGTAGTATCTAGTATCTTTTAATAGAGATACGTAAGACTTCACTTCGCACTGTCTCTAGAATCATAAGAAGTGATACAATGTCTTGAGCTAAAATGGATCGTGTTATAAATTATTTCCTGTTGTTACGGACTTTATCTTAGAGATTTTTAGATCAGTAACCTAACCTGTGACTGAAATAATCAGGAGAAAAAGTTCAGGTTACAAAAGAAACGCGTAAATAAATCTAAAAGAACTAATAGTTTTTGAAGTGAAAACTTCTTTAGGCGCGTTGGGCATGAAAAAAACCATTAAACTCGCAACACTGTTACCGTTACCGACACCTCTGTATATAAGTATCTCGTAATTGTTCAAGTTTTCAATTCTGTCGGCACTCCCAGAGTGCCACTTTTTTTTGTTTGTGTTTTTTTTATATATTATCATTTGTTAGGTAATAATACTAATATTTGTAATCAAAAAGAGTACACAAATATTTACATTCATACTAATTTATAAATTACGGCTGATAGAGAGCTATGGAAAAAAATATATGTGCCGACCCCATGTATTGTGGGAAAAGGGCAGGAAGAAGAAGATACTAATTTATAAATTCGAAAGTATCTGTAGTCTCTAAGCTCTCTGTCTGCTTGTTACCTTTTACGGCTGGACCGATTTCGATGAAATTTGGTATAAAAATTGATTATTACCTGGATTGAGACAAAAGCTACTTTTTATCTGATTGAGCAGAAGGAGGGTAATTCATGCGTTCGAAGCCGCGGGTGAGAGTGGCTGAGCACATAGCTTGAAGGGCTGACAGGTATTTGGGCAGAAAGGTTCTCGAGTGGAGACCGTGTACTGGAAAGCGCAGCGTAGGACGATCGCGATGCTGGGAGTAGGGTTGCCATACGTCTGGAATTTTCCGGACATGTCCGGTAATATAGGTATTTATCCGGAACGCGGGGGGAATCCTGAACCGTCCGGAATTTATACAATTTAACTATGTAACGAGCCAAATAAAACATAACATGAACCAAATATTTTATTACAAATAAATTAACATTAATGTTATACTATATTTACAAGAAAATCAGGAATTTTCATCAAATGTCAGGAATTTACTCTGGAATTTCGATTTATTAATCTGGGAACTCTAGCTGGGAGCCGTTGTTTGAGGCACAAGATCGGTCAATCGGAAATTTATGGGGGATGCATAAGTTCACGTGGACGTCATATGATTATGTACCTAATAGATGTTATCTATTACATTATCATAATATCAGTAACGGCCATAGCTCAGTTTTCATGCGGAGCCATAATTAAGTAGCTAATTAATATGCTTAATGCAGGTCCATTTTAAATGAGTACCTATTAATTATTATCTGTATAGATCCGCTAACATTAAATTACGAATCACGCAGTTTACTAAAAAAGGTAAATAAAAGTGTTGTACACGAGCGATTTATGTTGAGCAACTTTTATTAAATAAATAAATAAAAATAAATATTGCTGGGCATTTCACACAGCGCTATCTAGCCCCAAACTAAGCAGAGCCTGTATCATGGGAACCAGATAACTGATAGATTACTTATATACTTTTTTTTGTAAATACATACTTATAATACATAGAAAAACATCCAAACCCGGAACAAATATCTATATATCATGCAAACATTTGTTCCGCGGCGGGAATAGAACCCGCTACCTCCTGCGTCTCAGCCGGCTATTTGCCCTCTGTGCCACGGAGGTATTGCGATTATAACTCCTTACCAAATCCTTTCGTCTGTGTAGTTTCGCCATGTTCTTCTGTCTGTTCGACCAGTTACAGGCAGTTTAGTCATAGACTATTAGTGATAGCTAAAATTTGGCATGATGATACATTTAAGTGATGTTTAGTAAGTTATTAGTTTAAGAATTGTAGAGTTTCAGGTGAAAGGGCTCGCCTGAGGAAGTACTATCACCTATTTCTGCCGACAAGTAGCATTGCTGTTTCGGTTTGAAGGGTATGGTTGCCAGTGAAATTACGGGCACATGAGGCTTTCCCCGTGTATGCCTCAAGTTGATAGACGTAGGACAGTGCTTAGTAGAGCACGTTTCTATGGTGCGTGACTTACGAGGATAAACTTTGCAACAGGCAACGGTTACCGCTTAGCATCAGGTTGATCATAATGCTTGTTCCATCTCCAGGTACGATAATAAATTAAATAATCAAATAACTTTTTAACAAAAATATAACCGATTCAACCCAACTACTTAACTGATTTTGATGAAATTTATATGAGAACAATATTTTATTTAGAATAGAATAGAATACTCTTTATTGCACACCAACAAAATTAAAAATACAAAAAAATTATTGTAAGTACAATGGGCGGTCTTATCGCAAAAAGCGATCTCTTCCAGACAACCTTTGGATGGACAGGACAAAACAAAATCAAAAAGACGGCGGTGTAAATACGAGTATATTCATAAACTTACATAAACTACCTATACTTACTAATAAACTAAATATATATACTTACAAATATAATAATATATACTTATATATATAAACTACAATAAAGGAGATAAACATAACGATAAACTAGCAGTGCGTAGACAAAGAAAGGAAATAGTTGTATACCTTAGCTTTGAAGATAGGAAGAGATTTAGATGATCTAATAGAGAAAGGTAAAGCGTTCCACAGCCGCACAGCTTGAACTGTAAAGGAGTCACCATAAAATTGAGAACTGTGGACAGGGGTTTGGAGACTTAGAGCTTCAGATGAGCGTAGATTTCGATCATGCGCCTGGTGCAAGAACACAAAACGCTCCTTTAGATAGGATGGTGAAGAAGGATTGAAAAGAATGTTAAAAAGAAGGGACAGAATATGTGCATTCCGGCGAAGACGGATAGGGAGCCACTTGAGTTTTGCGCGAAATTCTGAAACATGGTCATATTTGCGCAAGCCAAATACGAACTGAATACAAAGATTTTGAAGGCGCTCAAGTTTGCTCAATTGGACTTCAGAAAGGTCGAGATAGCTGACGTCGGCGTAATCTAAAATAGGGAGTAGAAGGGATTGTGCAAGCGTAATTTTGGTGGCGGTTGGTAAAAAGTTGCGAAGTCTTCGCAACGAGGCTGAGGACGCAAACATTTTTCGGCTGATCTCGGCAATACACGGCACCCACGATAGCTTATTTTATTTATTTATTTATTGTGAACTTTCTACATGTAACTAAAACAAAGTGAACACTGGAAACTGCATTAGTAAAATACTGTGTCGCAGTTTCCAGTGCTCGTACATACATACAACTAAATGAGTTTGACGTTCCTTCCTGATTACGTAAGTATACCAGTTAACCTAATTACAAAATTGATTTAAAAAAAAAGTGAAGTATATAAAAAAACTCAAATAAATAAATATGTTATGCCATGGTAAGTAAGTGGTGTGTAAGTATGTGTGTGTGTGAGTGTGTTTCAGAGTGTTAGGGGAGTGGGTTTGTGTCCGTGAGGGTGTAAATGTGTGTAGTAGTGTATATGCAGGGGTCTGCGTGTGTGAGGGTTGAAAGGTGTGTGAGTTTGTGGTAGTATGTCAATGAGTGTTTGGTGGTGTGTGTATGTGTAAGGGTGGGTGGTAGTATGCGTATGTGTAAGGGGGTATGTGTGGGTATGTGTGTCTGGTGGGTACGGGTGTACTTGCGAGCGTATAACAGTAATCTAATGATATAGAGGGGAGTTTATTATTTTACCTGTATGATTTCTTCGGTTTCTTCGTATGTAAGAGTAGATAGCATTTTTTTAACTTTGTCTTTACATTTTTTGTGTGTTAAAGGGTAGATATTAAGGTTTTTAATAATTCTGTTATATAAAATGGGACTTAGAAATGGAAGTGGCGAAAAGCAAGAACTGTACGGCACGATTGTGCAGTACATACACTGGCAGTTCTTCGAACTATTTTTGTGACGACGGTCGTTTAGATATATGTAAGTAATTGTGTGACACACATTTGTTAGGTATTGTTATTCTTGTGTGCATGAACATTTTATCTTGTGTGTACCTTACTTGTGTGCTGTGTGTGTGTTGTGTACCGTCACAAATAAATGTTTTTTCTTTCTTTCTTTCTTTTTTTCTTTCTTACTGGCTTCATAGGGCAGAGTACAATGCTTACGTAGGACTATATTTAGTATGAAAATCTTTCGTACATATATAGGTACATAACATCACTAAGGAAATAGAGCTCTTGCGTTGGGAACAGCATAGGTTTGAAATGCCTGACTTTGAGGATAGCCCTTTGAGCTCGTTCTAACTTTATGAGTGAAGCCTTTGGTGCTCCTCCCCATGCCGCAATACAATAAGCTAGGATAGACTGTGCTAACGTGAAATATACTGTTTTTAAGGTGTGATAGTCTGCACCAGATCTTAGTTTTTTAAATATGTAAAGTAACTTTCTTATTTTAGTTGACGTAACAGATATTTGAGGCTTCCAGGTAAGGGTGCTATCAATCAATACTCCTAGGTATTTAATACAGTCCGCTCGGTTTATAACACTGCAATCGTTACATAAAACAAGTGAGTCAGTATTGCACACGTGCGCCCTGAGTGCAAAGCTTTCACGAGTCTGCGACGAGCTAGTTGGGCCCAGGGTTACATATTTCGTTTTATTAACGTTAAGGGTAAGCAAGTTATACGAAAGCCAGTGTATAACGTTACATAGGGCATTCTCAGCGTGAACCTTTGCCTCATCCAAGGTTTTTCCAGTTACCAGAAGCGCAGTGTCGTCTGCATACTCCAGAATCTTACAGTTTGTCAATGAAAGCTGGCAGAGTTCAGTAACGTATATGAGAAACAAGGTAGGTTCAAGGACACTACCCTGTAGGACACTGTAAGTTAGTCGCTCATCTGTACTTGTGAAGTTATCTATAATAACACACTGTGATCTGTCACTTAGATAACTGGAAAATATACTTAAAACTGAGCCTCTTATACCTAAAGCCTCCATCTTATTAAGAAGGAGGGGAACAGAGACAGTGTCGAAGGCCTTTGAAAGATCAAGGAAGATACAGATTGTCTTATGTTTGACGTCAGTATTTTTAGCTACGCTGTCAGTAAGGTCAAGCACAGCATCTTCTGTTGATCGGCCCCTTCTAAACCCGTACTGATTTGCAGCAAGGATATCATATTTGTTCAAGAATTTAGTGAGTCTAGAATTAAGGCATGTCTCGAAAATCTTGGAGAATGTTGTAAGAACTGATATAGGTCTATAGTTATCGACACTGCCTTTGTCCCCAGATTTGTGAATAGGGTGTACAAGAGCCTTCTTGAATGCACGTGGGACGACATCATGGGAGATACATAGGTTAATGACGTAGATAATAACGGGTGCAAGGTACAAGAATATAATATGAAAGTATATCCTACAAAATAAAAAAATAATTTTCCAAATCGGTTGATAAATAACGGAGTTCTGAGGTAAAAACATAAAACGTCCTTATAACATTTGAGAGTTGCCCTCGATTTTTTAGGATCCCGTTATCAGATCCTGACTTGGTGCCAATGGGACTACCTGGAAAGTATACCGTTTTTAACAAATAAAGAATTTCTTGAATCGGTCCAGGCGTTTTCGAGTAATCGTTGAGCATGCATAAAAAAAAGATTGCGACGAATTGGGAACTTCCTCCTTTTTTGAAGTCGGTTAAAAATGAAGCAAAACGGATCGTTTTTTTGGGCAATATAAAATTAATTGTTGAATGATTTAGATAAAGCCGTACTGACTAGGAAATCTTCGCTTTACGTGGTCCGACCAATAAAATTACCTTTGACAATTACTCATATATTATTTTAAGTGCAATTTTGTGTTTCTTAATGGCCACTTTTGTATCTTATTCCACTGGAGCAGTGTCGTTAACTTATTAATTATCTCCGTTTTAGGTCGGCAATTTAAGTATACCTATATATGTTTATTTTTAGCCTTTTGACTGTTAGTGAAAGATCGTAGGTAAACAAAATTGCCCGTTTAATACCCCCATTTTGAATTTATGAAACAAACGCGTTTGCTAAAAACAAAATGGCGTTATATAAAGCGCCGTTATAACTCACCCCTCATTAAAACGGAAAGGCTTCGTAATACAACCACACTGGAATGATACACCATTTATAATATCGAATAATAAACTATCCTACTAATATAAAAAGTGGGAGAGACTGTGTGACAGGTTTCTTTACGAATCGAATCTGAATTATTAGGAATTACGAATTATTGAATAATTGAATTATTATTACGAATTATTAGGATACTATATTATTATAATTATTATGATTTAAGAGTAGTAGAGTTTCTTGTGAAAGGGCTCGCCCGGGGAAGTGCTACCACCATACCTATTTCTACCGCCAAGCAGCATTACTGTGTTTCGGTTTGAAGGGTATGGTTGCCGGTGAAATTACAGGCACATGAGCACATACACCTGTATGCCTCAAGTTGATGGATGCAGGGAAGTGCATCGTAGGGCACATTTCTAAGGTGCGTGATCTACGAGGCAAACTTTGATATAGGCGATGGTTACCACTTAATATCAGGTGGCCCATAGGCTTGTTCCATTTCCAGTATTATAAAAAATAAAACTATATTATTAACTTGCTTGTGCAAGCGGCTTCGCACGCGTTATCTTCTATTATATGTATAAGAATCTAAGTCCTGACTGACTGACAGACAACACACAGCCCCACCACTGGTTGTAGAAACTTGAAATTTAGAGGGTATGTTTGTCTTGATGCGTAGGGGCGTACCAAGAAAGGATTTTTTGAAATTCAACCCCTAAAGGGATTAAAAGAGGGTTTTTCGTTTGTATGAAAAACAGTGGTTCCTGGATTTATAATCTTGAAACTTGGCAAATATATTTTTTAACAAAAATAAGAGAAACAGTATTTTGTTGTTTTTCAAAAATCATCCCCTGGTTTGGTGAAAAAGGGTGTTGAACTTTGTATGGTAAAACATTATTACTGAGATTAATAAACGTAAGACTTTGCATAAATACTTATCAAGATACATAATGAAACATGGTATAGTTACTTTTTTTGAAAATTACCCCTAGGGTTGAAAAAGGATGTTGTAGTTTGTTCTAAAACAATGTTAATTGCAGTAATTGCAATTTACATTGTTTTATATATTAACATTGTTCGTAATTATTACGAACGTATAACTTTGCTTAAATGCTTTTCATAGGTAAATAATGAAACATTTTATCATGGTAAGACTACCAGGGTCTGATGATGGAGCCAGGGAATCTACAGAACTCATTAATGGATAACAATAGATGTATCGTGTTTGGGTTCTATTAAGTTGTATTTGCGAGACGTTTCACGATACAATTGACTATCAGCGTCTGAAGATGGGGAAGTCGACCATTCGTAATGAATGAATGAAATACTATTTACTGCACACTAAACAAAAATACGGAATCAAGGAAATAAACAATAAATAACGGTACAATGGGAGGCCTAATCAACAATATTGTCATCAATATATTAAATAATCGTTACGGGTTCAGACAGACTGACTGAAACTCAACGCACAGCGTAAACCGCTGATCTTAAAGACTTGAAATATGGAGTAGTAGTAGTGTAACGAGTACGAAGTCGTGGGCAACAGCTAGTTTGTCAATAAAAAGTAGCCTATATTGTAATCTAGGTCATAATCTATTAACAAACCAAATTTCATCAAAATCGTTTTAGCCGTTACGACGTGATTGAGTAACAAATAAACAAACATCCTAACTTTCACATTTTTATAATAATTAGTATGAAAATAAAACTTTATTTCAGGCAAAAATATAATATACAATATGTTTTTTTACTTAATCTACTGCCCATATAAATATATACCTTAGTGACCTTATTAACATTCATACCCATTGTAATACATAAACTTATTTGCTGGTACATAAAGTACACTCAAATTCTTTGCGAGATACACACTAAAAATTTCAAAAATATTAAAAACCCATAAATATTAACAGTCCAAAACATACAACTTCACAGACTTCAACTTTTCAATCGCAACTTTAGGTCTTTTGACCTGTTTTTAGAACTTTAGTTGTACTCTTTCAACTCAACAATCTAAGATGTGCGGATCTTGCGGGCAGGTTGCTGAGAAAGCTGCTGCAGTGGCGGCGGATGCGGGTGCCTTTGCATCACTATCTACACTTGTTGCACCAAGATTTTATACTTACGTGGCGTTCCGTGAAAATAAACCTATTGTCTGCGTGTCGTAAAGTCGCTTGCGAAAACAACACACTTTTAGGCCAAAACGTTTTCTTTGTACAAGTTGAAAGATGTGCAGACTGCAGTGAAAGATATTGATCTCCTTAATGAACATCCTATCCTACCCATGAGCCTATAAAGCATTGATGAATATAATATGAACCTTGATTCCCATAACTCGGCCTCATCTCACAATCGATAGTATCGCTCTAACGATGTTTTGCTTTAATTAACGCGCGTTGCTTGATGGATTATACGGATCCCAATCATATTCTCATTTAGGATATATGTTTTATTAGTTTCTTGTCTAGTTTCCGTATTGAGAAGAAGCTCAAGTAAGTTGGGATCTTCAGATCTCCAAATCTACTGTTAGTAGAGATATTCCAAGGAACCCCTCTTTAAATTTATTTATACAGGGTATCCCAAAAAATAGTATCAAGCGAAAGTCCAGAGATAGAACATCCCTTGGGGTACCCGAATCATCCCCATGTATGTTCCGCGATTTTTTATAGTTTTCGAGTTATGAATTTTTTTCCGAATGTTGGAAAATTTTCGACTTGAACAACTTAAAAAATTCTTTAAAAAAAAGTAGAAAACTTTCTTGAGATTTTTTTTGCTACTGAATTTTTATGAGTTGTTCTTTCATTCATAAAATAATAGTTACGTGACTTTGATAAAAACTATCAAAATGTTGGTGTAAAGTCAAAAAATTACATTCGGTGAATTATGACTTAAATTTTCAACTTTAAATCAAAAATCTTAACAAGTAATTTCATGATTCATAAATAAGTCTTAAGAATTTTCCAGACTCTCAGCTTTTATAATCATTAAAAAAAAGTAGTACTTAATAGGCTACTTTGGCTAAAATCGGCCTTCAAAGACGGCGAGGTGGAAAATTCTTAAAAATAGCTACCTGATTCATCATCAACCCATAGCAGTCCACTGCTGGACGTAGGTCTCTCCCAGGGTGTGCCATTGAGTCCGATCCTTAGCTCTTCTCATCCAATCCTTGCCAGCCACAGCGCGCAAATCGTCACTCCATCTAGCCGGAGAGCGTCCTACACTTCGCTTGCCTACACGTGGTCTCCACTCCAGAACACATTTACCCCAACGGTTATCGGTTCTGGGCTGATATGACCGGCCCACTGCCACTTCAGCTTGCTGACCCTCTGAACTATGTCGATCACCTTGGTTCTCTGTCGGATAACCTCGATTCTGATTCTATCCTTCAGAGAAATTCCGAGCATAGCCCTTTCCATAGCTCGTTGATGACCTGATTAGAAAATAGAATTTGGTCATTTTATCATTCCTAAGCTGAATTCGTTTATTTACTAACCAAAAATGACTGCAGGGAAGTTTTTTAGAGTTTTTTTTTTTCAATGTTTAATTTTTGTTGTGTTCTCACCCATGATCCGGATTGTAAACGTGGGCTCAAATCTTTTACCTGTAATAACAATAGGCCGATAAGAGACCGAATTATCGCTACGTCTGTAACTCTCCTAGGTGACAACAGAGCAGCGCGCAACTGACGCTATCAATATAAATGCGAAAGTTTGGATATTTGTTTGTTTGTTACTCAATCACGTCGTAACAGTTGAACCGATTTTGATGAAAATTAGTATGTACGACGATTATAACCTGGATTAACACATAGGCTACTATTTATCCCATAAATCAGGTCCCATGGGATAAAAATGGGGTTTCAAGTCAAGTTACAACAGCGAGTTTAGCTTTATTTCTAGGTTACCTACACATTTAATAGTGTAACGCGTGTGAAGTCATGGGCAACAGCTAGTACGCTCATAAATAAATAATCGTTTTATAAGCTTTAGTAGATGCCAATGCTCTTAGCACACGTGGTCATAAAACGTGGGACAAGGAAGATGATATTGCTATCGCTCGCTCTTGCAGCCCTTACGGGAGCCGTTGGTGTTGTCCCGAGTATCTATCAATAACACTAATTACCAGTAGTTGTATTGAAAAGGAAACAAACATGTTTATTGTTTTGGCGTATCAAAATCAAAATCTTTTTATTCATTAAAATCACAAGGATCACTTTGTAACGTCTATTTTATTGCCTGTTTCTTCGCGACCAAGCCAGGAAAGAAAGACAAGAGACAAGGCTGGTTGTTCTTTTTAATGATCCTTTTGGAATACATAACAATAAAGTAAATAAATAACGTCTAAATTGTAACATTTTTGAATGAGTTGGAGCTATTTCAATCCCAAGCATCTATCATCTAAAATTAATAATCCGATATGTTATAGTAGGCTTTTTTATAAAGATTTTGTTGAGAGTATATTATTATCGGACATCCACTGCTGAATATAGACCGTCTCCTAAATTTACAGAGTGGCTAATCTTGTGCACCCAATGGCTTCCAGAAATCGTTATAAAGTCGTTTTTTCATTTACTGAGGGGCCACGCTAGAATCTTTCTGCCGAAACAGCCGGATAGTTGCTTGACTTAGCTGATCTGTTACATTAAAAACGACTAAAAAAACTACAATACGATTGTAATGCCTTTATAACTTGGGCCTACCTACCATAGTATTTGTATTATTTCTTATTGTTACTCAGTAAAAAGTTACCACCTACCAACCCATTTTTGTACTTATTCAAACTAAGTTACCGCAGCACAGTTAGCATACCTAGTGGTTAAAGTTCGACTTTCTTTTATTCATTTTTAGGGTTCCATACCTCAAAAGCCAAAAAAAAGTGGTGCTTCGGGAGTACCGACAGAAGTGAAAACTTGAATAAAAGCAGACTACACTACAGATACTTACATACAGAGGTATCGGTAACGGTATCATTGTCGCGAGTTCAATGGTTTTTTTCCCATCTCAAAAATGCCCAATGAACTAAAGAAGTTTTCACTTCAAAAATGGAACCCTAAGGCTCGGACTATATGGCATCCGGCTCTCCTCGATTCTGCGAATACGGAGCATGTCCCGGTTGGTTCCAGGTAAAAATCGGAGTTGGATGGCCTCGGATCGTGTGTAGTCGAAGCAGGAAAAATTCAAATGTTTGGTTGTGCGACGGATTGGTCAGAGACCGTTAAAAAACGGTCCCTGACAAGCTCGGATGCCATATAGTCCGAGCCATATAGGATCACACTGTTGTCCGTCTGCCTGTCTGTCTGGCAGACCTTTTATTTCGGGAACGCGTGGAGGTATCGAGTTGAAATTAAAACCATATACTGCAATCTATAGTCCCTTGAAGCTGTAAAAAAACCAAACTTCTAAGTTACGTAACGTAAAAAAAGATACGGCCGTTTTTGCCGCCAAAACGTATATTTAGACACTCTCAAGGGAATCAAAATTTATAGAGTACTTTCCGTTGTCCTAGTACTATGAAATTTGGCAAGTAATATACTACAAGTACTGCGAAAAATCTGAAAACTATACATTTGTAATTAAATCATAAAAAATATAGTATATAGTTATTTAAAGTATGTAATCAATCATCGACATTAAGCAACGGTACGCGCGGTCATAATTGTATTGTTGACTAAATCGTAGAATATGCACCTACAAATTTGTACGGAACCCTCGGTGGGCGGGTCCGTCTCGCACATGTCCAGTTTGTTTTTTCTTTGTTTTTAGCTTCATTTTAGCATTCGCCCCTCTTTCTCATATAAGCTTTAACCATTCCAAATCTTACAGTCTTCCGGTCACGCAATAAGCTTAAAAAGGGGTACAAGTAATTTATTTAAAGGTAAAAACTTTCATGGTCGCGTTAGATTGGGTGTGAGAGGTGCTCAGGTTTAACCAAAGAGCAGATAATTAAACTTTTTGGTTTAACTATGACTTTGCTTACCCGAACGGGCAGACGACGTTTTCGGACATATGCGATATTCGATAATTGACACTGTTATATACAGGCTGTTTGGTAATATACAGACGAGATACAAATGACGGTTTTTCAAAAAAATGACTATTTATATTATCAAATTTTAAAGAAAATCGACTAGTTTTGGTGATTAATTCGATATAATACTTACTGCCTACTCTTGCAATCGACGTCCAAAAAGAAAGGCCGTTTTGATATCTCTTTCAGAAATGGCTGCGGGTTTTGAGTTAGAAAGGGACAACAAGAGATATCTCGAGACGTCACCAATACAGTATCTGTGGTTAGATGGCAAGCATTATGCAATAGCACAACATAAGTTTAATAAAGTGTTTGGTTTTACATGCCAAAATAAATTTCATATTTCTATGGTAAACATTTTACAAATTTATTTATTATGCTCATCATAATAACCCCTTTCATTTTTGTGCGTATATTATTAAACACCTTATATAATTTATGACAATGATCAGTCCACGCAAACAAAGTCGTGGGTAAGCTATAGTATAGTAGTAGTTGGAAGTTTGTAGTTTGGTATGCAAGAAGGAGTATATCTTATATCTATTTATCTTTCTACCAGCGCTACATGTGACCCCATAAAGGCTATAATTATAAAGGTAATTCCCCCACAATTTCCTCTCGTGTGTTTCTGCTGTGCGTCGGAACTAGAGGCTTAATTAACTTGTGTTATTGTATGACATGATAACTCACGTTTATGAGTACGGTCTATATAACGCTTATGTAGACTGTATAGGGGTAAATAAATGATAGGTGACCTCAACTGTACGCTTGTGGGAGTTAGATGAGAAAATGTATGTACTAGATGAACGCCCGCAACTTCGTTCGCGTAGAATAAAACTTTCCCATGCATGCTAGTCCAGCCCTAGAAAAGTTTATCTGTACAGAAGAATAGAGTAAAATAACATATTTTTTTATCCACTTTTTTTATTAATAGCGTTTGACTACGATCTCGCCTGATGGTAAGCGTAGTACACGCTTGCGTAGAAGTAACCTATTCACTCGCAACTTGAAGATCCCTAGGTTGTAGTTATAGAAAACACAGACTCAGGCAAGGCGTTCCACTCCTTGGCGGTGCGCATAATAAAGGTGGAAGAGTACCGCTTTGTGCGTATGGGAGGTATGTCTACCATGTAGCGGTGGCGCATCGCAGAGCGTCTGGTTGTACGATGATGGAATGGGGATGGTGGGATCAGAATGAAAAGCTCCGCAGCACACTCAACAAAACCGAGAAGCTTGCAACCTTTTATTTATTCATTATTTCATGTGTAGAAGGTATAATGGTGTTCAAAGATAACTCGCTAACGGCTCCGTAAATGCGGTTGACGGCTTTAGAGCCGTAAGTAAGTTTGTTTAATCTCCAATTTGTATAAAAAAGTAAATTTGAAAAAATGAAAGGTATTTATTAGTACATTTAGATTCCATTTTATTTTTAGTAAAGTATTTATAGTTTTTGAGTTATTAGCTACAATAAAAACTGAACTTTGACAAAATTCACAGTACACCAGTGATCCCACAGTGCTGTAATTTGTTATGCGTGTAGCTTAAGTGACACAAATATAGGCAAAAGTCTGAAATCCAGAATAACTGCAATTTGTACCCCAAAAAATATTAACCACAATACTTGAACTCCCGTTACCTGTAATTTGAATGAAACTATAGGTCAAGCTATTTGGTTATTAATTTCTTGGCACTATTTTGATGGTCAAAGATTTTTTTTTTTTTTAATCGGAGAATTGCGAGATCTCAGTTCGGGGCGAACCACTAGATTTAAATTCTTTCAAATGGTGGTTTAGATGTTTCACATCTGCCGGGCGGCCCGTGGCGGCCATATTTTTGTTTTAATTTCCTAACATCCGTAATGAAGAGTTATGTTTTATACATCCATGACGACCTCTGTGGCGCAGTGGGCGTATAGCTGGTTGAGGCGCAGGAGGTAGCAGGTTCGATTCCCGCCGCGGGACAAATGTTTGCATGATCTACAGATATTTGTTCCGAGTCTGGGTGTTTTCTATATATAATAAGTAATAAGTATGTATTTACAAAATAAAATATATTAAGTATTCCATCAGTTATCTGGTTCCCATAGTACAAACTTTGCTTAGTTTGGGGCTAGATAGCGCTGTGTGAAATGTCCAGCAATATTTATTGTATTGATTTTTTATTTATTTACACCGAGTAAAAACATTTGTACGATCCTGTTTCTACTCTCTACGCTAAAATGTCATTTGCCTCTATTTTCCCTTATTGAGAAACGTTTTTATGCTACATACTAAGACTAATGTTTGCTTCTACTATTTCTAATTCTAATAAATTGTTGTTGTGTCGTAAAACTGACTATAATTTGTATATATTAGCAAACCCGAACAGACAGATAACCTCTTTAAGCACAATTATTATTATTATTATCAGCCCACTGTGTCCCACTGCTGGGCAAAGGCCTCTATTATTTCCAGACACTTCTTTAAGGCGCTAAGATGGGCCAGTCTGCTCGGAAATTGGAAAGCTCGTTCCTCATCTTTTATTTGGTCTACCGCAACTTCTTCGGGCTGTGTCGGGGTTCCACTCGGTGGTGAGCTTGTGACCAGCCCAGTCCCACTTGAGTTAGCAGCATAATAATCACAATTAAATGTATGGCGCTATTTTGAAACCTAATCTCAGTAAATAAGTAATATTTATGATTTACAAAACATTCTAATATAATTTAAGAAATCCATGACAGCCTGCTACGAGGGTAAAAGCCGCCTGCGGCTTCACACGCGTTGTTTGTCAATTAGAAGTAGCCTATATGTCCTAATGTAGGTCATAAACTATCTATATACCAAATTTCATCGAAATCTGTCAAGCTGTTTAGCCATGAAAACGAAACAAACAGATAGATAGACAGACAGAGTTACATTCGAATTTATAATAATAGGTTGGGGAAAAAGTCTTTTCGCATTATAGTATGTATGAACTTGTAATAAAATATCTTTGGCTAAGTATGTATACTATTTGTATCTGGCTGGTTTTGGTATCATTCAAAGTTTAAATTTTAAAGAAGATAATTCCAAATTCTAATTAAGGAAATGTGTGATTTTTATTTGTTTTTCGTACTGTAAAGATGAGTGAATCTAATGAAGAAGTTCGATACATTTTAAAATTTTACTACAAAAAAGATAAAAATGCAACGCAAGCCGCGAAAAAAATTTGCAATGTTTATGAACCGTGTACTCATTTGTGATTCTTTATTACGACGTAATGAAACCGACCCATTTTTGAAGAAGCTGATAACTGGTCATGAAAAGTGGATCACGTACGACAAGAACGTGCGAAAAAGGTCGTGGTCAAAGGCCGGTCAGGCTTCACAGACTGTGGCGAAACCCGGGTTAACTCGCAACAAGGTGATGCTGTGTGTGTGGTGGGATTGGAAGGGCATTATTCATTATGAGCTTCACCAGGCAGGACCATCGATTCTGAACTCTACTGCGAACAACTGATGAGATTAAAGCAAGAAGTTGAGAGAAAGCGGCCGGAATTAATCAACAGAAGGGGTGTGGTTTTTCATCATGATAACGCTAGACCTCACACATCTTTAGCCACTCAGCAAAAATTAAGAGAGTTTGGCTGGGAGGTGTTAATGCATCCGCCGTATAGTCCTGACCTTGCACCTTCAGATTTCCACCTATTTCGGTCTCTTCAGAATTCTTTAGGCAGTGTCAGGTTAACATCACGAGAGGAATAAAACCAATTGTCGCGGTATTTTGATCAGAAGCCCCAAAATTTCTATAGCATGGGATCATGTCCCTACCTACAAGATGGCAAAAAGTTATCGAACAAAATGGTACCCACATACTTTAGTTAAATGTAAATATTAAAAAATGTTTTGAATTTTCTTAAAAAATGCGAAGAAACTTTTTCCCCAACCTAATATTTATAATGTTTTTCCATCCAAAATGCAACACCCCTTTTTACCGGCCCCGTGCTAATTATATGCTTAATTATAGGACACCCGAAGACCTTTTGCAATTGGCAAAATGAGAGCGTTGAATGTTCCTAGATCCTGTTATAATCTTGTAACAATAACTTTCCAATATCGCTATCATAACTTAGTCAGGCGCTTATCGGAAAGTCCAACGACAATACCTGCCTATACACAATCGACAACTCTCAAGTGGCTTGTCCAATCTTGATGATGTATGGAAAGTTGGCTTATGCATGTTGGACCAAGCTCGATGGATTTGACGTGCGACGAGTCGTATTTCGCGATTTTATTGAAAAATAAGTTTAAGTTTTAAGAGGTCCGTACGCCTAACGTCTTTTCATAAATAAACAGAAAATGTTTTGCCATCCTTTAGTATTTTAAAATCTCGATTATTTCAAAGCTTGATAATATCACGGATGGCCACACATGGACACCATGGACACCTGAAGACGGAAGGCGACGTCGGGGTCGGCCGAGAAAGCGTCGGCGGGGTAATCTCGACACCTTCGAAAGAGGCCAGTTGGAGACTTGGGGGAGACCTTTAACTAACAGTGGGACGAGATAGGTTAGAAAAAAAATTACGGAACGGAACGCTTGCTCTGTGAAGAGAATAATAAAATTAAATAATAAACTATACAAGGTTGTAAAACTTTTTTTAGAAGTTTGAGTTTTTCAACATACGCCGCAGTTGCATATGTACGTCATACGCATATACACGTTTAGCTGACAATATATTTGCGAGTGTTTTGTGGTACACTTGCAATTTATTAGTATCGGGGCAAAAGCTTGATTTAGTTGGGAGGTTGGTACGTTGGGGGAATTGGAGGTTGGAAGACAATCGTGTAACAAGACATTGAATAGACGTAACACAATTATCTATGGTAATATAAAATTACAAAATATGCCCGCATATCAATAGATTTTTATGCAAATTAGAAACATTTTTAAAGATTTGCGTCATGATTTGTTTTTATAAAAGTACAACACGGTAAACAAGGTCGCCACAAATATTATGGTCTCTTTCATGCTAGATGGCAACAAAAGACCGTAGGAAATAACGCACTTATATATCCATCAAACAGCATTTCAATCTAATTACTGATTTGAACGGGTATTTATCGCGTATGTACCTTTTTTATTTGTTATCCCGACGTTTCGACTGTGTTGCAAATGTTGCAATGCAACAGCCGTGGTCGCGGGCAGATTACTTGGAGTTACCAAATAATAATGGTCATTTGTGCCCCAGGCCCGGCGCAAATGAAACACATCTCAGTTTCTTTGCCACTTTATGTACACACGGCTACACCTCAAGCTATACATTTCCAGTATAAGCTGACCTCGCATTGTGTAGGTTTTCCGTACAACGAGAGGTCAGCATAGACTGGAAATGTATAGCTTGATGTGTAGCCGTGTGTACATTGACTATCAGTAACTTATTCGTCCTTTTTCGGTGGCTAACCCAGTTAAATAGAGCTGTTAAGAAGTTAGGTTGTAGAATATTCACCATTTTACGATCTTATCTCGCTTTTGTGATAAATACGGTAAGTACATAAAAGAACTCATGCATGCATTTCGAAATCAAAAACATCGAAATCGATCCAGCCATTTAGTCGTGAAAACGTAACAAATAGACAGAATACATGTGACATTTTTAATGTTTGTTAAAAAATACTATAAGAATAAAACAAAATGACCTTTGAATCAGAAGGCTACATAGGTACCTAGGTCAACATTATTATCACAATAAGATTGTACACACAAATAAGATTATATTTAAGACAAGCATCCACCCCTAGTTTCACAAGCGTAGTAAAAGGATACAACATTTAAAGTAGGCACCTAAGTAGCTAAATAAAAACATAGTGTGTTTGTACTAAAAACGGGATATTTACCATGATTTGTGAGTTTTTGAGTATCCCGATATTTCATTCCTAGCAAGAGGCTAAGAAAGAGGGTAGATCGTTATATCTGCCAATAACCACCCACTCGCAAAGATTTCAGTTCACCGTGATTATGGCGCATGCAACTGCGTCGAAATATCGAGATACTCAAAAACTCACGTAAATCATGGTAAATATCCCGTTTTTAGTACAAATAGTGTTCATGACCATGATAGTTTCAAAAATTATAATAAGTTTGGAGCAAAAGCTGGACAGAAAGGCTGACAAACGAAGAGCATTAAAAAGAGTATTCGATAGAAGAACTTAAATACAAACCATACGAAATAAATCACTAAAAATGGTTGCCCTAGATCAAGACAAATAAATGGAGAGAAACTCATCAGTTGCACCGACAAAATACGAGAAAAATAAAAACTAAATTAAAGTGATGAATGAAAACACTTTATTGTACACCTTAAAAAAATAAAAATTACAGACAAAATAGAAGACCCAAAGCAAATAGTACAATGGGCGGTCTTATCGCTTTGAAGCGATTTCTTCCAGACAACCTTTGGAGGGAGAGGATTTAGTTATGTCAATGATATGGTCGGGGTGCACTTTTAAGACTAAGATACGGATGAAGAATACTACTGATGAGAAAAATCAAACAAATAAATGAATAGTAAAAAACAAGATTTTAATATACGTAAGTGCTCTATGCGTATACAAAATTCACTTAATGTCTGTGCTGTTGACCGTTGAGGAGTTCCCTCTTTGGAAGTAAACCCTGGGTGCAGCAGCGTATGGTGAAACGGGCTATCATGATTAAATGCGTAAACAAAATTTCGTGTCTGTGCTGTTGAACGTTGAGGAGTTCCCTCTTCTAGCTACTAAAAGCTTGTAAAAACTGAGCTCAACATCATCTATCATCAAAGATAAGTTAAACAGTGCCTGGTAGCAAGTCCACTAGCTGCAAGAAGATCAACCGCTGGCTGTGGGACTGGATTTATAGATGGCAACTAATTATACCAACTATACAATCCTCCAGTGCCCAGAATTCCGTACAAATTAGTCCATACTTCAAGAACAGGAACAATCTTCTTTTGATACGCTGCGCCGAGAGGAGCTCTCCATTAAACGCTTGGTGGTGCAGGGTATGTTGAGGGTAAAAGGGCGCCTGACAGATCGCATATGATAAGGACGGATCAAGTAAAAGCTGCCATAGATGTGCCCAACGAATGTGCCAGAAGAACAGCGGTGCGAAACGAGTGGTGAAGGATAGTTAAGCGCCACATCCCTAACATGACGACCATGATCACTCTGCCAAGATTGCTACGACTAGGAAGAAGAATACATCCTCAATCGCCGTCCATTGTCAGCCTCAATCGCCAGGAAATACATATATACATACATGATATATGCCACCAAGCAGCATTGCTGTGATTCGGCATGAAGGGAATGGTTTCCGCTCAAACTACAGGCTTTACACCTGTATGCCCCAAGTTTATTTTTTATTATATTGTAGGTCGCTGGGCATTGCATTGTAGGGCACGTTTCTAAGGTGAGTAACCTAAGAGGCAATGCATTGTTATAGGCGATGGTTACCACATAACATCAGGTGGGCCATATACTTGTTCAACTACCTCAAGGTAATCTTCTATATATATATATATATATGTATGTATATATATGTATATATAGATATGTGTGTGTATATAAAACAAAGTCGGGTTAGTTACACCATTTATTACTCCACCCCGAATAACTATTAAAATATCGGAAAAATTCACACAAAAAGAAATTATGAAGAAAAATAATTTTCTGATACATAGATGCAGCTAATGATGACCAATTGACAATTCTACCGAGGCGAAGTACATTGGCAGCCCGCGTCATATGCATGTCAGGGCGGTACGAATTTCGGCAGGTATAAAATTACTCGTGCATCCAGAGCTATCAAACGTCGAGTTTTTTACAGCAAAACATCCACACAGACATTCGCATTTATGATTTATGTAGGATTAAAATTCGAAGGATGTCGGATAACATATACCTAACTATATTTTCTGTGATTTTTCCTCGAAATAAAGGAAAATAATAAGGAAACAATGTTCAATGTTAGTTATTGTTATCTCATATTTATCATTTCGGAAGTACAACTTGTTTGAAATTATGTGAATTATTAATTTTTATTTTATTGATCGATCGAAGCGAGATCTCGGGGTTATATTATATGCAAGTATATATGTTAGTTTTTCCGAGGATAAGTTTCGAAGCATTAATCCGATCACTGTGAAATTTAGTATATAGATAGGTGCTGGTGGCACGATCCTGGAGTGACTAAATGAGCTAAAAATAGGGGGGGTTGTTGAGATACTGGGGTTCAAGAGGGGTAAAAAAACAATATTAGACAATCAGGTCAAATGGGACGTCGTTTTTTGTTATCTCATATTTATAATTTCGGAAGTAACAATGTGTTTGAAATTATGCGAATTATTTACTTTTTTTTTATCTATTTTAGTCAATATTAGCAAATGATAAGATCGAGTCAAAGCGTTGTGGAACTCTGAATGGATGCAAGGCCACGGTGTAGCCTCATAATAGTAAGCTAGGCAGAGACCACAGATACCATTGGTTACCTTATTAATGTTGTTGAACAAGAGAAAGTGAGTCTGCTGTAAATCAAGGCTGCATTCCGAATCACGCTAAAGTCGATATCATCGCGCTAACAAGCGTTCAAACTACCGTAAGCGCGACAACGGTGTTCCGTGAATCGTTATAGATGACATCATTACATTTGCCATTTTGCGCTAACAACGTCCATGCTCCAAACCGAAATCACCCTGAGCCGCCCTGTCAAAAGTGACGTGACAGCTAATTGGTTGGTAGTCATAGTGTTCTCTGGTTGGTTGGTTTATATGTTGAAAATAAAGGAACACTGACTTACAGCGCGTTCATTAGTTTTCCGAATCCTTGACATCACTCAAGTGTCATCATTGCGATAACTGAATCGGTAGGCAAATTAGTTGCGTGAACGCTAGCAGCGATTATGTCGTGATTCGGAATGCAGGGCCTAATACTGTCAAAACATATTTTTATAACCCCCTACGCAAATAGTGGGGTGCTGTCAGTTGAACGCCTCTATCTGTATGTCTGCGTGTAATATCATAGTTCCCAAACGGATGGACCGTTTCTGACGCGGTGAAGTGAAAACTTCTTTAGGCGCGTTGGGCATTTTACGAGATGGGGAAAAATCATTGAACTCGCCACACTGTTACCGTTACCGACACCTCGGGCATTTTTTGAGATGCGAAAAAACAATTGAACTCGTGACACTGTTACCATTACCGCGACACTATTTTACCAACACCAATTTAACCGTTACCAACACCGCTGTATATAAGTATCTGTAGTGCCAGTATTTTTTTATAGACTTCGTTATTAGCTATATCAGTTTTTAACCCTCGACGCAAGAAGAGGGGTTAGGAAATTGATTACGGGTTTTTCTGTGTTTAAGTTTTTAATTTATACATGCGTGAATTTTAAAAGTTAGTTAGTTCCCCGTTTCAAATACGCATTTTATACCTATCTTTTGTCATGGAACCAACCTTACTACCGTCCTATAACATTCTCGTGAAATCCAGTCCATCCAAAGGTGGTGTCGAAGAGAGTTATTTGTTTTTAAATTGTTGTAAAATTTAAGTGATCTACAATAAAGCGTTTTCCATCTATTTAACTTACTAAACCAAATTGAGGTCGATAAAGCTATACATCCAGTGTTAGTAGGTAAACCTCCATTAACTGCCATTATCTAGATGCTAGAATATAGGGCACTCTAGGCGTAATATTGCATTACGTGCATCTTGAGCTATTGGATTCAAATGTTAATTAAGTTCTACGTACTATGAAGATGATTCCACTAATCTGCACTGACCCGCAGTGATTGATAATACAGAGTAATAAGCTCTCTTGATTTATTTAAATTATTATTACTAGTGGATCTCAGGCATTCCAAATCACTCATTAAAGCCTTTGATAAACTGTATACAAACCAAATCTTAGCACTATATATATAATCTTCGCATTATAGTCAAAGCCCTAACTGGTCACTGTCTTCACAAGCACAAGTTCAAGCAAGGGCTATGCGATACACAAACCTGCAGAATCTGTAATGACTTGGCAGAATCGCCATCTGGGCAAACACATTCTTAGCCCTGAGGAGCTATCACCCCTAAGAATATCCTGCAGCTGTAAGGCTTGGTGTTGAACTTTGAACGCCTCCATAAACTAAGAGCGACATAAACACAAGTCGCGATCACGATAGGCCTCGTGGCCGCAGTGAAACTAAACCCGATTTAAGTTTAAATTAAATAATATAAAAGTAAAATCATAGTATTGCCATTTACCCGTATGAAATCACAATGACGCATAAGGAAAAAAACTATTAAGTAACGATGATTGTCGTCATGTCTTGAACTTATATCTACTAGAAATAACCCTATTAGGTATATGACTCAGTTAAATGCACTATTGATAATAATTAATTGGTATTGCATAGCGAATTTCGACGGTAATTTATTTAACTTTTGCTTTATTGTAGCATTCGTTCCTTCTTCTCTGTATAAACTTTAACAATGCCAAATCTCAATATTACATACATATAATATATTAAAAATAATAGAATAAAAAAACTAAAAAATCACGCTTTTGTAGTTAACCGAACTAAAAAGTAGAGAATAATTTTGGATAAATTTAAATTAAGAATAGTGTGATAGTAGTCTAAACACATGCTTTATATTTGAGCCTTTTGGGGTTGAGATTGAGACCCTTGGACCGTGGGGACCGAGCGCCCACAAAATTTATAGTGACATTTCAAAACGCCTGGTCGAGGCGACGCGTGACCAAAATTCTGGCCAGTATTTTGGCCAACGTTTAAGCATTGCCATTCAACGTGGCAATGCGGCCAGCATTCTGGGCACGCTACCCACTGGCAGCGGCTTGTTAGATTAGGGTTTTATATATAGTTTGCTTTGTATATAGGTTTAGTTGCATAAAATAAATTAATGTTTTTAAAATAAAAAAATAAGAATAGTGTGATTAACAAAAATATGTATTTTATTGTAAAAAAGTGTGGGGTGCTTAATGTCAATTGTTATAAATATTTTATTAACAGATATTGGTAAAAGTAGTTTTTTGAAAAATTCTTAAAAAGCACCCCACATACAATTTACATCCACACACATACCAAGCTAATAAAAGATACATTATTCGTACTCGTATTAACCTATGTTTTAGATAGTCCTGGCTAAATCAGTTTTTAAACCTCAACGCAAAATGTCATGAGTCTTTTCATTTTTTTATTTATGCTTGTTATTCTCTACGCTAAAATATTATTTTAATCTAAAACTTTTCTAGGTCATGCCTGAAGGCTGGTCACAACCTCATAATTACGATCTCACTTACATTATCAATAATATCAGGTTTTTCTACAAATCAAACTGGCAATAACCTTTGGATATCCTTGACTTTATCCAACATTCTCGAGACGGAACCGTTTTCTTTTTTCGTAGCAACGAACGCATGTGAACCAATTCAAGATCCCTATCTTATGATAGCTTTATTTTTAAGGCATACCTTGTAAGTTGTATGGGTCTAGCGGGATGTACCCAAGGCTTTCATTTTGATGATTGGGAGTTCGAATTTCAGTAAAACCCTCTCTTCCAAACTATGTACCTCACGTGGTGGCGGGCTCAGCTTTCCTGTAGGCCTAGCACAGTAACTGTAGAAAAGGGTTTTGTCACGAGTCATTTTTCGAAAGAAAGAAGACACTTGTCGCCATCATTTTCTCTATCTTTGACATTTAAGGATAGACAACTTTCTTCTGAAATTGTCTAGATCTTGCGATACCTAGACAACGCTGTCTTCTCAAGTTGTCTCTTTCGCACTCTTCTTAATCGCAAGCTAGCTAACAATTTTTGGCTAGATATTTAATTAATTATATATACAACGTACGTTGCTATATCCTTCTCTTGTATAGGAGGAAACCTTGAGCCTGCTTAGGGCAAAGACAATTTCGGAAGAATCGACAGAGAATAGAACACGCTTTATCATACTTAAATTTAAAAACAATATTAAAAAAGAAATAACAATACACGCAGAAATACAAGTTGCGGTCAGAGCCTTGTCGTCTCTTCGAAGAGTAGACAAAGAAATCGCCGTGCTAGCCTTGCGTTATAACTTTTTAAGCTATCTTTATTCTGCTATCTTTATTCTATATTATACTTTTTAAGATATATGGTTATGAACACTATTTTCACTAAAAACGGGATATTTACTATGATTTGTGAGTTTTTGAGTATCCCGATATGTCGAGAAACTCGCATGCGCCATGATCACGGGTAAACTGAAGTCTTTGCGAGTGTATGGGCAGAAAAAATTCTGGTCATTCTTCTCCACATCGCTCTATCCTCGATATCGTCATCAGAGACTTGGCACTCTCCCATGTCCTCAATTTCAGATAGGTCCGAATTGACGTCTATCATTTTCATGCTGTGTAATCTTTGCACGAACGTCTACACAAGAAATCGAAAAATCAACTACTTATATTTATTATGCCAAATAATTATTATGTTATCCATCACACTAATATTATAAATGCAAGAGTTTGGATGTTTGTTTATTTATTTATGTGTTTGTTTGTTTGTTACTCAAACACGCCGTAACGGCTGAACTGATTTCGATGAAATTTAGTATGTACGTAGAGTTTAACCAGGATAGATTTTAACATAGGCTACTTTTCTAAATCAGGTCCCATTGGATAAAAATGGGGTGTCAAGTCAAGTTGCAACAGCGAGTTTAACTTTATTTCTAGGTTACCAAGACAGTTAGTAGTGTAATGCGTATGAAGTCGCGGGCAACAGCTAGTTCACTATAAAAATTAGTATAATAAATAAGTAACAAACACACCGGTCCGCAAATGCAAAGTTCGTATATGTCGCGTTAAATGATACATGCCGGATAATAACAGGATGTCTGAAGCCAACCCTTCTAAACCTGATATACCCTTTGGCAGGCATATCACCCCCTTGAGTGCGACGAGATGTGGCTTGCTCTATTGAAAAGCACAAACAACAGCATGATTATCGACACCCCTTATATGACCATAACATCCCATAAGGCCGCCTTAAAAGTCGAAAGAGCTTTAAACGCTTCACAAGGGGCACGAGCGATGACCCGGCTGCTACTAGACGCACTCTGTGGATAAAAAGAAATTCCCCACCGCCTGATCTTACCACCCCACAGGAACAGTTTCCACCCGGGCATGATCTGTCGTGGCCAGTCTGGAAGTCCTTAAACAGGCTCCGCACCCAGGTTGGCCGCTGCAGACTTAATATGCGCAAATGGGTATTTAGGGACCCTAACTTAACGCAGTGCGACTGCGGTGATCCCACGCAGTCAATGCAGCACTTGCTAATATGCCCTTTATGCCCGAACACCTGCACGATGGAGGACCTAATGGCCGCCTCGCCTGATGCCATTGTCGTGGCCAAACACCTGAATACTACTTACTATGAATAGAAACGTAGAACTCTTGACACGCTAAGAAGAAGAAGTAACAAATATCACTTAATATTGAAAAACTACACACAGAACCCCAGTTAATCTTGGATTTTAATAGGACGATATTCCAATACATATATATCATTTGGTTATGTTGTTTATTGGTGTTGTTTTGACTTGTCAAATCCAACCTATTAGATTTTACGAGTATGTAAATATATGTAAAGTATAATGATGTGGTTATTTTTCATGCTTTTAGCGATGCAGGAAAGCGTAGTAGGGAAATTAACTGCTTAGTACTGCACGTATTGACCATGGCCTTGACCTGAGAGTACTAAGCCTTCGAGTGACTTTTATACTCTGGAACAAAAAGGTTCTTACGTAAACTAAACATAAACGATATAAGTCATTTTAGCTTCCTAACCTTTTATTTTCCTAACTAAATCCATTGGATGTATGGCGAGCGATATTTTATCAGCATCTTTATCGTTGATAACGCGTTTAATGTTAATCTCTTAATTAAATCGAAAAGAATTCAATTTCTGATCGAATCTAGATACCTGTCAATGCAACATTTATTGTGGTGATTGTGATGCGTTTATAAATCGCAATGCAATCGAAAGTTGAATGAACTTGTAATAACAAGAGTTTGGGGCATGTTCAATTCAAGCCAATTTTTTTAACCATGTTTCTTTCCAAAAAAACAATTAAACACGCGTTAAACAGTTGTTTAAATTTTTTGTGAAAAAATGTAATTAGTTTAAAAGAACCAACAATTTTGCATTCAATAGTTCAATAGTGAAATCAAATTGAAAAATGCGAGAATTTATTTTCCATAGAAACAAAGTATGATAAAATACGGCATTGAATAGACTTACGCATCAAGTCTGGAATCCTAACAGATTACAACTTGACGCTGTTTAAATCCTATCACAACATTACACCACACTTAAATAACCGGCGGTAAACGTTCCTTAACCAGTTAAAACAAGCGCATTGAGAACGACACACGTTTGTGAGAAAAATTGTGCGAAAATGTTCAAAGCGTTCGCGATTGTGTTTATAAGTTACGCTCTAGCTGCGCCAACCGTGGACTTTAGCCCCCTAAACGAATTCTCATTGAAGTTACTCGATCATACGTACAGTTATCAAGAAAACTTCGGGAAAAGCAATAAGGCAATCTCTCCTGTATCGATATGGAGCCTTTTCTCTCTGCTAGCCGAAGGGTCATCAGGACAGACCTTTCAAGAACTCGTGAAAGAGCTAAGACTACCAACTGATCTCCGAGCAACACAGACCCTGCATCTAGCGACCAATAATTTGCTGAAAAGTGATTTCCAAGATGTGCTTTTAAAAGGACAGTCGGCTATGTTTTCTGACTGCTCTTTACAAATCCACCCAGAGTTTTGTGAAGCGGCGACTTCTTATAATACTGATATTTACTCTGTTGATCCAAAGAATACGACGAAATTGGCTCATGATATCAACTACTACATTTGCTTAGCTACTGAAGGTAGAATCGCCAAAGCAGTAAAAGAAGAGAATTTAGAAAATTTACGTCTAATTTTGGTAGATGCTTTGTTTTTCAAAGCAAACTGGACGTACCCTTTTGATCCCACACAAACCAAGGAAGAAGCGTTTTATGACTACCAAGGTAAGACAATAGGGGCAGTCAATATGATGTACCATAAAGCTCCTCATAACTTTGGAGACGCAAATGAAATTCAAGCTACTGTCTTAGAAATGACGTATGGAAAAAACGAGGAGTTCTCAATGCTGCTCCTATTACCATTCGATGGCACATCTATCAAGAAACTCCTCTCAAACTTGGCTTCGCAGCCTTTATCTTGGATAAACAACATCAGATTTGAAGGAGAGATTCCAGAAATTGATGTATATGTTCCTCGTTTCAAAATATCATCCAAATCTGATCTGATACCTCCACTACAATATACAGGCATTCAGTCAATTTTCGACGTGCAAAAGGCAGAGTTACCAGGAGTTTCGGATAGCCCCTTATTCATATCCTCAGCGATCCAGAACGTTGAGATTGAGGTGTCTGAAGAGGGAACAGTGGCTGCGTCAGCCACTGTGGTAGGACTTGAAGACAGGATCCTGGGGCAGAGGTTTGAGGCGAACAGAGGTTTTGTGTTTTTAATCACTGAAAGAAGATCGAACTTGATATTGTTTTCCGGTGTTTACGAAGAACCTTCTGTGTTTTAAATTCAAGTGATACAGTTCTATAAACTTTATACAGCATGTTACTGTAAGAATTTTCAAAAGGTATGTACGAAATGTTTTGACTTGTGTCAGAGTAATTCTTGTGGGACACTGAGCAAGTGATCTAAGGATGTCTACGAAAACAAAATTCTATTTTTTTATTGCTTTTACTATTCAATTAAAACGACTTGCGCAATGATGACTAAACATATTTAGTTGCTAAATATAATTTAAGAAGTTATCAACTCAACGTCAAATTTAAATATAAACATATTTAAATTTAAAGTCGCTAAATACGTTTAGGGATCGTTGCGCAAGCTGGACTAAGTTGTAATCATTATGTGAAATCATAGATTTTCTCTTTTAAAAATATATAAAGTTTTTTTAAATATTTTGCTACCAAAGTGCAGAATACATACGTAGTCTCTGACTACCTATCCGAGAAATATGTAGGAGTATTTTGTTTAACATTGGGGCATTTCCTTACCTTGTAAATAATAATTAACCTCAGAGTCGCTGGGAGCATTAAAATGATACAAAAACACAGAAGCATTTTTTTTATGTATAGACCACAGGGTCTTAGGCTTAGCCTAAATACCTAAGCACACAGGTGATTAGGTATTTAGGCTTAGGTAAGTGTAGATAGCTATTTTATAGAAAACAAAAATGTTTTACACCTTCGACTATTTTTGGGCGATGCTTAATTCAATTCAATTTTATTTCATACATATTTGTCCATAGATTGTAATATATCTATACTTATATTATAAAGAGGAAAGATTTGATTGTATGTTTGCATTGAATAGGCTCCAAAACTGCTGGACCGATTTAAAAATTCTTTCACCATTGGGAAGCTTTACTATCCCCGGGTGACATAGGCTACTTTTTACCCAACTGCGCAGAAGGAGGGTAATGTTTTTATTGAAAAACTACGCGTGTGAACCTACGGATTGGTCAGCTAGTTTACTATATTTTTATAGTGATAACCGAAGACTAGTGGAAAATTTCAAGATTTTTATTTTTTAAGCCATCCCGTAAATTTTCGAGATGGTTTAAAAAAAATCTTGTATAACATTTGTTTTATATGCTAGTAATTACAGTTTAATAATTCAATAATGAATTAAATTTTAAATAATAAAGTTTATTTAAAAAACTAAATTAATTTTGCTAAGTAATTGAATTTTTACATTAGTAGCATGGTTTTATGGTCTGCGGTAAGTCAGTGCACTAAGAGGTCACACTGTCACACTAATATTAAAAATGCGAAAGTTTGGATGTATGTTTATTTATTTACTAGCTGTTGCCCGTGACTTCGTACGCGATACACTACTAAATGCGTAGGTAACCTAGAAATAACGCTAAGCTCGCTGTTGCAACTACACTTGACATCGCATTTTTATCCCATGGGACTTGATTTATGGGATGAAAAGTAGCCTATGTGTTAATCTAGATTATAATCTACGTACATTCATCGAAATCGGTTTAGCTGTATTACGACGTGATTGAGTAACATTGAGTAAATGTTAAATCTTTCCGACTTTCAGGCAACTGCTAAAGTTATTCAAGAAAAAAACACTTTGAGAGAAATAATCGAAGATCTTCTGCCCTAAGTTCTAAGGCCAAAACAATCAAAATCAAAATCTTTTTATTCAAAAGGATCACTTTGAAACAATTTTACTGCCTGTTCCTTCGCGACCAAGCCAGGAAAGAAAGGCAAGAAACAAGGCTGGTTATTGGTTTACATAACAATAAAGAAAATAAATTACGTCTAAACTGTAACATTTTTGAACGAGTTGGAGCAATTTCAATCCCAAGCTTCTCTATCATCTAAATTTTAGATGATAGAGAAGCTTGGAATTGAAATTGCTATTATAAAATATTTAAAAGATTTCGTTATTACGTTTTTAAATTTGTTAATTGTCAATTTTTGTACATCACTTGGAGGTTTGTTATAAAAGCGTACACCGTGCCCTTTAAACGATTTACTGACTTTATGGAATCTAGAAGTGGCAACAGCGAGTTTATCTTTATTTCTAGGATTAAAATTATGATTATGGCAATTTTTCTTAAACATATTAATACTTTTGTGAACATACATCAGATTTTCATAGATGTATTGACAAGGAATAATAATATGTGCATCTTAATGCACAACTTAGCTAAAAAATTCTCCAGTTTTTATGCATTTTGGGATCTTACCTATCCATTCCAATCAGAAGGATGACTTAAAAATTTCTTACTGTGAGTAAATTGCCTACTTACATTTTGCAAGTACCTACATAGATGCAGTGGAGAGGCGTGCATTTTTTATTGGAAGATCGCTTAAAAAATATGATCTATTTATTTATACTACGTATTTTATTATGTACGACATTAAATAAAAACAAGGCAACATTGTCATAAAATAGGTTTTTCTCAAATTCCTTACCATAGAAAATTTAAAATTTTCAAACAACCTTTATGTCAGTCAAGTACTAAAATATCAATGAAACAGCCTCTACGAAATATGTAAACAAATCGTATTTTCATTCATCGTGTAAATAGGTACCTGTTAAACTGACTAAGCGGAATCGTCGCAAAGGCGCCGCCGATTTACGTTAAAAATTGTGTATTGAAAATGTATCGATTACTGATTAAATATTCTAGCTACCGGTATTAAACCTAACTCTAAAATCAGTGAATACGATTCCGTATGTGTGTTTTAAATTAATATCTATATGGCAAATCAGGTATATGGGTATGTACAGGTATGTGGGGAAGCTTACGTTCAGTGGATGTTCTGTGGATGTTTGATATAGATGAGTAAAATTTAAATATATATTAAAAAAATTATATAAAAAAAATATAGTCGTCATAACATAACCACAAAATTACATAATGAACAGTCATCACAGAAGTGTAATCAACAAAATTACTGTCAACGTAATTACTAGTAGTAATAAACCACTGGTACAGTCGCCGGTAGAAGTCAGTAGGCTAGGATTATCTCTATTTATAAGATTAATATGTGCATATGTGACGACCTCCGTGGCGCAGTGGGCGAATAGCCGGCTGAGACGCAGGAGGTATTGCGTTCGATTCCCGCCGCGGAACAAATGTTTGCATGCTCTGCAGATATCTGTTCCGGGTCTGGTTGTTTTCTATATATTATAAGTAGGTATGTACTTTCAAAACAAACAAGTATATAAGTATTCTATTAGGTATCTGGTTCCTATAGTACAGCTCTGCTTAGTTTGGGGCTAGATAGCGCTGGGTGAAATGTAAAGCAAAATTTTTTTTATTTTTTTTTTTATTTAATATGTGCATAGTACTTTAAGCTATACATTTTATTGTGTACTTATGTGTAACTAACTGCCGAATGAGGTGCGTTTAATACCGGTAGCTTGAATATTTATCCAGACTTGATATTAAAGGTTGGTTGATTTTTTTATTTAAAACGCTATTTTAAAACTACACTAGACAGTTTTATTCCACGCGTTTTGGTTGTTGGTTTGTCAATAACAATAAACCCTCCTTCGGGTTGAAAGTACCATATGTCTCAAACCTGGTCATAATCTATCTGTACACCAAATTTCATCGAAATCTGTCCAGGCGTCAAACATACACATACACGTAAACATACAGATACTTTCGAATTTATATTTTTAGTATGGATTTACCCACAACGCAAAAAAGGAAGAAGGATTAATAAGGATTACGCATAGCATACCTCATCGCTACATTTACTTTTTACTTATAAACCACACAGGATCGATTCGTAATTAATTTAACTTGTTTATATAACTCTAATGTCTTCTCTACCCTTCAAATATAAGTATTTTAAGTACTTATTCAAATTTTCAATGCAACATTCTCACGGCCAATTATTCTATGACGTCACACAACAAAAACTTCATCGTGACTTTAAAACTCAAATTTTAACTCGTTTATCCGGTTTTAACATGGTTTTTAGATATTAAACTGTGTTTTTTGACCTTACCTAGACTTAATAGTCGGGCTGCGCCAATGAGGGCTATGTTTATAGCTCGAAGATAGATATAAGATTATAAAACGTTTATGGTTGCAAGTTCTTATTTCTTAGTAACTTTCGCCCGCAGCTTCGCACGTGTAGTTCGTCAGTAAAAAGTAGCATGTCTCATTCCAGGTCATAATATACCAAATTTTATCGGAATTGTTTAGTCGTGACAAACAGACAGAAAGACTGTTACTTTCGAACATTCACGATATACGATTCATGGTCAAGAATATTGTTATTTTTAGATCCTAATAAGTTAAGCAATATTCCGTGCGGTTACTACTTGGATTGGTGACCGCTAGGAGTCTTATTGCTTTTTGTAACTACGAGTACATATTTAGAAAAAAATCTATCAGTGGTTCTGCTTCAATTATAGTAAAAGCTTTTCTTAGTTTGGGTCTAGATAGCACCGTGTCAAATGTCCAGCATTATCCATTTATTATCTTCGTAATCTCTTAACCAAGAAATCGTATTTACCATCTTGGTATAAACTTTTACAAACATCGTAGGTTTTTTAACAAGTCGATAAAAAGCATTACATAGTCCATTAAATATCAAAATAAGTTCAGCCATTTCAAAATGCCAGTTGTCAAACGACACCTTTGGTCTCAGAATCCCGGATCATAACGATTAAGTTAAAAGCTACAATATTTTCTTAAGTTAACTTCAATATAACTTTACAACAGGTCCAAACTTAGGATGGACCTGGGGATATAAGCTGGCCACCTTAGCCCTAGAACAAGATTTTTTTTTTGTCCTAGCAATAATGAAAAAAACATTTATTCATTCCCCCACAAGAAACAAAGGAATCGAAGAGAACACTAATATTAAACTAAAATTACAATTTAATTGCTGTGTGGTAGCGAAGGGTCCTCAGCTCAACATAGAGAATAAGAGTACCAAATTTATTCAGACATGACATGTTTTACTTCTCATCATCATTTTATCAGATATAGGACGTCCACTACTGAATATAGCCTTTCTCCATAGATTTCCAGAGTGACCTGCACCAAACAACTCCCAGTAACCTTTATCAGATCATCTTTCCATCTAGTGGGGGGGGGGATTGTTATACGCTGCACTTTCCAGTGCGTGGTCTCCACTTGAGAACCTTTTTGTCCCAATGGCCTTCAGTTCTTCGAGCTATGAACCTCGCCCACCACCTCTTCAGTTTGCTAATCCTCTGAACCTGTTCATTTACTATCCTTATATTGTATTGTTATATTGTGTTGTTAATTGAATTTGTCGTAAATTTATAAATGCCCACTTTTGTTTTGTTTTTGCCCCCAAAATGTTCTTTAATCCAACCCCGTTTGAAGTAAAATAAATAAAATAATGCTGGGCATTTAACACAGCGCCATCTAGCCCCAAACTAAGCAAACCTTGTACTATGAGAACCAGATAACTGCTAGAATACTTATATTTTTTTTTTGTAAATACCTACGTAGCTAAATAATAGGTCTTTACCTATGAAATTGCCGTTCTTCAGTGCTGGTCATTTCAAATAGAAAAAAAGTTTGGAATGGCTTTGTATTCTAATTTCAAATTAATTTTGTTTTAATAACTTTTTTCAAACTCAGTCTTTTGTTTATTGATTAGCGTTGTATTTTCATTACATTTGAACATTTGTCGTCATAATGGATACTTTAAAAATTCGTGTATTATGGAATATGAGTTCCGTCGTGGCACCAACGCGACACAAACGGCACGTAACATCAAAAACGTTTACGGAAAGAACTGTACAAACGAACGCACAACCTGGAAATTTTGACTTTGGTCAACAATGATGAATTAAAGGCGATTGTGGAAGCTGACGAAACTCAATCTACAGCTGAGCTAGCAGCAGCTTTTGATGTTAGCATCAAAACAATTTTGATCCATTTGCGACAAATAGGCAAGGTAAAAAAACTTGATAGATGGGTGCCCGACGAACTTAACGATCGCCAGCGCAATGTACGCGTTGAGACCTGCCTCGCGCTGCTCAATAGGCAAAGAAATGAAGGAATTTTGAAACGAATCGTTACGTGCGATTAAAAATGGATTCTTTTCGACAATCGAAAGCGCTCAGCAAGTTGGTTAGATCCTGGTTCAGCACCAAAGCAATGTCCTAAACCAAAAATGACCCCTAAAAAGGTGATGGTTACTGTTTAGTGGTCTAGTGCGGGTGGGATTTACCACAGCTTTTTATAAAGCGGCATGAGCATTACTGCAGATGTGTACTGTGAAGAACTGGAGACAATGATGGAGAAGCTTGCACATCGGCAACCAGCTTTGGTCAATCGGTCGTCCCCACTGCTCCTTCACGACAACGCGCGACCCCATACTGCACAACAGACAGTCTCTAAGCTGCAAGAGCTGGGGTTGGAAGCTCTCCTTCATCCGCCATACTCACCAGATCTTGCACCTACCGACTATTACTTTTTCCAAAATTTAGACAACTTTTTAGTGGGTAAAAATTAAATTCCCGAGAGGCAGTACAAAATGCCTATGAAGAGTTTGTTGCCTGCCGTCCAGCTGATTTTTACAAGAAGGGCATCAATAAACTGCCAATGCGTTGGCAAAGATGCGTCGATTGCATGGGTGATTACTTTGAATAACAGAAATAAAAACGTTTAAAAAAATAAGTATTTTCACTTATTCCATACAAAACGGCAATTTCATAGGTAAAGACCTAATATAAACCAGTCGGGATAGTTACACTATTTATAACTCAAGAACGGCTGGACCGATTTCTATGAAATTTGGTATATATTATGATCTGTATTGAAACATAGGCCACTTTTTACTCAACTGCGCAGAAGGAGGGTAATGTTTTTATGGACAAACCACGCGTGTGAAGCCGCGGGCGGGTCAGCTAGTAATATATAAATAAACAACCAGGCCCGGAACAACTATCTGTAGATCATGCAAACATCTGTTCCGCGGTGGGAATCAAACCCGCAACCTCTTGCGTCTCAGACATCTATTCGCCCACTGTTCCACGGAAGTCGTCAAATGTATAAACAAATATACATTCAATCATGACACGGAAACTACAAGTAATGCCTTACTAATTATAATTACATGATGATTCCATAAGTCAGTACCTACTAACCTAATGATACATTATTCATGAAGTCATCGGTCATCAAAGTCAGTGAAGATGATTTATACACAGCCTGTTAAGTTGCATTAGCTAAATAAATAAATGAACATTATTTATTATAACTTACAAGCTAGACACAACCGATAAAATTAAATAAAAAAGGTAATGAATGAATGTCACAGCCGCTGTTGTCTTCAGGGGGGCAATTCACGTAATACAATTTTAAAAACATAACGACAGTTGACCTAAATCTGATTGGATTATGAATTGAATACATTTTGGCATTCTGCTCCATTTTTATTACAATATTAGCCTGATGTAAATAATAGTAGATTATTAAACGAGGGGAATAAAGCAGTGACTTGTGTTAGCTTGCCTAAAAATTATCTCTTTGATTTATATAAATATTTAATGGTATTATTTATTATTTGATTGCAATTTATTAATTTAGTCGTCCATGCTCAATGCAGTATTGACGGAAGTAAGTCATAATTAACTTTGACATTTTTGTACCTTGTTTAAAATAATTGTGTTAACGATTATTTGTAATTACGTACTAAATTGTATAGTTTTATTACTTCAGCAATATTTACTAGTTTGGTGTTCATTTTTAAATAGAGGTCGCTTTAGTAAACCAACCCGCCGCTTTTGTGTTGGTGCGACTATTTAAGCATGGACGCCTATTCGTAAGAACTCATTGGTGTCATTCAGATTATTCAAAATCGCTTCTTGCGAAAAGCCACAAGCTCGCCTTGGTATTTTTGCAACAACGATCTACACCGCGATATGAAATTAGAGTCAATAGCCAAGTTGTGAAGCTCGCTTCCAAGCAACATTATGAACTTGCCACCCATCATCCGAATCCTTTGGTACACACCATTCCGGTCTATCCGTTGGACCCGCCCGCCAACAAAATCCTCCGTCATCCGAAACACGTTCTCGGAGACCCGGATGACGAAATCACCTCCGCTAACGCGGAAGCGATCTCTGAGTCATCTACATCAGACAGAGCAAACACTTCACAGATACACCGACCTCGCCGGCGAGGTCGACGAGTCCCTTCAGTCGCCGCCTATACGAGATACAGACATGTACCCGGGCGTTTCTCTCCTATCCCCACCCCGGCAACTGCCCAAGCCGAGGCTCGTACCTAAGTGGTGCCCTTGCGCTAGTTGCTTCTTCAAACAACTTACTGGGCTGAGCGCCATCTGCATTCTGTTAAGCTGTAACGGCCTCAGAGGCCAACAGCGAGTTTAGTACATTCGAAAATAAAATAAAAGTAAGAGCTCATTCGTTCTCGAGCTGCGAAGTGTAACGGTCACCTAAAAGAGTAATGATTGAAGTATTTATCTTATAGGAGTGTACTAACGAATAAATGAAGACTTGTAAAGCATCGTGGTGTTTTTCTACTAAACTCGCTTTCACTTGCTACACGAGCGTAACGAAGGAGGTAGTTACTAAAACTCTGAGTGCAGAGAGGGATATAAGCACGCCCAAGATGCAGATAGCTTTATTCACGAGGAGAATACTCTTCTTTTCATACTTTCTGCGACAATAAAAACCAAAACTAGGTTGGCGCATTCTGTGCAGAGGTTAGTTCGATTTACGAATAAATTCTTATTGTGTGGGTCTCTTTGGTTCAAATTTTCATACAGATGAGGTTCCTAATTCAAATCATATTACGCCCACGAGGGCATAATGAAATTCAGTACAATTTTACTCTCGGCCCAGCCGGAGGGATTTAATCACCTTCTTTCGGTGAGGTTTACTTGACATATAATTTGACATTGTCGAGCAAGTGGTGTGAAAAGTCTACAATCGCATGTCAGTCAACTCATACAATTGTATTGTTAGTTATGTGAATACCGTTTATGACATTTAACATAACGAGACAAGATCGAAGCTTGAATTATACTATTATGTGAATTGGCCATCAGACGCACGGATCTACAGGGCTATTTTAAAATGTCGGAAAGCTATCGGATCGGTCCGACAGATTTTACTGATCAGATTTCGAATCAAAGATCTCTATTTGTAAACTATTAACTTTTAAATCCGTGTCGGAAAGGTATCTGAGCTTTGTGGTCAATCCGAAATAATTTTAAAATAGAGTATTGGATTGGAAATCGAATATGAAAAATAAAATCGTACCGATCCGTCAGCTATCCGACGTTTTAGGCTAGGACTATTATGGCGCCCGGGCTTGTTAAAGGCCACTTTTTAACGGCCCCTGACCAATCCGTCGCACAACCAAACATTTAATTTTTTTCTGCATCGACTACACACGATCCGAGGCCATCCGACTCCGATTTTTACCGGGACATGCTTCGCATTCGCAGGATCGGGAAGACCCGGATGCCATAATAGTCCGAGCCTTAAAATAGCTTGCTGGTACGGAGCGGACCAAATCCGATGTGCAGATCATCATACCTCAATTGACACGAATTTATAATAATTATGACCGCGGACTTGTCTACATACGAAAGGATTTGGTTCGACCGCAGACCAAATCCGCTGTCTGGCCGTACCAGATCCGAGCAATAAAGTAGGCTTGTACACATATACCATCATCTTGCCAGACATGGTCGATGCGTACAGACCTGATTAAGCCCCGGGTTTCTTCTTAATGTTCCTTCGCAGTTTTAAACACGTATAAATGCACATTGTGCGCAGATAGCTACATATTGTTGGTCGTGGATTCAAATCCACAAACTAAAACAAAAGTCGGGGAACATTCGACTAAGCTAACACGTTTTTTGGTCACCTTATGGCATCAACTCAAGCATCAAATAATGGTCATCAATAATAGCAAGTTCATTTGATTATGTCCGACATCATTGAATAGGTAATTAGGTACTGAGTTTCCTTATAAGCCACAGCTGTTTTATGAATATAAAGCTATTTATGTTTCCGAGATTACCACTATGAACATAAAAACAATAAACTGTACTTACCCTTTAGTACTCGTATATGACAACTTTAGTTCAAGGCAAAAGATGATGAGTGTGTGTTACAAGTGATGATGACTGATGGATGATACTGTATACTGATACACTGATGATACACAGAAACGTTGTCTCTCACTATGGCCCTCAAAGTCGCTCAGAGTGGTATGGAGAGAGGGAGAGGGCTATGGTTGGTGTTATTCTACGGGATGGAACCAAAAATGAGGATATTCGTACAGCCCTGGACCTACGATATTTCCAAACCGGGGCAGAAACTTGATGTGGCGCCCCCTCGCCTCCAGCGTTTGAGACGCATTTTTTACTTTCAAATTGTCAAATGTCAAAGTTTCATTTTCTTGGATACATTTTATTTTATGTCATTTGGAGGCTATTTGACTGGACTACATATTTACAGATATCGGGTGTAGCCAGGGGGGATTTTGGGACCTCAATAACGGAATAATCGATAGTACGACGAGTTCTGGATGGCTAAGTGCATTGTGAAATACTTTTTTTTTCAAACGTGAATTTGGCACCCCCTGAAATTGCCGCCTGGGGCAACCGCCCCGGTTTGTCCTCCCCTCTGCCCCCCGTCTAGATCCGGGACTGGATTCGTAGACAAACTTAAGGTCACAAACGTGGGTAAACAAGCTGAAGTGGTGTGGGCGCGGCAAATAGCTCGAAGAACTAACTACGTTAGGGTAGAAGGATTATCAAGTGGAGACCACTAGATGGAACGACCTGATAAAGGTTGCTGGGAGCCGTTGGATGCGGCCGCATAAGATCGACCACTCTGGAAAGCTATGGCTTACGTCCTATGGCTGATATGATCACAGAACACTATATTGTGTAAATTCATAAATTACGTACCTACGTTATAATCTAAATCGCGCAAACTGAATATATCAACAAAACCGTGGGAGTACAGTTCCCATAGATAGTGATCGTGCTTAAGCAGATAACATTGATTTAGTGATTACCACACTTACCACATTGTAGGCCTAGGAAAGTATGCCATCAGATGTACCCACTTGCACAATGGAGCAACGCACAACTAAAATACACCTTTAACCTTAGTCCAGTGAGTCCGATCCTGAGTTCTTTTCATCCAGTCTAAGGCACTTGTCTCACCGCCGGCGATGAGCGAGAAGCGAGTAGAGATAGAAACTAGAAACGAGTTGCAGCGAGAAGCGAGTGTGTAGTTCCCATACGAGTAGTTGTCTCGCTGGGCTATAAAGCGAGTGAGCGAGTTCTGCGGGCGATTCACATCATCTCACGGCGTGTGTTCTGACTGCCAAGCGAGCATCGCTGAGCGCGTATCGCTGAGCGAGTATCACTGAGCAAGTGTTGTAGTCGCTGCGACAAATTAGTGGAGAGCGAGTTCTCGCCAGCAGTGTGAACGGCCAGCGATCAACTATTAATATACTATTAATATATCTCTTTTACTGACATGGAATCTATATCTGTTGTTCGTTTACTGAGCGTGAAAATAGTTGATAGCTAATCGCTTACTCGCCGGCGGTGAGACAAGTGCCTGAGGTTTCTAAGCCTACGAGGCAATACTTTGATATAGGCGATGGTCATCAGGTGGGCCATTAGAAAAAAAAGGCTCTACCGCCTACTACAGTGCCTTAGCGATAACACCGCCCATTGTAATAATGTCTTTGTGTCTTCTATTCTGTAATATTTTTATAAGTGTACCTACTATAAAGTGTTTCCATTCATTCATTCATACAGTGCGGAGACCGTCGCTCCATCTAGCTGAATATCATCATCATCATCAATCTATAGCTGTCAATGCTACTGGGCTAGCATCACAAAAGATAAATGACATATAAGCAAAATATGTAGAAACATATCTACGGTCTCGCATAGAAATGGTTCTCATTTTACTATATCCTTCTGTAAACATTTCTAGGATGTTCATGGCCTGGCTGGATCCAGCTCTTTTCATCCAGTCTCTGATGCAGTTTGCATCAGTTAGCTACAGCGCGCAAATCATCGCTCCACCTAGCCGGAGCGGGCGTCTACACAATGCTTGCGTCGACGTGGTCTCAACTCCAGAACACGTTTACCCCAACACTTACTCGTAGGTATCTGTTCTGCAGCAGATTATGACAGACCCACTACCACAAAACTGAACTGAAATTAAGCACTAAGTTTGACCTTGCACAAAATTAAAGTATTAGCACTGAGTTACATGAATGTAAAGATCAAATATTTAGTATGAAGCTTAGAAAGTTACTTAATAACAAATGCTATTATAATTTAAATTATATTTTGAAGATAAGTTAGTCTTAATCTAAATCATCACAGTACCCACAATTTATATTCAAATAGAACTTAATATATAATAGATAGGTAGCATACATTATAATTACCTATACCAGAAATGTTCTTATACCAATATATAGGGTGTTTGTTTGTTAATATACTGACGATATTCAAGTGAAGGTTTCTCAAAACATAAAAAAGACTTCTCAAAACAAAAAAACTACTATTTTTATTATCAAATTTTTAATAAAATCTATTAATTTTAGGTGATTAATTTGATATAAAACTTACTGCCTACTCTTGTGAGATGAGAATACCATGCGAAAATAACTAATACATAGCATATCAATATTCCGACATTTCTTCGCTCAGCTTTAGTGGAAACGGTCAAGCGGCGATGTCTTATTTTCTACAGCGCATTCGCAGCGAAGTTGTAAGCAGAGAGCGCGTAGAGAGAGAGGACATAAAGACAACTTTAGTTACACTATAAAAGGGCATACACTTCAGAGAGTCAATGAAGTTTAGGATCTTGGTGTTAGCCATGACTCAAAATTGTTATTCGATTCGCATGTGTCATCAATCGTAAAAAAAGCATCAAAAGCTTTAGGATTCGTAATGAGGTCCTCTAAGGACTTTAAAAACATAAAAACTATTAAAATTCTTTATTGTACCTATGTTCGGTGTCATCTAGAATATGCTTCTCAAGTGTGGAACCCTGCTTATGAAATTTACATCGATAGACTTGAGGCAATACAAAGGAAATTTTTATACTTTCTAAACTATAAAACAAGGACCTACCACTCGGACTATGTACTCAATTGTGCCAAGCAACACCTTGTTCTCCTGTATCTGCGACGAGAGTTTGTCGACATCTTATACCTATTGAAAATAGTTAATTTTCCTGCGATTGCCCGCCACTCCTTAATAAGATACAATTTTATGCGCCTACCAGAACGTTTAGGAGAAGCAACCTATTTTATCTACCCGTAGTTTCTACGAATTATCGCCAAAATGCGTTTGTGTATCGTGCAAGTAAATTATTCAATCTATTGAGCAATGAGCATGACCTTGACCTGTTCAACTGCAGTATTTCATCTCTTAAAAACAGAATTAATAATATCTTCTTTGATCTATTTAGGACATGTGTGACTGAGTGAGGATGAGTTTTTGATAACTAATTTTGTAATATATCTATTTGTAAATTGAGTGAATGGCACCTGATTTGGTATTGTGAACGTGAGTGACCCGTACAGTGTTCGGTTAGATTTTGTCTTTTGTATTTTGTTGTTGCTTGTTAGTATAATCTGATTCTATCAGTGGAGACATTTAAATGGCCTGTTTATTACTATTTACTGTAACTATTGTGTTTAATATGTACTGATGGTTTTCTTAAAATAAATAAGTAGCAAATGTACGCTTTTGTGGATTACGGCCTTTATTTTTGGGTGTCGATTGCAAGAGTAGGCAGTAAGTTTTATATCGAATTAATCACCTAAACTTAGTCGATTTTCTTTAAAATTTGATAATATATCTAGTAGTTTTTTTTTCGAAAAGTATTTTTTTTATGTTTTGAGAAACCGTCACTTGAATATCGTCAGTATATTACCAAACACCCTGTATTATGTAACAGAAGTAACAAAGTTACGGTTGGCACCTAATATAATTTACCTATGATAATTTTAGTGTGTAATAAATTATTGATCGACCGAAGCGAGATCTCCAAATAAACTTGGGCAAATCGGCGTTGTATGTATGTAATATATGTATGTTTGTTTGTCCGAAGATAATTTTCGAAGCGTTGATCCGATCATCGTGAAATTTGATACAGGTTTGATACAGGTAGGTGAAGGTAGTAATGGCACAATTTTGGTATGAGCTGAAAATGTTGGGGGGTTGTTGAGATATTGGGGTTCAAGAGGGGTAAAAAAAATTAAAATGAAACTATTGGGTCAAGTGGGACGTCAAATGAAAGGTCTACATTAGTACATTTCAACCCTGTTTAGTGGGACGTCAAATGAAAGGTCTACATTAGTACATTTCAACCCTGTTTTTATTTTTAGTTTTATATATGTAGTTTTTGAGTTATTAGCCATAATAAAAACAAAACTTTGACAAAATTCACAGGGTACACCAGTGACCCCACAGTGCTGAAATTTGGTATTCGTGTATATTAGGTATTAGTGACATGCCTATATTTATAGGCAAAAGTCTGAAATCCAGAATAACTGCATTTTGTACCCCAAAAAACAAGAACCACTTAACATGAACTCCCGTTACCTGTAATTTGAATGAAACTGTAGGTCAAGTAAGTTGGTTATCTATTTTGTGGCACTATTTTGATAAAGATTACGAATAATATATTTTTGTTTTTATAGGAGACTCGCGAGATCTCAGTTCGTAGCGAACCACTAGTATTATGTAACTTTTTATTTTCAGATATACTGTTAGTCTATAAGTTAGGAGCTGTTTGTTTACCTTGCCACACCCTTACAGGGTACATACTTCTTTAGCAACCTGTGATGTATTTGCATTGAAATAAATAAATACTAAATACATCTATTTATCTCAGCCTGAAATTCGCTATTGGCTTAGGAAGGATGAGACATTGAATGAAATACAAAATGAAGGTTACTGGGGGAAAGGCATGCCTTAATTTGCCTTTGTTATGTTTATAGTATGTACCATAGAGTACAAAACACAATACTTACGAACAACAATAGATTTCCTCTCATAGACAAAGATGGGTAGTGGTTCGTGATCTTATGCAATACGGACAATAACAGCATTTATCTAGAGTAAATAGTGTTTCACTGTTTCGTTAAAATATAGGGTAATTCAGAATTACCTATGGAAGGAGTGTCGGTGAACCCATATATGAAAACAATGTAAGCTTTGAAAATTCAATGTTTTTCATAGTCGAAAGTCAGTTCAAAGTTCAAACAAATAACTTTTTAACAAAAATAATTATAACCAACTTATCTATTTGTTATATTTTTATTCTTATCTTTTTTTGTCCACTACAGCAAAGGACAGAAAAAACTGGAATGAGGGAAGGGAGGCCTTTACCCTGCAGTGGGACAACACAGGTTAATATTATTATTTTGGTGTTGTATTTTTTACACTCGGTTGTACTATAACCGGAGATATACCTGAGCTGCACGGGCCTAAGCCAAGTGCATATCAGTACCTAACGTATGATTGATTGGACTTTCACTTGGAAGGTCCGTTTGCAAGAATTTTCGCACAATTCTGCAGGTGTTCAGTATAGCCGCTTTTTGCATGAGAATATATGTGTGTTTTGGGAGGTCTAATACGGCAAGTGATTGAAACAGTTGCTTTGGAACTACACCTGTACTGGAAATTACTATTGGTACGATTGATACCTTCTGCAGGCGCCACATACGCGCAATTTCATTTTTCAGATCTATGTACTTGGAGAGCTTTTCTGATATAGTGTTCTGTAGGTTATGAGTGTTTGGGATGGCTATGTCGATAAGAAGTGCTGTTTTGTTGATTTTATCTAAAAGTGTCAAATCCGGTCTATTGAAATGAGTGGTCTTATCGGTCAGGATAGCTCTATCAAAATAGAGTTTATAGTTTGCATTTTCTAGTACTATTTCAGGTATGTATTTATAGTAAGGTGTGGGCTTTGAAGACGTGTCGATGAGGTTGTATTTTGCGGCTAGTCTTTGGTGGATGATGTTGGCCACCTGATCGTGCCGGAATTTATAGTCCGTTTGTGCTAGCGCCTTGCAGGCCCCCGTTATATGTTGAATTGTTTCGGAAGAACTGTTGCAACGTCTACATAAATCTGTTTGCATGTTTTTTATTTTCATGATATGTTTTTGATAGTTCCGGGTCTCAATTACTTGGTCTTGTATTGCTATCATAAACCCCTCAGTCTCAGGAAAGAGTTCACCTCGACTGAGCCATTCGTTCGACGCCTGTTTGTCGACGGTGGGTTGACTCAAGTCATGGTGGTGCCTTCCGTGGAGAGACTTATGCGCCCATTCAGCAGTTAAAGTCTGTCTGTTAGTCAGTTCTTCATTATTTTGTAGACTATGGTTTTGAAGGTTAAGTGGTGAATTTTTACAGTCTAGTTCAACTATGGCTTTATGAATGATTGATGTCTCAGTTTTAAAATAAAAGTAAGATCTTAGCGTTGAAATTTGCCGGTTATGTAAATTTTGTATATCTATTATACCTCTACCTCCTTCTGACCGTTACAAAATCTGCCTCTGTATACACGCTCTTGGGTGGTGCTTTCTATTCTTCGTCATTGTCACATTAATCAGCCGGTGCAAATCTTTCAACTCCTTCTTTGTCCAACTTATTACTCCAAACGAGTATGTCAGTACTGGGATAGCATAGGTATTGATAGCTTTAATTGTGTTTTTGGAGTAAAGTTGTGTTTTCAACACAGAGTTGAGTCTATGTTTGAAATTCTCAGTCAGTTGGGTCTTAATTTCTTTATAGTGTATGAGCGTAGATTGGTGATACCCTAAATACTTATACATCTCATCTTCACTGAGTGGCGCTATTGTTTCACCAGTTTCCATATAGTATGTGTGCTGGTGATTTTGTCCTGCTTTGACTGAGTTTATTTTGCATTTGTCAATACCTAAGTTCATAGAAATGTCATTTGAAAAAATTTCTGTAATTTTAATTAGGTGTTCTAACTCAGTTTGAGTGGATGCGTAGATTTTTATGTCATCCATATAGAGAAGGTGATTCAATAGTGTTGAGTCAGTCTGTCTGTCATGTCTTTTGTCTAATTTGTAACCGAGGCCCGCCGAGTTCAGGGAGTTTGAAAGGAGATTCAGCGCAAGGCAGAACCATAGTGGACTAAGTGCATCTCCTTGAAATATGCCTCTTTGTATTCTGATTGGGGCTGTTTCTATAGTTCTGTTGGGTGTTTGTGCATGTAGCCGGGTTGTCCAGTTAATCATAGACTTACTTAAGAATGAAATAAGCTGTGGGTGGATTTTATAGATATCTAATACCTTTAAAAGCCATGAGTGTGGAACTGAATCATACGCTTTCTTGTAGTCTATTTATACGGAATATAAGTCTTCTTTATTACGCTGTACCTGTTTTAATATAATTGAGTCTACAACAAGTTGCTCCTTGCATCCCTGGCTGAATTTTCGGCAACCTTTCTGTTGTTCTGTGAATAGCTTGTTTGTATCTATATGGGTGTAAATAAGCTGGGACAAGCATCTGTGATTATTTTATAGATTGTTTGTAGACTGGTAATCGGCCTTTATTTCGCAGGGTTCTTTGTATCACTATTGTCTTTTGGTATCATATGAGTGATACCGTTTGTGATGTAAGATGGTAAGATGTGAGGGTTCTTAATAAAATTATTTATGTGGTTGTAAATGAAGGGATGCAGCCGAGTTAATTTCTTGTACCAATAACTATGGATTTGGTCAGTTCCTGGCGCCTTCCAGTTGTGCGTTCTCTTAATAACTTTCTGGAATACGTCAATAGGTATGTCTAAGTACTCCATGGGTTCTATACCTAAATGGTTAGTCTGCTCTTTCTTGATCCATTCAGCATCATTCGTATAGCCCGCAGAGTTTTCCCATATATTGGACCAAAATTCCCTAAGCTCAGTTGGATCCGGTGAGTCATCTGCTTGACTTCTGCTGTCACTGGTGTAGTTCCTTGTTGATCTGGTCAAGGATTGGTAGAATTTCTTCTCATTGTTACAGAACTGGTTATTTTGTGTTTTACGATGAGTACACGATGTATAACGTCTAAGCCGGCTGCTAATAACTGAAAGCTTCTGTTTTAGGGTATCAAGAAAATGTATAAGGTTGGAGTTCGGTTCCTCATGGGTGGTGTGTGTTTTGTATTGCTCTAGGATACTATCTATCTGTTTAGTTAGTGCTTTACTACGGTTTCCATTTATATATTGCGTGAGCCTACCAATTTTCTTTCTAAGGTCTTCGACTTTTCTTTCAAGCCGTCTCTGCCAGATAGGTATGGAATCTTTGCGTGTTTGGTTTGGTAGTTCGTCTGGTGGTAATTTGAGTTTTGATCCATTGAGTTTAGCTGCCGTCCATGCTGAGCAGTAGATTGTAGTTTGCAACGTTTCAAAATCCGTGTCGGCGTTAACAATTTCAGGCAGGATAACTTCATTTATGTAACATACAAACTTTCCAAGTTTCTTAGAAGTTTTTTGCTTTGGAATGAATGGCCTATCTTCAGGGTGTGTATTACTAAAGAACTGCTGTGCTTGGCTAAAGAGTTCGTCTACTTCCTGATTTCTATTAGTTCACTAAGTAACCCTACTTGTATTTGTGGTTGTGGTACTGTTTCCTCATCAATGTCATCATTGAAAGCGTCATACCAGACTGTTGTGTTGAGATCTTGAGGCTGCTCATTTTGGCTTGTGCTCGTGTGAGTGATTATGGCGCGTGTACCTAATTCATTGGCAACTTCTTGTTTAATTATGTTAAGCCTTTCATCGTCTATAAATTTGTTAGCGATAATGACCCTTCTCTGATCAGCTACTCTCTGTTCACTAACATGGGCAAGGTGAGGGAAAACGTTAATAAAACTTTGGTGCAAAGGCTTCCTATATGCAGTTTTAATTAGTCTCTAATTCGGTTATCCTGTAATATGCTCGTACTATTGTTTCATTGTGCTCTGCTGTCCACTGCATCCGCTGTGTAGGTGGTATTTGAGTAGAAAGTGAGGGTGTTTGATGCTGGTGTGTTAGTAAATACGCCTCTACTTCAGTCCGTATTTCACTCATCCTAGTTGTAGTCAGCAAGTTATTGCGAACAATTGCTCTACGCTGATCACCTACTCTCTGTCTACTTGCATGCATGTCTGGGAATTTGTTGTTAAATTTCTTATGAAGTTCCGTGAGGTATGTTCTAGTATTATTATTATTATCTGATTTTTATGAAATTTCTATGCGACCAATCTGAAAGTATAACCAAGCAGCATTGCTGTGTTTCGATTTGAAGGCTTTACACCTGTATGCCTTAAGTTGATGGACGCAGGGTAGTGCACCGTTGGGCACGTTTCCAAGGTGCGTGACCTGCGAGGCAATACTTTGTTTTAGGCGATGGTTACCACTTAACATCAGGTAGGCCATATGCTTGTTCAATCTCCAGTGGTATAAAAAAATATCCTTTTAAATAAAACAAGATTTTTTCTAATCGGATGATAAATGACGGAGTTCTAAATAAAAATAAAGAAATTCAACCGAATTCAGGATCCTCCTTTTTTTGATGTCGGTTAAAAAATATGAAGGTTTTTATGAATATTCAATTATCAAATTTGCTATTTTGTGTGCAAAATACTTATCGAACCCAGAGGTTGGCATTCAAACTGGCATGAAAAGAATAAATTAATAATTTCTGGAATCTAGTATTACTTATTAGGTACTTAGGTATTAGGAAGTATTAGGTACTATTTCTGTTTTGGTTCTAAGCAAGAGAACGAGAAACATTATACAAATAACTAAGTGTTTTAAATAAACGAAACAAATTAGCTACAATAACATGTTCGCTACATTTATCTTAGACACTGTTTAGCCTTTGGCTCACTTTCCCAGAAGCAAGAGATCTCGAGACGATTCCAACCACGATGGACCGCCTTTAGTAAGTTAGAAGACGTCCTAAAGTCTAAAATCCCTCAATGCCTCAAGATCAGGGTGTTTAACCAATGTGTCCTGCCCATTCTTACTTACGGTTCCGAGACATAGGTAGCCGTTCACAAAGGAATAGATGCATAAGATTTGAGTACCTCAACGGGCAATGGAGCGTGCCATGCTCGGTATATCACTCTTGGACCACATACCCAATGTCAAAATCCGACTTCACACAAAGGTTGTAGACGTGGGTATGAGGATCGCAGGGCTGAAGTGGAGATGGGCTGGACACTTGGCTAGGAGGGATGACGGGCGTTGCGTTTACAATGCGATACCGATAGTGGTGGCCAAGGGATGCGCGTAGATCAAAAGGCAGACCACCCGCCCGATGGGCGAATGACATGTCAATGGATGAGACTCCAGATGGAAAGAATGGCGTAATAAAGAGGAGACGTAGGTGCAGACGGGCTGAAATGATAATGATGATGATGATTAACATGTAAGAGTGTGTTTAACTGCCTAATTTTATTCAAAATTGTTAAAACCCAAAAATCTAACCCAATATCTAATACTAGTGATGACTCTACCATCGGTCTCAGATGAAAATTTGTTGAAATCAAAGACATAATATCATTTTCAATTACAGTGACATCTATGTATAATACAGCACACTACGTTATTAAAAAACCCGCTAGTAATGTTCACATACGCTGCACCGTTTTCAGTAAAACATGTTGTATAAGTTCAAGAAGTGCTGATCAAAACAGAAAGATGGCACTGTTAGGATTTAGGTTTTAATGTTGATGCCCAAAGATGTCCTAGATTTTTTTATCGTGCAAGTGACTGATCTAATATTGTTTGGCTAAAATACCTATTTCTTTTTAAATATAATTTGTACTAATCTGTAAATTAGATATAAAATTCGCTACTCGTATGTACCCGTATATACATAAAGAGAAAACTTTGTATCCCTTTAGCGCGCACGGAGGAGTGTGAGATTTGTTTATGCGAAAACTAAAAGGTGAATTTATGAACTTATATTTTTAATTAAAAAAAAACTAGGTCGAACTAGCGTCTGGCACTGCCGCCGGTAGATATCGGCTAAAAGTAATGGTTTATATGCAAAAATCTCATACCATACCTATTTCTGCCGCGAAGCAGCATTGCTGTGTTTCGGTTGCCGGTGAAATAACAGGCACATTAGGCTTTACATCTGTATACCTCAAGTTGATCGACGCAGGGCAGTGCATCGTAAGGCACGTTTCTAATGTGCGTGGGCCACGAAGTAACACTGTTATAAGCGATGGTTACCACTTAATATCAGGTGGGCCATAATGTGCTAGTACCACATCCAAGTAGTAAAAAAATTGTCTAAAGCCATCTCACTTCATGATTTTATCACCAGGTTTAGTCGTGGATCGTGACTGGACGCACGCATAATTCCAATCACGAGCAATCTTCAATGAAACCATGGTTTTCCCTAAGCTTAAGCTGAGTACCTACGCAATAGGTTATTCCTTAGGAAGTCTTTTGCCATTTAACCTTTTAAAGATTTGGTGAGTCATAACGTCTACTTTGAGAGCTGTGTTAATTTGGATTAGCATAATATGACATATGCTAGACAATGATAATAGAACAAACAGCATTCTGTAGCTAGAAGCCAGTGTTTTTTTAGTATGTACCTAAATCTATTAGTCCAGGCAGCGACGGCGCGGTGCGGCGGCGACTACAAGATAAGATACCTACCCTACCGAGTATACCGTTAGGCAAGATGTCAAAGACGATAGAACTTCTGAAACCATGGTACCCTGAGCCTTCTCAAAGAAATAACTCACCCTAAACAACATTTTAATAGCAACAGCACAAAGTATCTTCTTCATCTTTGTCTTGTTTGCAAAGTATAAAATGAAGTCGCTTCCGCTGTCTGTTACCTTAGATCTTTTAAACTACTCAACGGATTTTAATGCAGTTTTCAGCAATAGATAGAGTGATTCAAGACGAAGGTTTATATGTATACTAGTGGTTCGCCCCGAACTGAGATCGCGAGAGTCGCTCATAAAAACAAAAATATATTATTCGTAATTTTGACTATGAGTACCTATCAAAATAGTGCCACGAAATAAACAACCACTTTACTTGACCTACAGTTTCATTCAAATTACAGATAACAGGAGTTCATGTAAATTGCCTTTTGCTGTTACCCTTTTTTGGGGTACAAAATGCAGTTATTCTGGATTTCAGACTTTTGCCTATAGGTATTTGTGTCACTAAAGCTACACGAATACCAAATTTCAGCATTGTGGGGTTACCCTGTAAATTTTGACAAAGTTTCGTGTGTATTATGGCTAATAACTCAAAAACTACAAAGATTAAACTAAAAATAAAAACAGGGTTGAAATGTACCAATAAATTAAATTACCTTAATTTAAATTAAATGTACCTTTCATTTGACGTACCACTTGACCTAATAGTCTCATTTTCATTTTTTTTACCCCTCTTGAACCCTAATATCTCAACAACCCCCCAACATTTTTAGCTCATTTAGTCACACCAAATTTGCGCCATCACTATGTATCAAAGTTCACGATGATCGGATCAACGCTTCGAAAGTTATCCTCGACAAACAAACATACATACATGCAACGCTGATTTGCCCAAGTGGATTTGGAGATCTCGCTCGATCAAAAATACATACATAACTCTGTTCGTTTGTTAGTTTGTTTGTTACCTTTACACAACTACGGCTGAACGGATCGTAATAAAATTCTGCAAGAAGATAGATTCTATCCTGGGAAAGGGCATAGGCTACTTTTTAGCCAACTGCGTAAAATGAGGGTAATGTTTTATTGAAAAACCACCCATGCGAAGCCGCGGGCGGGTCAGCTAGTTCGATTATAAAGAGTAGTAGAGTTCCTTGTGACAGGGCTCGCCCGAGGAAGTGCTCCATACCTATTTCTGCCGCCAAGCATCATTGCTGTGTTTCGGTTTGAATGGTATGGTGCCGGTGAAGTTACAGGCACATGCGGCACCTCAAGTTAATGGAAGCAGGGCAGTGCATCGTAGGGTGCGTTTCTAAGGTGATTGACCTATGAGGCAACAGTCATAAGCTTGCTCCAAAAGCAGGTCGTTTAAAAAAGATACACTTTTAGTCATAGATTTCGGTTTACGTTTACGTGAGACGTCGTCGGTGTGTCCATTTCTACATTTTCTACTATTAAAACCACAATATGCACGGATGTGGATTTAACTGTCTGTCCGACCAGAGTTACAGCCATTTTCCTCGTAGAACTTTAACTACCTCCCCTATAAATATGTAAGCTGGAGGAATTGATGTTGAAGATGTTTTTCTTACTCACCACGCCCCATCATTGCCTATCTATCTATACACATAAAATGCTTTGTCCTGAATGACTGATTGACGGATCAACGCACAGCCTAAACCGCTGATCGTAGAGACCTGAAACTTGGAGGGTGTGTTCTTTGTATGACGTAAGCATCCGATAATAAAGGATTTTCCGAAATTATACCCCTAAGGAGGTGAAAAAGGGGGGCAAAGTTTGTATGGGACAACGTGATTCCTTGGTCCAATCTACTTCAAATTTTGCAAAAACCTTTTCTAAATCAGTTCCCATGGGATAAAAATGGGGTGTCAAGTCAAGTTGCAACAGCGACTTTAGCTTTATTTCTAGGTTATCTGAACATTTAAAAGTGTAACACGTACGAAGTCGCGGGCAACAGCTAGTCTTTACGTAAATCTTTCTAAAACACTCACTAAAACTATTCATCAAGACGTTCGGTTCAGTACATAATTCGTTTACGAAATAAGTGACCATGTTCGTAAATGGAGACTAAAATATTTCAAATAATTTCTTCAATTTAATTTCAAAAAAAGGAGAAGGTTAGCAATTTGGTAGTTTTTTTTTTTGTATTTTATTGTTTGTTACCTCAGATACCATTTATCAACCAATTTGGAAAAATCCTTATTTATTTAAAAGGATATACTTAGGTACTTACAGATTAGTCCCATAGTCCAGAAGTTTGGTTTTTTCTGACCTCTAAAGTTAGTTTTTTTTTCTTAAAAAGTTACTTTTGTAAATACATAATAAGTAAAATAAGTTGAGTGAGTCACAGATATAGGTAGGTACCTATAGTTGCTTAGATTTGTAATGACATGTGCCGGACTACCAAGAACTACACAATGCAATTTGAAAAACAAAAAAATTAAGCCATGAAATGACAGAGACACCGAGGTATCGTCATCAATTTGAAACAGTATGATTCCATGTCGCATTAAAGTTGACTTGTTTGACGACCACGTAAGTACCTACCACCTGAAGGCTTCTTTACTGTGACATGGTACTATCAAACTGTTTACGATTTAAACAGTTGCCAAAACCACAATGATTGCCTCTGATGAGTAATTCGTGCATGTAGCTGGTTGTTTCTTAGTCACACTATCAATGACAGTGGTTTGTAGGTCTTGAGGTGGCAAGGTCTACATTATTCCCGTACCTACCTAATTCAATTTAATTTAATTTAGCCTGACAATGCAACGTTAGGAAAGGTGATGCTATAGAGATTGTAATGACAGGCATTCTACGAAGAGCAACGATTTTTAGAGCACCTATTTTAAGAGCACCAATTGTATTCTACGAAAAGCAACGATTTATAGGTATTTTGGCTTGCGATCTAAACCAGTATATTGAAGTTTCAATTACGAGAACTGGGGTACTGTCTACTGATCTAGCACATGTTTTATGGATCATAAAATCCAAAGAAATCAAAGTCACCAACGTAAAATAACACTTTCTTTAAGATGTCCCGAAGCTCAGGGTTCGAAATTTTCGTCATCCGTTGTACCGTTATCCGTTGTATTTAATCCCTTTCAAATCAAAACTTGATATTAAAGCTGACCCAAATTGAGCACAGGACAATTAAACGGTACTTACTCTTAATACTTTCTACTTTCTTCGCTTATGTAGCGTAAAAGCGGACAAAACCCAGCTGCCATTTAACGGGGTTTTCCCAGTATTATCATATTATGCAATCTAGCCCCTATCGTCTGATAAATCAGTTATATTGATCGGTTGTCGTCTAACGAGGTCTGGGGTTTTACCCACTAGGCGCAAGGCCCTTAGGTATACATTTTTGTAGGGAATTTGACAAGGCCTTTGATTAGGTTTACAAAGCAAATATTCAATTAAGGTAGACATATTTAAGTATCCTACAGCTTTAAATAACTTTGTTGTTTTGGTTGTGCAAATAAAGACAGAAAACATATTTGATGTGTGCAAATATGTAGCATGTGCAAATCAAGATTTTCTCAGGAGTACCTCAAGGCGAAATTTTTGGACCAGGGGTTTTTCTTTTATTTATATGGACTAGCAACCTTGACTGACATTACGCTATAAATGGATGTTGGTGATGTGTGGGTCACTGCAACTGGATGACAGATTTGATAGAGTCATTTATATCAAACAAGCTGACCCGCCCGCGGCTTCGTACGCGTGGCTTGTCAATAAAACATTATTCTCCTTCTGTGCAGTCGCGTAAAGTGTATCCTATGTCTCAAGTCCATTCATAATCTATCTAGGTAAATAGGTACCAAATTCCATCGAAATCAGTCGAGCCGTTAAGTCGTGAAAAGGTAGACAGACAGAGAAACATAGAGTTACTTTCAAATAGGTATGTGCGTAGATTATAACCTGGATTAACACATAGGCTACTTTTTATTGACAAACAACGCGTGCGAAGCCGCTGGCGGAATCTAGTTATATATATTAACCTCCCTCTTGAATCACTCCATCTATTACTGAAAACTGCATTAAAATCCGTTGAGTAATTTAAAAGATCTAAGGTAACAGACAGCGGAAGCGATTTCATTTTATACTATGTAAAGATAAAGATTTCTGAGGCTGCTTTAAATTTATTTAAAAACATAATTCAAATTAAATCATCTAATTTTAGGCCTGGTGCCTTGAAGGCACTAATTAAATATAAAAAGTTAAATTCCCCTCCTATCAAAAGTCCTTGAACGTCTTGTACACCAACAACTCAGTACCTTCCTATCCAATAATATCCTGTTAAATCCTCACCAATCTGGCTTCCGCCCTGGGCATAGCACAGTCACAGCGCTCATCAAGATTGCCGATGACATTCGGTCTGGAATGGACAGTGGGAAGGTGACAGTACTGTCACTCCTTGACTTCAGCAATGCTTTTAATAACGTCGATTTCGATATACTTCTCGGTGTATTACACTCTCTTAACATATCTCCAACGGCTATTGACTGGTTTCGTAGTTACTTCTTTGGGCGCTGGCAGCGCATCCTTAGATACTTATTCTTCATGGTGCAATCTCTCCGCTGGTGACCCTCAAGGCGGCGTCTTATCTCCTCTTCTTTGCTCTGTTTTCACTCTCTCAATATCTCGAAAATTATCTTCTTCCTACCACCTGTATGCAGATGATTTACAAATTTATACACAAGCCACGGTTGATAACATTAACGTAGCAATCAGCATAATAAATTCAGATTTGGAGCGAATTTGTGATTGGAGCAAATCTTTTCGCCTTACAGTAAACCCACAAAAAACACAAGCTATCATAATTGGTAGCCACAAAATGATTCCCCGGCTAAAGTTTGAGCAACTTCCACCTGTAGTTTTTAATTGGGCTCAGATAGGTATCAGTCAGACGGTGAAAAACTTAGCCATTATTATGGACACCAAGCTATCGTGGGTGCCGTGTATTGCCGAGATCAACCGAAAAATGTTTGCGTCCTCAGCCTCGTTGCGAAGACTTCTCAACTTTTTACCAACCGCCACCAAAATTACGCTTGCACATTCCCTTCTACTATCTTAGATTACGCCGACATGAGCTATCTCGATCTTTCCGAAGTCTAAGATTTTGAACGCCTTCAAAATCTTTGTACTTATTCGGTTCGTATTTGGCTTGCTCAAATATGAACATGTTTCAGAATTTCGCGCAAAACTCAAGTGGCTCCGTATCCGTCTTCGCCGGAATGCATATATGTATTCTGTCCCTTTTTTTTAACATTATTTTCAATCCAAATTTTATTCTTCACCATCCTATCTAAAGGAGCGTTTTGTGTACTTGCACCAGGCGCATGATCAAAACCTACGCTCATCTGAAGCTCTAAGTCTCCAAACCCTGTCCACAGTTCTCAATTTTATGGTGACTCCTTTACAGTTCAAGCTGTGCGGCTGTAGAACGCTTTACCTTTCTCTATTAGATCATCTAAATCTCTTCCTATACTTAATGCTAAGGTATACAACCATTTCCTTTCTTTGTCTACGCACTGCTAGTTTATCGTTATGTTTATCTCCTTTCAAAGTTTAGTTTTTATCATGGCTAATAACTTAAAAACTACAAAGTTTAAACTAAAAATAAAAACGGGATCAAAATGTACTCACAAAGACCTTTTTTTAGACGTGCCATTTGACCGCATAGTCCCATTTTGTTTTTTTTTTTTACCCCACTTGAACCATAATATCTCAACAACCCCCCCACATTGTTAGCTCATTGAGTCACACCAAAATTGTGCCATCACTGCCTACTTATATACCAAATTTCATGATGATCGGATGAACGCTTCGAAAGTTATCCTCGGACAAACAAACATGCATACATACATACAACGCCGATTTGCCCAAGTTGATTTGGAGATCTCGCTTCGCCCGATAAATTATTCAACTCAGATGACCCACGAGGTCAAGGGTAATGAACTTCCTACTGCAAAACAAATACAACACAAATACTTACAATAGACAGGTACAATTACATAATGTAGGCATGTGTGACTCCATTGTCTGTCTAAAGTCCTTGATAGTGAACAATGCTTATTGGATTGTTAACATATTTACACGATACAGTCTTATCCTGGGACAATTGACCTTAGGATTGTTGAGTGATTATCTGTGTAAGAACTAAGAACAGAAAGAAATACATAGATAATATTGATACAACATACACAGTAGCCCTGATTATTAAATACATAAAAGTATCTGCCTACCTGCACTTAATTGAAGTGGACTTTATCCCAACAATTGATCATTTAAATAGAATCCCCGGTCTACAGCCTGCCTCATAACGATGATGCATATAGGTAATATTATTGATTATAATACCGAGATATGCAATCTACGTAAAGAACATGTTCTTAGAACTACTTATTGGATGCAGTAGATGCAGGAATATCCTTGTTATTTTACGAGAATCCAAAGAAAAATCTAAGCTTCTGTTTGGTTATATGGACAAAGCGATAAGCTGGAAACTTTTGGCGAATAAAGCTCCGCTATACCTTCGTCCTTAATTTATGATTTACCTTTTAGGAAGATCCATAAGATCCAGAATTATAATCTAATAAAGTAATCATTATAACGTACGCCGGATGTCCATCCAGTGCTAAATATAGGCCTCTTCATAGATTTCCAAAGCGACAAAATCAAATCAAATCAAAATATTTTTATTCTATAAAGATACATTTTTTGTACATTTGGAAAGGTCATAAGTTTTACAAAATATAATCATACATACAAAAATTCACATTAAAACATATATGAAGAAGTTAGCAAGTACATAAGTACAATCAGAAACACATGTCATAACAAAATAATTAAGGGTTGACTAATACAGTCATAATTAAATAGTACTAATGTCATCAGCAAGAGCTTCGTCAAGGGTATAGTAGGACTTTTCCATCAACAACCTTCTGACTATATTACTGAAGTCTGCAGTGTCCACGTTTCGTTACGACGACCTAACGGTTACCAGTAATATTTTCTTAGGTCGTCTTTCCATCTAGTGGGGGACGTTCTAAAGCTGTTAAGCTAAAGCAAATAAAAGTCAAAGTCGCCAAAAGCTCGTTAAAAATCGTACTAATCAAATTATCCGACTACAACAGGGATCTGAATACAAGATGGGATCTTCAGAAAATCAAGACAATTTTATTCATTATGGACTTTTCATTTCTGACTTTAAAAAAAATGTTTCAACTAGCGTAATAGATGGCGCTGCCTCGAGATAAGCCGCCAAAAATATGGTTTATATCGCAAAATCTCAAAGACACAATATAAAAATGTGTCTAAACCAAACTAATGATTTTTTAATTTAATCATAATCGGAATATAATGTTGGCTGACACGGGAATTGACATTGAAAATTCACTTTCCTTTGATAATCAGCTTATGGCGGAGCAACACCATCTGTTAGCGGTAATAAAACATGGCTGTGAAACCCCTCATTGACGTCAATAATACAGTTTCCCGATCACGACCACTTCTTATATGGCAAAACCACTTTGAATAGTAGGATAAGTTTCAAAAAGAAGGAAGTGACGAATTTTAACTGTTATAGCTATAGACTGGATTTAAACACAACAGGGGATTCTGGCCCAAACTTGTTTTCCCAAACGTCATAGTGCTTCTGGATACTCAGAAACCCCTTCTTGGCTTATGATACAGATATACATATGTCATGAAAATATAGGGATAATAAGTGGACGGATATCCTCTTATTTCAGAATTCAGTACGTAGATTCATGACAGAAATCAGAGGCATGTCCAAACATTACAATTTGGGAACATGATGATGATGATGATAAGCTTGAGCAAGATAAAGTCATACTTCTGCTAGATAAAACTAAATGGCTTGAGGAGTTTTATCGTTTACTCCATAATGTTTCCCATGGTAGTAAGTATTGTCTAATTATGAATCATCAGCAGTAATCAGTATTGCATAGTATTGTTATACAATACTATGCAATACTGATTACTGCTATTATACTATTATATAGTATATTGAGTAAATCTGAATAATGCATAATAGCTAACATCATGTTAGCTATTATGCATTATTCAGATTTATTTTTGGTAGTTTTTCAAATATTATTTTTAGAAACAGTAGGCATTGGGTACTATATATTAAGTGCCTATAATACGTAGGTTCTATACTCGACGATATATCAAATACCGGTTTCAAGCTTCTTGCTTCTTGATAACCTAAGGCCATGACATTCTGTCTTATCCAGAAGTAATAAGACCGACTTTACCGCGGCAAACTATTTAACTGTAAACACGTATAAATTAGCTACATTCTCGTTTTGCATCGTTATTGTTCAGTACATGGTGAGGCACGGTTGAGGACACAATGTTATCAATCGGTTTATTATTGTTTTTAATCGGTGCGTGTTTCGGTGCAGTGGACTTTACTGAACGGCCGCGTAATTTTAGCATTGAGTTACTGCATCATACGCAGTCGGAAACTGGAGGACATGTTGTCATATCACCGTTTGGAATATGGACTTTGATGACGGGTGTGGCGCTCGGAGCGACGGGTAATAGCTACAGCCAACTCGCCAGGGCTTTCATCCTCCCCAGAAAATTTGATGCTTTGATATCAGGATACAGGGATCTGACAGCGCAAGTTTTGGACCCCCCTCCGTCTAGCGGAGTGAGCATGACAAGCAAGAACTTCGTGTTTTTAGACAACGATTTCACGGTCAACCCTGCTTTTAGAAACGTCCTACAGAATGACTTCGCAGCGTCTATCAAGGTTTTGGACTTTGACGATCCCACCTCAGCTAAAGTTGCCAATTCGTACATCGAGAAATCTGGCGGAAGGGTCTCCAATGTGCTTCGTTCGGACGATTTCCAAGAATCTAAAATGATTTTGACTAACGTCATCTCTTTCAAAGGACTTTGGGGATTACCTTTCAACAAATCAGACACGCAACTCGAACCTTTTTACAATGAAGATAAGTTAGTTGTTGGCACCGTCAACATGATGTTCCAAAAAGGCCAATTCCCGTTCGCGAATATCAAAAAATTGAAGGGTTTTGTTGTGGAACTTCCTTATGGCACGGGTGGTAAATATTCAATGATATTTATCCTTCCCTATGCAAATGTTAAAATAGCTGATATGTACAGAAACTTTGCTACGGTTACTCTGAAGGATATCTTCGACAAATTGAGGGCTGATGAAGAAGCGTATGGACTTGACGATGTTGATGTAAAAATTCCGCGATTCCATATCAGTACAAACATTGTATTAAATAAGCCGTTGAATAAGATGGGAGTGTATGATATTTTCCAACCCGATTTAGCCAGTTTCCAACGAGTAACGAAACAGAATATCTTCGTATCGGCTATCATCCATAAAGCAGACATAGAGGTCACAGAATCAGGAACTGTTGCGTCAGCGGTCACCACAGCTACTTTCTCTGACAGAATTTCGGCGCCTTCTTTCTACTGTAACAGACCATTCGTTTACTTTGTGATGGAGAAATCTACGACAACTGTGATTTTCAGTGGCATTTATTCTCAGCCTATTGTCTACTAAGAACATTGTCAACTAGAATACTCAGGGGTTTGACAGGGACCTGTGTTATATCCTATTATATTCATTAATGAGCCCAGTCACGCAGACTGTAAACGTTTGATTGCCTATAAATTACTAGTGTATTAAATGATCATTATGAAGTCTTACGTTAGTGCTTTTATAGGTATCACTTTATAAGTGAAGTGACTGAATAAAGACAAGATTTTTGTAATTAATAAACCTGTTTCTTTTTATCACTATTGGTAGTTGGTTAGGTAGATACTAAGTACCAAAGTTTGTGTATCTTTCAACTAATTATTATTTTTTGTACCTAGCTAGAGGCATGACGGTTATCTTTTTTGATTCTTGGTTTTCCCAATGAGTGAGCATTGAGCAAAACAAAGCATTATCGTCACTTAATTAGGTATGTAGATAAGTAAGTACCTAGTAGATTATAAGTTATTATTACAATACTTCTCAAAAGTCACATGAGAAAGAGTGGGAAATCGCCAAAGGCAGGGACAAATGGAAGGATTTATGAAAGACCTTTTTTTTAGATAATTTTTAAAAGGTCTCCAGCTAGGTACCAGATATGCACGTAAAATAATTTACGTTAGCTAGGAAGTGTCGACAGAGCTTACCTTACCTATGCATTAGAACCCTAAAATTGTTACTAAAATATATTAAACTTAAGAATAAAGTAGTTAAATTTGACTAAATGTTAGCTGTTTACTTCTACATCTTAAGGAATTAATTAATAAAACTATCAAACTATGTGTGTGTGGACTGAGTGACCACAGGGTTTTTTGTAGATTTTATATCTAAAAGGTTTAATAAAAGTTATAAAACATTTGTAAAACGAATATTGGAATTTGTAAAGAATTTAATAAAAAGATATGCTACCTAATGTGTGGTCTCTCAGTTCTCACACTTGACCTTCCAAATCTGGGTAAGTATATCGTTTGCAGGCATGTTTTGTGCCCAAATATTTAGTAAAACATGTATTTACGTATTTATAAGATAACATAACATAATTCGTTTACAAATGTTTTATAGCTTGTACTAAACCTTTTAGTTATAAAAACTACAAAAAACCATGTGGTCACTCAGTCCACACACACATGTAAAACTCAATGACAACTTCACAGTGTAATGAAACGTCATGTCACTCCAAAATTATTTTGGATTCATTAACATATTCATTTATGATTATTGATTACACTGCCTGCCTTGTAAGCCCATATAGTAACATAAGGAACTCAATTATTAAAATTCATCTACAAATTGATACGAGAGAGAAAAAGAATTGAAAATAGAAACAGGACATTTTTGATAGAGCCAAGCGAGATTTCCAAATCAAGTTGGACATATCGGCGTTGTATGTATGTATGTATCCTTGTTTGTCCGAGGATAACTTTCGAAGCGTTTATCCGATCATCGTGAAATTTGGTATATAGGTAGTTAGTGATCGCACAATTTTGGTGTGACTAAATGAGCTAAAATGTGGGGGGGGGGGGGGGTTGAGATATTGGGGTTCAAGAGGAGTAAAAAAAACAAAATGAGGCTATCCGGTCAAACGGCACGTTTAATAAAAGGTATTGGTGAGTACATTTCGCCCCTTTTTACTTTTAGTTTAAACATTTTAGTTTCTATGTTAGTCATAATAAAAACTGAACTTTGACAAAATTTACAGGGTACACCAGTGACCCCACAGTGTTTGGTATGCGTGTAGCTTTAGTGTCACAAATATAAGGAAAAGTCTGAAATCCAGAAAAACTGCAATTTCTACCCCAAAAACTGAGTAATCAATTTACATGAACTCCCGTTACCTGCAACTGTAGGTCAAGTTAATTGGTTAAGCATTTCGTGGCACTATTTTGATAATCAAAGACTACAAATACATAATATTTTTTTGTAATAATGGGAGACTCGCGAGATCTCAGTTCGGGGCGAACCACTAGTAATATAAACATTACAAACGAAAAGCTCTAGCTAATTGTTAGGTAGGTAAAATGATTTGATTTAAATAAATAAATATAAATATTGCTGGACATTTCACACAGCGCTATCTAGCCCCAAACTAAGCTAAGCTTGTACTCTGGGAACCAGATAACTGGTAGAATACTCATATACTTTTTTTATTGTAAATACATACTTATAATATATCGAAAAACACCCCGACACGGAACAAATATCTGTAGATCATGCAAACATTTGTTCCGTGGCGGGAATCGAACCCGCTACCTCCTGCGTCTAAGCCGGCTATACGCCCACTGCGCCAGGTCGTCTCGGTAAGGTATCTACTTCCATGGGTAGGTGCATCTATGTCATAGTTCAACTCATATTATTTCATTATGTAGCGTTGGTAGATACTAGGTAGTAGGTACCAAAAGAATAAAAGGTTTATTGGAACAAGCCGATTGGACAAATTTTCTTTTTAGCAAGAAGCTGTTACGAAAAATACTTTTTTCATTTCCTCGCATTCGCGATGAAAAGTTATGTTTTATATTCGGGTGTCAATAACACACTCCGCCTTGAACTCATAGCGTCCTCACTCGCTAATTGCTTTTACCTCAACTTCTTGATTTGCGTTCCCAGCGTCCTTTGTTTTTACAATATACTGTTCCAATATACCTAACTACATTCTTAATATTTATTCTTACAGTAGGTGGGTACCTGAGTACCGCTGTTAATTTGTTTCACCACCAAACTGAGGCAGTTCCATTTATAAATAACTAGTGGTTCACCCTGAACTGATATCTCAGGAGTTTCCTATTAAACGAAATATATATTTGTATCTTTGACTCAATCAAAATAGTGCCACGAAATGCACTTCCACCAAACTTGATCTACAGTTTCATCCAAGTTACATTACAGGTAACGGGAGTTCATGTTGTTTGGTTAATTTTTTGGCCAATCTCGAAACTGAGACATTTCGCTCGCTTCGCTCGCTCGTTCATTATTAATAAAATAATATATTTCCGTAACTTATAAATAGTACATACATTCAAAGATTGTTTGGTATTCTAATAATAATATAACGAATAATTCAGGTAACAATGCTTGTAATAAGATACCGCTCTTATAGTACACATGGCAGTATATTTTTTTAATACAAGTACCTACCTGTACGTAATTACGTATCTACAATACATTTCAGTAAAAATTCTAAAGTTCACTGCAAATTATCGAAACAAAGAAATGTCAGTTTTCCATAAGTGCAAGGGGGAGGGAATGATTATCCTCTCCCTCGCTCTTGCTTGAATTTGACATTTCTTTGTTTACCTAATTTGAAGTGAACTCTAAACTAGAGTAGGTATAGTTTTACCTTGTGCGTTATTGATTAGGTAATTGGCTGGTTTTGTGTGATAGATAAGGATATTCTATAAGAAATAAGGATAAAGGTTGCTGGGAGCCGTTGGGTGCAGGCCGTACAAGATAGGCCTGTGTTCAGCAGTGGACGGCCTATGCTGATCGAATGATGATGATGATGATGGTAGTATAGTATGAAACTTTGAATAATGACACTGATGAAAGGTGGATTATTCCACCCACTAAAAAAAAGTATCTTTTGACATTGACAGAATCACAATACTTTGCCAATGCTTTACACTGCACAAAGCCATTTGACGTTGAAATAAATTATAATTTTGGCATTGACAGTCAGAAATGTATATTTTTGACAGTTTTGAATTGTTGACACCGATTTGTTTTGAAAAGTTTTGAAAGGGGGTTCCCGATAATTATGATTTTTCGGAGTGTTTGTAGTGAATTTATTAATAAACTGACCCATAAATTACATAATTACAAGCTTTTCTTACACAGAAACTGCTAGAGAAAGTGCTGAACTTCCCTAATTACTTTATGTACCGAAATAAGTAAGGTTATATTTTAATCACTCAAATTATTTTGTGGAAATGTTTTTAACAAAATGTTGCATTCTGCGATTATCTCTTTCGAGAAAATTCCTAGCACGAAACGCCTCAGCTACCAGCACACATATGAGGATTCAGGAATACAGCAGTAAGTTTATTTTATGTCAACATCTTTGTCACACAAATTTCTCATTTTATTTTCAATCACGCACATAGAAACATATATTTTATTCACAAGAAAATACATTGACAAACAAGAATTTAGCTACAAACCTGTTAAAAATCTGACCTAATAAATACAAATAAGTTTTAAATTAGATAATAGGTTTGTGGTGTAGTGCGACTAAGAGGTGCTCAACGCATTTTACTTATATGCAATCCGGAACTGAACATGTTAGCTGAACAATCATCAGATGCAGCTAACATGCTCTACTACATCTAAAAGAGGTGATCCTGATTTGAGAATAAATAGATAAGTCCATTTGGTTAGAGGCCCTAAAAAATCTGCAGATATGGCGAGAGGGGTGCGGGGGGATTCTGTTTAGCAGCACCACCTGGCCTGTAAATTTAATAGATTAATTATTCCTGATTACATATTTCTAATGATTCCTGATTATTATTCTATTCTTTCTTTTTATTATTCTATTCTTTCTTTTTATACATAAAGCAATTTCATTGTGACCTCCATGGCGCAGTGGGCGAATAGCTGGCTGAGACACAGGTAACAGGTTCGATTCCCGCTGAGGAAAAAGCCGAGGTCTACTTGCATAGACACAATCAAGTGGCCAGAATTATCCATCAGCAGCTTGCCTTTCAATATGGCTTTGTTGGACCTAAGGTGCTATATTATAAATATGTGTCAGATCCAGTTCTTGAAACTGGCCCACACTCTATTGGAACTAGTCTACCATCACGGACAGGACTATTGTTGCCAATAAGCCAGATATCGTGCTGATTGACCGGTCAGAGTGCCGGGCGATACTTGTTGATATTAATATTCCAAATGGTGCTAATCTTGTGAAGACCGAGAAGGACAAGCTAAGCAAGTACCTTGACTTGGCTCATGAGATTACCGCCATGTGGGATGTGGAATCAACGATTATCATTCCAATAGTTGTGTCGGTCAAGTTGGTTCTCGCTAGGAAATTGTATCAAGGGTCAGATACAGAAGACGGTACTCCCGGACGAGTCCAGTGCCGAGGCACGCATAGTCAGGAGGTTCCTCTCTCTGCAACCCTAGCCACCGATCGCTTGGGTCTTGCTTTGCAGTCGGTGGTTTACCGTTTTTATAAATATATTTTTTACTGTGTTTGTTTTTTGTAAGATACTTTATAGTGAAAAATGTATTTTTATAAACGAGTTTTAAAATAAATATGTGTGAATAATAATAATTTTCAATATCATCAGTTATGTGTGGACATAATGAACCTGGCAACCAAAACCAGGTTCTCAATAATGACAAAAATTCATGTTTTCTAATTAAAATTTCAGGTGCAACAATCAACCTGCTTAATAATGCAATCCTTGCACAAAAACACTATAAAACAAACCGAGACTTGGTTTTATTATACACATTACATGGAAACTGGTACTCTAAAGGATTGCCTGATGCTTCAGATAGTGATTTGGGTAAGTTTTATCAAAACGAATATAGCTAATTAGGGTATCTAATTCAAATTCAAAATCATTTTATTCATTAAAATCACAAGGATCACTTTGAAACGTCATTTTTACTGCCTGTCCTTCGCGACGGAGCTAGGAAAGAAAGGCAAAAAACAAGGCTGGTTGTTCTTTTTATTGCTCCTTGTAGAATACATAACAATAAAGAAAATAAACTACGTCTAAATTGTAACATTTTTCACCGAGTTGGAGCAATTTCAATCACAAGCTTCTCTATCATCTTAATAATCTGATATGTTATACATAGTAGGCTTTTTAATAAGATTTTGTTTAATTATGTTCTGAGTTTATAAACCGATGGAGACCTTTAAGATTAGGGCTTTGGGACATCCACTACTGAACATAGAAATCCCTCATACATTTACAGAGCAACATTTAAAGTTTTATTCAAACTTTTTAATTAAATTCAATTGTTGGCCTGTTTCAGAGTGTGTTAGCTGAGCAAACATCTGACTCAGCTAACATGCTCTACCGGTATACGACCTGCTGAAGGAGGATGTTGTGTAGTTATTAATTACTTTAGCCAATTATGGAACTGACATCATTGTAGAGAACAACGCAGGTTCCCTAAAAAATAGATTTAAAAAAAAAACTTAAATGTAACGTCTTAGTAATAAAAACACAGAAGCATTCATTTAAAAACTTATCTTGCATAGTATGTAGTACTTACCAAATTAATCAAAATTGGGTTAGCTGTGAAAAAATAAAAAACAGACAGGAGTTGTTTTCGAATCTACAATATTACTGTGGATTTTTATCTTACTCAACCCTAACAACCCAAGGAGGCAATCGTCAACTCGCCCGCTTAAAACTCGCCCAGTCAGGCGAGATAGCGATTTCACTTACACATTTACCACTAAAAAGTTAGGCACGGAAGTTAAGTTTAGTACAACGAGCGAAAACGGGCCCACGCCACGCACACATAGACGCGCGCGTACGAGGATTTCGGATCAAGTCGGTCGAACGTTCGACTAACTTGATCCAAGATCCAAGATCTAGTTTGGTAATTCACCTAGCATTCAGTTTTACACTAGCCTCTCCCGACGTCATCATCATCATTAGTCAAAGGGTGTCTACTGCCGAACATAGGCTTCTCCATAGATATCAAGAGCGACCGATCTTGCGCGGCCTGCACCCAACGGCTCCCAGCAACCTTTATCAGGTCTTCTTTTTATCTAGTGTGGGGCCGTCCTTCGCTGAGCTTTCCAGTGCGTGGTCTCCACTTGAGAACCTTTCTGCCCCAACAGCCATCAGTTCTTTGAGCTATGTGCCTGCCCACTGCTACTTCAGTTTGTTAATCCTTTGTGCTATGTCGGTGACTTTGGTTCGTCTGTGAATCTCCTCATTTCGGATTCGATCTCGTAGAGAAACTCCAAGCATAGCCCTCTCCATAGCACTCCCGACTTACTAGGTATTATTTATTCTGTGCGCGAGCACGTGAATGGCGAGACGAATCGCGAGACGTTTGACGAGCGTTTATTACTTATCTCATCAAAGTTTACCGTATTTTCAGAACTGAAGAAAGTTAGATCTCTCTTTCCCGAGCCCCGAATGATCCTCAACAACCTCTCAGCAAAGACTCCGGGTAAAATATTTGATGTTCATTACAAGCAGTATATCGCCCCTAAAGGGGGCAAGAAGAAAGTACCGCAGAACTTGGATTGGACCTGCACTTATAACTTTATTTGGCCAGAAGCTATGAAGTTTGAATGGTAAATAATTTGCTATTTCCTTATCATAAGAGAGTGGCGCGGTGGGTGAGTAGGCGACTGCGATGCAAAAGGTTGCGGGTTCGATTCCTGCAAGACAAATGATTGCATAATCTTAAAATATTTGTTACGAGTCTGGGTGGTGTGTACTCTCACTAGTATGGCACCTACTCGCTCATGGCCATAGCCCAGTCAAAAATAAAGTGGCACTCCGGGAGTACCGACAGAATTGAAAATTTGAATAAAAGCAGAACAGATACTTATATGTATACATAATCAGTAACAGTCAGTGACAGGTGTTGGTAACAGTGTTGCGAGTTCAATGGTTTTTCCCTATCTCAAAAAATGCTCAACGCGCCTAAAGAAGTTTTCACTCCGATAAATTATATTAACTTCTGTAGTATTCTGTGCTGAGGTCGCTAGTACATAATATGCATATCATTATTGGTATAAAATCTTTGATTATTTTCAGCGCATCTCTCTCAAAACGCCAAGCGGGTGAGCAAGCGGCCACACAAGCACTGCACTGGCTACTCAAAAACAACAGGATAGACAACAAGGGACACCCTGTATACGACAGAGAGATCTTGAACGAGGTCCGGAGTGGACTGAACGAGCCGATACGAGCTAGGATCAGTGATAATTCAGTTGAACGGATCGAGAGGATTTGGAGTGATTATGAAAGTGGGATAAGTAGGTTTGTTTTGTTTTTTAACCAACTTCAAAAAAGAGGAGGTTGGCATTACAGTTTTTTTTGTTTGTTAAGGGAGTTCTTAATTCGGCTGTATTTCTTTTTTTTTATGTTACGTCAGAACTCCGTGATTTATCAACCGATTTGGAAATTTCTTTGTTTTATTTTAAAGGATATATATACAGATTGTTTCCATAGATAGTTCATCAAAATCGGTTCAGTAGTTTGGTTAAGTCGGTTATATGTTTATTAAGTTACTTTAGTTTATTATTAATATACAATATACATATAACCAATCCATCGCACAACCAAAAATTTGAATTTTTCCTGCATCGACTACACACGATCCGAGGCCATCCGAATCCGATTTTTACCTGGAAGCAACCGGGATATTATCCGGATTTGCAGGATCGGGGAGACCCGGATGCTATATAGTCCGAGCTTAAGGTTCGGTTAATAGATGTCCTTGCAAAATGTTTAATTTTTACTTAAGATTTGCTTTTTAGTATTGTATTTATGTTTTAGGAGAAATCTATGAAAGAACATTCGATGAAGCGAAACATAAAGTGATCACAGCACCTGCTCAGCTTACCAAAGATTCTACAATAGATGAGGGTACGACAACATTTTTTAAATACATACATCATCAGCTGATTTTTTATCAAAATGCGGTTTAAAGCACGACTAGTGTAAATGCATCATAATAATATTATATGGTTTGTCTAATGAAATCATGTAAATTGAAATCTGTTCAACGGTTTCGACGTGATTGAGTAACGAATAAATAAACAAACATCAAAACTTTCGCATTTATAATATTAGTGTGATGTGCCTTTCCACCGGCAACCATACCCTAAACCGAAACACAGCAATGCTGCTTGACGGTAGAAATAAGTTTGGTGGTAGTACTTCTCGGGGCGAGGCCTTTCCCAAGGAACTCTACTACTCTTAATGTATGTTTTGGTTTCAGATGAATTGTCAGAAGACGAAAATAGTAATGGCGATGAAATCTCTACTTTATCAGGTGAAATATTTGAATTTTTGTTTTAAATATTAAACAAGTAATTATTTGAAAAGGTCTAATTGGATGGACCAGAGTGAGATTACAGGGTTTTTAATTTTTTTGTATTGAGGCTTCCATATTCTCTGGAAATATATGGGGAGGCCTTATGTTCAGTAGCGGGCGTCCTTCGGTGATATGACGTTGATGTTCGAGGCGACGTAGAATAAAAATGGCGGGAACTATACCATTTTTGGTCCGTATTTTTGATTTAGAATCTTATATAGTATTCCTTATGGAGCCTCCGGCTGGATGGAGTGTCGATTTACGTGCTTTGGCTGGCAGGGACTGGATGAGAGGAGCTGAGGACCCGGCTCAATGGCGCACCCTGGGAGCGACCTACGTCCAGCAGTGGACTGTTATAGGTTGATGATGATGATTCCTTATTTTGTGATGTAGATCAGACAGGGGTGGTACATCCAGTGTACGGTCGCGTGTTGCGCGCGCCGTCAGAACAAACGATGAGGAAACGAGCGCAGATGTTGAAGCAGATGTTTGAAAACTATGAGGAAACCTTATCGGCTCTACCTATTGACGAATATGCGTGAGTTTACTTACTCTTATATTATTATTTTTTATTATTCAACCAGTATCATCCCACTGCTGGGCAAAGGTCTCCCTCATTGCCTTCCAGGATTTTCGCTCGCCTACCAAATCCCACCAATCTGTCTCGAAGGCATCGAGGTCGTCACGCCAGCGTCTACTACGCCTTCCTCGGCCTAGAAGACGCTGATGAAGAGAAACCTTCCTATGTCACTAAAGTGCAAACTCATCGACATGTGTATACTACCCGTCCTTACCTATCATTCCCAAACATGGTCTTTAACCGAGGCTCAAAAATCCAAACTCTTTAATTAAAATGTTTGTAATAAATATAATAATATGTAATAAGTTTTTATTCCCATATTTTTTTTGTTTGTTATTTGATACAACATTGCTATTAAAAAAATATGGAGGTTAGAATAACATGACGATTGGTCACAATGGGGAAGGGGGAGGATGTTGTATCAATCGATTGTCACCATATTTTAAATCCGAAAGTAACTCTGTCTCTCTGTTTGTTACATTTTCACGACTAAACGGCAGCACCGATTTCGATGGAATTTGGTACATAGTTAGAGTATGGCCGGGATTACAACATAGGCTACTTTTTACCCAACTGCGTAGAAAGAGTATAATGTTTTTATTGCCAAAACACACGAGCGACGCGGGCGAAAGTTTTTATTAAAATTAACCAAGAAAAAGACAAGTCGTAAACGTTACATCAATTTTTTTATATGTTATTTTCGTTTATTTAATTGCACTCAACTGTCTACTAACATACTTGTAAGATTTAATTATTGTTTGCTAACAAAATAGATGGCATGTCTGAGAAATAAAATAATTGAATTGAATAATCTAATACGTAATACGAAACCATCTTGACATTAAAGCTCACACTCGAAACATATCTCTCACACACCCAAAATCCGACCACGACCTAGACAATATACCTAATGAATGACACACTCGACACTCGAATTGACCTATAGAATCCAAACCGTCCCAAATCCTTGTACCATTACGTCCCGTCCCAGATTCAGTCGGTCACATATCGTTCCAGTTTCCTTGTGACTGCCGCTTTGTGACCTCAATCTGACCTTGGACTTGGGCGATCTAGTTCAGTATTGTGTGTTTTTGGGTCAGGTCAGGTTAAGGTCAGTTACTTGGATGTTAGTGTGTGTTAAGAGATTACATGTGATATTATTGGAGTAGCTATGTAAGATTTCTGCTACGAAAGTGATAAAGCATAAGTAAAAAAAAGTTTTTTAAACCTAAACTAACCCTAACTAAAAATACCTAATTGATCGATCGAAGCGAGATATTTAAGGCCCGTAAGATCAATAGTAGTTAAACTAAAATTTTAAGCTTAAACTAAAACCTTTCTTTGACAGTGATGGTTTAAGCTTAGAATTTTAGTTTAAACTGCTATTGATCTTACGGGCCTAAATCAACTTGGGCAAATCGGTGTTGTATGTATGTATGAATGAATGAATGAATGAAAATTCTTTATTATACCTTACAAGCTAAACACAACAGATATAAAAATAAAAAAAAATGTGTGTTTGTTTGTCCGAGGATAACTTTCGAAGCGTTCATCCGATCATCGTGAAATTTAGTATATACATAGGTAGTGATGGCACAATCCTGGTGTAATGAGCTAAAATGTGGGGGTGTTATTGAGATGTTGGGGTTCAAGAACGGTACACAAAAAATGGGACCATCAATTCAAGTGGCACGTCGGTCTTCATCGGTACATTTCGACCTTGTTTTTATTTTTGGTTTAAACGTTGTAGTTTTTAAGTTATCAGCCATATTAAAAACTGAACTTTGACGAAATTCACAGGGTACACCAGTGACCTCCACAGTGTTGAAATTTGGTATGCGTGTAGCTTTAGTGACACAAATATAGGAAAAAGTCTTCAATCCAGAATAACTGCACTTTCTACCCCAAAAAAATGTAACCAAACAACATGAACTCTTGTTGCTTGTAATTTGAATGAAACTGTAGGTCAAGTTTGGTGGTTGTGCATTTCGTGCCATTATTTTGATAGTCAAAGATTACAAATAATATTTTTTTGTTGATAAGGGAGACTTGCGAGATTTCAGTTCGGGGCGAACCACTAGTTTATCTAACTAAGCCCACATTCAAACCAAAGAGAAGCAAAAACGAAGATCTAGGCTGTTAAAAAGTATACCCTAAAACTTTAACTGCTTTAGAAACTGACATAATTTGTCATCCTATTTATCTGCAAAAGCGTTACACTCAGTTACAAGGTAATTGTCAATTTGATTTGATCCATTCTGACACTTTTGATAATTAACCCTAAATTTTTCTGTCACATTGACAAAACTGAATGTGTCAAGTTTGACGTTTATAATTTTGCAAGACGCGGGCCCCAGTACCTACCTACCTTTCACTGCATCTACCTACGTCACAATGACGTAAGTACATAATTATGTCTACCGTCACAAAACCTAAGCGAGACGTACGTAAGTCTAACGTCACAATCTCAACGAAAGCGAACGGCGAAACTAAAAGTGAACTCTTGCTTTCAAACAGCTGACGACAGATGTACGTCATTGTGACGTTGAATAAAAAAAGTATTGAGAAAGTTGATACAGCTGAAAATGAAATTTATGAACAGGTGTTAAGATTCATTGTGGTCGAAACGATCGGTGTCTTTCGTGAGTTAGAGGTAGGTTTTTAATACGCGACCTAGGTACGACTTTTTCAATAAACTTTGAATCTTAGCCATTATGTTCGCTAAGTCTTTGATTTGATGTGATATAATTACTACACGAAATAAATATTAAGTTTGCACAATTGTTCGTGGTTTTTGCCAACCATTTCATTATTTTTACTGATCAGGTCGTGACGTCATATCAGGTGTAAAGGTTCAGCAAAACTGGGTCGTGCTTATCCAGCTTGCACTCCACCTCACTATAAGCTTTTATCATTGTTATTTACAATACCAGGGGAACTCTCTGGTAAATGGCGATGATCTTGTTCGTTTTTTTATGATGTTGAATGAACTCTGCATTTGACTATTATTTTCTTCGTTTAGTTTATGTCAACCAATAGACAATGGGGGAAAATTCTGTGGGCACAAACCTAAACTAAATTTAGGTTCGACAGCACTTAAAAGTCAACTGTCACTTTCTGACGGTATTAAACAAAGAAGGATGGCAAAAATACCAATCTCCCACATTATCAAACGTAACATAATCCCTCAGTCCACGAATTGGGCAATTGGAAATAGGGCATGTTGCCTCTTTATCATTGAGCCTTCTTGCATGCATAAATTATTTAACTAGGTGTCACTTCTCGCGACTAACGGCAGAATTCTATATGCTTTCTACCTCTGATTTTACCTTACTAGCGGTAAGCAAATCAAAATGTCATATATTTTGCCGTGCGCAAAAGTTTTGCGCATATTTGCATAATTCTAGTAAGGCAAAAGCAGAGATAGATAGAATGTAGAATTTGGCCGTTAGTCGCATATTTCGAATGAAGCCTTTACTTCTGACGCGTTTGACGTCATTGAGATACAGCTGTGCACTTTCGATCACTCTCGATTTCGTTCGCGCTCCACTTTCGCGACAATAGTAGGTCAGTCTTGTGAATGTGGAACGCTCAATGTAGACCGATTTTCACCTTGTTTCTTTTATTACTAAGATGCGTGAAAATTGCACTCACATCCATCCATACTATTATTATAAATTCAAAAGTAGCTTCGTCTCTGACGATTTTTATGAAATTTGGTACCTATAATGGTATCTAGATTGAGATATAGGCTATTTTTAATTGACAAACCACGCGTGCGAAGCCGCGAGCATAAGCTAGTTGCCAATATGTTTTTATAGAGATCTTCCAGCCTTAAATTCCGTGCCTCACTACATCTATCATTACGTCAAATAATAATAATAATAAATCTTCAGGCAACAATAGAAAAGGAGAAGATGTTAAAACTTAATTATACGGCCCATATAAATATACCTCACCTGTCACCTTAGTGACTAACATATATATTTCAATACTTAAAACTATCAAACAATATTTATTCACAAGGATAATTTTAAATGCGGTAGAGGGCTCTAATTCTAGGGTGGTCAAGTAGGTCAACTGTCAACTGCCAAAGCTTGTAAAAACGTAAATAATAAATAAATAATAATAAATATTGCTGGACATTTCACACAGCGCTATCTAGCCCCAAACTAAGCAGAGCTTGTACTATGGGAACCAGATAGAATACTTATATACATTTTTTAATGTAAATACATATTTATAATATATCGAGAAGCAACCAAACCCGGAACAAATATCAGTAGATCATGCAAACATTTGTTCCACGGCGGGAATCGAAACCGCTACCTCCTGCGTCTCAGCCGGCTATTCGTCCACTGCACCACGGAGGTTGCAAATACGTTCTCATAATATCAAAATATACGTCACAGACGTCACAGTGACGTTTCATCACTTTCGATCAGTCACATTCACTCTCGGTTTCTTTAGCGCCAAACTTTCGCGTTTGTTAGTGGGTAGATAAGTGGGAATTTGGCACACAATGTAAGTTAAATTTTTCGAGTTTCACTTCGGGTGAAACTAATTTATCAACGGAAGCTTCTAAAAGTTACTCTAAGCCACGTTTAAATAATTATTTTTATAAAAGGCGCTTGTTTCAATCGCGAACAGAACCGATAAAAGTGCCAAATTTTTGATGTCACTGTCGAATCTAAAGAAATCTCTAAGGAAGACCATAAAATTATTATGTCAATCATGCAGGAAATTTTAAATAATCCTGTGGTTGATACAATGATGCTGATGAATCATGCACGTCAAAAATAAATTAAAGGAAAGCTGCATCGTATCCACCGTGGTACGAAACAGCTTATGCTGAGACAGGGACCATTTTGTCCCCACGCAACACCATCATTTTCTGTCAGTGTGAAACTTATTTTTACTGTGTTTTTATGTCTTTGCCTTTGTTGTTATTGTATATCATGTGGGTTCAAATAAATGTATTTTCTTTCTTCTTTCTTTCTTTCTACTTTAAAATGAATAATCCATATTATTTAAAAAAGTTAAGATTTCTAGAGCGACCGATCTTGTGCTGCCTGCACCTAACGGCTCTCAGCAACCTCAGGTCGTCTTTTCACCTAGTGGGGGGTTGTCCAACCCTGCATTTTCCAGTGCGTGGTTCTCGAGTGTCTAACGGCCGTCAGTTCTTGGAGGTGTGTTCCCCGCCCATTGCCTCTTGAGCTTGCTAATCCTCTAGATTCTAGGCTATCCATACTTATATTATAAATTCGAAAATAATTGTGCCTCTCAGTGTTTGTTTCTTATATTTTCACGGCAAGAGCCGTTTGGCTGGACCGATTTACCCGACTGCACAGAGTTATGTTACGTTAGGAGAGTAAGAAACTACGCGTTTGAAGCCGCTGGTTTCTAATATGTTTAATCTTCTACAGCGAACAAATTACATCCACACTAGAAAACAACAGAGTGGCAGTAATAGTTGGCGCAGCCGGATGCGGCAAGTCCACTCGAGTGCCCGCTATGATACTGCGAGAGTGTGGCGTGAACGCTGCGGTGATGGTCTCAGAGCCTCGAAGAGTAGCGGCTATAGGACTAGCTGAACGAATAGCGAGCGAAATGGGGGAAGAGGTAATTCAATCGTAAACCTAATAATGGACAGAGTGATAGTAATAGTGGCGCAGCCGGATGCGGCAAGTTCACTCGAGTGCCCGCTGGCTTCAACGCTGCAGTGATGGTCTCCAAGCCACGAAGAGTACTAGATGAAGGAATAGTGAGTGAAATGGGGGAAGGGGTAATTCAAATTTAAACCTCATCATCATCATCCTCAGTCCGACTTCACTCACAGTTGGGTATAGGCCTTCCTAAGTTTTTAGCATCCACTAGTCTCATCCATTGACGGCGCGCGGCATTAACCATGTCATCCACCCATCTCGCTGCCGGACGACCTATAGTCACTCCTCGACCACCATTCATTCAACTTAAACCTAATACCTGCTTAATGTTATTGTACAATTGATTTGCAATGGTTTTTCTTATAAAATATTTGTTGGTTTCAGGTTGGTGAATCAATTGGTTATCAAGTACGTCTGGATTCGAAGCCGCCGCGGCCGCCCGCCGGTTCAGTTCTTTTCTGCACTTCTGGCATCTTGCTCAACAGATTACAGAGCAATCCTGGTGAATAATAATAATAAGTTATATTTTACAAAAGAAATATAAACAGTTTACTTAAAATATCTTGGATTTAAAACTACTACAAAAATTTCAAGTAGAACTAAAGTATCTAGGTAAATACATGATTGAATATGTAGATCATGTGGGGGCTAATTCACGTAATAATTTAAAAAATATATAGACAGTTGACCCAAACGAGATTGGATTATGAATTATATGGGCCCCAGCGAATCATTACGCCATAAGTTTAAAGCAATAAATATTATGGCATTCTCTTGTCAATACATCTATGAAAATCTGATGTATATTCACAAAAATATTAATTCGTTTAAGAGAAAAGCAATAATTTTAATTTTAATACTAGAAATAAAACTCGCTGTTGCCACTTGTAGAGTCCGTAAAGTTAGTAAATCGTTTAAAGGTTTTTATAACAAACTGCCAAGTGATGTACAAAAATTGACAATTAACAAATTTAAAAACGTAATTAAACAAAATCTTAATGAAAAAGCCTACTATAACATAACGGATTATTTAGATTATTTTAGATTAGAGAAGCTTGGGATTGAAATTGCTCCAACTCGTTCGAAAATGTTACAATTTCTTTATTGCTATGTATTCTAAAAGGATCATTAAAAAGAACAACCAGCCTTGTTACTTGCCTTTCTTTCCTGACTTGGTCGCGAAGGAACAGGCAGTAAAATTGACGTTTCAGGAGATTTTGATTTTGAATGTATTTTGGCATTCTGCTTCATTAACCACTATGCACTGGCAACTAGAAAATATAAATGTTCCTTAAACAGTTTATTTGGACAGGTCTGACAGGATGCACCCACGTGATTATAGATGAGGCTCACGAACGGGACATCAACACAGACATAACTCTCCTCCTGTTAAAGCGCGCGTTACGAACCAACTCACATCTGAACGTACTGATTATGAGCGCTACACTGGATACTGGAGTATTTACAAGGTAACCAGCTATTGTTTAGAGTTCCGGACCAATATTATAAATACGGAACCCTTATAGTGCGACTTATCTAGAACATTTTTCAACATCAAGATTCAAGATATTTATTTGCACGGAACTCAGATACAAGACAGATGGATGGTGTTATCCGAGAGGAATCACTGTGTTTCACATTCCACACTCATAATATGCAATAATGAAATCAACCCCCATGTCTAATCCTTATTTCTATTTAACCAAACCGAACTGAACCGAGGTGAACCAAACCGCTTTCATTTCATTGTTCATTCACTTCATCGCTTTCATTGTAAAAAGTTGTGTAAGTATATATCCTATATCATCTAGTTACTATCCGTATCTAGTTGATATACCACCCATTCGCACACCGTTTTGGTTCTACGATCTTGATGCGTACAGCTAAGGAATGGAAAACTGTGTCGTCTGTTTTTCCTAAAGAACACAATCCGGGCCTCTTTAAGATAAGAGTAAATAGGTTTCTTCTAGATCTTCGTGCTTCATCTTAGACCACATCATCGGTTACCATCAGGTGAGATTGTGGTCAAACGAAGATCTTACAGTTAAAAAAAATATATATTTTCTTGCAGATATTTTGGCTCGTGTCCAATCGTAGAGGTGCCGGGTCGTACATTCCCAGTAGAAGTGTTTTATCTAGAAGATATTGAAAAGAAATTCAACATCCGGCTGCCAAATACAACGGCAAATTGTCGGAAAGACGATTCAAAACCGCAGCTGAATGTTACGGAGGTAAATATAATATTAATAATCTTTATTTCAGTAACCCATTTTCCCTTAAGTTAACTTAAGTTAACCCTTAAGTTAAGGCTGTTTTTACTCATTGTCAGATTGCTTCATAAAATTTGGTAACCACGCCATCTATTGAAAGTTAACATACAACTCATTGTACTTATTTTCTTTCAGATAGTAGAGACAATAAAAGCAGTAGATAAGCATGAGAAAGAAGGTGCTATACTAGTGTTTCTCCCGGGTTGGGCTGAGATTAAATCCGCTAAGCAATTACTAGACGACTGTTATGGACAGTCGGGGATTCATATGATATTGCCGGTACATTCAAGGTAAGAATTAATAACCAAGTTAATTAAAGAAATGAATCTACTAGTGGTTCGCCCCGAACTGCACTTATTATTAGCTCATTTAGTTACACCAGAATTGTGCCACCTAACTACCTATATACCAAATTTAACGATTTTCGGATCAACGATTCGTCCAAGTTGGTTTGGAGATCTCGTTTCGCTGTATCAAAACTGGCGCCCATAATCATTACCTCTCCCTCGCACACTATTGCTGCCTATAGTGAGCCTTTTTACAAGGAACTCTACTACTCTTAAATGTTAATAATAATGATTTATTCCGTTCAGATTATCAACAAAAGATCAATCCAAGATGTTCGCTATTCCCGCCCCGGGCATTAGAAAGATAGTGCTCGCTACGAACGTCGCAGAGACATCCGTCACCATCCCCGACGTGCTGTACGTTATAGACGCGGGTGCGCACAAAGAGACCACTATTAGACCAGGGACGGGTAAGTAACTCGCTGACCCGCCCGGCTTTGTACGGATTATCTAATATACAAAAATCTCGTGTCACGGTTTTTGCGGTCGCAATCCTCCAAAACGGGTCGACCGGTTTTAATGATTTTTTTTTGCGTATTTGGTAGGTATGAGTAGATCGTACTACTATTACCTCATTTTGCGGTGGGGGTAAAAAAGATCTATAAATCAATCGATCGAGTATATTTGTGTGCTTTCAGGAACAGCAAGTTTAGAAACTGTTTGGGTGTCGTTAGCTGGAGCTAATCAAAGATGCGGCCGCGCTGGGAGGGTTCAGCCAGGTAAAACTCATACCGACATTATACATAGCTATTTATTTGCTACTAATCTCAGAAACATAGGCATTTATTTGCCAAACATATATACATAGGCATTTATTTCCTACTAAACACATATACGTAGACATGTATTTGCTACTAAACACATATACATAGGCATTTATTTGTATAATGAGTAGAAATATTTTTTTGTTTATCAAATAATTGTTTATCTTACAGGTCATTGCTATCGATTATACACTAAGGAAAAGGAAGCTGACTTCGATCCCCACACCACGCCAGAAATATTAAGGTAATTACTTATGGTGGTTCGATTCTCCTCTTAGGAGGCTGCTAGGCATCTGTGAGGAGTACGCTGCCAAACATGGCTTGGTATATAATAGTAAGAAGAGTGAGTTCATGGTTTTCAGGGCCACTGGTAAAGTTCCAGCATCAATACCAGCAATTAAACTAAATAGAACCGTATTAAAACGCGTACATAAGTTTAAATATCTCGGACACTACATTATTGACGACCTTGATGACAATGATGACACAGAAAGGGAACGCAGGGCACTGGCGGCTAGAAGTAATATGCTGGCGCGCAGGTTTGCCCGTTGCAGTAGGCAGGTAAAAACCACACTCTTCAAAGCCTACTGCTAATCATTCTACACGAGCTGTCTTTGGGTCAACTGTTCTAAAAAGTCACTCAGTGCACTGCGTGTCCAATATAATAATGGATTTAGGATGGTGGGGTTGCCTCGCTTCTGCAGATCTTTGAACATGTTTGGCGAGGCGCTGGTCGATGGGTTCCACGCCATCATCCGCAAAAAGACTGCCTCACTGCTCAGTAGAGCGCGAGGCAGCACCAACACCATCCTGCAGGTCATACCTGCCAAATACGGCTCACCGATTAGATAGTCCTTCAATCGGGTTCTGAGAGACTATTGGCTCAGGACATGAGTGAGGGCCTTAACTTAAACTTTTATTATTATTATACGAATTTTGTTTGTTTAATTATGCCTATACTTTGTACTATGGGTTAGTTTGACATGTTTGAATTAAGTTTTTTACTAACAAATATGGATCTTAGACATCTGAAAATTGAATAAATGAATTGAATTATACAAACAATCAGTGCACACAGATAACTGAACTGTACAAATGTCTGAGCATCATCATCAACCCCACATTAGTCCACTGCTGGACGCGGGTAGTTTGCCAAGACGCGGTCTCCACCCAAGAACTCGTTAACCCTGAGTTGTCGGTTCTCCTCCGGTTGTCAGTCCACTGCCACTTCAGTTTGCTAATCGGCTGGACTGTCGGTGACCTTGGTTCTCTGTCGAATCGTTACGGATTGTATCCTTCAGATAAACTCCAAAGCCCGTGCCATAGCTCGCTGCGCAACCTCAAACTGGTGAACTAGTCCTGCTGTGAGCGTCCACGTCTCAGTACCAGGGCGCTACAATATTTTAGAAAACCATCATGTTTCGGGAGCGTTTTGTTTCAAGCTTGTAGCAAAATTACTTTGATTTGAACCAACAATACTTTTAAACATTACTGTTATAAACCTAATAATGTTGTATATTTAGTGCTTTCTAGTGATTACACCACGTTCAGTATAAAACATTACGAAAATTAACACGATTTACTTACTTTTTAGGATAATTTTACGCTTTATTTGAGCTCTAATGTGAAACGTTTTGAGTGAACGATTTATGGTGATGTCACAAAACTCCTTCGTCTTTACAATAATAAAGTAAGCTTACTAATTGCGAGTAATGGTACGAAATGTCAGTATAATATTATTTTAATATTGCTTAAGGGATTGAGGTTGGCCCCCTGGTCATTACGGGTAGGACTCACTGATTGAACACTTTAGATAGATTGATAGATATAGACATTTATTTCGACACAAGTAACAAACACACAGAAACTACATACAGTGGATAAGTAAAGACAGACAATTAAATAAAGACAATAAAATACAGACAGTTAAAAACACTTCACTTAAACAAAAAATAATAAATAATACTAAAAATACGTACCTAAGTCACTATGAGCCCTGTGCCGAAAAAAGGAGAATGGCTCAGCATTATTCTGAACAATAAACTTATTGCTCAGCGCTGGTTTACAGCCATTAAACCTGCATTGGCGTTACGGACGGCAGCCAAAAGTTAAAACTTATAAGTGCCTTATTTGAAAAAGATAACAAAATAAATTATTAGTAAAAGAATAATTACAAGTTGTACTTACTGTGTGTTTACTGTTCGGCTGTGGAATGCTCTGCCCGAAGAAATAAGACGGTCATCCTCCTTACACACATTCAAGCTGAAGGTGAAGCAACATTACCTAACGATGTCATCTTCCTAGTGTTATTTATTTACTATATAAACATTTTATCTGTTAGTTTAGTTAGCTATTTGCATATATCTAAATATTAGTCTATTTTATAAGTATTTTAAGTATTAGGATTGGAACATTATCATATTTTTTTTTTTAGTATTCGTAAGAATATTTGTGTACTTAAATATATCCTACAAATTACACCGCACTCCATATTGTAAATTTCGCTCCATCCAAAGGTTGTCTGGAAGAGATCGCTTTCAGCGATAAGGCCGCCCATTGTATTGCCTTATTTATTCTAGCCTTATATTTATTTTTGTATTATTTCTGTTTGTGTGGTAATTCAATAAAGAGTTATCTATCTATCTACAAGTTGCCTGCCCAGCCAATTGTACCTACCTACCTAAGATGTCGAGTAAAACACACCTAATAATAAAGTTAATAATAAAAATAATACAAAAATAAACACAAGTAACAAGTACTCATAGGGTTCATACTAAAATATACGTATCAAATTAGTTACATCTTATTATTGTGGGCAAATCAATAGAATTGCGCATATTCATCCATAAGTATTCATCATTTTCAATTATTTGAAATGGGTTCATTGTGTCAAATTTCGGAACGGAATTTTAAAAAAAAGGTATCACGCTAATGTTATAAATGTGAAGTTTTGGATTTGGTGTGGTTCCTTGTGAAAGGGCTTGCCCGAAGAAGTAGTATCACCGTACTTATTTCTTTCGGTATGAAAGGTATAAGTCCCCCCCCCCCCCCCCCCTTTATCAGCACTTTTCCTCATTGGTGCTGATTTTACTTTTTATTTGTTTTAAATCTAACGTTTTTTTGTTTATAACTTTCAGGGTGCCTTTAGAACAAACTGTATTGGATTGCAAGTGCTATGCACCAGACGATAAGGCTCAAGATTTCCTATCACAGTTACCGGAGCCACCGACTGAAAAAGCTATTCAATTTGCCGTTAATGATCTTATTGATATTGGTAAGAATTTTTTCTCAACATAGAAGTATTATGAAACAAATATACACACAAATAGTATTTTTCAATCCCGACGTTTCGACTGTGTTGCAACAGCAAATAAAAAAGGTACATACGCGATGAATACCCGTTTAAATCAGTAATTATGTACGTACATAGACAGTCATTTATTTGCTAAATAACACACATAATACATTTACAAAAGATGATTTTAAAATAATGAACGTAAAAATAACAATATTGAAAAAGACCGACAGCAAAACAGAAACAAACAATTTAATAAATAATGAATTTTAAACATGAGGTTGGTATGTTGTATAGCAGAGCAGCAAAAGGGCCTCGACTCAGCATTATGCCAACTGGGTTAGCAGTTGACGCTGTTATTCTGCCCGTGTACAAATATTTTATTTCCTTAAACTTAATCTCGGATACATTTCGTGGCTTTGGGACCCTCTTTTAAGTATGAAATACCTGTCTTAAAGGGTCTCGCTCTTCTGTAGTACAGGTTCGATTAAGTAGATATAAATAAACATTAAAAAATATTATTTAAAAAGTTAACAAATTAAAGAATTTAAGTTAATTTAACGCAGGTTAAGGTTATTATTTACACTAATATTATAAATGCGAAAGTAATTGTCTCTCTCTCTGTGTGAACCGATCTCTATTAAATTTAGTTCATTTTTATTTGCAACAACCCAGTAAATACTCAAAAAAAAAAGGTAGATGTGTAAACTAGTGTATTGCCCTGAACTTAAATCGCCGAGATTTCGAAATCGAGATTGAGAGTCTCCCAAAAGACCAAAAAAATATTATTCATAATCTTTGACTAATAAAATACTGCCACGAAATGATCTACCAACTAACTTGACCTACAGTTTCATTCAAATTACAAGTAACGGGATTTCATGTAAATTGGTTATATTTTTAGGAGTAGAAATTGTTATTCTGAATTTCAGACTTTTCCCTATATTTGTGTCACGAATACCAAATTTCAGCACCGTGGGGTCACTAGTGTACCCTATGAATCATATGACTCAAAAACTACAAGGATTAAACTAAAAATAATACGGGATCGAAATTACTAAGAAAGACCTTTCATTAGACGTCCCACTGGATCTAATTGTCTTATTTTTTTTACCCCTCTTGAACTTCTATATCTCAACAATCCTCCAACAATTTTAGCTCATTTAGTCACACCAGGATTGTGTCAACACTACCTATATATCTAATTTCACGATGATCGGATCAACCCTTCGAAAGCTATCCTCGCTTAATCAAACATACATACATACAAACATACTTACATAGAACGCCAATTTGCCCAAGTTGATGAAGTTGATTTGGAGATCTGGTTTCGCTCGATTTATTAAAACTAATCTACTGTCTTATATTGCAAATAGGACCCTAACTCAGCATGCTGGTCTTCCGTTAAGAGGGTTAGGTTAAGATGGATATCTATGACCTAGATTGATACACAGGCTACTGTTTACTGACAAGATACGCGTTCGAAGCCGCGGCTAGAAGCTAGTTTTCATTATAAAAAGTGAGCAAAGCTAATTTTAAATGTTTTAATTTATTAAAATCACAATAATCACTTTGAAACGTCAAATTTACTGGCTGTTCTTCCACTACCAAGCCAGGAAAGAAAGGCAAGAAACAAGGCTGGTTATTCTTTTGATACTTTTACATGTATCAAACGCACTGTTTAGACTTACCTCTGACTACCCTCTTTTGGGGTCTCTTCACGGATTTGCTGAATAATAGATCTGTATATGTCCATCATGGGGATTGATATACCTGTTTTTTATGTACGACATTAATTTAAAACACACATCCGGAATCGTATTAACTGTATCTAGAGGTAGGTTTAATACCGGTAGCTTGAATATTTATCCAGTAATCGATACATGGTGGAACAGGCTCGGGAAGAGTGGCAGAAACAAGGAGAGGCCTATGCCCAGCAGTGGGTCGACACGGGCTGAGAACAATAATGATGATGATGAATCGATACATTTCCAATAAATAATTTTTAGCGTAAATCGACGGTGCCTTTGCGACGATGCCGCTTAGTCAGTTTAACAGGTACCTACTTACATGATGAATGAATATGACTTATTTACCTATTTCATACAGGCTGTTTCATTGATATTTTAGGAATTGATCGACTAGGTAGTTTGGATTTAAAATGTTCTATGGTAATGAATTTGAAAAACCCTATTTTACAACAATACTAGCCATTAGCCCTACCCGTGTTTTTATTTAATGTCGTACATAACAAAACAGGTTGTAGACTTGAGCCTTTTATTTTCAGGTGCCTTAACTCCCAGAGAACAACTCACAAGGCTAGGTAAAGCCCTGTCTACACTACAGTTATCCCCACGCGTGGGGTTATCCCTTGTCCACGCATCGATAGTGGGAACAGCGGTTGCTACTAGCAACATCGCTGCACATTCTGATATAGAAGTTTTTATCAATGCCGCTGATAGGAGAGACGGTTAGTCCTTTCTGGAGTCTATTGACATCTACCTACACTAATATTATAAATTCGAAAGTAACTCTGTCTCTTTCTGTTTGTTACGTTTCACGACTAATCGGCTGAACCGATATAATTAAAATTTATTATACAGATAGATTATGACCTGGATTGAGTCTTAGGTTACTTTGTATTGCCAAACCACGCGAAGCCGCGGGCGGAAGTTAGTAGAAGTGTAAAGAATCCTCGGCACTGTAATTTTTTACAACTTTAGCAATATCTGTCGAAGAACTACTTGGTCATCAAGACTGACCTACTGAGCGTCAATATAAAGTCTTGCAATTTATACTATAAATAATGATAGAGGTGAGATTTTTGAGACCATAAATAATAAATCTACACTAATATTATAAAGAGGAAAGATTTGTATTTTTGTATGTTTGTAACTAATAAACTCAAAAACTACTTGTCCGAATTAAAAAATAATTGCCCACCCGTGCGAAGCCGGGACGAGCCGCTAGTAAATAATATATTTGTTATTAATCTTAACAACTACATTTTTGAGTTTTTGAAGATGTAGGTACTAACCGCCCTGCCGTACGTGCCCTGTTGACCGGGCGGGGTCATTAAACGGCTCGTAGTGACTTTTTAGTAATCGGTGGCATCGGACAACACGTACTCCTAACATTTTATCGATTTTGTCGAGATTTTTATAATAAAACAAGTAATTTTTATAGATACTTTTATTTTCCTTCAATGTAAGTAGTTTTAATTGCAACCCCTGCATATGAAAGAACGGTGGGCATTTCATACAGTGCTATCTAGCCCCAAACGAGCTTCTACAATGGGACTCTGATAAACTATGAGTTATCTTAGTCCTATAGAACATTACATTTTATTTATTTTTTGTTATATAGGGTGTTTAATAATATAGGCACAAAAATGAAAGGAGTTATTTTGATGAGCATAATAAATACATTTGTGAAATGTTTACCATAGAAATGTGAAATTAGTTTTGGCATGTAAAAACAAACACTTTATTAAACTTTTGTTGTGCTATTGCATAATGCTTGCCATCTTATCACAGATACTGTATTGGTGACGTCTCGAGATATCTCTGGTTGTCCCTTTCTAACCAAAAACCCGCAGCCATTTCCGAAAGAGTTACCAAATCGGTCTTTATTTTTGGATGTCGATTGCAAGAGTAGGCAGTAAGTTTTATATCGAATTAACCACCTAAACTTAGTCGATTTTCATTAAAATTTGATAATATAACTAGTAGTTTTTTTTTCGAGAAGTCTATTATTATGTTTTGAGAAACCGTCACTTGAATATCATCAGTATATCACCAAACACCCTGTATACATTTTTTATATAATAGAGAAACACCGAGACGCGGAACAGATATCTGTAGATCATGCAAACATTTGTTCCGCGGTGGGAATAGAGTCTACAAGCTCCATTTTTATAAATTTACATGCTTGATACTCTCATTATATTTTGTATGAGTTCTAAAGCATGATGTAATTCCAGAAATCCGTGAAATAAAACGCAAGTTCAGTGCGACATCAGACCACGCGGCCTTGAACTGGCTACAGCAGGAGTTTGAAGATAAACTACGGAACTCTAATTACAACGGCATGGACAATTGGTGCCAGAAGTACCAAGTTAGGAGAGATAGGCTGGGCTTTGTGCAATGTAAGTTTTACCTTTTTGTGACGTGAATACGTTGTTAGCTTCCATAGTGGTAGGCAATTCAAAAACTAATAATAAGAAAATCGGGGAATACAGTGTAGTGTTGCTGCTACATAACTATTATCTCCATCCACAATTTAATTACACCGCTGGATAGCTAAAGGATCAAAAAATTCGTTACACTGAGTGAGAACTGTGAAGCATCGCGTGCGGTAGAGGGAAGCACCACCATTTTGAGATTTTAGGTCATTTTGCTGCGTTTCGAGATTTCCATTTAGTATGACCCGAAGGACTTCTTGGTGTTCAAACATGATATTTGTATAAAAAATATTAGCTGTTACGTACACGTATCCACGTATAACACGCGACCGTGTCCATGACACAACCACACGCCATTTTTTTATACTACTTTGAGATGGAAAAAGCTTATGGCCCACCAGATGTTAACTGGTAACCATCGCATATAATAAAGAATTGCCTCATAGGTCACGCACCTTAGAAACGTGCCCTACGATGCACTGATCTGCGTCCATAAACTTGAGGCATAAAAGCGTAAGCCTCATGTGCTTGTAATTTCACCGGCAACCATACCCTTCAAATCAAAACACCTACTATATATAGATGTATACGGTTGTCTATATATAATACGCTAACGCTCCTGGCAGACGGGGGCAAACGGCAATAATAATGCTATCTCGCTCACTTTTGTGATCAATAATTGTATTGAAAAGGAAAAAAATAATGTTTTCACCATCCATGCTCTGAAAGTTTGTCACTGTTACCTCGATACCTGATGAGTTAATGCTATTGTCGCCCCTAGGGCCGTATGTAAATTTGAAAATAGAATGAGGCTCATTGCATCAATATACATAAATATAATACAACCTCCGTGACAAATCCTTATTTCTATTTTAAATATGTAAAAGAGAGTTATATAAATTCATAAATCCTGAAATTAAATACAACCTCCATGAGCCGACCTTATAATAGTTGCTAGAAGCCATTGGGTGCAGGCCGCACAATATCGGTCGCTCTGGAAATCTATGCGAGAGACCTTGTTTACTAGTGGATGTCCAAACACTTGACAAATGCCAAACTTAACTTGGCATTTTATGAAAGGTCATAAACACAAGATTTTCAAATAACCTCCTAATCTTAACACCGAAGGTCTTCACAGAGTACTTCTAAAACGTAGAGGTTACAGACCATGTTTTTTTTTCTGACGTTCTAACTCGCTAATGGCCTTTGAGGCCGATACAGCTTAACCGAACGTTAAGCGAAAGCAGAGGGCTCTATCTAATGTAGATGACTCTGAAATTCGTCATCTGGATCTCCGAGATCATGTCTCGGTCGACGGAGGGTAGGGACAGCCTATCGCTATATCCAGTTATCAAGTATCCGCCTGAGGTCCTTTTAAAAGTGACCATCCCTTTTTTTAGGACCCAGGGTATTTGCCACTAATAAATGCTAAAAACTTAGGCGTTAAGAGGTTGTTATGGCAGAACGGACAATGTCAAACCATAGGTTCCGTTTGTCATTTTGGTTCAGTACCCTAAGAAACATAAATAAATGATTCGTTTTAACTAAACGTTTTCTCTTACAGCACTATCAAGCCTCTACCTCAACCAACTACTTAAAACAGGTCTGATAGAACCGACCCTGGAGTTGGATGAAATGAACAGAATGTCGGATATAGAGGAGCTGTGTGTAGCGAGCCTGCTGTCCGGGGTCAATGGGTTGCTGCGCACTAAGAAATATGTCAAGACGAAGGGGAAACTGAGGACTGTGAATGAAGTGTTTTCTAGGTACGTATTTTACCTGATTTTTATTCTCTTGGATAACTAACAGGCAAACACTATTTGAGTACTTGTCGCGAAATATCTATGTATTTATTATTAATTAATATGTTTATTATATAAGTATGTTAGGTACACCATTACACCCCAGGTAATGTCCACACAGTCCATTCCATCCAAAAGTTGTTTGGTAAGACCGCCAATTGTATCACATAGTTTTACGGGCTTTTTAGTTGTATTGTTTTATGGTGTGCAATAAAGAATTATCTAATCTAATCTAGGTGGATTTTGGCAGGTGTGAAAATACTACCAACAAACAACACGAGTAGTAGAGTTTGTTAAAGGGATTGCCCGGGGAAGTATTACCATTATACCTATTTCTGCCGTCAAACAGCATTGATGTGAATTAAAGGATAGAGGGTGTTTCCGGTGAGATTACAGCTACATGAGGCGTTACACGTGTATGCCTCAGGTTGATGGACGTAGAGCAGTGCATCGTGGACGAGGAAATACTTTGTTATACGCGATGGTTACAACTTAACATCAGGTGGGCCTTCAAACCGAAACTGCAATGCTGCTTGGCGTCAGAAATATGTATCAAGTCAAATCAAAATTCATTTATTAAAATCACAAGGATCACTATGACACATCAAATTTACTGCGTGTTCATCCGCGGCAAAGCCAGGAAAGAAAGATCCATTTACAAAACACAATTACGTCAAAATTATAACATTATTTATTTTATCGAGTTGGAGCAATTTTAAGCTTTTTCATCATTATCTAAATAATCCGGTATGTTATGTAAGCTTTTTAATAAACATTCATTTTTAAATTTATTAATTGTAATTTTTTTACATGGTATGGTGGAACACATTGGAGCTCATAAAAAATAAATCAACTTGAATTAATTTAGGTTAATTAAATGTAATTTGTTTCAGTACGGGCGATAGAGCTCACATAGCCTCGGAGAGCGTTAACCACGCGCTCGCAAAACGCGGTGTATGCTGTCTCCTCGCACACTCCGGAGGACGGCATTCGGCGGAGCGACGCGCCTTATTAGTGTATCGAAGTAGCGCGGTTTCCCCCCATGTTCCGCTGCTATTCTCTAGAGGAAATTTGCTTAAAAAACAAGTAAGTATTTAACATTTTTGTTCCTAGTTCAGTTGGACGAATATATAGCTCTTTTTTGCTACACCAAATTACGAAATTATTTTCTTTTCCCATTTCCCACATTACGTGGGGTCGGCACATGTATTTTTCTTCTATACCTTTCTATCAGCCGTCATACCCGTTATCACTTCTTTCTTACCCATATCATTCTTCACACAGTCCATCCAACTCTCCTTCGGCCTTTCTCTACTTCTATATCCATCGACACTCATATCTAACACTCTTTTAGTCACATGATTTTCTTCCCTCCGCATGACATGCCGATACCACGCCAGCCTCTTACTCCTCAACATTCTATCGCTGGTACTATTTTTAAACTTTCTCGAATACACGCATCCGTTATCTTATCCATTCTCGTTATCCCACTCATCCATCTCAACATTCGCATTTCAGCCGCGTGCACTCTTCTTTCATTTGTCCCTTTCGTGGCCCAACACTCACAGAACCATACGTTACGACGGGTCCTATGATCGTTTTCTAAATTTTCCCCTTAAGTTCATAAGGGGCATTCGCCATTTCATCCATCCCACATTTATTCTATTTTCAACGTCTATGGCCACGAAATTACTAACCTTAGAAAACTCAAAGTAAATACGCGGTGGTACAATGGGTGAATCGTCTCTGTATGTATGTATGTTTGTCCGAAAATCACTTACAAATGGCCGGTCCATCCATACTAATATTATGAATTTGAAAGTAATTATGTATTTCTGTTACGTTTTCACGACTAGACCGATTTCGATGAAACTTTACAAGCAAATACTGTATATATCATGGAACAGGACATAGGATGGTTTTTGTAGGAAAATTAAGATTGTTTGCTATAAAATATTGAAAATAAGTCAAACAATTGGACTACGCCACAGATTAGAAAATAGTAGTTGGACATCATCGTCGAGTCCTCGTGTTTACCTCGAACTTAATTGACGACCTTCGTGGCGCACTGGGCGAACAGCCGGCTGAGACGCAGGAGGTAGCGGGTTTGATTCCCGCTGTGGTACAAATTTTTCCATGATCTACAGATATTTGTTCCGGGTGTAGATGTTTTTCTTTATTACACGACGTATAATACAGAAAAAAATTATAAGTATTCTATCAGTTATCTGGTTCCCATAGTACAAGCTCTGCTTAGTTTGGGGATAGATAGCGCTGTGGGAAATGTCTAGCAATATTTATATATTATTCATGGTCGTATCAGACTAGATAGGTTCAGGTTTCTTTCCTAGCTTGGTCGCGAAGGAACAGGCAGTGAAATTGACATTTCAAAGTGATCCTTGTGATTCTAATGAAAGAGTTCAGAAAACAACAACATTTTGGTTTATCTAAAATGTTTATTATAACAATAGGAATAATTAAGTCATTGTATATAAATAAACTTTATCTTGCATGCAGTACGTTTAACCGCCACTCGCAATGAGTTTTAACTGGGTAATTAGGTACCATATTATAAACATTATTATTTATTTGATAAAATTATCCTGTTTGTTTCAAAATAAAAACGTAAATGATAATATTAAAATTAAATTCTTCTAATTTAGGTCACAAAAATATTGACGGACTCTGTATCGCAGCGGATGAACAACCGGCAGAGGCAGGGTTGCGGGTTCCATTCGCGCCGCGGAACAAATGTTTACATGATCTACAGATATTTGTTCCGTTGTAGGTGTATTTCTAGTATGGATAACTGATAGAATTCTTAATAACCTAATACTTAATTACATAATAAGAACCTACTTTTTTTTTAAATGCATACTCTTAACATAATACAGGGTGTCCCGGAACTAGTATGTTAAGCCTGAACTGGGTGATTCCGAGTATTAAAATAAACAACTACTATTAGAAAATAAAATTGATACATTATATTTTTCAGGATTTTCTTGAACTTTTTAGTTTGACTTCAAACCAGCCGTTTTAGACTTTGCACCTTGCCTAGAACTTACCTTATAGAAACGTAATGTTTGACTTTTGACGACCTAAAACAAATTTAAAAACAGAAATCAGCTGATTTTTACCAAGTGATTCTTCAGTGAAAATCATCGAATTCATAATAGTTATAGAATATTTGTTATCCTCGTAAGTGTTGCGAATCGGACCCTCCCGTAAGTCGGGTAAAAAGTAGCTTGTGTCCCAATCCTGGTCATAATCTATATATATATATATATATATACCAAGTTTCACGAAATCAGTCCAGCCGTTTAGTCGTGATAACCTAACAAACAGACAGTCAGAGTTACTTCGATATTAAGTATATATATCACCTGCGTTTGGAATCCATACGCCATCTTCAATAGTGATTTTACCGCGCCTTAGTTTACATATGCCTTTAGTACCACTAACCAGTTCCTACCGAGTAAATAGTATTATGCGGTTTTGTCATATTATATTTATACAAGGTGTCCCGGAATTAGTATATATTATGGGGGGGGGGGGGGGGTGATTATCGTAAACAAATGTTTTACGACTTTTATGAATTCAATGGTTTTGATTGAAGAATCACGTTGCAAAATCAGCTGATTTCGATTAAAATTCTATTTATTAGCTGTTTTAGGTCAATTAATTTAATTGAAAAATTACGGCGCAAAGTCTAAAAAACAGTTGATTTAAAGTCAAGCTATAAAGTTCAGTAAATTTATACTGAAACATAATAAATTTCATTATTCCCTAGGGAATTTACTTAGATTTTCTTGTTATTGTCTCGCAGAATGTGTGAAAAGTAGAGTATTCTCCTCGTTGGTAAAGCTGTCTGCATCTTGGGCGTGGTTACATCCCTCTCTGCACTCAGGATTCTAGTAACTTCATTCCAATTCGTTTAATATTCCAGAAATAACATAACTATTTGTAAAGACCAAAGCGTTATTACTAGTCCATAAAAAAATTAAAATTTAAGTTATTATAACACTCATTAGAGATAAAAAGTGAGTTTTATATAAAACTAGCTGACCCGCTGAACTTCGTACTGCCTTGATATGCATATGACGTGGGCTGCCAATGTACGTCGCCGGTAGAATTGTCAATCGGCCATCATTAGCTGCATCTATGTATGATAAAATGAATTTTAATAATTTTTTTGCGTGACTTCTTCGATATTTTAATAGTTACTCTGCTATTCGGAGCGGAGACAAATCCAACAAATCAAAAATCATCAAATTCGGTCCAGCCGTTCTTGAGTTATAAATGGTGTAACTAACCCGACTTTATTTTATACATATCAATTTAGGTAGTTTATTTATATATTTCTGTAAAACTTAAATCACACTAATATTATAAATGTGAAAGTTTGGTACGTATAATCAACTATCTTTTCTACTTTTCAAAGTAGAAAATTATTAAAGTATTAAAATCGCTATTAAAAAATAGGGGTTAGTGTTAGAAGGGAGAAAATTTAGAGTTGTATGTATTTTTGTATCATAAAAAAATTAAAACAAAAAATGTTGTCTAAAAAATAAAATTAAGGGGTGGACCTCCCTTAACATTTAGGAGTATGAAAATAGATGTTGACCGATTCTCAGACCTATCCAATATGCACACAAAATTACATGAAAATCAGTCGAGCCGTTTCGGAGGACTTTGGCAACAAACACCGCGACACAAGAATTTTATTTAATAGAATATAGATTAACTAAGTACATGCTAAATAATAATAAATGAGCAATAATGGGATAACGGGATTTAATATAGCGTCCATGACGTAAGACACTGCCTTATCCCCTTGGATCTACTAATATACTCTCGATTCAAGGAATCCTGTAGTGGACTATGAACCTATTATGTTATGTGTTATTTTATACAAACAATTATTTCTTGTTACAGGATTATGAAGAAACAACGGTCTTATCGCTGCCTAAACACAAGTTAGATATCCACGTACCTATTAGGTGAGTTTATGGGGGGGGGGGGGGCCTAATATTTAAGGGTAACACCAAAACCACGTTTAAACCAAAAAAGTTTCGTTCGGAGCGTATTAATTCGCTGTCTAAAAATAGCGCGTTACCATTTTAGGCATCGGCCAAACCAAAGCTAAATTAAAACCATATACGTTCCGTCGCAACGTTTTAAACGTTAAAAATTAGCGCGATTGATCCCTAGCTAAGTTAAGCAATGTTCCGCGCTGTCAGTACTTGGATCGGTGGCAGGCGTGGCAGCTAGTGGAATTTCCGTTTCAGTAATTTGGAGGGCACGATAAAATAGATACACAACTGTTTGTTACTCAAACACGTCGTAACGGCTGTACTGATTTCGATTAAATTTTGTATAATCAGCGTTCAAACTATTTCTTATTATTTGCTTTGAAAAAACCCATACTTTTTTGGAGAACTAATGACGAATACGATTCGGTTAATTTATTGATTGTTAATTAGTCATTTTTGACATTCTTATAATTAATATTTGGACACGTTTTAAACTTCCCCAGTGAAACTATACTAATATTATGAAGAGGAAATGTTTGTTAAACTTAATACATTTAATAACAGAAATAATACACAATAATAATATTTATAACTATAAGTAATACTAGTTTGTGAATAAAAACATTAGCCTCTTTCTGCGCAGTCGAGTAAAAAAATAGCCTTATTTTTTGATTTTTTTTATATAATAGCAAATTTCATCGATATAAGTACAGCCGTTTAGTTGCAAAAACTTAACAAACGGCATGCAAGGCCGTGTGCTGATGTTCGGAGCTGGGCACCGCATTGGCATTGCGTCGCCGATTTGTCTATAATACCAAATTTACTAAGATTACACCTGCAGCCACTGACTTGGGAACGCAGTCTGTTGAGGGTCCTCCACACTGGCCAAGGTAGGGTAGTTCCTCTGCAGGTGTAACATAGCCAGGATGGGGGGGGGGCTTTATTTAGTTAACTTAATACTGACCTATTGCGGGTAAAAAAAATATCTTTATTTTGTAGGCCAAAAGAGCCAAAAAGGTGGGGGCCAAAATTTCAAAGGGTTACTATGACAAGTGGGTAGAAGTGAAAAATCTGAAATTAAGATGATTGATATATATACATCTATGCAAAGATTACAGGAAAATTGTAACGAAGTTTGTAGCTAGAACAGTTTTTTTAGATATGTCCAGTCACAACTAGATGGCGCTGCGTAATTAACATAAATAAACCTATATAGGAGACCTATGGAGAATAGGTTCGGAACCCTCAGTGTGTGAGTCCTACTCGTACTTAATCAGTCTTCTTTTTTTCAGTCAAGCGGAAACCCTTATAAAAACGCGGGAGATGCTCTGGAAGACATTTCAATACTACATAGATAGAGATATCAGGAATCTAGACTTTGAAGAATACACTAATGTTTCTAGATTTAAAATAAGACTTGTTAAAGCTATAGCTCGGATACTTGTAGAAGGACATAAAGACAGTTTTGAAGGGAAAGTTGGAGATATTAAAACAATGTAAGTATTAAATGTGTTTTATTTAAATGTGTTCCCTTTAACTTTAAAAAAAAACTATATGTGACTATAATCATCGAAATCGGTTATCGTGTTTTTTACCCCTCCTTGAGATGGCTACCGCATACCGTACTAGCATACCGGAAACCATACCCTTCATATATCATATCCGGGCGAACCTTTTCACAAGTAACTCTACTACGCTTAACCCCCCAACCCGAAACAACGCCCCCTCCCCCCCCCCCCGCTACGCCCCTGATTTAGAGAGTTGTCAAATTTAAACATGTTTAAACGCTAAAACGTTTAAATCGTTCCACTCGCTTTTAGAAGCTCTGGTGCGAATCCGTTATCACCCGGCGCCTGATTACTTAAATGCAGTCATTTCAAGAAATTCAATTATTCATTCGTTTGCTATTTTAAATCACACTATAATATTATTAATGCGAAAGTTTGGATGTTTGTTTGTTACTCAATCACGTCGTAACGGTTTAATCGATTTCGATGAAATTTAGTGTGTACGTAGATTATAACCTGAATTAACATAGGCTACTTTTTATCCCATAAATCAGATCCCATTGGATAAAAATGGGATGTCAAGTAAAGTCGCAACAGTGAGCTTAGCTTTATTTCTAGGTTACCTACAAATTTAGTAGTATAACGCGGGCAACAGCTAGTATTATAAATGTAACGGCTGAACCAATTTCGATGAAATGTAGTGTGGTGATTATGACCTGGATTCAAACATAGGCTACTTTTGAATGTCAAAAAACGCGTGTGAAGCCGCTGGCGGAAAATAGTAGTAAATAAAGCAAGGAAAAGATCAACGTGTATTTCTTGAAATTAATTATACAAGATGGCGCTGCGGTGTTTATTTTTCTTCATAAAAAGTCATAATGCGACTTGAGTGACGTTGGAACGTCATTCAAGTGAAGACTCCCGACGTCATTGATAAGGTCATGAGTTACAGTCATTGTTTACTGACCTTTTGTGGCGCTGCGGGTGCGTAGACAAGTGCCTATTTCACATTGAGTAACGCTATCCAACGGATAAAAATTATACACGTCATTTGTTTTTACATGAAATAGTTTTTTGAAGTAAAAACTTCTTTAGGCGCGTTGGGCATTTTTTGAAATGGGAAAAAAACCATTGAACTTGCGATGTTCAAGTTTTCACTTCTGTCAGCACTCCCGGAGTGCCACTTTTTTTTCTGAAAAACTATCTCGCTCTTGGCATAGGGCGCTCAACCCAGTAAGTTTTAATGAGGCAAGTTTTTTTTTATTCATTTCGGTGAATGTGCGCAAGATCTTTATGTCCTTATCCCTCCTTCCACCTTCCACCATCGGTCAAGCAGGCGTACCGAGAAGTACCACCCATACCACCTTGCCGTACCAAACGATTTCATTCAACTTTTTTTGTTAGCACGAGTAAAGAGTGGAACTCATTTCCGGGCGTTCTGGCGTATGTTTTTCCAGACCAGTATAATCTCGGAGACTTCAAGTCCAGAGTGAATAGGTTATTTCTGGGCAAGAGTGCTCCATCTTCGATCACACCTCAATCTCACCTTATGGGAAGGGATGATGTCGTCTAAGATGAAGCACGAAGATCTAGAAGAAACTTATTCCTTTACATATTATGAGTATGTCTTTCCAATAAAAACGTAAATAAGTATTCCATCAGTTATCTGGTTCCTATAGTACAAGCTTTGCTTAGTTTGGCGCTAGATGGCGCTGTGTGAAATGTCCAGCAATATTTATTTATTAACTTTTGACCGGTCAAAATGTCAGTCACCGATGAGATCAATATCAGTTATTGTTTACTTATTACAAAACGTTAGCCATGTGTAATGAAATTCACCGGTAAGATTGCATCACCAGTGACCGTGGTGTGTTCAGTTCAGACACGTCACTATGGCGTTATCACTGGTAGCTACGGTCACCGTTCAAACCATTATCAATCAAATAATATAATAGTCATTGCTTACTCCATACCTGCATGTTTACGGAAATACTTACCTACCTATATCTTAATATACTGTCTGTGTGTATAATGTCTGTTTGAGCGACATCTAATCTAATCTAAAGAGCCCGCTGGATCCCACTGCTAGGGAGTGGTATACTCTTCTCTTCTTGAGCTACATAATTATTTTTAATTTTATTACATTGTAGTATTGAATTTGACGTAACTAGTGGTTCGCCCCGAAATGCGACCTCGCGAGTCTCCAATAAAAACCAAAAAATATTATTCGTAATCTTCGACTACCAAAATAGTGCCACAAAATGAGAACCACTTAACTTGACCTACAGTTTCATTCAAATTACAGGTAACGGGAGTTCGTTTTAATTGGTTAAACTTTTTTGGGGTACAAATTGCAGTTATTCTAGATTTCAGACTTTTGCCTATATTTGTGTCACATAAGCTACACTCATACCAAATTACAGCACTGTGGGGTCACTGGTGTACCCTGTGAATTTTGTCAAAGTTTTGTATTTATTATGGCTAATAACTCAAAAATACAAAGATTAAACTAAAAGTAAAAACAGGGTTGAAATGCACTAATGAAGACCTTTCATTTGGTGTCCCATTTGACCTTATAGTCTCATTTCCATTTTTTTACTCCTCTTGAACCACAATATCTCAGCAACCCCCCAAAATGTTTAGTTCATTGAGTCACACCAAAATTGTGCCATCATTACCTAGCTATATACCAAATTTCACGATGATCGGATAAACGCTTCGAAAGTTATCCTCGGACAAACAAACATACATACAACGCCGATTTGCCCAAGTTGATTTGGAGATCTCGCTTCGCTCGATCAAATATTATTTATATATTTTCTTTCTTTTTGTCGCGGACCGTCAATGAGTGAGACTAGCGCAGGATCGTGGCGGCTGGCACAAACTTGGAGAGGCCTATACCCAGCAAGTGAAGACGGGTTGTGGATGATGATGATGATTCTTTATGTACCTAACCTTCAGTAGAAAATAAATGAAATGAAATAATATGGAACAGTAGATTGGACAAAATGCTTTGAAATTATATGGTTCGTTTTACAATAGATACTTAGCTACTTACCTAGGTGCATGTTCGAAAAGAGCTATTGAAAGCCAAGGCTTATAAAACTAGTTGTATGCCCGCGACTTCGTCCGCAATTTTCTTGATCTCGACAACAACGCCACCTACATGATCCAATTGTGAATCTAAACCATCAAGAGACCCACTCAAACACAAAAACATTCTTCAAAATCAGTTCAGTCGTTTTGAAGGAATTTAGTGAAATACACACGTACAGAAGAATATAATGATTAGTCCTGAACTATATGCATGCAAAAAAAGAAAATGCGTAAGACGCGGCGAACAAAATTAAATTTTTAGTAATCGGTCAACCACAACCATACAAAAATGGCAAAAATTGGCGTAAACCTAGAAATTTAAAACAAAACTCCGTACCTCCGTGAGCGCTTTAATTTTCTTGTCCCACGTGAGATGCCTTGTAGGTCATCAATGTCCCTCCTTCTCAAAACCCCTCCTCATTCCTCCAGTCGCTATGGCGGTTCCTTTACTGTCCATGGAGTCAAACTGTGGAATTCACTACCACACTCTATCCGCGCAAGTCCATCACTAAGCACTTTTAAGCTTAGAATCAAAGTATTACCTGTCCTTGTAAATTTTTAGGTTATTATGTTTATGTAGGTATATTTTGTATAATGTGTTTTGTTTATCTATAATGTAGGTATAGTTTATAGGTATTATTTTTAATATGTATAAGTATTTTATTTATTATGATGTATATATTATGTATAACTATTAGTATTTTACTGCAATGCCCTTTTCTGTGCACGTACCCACCACTATAATCAACTATCTCTATCTTCAAAGGTTTGCTGGAAGAAAACTCTTATTAGGATTAAGCTCGCCTTTGTGCATGCCCATTTTGTAAGCTGTTTCTCTCTGTAAATCTATTTGTGTACAATAAAGAATATTATAAAATCTTCCTATCAATTGAATAAGAACAATATTAGGATTATTATTTCTTCCCTACACATTTTGAATAATCCCTAAAGAAACTATTTAACTATTCGGTAATGGATTTTTCCGATTTAGGTATATTTCAATCAACCTATGTACTGACGCGACTGAGGTAAAACCGAAAACAAATTCCAATTGGCCACCTATGTAGGTAATCTATTATTTTAGAATGGACCAAATACAAAACAGTTCTGCGAAATTGTTGTTGTCTTATGATGTTTTTCCTTAGCGTTTCGGGTTTTATTTGTTTGGTATTTACATATCCCCCGCTGCTGACGTGCGACGACCGGCTGTGTACCTTCTTACCACAGTTGCATTTTCTCAGTTAGAATTAGTTAGATACCAATATGGCGAAATATTTTATGACAATGAATGTATATTACTTCAAATTTAATAGGTAATTAAAATTGTCTATCTGAATAAAATTTAATAAATTGAATATCTGTCTACGTCACAAAAAACCGCTTACAAGAAAACGTACAGGCATATTTATTTTATCACATAACAATGGATCTATTTTGTTAGTAACGACATAACGAGGTACCTACCTAAATTTGTACATACTTATATAGGTTATTTTATTATAGAATATGTAATCCGTAACGTAAATAGGTATTCCTAGTATAACTATGTTATTCGTACTTAGAGGTGGAATAAATGGATTACCAATTGATTCACTTAATTTTATTAGTCATATTTTTTATAATCATACTGTTTTACGACCTACAAATCAACTTGTGCAAATTGGCGTTGTAGGTATGTATGTATGTCTGTTTGTCCGAGGATAACTTTCGAAGCGTTGATCCGATCATCATGAAATTTGACATATATGTATATATGTAGTTAGATAGTGTTGGCACAATCACGGTGTGACTAAATGAGCTAAAAATGTAGGGGGGGTTGTTGAGATATTGGGGTTCAAAAGAGGTAAAAAAAAACAAAATTTGTACATTTCAACCCCGTTTTTATATTTAGTTTAATCCTCGTAGTACAAAATTCGAAGAGTAGGTACACCAGTGACCCCACAGTTGCCGAAATTTGGTATTCGTGTAGCTTTAGTGACACAAATATAGGGAAAAGTCTGAAATTCCGGAGTGCGGAAACTTTTTAATTGGCCATCAGCACACATGCGTTGGTAACCTATACCAGCATGTTTTATGTAAATAACTATTTTTAGGACCTAGCTGTAAGTTTTCCTAAAATTTTGAAAATAAAAAATAAGTAAAATAATACAATTCAGATTAACCAGATTAAACGAGTAACCAATTTACATGAACCCCCTTTACTTGTAATTTATATGAAACTGTAGGTCAAGTTAGTTGGGCATATCGTGGCACTACTTTATAAGTCAAAGATTATGAGTAGGTACCTACCTAATTTTTTTTTAGTTTTTTGGAAACTCGCGAGATATCGGTTCGGGGCGAACTAAGTCATTAAGTATTTGTCGTAAAATTACCTACCTACGTGACTACGATCTCGTCCCGTCCACACTCCCCCGTAACTTTATAGACATGTATATACATAACATAGCTATGATAAATCAATTTACCTCAATGTCTGTAGGTAGTTACCAATGTTGGGAATCAGTGATTTTCCGTCCTTTATGTTATTGTAGGTACAGTACAAAAATAGATAATAGACAAAAACAAAATAGCGATAACATGCCCTTTTTGTCAAGTAGGTATTACTATTAGAAACAAAAAAAAATATTGCTGGGCATCTCACACAGCGCTATCTAGCCTCAAACTAAGCAGAGCTTGTACTATGGGAACCGGATAACTGATAGAATTCTTATATACTTTTTTTTATAAATAATACTTATAATATATAGAAAAACATCCAGACCTGGAACAAATATCTGTAGATCATGCAAACATTTGTCCCGCGTTGGCAATCGAACCCGCTACCTCCTGCGTCTCAGCCGACTAAACACCCACTGTGCCACGGAGTCGTCATATATGCATTATAAATGCGAAAGTGCAATGACGTCGTAACGGCTGAACCGATTTCAATGAAATTTGGTAAGTTTGTAGATAATAACCTGGATTAACACATATTCTACTTTTTATCCCATAAATTTATTTCCATGGGATAAAAATGGGGTGTCATAGTTTCTATAGAAAAATGATTTTCGTCTTTGTTACCCCTTCACGCCAAAACTACTGAACGGGCTCAAACTACGAAAGTTTAGTTCTAGACCTAAAATTAACCTTATAGTCTCATTTCCATTTTTTTACTCCTCTTGAACCACAATATCTTAGCAACCCCCCAAAATGTTTAGTTCATTGAGTCACACCAAAATTGTGCCATCAAACGCCTCAAATTACCCAAAATGACTATCTGGTTTTGCACGCGTGGCTTATCAAAAAAACTATTTCTGTCCGTCTGCGCAGACGGGTAAAAAGTAGCCTATGTCCACCTACTTATGTCACAACCTCGTTTATAATTTTTCTGTAGGTACCTAATAAGCTGTACCTATACCAAATTTCATCGAAATCGGTCCTGCTGTTTAGTCGTGAAAACGTAACAAACAATCAGACAGACAATGAGACAGAGTTAATACCTACCTATGAATTTTTAACAACAGTTCATGATTTTTACGTAAAAAAATTGGTGCGAGCGACGTCTGCCTGCGCTTAAAATCTAAGTTTGAATTTAAATACATAAGTTTACTTTAAAAACCGACACTGGAGCCTGTGTCTGAAAAATTTGGCAAATTGTTCAAACCTTGCGCACATAAACTGCAAAGACCAGCATTGAATGAACTCAAATTCAACATGAATGAAAAAATAGAAAGGGAAGTTTAATTTCATTAATATTCATTTCATTCATGCTCCTGTGTTACTTTATTTATTTACTTGGCTTGGGTTAGTGTGTAGTGTAGTTATTTAGGTACTTTCTGAATTAAAAACAATATGTAAGTGAGTAGGTAGGTACTCTGAACTGAAACAAAGTAAACAAAATCCCTTTCATTCCACTTTCAACATGGGATTGGGAAGAACTTCCATAAAAATATTTTCCTGCCACTAACTTTATATAAATAATGAGTCAATTATTAATTTGATCACTCGCAACGTGACTGCGTGCCGCAAAGACGTGCTCGCTTTTAAGTTTTATTAGTCATCGCAAAAACTCTGGTGTTTATAAGTAGGTACCTACCTACCGGTTCACGAGATTACGCGCCTTGAGAAACCAACCAATGCTAACCGGTTATACGTCAACTTACAAAAGTACCTCAAGAATCACACGAGATGTGGCACACTCTGTGAATACTAAGTGAACGGTTCAGTGCCACTTGTGTTGTTTAACTTCACAAGTGAAGAGTGATTTGTTACAAAATGCTATTTGCAGTGCCTTTGTTATTTTGTTTTGCGACGTGCTATGGTCAAACAAAGCCTGATAATGCCAACCTGACACTGCCTGATACTCAACCGAGTATACGAGTCAGAAATGGACTCACGGAGAAAATAGGTAATTTTTCTATTGAGTTCCTGTATCATACATCAGTTTTACAAGCCACAGAGCAAAATATGATCATTTCCCCGATCACTGTATGGACGGCTCTTGCCGTTATCGCTGAAGGTGCTGAAGGCAACACCAGGAAAGAAATCAACACAGCGCTGAGAATTACAAGAAATAAAAATATCACACGCATGAACTTTAAGCAGATAGCCCAATGGCTCCTAGTCAAAACAAACACGGTTGAACTAGCCAAGTTTAATGGCATATTTGTTGATAAGGATAAACTTCCATTAGCTGAATTCCAGAAGGACTCTAAAACTTACTATGATACGGACATGGTCGCTCTAAGCCTACGTGACCCAGAAGTCTCTGCAAATCTGCTGAACGGAGTCATATCGAACTTCACTCATGGACGGATTCCAACTATAGTCCAAGCCAGCAGCTTCCAGGACACTCCGATGGTGTTAGCCAGCGCGCTTTACTTCAAAGGACAATGGACAGTTCCATTCAACACAACCTCAACATCTAAACAACCGTTCTACAACAGTAACGGTACCCAGATCGGAGAAGTTAACATGATGTACAACCGTGCTACCTTCCCCTTCTCCAACATCAAGGATTTGCAAGCCAGGGTTATAGAGCTTCCCTATGGAAAAGAGAATCGTCTCTCCATGCTTATCATGTTGCCAAACCACGGCGTGTCACTAGAGAGCATGTTCTCTAACTTTCAAAAAGTACCTCTGGACACGTTCTTTGAAGAACTCAGACTATCTCAGGAAGAATTCTCAGATGACGAAGTAGACTGCTTCATACCGCGCTTTAAAATCAAGTCTGATTTGGACTTGACGGAAGTTTTAAGGCAGAAGATGGGTATTATTGACTTATTTGATAGTAACAAAGCTAGATTACCTTACATGGCACGGATGCCTCTCCATGTGTCTAAACTAGTCCATAAGGCTGAAATAGAAGTAACAGAAGAAGGTACCATAGCCTCGGCTGTTACTGTTGTTGAATTTAGTAACAGAATTGGTATAGTGCGTTTCGAAGCTAACCGACCATTTACCTACATGGTTGTAGAAAAAATGACCAACACTATTGTCTTCGGTGGATTCTACAGACAACCTTCTTTATATTAGGATTTTTAAATTGACGTTGAGTGATAAAAATGTGATATTTTATAATTTTTGTAATTAATGTCACAAATTAAGTTAATTTTAGAATCTCATCTAATGAAGGCGAAAGAAATTAATCAAACCAGAGTTTTTACTTTGCTAAAAAAAGCAATAATCATGCGGTCTGCATAAACAACAAAGTTCATTATAATATCAAGTTTATCACTTGTTTTGAAACTTGTTTGTGAGTGGAAAACCCCATATTTATCCTCTAGATGTGTCTCATACATTGCATTTGTTGGAAATTACTTGAATTGTTGGGCTGCCACATAGGTCACAAAGTTTTCCTATTATAATCTAGGTATTTCCTTGTTTCATTTTTAATCCCATCATTTTTATGGAATTTTGGGAAATCCTACAATAAGGTAGTTACTAGGTACACATTTAGCAGTGTCAGAATGGGAATCAAAAAAGAGATTGTAAACTTGAAGATAGATTTAATATATAAAATTAATCTCATATTAGTGTGACCTTTTTAATATGTTATCTACACACAACTTTGCTAACAATAATATTGAACAAAATAATAATTCACTATTATTAATTTGATCAAAGTCATGAGGTAAACTGTTAAAAAAAAGTACATATTGTTTTAGCATTCTCGAAATGATATTAACATTTCCGCTGTGCATTTTTTAATTGAGATTAGGCTTTGTAACATATTGTTATCCAGCTAATTAAAAAATAATTGTGCAGGAAAACGTATATTATAATCATTTTCATGGAGCTAGTCACCATTTTGGTGCCTACTTAAACAAATATGTTTTACATAAGTATAACAGGTAATTTCACATCAGTAATTGCTTGCTTCTAATATGTATTCATAATATTTTCCTATTACCTTATTTGTTCTCGAAGCTTTAAGCTAAACGAGTAACATAAGTTATTCGCTATAAATTAATTTATTTTAAGTGGTAGGTATTTGTATGTACATTTAACTTTTCCTGTTTATAGTATAGTGTAGGTTTTAAGATGTTAGGGCATTCGAAAAATGTATTTTAATGTAATTTAACTGCAAGTCGGAATAGTAAAAAAATGCGAACGAGAATTGCGTTCTGTTGTGTAGATATTTGATAATACTTTTTTGCGTATTTAAATGATTACTCTGTCTTTTACGTTTTATTTAGGCATAGATTTACTTTTGATACAGTCAGCCATTTTGCCAAAATGCTTCGAACATTTGTAATATTAGACACTTCTTTTTAAAACTATAATCTTATTATAGAATATGTTTTGGTGACTGTCTTAAAAGTATTTTTATTGATGGCAGCCCAAAATAGTTTTAAGACTGGTATAATTAAGTTCATTCGTAGGTAGGTACGAACTAGTTCTTAATTTAGAGGCCCAATGAATAAATCTAGTGAAAATATGGCCTGACTCACCCATAACTAAGACCACTTAACCGAATACCGTTTTATTTGCTCTTATAAAAACCACAGAACATCCAATTAACAGAAATTGTGATGGTATCAACTAATTACTTGCCTACAGAAAATACTATTTATCTGTTTTGTTATCGACTTAATTAAAACAATAATGATTATACATATCGCTATTGCACACCAAATATAATTACAGATAAATAGGAAATACAATAAATAATGGGCGGTCTTATCGCTTAATCTCTGTGAATGAATGTTGAGTCAATTTTTTAGCTTAGGTAGTTATCATGTTTCTTTATAAAACACTTTTTCAATAGCCGATCGTTTCATATTGCATTTCTGTTCCAAAATATTACTATCTCTTTTTTTAGCTTGAGCAAACTATTAGAAGTTTTTGAAATTATTTAGCTAGAGGTGGGAGGTCTGCTTCCAATTAATTTAAAATGTGTCTCCAATACTTACTAATAATAATAGACAGAGGAGCAGAATATGATCTGCTTAGAAACTGCCAATGAAACATGAGTGACACTCGTTTAAGTAATGTTATGTAGAAAATAGGGTTAACAACTGTGTTTCCAGTTCTATTGAGCTAACTGAGCTATTGCAAAACGAATATTTTGATATTGTATTGTACTTATGTATAGAAACAATAAAATAGCTTTGTACATATCTGTATAACAATAGTAATAATTTAATAAAATAAAATACCATTTTTTTATACATCTAGATAGAAAGAGATAGAGAAGATCTAGATAGAGAAGATTCTATCAGAGTTACATTCGATTAGCGATGACGCTAGTCGATAAGTCAGATAATGTACCTATGGGGGTTGACACATGCTATAGAAATATCACGTTATATATCGACAACAAACCTATGTAGGAATCGAATCGATTCGAAGCGAATGTAACTTGGCTAAGCCCTCAGATCTATTATTATCTGTTACCATCGGTAGGATAGAAACAGAATCGAAAAGCTTACAAAAAATAAAATTTTGATTGAAATAATAATTTCTATAATTGTATTTTTGCTAGACATAAAATACATATTTGGTCTGTGCAGATTACATCATTATTAGTATTATTATTATTATCAACATAAATATTGTTGATAATAACAATAATACTTCAGTTTTTTAATTATTATTACGGGAAACAATTATGTATTATTAATACCTACAAAAGTGGGAAAACCTTAGGTCACCGCTTGGAATACCGTTTTATAAACAAAGTGCTCGTGGACGTAGCCACGTGCACGGTGGGGCAGTTGCCCCCATCTCCTGCCCCTTCACTGTTGCAGGAAACCAACCTAAACCAATTTAGAATATGGCACGCGCCTCGCAACAAATCAAATCAAATTGTATTTATTGGTATGGGTAATAACAAGGTGTAAGGTACAGTTTTTGTAGGTACAGCCATATTCAGCGTTTAACGCATGCAATGTTTAAGCTTTACACATTCATTTTCAGCATCAAGGAGACTTTCTTTATGAAAAATAACGATCGGTAGCGTATCCGCGTCTTCGGCCCAGGCGAAATGCCGCCATTTCGGTATCCGGCCAGGGGAATCTTAAGATCGTGTAGAATGGACAAAAAGTGGGGCAGAGGTGGGAATCCAGCAATGCATATGTAGTAAGCATGGAACATTGATACATGTGATGACTTACGCAGCCGAAACGTGGACACTTACGGTGGGACTGGTCCACAAACTGAAAGTCGCTCAGCGAGCTATGGAAAGGGCTATGCTCGGAATTTCTCTGAAGGATAGAATCAGAAACGAGGTTATCCGACAGAGAACCAAGGTGATCGACATAGCTCAGAGGGTCAGCAAGCTGAAGTGGCAGTGGGCCGGTCATATCTGCCGCAGAACCGATAACCGTTGGGGTAAACGTGTTCTGGAGTGGAGACCACGTCTAGGCAAGCGAAGTGTAGGACGCCCTCCGGCTAGATGGAGTGACGATTTGCGCGCTGTGGCCTGCAAGGATTGGATGAGAAGAGCTGAGGATCGGGCTCAATGGCGCACCCTGGGAGAAACCTACGTCCAGCAGTGGACTGCTATAGGTTGATGATGATGATGATGATGGAACATTTTACAAGTAGCATGAGAATATTGAGAAAAACTTATTGACAATAATTATCATACGTCACACCGCACCTGCTACTTTCTTGCGCATAACCTGCTAAAAATCATTCCGATGAAATCGCTCTTCTTAATCGTAATCTGTTTCGTGTGAAAGTACCGCTAGAGATCATTCGATTTCGGTGACGTGACGTTCAAACCTTAAATAGCAGATGCTTCGTTTTTTATCGAAAATCATCAGTCGTATTCATTCGAATCTGTTAAATCGCGTAGCAAGTGTGACATTATGCTATTACAATTCATTGTGAAATAGCAGTGAAAAAAATGTATCACACGAAATGAAAATGTATTGAAAGTAGCAATTATTTTCATGCTTACTAGAAAGTTAGATTAGATTAGTTTTGCCATCTCAAAATTGTTTTCGTAGACTAGGTAGGTACAGTGTTAAAATATGATATTGCGTTTCCTTGCTTATGCCCCATAAAGCCGCCAATCCTAGCTACGCTCATGGGAGTAAGTAGGTAGGTAATCGATTGGGAAAAACCAGTCGTTTGTTCTCTCAGCCAACTATATACGTTATTCGGTAGGTATAAGATATATTTTTCTCAGACTCATCGTTAACCACGAAGACACAGATTATATAATATTTTTTATTGACAAAGGACACGCTTCATCAATTCATCATTTAATTTTATTTAGATGTGATCTACAAAATAAACAATACCTATTTATTCTGTTCTTTGTGTAAGACCACCCTTTTAGGTTGGGTCTTTGGACGTTATCATCATCATCAGTTAGTGGACGTCCATTGCTGAATGTCTCCAGGGCGACCGATCTTGTAGGTACGTGTGTTGCCAACCATACTATTAAAGACAGTATTATACTGTTTTTTTCATAAAATACCTTCTGTTTACTGGTTCAAAAAATATAAAGTACACAAAATAAGTTACTGTTTGTTTCCATCATCACTCTAATTAAAAAAACTGTGTGACCCCTGCCCTGTAAATACAATTGTATTACAATTTATGTATAAAATCCACTTATGAAGCCACATTTTAGGCATAAAATGTGGCTACTCATTTTCTATTTTTAATAAAATTCACAAAAATCGGTCATGGAGGTTGTAAATTGTAATACATATAGGTATCTAATAAACATATAAACGAAAGAGGTCACATTCATAATATGTTGTAAGATTGTGGCCTCTTTCGTTTTTAAATAGAAGTAAGGATTTGTCATGGAGATTGTACTCTGTCTGTTCGCTTAGATCTTATAAACTACTCAACGGAGTTTAATGCAGTTTTCAGCAATAGATGGAGTGATTCAAGAGAAAGGTTTATATTTATAATACATACATAACTCTGTTTGTTTATTAGCTGGTTTGTTACCTTTACACGACTAAACGGCTGAACGGATCGTAATGAAATTTTGCAAGGAGACAGATTATATCATGGGAAAGGGCATAGGCTACTTTTTGGCCAACTGCGTAAAATGAGGATAAAGTTTTATTGAAAAACCATCAAATCTTTTATTACATATAAGAGGCCATAGTTTTGTAGTGAAAAAAACAATGGATAAGTAATGGTACTTATCTAGTGTTTTCTTTCACGTTCCTGTGAACACAAATTTTCTTTTTCGCATTCGTGATGTAAAGTTATGTGTGATACTCGGGTGTAAGAGATCACTGGCACCCTTTTTCACTCGCTCATACGGTAAAATATCTCGAGTTGAATTGATTAATTACGCCCCTTGTACCTATACCAAAGTAATCAATGGCATGTTAGTCTTTGTATAATATAAAATGACCAAGAAGCAATAACATTGAAATAATGACATCATTACCCATTACATTATTTTGTGTTATTAGATTTGTTGAACCTGATTTGAAGCAAAATCGACATCTCTTGAAAACGTTGCGTAATAAGTTCAAACGTCCGCTAACAGATGGCGATATTTAATGTTGGAACTAGATTAAGATAGATGGCGCTGTTTAGTGTTATTTGGAACGTTTAAAGAAAAAATAAACATTGTTTTTTATGGTATATTTAATCGATTATTACACGAAATTACAACTTTCGAAACACTGCCAGTTAGTTTTAGCCAAAATTAAATTATAGCTACATAAAAAATTATACAGTTTACTACTTTTTTGACTAATGACGGGTTCCTATATCCGTCGGTAACCAGCTACGGCTCGTTTCTCCTTGAAAACGTGTGAAAAGTTTGACACTAGTTTGACACTTTTTCAAAGAGATACCTACTAGTCGTAGTCGGTTACCGACGACGGATATAGGAACCCGCCATAAAGCGACTCGCGCAATGATGCCTAATCGTATTAAGTGCATATATTACGTATGATTTATCGAGTTGTCAAATCTTACAAATACGTCAAATTTAAGCATGTTTAGTCTCTAAATATATTTAGGTATCATTGTGCAAGGCATAGTACCTACATTCAAAGCATTAAGTACCTATTTACAAGGTTGGTTACATAGCTGCATGAATAATCTACTTTTTAAATCACCATAATTGTTTTTGATTTATTATTTCCTATGATAATAAATAAGTATATTTACAGTAAGCGACCGTTTTTTGGTCGCACCCCCCCCCCGCCCTTTTTTTGAAATCTTGCACCTATTTACACCTAGATTTTACCTAGTATGGTTACGTTAAAATACTAGGTACTTAGATCAGATTTTTATTTTAAGATTTTCATACCTACTAACATGAATTAAAGATAAGTTTATGGCTATATGTACCTAATAGCATTGACTTCCTAAGACTAAACTAAACAAGTATTTACAAAATAAATAAATTTACACATCTTATCTAGATATCTATAACCTAATTAACTTATTAACATTTACCTACATAATAATTAAAAATATGCAACTTTACTATGATTATAGATAAGCTTGGATTTTCCACAAAAGTAAAACTACTTATATTATAAATATAAGTATATACTATATACAGGGTTACAGGAAAAATCGTGCTAGATCCGTTAAGGGCGTGGAGTACCCATCATTTCTGACTTATTTCACTATGAAACACCCTACCCTAAACTTAACCCTTTTCGAGATATTCGACTTTTAATTTTTTTATTGAAAATTGCCGATTTTTAGGCTACTAAATTTATTTTTGTTTATTTTGTGTATCTTATTATTATTATTATTGCATTTTTACATGTGTAATAAGATGCTTTAGGACGTCAATCATTAAAATAGTGCATAAGTTAATTGAATAGACCGTAGTAGACAAGTGAAAGTTAAGAAATAAAAAAAAATATTAGAAAGTTTATTTTTCTCTAAGGGATATCTAAAAAAAATATTATGGCAATGGTTCGGCAGATGTTTTTTAAAATATCTACGTTTCATCAGCTATCTAACGAGGTATAACAATCTAGGGTTTGTATTACATTTCGTGGAAAAAAAGTAGTTGGGACGCTCCAGGTAGCAGTTTTAACGGTCCCGCGCCTATTGTCCTTCAAGTTAAGACGCACCGTGCGAGCGAGACAAGTGACGATTTATGTAAGTGCGAATGAAAGAAAAAATGTGTAGAGACCGGTTAGGGCTGGGATACAACAGGGGGTACAACAGTTTTGGTTGTCAGTCTGCTTTTGTGCTTCGTACATAGTAGATGTGATATCGTTTTGCTCTTTTTCTCGACTTGGCTGTGATTCTGGACTATTTCTTCTGATTTGTGACTACTGTGCTTGTTAACCGGACTCTGATTTGTACCTGTGATACGGAAGTGTTGAAGATGACGTCCTACACACCTGAGGAATATGCTGATATGCTTATTTGTTACGGATACTGCGATTGTGTGTCTGCGCAAGCTCGCAACGAATACATAACTCGCTACCCCGGTCGTCGAGTGCCAGATGTGGCCGTTTTTGACAGAGTCTATCGAAGACTTCGAGAAACTGGCTCTGTTTTGAGACGAAATACAGACATGGGAAGACCACGAATTGATGACGAAGAACAGGACAATGAGATAGTGCAACGCTTTCGAGCGGATCCGACTACTTCCACTAATATTGTTGCCCGTGATCTGGGACTTTCACAATGGAGAGTATGGTTTACAGTGCATACTGCTGGCCTATACCCGTACCATTACACGCCGGTACACGTTATTGAAGAAGGAGACCCCGCGAGAAGATTGGACTTTTGCAGATTTATGCTAAATGCTGACGTAGAAGACCCAGATTTTCTAAGAAATATCTCAGGGACACAACTCATCTATGTAACTTTTATGGTCACAATAAATATATTTCTATTTCTATTTCTATTCTATCTTGTGGACGGATGAGTCCAAATTTGATAAAGATGGCATAACTAACTATCACAACGCCCATTACTGGGCCCCAAAAGAGCTAAGGAATCCCAATAAGAAAAGAGTGAAGGGGTCCCAACGAAGATTCAGCGTGAATGTGTGGATGGGCATTATCTCCAATCATTTGATTGGACCTTACTTTCTCCCGGATAATCTAAATGGGGAAAGCTACGAAAATTTCCTGAGAGCAGACTTAAGTGATTTGCTGGATGATCTGCCACTCAACCTGATCAGGGACATGTGGTTCCAACACGATGGCTGCCCTGCCCATTTCAGGAGAAGTGTCAGAGACTGGCTGGACACAAATTATCCAAACAAATGGATAGGACGAGGTGGACCGTTGCCATGGCCAGCAAGAAGTCCGGACCTAACCCCCATGGATTTTCACGTGTGGGGGTGCATGAAAAGTCTTGTGTACAGCGAGCCGAATCCAGTTTCGTCTGTGGAAGACTTACCAGAAAGGATTGTGGATGCAGCCAATAAAATGAGGACCACGTTAACCACTGGAGTAGTAAAGACTGGTCTCCGTAGAAGGATGCGACAATGTATCAGAAATAGAGGCGGCCATGTTGAACATGAACTGTAGAATAAGAAAAAGTTGTGTGAAAATCTTTAATAAATGACATTTCATGCTTACCTATTATTTTATTTTACTTTTTAGGGCTAAGTATAAATTTTCTTCTCCACTGTCGCCTATAAAACTAAATTTTTTTCAATGCATTTGAATAAAACCCTAGATTATTATACCTCGTTAGATAGCTGATGAAACGTAGATATTTTAAAAAACATCTGCCGAACAATTGCCATAATATTTTTTTAGATATCCCTTAGAGAAAAATAAACTTTCTAATATTTTTTTTTATTTCTTAACTTTCACTTGTCTACTACGGTCTATTCAATTAACTTATGCACTATTTTAATGATAGACGTCCTAAAGCATCTTATTACACATGTAAAAATGCAATAATAATAATAATAAGATACACAAAATAAACAAAAATAAATTTACTAGCCTAAAAATCGGCAATTTTCAATAAAAAAATTAAAAGTCGAATATCTCGAAAAGGGTTAAGTTTAGGGTAGGGTGTTTCATAGTGAAATAAGTCAGAAATGATGGGTACTCCACGCCCTTAACGGATCTAGCACGATTTTTCCTGTAACCCTGTATATACTTAGTAATAATATTACTCAGGCCGTACAATTTATAATATTTACAATACGATGAAATACGAATACCCAAAACAAATATTATTTACAAATAATACAAACGTTTTTCCTGCATGAGAATCGAACCAGCAACCTCTTGATAAAGCGGCTATTCACTTACCCAGCCACAGTAGTCCTTTTGAATAGCATCAGTAATTCTTGTACTAAATAACAGTATTTTAGCAAAGATATACATTTTATAGGGCTCTTGTTAAATTCTCTCCAAAGGCTTTCTCTCTCTCTCTCTCTAACTTAATCTCTCTAATTTGGTTTTTATACTTACATTAGTTAACCCGCCCTGGCTTCGCGCAGATTTCAAAATAACATAAAATTCAAGTCTTGAGTTCATACAAAAATCCCATCGAAAAGAACACTTTCAGTTTTTCCAGAATGTTCAAATTTCTCGGACAACTTCTTAAAAATTTTCTTTCATACAAACCTTGTATAGAAAATCAAGAACACAACAAAAAAAAGTTATTCAGTATTCATTACATATTTTGGAGAATTTCTTCTATGTGGTAGAAGTATCTTCCAAGATTTTTTTTATACATTTATTAAAAAATCTCCTTATGGAAAGACCTTTACCCAGCAGTTGGGAGAAAAAATAGAAAAACGTTTTCGCTGTAACTTTAGTTTTTATACATATCCACTAACACCTTTTCCATGGGCGTGTGTCCAATCGTCTTACTGAAGTATTCCTTCTCTAGATGCTGTGGAGAAACCAGTCTAAGTAGGGGTAGGAGTAGGAGTAGACGACCAAACCTGGCGGGAGCGGCTCCATGCGCGGCGCGCGAGTGTGACATCAGCATTACTTGCGCTTGGTCTTGGAGATTCTCGATTTGGAGCGGATCTTTTAGACCGCGGGTTTCTGTGAACAGAGGAACTCGTAATACAATTTTAAGAAAACACTTACGGTATTCCAACAAAAAATTACAATATTTAGCGCGTATTTAAAAAAAACCCGATACACAAATTAGTAGGGATTATGTTAAACACGCGCTAAACAGTTGTTTAATTTTTTTCTGGTAACAAGGTTAGGTTTTTGTGACAAAGAGGATAAAAGAAAATATGAGTAGGTCATGTATATGTATGATATTTTTGCTTTTATAATTAACTAGCTGGCCACGGCTTCGCACGCGTGGTTTGTCAATAAAAACATTAGCCTCCTTCTGCGCAGTTGAGTAAAAAGTAGCTTATATCTCAATCCCGATCATAACTATATACCAAATTTCATAGAAATCAGTCCAGCCGTTCTTGAGTTATAAATGCTGTAACTACCCGACTTTGTTTTATATTTAGCCTATAACACCAACTATTAAATTTTTTGTTTGCATGTCGAGGTAAATGGGGAAGTTTGTGAAACTTTATCTGATACCATAATACAATAACCATGCTTCCGGCAAAATAAACCATTTAATTTCATATGACGTATCATATGACAGGGCTTTGATTCCACATTAGAAAAATAGAATAATTGTTAAACAGATTTTATTATAAATAAATAAATATTGCTGGACATTTCACCCAGCGCTATCTAGCCCCAAACTAAGCAGAACTTATACTAGAGAATCAGATAACTGATAGAATACTTATATACCTACTCTTTTTTTTGTAAATACTTACCTATAATACATAGAAAAACATTTAGACCCGAAACAAATATATGTAGATCATGTAAACATTTATTCCGTAGCGGGAATCGAACCCGCAACCTACTGCGTCTCAGCCGGCTATTCACCCACTGCACCACGGAGGTCGTCATACAAAGAAATACTAATATCTTACTCAATAGGCAAACCCGTGAAGACCACAAATGGGTAGTCGGAGGCAAGTCTAAACCTTAGTTTTGATAAATGACCCACTTTTTTTACTTTTTATTATAACAAAGCCAAAGTGCTTTGCTTTCAACATTAGTCAGCGTTTGACGTAGATATCCATCCCAACATTTCGACTACAAGGAAACATATTCCTGTTTGACAAATTAGTATTGTACGGTTATGTACGTACATCGATATCGCTGCGAATCTCTAAGATCAGCGTTTTTATTTTTTTACAATGAGTGACGAGTAATCCGCCGCGCGACTAAGACGCAGGCGCTGAGCGTGTTTAATACAGTTTACGTGAAATATTATCGTTTTCTTGTGGCACTCCAGAACATTACTATCTAATACTTATGTACGGTGCTTTACTGGGATCGTACAAGTATATTAATAAAAAAATATAATAAAACGAAAGAACCCGGTTTTCTTATTAGATTATTGCTGTTGTAGCTTTATCAAAAAAAAATAACAGCTATTGGATAACAACACCCTTTTTCTGCGAATAAATAATACATTTATTCATTCATAGTAACTAATTACCAGATTTGAAGAGCACGATGGCCTTCATGCAGGCGAACTCTGCGGGGTCGACCAGCACCGCGCGGTACCGCGCCAGCACCTCGCGCAGGCGCCGGAGGGTGCCAGAGTTACTGCCGTTCTCTGAACCTAATACACGTACATTTCATTACTTCATTATAATTAGCTGTTCGCGTATTTTAACGTTTCCGTTACCTCAAATGGAAAAAAGGGACACTTATAGGATGACTTCATTGCCCATACAGACTTCGTCTATCAAGAACCTTTTTTTCAGGATCACGTGGATATATCCAGTAACTAGAGGATAGTCCCATTTAAGTTTTTTTAATAACCTATACTGTTCCACTGCTGGGCAAAGGTCTCCCCCATTTTCTTCCATTCCTGGCGTTCTCTAGAAATCTCCTGCCTGTCAGAATGGAACCCATCCGGATCGTCGCGCCAACGCGGTCTGTCTCGTTGCCGTCGTCCTGTAGGTTGCCAGTCGGTGGAGATCTTAGTCCACCTTTCAGGGTGCATTCGCGTGACATGACCCGCCCACTCCCATTTGAGTTTTGTAGCCTTATTCCCCACCTTATATATTAAGTTTCACTGAGGTAAAACATTTTTGAAGGTACTCTGTACTCAATAAAGATCTTTTTTTAAAAAACGAGTGGAGATATCATGTTGAAATTAACTTCTTTGTGGCAAAATGCCTTTAATAACAGAAAGAATATACAATTATTTAAAATAAAATACAGAAGAAACAGTTTAATCATTTATAGACGTTGCAAACGAAGTTGAAATTAATATCAAATACACATTTCATTCAGAGAGCCATGGAGCGCACCATGCTCGGCATCACACTGCTAGACCGAGTCCCCAATACCGAAATTCGCAAGCGGACTAAAGTTCAAGACGTTAGCAAGCGTATATTGGGACTCAAATGGAGTTGGGCAGGACTTGTGGCCAGGCGCGGTGATGACAGGTGGAGCAGGGTGCTGACTGAATGGTGGCCCCGAGATGGAACCAGGAACGCAGCTAGTCCGCCGGCAAGACGGCTCGACGAAATTATAAAAATCGCAGGTCGTACGTGGTTTAGAACAGCGCAGGACAGAGGCGAATGGCGACAACGAAGAGAGACCTATGCCCATCAGTGGGATGAGAAGGGCTAACGATGATGATGATGATGACATATTTCTATGGTCACTTTAAGATATAAACAAATCAAGCTTCTAAGTCAACGTAATCAAAAAATACGGTTAGTTAAAAATGTAGACTCGCAAATAGATCAAACCCCAGTTCCCGTTGACCTAGAAATCATGGAGGCAAGAAGCAAGTTCACACAGCAGAAGTAAAGAAAGAAATTAAAAAACCGAAAATTATTAGGTAGTTTCATAAAAGAAAATACGAAATCCTGGGTGCGAATGAGACCCGGTTATTTTATTGTTCACAGGCATGTTCTCAAAAACCCTGTAAGTAGGTAGGTACCTTTTAGGTGCGTCCAGCTACATAATTGCTTTAAATAAATGTTTTTTTTTTGTATTGTTTACCTTGATAAGTTTGGTCGGTGCCGAAGAGAGTAGCGCAAGCGGAATCCAGCGGGAGACACCATTGGATCGCATTCAGCAAGAACAGCTCAGACCACGCCTCTTCTAACAGAATCACCTGGAATTATGTAATGAAAGGTTATTAAGGCGAGGGTCGAACTTTTTTGTGAATTCATCGACTGCTGAGCATAGGCCTCCTTTTTTTACTATTTGTTAATTTGTGTTTATAATTATTACTTTTCCTTGTTACTACAAAAAACATTAAACGTGAAGAATTTAAAGCGTGCTTTAAAAAATCCTTACCAATTTTTATGAGAATTTTTTAAGCACGTGCTAAACAATTTTTTTTTTGTGGTACGACCCTTCATGTCTTGTACATCCTATGGACATTGTATGAAATAAATTATTCTATTCTATTCTTATCAGTCTTCTTTCCATCTAGTGGGGGCCGTCCTACGCTGCACTTTCCAGTGCGTGGTTTCCACTCGAGAAAGTTTCTGACCCAACGGCCGTCAGCTCTTCGAGCTGTGTGCCCACTGCCACTTCAGCTTGCTAATCCTCAATCCTTTACCGGTGATTTGGGCTCGGTGATTTTTAAATTATGGGAAGTTTTTATCAGTAACAGTTAAAAAGTACAGTTTTGATTATGACGATGATAGCTTGAGGATATGTGATGATAAGACAGAAACATGATTGGTGAAACTTTTCTCGATAGATTTATTGATCGAGCGAAGCGAGATCTCCAAATCGACTTGGGCAAATCGGCGTTGTATGTAGGTATGTATGTATGTATGTTTCTTTGTCCGAGGATAACTTTCGAAGCGTTGATCCGATCATCGTGAAGTTTTATACGTAGCTAGGTAGTGATGGCATAATTTTGGTGTGACTATATGAGCTAAAAATGTTGGGGGGGTTGGTGCGATATCGGGGTTCAAGAGAGGGGGAAAAAAATGAAAATTAGACTATTAGGTCGAGTGGGGCGTTAAATGAAAAGTCTTCTTTAGTACATTTAGACTCCGTTTTTATTTTTAGTAAAGTCTTTATAGTTTTTGAGTTTTTAGCCATAATAAAAACTTAACTTTGACAAAATTCACAGGGTACACCAGTGACCCCACAGTGCTGTCATTTGGTAAGCGTGTAGCTTAAGTAACACAAATATAGGCAAAAGTCTGAAATCCAGAATAATTGCCATTTGTACCCCAAAAAAGACCAACCAATTAACATGAACTGCCGTTCCCTGTAATTTGAATGAAACTGTAAGCCAAGTTATCTGGTTTGTATTTCGTGCACTATTTTCATAGTCAAAGATTACAAACTATATTTTTTTGTTTTAATCGGAGACTCGCGAGTTCTCAGTTCGGGGCGAACCACTAGTTTTTCAAAAGTTGGCTCTTTCAAAACTCTATTTTCGATTATAATCAAAACTATGAATAGATGAACAGGTAAATTCTATAGATTTTGTTAGACAATCAAACTAGTGAAGTATTATAAAGAAAGTTTTTATTGTTATTCATTAGTTTTTAAGATATTAATGAATTTGTTATTTGTCGCTTACGTCGTTTACTTTCAACCACGTTCCAACGCGTGATCGTTATATGATCCGGCAGCCAAGACACAAAATAGATTAGTACAGAAGTTAAGTTTAGTACAACACAAGTAGTGATGTGCTTTGGCGCGACGAACCCAAATCATGTTTTGTGTTACAGAATTTGTTAGCTGGTTGTGAATTTACTTGTGATAATATAAGTTACAATGTTTACGTAAGTTCTTATCAAAATTGTTGCATACAAAATGTTAACTGACCTGATCTCTAAAAGACAGGCTGGCGAAGGATGGTAGGTTCTTAGACCACTTCACAGCCATGAAGAGAAGTCTCGCCGCCGTCTCAGCAGCGCTCTCCACTCCGAGAGGCCTGGAACAGTCATTTATAATAAATGCCTTTTAATTATTTATTTATCAAGGTCAGCTTTCACTGCTGTCAATAAGGCATCATGATAGCCGCTGCTCTAGAATCTCTTGCCATAGTGAAGCGATTGGTCCAGTAGAATTGGCCTCTGAACAAACACACACAGGAGACAAAAAAGAACACACATTCAGAATTATTAACTGACTTTAGTAATGGTTATTTCAGCTTGAATATTTATCCAGTAATCGATACATTTCCAATAAACAGTTTCTAACGTAAATCGGCGGCGCCTTTGCGACGATGCCGCTTAGTCAGTTTAGCAGGTACCTACTTACAAGAGGAATTAATATGATTTGTTTACCTATTTTATACAGGCTGTTTCATTTATATTTTAGGACTTGATGTTGAGGTTTTTTGATTTTTTTTATATCGTAATAACAAAACCTATTTTAGAACAATACTAGCAATCACAATAGTCGTACATAACAAAACACGTAGTTCAATCCAGTTCAAGTATACGAGTATAATAAGGTGTTGTTATTGTTACCTGTACGTGGCACAGTTCTGGGGGTAGCTGGGGATAGCAGCGGGTGGAGAGTACGAAGTGGAGTCTTCTTCATTGGTCACGTCGATGCTGTCATCTGAAAAATGAGATACTTGGTAAAGGCCCAGGTGGAAGAATAATGCTGAGGATACTATGATACTCCAAGTAGAATGAGTAATATAAAAAAATACGGCATGCAGTCTGTCAACTTTAATAATAGTAGAACTTTTTCTTCGAGTCAACGATTCACTTCTCAGTTACAATAAGGATGAGTAAAAATTTGCCACTTCTATTGCGTTGTCAGTACAGAGGACAGATAAGCATGTGGGCCATGCTTTAAATGGATTCCGCGCAGTCGCAGCCAGTTAATGTAGGGTCTCGCATTCTCAATCTACACAAATTCTTCCTGCACCGGCCGTCTTGAGTTCGGAGTCCGTTCATGGACTTCCAAACTAGCCACGGAAGGTCGTGTCCTGTGGCGCGATAAAGTCATGTGGCGGTGGGTATATTTCCTTCCATAGGTTAAGCTTTGCGATGGCCGGCAGGTTACCGGCAGCGTGTGTTTTACGTAAAAAGCTTTTACGACTTTTTAGTCTGACCCGAGGGAGTTGATAACCGTAGAGGCGATGTCGGTTATCAGTTTCTTGTTTCAGATTTTCAATTATACAGACGATTCCAATAGTATCCAGCACTAAGCTCTTCCATTTGTACATGCAACCGCTAAATACTATCAGTGTATGCTATGTTAATGACTCCTATTTAATAAAAAAAGTATTGAGATATTTTTGTCTAATTTATGTGTCGACAAAAATATACCTCGCTCTAGTTCGACGACTGCAATACTGCAGAACTTTATGAACCTTCGATTAGCTGCGATTCAGTAGCCTTTGTCCTCCAGCGCTTTTAAATATCTTCATTACTCTCCCACAAACTAATACACAGGCCCGCTCATAATTTAAGGGATCCTGGAGTGGATATCTGGGTGATAGATTAGGGTGAAATAATCATAGCAGTGGAATTTAATCTATCTGGGCAGTGGACTACAGTGGCACAATATGTGAAAAAAATCTATCGATCTAATTTGCTGGATTACAGTGAAACAGGGCTAACTAACAATGTCAATGCTATGACAAGCTATGACTTTGTGTCCAAATTCAGTAGCTAAAACTTTTGAGATCACTAGCCCTGGTAAAGTGTGTCACTAGATTCTTTCGGTGATTAAAACAAATAATCCTAGTTGGCTGCAAATAAGTTAACTGTTGAAAAAATACTTTTTCAAAAGAAACTTTTTTAAATTCATAATCTGTTCCGCAAGCAGATTCAAATGAGCCCAAACACTAGTAGCCTACTATAATCCATTCAGAATTTCTGTGGTCTAACATCCAACTCCATCATGAGACCACCTACATGGTACCATATTATTGCATTGTCACCGTAGTTAGATATGTATTCCAAATTTTAGCTGTGGTTGGAAGAAACTTGTTTAAAATTCAGTTGCAAGATTTGACATAAAAGTCTAAAAATGATACGTACCATCACTCTCAGTATGTATGTTGCCATCCTCATGGTCATGTGAGGAGTCTGGCTGAGCGTGCTGTTGCGGAGGAAGTGCGGGATAGTGCGGGGAGAGGAGCGGGTAGCGCGCTGGAGAAAGAGCCATGGCCAGAGAGACTGGAGGCCTGAAACAATACAGTAAAGTTAATGAGATTGTTAATAAGATAATCATGATCAAAGCGCTGAAGATCGATTACGCTGTGCCTACGTGATGTCTACGCAGTGCCTACGAAGCATCTATTAGTGACGCCGAGGCCTTCGTGACGTCGGCGCGGCATCAAAGCTTGCTACCAAATTAAATCAAATCGGTTCAAGCATGAAAAAGATACAAACAGACAGAGTTACTTTTGAATTTATATTATTAATAAATATGGAATATTGGCCATAAAAACTACCCTCCAATCTTCATAACCACAATCTAAAAACACTCTTATTCAAATATCATCTCTCTATATTCATTGCAATAAAATATGAGTGCTTTGAAATTCAAATCATCTAATCGCAGATAGTGCTATGTGTTGTATTGGTACTATATTTGTATGAAATATGGAATAAGTTATGATATTTTTATGGGACTTTTGGGGATTTCCAAAATACAAAGTGGGAAAATAAATTACTTAAACAAAAACCACTCGCTGATAACTGATAGGAAAATTTGGAATACCTTTCACCGTTCACTGTAGGGATACACGTCAACATTTAATATTATTCTGACTTATTCATTTATTATATTTTGTGTAAAAAATATGAGGAAACCAGGGATGTGGATTGAGACATATTATATTATATTTTTAGACCTTGAATAAACCAAGGTCACTGTTATAACTGGTTCCAATCCTCTGGGATTAGCAAGCTGAAGTGGCAGAGGGCGGGGCACATAGCTCGAAAAACTGTGGGCTGTTGGGGCAGAAAGGTTCTGGAATGGTGAACACGCACTGGAAAGCGCAGCGTAGGACGGCTCCCCACAAGATGGAAAATTGTCGATAAAGGTTGCTGGGAGCCGTTGGGTGCAAGCTGCGCAAGAGTGGGCACTCTGTAAATCTACGGGAAAACCTATGTTCAGCAGTGGACTTCCATCCCACTAATATTATAAACGCGAAAGTTTGTATGGATCTATATGTGAATGTTTGTTACTCTTTCACGTCGTAACGGCTGAACCGGTTTCGATGAAATTTAATATGTGCGTAGATTATAAACTGGATTAACACATAGGCTACTTTTTGTTGACAAACCACATGTGCGAACCCACTTAATAAATCATAAATCTTAATTGTTTGTGAATCTGGGTTACAATGTAGGTAGGTACAAGATGTTCGTGTTTATATTTTTAAGACAGGGTCAGATCTTACCTTACAACAAACAAACAGAACCGAGGGAAATAATATTATTATGCACACACTAAAAATGAATTTCAATTTAACTTTTCTTGTTTCCTATTTTATTTGTATTTATTTCGTAACAATGAACAGTTACATTATAAAAGTTAGGGAAGATACAGTATTCATGCGATATGATATGATCTAGGCTGATATGATGTGTTATTTTTTTTTAAGACTACCTATCGTATTTTAGACTCCACCATGACCAAGGAGCGTTGTCAAGTCACCGTGCAAAGTCAATTTATTCCAGCTAAATCATCCACAAAATCGATGTTCCACCTCACAGCCTTCTACAGTTGAGTGATTGGCACGCCACCAACCTTTGATCAACAGGGCTATGGTTGGTTTGACGTCATAGAATGACCCTTGTATTTATAGCTTGATCGTAGACTATACTAGATGCCATCGCTCCCGGCAGAAGGGGTCATAAAACATGGGACAAGTGAGGATGATATTGCCATTTCGCTCGCTCTTACAGGAGCCGTTACCGTTAGTGATGTGCCGAGTGCCTATCGATAACAATAATTAGGTACAAACCAACCGCCTATAATCCTCTAACTCAGGGGTCGGCAACCGGCGGCCCGCGGGCCGCATGCGGCCCGTAGACTATCTCGGTGCGGCCCGCAACCCTGAGGTCCGTAAGAAAAAAATACCGAAGCAAAAGGCCATATAAATTCACTAGAATTTATACGGCCATGCTGCTGGGCCATGAGAGTATTCTTGAAAGCTCGCTCCCACGCGGGGTGATAAAAATGTACCTCTATTTCATTTCTTAAGAACTGTTTATCAAGACTGTGATGTTATGTATTGTTTCTACCGAAAATAAATATTTGCTGTTCTTATTCAATTCTTGGCAATTTCTTTTGCGTTTATCCGCCGCACGTGCGGCGGCGGGCGGCTCCTTTGAGACAATAGGCGGGGCGGCAGTCTTTGATTAGACGCAGGTGTGCGGCGGCGAAAAAATTCAAAGCGACCGGTTTTAGTTAAAATCACAGCCGCGCGCAGCTCTCGCCACATTCGGTTGTGGAAATTCGCCGGAAACTCACGTCTCATCTGGTTGCTAGCTACGCGTTTCGTTTCACCTTTCTTCCCTTCGCTGATAGCTTCTCACGCACGACGTATGAGGTAAGTTGTATGCACTCGCGAGCATTTTGTTTTATTTTATTTACTGCTTGTTAATGTGAACCTTCAGATTGATGGGTAAATGTTATAAGGACGGGGATAGTAGTTACATGACATGAAGTTAGTTACGAGTGTGTCATGTTTTAATTATTATTTGAATGTGGAGTTGAATTTGTAGGTGCTAACTGGAACATATAATTTTACAACGAATTTAATTTTTTTCATTATTGTTACAGAATAATTATATAAACATGGCTTCAAGAAAAAGGAAGATAGAAGAAGAAAAAAGAGTTTTTAACGAATTATGGACAGAATTATACTTTTTTATCGAGTTTAAAGGAAAACCGTTATGCTTGATTTGTCAAAAGAGTATTTCTGTAGTAAAGGAATATAACCTGAAGCGACATTACGACACCGAGCACAAAGCTAAATTTGACTGTCTTGAAGGAGAAATACGGAAAAGGAAAATTTCCACTTTGAAATCGTCATTACAAAATCAACAAAACATATTTAAGGTTGTGGCAGACAACAGCGAATCGAATGTTCGGGCCAGTTACAGGGTAGCAGAGATTCTTGCAAAAAGTGGACGTCCGTTTACCGATAGTGAATTAGTAAAAGAGTGTGTCTTAGCTATCGCAGAAGAAATATGCCCAGAGCAGAAAAAAATGTTTGAAAGTCTTAGTCTCTCTGCAAGAACTTGCACCCGACGTACTGAAGACTTGGGTGCTAATTTGTGTGAACAACTCAGGGATAAGGCGCAGTCTTTCGACTGCTTCTCTTTAGCGATGGATGAAAGTACGGACGTGTCGGATACAGCACAGTTACTCATATTTGTACGCGGCATTGACGAAAACTTTACTGTTTACGAAGAGCTTGTGAAAATGTGCAGTTTGAAAGGTACAACTACGGGAGAAGATTTATTTCACCATGTGGAACAAGCTCTGGATTCATTGCAATTAAGCTGGGAAAAGTTAACAAGTGTCACTACCGATGGAGGCAAGAACATGAGCGGTCAAAACAAAGGTGTTGTTGGGAGAATCATCAGCAAAGTGAAAGATTCTGGATCTACTGTGCCATTGATTTTTCACTGTATTGTCCATCAAGAGGCATTGTGCTCCAAAGTTATATCCTGGAAAGAAATAATGGATACTGTAACATCCACTGTTAATTTTATAAGAAGAAATGGGCTCACACACCGTCAGTTCCAAAAGTTTTTGGAAGATCTGGAAGCTGAACATGGTGACGTGGTTTACTACTGTGAAGTGAGGTGGCTCAGTCGAGGTGCCGTTTTGGAACGGTTTTTTGATTTGAGGAAAGAAATTGGCAACTTCATGGAGATGAAAGGAAAGCCAGTAGAAGAGCTTACTAACAAACAGTGGATTATCGATCTTGGTTTTTTGACTGATTTGACTAAGGACCTGAATCAGCTCAACAAACGCTTGCAGGGAAAAAATAAATTGATTTGCGATATGTATACAGATGTAAAGTCATTTGAAATGAAACTGAAACTGTTTATCAAGCATATTGATGAAAAAAAGCTTGACCATTTTCCTAATTGCAAGAAAGCCGTGGAAGAAGCTGGAGATAATTTTGTGTGGCAAAATATTACAATGAGAAACGTGTTAACACAACTACAAACTGAGTTTGTAAATCGATTCACCGACTTTAAAAAGAGCTCCCTTAACATGGAAATATTCCAAAACCCTTTTGCAATTGATATTAGTGAGATACCAAGCAATTTGCAAATGAACATAGTAGATTTGCAAAGTAATAGCACACTTAAAACGGCATTTAAGGAAAGCACTGACTTGATACAGTTCTACGGAGGTTTGAGTTCTGAAAACTTCAAAGAATTGAAAAAGTTTGCTCAGCAGATAATAACTATGTTTGGTAGTACATATTTGTGTGAGCAGACTTTTTCAATTCTCAACTACCGCAAAAATAAGAATTGTTCGCGGTTAACGGATGAACATTTAGACGCGATACTGCGCGTGTCTACTACTAAAATGAAAGCAGACGTTAAAAAACTTGCAAGTCAAATGCAGCCTCAAAAATCTCACTAGTTCTTACTTTTATGTTAGTATAGTAGTTCAATTAAAAAAGAGATAATTGTATGAATATATATGCGTTTTATTTCAAATATTAAAAATACATGCCCGAACATATAAATATAAGTGCGGCCCGCACTGATACTCTGGCAACATATGTGGCCCGGCTATAGCATAAGGTTGCCGACCCCTGCTCTAACTGATTGCGGATGACAAGTAATAAATAAATAAATATTGCTGGACATTTCACACAACTCTATCTAGCTCCAAACTAAGCATAGCTTGTACTATGGGAACCAGATAACTGATAGAATACTTATATACATTTTTTTTGTAAATACATACTTATAATATATGTATATATGTAGAAACAACCAGACCTGGAACAAATCTATGTAGATCATGCAAACATTTGTTCCGCGTCGGGAATCGAACCCACTACCTCCTGCGTCTCAGCCGGCTATTCGCCCACTGCACCACGGAGGTCGTCAGAGATTGACCATAATTGTTATGATTACCGGATTTTTTGTAAGTGAGTTCTTTAAAATAAATAAGTCCCTATTTCTTTTATAAAAACGATCCGTGTCATAAAAACATTTCAAGTTATCCAGTCGAGTAGCCAGTTTGACTTCTCGCTCGGAAACCGATTCCTTTGTCAAACGTGAAGGCAGCGACTTGGAAGAACGTGTTTCAATCGTCTGTAGCTCGGAATGAGCTCATTCCTAGAAACTGCATTTGTTTGCTGAAATAATATCTTTTTAGGGTTCCGTACCTCAAAAAGAAAAAGGAACCCTGATCACTTCGTTGTCCGTCTGCCTGTCTGTCCGTCTGCCAATACCCTTTTTTCTCAGTAACGAGTGAAGATATCAAGTTGATATTAATATAATGTACGTAGTTCCCTTGAAGCTGTAAAAAATCAATCTTCTAATTTAACGCAAAAAAATACTGCCAATTATGCTGTGTATTTTGCTGACAAATAAATAAAAACCAAAATAGGGTACTTCCCGTTGACCTAGAATCATGAAATTTGGTAAGAAGCAAGCTCTCACAGCACAAGTAGTTATATCTTCAAAATTCCTTCCCTTTAGGGTAGTTGGGAGTGATTTTATTTTACTCACAGCCCATCTTATGGGGTATCGTAGAATAGATATTTTAAAAACAGTATAAGCTTTGCTGTAAACAGTTTTTATAGTTTTCCTAGAAAATGACCAAAATCAACTTCAAAATTAACTTTGTATTTTACTATATTTTTTTTATTACAGCCAGTACGGCTACGGAACCCTTCACTGCACGTGGTTCAACACGCACTTGACCAATTCATTTATACTTAGGGCGTTTGTGCACTCGCTCGTATTCGATTCGTTTTCATGATTTCATGAATCACTTTGACCAATACAGCCTCCAAAGTGTTTGCAGGAAATGCGTCTATTGTTATAATTCTTGAATATTAATTTCATTTATTATAAGTTTATTATAAGGTGTTGTTATTAAGTTATTGTCTATTGTTGTTGCATAAGCAACTAATACTAACAATTAGCCTGGTAGCACAGTTGGATAGTGCATCCTCGTATCAAGAGGAAGGTTGCGGGCTTAAGTCCCGTCTAGGCTTGAAATTTATTAATGGTTTTTAAAAAATTTAATACTAACAACACAACACTACTCAAAAAATGGCTAACAACTGTGGCTGTTTTAGTTTTGGTCCCATCGTCTTGCTCGTTCTTTTCAACATATTTTACCCAAGACGCTGAGCATAAAACTTCTTTCTTCACTAACTCTTTCACTGTGACAGCTATCCGCTTGTGGAACTCTCTTCCAATGGAAATCCGCAGGGCAGCCTCTATGGGAATCTTCAAATCCAAACTCTTTAAACACTTCCAGTGTCCAGTTTCCAGTGTTCACTTTGTTTTAGTTACATGTAGAAAGTTCACAATAAGTTCACAAGTTCACAATAAAACTTCATCTCTCTTCAACATACCCAACAAAATTGAGCACTTTATGTAGGTATATTTATGTATTTCGTTCATGTATGTGTATTATTATTATTAATTTTTGTAAGTTTATTTTGTTTATCTTTCTATTTTCTGGCACTACCACTTTATCCACACTACCTACACAAAGATTAGCTGGAAGAAAGTGCTAATTAGAATTAAGTTCGCCTATGTATTATTTTATTAGTGCAATAAAGAATTTTCTAATCTAATCTAATCTTTTCTTGCATGTTCAAACATAGTAACCTATTGTTAGCCTTATGTTTAGTTCCAAGCTACCTGTCTATACAAATTGTACGTAAGAACTAGTTGCAGCAACAAGCTTGCGCCAGCGGCTTCGCATGCGTTGTTTCTCAACAAAAAGTAGCCTATGTTTGAATCCAGGTCATAATCTATCAACACACAAACAATTTCAACAGTACAAATTTCATCAAAATCAGTTCAGCCATTACGACATGATTAAGTAACAAACAAACAAACATTCGATCATTCATATTTATAATATTAGTGTGAATTTCATATAATATTGAGCAACTGCGCAAGACGTGACTTTAGTTGCGAGTTGCGATTTAGTTGAAGTTGCAAAAAGTAGGCAGTTGCTTTAACGAAAGTTGCTAGGTTACTACGTCTTCGCAGCCCCTTAGCAGTCTGATGATCAAATCATGCATGCATCAGAGTTTTTGAGTTTGATAAAGATCGAATCAGACATGAGGAGATTCGTAGTTGAGCCAGAGTCATCTAATCTACGTAGCGTATGACCCCCCCCCCCCCCACGGAAAGATGACCTGTTAGAGGTTGCTGGGAGCCGTTGGGTGTAGGCCGCACAAGATCGGTTGCTCGGAAACATATGGGGGAGGCGTATGTTTTTTGTATGGCACCGCGGATTTATAATCATTCACCTATTGACATTTTAGAAATAACTTTCAATGATCTAACTAAATGATCATTGAAATTAAATAAATTATTATGTGTAAAAGCCTACTACAGTGTGACTGAATACTTATCTTACATTTTTTAATAAATGGTAATAATTAATTTGTTTGTGTAACTTTTGACATTTAAATCTATATTATTTTGACTGTGTTATTTTTTAGTTTTACTATTTTTGTTAAATTTTGCATGCTGTAAAGTAGAACATGGCTGTACTCGATTCATGCCTTTATGTCATCTTTTTTACTGCCTATGTTTCGCAGAATAAAATATTATGAATTATGTTTGGCAGAGTACGTCCTGTGACTGATGATGACCTGAGTTTTTGCTAATTCTTACCCGAACACCCCAACAGCCACCGCAGCTTCAGTCAACGCGCGCTGGTCCATGTCTCTCAAGGTCTCCGGCCTGATGGTGGCCGTGTTCCGCGGCTGCCGCTCGTTCTGTACCGCTGCAACAAGAATTGCTGAGTAGTACATTATAATCTGTAGCCAACGTCACTATTGTTTAACCCCCCACGCAATATTATTTGACATTGTTATTAAATATCATATAAATAACAACATTCTATAGTTACTTTTATTTTAAATGTTTGTTGTTATACCGACGTTTTGGCTATGTTGCAACAGTCGTGGTCACGGGTTCACTGACTGTTGCAACACTTCCGAAACGTCGGAATAACAAATAAAAAAGGTACATTCGCGATAAATGCCCGTTTTAATCAATAATTATTGATCGCGAAAGTTTGAAAAACACAATCGATTCATTGTATAACAAACATCCAAGAATAAAACGTACTTTACCATACAGTAAGTGTAATTTAAAGGACAAAATTTGATAATGATATAGTGATTATTGTCGGTCTAAATAGCTGTCAGTTTCAAGCTTAATATCGCCTGAAAACATCGCAATATCTATCTCAAGTCCATTGCAGCTACACTGTCTGACGTATTATGATCGATGTATCAAGCTATCATGTGCAGGAAATATGTTGAGCACTCTACAGGAGCTTGCACACACATTAAAATGGTTCAATTCTTATACAAACATTCGATTTACTAGATAACTGAATAGCTGAAATGTCTAAACATATTCGTATCGAGTTTTTTGCGTCATAATCCTGCAAAATTAATAATATTACACATTTTAATTCATGTCATATTGAAACGAAAAAAATCACTGTTTGAATAAGTTTCAAATAAGTGAAATTAATGACTAAGACATTTATTAATGAAAGTGTGCAATTTTAATGATTTTACGGGAATAACAAGACATAATTAATTCGATACGCATATGTTTAGACATTTCTGCTGTTCAGTTATCTAGTGAATGTGCACTGATTGTTTGTCAAACTACCTTACTTGTTTGTTTCTCAGAAAAAAAATACAAAACGAGGACTTAAAGCTAAACAGCATTTTCTCCCAGTTATCTTTGAAGGGTTTCCAGATCCATATATAAAAAAATATTACGGAAACAATAATCCTTAAAACCTGAAAATAAACAGGAAATAGTTTTTATAACTTGTAGTTCTATGATAAATACGGAAGTCTATAAAGTGTACGGAACTACGTCAGGTACAAAATAAAACAAAGAGCAGTCTGTTGGGAACAGAACGGATAGAGGCGGATTGGAAAGGAGTAGGTACCTAACTTAAAGTTATCTAGACAAGATAAATACTACGTGTTTTCCTATGTACGGCATCAAATGAAAACGTGGTTATTGTTGTAAAATAGGTTTTAAATTTTCAAACAACCTTAATATTAAGTCCTAAAATATCAATGAAACAACCTGTATAAAACAGGTAAACAAATTATATTCATTCATCATGTAAGTAGATACCTATTAAACTGACTAAACGCCATCGTCGCAAAGGCGACGCCTATTTCCTTTAAAAATTGTTTATTGGAAATGTATCGATTACTGGATAAATAATCTTAAGCTACCGGTATTAAATCCAACTCTAAAATGAGTTAATACAATTCGGAATAATGTACGTTTTAACGTAGTAACGTAGTGTTTTAAATGTGTTTCATTTCATTTCATTTATTTTCCACTGTAGGTACATTATAGAACACTAAGTTACGTCAAATTTAGATTAAAACTGAATTATGTATAATGATGATGATGAATTATAATTAATGAATATAAATTTAGATTTAGTAAATAAGGAAAAACCTTAGAAATTGCGGCTGTAAAGGAGCCTTGTCATTACAATAAATTATAATAATTGTAAAATGTCAAAAATATACAATTAAAAGAAAATAATTGTCAAAACAAAATAATAAAATGAGTTCGCCGAATTAAAAGTAAAGAGTTGCGGCTGTAAAAGGGCCTTGTCAGTATTGTAAAAAGACAATTAAATTATGGAAATTAAAAGGTAAGGAATAAAAATATATCTTCAACAGGTCACAATAAAATTAACATCATTTAAAGCTTCTCCCAATGAGTAATAACTTTTTTGTATTAACAAATTTTTAATTTTTTTCTTAAATAGATTATTACTTGAGTTTTTGAGCTCGTCCGGTAGCTTATTAAAAAGTTTTACACCATTGCCCAAAAAGCTTCTTGATGATTTACTTAATCTAAATTTTTGGATCCGAAGTCTGCCACCATGTCTTGTACCATGTATGTTATCTGCAGATAGGATTTCAAAATCACTTATGTTCTTTTTGACATAGAGTAGGCAGTGTAAGATGTAAGCCCCAGTAAAGGTGAGAATATTGAGTTGCTCAAAAGCCCTACGACACGTTTCTCTTGGTTTGAGACCAAGGACAAACCTAACAGCACGTTTTTGCAAAATGAATATTCTTTTGGTGTTGGCTGCATTACCCCATATTAGTATGCCATATAACATCAGGCTATGAAAACAGGCAAAGTACACAGACTTGGCAGCAGCCTGACCACAGAAATCTTTAATCTTTTTTATTGCATAACAAGCAGAACTCAATCTTTTGGCCAGATGATCAATATGGGTTTTCCATGTCAATTTAGCATCAAGTTTTAGACCCAGGAATGTAATGTTGTCAACAGGGCGAAGTATTAAATTGTTATAGCTATTAAGGGAGCCTAATATTCGATTGTTAAGAGAAAAGTGTAATATATTGGATTTATTTATGTTTAACAATAGGTTGTTGCAAATGAACCATTTTTCTAACTTGGCTAAGGCGTCATTAATTTTTTCAATACTATCAGTCATATTTTTGCAGTGGATTATTAGAGAAATGTCATAAGCGAACATGAATATCTCAATGTCACATGAATATCTCAATGTGTGTCGTACTACATAACAAAACAGGTTGTATAATTTTTATTTCGTGACTAAAGACTTCGTTCTAGTTAAAGACTGTGTAGTGGTGGGAAGTTAGCATATCGCATCTCTGAGTCACATAACGAGAAGTAAAGTAAAAGGTTTTTTATTTCTGTCAAAAAATATACGTACTCTTGCAATCAACTAGAGCTATTTAGATATGAGATAATTAGATATTAGGTTATGAGCCGACATAGATAGATAGCAGGAGGCACCGTTCATCATCATCACTACAGAATAATCTAGCTGTCTAAGGCTATTTGTACACGCTAAGAAAAGTCGCCGAGTCTACGCAAGAATTCGTGTCGTTTCACACAACTGTGTACATAGCTCCGGCGCTGACCAAGAAAAAATCTTCTCTGCGCTAGACACGACGCACTCTGTTTTATTGCAGTAAAGGGAGGGGCGGAGTAGGTGAGGTGTAAAAATGTGTTGTCAAACTTAACTAGTGCACCCTACCACACCCTACGCACGATAGCCCGAAAAAAACACATCGTTTACACGTTCCTATCCTTGTCTGGAGCAGACACGACAAATATTCGTGGCTAGATCCAACTAAATTCTAATCGTGAATCGTACATGATGAACTGGTCCTATCTGCCGCAGACACGGTAAAATTTCTTAGCGTGTACAAGGGCCCTAACTTGTTTTTCCGTGTCTAGTAATTTATGACGACGGCGGATGACGGCGCAGTGGGCGAACAGCAGGCTGAGACGCAGTAGGTAGTGGGTTCGATTCCCGCTGCGGAACAATTGTTTGCATGATCTACAGATATTTGTTCCGGGTCTGGTTGTTTTTCTATATATTATAAGTATGTATTTACAAAAAAAGTATATAAGTATTCTATCAAATATCTGGTTCCCATAGTACCAGCTCTGCTTAGTTTGGGGCTAGATAGCGCTGTGTGAAATGTCCAGCAGTATTTATTTAATTATTTATTTTAATACTTTCTGCCGCCGCCGGGATTCGCATGCGTCGAATAAAATCATTACCCCCTCATCATATTTTGCCATCATTCTCATCATATTTTCGTATCATATACCCCTCACCAATTATCATCATATTCTGCGCAGTTATTAAAAGCCTAATTATACCAAATTTCATAAAAATTGGTTTGTGTTTTCAAAATTATTTCTGGGCGTCTGGTCAAAGCGACGTGTAGTCTGAGAGCTGGCGCTTATTTGGGTCGACGTTTAGATACGCGTTGTAATTCAGCAGGGCAATGCAGCCAGTGTCTTGGGGAAACTTCCTCCTGGTACTGATCTGTCTGGAGCAGTTGAGCTATCTACAGATCGTTTTTCGTCGTTAAATGAGTCAACGGTCTCTTTTGTACTTTTAAGAGATTTGTAAATATGATATCTGTTATTTTCTACTAAAACTCGAAACACAAAGTTACCAAGAAAGAACCCGTCACGACTCTAATAAGACATAACACGAACTACAAAAACACTAACCATTATCTAGAAATACACAGCATTTATCACAAAACCATTCTCGTACGCAATAAAAGTAAAACGTATCAATAAAATTGACATAAAAATGTCACATACCGGGTTTTTCTACCCCCACCCCTTTCACTACTGTTTATTCTGTGACCGAGGGCAGAAGGCTTCGATATCGTTTTATTGCTTCACCCCTCGACAGACATCTTTTACAGTGAATTCTTGCTTTCTCTGTAATACTTGCGACGGTTTATATTATGAAATGAAGGAATTTTGAACCGAATTGTTACGTGCGATGAAAAATGGATTCTGTTCGACAATCGAAAGCGCTCAGCAAGTTGGTTAGATCCTGGTTCAGCACCAAAGCAATGCCCTAAACCAAAAATGACCCCTAAAAAGGTGATGGTCACTGTTTGGTGCTCTAGTGCGGATGTGATTCACCAAAGCTTTTTACAAAACGGCATGAGCATTACTGCAGATGTGTACTGTGAAGAACTGGAGACAATGATGGAGAAGCTTGCACATCGGCGACCAGCTTTGGTCAATCGGTCGTCCCCACTGCTCCTTCACGACAACGCGCGACCCCATACTGCACAACATACAGTATCCAAGCTGCAAGAGCTGGGGTTGGAAGCTCTCCCTCATCTGCCATACTCGCTAGACCTTGCACCTACCGACTATTACTTTTTCTAAAATTTAGACAACTTTTTAGTGGGTAAAAAATTCATTTCCCGAGAGGCAGTACAAAATGCCTTTGAAGAGTTTGTTGCATCCCGTCCAGCTGATTTTTACAAGAAGGGCATCAATAAACTGCCAAGGCGTTGGCAAAGATGCGTCGATTGCATGAGTGATTACTTTTAATAACAGAAATAAAAAAGTTTAAAAAATAAGTACTTTCACTTATTCCATACAAAACGGCAATTTCATAGGTAAAGACCTAATATTTGTCTATTAAAAATATCAAGTTTTCTGACGGAACCCTCTCAAAAATGTCATATCAGTTCTCCCCCGCCCCACGATCAATTATTATTTATTCTGTGTCGAGGGCAGAAGGCTTCTATACCATTTTATTGCCTCCATGGAAAGACGCCTCTTACGATTGAGCTTTTAACGTAGGCGTAGATACAGTGGCGTAGCTAGGGTAACCAAAGGCCCTGGGGCAAAAGATAAGCTAGGGGCCCAACTAAACTATTTAAAATCGTTTGTTCCGTATTCGTCGTGTTCCGAATTCGACGTTGTCGTAATCCAGATTCGTCTTCGTCGTAATATAGTCGACTCCATAATAAAATTAAAAACCAAATACAAATTAGAACTTACTTTTAATGAACAAATTAAAACTATTTATAGAAAATAAAAAAGACGTGTGGCACTCGGAGACTGCCGCGGTAAAGCTACTGCATAGCTGTTTTTATCAACTTATGCAATTATGAATACGATACGAGGGGGATTACGCATGCGCAGTAACGCCGATACAACCAATGCCACCTAGAGGCGAGTTGCTGAACTAAAGAGACAAGCGTGATATTTCAAAAAGTCATTAAAAGTTCTGCTATTCATCGATAGATGGCAAAACTAAAAAGAATCACCGCTGTGCCGGTCGGAGTGGGGGGTGTTAGGTTATTTTCGTTACGGAATTTCTGAATTCGGTCTCCACGCTCAAGGCCCGCGATAGAAGCTATGCAATAGCTTAAAAGAAAATATCTACCTGTTACCGTTCAAAAAATACAGTCCTGTGACAAACACACAGACATCGGAGGCACATTAATAGGTTGAGCACCCTTTGGGTACGCAATCCGTTTAAACCAATTACACCACTTTCTTGGCCGACTATAAGTTTATATTCCGAATGTGGGAGAAATTTTCACTAGTTCAATTTATAGTTTGTAAGTCAGAATCCGAGGTGCCCCCTGAGCTTGGAGGCCCCTGGGCGCTGCCACGTCTAGCCCTTCGGTAGCTATGTCATTGCGTAGATATGAGTAGCAGCGAGATGGGTGGATGACATCGATAAAGTCGCGGACCGTCAATGGGTGAGACTAGCGCAGGATCGTTGAGGATGGCACAAACTTAGGGAGGCAGTTTTGTACTTGGAGTATTTTTGAGTTTCGGCTTTTTGTTCTAGTGAGATATCATTGGTGTTAGCGCCTACGTGTTAATGCTAGCAAGTCTTACGACTTCTCTATCGTGCGCGTACCATTTACTACCTAATAAATTAACAAATTTAAAATCGCTATTAAACCAATTTTTTTTTTAAACCCTTCATTTATATTGGATTATTTAGAAGGTATAGAAGCTTGGTATTGAAACTGCTCCAACATGGATACAATTGCCAATATATAAACCTTCCTTGGCCCACGTGGAAATCACTCAACCGTCTCGGGACACAAGTGTTGACAAAACAACATTTAATGTTTTAAATAATATGAATCATATCGACACGAAGAAGAAGAAAATTGCTAATATTATTTACAAAATCAAACATACCAGTGAGAGTTACTTTCGAATTTATTACTTATGTATGATTGACGGTAGCACATGGGTACGCTCAATAAAAACATTAGGCACAGTTTGTCAGTAAGAATACGACCCTCCTTCTGCACAGTCGAGTAATAAGTAGCCTATGTCCCAATCCTATTTCCCCAACATAGTAAACGCGATGCTTACGCGAGTCAATATTCATTCATAATTAGTCTTAAATGTGCACCCCGGTCATATCTTTGACATAACTAAATCCTCTCCATGTGTTGTCTGGAATAATTCTCTTGAAAGCGAGAAGACTGCCCATTGTATTTGCTTTGTGTCTTCTACTTTGTCTGTAATTTTATTTGTCATGGTATACAAAAAATATAGTGTTTTCATTCATTCATTCACCCTTGGATTCTTACTTCGGTCTATATGAAATGCTTACATTCCAATTTATAACTATGACGACCTCTCCGTGACGCAGTGGGCGAATAGGAGAGGTTGTGGGTTCGATTCCCGTCGCGAAATAGATGTTTGCATGATCTACTGGCAATGTTCCAGGTCTTGCTGTTTCAATATTTATTATAAGTATGTATTATCAAGAAAATAAGTAGGTGTATAACTTTAGTTTGAGGCTAGATAGCGCTGTGTGAAATGTCCAGCATTCGTTATTTAAAACTATGAAATCCATGGGTAAAACTGTGGCTACGTAAATCATACAACCGAAAATTATCATCCCCAAGTAAATCCTGTAACTTTAACTGAAAATCCATACACTACCCACCTCACTATAAATCAAATAGCCCCTCCCACCGACCGCAGCCATCTTTGAAGTCTCACTTCCGGTGTGAGAGGGAGAGGAATACAATAGTTTTGTTGTAGTGTGCGAGAGATGGGTGGATGTTTGTCGGTGATTTTTGGTTTCGCGTAAAAAAACATAAGTTCTGAAATATGCTGGATAGTACATTAATTCCTATACTTACTGCATATTATAAAGGAAAGCTAAGCTAAGGGCGACTTGCGCAGCGATGTCTAAACGTATTAATTGCCTAAATATGTTTAAGAGAGTTGTCAAATCATACAAACGTCAACTTTAAACATGTTTAGTCGCTAATTACGTATAGGGATCGTTATGCAAGCCGCGCTAAATATCTTAAAAAAATACTGAATAAAAAAAATATTGCTGGACTTTTCACACAGCGCTATCTATCCCCAAACTAATGGGAACCAGATATCTGATAGAATACTTATATAATTTTTTTGTAAATACATATATACTTATAATATCCAGACAAAAATCGCTTTTATTTTATTTTCTCTTTTTTAAGATTTGATCTAGAAAGTTTTCGTACGAATAAACACATTAATCCACTACTTATTAATAAATAAATGATAATAATTGCTCAAGTGCATGTCGAACCACGTACAGTAAATGGTTCCGTAGTCAACTCCTGCTCGTAATTTAGTACTTAGTCCACTCAGCTTTGATAATTCTACTTACAACTACAGTATATGTGCAACTTTTTAAACAGGCTGGTTGGACAGACAAACAGACGAACTTTGCAAAACTAACTATAAGGGTTCCTATTTCGACTACGGAATCCTAAAAATAATAGTAACTCAATAATAAAATGTATTTCACTCTATTAGGCTCCTAAGTGATTATGCGAATTTTCTTATAAACTACAAGCTTCCATCCGCGGCTTCGCACGCGTGGCATGCCAGTAAAAAGTAGCCTACACCTCAATAAAAGTTATAATATATCTATATACCAAATTTCATCGAAATCAGTCAAGCCGTTTAGTCGTGCAAATGTATCAGACAGGCATTACTATCAAATTACCTACTTTCGAATTTATAATATTAGTGTCAATGACATGATAGACTCATTCCTTTAGCCATAAAATACCTTGATTTTAGTAATTAAATATACAGTCGACGTAGAACTGAAACTCTTTGTTATGCCAAATGTTTGAGATCATAATTGCAAAATAAAATCAAGAGGATCAGGTGCAGGTCCCATCTGTTTGACAACCTTAAACCCATTAATTTATGACGAAACCTACGAATATCAACCTTCTCCCTCGCTCCCGAATAAACCCGCATGCCCTCCTCTCGCACAACGCGACTTCTGTCAAAATGATTTAGGTTTAATGGTTATTGATCTCCGTAACGAGACTCAATCGATTGTGCGCTTTACTGAGTCAAAAATAAAGCTTACTTTAGTGTGGTAAAGGTTTGCGCCATTCGAAAATACGACCTAAAGCCTTTTGAATTTGAGTTCACGGACTTAAAAGTTAGAAGCGTTCGAAATCCCGAATTCGGGTTGAATTTATCGGTAAAGAGATTCGAACTTTACCGCTTTATGTTAAAGTTTAATTTTGCAGGATGAAATGGACTTGTGACTTTACAGATTTGAAAGGACATTAATACAGGGTTGGATTTGGGAGTTTAAGCGCGGATTAAATTCGCATTAATCAGTGCCAGAGGTAGCTTTAACTCTGGTATAAACAGTTAAGTGTTAGGGTACAGATGTACATTCGCACACGTCAATATATCATTAGTAGGTACTTATATTATAATCTACATTAATCAATAAATAAATAAATATTGCTGGACATTTCACACAGTGCTATCTACCCCAAACTAAGCAGAGCTTGTACTATGGGAACCAGATAACTGATAGAATACTTATGTACATTTTACATGCATACATTAGTTCCGCGGCGGGGATCGAACCCGCTCCCTCCTGCGTCTCAGTCGGCTATTCGCCCACTGCACCACGGTGGTCGTCATTCCATAGACATAGATAAAGACTTTGACATTCGTTTATTTAGTACAAGTACTCAATAAACACATTTGGAGTATACAGAGAAAAAATATAACGAAAAAGCGAAAAACATAACAATATAAAAAAGTGGCACTTCGGGAGTGCTGACAGAAGAGAAAACTTGCACAATTACGAGATACTTATATACAGAGGTGTCAGTAACGGTAACGGTAGGTAACAGTGTCGCGAGTTCAATGGTTTTTTCCCATCTCAAAAAATACCCAACACGCCTAAAGAAGTTTCACTTCAAAAAGAAGAGAATTAAGTAGGTTCTTTAAATAGGTACTTAATGCTAGAGTAGCAAATGGGTCTCGCCTCAGCATTCTATCAGTCTCTCTGTCTGTTTGTTACATTTTCTTTCATATAAACCATAGAATTAAGTTTTAATATCTTGTATTTTTCTATTGTTGCCTAAGATATCAATTTATTAGGTATTTTTATAAATTTTAAATTAATGTTTATATCGTAAGCGGTTCCCACGACGTAGTGTTTTATCTGTGCTCGCGTTTTAATATACATATTTACATGTGTTTCGTTCAATTAAATAAATTTAAATTGAATTATTACTAGTAATTCGCCTCGAACTGATCAAAAATTATTAATTTACAAAGATTACAAATTTTGTAATCTTTGACTATCAAAATAGTACCACGAAATGCACAACCACGAAACTTGACCTACAGTTTAATTCAAATTACAGGTAACAGGAGTCTGTGTTATTTGGTTAATCTTTTTAGCGATAGAAATTGCAGTTATTCTGGACTTTTCCCTACTTTTGTGTCATTAAAGACACAAGAATACCAAATTTCAGCAATGTGGGGTTACTGGTATACCCTGTGAATTTCGTCAAAGTTCAGTTTTTATTGTGGAAAATAACTCAAAAACTACAAGGCTTAAACTAACTAAAAATAAAAACGGGGTCGAAATGTACCAATGAAGACCTTTCATTAGACATCCCATTTGACCTAAAAGTCTCATATTGATTTTTTTAGCCCTCTTGAACCACAATATCTCAATAATACTATAGAAATAATACATTTCTCGCTCATTTAGTCACACCAGGATTGTGCCGACACTACCTAACTGTATACCAAACCCGATGATCGGATCAACGCTTCGAAAGTTATCCTCGGACAAACATACATACATACAACGCCGATTTGCCCAAGTTGATTTGGAGATCTCTCTTCGCTCGATCAATAAACGGCTGGACAGATTTGTAATATAGTAGATCGATAATGACCTGCATTGAGACATGAGGCCACTTTTTATAGACCGATTTGTCTAAGTGTAAAGTTTTTTTTATGTAAAAAAAACATAATTAATGCGTAACTCAAAGATGTACTCAATGTAGCGTTGAGCAAGAACAAATTGAGTTAATAGGATCATAAGAAACCCCAATTTATTATTTTATTAGAATTAATTAAATAAGGCTTGTTAAAAAAATGTGCAAATACATAGATAAAACGCAAACTTATTAATTTTCACTGGATAAGTTCAGTCATAAGGAACATTGCATGATCTACAGATATTTGTTCCAGGACTAGACGTTTTTAGGGTTCCGTACCTCAAAAGGTAAAAAGGAACCCTTCTAAGATCACTCTCTTGTCCGTCTGTCCGTGTGTCACCACCGATTTTCTCAGGAACGGGTAGACCTAGCAAGTTGAAATTTATACCAGATACTGAAATCAATAGTCCCTATTAGGTGTATAAAAATCAAGGTCCTGAATCAACACGATAAAAAGATATGGGCAAATTTAGATTTTCGCGAAAACTTGTAAGAACCAAAATTTACCATATATTTTTTTTTGTTTTTCGGAATTTCCCTTTACTTGTGCAACAATTCTAGGTGCAACAATTCAATTTTTTGACAATTCTAGGCCATCTGGAAGTACCCTATAGGTTTTGGGTCGAAAACCTATACCTATGGTAGTTCCTGTTGACCTAGAATCGCGAAATTTGGCAAAAAGCAAGGTCTTACAGCACAAATAAAGGAAAAATTCCAAAATAAATAAAAAATTGAAAATTAAAGGGTGTCCCCATACATATATAGTTGACGCCAATTCAGAATAATCCTCTGAGGTGTATGGCCACTCATACGATTTAAAGGACTAGCTTAATCGGCACCAACTTTAAATAAGGTAAATAAGTGGGGTTTAAGTGGGGCTCCCATTCAAAAGACATGATTTTTATGACGTTTTTATAGATAATGGTACGGACCCCTTCGTGCGCGAGTCTGACTCGCACTTGGCTGGTCTTTCTATATTATAAGTATGTATTTAATAAAAAAGTATATTAGTATTCTATCAGCTATCTGTTTCCCATAGTACAAGCTCTGCTTAGTTTGGGGCTAGATAGCGCTGTGTGAAATGTCCAGTAATATTTATTTATTTATACAACAAAAAATCAAAATAAGCGAATTCCAGGGACATAATTCTACGAACACAATCTTTTTTTAGTGACCGCCGATGCTACGAGTATGACAACTCAATTGAAAATTTGATAGCAGCAATTGATAGACAGGAATAACTATCTTAATTGTTTAATAATGGTATGTCTCCCTACTAGTTTTTCTTATAAATTAGCATATTCCCAGACAAATTACTCGTCTGATACGAGTACCGCAATGTAGCAAAATTATTTTCATCTTAACACTTCTCAACACAACATTACCGTTTAAGTCCTAGCAATTGTGTATTCGAATGTACAGGATTAGAACCGAGACTACCATTTAATTTTACAAATGAAAGTTTCATTCTCTGCTTTTTACTCTTCTTTTAGGATATCTTATTCGAGATAAGTTTTTCAAAATCAAATATTTTACTAGCCGTGGTGGCGTGGTGGGATGTCCGCCGACTACTAGGCAAGATTTTTTCAGTTTAAAAAAAATTATTAAATTACACGTGCTTATATAACTCGAAATTCATATTTGACATATTCATATTTAAATAAATCAAGGAACTTGTGTGCCAATTTTCGTCAAAATCGGTTGAAAAATGCGACCTGTAAGCGAGGACAGACATACAGATTGACAGACGGACAAAACCATTTTTGGCCAATCTCGAAACTGAGACGCTTCGATCGCTCGGTCAATAAATGTGAAAGTTTGGATGTTTGTTTATTTATTTGTTTGTTTGTTAGTTAATCACGTCGTATGGGCTTAACTAATTTCGATGAAATTTGGTGTGTTGATAAATTATGAACTTGTTTCAAACATAGGCTAACTTTTTGTTAACAATCAACGCGTGCGAAGCAGCTGGCGGAAGCTAGTACATAAGAAATTGCCAACGACCTGTGTCTATTAAAACAATAGAAAAAAACGTTAAAATAACATTCCTCTTATTAATTCACCCAAGGAACCCCAAAAGTACGCAGAACCCGAGAGGCGTTTGACAAGGTGAACGCGAACATCGAATAATTAAATTGTCGCGACATCTCAAAGTAACCGAATTACGTTCCTTTTCACAAAAGAGAATAATGCGAAGCTCAGAGCTACAAAGGCACGGATACAGGGTGTCCGCACGCCTGGCTCTTATAAAATGTGTTTTCGAACGAAAAAAAAGGCTTGGCACTGGACGACCACATCATCCAATAAACAACAAACAATCAGTACTTACACACAACATAGTTCTTTGGTTAGAAGTTAAAAAAATGCTACTTTCTAACCAAACAACAATCAACTAAGAACCTCAAATACAACATCAAATACTAGTTAATTGTTGTGTTTGTGTAACTTTTGTATGTAATCCAATAAATAATATACGTTTTAATATTTTCTAGTAGCTAAGTATTATTATCGTACAATATATTATTATGATTGCTATTTTTTTATCGTTTGCTACGGTTTTTAGATGATTCAATTTCTGTATTTTAGACATGAAATGTTTATTGTTATTATAGGCATAAAAAAATTATGGTACTACAACTCTTACTTTAAATTTTTGTAAAGTGTTATGTTAATTAAGTATTACAATGTCTTGAAGCAAAGTTAACTTGATAGACTAACAAATGAGACCAATTATATCACTTCGGGCAGCTTGAGATTGTATTTTTTCCATATTTATTTTTGATACTAGGTTTCACAGTTATATTACCTTATATTATAAAATTATGAACATAGCACTGAACTTAAACCAAATAGAATTTCATATTTTAACAACCTCCGTGTCATAGTATGCGAATATCCGGCTAAGACGCAGGAGAGTGCGGGTTCAACTTCCGCCACGGAGCAAATGTTTGCACGTTCTTCAGATATTTGTTCCTATCTTGGTGTTTCTCTATATATTATAAGAAAGTAATTACAACTAATAATAGGTAGGTATTTAAAATTATATAAGTATTCTATCAGTTATCTAGTTTTCCATATAGCTTTGCTTAGTTAGTAAATAGTGCTATTTATTAATTGCCCTTATGTGTTGGCAGTGTGAACATGATCACCAAGTTGGTAATTAGGTTAATTAAAATTGGATTGACGAGTGCTAACTTTCCCCTTGAGTCCGCGGACACCCTGTATAAGGCGTGCCTGTGGCGTGCCTCAGGGTGCGCCGCCGCGCCCTCATTACTTCCTTTGCTACAATCTTTTTGACACTTTCGTTTCAGCAAATTGGATCAGCGCCTCATTGTTCGCTTCGTAATGCTAATTCCGGGAATGGATGCTGAGTTTGATTCGAGTTGTGTTGTTTTTCATTGAGTTATTTGACTAAGTTATTTTGTAGTACTTGTGTAGATTCCATTTAGAATTTATGGGACGTTTGTAAGACTAAAGCGGGCTTCATACTTTGCAGTATTCCCATTATATTATCGTTTAAGTTTCTTTTTTTTAATGTTATATTTTTCTGTGTCAACAGACACAGAAAAACCACAGACCGGCAAGACACAGATATCAATCGCCGCATTGAAAACGCTTGGAGGAGCTACTGGTCCATGAAGCAGCTTATGAAGGGTTCCCTTCCACTGACACTGAAGCGAAAACTCATCGACATGTGTATCCTGCCCATACTGACCTACGGAGCTCAGACTTGGTCCTTGACAGAAGCACAAAAGTCCCAACTCAAGATTTGCCAGAGAGCAATGGAGAGAAGCATCCTTGGAGTGAAGCGGATCAATCGAGTCAGAAATACTGACCTACGAGCCAAAACCGGCATAGCCGATGTAGGCATTAAGACCGCCCGCTTAAAGTGGGATTGGGCAGGCCATGTGGTTCGAATGCATCCAGAACGAAGGGCGAATCTAGTTACCCAGTGGATACCGAACGGACGACGCAGCCGTGGTAGGCCCAGAAAAAGATGGAGAGACGACCTGGATGCATTGAAACCAGATTGGTCAAATTTGGTTGTGGATGGATGGAGGGGAGATGGGGAGACCTTTGCCCAGCAGTGGGACAATATAAGTTCGTAAAAAAATGTATATTTTCTGTGTGGTAATAACAATAAAGAGTTATCTTATCAAATGACCTAAAGTCACCTAATGTCAGACTGGACATTTATAAAAGAAATTGAGTGCCTTAAAGGTGTATAATAATTTGTTAAATACATTTAAGGAATTACCATTTAATGTTTTCAAAATGGTTGTTGACACTATTGTTTTTATGACATTAATGAATATTTAACCCATTCCCATGACTTTTAATTGACTTACCTCCTAGGTACTATGACATTTGTTTTTATTTTGTATAGTATTGACATTTCTAATTTTATTTGACATTCACTTAGTTTAAATTTCCCAATACGTCAATAATAAAAAAAATAAAGAAGAGAAGAAGATAGTTAAAAACTATCGCAGATAAACTAGCTTTCTATTAAAAAAACCACGTCCGAAATAGTCCATACGTTAATACGATACCACAGATAGGTAGATAGATATACAGCCAAGACAAAGGCGTCAAACTTATAATGCCTCTTTTTGGCCCCGGGGCTTAAAAAGAAAGCAATGTGAAAAGCTTTCTTTACCTTACCAAAAAAAGCTAATACGAGCTTTCATGAGGATTCCAAACACAATAGTGCGTTCTAGTTTTAAACCGTAATGTCTTTATATTTCTACCTTCAAATCCTGGATTTCAAAATTTGGAGATGGCAACCCTTCCCAATTTGGAGATGGCACAAGTGACTAGCTATTTGTGTAGCTGTAGTATATACAGTCTTTTTCAAATAGCTAGTCACCTGTGACACTTTTTTTTTGTGACACGTTTATTTTAGTACTTAGTTTTTCTTGTAAGTTTGCTTAATGTTTTCACTGCTAAATAGAAATATTCAGCTTTTGGTGTGACGTCACCTTTTGGTATTCTTAATATTTTACGTTCTATGGACCTGTCATAAAGTGACTAGCTATTTGAAAAAGACTGTAGAGCCATTATGGCACAAACGATTGAATTTTAACCAGTTACGGTTTTAAACCTGACTACTTGTCTCCCCTAAACAATTTTCCCACAAACGTATAACAAAATGCCCTTAAGCCGAATCTAATAAGGCCACACCCCCGTGCTAATGAGCGTAGGAATCCCGCAAACACGTAATTACGCAAAAACTACAAAGCGGCCCGCGGCACTTCATACTTTACATTCAAATGAGCACCCCTGCAGACACTGTGTATATACGACAATACATTTAAATATTGCACTAGCTTCTTGCCTTGGATTTGCTTAGTACACGATTAAGAAGTCATCAACATAGAGCAGTAATAAACAAACATAAAAAAAATAGTTTACTTACTGTTACGTTGCTTTTAGAAAATGTATATGTATTATAATATATGTATTATAATATATTTATAATGTATTATTGTATATATATTTATAATTTGTAAGAATATTTTAGTTTAAAGACATGAACTAGAACTTACTTGAAAGTGTATATGATAAAATGTATAATTATAAAATTAGATATTAGATTATATATTTTTCGAAGTGAAAACTTCTTTAGATGCGTTGAGCATTTTGTTGAGACGGGAAAAAACCATTAACTCGCGACACTGTTACCGTTCCCGTTACCGACTCCTCTGTACATGAAGTGAAAACTTCTTTAGGCGCGTTGGGCATTTTTCTGAGATGGGGAAAAAACCATTGAACTCGCGACACTGTTACCGTTACCGACACCTCCTTATATAAGTATCTCGTAATTGTTCAAGTTTCACTTCTGTCGGCACTCCCGGAGCCGACTTTTAAATAAATAAATAAATATTGCTGGACATTTCACACAGCGCTATCTAGCCCCAAACTAAGCAGAGCTTACTATGGGAACCAGATAACAGATAGAATACTTATATAATTTTTTTTTAGTAAATGCATACATATAATATAAAGAGAAACAACCAGACCCGGAACAAATATCTGTAGATCATGCAAACATTTGTTCCGCGACGGGAATCGAACCCGCTACCTCCTACGTTTCAGCCGGCTATTAGCCCACTGCACCACGGAGGTCGTCGTTTTCTTTTTTTTTATAGGGACATTTCTATTGCATATCCGAGCAAGGTGGAATGTACTTACTGTATTCTAATTATGACATCTATGGTAGGTACACTATCATTCTTGCAATAAAGATTATTTACTTGATTTGAGATTTACTTAGGTTGAAATTACAATTATCGAACTAAGAAGCGTGAAAATTAGTGGATGAAGTACGTGGAAGACAGTACAATAGACATCAAACAGTTAAATTAATCAAACACACGTCATAAGGAACATGAAAAATAGGTTATAAACATGTTTTAAATTATATTTTTCAAATCATATCTAATTAAATATATTTTTTCCCTGATTGTAGGTACAATGATGGTTAACTTTTAATTAATATGTTTCGCTACATTAAACCAGTTTATCTGGTAATATTATTAAGAACAAACGTCGAAATGATAATGCCCCAAAACCAATCGATTAAATCAAAAGACACTGTCATTCAATCAAAACCAGTTATCACTTCTAACAATGCAAAATATTCAAAGTACAAAGTGTAAGGGTTGTAAAAATGCTTTTAAATACACGTGGCGCCCTCTGGTGGCGCGTGGCGGAAACCGCTTCGTATACAAATTATGGCTTACGGGACCCTAAAAAAGTTAAGTCGTGCATACGTTTGTTAGTTTAATGTCTTGATTGTTTTCAGCTGGATGAGTAGTGTAGTAATACACTAGCATCACCCGGCTTCGCGCGGATTTTATTGATCGAGCGAAGCAAGCGAGATTTCCAAATCAACTTGGGCAAATCGGCGTTGTATGTATGTATGTAAGTATGTATGTATGCGGGTATGTTTGTTTGTCCGAGGATTACTTTCGAAGCGTTCATACGATCATCGTGAAATTTGGTACATACATAGGTAGTTAGTGATGGCACAATTTTGGTGTGACCAAATGAGCTAAAATGTTGGGGGGTTTTTGAGATATTAGGATTCAAGAGGGGTAAAAAAACCCAAAATGGGTCAAGTCGCACGTCTAATAAAAGGTATTTGTGATTTGGCATTTTGACTCCGTTTTTTATTTTTAGTTTAAACCATGTAGTTTGTAAGTTGTTAGCCTTAATAAAAACTGAATTTTGACAAAATTCACAAAGTACACCAGTGGCCCCACAATTTGATATGCATACGAGTATAGCTTTAGTGACACAAATATAGGGAAAAGTCTGAAATCAAGAATAACTGCACGTTCTACCCCAAAAAAGGTAACCAACTAACATGAACTCCCGTGACCTGTAATTTGACTGAAACTGTAGGTCAAGTGACTTGGTTATGCATTTCGTGATACTATTTTGATAGTCAAAGATTACAAAAAATATTGTTTTGTTTTTAGGGGAGACTCGCGAGATCTCAGTTCGGGGCGAACCACTAGTCAAAATAAAATATAGCCTAACACTCACGAATAGTGTAGCTATCTATAAGGGAAAGAATTTTCAGAATCAGTTCAGTGCTTTCGCCACTTTTATTGGACTATTTTATATTGACTATTTCGTATGACTATTTATACCTACTGACTTGTGTAATTTATATTTTACCCAATTTTATTATTTTGTTGCTTTATATAACTTTTCTATTTTTTGCTTATTTTAATATTGTAACCAGTATGTACATTATGTAACGATATGAGGTGCCATTATAAATTACTAGCTGTTGCCCGCGACTTCGTACGCGTTACACTACTAAATGTGTAGGTAACCTAGAAATAAAGCTAAACTCGCTGTTGCAACTTGACTGGACACCCCATTTTTATCCCATGGGAGCTGATTTATAGGATAAGAAGTAGCCTATGTATTAATCTAGGTTATAATCTACGTACTTACTCATTTCATCGTAACCGGTTCAGCCGTTACGACGTGATTGAGTAAAAAACAAACAAACATCCAAACTTTCGCATTTATAATATTAGTGTGATAACGTGTAATATTCTTACCAAATAAAAGATTATGATTAAGATCATTATGAGCCGATTTAGTATATTAGCTACGTGCAGTTTAAAGAAATTGCACAAACATTATTTCTTTTAACCGAATTCAAAGAAAGAAGGTTCTTAATTCAACGCTTTTTTGTGTATTTTACCGTGATCTCCGCCGAATATAAATGAATAAATAAATATTGGTGGACATTTCACACAGCGCTATCTAGCACCAAACTAAGCAGAGCTTGTACTATGGGAACCAGATAACTGATAGAATAATTATATACTTCTTTTTTTGTAAATACTTACTTATAATATTAGGTTGGGGAAAAAATTTCTTCGCATTTTTTAAGAAAATTCAAAACATTTTTTTAATAGTTTATTTTTATTTAACTAAAGTATGTAGGTACCATTTTGTTCGATAACTTTTTGCCATCTTGTAGGTAGGGACATGATTCCATTGCTATAGAAATTTTGGGGCTTCTGATCAAAATACCGCGACAAGTGGTTTTGGCAGTTCTCTCGTGATGTTAACCTGACACTGCCTAAAGAATTCTGAAGAGACCGAAACAGGTGGAAATCTGAAGGTGCAAGGTCAGGACTATAGGGCGGATGCATTAACACCGCCCAGCCAAACTCTCTTAATTTTTGCTGAATGGCTAAAGATGTGTGAGGTTTAGCGTTATCATGATGAAAAACCACACCTCTTCTGTTGATTAATTCCGGCCGCTTTCTCTCAACTTCTTGCTTTAATCTCATCAGTTGTTCGCAGTAGAGTTCAGAATCGATGGTCCTGCCTGGTGGCAACAGCTCATAATGAATGCCCTTCCAATCCCACCACACACACAGCATCACCTTGTTGCGAGTTAACCCGGGTTTCGCCACAGTCTGTGAAGCCTGACCGGCCTTTGACCACGATCTTTTTTGCACGTTCTTGTCGTACGTGATCCACTTTTCATCACCACTTACCAACTTCTTCAAAAATGGTTCGGTTTTATTACGTCGTAATAAAGAATCACAAATGAGTACACGGTTCATTAGGTTTCTTTCAGTGAGCTCGTGGGGTACCCAAATATCGAGCTTTTTGTATCCAGTTTTTTTGAAATGCGCCAAAACTGTTTTGTGGTCAATTCCAAGTTCTTCAGCTACGTTGTAACTACTGATATGCCGATCTTGCTCCACTTTTTCAAAAATGGCATCAATTTTATCCGTAATATGGCGACGAGAGCAACGTGCATCTTTGACATCAAAATTTCCGGATTGAAAACGCTTAAACCAAATTTGTGCTACTCTCACAGACACTGCACTAGGTTCATAAACATCGCAAATTTTTTTCGCGACTTGCGTTGCATTTTTACCTTTTTTGTAGTAAAATTTTAAATTGTATCGAATTTCTTCATTAGATTCACTCATCTTTACAGTATGAAAAACAAATAAAAATCACACATTTTCCTAATTTGAATTTGGAATTGTCTTCTTTAAAATTTAAACTTTGAATGATACCAAAACCAGCCAGATACAAATAGTATAGCCAAATAGATTTTATTACAAGTTCATACATACTATAATGCGAAAAGACTTTTTCCCCAACCTATTATATAGAAAAGCACCCAGACACGGAACAAATATCTGTAGATCATGCAAATATTTGTTCCGCGGCGGGAATCGAACCCGCTACCTCCTGCGTCTCAGCCGGCTATATGCCCACTGCGCCATGGAGAAAGTCTCATGAACTTACAGCGGCTTCGCACGCGTGGTTTGTCGATAAAAATGTCTTAATCCAGGTCTAACCAAATACAACAAACATATACCAAATTTATATTCGTTAGATCCCATAGATATAAAGAAAATACATTTATTTGTACATTATAGGTAGGTACATATACCAAAGAAATTATAATCTCTGAAAAATTATAAGTATTTTATTGATCGAAGGCGAACTTTAAGTTTTATTGTACTTTGTATTTCACAATACTCCTAACTTTGTGGTTTTTATACCATGTTTTGTACAGATGTGTTTATATATATTTTGAATAAATAAATTGAAAAAAATAAAAATTGAATATTACATTAGGAATCATAAAAAATAGTCACTAACGCTACAAAGTATATATATGTGTTTTATGTGTATTTTTTGTGTACTTAGTAGATAATATCTTTATTGCACACTATAAAAAAAATAAAAACAAAGAAACCAATAAATTATGTTTAAATCATATGTACAATGGGCTTCGATCTCTTCCAGGCAAATTTGGATGAACAGGATCTATGTGAACAAACGAGTACAGGCTTAGTTTAGTTTGAGGCTAGATAGCGCTGTGTGAAATGTCCAGTATTATTTATACTGTACTATTCTCTCAGCTTAGTCAATTGCACGTATTATCTATTGACATAATAGGATTAAAAGCAAATCAGTAGCCAAGTACAAAAAACGAATGTAGTAATTAGATCTCTCATGCCTACCTAAAGTATATCTCCAAGCCTTTTCTCTCCCAAAGTCTCTCGTTAAAAAGACCAGCAAAATTATTTAAACCTCGAGTTTTTTTGGTTTAAGCAATTATACACCGTAAAACAACCCCATCATAATCTATTAACAAAGGGATGGTTAAAAGGAGGGTTGCCTGTCCTCTCGATTCCCGCTCGGGTAATTGCATTCGTGAGATGGGCCAAATATTACAGATCTGTTGGTCTACCGGGATTTGACATGTTTTGATATGTACATTATGCCATTTTATTGTGGGAATAATCAACGTGGGAAAAGATAAATAAATAATGCTGGACATTTCTCACAGCGCTATCTAGCCAAAAACTAAGCAGAGCTTGTACTATGGGAACCAAATAACTGATAGAATTAGTGGTAGCTTAAAATGCTTTTTTTAGTAAATATGTATCTACATTCTTAGTTTATAATATATAGTAAAACATCCAGACCTGAAACAAATATCTGTGGATTATGTTTACATAATCATAAATAGACCTCCGTGGTGCAGTGGGCGAATAGCCGGCGGAGATGCAGGAGGTAGCGGGTTCGATTCCCGCCGCGAAACAAAATGTTTGCATGATTTACAGATATTTATTCCGGGGCTGGTTGTTTCTCTATATATATACATTATAAGTATGTATGTACAAAAAAAAATGTATATAAGTATTATATCAGTTATTTGGTTCCCATAGTACAAGCTCTGCTTAGTTTGGGGCTAGATAGCGGTGTGTGAAATGTCCAGCAATATTTATTTATTTACAAGAATGTCAGGATATTACTCCAGAATTTAGTTTTTATATCAGGGAACCCTAAGCCTATATTACCTGGAACATAATAACAAATCGATTGATACCTCGAGTACTACTGGCGATGAATGATACCTATTCATCAAAATCGGATGAGTAATTTAGGAGCTATGGTGCAACATACATCCATAGACTACTAAAAACATAATCCTTTCTTTTGGCTTTGCCGTAATCGGGTAATAATTTAGCAATATCCCCCGGACCATAATAATGAATCCATTGACACCTCATTTATCAAATACAGATGAGTAGCTTAGACACTACGGTGGAACATAGGTAAATACAAACATACATATATACTTACATATATACATAGTCTGTTAAAACATAACCCTTCCTTTCGGCTTTGCCGTAGTAGGGTAAAAAATAGTAATAGCTACCTTTTGACAGATTGACAGAAATAAATGGAAATTTATTCCGAGTGATTTATTTAACGAGGGGTTTTAAAATATTTAATTTATACTTCTTTTACAGTATTCTTCTGTCGAGAGAAACTTTTCTAAGTCATACTGGCAGGTAGAAACAGTATAAACACTCACCATCCTTGTTCATGCCCATGGTGAGGCATTTCTTCAGCCGGCAGGCTTGACACTGATTCCTGTGAGCCTTGTCTACGACGCATCTTCCTGTGCCAGCTTGACATCTGTAGACAAGAATAGACAAATACAAAATGTAGATCAAATTAAAAGAATACCAATAAAGTAGGTACAGCTACACAGGAGACACTTTACATATGCCCCGTCTGGTTAACTGGAAGATAATATATATCTGATAACTGAAATCGCCAATCTACAATTCAACAATACTATTTTTCAACCAATCATTTCAGTTTCAGGTTTGCTTGGTGATAAATTATTCATTTCTGTGTGTATCATCTCCACAAGTATGTTTAACTTATAAAATCTAAGGTCCCAAACAAATTTTATGAAGATACCATGTGTATTAGAGAGATTTGATCCTTATGATTGACCCTATATATTTTGGTGTTATTTTTCTGAATTAGTATCGGTTCGATTTCCAGCTGTGGTAAGCTTATTTTAAAAAATCCTTAAAGGCAGTGTTGCTTCTTTTTAAAAATAAAGGATATTTTAAGTAATATTTGCTATCTTTAGTTTTAGAGTAGTAATTTCCCTCCAGGTAAAGTTTCTAAGATTACCTACGAGACAATAATTTGGTATAGGCAATGGTACCACTTAACATATTGGTATAAAAAGTACAGTTCAAACCTTGTAAACCAAGTTTTCCACCCTGTATATTAAGAGCATTAATCTCCCCTTGACCACAACTAAGCGAAATCACTCAAAGTTATTACAGCAAGCAATCAGATATCTAGTTATAATCCTTCGCTAAAGGAAAAACTAACGACAAATGCGTATGAGAAAAATATGCTGCCACAGAATATACGAGTACACGATCTAGGCTGAAGACTTCATCTAAAGTATGAAAAAAAAACTGAAACGACTTACAAAAATAGGGTATGGTGAAATATAGATCTTAACTTCTGGCTTAGATGGGTAAGTAAACAAAAATAGAGAAGCTCATTTTAACTAATTTTATAAAACGCCCTACAATTAATAACCCGCAAAACATCCCTTCAACCATTTAAAAGCCTTTCTCATAATGTTTGGATACTTTTTCTAATTCAATTTTAACTGAGAACAAGTAACTTTTTAACAATAATATTACCGACTTCATATAACAGAAAAACCAAACAGCTGAACCGATTTTAAAGAAACTTTTTGGGACCAATATGAAAATCTGTAAAAAAAATCCAAATCGGAGGATAAATGACGGAGTTCTGTGGTAATAAACGTACCTCCTTTTTTGAAGTCGGTTAAAAATAATTATTTCGCTTTACTTTATCGTCAAAAAGTAAAATTACCTTGTTATCTATCTAAATGCTTAGAATAAATATTGAGTTGTATTGTTCGGTACGAGTATTACAACTTTTCCGATACAACAATTTTTGTATATAACAAAACCACAAGTTTTCCAATCTATCATGACATGAATTCCACAGAACCCTGCCATCCCTTACACAGATTAAAGATATTTCATTACCGATAATCTCTTCAATAATAGGCTTAAGCGAAACGTTGACATTTGTTGAAGGGATATGTTCAATAGTAGCAGTCCCAACATCGGTCCTTGTTACACGCTTGCGAGCATTCGAATTATAATGCTTAAAGAGCGTCAGATGTGAGGTTTTTTGTTATTAATTAGGTAATTTGTTGGTATAAAATGTTTTAAATAAAAAAATGCGAAGTAAGGGTTGAACGTAATGAATGAAGGACAGTACGTAATGAATCAAATGCTTCCGTGTAAGCACAATTAAAAGACATGACAAATTTTTCATTATTTTAAAATAATACCACAAAATAGATCGCTAGAGATTTCAGTATAATCTAGGACTAAACAGTTGTGTATGTTACTACACTAATTTCTTTTCATACAAAGGTGGCCTAGAAGAGATCGCTCTTAGCTAGATAAGATCATCTATTGCCGCTTCTTTAGTTTTATTTTGGTGGTTTATTTTTTCTGTGTGATTATTACAACAAAGTGTTATCTTATCTTATGTATACGAGATTTTCATCACCCGATCATTTATAGCAAGTTCTCTTTCATAAACGCTTACTGTAGAAACTGATAAATATTAACATCAAGCGAGCCGTACAGCTTAAATTAATATAAAAAAAAATATTTAAAAAATGATCTAAGTCTTACCATGAACCCGCCAAAATTAGGAATATACAGGGTGTCCCGGAACTAGTAATTAAAGCCTGATTCCGACTATGAAAATTAAAAACTTTTCATGGAAAAGCATATTAATTGAAACATTTTATTTTTTAGGATACAATTCTTGAACATGTGTATACATTTAGGTACTTACTTCTTGTTTGAATCGTGATATTTTATTTTATGACTAGCTGTTGCCCGCGACTTCGTACACGTTACACTACTAAATGTGTAGGTAACCTAGAAATAAAGCTAAACTCGCTGTTGCTACTTGACATGACACCACATTTTTATTCCATGGGAACTGATTTATGGGATAAAGGTAGCCTATGTGGTAATCTAAGTTACAATCTACGTATATACCAAATTTCATCGGACGTGATTAAGTAACAAATAAACAAACATCCAAACATTCAAATTTATAATATTAGTGTGATTCGCAATAAAGTATTTTCTATAGTTCACAGGATGGTCATTAAAGAACCAGTAACAAACGAACGTCAAAAACTAAACAAATTGAATACATTTTGGTTCACGAGGCTAACAAAGTGTATAGAAATCTCTCAATAGCCCTTGAACATCACTAAAAAAGATAGCGCAAAATCAATTTGCCAAATATAAAGGCGATACACATGTCACACTTGAGCATCCATCATAAGGGTGCGTGTACATTAATAATATTAGGGTGGAATTAATTGAAAGGAACCAAGGGCTTAGGGCCAAATGTTAAACATTTTCTAATGTTATCTGCTATCTACCCTCATTTTTTACGGTCACGGTAAAGTGCAATTTTATTGGTGCTTAGCACATGTTTACATATACCATGGAGCTTCATGAAACCCTAGGGTTAGCTCTGCACGCATAGACCAGCCGCGCTACCATGACCAGTAGAGCTAACATTTCATCAAATGACCTCCGTGGCGCAGTGGGCCGTCTGCGCCAGTTATCGGAAATCGCATACATCCGAAAACGTCGCGGTGTTGTCTACCCGTTCGAGTAAGTATAGTCATAGTTAAACCAAAAACTTCTATTTTAAAATCTATGGCGCAGTCCAAGTTTTCCGAACTCTTTGGTTTAACCTGAGGTATAACTAAAAACCTTTCTACCCATAAAGCGGGAAATTCACGAACCGGGCAGCCCGGCGGGCGGTGGGCTTGGGTCTGTCGTCTGTCTGTGCTCAAAGTCAGCAGCTATAATCTTAAGTACTTTTTAATCAATGTTTAGATGTATATTATGAAATGCTTGTCTGTTTCTAGCACCTCCAAAATTATGGTGCAATGAGCTACTAGATAGATAAAGCCAAGTACCAAGTATTTTATTGTGCCCCTACGGTTTGAATAAATAAGTATGAGTATGTGCCGCACACACGTGGAAAGGGCAAATCAGTCATTCACGCATAGAGTTGCAGAGTGGTCAACAGCCCGCGCAGGTTAAATATGATCGCACAGACTCGCGGCGGGCATGGACCAGCAGGCATGCCCGCACCCGTCACATAGAATTCACGATCAGACAAAGCCTAGACTTGCCCTTGGACGGCAGACGGCATGCCCGTTTGTGTATTCCCCGCTTAACCCCGTAGACCAAACAATGTGTCAACTATTTTAAGTCACTCTTTCAAATTATTTAAATATTTGTTCAACTTTACCAGTTTTATTGATACAAATACAAAGGAAATGCTTAATTTACTTGGTACAAAGAGCGTAAATTAAATTCGCATCTTATTTGAATACCCCACTATTGGGAAAGTATGTCAGTGATTGCATTCATGAGCGGAGCGATTAGCGTTATTTACGGTCACACAATTTATTGGCCTAACACAAAATAAACGATAACGAGATCAAAACTACCTTTTGCAAAACTAGTCTAGCCGTATAATTTATAATAATAATGCTGGACATTTCACACAGTAACTTCTAGCCCCAAACTAAGGAAAGCTTGTACTATGGGAACCAGATAACTGGAAATAAAACGAAATTAATAAAATAACTAACTCTTTGAATATTAGGGTAGAAGTTAGCCCTTAACTAGCAGGGGATAATTTCTTTTGGTGCTGCTCAAAATGATCCTATTAATAATAATAATCCATACTAATATTATAAATGCGAAAGTAACTCTGTTTGTTTGTTAGTTTGTTTGTTTGGTGCCTTTTCACGTCTAAACGGCTGAACGGATCGTAATGAAATTTGGCAAGGAAATACATATATCATATCCTCGAGAAGAACATATTATGCTATCTTTTGTCCTCGAAAAATGATCTTGAAGAGGGTGAAATAGGGATTGAAAGTCTGTATGTTTATTTCATAATTCCTTAAGTTAGGGATCTGAACATTCAAAATTAGGCTTTTGGTAAGAAATAAATAAATACGTGTATCAACTTTTGCAAAATCATCCCTAAAGGGGGCTGTAAAGTAAGGGGTTAAAATTATGAGGTATTCTTTAGGTGGTATATGGTATGGTATATAGATAGGTTGTGGCCGGGATTGGGACATAAGCTACTTTTTACCCGACTGCGCAATATAAGGATGGTAATGTTTTTATTGACAAACCACGCGTGCGAAGCCGCGAGCGGGTCAGCTAGTATATAATAATGCTTTTTATATGCACCTAAAATCAGTTGGGCTATTTGCCGGTTATATCTATAGGTCGTTAAAAAATAACTTAATTAAGTAACTTGATTGAAGTAATGAAAAATCGGGCAGCATAGATTTAGTTTAGAGGATCTTTCTAAGGAAACACATTTATTTACCAGCGTTTTATAAATCGCTTCTCTTGTCTCTAGATCAGCCCCTTAAAGGCCACAGATGCAAGTAAAAATTAGAAAAGTGCTTCAGAGTTGAGGATTAAGTGGACTCAAGAGCCACCCCTCCACTGTCATTCCTTCCATCTTTGGCATATGAGCCTATTGTGTTCCTGATGCAGTTTTGACGAAGGGATTAAGAGATTTGATGGTTAGGATTTGATATTTTGATGCCTTTTTGATTCTTGTTTTGCTTGTTAGCAAGTTTTTTATTTGAATTTTCTTTATCTACATAGTGGCGTATTGCACCATAATTTTGGAGATGCTAGAAACAGAGAAGCATTTTAATATGCATTTAAACACTGATTAATAAGTAAATACTTAAGATTATAGCCGCTGTAGATGGGCATTGTCAAATAACTTATTATATATCTAACTAGCTGACCAATCCGCAGTTTTGCACGCGTAGTTTTTTTATAAAAACATTACCTACCCTCCTTCTTCGAAGTTCGGTAAAAATTAGCTTATGTTACTCCGGGATAATGTAGCATTCTAATGCTGCAAGAGTTTTTGAAATCGGACCTGTAGTTTTTTAATTTATTCGTTACAAACATACAAATCTTTCCTCTTTATAATTGATCGGGCGAAGCGAGATCTCTAAATCAACTGGGGCAAATCGGCGTTCTATGTATATTATGTATGTATGTAAGTATGTATGTATGTTTTTTTGTCCGAGGATAACTTTCGAAGCGTTTATCCGATCATCGTGAAATTTGGTATATAGGTAGATAGTGATGGCACAATTTTGGTGTGAATCAATGAGCTAAAAATTTTGGGGGGTTGTTGAGATATTGGGGTTCAAGAGGGGTAAAAAAAAGAAAATGAGACTATTAGGTCAAGTGAAACGTCAAATGATAGGTCTTCATTAGTACATTTCGACCCCGTTTTTACTTTTAGTAAAGTTTTTGTATTTTTTGAATTATTAGCCATAATAAAAACTAAACTTTGACAAAATTCACAGGGTACACCAGTGACCCCACAGTACTGTAATTTGGTATGCGTGTAGTTAACATGAACTCCCGTTACCTGTAATTTGAATGAACCTGTAGGTCAAGTTAGTTGGGTTTTATTTCGTGGCACTATTTTGACAGTCAAAGATTACGAATAATATTTTTATTTGTTTTATGGTAGACTCGCGAGATCTCAGTTTGGGGCGAACCACTAGTATTAGTTTAGAGTTAGATACTAAATTGCTATGTATGTCAATATGTAGCAATTATAAAGACTGAATTGAATTAGTCAATACATATTGAGAAATGTCAAGAAATAGGAAATTTAGACGAATTTATTAAATGTCGTAGCTGCCGCTGGGTTGCCCAAACCCCCGAACCCCGATGCTACGCCTGTGCCACATGAGATCAATAGATCACATGCGCTTTGCCACTCTGAGACATACGGTTGAAAAGTATCATGTGTATGTAACTAGATCACAGCAAATCGTACACTACTTCTTGGTGGCAGAATAAAGTACGGTGCTCTTCAATCAGCTGAATCAACAGTATTTAGTAGATTAACATAGAGAAATTGGAGCAAAATGAACTTTTCAATAAAATTTTCAGAAGAGAAAGTTTAAACATTGTGACATAGTTTGAATCATTGGGATCACCAGAAGAACACCAGCTAAGTCAATACAACGACGTTATTCATAATTATTTCGTTGAACATGTAGCAGTTTTAATATGAGAATTTATGAATCATTGATGAGACAAAATAAATATGAAAAAGTAAATTGTGACTAAGACTATATTTTTATCGTACTGCTGGAGATCGGTTGATTTTATTTTTAATAATAATAATAATAATGTAATAGATACTGTAATACTCTGTTTCTTTAGCGATACGACATATTTACTTGTTTCTCTAAGAATATCAATTGAATTTAAAAAAAATCTAAACTGACACAAAATAAGCCGAAGTAACATGAGAAACTGTAACGGATTTTAGAAGCAAAAGAACCTGATTTAAGTTGCAAATAAAACCGCAAGTTGAGAAAATCAAGATCTATTTCTAGCCAGCGCTGCCAACCGTCGCTTCCAAAAATTTAAATGTATCCACATAAACAATCGAGTTGTATTGCCACCACCTTCCTAAATTCTAGTAATATTTTCGACGATAAAAGAATTAATAGGTACTTTTTTAGATTTGAATTTTAGTAAACTAATAAATATTTTAATAAATTGAAATAAAACTGTAACATTATAAATCCTACAACACATTTTGATTGTGAAATTACTCTTATCAAATAACTGGAAATAATTGAATATTCTACTATGCTTATTATTATTATCTTTAGGTATATAATATATATGTATTTATTTACTACAGGTGCTGTCCTGCGCGGTTACTATTCTAACAAAACATACTCCAAAAACGAGTTGACATAATTCCATTCAGAACAATTTGTTCGCAAACAGTGTGTAGTGATGAAACATAAGTTTCACTTATTATAACTCATACAAAGCTAATACGGTCTACTCTTAAAAATACATGCATTTGTACAAACATGTTTATACAATCTAATTTTCTACAAACTTAACTTTGCAGTTATAAACCCCACTTTTGTGTATGAAAAGTCAATTTTGGTGTGTATCATAGATTTGTATTTAATTGGATGGAAATCTTTAACTATGAGTCGTCTCATCAATTCTCAATGGTCATTGTACTTTGTGTTACCGATACATGGAAATAATAACCTCGTTTCAGATGACGAAAGATATTTGTCTGTAACTTTTGAAAACATATGTCGCATAGAGAAATACATTTTAATGTGTGATTTTAGCTATTCCACTACACTCCGACTATAACTCCACCATAAACGTCCGATTTTTGATATTTATGAAATGTCAAAATGGCTAATAATGTTAATAATGTTACCACACCCCAACCGCTAGTGTTAGAATTTAATGAAACAGTGATTCTTCTTTTTCTTTCGTGTCAGTGGCTGTTTGACTTTTAAATTTCAATAGAGTGCAACTTTCACACCCCTCTCTGTTGTCTGGTACAAGTCTTCTCGTATGGAGGTAGTTGGGCATAGAGGACATGAGCATATGGGCATAGAGGTGTGCCATTGTTTGTAAGGTGGCCCTCCAGTGGCACTGGCTCTAGAATTGGTCATTGTAGCCCCACTTGGCTAGATTGTCTAGGCAGCGGCCAACTTGAATGCGCAACCGGTTTAGGGACTTCCAAATTGGCTACTGCAGCTTGAAGCTGGAAGGAAGATGCTCCGCTGGTGGAATGTTATCAGGAGGGGCATTGAGTGATTAAATTCAGTTAACAGTTCAATGTCTTTAAATTAACTTTAAATTCTAAGCAGATCAACTGTTAATTTTTTCACGTCACTGTGTAACTTGCCTCGTCTTTTGAATTTGGCGTATTTGTATGATTTGACAACCCCTGAAAGCCACTATATACGTTAAGGCATTAAGTCGCAAGTTGTCCTAAAATTAGCAACTCGCTAAACGTCAAAAAATTTAATTGAATTATTTGTCAGAATAAATACGAGATAATGGTCATTAGACAAGTAGTTTTCTTGACGTTTTGCAATATCTCTCCATCAATCATGTTAATGGATTGAGACTATAAGTTGTTAAAAGATCCATAAAGAGCCTCGTATCGTGACAATAATCCTTAAGAAATTCACGGCAAGATAGATAGATAACGCTGTACATCACACTTAAATAAAAAAAAACTATTTAAAAAACAAATAACAAGATCTGGTGATCTTATCGCTAAAAGAAATCGCTTGGCAGTCGTTTAGATCTGTAAGTATATATATATAATTGCCACTAAAAGATCGAAAACAGTATGTATATGTACACTGAATCATCAAGTTGATGGCACAGGGCAGTGCATCGTAATATACATTTCTAGGAGGTTCACCTATGAGGCAATTCTTTGTTATAGGCGATGGTTACCACTTAACATCAGGTGGGCCATAAGTCAGTTCCATCTCCAGGTCGTTGAACAATCTTTTCCTTCTGTAACAAGGTTCTTTTCAGAACCACAACCAAATAAACCTCATCACTGACTAACACAACACCAAACGAAAAAGAAGAACTTACCTGTAAATAAGTTTTCTCCTGACAGACCGCTTGAAGAATCCACTGCATCCATTGCAGGCCAGGATCCCGTAATGCTTCCCAGAGCTGGTGTCACCGCAGACTACGCAAACGAGTCCTACAACAAATAAAAATTACAATTAATTATTATTATTTAATTGTTCTAAGAGAAAAAGACGAACGATGGTTCATGACGTTGGGAATCGAGTTATGGAACTTGGTGTCTTGGGCGGGACACTTGGAAAGACGTAGTGATGACAGGGGGAACAGGGTAGCGACTGAATGGTGGCCGATGAGTGGCTGTAGAAGGGTAGGACACCCGGCAGCGAGATGGGTGGACGACATCGTTAAAGTCGTAGGCCGTCAATAGGTGAGACTAGCGTAGGATTGTGGTGGATGGCACACATATGAGGAGGCCTATACCCGGCAGTGGGTAAAGTCGGGTTGTGGATGATGATGATGATGATGATTTAATTGTTATTTCTCTGACTTCGGAAGTGCCTCAAAGCTTCCTAAACGGCGGCCGTGCTACTTACAAAATTAATAACGCTGTTTCTTGATTGGTGGAAGTTTGAAAGTGGGACCAGGGCGCCAACCTTTTAGAAAACCATCATGTTTCAGAAGCGTTTTGTTTCAAGCTTGTAGAAACATTACTTCGATTTGAACCACAAAACTTTTAAACATTACTGCCATAATCCTAATAATGTTGTATATTTAGGGCTTTCTAGTGATTACACCACGTTCAGTATAAAACATTGCGAAAATAAACACAATTTGCTTACTTTTTAGGATAATTTTACGCTTTATTTGAGCTCTAATGTGAAACGTTTTGAGTGAACGATTTATGGTGACGTCACCAAAACTGCTTCGCCTTTACAATAATAAAGTAAACTTAATTGAGAGTCATAGTACGAAATGTCAGTCTAATATTATTTTAATTGCTTTAAGACCGCCAACCTCAATTGGTTGGCCCCCATGACCGAATTACAAAAAAAATCGTTGTGTTTTATGTTTGACGCGTATGTCGTCGATCTGTTTGTGGAATCGTAAGTTAATAAATCCTCCATAAGGTTAGTAAATCGTTGATCCATTCCATCTAAATGTTGTCTGGTAGAGATCACTACTTAGCGATAAGACCTACAATTGTATACATTCATTTGAATATTGTAACAAACTCCTAAGTGATGTACAAAAATAAACAATTAACAAATTTAAAAACGTAATTAAACAAAATCTTTGTACAAAAACCTTCCACAACATATCGGATTTAGATGATTTAAATGACAGAGAAGCTTGGGATTGAAATTGCTCCAACTCGTTTAAAAATGTTACGATTTAGACGTAAGTACCTAATTTATTTTCTTAATTGTTATGTATTTTAAAAGGATCGTTAAAAAGAACAACCAGCCTTGTTTCTTGCCTTTCTTTCCTGGTTTCGTCGCGAAGGAACAAACAGGCAATACAATTTACGTTTCAAAGTAATTTTGAATAAAAACATTTTGATTTGATTGATTTGATTCGTAATTCCAAAACGGATGGACCGATTTGGATGCGGGGTTTTTAACAGAAATGATAGTCAGGGTGGTTCTTGGTATGAAGATCAGATCAGCCGATCTGAAGATCAGTACTTTTCCTTTTTGGTGAATCTCAGAATGGAAATTAATTCCGGGTCTTAAATGCGTCAGGGTTTTTTTTTAATTGTTAATTTAAAACGTTCAGGTACTTGTTACATCGCTTTTTCAAAATATCTTTGCCTGAGAAAACCAAAAGAGAGTACAACTTTGTAACAATGAGTTCTGTTATTTTTAAATTCTAAGAGCAAAGTGCGCAACGATGCCTAAACGTATTTAGCGACTAAAGTGTTTAAATTTGACAACCCCTTAAATCATGTTTAGCCACCAGGCATCGTTGCGCAAGTCGTTCTTAATATCATAATTTATGGTTTGTATAGGTATATCTCTGATTTATAGATAATGGAAGGACAATGCTGCCAACCTATCTTACCCATGTGGCTAGGCTTCTTCAGCGGAGGATCTGGTAGCCAGGGTCTTAGTGCTGTAGGAGCAAGTGCTGCTGCCACCAACGCTGCTGAAGTTGGAGGTGACCAGCGGACTATGGAGTTGTCATCACCTGGAAATATTGGGAGATTAGATATACCTTTCAAACTGTCGGATGATTATGGAGGGCCTCTAAGGCCCCAATGATTATGGAGCCGTACCATTCGTCACGCTAAATCTCTCCCTATCTTTAAAAACTTGGTCAGACAACACTAATGGAACTCTCGACAGAGTTTACGTATTCGAGCCATTTGGGGTCAAGACCCTGGGTATATATACCCATGGGGTATCGGGGCCCAACGTGTTTTTATAATTATTTTTGGTGTCTGGTCAAAGCGACATGTGATCTGAGAGCTGGAACTTATCTGGGTCAACGCATAAGCATTGCAATTCAGCGCAATGCATCCAGTGGCTTGAGGACATTTCCGTCCGGTAATGATCTGAAGCAGTTAAGCTGTCTATAGATCGTTTACAATGCGTCGTCGTTTTTTCTTCTGAATTTTGTAGTCTTGTAAATAATTTTATATTCTTTCAGTAGTTAATAAAACAAATTGAAAAGTATTGGTATCCTGTAAAAGCAGTAAGATGATGATACAGTGGCAAAGTCCATGCACAGAATAATAGAGTAATAACACAAAGGCTCGTCTCCACTAATGAACAACAGAGAGTGAGTAACGAGTATAATTCGATTCGCACACAATCGAATACCGAGCTCGCTGGGCGGACTGTGTCTGACGTTGCCTATAAAGAGCTCACAATTTATAGACAGGCCCCAACTATGTTAGTCTCATAGAAACATTCAATTAAACTTTTTTGGCGTAACAGAACAATAATACCTAAAGATTTCATCCCGCATGACTGAACTCTTTTTTTGTAAAAATAATGATAAATTAATAATAAAACTATTTTGAATATAGTTTCGAGTTTTCAAGGAAACTTCAGTGACAGTTATCAACTTACTTCATCTTGTCGCTTTTTTGCTGTCGGTGTGCGCGCGCATCGAAAAATTTAACTCACATTTTTTCCAAACGCGCCAAAAGAAGAATAACGTAAAAAAAGTATTTTTTTCTTTTTCTGTATGTCAAAATAAATTGACCAGTTGACATATAAATATAAGTGTAACACCGCTATATTTCTTTGCCATTTCTTAACCCTCTTAACCCTACAACCGGCGCGCTGCACGAAGTGGCTGCCACTGACATTTAATAAACGTAAATAAATAAATAAACGCTATTCTTGCTATTGTTCAACAATTAACCGTAATTCCAAATGACGAGGTTATATGCTTTGGGGCACTTTTGTTCAAAAATGGGGGGTGAAAGAAAATCATTGGGTGTGAGACAATCTTCCACACAATAATCTTGTAAAAAAAATATAATCACACTATAAATGTGAAAGTTTGGATGTTTGTATATTTATTTGTTAGTTTTTTTGTTTGTTACTCAATCACGTCGTAACGGCTGAACAGATTTCGATAAAATTTAGTATGTTCGTAGATTATAACCTATATTAACTCATAGGCTACTTTTCATTCCATAAATCAGGTCCCATGGGATAAAAATGGGGTGGCAAGTCAAGTTGCAACAGTGAGTTTAGATTTATTTCTAGGTTACCTGCACATTTAGTAGCGAAACGCGTACAAAGTCGCGGGCAACAGCTAGTCTTATATATGAAGGCTCTCTACTTTTTGTTGTTGTTAAATTGATTTTTTCCGCTTCCGACCGGGACTTCGCTCGCGTGGTATGTCATTAAAAAGTAGCCTGTTTAGGTCATAATATATCTATATACCAAATTTAATAGAAATTGGTCCTGCCGTTACGACATGAAAGCGAAACCAACTAACAAATAAATAAACTCACTTTCGCATTAACAATATTAGTATGAAAACGGGATATTTACCATGATTTGTGAGTCCATTTGTGTGTCTTGAGTGTCCCGATATAAATATCCCGTTTTTAGTGCAAATAGTGTTAATAACCATGATAGTTTCAAAAGTAGTATTAGTATGAGTAAATTATTGCTAATAATTTATACATGACAACCTTAGGATGGAATTTTGGATGGGCTTAGTGAGTTTTACCTTTACACTTATAAAAACGAAGAAACCGTCAGTCTGAAGATTAGATTGACAAAACAATCATCCAAGTTATCACTTACTTAACTTAAGTTATCACCCCCGAATCACTTAATCTAAAATCTCGAAGCTAATAAAATAACCATTGCAAATCACACCCTTTCCTAAATAGATTTCCACTTTCGAAAAGCAGGGGTGGAATCACCCTAACTGTTACACGATATTGAACTCTAAAAAGTAAGATATAAGGGTGTTTAGAATAGTAGGGTTATTAATGTGTCGAATCAATTAAGTTATTGCTACCAGACGATCAAATGGTGTATTTAAGTTGATTTAATTGAGAACGAATTCGATGGCAGGTTGTGGGTTATTATTATTGGTATTATGACAAATAGGTTAGAAAACTACCCTTGAAAACTTGGGGGCAAGTACTAAAATTTATGTTTATTTATTTTAATGAACATTGTGTCACATTTTCAGCCGAGAACGTGTCATGATTTATTTTCTTCTAAAAAGAAGTCTCGTCAAAAATGTGAATCGAAATATTTGTCAGCTTGTAAAAATCAGAAGCTTTAGGGTTAAGATAATTCGATTTTATCATACACAAACTTTTAATGGCGATTCACTAGATAACTGAACCAGGGATGTTGCGAATATTCGCATCCGCATCCACAATTGTGGAACCTCGATTTGGACATCTGCATCTGCAATAATCGATGCGGATGCTCATGCGGTTGCAGATTTAGCGTAGGTCACGACAAAAAAGAAATTGGGTGGGGCTTGCGAGTGGCGCGTGCCGTGGGCACGTGCTTATTGACCAATAGAAGTGAAAATTTCGGTGACAAGATCCGACGCGTTTGTTATTTTTTATCATTTGTGTGTCGTAAATCAATCACAACGCGTTTACTTGCGCTTATCGTATGAATATTGTAGTGTTTAAGTGTGAGTATTGTATGTTAAGCGAGTTTTCTGCAGTTAATAGTTTATATTTTTATTTTATTTCTGCACCAAAACGAAGTTTCTTAAAAAAATTTAAGATACGCATCCACAGATGTGAGCTTTCAAAAATTCACAACCGCATCCGCATCCGTGGATGTTAAAAAATATGCATCCACAACATCCCTGAACTGAACAGCAACTAAATGTTAAAATCAACAAATGACTTACGTCACAACATAAAATCAATAAAATTTCACACCTTCATTCACGATTCGAAAAAATAATGACGTTTCATATAAGGGAAAATTATGAATATTTATTAATCAAAGTGTGCAATTTTATTGTTTTTGCGCGATAATAAGACGTAACTAATTAGAGACGCATATGTTTAGCATTTCTGCTGTTCAGTTATCTAGTGAATCGCCACTGAACACTTGCCTCCTAAATTTCTGTCATTTTTATGATGAAGCCGAGAAACTGTTATAATGCAGGGTGACCAAGATAAAAGGAGTAAACCGACGTCAAAACCGAGCTGTACTCCAAAAAGTATACCCGTTTAATCCTCAGCCGACCCTCGGTACCAGTGGACGTATTGATTTTGTATTGCAGACTCACATATTGCGGTGTGGTGGGTGTGGAAATACTGTGATTTTGTTTAACAAGAGACACAAAATAAAAGTTAATGGATAGACCACCCATTAGTAGTACTAAGTCGGTATAATCTATCTATACTACGTGTTTTGTTATGTACGACATTAAATGAAAACACGGGTACATAGCTAATGGCTATAAAATAAAACTATTAAGTTCCAACAAAACCACACAAATACCTATCTTGTGATATATGTTTGGTACACCTCTACAAAACATATACCACAACAATCTCCCAGAAAGTAAGCTCGGATCAGGACTCTGGGACCTAAGGACGGGAATTAATCAGCTCGGCTCAAGGGCTCCCGCGTCAAAAGAAAACCGAATAAAAAGGCAAGCGACAAAGTTTCCTTGTTGCGGCCCTGGACAAAGAATGTGTAGAGTCGAAAAATAACTATTTTTTTTTATAAAAATAAGATCTAATGTTACATGAATCCTAATTTTTGCCTTCTCATTGGCGATGTCATTAGACTCAAAATGTTCAGATCTATGACTGTCTTGTATTGGTAGGTATGCAAATATAAGCATTCGGAATTTCAGAACATGCTAAGTCTTCATAACGCAAACAGAAGATTTTAGTATTTTCAAACTTTTGCGATCACTGTACATAATTACTGATTAAAACGGGTATTTATCGCGTTTTTACTTTTTTTATTTGTTATCCCGATTCGGCTGTGTTACAACAATCGTGGTTACGGGTGGGCTGCCCCCCCCCCCCCCCCAGGAAGATGTTATATATTTAATTTATTTTTAACTTTTAAGGTTAGATTTACTGGTAATTTTAAATTCTACCATACCAGTTAGCAGACACAGCGTTAGCGAACCCGCTGGGCCGGTTTTGTTAAGTTATTCGTATTGGCATTAAAACGTATGTTTAATGTATGATTGCGGACGAATAGAAGTATTTGTGTTGGATTACCTGAGGTGCTGTGAGAGGGACAGAGGAATTATTTTATATCGTTATTATTATTTGAATTTGGAATAATTACTACATGCGCCACAACCGCGCGCGATGCGTCACAGTCCTCACTTAGCGCAACGAATTCTTTGATTTTTTAGCTATCTAGTGGTGTAATTAAATTTTGGATGGAGATGATAGTTAATATGTAGCTGCAACACCAAGCTGTGTAGGTACCCCGATTTTATTATAATTCGTTTTTTGAATTGCCTCAAACTATGGAAACAATTTTAAAAACGTATTCACGTCAAAAAAAGCAAGTTTCGCCAAAAATCATACCATTTTTAAAGCCGCCGCCGCTCTACATCTCCCCCTGTGCGCAGTAAGTGCCGTACTCCAGCACAAACAAACATTGATTTATCTTGATACCCGGGATTTACTTCCCCCTTCCATCCCCCCACTGACTTCCAATTTCCCGGAAGAAGTTTTTATGTGTCTTATAAAATTTTCACACACACGTTGGGCATTTTTAGAAATGGAATATAAACCATTGAACTCGCGACACTGTTACCGTTACCGACACCAACACCTCTGTATATAAGTAGTGAAAACTTCTTTAGACGTAGGGGGCATTTTTTGAGAAAGGAAAAAACCATTGAACTCGCGACACTGTTACCGTTACCGACATCTCTATCGGCATTCCCGGAGTGCCAGTATTTTTGATGTATAACATCTTTCCTCTCAGTTTGTGGGAGTGATTTTGGCAAAGGGGACGGAAATGTGTAACAGAAAACTGGGGAAGCGCGTGCTATTTGATTTGAGCAATGAGTGCGCGCGGTGGTCAGATGTTACACACCATATGCGACTACTGTAAGGCTCGTAGTTTTTACAATTATATAATAGTTTTTTAGTTTTCTTTGCTTGAAAGTGTATTTAAGTAGAGTTTATATTGACTTAGAAAGGAAAGTGGAGACCCCACTTTTTTGATATTTTGACTTTTAGATCTTAACTGCAGCAGTTAGTTAGGTATAACCAGTATGTCATCATCATCATATCAATCAAAGGACGTCCACTGCTGAACATAGGCCTTCCCCATAGATTTCCAGAGCGGCCTGCACACAACGGCTCCCAGCAACCTTTATCAGGTATTCTATCCATCTAGCACGTACCGACTTGTATTTTCATGTCGAGCGATTGAAAACAGATTAGAGGTCGGCCTTTTATCACGTGAGGCCACCCACCCCCCCTCACCCTCCCACACCAAACATAACGTGTACTTTTATTAAAACGTATCGGATAATTTGTTTTAAAGAAAAAACTATTTAAATTCAGGTTTCTGAAAACCGCACAAGGTCATGGGAGGTGACTGAATATTGTTGCTATGTTGCTTTTTAGACCTAAATTCAGTCACTCAGGATTTCACGTGGTTGCACGTTAAATATACACGTCATTGTCACCACATCCCCTCCCCCCATCGTGATCAATTGTGATGTTACTCTAACCCCCTTCCCCCTATTCAAACCTCAAGTGATTACAGAACAACCCCTTAAAGATCTGCTCAAAATCAGCACTTTGTATCAGAATCCTAATAAACATAGAAAACTAGAATTTTGAGCTCCAAAAACAATTAATTTGCCAATATAAATCAATTTGTAACAAAATATAATGGAATAAAATCAACAAAAAAGTTTACACAACTTATTCCATTTTGAATGTTCCAATTGAAATCACGAACGCAGAGAGGTAATAAAAACTCAATATTCAAATAACGAACGCATTACGTCAGTATATGTACGAGAATGAAATTTCAAAGAGCCAACTCGAATCGCGATTGGCTGTTTTGTATTCAGAACGCGGGCTGACCGGGTAAAGTGGCAAATCATGGAGAGGCTGAAAATCAGTCAAATAGACCCCCGAGTTACTGGCTGTATGGGGTAGAATACTGATGTGATGGCTTTGCTTATAAAATAAAAAAAATTTATGGAATACGAGTGTAGAAATCATAGACGGAATAAAAATGGCGGCGGAGAGATATCTCAATGGATTCTATGGATTTGTAAAAATTGTCTTTTATCCGTATTTAAAAAAAATAGTCATATAATTTATACTAATATTATAAATTCGAAAGTAGCTCTGTCACTCTGTCTGTTTGTAACATTTTCACTAATAAACTTTTGATTTTGATGAAATTTGGTTAATAGTTAGATTATGACCAGGATTAGGACATAGGTTTCTTTTTATCCGATTGCGCAGAAGCCGCGGGCAGGTAAACTAGTTTTACATATTGTAGGGTTGGCTACGGCTGCTACGGCGTAGACCTTAGCACGTAGGCCGTAGACCGTAGGCGTTCATTCAAAGTCGCACTTTATTAGTCCGGTATACGTAGGTATCTTTTGATTTAACATTATTTTTTGTTCTATTTGGTATTTATAATTGAATGGTGTGCAATAAAGATATTAGATATCTACAATGACATATAACTAATGTTTACTAAACTAGTGATTCGCCCTGAACTGAGACCTCGCAAAACTCCCATAAAAAAAAATGTTATTCGTAATCTTTGACTATCAAAACAGTGCCACGAAATGCATAACCAAATAACTTGATCTACAGTTTCATTCAAATTATAGGTAACGGGAGTTCATGTTAATTTGTTATTCTTTTTTGGGGTACAAATTGCAGTTATTCTTGATTTCAGACTTTTGCCTATAATATATTTGTGTTACTAATACTCATACCAAATTTCAACACTGTGTGGTCACTGGTGTACCCTGTGAATTTTTTCAAAGTTCAGTTTTTGTTATGACTAATAACTCAAAATCTGCAAGGACTAAAGTAAAAATGAAAACGGGGTCAAAATGTACTCACAAAGACCTTTTATTAGACGACTCAACCGGATAGTACCATTCTGTTTTATTTTTACACCCCATAAGCCCCAACATCTCAACAACCCCCTCCACATTTTTAGCTCATTTGGTCTCACCAAAATTGTGCCATCAACCTACCTGTTTACCAAATTTCCCGATGATCAGATAAACGCTTCGAAAGTTATCCTTGGACAAATAAACATACATACATACATATACATAAAACGCCGATTTGCCCAAGTTAATTTGGAGATCTCGCTTTGCTAGATCAATAAAGTAATTATATAACTAATGAATGATATACATGAATGCGTTAACTGAGTACCTACCTACCATAACCTGAACGAACTATAATATCATTTCTACGTTACCAATTCTCATGTAAATGATAATTAGTATCTTTTTGAGAATAAATGATTATTAAACCTATCTATCTATCTATATCAACGTTAGGTATTGTACTTGTTGCAAAAACATGCAATTTTTTTATAATAGGCACACAAGCATACATACCTCCTCAGCTGTAAAGTGGTCAGCGTCGCCAATGGGACACCTTCAGCACTCGTGGTACCAGGTGCGTCGACTATCATAAAAAAAATTACGAGATGCCGGCTGAAACTCTGAAGGTTGCGGGTTTGATTTCCCTCGCGGAACAAATGGTTGTATGATTTAGAGGTATTTGTTCGGGGTCTGACGTGTTTTTCTATAATTAAGACTTATGAGTATATAATATATTTTAAAATAATTGAATAGCAAAAAACCATTTTTAAATTCAAGCTTTAAATAAGTGCTCCATGCGTATACAAAATTTCATGTCTGTGCTGTGACCGTTGACGAGTTTCTTCGTCTGGAGCCAATCCAGGGTGTAGAATCAGGACGTCCTAACCATAAAAATGCATTGTCTTTGGAACTGAACCAACATGTCAAATTTCAACTCCATAGGTTAAGAGGAAGTGGTTCTAATTTAACTCGTAATATTTGACTTAAACTAACTAACAAACAAACGTTGCAAGCTAAATAAAGCTTTTATTTAGCTTGCAATGTTTGTTTGTTGTAAAATTATACAAGTGTTCTATCACCTGGTCCCATAGTACTTGACTTAGTTTGAGGTTAGATAGCGCTGTGTTAAATAACCAGCATTATTAATTTATCTATACTAATATTATAAAGAGGAAAGATTTGTATTGTTGTATGTTTGTAACGAATAAACTCAAAAACGACCGGAATGCTACATTATCCTTGAGTAACATATGCTACTTTTTACCTAACTGCGCAAAAGGAGGGTAATGTTTTTATTGAACAACCATGCATGTGAAGCCGCAGGCAGGTCAGCTAGTCTTTACATAGTATAAAATGAAGTCGCATCCGCTGTCTGTTCCGTTAGATCTTTTAAACTACTCAACAAACTTTAATGCAGTTTTCAGCTAAAGATAGAGTAATTCAAGAGAAAGGTTTATATGTATAATATAAAATCCATACTAATATTATAAATTCAAAAGTATCTGTCTGTCAGGCGGGTAGGGAATTGGACAGTTAAACATCACTTAAACACTAGGTAGAAACATCCATAGCATTAAACACTGTCGGTCTGTCTATTTGTTGCGTTTCACGACAAAACGGCTTAACCGATTTCGATGAAATTTGGAACCTATTTAGAAAAATTATAACCGGGATTGTAACATAGGCTACTTTTTACCCGACTGCGCAGAAGGAGGGTAATGTTTTTATTAACCAACCATGCATGCGAAGCCGCGGGCAGGTCAGCTAGTTATAAATAAATGGAACTTACTCGTTATCCTGGAATCTTGATGATCTTGCGCCAATGGCAAAGGCGTCTGTGCGATTTCCATCTTTACTATTTTTATTGTATTTTAACTCACTGAATTTAAATGACTTTTTAACTTAATAAGCTTCGTCCATATTTTTTATAAGTATTATGTGTCAACTGAAGTAGAAAAAACTGTTTAATTCACTTTAATAAATATTTTAGTATGATATTTGATCTAAACATATGTTAATATATCATAAATACCAATTATCTAATGAGTAATTATTATTAACACCATAAGTTCTGTAAATTAAATAATTAATGACGCAGTAGTTATTGTTTTTACAGATTTTTCCATTCCACCAAATGTTAAAATATCGGGTAATATTTTTAATGAATCACGTGATATATGATATTATAATATAACAATTAAAATAAGACTATAATTATTTAATTTTGTCCGGTTAATTTTTTATTCAAATTATGTACTATTTTAATAATAAAAACAACATTCTCGCAAAACTGATCAAACAAAAACCTATGCTTCAAAATCTCACAGATCACTGATGACGTTTTTTTTATAATCCGCTAGGCAAAGACCCGCGCGTTGCGCCAGCCAGGGAACTTTTGACGCGTCGTCGCTTGGTGTGAGCTGGCGAAAGGCGTGGTCGCCCCGCCTCGTTGCTTTTACCGTCTGACTGTGGAAAACTGGAAAGGGGGGTTCGATTTTGGGTCAGCTGTTAAGCGTCCGTTTTAAGCTTTAATTTGTGGCATTACGTCGACCCGCCATTTAGAATAATGAGGCCGTACAATTTAAGCTCTGAATTGAACACTTCGCTTTTCCAATTACCGCTTAATGGTCGTTCAGTCTGGGTTTAGCTAGGTCTACGGTTGCTAGGTATTGTAGGTAAAACCCCTGTACTGAACCTTGGCATTATTTTAAAATCTAAATTTTTGAAGTGAAAACTTCTTTAGGCGCGTGGGGAATTTTTTGAGATGGGAAGAAACCATTGAACTTGCGACACTGTTACCGTTACCATTACCGTTACCGAAACCTCTGTATCTGTAGTGTAGTCTGTTCAAGTTTTCACTCCACCCGGAGTGCCACTATTTTTTTCTGAACATAGGTAAGTAAGTATTTACTTCTGCGAATAACTCTGCCATTTAGTTTAGTTTCCTATCAAGGAGTACGAGGTTCGATACCTATTTCTCTCTTCGCTCTATTCTCAAGATCATGTCAAAAAACCGCGCATGTACCCAACAGATGATCTGTACAGATAGTGTAACGTTCTCAATGTGCGTTAGCTGCTGTTCTTAAAATATTTTCGTCTGCACACAAATCAGATGTCTTCAACAAGTTACAAAAAAAAAGAAAAAGCGCAGAGTTTAGAAACTCCTAAATCCTCCTGTTTCGACGTCGTTTGCTCAGCGCTTCGGAAAATTTATCACATCACATATATACCTACAATATCACTGTCAAAAAATGTAATGTCAAATCACTTTCTGTAAATCAAGCTAAATCCGAAAATGGCTAGTGACGCTCACATACAGTGAAACCGAGCAGTTACTAGAGATACAACTGTAAATTGTAATTGATCGAGCGAAGCGAGATCTCCAAATCAACTTGGACAAATCAGCGTTGTATGTATGTATGTTTGTTTGTCCGAGGATAACTTTCGTAGCGTTTATCCGATCATCATGAAATTTGGTATATAGGTAGTCAGTGATGGCACAATTTTGGTGTGACTCAATGAGCTAAAAATATTGGGGGGTTGTTGAGATATTGGGGTTCCAGAGGGGTAAAAAAAATGAAAATGAGACTATTGGTTAAGTGGGACGTCAAATGAAAGGTCTTCATTAGTACATTTGAACCCCGTTTTATTTTTAGTTTAATTTTTGTAGTTTTTGAGTTATTAGCCATAATAAAAACAAAACGTTGACAAACTTCACAGGGTACACCAGTGACCCCACAATGCTGAAATTTGGTATTCGAGTAGCTTTAGTGACACAAATATAGGCAAAAGTCTGAAATCCAGAATAACTGCCATTTGTACCCCAAAAAAATAACCAATTAACAAGAACCCCCGTTACATCTAATTTGAATGAAACTGTAGGTCGAGTAGGTTGGTTATGCATTTCGTGGCACCAATTTATTAGTCAAAGATTAAAGCCGGCATGCACAAAGATCACTAAACTTATTTAGCAACTAAACATGTTTAAATTTGAAGTATTTGTATGATTTGACAACTCCTTAAATCATATTTAGTTATATTATCACTAAATACGTTTAGGCATCGTTGTGCAAGTCGCCCTAAGAATAATATTTATTTTGGGAGATTCGCGAGATCTCAGTTCGGGGCGAACCACTAGTAATATTACATAGTTGTTGTATTTTTATTTATAATTTTTTCTCTCATTTTTTTTTAACATTATATATTATTTAGTCGTCGACTGAGGTTATAAATAAATTTTAATTTGTTAATCGTACTCAGGTCCCCGCGATAAAGGCTTCGCCTAGTGCAGGGATCGTTAGATATATCTGATAAACATATTTGTATAAACCCGTTTTTGTAATGTTTAAAGAATAAGTAACCAAATAGGTAAGTTGTTTATGTAGCAATAAAAACATTTTTCATTTTCATTTCATTTATAAATTCAAGCAACTTGACCTGACCGTGTAACTCAATTTATGCATACAAAACATTGTATTTTTAAAAAATTATGAAATGTCATTATAAAGGAATTTTTTATGCTGTATGGCAATGGAACAATCTTATGGCCCACCTAATATTAAGTGGTAACCATCGCTTATAACAAAGAATTGTCTCGTAGGTAGGTCACGCACGTTAGAAATATGCCCTACGATGCACTGCCCTGCGAACATCAACTTGAGGTGTACAGCCTCATCAACAGGTGTAAAGCCTCATGGTTTTTGCAAAATAAAGCACACCCAGGACCACTCTCAAAATGAATAGGCAAAATCTTGCGTAGGTATTGTTCCGTCAACAATCATAAGTGACATTTGATATCAACCAATAAGAATTTCGTAGGTACACGCCATGGGCGGAGCATCAAAATGATATTCCCGCGAAAAGTCCCGTCAAACAGGAAAAGTCAAAAATTTCCCGCGTTCTTGTTGGCCAATCAGAGCTTACGGCGGTGAAATGACATTTGAGCTGCTGAGATTAGATATTTTAAGGTACATAAACGCCCATTGTTTATTGGGACCTTTTATTTTTAATTTTAAACCATAACTAAATACAAAAATAGCCGAGGCCTCGTCTCTACAGTTAAACACAACATGTCATGTGTTTACGCTCAGTGTTAGTTTTATTGTAGTATACTTAAACTTTTTTTTAGTTCAACAATCAATAAAATTAGGACAGTCATTGTGACGGCGGCAAAAATGTAATATAATCTTTTTCTTCGAGCTTTTACCACTTTATTTTCTTTTCTGTACATTTGCTAGACCTTCCATAAATAAAACAAAATCGAACCCCAAAATGTCTCACGTAACAAAACGAAATTCTATCAAGAAACTCCACATTTAAATTCCGCTCGCGCAAAATTCAAGGAACCCTAAAAACTACCCACAAGTCAATCGCCAAACTCCGTTCTGTGAAACGACTTTCCACCCGACCCTACCACCCACTTACCCCCATTTCCACCCCCATTTGCCCCCAAATTACCGCTCACCCCCCAAACCGCGGTCTACAGTGACAGTTCAATAAAGCACAGCGACCAATCCAGGCAAACGTCGCACAGTATAAGCCAATAGGATTAACTTTGCTCTGTCTCTTTCTTACGGAGGGGATATTCAATGGATCTATCTCTTTCTAACTTACGGGCGACGGATTCTTGATTCGATTGCGATTGAATTCTTTATTTGAATTTTCTTTTGTTTTTCGAATGCGGTGACTGAGATTGTTCGTTACTTTAGAACATTTATACGGTGTTCTTAAAAAAGGAATTTGTTAGTCATTTAAAAGAAGACCATAAAAATGTTCCTTCCTACCATTCTTTATCTATCTTTACCTCTTTTGAAATATAGCATCATCATCAACAGTCCACTGCTAGGCGTAGGGCTCTCCCAAGGTGCGCCAATTTTTTTTTTAATTGATCGTTTCGTATGTCACATGCTATACTTCCATAAAAACTGACAGTTTACGTCGTTACTCTGTACATTTTAACCCGAAAACTCTGGAAAGATTTCTTTTTTAATATGAAATAAAAATATTTTTAACATATATTTTACCATGAAATAAAAGTATGTGTACTTATGGACGCACGTAAGAAATTATACTTCCTTGGCGTAACAGACCATAAATAGACATAGACATAGACAACCATTTATTTCCTAAATAGCACACATAATACAGTTACAAAAGATGATTTAAAATGTAAAAGATGAAAAGATGCAAGACATAAACAAACAATAGGTATAACAAATAATTAATTTGAAACATGAGGTAGGTATGTTGTGTGCTATAGCAGCTAGAGGGCCTCGACTCAGCATTATGTCAACTGGGTTAGTAGTTGAAGCTGTTATTCTGCCGAGACCGCTTAATTACCCACTAGACCCTGTGAGAGCAAAATTATAATTGTGTGATGTCAATGATGTAATACGTGATGTGTATCATAAATAAAAATAGAATAATGTCAAAAATATAATAAAAAAATATATTATAATAAAAATATTATAAATAAAATATAATAATAGCTAAAGATTTCATCCCGTATGCCACAACTCTTTGTTTGTAAGGGGAATGGTAAATTAATAAATATATAGTTATGAGATTACACGGAAACTTGAGAGACAGTTATCAGCTAACTTCATCATGTCGCTTTTTGGCTGTTTGTGTGCGCGCGTATGAGACAGTTATCAGCTAACCTCAGCATGTCGCTTTATGGCTGTCAGTGTACGTGCGCATGAGGCAGTTATCAGCTAACTTCATCGTGTCGCTTTTTGGCTGTCGGTGTGCGCGCGCATGAGACAGTTATCAGCTAACCTCAGCATGTCGCTTTATGGCTGTCGGTGTGCTTGCGCATGAGACAGTTATCAGATAACTTCATCATGTCGCTTTTGGCTGTCGGTGTGCGCGCGCGTAAGAGATAAAGCTAACTTCATCATGTCTCTTTTTGGCTGTCAGTGTGCGCGCGCATGAAACAGTTATCAGCTAACTTCATCATGTCGCTATTTGGCTGTCGGTGTGCGCACGCATGATACAGTTATCAGCTAACTTCATCGTGTCGCATTTTGGCTGTTGGTGTGCGCGCGCATGAAAGATAAAGCTAACTTCATCGTGTCGCTTTTTGGCTGTCGGTGTGCGCGCGCATGAAACAGTTATCAGCTAACTTCATCATGCCGCTTTATGGCTGTCGGTGTGCGCGCGCATGAGGCAGTTATCAGCTAACTTCATCATGTCGCTTTTTGGCTACCGGTGTGCGCGCGCATGAGACAGTTATCAGCTAACTTCATCATGTCGCTTTTTGGCTGTCGGTGTTCTTTAAAAAAGTTATCCTTTTTTTGGCGCGCATCGTAAAAATGTTACCTACTCTCATAATTTTATCCAAACGCGCCAAAAGAAGTATAACTTAAAAAATTATAAGTAAACCATCAAATCAGATGTTTCTCGAACTTTCAGCTTACATTAGGACTTATGTATTTACGTGAAAAGTGTGACGTGAAAAGTGTTTAACCAAACAATTAATTTTTTGTTGATAAACAATGCCCATATCTGCCGCCAAGAATAGAATAGAATAGAATAATGCTTTATTGTACACCAGGAGAACTTAAAAACTAATTAATGCTAAATATAGTATAATGGGTGGCCTTATCGCTGAAAGCAGCATCAGCAAGCAGCATTGCTGTGTTTCAATAATTTGAAGGGTATGGTTGCCAGTGAAAATACAGGCACCTTGGCGTCAAGTTGATATATGCAGGGCAGTGCATCGTACAGCACGTTTCTAAGGTGCGTGACCTACGAGGCATTACTTTGCTATAGGCGATGGTTACTACTTAACATCAGGTGGGCCATATGCTTGTTCCATCTCAAAGCCAAATAAAAAAAAATATCAATAAGGACCATGACACCTTTACATAAACATCCCAAAGAAATATTACATCACCATTATCATATCAGTCAGGACGTCCACTGCTGAACATAGGCCCCCATTTTGAAACTATCATGGTTAAGAACAATATGACACTAAAAACGGGATATTTATCACTCACCAAATATGGTAAATATCCACTTTTTAGTGAAAAAAGGCCCCCAAAGCGACGGATCGCTGCGGCATGCTCCCAACGACTATCAGCAACCTTTAACCGGTCGCCTTTTCATATAGTGGGTTTAAAGTTAAACAGTTCATTATTGTAGTTTATTGGAGTTTACTCGTAAGGATCGATTTTCATATATAATCCCGGAGTATAAAAATTGATTGGGTATAAAATCAAACTTTCTCCGTTATGTTATGCATTAGGTATGTTAGTGCGCATCTTATCTTGCGCAGCTCCCAGCACAGAGTACTCTCGGATATTTGATGAATATAAATTATATAATGAATATAAATAAATTTATTATGCTTTCAGTAATATAAAAAATAAGTTCATATACCCTCATCTACTAATCTATATATTTTATAATCGATTGTATGAAGTAAACTCCAGTCGTGCGTCGGAGCTGACACACACACTTTTTTTTATTAATTTTAGTTTTTTACCCCACTTATACTTAAAATTTTAAATCATCATCATCATTTCAGCCCGGCATCACCCATTGCTGGGTATAGGCCTCCTTTATTTTCTGCCAGCCTCTAACCCTGTGCGTCACCCAGGTGTTTCCCGTGATTTTCGCGATGTCATCTACCCGTCTCCCCTTCGGATGACCGCTAACCTAACTTCGGCTACCACTCGTTCAAGGCTTTGCTCCATCGGCCATCTCCAGGCCTGGCCAGGTGTCCTGCCCAACTCCACTTGAGATTTACCGCTCTGTCCCCGACGTCAATAAATATTTAACTATTCAGGCAGTAATATTTCTTTTTTAAATCGATCTGTGCGAAATGACAGTAGCTGTCAGAACAAGACAAACACTAAATTGATTTTAAATGTTAGGTAATTTTATCAAAACAAAACACGTAGCCTAATTGAAAACATACTTCGCAATCAGAAACAAACAGATGTCAGCATCAGATACACAGTGGTAGTGTTGGCCTATGTTGCCAAAATACCTACCATACAAAATAATGAATGTTACATCTTCGAAGTCATCGGGATGAAATTTCAGTATTCAGTACTTATTATATTTATTAAGTCCTAAGTATGACATTGCCTTTAATATATGTATTAATACATAAATTACATTGCATATGCTATAAAGTTTTTTAACGTTCCTATCGTCATTAAAACAATTTATCGCACATTCAAATTCAAAATAAACTGAAGAAATCTAAACTTAAATTATAAAGAATACCTGCTGTTGCTCGCGACTTCGTACGCGTTACACTACTGTGTAGGTAACCTAGAAATAAAGCTAAACTCGCTGTTGCAACTTGACACAATATTTTTATCTCATAGAACCTGATTTATGGAATAAAAAGTAGTCTATATGTTAATCCAGGGTATAATCTACGTAAATACTAAATTTCATCGAAATCAGTTCAGCCGTTACGACGTGATTGAGTAACAAACAAACAAATAAATAAATAAACAAACATCCAAACTTTCGCATTTATAATATTAGTATGATTAAGAATATCTTGTAAACCCTGATTTATATTATTTAATTCATGATTATTATTAAGTTATTTAAGTAGATATTAATGCCCGGCTTGCTCAACTATCTCTAAACGTAATTATCGACTAAACATGTTGTAATTTGACGTATTTGTATGATTTGACAACTCTTAATCATATTTAGGCACTAAATACGATTAGGCATCATTGCGCAAGTCACCCTTAACGTAATTAGTGACTTGAAAATGTTTAAGTTTCGTATTTGCATGATTTGACAACTCTCTTAAACATATTTAGGCAGTAATTACGACGAAGCATCGTTGCGCCCTGGTCGGGCGCTGGGAAATGCGACACAGTTCTATAGGATTTTTCAATGTTTTTCATTCATGTACTATATACCATGCATCTATACTACATCTATTGTAAATAATACATGAACAATGATAAATATCGATGACGAATTTTGTCCAACAATAAACGAATTTTGAATTTGGTTATTTTACTTTCCATATAAATAAATCTATAATAATCTATATAAAGAGGGACTCGTGCAAAGAACATTATAAATCACTAAAATAATGACGTTTGCTGCACTGTACATAAGTGAGATCGCTTTTTTTTGTTTTTTTTTTAATACTACTGGTAATTGAACAAGCCTATGGCCCACCTGATGTTAAGTGGTAACCATCGCCTATAACAAGTTTGCCTCGTAGGTCACGCTCCTTAGAAATGTGCCCTACGATGCACATCCCTGTGTTCATCAACTTGAGGCATACAGGTATAAAGCCTCATCTGCCTGTAATTTCACCGGCAACCATACCCTTCAAACCGAAACACAGCAATGCTGCTTGGCGGTAGAAATAGGTATGGCACTTCTCCGAGCGAGCCCTTCCACAAGAAACTCTACTACTCTTAAAAATCGTGGTTAAAAGTAATCCTGAACTATTTGAGGCGTTTGCAGTTGGAAGCCGCCTAGAGGGCAACTAACGTTTGCATGACATGCATGTTCTGTATGACACCTATCATTTATAATAAGATACCTAAAGCTGTTCTCAGATAGTCAAATTTACACATATTCAAGAATAAACTTAAAGACATATTAGTTAAGAAAGGATATTATAATGTTAATGAGTTTTTAGGTAACCAAAATATTATATAAATTCCACATTAAATTGACATGTATCTTAATTTAAATCATAATTACTAATTTTGACATTTTATTATCCTAATTATTATTTTTTGACATTTTGTTTTTCTGAATTTAAGTAAGTAATTATGTAAATTTGATGTTTTTGTTTTTGCATATGTTATGTTTATTATTAACTAGCTGTCCCACCGAACTTTGTACCGCCTTGACATGCATATGACGCGGGCTGTCAACGTACGTCACCCGCTGCATCTATGTATGAGAAAATGAATTATTTTCATTATTTCTTTTTGCGTGAATGTTTCCAATATTTTAATAGTTATTCGCTATTCGGGGCGAAGACAAATCCAACAAATCAAAAACCATCAAAATCAGTTCAGCCGTTCTCGAGTTAGTGTTCGAAAAAACACGACTTTGTTTTATTTATTAAAAAGAAGATTATACAAAACTTGTACCCGCAAGGCAAAATCTAGTGCTTATATAAAACTCCTAGCACCTAACATTACTTAACCTAGATTTACAAGGAATAAATGAATTGAATTGAATTGAAAAATAATTGTTATTTCATATCATTTGAATATACCATTCTCATCTCTATGCAATATTTCTTACTACTCTTACGGTTCTGGCCGGATATTTCTCAATTCCTATTTCCCGGCTATAAAATATTATAGACAACACTATCGAAGAGAAAATTGGATAATGAGCACAGCAGGTGGCGCCCTCACGCGGGAAACGTCGCGAACAGATAATGTTTCGACTGTTTTCTATTTGAGATGTGCTTGTACAAATATTGAGAGCCGAGGTGGCCTAGGGAGCTTTTTGCGACTAGTAGTTGGGACAAGCTTATGGCCCACCTGATGTTAAGTGGTAACCATCGCCTATAACAAAGTATTACCTCGTAGGTCACGCTTGTCCCTCAACTTGAGACATACAGGTGGAAAGCCTCATGTGCCTGTAATTTCACCGGCAGCCATACCCTTCAAATTCAAACTAAAATACAGCAATGCTGCTTGGCGCCAAAAAATATAAATGGTGGTATTACTTCCCCGGGTGAGCGTTATCATGAGGTTACTACTCCTAAAATTGGGAGGGTGGACTCTGACTTCCGATTCAGATGTTGTGGATTTCAGATCCCTGCCGTGCACGATTTTGAGAGAAATGTAAAGAAAAAGACCGTTTCTCAATAAAAAAATCCGTCACAAACTAGGTCATGATCTAGCTACCAAATATCGAAACCAGTCCAGCCGGTTACTAGTAACCAAAAACGGTTTATTCTCGAAATCCCTACCTCTACGTCCCCATCAGTGAGTAGAGTAAAGTAGTTAACACGGGCAATTTCTTATTAAAGTTTTTGAAAACAAATTGCCCATGTTAAAGCATGTATGTTTGTAGTAATTGTCCAGTTACAAGGCCTCTACTCATCGGTGGGGACGTAGTGGTGGAGATTTCGAGAATAAACCGTAAAAACAAACAAATATATACTTTGGAATAATAATAATGTAATGATTTCGTCTACAACGTAGTATCGCAGCTATATCAACGTCTACGGCGTAGCACATTGTTGATAGTTCTACTAAAGTGCTACGCTAGTCAGCTACAAAATCGTAGAGCTTTCTCGTTATAAACGTAAGAACAAAACTCTTCCGACACTCTCAGAGAAAACTTTACAAGTTTTTAAACGGGTTGCTCACTTATTGGGTGTAATATTTTTAACTAGCAGGCATCGTTGTGAAAAATAAGGCTAAATATCGGCACCCTGGACAGATTCCATTTTGAAATGGTAAACCTATCTTAAAGTATGCAGAACATTAAAGATATCAGGTAGGTAATCGTGGTAATCATGAGGTCGAGATAAATAAAAATACTTAGCAATGTTAGAGGAATTGTATTTCGTATTTTGAGTGAAGGACATGTAGTGCTAAATAAGGGCTGGCACAGATAACTAATATGCTACGGTACGGGCAAAAGTATCGTACATTTATGTCTATTTACCTTACCTGCTTGAGTTTTATACGTGAAGAGAAAAAAGATTTTACTTAGAAACTACTAATTATCATTAACATTTCACAAGTCTGTGGCGCTAAGCATCCTATTATTCCGGTCTATTATTCTCGATCTATTAACTGTAGATAAGCTACTCTAACTAATAGGTTCATACAGCCTGTCTGTGTAATAATACATCAGTGTATCTTGCGATTAATCAAACAATTTGGTTACAGTGCGTTGGCCAGCCGCTCACTCGCATACTGCTTGTATTAATGCAATTGCGCTCACAAAGCGGACACGTGCCAAAGGGATTCACACCACACAGACGGTGTAATTAAATGAGATAGCGTTGAGATTTGTGCATTAGTTGAGGTGAATGGCTTAGTGAATTAACTCAAAAATATTTTCGAAGGTCTACTCTAGTTCAAACATTACAGATAAAACTTGTAGTGTATTATTTTTAGCTAAAGACCTCAGGTTATGTCGAGTACAAAATGATGTCTCGATTGAAATAAAATTACTCATGCAGTGATTGATAAGTGCCATCTATGTAGGGTTCGTAAATAAGGTATAAGGAACATCTGATGGTTTGATGAATCATTTAGAAAGGCCTGGGTATAGGATGTTTTTGTAATTTTGCAACAGATGGCGCTTATTATATTTTTTTTGTGTTGCCATAAATTTTTTTCTACCATTTTCTACTATAATGTTTTACAAATATATACACAAATTGTTTATTGTCTACGCTTTTACGTATTTATTTTTATTAATTGTATTTTGATGTTTCTTTAATTTATATAAAAACATTTTTTTTGAAGTTCTAACTAAAAGTTGAAAAGTGAAAAGTTTATAGCTAGTTGTTAGAAAAAAAAAAGAAATGTGAAAAAAGGCGGGAAATTGCAATTGAAAATTACTTTTCTTGGAAACTATAACTAATTTTTAGCGCTGTAAAAACATTGTTTTGTGTAAGTTTGGTTTTTGCTTTCCAATATTACATATTTAATACGATTTCTTATTCTCTTCTCGTTCAAATTTGTTTACGCGACAGCAACACTGCCGCGCGAGCGGAGCACGTACCTATATTTTTATACACATGTAGGTCAATGAAAAAATGGCTTAGCACCGAAGTTAGGTCGTATGTATCGTGGCAAGAAAGAAATTATATTTTAAATGGCCTTCAGTGATCTGTGTCACATAGGTAATGCGTATCAAACCATCGAAAATGAAACGGATCAGGTGAGTGCTGTGTAATGTGTGTTGTTGTGATCAACAATTCCAATGGGTGTTGTAAATGTCTTGACCTGTCATCTCGCTGCAAAATCCGGGAGGTAAAACAAGAAATAGTCAATAAAAGTGCACAGTTACTCGTTTAACAAGCCTACGATGCTTCTACAGTGTGTGAGGACCTCTGTTGAGTTGTTAATCCAAGTGTCGTGTGGCCAAATTATTCCCCAAAGAAGTGTGATGATGACATAGAATGCACATAATATTTTTAGAATTATGTAGTTTGTACGTTTAGAGGACACAACAGCAAGGTAACATTCTTATTTCCATTATTTTTAATGTTTTGGTTCTGTTTACTAAACCTATTGGATTCATATTAGGCTGGTGTGTCTGTCAGGAAAGCAATATGCTTACATGTTACTTGATGTTTACCATTTGATGTCCTTCATTTTGAACTTTTGGTTGATATCAAGTTTACACATAAACCAAAGTAGATAAAATCAAAACTAGATTACTACAAATAACATTTCGGGCAACTAAACATAACTTACCACACATACATATTAGTTTATTATAGTATATACCCACCCACCTATTACTTCATGTGGGCAACAAAATTTTTTCACAGTAATTGGTTTGTATTTCATTTTAACTTAACCATGACTATGAACAAGCTAAAAGAAAGGTAATATACAACCTACTTTATATCAAGGTAACAGTACAGTTTTAAGCAAAATGTGTGTCATAAAATCTGAATAATTTATGTGTAGTAAATAATTTGCTGAATTTGCAATTACTTCTTTCTTTGCTGTTTTGCAATATTTGTGTGTTAAAGGACAGACAATCATATTGTTTATTTACTCATATACATGTTCATTGTTAACAAATAAACAGATAGGTATTTACTAAATTAAATCAGGCACTCCTAGTTTCATTGTATTAATAATGCCAATTTTCACCAACATTAAATCTCATTTCACATCTAACTAAATTATTGTATCCTATGTTTTCAAGATGGGATGAGCTGGACTCCTATGATAAAACTGGCCAAAGTTGTACAAAATATGAACCTATGAAAAGATAGGTGGAAAAAGGGGTGGCCTTTGCTCTGCAGTGGGAAACATCAGGCACAATAATAAATACAACATTTTTAATACAAGTTTGAAGAGCTATGTGGCTCTTAAGAGTTAATGACCAAACTACTTACTTAACATTTGTGTAGACAATTATAAAAAAACACCTGTTCCACCGGTCCTAACCAAACTATTCCCACTGTTAGGACATGGTGTTTTTTTCTATACTTTTCTCTTATATGCAGTGTAAACCTATGCATACAGTGGAATATCCCAATGCATACTGAGTAAGTCCCATCTATAACTCCTGTCAGAACAGAAATGAGGGGATTCGTGGACAAACCAGTCACTGACATAGCTCAAAGGATTATCAAACTGAAGTGGCAGTGGGCGAGGCACATAGCTCTAAGAACCGATGGTCGTTGGGGCAGATAGGTTCCCAAGTAGAGACCATGTACTGGAAAGCGCAGCGTAGGATAACCTCTTACTAGATGGAAAGACGACCTGCATAAGGTTGTTAGGAGCCATTGGGTGGAGGCTGCACAAGATCGCTCTATGATGGAGGCCTATGTTCAGCAGTGGATGTCCTGTGGCTGATATGGTGATGAGACAGGGGCTCAGGCAGTACAGCGGTTGCTAGTCTGCAACTTTCCACAAGGCACTGTATAAATCATCTTATTTGATAGGTCTATCAGGCCTGAGGTCTGAGTAAGACATCTGGTCCACTAAAAAAGAAAAATCTTACACCCACATTGAATTCATATATTTTGTTTTTTTAGTCGGAAAACATTATGGATGACTCTTTTGTACGAGACCTCATTGTCAACCTCCTGGAAGAGGGCCCACCCTCAGACACTAGCAGGTAAATTGAATACATTACATTTAAGCCTGATGCTAACAGTTAATCTTTCAAGAATTTCTTTTTCATTTTTACCTGCTTAACTTAATAAAATACTTACCTTTTGTTGTAAATATTGTGCCATTAAAACAGAAATATACTCAAAAATGCAATCTCTCAGATAGAATTTTGTTACTATTAATTTGTTTGTTACAATCTTTATTATAAATACGGTATCACGTACCGTGTTACGACAATGTTTCGGTTCAATTCGTGAACTTTCATCAGGGTGAGTGCGATCCACTCCATACTGCATCTTGGCTCGCACTGTTACAAAACTGTTATTGTTTGTTACAAGTTTGAATGGTACCAGAAAAGCAACTTTATTGGTAACATTTTAGAAACCATTTTAGAATATTTATAGATTATGTGAATAAACCTTTCTGTCTAAACTCTCGTCCTCTTTTATTTATAAAACTGCTTTAACATTGATAAAATCTTCTCAATTTCAGCTCCATACCACCACCGGAAAATACCTTAAGCTTACCACCAAACCAGTATAGAGAGTCAGGGACCTCATTGCTACCACCGTACAACTACCAAAACCCACTAAACTTCAACCTGAATGACCAAAATGGGTTTAATTACAACATGCAGAACGGTTTACAGAATGCCTTTGGCAATGGGTTTGTCAACTACTCCGACAATGATGTTAATACCTTACTGGGAGTAGACTTGCCGGACACAACTGATACCTCTCCTGAACAGCTAAATTTGCTCAGATTAGCTGCTCAGCAAATTGGTGGAGCACAGTTCCAAAGCCCTAACAGCAACTACAACTTCTTTGAACCCAGCCAAAGAAACTCCCTACCCGAGACAAACATGTTCTCATCCACCAACTTCAATAGACCGAATAGTCTTAACTTGGATATGAATTTCAATAACTTCGATGTCCCGTTTCACAACCAGAGGTTTGCAAACAATTTCAAAGACAACCAGGACCCGTCTGAAATACTATCGTACCTCACTCAATTAAATATGTCTCTCTCAGACCAGAACAGAGAGGAAAACATCAATAGCATAGATTTCAACAAACCACCTGAATTGAACGGCCATTACAACGAAGACTTTAAAGCGATTGAAGAGAGAAACAAAATGAACCAATTCTTCAACCGGAGCTTCCAACAGCCGAACAGAACGAATGAAAACAGTCATTTCTTCGAGAACATGCAAGAACGCCCGCCTATAAACTTTGACTTTTCGAACCAAACGCCAGTATCCACTGCCAATAACTTCAAGTCACTGAACGGTCTAAACGGCTTTCACCAGAATGATTTCATGCAGCGTAATATGAGTCAAATGCAGAATTTTCCTAATGAACAAAGGAATAACTTTGAGAGTAATGTGGGAAGAGATAATATGCAGCAAATGGCATTGATGAGACAACAGGAGCTGGCGAGACAGATGAGTCTGTTTATGAGGAATCGACCGCCCCCCAACCAGCTGAACGTTGATGTGTCATATCTACATGACAATAATCATTTCAACCTTGGTAAGATTTATGAGATTTCCCACTATGTTGGACCAACAGTTTCACACCCGCCTTCTATGTAGCTGTTCACATTTAGTCTGGGTCTGAAATCTGGGTGTTCTTCTAAAAACTATTAACTATTCTATTAGTTATTTGGTTCTCATAGTACTAGCTCTGCTAAGTTTGGGGCTAGATAGCGATGTGTGAAATGTCCAGCATAAAAATAATGGATGAAAGCGCTTACCATTATAGTAAGCATAATGAGTCGAGGCCCATTTACTGATGTAGCACACAGTATTGACCTATTTGTCTTTTGCCTGTTTTTATCTCTACTACTAGCTTCCGCCAGCGACTTCGCACGCGTGTTTTGTCAACAAAAAGTAGCCTATGTGTTAATCCAGGTTATAATCTACGTGCATACCAAATTTCATCGAAATCGGTTCAGCTGACGTGAAAGAGTAACAAACATCCACACATTCATGCATACAAACTTTCTCGGTTATAATATTAGTGGGATTTTATTGTATATATCTTTCTCTCTTTGAAAATGTAATGAGGGGTTTTCACGGCCATGGTTGTATAATTGCTAACAGATGGCGTTGCTCTGTCATAGAAAAGAAATATCAAAGAAAGTGAACTGTCAATATCAATTGTCGTCACGTGTTATTATTTTCCGAAGAACTTGAAATTAAAATAAACCTCACTGATGTTTGTTTATTTGATGAAATGAGATCGATTTAGACAAATTGGGAGAGGAGTGGGATTTTAATATTAAAAACTAGGTTACCTACACATTTAATAGTGTAACACGTATGAAGTATTGGGCAACAGCTAGTAAATATGCGTGTGATATTGTACGCACGACAGGTCTCGGTGCGCTATTAGGGCCGAGTCCGCCGCACCCGCCGCCCGTGCTGCCGTCGCCCGCCGTCGACATGCCGCTGCTGGCCCCCTTCTACGCCATGAGGAATATACGGTAACTACCTAAACAAATACTAACTCATTTAAATATTACAACATTTTTTTTAAAACAATCTAATAACTTTCAAGGCTAGACGGGACTTGTTTATAAAAATACTATTAGAAATAAGCAATGTGACATCTCTTGGCAATGTACTGAACTGCACAACTGTATAAGTCTTCCTGTAGATGGAGCTAATGACACTTTAGTCGTAATCTGGATCATCTCTCTAATTTCGACCCTGGCGTGACAAGAGCTTGTAGCACAATCGGCAGTGCATCCTCGTATCAAAATGAAATCGTAACTTCTACTAGTTTAAATTTTAGTCTAAATAATAAAATATGTACTGGAAAAAAACTAGTTACTACTATTATTTCGTAGTTTTATTTTTTTTATTTCTATATATGACATGTTATTTGCACGCCACTATGGCTGAATATGATCAAACTTTATTTTGAATCCTATCTATTTGAAAAGAGGCGAAGGGTTCCTCGATAAGTGCGCGCAAAATGGGTCATTCCGGCGCACTTAATAACAGTGACGAAATTACTTTTGAATTTGGAACACTATTTAATTAAAAAGTTAGAACGCAATTCGCTTCGATAAAGTGCTGGCCGGTAATAAAATAATCGCGTCTGCCGACGTGGCATTGTCTAATCAAATTAAAAAAATACATGGTAACTTCTTATTTGTTTTTTTATTATTTTTATCAAAATATTCATACAATTTTAATTTGATTCACACTAATTGAATCAAAGATGATGAGTTCTAGCAGTGAAAGTGAAATATTAACACCAGAAGGTGTAAAATTAATCTCAGAAACTGTCATAAACAATTTACTACCAAACAAATCGAGAGAAATATCTAAAAGCCTATAAAAAATTAATTACATGGGAAAATTAAAAGGGAGCAGTCATTTTCAGAAACTATACTCAAAACAATGTGAAATATCATCATTGACTCAACATAAATTTGTAATTTGGTTATGTAATATAAGCATCTCTTATTTATTTTTCTCATAGAGGGTGATGAAAAGCAGAGTGTGTACCAAAACTATTTAACCTCGAGCGACGTACTTTGAATCCCTCGCTACGTTTAAGATTCTACTTTAGAATTAGAATCATTCGCTTCGCTCTGGTACCAAAATTATTTAACCTCGAGCGACGTACTTTGAATCCCTCGTTACGCCTAGGATTCTACTTTAGAACCAGAATCCTTCGCTTCGCTCTGGTACCAAAATTATTTAACCTCGAGCGACGTACTTTAAATCCCTTGCCCTTGTTACGCTTAGGATTCTACTTTGAAACTAGATAAATATATCATTAATCTTTAATTATTTCTTAAGAAACAGGCGAGATATGTACACGGTCAAAATCGTAAAACTTATAACACCATTCCCTTTGCGTTTTCACACAATACAAAACAGTATTTAAACAAAATTCTCAGTTGATACTTACATAATTTTTCGGTTATCAAATTAATGTCCTACATTCATTGTGTATCTCTTCAGGAGAATTGTATACAATACATCTGTTGTTCAGAATATCAGAAATATTATGATAAGTACTCCTTCTAGGAAATCGAACTGTTAACATATGATCTTTCACGTAACATTGTTAAAAAGAACCATTGTACATAAAACTTACATATTATGTACTCCAAAATAAAATAGACTGATTCATATTATCTGTTTCTATTATTATTTGTTTAAAAGCTGGTAAAGTTTTTGGGAATTGGCTAAATTTCTAGTTCTTATTATTAGCTCTTATTATTGTGTTTGAAGATATTGCTGACAAACTCATATTAAAATTCAAAATGTCCAGTTTCAAATGACTAAATTCCAAATTCTATTGTCGAATGATGGCATTGATCGGTCTCGGGGCTTTAAAATCTGTATAAATTTACATTTTGCCAAATATGTATCAGGGTGGTTAGCTCACGACGACTTCTTGCAGCCATACTATTACGCTATTTCTGTTACTGTATCAATAAATATATTTTTCTTAACTAACAGAAATGCAGCCACCTCGTCAGGTGTCCTCCACGCCCGCTTAGACATGTGCTACGAGCAATGGCGTCAGTTAGAACGCGAACGAAAGCGCACTGAAGCCAGGCTTGCACTAGCCTACCCCGGACGAGCAGTCTCTTCCTCCAACTCCATCCCCGTGCCGCGCCTACCGCCCTGTCCCACCAGAGTGGATCGACTCACAGTGGACATGCTGAGGGAACATACCAAGGTATCTATAGCTGAAGCCAGGCTTGCACTAGCCTACCCTGGACGAGCAGTCTCTTCCTCCAACTCCATCCCCGTGCCGCGCCTACCGCCCTTTCCCACCAGAGTGGATCGACTCACAGTGGACATGCTGAGGGAACATACCAAGGTATCTATAGCTGAAGCCAGGCTCGCACTAGCCTACCCCGGACGAGCAGTCTCTTCTTCCAACACCATCCCCGTGCCGCGCCTACCGCCCTGTCCCACCAGAGTGGATCGACTCACAGTGGACATGCTGAGGGAACATACCAAGGTATCTATAGCTGAAGCCAGGCTCGCACTAGCCTACCCTGGACGAGCAGTCTCCTCCTCCAACTCAATCCCCGTGCCGCGCCTACCGCCCTGTCCCACCAGAGTGGACCGACTCACAGTGGGCATGCTGAAGGAACATACCAAGGTATCTATAGCTGAAGCCAGGCTCGCACTAGCCTACCCTGGACGAGCAGTCTCCTCCTCCAACTCCATAACTCCATCCCCGTGCCGCGCCTACCGCCTTGTCCCACCAGAGTGGACCGACTCACAGTGGACATGCTGAGGGAACATACCAAGGTATCTATAGCTGAAGCCAGGCTCGCACTAAGATATATTATGAGATTCTAAGAAAATGTTATTTTTATTATGTATGTAAAAGACGACAAATTTAAGCAATTTTTATATGTATCAAACCAGTGAAAATTAGATGCCTAATTAAAAACTTGTAATCCAGTTATATAGAAACAGCTCCAGATTTAGACGATCTCCGTGGCGCAGTGGGAATAGCAGACTGAGACGCAGGAGGTAGCGGGTTCGATTCCCGCTGCGAAACAAATGTTTGCATGATCTACAGATATTTGTTCCGGGTCTGGATGTTTTTTTATATATTATAAGTATGCATTTACAAAAAAAAAGGTATATAAGTATTCTATCAGTTATCTGGTTCCCATAGTACAAGCTCTGCTTAGTTTGGGGCTAGATAGCGCTGTGTGAAATGTCCAGTAATATTTATTTATTTATTATAAGTGATTTATTTGACAAAATCCAGGTATTAACCCTAATGGGTAAGATGGAGACTCTTCGCGCCAGCGTGTGCGTCTCGCAGAAGAAGAACAAGCCGGAAGAGAACAAGATCACGGTGCTGAAGCGCGGCCAGGACAACGTGCCCGGGGACGAGCCCGGGGCCTTCGAGCCGGACTCGTGGCGAGACGACCTGCACAACATCAAGGAAATGTATGTATTGCGTGGAATATAATGAAGGGGCCACATTTTTATTTTTATTTGATTTTTAAAAAACACATACCTATAAAAATAATTCACTTAAAATACCTTAGTAGGTTTGTCCTAAGCGTAACTCAAACATTCCTCTTTAGTAGATAACTATTTGTATACATGTACTACTTATACTATAATAAAAAAATCTTCTAATCAAATCGATTCACTATGCAACTTATTCAGTATCAGACATGTCATCCATTTTTTTAGTAAAAAATAATAAAATCTCAGAATTATTTTAGTAGACAGGTAATTGCAATTAAATATAAACTAAAATAACATAAAAATCGTTGCATCCACAATTATCAAACAAATAATAATAAATTCATTAATTGCATAATGCCCACTATAGGTCATCATCATAGCTTTCATCGTTAAGATCGCCCATTGTACTAATGATTTAAACATTATTTTTTGATCTTTTTGTTTATTTATGTTTTAATAGAGTGCAATAAAGATATTATCTATCTATCATCATCATATCAGCCAAAGTACGTCCACTGCTGAACATAGGCCTTCCCCCATAGATTTCCAGCGACCTTTATCAGGTTTTCTTTCCATCTAGTGGATCCACTATAGATACCTTTTGGTATTCTATTAACATAATCTTTTTTCAATGACCGCCGTTGCTATGACAACTCCATTGAACATTTGTCGGCTTATGACAGGAACAACAATCTTAATCGTTAAATAATAATATAGCTCCATAATCGTTTATCTCATAAATTGCCCTAGAATAGCAGAATTGTCCTACTAAACCAATCGCTTCACCATTGTGATAGTAAAGCGATTGGTTTAGTTAGATTGGCATTAGCTTAGTAGTCTTCGCGAAATTGGGTCTTTATAGTCTTGAGCTACAGGATTTTTGGTAATATACTGACGAAAAAAACTACTACATAGTTAATTATCAAATTTTAAAGAAAATCTACTAAGTTTAGATGATTCGATATAAAACTTATCCGTGACCACGCCTGTTGCAACACAGCCGAAACGTCGGGATAACAAATAAAAAAGGTACATACGCGACAAAAACCCGTTTTGATCAATAAAACTTACTGCCTAATCTTGCAATCGACATCCAAAAAGAAAGGCCGATTTGATATCTCTTTCGGAAATGGCTGCGGGATTTTGGTTAGAAAGGGACAACAAGAGATATCTCGAGACGTCACCAATACAGTATCTGTGGTTAGATGGCAAGCCTTATGCAATAGCACAAAATAAGTTTAATAAAGTGTGTTTTTACATGCCAAAATAAATTTTACATTACGATGGTAAACATTTTACAAATTTATTTATTATGCTCATCAAAATAACGCCTTTCATTTTTGTGCGTATATTAGCAAACACCCTATACCTATAAGGTGTTGCAATTTAAACTACAAATAATGACGGAGTATATTTTTGAGACTAAATTTTAAATAAATAATATTTTTTTATATATTATCAAACACAAATAATTTTGAGTTTTTGTACCTGACATGTAGGAGACTTACCGCCCTACCGTACGCACCGTACGCCTTCTGTTGACTGGTTGGATGCATTGTCCCGGGCTGGGTCATAGACTGGGCTGGGTCATTGAACGAGCGGGGCTGTGAAACGGCCGGGGCTGTTGAACGGCTCTAGTAACTTTTTAGTAATCTGCGGCATCGTACAATACGCTAGTTCTCTAATATTATCGTCAAGCAGCATTTTATCGAGTTTCTCGAAATTTTAATAACAAAACAAGATTTTTTTATAGAAACATTTATTTTTTGTGTAGAAACCGTCCTTTAGGGGTTTGTTTATCGTAATAATGCAACCCCTTATGTACTGATTAATCCTTATTTAATGAGGAGCTTGGAATGAATAGATGCATCTTCCAATTACCAATTTATATTTCCACAAACTGGCCACGCCAGCGTCAGTACGCTGGCGTGGCCACACTACAATAGCGATCGTCTACTTAGGTGCGACTTACGCTAGTCAGCTAAACTGTATGTAGTGTATCCCTACACGTCCCTTCATTATAATTAGTTAAAATTGCAACACATGTGAATATGTATTGAGATGAGAGCTTTTGTATTTCAGTGCGCCCCACAAAGAAGTTGAGAATGCGATGTTAAATTGGCGCAATGCGGTGACGAACGTGCAAGCGGCGAGGAAGCGGGAACTGCATCCCAACCATCACAACCCGAGGAGCAATGCCAGTGACCGTTAGTATCGTACTAAGTCTTATTATGTACAACATTAAATAAAAACACGGGTAGGGCTAATGGCTAGTCCCACTAATATTATAAATGTGAAAGTTTGGATGTGTGTTTATTTATTTGTTTGTTACTCAATCCATCGTAACGGCTGAACCAATTTCGATGAATTTGGTATGTACATAGATGACCATAGACCTCGATTAATACATAGGCTACTTTTTATCCCATAAATCAGGGCCCATGGGATAAAAATGGGGTGTCAAGTGAAGTAGCAACAGCGAGTTTAGCTTTATTTCTAGGTTACCTACACATTTAGTAGTGTAACGCGTACGAAGTCGCGGGCAACAGCCAGTATTGTTATAAAATAGGTTTTTCTCAAATCTATATGTCTATAGACATTTTCAGATGTATGCTTAAAATGAATGTCGTAGATAACAAAACAGGTTGTATATTTACACTAAAAAAGTTACCAAATGATAAGTTGTATCTCACATGCACTTATATGTTTGACAGCAATTCTACAGTTAGCGGACGCTGTTAAGAACTTGTGCGTGTGCGCGCGCAGAGCGAGATGCGCGATGTGGTGCGATCTCACTCTCACGGTCGCACTCGCGCCGCCGCCCTATGAGGAGAAGGTATGTCTCGTACACCTATACTCCGACAATCTCCTAATCAACTTGGCGAGTCGGCGTTCTATGTAGTATATTTGGATAGATGGATAGATCTTTGTTTGTCCACAATCTGATTTAGCTATGGTAAGCGATAATCTAAGATCTAAGGTCTAAGATGAAGCACGATGATCTAGAAAAAACTTATTTATTCTTACTCTAAAAGAGGGCCAGACTGTGGGGGGGTTGATTTATTAAGTGGGACGTCTAATGAAAGGTCTTCATCAGTACATTTCGACTCCGTTTTTATTTGATGAAATTCACAGGGAACACCAGTTACACCACATTGCGGAAATTTGGTATGCGTGTAGCTTTAGTGACACAAATATAAGGACAAGCCTGAAATCCAGAATAGCTGCAATTTCTACCCCAATATACATGAACTCTCGGTACCTGTAATTTGAATGAAACTGTAGGTCAAGTTAGATGGTTATGCATTTCATGGTACTATAATAATAGTCAAAAATTACAAATATTTTTTTTTGTTTTTAGGGGAGACTCACTAGTATTTTGACGTTTATAAAATGTTATAATGCGTAATAATGTTGCCACACCGTGTTTTTTTTAATGGAAAGCTAGTTTAATTGGTGTGGTTCTTAGCTATATGTGATTCAGTAATTTAGGAAGGGTTTTTTTGTTGGTTTTTTATTTTTGTTTGTGAATAGTATGTGTAGGTATGTGTTATTTAGGTTTCATTTTATTTGTTCATTGCGTAAATTGGTACAATTTTGTTTTTTTATCTTACTTATAAAATAAATATGTACCTACGTTTAAAAAACCTTAGACGGTTCGTCCTAAGCGTAACATAGCATAATTACATCCCGTTATATCCGCGTACTAATATTATTCGCGTTTATAATATTAGTAGCAGATACCACTAATATCATAAACGCGAAAGTTTGTATGGATGTACTCGTATGTGTGGATGTTTGTTACTCTTTCACGTCGTAACGGCTGAACCGATTTCGATGAAATTTGGTATGTACGTAGATTGTAACCTGGATTATAACATAGGCTACTTTTTGTTGACAAACCGCGAGTGCGAAGCCGCTAGCGAAATCTAGTGATAAAGTAAACATGAAATTCTGATCCTCCATAATCAGCGAATAAGCATGCAATATTAAAGAATAAAGGAAGAAAATTAATTTTCTTATACATAGATGCACCCAATGATGGCCGATTGACAATTCTGCATTTGCAATTCTGCAATTGGCAGTCCGTGTCGTATGCATGTCAAGGCGGTACGAAGTTCGGCGGGTCAGCTAGTTATAAATAAATTATATAAAACACTAGCTTCCGCCACCGGCTTCGCACGCGTTGTTTGTCAACAAAAAGTAGCCTATGTGTTAATCCAGGTTATAATCTACGTATATACCAAATTTAATCGAAATCGGTTCAGCTGTCACAATCATCCATACAAACTTTCGTTTTTATAATATTAGTGGGATAAATTATAAACATGACTATTATTCTGGTTTCAGATTGAAACGGTGGCTAATACACCGCAGACGACACCTACAAAGCAGGCGACGCCGGATAACGCAGCTAGTAATGCCACAGCTAAGTCTACCGCATCTGACAATAAAGAGGTAATTACCACTTCATTACTAATCTACCGTGACATATAAATCACTGTTTTTTTAAAACAAATGTTGTTCAGAGTGAAGAGATGGTAATAACACAATATTTGGATTTCTCAGAATCATTTAATTTGTCTACTCGTTTCACATTTATTCGTAAATCTAAATAGAACTCCACCAATACACCAATTCATGTATTAAATATGAATTTATAAAGGAATAAGGACATTTGCCTTAGCTTTTAGAGCACAACACTGAAAATAGTTTTACTGTTCGACTTCACTCGTAGTAAAGCCTCCCCGTCAACTGGCCGTTGTGCAAAACCCACAATCTTTCAATCACCACAAGATCCTCTTGAAATTTATACAAACACGATTGGAGCTTTAGCCGGAAGTCAAATAGCAATCTTTATTTTGACCAAGTGAATTGATAAGATTTTTATAATTGTTTAGATACTTTTAAATTATTATACAAAATAATGATGTTATTAGTTACCCATAAATATGTGATCCTTACAAAAGTCCGAAAAACGTTAGTTCAAAAAAACAGTGATTTTAATATCACGATATACTTGTAAAGGATACATTCATTTTTAAACTAAAAAGATTAAACTCCATAGGAAAAGTGTACAAACGAGACATCAACCAACTCTAAACCTGCTCAAACTAAACTAACGGAGAAAGAGAAACGTGACCGGCGCCAAGCCAACTACAAGAAGCACGTACAACGCAACGACTTCTATAGGAGCCAGCGGTACGACACGCGCTTCATGCCCAGCCGACACCCCTACCACTATCTAGCCACTGGCCCAATTAATTAAACGGAAATACACCGTTTTGTTATGTACGACATTTAATGAAAACACGGGTAGGACTAATGTATTGATGTAAAATTTAAAAATTTTAACAACTTCAATATCAAGTCCTAAAATAGCAATGAACTGTATCAAATAGGTAAACAAATCATATTCATTCATCATGTAATAAATTATTGTAATATTAATTTAAAACACACCCGGAATCGTATTAATTGATTTAAGAGGTGGTTTAATGCCGGTAACTTGAATATTTATCCAGTAATCGATATCCAATAAACAATTTTTTACGTACATCGACGGCGCCTTTGCACCAATGCCACTTTGTCAGTCTAACAGGTACCTGTAACATGCTGTTTCATTGATATTTTAGGAATTGATCGACTAGATAATTTAAAAATTTATAAATTTGTATGGTAATGAATTTGAAAAAACCTTTTTTACAACATTACTAGCCGTACCCGTGTTTTCATTTAATGTCGTACATAACAAAACACGTAGTATAATAGGTCGGATTTGACAGGTGTCAAAATACTACCAACGAACAACCAACCAAATGATACAATGAAATATTGATCCCGGATTAACTAGTGTTTCTGAGAGTAATTTTTCAATTAAAAGTTTAATTTTGCTCTAATAATTATACTCATTGTTATAATGTGATAACAAAATAATTATTTGGCATTGTGGTTGATTTTCGATTTCTTATATAGACGTTCGTACAAATTTATCACGGCATGCAAAATGGTAGACGTCAAATCGGACCTATTATATTTTTTATAGATATAATGAATGAACAAAACCAACACAAACAAAATATATACCTTTGCCGGATTATACTTCAACTAATAATTCGATTCATTTGACGTTTATGGAATGTCAAAATGCAATGTTGCGACACCCCAACCGCTAGTGATAAAAATCACAGATAAAAAAAAGTGATTCATTTCAGATTAGGTACAATTAAATTGAGTCAAAGTCTCAACTCTAACTTACCAACTGAATGAGCTAATGAGTTGTCAGATCAACTGTTAATTTTTTTACTTGTTTTTTTGTTTTTCCTCTAAAATTGCCAATTCGCTAAACAAAATAGTATTTTTATTTTTATAGTGTTATCCGAACACTTACGGAAAATTCCAAGATTTTTAAAACCATCTCCAAAATTTTCAAGCCTAAACGGGAAAACGTTAAAATGTATCGAATCATGAGTTGAAGTTGAAGCGTGAACGCCTTAGAAAAGTTTATCGCTACAGAAGTATAGAATGAAATGAGGTTTTAACGTAGAAGGAACATACTTTCGGCCCTGTTTTTCCGGATAACCTGTATTCATTAAACAGGTTCAAGACTAGCGTGCTCCATCTTCGATCACACCATCACTTACCATCAGGTGAGGTAGTGGTCAAGCGCTAGACTGTAACCAACAAAAAAAAAATAGTACAATAGAAATGTTTCTTCATTCTACGCTGAAATATCATTTTACTCTATTTTTTTCTCAGAAACTTTTCTTGAGTCATCCAACATGGCTGGAGGAATATATGTTTTGGTGTCCTGGCAATACTTTGATTCGGATGTTATTGAACTTTTGACCATAGAGTTGAGTTTTAACTGGCCGTCTGAAATTATCCAAGTTGCTTTAATTAACAGTCAAAGCATGCCTTTACCTATCCTTTAATCATAATTGTATTTCCTGATTTAGGTAGAATAAATTTGTCCATTACGGTTCGGTCAAAGTACTGCCAGTGTTATAAAAAACTGCTATGAAATTATGATATTACATATTAGATTTGAAAGCTTTGTCTCGAAGAGATGATTGAGGAAGGATTGAGTTTGGTAGAAAATTCTGAGCAAATTTTTTTGTATCGAACTCGGTCGCTTGAATCTTGTTTGAGGTTCAATGGTAGCTAACGAAAATAGTATCGAATCGCAACAGTTGTAAACCTTTGCTTCCGTGATAGGAGATTTCCAAGCTGATTTAGTATAGTGCAATAAAATGACGTCATTACAAAGTCGTAAGTACCAAAGGGGATGAATAACTCCTGAAGAACCTCTAATTTAGCACATATCTTGCTCATTGGGGCTGAACTCAATTTTAGATGTGCTCATTAGAATTAGAATATTGGATGGGTAGTGGCAATCATAATGTCATATCATAAAGTTACATTCACTTTTCTAATGCATTTATGATGGCAACAACATTTATCACTTGGACATAAATGTTGCCATTTAAAAGTGAATTTATCTGGAAACAGGTGTAATAGAGACCACGTAAATGTATGGAAGAAAATATTATAACAAAATATATTACTCAATGTGTTTAGGTTAGATTTTATATGTCGACATTAAATGCATTATTTATTAACCGCTTTGCTGGTAATGAAGTATTAAAGTGTACTTCCTCTTGGCTAGTTCAATTTACTTGCCAAATTACCTTTTGGTTTGGTGTGAACGAAATAATACTTTATACATTTTATATATCTGCATTTCTAGGACAGAATATCAATTGGATTGAATGGAACAAAGTTATATGAGTGTGCATTTGATAAAATATATGGGTGTAATACTGCACTCGTAAACTTAGAGGATTAAATACTCATTGATATGAACAACTTTTAATATAGAACCAAAATTAAACGCAAAAAACACTGATCTATTCAAAAGTTCAATACTTAAGTATTTCAAATGGTTACATTGTGAAATTACTCATGAGACCTTTCACTTGTAGGTCTCATGACGGGTGCAATTAGGATGGTATACATATGACGACCTCCGTGGCGCAGTGCTCGAATGGCTGAGGCGCATGAGATAGCGGGTTCGATTCCCGCCACGGAAAAAATGTTTGCATGATCTACAGATATTTGTTTCTGGTCTGGATGTTTTTCTATATATTATAAGTATGTACATATGTAAAAAAAGTATATAAGTATTCTATCAGTTATCTCGTTCCCCATATTACAAGCTTTGCTTAGTTTGGGGCTAGATAGCGCTTTGTGAAATGTCCAGCAATATTTATTTATATGCCTGCCTAGGTAAAATGTCAGTTTTTTTTTGTATTTATAGTTTTTGTTCCATAATAAAAGATGTTCATATCGTTGAGTACCGTCGAATATTTAGGGGGTAGTCTTCTTAAATCCTAGAAGGATGGTACTTACAGGGCAGCTGAATGAACTTTTATATTATACAAATGAATTTTAAATCTAATTTTTGACTTGCGATATATTATAAATTCTACCTCTACATTAGAACCGACTGAATCCATCTTCTAGTCATTTCTATAAATAATAGTCGCAATAACTTATTCACAAAAACTAGGGAAGCGTAGACGCTGTGATTTTACGCGCAATTTTAGCTTGGTATATCTCTACTGAAACTTTAGAAAGATTAATTTATGACAGGGTCAGATTTTTACTTTGAATGAGGGTAGGTAATGAAGTTTTGTTCACACCAAAACGAAAAACCCCTAAATGTGATGTTTCTACGTCGAACATAGTTGACACTATTTTATTATTCGTGCTAACAAAGTATATGAAATGAAGTTTAAAACTATTAGGTTAAGTGTAATTTGTTTATTTAACAATGTGGAATTTGTAGTTAGTAAGTGCTTACCGTGGAATTGATATGGTATAGTTTGTGTTTAAGGGATTCGTAAAGCAAGCAGGATTCGGGCTAATACATTGATAAAGATCTCCCAGATGATCCCTGAACTTAATGGTGGAAATCCATAAATTTAATGACAGAAAATCGTAAAATTTAGGGTAAAAACTATAAATTTAATGGAAGGATTCATTAATTTTTGTGGTAGAAATCGATAGATTGGTTGAAATCCATAAGTTGAATGAATTCAATTCCTGATTAGTAAAATTATAATGATTTTGCTAATGCTATTTGCGCGAATAAACGTATTTTTCTTATGATTAGAATAAAGCTCGTTCCTGCTGTGCCGTTTTTTAAAGGATTGTGGTTTTCGTCAATTCTTATGTCAGTTCAATATTTCGTGTTGCGATTCAGAATGGAAATGAGTATCGCGCATGCTATTTAGTAATGAATTGACGGTTATAGAGATAGGTAAATATATTAGTCATATTTTGCATGAAATCTGCCAAAATGTTCCATCTGCTTACGTTACTTACCTCACAAAGTTATTGCTGTCTCCTTCTCTCTTGTCAAAATATTCGAGTTGAAGAGAGAACAATATATGACTTTAGTGCACAAACATTTCTGTCTGTTATAGGCAAATCCAAATAGTGAAATTCTTCCATTTACGTTCATATTAGGTTATAAGAATAAATGTTTATTTCTTTATAGTGTTAGAACGTTCCTTCGCAAAAGAATCTATTTTCTTACAAATGGCGTAATTGTCTGTAATACTTATTTGGTAAAAGACAATTTATATCCCTTACCTCCATTTTACAAATCTCAGGAATGGCTATTTTAGACATCATTTTGGCGGTGTGTCCACCGGTAGTTCAGAGTAACAGATAGCTAACTATAGAGTTCGTCTATGGTATGAACAAAAACTAGTATTAATTTTAAAGACACATTGAGGCTACGTGCGATAGTACGATAGTACAGCTGATTAAATTCTGAGCACGTGATCAATGCTCGTATTTCAGAACTGTTTTCAAGCATAAGCGTTTCCAAAAAAGTATGTTTCCTTGATCCACAGTTTGATGTCTAAGTATCAATCTTTTTATAATATAAAACTCTTCTCGATTGAATTACGATCAGTTATCGTGATGTTTTTTTAAATATTAAATGGTTTGTGTATCTATTAAAATGTACGTAAACTATTCAGTTTAGGTGTACAACTGAATCGGAATACGACGTCATGGTAACCACCCGCTCTCAAGGACAGTTCTAGAATCAAAACGCTTTTCAAATCTTTTACATTTTCTAGAATTTTATATAATTTGGGTCAGTTTGAATGTTTATTTATTTCGATCCTTAACGTTTCTCATATCATAGATGTTAGTTACTCTACAGTTAGCTAATTCTTACTCTTAGTGGTTGTTAGTGCCTTTTCAAAATGTCTGCATGCATTTTTAACCCTATGCAATTTTCATGTACAAATATTTCATACTAAATCTATTCGATTTCGTTTACTTTTTTAGTTGTATTAAGTTTTTCGTAATGCATTTCCGATTGTTATTATTTGTTTATTTGTAGGCATGCTGAACGGATTTTGGTGGGGTTGGTTTGAATATGTAGTCAAATTACGTAGCATATAATTACCTAGTATTGAAGATAAGGGGGCGTCCATTAATTACGTGAGACGTTCTTGGCGATTTTTTGATCAGCTTGGTGATATGTCGCGAGATGTGTTTCGACCTTTGTCGCACGTGACATTTTTCTAAATTTGTATTCATAGGGTAAATGCGTTGGAGTTATTTAAAAAATACACAATTGGCTTCATATTTCAAGATTGCTTCTCGTAATCTAGATTTACAGTGATAAATAAAATAAAAAAATACGTGATATTAGCTGAGACCCCCCCCTCGCACCCACGTGAGATGGGCTAGATTCGGTTAGACCCCCTCCCCCCTAAACACCTCATGTAATTAATGGACGGCCTCTAATTCACATGAGACATCTTAGGAAAAAAGAGCCGTAATGTATTTAACTGAATCGTAACTGAAATACTCAAAAACGAGTGCCTAAAAACTGTCCACTCAAACTTCGTGACAGTTTTAAATGTAGTTAATCTAAATAAAACCTTATCGCTCGATATTAGCGTCGGGTTTGTCATTGATAGAATACTTTAAAATATTTATTTGTAGAAGTCACATTTAATGCGCTGATCCGATATTCAGTTGTATACTTGATATACGCATTCTAACTTTGGTTAGTTCGTATCTACTGATGTTTCCGATACTATATTTACTTAAAACATATTCAACCAATCCTACATAAAAACGCTTCCATATTGATTTAAAGTGTGTTTAAAATGCAGTACAATCAAGTTTAGAGAAAACATAGTATTTAACGTAAGGAGAATATTTTATTCAAGTTAGCACAATAATTTATAGCAAATTTTAGTTAGTTAATTATTTGTACGTTACAGAACTATTGACACAGGTTTACTTTACGGTTTTTCCCACGGATCAAAAATAAATGGAGTTGGTATTTTGGTACTCGGCAGTTAAGCGGAGCGTTGCTTAATTTGATCGAAGCAAAATCTTGATTGTCGTACATAATCCTTGAACGAGTTCTAGTATAAATATTGTCCAGTATCCAAAATTCAGTCAATTGATGCCACCTCTACTTATTTTGTAATTTCGTGGCGTTTCCGATGTTGCCATATTATTGTAACTATTTACCTCAGAATCGCTGTCTTGCAATTAGTGAAATAATCGCGCAAACCAAGGTACTTTTGAGAATGAATTGTTATTTTACTTAGAAAACTCATGATTTATTTCAATCATTATTATATTTACGGGATTTATCACGTACCGTTTTATCGGTGTTAATACACGAAACACCGATAAAACGGTACGTAATAAATTATTTCGTATTTATTATAATGATTGAATTGAATTAATAATAACTGAATGAATTGTTATTTATTTAAATCAATTTTAAGACTAGCAATGGCTATCAATTAGATTATTTTTATTTATTTAGTTTTCATTGGACACAGATGAATTTATTTACAGTTATTTATAAAAAATGAATTTACTTTGACTAAAAATATTAGTTAAAATTTATTGCAAGTGTTACATGAGGACCTTGTTTTTTATAAAAAATCTCAATGGCATGTAACTGATAAGTTACTACAAAATTTGACTAAGTCGAGTTCATGTAACTTGTTACTGAAAAACTTTTGATGACATTTGACTTAAAAATTCCAAATAATTGGGATAATACATTTTTTTTTAATCAAAAGTGCCAATTGCTTGTTCGTTTCGGATGCCAAGATTGGGGCACTGCAAAGACGAAAATTGACTGTAACCTCTCTTTGTACGTATTGTACAGATTAGTAAATTATACCTTTGTAGAGCCTTTATAAAACAATGACTAAAATTTTACTTCAGGCAATGTCATGTATTTGGGCGGGAAGTGTTGCATAATAACGTGTATTCCTCTTAGAAGGATTTACAATTACGGTAAAGAGAATGCTCAAATTTAGAAAATATTAGTAAAGAAACGCGCTCTTATAAATTGGCCTATACAAACGATCGGTATACAAAACGTATATCAACTGAAGTTTGACGGCTGTGAGTTAGAATAGTAAGATTGCAATGCATGTCCCAATCGCAAAATTATTTATTTAGCTCAAATATCCCTTCCGTCCACATAAATGGAATTTTCAAATAGTATAAGCTTCCCATTCAATGCATTTGTATTTGTACCCTAAATTTTGTCCCCCATGCTTCTTAATACTAATTCTACCCTATTCTAAGTTTTAGTTAGCTTAGTTCAAAAGCTTTTTATGATTTCTGATTTTCTATGACCAACGCTTAACCAGCATATCTCTATAAGAATATTGTGTGATATTACCTAATATTTAAAGATGTCCTTAACTTAGTCCTAAAATGTGAAATATCTAAAAAAATACCAAAACTATTCAGTACTTAATTTAACGCCAACTTTTTGAACGCTTACTATGAATATAATAAAATTTAAGTGAATTATTCTAATAATTCCTAAATGGTATAAAATTCGTCCTTTTGCCATGAAAAGGATCGCGATTCGCTATCTTAATTCAGGCTACGCAAAGTATACTATATAAGGTGCTAGGGAAATAATGTCTCAGGAATGATAAGTTAAAGTGGATTTAGGTAGCGAACTGCCATATACTCTGCTTAGAAAACTCGAGAATCGTTTCCATAGCTTTTATCTTTTAAACGAAACGACCTCGGTTTGAGCATAGTATGATTCAGGTCCAATATTGCAAATTATTTACCTAAGAAAACTTTACGAACGCTAGAAAAAATGTAGTTAGTGAAATGCATGGTAAAATATCACTGTAATATTTATGTTTTTTTTTTATAAAAATAATCGGTGTTTAGAGATTTTAGTGAAATTAGACCATATATTTTGACAGATATTTATATCGGGGCCTTGGTTCGGTAAAAACAGTGATGGCCTATGATGTTTCAACTGTTAGATTAATATATCCGTAACTTATTTTTGCTCCTAAAATCCTGAATGTACAAAATAAATGTGTCGCACCACCCCTAGAGAAACCGCTAGTTTATTATGTAAGGATGTGTAGTTCGTGGTTGGATACCATTTAGCAAGACTGCAGACTTGAAGTAAAGTGGTTCTCGTTATTTTAAACTGTTGTATAGCTTCGTAATGTTACAGATGTTACCTTTGAAGGATAATTCCCGAAAAGTCTAGTTTATTTTGATATCACAATGTTCCTCTGTATAACAATATTATGCTTCAGTGACTCGATAATTTATGAATGTGGATCAATATTAGAGCTTTATCGAATTTGATAATAATTTACGGATGTCTATTTATAAAAAAAATGTTGTAACTGTACTACAAAAAAAAATGTGTTAGATGTTCATAAAATCACTGTTAGATATTCTCGCAAAGATCGGTGTATCGTAGTTGGTTTTTTATCTATTTTAAACGATGCTAGTGTGTAGAAATGTTATTGATATGCCCACCACTTGGTGGGGTTAGGTTACTCTTAGGTACAGTCCTAACTCCTAAAGCTTCTAGAACGAATCTAATACGTGTTGAGAAGACCCGTGCAAGGTGGAAATAATCCTCGTTTAGAACAAACTGTTACTGTTTAGCATAATAATTGGTGTGTCCATTTAGGTTAATACGGTGTGGTGTCGGGATAGTTTATATGTGGATGATGTAACGCGCACTCGTCAGGCTTACAAGAGCATTAACAACACGTTGGGCGCCAATAGATTGCATTGTATATGCACAAATACTCTAATTCTAAAGTTTTTAATCACGTTTTGATAGTATGTCGTGGTCCCGTGTTGTTGTATGGGGATGGGGATGTTGTTTGGATAAGTTGCAAGTATTTTAGCGGAATGAGTGAGGACAATAACGGTGGTCGTCCTGTTAGATTCTATGTGATATTCGAGCCAGTGGCCTGAGCTCAAGGTCTGCCACCACTCGTTTTTAAACTCTTATTAGATTATTAAGTTTTAATGCTTTTACGAGGTTTTGCCGTAACAAAGACGGATTTGTTTTTAATATCGGTACTATAGTGGATTTAATATATTTTGAGCCATTGTTTAGTGTGCATAGTGTACTAATATTTTTGCTAATCGCCAATACGCGTACAGTTCTGTCCAGTTGATAGGAATGGCATCATGAATTCTATACGGACCAGATCTGGTTTTTTGTATTCAATTGTAACTCGAAAGGTATAGTGAAGATACAGGATTTATTTTGCCAGTTCCTCTTAAAATGTAAGTGAGAATTTCTAAAAATATTTTTATAGTCTGTAAGTGTTGGTAAATTTATTTTTACATAAGTACTGCTGTAAGTACACAAGTATTATAAACCAGGTGTTTTTCTCTCATTGTTACTACTTTTGTTTTCGGAATTAAAATGTACCGTTGGATTTGTTATAGTTTATACGTAATATCGAATAAATAGTTTTTAATTGTGGTGCTAATCACATTTTTTTCGACACCAATTTAATGTATCTTGTACCGTTTAAGTTTTAAGTGACAGTGTTTAAATGTGTTAACATGTAACAAGACAAATGTATTGGGATCATATGAACGTGTTTCGTTCAAATGATGATTGATTTTTGTATAATTTATAATTTTTGAAATCTCACTACATTTAGTCTCCGGGTTGAAGGATGACATTGAGTAAAAGTGTATTTATTTATAAATATTAACGCAAGCGAGCTTCAAAAAGATTTTGTCGTCACATAAGGTCATAATAATGCTTAAATAGCTAGCTTGCAGTATATAGATATTCTCTGGTTTATAGTGAAAAGCATTTTCTATCTCTGAACACTGCCACATTATCAGCCCATAACGTATTAACTGCATTATTTTTTTATTATTGTTTCTCGTTTTATTTTTGTTGATGCAATGCTTTGTAGACAGAACACTGTGTTTGATGTAATAAATAGATGTTTGATAATCGCTAGTCCTTATCTCAGTGTAAAACTTTTGATCTGAGCGTTTAAAAAAATATTTGATGTTTTTATGATACTTAATGAATGTTATTGAAAGTTTTTGCTACTCACCGCTATATACCGGTGGACCTACAGATAGTGCAATGGTGGCATATCAATTTAAAAATAAGTACGAAGATGGTAAAAGGTCTTACATATCAAAATGCTATCCGCTCTGGGCTGTATATTAACTCCGTCAGGCACACAAATGGAAATTTACATTAATTTATATTTTTGTAATATATATTTTTGTTTTTCATTAATGTTCGCCTCGCTCGCGAAACTCGCAAAGTATAGACATAGCAAGGAAATCTATTAAAATAATGATTTCAGACTAAAGTAAATTAAATTTATCATACTGTTTTAACAGCCACCAGAGACATACACTGTCTCTATCTAAATACTTAAAACTTGGTCTACCGGTGAGTAGCGGAACGAATTCTGATTATTACAAATCTGTCTGTGGTGATTATCGAATTTTACGAGCTTATGTATTTGTAAACTTATCCCGATGTGCGGTTAGGGAGTAGTGTGCTTAGTGATGATAATGCACGTCTGATTTAATTTCTAGTACTTACCTCAACTCTAAGGCATTTAACTTTAAAGGAAACTTATAAAAATTCTGGTGATCATCAATAGACCAAAAGGTATGCGATTGAACTGATAATGTCCTTTCACCAGAAAAAGGTATCTGGTTAAAATTTATAAATGAATAGTCCTGTAACATGAAATTGCGGGTAAATATAATGTCTTAATTATACCTTGTTTTAAATTTTATAAATATCGAGCTTCGCACCAATAGAATATAATATTTTTGTATTTTTATAGTCACGGGCGTGCATTATCGATCTATGTATCACTACAAGAAAGTAATCAAATGTTTAAAGAAGCTAAATAAATAGTTTATCGCTCTGAGGAAATATATTATAGAGCATGCTATGAACATATTATAAAGGCAAATGAACTCGTGAACTTAAAGCGATGTATACAGTTAAACGTGGTTTAAAATTATATCTGATTCGTATTTTCAAATGACGTAAAAAAGTATCTAATAATATTTTTTTAAACCAAATTCAACTGTAGAACACATATTGATGAAACTAGTATCCATTATCACTCAGGGATATCCCCAAAAGTGGATTATTGTTCAACCCACCCTATTTACTGGTAAAAGGGCGTTCTATGGTATATTTCCCTCTGAGACTATTGTAAGATGCCAAGTTAACGTTTGCATTGGACCAAGGATTATTGTAAGTATAGCTGGCACACAATGCTGATACCGTTAGCATTTTCATATAGAATGGTGGCACGATTTTAAGTAACTGATGCAATGAACACCATGAATACATGAGAATTTAATAAAAATCCAGAATTGAGTACTTATCTAACTGAAGATACATTTTACAATTGAAAAAGTTCAAATATTATGTTTTTTTATATCATTCTCAAACAAGCGTTTGTCTTATTGTGTTTTCAAATTAATTTAATAAATTCATATAAATTCTCTTCGAAGTTGCTACGGCATTTATAAAGTCGCTTATCTCACGTGGGAATCTTCAGTGTTCATTGCATCTCTTACTAATCTTCCACTTATAGTAAATGTAAAAAAAAAAAAATATTTTGACTGTCTTGTCTTCGTTAGAACGTTATACCAAGTATCTTTGTGATTATGTGTTTTAGATATTGCGGCATGGTGACAATCAACAGACTGATTTATTAGGGCAGGTTTAATGATTATTGGAAGGTTATGGCAAGTCACCCCGCAATTTGCTGTTTGCAGTATTATAGGGAGTTGTGTGTGAAATTACAAGCAATAGAGAGTAGTTTGAAAATATTTTAGTCAGCTAGTTAGTGGAGTACAATTTTCTGAGCTCGCTCAATTCATGGATGACATAGATGTGGTTGTTGGGTAAAGTAACGACAACGCCAATATATTTGCTTAAAGGCTTCGTGGAAATCGGAATGAGGTTTGTTCTTTAGTATCCGTTCTCAGAAGTGAATATACAGAATACAGCTCTGTCTAAAATATATTTCAACAAGTTTACAAAATAATAATAACTTTTGTTGTTTGATTTGATAACACACATCTGTATATTTGATGATAAAATTTACATATTGCCTTAAACCATAATGTATTACCAAATATATTTGACTTATTTACCCAAGTAGATTATAATTATTTCATACATTAACACTAATTCGATAACTTTTTGCACCGTGTATAAGTATTCTAAATAGCGCTTGCATTATCAAATTCCATACACAACTACCCACAAAAATAATAATGTAGCAAATTAAATCCATTAGGCGTATCGGTGTTTTGAGTCTAGTTCACAATTTAATATATAATAGTATATCGCCAACTGTCTTGTTCCAATGTTGTGAAATAAGTGTTAAGTCGTATTATCGAAGCCGGGTCTTACCAAATCCAATGTCTAAAGTTAGACACATTTAGAATGATAAATTCAAGTCATGTCTAACTTGAGATATGTCGTTTCGACAGAGTTGTGGTAAACTCGTTTGTTTCTTTCTACATACTGTAGTATGAGCTAGATGCAGTGTTATTTTTTTTTTCTTACTAATGTTTTGTTACTGTTTTGGCACTGTATTAATTACCTTCTGACAAAAGATAATGACGTTTTATTTATAACCCCCTATAATAAGTTAATTATATTTTTGTAGATCATTCATAGTGCCGATTCACTAGATCCAACTAAAGTCATCATGATGTATGGTTGTGGTGCCTGACCGATTAACATGCCCAAGTAGAAATACCCTATCATTCAGTTGGTAAATAGATAACACCCAACATTATAGTCACATACCTACATGATAGGCCATAACCATAACCCAACAGTAGGAATGACAAATAGGTAATTATGTACACCAGGGTTATTTGTCTGATACTGAACTAAAACCCACGGTTTTAGTTCTAACATATTTCTATAGAAACTTTTATACTTGTCCATAAAATCCCGAAACCGCTATTTGCTGCAATTATCATGCAAACTTTTGTATTAGGTATCTACCTACATATTTTGTAAGAAAATAGTAAGCCTATAAAGAAAGCAGCCGAGTATGTACCTATTAGATACGTTAATACTAATTTTGGAGTAAGCTGTCCAGCTTCCTACCGTTTTCTCAGCTATAATCAACTGCAGAAAAACTATAGGGGTCGACACTATAGGTTCTGGCTAGATACTCAAAGAGGTCCAACGACTCTTTAACCACTAGAATGAGGGGTTTCCGAGTAATCACACCAATATTATAAAATGCGAAAGTTTGATTGTTTGTTTGTTACTCGAAACGGCTGAACCGATTTCGATGAAATTTGGTTTTATTATAACCTGGATACACATAGGCTACTTTTTATCCCATAAATCAGTTCCCATTGGATAAAAAGGGGATATCAAAGTTTATATCCTATTATTTTAACGCGGGCGAAGCCGCTGGCAACATTAGTTTGATATAAAAAATCATTGGTGTTTCTGTAAATGACAAAGTGAGATTGTTTTAGACAAATTTTGATGTTTTGGGATTTGAACCATATTTTTAGGGGCTTATCTTCAGACAGCGCCATCTACGACGCTAGTTGGAACAAGGTTACCTACTTTTTTTTGGAAAAGCGCTCATTTAAACCTGGGTGGCAGCTGGCAATCCTAGCTTGTCACTGTCACGCATTCTACTTTATTTGACAGTTATAAAATATGACAGTTCTGAAGCTGCTGTGAATTTATTTTTTTGGTACGTCTCCCATTAGGTTGTAAATGTGTTTATTACTTACTATATAGCTCACTAACCGACATTATCTATAATAGACATGGTGCTGTTTTATATGTTGTATTGTCTCTTTTAGAGTTATCAATGGTTTTTCAAAATTTAGAATACCGGTCATATTCTTGACCTACACTACACTACTAAGTTAATGAAAATATCGCGACATTGACATTGGCGGAATTCTGACACTCCCTAGTTACAGTAGCCCTTCAGTAGCCACAAACAATAATTTATATAGAAGATAGTTGTCAAAGTCGAAATCTGTCAGGTAAATCCAACTTAGATTTTTTACAAAATAGCCCTGCTGAATTGAACTTACATTAGTACGTCTCTACTCCGTTTATGTTGTTTGGTACGTAGATAAAAGTTGGTTGCTGAATTGAATGGTGATGTGATTGCCCTGATTGATTATTCTTGCTTTTCGGAAACATTTTGTGAATTGTGGTCAAAACAGGCAGCAGCCTGATGTAAGGGATGGGTGGGATAGTTGCGAAACTAATTGTATTTTCGAGTTCTTTGGCTTCTTGTCTTGGCGTTTTCCAACCATTTAGCTTCCTTGATTGATAAAATGACTCTTCGATGTGTAAAATGTACATTGAAAATTGATCGCCTAAAACGACATTTATTAGCCGAAGAAAGTGAGGAAACATTGGAAATAGTACGCAATTGGATCTATCCTCGCGAAGTAAGTACGACGACAAATATTTAACTTTTATAATAAATAGCAATGGCCTGTAAATAGCTCAACTATTCCAGATCACTGAATTACAGTGTCCATACCTAGGACCTCAGAATACAGAAATTCTGAGCCTAAGACACTGGCATACTTATGTATCTCATCTCATAGTCAAACCTAATTCATAATAATGAAGGCATTGTCATGTGTTACACATTTGTGATTGTGATTTACACCTTGTTGAATATACAATACAATAATTAATTATTATTCCTAATAAAGTAGGTAAAAATAAATAAAAAAACAAGTGTGCCACACGACTGAAGTAAAACTTCTTTAATATCTCCCTCTCAACTTCTGTTCGCCTCGCCCGATCACACTTTTTGTAACGCTGTCGTCACGCATTCACCAGCTTACTCCCCAAGTCAAGTGTGCGTAAAGAAGTTTTGCTTCAAAAACTTACCATAAAGTGTAATGAGTTAACATTCCTTTTTCAGTTAATAGGTGGAGAATACCTTTGCCATGCTTGCTGGGTACTTAGTCAAACTGGAGAGCCAAAATCTTCATCACTGGGGCACCGCAATATCTGTGCTACTTGTGGCAAATCAATACTAAGAGTTAAAAGTCGGGTGGTTCTTAGAACAGAGGCAACTGAGAGTGAATTAGTTGTTGTTAGATCTATTGCAGATTGGATGCAACCTAGAGCGGTAAGCAATTGAACAGGGTTATAAAAAAAATTACTCAAGTATATACATTAGGTAGTTCTTTACTGAAAGTCAGGCTGCTACGATCATAAAGTCCTTCATAATTCAGGGGTCTGGTTAGGAGAAGTTAATGCACTAAATACTCCAATGTGGGATCATCATCATATAAGCCACAGGATGCCCGCCCACTGCTGGATATCAGCTACTCCTATAAATTTTCAGAGCAAACAATCTTGTGTGGCCTGTACCCACTGGCTCCAGTAACCTTCATGAGGTCATCTGGAATGTTAGTGCAGACCCTATATCTCTCAAGGCTACATTATGTTCATAATCTAACTAAATCATCTACCAAACCTAGTAGAAACAACAAGTATGTATTTATTTCAATAAAACTATTGTTTCAGTTACAACACTTTGACAGAGTATGTATACCATGCTGGTTAAAGGCCAAAAGAGTAGCAGAGAGTCCACAGCTACAACATGTTATAGCAGGACCTGCAATTCAACCGACTACTAGTAATGATAGTCAACAATTCGAGAAGTTGTACCCCATAAATGACCTTATTACAAATTATGACACTTTCAAGCATGTTGATGTAAAAGTGGAACCCATAAGTCAGCCAGATACAAATGAGATACCATTTGATGGTTGCTGGACACAAGAGCCACAAAATCAAAGTATAGATGTCCTTGCAGGAAGCCCAAAGGAGAAAATTAAGACACCAATAAGTTCTACTCCATGGGCACAATCTCAAAATCGACCCACTATACATAATGGTAGCAAAGAACAAATTGAGATCTTGTTTCTTCCCGAACCTCCAAATGAACCAACTACAAATCATGACATGCAAATCGAAGTAAAAATAGAACCAAACACAACTGATGAGCCCAAAGATAACTCTAACATAACTCAAGAGCCACCTTCTCCAACAACACATAAAGCTCTGAAAAAAAATGTTGAGCCACAAATAACTCTTCCGGCTTTAAGAAGAGGAGCTGCAACCGGCCGTCGTTGCTTATTTGTGGAGTGCGACCAACGTGATAAGCGTCATGTACCATTCTTGATAAGAAGAAGAATACTTGCAGATTACAATTTTTATATTCCAACCAAAGCCAGAATGTGCGAGTTCCATCTAAAAAGCCATTTATTCCATGAGCTTTACACAGCTAGAAATGCTATGGCAACATTCACCGCTGAACAGGTGGAAGATATGGTGTCCTTACTCCAAAAAGACAATGAATTTGACTTGAAACAACCTGAAGAGGTTGACGATCATCTCTTTGAATATTGGTTTGGTTATACAAAAAGCCAATATGCTGAAATTATGACTCAAGTGCCAAATTTGAATAATACAAAAATGAAATTGGGTTTCAATGGTCTATTGTGTAAAATCAGAACCAAAGATAGTAACGAGAGAATCTCTTCGTTATTTAAAATGCCAAGAAGAACATTAGAAAGTTATATGGAGCAAGCCCAAAAGATTCTCTTAGAAGATCATGTACCTCAGAGTTTGAGACTTAATCTAACTAAGTTAGGACAGAAGAAGTAGTATTCTAGGCCTATTTGGCAACCAGATGAAATTCAAAGGATGCGGAAAACATCAAATGATTCTCATAGGTAGTAGGTGAAACTCTAATAACATAACTAGGTATGCTTTAAAAAAGCACTAACTAATTCCATTCCTACCGCTGTGTTTACGTTCGCACGACGACAGTACATTTGTAGCGAGGGTAGCGAGCGAGCATGTGTAAACGGTACGCTCGCCGCTCAACAAGTGGCGTGTGGGGAACAATATTGAAGAGGCCATCTACAGCTATTAAAAACGATGCATAAGTGGCACTTGGCACAGTTTGCACATGTCACTCTTTTGTAGACCTATGTCCAGTGTGCCATACTCATACACAAACCTTCACATACTTTGCGGCCCGTTTAGGGTAACTATTCTAGTGACGTCACATTGGGTGATTGGGTGGGTCTAACTGGGTTGTATAATACTCTCCGACTTAGTGTAGAGGTGTGCGTGATTGCTCATTTTTTTTTAATTAATTACTTGAATTTTTCAGGTTTCCAAGCATGCCTGAAAAACAAAAAGCTCAAGATTTATCACTATGATATTTTATCATTATAAAGATCTACTGCTGTATACAGGCCTCCACTATACATATCCAGAGCAACCTATCTGGTGCGGCGTGTACCTATTAGGTTGTCTAGTCGTCTAGTGGGAGGTTGTCCTACGCTGCGCTTTCCAATGACATTATGAAAAGCGCAGGTACAGAAAACAGCGCTAAGTGATAACCGCCTCACAAGTTCAGATTAAAATTTTACTAAGAATAAATGGTGTTTGCCCAACAAAGAGACAATATGGACTTATAAATGAGTAATTGTAAGAAATAATTTTCAATACCGGTTTATTGCGTGAACTCGTATCTATTTTATTAAATCAAACTTTATTGAAGTAATTTCTCTATACTTGTTTGTTTCTATTTTCATACTTATAGAACTACCAATAAATATGTGCTGCTTTCTGTACTCTTGACTATTGTTTGCACTCTAGAGTGTGGTTCATAGGCTCCTTTGCCTCCTCGTAATGTCCCTGATTTCGTCTTGTAATGGGCATTTTGAGGTTCCTATCTCTCTACATACATAGATAAATAAATATGTAGATGTATTTTTTAAATTGTTCTTACTAGAATATCTCTAGATATGTAGGGCCAGTAAGTAGTACCTAGGAAGGTGCTCTAGATAAAAAACGTTCTTCGGTATTAGGTTTTGTAGAGAACACCATAAAATCCCTCGGGCACAAACAGTTGTGTAGCTAGCTAGAACCATTTTTTAAAGTACTCGTAGGTCTTATCACTCGTTAACTGCGACCGCGCCGAGCTCGCCCATACAGAACAATATTACTCACAGAGAGCCCGGAGAATCCAGACGTATATAAGTATAATATTAATACTCTATGCTGTTAGTCCTAGTCTCAGAAAGTCAGTCATCATCACAATCAGGCCATGGCGCAAGGCATTGTATCCAAGCCGTAACAATAAAAAAATATCACTGTCACCCACATCTGGCCCGATTCCAATTGATTGACCCTGATGTCACTGTTAGTCAAGTCAAGTGTCAGTCCGGATCAGCTGTTTGTTTGTATGAAAATAACCTCAAAAACTATTAATTAGGTAATGTAAAATTACGAAAATAAATACTAGAATGACTGGAAGACTGATTATTCGGTCTGTGCTATATAAAATAACCTCAGGACAGTTTAACAAACAAATCAGTTTACCGAAAAACAGGTTATTTGTTAGTGCATTTCAGATTGAACGTAAAAACTTTAGTAGTAAAGTGAAAGAGAGTTTTGAAGAGAAGAAACACGTTAATATCGGAACTATTGGTCATGTAGACCACGGGAAGACTACTTTAACTGCAGCTATCACAAAAGTTTTGGCCAGGGATGGACTGGCAAACTTCGTTTCGTACGATGAAATTGACAAAGCGCCGGAGGAAAAAGCTAGAGGTTTGTATGATAGATTATTTGATAACTTGTATGCATCCAATTCTAGTGAAAGACTACGCACTATGTTCATACTTAATTTATCCATTGTTTCATCGTTCCATTACTTTGTAGTATGTAAAAAGGTGTTCTTAATTATAAGGTTCATGACATAAGTTCTCTTGGGACGATACAATGGTGTTAACTTAAATATCCCGTTTTTAGTAAAAATAATTAAGCTACTACGAGCTTGATTATGTTCACTAAAAACGGGATATTTGTGAGTTGTTGAGTATCCCGATTTTTCGAGGTAGTTGCATCACAAATCATGGTAAATATCCCGTTTTTAGTGAACATAGTGTTTATGACCATGATAGTTTCAAAAGTTATATAGTGAGTTATATTTATTTGGTACACATCACTAATTAGCATACTTATTTACTATTGGACACATTGTAAAGCATATTTTAAAAAATAAAGGAATGACTGACGTAAATAAGTTGAGCTCTTGTAGAGCTCACAGTTCTTCACAATTTCAATTAATTATAAATTATTAAAGTTCAATTATGTGTTCTACACATAATTGAAGAACACATAGACATAAGAACACATATAGTGTTCTAAAAGCCACTGCTATGTCAGCTTGCTAATTCTCTGACCTATATCAGTGACTTTAATTATTTATTCATTCATTCATATTCTTTATTGTACACAAATAAATTTACAGATAGAAACAGTTTACAAAATAGACATGTACAAAGGCGAGCTTAACCCTAATAAGAGTTATTTATTCTTACTAATATTATAAATTCAAAAGTCACTCTGCCCTCTGTCTGCCTGTTTGTTACGTTTTCATGACTAAATAGCTGGACCGATTTCAATGAAATTTGGTATATACTTAGATGGCTACTTTTTACCGGACTGCGCAGAAGACTAGTAGAGTTCCTTGTAAAAGGGCTCCCCGAGGGAATCATACCTGTTTCTGCCGCCAAGCAGCATTGGTGTGTTTCGGTTTGAAGGGTATGATTATCAGTCAAATTACAGGCACATGAGGCTTTACGCCTGCATGCCTTCAGTTGATGGACGCATGGTAGTGCATCGGAAGGCACGTTTCTAACGTGCGTGACCTACAAGGCAGTTCTCTGTTATAGGCGATGGTTGTCACTTAACTTCATGTAGTAGGTATAAAAAAGGAGGCTACGGTTTAATTGACGCTTGCGAACTTGCGGGCTGGTCAGCTAGTAGGTAATATTTTTATATTTTTAAGGTATAACAATAAACGCCGCCCATGTTGGCTACAGCACCAAGTTACGGCACTATGCACACACAGACTGCCCTGGACATGCAGACTATGTACGGAACATGATATCTGGAGCTTCACAAATGGATGCTGCTATTTTAGGTACATATACTGTTAAAATAAAGACTACTACCAAAATGCTCCTTCAAAACAATAATAAATATTGCTGGACATTTTCACACATCGCTATCTAGCCCCAAACTAAGCAGAGCTTGTACTATGGGAACCAGATACCTGATAGAATACTTATATACATTTTTTTTTGTAAATACATACTTATAATATAAAGACAAACAACCAGACCCGAAACAAATATCTGTAGTATATGTAAACATTTGTTCAACATCAATAAATATATGTCAAACATTTGTTCCGTGGCGAAAATCGAACCCGCTACCTCCTGCGTCTCATCTGGCTATACGCCCACTACGCCACGGAGGTCGTCAATAGTTTTTATTACTGTCTGTCTGTCTGTCAAGACCCTTTATCCCAGGAACGCGTGGAGGTATCAAGTTGAAATGATACCAAATACGTTGGTCTACAGTCTCTTGTAGATGTAAAAAAATCAAGTTTCTAAGTCAAAACAATAAAAACATACGGCCATTTTTGCAGCATACTTTGCGGACGCAGTCGGGAGCGGATCGCACTAACCCTGATGAAGGTTCACGAACCGAAACATTGACGTTCGAAACACCTATAAAGGGTGTATTATTGAAGCAAACTACGAGATGTTGTATCTGCCACTTCAGTAAACTATCTTTTTAATAGTTTTTTCTTGCATTATGTAGTCCATCCAAAGGTTGTCTGGAAGAGATCGCTTTTAGCGATAAGACCGTCACTTATATTTCTGCGTGTATTGTTTTATAATCTAAGTGTGATTTACAATAAAGCGTTTTCTATTTTATTCTACTTACATAAGTAATGCGTTAAATAAATAAATAAAACAGTTTACTTCCAGTGGTAGCGGCTAATGATGGGCCCATGCCGCAGACGCGAGAGCACCTGTTACTAGCGAGACAAGTCGGCATTGAGCACATACTGGTTTACATAAACAAAGCGGATTTAGTCGATAATGAGGTACTTATAGTAGCATAGCTTCCGCCCGCGGCTTGGCACACCTTGTTTTTCAATAAAAATTAGCCTATGTTTCAATCCAGAACATTATCTATTTATATACCAAATTTCATCAGTCGGTTCAGTCGTTACAGCATGATTAAGTAACTAACTTCCAAACTCTTGCATATTTTATAAATAAGTGTGATTAATTATCATAAACTAAGGAAAATCTTTTAGGTCCGATCGACAAGCAAGTCCGGGCGACTGCATGCCGTGATATAGACATTTTTTTTACTGAATAGGTCTTCGTTTGACCACAATCTCACCTGATGGTAAGCGATGATGTGCTCTAAGATGAAGCACGAAGATCTAGAAGAAACCTATTCACTCTTACCTTAAAGAGGCCCGGATTGTATTCTTTAGTAAAAACAGACGACGGCAAAGTGTTCCATACCTTAGCTGTACGCATCAAGATCGTAGAACCAAAACGGTGTGTTCGAATGTGTGGTATATCAACTAGGTACGGATGGTACTGAGCCGTGCGCTTGCTTGTCCTTTGATGGAAGGGAGATGGCGGGATCTGATCGTATAGTTCCTGGGCACATTCCCCGAAATGTATTCTGTAAAAGATCGATAGGCTTGCAACTTTACGGCGGTGTTCGAGACTTTGGGTCTTAGTCTCCGCCATTGCTCACCTCTACCGCTTCCCCTGCACTTCCCCGATGGCGCCCTTATTGTACCGTTCGCATCACTATTTTTTACTAGGGTTTTTAGTCTCGTACTGGCCTACTGCTTGTTATGTTCGCTTTTTTGCAGGCGGTACAAACACGCCAATATGACGTCACCGCGCTCAGGTCCCAACTTATCGCGCACGGGTAATATGTATAAACGTATACTAAAGAAATCGTAAAATAAACTACTTAATGCGAAATAATTATTATGTTATTCAGAGAGAAAGTTATATTCTCTTTGGTGCTAAAATCGGACTGATATTAAGAATACCTTTTTTAAATAATAAGTGATATGTAAATAAATCGTGTTAAAAATTGTTTAAATAAGAGTAGTACTATTTTATGTTAGAGTAGACAATATTTGAACAACTCTGAAACTTTGATTTAGAACGGCTTTGAAAACAGCTCATTAGGCTAAATTTACGGATTAACGGAATGGAAGCGAATTTTTATATCGAAAGTATTCATCGAATTTTATGTCAATTGTATAACGTACACACGGCTACACATCAAGCTATACATTTCCAGACTATGCTGACCTCTCATTGTACGGAAAACCTACACAATGCGAGGTCAGCTTATACTGGAAATGAGCTTGAGGTATAGCCGTGTGTACAAACTAGATATAGCTAAGCCAAATAACAGTTTTCATTCAATTCCGCCGCATTATAATTTGAGCATTTGCTTTAAAAAATTAAGATTGAATCTCCTTATGTTTTATATTTCAGTTAATAGAACTAGTTGAAATCGAGATGCGGGAGCTGATAACAGATTTCGGCTTCGACGGTGATGCTGTGCCTATGATCTGCGGCTCCGCATTAAAGGCCTTGGATGGAGATGAGTCAGAATTCGGTAAAAACTATTTATTTTGGTTTAATAACAACCCGTCTCCTTAGTCTCAATTTAAATCGCTGTGGAATGGAAGCAAATTAGTTGTATATAGTATAATATAATGAACTTTATGTCAACGGTATAAAGTTTATTATATTATGTACAATTTCGTTTCAAAGCTTCTCTTCAATTCCATTTCGTTGCAATGTAAATTAAGCTTGATTGCCTAACTAAATTTAGCAAAAAGTAACGGTCGATTTTCTCATCGGCTTTCGATCTTTCTATTTACAGGAGCACCATCAATTCGCAAACTCTTAGACGCCATAGACGAGTTCGTGCCCCCCATAGTCAGAGATCTCGAATCCCCCTTCTTAATGCCCATAGACAATGCGTTCACGGTCCCTGGGAGAGGCACAGTTGTCGTTGGAACCATCAAACGAGGGGTCATGAAGAGGAACGCTGAAGCGGACTTGATGGGGTTCGGGTATAATATTAAGACCACGTTGTCGGATATACAGATTTTTAAGAAGAGTGTTCCTGAAGTAAGCTTTTCTTAGATGTATTTCATAACTTAATTAAACTTTTTTTTATACTATGTAACATGAGATACATATTTTATACTATGAGATGTAACAAACATGTGGCCCACCTGATGTTGAGTGGTAACCATCGCCTATAACAAAGTATTGCCACGTATATCCTTAGAAATAGAAACGTGCCCCACGATACACTCTCCTGCGTCCATCAACTTGAGGCATACAGGTGTAAAGCCTCATGTGCCTGTAATTTCACCGGCAACCATACCCTTCAAACCAAAACACAGCAATGCAACGAATTTTGTAATATCAGTTGCCAGTTGTTAATTTATGTTTTCTTAGCATAGTTTTAGCTTTCGCCCTTCCTTCTCATATGAACTTTAACTATGCCAAATTTCTCACTCCTCCGTACGCGCAATAAGCTTAAAAAGGGGTTCAAAGTTTTATCTTCACATCCCATCCCACTATAATAATAATCACACTAATATTATAAATGGATGTTGGTTTGTTTGTTACTCAATCACGTCGTAACGGCTGAACCGATTTCGGTGAAATTTGATATATACGTAGATTATAACTTGGATTACCATATAGGCAAACTTTTAACCAATAAATCAGTTCCAATGGGATAAAAATGGGGTGTCAAGTGAAGTTGCAACAACGAGTTTAGCTTTATTTCTGGTTACCAACACATTCAGTAGTGTAACGCGTACGAAGTCGCGGGCAATACTTAGCTAGTAATATTATAAACGCGAATGTATATATGTATGGATGTTTGTTACTCTTTCACGTCGGAACGACTGAACCGATTTCGATGAAATTTGGTGTTTACGTAGATCATAACCTGGATTAACACATAAGCTACTTTTTATTGGCAAACCACGTGTGCGGAACCGCGGGTGGAAGCTTGTATTAATTTATAGATTTAATTAACCTAAGCTGCGAAAAGAGTGCACTTATCAAAGAATACACAGACAATACTTCAAACATAAGTTACATCCAGTTTTGTGTTAGTGTAAAAAAATATCAAACTACCTTCATCTGTTAATAAATATTTATCAAACTACATACTTACTTAAATGTTCTAGTAGTGTAGCTTGCTATACTATCAGACAGTTATAAAATAATAAATGAATAAATATTGCTGGACATTTCAAACAGCGCTATCTAGCTTCAAACTAAGCAGAGCTTGTACTATGGGAACCAGATAACTGATATATATATATAACTATATGTATTATATCTATATGTATTAACTATATATATATATATATATATATAGTTAATACATACTTTGACAACTCCGTGGTACAGTGGGCGATTAGCCGACTGAGACGCAGGAGGTAGCGGGTTCGATTCCCACCGCGGAACAAATGTTTGTTTGATCTGATAGATATTTGTTCTGGGTCTAGGTGTGTTAGCATCATCTACAGGGGTCTGGACGTTTTTCTATAATATATTATAAATAAAGTCATGGTTAAGCGAATTTCAGAGAAGTTGTTAATGACTTTCCAGGCGTTAGCAGGCGACAACGTAGGCGTTCTTCTCCGAGGTATGAAGATGAAGGCGGTGGAGACCGGCATGCTGGTCTGCGCCGCGAGGAGCTGCACGCTCACCAACCACTACCGCGCACAGATATACTTCCTCACCCGCCAAGAGGGGGGCAGGAAGAAACCAGTCTGCTCCAAATATACGCAGCAGATGTTCAGCGGCACCTGGAATATCGCCTGTAGGATTGATTTAGGTAAGTTTCGATCATTTCAGTTAATCACGTGAGATTTTTAGGCCACTTTTTACCCCCCCTCTGGTTCGTCGTGATGACCTAGTTCGAACCTCACGTGATTAAAGGAGCCCTTATCAGTAGTAAAAACAAAATTAAAAGCAACGTTTGACCCCCCCCCCCCCCTGGCCTCCCGCGGCATGTCAGCACTCATTTTTCTTGAATCATTGAATTTAATTTGTAATTAGGATTTTGACACAGTAACAAATAAAAGGCTGATCAGGCTTATGTTGTTTATCAGTGGTATAATGTTCAGATCCATCGGTCCAGATGATGATGCCGGGCGAGCACGGGTCGGTGCGCCTCACGCTGCTGGAAGGCATGGTGATGACGCGCGGCCAGCCCTTCACCATCCGCGAGAACAACGTCACGGTCGCCACCGGCCGCGTGTCCGACGCGCTGCTGCCCATCGACGTGCCGAGGGGGAAACTGGGGAAGGTTCTACTCTAATTCGAACAATAGCATTTACAGAAATAAAATGTAATAAAAATATGGGAAGTTTAGGAGGAATTTACAAATTTTTGTAGAAAAACATTGCAAATTTTAATCAAGGTTCATTTGAAACTACAATGCAGTAGAGACCGTGAAAGAACTAGTAAAGCACCGTCGACGATCCGAGGAGGAAACTGGGTAGTCTTTCTCAAGTTCGAACACTAACTTTACAGAAAAAAATTGTAGGAAAATAGTTATTTTCAAACTTTCGCGATCACTGTACATAATTACTGATTTAAACGGGTATTGGTCGCATATCAACCTTTTTTATTTGTTATCCTACATACAGTAAAAAAGTAAAAAATTACAGTGACCAAGAATGAACCAGTAATGCATACAAACATGTAGATCACGAAGTATTGTTTTCTTATAAGGATAATCTACGTACATACCAACATTAAAATCCATTCAGTAGTTTTTGCGTGAAAAAGTAACAAACATCCATACAAACTTTTGCGTTTGTATAATATTAAAAATAGGATGGGGCATTGGTTTGGTTTTATTCTAATACTTTTGCCAATTTTTTTTTAATATTTGATTTATATAGCGTTTACAAAACCTATGCTGCGCTTTCCATTTCAAGTTAAATCATAACTTCCCCTATTTCGTATATTGTTTGTGATAATAAAACAAAATCAATATTGTAAAATTTTAATATAATGTATAAAAATTGTGCTTACAGCTACATTAACCTACCAAAAAGTACATAGTATACATATTTACATATAATTTTACAAAATTTCGTGATCATTGTACATAATTACTGATTTAAACGGGTATTTATCGCGTATTTACCATTTTATTTGTTATCCCGACGTTCTAACTGAGCAACAGCCTTATACATTTTGATTTCGTGCATTATTTATTTTGTTTAAAGATGAGCAGGATGTGTACATCACACAGTGCTGAAAGTCTCTGTGTTTACTTTTGTAGCAATTCGTAGCCAGTTATCGAGTTTATTTTTAAATGAGTTTAAAATAGTTTCTGGTACGATGTTCCAATTATGGAGCACCCTGTTACCAGCTACCGGAGGGCCAGACGGGGCAGTGCCCCCGGGGCCCCCGGGTTACAAATTATAAATTGAACTAGTGAAAATGTCTCCCACATTCTGAATATAAACGTATAGTCGGTCAAGAAAGTGGTGTTATTGGGTTAAAAATATCTACTTAATTAGGATTCCGTACCCAAAGGGTGCTCAGGACCCTATTAACGTGCCGTGCTGTCTGTGTGTTTGTCACAGGACTGTATTTTTTGAATGGTAACAGGTAGATATTTTCTTTTATTTTCATAAAATATTTTTAATTTGTTAATTAAAATAAGTTACAATTTGTATTTGGTTTTTAATTTTATTATGGAGTCGACTGTATTACGACAAATCTGGAGTACGTCGAATTCGGAACAAACGATTTTAAATATGTAATTAAGTTGGGGCCCTAGTTAATTTTTTGCCCCAGGGCCTTTGGTTACCTAGCTACGCCACTGCCTGTTACTGTACATTAAACTTATATTAGTGTTATTACATTATATTAGAGGAGATATGTGGTCCGGCTTATTCCTAACTTATAAATGCAAGTATTTTATTGTGTGCTTAGTAGTAAATAAATGAATGTCTGTATATACAGCGTGTCCTGTATTTTAGTTAGTATGTATTTATAGCCCGAACGGGGTGATTCCGGCCATGAAAATAAACAACCTTTCTTAAAAAATTAATAATAAACATTTTATTTTTCAGGACAAATTTCTTGAACTTTTTATATTGACGTTAAATCAGGTGTTTTTAGACTTTGCGCCTTCCCTAGAACTTACTGTCATACGAACAAAATAACCTACAAATACATAAGCAAATCTGCCTCTATATCCATAGGATTAACATTAGACCCGTACCTCTGAACGGGCACCCCATTCCTATCAACAATAAACTTTGAAAAATTCCATTTAACAAAATCCCCAAACATACCCCCTTGAACCCGTTTTAAGAACTTCCACAATGGCGAAGCACCTTCACCGTTAACATCGACTTTCTCAAATAAATCAAACTGTATTCCTTTATCCTTAGTGAATTTAACAATATCAGCTGAACTGCCAGGTTCCTGCGAGTTAAACTGATTGCAAGGGAAGGCCAGTATCCGTAGACCTCTGTCGTGGTACCTGGTGTATAGCTCGTTGAGTTCTCTGTAGTTGGTTTCTGTGAGGCCGCACTGTGAGGCTACGTTTACTATGATGAGTACATACCCTTTGTACGCTTGCAGTGAGACAGGCTTGCCATAGATATTGTTCACTGTGAAATCATACACTATTGTGGGTGATGTATCAGTTGATGGGTTTTTGCTGGAAAAGAAAGAAGTAATTAAAAAAATAGATTAATCATATTTTTATTGACTCAAAAACACTTTGTAACAGTCGTCCTATGAAGTCTCTGATATCAGGGCGCCGACCACAATCTTTTAGAAAACCATCATGTTTCAGGAGCGTTTTGTTTTAAGCTTGTAGCAAAATTACTTCGATTTGAACCACAAAACTTTTTAACATTACTGTAATAATTCTAACAATGTTGTATATTTAGTGGTTACACCACGTTCAGTATAAAACATTTTGAAAATAAACACGATTTACTTACTTTTTAGGATAATTTTACGCTTTATTTTGAGCTCTAAGGTGAAAAGTTTTGAGTGGACGATTTATGGTGACGTCACCAAAACTGCTTCGCATTTACAATAATAAATCAAGCTTACTAATTGAGGGTCATGGTACGAAATGTCAGCCTATATTATTTAAATATTGCTATAAGAGACTGAGGTTGGCCCCCTGAGCTAGGTACAAAGATATTCTGTAATGAGGCGGCAGAATCGCCCCTACATCAGTTAGGCGAGTGTGGTCCACTAATGCGCAAACCTAGCATTCATCTGGGTAAACACATTCTTAGCCCGGAGGAGCTAACAGTTATCACCCCTAATGGTCTAAGAGCCGGTGAAGATCGACCTTCACCGATCTGATAACCAGATGAGACATATTTTTTATCAAATATAATTTATAAACAAATATGCCTATAATTACTTGCCTATCTAAAAGTGCTATCTAAAAGTTTTTAGCTAGGCAACAGTACTATAAGTATGATTTTTTGCAGATAATGGTTTTGAAATATGACTGATTTTGTAATAAAGTAATCTAAAATTTGATATAACTTTCGATAAGTTAGCAGAACGATGGAGTCACCTATATTGACTTACCTGTTCACATCGGCTTGCCAGGTAGCTATACACAGAAATGAGTAGGCAAGTCTACTGAGGCATGTTTACTGAGGCATATTCTGTGTGTTAAAAACTAACAGTGAAATAAAATTCATTTGGTTATCAAAAGAATGAAAGTGATGAAAAAAAATTTTATTAAAGTTAATTTTATTAAAAATAGCCATAAGCACTTTTAGATAGGCAAGTAATTATAGGCATATTTGTTTATGAATTATATTTGATAAAAAATACGTCTCATCTGGTTATCAGATCGGTGAAGGTCGATCTTCACGGTCTCCTCTACTATAAGTATATCCTACAGTTTTTAACAGCTTTAGGGCTTAGTGGTGAACTTTAAACGCCCCCATAAAATAGGGGTGGCATAAATACAAGTGGCGATTACAATAGCCCTCGTGGCCGAAGTGAAACTAAAGCCACAAAAGCTAATAAAAAAAGTAGGTACAAAGAGACCTGTGTTACAGAAGTCAGTGACCTCTCCCATAATTAAGATCACTTAGTTTAAATATTTTAACCGATTCGTTGCGATGTCTAATTTTGCAAACTTCTAACTGTAGCGTTGAACAAAATTACCGTGACACGGCTGCCGTGCCAAGCGCCATACGATTAAATGACATGGCTCCTGTGTCTTCAGCCATGCGGAAAAGAAAACAGTGTTTTTTACCATTTTTACGTGGTTCTAAGCGTTAAACTTTTAGTTTACATTCGAAATCTAACGTGAACGGTCAGGAACGTAGTTTCAAGTGATAAAAAGTGTAAAAATAAGTGTATTTTTGGAAATGGATGGTAAGTGGCTTTTTTAATACAGGTGTGATAAACCTTTTCTACTTACATTAGTTCTAAAATTATTGTTTTGGTTTTCCTGATAAGAAATTTCAAGTATTTTAAAGTAAATTATTGCCTATTTATTGTTTAAGAATTACGGCGCAAAAGAAAATATATTCCCGAGACAGAAATTGAAACTCAACGCGACGACGATGACCAAATATTAGAGCAAAATTCGCAAACATATTCACAACACTGGGAAAACTCAGAACACTTGAAATCTATACATGAGGATACTTCAACGTGCATAAAAAAACAGATGGTGGACAGATCAACGTGTTTAGAAAATAATATGGTGGACAGTTCAAAGTGCATAGAAAAAACTAAGGATGATGAGCGTCATGTTTGGAACATGACGCTGTATTGGATATACATGGATGTAAATATTTTGGCCAGTTAGTTTTGGCCAACGTATGTGTGTTTACATAATAGCTCCTCAGTTAAACCCACGCTGGTATAAAAATTATCTACATACAAGGAATGGCCTTTTTCAATATACTTTTGCATAAGCAAATGAACCACTTTTTTAATATGATTTCTACCGCCGACTTGCACATCCTGGGAGCCTGCGTACACGTGAATATTTAAAATAATTCCGTTGGCATCGGCTAAAATGTATAATTTAATTCCGTATTTATGTGTTTTTCCTTTATTGTATTGACGGAAGAAAAGTCTTCCTTTCCACAGAATAAGAGACTCATCGATTGTTAGCTCTCTTAATGGATAATATACTGAATTAACCGTGTCGTTGAATAAATCAATTAAAGATTTAATTTTAAATATACTCTCTGGTCTTTCATTATTCTGAACATTTAAGGCTCTTAAAATTAAAAAAAACCTGTCCCTCGACATAAATATATGTGGACTTAAGCGGAACAGATAATGAGTGGACCAATAATCTACCATTCTATTGAATTTTATTGTTCCCATCAGCAACAGTATGCCTAGAAATGTTTTAAATTCGGTGACACTTACATCGGTCCATTGTCTAAATCGAGCTCGAGAAGTAGTCGCTGCTGCTTTCAGTCTGTTGCCGTACTTATTTGTACAATCCAATATTAAATTCATGAATTGGGCATTCAAAAATAAAACGAAATAGTCCAAAGGACTTTGGACGTGTACATCATGTGGCGACAATATACCACTGGTTCCGATATTCCAATATTCTGATTAGTTTCTGACATCCTATTTCGGTAGCGGTAATTGTCTTTTGCGCTAAGATTCTCCTAAAATGTTAAAAAAATGTTCTCTCAAATCGTTCACATTTCTGATATAAAAATAAGCAATTTTTTAATATTATTTATTTCAATTATATTATTATACAAAAATCCTCATCATTAAAATTTTCAAAAAGGTTGGTGACCCCTATTTTTTAAAAAACAATACAATATCCAGAAACGAATGCTACAAGCTTGATTAACGTTAAAAATAAAAAAGTTTTGTTCTGGGGTAGATCTCCCTAAAACTTAATTTGAAGGAATTACCATCGATTTCAAAATGGCACGGCTCACGTGCCTAACGCCACACGCAAAAGAAAATGATGACACGGCTGCCGTGCCATCCGCAATGAATCGGTTAATGTAACTAGCTGTCGCCCTCGACTTCGTACGCTACTAAATGTGTAGGTAACCTAGAAATAAAGCTAAACTCGCTGTTGAAACTTGACTTGACATCTCATTTGTATCCCATGGGAACTGATTTATGGGATAAAGATAGCCTATGTGCTATAACTCAAAAACTACAAGAACTTTACTAAAAATAAAAACTGGGTTGAAATACTAATGAAGACCTTTCATTAGACGTCCTATTTGACTTAATAGTCTCATTTTGATTTTTTTTACCCCTCTTGAACCCCAATATCTTAACAACCCCCCAACATTTTAGCTCAATTAGTCACACCAGGATTGTGCCATCACTATACACTTATATACCAAATTTCACAATGATCGGATCAACGCTTCGAAAGTTATCCTCGGGCAAACAAACATACATACATACACCGCCAATTTGCCCAAGTTGATATGGAGATCCCGTTCCGCTTGATCAAAAACACTCACTTGACTCCATGGAACATTCTGAAGGTATGTACAGCTTCAAAGATATCGTTTGCCATCAGCTCCGGGTTCTCGAGGGTCGCGAAGTGCCCTCCCTCCTCCACGATGGTGGTCCGCAGATAGTTCTTGTATTTCAGCTTCAGCATGCTGTCAGAGTTATGGATTATTTCGTTGCGGAACTTGATGCCCCAAGTCGGAACATCTGTTGGAATTCTGTAAAAAAAATAATTAAAAATGTAGGCAGTGATTGTAATGGCAGTCAACGATATATTTAATAACTAATATTATCACATATATTCTAGCAAATAAATAAATTTCCTTTCACATCAAGTAGCTAATTCTCAGACTTTATTTACAGATAGACGACCTCCGTGGTGCAGTGGGCGAATAGCCGGCTGAGACGCAGGAGGTAGCGGGTTCGATTCCGGCCGCGGAACAAATGTTTGCATGATCTACAGATATTTGTTCCGGGTCTGGTTGTTTCTCTATATATTATAAGTATGTATTTACAAAAAAAAATGTATATAAGTATTCTATCAGTTATCTGGTTCCCATAGTACAAGCTCTGCTTAATTTGGGGCTAGATAGCGCTGTGTGAAATGTCCAGCAATATTTATTTATTTATTTATTTCGCTCTAAAGATCTGTAGAGCGACCGATATTGTGCGGCCCCAACGGCTCTCAGCAACCATCAGGTTGTCTTTCCAACTACTGAGGGGCCGTCCTACGCTGCGCTTTCCAGTGCGTGGTACTCGAGAACCTTTCTGCCCCAATGGCCGTCAGTTCTTCGAGCTATGTGGCCCGTCCACTGCCACTTCAGCTTGCTAATGCTCTGGGCTATGACAGTGACTTTAGTTTGTCTACGAATTTACATATGATTCGATCTCGCTCGACATCCTTTAGTAACACGGAATGCTTGATTTTATTTGTGTTGCAATTTAAACTAATTATATTAAAGGGACAATTTCTTTACAAAATAATAAAAATTAATATACTATAAAATTTTCTTCTTTAATTATCAAAATTTGGAGAAAATCTATAGAATGCTGCTCGACGAAATGTTAGAAAACTAGCGTATTGCACGATGCCATATATTACTAAAAAGTTACTACGAGCTGTTCAACAACCCCGCTCGTTCAATGACCCGGCCCCGTCAATAAACCCAACGAGTCAGAGTGCGCACGGTGCGTACTGCAAGGCGGTAAGTACCTACAAGTTGGGCACAAAAACTCGAAAATGAAATTTATTGGATTTAAAAAAAATGTTAATTTATTGTTTATGGTCTCTAAAATATACTCCGTCATTATCTGTAGTTTAAATTGCAACACCTTATAAACCCCTCATTCATAAATAAATGAGTAAAACTTACCGATCGAATATAATGGGAATCTGGCGCTTATTCAACGTCTCGGCGTAGATCCTCATACTGGTAGTTATACTATTAGTGGTCCAGTATATCATCACGTTGTCTAATAGATGTGTTAGTGAGAATTTATTGAGTAGATTGCCATCGTACGCCTTTTTATTGTCAGGATTCGTCCATGTTGAGAATTTCTCGAGGATGTAAGCCGCTAGGCCCGCTGGCGAGTCGGATAGGGCGGCACCTGTTCCACAAAATAACAGTTCATTTATTGATTGTAATGCGGCACCTGTTCCACTAAATAACACTTATTGATATAACCTGGTTTATTAAGTTAAAGTAGCTATGTAAGTAAACTTAATTATAAGTTGGTACCTAATAATGTAATGGGTAAATTAACTGTTAATTTTATTTGTTTACTTGTTAGATACTTATGCAATAAGTGCCCTAGTATAACTAGTGCCGCAGCAGCGCTCATGTTTTGGACTAAAAAATGTACTAAACATCTATTGTCAAAACAAACATTTAACAATAAATATCTATAACTAATAAAGAAATTAATCTAAAATGGCACCGAAAATCATATCCATATGGCGCTATTTTAGATTAATTTCTTTAATAAACCAGCTTATAATATTATACAAGTGAAGTGTCACTTGTATAATATTATAAGCAGTCCAATCAATAATAAAGATTGTTTTGTAATCATAATTAACTGGTGGTATTAAGGAAAATATTTTTTTATGCCGCCGCCGGCATATTTTTTGTTAGTAAGTTTCAATATGAAAGTTTTGAAATGTTTATTACTGAGCGTAATCACAATGGCACAATGCCATAATCATAACACATTACTAACTAATGAAATAGGTAGGTAGCCTAGGAATTAACGACTCTAGCTTGAGTTAAAGTTGAAACCATCAATCTGCATTGTAAATGCAAGCTTGTCGTCTATTAGAACAAGTACTTTAATTATTTATGATAATGTCATGTTACAATTAATAAATGAATACTAAATACATACAAAAATAATAAATAAATAAATATTGCTGGATATTTCACACAGTGCTATCTAGCCCCAAACTAAGCAGAGCTTGTACTATGGGAACCGGATATCTGATAGAATACTTAAATACTTTTTTTTGTAAATACATACTTGCGTCTCAGTCGGCTATTCGGCCATTGCGCCACCCCGAGGTCGTCAATAGGTTAGTTATATCTATATGTCTTGGAATTTATATTAAATCTAAATCTTTAATTTCAATTAAAGGTAAACTAGAAGAGAATGCTATTTAGCATTAAGTTCGCCTATGTACAGATTATTTTTATAAAGAATTATTACGCAATGATGTGAGAAATCAAGCATGCGAAGGAAGGTAATGCACGATACATTCCTATGCGGGGCGTCAGTGCAGATCTTATTCCCTCTTAGAAGCGTGCGAAGCCACGGGCGGAAGTTAGTAGGAAATATAAGTTACCTATAGTATCAGGTTTGGTCGCTTGTATGTGCAAATAGCCAGACTCCTCAACAGTTCTTGATATGTAATCGGAGTATGGATACAACCGATTCTGCAATGCTGGCTCCTCGACCCAAGAAGGTACTAATGATCCTGGAAATAAGATAACTTTTTATTGTAATTTCCACACAGAAACAATATAACACTAATGCGAACGGGCGCCCTGATCTCTGAGAGCGATCTCTTACAGGCAACCCTTGGCAGGAAAGAAATTAGGAGAGTGTGGTGTACTGCCTGCAGATGGTGCATTTTACAATACATTTATAACACTTGGATGGCCTTAGTCACCTCTTTAAGGTGACAATTTAGAATAAGTTACCTAACAAGTGGTATAGAGACGCGGTCGGGTGGAACAATACAGAATTATTATACACGTTCTCTTTACGTTAGAGGGGGGTGAAAGTCAGGCAAGAAAAGGTTGCAGAGGGGGAGAAATAATTTTGGGGCCAGTAGCTACAATGAAAAATCAGCAATTAAAAAGTTAATAAGGCACATGGGGAAAGGATTAAGATATTTGAAACAGTCAACGATGACAGTTGGGAGGTAGAGGGGGGGCGGGTAAGTATGAATAAATGGGGGATGAGGGGGAGGTCGGTTTTAGACACTTGAGGTGTGGGGTTGAAAGTTGAGACACTAGAGGTGATATGTTAAATAAGAATTAAAAAGTTAATAAATAACATGGGGAAAGGATGAACATACTTGGAACAGTCAACGATGACAGTTGGGAGGTAGAGAGGGGGGGGGGGGTAAAGTATGAAAAATGGGGGGATAGGGGTCGGTTTTAGACAGTTGAGGTGTGGGTTGAGAGTTGAGACACTAGAGGTGATATGTTAAAAATGTTACCTAGCAAGTGGTATAGAGACGCGGTCGGGTTGAACGGTACAGCGGGGAGGTTAGTATGCAGCCCCAGCACTCTGTCCGGGAAGAGAGTGGCCATTATGGAGGCCACTGTGTGTCCCACGTCACCCGCTTGTATGTAGTACTGCCGGAACCCGAGCCGCTCCATCAGATTGCGGATTACAACCGCCATTTCCATCGGACCGAAGCCGCGGCGCGACGGGGCCTGTAACGAAACCAATACAGTTTTATAGTAAACGTATGTTTTACTGCAAAGATCAAGCTATAGAAAGTGAAACAGCCAACATATTCAAAGGTAGATATAATTAAAGATAGTAGATTAGTAGATGTAATACTAGATTATTAAAGGAGGGGATAAAGCAGTGTCTTGCGTCACGGGCGCTATTTTGAATCCCGAACGTAGGATTCTCGAGTTAACTAACGAGTGGAGCGAGGGAGTTACTTAAATCCTGAGTGCAGAGAGCGATAATAGCACGCCCAAGATGCAGACAGCTTTATCAATGATGAGAATACTCTTCTGTGGTTGGGGGGTGGGTGGGGGGGGGGGTGTAGACATCCGAACGGGGGGAATTGTGTTCAGACATTTTAATCTACCTAATCATTAATGTTCGTGATTTAACGCACTAACACACACATTTAGTCGCGCCACCTAGTTCCGATCGAGCAAACCATACCACTATTTGTTCGATCACACATCATATTAAACAAGGCGCGCGAGGGTACATACAGAATATACAGTAAGTAACAAAGAAGTGATTTAACATCCCGTCCTAGACCGAAACACGATCTCGGTGATCCTGATGACAAATTATTACATAACTATTTTACTTTACTGCGTGTCACCGTATTTACGACATTAATTTAAATCACGGGTAGGGCTGAAGGCTAAGTATTGTTGTAAAATAGTTTTTTTTTTCAAATTCATTACGATGACTTTTTTAATTTTCCACCCACTTCTAGTCTTAAAATATCAATGACACAGCCTGTATAAAATAGGTAAACAAATCATATTCATTCATCATGTAAGTAGGTACCTGTTAAACTGGCTAAGCTTAAGAATATATCGATTATGGATAAATATTCAAGCTACCGGTATTAAACCAATCTCTAAAATCAGTTAATACGATTCTGCATGTGTTTTAAATTTATGTCGTGAATGCGGTGACATAAAAAATTAATTGGTTGCAGCAAAAGCATTGTCAGATTGTATAAATTAAAGTTTATACTATACTAGTTGACCCGCCCGCGGCTTCGCATGCGTGGTATTTCAATAAAAACATTACTCTCCTTTTGCGCACTCTGGTAAAAAGTAGCCTATGCCCATCACCAGGATATAATCTATCTCCTTGTCAAATGTCATTACGATCCGTTCAGCCGTTTAGTTATGAAAAGGTAACAAACAGTTACTTTCGCAGTTACTATGTATGTATTATAAATATAAACCTTCCTCTTAAATCACTATCTATTGCTGAAAACTTCATTAAAATCGGTTGAGTAGTTTAAAAGATCTAAGCGAACAGACAGCGGAAGCGACTTAATTTTATTCTATGAATTAATTCTAAAAGAAGATATTTAGTGGTTGATGAGTTACCTCGGAGAATCCAAAGCCAGGCAGGCTGGGCGCGATCACTTCAAACACGAAGTTCTTGGATCTTGGCTTGATCAGGTTCGGCACGATCTCGTAGAACTCCCGCACGGAGCCTGGCCAGCCGTGCAGCATGAGGAGCGGGACCACTTGGTACTGGAAATAAACTAATTATATTGAAGGTATGGTTTCTACACAACTTTCAATAACTTTCGTGATTTATTTCAATCATTATTACAAACTAGTTTCTGCCAGCGGCTTTGCACGCGTGGTTTGTCAACTAAAATAGCCATACATACATACAAAATAACATACCACACATACATCCATACAAACTTTCGCATTTATAATATTAGTGGGATGATAAAACTTACATAATACAATTTATTACACACTAAAATTATCATTATCTAAGTAGGTGCTAATCGTAACTTGGTTACATAATTATTTTAATAATAATTTTACTGAATAATTTACGCTACTCACCTCAATATTTTCATCCATCTGTGGCTTAACATGCATAAAATGTATATTCAGTCCATTAATTCTTGTTGTAAAATGGTTGTACTGGTTTAAAAACCGTTCTCTTTCCTTAAAGTTGTAGCTGTTAGCCCAGTAATCAACCACTTGGGTCAAGAAGTGTGAGTTAAAGCCGTAGGTGAACCCTGCATTCTCTAATGGGGGTGGTAGGGGGCGTCGGTGTAGAAGACGTTCCTTTAAATCTTGGATTATCTGTTGATAGAAAAGTTATTACCAATTTTTGTTATTCCTAGTGTACCCTAAATATACGCTAGTAAAATTATTACAATCTTGGCTAGATTGTAATAATTGTATAGGCTTTTTTATTGATCGAACGAAGCGAGATCTCCAAATCAACTTGGACAAATCGGCGTTGTATGTATGTATGTTTGTTTGTCCGAGGATAACTTTCAAAGCGTTTATCCAATCATCGTGAAATTTGGTGTATAGGTAGGTAGTGATGGCACAATTTTGGTGTGACAAATGGCGGGTTCCTATATCCGTCGGTAACCAGCTACGACTCGTTTCTCCTTGAAAAAATGTCAAACTAGTGTCAAAATTTTGACATGTTTTCAAGGAGAAACGAGTCGTAGCTAGTTACCGACGGATAATAGGAACCCGCCATAAATGAGCTAAACATGTGGGGGGTTGGTTGTTTAGATATTGGGGCTCAAGAGGGATAAAAACAAACAAAATGGGACCAGTCAAGTGACACATCTAATAAAAAGTCTTTATGAGTACATTTCGACTCCGTTTTTATTTTTAGTTTTTAAGTTATTAGCCATAATAAAAACTGAACTTTGACAAAAATCACAGGGTACACCAGTGACCCCACAGTGCTGAAATTTGGTATAGGACTGGCAATTCGTCTGAAATACATATCGGCACCATAGGAGGCCAAAAACATTCCATAAGCCAAAAAAGAAAAGCACCCACGAAAGCAAAACGTGCATTAATTAAAAATAAGAATAATGTTATTTGCCAGAACTTAAAAAAACAGCTGTACGTAAGTGCTTAGTTTTTAAATAATAAACACGATTTGTTGAGGGTAGATTTGCATTACGTACTAAAACCATTACCTCCCGCGCTAGTTGTAAACTATGTTACGTTACTATGTTTAATTATTCAATAATAATTTTAATTACCTACCTCCTTAGTTTAGTTTCCTAGTACTTATTATTATATTATATTATACTAGTCGGTATTTATAAACACTTTGAAATACATCAAGTGCCTTTATTTGTTTCTTTTCCGTAACTTAACTACAATTAGAAATAAATAGGTAGCAAAAATTAATTGAACGCATCTCTAAATGGGTTAAAATACGTATGCACAAAAATAGGTCAATCCAAATTTAAGTAGAAAAATAAGTACATTTGTAAATCGAATTACCAAAAAAAATGTACATGTACAGGCAACACAATATTCGTCATATTGAATGCCATTTTCGCACAATTTGCAATTAAATTACCGTAGTCGCCACTAAAAGATACACGCCATTTGAGTTTAGTCACAAAATCTGTTTTATTTACAATCAATTATTAATCAGCTGTCAAATACATAACAAAGTTCATATATATAATGCTGGACATTTCACACAGCATTGTAAATACATAATTATAATAGAAACATCCAGACCCAGATCAAATATCTCTAGACCATGCAAACATTTGTTCCATAGCGAGAATCGAACCCGCTACCTCTGCACACTTGCCATTGTGGTCCTGATGTGTCCTTATGTTAATTTAAATGTGTATCTTAGGTTTTACACTTACAAAATCAGAAAACTCAATTTAATGCTGGACATTTCACACAGCATTGTAAATACATAATATATAGAGAATAATTTTAATATATAGAGAAACATCCAGACCCAGATCAAATATCTCTAGATCATGCAAGCATTTGTTCCGCAGCGAGAATCGAACCAGCTACCTCCGCACACTGCGCCACGGTGGTCGTGATGTGTCCTTATTTTAATTTAAATGTGTGTCTTAGGTTTTACACTTACAAAATCAGAAAACTCAATTTCAAACTGATCAATGGAGACATCTGGAGTCTGATCCATGGGTAGTTTTCCCCAGTTCTCATCTAAGTCCACCTCTGGGATGGAAGGTGGTGCCACCCATTGCCTGACGCAGTACACTGATGCAAACCCTAGTACCACGATGAAGAGGTAAATAAGCTTGTCAATCTGAAAATGTAATCACCACTTCAGTAATGATTTATTAATAGAAATAATATACCAGTATTTAAATTACAAAAGTTGAATAAGAACCATCTAAAGACAATTGCATACAATCTATAGATAACACAAATACTTCACCCCTGTGGTGGAAGTCTTGACTTAGCAACCAAAACATCATTGCTAACAATTTAGGGACTTTCACCCTAGATCCTTAGTGAATTAGATAATATAGAAGATAGAAAACGCTTTATTGCAAATCACACAAAATAAAAAACAAATAACAATACACACAGAAATACAAGTGGCGGCGAAATACAATCTCTTCCAGACAACTTTTGCATAGACTGGATTTCACGAGAATGTAATAGGACGGTAGCTATTAATAAAAATAATTTAATATTGAATAAACAGTGTACTTACATAAGCAAAATAAATAAATATATACAAATATATAAGTACTTATCAATGGATTAGGTACATAATAATATAGCATAGTACATAAATATTCCATACTAATAATAAAAAGGTATATTATATAAAATACTATAAGTAGTATATAGGTGCATAATAGATGGGTGAAATAAACAAGAGTAGCGTAATGATAGATGAGAAAATGATAAATCAGCATTGTAGTGCACACACATGTTTAAATATATTTTATTAGTTTTAAAGATGGGAAGGGATTTCGCAGTTCTAATGTGTGGAGGAAGAGAGTTCCATAGATGGACAGCTTGCACAGTGAAGAAGTTATCATAAAAGTTAGAAGAGTGTACAGGAGTTTTAAGTTTCAAGGTCTCAGAGGAGCGTATTGCTCAAGGATTTGAGTGATGGAGATACTCAAAGCGCTCTCTGAGATATAGCCCTCCACATCGGTTTCGATGAAGGCAACCCCAGCTAATTAAGAAACCCTAACCTAAAATTAATAAAGCGACGATAAACAAAATTAACGATAAACTAGGAACATTATTTACTTTTTATCAAATTAATTAATATACAGCAAGACCGAACTTAGCTTTAAAAATCCTATTGCAGGAATGACAATATAGTTGGCATGCATAAATATATGTGTAGGTATAGGAGGGCTTAGGTCTCTCTTTACGTAACTGGCGCTTTACATCATGTGAGATAAGAAGGACTAGAAGGGTTAAACATGATACTGTACAAGAGAAAGAGAATATGAGTATTCCTGCAGCAGCAAATGGGTAACCACACTAGTTGAGAAATTCAGAGACGTATATTATAGATAGTATATTTTCGCAGGCTAAAAATAAATAAATTATTACTAATAGGATAATACTAATTAGGAATTAGTATGCTGAGTTTATTTATATTATCATCCAATGGAGATATAATTTAAATAAACAATGAGTTTGCTATCTTGTTGTTGAGAGTAAATTATAATGTATAATGTCAATTTTATAGTCACAAATAATTATTGACAAGATAAGGGCTAACTTATCACTTATAATAATAACCTAATTTGCGTAAGATTAAAAATTGATGGGTTCATGCCGGATATATTTTTCGTTTAGAACATTAATTACTATGAATATTTATTACTACGAATGGTCTTTTAATTAACTTACCGTCCCTCCCGGTCCCGGTATATCAGTTTCCTTCTTTTCTTCGGGTTTATTACCGGTAGGTTCCTTTTCTTTTTTATTTGTTTTTGTCGACATCTTTGTAGAAGCTGCCTGCCGTCGCCGGCTTCTTTTATTTACTGGCAAGGCAAATAGCAATACTAGCAATCACTCAACACACACTTTAAAATTGATACAATTAGGTAGTTACATTATAATATTTTCTTTGTAAAACACATTGCAATTATATTTTTTTGTAGAATTTGTAGATGAACTTCGATGACCCAAACGAAAGAAACGAATAAATTCGATGGATCGATTGGTTTGGTCGTCAACCTGCGTAAATATTCATACCCATATGCGTGGTGTAGCATAAAACAAACTGACACCTGAGACAGCTAATTGAAAATTTCATCTGTATCTCATATATATAAGACAGCACTAAAGGCAAAACCCAAAACCACTTTTAGAACACTCGACCAATGCGAGTGGCATTGGTCAAACTCGCAATCAAAACACTGTAAGTGTCAAAGTCAAAATAACAGTAACGGTGATGTATATTTTTGGCTTCGCACAGCATAGACATTCTGCCAATTGAATTTTATTTTTACGCAAGCTTGATAAAAACTTTAAAATGTTTATTCTCTTGAAGCTTGAACTATACAAATTCATTAATATAATTCAAACTTTGGTACAAATGCATCCTACATTGAATAAAAAACATTCAGTTACGTAGAGTACATTAAACAACAGTGCAAAATAATCATTACCATCTCAGTCGGCGACGATCACTGTTTGCACATAGGACCTAAACGTATATACCTAAGTTACTAGTATAAGGCCAGCTTGCACAACGATCCTTAAACGTATTTAGCGACTAAACTTGTTTATAAGTATTTGACGTATTTGTATGATAGGTAATTATGATAACTCTAAATCTTATTCAACCACTAAATACGTCAAATTTAAACATGTTTAGGTGCTAAACACGTTTAGGAATCGTTGTGCAAGCCGGCTTTAGTAACTAAAGGTTTTGTTGAGCGAGAAGTCAATCGGTGTCGGAGTAGGTCACCCATTGATAGCTTGTTATATCTCTTACCCATAAGAATATATGCTAGCTATTATATTACTAGTCAATGGCACAAATTTTACAATGTTATTTTTGTTCAATATTCCGAAACAAAGCGATTTACCGAGGTGTGAAGTGAAATGAAATAAAATGGAAATGAAGGCCCTGTCAGAATGCAGCCACAATCTGGCCGGCTTAATTGAACTTGCGGGGCCAATATAGCTCGCGTTTTTCCTTTTAATTTTTTCCACTGAACCGCAGCGAGGGATATAGGGTTGGCATCGACAGAAAATGATTTAAAATAGGTATGTTAAAGTTCCTGCCTAACTGTCACTGGTCGGACCCCCCAATAAAGAATTACTAGGTCTTAAGACGTAGGGATATTGTGAAGAGTAGTATGTAGGTATGTAGATTCAAGAGTAGTAGAGTTCCATGTGAAAGGGCTCAGCCGAGGAAGTATGAACTATACCTATTTCTGCCTGCCAGCAAGCAGCATTGCTATGTTTCGGTTTGTAGGGTATGGCTGCCGGTGGAATTACAGCTTACACCTGTATGCCACAAGTTGATGGACGCAAGGCACGTAGGTACGTTTCTAAGCTTGCTACGTGACCTACGAGGTAATACTTTGATGATTACCATATAACATCAGGAGAGCTATATAACCATTTACAGGTGTAAAAAAATGGTAAAGGGACCAAATAAAAAAAACTCGATCGAAAATCGGACAGTCGTTTCTGCGTGCGATTTTAGTGGATGGAATCAAAGCAGCACTTGACGGTCCCTTACACGACTGCACCAGAAAAGAGGCAATAAGAGAGGAGTGGCGAAGAATTGTCAAGCGCGCCACTACCCCCGAAGTGACGATCACGACCACTGCTAAGAGTGAGAAGAAAAAAGTCATGTATAAAAAAGTTAAAAAATATATTATTATATATATTGCCAGGGTAGGACATATAAAAAACATTATTATTATTATTATCAGCCATTCGTGTCCCACTGCTGGGCAAAGGCCTCCCCATTCCTTCCAGACTTCACAGTCCTGAGCTGTTTGTGGCCAATCCGTTAGAAATTTATACAGCTCATCGCGTCATCTACGTTTCATAAATATCATATTTAATACCTATGTATTAATTGAACTATAGCTATAATCAAATGCTTAAATGAAACAGGCACTTTTTCAAAATGTTTTTTTTTCATTTTCATACGTTCAGCCCTATGCAACACCCACCACGCTTTCATCGCCCTATCACGGCTCTCAGCCTGTCACCATTTTCCCATTTTTCCCGCTCATCCCTGTTCCATTTCCAAACGTCACTTTTAGCATTTTCACACAAACCATTTTGAACTTTTTGAAGATAAATGTTTGAATCAGTTTCGTAAATCAAGAGTTGTCACTTACAATATTTTCGGCGAGAAGTAGATTAGCAATGCGGTTTTTCGAATGAATCCTTTTGCAAAATTGATGGCGGAATTGAATATTGGTTACTTTCGTATTAAAATTAATTTATTATTTATCGAGCCCGTACAGGCAGTAGTTTGCGGTCGAATGTAATAAGCTGATAATAAATACCGATAACAGTTAATTTTATTACAAGGGCACGATTGTTTTTTTTTCGTTGGCAGAGTCAAGGTCTTTAAGTACATGTCTACTTATTTGTATTCTACACATTAAGTGTGCTAATCATTCAAAAACTCGCTAAAGACTTCTTTGCGGTAAGAAAGTCAATCTATCGTCTTTTATACCTACCTTCCTTATTTTATAAGTATTTTAAGTATTAGGATTAAAACTTTATCATATGTTTTAGTATTTGTGTAAATGTATCCTACAAAGTACACCGCACTCCATATTGTAAATATCGCTCCATCCAAAGGTTGCCTGGAAGAGATCGCTTTCAGCGATAAGGCCGCCCATTGTATTGCCTTATTTATTCTAGCCTTATACTTATTTATGTATTATTTCTGTTTGTGTGGTAATTCAATAAAGAGTTATCTATCTAAAATCTATCTTCCTTAAAATTAAATATGTACTTAGTGTTCGTTGGTAAGCGCAACTCTTGAGACTGATTTGGCAATTTTTTTAGTCTGCGGGGGGGGGGGGGGGGTCCTTTAGATTTTAAACAACAACTAAAAATAAGCGACTAAATAATATAAGTAAGTAGTTACCTAACTAAAAGTTGTATTTCCAAGGGTGCTGAAACCACAACTAAAAATAAGTGACTTAAATAATGTAAGTGACTAAAAGTTAGATCCTCAGGGGTTCTGTGACGGGTCTTATCGCACGGTAGCAGCTGGGAAGTTGCTATGGTTTAATAGTAAGGCGTTTCATTCACGTCCGTGGCCCACAAATATACTTTCTCCCTTCATTCATTGGAACTACTTATCTAATTATAAACACTAGTTGCCAGTTCAAAGACATGAACTGACGTCCGTTGGGGCAGAAAAGTTCTTGACGGCCCCCACTAGATGGAAAGACGACCTGATAAAGGTTGCTGGTAGCCGTTGGGTGCAGGTCGTACAAGATCGTTCGCCCTGGCAATCTTTGGGGGAGTCTATTCAGTGGACGTACTTTATGATAATGAGTTGCAAGTGGACGAAATTAGACCGTAGTTCATATAATTTTTTTAAGCTTAAGGTTAGCTTTCTCCCCTCCTTCTCCATATAAACTTTAAGTATGCCAAATCTCTCACATTTACGTGCGCGCAATTAAAAGGGGTACAAATATTTCTCTTCATGTACATATTTCTATATAGATTCGTAATACAAATAGGTAAGATAGCGAATAAGGTAATTTGAACCACATGATTTAATTTCTTATGTATCTTTGACGGTAAATAAAGTTCATACAAAATTCACTAAATCATCTGTAAAATTACATTTTTGTATTACTACGGAACTCTTCACTGTGCGTGGTCACAATATACGCTAGTTCTTAGAAGAATAATCATAGAGTAGACTCTACTAATTTACGAGCTACTAATGTACCTACTACGTGTAACTAATCTACTATCTACTGTCTATAATTGGGTTTGTAAACAGTTAATTATAATGTACAGCTTATTAAATAACCAAAACTAACAGCAAAATTAAAATTGTATATTAAAATAACTAAGATAAAGCCGGGACCTTTCACTTTGGGTGGTCTCACACACACTGAACCAATTATTTATGAATGGACAACGATTTCACCCATATATTTCTGAAACACGCAAAAATTTACCACATAAAATTCTAACCCAATAAATAAGTTCCTTTAAAATAAATAACCTATCAAATACCTGGGTTAGCTTAGATTCTTAAAAAAATAGGCTTGACAGCTCTTACAAAACGAAAATATCTTTTTCTTACGGTCCAAGAGGCGTCCTTACCTATCGTTTCGTAGCAGCCCCAAGTTCTACCGAATCCCACGATTATCCTTCAAACTACCCTCCAAAGTTGCAAAGAGCTTTATTGTAAGAGGTGTAAGGTTGGATTTTGGGTGGGGGGGTGGTTAATACAAGGGTGTGCCTTAAGTGGGTTTAGATAACGTCACAGGTTGAGCTTAGCAACGAGTCTCGCTTGACGCTCCGCTTTAGAGAGATGGGGATTTAGCCAATATTGGCTAAGATTTAGGGTTGGCAAACTTTAAAAAGTCTATTATATAGGTCCATCATACTTTCTTTCATATAAAGGTTGCTGGGGGACGTTGGGTACAAGGTCTTCGGACGGCCTGAAAAATGAGTTAAGAGCACATACGACAACACTTACGAACTTCCTACTTTATGTAAATACTTGCGTCTGTATTTGTTTTTTTGCGATAAGTCCGCCCTGTGTTCTTGTCGGAAGGAAGAGACTGTGGAGCACGTGATACTTCACTGTACTTCCACAAACGATGCCAGATTGAGAACGGGTCTGCAAGGGGTCATCGAATCCTCATCCTCCACCAACACCGCTACTACATCAACATGCACGGGGACCCTGGAAAGCTGCTGCCACCAATCCAAAGTCCTACTCCATTACTTCAAGAAGTCGAGATGGCTGGGGTTAGGTTAGAAGGGGGGTAATGCACAATACACCCCAATGCGGGACGTCAATGCAGATCTCTTATTCCCCACACCCTAGAATTAGAATTAGATATTCTTGTCTCTCATTCTGATGTATGATTTTTTTATGATGATAGTCAAGCGCTTGATATTTAGATACCTCACCTGATGGTAGGTGATGGGTGATCGATTGCCTAAAAAGAACCTGTTCACTCTGTACTTGAAGCCTCCGAGATTATACTGGTCCGGAAAAACATACGCCGAAAGTGAGTTCCACTCCTTACTCGTGCTAACAAGAAACGTTGAAGCAAATCGTTTGGTACGGCAAGGTGGTATGCTGATCAGATAAAAGGTGTATCTAGCAGCTTGTAAGATATAATAAATAATATTCATTAATTATATGATTCCTTTTTCAATAGAGATTCGAGGTTGTGCAACGCTAAGTCTAAAAAGCCACCCTTGAATCAGCATGTTATATTTGGGCAATGTGAACATATTATAAATTAATTTATTATTGAAAACCTTGCATCCAATATTTTCCCAATCTTAGGCCAGCAGCTGGCAGCCCTGGGCCTCTCGTTACGTGCGGCCTCAGAGTCATCAGATAAGGGCGGGCGCAAGTTTAATTGAATTCGCAAAGTTCCGCCACCCCTAGCCCGCGCGCTCTGATTGGCGCGGCTCCGGCGCTCGTCAAAGACATTGTCATAGAATAACCATAGTCCTATGTACAAATGTCTCACTCTGATAACACTGACACTGTATCAATCTGTGGTATGAACTCTCAGATGACGCGAAGAAGCTACACGTATACATTCTTTAAAAAGTCACGTTAAAGCTACGAAGATACATTGCATGTCTTGCGTTTTTCCGGTGTTCCAGGAATTAAAACATTTTGTACATGATATTAGGCGCATTTTACATTTTTTCCCATTACTGTAGACGTAGCATAGAAGCTGAGTAGACGTTGTGTAGAAGCCGCGGTATAGCAACTGCGTTGTCATAGAACTAGCGTAGACGTCGCGTAGTATCCCGTAAATACATCTAGACGTCCTGTAGCACTCATGTAGTCGCACCGTAGCAGCCGTGCTGCGAAAAATGACTCGTAAGCGCATCGTAGATGACGCGTAGACGTCCCGTAGAACACTCGTAGACGCCTACGCTAGAGCATGCAGGAGTGCAAAAGGTCTTATGCGTCCTTCGGAGGGCATGTCAGTAGGTTGTCTGATAGAGATCGCTATTTAGCGATAAGACCGCCAATTGTATAATTTAATTGTTTGTTTAATGATATGCAATAAAGTATTATCTAATCTAAAATCTATCAAAAAGCTACCGCACAGCTGTGTTTCGTTTGCAATCGATTGAAAAGTTTGTTAGTAGAATGGGCAGTTGCGACGAATGTTGTGTTTGGAGTATTGATTTATGTTTTTGATCGAAGCTTATATCCACATTAGCAGGCGTCAAGATTGATCGAAACCGGAACATGACTGGATTGAATTAATGAATATTAGCTACAACAAATACGAATAATATATGAACAAATTAAGTTGTAATTTGATTGTATATTTTTCGCTTTTCCCATTACTGCTTTTCTCATCCTGGAAGAAATCGGTTTTAGCGATAAGGCCACCCATTTTACTAAATGTATTTATGTTAGTTCTTTTGACGACTCCGTGGCGCAGTGGGCGTTTAGCTGGCTGAGACGCAGGAGGTAGCGGGTTCGATTCCCTCCGCGGAACAAATGTTTGCATGATCTACAGATATTTGTTCTGGGTATGGATGTTTTTCTATATATTATAAGTATTATATATTTACAAAAAAAAGTATATAAGTATTCTACCAGTTATAGTTATTGGTGTCCATTGATCTGCTTAGTTTGGGGTTAGATAGCGCTTTGTGAAATGTCCAGAAATATTTATTTATTTTAGAAATCCTGGTGTTCAACAAAGAGTTAATCTACCTATTGTTTTATCGCTAAAAAGTGATCTCTTCCAGACAACTTTGGATTTATATTATAATGACTTATGAGAACCATGACAGGGTATGGCCACTGGTTCATTTGATCTGGCTTTAGTACAAAGTGCATCAGGCCTTACAATGTCTATGTACGGAGCGGTAGGGCCTTGCTATTGTATGGTTAGTAATGGATACAGGAATGGCTCAGTATCTATGGATATTCAAGTTTAATAGTCGTTTAGTATAGAAAATTTATGGAGTTTAGGAGTTTTGTTTGTATATTCAAAACGAGAAGAGAGGGGAGGCTGGCTGAAAACAAGGGAGGCCAATACCCAGTAGTGGGGGATTCCCAGCTGAGATTATGATAATTCAAAACGAATATATCTGAAATGATGAAGTAATGATAAATAGATAGATAGAAAACGCTTTATGTAGATGTGTCGAAGTCTCACACGGTGCGTTTCATCCGCTCGTTTCTTCCACGCACCTGCATCATGTGAACCTTCCCCCGGAGGTTTTTCCGGTGGGCTTCATTTTTTCATTTTTCATTAAGTGGTAGGCAACGCGACTGCAGTACCTCAAGTGCTGCAAGAGTTTATAGGCGGCATGACTACTTAACATCAGGAGGCCCGTCAGCTACTGTACACCATACTTAAATTGGCTAATAACTAGACATGCGGAAATACAAGTGGCGGTTTTATCGCTAAAAGCGATACAGATACAAATCTATTTATTGCATAATATGGATACTATGTTTAGTGTTACACAGAGTTCTTCAAATTAGTAACGCCTCTTTTTAGCATCGGAAGGTTAAAAAATATGAGAAATAGTTGACACAGAGGTTTCGAGTTACTTACCGATAATATTTTATTATGAACTTAATTTTTGCTCTTGTCTTTAGGGACAAGTCTTTAGACATACATCCTTTTTTTAAACCAGCGGCCGTGGTTTGTAAATAGAAATATTATCCTACTTCTGCGCGGTTGGATAAAAAGTACCCTATGTCTCAATCCCGGTCATAATCTATCTATGCACTAAATACCATCGAAATCGGTCAACACGTTTAGTTGTAAAAACGTAACTAACAGACAAACAAATAGAAAGCAGAGTTACTTTCGAATTTATAATATTATTATGGATGGTCTAAAGAGTTTAAAATCATACTTCTTTTTTATGCTATACCAGCTGTTGCCTGCGACTTCATACACGTTACACTAATATATGTGTAACCTAGAAATTAAGTTAAACTCACTTGACTTGATATCCCATTTATATCCCACGGGACCTGATTAATGGGATAAATGTGATAATCCAAGTTATAATCTACGTAGGTACATACTAAATTTCATCGAAATGGGTTCAGCCGTTACGACGTGGTTGAGTAACAAATAAATAAACAAACATCCAAACTTTCGCATTTATAATATTAGTGTGATGGAGATGGAACCCATCGCCTATAACAGAGAATTGTCTCATGGGTCACGCACCTTAGAAACGTGCCCTGCGATGCACTGCCCTGCGTGCATCAACTTGAGGCATACAGGTGTAAAGCCTCATGTGCCTATGATTTCACCGGCAACCATATCCTTCAAACCGAAACACAGGAATGCTGCTTGGCGGCAAAAATAGGTATGGTGGTACTACTTTTGAAAATTATCTTACTTCTTACTTTACATACTTCTATTAATATTCGACTTTAATGAGATCTTCCATTATATTAATAAAGTCTACCACAATTGGGCAAAAGTTTATTACGGCCATCACTGTGACTAAGAATGCATTGCACAATTTAGACTTTTCCAACTAAACATTACTGTATTTTCAACCTTACTACATTGAAATAAAGATGTAGAATATATTTTAAGGGGTAGAGGTATAGTGGTGTTATGGACTGCAAGGCTGATATGACGCCATTCGGAATTAGTTCCACTTTTATAACTGGACCGGATGTTGGTTTAAAAAGTTATGCGTAAGATAATCCCACTTTGTTATAGTTTTGTAAGCAAGACAAAGGAATTTGGATTGAGATTGTGAGTTGCACTAATTATAAGAACTTACGACCTCCGTGGCGCAGTGGGTGAACCGGCGGAGACTCACAAGGTTGCCGGGTTCGATTCCCGCCACGAAACTAATGTTTGCACGTTATTTTGTCAACAAAAAACCTATATAAGTATTTTATCAGTTTTCAGGTTCCCATAGTACAAGCATTGCTCAGTTTGAGACTAGATAGAGTTGTGTGGAATGTCCAGCATTTATTATCTATATTGATATTATATATGCGAAAGTAACTGTGTTTGTTAGTTTGTTTGTTAAATTTTCACGACTAAACGGCTGAACGGATCGATATGAAATTTGGCAAAGGAGATAGATTATATTCTGGGAAAAGACATAAGCTACTTTTTACCTGACTGCGCAAAAGGAGGGTAATGTTTTTATTGATAAACCACGCGTGCGAACCCGCGGGTGGGTCAGCTAGTTATTTATATATTTATTAATTGTGTGCAAATTCCAGTTTCAAATATAACTTTTACAAGACCACCTCACCGATGCTTCCAAATTGCAACTAATTATAGTAAACAGCAGCCCGAACAAATTGCAGAAGCACGCTCTGATGCGCTCGTAACTAGATTACGCTCAGCTCATTAACGTGGAGTATGCCTAATAAATGAGCAGGTACGGACAAAAACATATTGGTACAAAGTAGTTAATGGCAAAGGAAACCCGATTATAAATACATTATAATTAGAGTTACAAATAGGTACAACTCCCACGTTGAACAAAAACGCATGTATTTAATTACTTTGGATAGTTGGTTCGGAGGGCCTAGCCAAACGGCATTCGCTATTTCAACAGTCGCTATTCGCTCTACAATAGCTATAGTAAATTGGTAGCCATTATCATCGTTATATCAGCCATAGATAGGGTTGCCAGGTCTTAAAACCGAAAAGCCGGAAAGACCAGGCAGTTTAGCCGGACATTTGGGTAAAAGAGCCACCCAAAAAAGGACACCTTTAATTTTTTAGTCCTAGTATAACACGACAATTTTAATGAAGTAAAACAAGACTTTTTTATCACTTACCATAAAACCTTCTTAACGAAACAACAATAAATGGTGCGGTGCGATGGGTGACCATCGCGCGCGGAATTTAAAAAGCCTAACAAAAGCCGGACAGGCCGGACACCGTCTGATTTCGCCGGACACGCAAACAAAAAGCCTGAGTGCCTTTTCACACGTCCCGGTTGCCGGGTAGCCAGCGCCTGACTGTGTCTGGCTTTATCCGGACGCCTGGCAAACCCTAGGTATAGGATGTCCACTGTTGAAGTGACCGATCTTCTGCGGCCTGCACCCAACGGCTCCCAGCAACCTTTATCAGATTGTTTTTCATTCCAATGGGGGGACTGTCCTACGCTTCGCTTTCCAGTGCGTGGTCTCCACTCGAGAACCTTTCTACCACAACGGCCGTCAGTTCTCCGAGCGATGCGCCCTGCCCACTACCATTTCAGCTTGCTAATCCTTTGTTCTATGTCGGTGACTTTGGTTCGTCTACGAATCTCCTCATTTCTGATTCGATCTCGTAGTGAAACACCAAGCATGGCCCTCTCCATAGCACGCTGAGCGACCTTGAGCCTTCTTATGAGGCCCATGGTGAAAAACCACGTTTCTATACCATACATTACGGAACTCAAAACGAATATCTGTAGATCATACAAACATTTGTTCCGTGACGGGAATCGAACCCGCAACCTGCGTCTCAGTCGGCTCTTCGCCCACGGCGCCATATATATATTGAACGGCAACCATTGAGCAAATAACATGTAATGCAGGGCATGTAACGCCAGCTACACATTGCCGTGTAAAATAACTCGTTTGAGAGCACCTTTGGAATTTAAAATCATTCTTGCTCTCTAAAAAATAAACAACGAAAATCGAAAGTTTGTCTAAAAAATGTGTTAGTTTAGTGAATGTTAATCACATGAAATGTTGGTTTTTGTATTCACATGGCTTACTATTTAAATAAATATTATTTTCTCCGTCACCGGATTTAAAGCAGATCGTGTAGTAATTACGAGTCTGATTGGTATAAACATTCCGAAAAAAAACCAAAACTTGAAATCCGTCCATATATAACGCTACATCAAACTTCCCCCCTTTACCCCCAATCAAAAAACACGATCGACTAAAAAGTTTAAAAAAATTAAGGAACTTGTGTGCCAATTTTCGTCAAAATCGGTTGAAAAATGCGACGTGGGCGCGATGTGGGCAAGAACAGACAGATGTCTGTTCTCGCCACAGGTCGCATTTTTCAAAACAACAAACAAAAGCATTTTTTGGCCAATCTCGAAACTGATAATAAAAAAGTGGCACTCTGGGAGCGCCAACAAAAGTGAAAACTTGAACAATTACGAGATACTTATATACATAAGTGTCGGTAACGGTATCAGTGTCGCGAGTTCATTGGTTTCAGAAGTTTTCACTTCAATAAGATAATAACGATAAAGATAACTGATCATTTATTCGCATATAAGTTCAATTTTACACTGGTCTTAATGCATACAATTAAAGCTCAATTAACATTCTACCAGATAACGTCCTGGTGGGCAAATATTACATAAAATAATTAAGAATTAAAATTACTGTCCATTCCATGTAGGGTTGCCAACCATACTATATATCTATATATATATATATAGTATCCTACTATATTAAGATACAATTTTATGCGCCTACCAGAACGTTTAGGAGAAGCAACCTATTTTATCTACCCGTAGTTTCTACGAATTATCGCCATAATGCGTTTGTGTATCGTGCAAGTAAATTATTCAATCTATTGAGCAATGAGCATGACCTTGACCCATTCAACTTCAGTATTTCATCTCTTAAAAACAGAATTAATAATATCTTCTTTGATCGATTTAGGACATGTGTGACTGAGTGAGGGTAAGTTTTTGATAACTAGTTTTGTAATATATCTACTTGTAAATTGAGTGAATGGCACCTGATTTGGTATCGTGAACGTGAGTGACCTGTACAGTGTTCGGTTAGATTTTGTCTTTTGTTATTTTGTTGTTGCTTGTTAGTATAATGTGATTCTATCAGTGGAGACCTTTAAATGGCCTGTTTATTACTATTCACTGTAACTATTGTGTTTAATGTGTGCTGATGGTTTTCCTAAAATAAATAATTTAAAAAAAAAAATATTAGGGGCAAAAAATATATAGTCGGCGAAACAACTGTATTTTGCATAAAACGTAATCTTTTTTTAAATCCCGCTCCACTCTAAAATTAGAAATTGCTGAGAAACAAATTAATTTTAACAATATGTACTCAGAAATCAATCAAATAAACAAAATTTTAGACATCGTACTTACTTTCTGACCAAAAATTTTCTACTAAATCAACTGTTGAAAATGGCAAGAAGTTTTTCTCTTAAATAATTCAGATTTGCCTAATATTAAAAAAAAATGTATCATCTCTTCTTTCAATTCCTGCAACATCAGCATTCACAGAGCGCATATTTTCTGTCAAGAAGACGAAATGGAGCGATGAGCATAACAGGGCCAGTTTGAATTTAATAAATGCAGAATTAATGGTATTTTTCAATTTAAATTTAGACTACCATCAAGCATATGAATGCTTTCTTAAAAATAAAAGTTTTGTTATTAAGGCGCAGAGCAGCATAAAAAATATTCATTTAAAAAATAAAAATTTTAACCACATAGGTACTATATTTTGTTTTTTTTGCCATGTTCCATATTTTTACAGGTAACAGCTTTGAAAATACTATTATATATTTGATAGAGCTAAAGTTGGTAACCCTGATTCCATGTCATAAACAAGAAAAAGTTCTGTTTCATACACTACAAAAAATGACGATAAAAGAAAATTAATAAGGTACAGTACATGTCTACTTATAATTAATATATTCTGCAATGGTGTATTGTTAAATGAACATCATCATATCAGCCGTAGGACTTCCCCTTCCAAACATAGTCTCCCCCATAGATATCCAGAGCGACCAATCTTGTGCGGCCTGCACACAACAGCTCCCAGCAACAGTGGTGGATTTACACCTTTTCCAAATATAGGCTGTTATATCCTAGATATCTACTTTAAACTACACAATAATACGATATTGGTTAAGATATTAATAGTTCTTACTCGCCCGTGCTCATGCTTAGCATAAGAAGCGTCTATTTATTTTACCCTTAGAAAGGTAAGTGGATACAATCAATCACATAAAATACCGATACATCGCAAGTAGACCGATAAACATTCTTAGCATACTCAGACTGAAACCATAACCCGTCTTTCAGCTTTGCCGGGCAACCGGGTAAGGGTTGGCTAAAGTTGGACAGGAAACGAATAGCTTTAAATTTACAAGTAACATTTTAACAAAAATATAACCAACCTAACTACTTAAATGATTTTGATGAAATTTCTATGAGACTAATATGAAAGTATATCCTTACAAATAAAAAAAAAAAATTCCAAATCGGTTGATAAATGACGGAGTTCTGAGGTAATAACAAATATAAAACCCTATAAAATTGGGTTGCCCTCGAATTTTTTTAGGATGGAAGAAGATTTTTTTTAGGAGGAAATGGAACCACCTGGGAAGTATATCCTTGTACAAAAAAATAATTTCTCGAATCGGTCCAGGCGTCTGCGTCTGGGGAACATACATAAAAAACAGATTCCGATGAATTGAGAACCTTCTACTTTTTTGAAGTCTGCTAAGTAAAATATGCAGATTATCGAATATAGTTGCGTCCAATAAATAATAGCATTCATTATCTACCCGTTATTCGATTCGTTACGTATAACATAATTATAATGTCTGAGTTATTACGAAATCGTGCGCTCTGATGCCTTCTGCATCAATCATATCAATTCTTCGGCAAATTAAACACATAAATACTTTTTTCACTATATGTTGATTAAACAAGCAAGCCCTGATGTTAAGTGGTAACCATCGCCTATAACAAAGTATTGCCTCGCAGATCACGCACCTTAAAACGTGCACTACGATGCACTGCCCTACGTCCTTTAACTTGAGGTATACAGGTGTAAAGATGTCCCTGTATTCTTCAACATTTTTCTGCAACACAGCAATGCTGCTTGGCGGCAGTAATAGCTATAGTGGTAGTTCAGGCGAGCCCTTCACAAGGAATTCTACTCTTGTAAACTGCAGGGTACTAGCGAGTGGGCAGAATCAAGTCTGCTTGGAAGTATGTATGTATTTTACTAATGCCTCTTTTTCGTGTTTCTTCGGTCTCTCTCTTTGGTTGTGAGGTCACTATAACAGGATCAGTCTGAGAACCAGCGTTGGTCTGCACTTAGCGCCTAAGCGTGGATCAATACAAAGCTGAGACTGATCCTTTTTGGGACACTACACAGCACAGAACCTTTTAGCGCCCACGTCTTTATGTAGCCCTTGTCAGGTACCTGCCTATAATGATCTAATCTGTTGTTTTTATATGCCTTTCTGTGTTTTTATAGGTAAAAAACAGAAGATAATTAATCGAGCGAAGCAAGATCTCCAAATCAACTTGAGCAAATCGGCGTTGTATGTATGTATGTTTGTTTGTCCGAGGACAACTTTCGAAGCGTTGATCCGATCATTGTGAAACTTGATACATAGTGATGGCACAATTTTGGTGTGTCTAAATCAGCTAAAAATGTTGGGGGGTTGTTGAAATATTGGGGTTCAAGAAGGGTAAAAAAACGAAAATGAGACTATTAGGTCGTCACGTTGGCACGTCTAATAAAAGGTCTTTGTGAGTACATTTCGACCCCGTTTTTTTTTAGGTTAAACCTTGTGGTTCTTAAGTTATTAGCCATAATAAAAAATGAAATTTGACAAAATTCACAGGGTACACCAGTGAAGGCAAAAATATAGGGAAACGTCTGAAATCCAGAATAAATGCAATTTGTACCCTAAAAAAGAATAATCAATTTACATGAACTCCCGTTACCTGTAATTTGAATGAAACTGTAGATCAAGTAATTTGGTTATTTAGTTTTGGCACTATTTTGATAGTCAAAGATTACGAATAATATTTTTATTGTTACTATGGTAGATTCAGTTCGGGTGAATCACTAGTAATAAGTTAATTTGAGATAATTTGTAGCAGGTAGGGTACTCAGAGTTCAGAAACCACGCTATGGAAAGCGCACCGTCAAACGGCCCCCCACTAGATGGAAAGATGACCTGATAAAGGTTGCTGGGAGCCGCTGGGTGCAGGCCGGACAAGATCGGTTGCTCTGGAAAAGTATGGTGGAGGTATAGTCTGTCAAATGAAAGTAGACTCTGAAAAATCGCGGCAAATTCAAAAAATATCAGCGTGGCAACCCAGTAATTGATAGGACACTTGGAATAACACAACTTGATACTTAGTTATTATTCTAAAAAAAAAAATTTCTCTGAGATTCTATATAATTATACTTACTTACATACTTTTAATTCTCTATGCAATGTTAAAAGATGATGATACACTTGAATATAAACTATTATTCTTCAGAATAATAAATCTAGGCTTAGGAACCTATGTACCATTTTTTCTGCCGACAAGCAGTACCTAATGCACTGGGTACGGGTAGGTTAGGTACTGTACAAAGCGCCAGTGGCGGCGCGAAATTTATTTATTCAGAATCAGTATCTAAATATTCTACTTGAAGTGATGCATCGGAGTCACTGGTATCATCACTGTTTCCTCCCACATTGATAATAAAACTTTGTAAGTTCTCTTCGGTAATTCTGTCTCTTTCTTTGTATTTTGCTTCTACGTGGATTACATGGTCAGTAGTTTTTTTCCAATCATCTGCAGTTATGCTTTCAAATGACTCATCAACAACTTTTTCAAATTGTGCTGCAGTCAGGCTTACATTTCTACTTGCTACCTTTCGTTTTGCCAAACTCCATATAAGCTCTATTGGGTTAAGATCGCAGTGATAAGGGGGAAGTCTTAATACTTCATGACCATGCTGTTTTAAGATTTCATCTGCTTCATAAATTGGTTTTGGTGTGTTTTGTTTTACAAAACATAGCAGCTCTGCTTTGGTGTGGTATTCTTCAAATGCAACACCATTCAACGTAAGCCATTCTCTAATTTCTGGTTTGCGAGTTTGTGTTGTAGGTGCCTTGTTAATGATGACCGAATGATATGACGCGTTATCCATTACTATCAGACTTGGCTCATTTAAATTTGGCATGAGCTTTTCTTGTAGCCATTTAATGAAATTTGCAGCATTCATATCATGATGGTAGTCCGCACTTTTCGATTTCGTGCTAAACACTAACAATGAATTTGGAACAAAGCCTTTTTCCGATCCAGCATGAACAATGATGTAGCGTTTCCCCGATGAGATATTTTCAAATACACCGCTTTTTGATGGGCCTTGCCAACATTTCTTGGGCTTGTATGATTTGTGGATATAAGTCTCATCTAAATAAATGATGGGTTTGCCTTCCAAACGCTTTGAAGTTATTGTCCGTAAAAATCGATGTCTCCACGCACAGATGTCATACCGCTCTATCAACAACGAACGTTCATTTTTGTTTTTCTTGAATTTGTAGCCATTTTTCAATAGTATTTGACGAAGAGTCTCATGAGATGCACTGAATCCAATGCATTCTTTTAATTCTGCCAACAAAGTTCTTAATGTGGGGATTTGTTTTCTTACAATGTAGAATTCGTTTATTTTATTCCTTATAACATCCATGTCAAAACTATCCAGGTTTGACACTGTGGACTGGTGAGGTCTTTTTTTACCCGGAGTACTCCAGACACCTTCATTCTCCACACCTTCTGTTTTAATTCTTTTTAATGTTGTGACACTTACTTCTGCAAATACAAATAAATAAATGTAAGTATGAAAGTGATCGAGCAGATCTAAAAAACAAAATGTTACATTGGGAATACAACAGATACAGTTAGAGCTTAGTGAAAACTTACCAGTGAGAGAAGATATTTCTTCCAAGAACTGGTTTTGGGTTTTTATCCTATCTTTTTGTTCCAAATCAGTTAGCCTCTCAATTTCGGTATTTTTAGTGAATAGAATAATCATTTATTTGGAACACACAGAATGACATATGAAACAATAAAAAGGAACAGTACGTCAAAACCGTTTATAACGACATTGAAGGGACCGTATAGTTGCCGACGTTATATCCGATAGTCGATTTTTGTTTACTGAATAGTTTACTAGGAATTCGGACGGGACCATACAATCTGGCTGTAATAACCGATAGGTCGTTGTAAACGATGTTGTTATAAACGGTTATGACTTAGATACAATTGAATCCATTATGACAGTTCGACTAGTGATAAGACCACCCATTATGCATTTACTTGTTTCTCATTTTGTTGTATCTTTTGTTCTCTTTTCTTGTAAGGTATAATAATAATAAACTTTTATTGGAACCACAAAAAATATGTCATAAACAATTTTAAATATAGGTGCTAGTTTACATATCATAATTTTGATGTATGCTTAATCATTAGGAAATTATATAAATCAGCTTAAGTAATAATTATTTAACAATGTTATGCATTAACTTTGACCTCCACACTAGGATTCCCTGTATTGTGGAGATCAAATACAAAAAAAGGTTAATCATGGTAGTGCAGTGTTCGGCAAGTGAATTTAAATTTAAAATGATGTATCTACTTAAATGAATATCATGTGTTAATTTAAAGTAAAGTTAATTGTAATCTAATTACGTTTATAGTGTTAAATTTGTTTTGGTATATCTATGTATGTATATAATGTGTGTTTATCTATTATGGTTAGTGCTATAAGTATTATGTATGTGCGGTTGGTTATCCTACTGTTGTTCTATCTGTCATACTGAAGCATTGTCTCAGTCTCAGTATAGTCCTTTTCAAGAAGCCACTTTCGTAGAATTATCTTACATCCCCGCCTTGTCAATGGATAGAAGTTCAGTATTTTATTTATTTTGGAATATAAGAAGGGCCCTAACCAAGAAAAAAATCTACAGAAGAATTGGGTGCGTCTAATAGGGGGTTTCCACCGGATGTGGCGATAAGAAATGATAACTTTGGTTGGTGCAATTTTGTGATGTCTCAAGATGACGGAGGTAATAAATAACTGTCTTATTGTAAGATGGCTATATTCCTTGTATAATTCATTTGTTGGATAGTAAAACGATTTCTTGTAAGCAACTTTTAGAACCTATCTCTGAGCACGTTCCAATGTAAGCATGCGAGTCTTACAAGCCCCTCCCCAAGCAGCAATACAGTAATTAACTATGGACTGACAGAGACTTGTGTAGACGAGTCTAATTACCTCTTCGCTAGCCACCGATCTAAGTCTTTTAAAAATGAACATTAGTTTCCTGACTCTGCTTGTGAGCGCATCTATCTGGTTCCCCCAAGTAAGATGTTCATCAAGAATGACACCGAGGTATTTAAGAGAACTAACTTTTTCTAACACGGGACAGTCACATTTAGCAGTGTCTCGGTATTTACACTTATGGACTACAATACGATGTGGGTTAAGAGGTTCTGAAAGCTTCGAAATTCTGAAGGATATGGTTTTTGTTTTAGTGGCATTCAGAGTTAGAAGGTTTTCTTGTAGCCATAACCCAACTTTGTCCATTCCTTTTTGACAGTGTGATTCAACGGACTCCCAGCTATCACCATAAAAGATAAGAGCAGTGTCGTCCGCGAATGTGAAAATTTGACCCTGGGCAATGTTAAGGGAGCAGAGGTCGTTTATGTAAACCAAGAACAACGTTGGACCCAAAACACTACCCTGGGGCACCCCAAAGTTCACATTTAAGTAATCGCTATGGATTTCACCAACGCGGACTCTCTGTTTCCTACCACTAAGATAGGAGGTGAACCAGTCCAATGGAACCCCTCGTATGCCCATGAATTCTAGTTTCCTAATTAGGATCTGCCGTGAGACCGTATCAAAGGCTTTGGCAAGGTCGAGGAAGATACCTGTACAATTGAGGCCTTCGTCGAGCTTGCCAGCCACGAGATCACAAAGTAGTATGACAGCATCCTCAGTTGATCGGTTTGAACGAAAGCCAAACTGTTGCGAAGATAAAAGGTTATGTGTTTCGAGGTAGTTTAGAAGTCGGAAATTTACTACCTTTTCCAGTATCTTGGATAGACAGCTGAGGAGAGATATTGGTCTATAAATTGATGCAATAGAGGGGTCGCCGTCCTTAAGTATAGGAGTTACATTAGCTAGCTTAAAGCTGTCAGGAACAATGCCACTTTCTAGGCTAAGGTTACACAGGAAAGCGATGGGACTAGCCAAGCTATGCTTAGCTTTTCTCAAGATAAGGTTGCTAATGTTGTCATGACCTACGGATGATTTGGGTTTTAGGGAACTAATTATTTTAATTATCTCTATTTCATTAGTGGGAGTAAGAAATAATGAATTGCCAGCTTCGATTTTAGATGAATTATTTTTTAGATTGTATGCCAAAAGAGATTCTGTTGTTTCTATTGTATGAAGAATCTCATTCGCTAGGTTTTTTCCTATTGTGCAAAAGTATTGATTAGCTGTATTAAGGGATTGTAGTGGGCTGGTTCCAGTTTTAGTTAGTGCAGAATTAGAGGTATTTCTTGAATTAATTCCACAGATTCGTTTGAGTGATTTCCAGGTTTGCTTACTATCACCTAAACTGTCAACAAGTTCATTACGATCATAGTTATTTTTAATATTTTGGATGGCATTATTGCAAGTATTACGGTAGTTTTTATAATTTTCTAGTAATTCAGTGTTGTTAGGATTTTTTCTCACTTCTAGGTGCATCATGTCGCGTTTCTCTACACATTTGAGGAGTCCAGTAGACATCCAAGGTAATATACATTTAAAGCGCTGCTTACGTTTAGATACTCTAGTGTTTTTCAAAACAAGTGAGTTTACTCGTTTAGTGAAAACATTAGTGGCCATATTTATATCAGTAAGTCCATATAGATATTTCCAGTCCACTTCCAACAGGTCTATTATAAGTTTATCATAATTGATATTTGAAACGAGCTTATGACGTGGTGTAGTTTGTTGTAGTTTGTCAATCGAAAACAGCACGGTGTCGTGGTCCGTTATGCCAGCCAATTGTATCCATTATTTCGGTAACTCCTGCTACTTCCTTCAGATTTGCTGTAAAAGAAGAATTTAGTTAGAAATTATAGTGTACATGATATTATTATGAGAAGATTATGATGATTATGTTGATTATGTGTGTGGCTGATTCTCAACCAAACTGATGCCACCGACATCTTTAAAAGTTAAAAATTTAAAGTCGTTAATATCAAAAGGCCAAATTGATGATGAGTATTGTATTCCGATATCATAAAAGAAGACAACAATATAAAAGAGAATAAAATTCGAAAACCACGAAATAGTATCAAAGTATCAAAATACTTGTGCAGTACTAACCTAATAAATCAACCACAATACGTAAACAATATTGTTTCTGCAGGAATTCAGCTTCTTTTGCCTGCTGCTTCTCCTCATATTTTGAAATCATACAGTATAGTAACGTTCGCACGCCACTCTTGATTGTTTTATTCATTTTATCACACAAAAATCTCAAAATATCTTAAAACTCAACCATACACAACAATACCTTACGCCGCCATCTTCCAAACATTAGGAAATAATAATGATGCCACACTCCGATTCTCATTTTCCCTAATCTGTTGAAAAAAAAGTCAAGAGTACCTACCTTAAACGACGACCTATTTGAAAAATATTAAGAGAGTGACTGAAACGAAAGAAGTAAGTCAGATTCATGGGAAATGGTCATCCGTGGTTTCTGCATACATCTTCTGGAAAAGGCATTTTTTGCCTATTTTTCCGGTTCAGAATGACAAAACCTATAAAATAGTTCAATATTATTAATCTGCAATTGATAAAAGTGGGTTACAATTCGTTATTATTATAGTTATTTATAGTTCGTGCAATTATTATTTTATACCACCCTAAATTTACCCAGCTGTAGAACATAGCGTCCGTAGGTGGAAACACATTAGTATTGCCATGTAAAAAGTTACGAAAAAATGCGAGTGCCTACTTTCGTTTGACAGACTAAATATCTTCAGCAGTGGACGTCCTACAGCAGATATGATGATGATGATCCAGAGTTATGGATTAGGAGAATGTCTCAATGAACCTAAGGTGTAAGTATTTTAATTGGGTTTGTTCCAAAACTTTTTTTAATTTATTAATATCATAATTTCATCAGAACCATTTAGAGACTGAGTCATGGTCATAATAAAATTACGGGTTGGCATTGCGATCTCGGTGAAACTTTGTATTTGTATGAGCTAATCAAAAATAGTTATTTTAGTACAGTCAGTGAGAAAAGATGATCAACCAGGGAGTACCGCCATTAATGCGGCAAAACAATTCAATCGAATAATAACATAGCATTAGTGACGGATTCACTGGCGATTCTGAAACTTCAAACATTTGGTAGGTACCTATTGACGAACTATTGATAAAAAAGCCAAAAATCATCATTCATCATTAATTATCATCAATAATCATTCATTAAAATCACAAGGATCACTTTGAAACGACAATTTTACTGCCTATTCCTTCGCGACCAAGCCAGGAAAGAAGGGTAAGTAACAAGGCTGGTTGTTTTTTTTATGATCGTTTTAGAATACATAACCATATAGAAAGTAAATTACGTCTAAATTGTAACATTTTGAACGAGTTGGAACAATTTCAATCCCAAGCTTCTCTATCATCTAAATAATCCGATATTTTATAGTAGGCTTTTTTTATAAAGATTTAGTTTAATTACGTTTTTAAATTTGTCATTGTCAATTTTTGTACATCTCTTGGGAGTTTGTTGATCGAGCGAAGCGAGATCTCTAAATCAACTTGGGTAAATCGGCGTTATATGTATGTATATGTATGATAACTTTCGAAGCGTTGATTTGATCATCCTGAAATTTGGTATATAGGTAGGTAATGAGGGCACAATTTTGGAATGACTAAATGAGCTAAAAATGTTGGGGGGTTGTTGAGACATTGGGGTTCAAGAGCGGCAAAAAAAAATTAAAATGAGACTATTAGGTCAAATGGGACGTCAAATGAATAGTCTTTATTAGTAAATTTGGACTCCGTTTTTATTTTTAATAAAGTTTTTATAGTTTTTGAGTTATTAGCCATGATAAAAACGGAACTTTGACAAAATTCACAGGGTACACCAGTGACCCCCACAGTGCTGTAATTTGATATTCGTGTAAAAAAGTCCCAAAAAAGAATTATCACATAACATGAACTCCCGTTACCTGTAATTTGAATGAAACTGTAGGTCAAGTAATTTGGTTCATTATTTCGTGGCACTATTTTGATAGTCAAAGATTACAAATAATATTTTTATATTTTTATCAGAGACTCGCGAGATCTCAGTTCGGGGCGAACCACTAGATATAAAAGCGTACACTTTGCCCTTTATACGATTTACTAACTTTATGGAGTCTACAACGGGCAACAGCGAGTTTATCTTTATTTCTAGTATTAAAATTATGATTATCGCTATTGAGATTAAAAATGACTTAGTTTGATAACATGAAACAAATCTTTTTTGCATTGCATCATCAAAAAATTTTTGCATAAACTGGCATTTGCGATCAGAAAAAAACATTGTAAATGAGAGAATGAGGGATGGAGAAGTAAGTATAATGCCTATCTTATTTCGATATCCCATGGGTAGTTCTCTTATTTCAGCTCTTTGATCCAATATCTAGAAAATGCGTATTTGATCGAGCGAAGCGAAATCTCCAAATCAACTTGGGCGAATCGGCGTTGTATGTATGTATGCTTGTTTGTACGAGAATAACTTTCGAAGCGTTGATCCGATCATCGTGAAATTTGATACATAGGAACGTAGTGACGGCACAATTTTGGTGTTAATAAATGAGTTTAAAATGTGGGGGGTGGTTGGGATATTGGGGTTCAAGAGGGGTAAAAAAAATTAAAATGAGACTACTAAGTCAAGTGGGACGTCAAATGAAAGGTTTTCATTAGTACATTTTGACTTTTTTTTTATTTTTAGTAAAGTCTTTGTAGTTTTTGAGTTATTAGCCATAATAAAAACTAAACTTTGACAAGATTCACAGGATAAAATAAATCTTCTGTTTATCGAATCACGTCGCTGACTGTACCTGTATTTAGTACCTATTGCAATAAAGATATGCGTAACCGGCTGCATATTGCGATTGATGCGTCGGCGAAAGTGCCATAAACAGTGCATAGAGATTTACGGAATTATCTAATGGCGATCTCATACGGGCAACTTTTTGTATAACTTCTGCCCACAGGTTCGCATGGAATCCGAATAAAAAGTTGCCTATTTCAGGCCCTGAACGGGGAGTGGAAAGACTCATCAATTTTTGGATTTTAATTATCTGTATTGTTTGTTATATTTATTTATGATTGAAAATAAAGAATTTAAATCAAAATGAACAATTTTTCTATTAAATCAACTTAGTAACGACAAAATAATCTAAAAAAAAACTTATTAGATAATTAAGAAAGAGCACTTATAAGAACTCACTCGTTAATTATTCGTATATTTTTAGAATTTGAACATTTACAACTAGGCATTGCCATAGATTGCTTATATTCATTGTGACATCACAGTTGCCCGGAATACAGCAATTTAATTGCTCGTATAGAATACCTTTATGAAGGCTATCGTCACACTATTAGGTGAGTAATGTAGGTTAGTTTATCTTCCTGAATTACTTATTGAATACAAATGTTTGCACAGGGCTTCGCTTACGTAGTTCCTGTAAAATGATAAAACCTAATTATTATATCCTCCATGGCGCAGTAGGCGAATAGCCGGCTGAGACGCAGGAGGTAGCGGGTTCGATTCCCGCCACGGAACAAATGTTTGCATGATCAACAGATATTTGTTCCGGGTCTGGATGTTTTCTATATATTAAAGTATGTATATATATAAAAGTTTAACTATCAGATTATCTGGTTCACATAGTACAGGCCCTACTTAGTTTGGGGCTAGATAGCACTGTGTGAAATGTCCAGCAATATTTATTATATATATCTATTTATGTAACGTCGTGACCGAAATGGATATATTTGAAATGTCTGTCTGTTATTTCCAGTAACTGTTCCAAGGGTAATCCGCATTTATTTATAAGGCCCGTACAACTATTGGCTAAGTTAGTGTGTAGTAAACAATAACTTGTTCACTACAAGTATGTGCAAAGTATTTGTTACGCAAATAACACTGTATGAGAAATGTCCGTATCCATATCGAATGCGAGATAATATCTCGAACTATCGTCGGTGTATGACTTCACTTGGTAACTCGTATGTGTGATTTCATCTTCATTATATCAACCATAGGTCATCCACTGCTGAATATCAGTCTCCCCCATAGATTTCAGGGCGTCTGATCTTATGCAGCCTGTACCCAACGGCTCCCAGCAACCTTAACCAGGTTTTATTTCAATCTAGTGGGGTGGGGATCCGTCCTACGCTGAGCTTCAGTGCGTGGTCTCCAGAGAACTTTTCTGCCCCATCGGCCGTCAGTTCTTTGAGCTATGTGCCCCGCCCACTGCCACTTCAGTTTGCTAATTAATTCTCTGGGCTTTGCTTTGTCTACAGTGTAACTTAGGGCTTTCACAATGTGGTTTAGCATCAGGTTTTTTGGGCTTTGTAAGAAAGCCAACAAAGCCTTTGTTGGCATTCAGTTTTAGACAACGACTGCGGTACGACGAGTGCTGCAGGAGTTTATAGGCAGCGGTGACCACTAACGTCAGGAGGCCCATCAGCGTCAGTGTCTAAATGTTTAATATATATATAAAAAGAAGTAGGATATACCCCTAGTTTCGATTCGGAGATTGTGGGTTTGTATCCTACTCATACAACATAGGCCAACCTTTTCGCCTTTTCCCGATAGATCCTTTCCATCTCGTCGCTTCGGCTGTACATCGCTTGTCGCTGTATCTTGCTATATGTCCAGCTATTTTAACCTTATTATATATCATATAGAATTAGGGTAAAAGGATTTTGTCTTTTTCCATCAGTTTGTCTGTTACGAATTAGTTTAATACCGCGTTCAAATCAAGTTAAATTGTTTAATACGATCACGCTAATATTATAAATGCGTAAGTTTGGATGTTTGTTTGTTAGTACTCAATCACGTCGTAACGGCTGAACCGATTCGATGAAATTTAGTATGTACGTAGATTATAACCTGAATTACCACAAAGGCTACTAATTATCCCATAAATCAGGTCTCATGGGATAAAAATGGGGTATCTAGTCAAGTTACAACAGCGAGGGAAGCTTTATTTCTAGGTTACCTACACATTTACTAGTGTAACGCGTACGAAGTCGCAGGCAACAGCTAGTTTATAATAAATCAAAGTGTTATAATATAACTAATCCATAAGAAACAAGCAAAAAAGTACAAAATTATATTCACTATAAACATAAAAAAGTACGTAGGTAAATATATCAATGCACATTAAAATTAACGTACCCACTGCAAACAAACATTCAGACAATCTTTCGCATTATAATGTTAGTAGAATATTGACAGATACGTTGCTTGGTGGGTGGCTTTTTGTAGATTGCGGGTTGAAATCTCGTGAATCGATGAGCAATACCCGGCTATTACATTTGCAATACCTTTGGTCATCGTAATATTGCATTGTGTAAAATGTAAGTTTACAAAGCTGAAGGTCACAGATCAGCCACATGACCTCCACTCCTGAACATGGACTCCTGGCCACACGTTGCACTTAGAAAGAAAGAAAGAAAGAAAGAAAGAAAGCAAATACATTTATTTCAACTCACATACAAGTGATAAAAAGAGAAAGAAGTGGATAGTTACTTCAGAACTAACTTATGATGAAAAGAAAACGAAGTGTATTCGATTTATACTAACTAATGTTACACAAGTTAAAGCAAATATAAAAATCAAAGACAAGGAGTTGGCTCTTGTGGACACCAGCGTATTCTTAGGTATCTAAGCTTCAATGGGGCCCTCCCATAATATAATGATAAGTTATCCAAAAGACTTAGTTCTGCGGCATACGCAGTCAAAAAGATCCGTCTTTTTACATACGTAGAAAATCGACGATAAAAAAATGGGGGGTGGGGGTAGGAGGGTGAAAAATTCTTTACGAGTTATTCTATAATTAAATTTTATTGTATAATTTCATTTTTATTTAATTTGATTTGATTTAATTTAATTTTATTTGATTTTGTTTAGTTTAATTTGATTTTAGTTGATTTTGGTAATTTCATTTATGAGTCAATGGCTTGAAATAAACAATTTTTATTTTATTTATTTTTATTTATTCTCATAACTACCAAATGTACAAAACAAATTTCATTAAAATCGGTCTACACGTTTCGGAGGAGTGTGACTATTAAAATCGAGACACGAAATTTTTATTTAAGAATATTTTAATGTAATTCTTCGATAAATAACGCTTAATTACTGAAATCAGTTTACTTTCTTGTTAATCGCCTTCTTATGTGACCTCAGTACCGCTTATAACTGCTATCAATTTTACGTAACAAAACATTTTTTCTTATTATTTGAGGCGTGAAACCTGACAAGCGATTTAGGAACTTGCACCGGGTTTCTCCATACCTTGTGCCGTCGTTAACAGTGGCAATATGTATTTGAACATAATGCCATACTTTAGATATAATAAAGAGTGATTCTAAATCAACATCAGTTAAAACATCTAATAAAATGTCAGTACACTTTGCAAGGTTAATTACAAGTATTGTATTGTAATTAAAACTAATAAAACTTAACACTTTGTTTGGCGATAAGACCGTCCATTATGTTTATATTTATTTGTTTTTGATGTTATACTTCTTTTGAGGTGTTTGGAAAAAAATATCAGCGTAAAATTGTTTATGATGCGCGCGCACACCGACAGCTAAAAAGTGGCATGATGAAGTTAGCTGATAACTGATGCACGCGCACACCGACAGCCACAAAGCGACATGAAAAAGTTAGCTGTTAACTGTCTCTCAAGTTTCCGTGAAAACTCATAACTACATGTGAATGAAACTACTTTGAGTTTTTCAAATATTCATAACTTTACAACACGTGTTTTATATCAGTGGAGATAAAAATATTATATTTATACATGTGATTTTAAATTTTATATGGTGGTGAATGATAGGCCATTGTAAAAATTAGTCTTTAGTTATTTTTGTTCTGTTACGCCAAAGAAGTATAACTTCTTACGTGCGTACATAAGTACACACACACACACGTTTTTTTTTATTTCATTTTAACTGTTGTTGTGTTTAGCTTGTAAGGTATAATAAAGAATTTTCATTCTTTCATACTATTATTATTTTTTATACCACTTGGAGATGGAACAAGCATATAGCCCACCTGATTTTAAGTGATAAATATCGCCTATAGCAAAGTATTACCTAGCATTCACGCACTTTAAAACCTTATTTTTTTTTATTGGTGATTTGTGAGCGTGTTCCAGCGAGGAGATTTGTGAATGTGTTCGCGAGTTCGCAACATACACGCCACGTGGGTATAACAGTTTCTACAATATGATTGGCTGACGTGTAGTGGAATGCGCATTTAAATGTTTACGCGACACGCCAGTATCAATATAACGCTCTAAGAGCTAGGGGCACCAACCTTTACCTAATGAAATGTTTTAGTACGCAACATGATTCTATATGGCATAAGGTGAATGTGAAGTAACTGGCAGCAGCTTCCGTAATCGCAAGGCTGCTGTTCTCCTATCACCTTATTATCATTAAGCAAGTTTGTTGTATAACATGTATGTGTTCTAAGTAGGCTTTATTTTAAGAAGCAATCAGTTGGTACATATCTTGCAAATGAAGTTTTAATGGGGAATATTATTTATGTTTATTTGAACAAAGTCATTTTAGGTATTATATAAAACATACTATCACAATAATATTATAAATGTGAAAATTTGGATGTTTATTTGTTTGTTTGTTACTCAAACACGTAATGACTGAATCGATTTCTATGAAATTTGATGTGTTGATAGATTACGACCTGAATTCAAACATAGGCTACTTTTTGTTGACAAGCACGCTTGAGAAGCCGCTGGCAGAAGCTAGTACTATAAGAAGTAGTCTATTTGTTAAAGTTTTCATGACTAAACGGCTGGACTGATTTCGATGAAATTTGGTATATAGATAGACCATGATCAGGATTGAGACATAAACTACTTTTTATCCGACTGCGTAGAAGGAGGGTAATGTTTTTATTGGCAAACTACGCGTGCGAAGTCGCGGGCGGTAGCTTGTGTACTTATATTATTGCTACTAGTTAGTGCTCTCTCCATTAATTTATTTTTTTACTGCAAAGGTTGTCTAGAAGAAATCACTTCGAATCGATAAGACCATTATAACTACTTATATCCTTCTACTTATAATTAAATTACACCATAAACAAAAATCACACTAATATTGTAAATGCGAAAGTTTGGAAGTTTGTTTATTTATATGTTTAGATGAAGAAGAAGAAGAAAAATATTTATTCAGACAACCACATATCGCCACAGAAACAAATGACACAAAAGAAAACACTATAAACAAACTTACTATGTTTGTTTGTTACTCAATCACGTCGCAACGGATGGCCAGATTTCGATGGAATTTGGTATGTACGTAGATTATATCCTAGATTAACACATAGGCTACTTTTTATTGACAAACCATGCGTGCGAAGCCGCGGGTGGAAGCTAGTACATAATACAAATATAAGTACTTAACTAGAATTAAAAGGCAACACAATGGGTGTCCTTATCGCCGAGAGCGATCTGTCCCAGGCATTTTATAATAAAGATTGTTTCTTTTTTGGTGTACAATAAAGTGTTTTTATTCATTCAAAAAGTCGTCGTCGAATGAATGAATGAAAATACTTTATTGTACACCACAAAAGAAATAAACATAAAAATCAAAATTCACAAATTAACTAGTACAATGGGCGGTCTTATCGCTTAGAAGCGATTTCTTCACGAAAACTTTAAGATGAAGAGGATTTTCGATTTGGATGAATCTAAGAATGTTCTCTGAGCAAACATGGTACCTAAAAAGCCAATTTCGTGTAACATACAATAAAAAGGACTCTTTTTTATTTATAGTAAGAGTACTCGTAGTAGAGTTCCTTGTCAAAGGCTCGTCCGGGGAAGTACTACCACCATCCCTATTTCTGCCACCAAGCTTTGCTATGTTTCGGTTTGAAGGGTTTGGTTGCCGGTGAAGTTACAGGCACATGACGCATCAACTTGAGGCAGTGCTTGACCGATGAGGCAACACTTTGTTATAGGCGATAGTTACCTACATCAGGTGGATCACGCTGGCTCCATCAAAAGGTAATATAAAAAAAAGCTGACGAGCTTATAAAAGTTCCGCTCTCCATTCGGACCTTGACCGAGGATTTCATAAAACAGTAAGTACAGATACTGTTACATCGTATGTAGGTGGTGGTGAATGGCAATCGCTTTTGTAGAGACAGGTAAGATCCAATACACCTATCACTTAGGCACGTGTGTGCCGATAGGCGGTAGCGGGGAGCGTAGCGATTCACCACCAGTTTACGTCAGCGTCTGCGATTCAAGTTTAGATTACCGAGATCTTTTTGCAAACCAATATACAATAATAATAAAATCGTTTATTTCGGTAACTTATAAATAATTTACATAGGATTATGTATATTTTTAAAGCAAAAATATGCTTGTATTAGAAGATATAGCTCTTCTATAGACAGGCCAATAAAAATTTCAGTAAAAATATACAATTAGTTATAGTTATATGGAAAGACTATGAAAATACTTAAATATACATAAAAATAAAATTACAAACATCATTGAAGACACAAAGAAAATAGTACAATAAGCGGTCGCTTAGAATCGCTTAGAAGCGATTTCTTCTAGACAATCTCTGGGTGTAGAGGATTTTTTTATAACAAAGATGTGGTCGGGGCGCAGATTTAAGAATATAATATTCACGAATAAGGGAGTTCCACTAATACCTAAATATTTTATAATACAAATAGATATAAATAAAATATTATATATCTATATATTATTATACATAAATTATGATAATATGCATTATTAACTTTTATACTTCCATTAATTAATTACGTTATCATTGTACCTACAGTCACCAAATAAATTGATTTGATTTGATTTGAAAATAAATATGTGTGAATAAATATTATTGGACATTTCACACAGCGCTATCTAGCCCAAAGAAAAGTTTATACTACAGGAACCAGATAACTGATAGAATACTTATTTGTTTTTTTTCTTATTATATAATATAATTATCATCATATCACCCAGCTGTGCATAATTTACAAATTTTACAAATATAAAAAAAAATTTACAAATATAGAACAAATGTCTGCAGCGGGAAACGAACCCGCAACCTTATGCTCAGTCCGCTATTAGCCCACTGCACCACGGAGGAGCAGGAAGTCGCGGGTTCGATTCCCACTGCGGGACAAATGTTTACTACTGTTAACAATTATTTGATATTTGTTTCTGGTTTGGGTTTTTTTTCTATAAACTACATGTTTTATTATGTACTACATTACGAATTAGCAAAAACAAAAAATTGTATATAAGTATTCTGTCAGTTATCTGTTTTCCATAGCTTTGCTTAGTTTGGGGCTATATAGCGCTGTGTTTAAATATCCAGCATTGTTAATTATTATTATTTATTTTTATCATCACATTAGCCTTAGGACATCCCATAATGACTTTGTAGCAACATTATGGTAAAAGTGGTCTTACAACAGTTTTCGGAAGTAGTTTGGTACTCGCTTCTGCTTATCGCTACCGTCTATCACAAAGCTACTAGCCAAATGTTTATATAACAGCTTAATAAGATCAGTGTCATTTTTAACGGCAATATAATTACAGAGCTATGCTAACTAAGAGCATACTAAAAATATTAGTATTTAAATTAATTTTATTGTGTTATAACAAGAGGAAATGATAGCTTTTTCCATTTAAATTTTAAGCTTAGATACTAATGCTAATCCCGCTAATCACACAAATATTATAAACGCGAAAGTTTGTATGGATGTACGTGATGATGTTTGTTACTCTTTCAAGTCGTTACAGCTTAACCGATTTCGATGAAATTTGGTATGCACGTAGATTATAACGTGGATTATACATAGGCTACTTTTTGTTGACAAACAACAGCAAATATCCTTCCAGTTCCTTTGAAAGACGTCCAAGTATATAATAAATACTATTATATCTCTATTTCTATACTAATATCAAAGAGATTGTGAGTTTGTTTGTTTGGATAATGGGGTAATCTCCGGAACTACTGATTCTATTTTGAAGATTCTTTCCCTAATAGGAAGCTACATTATCATTTAGTTATAGGCTATGGTTTATTTTATAAAATCCGTATAAAGCCAGGGCGAGTCAGCTAGTATAATATAATTCAGCACTTTAAGTATTTTGCTTATGTAAGTATTAATAGTTAAACTATATTTGTTAACAAGATTATATAAAAAAATTAAAACACGCCCCCCTTTTTTGCGATAGGAGTAAAAACTGACATAGCTAAGAATCATCCCAGTTAGCTTTCTATTAAAAAAACCGAAACCAAATCGGTCTATCCGTGTGGGAACTATGATGCCACAGACAGACACACACAAAGACATACAGCCAGACAGGCATCAAACTTAGCATCCCTATTTTTTTTATTGCTGATAGTCAAGCGCTAAACCACTACTACCTCACCTGATGGTAAGTGATGTGTGATCGAAGATGGAGCACGCTTGCAAAAAAAATCAATTCACTCTAAACTTGAAGACTCCGAGATTATAGTCATACGCCGAAAGTGACTTCTATTCACTCGTGCTAATAAGAAAAGTTGAAGCAAATCGTTTGGTACGGCAAGTTATGCCGACCAGAGCCCGTAGCTAAATTACATTCGCTCCGAATCGATTCGATTTCTACATACATTTTTTGTCGCTATACCACGTGGTATTTTTATAGCATGTGTCAAATCCCATACATTTTCGTACTTATCGACTAGCGTCATCGCTAATCGACTGTAACTGGGCTAAGCCCTCAGGTATGGGTGGTACTTCTCGGTACGTCTGCTTGTCCGGTGGTGGAAGGGGCAAAGAGGGATGAGATCATGAAGATCTTGCGCACATTCAGCAAAAACTGAAAGTCTGGCTACTCGGCTCTAGGCTTTGTAAATTGCATCTTTCTTTTTGTATCAAGGAATAAAAAACTTTTATTTTCTATTATTGATTGAATGTAACACTAAAAAACTGGTTCTATAATTCAAGACCGGTCTAACTACTGCCGGCGACTCGTTAGATCACTTGCACTGTAATCTGAGACCTAAGTCTGGCTGCTTTCATAATAATATTGCTGCCAGTTACGATTATGCTAATTAGATAGATAGATAGATATACTCGTTATTATACACCAAACAAAATTAAACATACAAAGAAATACACAAAAAGGTAAGTACAATGGACGGTCTTATCGCTAAAAGCGATCTCTTCCAGTCAACCTTTAATAAAAAAATAAAAATAAAATACATTTAATAAATAATAATAATAAATATTGCTGGACAATTCACACAGCGCTATCTAGCCCCAAACTAAGCAGAGCTTGTACTATGGAAACTAGATTACTGATATAATACTTATATAAGTACTTTTTTTTTGGAAATACATACTTATAATATATAGAAAAACAGCCAGACCCGGAACAAATATCTGTTATATATCAATATCAATTTATTTCAAGCAATTATGTAGCTCATCACAAATGGTATGTTAAGGTTTATACCAAACTGGGTTTTTGAGAGCATGCCTGTGACAGCAATGTCTGGTGTACGGGCAGTCTACTCTTCCAGCTATGCACCAGGGACGCGCATGATGGTATGGAAGCAGTCAATCCGCGCCGCCGCGAACATCCCTGATACACTACAGTAGCGGGGCAGCCCCAGCATCGCCCTGAGTGCATTGTTATACTGGATGCGGAATGCGCTGTACATCGCCTGCGTGTACTTCGCCCACAGGCTGCACGAGTACAGAGAGGTACAATACGCTCGAAATAAATAAATAAATAAATAAATATTTCTGGACATTTCACACAGCGCTATCTAGCCCCAAACTAAGCAGAGCTTGTACTATGGGAACCAGATAACTTATAGAATACTTATATACTTTTTTTTTGTAAATACATACTTATAATATATAGAGAAACAACCAGACCCGGAACAAATATCTGTAGATCATGCAAACATTTGTTCCGCGGCGGGGATCGAACCCGCTACCTCCTGCGTCTCAGCCCACTGCGCCACGGAGGCAGTCAATAAAGTCAGCTTAACCCCCTCTGAACTTCATGAAAACCTGCGAGTAATCATATTTGCACGAACGGACAGCGCCCTCCGCTCCCGTTCGATGTCTTCATTGTCTCGGAGGTCGGTAGTGATGTTTGGATGTTAGGAACCTAATTAGAAAGGTATACATTTTTAGAGCAACTGAATTTGTGCGGCCTGCACCCAAAGGCTCCCAGCAACCTTTATAAGGTTATAATTCCATCTAATGGGGGGCAACCTATGCTGCGTTTTCTATTGCGTGGTGCCTCCACTTGAGAACCTCCATCCGTTCATAATTTTTTATTATATTAAACTTGCAGATACACAAGCTGACGGGTCTCCTGCTGTTAAGTAGTCACTGCCACCTATAAACTCCTGCAGCACTCGAGGTATTGCAGTCGCATTGCTTAGCACTTAAAACCCTATTTACACCTCTCTTTAATGTGGGTGAACTCGTTGCCGGTTGCTTGAGGTTCGATGGTAGAAGTGGGAAGCAGGGATTAAATTGAACAGCTCTTCAGAACATTCGCCGTTATATATTTTATAGAAAACGCTGAGCGCCATATGAGCTCAGCCTCAAATCTCCCAAAAGCCAAAAGCCAAATCAGCCAAAAGACGTCCACTGCTGAACATAGGCCTTCCCATAGATTTCCAGAGGAACCGATCTTGTGCGACCAGCAGCCAACGGCTCCCAGCAACCATTAACAGGTCTTCTTTACATCTAGTGGGGAGGCAGACCTACTTTGCGCTTTCCAGTGCGTGATCTCCACTCGAGAATCTTTCTGTCCCGACGACCGTCAGTTCTGCCGTTAGTTCTTTTTATTACTGATCGTCTCTATACCATAAAATAAACTAAAGTTACATCATTAAGATAATCAAGAAATCCTTTGACTTTGACTAACGACTAATATCAGATTGGCCTTTCTATTAAATTATGCATTGCAATATATTACCCATCCCACCTAGGTCACCTATGTACTTATCGATTATAACTATAGCTAATTTGAAAGCTAGATTTTTTTTATCATGGATGGTGATCGCCCGTGACTTCCTCTACATCTAAGTCAAAATTAAAATGTATCCTCATCATAAGCGTTGGATCTTATGCAGCCTGCATCCAACGGCTCCCAGCAACTTTTATCAGGCCGTCTTTCTATTTAGTGGAGGGCCAACCACGCTGCACTTTCCAGTGCTTGGCTTCCACTCCAGAACCTTTCTGCCCCAACGGCCGTCCGTTCTTCGAGCTATGTGCCGTCCACTGCCACTTCAGCCAGCTAAGCCTTTGTATATTCTTGACTAGCTAACCCGCCCACGTGGTTTTTCAATAATAACATTACCTTTCTTCTGCGCAGTCGGATAAAAGTAGACTTTGTCAATTCCGATCATAATCTATCTGAATACCATATTTTATCAAAATCGTTCCAGCCTCTTGAAAATATCAGATTTCAGACTGAGAGACATAGTTACTTTTGAATTTATAATATTAGTAGAGATTAATTCTTTAATTATTTCTTATGCTTTATATAATTCTTAAACTACCCACCACACAAATAAAAATATTACAAAAAATAAGTACCTACTACTATACAAACGAATGGGTGCCCTCATCGCTGACAACGGTTCCTTCCAGGCAACCTTAGGATGAAGCGAAATAGATTAATACATATTTGTATGATGGTGCCTGACCGATATAATTAAATTATTTTTGTATACTTCATTCATTCATAACTAGCTTCCGCCAGCGGCTTCGCACGCGTTGTTTGTCAACAAAAAGTAGCCTATATTTGAATCCAGATCACAATATATCAACACACCAAATTTTATCAAAATCCGTTCAATCATTACGACGTGATTGAGTAACAAACAAACAAACAACCAAACTTTCACATTTATAATATAAGTGTGATGATTACTGCCACTGTCTACACAATGTCGTTGATTATCTCGAAAGCTAAATTTAAATACACTAACAAATTATTCATTTAATTTCTATGTAGATAGAAATTGGAACTTGTTATTTCGCAAACCTTTGCATAGATAACGATGCACTAAAAGTTCAATGCAAAATCTACTTTTGGACTATTGTAACATAAATCATATCATAATAATTTATTGCCAGAATATAGGTTATACAGAAAGATGTCACATTTAATTTAAATTAGTTTTACTATACTCTACCCCACTCAGGGGCATGCAATAAGCTTCATATTTCATATTTGTTCACTTATAAAGATACTAGCTGTTGCTCGCGACTTCGTACGCGTTACACTACTACTACTCCATATTTCAAGTTTATAAGATCAGCGGTTTACGCTGTGCGTTGATTTTCAGTCAGTCTGTCAGAACACGTAACGATTATTTAATATATTGATATTGTTGCTTAAGAACGGTCGATTTCCCCATTTTCAGACGCTGATAGTCAATTGTATCGTGAAACGTCTCGCAAAAAGAACTTAATAGAACCCAAACACCATACATCTACTGTTATCCATTAATGAGTTTTGTAGATTCCCTCCTGGCTCCATCATCAGACCCTGGTGGTCTTACCATGATAAAATGTTTCATTATTTACCTATAAAAAGCATTTATGCAAAGTTATACGTTCTTAAATGCAATTAACATTGTTTTAGAACAAATTACAACATTCTTTTTCAAACCGAAGGGGTGATTTTTTAAAAAAAGTTACTATGCCATGTTTCAGTATGTACCTTGATAAGTATTTATGCAAAGTTTTACGTTTATTAACTTCAGGAATAATGTTTTATCATACAAAGTTTAAGACCCTTTTTCACTCTCTCAGAGGATGGTTTTTGAAAAACTAAAAATATTATTTCTCTTATTTTTCTTAAAGAATATATTTGCCAAGTATCAAGTTTATAAATCCAGGAACCACTGTTTTTCATAGAAACGTAAAACATTCTTAATACACCCCTACGCATCAAGACATACCCTCTAAATTTCAAGTTTCTACGACCAGTGGTTTAGGCTGTGCGTTGTCTGTCAGTCAGTTAGGACTTTGATTCTTATATAATAGAAGATTATTAGTTACATTACACTATTTATGTCAAACATCTAATATTCAATTATAATTATTCTCTGTCAAATTAATCATGTCATTATTTATTTAAGTATTCTTCTAATGTATAAAAGGTCTTATCTAAAAGCCATAATTTTAATTTGTGCCTAAATTTAAAAAGTGACAGATTTGAATTTCCTTTGGTAAATTATTAAATATTTTTACAGCCATTCATACATTCTTTTTATAAATATCTAGTTTGCAATATGGTAGATAAAGTCTATTATGATGCCTTTCCATTTTGTCTGAGTGTTTTAGAAATCGTTCTGAATTTTCTTTAACTATGTTACATATACCATTTATATACAAGCGGGTGTGATTTTATGTTCCTTAAAAATAGGACGACAGCTTTCAGTAAACCAGGCTCCACAAAATGCGCGAACACATTTTTTTTGTGCTATAAAAGCTTTATTAATGTAGAGTTTCCCCATAGAATAAGACCATAAGAGAGAATGGAGGAAACATAGCCATGATAGGCACTTAGCGCAGCTTGTTTTGTTTGAATGTATCAAATCTTAGTTTTCTGAGTGCAAATACAAACCGATCCAATTGATTACACAATATTAGCATACCTAATATTAATATTATGTAGTTTGATATAAAAATTAATACTTACCTTGTTACCACAAAAAAGATAAATAACTGTTTAGTGCGTGTTTAAAAAATGCTTAACGATTTTTGTTTAGGAATTTTTTAAATACGGGCTAAACTGGGTTTAATTTTTTTTGTAGTACTTAATACTTATTTAATTATAATATTTTCAATCTATAAATCGGTCAGGCTCCTCAACTATAAAGAAATGTATTAGCGTGATCCTTGAATGGTTAAATAAATTATTTTATAATATTAGATTGTAATTACCATGCAGTAACAATATAACACTAAAATAAAACTAAAAAGGCAATACAATGGGCGACCTTATCGCTAAAAGCAATCTCTTCCAGGCAACCGATAAACGAAATGAAAATTTCGTTATCTTAATATATAAAACATATTAGGGTTTGTTCGAACACTTATAACTCGAGAACAGCGTGACCGAATTTGATGGTTTTTGATTTGTTGGATTTGTCTCCGCCCCGAATAGCAGAATAACTATTAAAATATTGGAAAAAATACGCAAAATGAAATAATGAAAATAATTCATTTTCTCATACATAGATGCAGCGGGTGACGTACATTGACAGCCCGCGTCATATGCATGTCTAGGCGGTACGAAGTTTGGCGGGACAGCTTGTTATAATAATAAAACATTATTTCAGGCACCAATAGAAAGGTTAATATGGCAATTTACTGATTCTGTGGTCCATATAACAATTATCTACTTAGAAGGTAGAAAATGCTTTTAATTAAATTAATTTATTAATTCAGACAAATAGTAATTTTCCATGTCCATATGTGTTAGTATGTATATAATCTTAAATATTTAGGTTCGTAACTAGTGGTTCGCCCCGAACTGAGATCTCGCGAGTCTCCCATAAAAAAAATATTATTTGTAATCTTTGACTATCAAAATAGTGCTACGAAATGCATGTTCATATAACTTGACCTACAGTTTCATTCAAATTACAGGTAACGGGAGTTCATGTTATGTGATAATTCTTTTTTGGGGTAGAAATTGCAGTTATTCTGGAATTCAGATTTTTGCCTATATTTTTGTCACTAAAGATACACGCATACCAAATTTCAGCACTGGGGAGTCACTGGTGTACCCTGTGAATTTTGTTAAAGTTTAGTTTTTATTATGGTTAATAACTTAAAAACTACAAAGTTTAAACTAAAAATAAAAACGGGGTCAATATGTAATCACGAATACCTTTTATTAAACTTGCCATTTAATCGGATAGTCCCATTTTGTTTTTTTTTACCCCTCTTGAACCCCAATATCTCAACAATCCCCCCACATTATTAGCTCATTTAGTCACACCAAAATTTTGTCATCACTACCTACCTATATACCAAATTTCACGAAGATCGGATGAAAGCTTCGATAGTTATCCTCGGACAAACAAACATACATACAACGCCGATTTGCCTATGTTGATTTGGAGATCTCGCTTCGCTCGATCAATAAATATCATTACATGTATTTTTGTAAAATTTTTATTCGCATCCCGCCCGACCCAATTTTAGCATTAAGTCTTCCATTTGTAATGTGTAAATATTTGTTCGTTTGTGTAATAAAGAATATCTATGTGTAATAAAACAAAGTCGGGTTAGTTTTTATAACTGAAGAACGGCGAGACTGATTTTGATGATCTTTTATTTGTTGGGTTTGTCTCCCGAATAGTAGAATAACTATTAAAATATCGGAAAAATTCACGCAAAAAATAATTATTGAGAAAATTCATTTTCTCATACATAGGTGCAGCTAATGGTTGCCGATTAACAATTATACCAGTGACGTACATTGGCAGCCCGCGTCATATGCATGTCAACTGTCAAGGCGGTATGCAGTTCGACGGATAAATATTAGCTTATAGGCAAACCCAGACACAGAAGTCTGTTATGTAACACTGAATTTATTCTTAAGCTAAATACATATTTATGGTTCAAACATAATCATTGTAATGTTTGAAATTGAAAAGTGTCTATATAGCTTCTATCGCCATCTTTATTTTCTTAGAGAAGGGTATCTACATCTACTTATGTCACTCGATGCAATCGAGTGCATACGGTAATCGAATAATAGGCTAATAAATTATTGGTCCGTTGCCGTTTCCGTTTGTGTTCCAAATACAAAACTAAACCAAATATTTACAAATAACTTTACAGGAAGTCAAGTTAAAATATTCCTTTTTAAAAATGAATGTTTCCGATATGGAATTTAATAAAGTATATTATTTTTGCAAGTAATATTTGCAAGTAATTTTATTATAAAGAAACGTCTAAAGAAAATATACCGTATGAAAATTTCGTACTCGTAAATTACAATTTTATTGCATAAAACATTAACAAACTCTTACAGATGACTGTCACTTGCACTTTTGTAAGCGTTACGATTATAAAATGTAATGCAGAGTACAAAAATAATGCCATCGATACACAACCTTTCGCAATACTGCCAAAATTTTCGATTTGCAAATAAAGTTTAATTACTGCTTTCTGTGCCATGTTTCCTGTTTTAAAAGTTTTTGATCCGTTCAATTGTGGAATGTTGCTTTCTTTTTAAATCGACAGGGCTTTATACACCTTACAAGTACCTTCATTAGCACCTGTTTTCTACAAACCAAATTGATGAGGCCTTTTCATTTTTGATTTAAAAAAACTAGTTCCATCTACCGTAATAGATGACGCTGTCTGGAGATAAGCCGTAAAAAGTATGGTCTAGATGTCAAAATCTCAAGGACACAATATCATAATTTGTTTAAAACAATCTTACTTCGTCAGATAAACAAACACAAACATTTTTTCTGAAAATTATGTTAACATGGCAATTGACATTGACAATTCACTTTAATTTGATAATTAGCTTATAACAGAGCAACGCCATCTGTTAGCAGTTATAAAAACATGGCAGTGAAAACTCATTGTGGCTGAAGAAATATTAGACTTTCAATGAGACCAAACTCTTACACACAATGATAGATACTCTATTCTGTGGGTATCAGGAAGTACGAGTACCACAGAAGTAGAATTCAAATATATCTTGCACTGGGAATCGAACTGGTACCTCATGCTTCTCAGCCTACTTCTTGCCTACAGCACCTCAGAAGTCAATACTCAATCGTTGATTGCATTCCTCAGTGTAATAATATGGTTTTCAGCTATTTAGTTTAAATAATACTTTTTAACAAGTAAGCGTCGATAAACAATTACTTTATGATATTACTGCTCTAATACCTATTAGAGTAATAAATAAAAAAGAGTTAATAATAATTATTATTAGGTACCTACCTAATATAAGTAATTACATCCTCTATTGTCTCTCAAAAGTTCACTTTACTATCAAAGATTGGGTTTCCAAATATTACAACTAACTTGTCCTTAGTAGAAATACACTCACATTGCATTCACATCCTTGAGAATAACTTTATTCTGATTATTTCTGACCATAAAAAAAAGTTTACTAGAATGGTCAACCAGACAGCAAGCTATTCTAATAGTTAAGTCTAACATTTCGATATCATTCGTTATAATAATCGATCTATTTATCTTAATCGTCCAATTTGCTATCACTACATCTCTAGCATTCCAAGTTTGAAATTTATTGATTGATAAATCTACAATAGTCGCAAAATAATGTTCCAGATACAAAATATCAACAGTTAATTCCAAATGGTAGCAAATGACGGCGTTCTAGATATGAATTATGGATTGTAAAATCTACAATGGTCACATTTGTGCACATTCAAAATGAGCACTTGATATAATTAATTTGTATCATTATCAGGCCCAGCTACCCTTCTCAACAGTATCTCGGCTTGGTAAGTGGGAGGGACCGTATATAACGTCTGGTGAGCTACCACTGGCCACACAACCGGTCTTCGACGTCGACGAAGACACGCAGCAACATGAAGTTCTTGGTGAGTTAAAAAAATAGTGCAGTGACATTGTGACGTGAAAGTGTTTGCTTTAAAAAATGCAATTTCGATTTTTGCAGTACATTCCTCAATTAGTGCATTACAGGACTTTTTAAAGATATTCAAAATTTAAACAAAACGGTGTTGTTTATTTAAATTCAGAAAAGTGATCTTATTTCCTGGAATTTAAAAATATGCCAAAGCATAGTCAGTATTCTACCAAAACCAATGTTGCATTCGTTTATTAAAATTTTGTACAATGCATTATGTAAATGACATACTTACATAATTAAAAGAGAATCAAAATAACAAAACATTATTGTATCCAATACAAAAAAAACTCCCACGACTAAAGGGAGCTATAATTATGGGCCTATTAAGATTTTATCTTAAAAAAAATGTTACAGCTTTTTTCACACAATATAATAGTGTTTTCAACACATAATAATTCCATATTACCTAATTAAATTACACACTTGTGTTTTTACATGTTATTAATTTTATAGCAATAATACAATTCAAATGAATATTATTCAAACAAAAATAACTTGTAAGAACTTGCTTCAGTTTTGCTTCTAAATATTCGTCTTGAAAAAACTGTCGTTGACAAAGAGAAATAAACAGTTATGCTAATTGTTTATTATTATGTTATTTCTGCCTCAGCGGCATTACACAGATCATGTAACTACCCGTTAAGCTTATTTACAGTACAGTAACTTAATTGTAAAGTAGTTAATGTTACGAAACTGTTGTTCATTACTCTGTAATTAAAAACTTGCGTAATAACAGAGCATAAACTCATAGGTAAACTTAATAGTAGATTATTAAAGGAGAGGATAAAGCAGTGTCTTACGTCACGGGCGATATAATGAATCCCGAACGTAACGAAAGATTCTAGAGATAACTAGAATACTGAGTGCAGAGAGCGATATAAGCACGCCCAAGACACAGACAGTTTTATCCACTAGGATAATACTCTACTTTCCACACTTTCTGCGAGAATAAAAACCAATACTAAGTTGGTGCATTCTGTGCAGAGGTTAATTCGATTTACGAATAAGTTCTTATTGTGTGAGTTTCTTTGGTTCAAACTTTAATACAGATGAGGTACCAAATTCAAATAACATCATGCCTGCGAGGGTATAATGAAATTCAGTACTACTTTACTCCCGGCTCAGCTGTAGGGATTTAATCACCTGCTTTCGGTGAGGTTTACATGACATATAATTTGACATTGTCGAGCAGGTGGTTTGAAAACTTTATTATGCATAAGTTGATAGCTTATGTACAAGAATTTTGTAAAATGTCAATAAATTGAGGTATTTTAGATCTGTGATTTTGCAATCTTATAAATGTACATATATTGTTTTTTATACTTATAATTGTATATTATTTATCTTAATGCATAAAAGTTTATAAGTACGTGCATAAAAAAGGATATAAGCATTCTATCTTATATCTAGATACTCGTAGCGTTGTGTGAAATGTGTGAAATGCAATATTTATTTATTTACCCAAATAAACACAAACACAGGTACATCGCAGTAATACTATTAGCCATAAAAACCACGTGGTGTAAACAAAGTTGCTTCCGTGTCTATTTACTACCATAGTTTTCATTTCACTTTCTTTAAGACTAAATTACAGGCACACGGCAGGTTATTAGGTTTATCGTGTAATTTGCTATTATGTAAGCCTTTCTTTAAATAGATTAGCAAGCAGAACTTCTCACGGTGTAGGTAAAAAGGGGGTTTGTATATTTCCATAATTTTTCATCATCATCATTATCATAGGACTTCACTGCTAAACAAATACCTCTCGCTTATATTTCCAGAGTGAACGATCTTGTGTTTTAGTCAGCTATTCGCAAGAATTAATATCAATAAGTGCAGACCTAAGTTGCTAACTTAAGTTGCTGGGAGCCGTTGAGTGCAGGCCGCATAAGATCGGTCGCTCTGCAAATCTATGGGGAGGCCTATGTTCAGCAGTTGATGCTCTGTGACCGCTATGATGATGATGAACACAGATTTAAGCACGTGTGTAGAAAAACACAATAATCATTTATATAAAATATATAAATACAAACAAACATAGTATCACACTAATATTATAAATTCGATAGTTTGAATGTTTGTTTATTTATTTATTTGTTTGTTGACTCAATCAAGTTGTAACGGCTTAACAGATTTCGATCAAATTTAGTATCTACGTAGATTATAACCTGGATTAACACATAGGCTACTTTTTATCCCATAAATCAGGTCCCATGGGATAAAAATGGTGTTTCAAGTCAAGTTGCAACAGCGAGTTCAGCTTTATTTCTAGGTTACCTACATATTTAGTAGTGTAACGCGTACGAAGTCGCGGGCAACAGCTGGTAAAACAAAAAGTTATAAAGAAATACATAAAACTTAAAATACATGGGGGCAAAGTTGGTAACACACTAACCTCCACACTAGATAAAGGCCTGTGTTAGGGAAATACGTTCTCTTCCGTTCAGCAATGCATGAAACTCTTTTATTGGACACCATCAAAAATAAAAATTACAGACAAAATACAAGACACGAAGCAAATAGTACAATGGGTGTTTTATCTTAAGCGACTTCTTCCAGACAACATTTGGATGGAGATGATTTAGTTATATTAAATATATGATGGGGGATCGGGGGAGCAATGGTACATTTAGTTACAGATGTTTTGCTCTTTTTTCGAACAGAAGAAATCATAAGTGTACGGTTCAAATTCGAACCTAAACTCCGAATCGGAAGTCTACATCCCAAAACGGCTAAATTTTTGATCTCAATAAGTATTTTTGTTCGCAAATAATCATATTCGTGAGCAGTTCTCATAAAAAATAAAGGTAATTGGTGTGAACGTATCGTGCGCGTTTAAATCTTTTATATGGAATTGCCCTACTTATCTCAAGGTCTGAAGGTGCTCTCCTTTCCATTTCAATTGGTATTTTTATGATCCGGTGCTTAGACCACAGGGTTCATCAGAATATGTGTTAACATTATTCCTGGGTTCATTGTCCTTGTTTACGAGAAAGAATGTTATTTATACAAAATCCAAAATTCGATATTTTTCATAAAAAGTTGTGTAAAAGTCTTTCTGGCTACTTTTTTTTTATATTAATGCAATAAAATCACACTTTTAACAGGAGTAGGGCGAGACTAAGGATTTAAACACAAAACTGTAAAGTTTCATATTTTTTAAGGTATGTAAAAATCATTGAACTCCTTTGTATTGAAAGATATAATATAATTAAAACTCGTTAAATGAATATCAGAAGATGGCATAAATCAGTCGAAATAGGGAAATTATGCATCGATAGTTCAAGAACAAGTTTGTTTGGTTACTTGAAATAGAATATTCATGTCTTCGTAACATTTAATTACATGATTCTCACGGTTATCTTCATATACGATTTTAGATATTTTTATAACATTCTTGAAAATTCTGGAGATATTAGAACTGAAAAAAAGCATCTAATATCTTCAAAATTGGATTTAAAAGTTGTAACGAAAACGAGATTCACTTACAAGAGTTATTTCGACGACTTTTTGATATTAGAGGTTTTTAATTTAAGAAATAATATAATAATAAAGGATAATTAATTCTGCTATTTTCGGTGAAAATTTACCTTAAGTCACATTGTGCAGCTAAATATGCAACTGAATGAGAGGTGTGAACGAAGTTCTGAATCACCCTGTAGATAACGATAGGCTGATAAACCATATAAATGGTCTTCTCTTGCCCTTGCACTAAACTAGAAATAAAAAAACATCTGTTTGCTTACTAACCATCTAGTTTGAAATATAGCAATAAAATTCCAACTTACCGTAACAAATTACCAAACCACATAACTGTACTAGTTATTAGTGCTTGAAATCGTACATGACGATTCAAAGTGGCTAAATGGTACACATAAACTTTTGACCTACTAGTTTTGCTAGAATTTCCCTCTAAAGGCAGATGTCTACTAGGCGTGCCGAGTGCACGCAACGGGTGAATTTCGCCATGGGCGATGCGTTAAGGCCAGTAAAAACTAGATATATGAAAGCTATTTATAAAAAGTTTTTAAGCTGAAAGTACTGAACATTTTTGACTATATCACGAACGCAAATCTTTTTTTTATTTGTCAATATTGGGGCTAGCGTTTGACCACGATCTCGACTGATGGTAAGTGATGGTGCAGTCTACGATGGAACACGCTTATTAACAGATGTTCCATACAAAATGACACAGATACTTTCACTCCTCGACGTATTCACACAAGCTTGTATGCCAAAACTAGTGTCAAAAATGTATAACTCAAAAAATCTACTCTTGAATTTTGATTCAAGATTGAGCACTGTTATTAAATACGGGCATGATTATCTATTAAGTACCTAACTAAGCAATGTTTTTCTTGTGAGTACAGGTGGACGTCACCCTTTAGGACTACTGACTGACATAAACCGTAACATTGCAAAACTGATGAGTTAAACTACTTATTACTTCTAATTGTGCATGACGATTAAAAGTGTTCAAATGGCACACATAACCGCTTTATGTAATGTTGATACAAGTATATTGGCTCATCGCTGATTAGACATAGTTTGTTATGTACACGCGATGTTTACTATTTAGGCGCCTCAGGTTTTGAAACTTTAAATCATTTCACACAGCGCTATCTATCCCTAGACTAAGCAACGCTTGTACTTTGGGAACCAGATACCAGACAGAATACTAGTTTTTGGCAGATTTATCCAGAGATCTTTGAAATCATAGATAATGTAGATTTCTCGTTGAATGTCCTCGTCGATGTTTTCGTTAGTATAATTTTTGAATAGCAACTATAATCAGTTATTTACGACTTCCGTGGCGCAGAAGGTAGCGGGTTCGATTCCCGCCGCGGAACAAATGTTTGCATGATCTACAGATATTTGTTCCGTGTTTGGTTGTTTTTCTATATATTATAAGTATGTATTTAAAAAAATAAGCATTTAAGTATCCTATCAGTTGTCTGGTTCACAACAAGCTCTGTTTAGTTTGGGGTTAGATAGCGCTGTGTGAAATGTCCAGCAATATTTATTATATTTATTTATTATTTACTACGACCTTAACATATGGCAAGCGAAAGCACCACTTTTATATTATGTAATAAATAACATAATACGGTAAATGATTGCCATTGACTTGAACAGCAAGACTCAGTACTTCCTCATAATTTCATAGAAAGTTTTTAAAGATTTCTACCAGCACTAACGTCTATATTGACATCTATTAAAATCAGGTTGCTAACTTCCGAGTGAAAACTACTTTTCTAGACCTTAGGGCGGCTTTACACAGTCAGCTTCAAGCAGTCGTCACTCAAGCAGAGCGCTTGTTCTGAACGTGACAGCTCAGGGTGATTATCGAGTATTAAACGACAGTCTAAAACAATAATATATCATTGTTTTTAGTTTCAAGTTGTGACAAAGTATTGTTTTAGGGCGTAAATACGTAAAATACATAATTTATTTCTGAAAATCGAGTAAATTATTTAAGTGTATCATTTTACGCCTTTTACTAAGGAAATCGAACAGAAGCCTGGCCGATATTTCTATTTATGAAATGAAGCTGACTGATGCCATTAGTTGTAATTGCTTGAAGCTGTTCGTGTATATCCAGTCTTAGCGTCAATGCCCCTACGCCCGTACTTGGAATTCAAGTAATGTGGCTTACTGTACTTCCTAAAGTATTATGGAGTTTATGTAAATGAAGTTTTACTTTTGTTGGATCTGAACTTTGCTTTTAAAGTTTAGTCGATCTGCCTTTATCCGAATGTCTCAAAAAATAATCTTAACGGGGATGAAATAGGGGTTGAAAGTTTGTATGGGCAATCTATAATTCCTTAAGTTAGGGATCTGAAAATTAATATTTAGACTTTTGGTAAGAAATAAAATAATACGTGTTTCAACTTTTTTTCTAAATCATCCCTAAAGACCCCCCTTTTAATATAAACAGAGGGGGATAAAGTTATGGGTTAAAATTATGAGGAAAATGAATAAAATCATTTTGCACTCCCTATTTACCCAACTGCGCAGAAGGAGGGTAATGTGTTTATTGACAAACCTCGCGTGCGAGGACGCAGGTGGGTTAGCTAGTATACCATAAAAATAAACTAACAAGATAGACAACACTAAGCAAAAAGTACAATGAACGGTCTTATCGCTTTGAAGATATGGTTTTGTGTAGGTTTGTCTAACAGAATGATCGGATTATCATTCACTACACAATTTCATATTATTACGGTTCTTTCTAGAAGTCATTTATTTTGAACAACTTAAATAATAATAATTTGGCAAAACACAAAAACTAACTAGTCATATTCTTTCAGATTTAATTAAATATAGCTCTCTTCAACAAAATATTTATACCCTTTTATATATGAATAAATTTAAATAAACAAGAAAGCTCATTGCAAGATCGCCCTTGAATTTCGATAAGTCCCATCTATTCATCAATTTCGATAAAATTTACAGTTTTATTATGCAATTCGATAATAAACGTCCTTAAAAGCACTTAAGGTACTACACGATCCATATTATGGGCAATATTACTTTACCTTTCACTGTCTTAACATTGCGTAAGTTGAATATATAGATCGAACGTTCTAAAGCTCGGTTAGCCAACAGATAAAACATGAAGAGTATCAGAGTTTCTTGTGAAAGGACTCACCCGGGAAGTATTTGTGGTGCCAAGCAGCATTGCTGTGTTTTGGTTTGAAGGCTATATTCCTGTAATATCAGGTTGCCGGTGAAATTACACGCACATGAGTACCTCGCACATGTATGCCTCAAAAGTGGGCCCAATGCATAAATAATAAGTATAACTATCTAAAGATCGCAAACGATCGACGATAGCTCAATTCGTCAAGATCATTTTTATAACGTTTTAATTGATAAACGTTAGTTACCTACGTTTTTAACGCTACAAAATATTTAGTGTACTAATTTTTAGCAATTTTAGACGATAGATAACTGTTTTCAATTACGTCTGACTCGTGCTGCGTTCAAACTAATTGACATTTACGTAACAAAAGTTATGAAATAGATAAATGCTATTGATAATTTAACTAGTAACAACCTGTCGAGTTTAATAACTTAAGTAATGCTTTTAGATAAGATTGATCGATTTTGTAATATGAAAATTATTGATTTTGCAAACAGAGTAAAAGTGGAACACTTTGTAAGAAACTATGTTGCGAGATGTGAATACTTCAGATACAAAATCTCGTAAACATAAATCTTATTACACGATTTAGAAAGCAAAACTTACTATTCTAAGCTCACAATGTGACTGTAAAACTAGAACGCTTTTACTTTACTTTAGATTCAATATTCCGTGTGCTGACTTAATCTTTAAAGGATTTCCTTAAATGCCGTCTACTTTCTTTGAATACTACTTTGATAGGAATATAAATAAATATACGTTTAGCGTCACTATAGTGATGATTGCTATTTTGTCATTATTATTTTAACAGATTGACATAGATGTTAGCACATAACCACAGTTAGCAAATGATATGTCACTTTCGTGATGTCAATATTACAATTCTTTTGTTAGCCAGTGAGAAGCATTTGACTAAACTTTTGTTTCTCTTGTCCACAGGTTGTTTTGGCGGCAGCATTGGCCGTTGTGGCCTTTGCCAAAGAGGAGAAAGGCACACAAAAGGCGGCTGAAGAGAAGAAGCAGGACAAGCGCGGCATCTACGACATCGGTGGGTACGGTGGTGGCCACGAAGGAGGCCACAGCTTTGGAGGCCACGAAGGTGGTTACAGCTTCGGAGGCCAGGAAGGAGGCCACAGCTTCGGAGGCCAAGAAGGAGGCCACAGCTTTGGTGGTCACGAAGGAGGTCACTTTGGGGGTGAAGGTCTGAGTCTCGGTGGTCATGGTGGTCACCAGGAGTTCGGATCCAGCGGTGGTGACTGGAAACCCATTTCAAGCGGTGGTGACTACGGTCACGGACACACCCATCACGAGCACGTGAAGCACGTTGAAGTTATCAAGAAGGTCCCAGTCCCATACACCGTCGAGAAACACGTTCCCTACACCGTTGAAAAGAAGGTACCTTACGAAGTCAAAGTACCTTACCCCCAGCCTTACACTGTCGAGAAAAAAGTACCAGTAGTCCACAAGGAGTACGTCAAATACCCCGTCTACGTTCCCGAACCCTACACAGTGGAGAAGAAGGTACCTTATGAAGTCAAGGTTCACGTTGACAAGCCCTACGAAGTGAAAGTTAAGGTGCCAACCCCATACACTGTTGAGAAGAAGGTCCCATACGAGGTGAAGGTCCCGTACCCGCAGCCTTACACCGTTGAAAGGAAGGTGCCCGTTCACGTCAAATACGAAGTTAAAGTCCCCCAGCCCTACGAAGTCGTCAAGAAGATCCCATATGAAGTTAAGGTTCCCGTCGACAAGCCCTACAACGTTTACGTCGAGAAACCTTACCCAGTAACTGTAGAGAAGCCTTACCCAGTCACCGTACACAAACCGGTCCCCTACGAGGTCAAGGTCCCAGTCGACAAACCCTACAAGGTTGAAGTAGAAAAACCCTACCCTGTTCACATTAAGGTCCCCGTGCCTAAACCTTATGATGTATACAAGAAGATCCCTTACACTGTTGAGAAGTCAGTCCCATACGAAGTCAAGGTGCCCATTGACAAGCCTTACCCCGTCTACCAAGAGGTCAAGGTTCCTTTAGTCAAGGAGGTCCCGTACCCCGTGAAGGTCCATTACCCGATTTACTTTAAGAAGGAGATTGAACACCACCCACATGGACACCAAGAGAGCCACGGGCACCAAGAGAGCCACGGACACCAAGAGAGCTATGGACCCCAACACGGCTGGCATTGAGTTGTCATCAGTCAATTCCAATGATGCTCTCACCATTTCTAAAGAAGCGTTACTTATCAACCAAAATTAGGACAAAAAAGCAGATCTGGGCGATTGATTCGTGCTTGAGCTGCAGCATTAAAATAGAAATCTATTGACTGAATCAAAATTATTGAAAATATTATTGAAAAAAGGCAAGTAACGCATCTGAAGATGAAGCATCGTTGTCACCAGTACCTTATAGGCTAAGCTCCTAAATGTGATCATTAGTATTTTAGATCTAAATTTCGCTCACGTGTTTAGGTTGTGTCGCTGGTCCGCATAGCATTCAAGAGATACACTATTAATATTTATTGACAATATGATCTCATCAATCAAAATTATCAATTGGAAGACTTCCACGGCTGGACATAGGCTTTCTCACCTAATTTACCGTGAATATCATGGGTCTATCGTCTTACACTACGTCTACCAGTTCAAGATCGTCCATCGAAACCCCTTACAGGAACAGATAATCAATGGTTATTGGTTCTGCGAGAGGTTATATTAATTACCCTTGCAAGTATTGACATAATTATTGATAGTGTGATTGGTCTCAAAGAATGCGCGGGTACAGTTGTGCATAGTGTAATCTGTTATTAAATGTTTAGCTCCTACCGCTTTGTTAATGTAATGTATATAACTCGAAGAAGTATGCGTAAAGTTTAGAAATAAAACGTGTGAAATGTTTTCTTGTGTTTGGTTAACCCGCCCTTAAACTACGAAAAGAAAAACAATTAAGATAATAAGTCAATATTTATGACTAATCTTAGTATCAGAATACCGGTATTATTAGTCCAAAGGGCCTTATAAAGCCAAGATTTACCAATGATCTCTACTCAATACATATCTGTGGAGCTTACCTATCGTGTCTAAGCGATGGATGTTGGACCGTTTTTGATGAAATAAGGTATATAGATAGTTTATGACGTGGATTGAGACACACAAGACAAGGAGAACTTTGAAATGTCAATTTTACTGACGACAAGGCTGGTTGTTCTTTTTAATGATCCTTTTACAAATACATAACAATAAAGAATAAAATGTAGGTATTATTAAGGGAATGTCATTATATTATTTTCTTTAAACTTTATGGCGTAGTGATTCTCTGAGGCCTACATGATAAATTGCACGAACAGCCCTCTTCTATAGCACAAAAATGGTGTTTATATCTGCAGCAGTATACAGTACGACTTCAAGAATGATGCTGTGGAAGTAGCTGAAGTAAACTAGTCTAGCTGTGTCTACGTCTGTAAAAAGACGGATCTTTTTAGCTGTGTATGCCGCAGAACTAAGTCTCTTCGACAGCTTGACAATGAGAGGACCCCATTGAAGCTTATTATCTAGATTAGACGAACACGGTGCTGTCCACAAGAGTCAGCGCCGTGTCTTTGATTTTTATATCTGCTTTAACCCTTTTCTGTAGCACAAAGACGTTATTATGTTTATATTTATTTACTCATCAGTATACCACAGTCTTAAAGCTGATATTATGAAGTCTCTGTGTAATCTAATGCCAATGGTCACCTATTTTACACTTCATTACGAAAGATGATAAGGAACAGACCTCAGTTTGACGAAACAAAATGGTAGAAAGTACAGGCAAATTAAACAAATTGCATAATTGAAATAAAGCAGAAACAATGAGGCAACACTTTCACAAAACCAAAATCATTAGAGCAAAACAAATAAGAAAGTAAATTGGAACACACACACATGTGTTTTATTTTGATTATACCATCAAATGATAATGAACACGCATTTTTTATTCGACACATTTTTGTCTAAGTTATAAATACTGCACGTTTTCGTTTTACTACACCAAGTTTTACTAAGATTATTATTACTAAAAAGATATTGAATGTTTCTGGAAAAAAATCTTCATTTCTCTAATTTGCATGATTTACTCAATTAGGACATTTTAAATAATGTTGTTTACTTTATGGGCTGCATGTAAGATAGATAGATAAACACTTTTTTATACATAACTATCTGTTGCCAGCGGCTTTGCCCGCGTAGTTCTGGGGTACCAAAATACATATAGACATCCCATTTTTATTCCATGGGAACAGATTTATGGGACAATAAGTAGCTTATCTGTTAATCCAGGTTATAATCTACGTACATACCAAATTTCATCGAAATCGGTTTAGCCGTTTTGACGTGATTGAGTAACAAACAAATAAATAAACAAACATCCAAACTATTGCATATATAATATTTATGTCATTACAGAAAGCAATAAAAACAAGATACTTAAAGCTAAAAACGACAGAAATGTACAATGAGCAGTCTTATCCCAGTTCTTAGCAAGCTAAAGTGGCAGTGGGCGGGGCACACAGCTAGAAGAACTAATGGACGTTGGGGCAGTAAGATTTTAGAGTGGAGACCGTATATGATAGATGCCCTAAAAATAAGTTTCATTACTTTGGTAAAAGTTCTTGAAAGTCAACAAGTTACTAACTACACTACGTTTGAACCAATTTCATACAATCCGTGGCGGCTTTAAAAAAGGCTTTAGAAAATGAAAGTACTTGCATGAAAACCATGAAGGCTACAATTATGTCATAAGAGAAACAGGCTTCATAACAATAAAAACATTGACCGATTTGTTTAAATGTGTTTATCATGGCGTTTACATGCGGTCGTCATTCGTCGAAATGCTGTCACGTTTTGCTTGCACCGACTCTTGCACAAACCGTAGCGCGACAACCAAGTTACCATCCGCGTACGATCTTAACTAGTGGTTCGCCCCGAACTGAGATCTCGCGAGTCTACCATAAAAACAAAAAAATATATGTTATTCGTAATCTTTGACTATTAAAATAGTGACAAACAAACATATATGCATACAACACCGATTTGCCCAAGTTGATTTAGTAGATCAATAATCTACATAGCATCCTCAGGTATTTGTTGTTGAATATCTGGACAATGATTGAAAGAGTGTGCACTACTTACCTACTTTACTGTGAAGCCTTGTACGCACTGTCCAGACAAATATATCGTAACCTATCTCATGATAATGTCTCCGTTTTTGTTTAGCCTTGTACCACGGTAATGATAACTATACAGTATTGTGACTCGGCCCTGTCCTAGAATTATTTACCTACACCCGCGTGGTACGTAAACACGCTGCCCGCCTGCAGTATTTTAATTTCATCTACCTACTTGAATTTCTTTATAGTTTTATGATTGTATATTTTATATGTAAAAAAAATTAAATTCGTTGTGAATCAAATATAAAATGTTTAATAAAAATACATGTGCGTTTTTTTAATTAGTAGATTTAATAAAAAATCCACCCGTATAAATTTGATACAGTAAAATATTTGCGCCTCGACTGAGACATACGAAAAGCTTTATTGTTAAATTTAATAGTATAAAAAATCCGCAACACAAAACAACCAAAAACAGCACATTATTTGTTATTTAAGCAGTCTATTGGTGCTTTTTGCCATATTAAGTTAGTACTTGTACTTACACAACAGCAACTGCAACTGCTAAACAACTGTTAAACAAACAGCAACGACATTACACGTGATGCGGCGCATTCGCGACTGGTGGGGTACCGAGTGGGTACCGAACACGAGAAGCGTAGGTATGACTTACGTTCCGGCCGTTTGTATGAAGACAGAATACTGTATAGATAACATTACCGTGCTTGTACGCACTAGGATACATTGACATGAGATGAGTTGCGAAACCTACATATCTCTAGACATGTCTCCTAGTGCGTACAAATCTTTTAGATACTTACCATGTATCTAAGAGAACCGTCCACATTACCGTCGCGATGTCTCTAGAACGCGCTCGTTCGTCTAATCTCTAAATATGAAAAGGCTTTAGAAGACCGTGCCTCAATACGTCGAGACAAATATATCCTAGTACGTACGCTGAAATTAACCAAATTTAGTGGTATAAGTATTTATGATAGATCAAATGAGATATTTTTTGCTGTCAGTAGAAGAGTACCATGACGATCTCCGTCGCGCAGTCGGCGAAAGGCCGGCTGAGACGCAGGAGATAGTGGGTTTGATTCCCGCCGCGGAACAAATGTTTGCATGATCTACAGATATTTGTTCCGGGTTTGGTTGTTATTCGATATATTATAAGTATGTATTTACAAAAAAACTTAGTTAAGTATTATATTAGTCATCTGGTTCACATAGTACAAGCTCTACTTAGTTTGGGGCTAGATAGCGCTGTGTAAAATGTCCAGTAATATTTATTATATTTATTTATTTATTTACTGTCCAAGTTCATGTCACCTTGGCCCGTAGCCAAGTTACATACGCTTCGAATCTATTCGATTTCTACATAGGTTTGCTGTCGATATATCACGTGATATTTCCATAGCATGTGTCAAATCCCATTCATTTTCGGATTTATCGACTAGCGTCATCGCTAATCGAATGTAACTTGGCTAAGCCCTCTGAAAACTTCGGATGTGATCTAATGACACTCGTAGCTGGCATAAATAGCTAAAACACTCACTAGCAAAGGTTACACCATTGGTACCTATGCGTGGAGGATGAACCACAGAATTAGACACTAAAATAAGCATAGTCTTAACAAGCAATAAGTTTTAAAACTGAAACCGAACTCCGTAATACCTATGTCGATTGTAGCTTCATCCGAAACGTAATAACGAATCAATTAACTCCTCACTCATCAAAATCGGTTGAGTAAGTAGTTTAGGCGCTACGGTGGAACATACGTCCAAAGACTGCTAAAACACAATCCTTCCTTTTGACTTTGCCATAGTCAGGTAAAAATTTAGCCCATGTCATAACGAATCGATTGACACCTCATTCATCAAAATCGGATCAGTAGTTTAGGCACCACGGGGGAACAAAAAAAATGTTTATATTGTATTTACAAACATACATAGACTGCTAAAAACATAAGCCTTCCTTTTGACTTTGCCAATGTTGGGTAAAAGAGAAATTAAACAAAAGGAATTTATGATTTCCCAATCACTTATAGCAATATGATCAAAAAGGTTTGTTTTATTATATTACACCTATAAAATACCGGGCAAAATTAGATGGGTATATTGCAAAAGTAGTAGGCATCAGGGCATCAGGGGCGTATTCAGTGAAGGGGAATCGCCCCTTGTTTGTATCATACTTATTTACCTTTATACCGACAAGCCATCACTATTATTTTAATCATGGTTGATCTAACAAAAACTGGTGATCGGTAGTAAAAATATATGAAATGAAGCAGATAGTATTCAACGTTTGAAAACTTGTTCTATCTGCTCAGCAAGAATATAAATGTTTCTATGGGAAAAGTTATTACTTTTAACGTGACTTATGTCCAATAATCGATTTAAAAAAAACTTGCATTTTCACACAGCGCTGTCTAGACCCAAACTAAGCCAAGCTTGTACTATGGGAACCAGCTACCTGATAGAATACTCATGTAATTTTTTTACTTACTTATCTTTTCTATTATGTAAAAATCTCGTGTCACAGTTTTAGTGGTCGCACTCCTTTGAAACGGGTAGACCGGTTTTAAAGAACTTTTTTTTTTACATTTTTTAGGTATGAGAATATGTCGTAGAGTATTTTTCCCCACTCCCCCACTTTTTAATCGCGATTTTAGTATGTTTCCATGAACAATATCCATTTATTTTAACCGTCGTTCATTGACTTAAAGAGTGCGCATATAGTGAGGCGGTAGCGGTTTCGTTTCCCGCCGTATAACAAATGATCTACAGATATTTATTAGATGTCTGGGTGTTTTTCTATATATTGTAAGTATGTATATACGAAAAAAAGTATATAAGTGGGTATTCTATCAGTTATCCGGTTCCCATAGTACAAGCTCAGCTTAGTTAGGGGCTACAAGCTGTGTGAAAGAATATTTATTTATTATTATTTTAATATATATTTTTTATCCCAAAGTTCCCACGGGAACGGGAATTTTCAAGCGTGCGAAGCCGCGTTCGAGTCGGCTCGTAATATATAAAAAACATCTAGAACAGAACCATCTAAACGTGAATCGAACGAGTAACCTCTTGTGTCTCAGTCAGTTATTCGACGACTGCACCACGGAGATCATCGTGAATAACCATAAGTTCTTTAAATACTTTTTGGTATTATTATAAAGTATAAGTATAAGTATGTGTTTATTGGTTCACAGCAGAAAATTGTTGTGATTATTATTAAAGTTACTCTACGGCAAAGTTTCAGCAATTTTCTATGAATTCAGCAGTTGGGTTGCATCTGGACCTTAACGCTGCCGACTGGGTTGCATTTACAATCACACATGAACAAATTAATTAATATACACTTGTTATGAAAAACCGTAAGGGGGGAAGTAAAAAAAAACGTCTAAAGCGTTATTTTTTTTATTAACCTACGTTGTCCCTCTGATAGGTAAAGGTATGACTGCTGAGCAATAATAATTATATTGTTAGCACTCTCCCCACCAAGCAACCATCAATGAGTCACCGCTTCTATAAAAAGCGGGCAAGATAGACGTTCGGGCTCACTTTTCTCGTGGTGCTCGGTGGTGCAACAACTTTATGAACTATAAGATTATTTGTTTAGTGTATAGTGTGAGGTCACGTGAGTCATTTTGTGTTTTTCACTTATGTTTAATTGTTTTTGATGTGTGTGGTCTCAATTTGTTTTCTATTGTAAGTATCAAGTTTTGATTAAATTAATTGCTAATTGTTAGAATCAATCCAATTTGTTTTTTTTAAAGTCTTACTTCTGATTTACCCAAAATCAGAAGTGGGATAAACAAGTCACAAAGCCCACATATTTTTAGTAAACAAATTGAAACTACCCGCACTTTAGAGAAAATCAAATTCTTGTTCTGTTGTTTACGTAAAGTCAGTAAAATGCCACGAAGTAGACGTAGTCGATCAAGGCACCGTTCACAAAATGACTCGCGTGCCCGATCACGACGTCGTTCGCGGCGACGGTCCCGTAGTAGAAACAGATCATATTTACGAGACCTTTCCTGTCGCGAAACACGATCTAGATCACGTAGTGTCTCTCGCGAACGAGCACCACGCACGAGCAGAAAAATCACGCGCAGTAGGTCCCGTATTCGTAATCGTTCGCGAAGCATCTCCCGCTCACGACAAACCGAGAGACGTTCTCGCGTCATAACACGACATCGCCGTCGTTCTATGAGTCGTTCCCTTTTTGTTTCGAGCATACCCCCACGAACTGAAGGTCACAATAAAACTGATGATTTATTACAAAATACCCAGTCTGAAGTAAACAAAAATCCCAGCAGTTCTATCCCGAGAACAAAAAATCAAACACAGCTACTACCCACATTAGCTGATAACGTTCTAACCATAGCAGAAAATACCGAAACTTCTGACCAACTTATAGAAACAGCCACGCAATGCTCCAAAGCATCTTCTCTGGCGCATGCCCTTATGGAAGCTATTAAGTCTATCCAACCGGTAAAATCAAAAAGTTATTACGTGTCAAACTTTGACCCTACAATTCATAATGTTGACTCATGTTGCGAGGAGGTAGACCGCGCAAAAGTTGCCAATGAGTGGAACGATCACGAATGTTTATCCCGGGTTGCATCTTGTCTCAAAGGTGACGCTAGGACATGGTTATCCGAGTGGGTTACAAATGATCGAACATGGTCCAATTTTAAGTTGGAATTTAAGCCGTTATGTCCCGGTAAGTTAGACTATGCAAACATTCTGTTTGAAGCAATGAAAACCACCTCGGATAGCTATTCCTCCTATGCTGAATACGCTAGGCGAACTCTCTTGCGACTTAGTAAAAGGTCTTGATGACGAGTTGAGGGTCTTAATCATTATTCGCGAATTGATAACCCTCAAGTCCGAGCAGCTGCTTCTAATGCAGCGCTCACTACTGAAAACTTGGTGTCATTTCTTTCGATATATGTAAAGCCCAAAAACAAACATGATGTACGCCCTCAAATCATCAACAAGAAAAAATTTGTTCGACCTACACTTCGCCAGGAAACTAAGTGTTTTAACTGCAATCAAAGAGGTCACCTAGCCCGTGACTGTAAGAAACCCAAGCAAAATTATTCTAAACCTAATTCAACCGCTTCTGCAAAACCTAACGCGCCTAGTGTCAAACCCAATACTTGCACATTTTGTAAAAAGTCTGGGCATAGCGAAGATACCTGCTTTGCCAAAGCACGCTCCGAATCACGCAATCATAAAAATGTTAATTTATATTCTGATCAGTCTGTATTAACTAAAGAAAATAATTCTGACACAACAACAGCTGTAGTTGAGGGTATTCCGATGGACGTGCTAATAGACAGTGGAGCATTAAACGTGTCCCTTATCTCGTCACAAGTGCTAAAATATCTCACTTGCCAGCCAAAACAAAAACACTGCACTATTAAAGGAATAGGTAATAGAGAAATACTTACTACAACCTACGTTACAACTACCCTAGAATTCGAAGGTATTTCTATTGAGGCCGACCTAGTAGTAGTCCCATCGTTATACATGTGTGCTCCAATTATAATCGGAACAGATGTCCTCAATCGTGACGGAGTTACTTACATACGTACTAAGGACAGACAATATTTGACACGTTCTCCCGTTAAGCCACTTCTTGTAAATTCAGTTGAGTCTAGTGAAGGAATCGTAGTTAACACACCCCTTGTAGGAAATGAACATGAGTCACTCATGATGGTAATTAATGAGTTCTCAGATTTCCTCATCTCAGGCACAGCCATGACCACAGTCAAGTCAGGCGAAATGGAAATTAAGCTTACTAGCTCAACCCCAGTGGTTTATCGACCTTATAAACTCTCTCACCACGAAAAGCTAAAGGTTCGCGAGATCACTGATGACCTCTTGAGTAAAGACATTATTAGAAAGTCACAGTCAGAGTATGCAAGCCCAATCATCCTCGTGAAAAAACACGATGGCTCTGACAGACTTTGCGTTGACTTTAGAGCCCTAAATAGGATAACCGTGAAGGATCGATACCCTCTTCCTTTAATTGACGATCATATAGACAGACTCGGTAGTTGCCAATATTTTTCAAGTCAGGACATGGCAACAGGCTTTCACCAAATAAGAATTAAGGAAGAGTGTGTCCATCTTACAGGGTTCGTTACTCCAGAGGAACACTTCGAATATTTAAAAATGTGGTCGGAGGTGCTATGGAAGCTGCAATTGGTCCTGAATATAACAAAACAGAAGACTACACAAACTTCCGCTCTCAATCTTCTAATAGGCACCGATTCAACTACTCCAGTCATTCGTGCCTTAGTTCGGGACGTAGCAGTAGAGGGTTCCAGACCAAATCGAGAGGCTCTTCGAGAACTCACCAGAAGCCGAGCTCGACAGCTCCTAAGTGATAATCAGGCCAGGCAGGATGAGCTTGCTAACCGACACCGGCGCCCGCCACGAGAGTTCAAAGTAAACGATCTTGTCTTTGTAATCAAGTTCTCTCAGTCAACAGGAAAGTTGGATCCTGGTATGCGCGGCCCTTACAAGGTAGCAAAAGCATTACCGAGCGGACGCTACGAGTTGAAACTGCTCAGCGGCGGCTATGGCAAGACAACGCAGGCTGCGGCACAGTTCATGGTGCCATGGCGAGGCGAGTGGTGTCCGGAGAATTGCGCCGCGTTCTTCGACAGTAAGTCTATCCTACACCACCATCTATTGTTCGCACCCTGCGTGCGCCTTGGCCGGTCATATTTAATTAAAGTCCAGTTCACCTCACTTTAAATAATTACCTAGTAGGTCCAACTTAGTTACCAAAAGAAATATAATCTAGTAGGTCCCTAATGTAGGTAAATAAGTAAATTAGCTATTTGTTGAACGGTCATGGCGTGTAAGGGGGTGTGATGAATGATGATGGATGTGAGGACTCGTCCGTGTCTGCAGTTACATAGTCGGATCAGTATAGTGCTTACTGTGAAGGCGGATACACCACGTGATGCTAACCGTCTTAATGTCCCGTGTCAACGTTAACCGTTCAGTCGGGATGTCCGTGTCTGCGATTAATCGTATAGTCGGGATTTCCCGTGTCTGCGATTGATCGTATAGTCGGACTGACCATGTCTGCTGCATGTCTCTGAGTGCACCAGCTACGAGGGATCAAAGAACAGAACAAGAAAGTCTTGTTCCTAGGACTAATAAGTATCTGAGGGACTAGGTCTCACTAGGTCACAAGAAAGATGTTATGAATTGGTGAATGAATGATTTTTGTGAAAGCGATGTATGAATTGAATGAATGATGATGTCAGAAGAGTATGAACCACTGTGTTTAAAACTGGCATCCCCCTAAATATAGCCTTCGTTTTCAGATGAAGAACCAGATCCAATTCCACTACATCATGCACATAGTTCCGGCGCAGGCCCCTCCATGCCTTCTTTGGACCCTGAGCCTGAGGCGGGACCGTCGACGTAGGCCACAACATACCCGGGTAGCTCCACCTCGTTCAAAGATCAGGTCGAGGACGACCAGAGTCAGGAGAAGCCGTGTTAGCACTCTCCCCAACAAGCAACCATCAATGAGTCACCGCTTCTATAAAAAGCGGGCAAGATAGACGTTCGGGCTCACTTTTCTCGTGGTGCTCGGCGGTGCAACAACTTTATGAACTATAAGATTATTTGTTTAGTGTATAGTGTGAGGTCACGTGAGTCATTTTGTGTTTTTCACTTATGTTTAATTGTTTTTGATGTGTGTGGTCTCAATTTGTTTTCTATTGTAAGTATCAAGTTTTGATTAAATTAATTGCTAATTGTTAGAATCAATCCAATTTGTTTTTTTTAAAGTCTTACTTCTGATTTACCCAAAAATATAATAATAGTAATTTATTGATAAATCATTCGTCAACATATTTTGTACATACAATTGGTACATAGTAAAATTAGAAGTATTTACTTCCATATTTCATAATATGTAGTCATTTATTGATAATAATCATTAAACGTACCTAATTGTAACATATAGTTAATCAGTTATTAAATAAATATTACAATCATAAGCATTCATTTATACAAAATAAATAATAATGGTCAGACGAAGTATCTTACAAAAAATGGCCCCTGAATCAATCCTGAGTACATCCCTGTGATTGTAATTGGTGCATTACATGATCAGATAAGGCGTTCATGCACTGATGCTTATGGAAGGAGCCTTGGACTGGATGTGTAGGCCTAATGTAAAAAAATTGGCTCACGATTTTAATTTACATAGTGGACATTATAAAAAATTTGCCTACAATGAATTCTTCAGGTCCACTTCCACGACCCTGATTACTATGCAGTTAATAAACTATTTCATTCATAGTTTTTTATAACCAAATTAAAAAATAAAATTAGGAGATTCCACGCCACGAAACAAATGTTTGCATGATCTACGGATATTTGTTACAGATCTGGATGTTTTTCTATATATTGTAGTAGGTATTTGCAGTAGGTATTCTAATCTACGTATTTACATCAGAAATAAGTATATATGTATTCTATCAGTTATCTGGTTCCCATAGTATAAGCTCTGCTTAGTTTGGGGCTAAATAGCCAAATTGAAAATAGTGTGAAATGTCCAGCAATATTTATTAATCTATTTATTATTCTCAATTCGTTGGTTTTTTTAATGTTCACACTTTTTTTTACTGGGTGAACCAATTATAATGATTATTTTTTTAGTTGATGGGTTTGAACTCTAGAGTGGTAACATTTATGTCTCATTGACGTAAAATAATTTTAAAGATACTTTTGAGGTAAAGAGGGGATGAACAAAACTTTTTTTCGACCAATCTGAAATTGGTATTAATTTATTTAATTTTTAAATAGAAATAAGGATTTGACATGCAGAGTATTTCATTTTAGCATATTATGAATGCAATGAGCCTCATTCTTTGCTGAAATTTTCTTACGGCCGTAATTCGCATTTGCGGAGCCGATATCGAGTTTACCGAGACCAACTTTCAAAACATGAGTGATGAAAAATAATTTTACTTGTTCTTCATTAGAAGTCTGACTGTGAATGATTGAGAAAGCATTATACTATATATAATCTCACTGGTCCCGATAGAGAACAAGCACAAAATAGATGGGTACAGAAGTATTGTTCAGGCCGATTTTAATTTTAATTAACTATGCTCGAGCGTAGTGCTAGGGCTGGCTGGCACCTACAAAATTCTTCAACTAAAATGCACAATAATTTTAAGTTGAACGTTTCTTCATTGTCATCGTTCGTTGTCTTCATTGTCGTCATTTACGTAAATTCACAAGCACTCATGATTTAGGTTTTTTTTGTTAATGCACACACAACAAAAATTTTATATTGTTTATTATTTTTCTTCCTTAGGGATCTTTATGTTTGTTTTTGTTAACACAACCTTAATAATATATGTTACCCTCTAACAGACCCTCTAGCTGGATCATTTCTTTTTATGAAACGTATTTAACTAGCCTGTGGATAACGTCATGGCCTACAGTATCAATAGCTACATGATATATCATGTACTAACACAGACTGTACCTTTACATAATATAAAATCGAAGAGTGAAGGTAACTTAGGTAGGAACGTTTCGCTAAAGCGCGGCAATCGCGGCTGGCGTTCGACCAACTTGATTCGAGATTCTCGTACGTAAAGTACGTTGTTAGCTTAAATTCTGTATCATTCTATTTTGTGGCACAAGGAAGCGATTTATAAATATTTCTTGACTGCCGGTTCGATCCAATTAGGTATCTAGTTTACAACTTATTTGTTAACTTTGTAATTAGCTTAGGTAATTGTGTTATCCAATCTATGGTCTGAAATACTAATGAAACATGACTTATGAAACTCTGTCATAAAACCTATTTTAATTGGTCGAGCGAAGCGAGATCTCCAAATCAATTTAGGCAAATTGGCGTTGTATGTATGTATTTATGTATAAAAATAAAATAAATATATATAAATATTGCTGGACATTTCACACAGCGCTATCTAGCCATAATTAAGCAGAGCTTGTACTATGGGAACCAGATAACTGATAGAATACTTACATACATTTTTTTTTGTAAATACATGCTTATAATAAATAGAAAAACAACCAGACCCGGAACAGATATCTGTAGATCATGCAAACATTTGTTCCGCGGCGGGCATCGAATCCACTACCTCCTGCGTCTCAGCCGGCTGTTCGCCACAGAGGTCGTATGTAATATGTATGTATATTTGTCCGAGGATAACTTTCGAAGCGTTGATCCGATATCGTGAAATTTGATACATAGGTAGGTAGTGATGGTACACTTTTGGTGTGACTTAATGAGCTAAAAATGTTCGAGGGTTGTTGACACTGAAAATGAAACTATTAGATCAAGTGGGACGTCAAATGAAAGGTTTTCATTAGTACATTTAAACCCTGATTTTATTTTTAGTTTAATCCTTGTAGTTTTTGTGTTATTAGCCATAATACAAACAAAACTTTGACAAATTTCACAGGGTACATCAGTGACCCCACAATGCTGAAATTTGGTATTCGTGTAGCTTTAGTGACACAAATATAGGCAAAACTCTGAAACCAAGAATAATTGCATTTTGTACCCCAAAAAAAGTAACAAATTAACTTAAACTCCCGTTACCTGTAATTTGAATGAAACTGTTGGCGAAGTAAGTTGGTTGTTTATTTCGTGGCACTATTTTGATAGTCAAGGATTACGAATAATATATTTTTGTTTTTATAGGTGACTCGCGAGATCTCAGTTCGAGGCGAACCACTAGTTAACCCCCAACTCGAAAAAGGAGTGTTATAAGTTTATAGCCTATGTCTGTCTGTCTGTTTGTAGCATCGTAGTTCCCATACGGATGAACTGATACGGATGCGGGTTTTTAAATAAAAAGCTAGTTTTAGGGTGCCTTTCCACCAGAGATGATGAGCCACCCGACTACGGCAAAGCCTAAAGGAAGGGTTATGTTTTTAGCAGTCTTAAAAATAACCTATGTCTCAATCCCGGTCATAATATATCGTTGTACCAACTTTCATTCAAATCGGTCCAGCCGTTTAGTCGCGAAAACGTAACAACAGACGGTGAGACAAAGTTACTTTCGAATTTATAGATAACTAGCTGACTAGTAGCTTCACACGCGCAAAGACCAAAATCATTTTAATTATAAGAGACTTTGACACCCCTTTTTTATAAGTTATAGGCTCCTCAACTCTCTCTTGGGAGAGACTTGGGGGAGACCTTTGCCCAGCAGTGGGACAATATAAGTTAACAAAAAAAAAAGTTATAGGCTAGCGTTTGACCACAATCTCGCCTGATGGTAAGCGATGATGTAGTCTACGATGGTACACGTTTGCCTGGAAGAAACCTATTCACTCGCATATTATACATTTATATCCCATGATTTAAGGGATAAAAAATTGCCTATGTGTCAATCTACGTAATAACTAAATTTCATCGAAATCGGTTCAGCCGTTACGGCGTGATTGAGTAACAAACAAATAAATAAATATCCAAACTTTGGCATTTATAATACTAGTGTGATATTAGTTTAGATAAAAAGGGCACATTTCGGACGACCTCCGTGGCGCTGTGTGCGAATAGTCGGCTGAGTCGCAGGAGGTAGCGAGTTCGATTCCCGCCGCGGAACAAATGTTTGCACGATCTACAGATATTTGGTTCGGCTCTGGTGGGTTCTCTATATATTATAAGTATATATTTACAAAAAAAGCATGTGTGCAATTTACACCTGGTAGAAGTGAAACCTTCAAAAATTTTGGTTTCAAGATAATGAGACGAATGTAAAATTTCGGGAAGATGATAGTTGTAGGTTTTAGTAATGATCATAGTGATGCAAAGTTAGATAATTATTAACACGAGTGGAGGGAGTACGAAGCAAAGCACAAAGAGAACCACGAACATAAGAAACACTGTATAATGCCTTCTATCTCATTTTCTCCCACGTTAAATTGTATGAATTTATGTCTCAGTCTCTTTTTACCGTCGCTTTTTCGTTTCATCGACTTTCAAATCACAACGATGCTAAAGAAGTTTTCACTTCAAAAAAATTTAAGAATTCTATCAGTTATCTGGTTCCCATAGTAAAAGCTTTGCTTAGTTTGGGGCTAGATAGTGCTGTGTGAAATGTCCAGCATTATTTATTTTATTTATTTATCTTTTCCAACATAAATGTTAGTAATTCTACGTAAACTATTTCGAAAGCAAACACAGAATACCGACTTCGTTTTATACACACGTGCACGTATCATTGAGGTAACACGTCAAATAATCGTAAACTGCCTCCTATTGCAATAGTAGAATGTCTTTGTGGAAGTTCACACGGTTGCAACACGATGCAGTAATCGATACGAAATCTATGTAACAAATGACAATCAGGCTTTGTTCCTAAAATGTTAAGTTGGTAGGTAACAGGCATTTGCACGCGAATCGAAAACAATAAACATTCTGTACGACTGGCAAAATAACTGCGTTTTCCAGTCGTATCAACTCTAGAAACTTTCTGCCCCAACGGCCGTCAGTTTATCTAGCTTCTTTATGAAAAATATGTATATAAGTAAGTATTAATCACTCCAACTCGGTCAAAAATGTTACAATTTAGAAGTAATTTATTTTCTTTATTGTTATGTATTCTGAAAGGATCACCTTTCTTTCCTGGCTTGCGAAGGAACAGGCAGTAAAATTGACGTTTCAAAGTGATCCTTGTGATTTTAATGAATAATAAGATTTTGAATTTAGAATTTTTTAAATTTCTTTCATTTATCTAGTTTCCACCCAAATTACAAACTTTGCTTAGTTTGGGGCTAGATGGCGCTGTGTGAAATGTCCAGATATACCGACGTCACATAAATTATCTTTAATAGATGTAATGAGATGATGATGATGTAATATATCGACAATTGACGACCTCCGTGGCGCAGTAAGCGAATAGCCGGCTGAGACGCAAGAGGTAGCGGATTCGATTCCCGCTGCGGAAACAATGTTTGCATGATCTACAGATATTTGTTCCGGGTCTGAATGTTTTACTACATACTCGTATCATAAGTACGTATTTACAAAAAAATAATTATATAAGTATGTATTTTATCAGGTCCATAGTAAATAGAAATATAAATAGGTTAGTTAATATTTATTTTGCGTCACAAACGAAGCTTAAAATAAGGTACACAATTAAAACTAAAAAGAATAAAAGAGACAATAAAATAAGCACAAGCTCTGCTTAGTTTGGGGCTAGAAAGCGGTATGTGAAATGTCCAGATATTAATAATATGCAGGTAAGTTATAAATACGTAAATCGTAAACTGCTCTTTATAGACTAGACAACTTATGAAATACATTTTAGAATAATAATATGCATAAAAGCGTTGTATTTCTTGTACGCAAGATGGCGGGAAAAACGTTGTTGCATCGTAAAATGCAAAATAATGTATATGCATCATATACTAATATTATTTAGAGGTAAAGTTCGTTGTTTGTAATTTTGTATGTTAGAGGCCAACTCAGAAATTACTGAATCGATTCTGAAAATTCTTTCGCGGATAGAAAGATTCTCTATCCTTGCGTGCTATAAGCTGTATTTTATTTAGATAAAAATCCGTGCAGAGCCCGGGCGGCTCAACTAGTTTGTAATAAAATAAGATAAATATGTTTATGTGTCGGCAAATTGTTATAGTAGGAAGTGTGCTAACGGCTGCCCCGGGCGGAATGCTGATCGGTGTGAGGCTTCCTATTCACTGACACGCAATACGTTGTCATCATCATCAGCTTCCACAGCATGATTTCACTCACTGCTGGGTATAGGCCTCTCTTTGCTAGTGCCTTTATCCACGGTCCTGTGCCAGCCTCATCCAGGTTCGACCCGCGATGGTTGCTACATCGTCTGCCCATCTCGCTGCTGGACGACCAACGTTTCGGTAGCTTGTTCATGGACGTCATTCAGTTAGAACCTAAGTTTACCTGTCGTCACCATACGCTGTATTTAAACATTATTATGCCTCTTAACTAGTGTTGCCAAGTGTCCCGATTACGCGGGACATCCCGATTTTGAGAGGTCAGGTGACACGTCCCGATTATGATCGGGACGCCGAATGTCACGATTTTTCACTAACCTCCTTAGTCCGTATTTATTAATTTATTATATGTATCTACCTAAGTTGTTCGTTAGGTCTGTGGAGTGGAATAGAAATACCTACTTTTTAAAAGGGATACATTTATTAACAGAATAATTTAAATAATTGTATATTATAGACTAGAGGTTGCGTTGTGCGCGAGCTGCTCGCAGCTCGCGTGTTTTTTTTTTAGTCGAAGAAGTAATTAAGAGGATATCGAGCTGTTAAAAGCCATCAAAGAGGATATCCATGTGTAAGAAGCAGTCAAAGACGATATCGAAATGGAAGAAGCAATCAAATCAAAGAGGATTTCCAAGTGAAAGAAGCAATCAAATAGGATATCGAAGCAGCAGAAACAATCAATGAGGAAATTAAAGTTGAGTAAGCAATCAAAGAGGATACCGAGGTGGTAAGAGCATTCTAAGAGGATGACGTAGTAAAAAAAGCAATCAAAGACGATATCGAAGTGGAAGAAGCAATCAAAGAGGATATTGAAGTGAAAGAAGCAATCAAATAGGATATTGAAGTGAAAGAAGCAATCAAATAAGATATCGAAGCAGCAGAAACAATCAATGAGGAAATTAAAGTTGAGTAAACAATCAAAGAGGATACCGAGGTGGTAAGAGCATTCTAAGAGGATGACGAAGTAAAAAAAGCAATCAAAGACGATATCGAAGTGGAAGAAACAGTCAAAACGATATCGAAGTGGAAGAAGCAATCAAAGAGGATATTGACGTGAAAGAAGCAATCAAATAGGATATCGAAGTAGCAGAAACAATCAAAGAGGAAATTAAAGTTGAGTAAGCAATCAAAGAGGATACCGAGGTGGTAGAAGCGTTCTAAGAGGATGACGAAGTGAAAAAAGCAATCAAAGACGATATCGAAGTGGAAGAAACAGTCAATGACGATATCGAAGTGGAAGAAGCAATCAAAGAGGATATCGAAGTGGAAGAAGCAATCAAAGAGGATATCGAAGTGGAAGAAGCCATCACAGAGGGTATCAAAGTGAAAATGCTATCAAAAACGATATCGAAGATGAAGACGCAATCAAAGAGAATATTGCAGTGCAAGAAGCAATCAAAAGGAAATCGAAGATGATATCGAATTGGTAGAAGCAATAAAAGAGGATATCAAAGTGGAATAAGCAAAAATAGAGGATATCGAGGTGAAAGAAGCATTCAAAGCGGAAGACGAAGAAAGAGAAGCATTCAAAAAGGATCTCAAGGGCAATAATGGTATTAAAAAAACTATTCCACCAAAAATTAGTACCAATATTTTGGAAAAGTTTGCTGGGGGTAACTTTTCCCGTTTAGAAGATACGAGCGATTTAAGATTTATATTTAAACCCATAATTTTGTAGAGTCGATATTGAAGTAAGAGAAGAATAGAAAAATAGAAAAAACAATTCAAAAGTATATTGAAGTAAAAATGCCACCAAAGAGGATTTCGAAGTTATAGAAACAATTAACGAGGACATCAATGTGGAAGAAACATTCGAAAACGAAAAGGAAGTGAGAGAAGAATTCAAAATTATGGCAAGGGCGATGATGACCGTAAAATAACGATTCCACCAAAAATTTGTGCTACAAAAAAAAAATGATTTTCCAAAATGATCACAGTGGATGTTGCATAATAAAAAAAAAATTGACGTTCCAAAATGATCATGTGGATGAGGCGTAATTTAAAAAAAATGATGTTCCAAAATGATCACAGTGGATGATACATAATAAAAAAAAAAATTGACGTTCCAAAGTGATCATTGTGGATGAGGCGTAATTAAAAAAATGATATACCAAAATGATCACAGTGGATGTTGCATAAAAAAAAATAATAATTGACGTTCCAAAGTGATCATTGTGGATGAGGCATATTTAAAAAAAATTACGTACCAAAATGATCACAGTGGATGTTGCATAATAAAAAAAAATAATTGACGTTCCAAAGTGATCATTGTGGATGAGGCATATTTAAAAAAAATTATGTACCAAAATGATCACAGTGGATGTTGCATAATAAAAAAAAAATTGACGTTCCAAAGTGATCATTGTGGATGAGGCATAATTAAAAAAAATGATGTACCAAAATGATCACAGTGGATGTTGCATAATAAAAAAAAAATTGACGTTCCAAAATGATCATTGTGGATGAGGCATAATTAAAAAAACATTATGTTCCAAAATGATCACAGTGGATGATGCATAATAAAAAAATAAAAAATAATTGACGTTCCAAAGTGATCATTGTGGATGAGGCGTAATTAAAAAAATGATGTACCAAAATGATCACAGTGGATGTTGCATAAAAAAAAAATTGACGTTCCAAAGTGATCATTGTGGATGAGGCATAATTAAAAAAAATGATGTACCAAAATATCACAGTGGATGTTGCATAATAAAAAAAAATTGACGTTCCAAAGTGATCATTGTGGATGAGGCATAATTAAAAAAAATGATGTACCAAAATGATAACAGTGGATGTTGCATAAGAAAAAAAAAATTGACGTTCCAAAATGATCATTGTGGATGAGGCATAATTTAAAAAAATTGATTTTCCAAAATGATCACAAAGGATTTTGCATAGTAAAAAAAAAAAAAAAATTGACATTCCAAAATGATCATTGTGGATGAGGCATAATTAAAAAAAAATGATGTTCCAAAATGATCACAGTGGATGATGCATAATAAAAAAAAAAAAATTGACGTTCCAAAGTGATCATTGTGGATGAGGCGTAATTAAAAAAATGATGTACCAAAATGATCACAGTGGATGTTGCATAAAAAAAAAAATTGACGTTCCAAAGTGATCATTGTGGATGAGGCATAATTAAAAAAAATGATGTTCCAAAATATCACAGTGGATATTGCATAATAATTAAAAAGAAAATTGACGTTCCAAAGTGATCATAGTGGATGAGGCATAATTGAAAAAAAAATGATGTTCCAAAATGATCACAGTGGATGATGCATAATAAAAAAAAATAATTGACGTTCCAAAGTGATCATTGTGGATGAGGCGTAATTAAAAAAATGATGTACCAAAATGATCACAGTGGATGTTGCATAAAAAAAAAATTGACGTTCCAAAGTGATCATTGTGGATGAGGCATAATTAAAAAAAATGATGTTCCAAAATATCACAGTGGATATTGCATAATAATTAAAAAGAAAATTGACGTTCCAAAGTGATCATAGTGGATGAGGCATAATTGAAAAAAAAATGATGTTCCAAAATGATCACAGTGGATGATGCATAATAAAAAAAAATAATTGACGTTCCAAAGTGATCATTGTGGATGAGGCATAATTAAAAAAATGTGGATGTTCCAAAATAAACATGATGAACGTTGCATACTAAAAAAAAAAAAAATGGATGTTCCAAAATGATGATGATGACCTTTGCAAAAACTATGAAAGTTATCTCATGCCCCTCCACCACCATTATATAGAATCAAGCAAATTTACAGTAATTTTATAGTACACACAAGCCGTGGGCTCCCTACAAAAACAGAATGAAAATTACGGCAAACGAAATATACGGTTTACGGTATTCATACAGAAATATTTTGTATGGGACAATTTTTTTTTTGTATGAAAGACATTTTTTTTTTCATGGATCCGGATATAAAAAAATGTCCTCAGCAACATTAGTTTTTGCACCAACGCTCTAAGACCTATACTTTCCGAGATACGAGGTGGATGGGAGCGAATGGGGGACAAAAGGGGTACTTTAGGATTTATTCCCAACTCACCGGAACTCCCTCTATACGATCCCACCAAACATTTCCCCCCTACGAGGTGGCATCTGGGAGAACAATGATGTCAATCAGTCAGTGAGTCAGTGGTAATCGAGCTTTATATAATATAACTAGAGGTTGCGTTGTGCGCGAGCTGCTCGCAGCTCGCGTGTTTTTCTTTTAGTCGAAGAAGTAATTAAAGAGGATATCGAGCTGTTAAAAGCCATCAAAGAGGATATCCATGTGTAAGAAGCAGTAAAGACGATATCGAAATGGAAGAAGCAATCAAATCAAAGAGGATTTCCAAGTGGAAGCAGCAATCAAAGAGGATATTGAAGTGAAAGAAGCAATCAAATAGGATATCGAAGCAGCAGAAACAATCAATGAGGAAATTAAAGTTGAGTAAGCAATCAAAGAGGATACCGAGGTGGTAGGAGCATTCTAAGAGGATGACGAAGTAAAAAAAGCAATCAAAGACGATATCGAACTGGAAGAAACAGTCAAAAACGATATCAAAGTGAAAGAAGCAATCAAAGAGGATATTGAAGGGAAAGAAGCAATCAAATAGGATATCGAAGTAGCAGAAACAATCAAAGAGGAAATTAAAGTTGAGTAAGCAATCAAAGAGGATACCGAGGTGGTAGAAGCGTTCTAAGAGGATGACGAAGTGAAAAAAGCAATCGAAGACGATATCGAAGTGGAAGAAACAGTCAAAAACGATATCGAAGTGGAAGAAGCAATCAAAGAGGATATTGCAGTGAAAGAAGCAATCAAATAGGATATCGAAGTAGCAGAAACAATCAAAGAGGAAATTAAAGTTGAGTAAGCAATCAAAGAGGATACCGAGGTGGTAGAAGCGTTCTAAGAGGATGATGAAGTGAAAAAAGCAATCAAAGACGATATCGGAGTGGAAGAAACAGTCAAAAACGATATCGAAGTGGAAGAAGCAATCAAAGAGGATATTGAAGTGAAAGAAGCAATCAAATAGGATATCGAAGTAGCAGAAACAGTCAAAGAGGAAATTAAAGTTGAGTAAGCAATCAAAGAGGATACCGAGGTGGTGTTCTAAGAAGATGACGAAGTGAAAAAAGCAATCAAAGACGATATCGAAGTGGAAGAAACAGTCAAAGACGATATCGAAGTGTAAGAAGCAATCAAAGAGGATATCGAAGTGGAAGAAGCAATCAAAGAGGATATCGAAGTGGAAGAAGCAATCAAAGAGGGTATCGAAGTGGAAGAAGCCATCACAGAGGATATCGAAGTGAAAATGCTATCAAAAACGATATCGAAGATGAAGACGCAATCAAAGAGAATATTGCAGTGCAAGAAGCAATCAAAAGGAAATCGAAGATGATATCGAATAGGTAGAAGCAATAAAAGAGGATATCAAAGTGGAAGAAGCAATCAAAGAGGATATCGAGCTGTTTAAAGTTATCGAAGAGGATATCCATGTGTAAGAAGCAATCAAAGACGATCGAAATGGAAAAAGCAATCAAATCAAAGAGGATATCCAAGTGGAAGCAGCAATCAAAAATGATATTGAAGTGGAAGAAGCAATCAAAGAGGATATTGAAGTGAAAGAAGCAATCAAATAGGATATCGAAGTAGCAGAAACAATTAAAGAGGAAATTGAAATTGAGTAAAAGACGTCGAGGACAATGATAAAAATAAAAAACGGTTTCACCAAAAACTTATACCAATATATTGTAAAAGTTTCCTCGAGCTATCTCTTCCCGTTTAAAAGATACGAGCGATTTAAGTTTTGTATGAAAACCCATAATTTTGTGGAGTGGAAATTGAAGTAAAAGAAGCAATTGAAGAAGACATATAAGTAGAAAAAGACATTAAAAAGGATATCAAAGTGAAAGAAGCAAAAATAGAGGATATCGAGGTGAAAGAAGCATTCAAGGAGGAAGACCAAGTGAGAGAAGCATTCAAAAAGGATGTCAAGAGCAATGATGGTAATAAAAAAACTATTCGACCAAAAATTTGTACCAATATTTTGTAAAAGTTTGCTAGGCGTAACTGTTCCCGTTTAGAAGATACGAGCGATTTAAGATTTGTATTAAAACCCATAATTTTGTAGAGTGGAAATTGTAGTAAAAGAAGCAAAAATAGAGGATATCGAGGTGAAAAAAGCATTCAAAAAGGATTTCAAGATCAATGATGGTAATACAAAAAATATTCGACCAAAAATTTGTACCAATATTTTGTAAAAGTTTGCTAGTCGTAACTGTTCCCGTTTAGAAGATACGAGCGATTTAAGATTTGTATTAAAACCCATAATTTTGTAGAGTGGAAATTGAAGTAAAAGAAGCAATTGAAGAAAATAATATATAAGTAGATAAAGCAATTAAAAAGGATATCAAAGTGGAAGAAGCAAAAATAGAGGATATCGAGGTGAAAGAAGCATTTAAAGTGGAAGACCAAGTAAGAGAAGCATTCAAAACGGATGTCAATGGCAATGATTGTATTAAAAAAACTATTCCACCAAAAATTTGTACCAATATTTTGTAAAAGTTTGCTAGGCGTAACTGTTCCCGTTTAGAAGATACGAGCGATTTAAGATTTGTATTAAAACCCATAATTTTGTAGAGTGGGAATTGAAGTAAAAGAAGCAATTGAAGAAAACATATAAGTAGAAAAAGCAATTAAAAAGGATATCAAAGTGGAAGAAGCAAAAATAGAGGATATCGAGGTGAAAGAAGCATTCAAAGTGGAAGACGAAGTATGAGAAGTATTCAAAAAGGATCTCAAGGGCTATGATGGTATTAAAAAAACTAATCCACCAAAAATTAGTACCAATATTTTGTAAAAGTTTGCTGGGGGTAACTCTTCCCGTTTAGAAGATATGAGCGATTTAAGATTTGTATTAAAACCCATAATTTTGTAGAGTCGATATTGAAGTAAGAGAAGTAATTGAAGAAAATAGAAAAATAGAAAAAACAATTCAAAAGTATATTGAAGTAAAAATGCCATCAAAGAGGATTTCGAAGTTATAGAAACAATTAAAGAGGATATCAATGTGGAAGAAACATTAGAAAACGAAAAGGAAGTGAGAGAAGAATTCAAAATGATGGCAAGGGCGATGATGACCATAAAATAACGATTCCACCAAAAATTGGTGCAAGAAAAAAAATTGATTTTCCAAAATGATCACAGTGGATGTTGCATAATAAAAAAAAATTGACGTTCCAAAATGATCATGTGGATGAGGCATAATTTAAAAAAATGATGTTCCAAAATGATCACAGTGGATGATGCATAATAAAAAAAAATAATAATTGACGTTCCAAAGTGATCATTGTGGATGAGGCGTAATTAAAAAAATGATGTACCAAAATGATCACAGTGGATGTTGCATAATAAAAAAAATAAATAATTGACGTTCCAAAGTGATCATTGTGGATGAGGCATAATTAAAAAAAAATATGTACCAAAATGATCACAGTGGATGTTGCATAATACAAAAAAAAAATTGACGTTCCAAAGTGATCATTGTGGATGAGGCATAATTAAAAAAAATGATGTTCCAAAATGATCACAGTGGATGATGCATAATAAAAAAAAATTGACGTTCCAAAGTGATCATTGTGGATAAGGCATATTTAAAAAAAAATATGTACCAAAATGATCACAGTGGATGTTGCATAATAAAAAAAAAATAATTGACGTTCCAAAGTGATCATTGTGGATGAGGCGTAATTAAAAAAATGATGTACCAAAATGATCACAGTGGATGTTGCATAATAAAAAAAAATAATTGACGTTCCAAAGTGATCATTGTGGATGAGGCATAATTAAAAAAATGATGTACCAAAATATTACAGTGGATGTTGCATAATAAAAAAAAAAAAAATTGACGTTCCAAAGTGATCATAGTGGATGAGACATAATTGAAAAAAAAATGATGTTCCAAAATGATCACAGTGGATGATGCATAATATAAAAAAATAATAATAATTGACGTTCCAAAGTGATCATTGTGGATGAGGCATAATTAAAAAAAATGATGTACCAAAATGATCACAGTGGATGTTGCATAATAAAAAAAAATGACGTTCCAAAGTGATCATTGTGGATGAGGCATAATTAAAAATAAATGAGGATGTTCCAAAATAAACATGATGAACGTTGCATACTAAAAAAAAAAAAAATTGGATGTTCCAAAATGATGATGATGACCTTTGCTAAAACTATGAAAGTTGTCTCATGCCCCTCCAAAACCATTATATAGAATCAAGCAAATTTTACAGTAATTTTATAGTACACACAAGCAGTGGGCTCCCTACAAAAACAGTATGAAAATTACGGCAAACGAAATATACGGTTTACGGTATTCATACAGAAATATTTTGTATGGGACAATTTTTTTTTTGTATGAAAGTCAATTTTTTTTTCATGGAACCGGATATAAAAAAATGTCCTCTGCAACATTAGTTTTTGCACCAACGCTGTAAGACTTATACTTTCCGAGATACGAGGTGGATGGGAGCGAATGGGGGACAAAAGGGGTACTTTAGGATTTATTCCCAACTCACCGGAACTCCCTCTATACGATCCCACCAAACATTTCCCCCCTACGAGGTGGCATCTGGGAGAACAATGATGTCAATCAGTCAGTGAGTCAGTGGTAATCGAGCTTTATATAATATAATTAGATTAGATTAGATAATACTTTATTGCACACCACGAAACAAATACATAAAAAAACAACTACGTAGATCTATGGATACAATTGGCGGTCTTATCGCTAAATAGCGATCTCTACCAGACAACCTTTTGATGGAATGGACTGTGTAGGCATTACCTGGGGTGAAATGGTGTACCTAACATACTACATGTACATACTACATACTAATAATAATTATATAAAAATAAAAAATATGAAACTTACATATATGAAAATTACATGAACCTAAATAATAACTACTCATTGAATAATAATTTATAGATACATACTTAGACTTATTTAAGAAACAAATAATTAATAATAAATACATATATATTTAGCCACAAATACTCAGATAGTGTTCTCTGAGGATACGTTTAAAAATGGCAAGTGACTTGGCACATCTGATAAGCGCGTTCCATAACCGGACATCCTGCACTGTAAAAGACTTATCAAAGTAGGAGGAGGAGTGTACAGGTGTCCTGAGTTGGAGTGTGTCAGATGAACGCAAGGATCATTATTATATATTATACACAATCATTTAACTGATAAGTAAAATAAACTGACTATGCGATAAAAATAAATAATGACTCACAAAACCCTGTTTTTTTGTAGTCGTTGTAGCTGTCCCGATTTGAAAACCGAAATCCCGATTGATTTAACCTTTCGTTCTGAAATTTGACACTCTGGAGCTTAGAGCATTAAACCAACCGGAGGCGCCATTGACAGGCGTTCCCCTCTGCCAAAGGTACAAGACCGTCGGTCATACCGGTTATATAAAACTAATTGCCGCGCGCCCCGCGCCATTTTGATCCGATTGAGCCCTCTGAAGTCTTTGACACTATCAAGGCCCTACACCCAAAGAAAGCCTCCGGCCCCGACGGCATTTCCAACAGAGTACTCAAACAGTTCTCTGTTCCCCTTATACATATCCTAGTCTGCATCTTCAATGCGGCTATGGAAACTTGCACCTTCCCTGATGCTTGGAAGGAAGCCAACGTCATTGGCATCCGAAAACCCAGCAAACAGGCAAACGATCCAACTAGTTATCGTCCCATTAGTCTACTTAATAGTCTAGGCAAGATATATGAGCGTCTTCTAATGAAGCGCCTCTGGGCTCATGTCAATGAGTTCAAACTCCTTCCCGACGAGCAGTTTGGCTTCCGTGCCCAACACTCATGCCCACAACAGGTGCTCCGCATAACGGAGCATGTCCTCTCCAATTGGCAAAGTACCTGGCCTTCAGATACTGGTGCCGTCTTCCTCGACGTTGCGAAAGCTTTCGACAAAGTCTGGCACAACGGCTTGATCTACAAGCTTTTCAAACTCGGAGTCCCAGACAGACTCGTGCTCATCATACGAGACTACCTACAAGGTCGCAGCTTTCGCTACACCGTGGAAGGCACTCTCTCTAGTCCTAGACCAGTCAGAGCAGGAGTCCCTCAAGGCTCCGTTCTCGGCCCCCTCCTGTTCACGCTGTACACCAGCGATATCCCCCGCACTCCTCAAGTAGAAATAGCCCTATACGCAGACGACACAGCCTTGTACACATCCAATCGGAATCCTGATCGGGTGGGTATAAGGCTGCAGGCTGCCCTTCATTCACTAGCCATTTGGTTCTGCAAGTGGCGGATCGAGGTAAGCCCGTCGAAAAGTACAGTAGTGTACTTCTCACGGAGAAACCTCACTCCCAAACCGATCTCTCTATTTGGCCAGCCCATTCGCTGGGCCCCATCAGCCAAATATCTGGGTGTCATCCTCGATAGGCGTCTTTCCTTTAGGTTGCACATCACTAAGAGGTGCAACCAAGCAAAGTTCACCCTAGGACGATTGTCCTCACTTCTAGGCGCGAAAAGTAAAATGTCCCTTAAAAATAAGGTGACCCTTTACAAAGCGTGCATTCGTCCCATTATGACATACTCATCTGTAGTATTTGCCCACTCTCCTAAAGTTGGTGCCATTCAGGTTATTCAAAATCGCTTCTTGCGAAAAGCCTCAGGCTCGCCCTGGTACTTTCGCAATAACGATCTACATCGCGATATGAAATTAGATTCAATAGCCAAGTTCATGAAACTCGCTTCCAAGCGGTATTATGAACTTGCGTCCCAGCATCCGAACCCTTTGGTACATACCATTCCGGTCTACCCGTCGGATCCGCCCGCCAACAAAATCCTCCGTCGTCCGAGACACGTTCTCGGAGACCCGGATGACGAAATCACCTCCGCTAATGCGGAAGGTGAGTCATCTATATCAGACAGAGCAAACACTTTACAGAAACACCGACCTCGCCGGCGAGGTCGACGAGTCCCTTCAGTCGCCGCCTATACGAGGTACAGACATGTACCCGGGCGTTTCTCTCCTATCCCCACCCCGGCAACAGCCCAAGCCGAGGCTCGTACCTAAGTGGTGCCCTTGCGCTAGTTGCCTACAAAACTTACTGGGCTGAGCGCCATCTGCGCTCGCCAAAAGTTCGGTTAAGCTGTCACGGCCTCAGAGGCCAACAGCGAGATTAGTCCATTCGAAAAAAAAAAAAAAAAAAAACCCGCGTCATTCAGCGGATCACAGTGAGTGCGGAACGACGTGAGCTGAAAATGCCGAATTGTAACGTGTTTTCGTGTAATAAAAGATCAAAAACATCTAGTGTACAAAAGGATAACATTACTTTTCATCTGTAAGTATTATTACGTTTAAATATTATCAAATAGTACATTAAATTTGCAAAAAACTAAAAAATATTGTCAATATAAAAGTGTGGCCACTTAGGCCGTGCGCTGCGTTAAGCGGGTGCACGGCGCGGGCATCCGACGCGGGCATCCGTCGCGGGCATCCGCGTCGTGCTCCGTCGCGGACAAATAGCCCGTCGCGGGTATCCGCAACGACCTCCCGCTAAACGCAGCGCCGCCAGTACAATTTTAGACGTGCGGGTGTACAGTCGATTCATAATGGATTATTTGTTGATATACTACCTAGCCAAAAGACGACGTAGACAACAGCGGCAGCCAATCAGCCCATATGTCTCGTCCAGATTGTTGTGTGGAGAATTTGTAACCAAGTTTACGCTATTAAGAGAAGATGAGAGGAGATTTTTTAAGTATTTTAAAATGTCAACGTCTACATTTGGTGAATTATTTTCGAAACTTGAACCATATTTGAAACATAGTGCTAATACCCCGTAAAGCGGGGCGACATTGCACTTCTAAAATAACACGTTCCGTATCAATATCACTCATGTTTATCAACTTGATTTGATTGTACAAGCACGGCGCGTGCGACACGGATAACGCAGCGGCTGCTCACTGATTTTCTAGAAACATCTCCGCTCGCGTGCTCCGTCGCACGGACACGCGAGCGTACCCCCGTCGCCCGCGACGCGTGTGACGGGCGTTCCGCCTTACGCAGCGCTGCTCTATGAATTTACATGAAACATCACGCCGCGCGGGTGCCCGCGCCGTGCACCCGCTTAACGCAGCGCACGGCCTTTATGGTAGTAGGTCTACTTTAGGCCAATTTTTAAAGTTGTCTGTATAAATATTTAATTAAAAGTTCTTTTTCACATTCGTTAATATTAACATAATTTATTCAATAAAGAAATGGTACTAACCATAAATAACGTGAAATATAATTGTAGATGCTGATTGAATTAACGATGAATTAGAATAGAATAGAAAAACGTTTATTTTGCTTCACGAATGTACATTACAGCTTAGATAAATGAGTTTATATTAAAAAGCAAATTTGTGAGCAAAAACCCCACTCAGCATTATACTATAGTAGCATATTTATAATACTATAGCGCTGGTCTTCCGTGGTGCCATTTTTGTGTGTGTTAGTAAATTCATTTGTTCTTTCATTTTCAACATATATTTTTATTTAATGCTATAAATATAGTATGTTTAAGTTTGTACTTTATTAATTATTAGCATTTTATGATCTTCACTTGTTCCGTAAACAGGCAACTTTTAATTTGCTACTCTAGCAACACAGTACTAGGAAAGCTAGTGATAGGACAGCACAAAAACAATTTTGTCGATGTAAACATTATAAAGTACGTTATTTTTATCATTTATTTTTCAGACATAAAGAAACAGCAACGTCCCTCGCTCTCGATACCACGGAAGAAAGTGATATAATTTCAGAAATAGAGATCGAAACATACTTATCCCCTTTTGGAGAAAAGGTTGTGGAATACATAGCGGTATACGTAGTATTTTCCACTATTAAAAGAATTAAATGATGTACATGCGTAAAGAGCTTATGTGGAGAGCCTAATAAAAAAGTATAACGTACCAAAAAGTAGAGGTAGTCTAATGTACGCATCGAAGGAAGTTATTGACTTATGTCGTCTTAGCGAAGTGGAAATCCGGAAGCACTTGTCTCATGACAAAAAAGTTAGCCGCTCTTGTACGCCCCAATGGGTTACAAATAAAGTGTTACAACATCATGTTGGTAGACAACTGTTCAGAAACATCGAAAGTCACTACTTTGATAATGATTTTGTTATGCATAATATTGAACTTGCGAAAACGGCCATACAAAAGTATACACAAAAATCGTATATTTAGTTACTTGTCTAAAAAGACTGACCCTAAGAAATATATTAGGTACATACACACAAAACTTATTCATTTTAAGAATCAATAGTGTTTCTAAAAATAATTAATAAACATTTTGCTAATGCGCGCGATAAAACTGCAATAACTGTAACGCTTACATAATTTTTACAAATAAACTATTTTATAAAAGTTGTTTTTTTATTCTCTGTTTCTCCACAAAATATCGATAAGTTTATTATGTATCTTCGAATGAAGCGACTCATATAATAATGATCGAACTTCACTTCAAGAAGTTCGTTTGATCTCATATTATCGATGTGTTCCTCGCACTATCAATGTTTACTTCGAGCTGACGTCATCTCTTTCACGGACAGGTTGTCTGTGTGTGTGTTTATACTTGTGTGAGTATAGTTTATGCTGGTGTTTGATAATTTTGTAGTGTGTGTGTGTAGTGACGTATCGAAAAAATGCATTTGTGTTAACAGTATTTGTGTGCGTTGCCTCGTCCCCCGCGCCGAAAACGGCAGACTTTTTTGTATAGAAATTAGCGCGCCTGGCGTCTCCGGTTGGTTTACTGCTCTAAGCTCTGGAGCTAGCAACTACTCTTAACGGTAAACTAAAGACATACCTATTTCTGCTACCAAGCAGCATTGCTGGGTTTGGGTTTGAAGGGTATGGTTGCTGGTGAACAGGTGCATGAGGCTTTACACCTGTATGCCTCTAGTTGATAGACACAGGGCAGTGCATCGTAGGGCACGTTTCTAAGGTATGTGACCTACGAGGTAATACTTTGTTATAGGCGATTGTTACATTAAAAAGAAAGGAAAAGCTTTTATTCATTCTACCACAAGAAACAAACGATACAAAAAAAACAATATTACTTATTAAATTAAATTACAATTTACTGCTAAGTGTGATGGCGAAAGGGTAAAAATCGAACCCGTACCTTTTGCGTCTCAGTCGGCTACTCGCCCACAGAAGATTTAAAAAATTGCGTTATGCCTACTAAGTACGTAAAAATATATTATATTATTATAGTGCCTACAATCCTTCTTCATTCCATCGAACAAGTTGTATAACATGTCAGAAAGTGTATAGCCGGCTTTAACACGTATAATCATCGAGCCGGAGTAAAATCATCACTTCCACGTATTACGAGATGCTTACATAATGCTTCCACAGCGCAAACTGTGCGCGTTCATTAATACTCCGCACACTATAACTCTGCAGAATTATATTCATAATACCGGTGAGACATAGACATATATTCTACCGATAGATAAGAACATTCTTGAAAAAAGTTTGTTCAAATGTTGGTGCGTTAGAACTAAAGTTCGCTGCAGCGCTAACACATTATTTATGTGATCTAACCAAACTATTATTACATGCAGCGCTAGATCGCTTATAGAGTTTAGTTTACTCGCGACCAAAACGTTGTAAGCGCCATGAAATTCATGGCGCTTACGCGTTCCGTTCAACATAATGTAACAACCTGTCGTCCCCATAGATTTTACACCACAGACGTGACACAGCTTTTGTACCTACAAAACTTCATTAGAATTTATACTCTATTTCAAAATGTATAATAATGTAATGTAATGACTGAAAATATGGTGAAGTAGAAAAGTAAAATAAAATGAATTGTTATGCGTTTATTTAAGCTCAAGTAGGTACGTTGACAATAGTTTGAAATCAAACTGTCGAATTACGCACGTCGTCATATTTTCTGACTTTTGACAGATATTACCTATATACTAAAAACAAAGAACATAAAATAAATATTAAAAAATGAAAACATTTACGTACCTAAACAAATTAAAACAATTTCTAAAAACACCACGTCAAGTCCGTGTTCAGTCACATATTTTTACCTACAACCGGTTTTGCAATGGAATATCTGCATAATTTAATCTATGATTTTAAATGGCGTGGCATTATAATAAACAAATTTTTTTCTAATGTGGTGTTACGATATTATTACCTATTTATTCACTTGAACAACCAAGAATTTTACTTACTTGACTACTGAATTGTTATTTATGTCATACTTTGATTCGAATTCTCGTATTAATAGTGCTGCTCCGTACTTACGTGTCCAAACTGCGTGAATGTCGAAGCCGCACTAAAGTAAGGTGTACGGATTGCAGTACAGTTCAGTGGAACAGAGTGAGTGTTCGGATCGCGATATCTAGTGCGTACTACATATATATCGATGCGGTGAGTCATGTATTTATAATAATAATCATCATCATATACGCCATAGTACGTCCAAAGCTGAATATAGGCATTCCCAAAAAAACAAAGCGACCGATCATATGCAGTCTGAAGCCAACGGCTACCTACAACCTACATCACTCGCTTTTTAGTGTGCGGTCTTCACTCGAAAAACTGTCTGCCCCAACGGCCGCTAGTCTTCTAGTTATGTGCCCCACCCACTACCACCTCAGTTTGCTAATCCTCTGGGCTGGGTTTGCATAATAATATAACTTTATAACTAGTGGTTCGCTCCTAACTGAGATCTCGCGAATCCCCCAAAATAAATATATTCTTAGAGCGACTTGCACAACGATGCCTAAACGTATTTAGAGGCTAAATATGATTTAAGGAGTTGTCAAATCATACAAATACTTCAAATTTAAACATTTTTAGTCGCTAAATACGTTTAGTGATCTTTGTGCATGCCGGCTTTCATCTTTGACTAATAAATTGGTGCCACGAAATGCTTATCCAACCTACTTAACCTACAGTTTCATTCAAATTAGATGTAACGGAGGTTCTTGTTAATTGGTTATAGTTTTTTGGGGTACAAATGGCAGTTATTCTGGATTTCAGACTTTTACCTATATTTGTGTCACTAAAGCTACACGAATACCAAATTTCAGCATTGTAGGGTCACTGGTGTACCCTGTGAATTTTGTCAAAGTTTTATTTTTATTATGGCTAATGACTCAAAAACTACACAAATTAAACTAACAATTAAAACGGGGTTCAAATGTACTAATAAAGACCTTTCATTTGACGTCCCACTTGACCTAATATGTAGTCTCATTTTCATTTTTTTTACCCGTCTTGAACCTCAATATCTCAACCCCCCCCCAAATATTTTTGGCTCATTAAGTCACACCAAAATTGTGCCATCACTACCTACCTATATACCAAATTTCATGATGATCGGATAAACGCTACGAAAGTTATCCTTGGGCAAACAAACATACATACATACAACGCCGATTTGTCCTATTTCATTTGGAGATCTCGCTTCGCTCGATCAACTAGTGGTTCGCCCCGAACTGAGATAACTGAGATAAAACAAAAAAAATATTATTTGTAATCTTTGACTGTCAAAATAGTGCCACGAAATATATAACCAACAAACTTGACCTACAGTTTCATTCCAATTACAGATAACGGGAGTTCATGCCAATTGGTTACAATTTTTTGGGGTAGAAATTGCAGTTATTCGGGATTTCAGACTTTCGCCTATATTTGTGATACTTAAGCGACACGCATACCAAATTACAGCATTGTGGGATCACTGGTGTACCCTGTGAATTTTGTCAAAGTTTTGTTTTTATTATGGCTAATAACTCAAAACTACACAAATTAAACTAACAATTAAAACGGGGTTCAAATGTACTAATAGAAAATACCTTTCATTTGACGTCCCACTTGACCTAATAGTCTCATTTTAAATTTTTTTACTCCTCCTAAACCCCAATATCTCAATAACCCCCCAAAATGTTTAGCTCATTTAGTCACTCAAAAAGTGTGCCATCACTGTCTATCTATGTATAAAATTTCACGATGGTCGGATCAACGCTTCGAAAGTTATCCCCGGACAAACAAACATATATATATACATACATACAACACCGATTTGCCCAAGCTGATTTAGATATCTCGCTTCGCTCGATCCGATACTTCTCAATTAATTATTATTTATAATCATTATAAAAAAACACCATGTAGACCACTATGTAGACTTAACATGGACAGATATAACAAGCAAAAACCGGTCTAAAAGCAATTTTGTTACTTGAGCATTGTAATAGATTATTTGGCGATTGAATAGAATAGAATAGAATATTATATATATATTTTATTATATTTTATTTTACTATTATTTGAATATTCTATTCTATTTTATTCTAATAGATTATTTGGCGATTGTACGCACAACATTAGAAATTAAATTATATTAATTGCATAAAATGAGGTTAAATATTATCATCATAGGTATCATATATATCTCGGTAAAGTTTACGAGAGAAATTTGGTACATTCTAGATTATTTTTTACTAAATTCTTCATTATTAAAAAAAAACGACCTAAGTGGATTTTATATTTTGTGATATATTTCAGTAGATACCACCTCCTATATCATTATTATTACGTAGCAATCAGCGAATACTAAACTAATAAAAAATAAATAAGTTATTTAAATCATCCATAATCACATATCGTAAAAACGAAATCCCAAAAAGCAAATAATCAGAACTCATCCTCCTCAATCACATATCGTAATAACATAATCAACCAAACGACCAATAAGAGCTGAACATTGAAAAATTATCTTTAAATCGTAACATTTTTATTCCGCCACATTACTTTATCAGTGGTATTTAATCAGTCAGATTAGATTACCTCTTGGGGTTGAAATGGGGTGAGATATTTAAGGGCGGAAATTTGAAAGGGAAACAAATAATGGTTTGGTTTTATTGTGTTTTGACTCAGAGTAGAAATTATGTAGATCTGGCAGTGCGCGTTTGTAGAAGTATGAACTCTAAGGTTTATATTTATGTAGACATGTAGAGTATAAATACCTACTCAGATTTTTGTTCAAAATTGCGGTCACAATTTTGATCAGTAATCTGAGTATTAATCTGAGACTACATCCTAATTAAAAAAATGTTGCTATATGTATAGTAAATGTCTTTAATTACATAGAATTATTTACATATATGATAGAAAAAATATAAAATTATTTACATGACTATAATACAGGAGAAACAGTTGAATCATCTTAAGACCGTTGTAAACTATCTATAGATAGCTCAACTGCTCCAGATCACTACGAGGCGGAAGTGTCCCCAAGACACTAGCTGCATTGCCCCGCTGAATTGCAATGCTTATGCGTTGATTCAGATAAGCGCTCTCGGATCACACGTCGCTTCGACCAGACGCCCAGAAACAATTTTGAAAACACGATGGGCCCCGATACCCCATGGACCCAGGGTCTCGACCCCAAATCGCTCAAATACGTAAGCTCTGTCTAGACTTCCATATTTTTGCCGCTTGAGATCTTCGGTTGAATTTGCCGCTGAACCGGTCCCAACTGCTGTACCAGACAGATGAGATGGCGCCAGGGTATCGACGCACGTGGCATCCCACACCAAAGGCCCTTCTCCCAAGGTACAAGAGTCATACCGTCAGGCCGCGTACCATCGTCACTATGCAGTTACTTTTTTCAGAGAGGAATATAAAAATAAATTTAGCCAAAACTGAATTGTCTGTGTTTATACTGATGTTAAGGATTCAGCTTCTCCTACATTTAATGTTAATGTCGTAATAAGTATATGATTTTTTGTAAGTTTAAATATTTTAATGTATGCAAGTACCTATGTATGTGGTACAACATTGATACCCCAGATGAAACTTACATGATCTATTCCAAAGGTTGTCTGGTAGAGATTGCTACTTAGCGATAAAACCGTCAATTATTTACATTTCTAATCGTTCTATCGCTAAATCGGAAATAAAAATACACAAGCCTACATTTGAAATACATTTTAATTTGGAATTCCTAACCAAACGCCAGATAGAAAAGATAAAAGCGGCCAGTTTGATAAAACGCAAATTTAATATGTAAGGACTTTATCAATATAAATAAATATTGCTGGACATTTCACACAGCGCTATCTAGTCCCAAACTAAGCAGAGCTTGTACTATGGGAACCAGATAACAGATAGAATACTTAAATACTTTTTTATTGTAAATATATACTTATAATATATAGAAAAACACCCAGATAAGGAACAAATATCTGTAGATCATTAAAAAATTTGTTCCGTGGCGGGAATCGACCCGCTACCTCGTGCGTCTCAGCCGGCCATATGCCCATATCAATATACTATCAATGCCATATATTTTTTTTGTTTATGCAACACAAGCTGTGTAAAACAGGCAGCCAATGTCTCGCATACCACACGTTTTTAGATGTACTTTATACGTACCTACAAATCACGATTTTTCAACAAGATTACTCTGATATCCAAAGCGAGAGTTCGTACCCAATAGGGATCATTTTTTTCTCATTTTCATCTCTAGTCAACCCAAAACTTCAAACCGATTGTTTGATCATACTTTCTCATCGAGTATGAACGTTCATGTATGACACCATATCAGCTGACAAACTCATAGCCTGTCATCACTACTCTGTTGTCCGTCGGCATTACTCTAAGCGCTCTGTATTTTGGTAGTACACCTGTTCTGTTTGATACAAATTAGCTTGTTAAGGATGAAACGATTAGAATAATCAGGCTCCTTCCCACATAACCTACAAAATATCTGGAACATCTTAGGAGAATAGATTGATAGAAACGATATTATTATTATATTATTTTATTCAGATTTAAAATCCATATATAGATGATACCATAGGGAGATGTGTTAGATATAGATAGCTATTGATTTTATAAAGACTAATCGGCACCTCGGCTTTACTTATTTTTGTTTTAACTCAAATTACTACTAATATTACAAAGTATTTTTGTATTATGAAGCTGTTGCCCGTGACTTCATACGCTTTATAATACTAAATGTGTAGGTAACCTAGAAATAAAGCTAAACTCGCTGTTGCATCTTGACTTGACACCCCATTTTTATCCTATGGGCCCTGATTTAGGGAATAAAAAGTAGCCTATGTGTTAATCCAGGTTATAATCTACGTACATACTAAATTTCATCGAAATATGTTAAGGTGTTACGACGTGATTGAGTAACAAACAAACAAACAAACAAATAAATAAATAAACAAACATCTAAACTTTATAATATTAATGTTTGTATGTCATTAGTCATTACATTACATACAAACATACACATCACACTAATATTATAAATTTACTATAAAATGACCTATTGTAATCTCCGAAACTATTAAAACGTTTTTGAAAACTCTTTTACTGATATCTATCCCTGAGTGCTTTATTTAATTTTTGATAACAATCAAGAATGAAAGGACTCGCCCGGGGAAGTACTACCACCCTACCTATTTCTGCCACCAAGCTGCATTGTGTTCAGTTTGTAGGGTATGGTTGCCGGTGAAATTACAGGCACATGAGGCTTTAAACCTGTATGCCTCAATCAATATCTTCACAGGTTCTTTTCAGGCAATCGTGCTCCATCTTCGATCACACCATCACTTACAACCAGGTGAGGTAGTGGTCAAGCGCTTGACTATCATCAATATAATAAATAAATATGGCTGGACATTTCACACAGCGCTCTCTAGCCCCAAACTAAGCAGAGCTTGTACTATGGGAACCAGGTAACTAATAGAATACTTAATACTTTTTTTTGTAAATACATACATACTTATAATAGGTATATAGAAAAACATCCAGACCCGGAACAAATATCTATCAGATCATACAAGCATTTGTTCCGCGGTGCAATCTCCAAGTAGTATAAAAAAATAGGAGTAAAATACACTTAGGTTATATGTTCGGTATAAAAAACATGAATCAGATTTGCAATTCTTGAATGTGCTTGCGCTGATGATAAACAAAGGCGCTATTAATAACTTTTAAACACACTTTAAAGACTAACTTGTTTGCGAGTTTAAGGTCGACAGAGAACATTTACAAAGTACATGAAAACATATTAAACAAGTATATATAAATAGGTAATTCTGGACATTTCACGTAGCGCTATCTATCCCCAAACTAAGCAAAGCTTGTACTATGAGAACCAGATAACTGATAGAATACTTATGATGTATAAATTACTTTGTAAATACAAAGCTACTATCAAACTAATATTATAAATGCGAAAGTTTGGATGTTTGTTTGTTTGTTATTCAATCACGTCGTGACGGCTGAACCGATTTCGATGAAATTAGGTATGTACCTACGTAGATTATAACCTGGATTAACGCATAGGTTACTTTTTGTTGAGAAACAACGCGTGCGAAGCCACTGGCGTAAGCTTGTTATATTATAAAGAGAAATACCCAGACCCAATCTTGATTCTAATTCAGAATTTTGTTTTATCGTTACTCAACTGTCAGTGGCATACTTAGTGCAAAGGAATGGCAAGCTGAAGTGGCACATAGTTTGAAGAACTGACCTTTGAACCCAAGGATCCCCAGGTTCATCATCATATCAGCCACAGGACGACCACAGAACTGAACTGCTGAACATAGGCCTCCCCATAGATTTTCCCAGCGGCCGATCTTGTGCGGCCTACACCCAACGGCTCCCAGTAACCTTTATCAGGTCGTCTTTCCATCTAGTAGAGGGGCCGTCCTACGCTGTGCTTTCCAGTGCGCGGTTTCCGCCCTAGAACCTTTCTGCCCGAACGGCCGTCAGTTCTTCGAGCTATGTGCCACTGCCACTTCGGTTTGCTAATCCTTTGTGCTATATCGATGACTTTGGTTCGTATACGAATCTCCTCATTTCTGATTCGTTGAGAAACACCAAGAATATCCCTCTCCGTCTTCTTATGAGGCCCATAGTGAAAGACCACGTTTCTGTGCCATGTGTATTGTGTAATCACTGGTACTGATCAAAGACTCTCGTCTTATGACACTGAGGTATTTTGGACGAGAAACCGTCACGAAGTTTTCCGAACGCTGCCGAATTAAATACAACCCAAGGATACAGGTTGATATTATAGAAAACATAGCGTTATTTACATGGTTGTAACAAATGTTGGTTTGTTAGAAGTCGCTTCAATTCCCCGAGTATGTTGATTGCCTGATAAATATCACCTGTGCTTTCGCACCACAGATATATAAATGTACAGACATGACATTTATGGGAAGTTGGCTACAAAACTTTGAGATTAGCATATTTTGTAAATCTCAGTTCGTAGTTATTTAAATCACCATCCATATTAATATTATAAATTCGAAAGTAACCCTGTCTCTCTGTCTGTTATTTTTTAACGCCTAATCGGCTGGAACGATTTCGATGAAATTTGGTATACATAATAAATAATGATCTGGATTGAGGCAAAGGCAACTTTTTATTGACATACTCGCGTGCAAAGCCGCGAAGTGGAAGCTTGTATTTTTTATGTTGAAACAAATTTATAGGATAGGAAATTTCACACTGCTAACTTCGCTGATAGTCAGAAATCGCTTTTCACGTCTATCATACATTAACCTAGTGACCAAGAAAAGTCCAGTACTAAAATATGTACCATTTATGATATTTTGCGACTATCTCAATGAAGGATTATTTCTCACAAAACAGCGAACATAGCAGTCAGTCAGCTACGCAAAAAGAATAAATGAAAAAAAATGCTGTATTGGGCCCAGTGGCCCGTGGCGCAGTGGGCGTATAGCCGGCTGAGACGCAGGAGGTAGCGGGTTCGATTCCAGCCGCGGAACAAATGTTTGCATGATCTACAGATATTTGTTCCGTGTCTGGGTGTTTTTCTATATATTATAAGTATGTATTTACAAAAAAAAAAGTATTTAAGTATTCTATCAGTTATCTGGTTCCCATAGTACAAGCTCTGCTTAGTTTGGGGCTAGATAGCGCTGTGTGAAATGTCCAGCGATATTTATTATTTTTATTTATTGGAGGCGTAATAAAATAAAATTACACAAAAATACTTTGTGCGGTATATTACTGTAATATCAATCTTTTCTAAATAACCTTAGGAAGTTAGAATAAAGAATTCCGTTTTAAAACTTAGTTTTTAAATAATTAGTCACAATACAATACCAGCCGAATCTATACCTTTCTCAGCTCTACAAAATACCAACTATAATAAAAAAATGTTTGAATAGCTTATATTTAGTTCGTCCGAATTAGTTCCTATCTCGTACATCTACTATGGCCGACGAATTCTGACCGTTTGTTAAGTGATAATTACACTATTATTTGTGAGTTCTATTTATTTCTATGACTTACTAACAGGGCATTAAAATTTCGATATGTCGTAAATTTACCGTAATTATTGTTAGATTATGTAAGCTTGTTTTAGAATTTTAAAAAGCTATACAGAATGGCTATCATTACATGGTGCCTATAAGCCCGTTATTGCTTATATAAGTTATTGCTAAATAAGTTATTAAACTAAAAGTAAACCGTAGGTATCCTCAAGATGTTTTCCTTGACCGACTAAGTTAAGAATGATTTAAATCTTATTACAACTATATAGACTCGGCAAAATAAATACACAAAAAAGATGTTAGGTGTAACTAAGGTTGCTAATATTTTTTTGGGTAAATACCTAATATAGTATTTTTCAAAATAATCTTCGAAATATAGTAAAATACTATATATTATAGTACGGTTGGCAACCCGGTTGGTAACAGTATTAGAACAAGCAGTTTATCCATTTCGGACTACATATTTGTATATCTACCTTGTATTAGGTTTATATTGGCCAACTTTTGTAAGAGTTAGTGAAGAAACTATATTGCAACGAACGTCAAGATAGTTAGCTGTTAGCATTCGCAAAGGCGTTTCAAGCAAGATGAAAATGTTCCATTCTTAGTCAAATCATTAATTTCGGATCTTCGGATTTAAAGTTCCTTGTGAAAGGGCTCGCTCGGGAAAGTACCGCCATCTGCCGCTGTGTTTCGGTATGAAGGGTATGGTTTCACCTGTGGTTAACACCTGTATGCCTCAAGTTGATGGACGTAGGGCAGTGTATCGTAGTGCACGTTCCTAAGGTGTGTGACCTACGAGGTAATACTTTGCTATAGGCAATGGTTGCCACTTAACATCAGGTGGGCCGCTTATTTCACTTACAGTATAAAAAAAACAACCAGTCTGAATGCTAAAATTGTATGCCCTCCAACACTTCTGCTTGAAGTCTACATCGATCGGTTTGAAAATTATTCCTAATTTGCAATAAATACAGATTATTTGGGCTTGACGTAATGACAATTTAAGATCCAAATGTCAAGACAAATCATGGTAGGTAACCATCATCATCATATTCAGCCATAGGACGACCTCTGCTGAACATAGGCCTCCAGGGTTACTGGGAGCCGTTGGGTACAGATCGGCCGTTCTGGAAATCTATGGGGGATAGTAATGTGAGTAATAATAGGATTAAATACATTCTGAATTTTGACATATGGGTTAAAATCCCTTGATTTTCGGATATTTCAAAGCCAAGAACGTACCCTTTACCCTAAATATTTCTGTGATTAATTAAATAACAACAAAAGCTTCATCTTTCCACTTCATGGCCGTTTACGGCACAAATATCTCAACGAAGTAACGATAAAATCTGATCGGATTCTAAGAGCAATTTGAAGAATGTATTGCTTCTTCTTTTTTGGTTTTTTAAAGGCTACCGTTTCTAATTCTGGGGTTTTATTTTACAAATAAGGTTTAAACCTGTGAAATACCTTCATGTCGATCTTATATTTGTCTTCCCGCCTCATAAACTATTTTGAATGAATGAATAAATAAATAATAAATAAATACATATTGCTGGACATTTCCCACACCTGCACAGCCCCAAACTAAGCTGAGCTTGTACTATGGGAACCAGATAACTGATAGAATACTTATATACTTTTTTTTTGTAAATGCATTCTTATAATATATAGAAAAACACCCAGACACGGAACAAATATCTGTAGATCATGCAAACTTTTGTTCCGTGGCGGGAATCGAACCCGCTACCTCCTGCGTCTCAGCCGGCTATACGCCCACTGCGCCTCGGAGGTCGTCAATAGTTACAAAACATTTCCTTTATGTCTTTGGGAGTGTAGTTAAAATCTACAAATTTTTTCACTATACCGGAAGTACAAAGACTGACCGATGTTTTTATCTTATCATTTTTTTGCAGCTTCTGGCTTCAATGATTTAGTTCTTTGGTTGTCGGCCTCTTTAATTTAGTGGTGTCGATTTTGGGATCGATAAGGTTTGGCGACGAACGTTTTTTGAGTGACTGTCGTCCAATGTTGCATAAAAATCTTCTAAAAATTTATGCTAAATCATGTCTCTACTCTATCACGGTCATCATAATGTGTTTTTTTCTTTTATAGGTTTGTTAGAATTATTTTATGTCTAAATTTTCTATTATTGTTTGTCATATTAAAATGTCTGCCTTAGCACTCATAAAATATACTATATAATAAGCACTTCATCATCATCAACCTATAATAGTCCACTGCTGGACGTAGGTCTCTCCCAGGGTGCGCTTCAACCCTATCCTCAGCTTTTCTCATCCAATCTTTGCCAGCCACAGCGTGCAAATCGTCACTCCATCTAGCCTTCCTACACTTCGCTTGCCTAGACATGGTATTCACTTGAGAATACGTTAACTCCAACGGTTATCGGTTCTGCGGCAGATATGATCGGCCCACTGCCACTTCATGTCGATCACCTTAAGCAATATAATACTATAAGAAAGAAAGAAGAAAGAAAATACATTTATTTGAACCCACATGACATCACACACAATAACAACAAAGGAAAAGACATAAAAACACAATAAAAACAAAGCTTCACACAGACATAAAATGATGGTGTTGCGTGGGGACAAAATGGTCCCTGTCTCAGCATAAGCGCTTAGACACGTAAAGTAACATAAAATTTAGCGAATTATACAATCTGTGGATGACACCGTGGATTATATTGTTCACACCATGTCATGTAATTTATTACACAACGTATAACAGTTTGTTGTTCCTAATAACAAAAGATGTTTCACAATGATCATAATTGATGTCGCATAAACATGAAAATTTACTAAGGAAGTGTATCTTATGACCGTCCACAACTTATAAAAATGCCACTCCAGGAGTGCCGACAGAAGTGAAAACTTGAACAGACTACACTACAGATACTTATATACAGAGGTGTCGGTAACGGGAACAGTGTCGCGAGTTCAATGGTTTTTTCTCATCTCAAAAAATACCAAACCCGCCTAAAAAAGTTTTCACTACTGTTAGTTATGTGATCGAATCAGAAATAATGAGATTCGAAGGCAAACTAAGGTCACTGTCATAACCCAGAGGATTAGCACGTGACGGCCGTTGGGGCAGAAAGGTTCTCGAGCACTGGAAAGCGTAGCGTATGACGCCCCCCCCCCCCCCACTAGATAGAAAGACGACTTGATAAAGGTCGGTCGCTTTGGAAATATGGGGGAAGCAGTAAAAAAAACCAATAAAAAGTTTTTTTTACAATTACATGAAAGTGAGCCTTTATAGTAAGTATAAGTTCAAGGATTTTTCATTAGACAAGCTGTTCATTGCAATTTATCAAATCTTCACTATCATTGTTACCTCATATTCCAAATGGGCATTCGATGATGTTACTACTGTTTTTCATTACCATAACAAAGGTTCACAGACCCGACCTGTCGTCACTCGTACCCCCTGGGGTCGCAATGTACCCCCTGTGGTCACAATACCACCCCGAGGTGCATGGGGGTCCTCGTATTTTAGATGGTATAAAGTATTTATGTTGTGTTAAGATAAAATTACACAGTTTAATAGATTTTTAGTATAAGCTTTATGAACGTTTCTGGTTCAATGAACAACTACAGGTGCGCTATATTAAATACGGTAAAGGTATGCCATCATGCGGGGCAATCCTAGTTTGGGTACTTATGTTTTCCATCCTGAATTGTATTATACCTAGTAAACCATTGTAATTTTATAAATAATAAATAAATATGGCTCGACATTTCACACAGCGCTATCTAGCCCCAAACTAAGCAGAGCTTGTATTATGGGAACCAGATAACTGATAGAATACTTCTTTTTTTATATACTTATAATACATAGAAAAACATCCAGACCCAGAACAAATATCTGTAAATCATACAAACATTTGTTCCGCGGTGGTAATCGAACCCGCTACCTCCTGCGTCTCAGCCGGCTATTCGCCCGCTGCGCCACAGAGGTTGTCAAATTATGTTTGTGAAATATTGAATTTTTTTGCTGAATAAATAAATTGTTGTAATATTAATTTTTTTTTATCTAGCCTATGCTGTCCCACTGCTGGACAAAGGCCTCCCCATTATCCACTTATCTCGATCCAAATCATCGCGCCACCGCTTCTTAGGTCTTCCACGGTGTCGCTTTACATCCACAGGGCTCCATCTAGTTACGACCTTAGCCCACCTATTTGCTGGCATGCGGGAGACATGGCCCACCCAATCCCACTTTAACTTGGCAGCCTTGATACCGACGTCAGCGATGCCGGTCCGTAAGCCCCAGTGACCAAGTATGTTAGGACAGGCAGAATACACATGTCGATAAGTTTACGTTTTAGTGATAATGGAATTATTGTTATTATTTAATTTAATTTATTTATTTAGTATTTTCAATGAGTAATATACAGACTTATATTAAAATAAAATACAATAGAAGCGCTCCCTGTGCTCACTCTGTGAAGGCAACCACAGCTAACGCAGGTAAACATAATTAATTTCTTTAAAATAGAGTTGTAATAATAATGAACGAATGAATAGAATAATAATGGATATTTATAAGTTGAATACATTAATGTACGTGAAGGATTTTGTTTTACTTCTTTTTAAGCTTATTGTGCCTACGAATACCTAAGTGTGAGATTTGGCATAGTTAAGTTTATATGGAGAAGCACGAATGCTACAATAAAGCCAAAACTTAATTTATTTATTTTTATTTTTACAAGCTGCAAAGCTGAAATGGGACTGGGCGGGTCATGACTCCCGTATGCCCCCCAATACCAAGGTCACAAGCATATGGATCCCTAAATACGGAAAGCGACGCCGAGGAAAGCCTAAAAAGCGCTGGAGCGACGACTTGGACGTCTTCCAAAGAGACTGGCGGGATCTGGCTCTAAACCGGGATAAGTGGAAGGAAGAGGGGGAGGCTTGTCCAGCAGTGGGTCAGTACGGTCTAGTAAAAAAAATATATTCAAAACACATATCAAAACAACAGAAAAACAAACAAATACCTAAATATTTTACACTAGCTGATCCGCCCACGGCTTCGCACGCGTGGTTTTTCAATAACAACATAACACTCCTTTTGCGCAGTCGGGTAAAAAGTAGCATATGTCCCAATCCCGGTCACAATCTATTTATATACCAACTGCACATAGGGAGTGCATCTAAAGAATACCTCATAATTGTAACCCCTTCTCCCTTTAGGGATGATTTTGCGAAAATATGAAACAAGTATTACTTTTTTTCTTACCAAAAATCTAAATATGAATGTTCAGATCTCTACCTTGAGGAATTATGGATTGCCCGTACAAACTTTCAACCCTTATTTCACCCCCTCGATATTATTTTTTGCAGTTAAAAGATAGCTTATGTCCTTCCCCAGGATATAATATATCTCCTTGTCAAATTTCGTTACGATCCGTTCAGCCGTTTAGTCGCGAAAAGGTAACAAACAAACAAACAAACAGAGTTACTTTCGCATTTATAATACCTACTAGTATGGATAGTAAACGTTTTACTACAGACAGAACCAGCTTAGCAACAGATTAGGTTAGACAAATGGTGGACAGTGAGTAATGTTGGTATGAGCGAATACAATACGAGTATAATACATACCTTATTACATTATTAACACATAAATACATATTACTAGTGGTTCGCCCCGAACTGAGACCTCGCGAGTCTACCATAAAAACAAAAAAAATATTATTCGTAATCTTGGACTATCAAAATACTGCCCCGAAATGCATAACCAACTTACTTGACCTACAGTTTCATTCAAATTACAGGTAACGGAAGCTCATGTAATTTGGTTATATTTTTTTGAGGTAGAAATTTCAGTTAATCTAGATTTCAGACTTTTGACTATATTTGTGTTAGTAAATCTACACGCATACCAAATTACAGCACTGTGGGGTCACTGGTGTACCCTGTGAATTTGTCTAAGTTTCGTTTTTATTATGGCTAATAACTCAAAACTACAAAAATTAAACTAAAAATAAAACGGGGTTCAAATGTACTAATGAAGACCTTTCATTTGACGTCTCACTTGACCTAATAGTCTCATTTTCATTTTTTTTACCCCTCTTGAATCCCAATATCTCAACAACCCCCCAAAATTTTTAACTCATTGCTTCAAACCAAAATTGTGCTATTACTACCTACCTTTATACCAAATTTCATGATGATCGGATAAACGGTAAAAAAGTTATCCTCGTACAAACAAACATACATACATACAATTTGTCAATAATAATATTACCCTCGGAACTTTCAAGAATTGTAAATTTCTAGAGAATATAGAGTGTAGGCCAGTTCCTGTTATTTATTATTTCTATAAGTTTTTATCTTGATACCTCTTCAACTTCTGGTATGGTACTAGGGGTGATCCAAAAGTAGTGATAATCAGTTATTTCTAGTGCACACAAAAATACAAAAAAATATCAGTCACTTGCTCAGTTACCCACTAGTTCAGGAAAAAAAAATCATATAAATAGGCCACGATTCCCGGGAGCTACATTCATTTGAATACGGACTGTCAAGGAGTGAACATAAAAATGGAAAAACACGAAATCAGAGCTGTCATTAAATACCTCTGCTTGAAAAAAATGTGTACCAAAGACATACACAGCGACTTGGTGCAAACATTAACGGGCTCTTCTCCTCCATATTCCACAGTTGCACGCTGGGCTAAGGAGTTTAAGCTGGGAAGAACATCGACAGAAGACGAACACCGCGAAGGACGCCCATCGACGTCCCTCACTGAAGAAAATGTGAAAAAAGTTGAAGAAGTTGTATTGGAAGATCGAGGAGTGACTATCAGGCATGTAGCTGAGGTCACAGGGATCTCATATGGCAGCATTCAAAGAATACTTGCGAACGAATTGCATATGAGAAACGTCTCCGCGCGTTGGGTACCGAAAATGTTAAACGACGAGCAAAAGAAGAAACGAGTCGACATGTCAAGAGCAAATCTCGAAAAGTTTCAGGCAGACAAAGATAATTTTTTGTCACGTTTTGTGACCATGGACGAGACCTGGCTCCACCATTTTGATCCTGAAACATAACAACAATCGATGACATGGAAACATTCCGATGAACCGACGCCGAAGAAATTCAAAGTGTCAAGCTCAGCAGGGAAGGTTATGGCGTCTGTTTTTTGGGACGCTAAAGGAATAATCATGGTGGACTACTTGGAAAAGGGGGCCACTATTACAGGCTCCTACTATGCAGAACAAATAAGAAGATTGCGGGAGGCTATTAAGGAGAAAAGGCGAGGCAAACTGCGGGCTGGAGTGCTGTTCCATCAAGACAACGCACCGGTTCACAAAGCTGCAATTGCCATGGCTGCCATTCAGGAAGCGGGCTTCGAGCTGGTGGAACACCCCCCCTATTCACCAGATCTAGCCCGCAGTGACTTCTATCTCTTTCCACGACTCAAGGAATACCTCCGCCTCCGAGGCAAGAAATTTGACGATGATAGCGACGTGATGGCCGCGGTTGAGGACTTTTTTGAGAGTCAAGATAAAGATTTTTTTTCTAAGGGAATTTTAGGTTTAGAAAAGAGATGGACTAAATGGCTAAACCGATTTCGATGAAACTTGGTATACAGATAGATTGTGACCGGAATTGAGACATAGGCTACATTTTATCGGACTATGCCGGAGGGTAATGTTTTTATTGACAAACCACGCGTGCGAAGCCGCGGGCGGATCAGCTAGTTTTACTATACTCTTCAGAGGCAAACTTTTGTCAGACAAAAATAAAATCGTGGGCAGGTTAATAACACAGCTTGACTAAGAAAACGAGTACGTATCCTACGATTTAATATGACTTCATTTAAAAGTCTCATTTTATAACTCAACTGGCTCCTGATTTAAAGCAGCGGAACTCCCTTTTTGTCCGCTCTCTACGGGGGTCGCTACCACCGTTAAGATGACAAAATAATTTAGCTCCATGGGAATTTTAAACGGTCGTTATTGAGTTTTAAATGTCTTTGTTTTTTTAAGTTATTTATGACTATCGTGTTTTTGAAAATAAAAAGTTATGCTTGTGTGAAATTCATTAGTGGCTCTTAAAATTGGTTTTAATGGTAACTGATTTAGATTACGATTCGCTCCTTGCTATGAAACAATAATTAATAGCGTTTGCGTTATAAAAAAATAATAACTGATGTTTATGATGAGATAATTGGTATTCGTATTCAGAAGTTGTAGTTAGTTTAGTCTACTGCTAGTTAAAAATAAACTTACAACATTTGCACTATCATAACTACAAAAGACTATATAGGGTGTTTGATAATATACGCACAAAAATGAAAGGGGTTATTTTGATGAAGCATAATAAATAAATTTGTGAAATTTTTACCACAGAAATGTAAAATTTATTTTGGCATATAAAAACAAACACTTTATTAAACTTATGTTGTGCTGTTGCATAATGCTTGCCATCTAACCACAGACACTGTATTGGTAACGTCTCGAGATATCTCTTGTTGTCCCTTTCTAATCCAAAACCCACGGCCATTTCCGAAAGAGATATCAAACCGGCCTTTGCATGTCGATTGCAAGAGTAGGCAGTAAGTTTTATATCGAATTAATCACCTAAACTTAGTCGATTTTCTTTAAAATTTGATAATGTAACTAGTAGTTTTTTTTAGAAGTCTTTTTTATGTTTTGAGAAAACGTCACTTGACATCTTGATATCGTCAGTATATTACCAAACACCCTGTATTAAATATTCACTATTAAATAAACCACAGGACGTCCACTGTTGAACATAGATCTTGAACCAACGGCTCAATTCTTTATTAGGTCATTATTATAAATACGGGATTTATCACTTACAGTTTTATCGGAGTTACGACCGATGGCGCAACCACCACCACCGCGCTCGTCAACTCGCGCGGAGGGCTACGGCGCGTAGTACGAGGCGAGACGCAGTGCGGAGCGGATCACACCGGAGGATTACCGGATAAAGGTTCACAAATTGAATCTAAACATTGTCGGTCTTAACATCGATAAAACGATACGTGACAAATCCCGTATTTATAATAATAATTGAAATAAATCACGAAAGTTTTCTTTATTAGGTCGATAAATATTTGCTTACAACACTTTTAATAATCAAAATGTTTATCGATAATTATCGGAATCCCTCAGTGTAATAAACAGATCATCTCATTATCACCTCGCACGCAAGTGTGACAATAATCACACAATGTAAATGCTGTAATAGGCTAGGGTAACACATAATAGCCGACCGCACGGTTCAATATGCCACCCTGTTACCCTGTGCCCTAGCGGTTACTGGTTACCACTCAGGGAGGGTCAAGTTTGTTTGATAATGTTTGTTGTAAATCAAATCATTTAGGACAGCTTGGTGTGGATAAGTCTGCTAAGAAAAAGGAAGTAAGGTCAACTCGGCGAAGACCGGCATACTAAATTTAAAACGATAAAAATTGTCTTGGTTTGGCTATTCTATAATTTTAAATCCAAATTTGGTTAAACTAGATGTTAGTATATTTAGTTGATCATACAATAAATATGTCAAAATGACAAAGAAACTGTCGGTTCAGAAAATAAACAGCATTTTTTAAAACACGGGAAAATAGACGGATTTGGCTTCCATGTCGGGCTAGACCGTCTAGTGGCAAATTTCTCTACTTTGCGATAGTTAATGTAGCTATAGATACGCACAGCTGTATGAATGAATGCGTGTGCAAATAGTAGTTCCTTCCAAATTTCATATTTGTACCCTAAACATAAAAAAATAAGGTTTCATTTCGCTTATTTCGCGAAATTCTGAATTTGTCGGGTAAGACCGGCATACAATGTAATTCCAGGGGTACAAAACCTTAAATAATAACCCACTGCTTTTTAATAAGTAAGAAAAGTTTTATTAAATGATTATATAAAGTTAAAAGCTAAATTAAAAACAAAATGTCCTTATAGTATTAGAACGATGAGATCCAAAATCGTAAGAAAGTACAAACTTTAAAATCTATTCATAAGCAGAACCTAAAATTAGTAACGAAAACTCTCTACTTTTCTTTGAGCATAATATTCTTCGTTTTATTAATGACAACGACCTTATATAAAAATTTAGATAAAAAATCTTTAAAGTTGTAACATTAAAAATAATTGACCCTAACTGTTCGGCTCTGTTTTATTCAATTTATAAACAAAAAAAGTAATTTCGTTTAAACTACAATTTTTTTATTCTATGACAATAAAACTCAAGTTGATCAAATAAATAAGATCCGGAGAGTTGGGTATTAAGCTTACAAGCTAGTCGATTTTGACATTGATAAACAAGAATCATTCAAAAACTACAGTAACAAATAATACTTCAATACTTTTATAAAAAAATGCCCTTAGGTAGGACTAGGTAGGTATATGTATAATCATTAAGTTTTAAAAGTAAATCAAATTTTCATCAGAACACATAAAAAAGTTATTAGGTGCTTTAGGGTCTTGTGTCAAATCAATTCTTTTTATGTTCTTGAAAACATATTTTTCCTTTCTATTCTCATTTTTCTTTTCTTCTTTATTATTTTTCATTTTATCTGCTTTTTTAATTAATATATTGGAAATAATTTTAACTTTTTTATTATCAGATTCTTGTTTCTGTAAACAATAAGGTAGATCAGTATATTCTTTGGCTACAAACCGTTGCAACTGTATATTCTTTTTTGAAATGTTTCTTAAATACACAACTTCATCTTGTTCTTTGGTTTGATTCTTATTTTCTTCTGATTTACTACTCATCTTTTTTTGTTCGTTTTTCTTTTCTTTTTTTATTTTCTATTTTGGTATTAGTTTTTTCTGTTGTTCTTTTGTTTTCCTTTCTAGTACGTCGTCGTGGGTTATGATTTCAGCGCCTAGTGCTACCTTATGGCGCTGTGGTTTTGGTAAATTATCACCAGGTTTCAATTTTCGTAGGAGTAGTTCTTCAAATGAAGTTTTCTGATCCAGTACTAAATTGTCCAGTTTGTTGATAATTTTGGTTTCTACTGGAATCACAAAGTTTTCATTGTTTAGAGTTCAATTCAATGTCAGGTGACAGAGCAGTATTTCGCCCAAGTGATGTAGATTTATCTCTTTTTCCTTTTACGTGGTCCATAATTGTCATGCGAGGTATTTTGTATGTTTTTGATGCTTTATAGTCACTCATTCTGCCGCTTTGAACTTCACGTATTGCTTCCTTTAATTTCTCTTTCGAATACGATCCTCTTTCCGTTCTTCGAGTATATTTTCCCATGGCTAAAATAAATAAAAACTTTTAAAAATCTTACAAATACTTTTATTTAGTACTTATTGCGGTTGGAATAATAAATGCTAAATTACATTAAGTATTAGTATTAGAAAATTGTATATATAGGTACCTATAGAGATTTTTTTATTTTATTAAAGAAAACACCAAATGTTGACAATTTCTGTGTGCGGCGAAGACCGGCATATGACGCTTATTACCCTCCAAGACCTAGACGGTCTTCGCCGCTCCATTATTTTGAGGTTAGTTTTTATGTTCTTCAACCAAAACTTAGTAAAAAACGGGTATAATACCATTATAATTTAATAACCAAATAGATAAATTAATAAAGAATGAACTTACTTGCATCGATCTTTCAAATAATTGATATTTAAGCAGATAAAACTTTTTTTGTTAGCACGTGGTACACTCCGAATGCAAGTTGCTCACCATACTAAATTAACAACCGCTTTTTTTTTCATTTAAACCTACATATACCGCCATCTATGTCAATAAATAAGAACTTAAATGGTATTATTGTTCCGCTGATTGTATTGCCATCTTCGTATTTCCCGTGGATTAGTTGTAATTCTTGTTGTACGATCTTTCCCGATAGACGGTCTTCGCCGAGTTGACCTTATTATAGTATTTTTTGAACTTTCGCGATCACCGTACACAATTACTGATTTAAACAGGTATTTATCGCGTATGTACCTTTTTATTTGTTATCCCGACGTATGATAGCTGTTTCTACACAATCGAAACATCGGGATAACAAATATAAAACGTATATACGCGATAAATACCCGTTTAAATCAGGAAGTATGATGCTTTTAAATTTAATTCAATGTCTTTTTTCCGGATCACTATAATCTTGTATTCTCATCGATAATTCGAAGATATTCAAGTAACGGTTTCTCAAAACATAAAAAAATTCTGCTCGAAAAAAAATACTAGTAATATTATCAAATTTCAAAGAAAATCGACGAAGTTTAGGTGATTAATTCGATATAAAACTTACTGCCTACTCTTGCAATAGACATCTAAAAAGAAAAGCTGGTTTGATATCTCTTTCGGAAATGTCTGCGGATTTTGAGTTAGAAAGGGACAACAAGAGATATCTCGACACATCACCAATATAGTATCTGTGGTTAGATGGCAAGCATTATGCAATAGCACAACATATGTTTAATAAAGTGTTTGTTTTTGCATGCCAAAATAAATTTCACATTTCTATGGTAAACATTTCACAAATTTATTAATTATGCTCATCAAAATAACCCCTTTAATTTTTGTGCGTATATTATCAAACACCCTATATTATAACTTTTAGACTAAGACCTACTGATGTATTTACTATGTTCTAGCAAATAAACGTTATCTTATCTTATATTATCTTATCCATATTAATCCAACAATATCACCCGCAAGCTAAGGTACCATTACCACATAGTTGTGATTCAAGCTTCCCAATTACGTGATTATTTATGTGTGACATGTTATTCAACACTTGCACTGCTGCACCAGGTCTAAAAGACCCCTCAATTTTTCAACTAGCACCATTTCTTTATGAACTAGTAATCCCATTTTTATATTGAACTATGGTTATAAAGAGGTCAATGTTTAATGGTTATTTTGGTTGAAACAGATGTGGTGACAAGTGAATATTGTTCTTCTATTGTGGTTTAATAATGTTTATCTGTTAATGTTGCTGGCAAATGTGCGTATAATGAAGTTCGGTCATTGAATTTTCGGGTGTAATAAATATCAGCCCGTTATATTATTACCAAACTTTATAAAAGTTATGATTGACGGCTCTGAAATAAAAAAAAATAGTTTTCGCAGCAGATCTAGATTATTTAAAGCAAATAACACTTTATTTCTGCGTGTCTGGATAATTAAATTGTTTGTGCAAATAAATAAACAAAAAATAAATGTAAATCTTGCTGGACATTTCACACAGCGCTATCTAGCCCCAAACTAAGCAGAGCTTGTACTATGAGAACCAGATAACTGATAAGAATTGATAACTGATTTTTTTTTGAGACATTTTTTTTGTAAATACATACATACTTATAATTTATAGAGAAACAACTAGAACCGGAACAAATATCTGTGGATCATGCAAACATTTGTTCCGCGGCGGGAATCGAACCCGTCGAATCTCTGTATCCTTACTATTTGTGGTGACCATTAAAATGCTCAATATATCTATTCGACTCCTTTTGTGACTTTTGTAACACTAACTACTCTAATTCGTATAACCTTGCATTGTTTTTTTTTTATTTTATTAATGGGGAAACAGGCTTACGGTTCACCTGATGGTAAGCGGTCACCGTCACCTATTGACACCGGCAACACCCGGGGTGTTGTCGATGCGTTTCCTACCCTGTATAATTTAATTTAATTTATACAGCTAGTTATATCAACCTTAGAACAAAATGACACATCAAAGCATTTTAACATTGACGCTACTAATAATAAGTTTCATTTCTTAAGATTTAACATTTTTTTTTAATATTTTATTTATAGTGGGAGTTTTTTTACTTTAGTGCGCGTGCACGCTTATCAATTTCAATTTAATTCCCACTCCAAATCTATGGCCAAATCTAAATCTTCCGCCCTTACAATTCTTGATTGACAACGTTTTCTGACAAAAAGCGCAGGGGATTATAGTCGAGAGGCGCCACGCGACCAAATTAACTTTATGTAATCCCTATCATTGATGGTTTCCAGGGATGTATTTAGTAAAGGTTTGTTTGTGTATACAGACAAAACCTGTATTTTATAATGTACCCTTGATCAAGATTTACCTGAGGTTAACTACACTGGACTCAGCGGAAGACAAGCCCCACGGCATACCATCATGAATGAAAACACTTTATTGACTACCGCAAAAGAAATAAACTAAAAATAAAAATTCACAAAGCAACAAGTAACTACAATCGGCGGTGTTATCGCTTAGAAGCGATTTCTTCCAGACAACCCTGAGCTGAGTGCCAATTCATCCACACTTCGGAAGAGATATCGCGTAGCAATTTTTATTGGTATAGTTATTTTTATTGCGTAGCAATTGGGCCTTGTGAGAGAGTTTCACCCACATCTTTTCCTCGTCATCATCATCCTCCAGGACTATGAAAGAAGTCTTCCCTTTTGGTGAATTACGATTACACTCAACACAGGTCCAAACCAGGCTCTCCGAGTTGCAAAGCACTGATCTGCTTGGACGGTAGGCCACTAAACACCTGGTTTGTGTGAACAACCTTCCCGCACTTGATACACTCCCACCCTGGGATCCTTTTGGTAATGCCCTTCTTACAAATATCACACTTCATTGTTACTTCGTTTTTCCTGGCTTGCGAGGGTAGTTATAATATATTTAAAACAATTCGTACGGTCTCGCGCAGGACTAACCAGGGCAAGAGCTCTGAGACAAATGAATATTGAATGAATCTTGTAATATTGAAACATCTAAATAATGATGACTACAGTTGATCAAGATATACATACGTAAGGTAAGCTAAGCTGCTCTGCTGAGTGCTAATTCATCCCCACAAAGAGCTTTTCAAAGTTCTTACTTCTTTGTAATGTTGAAACGGCTAAACGTAATAAGCATAAGCCCATTAACTGAAAAAAAAATGTAATGAAAGAAGGAAAAAAAGAAATGTATATATTCATCACAATATAATTAATTTTATTAATTATTTAATCACAAGTAATAAATCAAATTAAACAACTAGTAACTTTACCATCATACTGGAAAGATATGATTTTAATTTTAGTTCTATTTTTATTAAGTTATTGTTATTTTACGCGGGAAACAAATACTACTAATAAATAAAATAAACTAAGTAGTACAAATAAAATAACAAATATATAAAGAAAATAACTATAGCACAATTGGTAGTGCATTCTCGTATCAAGAGGAAGTTGCGGGTTCAAGTCCCGTCTAGTCTTGAATTTTTTTTGAGATGGTTTTAAAAATCTTCAAATAACAATGTATAGATACTGATTAGCAAACTGAAGTGACAGTGGGCTGGCCATATATGCCGGAGAACCTACAACCGTTGGGGTAAACGAGTTCTTGAGTTGAGACCGCGTCTTGGCAGAATAAACGTAGTGTGGAGCACCCCCCGGCCAGGTGGAGAGATGACATAAGAAAGGTAGAAATTGGATTAGAAGAGCCGAAGACCGGGGTCAGTGGCATGTATTGGGAGAGGCCTATGTTCAGCAGTGGACTAATGCGGGCTGATAATGATGATGATGAACAATGTATTTATGAGCGTATTTTCTAAATAAAACTTATTTTATTTTATTCGCACCCCGAATCCTAGATCCATCTCCTACGTTACCTTATCTTCAGCCCCATTCGCTAACGAGTCGTTTTTAATAGTTTAATTCGGATTAGATAGTGTCCCACGGGTGGTCCCTGTGACCCTCAGCCGCCTGGTCATAGGGCCAGGCGGCTGAGGGTCGCTCCCTGCCTCGCTGACAGGTTAACATAGCATGGGGTTATTAAGGGTGGCTATTGGATTTTGTTTTAGACGTTGCAAATCAAATAGGTTTAATACAGAACAAAAGATAGTAGTGGCGCGTGAATTTAAAAACATAGGACGCTACTTAAAAACTATCCAGGACATTTCAGGACACCACAAAAGCAGGACATGTCCTGGGGAAACAGGACGTTTGGCAACCCTAGTAGCCTAACGGGAAAACTTCAAACGGTAGATCATTCCACAACTTCCAAGTATGTGTATTAAGTGACAAAATGACCGAATTTCACTTATACCTACATATAGATGCAGCGTACAATGTTGCAAGGCTCGAAATTCTGTGAAGTTCATTCCCGAAAGTAATGTTATTTATCTCTTAAACGTTTACCAATTACCCGCAGTATTGATTTTTGGAGCTTTTGATGCATTCGGTGAAATAATTATTTGTGTGATACAACTACTCGCCTTCAAATTATTGAGGTTCACCTACCAATTTAAGTAAGTACTCACAAAGATATCTATATATCTATAATTATATATATAAATATTTATATATAAAACAAAGTCGGGTTAAATACACCATTTATATTTGGCTTGACCGATATAGATATTTACTGAAGTCTCACTTGAGTATGAGGCTTTACGCCTCAAGTTGATGGACGTAGTGCATCGTAGGGCATATTTTCAAGGTGTGTGACTTACGAGGCAATACTTTGTTACGGCGGCACTTAACATCAGGTGGGCTATATAAGCTTGTTCCATCTACAGGTCGTATAAAAAAGTCAAAACACTGAAGTCATGTCCAGTTTCGTGTTCTTTCCTACTATAAGGTTTGAGGTACAGAGAGATCTTAAATCTATGTATTTTAAAACTCGTTGAAACTACTAAAGCCTGTCTTTATGAAAGCGAATTTTACCCATTACCATACATGATCACACCACGCCAATATATTACTGTATGGTACCTGGCCGGTTAATCTTATAAATTAAATAATTTTTCACACCACCTGCTCGACAATGTCAAATTATATGTCATGTAAACCTCACCGAAAGCAAGTGATTAGATCCCTACGGCTGAGCCAGGAGTTGTACTGAATTACATTATGCTAGCGCAGGCATAATGCGATTTGAATATGAACCTCATCTGTATTAAAATTTGAACAACCAAAGAGACCCAAACAATAAGAATTTATTCGTAAATCGAACTAACCTCTGCACTGAATGCACCAACCTAGATTTGGTTTTTATTTTCTCGCAGAAAGTGTGAAAATTAGAGTATTCTCCACGTGTATAAAGGTGTCTACATCTTGGGCGTGCTTATATCCCTCTCTGCACTTAGGATTCTAGTAACTCCCTCGCTCCGCTCGTAAGTTAACTCTAGAATCATTCGTTATGATCGGGATTCAATATAGCGCCCGTGACGCAAGACACTGCTTTATCCCCTCGTTTAATAATCTACTATAGTATTGTACACACATAAAAAGTATTAAGTTATTTAATTACTTAGCCCGGCTAACACAACGGTCCCTAAACGTATTTAGCAACTCAACATGTTTAAATTTGACATATTTGTATAATGTTTAAATACGTTTAGACATCGTTGCGCAAGTCGCTCTTTTTATTTGCATAAATAAGTGCATAATTTTACGGTGGCATTTTAGACTTATTTCTGCATTTCTGCAGTTCAGCAGTGGACTCTTATTAGCTGAAATGATTACAACATTAAAAAAACCCGGACAACTGTTAGTCTGACTCGTGCAATGAGGGTACGGTAATTATTTTAAAATCTGATATAACTCTAAATTAACGATTATCTGTCGATGAGACAATAACGTAATGTCTCATCTGTTGTAAATATATTATGTGTGCTATATCATCATCATCATCAACCTATAACAGTCCACTGCTGTACGTAGGTCTTTCCCAGGGTGCGCCATTGAGCCCGATTCTCAGCCCTTCTCATCCAATCCTTGCCAGCCACAGCGCGCAAATCGTCACTCCATCTAGCCGGAGGGCGTCCTACACTTCGCTTGCCTAGACGTGGTCTCCACTCCAGAACACGTTTACCCCAACGGTTATCGGTTCTGCGGCATATATGACTAGCGCACTGCCTCTTCAGCTTGCTGACCCTCTGAGCTATGTCGATCTCCTTGGTTCTCTGTCGGCCAACCTCGTTTCGGATTCTAACTATCAGAGAAATTCTGAGCATAGCCCTACCCACCATAAGTGTCCACGTTTCGGCTGCATAGGTCATCACGGGAAGGACGCACTGGTTAAATACTTTAGTTTTTAGGCATTGTGGGATGGGTGACGAGAAGACCTGACGAAGTTTTCCAAACGCTGCCCAACTGAATTCGCTGGTTTACTTCTTTTTTGAGATTATCTACCCAATCGCAGTGTCTGCCCAAGATAGACATACTCCTTCACAACCTCGAGAAGAGTTCCAGCGACTGCAATCGGCTCTGGGGTAACACGATCATTGATCATGATTTTGGTTTTATCTAAGTTCATTCCCAGGCCGATGCGTCTAGAAGCAGCAGCTAGACTGTTCAACTTGCAGTTCCTCCAACAAATGTGTGCTATATAAAGAAATAAATGATTTTCTATGTCTATTATCGGCTTTTTTCGTTAACTTGCGAGACCTTGATGAAACAATCATGCCAAGTTCCCTATAGGTTTTGATTTATTTGCGAGCGTTAATGCGTCCTTATTTTTTGATTGATTGAATTTTGCACAGCTCCAAGGGACCTAAGGCTGCCTGTCTATTGACGCGGAGAGAGGCAGCGGAGCGGAGAAACGAAGAAATATTAACCAATAGGATTGCATGAATAGAATTTCATGCAATCCTATGTATCCTCTCTCCGCGTCAATGGACAGGCAGCCTAAGTCTTTATATTAATTTCAACTTGATGCCTCTACACGTTCCTGAGAAAAAGGATCTCTACAGGCGGACAATGAAGTGATCTTTTACGGATTTCTTTTGTCTTTCTTTTTCCTTTACGGGTTTCTTTTTTTCCTTCTTTTTTAACTGACTTACATACGGAATGGTGAAACAGACTGTACTACGGAATGGTGAAACAGACTGTACTATGGAATGTCGAAGCTTGAAATGACGATGAACAACATACAGAGAGTACATGAGCTCGCAAAACAAAAGGCAAAAAGAATGCGAGCTGGATGCACGAAACACACAAAATTGTAGTTTTGGTATACTAACATACGTGTTTTGTTATGAACGACATTAAATGAAAACACAGGTAGGGCTAGTTGTAAAATAGGATTTTCTCGAATTACTATAGAACATTTTTAATTTTCTATCTACATTAATATCGAGTCCTAAAATATCAAGAATATATAAATTTTAAGAGTAGAGAGTTTCTTGTGAAAGGGCTCGCCCGGGCAAGTGCTACCACCATACCTATTTCTACCGCCAAGCAGCATTGCTGTGTTTCGGTTTGAAGGGTATTGTTGCCGGTGAAATTACAGGCATGTGAGGCTGTACACCTGTTTTGCTTCAAGTTGATGGACGCAGGGAAGTGCATCGTAGAGCACATTTCCAGGGAGCGTGACCTACGATGCAAACTTTGTTATAGGCGATGGGTACCACTTAATATCAGGTGGGCCATAGGCTTGTTCTATCTCCATAGTACAAAAAAAAATCAATGAAACAACCTGTAAAATAGATTAACAAATCATATTCATTCATCGAGTAAGTAAGTACATACCTATTAGGTTAACTGACTAAACGGCATCGTCGCAAAGGCGCCGCTGATTTACGTTAAAAATTGTTGGGTGGAAACGTATCGATTACTGGATAAATATTCAAGCTACTGGTATAAAATCCACCTCTAAAATCATTTAAAACGATTCCGGATGTTTTTTTTTTCATTAATATTGTGCATAACAAAACAGGTATTATAATCTATCTCTTTTTAATGTTTTTCATCGTGTCTTTGAAGTGCTCGTAGTTAAACGTGTGTTTGTCATTCTTATAAACAACTAACTGACCCGCACCGCGGCTTCGCACGGGTGGTTTTTCAATAAAACATTAACCTTATTTTGCGCAGTTGGCTAAAAAGTAGCCTATGTCCTTTCCCCGGATATAATAAAAAAAGGTATATAAGTATTCTATCAGTTATCTGGTTCCCATAGTACAAGCTTTGCTTAGTTTGGGGCTAGATAGCGCTGTGTGAAATGTCCAGCAATATATATGTCCAGCAATCTATCCCCTTGCAAAATTTCATTACGATCCGTTCAGTCGTTTAGTCGTGTAAAGGTAACAAACAAACTAACAAACAAACAGAGTTGTGTATGTATTATACATATAAACCTTCGTCTTGAATTACTCTATCTATTACTGAAACTGAATGAAAACTGCATTAAAATTCGTTGAGTAGTTTAAAAGATCTAAGCGAACAGACAACGGAAGCGACTTCGTTTTATACTAAAAAGGTAAGGGTTCCGAATTCAACTGCTGTACCCTTAAAAGCTACTGACTAACGAACGATTCATCTCCGTGGGCCGTGGCCAGTGGCAACACCAGAATACCTATAATTAAACAACAGTGTTGCCGAGCGGCGTCGTAAAACGCAGCTTTATTGAAGGAAATAACCGAAATGTTCATTAACTAATTGCTTTAAAAAATAAGAGTAGTTCAGGAGCACATTTGCATAATATCACATGTTACCCCCCCCCCCCTCTTTTGGGTCTTCTTTCGAGTCAACGATTCATTTCACAATCAAATTAGGAATGAATAAAAATTTGCCACTTGCACTGCGTTGTCATTGGCTAGGTTTACGAGGTATTTTGTGCAGGTGCTAGAGATAAGCATGTGGGGGGGTTGTCAACCCCCCCCATAACCCCCCCCCAAACCAAGAACCTGAGCTTTCTAAAATCGCGTCAGGATCGGTTCATCCGTTTAGAAGCTACGGTGCCACAGACTCACTTTTTGCACCAGGGGTTAAAAAGAGTACCTACCCATTAGTGTTTTTAGTTTAATTGTTCAAAATAAGAAATTTATTTGCTTTGCTTCGTCTTTCTTCTTTTATGTTATACGCTATCAAATCTTTTTGATAAGATAATTTTAGACTAGGACCATCTAGTTGTGCATTTGAAATATTCATGAATTCGAATCATAAAAAAAAATGGTGGTTCTGTGAGAACTGTCGCGTCCCAAGTCAAAAAGTAATTTGCGCAACAAAATTAACGAAGAAAGTCCAATTTTAAATCGAATTTCAGGTGCTTGAATTTTCCAATAGGCTTACCTTTGTAGACTTTTAACAAAATATAGGTATAAGTTTTAGCGATTACTCGCGTTCCCTTGATCCTAGGAGGTCGATTCTGGTATTTACGGGTTCGTCTCGTGAAGGCGTAGTGTAAATGGTACAGGTAGATATAATTTTCAGAAAAAAATTCAAAAATTGAAACCCTCGAAATGTTACACAGTGGCTACTCGTACCTGTTAATGGCTCTGTATTCTTATCCAAAATACATTATTAACGTAGTATTATACAGTTGGTTCTCCGTCAAATACATTTTAAACAAAACCTAGCTTCAGTACGTTCAAAGGGGGAGGAAGCCCGAAAAAGTTGATGTCAGAACGCTGACGGATCAGAAAAATAGCCAAACCATTTGATAAAACTTAGAATGTATTTTTTTTCAATTGTCTAAAAAATTCTAAGGATACCTAATAAATTTGTATTTTGCTAGTTGAAGCTATTATTAGTTTAAACAAATTCCTACAAATTGTAACAAAATAGCATCAAAATATCGAGTGACAAAAAATGGTAATGTTTTGCTCATTAAAATTATATTTAAGCATTCTTTCCGCTCACAATGCCGTCCATACCATATTTATACAATCAGTGGATATTATCGCCCGTATCGAATGTCGTGGTATTTTTGCGGTGCGCTCCTCGCCTATGCCTTATTTGGGAGCTATATTTGGATGCGCACAATTTTAGTTCATTTGTATCATTTTGTACCTTTCCTGTACAACCTTTTTTTGCCGTTGTCATTGCTAACTGTAAAGATGATTTTTTGATTGGGACCTTGTTTTAAGGAAACATATTTTTTTATGACTCTGTCCGTTTTGCTATTTTTCAGATAAAACCACCGACAGTTGTTTTCGCCTGGATGTCGAGCGCTGATTTTAATGATTGATTGTGATATAACGACTTTTCAACACTATTCATATAAGCTTTATTCATTATACTACGTGTTTTTAGTACGACATTTAATGAAAACACTTGTTTACAACAAGTTAGTTAATAGTTAATATGTTTTTATCTAATTCATTACTATAGAAAATTTTAAATTTTCAAAAAACCTTAATATCAAGAAAACAACCTGTATTAAATAGGTAATCAAATCATATTCATTAATCGTGTAAGTAGATAGATAGATAATTCCTTTATTGCACACCATTTAAATACAAACATTTATAAGAAAATACACTCTTTAATAATAGGTACAATGGGCGGCCTTATCGCTAAAAGCGATCTCTTCCAGGCAACCTTTGAATGGACAGGATCTATGTGAACAAAATAAGGACGGCGGCATAAATCCAATATAGTACACGTATGTATATTTATAAAAAAATATAGATAATATAAAATAAAATGCATAATTATAATGTGTAATATAATCAAAAAATTACATAAATATTAATATTATAATACATCAAATATATATCGTCATACCTACATATACATATAAATTATAAAAATGTAAAAATTAATAAGTGGCCTAGTGAGCGATGGATGACAGATAATGTTTTCTGACCAAGTTTTTAAAGATAGGGAGGGATTTAGCGTGACGAATTGAGACAGGTAGGGCATTCCAGAGCCTGGTAGCCTGCAAAGTAAAAGAGGAACTATAAAATACTGAGGTATGATGGGGAGTTTTTAATTGAAGGGTTTCAGAGGAACGTAAGAGTCGAGAGTTGGAAAGGTGAAGAAAGTCAAAGCGTTCTTTGAGGTAGGACGGGGTAGAAGGGATGAAAAGGATGCTGTAAAGGAGGGAAAGGATGTGCGCATTCCGGCGAAGGCGGATAGGTAACCACTTAAGTCTGTGGCGATACTCTGAAATGTGACCGTACTTGCGCAAGCCAAATATGAATCTAATAGAGAAATTCTGGAGACGCTCAAGCTTGTTAAGTTGTTGTTGGTACCTGTTAAGCTGACTAAGCGGCATGTTCGCAAAAGCGCGATTTACGTTAAAAATTGTTTATTGGAAATGTATAGATTACTAGCCTACCTCTCAATCCCGATTATAATTTAACAATCTACCAAATTTCATCGCTACAAAAGACAATAGGTCCATAATACAAAGAGGCAACTCCCATACAAAATTATTAATTTTAAATTTTTCAGCTGTTTTTATGGGTTTTCCCCATGTTTTTTTCTTTCAAACCATCCCTGTATTAGAAAAAAACAAAACATTTCCAAAAGACATAAAACGCTGTAATCGATACCCATGAATCGAATCAAAAAACCATAAACACAAGTATTTTTAAATATCTTAAAAAGGCATTTATGACCAAAGCTCCAAATTAATCAATTAGGTAAGAAAAAGTACGTAATATTACGTTACTTGAATCTGCTTAGAACACGATCCATCACTTAACTAAGTGACCGCTACCTACTTAAATTTCAATTATGCAGCTTAAGTATTAATTTCAAGTAAAAGTGTGCGGTCGCCTTTAGTGCTGAGAACCCGAAGCTGTTAAGGCTCTGTGATTTGAAATCACCCTTTATCGATATATATTATTGATGTGGGTGAAGTGAGTATGGAGGAGACTTTTCTTTGAGAACTTTCTTGAATACATGGCGTCCTTTTCTATGGCACTATTATTATAGCCCTTTTAGTTATATTTAGTGTTATATTGTTTCTGTGTAGTAATTACAATAGTTATTTTATCTTATCTTACTAGTGCGTATCTTGTCATGTTGTTCCTATAACACAAGCTGTGCTTAGGGGTCGTTCTTTAATCACGTGAGGTTTTTTAGGTCACTTTTTTACCTTATAATCAGAGCAATAGGTTACCCAAAAATCAAGTTTGTACAATTTGACTGGAGTGTTCTAATCAGATATTTATTTTTCGTATATCTAGATTATGCACTTTTAAAAGTTTAGGGTTTCTCTTTCTCTTTCATTTTGAGGAACAAGTATAAATTCCAACTTTAAAAACCCCTAACCCTCTTTTTGCGGCGGCAGTTAAAAACTGGCTTAGTTAAGAACCACCCCAGTCAAACTAGCTTTCTATTGAAACCGCATCAGAATTGGTCTATCCGTTTGAGAACTATGATATCTCAAACAGACAAATAGAAATAGGTGTCAAACTGATAACACCTTGTGTCAAAAACGTAGAAGACGGTAAACCAAGCGCATTGGTTAAGAGAGTGATTGATCAATCTTGTATCCCTTTTAAGTAAGCTCCTGATGGAAATTACAGAAGCTTCAAATAAATTGAAGATTTATAGCATCTTTATAAGAACATCCATCTCCATAATTAGAAACTAAACTGCCAAATTTGTCGCTCAGGGCACGACACGCGGAACTAATGTATAAATGAACCACAGAACAACAAATAGTTACTATGAAAACCACCACAGGATATCAAACAGTTACTAAATGATATACCATAGCTTAAAGTAATAGTAACTGATCACCGTAGATTACGAAAGAGTGATAACGCATTTTGATATTAAAAGCTACTGTCTTGAAGGCTTAAGCTTCCCCGCACACGAGCCATGCGCCAGCCACAAAACGCCGCCACATGAAGTTGGAAACGGCCACTTTTTATATTATTATTATTGTTTTTATACTGTGTAGATCTTCGTTTGACCACAATCTCACCTGATGGTAAGAGATGAAGCACGCAGATCTAGAAGAAACCTATTCACTCTCACCTTAAAGAGGCCCGGATTGTATTCTTTAGGAAAAACAGATGACGGTAAAGTGTTCCATACCTTAGCTGTACGCATCAAGATCGTAGAACAAAAACGGTGTGTGCAAATGGGTGGTAAATCAACCAGGTACGAATGGTACTGAGCCGTGCGCCTGCTTGTCCTTTGATGGAAAGGAGATGGCGAAATCAGATCGTTAAAGTTCCTGGCACATTCCTCAAAATGTATTCTGTAAAAGATCGATAGGCTTGCAACTTTACGGCGGTGTTCGAGACTTTGGGTCTTAGTCTCCGCCATATATTGTTCACCTATAAGTCTAAGAGCTCTACGTTCTATCGAGTCTAAGGTAGCAAGCTGGTCTTTAGCCAAACCATCCCAAAGGTGGCAGCAGTACTCCATACCAGACCGGACTTGTGTTTTGTAGAGACTATGAAGCTGTCCCGGTGTGAAGTATCACCTAACCTTGTTGAGGATGCCCAGCTTCATGGCAGCTATTTTAGCCTTAGTCTCGATGCTACAGTTGAGAGTAAGCGTGAGCGAAACCCCAAGAAGCTTTTACAGCTACCGGTACATCTCAGAAAATGGGAACTTGGAGAAACTGACTCTTTTTCTTCGCTGAGAAGAGACATGCTTGCGTATTTTATTTATTGAAGAGACCAACAGCTTCTTCTGGGTAGAAGGGGGGTAATGCACAATAGATACACCCCAATACGGGACGTCAGTGCAGATCTTATTCCCCCCACCCAGAATTAGACCAACAGCTATAATTTTAGAACAAAGTGTCTTGTATAACTAGTTTATCAAATTATACAGCCGATTACAGGTCTCTCTCACTAAACTAAATACTCAAAAAAAATCCTACGTTGACTGACAGAGAATAATTTAAGATTTTGAAAACCAGAAAGCTAAATACAAATATAATGAATTAATGACAGTCAAACAGTTTACATGACTTTTATTAGTGAAAAAGTTTATGTCTAGTCAAATATATATGTTTACCCTCACTTTCAGTTGGTGGCGGCCACACGACTACACGAAGCGAGAAGCGGCCTCTTGTGGCGTGTAGCGATCGTGTGGAGTTCATATAATATGTACAAGAAATGCAGTCTGCAGCTCAGTAGCGGGGTTTTGTGGTTGTGGCGCGTGGCTCGTGTGCGGCGACGCTTAGTTATTTACACGCTATTTTATTTTTCATGATTACGGCTAAGATTTATGACATTAAATTTGATACTTAGACAGTGATCGAAGGGTTATCAATAACCATCCTTAAAAAAATTAAAGACTCTATTTTATGATCGTACCCGACCAACGCGCAACGTGCCTCTACACGTTTATGATCGATGGGCAAGTATAATAAGTAAGGTTGTCTGGTAGAGATCGCAATTTAGCGATAATACCGCCAATTGGTGGATAAAGACGTGTCGTGTGTCGGTGTGCTTACAAAGGAATAAATGATTATTTTCTGAATTTATATTTGTTTAGATCAATACCTATTCATAGATACCAACGAAATAATAATTTCCTTCTTTATTTGTAGCATTATCTGGTTGTAAAAGTATCTTTTTAACCAACCTCACAAAAAAAAACTAAAAATCGGATACGGAACTCTAAAATGAAAAGTGGTTATTATGCTATACTTAAATTTTAGTGAGCTTTCCAACAATATTACACACACTAGGATGCAGGCAAATTTTGTTTTATCCGACTTCAAAAAAAGGAGGTTCTTAATTCGTCGGAATCTCTTTTTTTATATGTTTTTGATTACTCGACTTCTTGACCGATTCTAGAAATTCTTTTTTGTTTAAAAGGATATACTTTCCAGGTGGTCCCATTGGCACCAAATCAGGATCTGATGATGGGATCCCAAAAAAATCGAGGGCGGGTTGCCCTCCAAATTTTTTAGGGACAGTTTTCGGTTTTATGTTTGTAGAACCTCAGAACTCCGTCATTTATCAACTGATTTGGAAAATTATTTTTTATTTAAAAGGATATATTTTCATATTAGTCTCATATACATTTCATGAAAATCAATTCAGTAGTTTGGTTAAGTCGGTTATATCTTTGTTAAAAAATTACTTGCTTCATTCTCTTTTACCTCAATTAAACTTAAATTGGGCACCCTTGAGTAATTAAAAAAAAACATCAAAACTCATTTAAGTACCGATTACTATACGTGAACATACTAAATAAAAAAGTTGCACTCCGGGAGTGAAAACTTGAACAATTTACGAGATACTTATATACAGAGGTATCGGTAACGGTAACGGTAACAGTGTCGCGAATTCAATGGTTTTCCCCATCATAAAAAATGCCCACTAAAGAAGTTCTCATTACTTATATACCGAGGTGTCGGTAACGCTAACAGTATTGCGAGTCCAATGGTTTTTTCCATCTCAAAAAATGCCCAACGCGCCTAAAGAAGTTTTCACTTCAAAAAACCCACGAATTGAGCCCTACTCCTTTTTTTTAAGTCGTTTAAAAATTGAGAATTTTCACTCATAAATTCTCTCCCTTGTTTGAAAGACAGTAAAAATAACCAAACAATAAAAATTAAAAATTTTGATTCATGATGTATTTTTGCAATTACTGCTTTCTGGCAATTTACCATTTCACCACCAGCGTCTTACAAAAACTAAACTCTCGAAAACTGACCTGAGAACTCATCAAAATACCAATCAGGATGGCACTGAATAAATAATTCACTACCCACGTATTGAAGTTTCACTCTTCGTAGAGATCTTTCAGTCTGAAGCGATTGGAGTAGGATGACTAAGGAAGTAGATATTGGAGACCGCATAGCCAGACTACAGTGGCGTTGGGCAAGACTCTCGGCCAGACTTGGTGATGGCAGGTGGTGAGAGCTAAAGAAACCGTGGTAGACGCCTTGGACGGTATAGAGGCCGTAGAGTGTAAGACTTGGATGCGAATAGCGCAGGTTCGGTTGGACTGGTACGCCGGGGAGTGTCTTTAATATTCCAGGACATTCCTCTCCCTCCCAAGTGGGGGTCCGAAGGGTCCGCTTAAGACATTCATCGACAGGGCCGCGGTTGAATCCAACCGGGACCCCGTGACCCTGTCAGGAGCTAGTGCGGCATAGACTCACTCATCTCACAATGGGCGGTTCGATAATGCACTGGCACTGAGGTGATATCGGTGGGTTTTTAGTCGGTATGCCGTTGGTTGCTCTACGGAGAGTCCGACAGACCCCTTCAGCTCTCCCTGAGTTGGAGGACATGCGTAAAGCATTTTCCCATCGTAAAAAAAAAAGGTTCGGTTGGACTGGCGTTTGAGGGAGGAGTCAACAAATGATATCAGCGAGCTATGTCCTGATTCTGATTTTAGGGTGGGGAGAATATGAATTGCATTAGGGTACTTTCTTTATTTTAGTAAATTAGTAAATTATAGGCTAGCGTTTGACCACGATCTCGCCTAGAAGAAATCTATTTACTCGGGACTTGAAAACCCCTAGGTTGTAGTTATCAGGAAATACAGACTCAGGCAAGGCGTTCCACTCATTGACGTACAATAAACCATAATACACCCTAATGCAAGGTCAGGTGACTGCAGCCAACTCCTTGAAATAACGGAGGAGGACTTTGGTTTGATGGCACCAATTTTTCAGCATCCCCGTGGATGATCACGTGCCATGATCATCACCCGTAAGCTTTCAGTCCAAACATGACCTATTACTTCTGCTGAGCGATATTAAATCGAAAACCTATATTATAAGGCTCATTCTACATTCCCAGCTGTTTTATAGTGAAACGGCTGTGACCAAGTCATGGTGAAAATTATAATACACCGGTCTCACTCTCGCAAGAAACACCGTGGAATATTGTCGTATGCACTAATGACGTGCTTTTCTGCGCTTTAATTGCGATCAAACAGACAAACAAACATATCTTTACGACCTTCCCAACCTTTATTAGCAGGTTATAAAGGTCATAATTGCTTGAATTGTGGTTCTTAATATCTTGGTTCGTCAACTTTGCTGCATCCGTTGCCATGAAAAATGTATGAACGCTCATTTCAAAAACTGCGTAAAAAGCGCGTATTGAAGTCGATTTTGATCTGGGCCTGTATCATAACATACGGCCTAACTGGCCATAAGCGTAACTGTCGTGATATAGGAATTCTTCGGTAGACTTATGATCTACGAGGAAGTATCATGAGAACTAAAATTGATTAAACTCTTTATAGTTTTTATTTCTTTGAAATAATTTGATCAAGGAGTAAGTTTGAGAGCAGGCCGTGAAAGATTGGTCACTCTGAAAATCTACGGGGGGCCTATGTTCAGCAGTCAAAATCAAAAGGTTGGTATTCATTAAAATCACAAGGATCGCTCTGTAACGTCAATTTTACTGAACTATTCCTTCGCGACCAAGCCACGAAAGAAAGACAAGTAGACGTCCTATGGTTGATAATTATGATGATTAAGTAGTAAAACACAGCCCAAATGTCGTAAATGGTAGTCGAATAGACCAAAATTAGTTTTTGAATAGTCTTCAAAATGCAACAAAACTTGAATTTATTGAGAAACTTTAGTTGTTATTGCTACCGAGCATTCACGGAATATCGTCGCTGTCAGTTCAAAAGGTAGTAGGTATGATAAAATGTTCTCTATTATTCGTTACAGGAGATTGAATAGGTCTAAGGTCTAATAAGTAAGTAAAGTCTAATAAGGTTTTCAGGAGACACAAAAACTGTATATTTTTTAAATTTGGATTATAGACTAACAATGGTGGCGATTCTGTTGTTTACACTGACTAACTAAATTTGTGTAAAATATGAACAGTCTTAATTTGTTTACGCTAAAGATCAAATTAGAATGACATTTAAAGTGACATTTCTAAAATATTATTATTATATTATAAAGTATTTTTCACTAAGATGTGTTTTTGGTCTAGTTTTAGTCAGCAGTCAAATTGGCGATGAAGCCAAAATATAAATCGTTGATCTCTGTAGAATACAATTGTTGCTCTTAATATAGGTGCTCTTAAATCGTTCCTTTTCGTGGAATGCCTCAAATAGTCGAGAGCTACCATTTTCATACTCAGTGTTGTTTTTAATGTCTTTTTTTAATGTATGTTTTATTTTATTACCTTCTGTTTTGTCTGTGCAGTTCTGTTGTCCCAAATAAATGTCTGTTAATTTTTAATTTACTTAAAAATGGGTGATATTATCGCTTAGAAGCGATCTCCTCCAGATATTCTTTGGATAGAGAGGATTTAGTTAAAACTATGACAATGGTCGTCGTAAAGAAATGTTCCAAGAAACAATAGACTACAATTTGCAAACAAAGCACGCGAATTGAAGCAGTCAAAACATCCAATTTGCAAAATACTCGAAAGCCAATATTGTCTCCTCGCGAATTCTTCCAGTTTCCCAAACGTTTGTTATTTTTTCCCCTTTCCCATAGCGGTCCTTGTTTATGGGCAGACAATCGACGGTTCTAAAAACGCCGGGTAAGTAAATTGCGAGGAGTAGCAAACAGCAGACCACGTATTAGAAGGTACGAACTATTAGTAAGTGTGTCTGTGACGAGTCTGGGCGTATACTTTATTAAAAGATAACTCTGAATACATAATAAAAAAAGCAATTAATATAAAAAAGAATCATAACTATTAGTAGATGACATTAGGATTTTAATATAAATAATTACTTTATTAAAAAAAAACGGTTTTTTGATGATTTAACTGTTTCTTATGTACTTAATAGTCATGTAAACAATTTTATTTTAACTAATAGAAATATAATTTAAAAATATATATGTTATAGAAGAAAAAAAGAAATAGAACAAGATTGTAAGTGTTTTTTGAATACGGACAGTTCTGACGACCTCCGTGGCACAATGGGCTGAGACGCAGGAGGAAGTGGGTTCTAGTCTCGCCGCTGAATAAATGTTTGCATGATCTACAGATATTTGTTCCGGATCTGGATGTTTTTCTATATATTATACGTATGTATTTACAAAAAAAAAGCATATAAGTATTTTATCAGTTATCTGATTCCTATACTACAAGCTCTGCTTAGTTTGGGGCTAGATAGCGCTGTGTGAAATATCCACCAACAATTATTTATTTACTTTTATTTCTTTATGTGTTTCGTGTGGAAAGGGGCTGTTACAGTTCAAACTAAAGTCTGCCTATTGCTACTCTTAGGCAAAATAGCAGTGAGTATCCGAACGCGAGCCGGTCATTCCACCGGACCACTCGCCAATCATATCGAGATATTTATGAGTTCGGGAATCGGCATAACCTAAAAAATTCCCGCGACAATACGTCTGACCTTTTTATGAGTTCTTCCCGTCTCGCATTTTTCTGGCAAAACTGATTGTTTACCGGAAAAAATTACGCCTGTTAGTCGAAACGGTTGGCATAAATAAAAGATGTGGTATCGGGGAATTTTGATTCGGTGGTTTTTGTGGCGTAGAATGCCGATTGTGAGAGAGGAAATAAAAACTCGAATGTAGAATTGAGAAGGGTACTCGGTGTCAAGTGCTGGATATATAAAAGCCGTTTTACATCTCGCGGGATTGAGATGTTTTTGTCTGCGGCGGGTGAGCTTTCGACTTATCCTGATTTCACACTATGTGATGAAGTGTTTTGGTTTCTGCATAAATCTGTTGTAGTTTGAATTAAATTCCATCTTTTTGACTGGCAAAAAATTCAGGAAAGTGCTATATAAATAAATATATATTTAATATAAACAATTTTACCTTTAATAAACACCATTTATTTTGTATCTATATTTTTTATAGTGTGTTAAAGTCCGCAAATTTGATCGAGTCCTTTTTGCAACTTAACGTATATTTCGACACTCTCAACGGAATCAACTTTTATAGAGTACTTTCCGTTGACCTAGAACTATGAAATTAAGCAAGTAATATCGTCTTATACTACAAGTTCAGGGAAAAATCTGAAAACGATACATTTATAATTAAATCATAACAAATATAGTCTTTATTTAGAGTAATCAATCATCGAAACTGTTGGTATCATCGATCATCGCTCTTGTCCGGGGATTTTTTGTATATTTACTGTGATGTTGCAAATATTTTTTTATTCTAATCTATTCTAATTTGCTTGCTGGGAACAGTTTTGCAGGCTTTGTGTAACTAATTCAGTCTCTTTGCATAAATGGCATCATGGGTCTTTCTAATCTATTCTAATTTGCTTGCTGGGAACAGTTTTGCAGGCTTTGTGTAACCAATTCAGTCTCTTTGTATAAATGGCATCATGGGTCTTCAACACTTCAACCATTGTTGTTTGGTAAGTGTGGGTAATGGTCGGACTTCCATGCTTAACCCTGGCTTCAACGTCAGAGACGACTATCTCTGAGTCACGGGGTGAACTTCCACGGTAATGGACGCCAGGGAGTTCGAATGTCAGGTGGCCGTGCGTTGTAACCTCGAAGAACTGACGGCCATTGGATAGAACGGTTCTCGAGTGGAGTGGAATAGGACGACCTGATTAAAGTTACCATTGGGTGCAGGCCACACAAGATCGGTGGCTGTGTGGAGGGCCCTGCTATGGGGAGGCCTATATCCAACCGTGGACTTCGTATGTGTACAGTGCCGTACGTCGATTCAAACTGATTGTTGCTTTAGGCAGTGGTACGTGATTGGTTATTATATAATACAGTCACATTTTAGATATTTTAGGTAGTTCTAAATGTAATTTTTCAATATAAAGTAGAAGTTGGTACATCTATACCAATATTATAAAGAGGAAAGATTTGTATTTTTGTAACGAATATACTTAAAAACTACTAGTCCGATTTCAAAAATTATTTCACTATTAGAATTGTTGTGGACTGTATTTGATGTGAATAAAACCTTCGATTTCTTCTTCACTTGTTATTATTTATTGAACTGTTCTACACGAAGTCTTAACGCTGAATACAATTTCGATTTTTTTTTTATTTTATTTTTTTTTTCGAATGGACTAATCTCGCTGTTGGCCTCTGAGGCCGTGACAGCTTAACCGAACTTTTGGCGAGCGCAGATGGCGCTCAGCCCAGTAAGTTTTATAGGCAACTAGTGCAAGGGCACCACTTAGGTACGAACCTCGGCTTGGGCTGTTGCCGGGATGGGGATAGGAGAGAAACGCCCGGGTACATGTCTGTACCTCGTATAAGCGGCGACTGAAGGGACTCGTCGACCTCGCCGGCGAGGTCGGTGTTTCTGTGAAGTGTTTGCTCTGTCTGATATAGATGACTCACCTTCCGCATTAGCAGAGGTGATTTCGTCATCCGGGTCTCCGAGAACGTGTCTCGGACGACGGAGGATTTCGCAATACAATTTCGAGGGCGGCCGCCGCTACTTTTATAGGCCGGGATCTAAAATGTTATACTGCCGATCCGATAGTGTGGGAGAGAGACGGATGTATCTCGCTCACACACCATAACATTTTACTGCCGATTCGATAGTGTGGGAGAGGGACGGGTGTATCGCGCCCTCCCGCTCGCACACTATAAATATACAAAAACGGCGGCGCCCGGCTGCCGCGCTCAGTTCGGCGGCGGCGACCCTATCGTTCGTTTCTAATTTCTAAATTTATACAATGCATTTTCTATCCTAGATCTAGCTCGGCGTCCGCTACAGTTCCTCCCACCGGCGCAGCTTGCGTAGCCTCTTCTTTTTTCAGGACGATGAGCTTTCTCACGGGCCGCTTGAAGACGCCAGTCCTCGTTCGGACGTCTGCCACTCGTACTCCGCCGTCTGGACCCGGATAGGCGCGCTCGACGATTCCCATGGGCCACACGTTCCGTGGCAAGGTGTGGTCGACTACGATGACGATGTCCCCGACTTGTAGTCGCCTCTTGTCGTCCGAGGGTTCTCCTCGTGGCACCAATGTGGGCAGGTATTCTCGGACCCAGCGCTGCCAGAAATGGTCAGCGAGCGCTAGACTGGCCTTCCAGGTGCGTCGATCGGTTTCGTTGTGCTGTCCGGCGGTGGGCAGGCCGGCGGATGACCCCAAGAGGTCAAGGATGACTCACGCTGACATGTGTCAAAGGTCTCGCGTTCACAGAGAACTCGGCTTCTGTCAGTAGGGTGAGCAGGACTTCCTCGGTCGGTTCCTTTTCGTTCAGTGTGGCGGCTAATGCGACTTTGATGGATCGCACCAGTCGTTCCCAGGCTCCTCCCTGGTTGGGAGCCCCTGGCGCGATGAAATGCCACTCCAGTCGGTGTAGCAGGGCTTCATCTTGCAGCGCTGGTGCCCACTCGGCGTAGGCTGCTCGCAGCTCGTTGTTGGCCCCTCGAAAATTGGTCGCATTGTCTGAGTACATGGCGCGCGGCCAACCTCTTCGCGCCGCCATTCTTCGCAGTGCCATGATCGCAGAGCTCGTGGATAATGACGACACGAGCTCCAGGTGTACCGCGCGTGTGGTGAGGCACGTAAACAGTGCGCCCCATCTTTTCTCTCGGCGGCGTCCAATCTTCACTATCATCGGCCCGAAATAGTCCACCCCGCAGTGGGTGAATGGGCGGTGGTAGGGCTCGAGGCGTGCTCGTGGCAGGTCCCCTGTCGCCGGAATCAGAGGTCTCGATCGCTTCCTTCGGCAGAGGGCGCAGTCCTTCTCAATGGTGCGCACGGTGGGTCGTAGATGAATGATCCAATATTTCTGACGGAGATCATTTGTCACGCGCTCGCGGTTCGCGTGCCCTGCTGCGCAATGCTCTCGCAGCACGATGAGTTTGGTGATCCGGTGGCGGCCGTCGAGGATGATGGGCTGTTTGACTTCAAGAGGTGCAGTGGCCGCCCCGATGCGGCCTCTGACTCGCAGGATGCCGTCTTCCAGGACCGGGTCCAGCCGAAACAGTCGGCTCGTCCTGGTGATCGGACGAGATGCTTTTAGTTTCTGCAGCTCGTCTTGGAAGCTCTCCTGTTGGGCTTGACGTAGGAGAGTGCGTTCCGCTTCCTCGATGTGTCGATGTTCTAATCCCGAGGCTCGGCGCCGACACAAGTCGATGAATGCCAGCACGCGGGCCGACGCTCTGACTAGCGTCTCGTATTTGGAGAAGCGTGCGGGATCTGGCAGCCACTCCCCTGCTTTGTTTTCTTCCGTAACATGCAGGATCACTTCTTCCTCGCCATCTTCGCTTGACGTCGTTTCTGTCGGCCACTGATTCTCGGGGCGGAGCAAGAATTCTGGGCCCTGGAACCAGCGGTCTTCTATGGAGATTGGTGTGCTCGCGAATCTCGTCGCATCGTCGGCTATGTTCTCTCTGGTGGGCACCCATCGCCATTTTTCCTTGTGAGTGAGCTCTGCTAGCTCACCCAAGCGATGGGCGACGAACGGAGTGTACCGTCTCGCATCGTGCCGCACCCAGTGAATCACCGTCATTGAATCGGTCCAGTACACTGTTCTCTTGACTTGGACTCGATGTTCTTTCTTGATGGTGTCAGCCAGTCTGGCACCGATGACAGCCGCCTGCAGTTCCAGGCGGGGAATGGTCTGCGCGCGTTTCGGAGCCACTTTTGACTTGGCGGCCACGAGACTCAGTCTGACGCTTCCGTCGGGTCGTGTGTCGCGCCAGTATGCCACAGCAGAGTAGGCCTGTTCGCTGGCGTCACACAGAACGTGCAGCTCCAAGTTTTGGTCGTCTTCCATCGCGTAGCGTCGTTCCAGTCGCAGACCCGAAAGATCGGCGAGGTGTCCCAGCCATGTGGCGAAAAGGTCGTTCTCCTCATCAGGGATAGGCTCGTCCCAGGAGATGTTCAAGCGCCACAGGCTCTTCAGAATGATCTTTGCGCGTATGGTGCAGTGGCTCAGCAGTCCAAGAGGGTCGTATATGGACATGACCGCGCTGAGTGCTTCTCTCTTGGTAGGCGCGCGACTTCGTGCACGCACTTCGGCGGGGACTCTGTTCATTGAAGTGTTAAACCCCAATTCATCTCGCTCGGCGTTCCAGTGCAGCCCGAGTATCTTGTTCTCTGGCCCGTTTCTTCCAAGTTGAGTCGGTGTGGTCGCTCGCAGTTCTTCGGGTACGTCTCGCAGTACGCTATTGTTGCTAGCGCTCCAGCCTCGCAGTGTGAACCCTGCCGCCGCGTGAACTGCTTGTACTTCAGTAATCACGCGGTGGGCTTCCTGTTCATCCTCGTAGCTCGCTACCAAGTCATCCATGTAGTGATCTCGAGTGATGGCTTCGTAGGCGAGAGGGTGAGTTTGAGCGTGTTCTTTCGCATTGTGGTTGCGTACGTAATGCGCCATGAAGGGAGAGCTCGCGGCGCCGAATATCATGCTCGTCATCTTGAAGTGATGAGGTGGTTTCTCTCTGTCGGCGCCTCTCCATAAGAACTGTTGTGCCGGTTGATCTTCTCGACGAATCTTCACTTGGAGAAACATCTCCTGTACATCTGCCGTGACTGCGATGCGTTTCTCCCGGAATCGAAACAGGATGCCTGGTAGTGACATCAGTAGGTCCGGCCCTTCCAGGAGATGGTCGTTCAGGCTGACTCCGCGACTTTTCGCTGCCGCGTCGAAGACAAGCCTCTGTTTCCCCGGTTTGTTGACGTTCTGTACCGCGAAGTGTGGCAGGTACCAACAGACCGGACTTGTCTTCTCAGTGCCGTCGCATGGTTCGGCGTATCCTTTCTGCAGCAGGTTCTCTATCTGCTCGGTGTATTTTCTAGCGAAGTCTGGGTCAGTGTCCATCTTCATTTCCATTTTGTGGAGGCGACGGAGCGCTCCACCGTAGCTCGGAGGCAATTTCATGCCGTCCGCCTTCCAGGGCAGCCCGATCTCGTAGCCCTTGTTCGTCTTCTTTATAGTTCGCTCGATTATTCTAGCGGCTCGCTGATCCGCGTCACTCACATGTGGCTTATGAGTGATGCCGAGCGCTTCGATGCTGAAGTGGTGCTCCACCAAGTTGTGGAGATGATTGTCCTGCTGCTCTCTCGCCTCCACTCTTCGTTCCGGAGTGTAGACGTGCAGAACGCTGTTTCGATCTTCGATGATGGTGCGTGGCACAGTCCCGTGCACCACCCATCCTAGTCGAGTTCGGGATGCGGCCGGTTGGTTCCGTTTACCGACGCGCAGTTCTTGCGTTACGATGTATTCCCAGTGGTCTGCTCCCACCAGTATTCCAGGCCGTACGGTATCGTAGCACACTTCCTCTTGCGATAGATCTCGGAGATGTTCGTACTCCAGAAGCGTGCTCGGTATGGATTGTTGAATCAACTTCATGCCTCTGATTGTTCTTGCTTGAAATTTGTGCAGCTCTCTGTCGGCTCCCCGCAAATGTATGGTGACCAGCTTGCTATTATTTTCTTCTTGTGTCACGTTGACTCCTTGCATCCGTAGTGGTAGCAGCGATCCCTTGGCACCGATGTTCTGCGCCAACTCCTCATCGATCAGCGAGATTGTAGCCCCTTCATCCAGGAGGGCGTGTGTGCGGATCTCCCCCCGTGGACCCACGACAGTGATTGGACACATCTTCAGCAGCACTGTCCTCTTGCTGGTGGCGGTCGGTGTTGCCATCGTCAGGACAGACTCTGCGGTGCCTGCTTCGGACCTCGGGTTTTCGGGACGTTCCTCCTTATCTTGCTGATGCAGACTCGTGTGATGAGGTCGTAGGCATTGTCCTATGCTGCACCGCTTGGCCTTGCAGTGGAGGCGCATGTGTCTCTTGGCAATACATTTGAAGCAGAGCTTGTTCTTGCGCACAAGCTCCCACCGTTCGTCTACGGATAGCGCTGCGTATTTCGGGCAGTCCGGTAGCTTGTGCGGCTTCTCACACATCGGGCATTTGTCTAGCTGTTCGTCTTCCGCTACATTGTACACGGCGTTCGGTTTCCTTTTCGGCCTGGCATCGGTGATGGTCGGCCTGGGTTCTCTCTTGGCAGCGGTTGCTATTGCAGATGGAGCGTAACTATATCGGAGCGCTCGGTCTGCCTCTCGCATGAGGAAGCGAGATAGCACGACGATTTCTGGGTCCGCTGTTCCTTCTTGTTCGTTTGCGTAGTCGCACCACCGCGCCTTGATGTGAGGGCTCAGCTTTTCCAACACTTCTCGGGCCAGCATGAGGTTAAAGAGGTACCCCTGGCGGTTGATGCCCTTGATTACGCAGACCACGTTCTGAAGCTTAACAGCGAACACGTTCAGTTCTACCGCTGATGATCCTGGCTTCGGCAGCCACTTGAGGTCATCTAAGGCTCGGTCGATGATGGCCTCAGGTCGCCCGAAGCATTGTTCAAGTGTCTTCAGGATGACCTCCGGATTGCTTGCAGTGCACAGCAGGGCAGACACCAGTTCCCTAGCTTCTCCTTTCAGGCAGCTCCTTAGCCGCTGCAGATTTTCTGCCGGTGTCAGCCGGTATATCGTCGTCGAATCTTGAAAGGCGGCCTTAAATGCCAACCACTCATTTGAAGCTCCGGAGAATGGTTGCAAGTCAGGACACTTGATCCTGGGTCTGGCCAGCTTTTCCATAGCCTCGGTCAAGGCGTCGACATTACTTCTTGATCTGACGGGGGTGGTTGATCTGTCCCTCACGTTGAACCTCAGGTGTCGGTCGTCCTTGGTTCCGGACCTCGGCACGTCCCGTCGTTCCCTTCGTGCATCAAGGGTGTTCGATTGGAGCCAGGCGTCAACCTTCTGATGATGATCGGTTCCGTTATCACCGTGAAGGCTTTCCTGGTCATCCTGAATGGCCGCTAGGCTTACAGCCAACCGCTTCTTGATAAGGTCTGCCTCGATCTGAAGCTCCTTTCTTCGCAGGGCGGCTAGCTTTTCTTCAGCCTCCAGCTCCACCATCCGTGTCCTCGTGGCAGTGCTTGCGGTCGATCGTACCGATTGTGCGGGGGACCGGGGTCTGGCACCCCCCGCACCGTCATCGGCGGCCACGTTCGTTGGCCTTGGTTCGATCGCCACACCGCCTCGTGGGTTTGGTGACGCAGGTGGATCCAGCGATAGCCTTCGTCTTCGTTCTCGTTCGATGGCCTGAAGATCGACTCCGGCTTCTCCCTGCAGCTCGCGTTCCAGTTCGCGACGTTCCGTGTCGCGACGCTCCTGGTCTGCGGCGTCTGCTTGGCTCCGGGTTACCACCATGGTAACGTCGTCGATTTTTCAATCCGTCGAATTTTCTGTTCTGATCCGGCTTCTGATCCGTGTTCTGATCCGTGTTCTGATCCGCGTTCTGATCCGCGTTCTGATCCGGCTTCTGAAGGACCAAACTGTTGTGGACTGTATTTGATGTGAATAAAACCTTCGATTTCTTCTTCACTTGTTATTATTTATTGAACTGTTCTACACGAAGTCTTAACGCTGAATACAATTTCGAGGGCGGCCGCCGCTACTTTTATAGGCCGGGATCTAAAATGTTATACTGCCGATCCGATAGTGTGGGAGAGAGACGGATGTATCTCGCTCACACACCATAACATTTTACTGCCGATTCGATAGTGTGGGAGAGGGACGGGTGTATCGCGCCCTCCCGCTCGCACACTATAAATATACAAAAACGGCGGCGCCCGGCTGCCGCGGTCAGTCGTCAAAAAAATTGATTCGCTCGCCGGTCCTCGCACCGGCAACACGTCTGCTCCGCTCCGCTCGCGCGCTCCCGCCGGCCCACGTGCCGCCCTGCGCCCCGCGCCCCGCGCCCCGCGCCTTGCACCGCGCGCCCCGCGCGCGCCCCGCGCCGCACTTGGCATCCGCCATTTGCTCTGTTGTGTGCGCTCGCTTGCGAGTACACCTCAGAAGAGTCCTTTATTGGACTTTGTCCTTTTCAGGGCAAACTCTTGTTTCTTACCATTAAGAGCCCAAATCCACGTTTAGTGGTCGGTCTGGTGGATACCTTGCGGTGTTAACACAAACCAGACTGGGCGTGGACCCGGAACGCCAGCTTTCCTCTCCTGAGGAACGCTACATCCGGCTGGGCTTGGTACCACCGGCCTTGGGGGCTTCCCTCGCCGACACCAAGTATCGGTTAGGACACACCCCTCATACCCCGTAAGAGCGGTAAAGGGACACACTTTAGGTAGGACACTTAGGCCTCACCCCTCCTGTCTATCCCGACGGGAGGATCACGCACCCCCTCACCTCTCCGGGTGTTCCCCCCCGGAGAGTTAAGATGGACATCGCCGGGGATGACCTCGTTGAGGTACCGGGTTCTTTTATCCGGTTACTGTACGAGAACATTCCCGTCGATATTCGTCAACGTATTATGAGGGAGCAACAATCGGTTGCCTCCCTCCCGCGTCTAATGGACGTCGTCACGTCCACTCCGGCCCCTCTGGCCAAAAATGTGGCTCGGAAGCCCGTGCCGGCCCCTCTGGCCTCCCCAGCGGCTCGAAAGCCATCCCCGGCCCCTCAGGCCACTAACGAGGCCCGGAAGCCTCTGAAAGCCCCTCTGGCACCCCTGGCGGCCCGCATGCCTGCCCTGGCCCCTCAGGCCACTAACGAGGTTCGGAAGCCTCAGCAAGCCCCTCAGGCACCACCGGCGGCTCGTAAGCCTGCCCCCTCCCCTCAACCTCCTGCCTCAGCGCCTCCCTCGTCGTCGTCATCAAAAAAGCCCGACTCTCGAGAGGCCTCACCTCGCAGAGTCTTTTTAGACTCTCCGGAATCTCCGGACCCACCCTCCCCCGAGGACGATATGGAGATCGACCTCCTTCTACGCCCTGCGTCTTCCGCAGAGGCATCAAACTCCTCTTCCTCCGACTCGGAGGAAGATTTCACCCTCGTCACGGGTGGTAAGAGGAAGAAGCCCTCTTCGAAGAAGACCTCTTCATCGAAGAAGGTTTCCTCCGTTTCCCCCCCAGCCAAAAAGGCAACCCCTCCCTCGGCCTCGCAGCCTGCCCGCCCCGCCTCTCCCCCCGCGGCTTCCACTGCCGCGAGGAAGGAAAGGCCTCCCCCGCCCCTTTTCATCCGCGAAAAGGGCAAGTGGGACCGAGTTTCCTATCTGTGTAATGAGAATAAGATCTCATTCACAAACGCCCGCAACACAAAGGACGCTATTAAAGTCCTACTCCCCACGTCAGACGACCATCGTCGCCTCACTTCCCTCCTACGTCAAGAGCACATAGGCTACCACACCTATGCTCTCGAAGACGAACGGCTCCTTCGAGTTGTGATCCGCGGCCTCCCTGCGGAGCACTCCACTGAATCCATTAAGTCAGATTTACTGGCTCAGTCCTTCCCAGTAAAGGAGGTCCACCGTATGCATAACGGTAAGACCACCTACAATCTAGTACTCGTAGTACTAGAGCTGTCACCGGCAGGGAAGGCCATCTTCAACCTGAAGATGGTCAACAACCTCTCCGGCCTCCGGGTTGAACCCCCCCACCGAAATGGCACTCCTAGTCAGTGCCATAGATGTCAGCTGTACGGCCACTCGGCCAAAAACTGCCACGCCCGCCCCCGTTGCGTCAAGTGCCTGGGTGACCATGGCACCTCTGACTGCAACCGCACTCGAGACACCATCGAGCCGCCAAGCTGCGTGCTTTGTGGTGCCGTGGGACACACTGCGAATTATCGTGGTTGTCCATCGGCGCCCAAAGTCAGCAGGGTGGTGGCTCGTAGGAGTCAACTCCGACCTTCTCCGCAGTATACCAAAACAACTTCAAAGTTGACCTTGGTACCCTCGCAGGAGGCGCAACCTCCCAAAAGCTCAGCATGGGCCAAGCCCTTGCCATATTCGAGCCTAGCCCTTAAGGCAACGGCCCCCCCTCCGCGCTCTTCTGAGCCAGCCCCCCCTTCTAAAATGGGCAAGTCGGACTTTGCTGCCGACTTGGCTCTCATCATGGAGTTCTCCTCCATCGACCTTGCCGAGGTTCGCGTGCTTGCACAAAAACTTAGGCAAGCAAACTCCACCCTCGAAAAACTGATTGCCCTTGAGGCGCACTCAGCTCTTCTCGCCGCCGTTAAGGCAGCTTCGTCCTCCTCCAAACCCTTTTAGGCCCCAAAATGGTTGTACAAAAGGAAAGGAAAAAACCGCGTTCTTTATCACTAGCGTTCTTCAACGCTGACGGTCTTTCAAGACAGCGTTCTATTATCCAAGATTTTCTAAATAGGCACCAACTTGATATCTTGCTAGTACAAGAGACAAATTTAAAGCCCGGTCATCGGGACCCTAAAATCCCCAACTATCAAATCGTACGCAACGACAGACTGCTAGCTCAAAAGGGCGGCACTGTCATTTACTACAAGAAGGCTCTACACTGCATGCCTCTTGATCCCCCTTCTCTGTCTTACATAGAAGCCTCCGTCTGCAGGCTAGCAATGACCGGACATTCCTCGGTCATTATTGCATCCTGCTATGTCCCTCCCGGCAAGCCTCGCTCACCTCAATTCGAGAGTGACCTGCAAGCCCTGTTCAGTCTAGGAAGCTCCGTCATATTGGCGGGTGACTTCAATTCCAAAAACGTCATGTGGAATAGCACCACGACGAACTCTAAAGGCAAACAACTAGAAAGCCTAGTTGAACCCCTTAACTTCGACATCATTGCCCCTAGGGGCATGACTCGCTTCCCTACTTCCACTCCCCCCGAGCTCCTTGACATTGCACTTCTCAAAAACGTAGCCCTTCGGCTACGCTTAATCGAAGTCATTCATGAGCTCGATTCCGATCATCGACCGGTAATGCTCTTACTCGGCCCTCCCACTGACCAGCCCCCTGCCACCAAGACTGTGGTAGAGTGGCATAAACTTGAGAAAGCCCTCAAGTCTGCGCACTCGACTGACCTAGATAGGATCCCTTCTGTCATTCGGACATCTGGTGATATTACGGTAGCGGTTGACGCCCTTACCACACATATCACAAACTCAGTCAGAGACTCATCAAAGCAGGTGCCCGTAGTGGATGACCACCGGGGCCCCCTGCCAGATGATATCAGACGGCTGATGACTGAAGCTAACGCCGCAGTTAGACTTCATAGTCGCTGCCCCACTAACGACAATCGAGTCTTAATGCGCTCCCTGCACCGTGAGGTGAGAGAGCGCATTAAAGAACATCGCAATCGTGAGTGGGAGAGCCTGCTCTCGGGGATCGAGCCTAGCCATCTGGCCTACTGGAGGTTAGCTCGCTCCATGAAAGCGGACGCTCTCGCTCCGATGCCTCCCCTTATCCGACCCAATCACCCTCCAGCATTCGAAGACGAGGAAAAAGCCGATTTCCTGGCTGAAACCCTCGAATCTCAATGCTCGCCCAGTCTCGAACCCGTCGACCCTGTTCACCTCCATACGGTGAACAGCGAGGCTGACCGCTTAGCCTCCCGACCCCCTACTTCCCCACTTGATCCGATTGAGCCCTCTGAAGTCTTTGACACTATCAAGGCCCTACACCCAAAGAAATCCTCCGGCCCCGACGGCATTTCTAACAGAGTACTCAAACAGTTCTCTGTTCCCCTTATCCACATCCTAGTCTGCATCTTCAATGCGGCTATGGAAACTTGCACCTTCCCTGATGCTTGGAAGGAAGCCAACGTCATTGGCATCCGAAAACCCAGCAAACAGGCAAATGATCCAACTAGTTATCGTCCCATTAGTCTACTTAATAGTCTAGGCAAGATATATGAGCGTCTTCTAATGAAGCTCATGTCAATGAGTTCAAACTCCTTCCCGACGAGCAGTTTGGCTTTCGAGCCCAACATTCATGCCCACAACAGGTGCTCCGCATAACGGAGCATGTCCTCTCCAACTGGCAAAGTACCTGGCCTTCAGATACTGGTGCCGTCTTCCTCGACGTAGCGAAAGCTTTCGACAAAGTCTGGCACAACGGCTTGATCTACAAGCTATTCAAACTCGGAGTCCCAGACAGACTCGTGCTCATCATACGAGACTACTTACAAGGTCGCAGCTTTCGCTACACCGTGGAAGGCACTCTCTCTAGTCCTAGACCAGTCAGAGCAGGAGTCCCTCAAGGCTCCGTTCTCGGCCCCCTCCTGTTCACGCTGTACACCAGCGATATCCCTCGCACTCCTCAAGTGGAAATAGCCCTATACGCAGACGACACAGCCTTGTACACATCCAATCGGAATCCTGATCGGGTGGGTATAAGGCTGCAGGCTGCCCTTCACTCATTAGCCACTTGGTTCCGCAAGTGGCGGATCGAGGTAAACCCGTCGAAAAGTACAGCAGTGTACTTCTCACGGAGAAACCTCACTCCCAAACCGATCTCTCTATTTGGCCAGCCCATTCGCTGGGCCCCATCAGCCAAATATCTGGGTGTCATCCTCGATAGGCGTCTTTCCTTTAGGTTGCACATCACTAAGAGGTGCAACCAAGCAAAGTTCACCCTAGGACGATTGTCCTCACTTCTAGGCGCGAAAAGTAAAATGTCCCTTAAAAATAAGGTGACTCTTTACAAAGCGTGCATTCGCCCCATTATGACATACTCATCTGTAGTATTTGCCCACTCTCCTAAAGTTGGTGCCATTCAGGTTATTCAAAATCGCTTCTTGCGAAAAGCCTCAGGCTCGCCCTGGTACTTTCGCAATAAAGACCTACATCGCGATTTGAAACTAGAATCAATAGCCAGGTTCATGAAGCTCGCTTCCAAGCGGTTTTATGAACTTGCCTCTATTCATCCGAACCCTTTGGTACACACCATTCCGGTTTACCCGTTGGATCCGCCCGCCAACAAAATCCTCCGTCGTCCGAGACACGTTCTCGGAGACCCGGATGACGAAATCACCTCTGCTAATGCGGAAGGTGAGTCATCTATATCAGACAGAGCAAACACTTCACAGAAACACCGACCTCGCCGGCGAGGTCGACGAGTCCCTTCAGTCGCCGCTTATACGAGGTACAGACATGTACCCGGGCGTTTCTCTCCTATCCCCATCCCGGCAACAGCCCAAGCCGAGGTTCGTACCTAAGTGGTGCCCTTGCGCTAGTTGCCTATAAAACTTACTGGGCTGAGCGCCATCTGCGCTCGCCAAAAGTTCGGTTAAGCTGTCACGGCCTCAGAGGCCAACAGCGAGATTAGTCCATTCGAAAAAAAAAAAAAAAAAAAACGCCCGGCTGCCGCGCTCAGTTCGGCGGCGGCGACCCTATCGTTCGTTTCTAATTTCTAAATTTATACAATGCATTTTCTATCCTAGATCTAGCTCGGCGTCCGCTACAAGAATGCTACATTATCCTTGAGTAACATAGGTTGCTCTTTACCCAAATGCGCAGAAGGAGGGTATTGTTTTTATTCAAAAACTACGCGTGCGAAGCTGCGAATTGATTGGTCAGCTAGTATTAGATAAACTCATTGTTAAAATTATTTGGCATTACGTGGTTGTTTTTTTGATTAGACGTCAAATTGGATCTATGAGTAGTAGAGTTCCATGTGAAAGGGCTCGCCCGGGGAAGTACCTTACCTATTTCTGCCACTGATACATTGATGTGTTTCGGTTTGAAGGGTTGCCGGTGAAATTACAGGTGCATGAGGCTTTACACCTGTATGCCTCAAGTTGATGGGCGCAGGGCAGTGTGTCGTAGGGTACATTTCTAAGGTGCGTGACCTACGAGGCAATTCTCTGTTATAGGCGATGGTTACCACTTAACATGAGGTCATAATACATGGAGATGGAACAAGCCAAACAATGAGGCTTGTTCTGTTTCCATGTAGCATAAAAAAACTTATTACGATATCGTAACTCGTAAAGTGGCTTCGTACTGGATCTGCTGTAATATTTAAAGTGTTTTAATAACCGGCAAATTCATTAATAACAATGGAACGCCCTAATTAATGACATTGATATGGGATATTGTAAGACGAAAGGCCTCATTCAGTACATGAAAATATTTACAGCCTTTTTGCCCGGCTGTAGAGCAAATGAACTGAAACAAGTGTGTTTTTTAATTGGGTATATAGTCAAGCGTTTGATTAACCGCACTTGATGGTAGATAGATAAACAAATGTATTCTTTATTGCACACCAAATAAAAATACAGTAACAGAGCTAGGTAGGTCTTTACGTAACTGGCGCTTTACATCGAGTGTGTTGAGTCGGTTTCCTTCAAACGTTTTGATGTTATTATAAATGGTAGAGCGCCAGGACGACCTGTGTGAAGCGAGCTCCTCCCAATTTGCAGGGTCAATATCTCAAGCATTTGGATGTCTTTTGAACACATCCTTAAAACGCAGATGCTGAACACCGGGCTTACGCTTACTCTCTGCCATCTCAGAATAAAAAACCGCTTGTATGTAACATAGGTAACATATGACCTCGTAGTATGCAATTAATTGGATGGATTTAGAACATGGTGAGTGAATATCCTGATGTTTCTGAAAATTATAAATACTTATAAAATAATATAAAAAATGGGCCTTTCATTATAGATTTAAAACAAAAATAGTTCCAACACGAATATTAGTGGCGCTGTCTGGAGATAAGCCGCAAAAAATATGGTTTATATGCCAAAACCACACAGTATCAATTGTCTAAAACAATCTTACTTCGTCTCAATAAGCATATAAGTTTTTTTTCATTTCAAGTTCCTCGTAAGATAATTTAAAAGAAATGAAAACACGACACACGGACAAAATAAAACACAAAAGAAGATGGTGATATAAAAATAATGACAGATCTTGACTTTTGACTATAAAAAGTAGGTGTAAATAGAAAAATTACTAATCTTTTCTTCTCGGATAGTCAAATGTTCTACCAGTGGAAACTTTTTAAGCATTTTTTTCTATCTTCTTTATTCTTATTTCATAATTGTATGTTTTCCCAAACGAAATAAGTCAAATAATCTTAAAAGTTTTTGCACTAGAGAAGAGCAATAAAAATAAAGGCACCAGAATAAAATACAAGCACTTAATGGTCGAAAAAATCTTGAAATTATCTTATAGTTCCGAAAACAAGCAAAACAAATGTTCCCAAATGGCCAGTAGGTAATACTTCCGGGCAGTCGGTAAATATGCAAAATTGGTCCAAAACCATGATCGCGTGTCCAGCCAGAAAATGGTCGAGTTTTCACACATGTTACCTAACATCGCCCTTCAACCAGTTATTTAGATTTGGGGTGGCCAACTCTCCTTGTCTTGAAAGGATAATCGTCCCATCCGCTTATTTTAAAAAGTTTAATCATGGAACTGCACTAGGTATAAATTTTAGAAAATGTACTTAATTCATAATATTTTATTCTGCGAAACATAATAAAACAAAACAGCCTAATAAAAAAGATGACAAACTGTATGAATCGAGTATAGCTCTATATTCTACTTTATAGCACGCAAAATGTAACAAAAAATATTATAAATAAAAAGGTCAACAGTGACAGTGAGAGGTCAACAGTCATTCTAGTCAAAATAATATAGATTTAAATGTGAAAAGTTACTTAAACATTAATTATTAGCATTTATTAAAAATTGAACAATAAATATTCAATCACACTATTTACACGGCTTGAGTGCCCATATGCATGAGTGAGACTACTGTATATGCTCTGCATAATGTAAATGTAATTAAAGTATGTTATTATTTTTTTTATTTATTTCTATTACCTATTTTCTGACATTTATAATATATTTTTTAAATACCTAGCAATGCAACCTAGCGCTTGACCACTACCTCGCCTGATGGTAAGTGATAGTGAGATCGAAGATGGAGCACGCCTGCCTAAAAAAACCTGTTCACTCTGGACTTGAAGCCTCCGAGATTATACTGGTCCGGCAAAAACATACGCCGGAAGTGAGTATGGTGAATAAATGAATACTGAGAAAATGGAGAAACTTGCATTAGTTGCATTAACGGGAGCTAATTTTTTAATTTGAATGATGTAATTTTAAAAATTGCTTACAAAATGTCCTCAATATTCTCAATCCAAGGCCACAGCACCGTGTAAACAAAATAATTGTTCCGTTCAAACTATGCCCACGTTTGCACACTTGGCACTCGCTGGGACTCGACCGCACAAATTGTTACAAATTTCCTTTTACAGAAAAAAAGCAGAGACCAATTTGGGGATATTTGCACTAATGATGCTTTTGAACGAAAAGTTCAATAACCGAGAGTAAGTTAGATAAGAAAAAGATACTTAAGTTTTTCCCCATCGCCTTTAGAGTTATTGCATCGGTCTATTATCTATAATAGTATTTCAGTCAGTTTATTTTGCCCTAATTTGTATCAATCGTATCAAAAATTGATGACGTTGGGATTCGAGTTATGGAGCTCAAATGGTCTTGGGCGGGACACTTGGCTAGACGTGGTGATGACAGATGGAGCACGGCAGTGACTGAACGGTGGCCAAGGAGCGGGTATAGAAGGGTAGGACGTCCGGCAGCGAGATGGATGGACGACATTGTAAAGGTCGCGGGTAGTCAGTGGGTAAACTAGCGCAGGATCGTGGTGGATGGCACAAACTTGGGGAGGCCTATACCCAACAATGGGTGAAGTCAGGCTGTGGATGGTGATGATGATGATGTATCGAAAATTTCGACCGTTCGGTGGTGGTACCGTTTGGTTTTATAAATGAAGACGTTAAAAATTGATGGCTCATCTGATGATAAGCACTTTACCACTGCCTACGAGTATAACAATTGTATATACCTCACATGCTACTTGACTGCCTCCGTGGCGCAGTGGGCGTATAGCCGGCTGAGACGCAGGAGGTAGCGGGTTCGATTCCCGCCGCGGAACAAATGTTTGCATGATCTACAGATATTTGTTCCGTGTCTAAGTGTTTTTCTATTTATTATAAGTATGTATTTACAAAAAAAAATGTATATACATAAGTATTCTATCAGTTATCTGGTTCCCATAGTACAAGCTTTGCTTAGTTTGGGGCTAGATAGCGCTGTGTGTAATGTCCAGCAATATTTATTTATTTATTTATGCTACGTATAATAAGGAGTTGGCCTACATGGCATTGCATTGCGCCCTGAGATACTGTGTCTCTGTAATTTCATTTTAGTAAATGGATTCAAACTCATCAGTAGTCTTCAAGCAAAAAAGGACGATACTCGTACTCATATCATTACATCTTATGGGAATGAATTTTTTAGCTCAACAGACATTATAAGAGACTAGACATTGTCAGCCTGAACGATTTAAATAAGTGTGAAAGTTACAATTACAAGAATTAGGTAGTTTTTAGGGTCCAGATCATTATTGTAAAAACGGAACCTTAGCTGAGACTTTGTCCGTCCGTCCGCTCGTCTGTCACAGCTGACTATCTCAGCAACAACTGAAACTCTCTCTCTCTTAAGCAAATATTATTCCCATCTGATGGTGGGGTCTGCTTTTCTCGTTTTCTTTCTACTTCGCACTATCCCATACAAGGTCTTGGAAAACACTGCAGTCTAGAAGGTGTTGATTGATCACGTCTGTACACTTCCGTCTTAAGTTATCGACTTGAGATTTGGAAATGTTACAAATAACGAGTGGTTCGCCTCGAACTGAGATCTCACGAGTATCCCATAAAAACAAAAAAATATTATTCGTAATCTTTGACTATCAAAATAGTGCCACGAAATAAACAACCAAACTACTAATATATAATAATACAAAACTGCAACGACTTAACTAAAAATACAAAGGGGTAGAAATGTACTACTACTGAAGAGCTTTCATTTGACGTCCCACTAGACCTAATAGTCTAATTTTCATTTTTTTACCCCTCTTGAACCCCAATATCTCAACAACCCCCTAACATTTTTAGCTCATTTAGTCACATCAAAATTGTGCCATTACTACCTACCCGTGTATCAAATTTCACGATGATCGGATCAACGCTTTGAAAGGACAAACAAACATACATTTAAAGCTAGACTCAAAAACTTTTATCCCCATGAGTCGTGATTCATTCATCTGATCTGATTAATTTATGTTATATATGGTATTTATTTATTTACAATTATTTATGTACCTAATACGTATGTATTTAAGTTAAGTATTTTTTCTTTTTCTATTATTAAGTATATTCTATTTACACCTCGGCCAATCTTCCATTATGCAATGATCCTCTCCATCCAAAGATTGTCTGGAAGAGATCGCTTTGTTAAGCGATAAGACCGCCCATTTACTTACATTTATTTGTTTTAGTTTTATTTTTATATATGTTGTGTCTAGCTTGTAAGGTATAATAAAGAATTTTCATTCATTCATTCATTCATATATGCATACAACCCCAATTTGCCCAAGTTGATTTGGAGATCTCGCTTCGCTCGATCAATCATGATAGATGGGGTACATAAAAAAGTTCTTAATTTGCACATTCCAAATCAGTTTCTTTAATTTTATGTCGTGTTGTTTTGGAGTTATAATAAAAAATGTAGATAAAAATAAAGTCCAAAAATAAAACGCTTGCGCCTTCTCATCCTTGAGACATAGGTACAGGTGTAAAGTCTCAAGTGCCTGTAATTTCACTGGCACCCATACCCTTTAAACCATAACACAGTAATGCGATCATTCTTATTGATCAAATATTAAAGGGACCATGTGTGAATGGATCAATGTTTTTAATATTCAACATTCTAAAGTAACTCTATCTCTGTCTTTTAGTTATGTTTTCACGACTACACATCTAAACCGATTTCGATGAAATTTGGCTTATGGACTGAGACATAGGCTATAATGACAAATTATGCGTGCAAAGCAGCAGGCGGAAGCTAGTTCTGTCCAAAATATATTCAATCCTACTCAAACCAATCTTGACTCGTTCTCTGTTCATAAAATGATAGCTTGGAGTTAATGGCTTCTCTGTTCCCATCGATTTATAAGAACAAGGTGTGAAAATTGGGTTGATTTGATAATAGCTATTATTGATTAAATTGCTTGATAGCGTTTCTATTTCTTTTCTTTTTTTTTCAAAAAAGTGGATATCAATTTGGCAGCTTATAAATAACCTACCACCGACCTATAGTTTTTAACTTTCTACCAAAGATGTGCGAGGTAGGTAAGATAGCAGTGAGACTAACATGACAATAATTGATCCCTCTTCTATAAATTGTTACGTGAAGAAGAAAACTGTGTAGTCCTTTTTAAGCTTATTACGCGCACGGAAGAGTGTAAGATTTGGCTTCGTCATCATCATCCACAGTCTGACTTCACCCATTGTTGGATATAGGCCACCCCAAGTTTGTGCCATCCACCACGATCCTGCGCTAGTCTCACCCACTGACGGTCCGCGACCTTTTACGATGTCGTCCACCCCTCTCGCTCCCGGACATCTTACCCTTCTATACCCATTCTTCGGCCACCATTGTCACTGCCCTGCTCCATCTGTCATCGTCACGTCTAGCCAAGTGTCCCGCCCAAGACCATTTGAGCTCCTTAACTCGAATCCCAACGTCACGAACCTTCGTTCGTCTACGGATCTCGACGTTTGGAACTCGATCTAACAGTCTGATGACGAGCATGGTATGCTCCATGGCTCTCTGTGCAACTCTTAACCTGTACACAGGCTCCTGCGTGAGCGTCCAAGTCTCGGCAACGTAGGCCATGGTGGGCAGAACACATTGGTCGAATAAGCGGGTCTTCAGACACTGTGGAGTGGAATAGTTAAAGATTGGCTTAGTTAAAATTTATACGGAGGAAGAGAGGTGAACGCTAAAATTAAGCTGAAAAAATGTAATTAGGTTGAATTTCGACGTCTGTTCACTGGCAATGAACTAATGAACAATGAATGGAAATGAATAAGAGTATAAATCGCCAATAGCAATGTGCTATAAACACTACAGATAGAAATATCAATCATAAATCTGGCTATCACATAGCTGCCAAATGCTGCATCATTTTGAAAAAAGCATTTCTCCTCAAAATCTCTGAGACACGGTGATACAGAAGCAGTAACATGTAACAAGCGTTTACGGAAATTATTCAAAAGAAGCGATTAATGTAAATAGCGGCGTAGTTGGCCACCCTGTGTGATTAGTCGATAATTTCTGCGTGTTGGCAGCGCGGGCCGCAGGCGACTGCGCACGCGACTCGGCCGTACCCAATTACTTACATGCGATTGGTGATCGCTTCTGTGGTACTGGATCTTCTCAATATTTTAGTCTATTAGTAGCAAAATATTTTTTTTTGTGTTCGTTATTTTCAGGGTAAGGTTTGTATGAAAGAAAATTTTGAAAAGTTGCCGGGAAATTTGAAAATTCTGAAATGAACTCTGAAAAAACTGAAAGTGTTTTTTTCTATTTCACCTCTAAGCTATATTTGATCAAACGAAGCGAGATATTATGTTTGTTTGTCCGGGGATAAACTTTCAAAGCATTGATCCGATCATCGTGGAATTTGATACTTAAGTAGTGATGGCACAATTTTATGTTGGGGGGTTGTTGAGATATTGGGGTTCAAGAGGTCTAAAATCAATGAAAATGAGAATATTAGGTCAAATGGGACATCAAAAGAAAGGTCTTCATTAGTACATTTTGACTCCGTTTTTATGTTTTAGTAAAATTTTTTTAGTTTTTGAGTATAAAACCATAATAAAAACTGAAATTTTACGAAATTCACAGGGATACACCAGTGCCCCCACAGTGCTGTAATTTGTTATGCGTGTAGCTTAAGTGTCACAAATATAGGCAAAAATCTGAAATCCAGAATAACTGTAATTTGTATCCCAAAAAAGAATAACCAAACACAGAACTGCGAATCGTTTCAAATCGGCGCGATGCGAATACGCTTTCTGAACAGATTTCGAACAGATTTACATTGCAGTTTTGTGTATTGGCGCTTAAACAAAATTATAGTTTGACTTTCAGCTCAATGAGCTAATAGCCTGAATCAAATCAAGCAGCTGACATCGTTGCCACTTTGAAGTGAATCATAAATCGCTTGCTAATAAGGTATCTCTTATCATACTTCCAAAATTTATATTCCGTTTGCGGCCATGTCGCTCTAATTGCGTTTTCACTCTTAAATTTATCGCAAATTGGATCTTGATAATAAATTTAAATTAAAAAACATAAAAAAAAACAGGAAAGTAAACAACGTTTTGGTAAAGAAGCGTCAAACAAATCACCTCTAGTTATGAAAATGGGACATAATGGCGAGTGATCGAGAAAAATCGATTACGTTAAAATTCACTGCGAGATTGCACACTTTTTATTTGAAATTATAATAGAGTAAGAGCACTCGATCATAACTTCACCTTACTTTTACTTTCAACTTTACCATGATCCATGATAGACACTGTTATCATCATCATCATCAAATCAGCCATAGGAGTCCACTGCGGAACATAGGCCTCCCCCATTGATTACCAGAGCAACCGATCTTGTACGGCCTGCACCTAACGGCTTCCAGCAGCCTTTATTATTTAGCTCGTCTTCCTATCTAGTGGGGGACCGTCCTACGCTGCGCTTTCCTGTCCGTGAGCTTATTGATCGAGCGAAGCGAAATCTCCAAATCAACTTGGGCAAATCGGCGTTGTATGTATGTATGTTTGTATGTACATAGGTAGGACATACATGCATACATACGTCCATGCAGTTTATTTAGTTATTAGCCATAATAAAGACTGAACTTTGACGAAATTCAAAGGGTACACCAGTGACCCCACAGAGCTAAAATTTGGTATGCGTGTAGCTTTAATGACACAAATATAGGCAAAAGTCTGAAATTCAGAATAACTTCAATTTGTAACCCAAAGAAGAGTAACCAATTTACATGATCTCCCGTTACCTGTAATTTGAATGAATGTAAATGAATGATGCTGTAGGTCAAGTTAGTTGGCTATGCATTTCGCGGCGCTATTTTGATAGTCAAAGATTACGCGAGATCTCAGTTCGGGGCAAAACACTGGTTTAGAAAAAATCATGCCGGCGGGTTCAGTACTCAGTATTTTATTGCGTTCATACAAAGTGGATTAAAATGTTACATGTCAGAACTTATTGACTAGTCAAGAGTCCAGCATTTCATATGTACCCTGTAGGTAAAGGTGTAGCAATATTATAGCTAACTAGGCAGATCTAGTGGAATCGAAGTAGGTTTTGAGTTGGTTAGAGAAATCATTATTGTAGAATATTATTTACATGTTAAAGAAGTCGTCTAGTGTGTAGTAACCATTAGTATAATTGTTTAATCAATTTTCAAAGATAATAATAATTAACAATAATACTGGAAATTTCACACAGCGCTATCTAGCCCCAAACTAAGCAAAGCTTGTACTATGGGAATCAAATAACTGATATAATACTTTTTTTGTGAATACATATTTATAATATAAAGAGAAACAACCAGACCGGGAACAAATATCTGTAGAGTAAACATTTGTTCCGTGATGGGAATCGAACCCCGTCTGCGTCTCAGCTGACAATTCATCCACTGCATCTCGGAGGTGATCCTTTTCTTGGGCTTTAATTGATTATGGATTTTATTTAATATTTTTACTGCAATTACATTCGGGTTGTGCGGTAGAGGGCACGGCCAATGATGCAAATCTAATGCCACTATCTCCTTGTCTATAAATATGTAAAAGCCAGAGGCACGGTTCAGTGTAGAGGCAGAACTCATAAATATTCGGTTCGCGTCGGAACCGGTCGGCCGGTTTTTGCTTAGAAGGTGATGATTGCGACGATTTCACAATTCGCCGCTTTATCCACTTGCAAGTGTGTGAAGGTGTTGGAAAGATGGCCTGATATAGGTTGCTGGGAGCCGTTGGGTGAAGGCCGCACAAGATTGACTGATCTGGAAGTTTATGGGGGAAGCCTATGTTCAGCAGTAAACGTCCTACGGCTGATATCAAGATGATGATATTTTTGATGAAAATATCATGAAAACACGAAATTAAAAACTAGAATAGAAAGAGCCTTACAGTAGTCGCATATGATGTGTAACATCACTTTTATTATTCACCATATAAACAAACAATTACAAACAAAATAGAAAACACAAAGCAAATCTTTATAATATCTACCGAATTCATCACTCTGAAAGTTGGTCATTGAACACGATAACGGCTCCGTAAATGCGATTAACTGTTAGTAAATTTAAAAATAGAATAAGGCTCATATTATGCTATGATGAAATACAACCTCCATGACAAATCCTTATTTCTATTAAATGAAAGAGGCCATAATATTTATCGTAGTGAAAAACATCTGACCACCGCGCGTGCTCATTAATCAAAGCGCTTCTCCGGTTTCCTGTTACACATTTTCGTCCCTTTTGCCAACACTCCCATAAACCGAGAGGAAAGATGTTACAGATCAAAAATTAAAATCTTCTGGGCCATAAAAACCGTAACACTACGAAAACTGTCATAGCTAGAGCCACCCGAGTTAAGCTATAGCTTTCTTTTTAGGAAACCTATTCCTAAACGGTCTATCCGTTTGGGAAATAAAAGAAGCCACAGACAGACATAGTACGCCGAATTTATATCAATCCTCATTTTGCGTTGAGGGTTAAGGAGCTATTTTCACTTCCTATTGAAATATTGGTGAATAGGTTCACGAATTGAACCGAAACATTGTTGGTCGAAACACCAGGAAAACTGTACGTGTTAAATTCCTTTTTTCCCCTTTCTGAAGTTTGCTTTAGTTTGGGGCTATATATCGCTGTGTGAAATGTCCAGCATTATCTATTTATCAGCGAATTTAGCTAATTCCACAGAACTATCAGCTAATCCGTTAAGTCTAGCGTATAATACATATCAGTTCAGTATGATAGCACACGCGTCCGCACTCGCCCGGAAAATCCTCTGATTTACATACGTCACCCGATTCTGTCTGTTTGTCACGCGTGTACGCGGGGTTATATCCCTACAGGCATCGTTTCTATTCAGCACGAGCGAAATAATATATATGTTTTGAAGTGAAAACTTCTTTAGGCGCGTTGGGCATTTTTTGAGATGGGAAAAAACCATTGAACTCGCGATACTATTACCGTTACCGACACCTTTGTATTTAAGTATCTGTAGTGTGCTTTTAAATTTTGAATACCCAAACATTGAGCGCAAAATGTTTCATTTCTGTTGGCACTCCCGGACGGCCACTTTTTTTATAAATATTACTGGACATTTCACACAGCGCTATCTAGCCCCAAACTAAGCAGATCTTGTACTAGGAACCAGATAGCTGATAGAATACTTATATAATTTTTTTTTGTAAATTTATACTTATAATATATAGAAAAACATCCCGGAATAAATATCTGTTGATCATGCAAAGATTTGTTTCGCAGCGGGAATCGAAACAACTACCTCCTATGTCTCAGACGGCTATTCGCCCACTGCGCCACAGAGGTCGTCATTTATCTAGTAATCAATCAAAGATTACCTTTAGCTTGGGCGCGAGTTTCTTTAAAAAATACTCTAGAAATAATCTCTCTCTCTCTAAATAGTACATTACAAAAAATTCATCACTCATGCTTTGAAATTTGATCTTTGTTAACTTGATATTGGCCTCATAAATTCGAATTAGGGCCCTAGACCCATAAGTAAATTTGAAAATAGAATGAGGCTCATTGCATTCATAATAAGCTAAAATGAAATACAACCTCAATGACAAATCCTTATTTCTATTTAAAACGAAAGAGGCCACACTCAATAACACCAATCAATAACACCCTCGATTAGTATCCTCGCTCGCATTCAATCGATCGATCGCCAAAAAATCTTAGGTGTACAATAGATCGCTTACAACCCTTGTAGGTATACTCGTAACAATGCACTACAGAAGTTGGCAAGAAACTGTTTTTTTATTCTACCTGGAGATGGAACAAGCATTTGGCCTACCTGATATTAAGTGGTAACCATTGCATATAACAAAGTATTGCCCCGTAGGTCACGCACCTTAGAAACGTGCCCTACGATGCACTGCCCTGCGTTCATCAACTTGAGGCGTACAGGTGTACAGCCTCATGTGCCTGTAATTTTACAGGAAACCGGGTATGGTTTCCTACCGAATCACAGCAATGCTGCTTGGCGGCAGAAATAGGTATGATGGTAGTACTTCCCTGGGCGAGCCTTTTCACAAGGAACTCTACTACTCTTGTTAATTAATAGAATACTTTTTTTTTGCCAAATCGGTACCGTGCCGAATCAAAGCTGTGCGGCATTGGGACATCTGTAGGCGAGATGGGCATTCATGTAAATATTTAGTTGAGTGCTGAATGGATTACTGATAAACTTTTGGACTTAAGTAGCTTGAGTATGGGAATTTAAATATTTTTTTATGTAAGTACTAACTGACCCGCCCGCGGCTTCGCACGCATGGTTTATCAATAAAAATATTACCTTCCTTTTGCGCAGTCGTGTAAAAAGTAGACTATCTATCTGTATATCTTTTATGGAAATCGGGGAAAAAAGTTATGACGACTTCTGTGTTGGAAGATGCAGGGGGCTCAGTGATCTGTATTGGGAGTTTGTTATATCCAATAGTAGACTAATGTGGGCTGATGAAATGACTCCTCAATAATGGAGTAACTAGTGTGTTGGAAGTACACCTTGCGCCGAATTAATAGTAATTAAACGATTACAATTGCTATAAATTCACTCAAAACGTCATTACGACAATTAATCTAAAGTCACGAAATTACTAACTGGTCACTTAGTAACATTAAAGTAAGTACCGGCATATGTACGGAGGAAAATTACTTTGAATTATAGTGGTTTTGTCAACTCGTGCGCACGGCAGGTGACAGGGAAGGGTGCTGATGGCTTCACTATAAAAAATACGGTGTAGAACTGAAACTACCATACGATAACGAAAGCAAACATGCATGTCCTCCGTTGAAGTCTTCAGATCCAAAGTGTACAAGCACTACCTCACTCTCATGAACGAAGCCTACAAAATGAACGGTATCCTGTAATACTCTGTTATATCTATTATACGTTATATATCTATATGGTTTCAATGTTTAAGTATCTGTTGTATATAATGTTATAACGATATTTATAAAAGAAAGAATATACAATTGTTTACAATAAAATACAGAAGAAACAGGATCACTACCAGGCGAAATTGTCCCCAAGACACTGGCTGTATTGTCCCGCTGAATTGCAATGCTGATGCGTTGACCCAGATACGCGCCTACTCTCGGATCACACGTCGCTTCGACCAGACGACGCCCAGAAAGAATTTTGAAAACGCGATGGGCCCCGGTACTCCATGGATCCAGGGTATATGATATTTATTACTTTATTAATTGTATTACTGGGGTTTATGTCTGTAGTTGGGTTTGCATCAGTTTATATTGTAATGTTCAAAATCAAATTGCAACATTAGAATTACTACAGAACCCTTCACTGTGCGTGGGGTGACACGCGTTTGACCATTTTTTAATGATATTTTTTTTTTTCTAATTATATTGAGGAGTTCCACTTCTATCGCGCATTGTTTTTTTTAAAGCGTGTGCCCTGGGTCCTTCGATAAACTGATTCTGATAATACGCGGTTGAACACCGGCCTTTTAGAGTTTTTTGACACAACTGAATTATGATATATTTTTTTAAAGAATTTTTTAAGAAATGATAGAGTTTTAAAATGATTGAGATAGAAAATGTATTTGTGATAAAATTGTGTTGGTGGACAGAGGTCTACCTACTTAGGTACGAGGTTTAGGTTTTTGAGTAATCAGTAATTTGCGATGGTCGTAAAGGGAAAACCAGTCTACATAATAAATTAATAATGTTGAACATTTCACACAGCGTCAAACCAAACAAAGCTTGTACTATGAAAACCAGATATTTGATAGAATACTCATATACTTTTTGAAGTGAAAACTTCTTTAGCATCGTTGTGATTTGAAAGTCGATGAAACGAAAAAGCGACCGTAAAAAGAGACGGACACATACATTCATAAGATTTAACGTGGGAGAAAATGAGATAGGAAGCATTATACAGTGTTTCTTATGTTCGTGGTTCTCTTTGTGCGTACATTTGTTCCGCGGAGGGAATCGAGCTCGCAAGTCCACAACCTCCTGCGTCACAGCCACACGCCCACTGCGCCACGGAAGTCATAAAGTATTCATTATCTAGTTTTTAAGACCTTATTGTACACTTGTTGCGAGTAATATGTTGTATCTTGACTTCGATTGATTTTTATTAGTTTTAGCAGCTTTATAACGGTATTTTAATAACCCACTTTTTAACCTCCAACTCAAAAAGAGGTGTATGATATTTTTGATGCCTACATCTGTGTGTCTGGCTGTCTGTGGTATTGTAGTCCCCAAACAGATGGACCGATGTTTTTATATTGTACATTCGAAACGGATAAAATATTCAAACTTATACATAGTATTTAAGAGTTTAAGACCTTTGTTGTGCAACAGTTTGACGATAAAATATTTCTGACTAGCTGTCCGCGACTTCGTACGCGTTACACTACTAAATGTGTAGGTAACCTAGAAATAAAGCTAAACTCGCTGTTGCAACTTCACTTGACACCCCATTTTTATCCCATGGGACCTCATTTATGGAATAGAAAGTGTTAATCCAGGTTATAATCCACGTACATACGAAATTTCATTGAAATCGGTTCAGCCGTTACGACGTGATTGAGTAACAAACAAACGAATATATAAACAAACATCCAAATTTTCGTATTTATAATATTAGTGTGATTCTGATTCAGATACAGTTTTTTTACAGCATCTTCATTCATTATTATAAATACGGGATTTATCACGTACCGTTTTATCGGTGTTTCGACCGACAATGTTTCGGTTCAATCCGTAAACCTTCATCACGGTGAGTGCAATCCACTCCGAACTACGTCTTGCCTCGCACTGGCGATAAACCGACACCGATAAAACGGTACGTGATAAATCCCGTATTTATAAAAATGATTGAAATAAATAACGGAAGTTTTTTAAGCATCTTCATTGTTTGTGAGGTGCTTAATTTTTATTTCTGAAAAATTAAAGAATTTCAACGGAAGTTAATACGCCTGATCATGTTCGAAATAAGGTAGAATTACATGAATTACTTGATCCTTTTTATTATATCATATATTACACAACCGGTCGGTAATCCAGCGCCGGTATCCCCAAACTTCCTCTCATTAGCAAATGAGGGAGCAAAGACATTGTGCCGACTGTAATCTACAGAAAGAGAAGTAAAACTGGCTATGGAGAATAACATCCAGAAAATATTACATTATCTATACTAAGACCGGCTTGCACAACGATTCCTTAACGTATTTAGCGACTAAACATATTTAAATATGATTTAACAACTCCTTAAATCATATTTAGCCACTAAATACGTTTAGACATCGTTGCGGAAGTCATCATTAATATTCTAAGTTCAAAATTAACTGTCTCTGTCTCTCTGTCTGTTACGTTTTCACGGCTGGATTAGTTCGATGATAATTCGATATAAATAGATTATTTTATGTAATAGACATATTTTTATTGTTATTTTCTATATTTATTGATTTCTGTTCCTATTTGATTCTGATTATATGTAAATGGTTATTATTAATGACGTATGTTGCTACTCTATTAAATTAGGTAATAATAAATGTAATGTGTTAAATAAATAAATAGTAGGTAACAAGTAGTAGGTATACTACTTATTACCCAACTGCGCATAAGGTAATGTTTTTATTGACAAACCACGTGTGCGAAGCTGCGGGCGGGTCATCTAATAATAAATACATACTTAATAATAAATAAAATATCAATTTTATCTCAAAGGTAAGGATTTATAATACTATTACGTCGGTACATGTTATTACCTAATAACTCAGAATAAGCAATAGAAGCTATGCCGTATACCCACTGACTGATACATACTACTTCACAGAATAGGCAATAGTCCTGAAAACTCTACGCAGACTACTCCTGAATAATATTACTCCATGGCACCGACGGTGTTGCCCCCAATAAAACAATAAACTTTCGCGGCAAATTGCCCAAAACTCGGGTAATTGTCTCTCCCGATTTTATAATTCACGTAATGGTAATGCTTAGTTATAAATTCTTCAGACTTGAGATTCAGTTAAAATGTTTTAGTTGAATTATTAATTAGTAAAAAATGCTGAACATTTCACAAAGCGCTATCTAGTCCCAAACTAGGAACCAGATAACTGATGATACGTACCTATATAAGGATCTTAAGGAGCGTTTTGAGTTTCTCCACCAGGCTAATGATCGCAATTTGCGTTCTTCAGATTCCCTTCAACTTAAAACTCCTGTCCATACGACAGAATTTTATGGTCGATCCTTCACTGTAACAGCCGTACGATTGTGGAACGATTTGCCCTTCTCTATAAGGACATCCAAGTCTATTAGTAATTTTAAAACAAAAGTACACACCCATTATCTGTCCCTGCGTTGAAGTTGTCGCTGCTTGTTAATTCATCATAACCATTTTTATAGTTGCTTGTTTTATTATAATTAAATTTGAGTTATTATTAGTATTTTAGGTTTATAGTATGTAGGTATGTTTTTAATTTTATATAGATGCACCGCCGTCATGTGATATGTGATAATCCTGTCCATACTAAGGTTGTCTGGAAAAGATCGCTTTTAGCGATAAGACCGCCCATTGTACTATATTTGTTAGTAAAAATTATGTTCTGTATTTTACTTTGGTGTACAATAAAGAGTTATCTTATCTTATCTTATATACATTTTTTTTAATACATTTATACTATTCTAATAAATACAAGGACCCGGAAGAAATATCTGTAGTAGAGGCAAACATTTGTTCAGCAGAGGGAATGGAACCCGCAACCTCTTGCGTCTCAGCCGGCTACTCGCCCACTGTACCACAGATGTCTCATTCCATTGTTATTTTTCTATCTGTCTGCCTATTTTGTTTATGATCCGTTCTGTGTTTCTTTGTATGTCAAATAAATATATTTTTTTCTATTTTAGATAAATAATAAATAACAAATGGCAACTGCACCGGCCCCTATTTTGAATTTTGAAAATTCTAAGATCTTCTCCATTAAAAGGTTGGCTGGAAGAGATATCTTTTTACCGATAAAAGAAAATGTTATCATAAAACAAATTATTCTAAAAATTACAAGGTACCCTACTATTATTACAGCTTTACCATTAAACCCGCCATTTTCAATGTCACAAAATAAGGCACTTTGCATCAGACATAAAAAAACGCATGTGCCTCGCGCCAGGCGCGTGTCTTCTGAGGCGCGTGATCATCATTACGCAAATAAACGCCGTGTTATTTCGTGCACGAGTGTCCGCGGGCGATCGCGTTCTGTTCGCGAGTGTACTTGCATCGGCTACCTCCCAAATTGACGTGGCGTACTATTGCCAACATAATTCTAATTTACAAATTCTTAAACTCTTGATACAAAAGATGTGAAATCATTGTGGCGCGATTCCAAGTATTGGCCTTTTTCTTCACATATTTCACCTCCTTCGTGGAATAGTGTAGTGCTTTTATAACACACTCCCAAGTTATGTACAAAAATAGACAATTAACAAATTTAAAAACGTGATTAAACAAAATCTTTATAAAAAAGCCTACTTTAACATATCGAATTATGTAGATTATAGAGAAGCTTTACATTGAAATAAGATTTTTGTTGAAAAATTACTTTTTCAAAACAAGCTTTTATAAAATTCATAATCGGAACCGCAAGCAGATTCAAATGAGCTCAAACACTAGTAGCCTACTATAATCCATTTAGAAGTTTTGTCTAGCATCCGTCTCTATCATAAAACCACCTCCATTGTACCATATTATTGCATTACACCGATCTCGCCGGCGAGGTCGACGAGTCCCTTCAGTCGCCGCCTATACGAGGTACAGACATGTACCCGGGCATTTCTCTCCTATCCCCACCCCGGCAACTGCCCAAGCCGAGGCTCGTACCTAAGTGGTGCCCTTGCGCTAGTTGCCTAAATAACTTACTGGGTTGAGCGCCATCTGCGCTCGCCAAAATCCATATATGAACAAATACCTCATTATTGACGATAACTTGCATATTGTAAAGGTGAGCTGGAAGAAAATGCTAATTAGTATTAACTTCGCCTATATATTATTTTATTAGAGCAATAAATAATTTTCTAATCAAATCTAATAACCTACAGAATTGTAATTATGCCTGCCGGTAGCGCAGTGAGCGAACAACCGGCTGAGACGTAGGAGGTAGCGGATTCGATCGCGGAACAAATGTCTACGTAATGTATGATCTACATATATTTATTCCGGATCTGGATGTTTTTCTACATATTATAAGAATTTAAAAAAAAATTATAGAAGGATACTATCAGTTATCTGGTTCCCATAGTACAAGCTTTGCTTAGTTTGGGGCTAGATAGCTCTGTGTGAAATGCCCATAAATATATATCTATCTAATTTTACAGCAAAACAAATCATAAAAAGGTGATCGTATTCCAACTCATAAAAACTAACATCTCGTAGCATACCAAACATAATCGCTAAACTGCTGGGTATTTTTTAACCGAGTTACCAGAAGAAAGTAACATGCTCAAAGCGCGCTTGAACAGGTGCTTAAAATGTTTCCAATTAATTACACTAAATGGACCAATCATATGCTACCTACAGCAATAAAATGTGTATTCTGAAAGACCTTTAGTCCAATAGGTAAGGGAAAAGTTCCACTGATAGCGGAAAGCGATTATACAACGTGTTATAAGTACGACATCAAATGAAAACACGGGCAGGGCTAATGGCTAGTATTATTATAAAATAGGTATTCTCTAATTCGTTACCCTAGAACATTTAAAATTTTCAAACTAACTTAATATCAATTCCAAGAAATATCAATGAAACAGCCTGTTTATAATAGGTAAACAAATCATATTAATTCATCATGTAAGTAGACTGACTAAGGCCTGTAATATCGCGGCATCGTCGCATAGGCGCCGCTGATTTGATGTTTAAAAATATTAAAATTGTTTATTGGAAATGTATCGATTACTGGATAAATATTGAGGCTACCGGTATTAAACCCACCTCTAAAATATGTAAATACGGTTCTGGATGTGTGTTTTAAAATAATGTCGTACATAACATTACAGGTCGTAGACGGCTTAGTAGAAACATTCGATAACGAAAATAATTATCCTAAAGGACAGGGTCGAATAGCGCGCGAGGGATGTGGATGCTGGTTGGTTCGGGCTTGGTCCTACTGACAGCAGAAAACGATCTTTTTAGCCCAGTTGAATGAGAGTGACTATGTTAAACCTATTAGACAAGGGTTCGATGTCTTTGGCAGCGGTAAGTGACTTGTAACATCCATAAACCAACATCCATACAATGTAGTTACCTTACAGTACTCTGAAAGATTGGGTGCGTATTTTAAGAGGGCCTGGTGTTGGCTTGGTGACAAACCTTGCGGTACTAATTGTTGGTTTAACTTTCTGTTAGTTCGAGTGGAACTCACTTCCAGCGAAACAATTTCCGGTCCTCCATAATCTCGGAGTTTTCAAGTCCAACGTGAACTTGTTCCTTCCAGGCAAGCATCCTCCATCTTTGGTCACATTTTCACTGATCATCTGGTAAGTGATCAAGGTTTTATTACGTACTAGCTGTTCTCCGCGACTTCGTACGCATTACACTACTAAATGTGTAGGTAACCTAGGAATGGCTAAGCTCGCTATTGCAACTTGACTTGACACCCCATTTTATTTATGATAACCTATCTAGGTATATACCTACCTATATGATAAACCTGATTTATGAGACAAAAAGGAGCCTATGTGGTAATCCAGGTTATAATCTACATACGTACTAAATTCCATCGAAATCGGTTCTGCCGTTACGACGTGATCATTATAATATTAATGTGATATCCAATAAAAAAACCAAACATTTTACCTCGTAAAAATTTTACGCTTACTGCCATCTCTAGAGCCCAACATCAAAGGGATGTATGTGCAAAAACATCAAATTAAAATATCTTATTTGACAGGTGACAATCCATTGACAGATGACGTTTAAGAGATGACAGTTTTTGTTAGGACAATTTTGTTGTAAATTGATTTGCTTCACATTAATTCATAATAAGGCATGCGAAACAACAGAACGTCTTGCAAAAAGTGATTTGTATAATTATTTTAAGACTAAAACACTGCAACTTTTTTGATGATTTATGATATTCTATTAGAATGGAATAATTAATATATTTACACGGTTTTAAAAAAAGGTAATAGGATTTTACAAATACGTAGATAGGTAACCAAAAAGTTTGCCCCTTTAGGATATACAATAGGCAGGTACTTAGTACTAATACTAGGTACTAGGAAGGTAAGGTTGACTGAACACATACGTGCAATAAATAATGTCGACTTCAACAGTTCTGCAGTGGAACATGCCCTAGATTCTGATTCGACGCACTACATACGTCTCGACAAGGCTCGGATCTTATCGAGTGAGAAGTTCTTCGTTCCTCGCAAGATCCGAGAGGCGATAGAAAAAAGTCATGTGCCGAACTTTAACAGAGATAGAGGATGGGTTCTACCGCCAGCCTGGAGGTCATGTCTTCATGATGCAAGCGACAGAGGAGTGAGTGAACCTGGTAGAGACATAGTTGGTGTTCTGTGTTTGCCTGTACCGGGTACTACCGAAGACAACAGCAGTGATGATAATGATGATGATGATGCAGCCTGTTAACGCGATGGGCCACCGTTAACGCAACCGTGCGGCCTGCTTTTTTAAGTCTATTAATTTCCAGTACATACCTAAGTGATTTTAATGTTTTATTTAGGTACTTAAAAGTATTAATTTTGTATTAAAAATCCACGCTAGTGTAAGCAACTGATCCTCAGGTCACAAAGATCTAGATACCACATCAAATTTGACTTCATCATATATATAAAATGTTTAACTGGTTTGTAAGTTTAAATCGTTTTCTAATTAAATATAATTATAAAGTATTAATGAAATGGCTTCTTAACTCCACTGAGCTTTTATCAAATTCCAGTAATTTATTAACAATTAGAGACAACCTCAAGGTGTTTCTGTAATGTGACTTTTTATCTACGCACGTGCTTTAAAAACTTGTCAGTGTAGGGGAGTCGACATGACCACTTAGTCATTAGTCATGTCGACTTTATTAGTCATTTTTACGACTAATTTGAAAATAATTTGACGTCTTTTTGGGTTAATGAGTACGATTGTCACCTTCGATTCAAAAAGCACCCAAATTAATCAGTAGTTCTCGCCTGATGGTAAGCGATGATGCAGTCTACGATACAGTTTGCGATGCTCGTAAAGGGCAAACAAGTATAAAGCGCCATTACATAGTTAGGGTTCCGTACCCATAGGATAAAAAGGGGCCCTATTACTAAGACTCCGCTGTCTGTCTGTCTGTCACCAGACTGTATCTCATGAACCGTGATAGTTAGACAGTTGAAATTTTCATAGATGATGTATTTCTGTTGCCGCTATAACAGCAAATACTAAAACCAGAATAAAATATTTTTTAAGGGGGCGCCTATACAACAAACGTGATTTTTTTGCTCGATATTGATAACGGCAACAGGTAGACGCTTGAAATATTCACAGAATATTTACTTATATATTCACTTTAAAAATAAATAATTATATTAAAATAGAACAAATATTTAAGTGGGGCTCCCATATAACAAACGTGAATTTTTTTGCTAGTTTTTGCTCGATATTGATAACGCCACAGGTAGATGCTTGAAATATTCTCAGAATATTTAGTTATACAATATGTAACAAAAACCCTGTCGGATTTTTAAGGGTGTGATATAGTATCGATATTTGGTCACAATCATGTAATTCTATTACAGAAAAAACAAAAAAAAAATACCCGACTAAATTTTATTATTTGGCGCTCAAAAATTAAAACTTACATCTGGCAACACCGGCGGCCTACGCGGCGCGCCGGAGACGGTGACCGCACTTTAGACGACGAAGACACGTGCCTGTGCACGTGTCTTTTGTTTTTTTTGTTGACGATTGTAGTCAAGAAACAATAAGTTTATTGCAGCTCTGAAAAGAACTTGGGTTTACCTTTGAAAAGAACTTGGAGTTAGCTCTAACAAGAGCTTAGGTAGGTATTGCTAGTTATGTAGAAGCACGTCAACTTGATCAAGACTTCGGCGGTCGTGTTCCACGTGTCGACCTCCAACTTCAATGCACCTTCGACACCGTTTTATAACGTTGGCACGCACTTTTCGCAGCACACTTGTATCAGATTTTATTGACTCAAAAGCCGCGACGATTCGAGTTCGCATTTCCGCTTCCGAGTCACACAGCTTATTAAACACAACTTGTTTGACGTGCCCCCATAAATAAAAGTCTAATGGCGTGAGGTCGGGAGATCGTGGAGGCCATGGAATAGGTCCCCCCCCTGCCTAACCATTGCTGTGGAAACTGTTCATTTAAGTAATCGCGAACTGCACGCAAAAAATGAGGCGGGGCGCCATCGTGCTAGAACCACATTGAACAATGAAAACCACGTTTAAATCGTCCAACTCTTCACTAAGCTCTTCGCGCAAAAACGTCAAGTAGTTCGTACCGCTCATAAAACGATTTAAAAAATACGGACCAATGATTCGATCTCCGAGTATACCGGCCCACACGTTAATACGCCAACGATGTTGGAAATGGCTTGGTTTAATAGCAAACGGATTTTCCATTGCCCAAACGTGTTCATTGTGCGAGTTAAAAACACCGTTTCTCTCAAAGGAACATTCGTCGGAGAACAACACACGATTTAAAAAAGACGAGTCCTCTTCAACTTTTCTCAGCATCCAGGTGCAGAACTCGGTTCTTGGTTCGTAGTCGACAGGCAAAAGGGCTTGTACACGACGATAGTGGAAAGGGTGTTTTCCTTCTTCACGGACAGCCTGCCAGACACGCATGTTGTTGGTATCTACTTGACGCGCTACAAAACGTGTGCTTCGCGTCGGATCTTCGGCAAACATGTCCAGGACTCTTTCTTCGACCCTAACGTCATGCTGTCGTGGTCTTCCGGCATCAGCACGATGTGTCTGAAGTCCACGAACATCACCTGTCGTATTTGTACTAAAAACGGGATACTTACCATGATTTGTGAGTTTACCCGTGATCATGGCGCATGCAACTGCGTCGAAATATCGGGACACTCAAGAACTCACAAATCATGGTAAATATCCCGTTTTTAGTACAAATAGTGTTAATAACCATGATAGTTTCAAAAGTTATATCACCTGTCGTAAACACCCGGTTCTGTAGGCGTTGAAACGCATGGTCCGAAGGCACTGGAAGACCTTGAGGCAGAGAAAAGCGCTCCTCATAGTCCCTGCGCGCAGCTGCGTAATTATTTGAACTCCTCCCTGAGCACATTAACATATTGTAATATTCCGCATTCGAATATGACATTTCGCGAAGAAATGTCATATTTCATATAAAATTCACGTTTGTTGTATGGGAGCCCCACTTAAATATTTGTTCTATTTTAATATAATTATTTATTGTTAAAGTGAATATACAATATGTAACAAAAACCCCGTCGGATCCATGAAGAGCGTATTCCGTCATAGAAATGAAAGTCAGGCAGATGTATAAAAAACATATGTATCAAATAACTTGAAAGTTATTTCATTTTTAATTTCAAGAATTATCTGAATTTTACCCCAAAAATAGGCAAATTTTACCGAGTTGTCAACTCTCGACATTCAGCTGTGGATTTGGCGGCACGCTTTGTAAATGCCGTAAAACGTAAATACCCCTTCGGGTCGCACTGCGGCAACAAACAACAAAGGCGGCGCGCCGCCACGAGGACCTTTGTTGAAAGCCGCCAAAAGCCGCCGCCGCGGCTTTTGCCTCTCTTTCTATCGCTCGCACGCGCCGACCTCGCTTCAGTTTTGCGCTGTACCGTCCGTAGTTCGTACGTCCCGACATTATTTCTTCGCGAAATGTCATATTCGAATGCGGAATATTACAATATGTTAATGTGCTTAGGAAGGAGTTCAAATAATTACGCAGCTGCGCGCAGAGACTATGAGGAGCGCTTTGCTCTGCCTCAAGGTCTCCAGTGCCAGTTAAACGTGGATTTTCATCGTTCAATGTGGTTCCAGCACGATGGCGCCCCGCCTAATTTTTTGCGTGCAGTTCGCGATTACACACATTACAGATTTATTACAGTTTTCACAGCAATGGATAGGCAGGGGGGGACCTGTTACATAGCCTCAACGATCTCCCGACCTCACGCCATTAGACTTTTATTTGGCACGTCAAACTAGTTGTGTTTAATAAGCTGTGTGACTCGGAAGCGGAAATGCGAGCTCCAATCGTCGCAGTTTTTGAGTCAATAAAATCTGACACAAGTGTGCTGCGAAAAGTGCGTGCCAACATTATAAAACGGTGTCGAAGGTGCATTGAAGTTGGAGGTCGACACGTGGAACACGACCGCCAAAGTCTTGATCAAGTTGACGTGCTTCTACATACCTAGCAATACCTACCTAAGCTCTTGTTAGAGCTAACTCCAAGTTCTTTTCAGAGCTAAACCAAAGTTTTTTTCAGATCTACACCTAAGCTCTTTTCAGAGCTGCAATAAACTTATTGTTTCTTGGCTACAATCGTCAATAAAAAAAACAAAAGACACGTGTCTTCTTCGTCTAAAGTGCGGTCACCGTCTCCGGCGCGCCGCGTAGGCCGCCGGTGTTGCCAGATGTAAGTTTTAATTTTTGAGCGCCAAATAATGAAATTTAGTCGGGTATTTTTTTTTTTGTTTTTTCTGTAATAGAATTACATGATTGTGACCAAATATCGATACTATATCACACCCTTGAAAATCCGACAGGGTTTTTGTTACATATTGTAGATCTTCGTTTGACCACAATCTCACCTGATGCTAAGCTATAATGTGGTCTAAGATGAAGCACGAAGATATAGAAGAAACCTATTTACTCTTACCATAAAGAGGCCCGGATTATATTCTTTAGGAAAAGCAGACAACGGCAAAGTGTATGATAAACTATATGATATACCATAGCTTAAAGTAATAGTAACTATATTAAAAGCTACTGTCTTGAAGGCTTAAGCTTCCCCACACACGAGCTATGCGCCAGTCACAAAACGCCGCCACCTTAATGTGACCTTAGGGCTTAGCCAAGTTACAGTCGATTAGCGATGACGCTAGTCGATACGTCCGAAAATGTATGGGATTTGACACATGCTATAGAAATACTACGTCATTCAGCGACAACAAATGTATGTAGAAATCGAATAGATTCGTGGCGAATGTAATTTGGCTACGGGCCCTGGATTGTATTCTTTAGGAAAAACAGACGACGGCAAAGTGTTCTATACCTTAGCTGTACGCATCAAGAACGTAGAACCAAAATGGTGTGTGTGAATGGGTGGTATATCAACTAGGTACGGATGGTATTGAGTCGTGCGCCTGCTTGTTCTTTGATGGAAAGGAGATGGCGGAATCAGATCGTAAAGTTTCTGGGCACATTCCCCAAAATGTATTCTTTAAAAGATCGATAGGCTTGCAATTTTACAGCGGTGTTCGAAACTTTAGGTCTTAAGTCTCCGCCATAATTATATTCCTCACCTAAAACCATACAAGCCTTAAAGCCCTACGTTCTATCGAGTCTAAGGTAGTGAGCTGGTGTTTGGCCGAACCATGCCAAAGCTGGCGGTAGAACTCCATACCAGACCGGACTTGTGCTTTGTAAAGACTATGAAGCTGTCCCGGTGTGAAGTATCTCTTGACCTTGTTGCGGATGTCCAGCTTCATGGCAGCCTCATACAGTACAGTAAGTTTAAAATAGACGACTTTTCTCGTGAAAATCTAATAGATCGCATTTAACAAGTGTCAAAATACTACCCTACGAACAACAAAACCAAATGATACAACATTGGAATAACGTCGAAATATTTATACAGGATTAACCAGTGTTTCTGAGTTTATGTCGCCCGCGGCTTCGCACGCGTGGTTTGCCAATAAAAACATAACCCTCCTGCGCAGTCAAGTAAAAAGTAGCCTATGTCCCAATCCTGGTCATAATCTATGTATATATATATATATATATATATACCAAATTTAATCGAAATCGGTCTAGCCGTTTCGTCATGAAAACGTAACAAACAGGAAGAGAGACAGAGTTACTAACTAATTACACTATCACACTAGTATTATAAATGGGAAAGTTTGGATGTTTGTTTATTTATTTGTTTGTTTGTTACTGAAGTACATCGTAACGGCTGAACCAAATTCAAAGAATTTTGGTATATACGTAGATTATAACCTGGATTACCACGAAGGCTATCTTTTATCCCATAAATCAGTTTTCATGGGATAAAAATGGGGTGTCAAGTCAAGTTGAAAGAAGAAAGAAAGAGAGAAAAGAAGAAAGAAAATACATTTATTTGAACCCACATGATATCACACACAATAACAACAAAGGAAAAGACATAAAAACACAGTAAAAATAAGTTTCACACTGACAGAAAATGATGGTGTTGCGTGGGGACAAAATGGTCCCTGTCTCAGCATAAGCTGTTTCGTACCACGGTGGATACGATGCAGCGCTGGTTTTCTGACAGGGCCTAGGTGACGACACGATCATTTAAGAAGATAATACTAATAGAAATTTTAAAATAAAAAATAACATGTAGACAAAATAAACGAGAAAATACCCAATACATAAAATACACGGATCGCAGAATAAATAGCTACGAACATTACATGAATACATTGAAAAACAAATAACAAGAAGATAAGAAACAAAATAAATATATAATAAAAATATCTAGATATTATTAAATATATTCATATTAAATAATATTATTATTTAAATATTTAAAAAACCTTCGTAAGTGGAAAGAGAAAGTGTCTGTGTGAGTTTTAATTGCATTGGCTCAATTGCTCAGTAAATATTTTTTGAGCGCTTTGCAACAGCGAGTTTAGCTTTATTTCTAGGTTATCTATAGGTACATTTAGTACCTAGTGTAACACGTACGAAGTCGCGGGCAAGAGCTAGTTTGTAATATTAATATTATTTGGCATTATGGTTGATTTTTAGATTTATTGTACAAAATTATCACGGTATTAAATGGATTTCTTTTAATATAATATTGGAAGCTTTGATTAAATTACGTAAGGGACAATAAAAATAATAGACTTATAATTAACGATTTTATTCAAGTGAAGCGAAACGATGGTCTGTATACTAACTACCAATTCACCTGTGGTCTCGGTATGCAAATAAAAAGAGACATTCCATTGCGAATCCAACTTATCTATTTAGACACGCCTACCCTTCGAAGTTGTATCGATTATCTACAGCTGTCTCTCTCTTTCTAGCGATTTTTGTATCATCTGTCCCACACAATTCACAGTTGGCCTAATAGAATAAACGCGTATACGAATTGATAGATTCAATGATGTGCCAGCATTCTTGAAGCTTTTTAGGTTGTTAACTTATGGAGCTTTTCAGTTAATGTCAGGAGAAGTATTCTTCGCTTTTTTGCTTTGAAGAATGATTAATTGGATTAAAGATTTACAATAAAACTAAAATGTTTATGGTTGTTTGCATTGAGTTTTATAAACTTTACAGCGAAAGCTATTTTTTTTTTGTAGACAAAATTAACGGACATTTGCCCAATTAGATTTTTTTTTAATTACTCGTTGTTAGGATGTGTCGTGTAAAGTTCGTCCTTAAATGTTTTTATAAAATGGCGCCAATTTTTTAACGATTCTCAAAACTTTTTAGCAAAAAGATTAGATCAAAGAGGTGATTTAAAACACCAAATATAACAATTATCTTATGCTTGTGTCGAACGAGTGTTTTTGGATACAATAAAGTAATTTTTTGACGTTATTAGTGGCTTCAAGCACGGAAGAAAGTAAAATGGCTATGTTACTCGTTATTTTTGTTGTAATTGCTACCTTCAGAAGGCAGATGTGTGTGACTTCGTTTCAAATTTTACGTGCACAATTCTTGCGGAGATTAAGATTTGAACTTGGGACATTTTAGGATAAGGTGCGGGAAAATCGTTTTATAGTCGTTACACACTCATAAAAACAGCTCATAAAAAATTGCAATGAGTGAATAAATGAATGAAAATTTTCTATAAATTCTCTTATACTGATTTCTTTTTATTTTCCTTACATGCTAAATATAAAACTATTACTACATATTTGTAAAAATTATGTTCTGTAGGTATTTTACTTTAGTGTACAATATAAAGTTATCTTATGTTATCTTATCTCACAACAGAGGTGTTTTTAAAATTAACAAAATTTCAAAGAGACATATTCGTAGCTAAGAACTACACCAGTTAAACAAGCTTTCTATTAAAAAAAATACGACTGAATCATCCGTTTGGGAGCTAGAATGCCACAGGCAGACAGACATACATACAGACATAGGCGTCAATTTTATAACACACATTTTTTCCGTCAGGGGATAAAAATGTAAAAGAATATACACACTTTTAACACATACATAATTATATTTATATATTTTTCATTTGTGTATCTATCTTGTTAGTTATAACGTTATAACAATCTTTATTTCAGACAACTAAGTCCATAGTACATACAAAATACTACTGGAGATGGAACAAGCCTATGGCCCACCTGATGTTAAGTGTTAGTTAGAAACTAAATAACAAACAAAAGTACCTATCATTACATATTTAAGGTCACAAAATTATTATTTCAGTAATAATACGCCTTTATTCTGACATTTTGTAATTAGGTCAGTAAATTTCAATCATATAATATCTGTTCAGTTCAGAGTGCATATCAGCAAAGGCTTTCTCTAGCTCTCTCCAATGAAATGTGTCCGTAGCAGCTCTTCTCTAATAAGAACAGGCAGTCAGTTTATTTTATCCTCCCATTTTTTGATTGGCCTTCCTTTTGATCGTTTTCCATCACAAAATTATCACACTAATATTTATGTTTGGATGTTTATTTATTTGTTTGTTTGTTTGTTACTCAATCACGACGTTACGGCTGAACCGATTTCGATTAAATTTGGTATGTACGTATATTATAACCTTGATTACCACATAGGATACTTTTTATCGACAAACCATGCATGCGAAGCCGCGGGCGGAAGCTAGTAATTAATATGTAATTATTAGCCCGATCCAATACGCAAGAATAAGACAGACTTTATTAACCGTTGTCAAAACCGTCAAAAAAATATACGACCAACGATATAAAAGGCCAAGTCCTCAGTTCCAGCGATCCCATTACGCAATGTCCAGTAATTCCCCTATAATTTGAGGGTGCCCGCAAACGCAGATTGTCCGAGATAGGACTTACATCGCGAGCAGACGTGTAGGTGCAACCGCTCACACCTGGGTTTGACAATTGCAACTTACTTTTTATGTAGTTTGGCGTTCTGTTTCCAAATAAATGCTTATAATTGACTTGTGATTCAAATAAAGAACAAATAGCTGGGATGCGTTTTTAAATTTGACGTCATGTGATTCAAACAGAGAATGAATAGGTGTTCATTTTTAAATATGACGTTCTTTTTTCAAATAAGTGATTGATCTTTTTCTATTTAGTGATATGAGCAGGTTTAATGTATCGAAGATTAAGGATGACCACAATCAATCGGAATTCCGTTTTGTAATTACAAACTCAGCAAAAAAATTTACGGAAAATTTCGTACGGTATGCTTTTGTATGGATTTGCTAGCTTCAAAATTCCAAAACGGAGTTCAAACTGTATGTGACCGGCCTAATACCTTAATAAAAAACGATTTATTTTTCAAATTTTAAAATGGAAACACTACATACTACTCAATTTTGTATCATATTGATGCTTCCTGCTTTTATCAATCGGTTTTATTTGCATCATCCAATCAGTTTAAAGATGCAAGCGTAAAATTGATTATTTTTAATTGCTACGGAACTCTTTCTTCATGGGCCGACTTACGCTTTACCGTTTGATGTCGTTTTAATTATAAACAAACTATAGTTTTTAAGGTTTAAGATAAATTGGCGGGTATTCCAATTTGTGGACATTTAGGTGACTCTTATTAATATCATTTTAATAACTGGCCTTGCTTTCCATTTATTTATTATTTAATGTTTATTTACATAAATAAATGCTTTTTTAGTGTTATGATGATGACAACCGCGTCTGGGTCAACACTTTCGAAAATCATACAGGACTTTTTATTATGTCTTGTATTTATCAGAATTACTAAAATAATGTGTTTTTGCACAAGAGTTGAAGTTCTTCCTGTATAACATTTTATGAACTTGTTTTTTTTATATTTGTACGAATACAAATATTCAGTAAATTAACCTACATGAATGAATTATCAAAGCTAGTAGACTCTAGTTTACGATTAGGAGCAGTAGTCGACTAATTTATGACTAAGATTATTAAAATTATCTCAAAAATTTCGAGCTGGATAGGACCCGCAACCTTCCTCTTGATACGATGATGCACTGCCAATTGTGCTACAGATCTTTATCACGTCAGGGTCGAAATTTGTGAGATTATTCAGTTTACGACTCAAAGCTGGGCTTGTAAATAGTGAATTGTAATATTCAGGCAAAATACATAAATCAACTGCAAAATTAACTTTATATTCAAAAATGGCTAAGATACAGCCGTACTAGATTAAAATTTACTAATGGAAACGAGTAACTACACACTAGACGACAAGACATGTAAATAATATTGAATTGACGACCTCCGTGGTGCAGTGGGCGAATAGCCGGCTGAGAAGCAGAAGGTAGCGGGTTCGATACCCGCCGCGGAACAAATGTTTGCATGATTTACAGATATTTGTTCAGGGTCTGGTTAACAAAAAAAATCTATAAAAGTGTTTTATTAGTTATCTGGTTATAGTACAAGCTCTGCTTAGTTTGGGCTAGATAGCGCTGTGTTAAATGTCCAGCAATATTTATTACTGTTTATTTATATTCTTCAATAATGATTATACTAACCAATTCAAAACGTAAAATGGGCCAACTTCTTTGATAATATTGTTACACCCTTACCTACAGGGTACATACGAAGTGCTGCACTCTTGACTATGATATAGTCAATAAGATCTACATTGCAATATTTTAATACACTTTGTATGATCACGGATTATATCTACGGAACCTTCACTGTGCGTGGTCTGACATGTGCTTAACTACATAGCTTGTAAGACACGTAACCACCATTATGCTTAGAAACCACCCCTCTACAATTTTGCTGACGGTATCAGCACCGTCAGCAAATATATCGAGGAATAGGTGGGTAATAACAGTGCCCATTGTTAAAGTACCATGACTGGTGTCACTGCGTCCTGTCTCGTGTGGTGTGAGGCATAGGCTTTTTTTTTATACCTCCTGTAGGCCTAGTACAGTAACTTTTGAGAAGGATTTAGTCATAAGTCATTTATCGGTACATAGAAGACAATTGTCGACCGTCTCGAGCACGGCGATTGCGAGAGTAAACGGGAAGAAACGTTGCCAATACTTCCTCGACAGTAGCCTACAACGCCGAGCGCGATATCCATCATTTTCTCTATCCTTAACATTTAAGGATAGACAACTTTCTTCTGAAATTGTCTAGGTCTTGCGATGCCTAGACAGCACTATCTTCTCTAGTTGTCTCTTTCGCACTCTTTTCAATGTCGCGCTTGCCAACAATTTTTGGTTAGATATTTAATTAATTATATTAACAACGTACGCTGCTAGACAGAGTATCCTTCTCTTGGAGGAAGAAAACTTATTGAGTCTGCTCGGGGCAAAGACAATTTCAGAAGAACTGACAGAGAATGGAATAGAATAATTCTTTATTGTACATCACACTCAAATTTAAAAACAATATAAAAAAATACCAATACATAGTTGTGGTCAGAGCCTTGTCTCTTCGAAGGGTAGACAAGAAAATCGCTGTGCTAGCCTTGCTGGAGATAGAACAGGCATATGTCCTATTTGATGTTAAGTGGTAACCATCGCCTATAACAAAGCATTGCCTCGTAGGTACATATGTACCTTAGAAATGTACACTACGATGCACTGCCCTGCGTCCTTCAACTTGAGACATAACGGTGTAAAGCCTCATGTGCCTGTAATTTCACCGGCAACCATACCCTTCAAACCGAAACTGCGATGCTGATTGGTGGGAGAAATAGTTATGGTAGTAGTACTTCCCCGGGCGAGCCCTTTCACACGGAACTCTACCATTCTTAAAAAAAAAGTATACTTAGAGCTAGTGGCTTTAGAGAGTAGACTGTTATGTCTGGGTTGAATCTGTCTATGTCATATGGCCAAATCGGCCAAAGATTAGGGGACGTGACCTTCGATACTGACCCGTGACCTCAACCATGACCTCTGAACTCATGTTGAAGGATTTGCGAAAAAAAATTAATTAATTTTTATTTATTATGAAAATTTGTTCATTTGAATGTGAAAAATCAAACTCATAGGCGGGGATAAAAAATAACGACATTTTGACACGCCACCTAGATGAGAAACTCATCATCATCATATCAGCCATAGAACGTCTGCTGAACATAGAGCTCCCCCATAGACGTTCAGAGAGACCGATCTAGTTCGGCCTACGCCCAACGGCTCCCAGCAAACTTTATCAGGTCGTCTTTTCATCTAGTTGGGGGCCGTCCTACGCTGCGCTTTCCAGTGTGAGGTCTCCACTCGAGAACCTTTCTACCTTAACGGCCGTCAGTTCTTCAAGCTATTTGCCCTGCCCCATGCGACTTCAGCTTGCTAATCCTTTATGCTATATCGGTGACTTTGGTTCGTCTACGCATCTCCTTATTTCTGATCCTTAGCCTAAATCAAACGGTGAGTGCAAATGGGTGGTATATTAACGAGGTATGGATGGTACTGGGCTGTACGCCTGCTTGCCCTTTGATAGAAAAGAGATGACGAGTTCAGATCGTTCCTAGACGATTTCTCAAAATGTATCTTCTAAAAGTTTGATAGGTTTGCAACTTTATGTTCGGGACCTTGAATCTTAGCCTCAGATATATCTTAAGATCATATTTTTGAATCCTTTTTCTGTCTCCATTATAACCACATCCGTGGCGCAGCCGGCTGATCTATAGATATTTGTTCTAGGATTGGGTATTTTTTTATACATTACTAGCTGACACGCCCGCGGCTTCTCACGGGTGGTTTTTCAATAAAATTATTATTTTTTTATTATTTTTTACTTTTTATTTATTATTAATTAAATTACCCTCATTTTGCGCAGTATGCTAAAAAGTAGCTCCTTTCCCAGGATATGATCTATCTCATTGCAAAATTTTATTACGATACGTTCAGCTGTTTAGTCGTGTAAAGGTAACAAACAAACTAACAAACAGAGTTATGTATGTATTATACTATACCTAAGCCTTCATATAAAACTGCATTAAAATCTGTTGAGTAGTTTAAAAGATCTAAGCGAACAGACAGCGGAAGTGACTTCATTTTATACTATGTAAAGATACCTACGTATATACGTACATAAGTAAATATTCACAAAAAAAAAGTTTTCTATTAGTTATCTGTTTCCTACAGTACAAGCTTTGCTTAGACTGAGGCTAGATAACACTGAGGCTAGATAACACTGTGGAAAATGTCTAGTATTACATTTATTGATCGAGCGAAGCGAGATCTCCAAATCAACCTGGGCAAATCGGCGTTGTATGTATGTATGTATGTTTGTTTGTTTGTCCGAGGATAACTTTCGTAGCGTTTATCCGATCATCATGAAATTTGGTATATAGGTAGGTAGTGATGACACAATTTTGGTGTGACTCAATGAGCTAAAAATATTGGGGGGTGGATGAGATATTGGGGTTCAAGAGGGGTAAAAAAAATGAAAATGAGACTATTAGGTCAAATTGGACGTCAAATGAAAGATCTTGATTAGTACATTTGAACTTCGTATTTATTTTTAGTTTACTTTTTGTAGTTTTTGAGTTATTAGCCATAATAAAAACAAAATTTTGACAAAATTCACAGGGTACACCAGTGACCCCACAATGCTGAAATTTGGTATTCGTGTAGCTTTAGTGACACAAATATAGGCAAAAGTCTGAAATCCAGAAGAACTGCCATTTGTACCCCAAAAAAATATAACCCGTCATATCTAATTTGCATGAAATGGTCAAGTAGGTTGGTTAAGTCATTTTGTGGCACCAATTTATTAGTCAAAGATTAAAGCCCAAAGACCACTAAAGGTATTTAGTGACTAAACATGTTTAAATTTGAAGTATTTGTATGATTTGACAACTCCTTAAATCATATTTAGCCACTGAATACGTTATACGGGAGATTCGCGAGATCTCAGTTCGGGGCGAACCACTAGTTATTTGTTATCAGATCAGCTCGTCACCATAATATCGCTTAAGTTCTAGTATTGTACCACGGCTAAACAGACAGACAGACGGGCGTGTCCTCCCATGACGCCGAGCACACTTCGCCATAGCAATTACAGGTTTACACTCGATATATTATGTAGCGTACCGTGTCACCTACGGACGGACCGAGATAAGCACCAATTCTAAGTAATTTAGATATCTACAGAAAACAGGATAGGTATAATTGTTAATTTTTAATTAGCCTAATCGGTACTTTTTATACACTAGACTCTTTACTCCTCAACAAAACTTTTGGCAGTTCTTGACTGTAAACTGTCAAAATTTTGATAAATGATGAGATAATTGTATATTTTAAGATTTCATTTTTACAAATAAATTATGGATGTAATAACTGATTATTAATTGTTTCTTTTTCATTTAAATGGGGAAAATGCCTTTAATAACAGAAAAAATATAAAATTATTTACAAGACTATAAAAAAATAAATTGAATTGAATTGATAAAACCCGGTTAAGTAATATTTTTTTCTATTATTAACTATATTCTTTTTACACCTCGCCAATCTTCCATTAAGCAATGATCCTCTTCATCCAAAGGTTGTTGGGAAGAGATCGCTTTGTTAAGCAATAAGACCGCCCATTATGCATTTATTTATATATACATTTATTTGTTTTATGTTTATATTTGTTGTGTCTAGCTTGTAAGGTATAAAGTAGTATATAATAAAGAATTTTCATTCATTCATTCATTCAAACCTGAATTTTTTTCAACATTTTCATAAAAATTTTTCATCCCTCATTCTCTGAAAGTTGGTCATTGTAAACTCGATAACGGCTCCGTAAATGCGTACTGTAATCGTAAATTTGAAAATAGAATAAAACGATTGCATCACACTAGTATTATAAGTGTGAAAGTTTGGATGTTTGTTTATTTATTTGTTTATTATTATTTGTTATTCAATCACGTCGTTACGGCTGAACCGATTTTGATGAAACTTGGTATATACGTAGAATATAACCTGGATTACCACATAAGCTACCTTTATCATCATACCCTTATCTTTACCATAAATCAGTTCCCATGGGATGAACATGGGGTATCAAGTTGCAACGGCGAGTTTAGCTTTATTTTAGGTTACCTACACATTTAGTAGTGTAACGCGTACGAAGTCACGGATAACAGCTAGTTTAATAAGCCAGAATAGAATATAATCTCCTTGACAAATCCTTATTTCTATTTAAAAGGAATGAGGTTACATTTATAAATGCTAAAATTAAATACAACCTCCATGACAAATCCTTATTTCTATGTAAAAATAAAATAGGTTACATTTATAAATGCTAAAATTAAATACAACCTCCATGACAAATCCTTATTTTTATGTAAAAATAAAAGAGGTTACATTTATAAATGCTTAAATTAAATACAATCTCCATTTGTCATGGAGATCGTGTTTAATTTATTCCTTACTTGGATTTAAAAATGAAAGAGGCCACATTTATAATACTGAAATACAACCTCCATGACAAATACTTATTTATATTTAAAAATGAATCAGGCCATAGTATAATAGTGAAAAAAATGGATACTGGGAACATAAACTTTATTTTAGACAATAAAATGTTATAAAAATACTTTTTTAATTTCCTCTCTGCATTAGTGATGCAAAGTTATTGTTACAATATTCTATGTACTATTTCATGCTCTGAAAGAAGGTCATTGTTAACGTGAAAATTGATCCGTAAATGCGATTTACGGCTCTAGGTCCGTAAATCAATTTGAAAATAGAATGAGGCTCATTTTATTCCTAATATTAAGTTAAAATTAAATGCAATCTCCATGGCAAATCTTAAATTTTATTTAAAAATGGAACAGGCCACAGCCTGGTTGTTAAAAAAAACAATAGACAACGGAAACGCAAATTTTCTATTTACAAAAAACTTATGAAAATTACTTTTTTGTTTCTTCGCATTGGTGATGAGAAGTTATGTGTACCTATACAATTCACTTTTCAGTGGCATACATAAGTCATAACAAATCAAGGCGATTTATACTTTTTTAGTCTTTCATTAATTACTCCTAGAATGTTATTTCATTAGTTCGCCAATAAAATAAAAGTTAAAAGCACCTTAACTACGACATAACACTCAAATTCTATGAACAAAGCTCATAGCTACACCCATACGCGAACCTATACGAATTTATCTATTTGACAGTCCTTACTCTCCGCCCCGCAAAACATCAGAAACACACACTTACCAACCTAACTTTACATAAGTTTTCACCCTTATTGCTTTCTTTATAAAGTTCATTATATTACCAGCAAGCTTTAAAGCATATGATCTGAACTGACCAGTATAGAAAGAGCTCTACCAAAGCGCTCGGTTGAAAGAGCTTCAATGAACAGCGGGGGGTCGTCGAGCGCAGGTTATACCGGTCGTTCTAGTAGGTATGAGGGAAGTGTGAAGAAGCTAAGAGGTGTATCGTCCCCACCGTTCCGTTTCGGTGTAGGCGGGGCGTCCCGGTCGGCAGTTACAAGCGGCTCGATGCTCAGAGCTAGCGCGTGTAACGGAACGGAACGCGTTCCAAATTCAAACTGGAACATCGCGGTCGTTTTTCGAGTGATTTATTTTTAATTTGTTAAAGGACATTTGGGTGTAGAAGCTTGGTGTTTTTATGTTATGCTTTTTTTCGCTTGTTAAAGCTAAAGTTGTCGTTAGCTGTTTGTGAATATTTGGTAAGTTTGTTTTTTTACAAAACTGTTCTTGCTAATATTATAGACTAAAAAAATATTTTAATAAATTATAGTCAAAGCTTTGTTTAAAAATAACAATAACTTAAAAGTTCTACGGATGTGCTACGCTACCGATAACATCTATCGCCAAAGAAAAGACATCAACGCGCTCTCTTCGTTTTATTATCTTGTCTTATAACTAGATTTTCCACATACTTACACCAATTTTATTTATTTCAACGTCTGAGATATTAGATTAAAGAAGACAATAGAATATTAGTAGAAAGTGATACCGAAAAAAAGTTTTTATGAAAAAACTTACAATAAGCTTAGATTTTTGCGCTAAGCCATCGGATGTACTTCTGTTGTTGTAAAAAATATTTTAATCCATTAAGAAAATGTTATTAATTTTAATACTGTAGGTATGTTATGTACCTAGTCCTTAAATGTTTTCTTATATATATTTATTTTGCTTTGTTTGTTTGTTTATTATCTGATAAAAAGGCTGGTTACACAATAATTCGATGAAGTCTTAAAACCGGCACTGGTTTGTCCAGACACCAGGTTCTCGATAACGTGGGTTCTGGTCAAAAGTATGTTAATCCTAAAAATAGGGATGTAAGTACAATATTTATCCATATTTAATTATTGAAAAGATCATGTCAATACATTTCTATATTCTGTATCAAGTAAACCATGACCAACTTTAGGAGCATGAGTTATGAAATAGTACATTGTTTGTAAGCGATCTATTGTACACCCATGAAATAACGCAAGCGAGGACGCTAATCAAGGGTGTTATTGATCGCTTGCAGCCGAATAACTTTTTATCACGAATGCGAGTAAATTAAAAACGTATAGCAGTTTATTGGTAAAAAGAAAATTGGCGTTCCATTGTTCTTTTTTACTAGAAAACGATGAACCTCATTCTATTTTCACATTTATTTACGGCCCTAGGGCCTAAAACCACATTTGAATAGCCGATATCGAAATTTACAATGACAACTATAATATTAAGTATGCAGCGATGGATGAAACATCTCGTTATTAAAATTATTTTTATTATTAACTATAGCATATAAAACATATAATTATTAAGTTCATTAATATTTTTATATACATACTTCACATAACCATTATATTAAACGGTAATATTTTTATCATAAGGACAGTCACTCGCAAAAATCAGAGACATTTTGTCAGTATGTTTGTTCTTAACATGAATAAAGCGTAAGGAGTTGTACTTTTATTTTATTTTATTTATCTATATATAAATACGTAAAGAGGTTGCTGGGAGCCGTTGGGTACAGGCCACATAACATCAGTTGCTCTGAAAAAAATGGGGGAGGCCTACTTTCTGCAGTAGACATCTTATGGCTAATATGATGAGTACAATAAAGGTTAAAGTTTTTTTTTTGCCTATAAAGGGTGTCGAATAACATTAATTAAAAACGTATCAAATTAAATTAAAATAGTAAAATATTAGGTAAAAAGGTATTTTTATTATGCCTTATTGCACCAGTGTAATAAACATATTCTCGATTGTTTTGTGGTAGTTTGCATAGAAAATAGATCCGTAAGTTAACTAAAATATTAACGTTTTAATTTGCTTAAAAAAATGCAATTTAAAGTGCGTCACAAACGATAAAGATGCTAAAATTGATCCAGCAAAAGGAGATCTCCAAATGAACTGGGTCAAATCGGCGTTGTATGTTACATACATACAACGCCGATTTTGTTTGTTTGTCCAAGGATAACTTTCAAAACGTTGATCCAATCATCGTGAAATTTGGTATATAAATAGATAGTGATGGCAAAATCCTGGTATGACTAAATGAGCTAAAAATGTGAAGGGGTTGTTAAAATATTGGGGTTCAAGAGGGGTAAAAAAAAATGAGGCTTTCCGGTCAAATGGGATGTCTACTGAAAGATATTCATCAGAAAATTTTGATCCCGTTTTTGCTTTAAGTTAAAGCCTTGTAGTTTTTGAGTCATTAGCCATCATAAAAACTGAATTTTGACTAAGTTCACAGGGTACACCAGTTACCCCACAGTGCTGTAATTTGGTATGCGTGTAGTTTTAAAGACACATATATAGGGAGAAGTCTAAAATGCAGAATAACTGCAATTTCTACCCCAAAAAGAGTAACCAATTAACATGAACTCTCGTTACTTGTAACTTACATTGAGTCACGAGATCTCAGTTCGGGGTGAACCACTAGTATTTTATGTTAAGACCATCACACACGGCGAAAATAATATTATATTTTCATCCTACATTGGATTGTACGGCGAGCGATATTTTATCTTAACATAAAGTATAATAATAGTATCTTTATCATTTGTGACGCGCTTAAAGTTAAAATCTTCAATCGTCAATCAACAAGTAACATTTGCGTTACCTCATAGGCTACGTCTAAAGGTCACAGCACACATATCAACTCGGAAAAGGATCATCACCGTATCGCCTTTCGCCTCTGGTCAACCAGGCGTCAACTTAATGTAAACACGTAATCAAAGCGGATCAGTAGCTCCTTGGCTACGGCTAGGCGACGCCGCGCTTACAGCTCGCCACCCGCTGGTTGACGGCTAGGCGCACCAGTTTCAGCACACGGTTATGTCCCGGTTCACAATACGCGAGATGACAATCATAGCCATAGCAATGTGATGTAGTGTGCTGCAGGCAGGCCGCGGGAAGGGTGAGAGGGGCAACAAGACGTAAGCTCGGGTACGGAGAGACGTAAACGCGGGGACGACGAGCCGTAAGCGCACCGCACCGCGGTTCGTGAGCTTGTCCCGAGGGTAGGCGATCACGTTACGATTCCAATTAATATTCGTTGCAGAAGGAAGTTTCATACAAATAACACTGAACGGCTCGAGTTGATACGGTGACGATCCCTTTCCGAGTTGATATGTGTGCTATGAACTTAACTAGGACTTAGCTTACATGGCATTGTATTGCACCTTAGACATCCATACTCTTCTTTCTCTCGTGTTAATGACTCATTAGTCTAAATTATATTGGTTTGGAGCAGTGGGTACATCTACAGCCTCGTTGGTTGCCTCATGGAGCAGCTCCCGAATGCATCTGGGGCACTGGGGACAGAGAAGCAAGTGAGGCATATTCTGTATAGGATACCTGCACTCACACTGTACATGATTTGGATCAACTATGCCCCATTATGCCAAGTTAGTCTAAGTTAGTTGATATCGATATAAACGTTATAAATTCGAAAGTTACTCTGACTATTTGTAACATTTTAACGACTAACACCTTACCGATTTCGATGAATGAATGAATGAATGAATGAATGAATGAATGAATGAAAATTCTTTATTATACCTTACAAGCTAAACACAACAGATATAAAAATAAAATATAAACCAAATAAATGTAAGTATAATGGGCGGTCTTATCGCTTAACAAAGCGATCTCTTCCAGACAACCTTTGGATGGAGAGGATCATTGCTTAATGGAAGATTGGCTGAGGTGTAAAAAGAATAAACTTAATAATAGCAAAAGAACAATTACTTAACCTTAAATACATAAATAATAGGTACATAAATAATTTTAAATAAGTAAGTATCATATATAAAATAAATAAATATGTACTTACATATATACATACATATATATATATATATCAATAATATTATAGATCAGTTGAATAATCACGACTCTTCATGGAGGTAAAAGTTTTTGAGTCTAGCTTTAAATACGGAAGGTGAGGGGGATTTTCTAATGGAGACCGGCAAGGCATTCCATAATCGGACAGCTTGGACGGAAAAGGAGTTTGCATAGAAACTGGTTCTATGCATCGGTGTTTTGAGAAGGAGGTTTTCAGAGGATCGGAGTGTTCGGGAATTTGTGCAATGAAGGAACTCGAAGCGTTCCTTCAGATAACAAGGTATGGACGGATTACGAAGGATGTTAAAAAGGAGGGATAGGATGTGAGTATTCCGGCGAAGTCGATGAAATTTGGTGTATAGATAGGTTTAGACCTGGATTGAGACATAGTTACTTTTTATTAGCAAACCACACGTGCGAAGCCGCGGGCGGAAACTTGTATAAAGTACATTTGTAACTGACTGTACAATTAAGGCTGTATAACCGTCACGCTGCACCCCCACCGTGGGATACATCATTATCTAAATAATAACATTTATTAAAACTACTGACAACCTTATTACGAGGTCATACAGTTTAGTTTTCAACTAAGTACTGCGATATCTATTTACTATTGAAATTATAATTGTTGTGAACCTTCTTCGGAAGGTGTAAGGTCTAATTTTAATGAGCATTTGTTACTCCGGTACATGTTATAAGCTAAAGCGATTAAAAAAAATATATTTGGCCATCTATGGGGTAGTCGTCACAAAGCGCTGACTAAGTCAAACATATCATATAGGTAGATAGAAAAAATCATTATTGCACGAAATAAATCAATATGTATATAGGCAAACTTAATACTAGGAAGCATTCTCATCCAGTTAAGCTTCGTGTAATGAGGTAAAACAATTTTGTAGGATTGGATTTACAATACGATTGGATTCAGTCAGATCAAAATGTTAAATATCGATTCGCGTTGCTTCCTAGGTGGGTGACCACTAGTGTTATTTAGCTGAGCGCATAAGGTTCTCGTTTCAGAAACTACCCATTGTTCTTGTCGAAATAAAAAAAATGTGGCATTCCGGGAGTGTTGACAGAAGTGAAAACTTGAACAGTTACGAGATACAGAGATGTCGGTAACGGAAACAGTGTCGCGAGTTCAATGGGTTTTCCTATCTCAAAAAATGCCCAACGCGCCTAAAAAAGTGTTCATTTCATATACAAAGGTGTGGGTAACGGTAACAGTGTCGCAGTTCAATGGTTTTTTCCCATTTCAAAAAATTCCCAACACGCCTAAAGAAGTTTTTACTTTAAAAATAACGAAAGAATTCATTAACGCCTAAATGACATATAAAACTATATTAAAAACGATTAACGAGCAATGGGCCCGTGTCGAAATTGATACGTATCGCATTGTCAAAAGGATGGTTACGGGTTCGAGTCCAGCTTTTGCAACTATTTAAAAAATCTTAGTAAAAACGCTACTTTCTTATATCTTAAAATCTCTAATCTTTCCGCGCATTACATACGCTTTAATCTAGCCAAGTTTTATTATAGGCGGGGAATGTTTTACACGTTGATATCGCTATTAGATTCAACAGGGCATGCGGGTCTTAGACCGAGGTCTCCAACCGTGTCGTTAAATTTAGGTATATCTGTTGAAGATGAATGAATGATTAGATGAACATTGTTTAATGCACTTAATATAAATAACCTGTACAAACTTACTTACTTACTCCTATGGCTCAGCGACCCGAAGTGTGTCTTAGCCTCCAATAAAAGCAGTCACCATTTTGGTCTGTCCTGTGCAGCTGTACAAAGGCAAACTTAATGCTAGATAGCATTCTCTTCTATTTAACCATTTAATTATTATTACCCGCTAGCTTGACATACCTTTGTTCTTCTACTATTATTTGACATATGTCGCATAAACGAATTTTAATTTATTTGATTTTACATGTTAATTCTATGTATATGTACATGAAGCAGAATAAATGAATATGAACATGAACCTTTGTGTAATGCGGATTATTGTAGGTAGTGCATATTTGATAGAGGGAGAAGTTTGATTTAAATTCCAAGACACATATCTTTATTTACAATACACAAAGGTTATCTGGAAGAGAATGCTCTTTAGCATTAAGTTCGCCTTTGTACTAGTTTTATAAGTGCAATAAAGTATTTGCAATCAATAAATAAATAAATATCGCTGGACATTTCACACAGCGCTATCTAGCCCCAAACTAAGCAGAGCTTGTACTATGGGAACCAGATAACTGATAGAATACTTATATACTTTTTTTTTTGTAAATACATACTTATAATATGTATATAGAAAAACACCCAGACACGGAATAAATATCTGTAGATCATGCAAACATTTGTTCCGCGGCGGGAATCGAACCCGCTACCTCCTGCGTCTCAGCCGGCTATACGCCCACTGCGCCACGGAGGCAGTCGATCAATAAATCAATCATAGATATAACTTAACCTAGACAAACACAAGGTAACAGGAAGATAATATAAACAGCGTATCTCTATCCTTTCCTTTTGTGTAAGTATCTCCTGGGTTCTGTTTTTATTTTGTTTCCCCAATTTTTTAATTTATCCTGGGGGAGGAATATATCCTTCCCCCTTCCGCCACCTTACCGGCATACCACCTTGCCGTACCAAACGATTTGCTTCAACTTTTCTTATTAGCACGAGTAAGGAGTAGAACTCACTTACGGCGTATGTTTTTCCGGACCAGTATAATCTCGGAGTATTCAAGTTCAGAGTGAACATGTTCTTTTTACGCAAGCGTGCTCCATCTTCGACTTTACCATCACCTCCTTCCGTCTGTCACAGCTGATTATTATTTTAAGAAAATACTAGCTGTTGCTCGCGACTTCGTACGCGTTACACTACTAAAGGTTAGGTAACCTAGAAATAAAGCCAAACTCACTGTTGCAACTTGACTTGACACCCCATTTTTATCCCAAGGGAACTGATTTATGGGATAAATCCGTGGTAATCCAGGCTATAATCTACGCATATACCAAATTTCATCGAAATCGATTCAGCCGTTTCGACGTGCTTGAGTAACAAACAAATAAATAAACAAACATCCAAACTTTCACATTTATAATATTAGTGTGATTGAATACTAGATAGCTGAAAATACGCGACTTCTTCCACATGGAACGAAACAAGGTTTATTTGTAGTGTGTAGGTATATTGTACTGGTTTTTAGGCAACAAAGTAGCCCATGAAAGACCGAACTGTCCATATTTTTTCCACCCTATATTTTGTTCTACGAGTATACAAATGTATGTATGAAAAGGCTTACGTTTTAAGCTTGTTTTATGTAAGTTATTTTCTTCTACTCTTCTCCGTTATAATTAATTATTATTCTACCCGACAGGTATACTGAAACTTTATAACATAATTTCCATAAAATAAAAAACTTTTCACCCATTGATATTCAAATTTATTCGTAAATTAACACACCTTCATGATATTAAGAGATGCTACGCTAAAACACGTCGCGTGTTAACGAGTCTGTTATAAGCTGCACTTTTTAACACCCAATTTAAGGCTTTTGGCTTTTTTAACACCCAATTTTCGCACTTTCATCGCGTACGCCCTGTAATTCGGCTCAATTAGAAGGCAATACGAGGTATTATGTCTTATTAGGTAGGTATCAGTAGGTGTTTTTAGTTCGTTGGCATCGCTCGTTTTGAGAATCCTAATGAAGTGAAATTGAAACTGGGAGATTGTTTGGGAGCTTAAGGTCCAGGTATATTGGCAGTTTTATTAGCTAAAGCTTTAAAAGAGCTTATGATAAAAGAAAGATGATCGTTTACTGTGAAAAATGCGAGTACGTAAAGAGGAATCAATGGAACGTCTAGTAGTGCAAGGCAGAGTGGAGAGCAAGAGACCGCGTGGCTGCTCTTCAGATGGTCAGACCTCATCAAGTCCATCACACACTCTACCATGGCTAAATGTTCTCGCAATGCTTTCAATAGAGCTGAATGGAGACGCATCGCTAGAGCTCTCGCTAGAGCATCGCTAGAGCTAGAACTCAAGAGCCAAAGTGCCCAATTAAGAAGCAACTAGAATTAAATTTATAGTTTTCGTTTTTTTCATGAGGCATTGAAATCGGCGACCAAACACTTACAAACCTTAGGTTCGCTGACGACATAGTTCTCTTTGCCACCAGTGCCCCCCCAATTAGAACAAATGCTCCAAGACCTGAGCAAGGCAAGCCTCGAGGTTGGACTGATGATGAACCAGTCAAAGACCCAAGTTATGACCAATAGCAAGAAACATAGGGTCAAGGTAGATGGGCAAGAGATACACTATGTCGATGAGTATATTTATCTGGGCCAGATAGTCTCTTTCAAGAACAGACAAGATCGAGAAGTAGACCGTCGTGTCGATAACGCTTGGAAGAGCTACTGGTCCATGAAAGAGCTAATGAAGGGCAACCTTCCACTGTCACTTAAGCGAAAACTCATCGACATGTGTATCTTACCTATTCTACCCTACGGTGCTCAGTTGTAAGAGTTTTATTTGTATTTTTAATATATTTATTAATAATTAATTATGATATGTATATGTTAATAGTATTTATAGTGTTTTCTGTTTGTAAAGCAATGTTTGATAGAACTTGCGCTTATCTGGGTGTACTTATCGCGTAAGCATTGCAATTCAGCGGGGCAAAGCAGCCAGTTTTTAGGGAACACTTTTGTTTGGTAGTGAGTATCACGAGTAGTTGCGCTATCGATAGATCTTTTTCAACGGTCTATAGATATGTAAATAATTGTTTAATGTTTATGCAAAATAAGAATATCAAACGCATTGAGCCGAAATATTGCTCGGGCTTACGTTGTTAAAATAATGATCTGTAATAGATGAAAAGGCCTCAGTTAAACTCAGTGAAAGATTTTAAGCTATGTTTATATCAGGTGAAGGTCGCAATGCAATGCCATGTAGGCCAAGTTTTCGGCGTCACCTGTGAGGTAATATAATTGTTATACACGGTGTCCTTTAAATCACTGTTTTCCCAGAACAAACGTTGCGCAGACCATGGGATAAGTTTAACTTTGTTCAAAAACTAACCGTTACGTTAAGTTCATGGGTGTGCTAGCCATAGCGTATCACCTACTCCTTAGATACTTAGTAGCTACCGGTCAGCGCGCTGACTATGTTGTAGGGCGTAATGTTAAAATAGACGTTTTAAGTTCGCAGCTTTTTATATTTTTCAAAGACCGATTTCTCTCATTTTTATTTTTGATGTCATAAACTTTTAGTAGACCATGGTCTGAACAACGTTTGTTCTGGGAAAATAGAGATTTAAAGGACACCGTGTAGATAGGTGGTAACCGTGTAACATCAGGTGGACCATAAACTTGTACCGTCATAAATAATTTTATAAAAAGTATATAAAAAAACCTAAGTTTTTGCATCGGGACTTAAAACTGATATAGCTAAGAACTATACCACTTAAACTAGCTTTCTATTTTAAAACGCGTCCAAATTAGATTACGGAACTACGATCCACAGACAAACATTTTACACATTTTTTTAATTTAGTCTATGCTGTCCCACTGCTGGGAAAAGGCCTCCCTCTCATCTCTCCACATATCTCGATCTTGTACCAAATCCCGCCAATCCCTATAAAAAGCGTCCAAATCATCGCGCCAACGCTTCTCAAGCCTTCCACGGTGTTGCTTTCCATCCACGGAAATCCATCCAGTTACGACCTTAGCCCACCTATTTGCTTGCATGCGGAAGAAATGACCCGCCCAATCCCATTTTAACTTAGCAGCCTTGATACCGACGTTAGCGATGCCGGTCTTTGAGCGCAGCGAGGTGTTCCAAATCCTGTATATTCTCTTGACAGTTAAAATGCTGCGCTCCATCGCTCTTCGGAAAACCCCGAGCCTGAACTTTTGAGATTCAGTCAGTGACCAAGACTGGGCACCGTAGGTTAGGACAGGCAGAATACACATGTCGATGAGTTGATGTTTTAGTGATAATGGAAGGTCGCCTTTCATGAATGTCTTCATGGACCAGTAGCTCTTCCAGGCATTGTCGACACGACGATCTATTTCTTTGTTCTGCATGTTTTCGAACGAAACATTATTATTATTTTTAGTATTATTTTATTTTGTTTATTTAAGTACATGTTTCCTTTCAGCTAGTCTACACAGAACTGCTCTAGAATTGTCATGCTTTGGGTCATACAATCTAGGTCTAAAAGTTAATAATTATATTTTGTATCTGTTTGTTTTGTGAGCCATCACACTAATATTAAATGAAATTTTGTTTATTAGTTTGTTACTCAATCACGTCGTAACGGCTTAACCGATTTCGATAAAATTTAGTGTGTTGATAGATTATGACCTGGATTAAAATATAGGCTACTTTTTTGACAAACAACGCGTGCAAAGCCGTTTGCGGAAGCTAGTATAAAATATAATAAATTAAATTAAGATAGTAACACACTCAGGTGCTAAGATAGTAGGCTTAAAGTTAAGCACCCTAGTTTTTGGGTAGGCGCTTGAAAAAAGCTCCATCATGTAGACGCACCTTTACAATTCAGTTTTACCAAAATCGCTACAGGCAGCGACGGTCTGTCAACCCCTAATTAAGCGATAAGTGTGAAAAATTATCAACAGATGGGAGACAGGGGAACAAGCAGCAAATTAGCACCAATTTGTAACTGATGCTGAGGTGCTGAAAAGCGGCAACCACCTGTATTTTTTTTTATATTAAACTTGTAGACACAAAAGCTGACGGGCCTCAGGTAAGTGGCCACGCCGCCTATAAACTCCTGCAGCACTCGTGGTACTGCAGTCGCGTTGATACCCTATTTACACCTCTCTTGAAGGCGTTCATTTTGAAGCCCACCGGAAAAACCTCCGGAGGAAGGTCATTCCACACCGTGTGAGACTTCTACGCATCTACAATATATGTAATTCTGTATCAAGCAGAACCGTTTTAAAATATAATAAAAAAATTACACATGATACAATTCTAAAGAACAGTGCAATTGAATCTGATGAGACAGTTCGTTATTTCGTTTTAAGCAATACAGCTTTCAGGCACACAGGTTGGGGCCCATTAAGAGCGCAAAAAAAATGTATTATACTATGGCCACACTCCATTACATCCAAAAGTTGTCTTGTAGAGATCGTTATTAAGCGATAAGCCTGCCAGTTGTATACCAAATATTTACGTTGTTCTGTTTAATTGTATTGTTTTTATACTCTTGTAACCTTGTACGGTTCTTAGGATATAATATTAAGGTTCTAATTTTAATAAATTAAAAAGTATATATCGTGTACAATAAAGAACTATCTATCTACTATTGAGCTCAATAAACTAATTTAGAAATCTTATCGGGTTCCCCGATTAACATGTATTATTAGGCTAAAGCTTTCCTTTGTACATGTCCATTTTGTAAGCTTTTTTGTCTGTAATCTATTTGTGTACAGCCAGTGGCCGTCAGTTCTTAGGGATATTTGTCCCCCCTCCACCTTCCCCCCCACTGTCACTTCAACAGTTCATTTGATAAAAACCACAAAGCAACAACACTACAAATGCTTCTATCAGCCGATTGATTTGTGCCATTATGTCACCACTCCCAAGTAATTTACCAGCCACATTTCAGTATAATTTTACCATCATCCGACTGACTGCTGCTGGCCATGCATTATCAATTATTTAAACAAGATCCTGCCTACCACATACCAATTTCAACCCGCCTGTGGCGACAAAATAACCAATCAATTTTAAGACTTACTCCGTCCTAATAAAAGTGACCAGAATTTTTGGTAATGATACAGTAATTTTGTCAAGATGGTACTTTTGTAGTTCGTGATTTTGGAAACAAAGGCGCGTTGTTCCGTAATTGTTGTTGATAAGGTATGACGTATCGGTAATTGATAAGTGATCAATTTGATCGATTGATTGATAAGCGCAAGTGGTGTTCGTACGAGCGAGATAACAGTTCAGCAAGGCTAGCAAGACCGTCCCAAAAAAGTTTATGTCTACGAAAATATATTATATTAAAGAAGTTCGATTTCTAATAATTAAAAAAACATTTTACAGCTGAGATCCCTTCATCAAGAAAAATAAGTGCCCATAGTTTTCGGACCGGCCGACGACATTCATCACAGAATGCTAAGAACAACCCCAGCTAAACCAGTTTTCTATTAAACACAATCGCATACAAATCAGTTCATCTGTTTGGCAGCTACGATGTCCCAGACAGACATACAGACATAGGCGTCTAGCTTATAACCCCTTATTAACTTAGAACGTAGAGACATTTATGCTGGTCACGTAAAAATATAAAATAAAATAACTAAATGATGCTGAACATTTCACATAGCGCTATCTAGCCCTTACTAAAGCCAAGCTTGTACCATGGGAACCAGATACCTGATACAATACTTATATAATTATTTTTTGTAACCACTTACTCTGAATATATAGAAAAATGCCCAAATTAGGAACAAATAGACCATGCAAACATTTGTCCCGCAGCGGGAATCGAACCCGCAATCTCCTGCGGATATTCGCCCATTGCACCAAATAGGTCGTCAATGTAAGCCAAAATTTGTTATATTCTACCGTAAAAAGAAGCCTTCTAGGGCGGTCGGTCATGTTAGCTAGACTACAGTTTTAGCACAAAATAGATACGACCTTATTAAGGTTGTTGGGAGCCGTTGGGTGCATGCCGCATAAAATGATAAAAAAAAGATTAAAATGTTTATTGTTTATTAAAAGTACATTAATGATGCCAGGTTTCGCGATCCAGGTACAAATTTTTGTAAGAGGTTGACAGCCAGACCCAATCTAAGCATGGAGCTTGTATCTTGGGCTTCTAGAGTGTAGTTAACTTAAGTAGGTAAGTTTATAAGATGAATCAAAACAATTAGGTAAGGAAGGACTCAAGTGACACTGAACGAAGGATTAGGGTTAGAACTCGGAGGGAAGCGGAGGGAGACAAGATCAGTCACTCTGAAAATCAATAGGAGAGGCCTATGTTTAATAGCGGACGTCCTGTGGATAATACGATGAAGTTTTACTGACGTCATAATTCAAGGTACTTACGTGTTAATTGCAAAACTGGAGCACCGAACCATATTAAACCCTTGAAGCTCGATGCATGTAAATTTTGTGCGAATTCATTAAAAATTTTGTGTTTTAAACCGTGAGTATCAAAACTGTTTCATGTCGCACGAAAATGCTAATTTTAGGGTAGATTCTGAGAGAGGGATAATTTCCTATTTAGCGCACACAGAATTGAAATTCGTGAACTGAACCAAGTAATGCTAATCAATTTATAACTTGAAATGTTTATGTGAAATCGTTTTATGAAGGGGGGGTCAAAAGTGGCTCCAAATGGTTCGTGTAATATTACACACGGTGCTGCTTGCCAGCTCTGTTAGCTTGAACTTGGCTTGACACGCCACCGCCTATCTAGACACGACATTGACGACCTCCGTGGCGCCGTGGGCGTTTTCAGAGTTCAAAGGTTTTCAGAGTTAGGAACTAACACAGTCAAACTATAACGACAATAAGTAGGTAATTGAAGAACTGAAGAAGAATCTTTTCACGTTCATTTTTATAGGTTTTCATAGAATTTAAGATGTGTTTATTAAAAGAAATGCTAGATTTAAAAATAAAACCTGAGTTTTTGTGTGTATTTTCTTATTTATATAAACAATTTTATCTGATAAAACATCTTCGTAGAATACACTATTATAAGAGGGAATGAGCATACTGGTAGCTCAATCAATCATGTTAATACGAAAATTATTAACGAAAAGGTTTATAATTAAAACGACACAGAGAGCTTACGAAAATTTAACCATTTAAGTTGACGGATATGCGTTTGTGCTTGCAGTTTATAGTTTATTTATTAATAACAAAAAGTTACATGTCTTTTACATAGTAGAAAATTAAATACAGAATTAAATACAAAATAGTAAATGCAGTATATTAAATACATTAAGCAACAATAAGCTATTTTTTAGGACTGCGTTGATTGTGCATTAATAATGTCCACTGGTAAGCGATTGTATACGGCGGACCCCAACACATGTACCAGTTTCGACGTTTCGGTAAGTCGCCTTGGCACGGCCCGCAGCTTTTGGGCATTGCCGAGTCTCGGGTACTCGTGCATAGGTCGCACGGAAGGTTCATACCCATACGCGCTAAATACTATATTTCGCCTCCAACTATTTCCGCCATTTTCATGATGTCAAACTAAATAACGACTTGCTTTTTGCATAGTTGTTGTTATGCGCTTAATTAGAAATTTTAGAAAACATGACGAATTCCATGGACTTGAGTTTATTAGGCATAAAAAAGTGTATGAGCGAATATTGTTGGGTAGGTATTATAATGTAAGGAGTTAGTTAATTGTATCTTGTTAAATTGTTTAACGTGTACCTTCTTTATGTAAGTTTACTTATCAACGAATGTGAGTACCCAGAAAAACGATCCACGTCACTATTCGCTATTAATCGACTACAGAACACTAAAAACGAAATAATAAAATTAATATAGCGATGACGGAGGTTGTGGCGCAGTGGGCGAATAGACGTCTGAGACGTAGAAGGTAGCGGGTTCGATTCCCGCCGCGGAACAAATGTTTGCATGATATACAGATTTTTGTTCCGGGTCTAGTTGTTTCTCTATATATGTCAGTTATCTGGTTCACATAGTACAAGTTTTGCTTAGTTTGGGGCTAGATGGCGCTGTGTGAAATCTCCAGCATTATTTATTTATTTATATGTATAATATAATAAGAGATAAAAAAAATTAGCCGTATCGCTAAAAGCAATCTCTTCTACGCAACCTATGACAGGATCTATAAGAATAAATAAGGATCATAATGCAACTGGAAGCCGCCTAAAATTAAAATCACGTGATTTAGGATAGTGTTAGAAGGCAAGCGACACACAAGCGCAGATAAAGTAAACTGATAAACAATTAAAGCTAACCCCTCCCTAGCCAGGTGTCGGACGCCTACGAACGGTCGGGTGGTCTGCCTGTGTGGCGCAATGCAAATCCACTCGGTGTAGCGCTATCTTTATCTCGGGCGGCCGCGGTCACACCGAACTGTAACGGGATGCCGCGAGGATACTTACTCCTTTGGCTTAGCGACTCGAATAGTAATGGGCGTGAATTCACTTAGATAGGGTAATGATACGTTGACAAGCTTCGCAACCGTCGCTCGTTTTCTAGCGGACAATAACCCGTTAAATTTATCAACGTCTCATAGCGCGCAATGTAAATCGAACAACTAATTTACTACTTTTTGATGTTACAATAACGCCGTCTTATTTCAAAGATGAAATCATATATTAGTTATCATTAAGAGTAGTGCAGTTTCTTATGAAAGGGTTCACCCGGGGAAGTACTACCAGCATACCTATTTCTGCCGCTAAGCAGCATTGCTGTATTTCGGTATGACGGGTATAGTTTCTGATGAAATTACAGGCATATGAGGCTTTACATCTGTATGTTTCAAGTTGATGGACGTAGGGCAGCATAAGGTTACGTTTCTAAGGTGCGTGACCTACGAGGTAATACTTTGTTATAGGTGATGGTTACCACTTAGAGGCCGTCCACGTGAGGTGTTCAGGTGGGGTAGGGGGTCTAGCCAAATCTCACGTGGCGGAGAGCGGGGGTCTCGGTGAATATCACGTGATTCTTTTTTTTATTTTATCACCGTAAATCTAGATTAAGAGAGAAGCAATCTTGAAATAATGAAGCCAATTGTGTTTTTTTAAATAAGTCCGACGCATTTACCCTATGAATACAAATATTGAAAAATCTCATGTCAGATAAAGGGAGGGGGGAGGGTCTCGCCACATCGATAACGGGAGAGGGGGGGGTGGTCAAAAAACCATCAAAAACGTCTCACGTAATTAATGGACGCCCCCTTAACATTAAGTGGGCCTTATGCATATTCCATCTCCAGGTAGTCATTAATAATTGCGTAGCGAAGTTACGCTACGGTCCAACGTGCATCCAATTTCAATACTGACAAGCTGTGTCGCCGCTGTGACTAGTTAACACCTAATGAAGATATATTCATCCTTTAGCGCTTACGTTGTGAAATACATTTATCTACGGCCAAAATAACAGAATCGACTATAAATATTAATTCGTTAAATATTTTAATTATAATCTATAGGTATTTTATAAAGGGTGCTTCGAAATATAACACAGAACATTATCCTCCGTAGCACCGTGGGCGAATAGCCGGCTTAGACGCAGGAGTAGCGGGTTCGATTCCCGCCGCGGAACAAATGTATGCATGATCTACAGATATTTGTTTCGGGTCTGGATGTTTTTCTATATATTATAAGTATATATTTATTAAAAAAATATATAAGTAAGTATTCAATCAATTATCTGGTTCCCATAGTACAAGCTCTGCTTAGTTTGGGGATAGATAGCACTGTGTGAAATCTCCAGCAATATTTATTTATTTATCCAATTAGCGTAATATCAGCAGGGTTTCCAAGATACAGTTCATGCCTAGTTTGGAACCCGCAGAAAAATGCATCATGCATATCTAAAGCCGAAACGGGGTGACCTATGAAAATAACAACTTTCATTCAAATTAAATTAAATTTCGATATAAATAACTAAATAATTATTGCTGGACATTTAACACAGCGCTATCTAGCCCCAAACTAAGCAGAGCTTGTACTATGGGAACCAGATAACTGATAGAATACTTATATACTTTTTTGTAAATACATACTTATAATATATAGAAAAACAACCAGACCCGAAATAAATATCTGTAGATCATGCAAACATTTGTTCTGCAGCGGGAATCGAACCCGCTACCTTCTGCGTCTCAGCCGGCTATACGCCCACTGCGCCACGGAGGTCGTCCTAAAAAAATTAAAACAATATAAAAAATTTTTTTGTGCTTCATATAAATTATTATTAAATATACAGATACGGGATTTATCACGTAACGTTTTATCTGTGTTACGACTGTTTCGGTTCAATTTGTGAACCATTCATCAGGCTGAGTGCAATCCGCTCCGTACTAACAACAAGCAGAGGTAGATTCCTTATAAAGCTAATTTATTAAACTGATTTTTATACAAAGTCAGCTGATTTAACCAAATGATTCTTCAATAAAAAATATCTAAATCGAAAAGTCGTAGAACATATAATCGTTCTCATATTTTCAATTTAACATACATATACCGAAGCACTCTGTATTAATTGGGAAAAATCTAATTGGTCTTGCCAAAAAGAATCGAGGAGAAAATTAATCAATTAACGAATAAATTAATTAAAAATACAATATATTTTGGAACGTGACGAATTGGTAACTAATAGATTGGCTACCGTCGGCGTTAGCTTCCTGGAAATACCGTTAAATTGAACATTAATACTCTCTACTAAGTATTTTATCGAAATATTTTATTATGAAAAGATTAACGCTTTGCTTCTGCATACGAGATACATTTTTGAATATAACTTTGGAAACTATCATGGTTATTAACACTATTTGTACTAAAAACCACTGGATCGAGCTACACAACCCACAAGTAATCTCAACTGAGCAACATTACATCCCAAGACTGGTTCAAGAGGCAATTGAGATTACCAAACACAATAATTTCAATCGTGAAGATGGTTTTCAACTATCTGGAGCCTGGAATCCTGTGGTGAGAATGTGTAAAAACCGAAGAAGTGTAGTGTCAATTACGCGTCCTGATACTATGAGTGTTGTGTGTCGGAATAGAGTTATGATCGAGAATGAAACCGGTAGTAGTGATAGTATTACTGAATTCATTCCTAGCAAGAGACTAAAAAAGAGGGTAGATCGTTATATCTGCCAATAACTATCCACTCGCAAAGACTTCAGTTTACCCGTGATCATGGCGCATGCAACTGCGTCGAAATATCGGGACACTCAAGAACTCACAAATCATGGTAAATATCCCGTTTTTAGTACAAATACATTTTTGAATTATCATTCTATCAGAGAATTGTCAGTTGAGCATCATATTAGCCATAGGACGATAAGGCTAATAGAGGACACCAAAGTAACAACTTACTTAAGTACTTCAGGCGATTGTACCATTTAAAATCAGGCAGGCCACATGTTTGTCCCATCTCAAGAAAGTATATTAAAAAAAGTAGAAAATTGCTTAATCATCATCATCACCCACATCCTGACTTCACCCACTGCTGGGTATAGGCCTCCCCGAGTTTGTGCCATCCACCACGATCCTACGCTAGCCTCACCCACTGACGGCCTCACCTTTAAGATGTCGTCCATCCATCTCGCTGCCGGACGTCCTACCCTTCTATACCCACTCCTCGGCCACCATTCAGTCCCTGCCCTGCTCCATCTGTCATCACCACGTCTAGCCAAGTGTCCCGCCCATGACTCGACTCGAGTTTGGAACTCGACAATTGCTAATCTGAAAAAAACTGTGATACGTTTTCCCCAAAAGTTACCTACCAAATTAAATTAAATTTCATTTAAATATTTTATTTAAGACAACTGACAAATGCATATGCACAACAAATAATTTAAAAGGGGTAACTGGGTGAATATGTATATTATTGTAAATGGAAGCCACCACAGTCCTGACTAGCATCAATGTCACCTAAAAAACAAAATCTGAAAAAAAAACATTATAATCGTCATAATTGTCACCAAAACTGCGTCATACATTATAAGTGCAATCTCGCACAAAAGTTTAGTCTTCGTAGTAATTACCTAAGTTAAGTAATATTAGTTATTAGTTACCTATTCTATGTCAAAAAAAGGCAAACTGATTATTTACGTATTTTAAAAACCTACCAACTTTTGTTAAAAACAGTTCACAATAAAGATTTATTCTATTTCTATAAATTGTCTTGCAAAAATAACTGCGAAAATCATCGAACTTCATCACATCGATATAATTATCACCAAACCTGCGTCATAAGTTATCGGTACAATCGCGTTAAAAAATGATCTAATTAACAAAACGTTGGGCAATACTCGGAACATCGCAGCCGTCAGCGCCTAAAGACCACACCACGATATCTTAACCCGACCGTTCGACTAAATTATACGCTTGACTAAAATAAATGGTTGGAGAATTTAATGTGTGGGTTCCGTGGCCATTTTAATCTTGAATTATTTTACAAGTTTGATTAATTAAATGCATTTGCCACTGTAAATAGCTAAGGTGTTTTTATTTAATAAAGAAGTGCCTAAAGTAGCGATTTTCAATATGTCAAAGCCAATTGTATCTTTGATTACCAGTCATCGGAATCATTTTGAAACCTCTCATTTTATAATAGTATTTTTATTTTTAAAGTGTTATGCGATACTTACGAGAAACCCTAAGATTTCCTGTAGCACAACTGGCAGTGCATCCTCGTATCAAGAGGAAGCGGCTTCAAGTCCCGTCTGGCTGTAAGTTTTTAGATGGTTTTAAAAATCTCTTATTTTATATCAATTTAAAGTAGTTTTTTATGCAGTCAATGATCATTTTGAAACGTCTTTATGTCAACTTCAAGTAGATGCAGAGCGGCGCATTAAACATTACTCAATCAAATTTTAAAACATTTTATACCATCAATTTACATCAGCTCTTCGTGACCAATCAGGGTTAAGAATCAATGTCGTTTTACTAAAACGAAAACAATGCATGACTGTAGTTCATTTGCAAAAAAAAAATAACAGGTACTTACATAGAAGTCTAGAACCTCGATTTTTAAAGGGCATATGTGTAATCGATTCGCTTCAATATATAACAACCATTCAATTTAACATCCCATTCAAATAAATTGTAAAACATGAAATAATTACTACCAACATAACGATGTAAAACATAACAAAATTACGCGTACCAAAATATCAGGGGCAAGTCGAGTCAAGTCAAGTCAAATATTTTTATACATTAAAATCACAAGGATCACTTTGAAACGTCCATTTTACGGCCTGCTCCTTCGCGCCCAAGCCAGGAAAGAAAGGCAAGAAACAAGGCTGGTTGTTTTTTTAATGATCCTTTTACAATACATACAGAAAACAAATTACGTCTAAATTGTAACATTTTGAACGAGTTGGAGCAGTTTCAATCCCAAGCTTCTCTATCATCTGAATAATCCGATATTTTATAGTAGACTTTTTATAAAGATTTTGTTTAATTTACGTTTAATACGTTTTTAAATTTATTAACTGTAAATTTTTGTAATTCCCTTGGGAGTTTATTATAAAAGCGTACACCTTGCCCTTTAAACGATTTACTAACTTTATGGAGTCTACAAGTAGCAACAGCGAGTTTATCTTTATTTCTAGTATTAAAATTATGATTATCGCTATTTTTCTTAAACAAATTAATATTCTTGTGAACATACATCAGATTTTCATAGATGTGTTGACAAGGGAAAGTCATAACATTTACACACGTTAAAGATGGTTCTATAGGACTGAAATGTCAGTGTCAATAACAAACGTAAGGAATAATATGAAACCGGCCATGAAATAACGATAGCGTTTCACTACCAGCGTTTTTGGTCGTCGGATTTTCCATTTTTGTATCTTATAAAATTTTTCGTAACACATAATTATAAAATTACGGCTTTTAGATAAGACCTCTTATACTTTAGAAGGATACTTTAACAAATAATGACATGATTAATTTGACAGAGAATAATTATAATTGAATACTTAATGTGTAACATAAATAGTGTAATGTAAATAATAGTGTTTTGTAAGTGAACAAATATGAAAGCTGTACAAGCTTATTGCACGCCCCTGAGTAAGAGTATAGTAAAACTAATTTAAATTAAATGTGACATCTGTTTAACCTAGAACCTGGCAATAAATGATTATGATTACTTATTAAAAACGGTAGGAAGTTTTTTGTTTTAGCTTAGATTTTAGTTCTTGCGCCAAGTCCCAATTGTGAATGAGGTTATATTGGATTTGTCTCTTCCTTCAAGTTAGTTCATTAACTGTTGATTTTACATTTTTTGATCTAAAAATGGTGGACCAACGCTGGATTACCATACGTTTTGTAGCTACCAAACTACACGTTACGATTTTATTTTATCTTTTATTTTCTCTTTCTCCGCTGTATTACTGTTCCTATATGAAGATATAGGTAATTTCATGATTGTTTAAATATTATTCCTCCTCTTTCTTTCTTCCAAAAATAGAACTTATAATTAAACAAGCTTCCACCCGCGGCTTCACACGCGTTTATCAATAAAAACATTACACTCCATCAGCGCAATCGGGAAAAACTAGCATGTCTCAATCCCTGTCATAATCTTACTATGTACCAAATTTCATCAAAATTGGGCTAGGCATTTAGTCGTGAACGCAAACAGACAGACATACAAGGTTACTTTCAAATTTATATTATTAGTATGAATTATAATAAAAGCTGAATTTAGTTACCAAAAATTTTAAATTTCAAATCGAAGTTCTTCACATACTCTAGAAAACCATGCGTAAATATTTATAAACAGAATTAATTTTCCGTTGGTGGACACGGCCCGGTAAAAAGGTATCCCAGTGGCGATTGCAGGTAAAAAACAAACGACTAAAAAACAAACTAGTGAATGTATTAGCATAAACCGACGCCCGAGACCTCCCACGGGTCAGCTCTCAATTAAGCCACTTGTCTTTTCGCGCTCGCCCGGTGTGGCACAGGCCTTATCGAGATCCGGCCTTACGTTGGCTTTTGTGAATGTGGATTTTGCATTACTTAGCGTCTTTTTAGCGATGTTTTTGGAATATAATGTGTTTTTTTTCCATTATGTTCGATTACGATTTTATATGAGCAGCGAGTAATATTTGTAAAAACCTTTATGACTACACTTCATGCTTTAGAAGGTAGACGCACCAAAGTCATCGACATAGCACAAAGGATTAGTAAGCTGAAGTGGCAGAGGGCGGGGCACATAGCTCGAAGAACTGACGGCCGTTGGGGCAGAAAGGTTCTCGAGTGGAGATCACTGAAATACGTAGCTTAGGACGGCCCCCCACTAGATGAAAATATGACATGGTAGAGGTTGCTGGGAGCCGTTGGGTGCAGGCCACACAAGAGCGGTCGCTCTGGTAATCTATGGGGGGGGGCCTATGATCAGCAGTGGACGTCCTCCGGCTATGATAATGATGGTTAAAAAAATTAAAGCGCTATTTTCAGCTGTTTTTTAGACTTTGTGCGAGAACTGTAGAATATAACTTAAAAAACTAGTTTGTATCAAACTAGCTTCCGTCAGCGGCCTAGCACGCGTTGTTTGTTAATAATAAGTAGCCTATGTTTTTATCCAGGTTGTAATCTACGTTCATACCACATTTCATCAAAACGGTTCAGCCGTTATGATGAGCCTGTGTATCAAACAAACAAATAAATAATCAACAGCTAAACTTTCGCATTTATAATATATTATTAGTGTGATAGAAGAGAATAGAAAACATTTTGTTGTACACCACATACAAGCCAGCCTTATCGCTGAAATCGATTTCTGCCTATCTTCGGATAGTTACTCCTATTTGAATTAACATGCATTCCAAAGCACTCTGTACATAAAGGCGAAAATTGCATTAACTGTTTTGATAATTCATAATAAGTTATAATAGAAAATGCTATAAAACTAGAAATTAAAGCCATACTCACACCTTAGCTTCAAAACATAGTTTTACAACCTTCCTAAAAACTGAAATAAAGTTTCAGCAATAAATATAATAAAAATTATCAACACTTCAAGTGAAAAAGCCATAACGCCGCCCTAACCAGGTGGCAGGTACACTCAACGACAAAATCTGTTGAAATTAAAGGGGCAGTAAATAGGGCAAAATGCCTTTAATAACAGAAAGAATATACAACTACTTACATAACCAAAATACAGAAGAAACAGTTGAATCATCTAAAGACCGTTGCAAACGATCTATAGATAGCTCAACTACTCAGCTGCCAGGCGGAAGTGTCCTCAAGACACTGGCTGCATTGCGCTGAATTGCAATGCTTATATGCGTTGACCCAGATAAGCACCAGCTCTCGGATCACACGTCATTTCGACCAGACGTCCAGAAATAATTTTGAAAACGCGATGGGATAAAAATAACAAATAAAATTATATAATATTCAATTAAACTTAAGTTATACAATCAGGTCTTTCCCAATATTTCCTAAGTAAATAAATATGAATGGTATGCAAATCTATAAAAAATATACTTTAATTTTTAGTTAAATGAATAATATATCACATTAAAAATAACAGGAAAATAATTTATAATGTAGAATTTATGTAGAATAAAAGATCCAGACTTGACTACTAAATAAAAAAAAATTAAAGCTTTTATAAAAGTTTCGCATCTTTTGCTTTATTTGACTAATCAATAAATATAAAGTCTTTTCTGAATTACTTCGATCAAATGTATTTTTTTTATACTACCTGGGGATGGAACAAGCATATGCCCCACGTGATGTTAAGTGGTCATTGCCTATAGCAAAGTATTGCCTCGTAGGTCACGCTCCTTAGAAATGTACGATGCACTGCCCTGCGTCCATCAACTTGAGGCATACAGGTTGACTTTTCTCGTTGACTATACTTTACTGGTTTTATAAAAACTTAAACTGTAAAAATATGCACAAATTATTTTTATCACCCACTTCATATTTCTCGTAAAATGCGAATTTCTAATTAACCCTTAGATCTTGGATACAGGTAAGTAATATTTATATTAATTATTTTTTGTTTTTTGAAAATGTCAATTATAGGATCAGGGAAATAGATGGTTTTAAGTATAGTCATTTTCTCTATTCAAAATATATATATGCTGTCTAAATAGTAGGTAGTTCAATTTCATCTGTGGATCAAATGACTTGCAAATATAACTTTTGAAACTATCATGGTTAATAATATGGTTCAATCATGAAGATGGTTTGCAACTATCTGGAGCCTGGAATCGAAAAAGTGAAGTGTCAACTAAGCGTCCGTGAGTGTTGTGTGTCGGAATCGAGTTATGATCGAGAATGAAACCGGTGGTAATAATAGTATTAGTGAATTCATTCCTAGTAAAAGGCACGTTTCCAAAGGGGTCTACGAGGTAATACTTTGTTATAGGCGATTGCCACTTAACATCAGGTGGAACATACTGAATTAATTCATGTCACATTTTTTACTATCTTTAAATTGTAGCATTAAGGTCACAGCAGACATATCAATCCGGAAAGGGATTGGCAACGTATCACCTTTCGCCTCGTCGTCAACCTAACGTTATCAAAGCGGATCAGCACCTCCTTGGCTGCGGCTAGGCGACGCCGCGCTTACGGCTCGCCGCCCTGGTTGACGGCTAGGCGGCACCAGTTTCACTGCTCGGGTACGGAGAGACGTAAGCGCGGGTACGGAGAGCCGTAAGCGTGGGTACGGAGAGACGTAAGCGCGAAGACAACGAGCCGTAAGCGCACCGCACGGCGGCTGTGAGCTTGTCCCGAGGCGAGGCGATTCCGTTACGATTCCGATTAGTGTGCGTTGCAGTAGGGAGTTTCATACAAAGAATACAGAACGGCTCGAGCTGATACGGTGACGATTCCTTTCCGAGTTGATATGTGTGCTATGACCTTTAGCTTACCAATTTCCTATTTATTTCGGCAGTAGAAATTTAAGTCAAGGTTACATTAGTCCTCGCGTGTTGGCTACAAGCGCGCCATAACTTGACCATTTTGTCGTACCATATCATGGTAGCCGTTTTATAATAATTTTTTGATACGGTTATGTTTCCGTGTGCAAAGTAGTAAGTCGTTTGGGACTAAGTGCTTGGAAAAGGAATGTGAAGTTTTCGTTATAAACATAAGACAATTCTAGAAGGCTTGTTTTAATTCCTTATTGCACAAACAGAACAATTCAAAATGAAGGAGTTAATGCTAAAAGCATTTTCTACCAGTCAACCGTGACAGGTAAAAAACTTAGGTTGGCGTGCTTAACTACCTATATATACAAAAAGAAAAACAAATAGAAATAAGAAAACTACCACGTCACGTCACTACCTAATTGACTAAATAAATATAAAAAAATAAAATACACAAGTATTATAAATAAATACCAAATCTATTATCAAATAGTAACAAAGTTATACGAAAAGCTAGCTTTTTAAATAGTGACTATGAACAGAACGTTTGAAAGCTGGTTTTGTAAGTTAAGTGTGTATTTGAGTAGAATAAATGCTATAAGCCTATTATTTAAATACTATGTGATCTAACTAATGCTTATATATGACCCATATTATAAAACTAGCTTCGACTTAAATGTCTTTAACAATCGTCCTAAACGGTCGTCCTTTAATCACGTGATGTTTTTAGGCCGCCCACACCTTTCCCCTTGACACGTCAAGATGTTTTAGACTAAGGGAAATATAGACGTAATTGTCACAACATCCCCTTTCCCCCCATTGTGATCAATCGTGATGGTATTCAGACCCCCTTTCCCCACAGGGCGACCCTTAACTACAAAAACTATGATGAATCTTGCTTCATAAAGATTTGAGTTAAGTTCTGGAATGTAGAATTGATTCAAATTGGTTCAGCTGTTAGGATGTACCTTTGTTTGTATTATTACACAAACTTCCGCCCACGGCTTTGCACGCGTGATTTGTTACTAAAAAGTGGCCTTTTTCTCAATCCTGGTCATAATCTATCTTTACCACATTTCATTGAAATTGGTTCAGCAGTAAAAACGTAACAAACAGACAGAGAGATAGAGCAAACACTAACTTTTGCATGTATACTTCTAAATTGGATGATATCTAATATACTTAAACCGTTTTAAGGTCTCAATAGAACTTCTATTATAAATATGACTCAAACTACGAAAAGCACATAAAATATGAAAAATACTCTCCTAAACCACACGCCTTGACTTTGAAAAACACTTCATTTGCATATCTCCCCACTTGGCATGCTTCTACAAAGTGTGGCCGAAGCCTAAACACCAGGAAGCCACGCGTTTTAAACTGATATTTGCGTGTGACCGAAACCTTAATCGCAGAGGAGAACTATAGAGTATAGAGCATTGTCAGGAATTATTGATTAAAACGAGTATTTATCGCGTATGTACATTTTTTATTTGTTATCCCGACGTTTCGGCTGTGTTGCAACAGTCGTGGTCACGGGTCAACCCGTAACCATGACTGTTGCAAGAAATAAAAAAGGTACATACGCAATAAATACCCGTTTTAATCAATAATTATACAGTAAATTCTACAGTGATCGTGAAAGTTTTAAAAATACCGGAAGCTCTACATAAATAACATTTGAAACTTTAATGCAGTAGAATACTTTTAAATGACTATTTTGATTGTCCCGATATTGTAACACAGTTAATAATAATAACTCTTGATATCCATAAACTCACGTTCTTACGTTTAGTTCCACAGTCCATCTTCAATACTTGCCGCATACTCCGCAAACTCTCATTGATAAATATCTCGTTTTAGTGATCATGGAGCTCTACATTTGAAACAACACCATAAGTACAGAATAATTATTACGACCCTAAACTCCGAAGTGACATATGCGCCGAGTTCTTGCACAAATAAGAAAATAATCATGGTGTGAAGTTCAAAGGACATTTAAAAAAATTAAAAGGATACTTTTTAGCCATTTTGTTACTGATATTCATAGTCAAAGGACAAAAACTAAAGCTTTAAATGAACAAACACAACAAGACTGTGGCCTGTAGGTTACGTATGTTGTAACATAACCTCCAAATATTCGTAAACTAGACCGAAGTATTCCCCGCCCATTTATGTGTTACTGAGTACTGGCCGCAAAAGCTCACTCTAATATTCTTATACTACAACTTACGTACACGAGCTCTGTTTCTTTTTTTTTTATTGATGATTGCAAGCGCTGACCAATGCCTCACCTGGTGGTAAGTGTGGTTGAAGATGGAGCACGCTTGCCTAGAAAGAACCTATTCACTCTGGACTTGAAGACTCCGAGATTATAGTGAGTTCCACTCCTTACTTGTGCTAACAAGAAAAGTTGAAGCAAATTATTTGGTACGGCAAAGTGGTATGCCGACCAGGTATGGGTGGTACTTCTCGGTACGTCTGCTTGTCCGATGGTGGAAGGGGGAGGGAGGGATAAGGTCATGAAGATCTTGCGCACATTCACCAAAATGAATCTTATAAAAAACTGAAAGTCTGGTTACTCGGCGTCTGTGCTCTAGACTTTGTAAATTGGCTTCCACTAGGGAGTTCTAGGGAGGACTACTGTTCATACCAAAATGCTGTACTATTTATTACACTTCTCCGTCTTTTATTTTTGGATTTTCACGGAACGATAACATCACTTTCCCGAGCACGCACCTTACTTAATTCCTGATTTAGTACCGCATCATATTTTGATAAGTATTTTTAATTTGAATAAATTATGATTTAAGCGCGTTATCGGGTAATGGGCGGTTGTAATCACAACCGTGGTGCGTTCATGCTATAATGTCACAGTTGAATTGTGACGATGATCACGAAAGGGAAAGGGAAGGAGCTAGCAGTGACTTTCCTACGGGCTTTTGAAGTTTTTCAGAAGACTTTTGACAGTTCGTCAGCCAGTAGACACATAGACCTGGGTACCCCAATTTAATAATAATAATAATAGCACTGGACATTTCACATAGCGCTATCTAACCCCACACTAAGTCAAGCTTGTATTATGGGAACCAGATAACTGATACAATAGGTACTTATTTACTTTTTGGTTTGTAAATACATACTTATATATATAGAAAAACACCCAGACCCGGATCACATACATATCTGTAGATAATACAAACATTTGCTTCGCCACGGGAATCGAATCCGCAATCTCTTGCATCTCAGCCGGCTCTTCGCCCACAGCGCCACGGAGGTCGTATTAAAGCAATAGCGAGCGCTATTGAGCTGCCTCTACCCACCGACCTCCTAATGACCTGTGACCTATGGTATCAATTTCATTGAGAATAATGAACCTACCACTGGTAGAAATTGCATTTTAGCATTAAGTCCCCCTTTTATACATTTTTCTCTTTGTGTATAAAATAAAATAATATAATTTTAGAATATGGGTTTATAATGCAAATAAGTTATTAAATGTGTTTACAGGCGTTAGGGAGTTAGTGGTGATTTTCCACAACTTTAATGGCAACCCAATGCTAAAATCCACTACATAGGTAGCACACATCCACTTTAACATGGTGTAAATTCTTTACTCTAGGCTCTCAAGCTACAAAAGCAAAGGGAAGTGCGATAAAGATGTCACGTGGTATTTCTGGATTTTAGAAAGATTTTTCATAAGATTAGTATTTTTATGAGAGAACTGGACTTTACATTTTTGAAGTTTTTTATTGTATAAGGCACAAGAATAGCTTGAAAATTAAGTTAGGGTTAAAAGAATGGGGTCAATCATGCAATTGAGCAGTTTGGAATTTCCTGCTAAAATAATTATAATACTTAGTTATGTACAGTTTCACAAAGCTTACAACACGGGAACTTAAATTTCAATTAAATAAATCGTTTTTATCTGAACTCATAGAAGGAGGGTAAAGTTTTTAGTGTGTTTGAATTTCTTTTCATTTGGCGCATCGCGTAGCAAATTCATCCAAAGCTTTTTTGTCATCTATACGTCAAAATCCAATATTTAAGCTACGTTAAAATGGTCAAAATAGACAAAGTAGCTTCTTATTTCTAGGTTATCTACACATTTAATAGTGCAACGCGTACAACAGGCAGGGCAACAGCTAGTAAGTTACGTATAAACGTTTTGTTTGGTTTCAGATTTTCGTCACCCAAGATGCCTCACACAGGTAAGCTATTTTACTGTGAGTAAAATAATATATATTTTCAATTACAATAAATACTTTTATATTTATACAATTATTGGTTTATTATAAACTTTGAAGTTCTGTCATTTAACGTCTTGTCACCATCATACCAGCCATAGGACGTCCACTACTGAATATTGGCCTCGCCATAGATCTCCAGTGCGATGATAAATAAATAAATAATAAATAAATAAAAGGCATTTATTTACACACACACCTAATATGCTAACAGAAGTGGGTAGGTTAAATAAGTACTAAATTAAGCTAGGTACGTTTAATAGTATTCCTAATTCTAAGAAACATTAGTACTTATCGTAGGTAGAGGGTGGTGGTAAATAGATCGAGGGCTCAGCTAAGTTGGTTTTCAGCCTCGCCTTGGCAGAAACATCTGCTACTGCCGCACCCATGCTGCCCCGCGCTGATGATCTTGTGCGGCACCCAATGGCTCCTAGTAACCCCTACAGGACGTCTTTTTATCGAAAGCCGGCTGTCCTACGCTGCGCTTTTAGTGCCTGGACTACGTAGAACCTTTCTGCAATCTTTTCGAGCTATGTTCCCGATCACTGCTACTTTAACTTGTTAATTCTCTGGGCTACGTCAGTCACTTTAGTTTATCTACGAATCTCCTCATTTCTTATTCGATCTCAATAACGACTATTTAACATCATAATTAACGAACTATCTAAATGCCATGAAATAATCAAAATAATTTATATAGTATAATATTGCAATTTGTTATCACTTTTTCAAATCTATCTACCTTGATCTTTATTAATAAAATCAGCAATAACTAAAATCCAAACGACACCGGAAACATCGTGTGAGTCCTAAAAACTATAATTTTACTAATAAGATACGATTATTATCACTAGAAGTTATTAGATGCGAGATGTGTATCAATTTTAGAAATATTCTAAATTTTATGATTTTTATGCCGCTTTTGAAATGAAACTTGATGTAATACGCTTTGATAGATATGAAACTTGATGTAATAGTGAATGATGATTTTAGTGTTATGAACGGCCCCATCCACTAAAGGTCGATTTACATCAAACGAGCGAATGCTCATTCTATCTCCACTCTATCAAATTGTTTTAATGTAAACAGACGTAGAGCATTATTTCGTTGTTTTGTCTGCGTTCCCAAAGATTCTATAGAATATTCTAAGAATGCTCGCTCGCTTGATGTAAACGGTACTAGAGCATGCGAAAAGTTGCTTAGAGCATTCTTGCGTGTTTGAGCGTGCTCGATCCCCGGAGCGGTCTCTTCAAGCTGTTCTTGTGTTCTTACTCGTATATACACATCATGCCTGGTAATGTCCCCTACAAAATCGAAACATCTATCGTGCAAGAATTCTAGTTCTTGGTGCTCATTCTTGCTCGGTTCTTGTCATGTATTTGGTTTACACGCGACTTTACACTAAAACAATTTGATAGAGTGGGGATAGAATGAGCATTCGCTCGTCTGATGTAAATCGGGCTTAACGTTAATTATCCTTCTAACTTCTAGTTTTTTCAACATAAATAGATTTTCGTTTAACTACAATCTCACCTGATGGTGATGATGTGGTCTAAGATGAAGCATGAAAATCTAGAAGATACCTATTTACTCTTACCTTCAAGAGGCCGGGAATCTAACGCTTATAAAACCCCTATCTTACCACCTAACATTGTACCTAGATTTAAAAGGAACAAATGAATTGAATTGAAAGCAAAAACCTAGGTACTATTTATAAACATTTAAATCAGACAAGTTTCTAAGCTATAATGTTTTCTAGTTGATATCGTTATTTAGCGATAAGACCGCCAACCACATAATTGTACTTACTAATTTAATAATTTAGTTTATGGGTGTGTAATTAAATATTATATACTAACTAAGCTGCCGTCTTAACGTTCTCGTGAAATCCACTCCATCCAAAGGTTGTCTTTTAGCGATAAGACCGCCACTTGTATTTCTGCATGTATTGATCCGTGGCGCAGTGGGCGTATAGCCGGCTGAGACGCAGGAGGTAGTGGGTTCGATTCCCGCCACGGAACAAATGTTTGCATGATCTACAGATATTTGTTCCGTGTCTGGGTGTTTTTCTTTATATTATAAGTTGTATTTACAAAAAAAAGTGTATAAGTATTCTATCAGTTATCTGGTTCCCATTGTACAAGCTCTGCTTAGTTTGGGGCTAAAGAGCGCTGTGTGAAATGTCCAGCAATATTTATTTATTCATATTTGTTTTTTATATTTTGTTAATATTTATGTGTGATTTACAATAAAGTGTTTTCTATCTATCTATGTGTTAAAATATGACACATCAAGAATACGTATCTGGCATACGTATTCTTTTTTTTACGTATTTTTTTGCGTACAGGAGAAAAATATTACCCGTTTTTATTTGGTCAATTTACCATTGGCCTAGAGCAGGAGGTAAATTCGGTGACCGATGTTAATAAGCTGTTCTTTAAGCATGTATAGAACTGGTCCAAATGTCTGGGTGGGCCGCTTGATACTCGATACGATCTCAATAGGTACAGATTTGGGTCCGATTCTCTTAATTACCGTTAATGGTTTTGGGGACGGTGGTAAGTCACCAGGGTTGTCACCGTGTGTCAAAATCAAAGTCAAAAATTCATTTATTCATTAAAACCACCAGGATCACTTTCAAAAGTCAATTTTACTGCCTGTTTCTTCGCAAAAAAGCCAGAAAAGAAAGACAAGAAACAAGACTAGTTATTCTTCTTAATGATTCTTAATGAAGAAAATTAGATACGTCTAAATTGTGACCCTTTTGATCGAGTTGGAGCAACTCAAGCAGCAGTCAATCCCAAGCTTTTTTATGTTCTACTAGCTAACCCGCCGAACTTTATACCGCCTTGACATGCATATGACGCGGGCTGCCACGTCGCCCATCATCTAAGTATGAGAAAATGAATTTTCTTCATAATTTATTTATGTGTAATTTTTTCCGATATTTTACTCGTTATTCTGCTATTCAGGGCGGAGACAAATCCAAAGAATCAAAGATCATCGGTCCAGCCGTTCTTGAGTTAAAAAGGGTGTTACTAATCCGACTTTTTTATATATAGAAAAATTCGTTATTCGTTAAGATTTTGATTAATTAATATTTTAATTTTAGTTTTCTCAAGTTGACTTTTCTATCACTGTTATAAATTCAAATTGTGTAAAAATAACAAAACAGCCGAACACTCGCGTAGTACACCGATATAAATTAGCCTATATGTTATACAAAGTATTGAACTGCAAAAATACCAACACATCAATACAAATATGCTAGCTGACCTGCCTCCGGCTTCGCACGCATGGTTTATCGATAAAAACATTACCTCCTTCTGCGCAGTTGAGTAAAAAGTAGCCTATGTTACATAAAGACAATGTAGCATTCTAACGGTGAAAGTATTTTTAAAATCGGACCCGTAATTTTTGAGTTTATTCGTTACAAACATACAAAAATACAAATCTTTCCTCTTTATAATATCAGTATAGATTTAGAGTATATACTAGTAATAATAACCATTCCACGATTTGAACACACACTTTATAATAGAAGTCGTGTCTTAGAAATGCTAGCTTAATCAGAGTAGTAAATTATATCTAGATTATCTAGGGGTTTAAAAAGGGCCTTGAAATTAACGGTAATGTAACTCTACTACCCACCCCGTGTTATATATATTCTATTTTCAAAATATATACAACTACTGTTCAGTCACGAGATATTTTAAAAATTCAAATTTCAACCAATGCGTTTCATCTCTGATGGGAATTTTAGTAAGGCTTTTAAATTTTCCCACAAACTACTTTTAGCCTTTCGATATAACATTCAACTAATTATTTTTAACTAGAAAATTTTATATATATTATGTTCTCTAATAGGAGGTTGAAGCGTGTACCCTTTTTTTACCATGTCCTCCAACTCGGGGAGAGCTGAAGTGGTTTGTCGGACTCTCTGTAGGTTAACAACCAACGGTATACCACAGATATTCCTTCAATCACCTCAGTACCAGTCCATCATCAAACCGCCCATCTTGAGATGTGAGTCGATGCTGCACTAGTACTTGACAGGGTCACGGGGTCCCGGTTGGATTCAACGCGCCCTGTCGGTGAATGTCCGCCTTAAGCGGACCCCTCGGACTCCCACTTGGCAGGGAGAGGAATGTCTTGGAATATTAAGGTTCGCCTTAAGTGGACCCCTCGGACTCCCACTTGGGAGGGAGAGGAATGTCTTGGAATATTAAGGTCCGCCTTAAGCGGACTCCTCGGACTCCCACTTGGCAGGGAGAGGAATGTCTTGGAATATTAAGGTTCGCCTTAAGCGGACCCCTCGGACTCCCACTTGGGAGGGAGAGGAATGTCTTGGAATATTAAGGGCATTCCGGCGCAGGAGGCCTGTGCAATGTCGGTGTGAGGGTAAGGTTGTGTAACTATTTTATTTGTATGATAACATTCTACTCCAGTTTCTTCCAAACTTTCGCAATCACTGTACATAATTACTGATTTAAGCGGTTATTTATCGCGTATATACCTTTTTTATTTGTTATCCTGACGCTTCGACTATATCGAACTACCGTCGAGAAGTAATGGCAGTTGCATCAACTACCCTCACTTGCTCTTCAGAATTAGAAATGTTAATGGCTAACCATTAACATTTCTAATTCTAACACTAATGTAGTGTGTCGAAATATGAACGAGGACATTTCTAATTCAACAAATAAAATAGACAACAAATAAAATAGGTACATACGCGATAAATACCTGTTTAAATCAGTAACGTCCTACTAGGTATAGCTAATTTCCATCATGTGAATATATGACAGGTTGTTAGTTGATAAAATCTATTTATACATAACAAAGTCAGCTTAATTACACCATTTATAACTCAAGAAAAGCTGGACCGATTTTGATGACCTTTGATTTGTTAGATTGTTATCTTAAAAATACACGTAAAAAAATTATTAAGAAAATTCAGTTTCTCATACATAGATGCAGTTAATGATGGCCGATAGACAACTCTACCGGCGTCGTACATTGGCAGCCCGCGTCATATACATGTCAAGGCGGTACGAAGTTCGGCGGGTTAGCTAGTAGGATATACGTTACAAAGTTAAATTGTACTCATTCTTTTCAATATCTTTATCTTTATTTTAATATGGTAAGTGACAACCCTACCTCAGGGTTCTTTGAAACGCTTATGATTTCAATGCGTGAGGTAAAACCTTGTTCATTCGATAAGCATGCCCTTTCGGCTTCTGCATTAATGTGGGCCGTTAATGATAATTAAGAACTGAGTTCAAGCATTGCTACTGAATTGATTCTGTCCCGAGATATATTTTGTGGGGCATAAAAGACCATTGGGAAGTCTTTGATAAGGTTTTGTGACTTCTTGGGACTCTTAAGCTTAAGAAGTTAAATAAATAAAATATAACTAAACTTTAAAAATTCGTATCAAAGTATGCAATTCAGTTTATTTATTACTAGCTTCCGCCAGCGGCTTTACACGCGTTGTTTGCCAACAAAAAGTAGCCTATGCTTTAATCCAGGTTATAATCTACGTACATACCAAATTTAATCGCAATCGGTTCAGTCGTTACGACGTGATTGAGTAACAAACAAACAACCAAACTTTCGCATTTATAATATTAGTGTGATATATTTTTTTAATTAAATATTTTTGGCTTAGTAGAATGAAGATGCACCTGATAGAGAGGGAACATTTTTTTTGAATTTTTTTAGCTAACTTTTAACTTTTTCAATTGTCAAAGTGGTTTAACTCCTTTCATAAAAACTAAACAAACATCCATAATCATTACTTATTAAAATTAGTATTATATTCGATATTTTACAATATTGAATATAACACCAATATAACATTGGTATTAATATAATAAATATATTAATATTTGACTACCTCCGTAGCGCAGTGGGCGTATAGCCGGCTGCGACTTAGGAGGTATCGGGTTCGATTCCCGCCACGGATCAAATATTTGCATGATCTACAAATATTTGTTCTGGGTCTGGATGTTTTTCTACACATTATAACTATGTATGTACAAAAAAAGCATATACGTATTCTATCAGTTATTTGGTTCCTATAGTACAAGCTTTACTTAGTTTGGGGATAAATAGCGCTGTGTGAAATGTTCACCAATATTTATATTTGATCGAGCGAAGCGAGATCTCCAAATCAACTTGGGCATATCGGGGTTGTATGTATGTAGTTTTGTTTGTTTGTCCGAGGATACCTTTCGAAGCGTTGGTCCGATCATCGTGAAATTTTATACATAGGTAGAGATGGCTCAATTTTGGTGTGACTAAATAAGCTTCAAGAGGGGTAAAAAAAATGAGACTATTAGGTCAAGTGAGACGTCAAATGAAATATCTTCATTATTACATTTCGACCCCGTTTTTATTTTTGGTAAAGTTTTTGTAGTTTTATAGTTATTAGCCATAATAAAAACCAAACTCTGACAAAATTCACAGGGTACACCAGTGACCCTACAGTGCTGTAATTTGGTATGCGTGTAGCTTAAATATCACAAATATATGTCTGAAATCTAGAAAAACTGCAATTTGTACCCCAAAAAAGACTAACCAAATAACATGAACTCCCGTTACCTATAATTATTTTAATGAAATTGTAGGTCAAGTATTTGGTTATTTATTTCGTGGCACTATTTTGATAATCAAAGATTCCTAATAATATTTTTTTTGTTTTTATGGTAGACTCGAGAGACAATAAATAAATATTGCTGGACATTTCACACAGCGCTATCTAGCCCCAAACTAAGTAGAGCTTGTACTATGGGAATAGATAACTGATAGAATACTTATATACTTATTTTTTTGTAAATACATACATGTAATATATAGAAATACATCCAGACCCAGAACAAATATCTGTAGATCATGCAAACATTTGTTCCGCGGCGGGAATCGAACCCGCTACCCCCTGCGTCTCAGCCGGCTATTCGCCCACTGTACTACGGAGGTCGTCAAAAAAGATCTCAGTTCGGGGCGAACCATTAGTTATTTATTTAATACAAAAAATTGTCAATGATGGTGTAGGTAAAGTCAAGTGGAATTTTCTATGAATGAATTATATTTGCATGTCTACTCAACAAACAATATATCATGTAATTTTTATTAAGTAAGAGTTGGTTAGATGATTTCAATGAGGCGTCCTAAGGATTACTTAGTTATAATGATTCGAATACTTATTTCTAATCAACTAATTATATAAGACTAGCTAACCCGCCGAACTTTGTACCGCCTTGACATGCATACGACGCGGGCTGCCAATGTCACCCCGGTAGAATTATCAGTCGGAGATCATTAGCTGCATCTATGTATGAGAAAATGAATTTTATTGATAATTTCTTTTTGCGTTAATTTTTCCGATATTTGAATAGTTATTCTGCTATTCGGGGTAGAGACAAATCCAACAAATTAAAGATCATCAAAATCGGTCCAGCCGTTCTTGTGTTATTAAACCTATATATGTACAAGCTGGCCCCGCGAACTTCGCAACGCCTTAGAATAAATATTTTTTTTGGTTTTAACCTATTAGCTGAGTTAAATTCAGTGATATTTAGTTTTTTACTCCAATATCAATTTCTGTGCACGTACCCACTATAATCTATCTTTATCTTCAAAGATAACTCTTATCACACGCACACACACAAAACACACACACACACACGCACACACACACACACAACACAAACCACTCAGAACCTAGTAAAAGAGCACTAAGTAATAATTTTCTGTTAAATATATTTTCTTATTTGTTATTATATGTTCATAAATAATTAATATTCTTTGCATGCTTACCAGATTCCGATTAAAGTGAAACTCTAATTGTAAACCGGCCTCCCGCGATACAGGCAAGTCCTAGTGCGGGGACCACCAGTAAAATTTAATGTAATTATGTAATATTTCGGTAAATAAATATTTTGTATTTGTATTTTGTGTTTGGGTTAAGCTCGCCTTTGTACTTGTCCATTCTGTAAGCTGTTTTTGTCTGTAATCTATTTGTGTACAATAAAGAATGAAGTCATTGCATTTTGCGCATATTCATGCATATGACGCGGGCTGCCTAATCTGCCAATATACTGTACGCCACCGGTAGAATTGACAACCAGCCATCATTAGCTGCATTTTCATCACCATCTACAGCCTATAAGTACCCACTGCTGGGTGTAGGCTTCCCTTTGTAAACGCCACCCTGAACTGTACCCAAAAGCTGCATTTTATGTATGAGAAAATGAATTTTCATCATATTTTTTTACGTGAATTTTCCAAATAAGGAAGATATATATTTATGTATATAAATAGCACTGTAACTGCAGTTTGATTTGTAAAAGTTTAAAACGATGTTAGGTTGTTGTTTATTCTAACAAGATAATTTTACAAAATTTAAAAAACCCCCTACCTCTTGCGACTGGGGGGGTTAAAAACAGATAAAGCTATGAACCACTTCAGTAAAACTAGCTTTCTATAAAAAACGCGCATCCGAATCCGTTTGGGAACTGATGCCACAGAACGATACACACTAACGGTCCTACAAAAAAAATAAACACTGTTTAGCGCGTATTTAAAAAATCCCGATATAAAAATTGTTAGGGATTATTTTAAAAACGCGCTAAACAGTTGTTTAACTTTTTTGTGGTAACAAGGTATATATTTTATTACTTATTAAACTTGTGTGTTGTGTCTAGCTTGTAGGGAAGAAGAATAAAAAAGAATAAATAATTTTCATTCACACAAACAGACACACATAAATATGCATTAAACTTCTAACACCCACCGTTTTGCGTCTGCGGTTAAAAAGTATATTTCTTTACAAATAATCTATAATCTAACTCAATGAAAGTCCGTTGCTTTCATTTGAAACACGCTCCGACATCAAAAGAGAAATCCTAAAAAAACTTCCGAAGACATGTCAACGTTCAGTGAATCGACTTTTAACGCCAAATTAGCTTATTAAGCATGAGGCTTAGGTGGTTACAGACTATTAGCGTAAGATTACTATGGACATGATCTCTCATAACATTAACTTATTTTACTTTAATATAAGTAGGTGCTATGTTCTATTTGTATTGCTGTGTTTCGGTTTGAAGGGTATGGTTGCCGGTGAAATGAGGCACATGAGGCTTTACACCTGTATGCCTCAAGTTGATGGACGCAGGGAAGTGCATCGTAGGGCACTTTTTTAAGTAGCGTGGCCTACGAGGCAAACATGGTTACCACTTAACAGCAGGTGGGCCATAATGCTTGTTCTATCTCCACAGTATAAATAAAAATATATACAATATATTTTTATTAACTCAAACACACTTTGTAACAGACGTCCTATGAAGTGTCTGCGTTCTGAGCTAGTTCCCTGTGTTACAGAAGTCCTTATCTTTAGTAATAATTGTACTGCGTAGAGATATGGCCTTCTTCTTCTCCGCCGTATCTCAAACAATGCTTTGAATTCCTAAGTTTATCCAATCCCCGCAATCTGCGTTCTTCCACTACTCTCCAATTGAAAACTCCGACTCTTAATTCCAACTTCTTTAGTAACTCGTTTACGGTACGAGCTGTACGATTATGGAAAGACTTGCCAAAAACCAAAACGGTGAGTGCGAATGGGTGGTATATCAGCTAGGTACGGATGGTAATTTGAGTAGTTGTATCTGATTTTAAAACGTAGCTAGTAGTTATTGGTTGGCACCTATTAAGTTATAGTCAAAGTCAATATTCATGCTCTTTGAGGTTAGAGCCTGATCCACACAAAATAAAATTAAGATGACACAGCATCTGGTAGCAAGTAAGCATTAGCTGTGTGACGAACGCAGCCAATGTAATACTGTCCCAGGCTTTGGTTTGTAGATGGAGTAAGCTTGACCGGGGAGCTATTTTAAAACGTCGGAAAGCTGTCAGATCGATTTTGAATCCTAGAATGCTATTTTCTACCATTGAATTCATGTCGGAAAGGTATTCGACGTGTATGGTCAAACCGAAATCGTTTTAAAATAGATCCGACAATAACTGAGGTTTCCGACAGCTCTCCGATGTTTTTGAAATAGATCCGCTGACCACCCGTACTAACCTCAGGTTAGTCTTATCCATAGTAACATCGTCGTAACGGTGAATTCGACTCCATATCATCCAATCTAATACATCAGATCCGATTTTCTAGTCTGATGTTTACAACTGTGTTACAATTTTATATCGTAAAACTTTATTTCCTTTTATTATTCTTAATTAATTTCACTAAAAAACTAGTTTAGGGACCTCGTAAACATAAACGATGGAAACAGGATGAATTTGGTTTCGAAATAGTGAGTAAACTTGACTTGCCAGCAAAATTATACTTTCATTTGCTGTTAAGATTTTTAATAAGTACTTACTCCTTTTTGAAAAAATTTGTTGAAGCTTGGTAAGCTTCTAAATTTGCAGTATTTATGTAGTACCTAGAAAGAAAGAAAAATAATTTATTGGGCATACACAGGTTCTTACAGATATGTCTACTTACTAAATAACACAGTGATAACAAAATATAAAACACACAATATAAACACAAAGGTATAAGGTACAATGGACACAAAGAAAGGTACATGTAGACCAGAATATATGGAATATAGATGTAGGTTTATCCGCAATCACCGCGTGCATGAACCAAATGGTCCTGTCTCAGCATAATCTGCAGTATCAGTACGAGGTGGAGGGGGTAGTGCTGCCGAGAAAGACGTCCGTCCGTGACCTAGGCCTCGAAATGGTCCCTGACTTAAGGTTCCGGCGCCATATTGTAAATGTGTGCGTCAAATCTTTTAGAAACCTGGGTTTTATTCTGAGACAGAGTGTGCATTTTAAAAACATAAATGTTATTAAACTTTTATATAATGCCCTTGTAAGAAGTCATCTAGAAACAAATGCTATAATTTGGAACCCTAACGAAGCTAAGTACAAACTCATGGTAGAAAAGATACAAAATAAATTTACTCGCTTTTTGTACCTAAAAGAATATGGAGTCTATCCATATTACCCATTGATGTACCCGAGTCTGTTCGTGTTAGGTATGGTAGGGTACTGCAGGCTGTCAGTGCGTAGAGACGTCGCGCTGGTGAAGTACATGGTGCGTGTCCTGCGCGGGGAGCTGCACCAGCCGGCGGTGCTGGCGGCGCTGCGGCTGCGCGTGCCCAACGACTACTTGGGCGCGCGCCGCCGCCCCGCTATGCTTGAGGTGCCCAACTGTAGGACCAACTTACTTAAGTTTGCCCCCATGTCACTCGCTATAAACTTGCTTAATATCCTGTCCGAAAGTAGCGTGGACATATTTTACCAAAACCTGCCGAAACTCTTAAAAATGGTACAGGTCGTCATTGAAAGTAAATGTATAATATAATGTATACCCAAATGTGTAGTATCTATAGTATTTGTATTGAATTTGTATTTGTCATATTAATTAACATAAGTTACCTAGACATAGCATCGCCTTAGGGCTTAAAAAAAAACCTGTAATGATGTTGTTTCTAAAATAAATAAATAAATAAATAAATAATGCTGGTGTAGCAGCGCTGGTTTTCAGACTGGACCAGAGAGGGTGAGTTCACGAACGCAGAACCTCGACGTAGCATCATTAAACAGATAAACTAGTGTTCGCCCCGAACTGAGATCTCGCGAATCTCCCAAAATAAATATTATTCTTAGGGCGACTTGCACAACGATGAGTAAACGTATTTAGTGGCTAAATATGGTTTAAGCAGTTGTCAAATGATACAAATACTTCAAATTTAAACATGTTTAGTCACTAAATGCGTTTAGTGATCTTTGTGCATGTCGGCTGTAAACTTTGAATAGTAAATTGGTGCCACGATATGAATAACCAACCTACTTGACCTACAGTTTCATTAAAATTAGATGTAACGGGGGTTCTTGTTTAGTGGTTATTTTTTTTTGGGTGCAAATTGCACTAATTCTGGATTTCAGACTTTTGTCCATATTTGTGTCACTAAAGCTACACGAATACCAAATTTCAGCATTGTGGGGTCACTGGTGTACCCTGTGAGTTGTGTCAAACTTTTGTTTTTATTATGGTCAATAACTCAAAAACTACAAAAATTAAACTAAAAATATAAACGGGGTTCAAATTTACTAATGAAGAACTTTCATTTGACGTCCCATGTGACCTAATAGTCTCATTTTCATTTTTTTTTACCCCTATTGAACCCCAATATCTCAACAACCCCCCAATATTTTTAGCTCATTGAGTCACACCAAAATTGTGCCATCACTACTTATCTATGTATCAAATTTCATGATGATCGGATAAACGCTACGAAAGTTATCCTCGGACAAATAAACATACATACATACATACAACGCCGATTTGCCCAAGTTGATTTGGAGATCTCGCTTCGCTCGATCAATAAATAGGTGATATGGAAATTAATAAACAGTGAAGGTATACTATATACATACATACAAGAAGAATATAATATATGTACTTACATGTGTATGATTTGTTTGCACCTTTCACTTCAACATAATTTAGAGCTATATAAAATACATAAATATCAGCAAGGACAAAAAAGTAACAGTAAGTTTTAAAAAGTAGAAGGAGACAATTATTATGTAATTTTAAATAATGATATGACTAACTCGAATTCAGTGGACAAATCTAATTGGATTGCCTAGACGAGTTAAAGTATAAATAATCTATACAGTAATAATAATAATAATAAGTATCCCGCGGGGCACGCTTGTGGCGAGTGTTCTGTGTGTGGCGACACCGCGGAGCCCCATTACTCCCTGGGGTTGACAGAAACCCCTGACCCTTGGTTTGCCTTAGTCGGCCGGTTAAGGGTGGAGGCGCAAGAGCGGAACCTATGCTCCAAGGGTTGAAGTGTTAAAGGCATAAAGTCGGGAGTAGCGCTTAGTGAAACTGCAGCACACCTCTCAAACCCAAAGGGGTTTGAGAGGTGTGCTGCAGTTTCACTGTTACTGTTAGTTGCAGGTTAAAGAACCACAAACACTAACGTTGCCCCTTACGCTGCTTTCTATTGGCGGCACTTATGAGGGCCCGTTTAGTGGACGGCTAGTCACCACCTGCCTCAATCATTCTTAATATTACAGGATTGGCAGGTGCCGTATCTCATTCCTCTGATAACCCATACTCTTATTCACAAGCATTACTCTAACAATAGCCCGAACGCTAATCTATGTGTTGCAATAGTACTACCATCTGTCTCACCTCCACCTTATCATAGTGAATTTTATAAAACAAACAGGCCTCTTACTCGTTGACTTCGGCCCCGGTAATGCCTTTGTAAAGGTCCAGGCCTAAAGTCTGTGTTAAAATTATAAATAATAATAATAAGGATAAAAGTAATAAATATTTAAATATATTTTTTACTATAATATTTGTTTTTTGTAAGATACTTTGTAGTGAAACATGTATTTTTATAAACGAGTTTTAAAATAAATATGTGATAATACTAATAGTAAACGTATAAGAGAGTAAACTAACAAACAATAATTATGATATTGAGAGCCTACACCACAACTTATGCACCTAAATAAATATAAGTTTTTATTATAATATGTATTTTAGACTAAGCCATCTCTATGGGCCGTAGAATAAGTGATTTACTGTCCTGTAACTATATTCGCCACTTGTATTTCCGCGTGTGGATATGGTTATTTGTTTTTTATATTGTTTACTCGCTTCCGCCAGCGGCTTCTCACTTGGTGTTTATCAACAAAAAGTAGCCTATGTGTTGATCCACGTTATAATATACGTACATACCAAATTTCATCGAAATCGGTTCCGCCGTTACGACGTGATTGAGTAACAAACAAACAAACATCCAAACTTTCGCATTTATAATATTAGTGTGATAATTAACGTGACATGTACAATAAAGCGTTATCTATCGATCTATTTTTATTATTCTTGCCGGAATTAAATCATTTATATACACATATATTTATTTTAAAAGTAGCCAGAGTAATATTATAAATGGGAAAGTTTGGATGTTTGGAAAGTTTGGACGTCTCATTTCTGTATTCCAGGAGTTAAACGTGACTATTACGGAAATCAATTTTTTTCATAACACGCTTCCCGCTTCATAAAAAATGAAGGATCTATAATTTGATATAGTTTTTACTATATTTCTATATTATGGCACTTATATTTAAATTGAAATTAAAACAATTACTTTCAAAATTATATTTATATAAATCAAGAATTTATTACAATTCACTCCGGCTTTTCTACTCATGTTTAAGAATTAATTTTAATCACTCATCGTAACTACTCAGTTGTAACCTTAAACGGCGTCATGAATGGGCACCACATCTGCTCAATCCTTCTGCATTGATTTGGCAGGGGGTTTTCCAGGAGGTGATCTGGGAGAACCCGCGCCTTAGGTTTCCTAAACTTCATATCTTCGTAGTCCACTCCGTGCTTTACCCAGGATACTGCGAAGCCGGTTCCTGGGGAAAGTTAGGTGATTATATGTAAATATATAAATAAATAAATAAAACTGCTGGACATTTCACACAGTGCCATCTAGCCCTAAACTAAGCAAAGCTTGTACTATGGGAACCAGATAACTGATAGAATATTTATATACTTTTTTGTAAATACATACTTATATTAAACAAACTGTTTTGTTATGTACGACAGAAATTTAAAACACACATCCGGAATCGTATTAACTGATTTTAGAGTTAGGTTTGATACCGATAGCTTGAATTTATACAGTAATCAATACATTTTCAATAAACAATTTTTAATGTAAATCAGCGGCCGCTTTGTGAATGAATATGATTTGTTTACCTATTTTATACAGGCTGTTTCATTGATATTTTAGGACTTGATAATAAAATTGTTTGGTACTTGAAAATTTATTATGATAACGATTTTTAAAAAACCTATTTAGCCTACACATAACATTAAAATCATGCGTACTGTCGTACAAGAAAACACGTAAGAGAGAAAGGAATAAAAAAGCACAACTCACTATCGAAGTTATCAATCTTATCGGGCCTGTGTGTGCCTACTGTAAAGATTCTGAGTTTCTTCACTGCCTCAGCATACTCAGGACAACGGCACCGGTCCATAATGAAAAAGTTAATAAAAAAATAAATAGGTGTTCAAAAGTTGACCGTTTTTGGACAAACGTCAGTGACAAAATGTCAAATGGAGTGTTGTTTTATTTGTTCAGTAGGTATTAGTTAAAACGAAAAGGTTTTTAGTCTAGGCTTCATTTATATTTCAATGATACCAGATATCACGTTGTCATGTACACAATCAAAAAACTAAAATGGAAGTGCAATATGGCAATGGGCAGGTCATAACATCCAAAACAGAAAAAATGGGCTATGGATGGAACAGAATGGTATCCTAGGGAAGGAAAGAGAAATAGGGGAAGATCATTTCCAAGATGGGAAGACGAGTTAAGAGCTACAGCAGGCGCGATGTGGAGGGACAGCTCAAGATCGTGAATTATGGAAGACTCTGGGGGAGGCCTATGCTGAAAAGCAAAACAATCTTTGACTATCAAAATAGTGCCACGAAATAAACAACCACCTTGACCTACAGTTTCATTCCAATTACATGTAACGGGAGTTCATGTTAGTTGATTAATTATTTTTTTGGGGTAAATGCAGTTATTCTGGATTTCACACTTTTGCTTATATTGTTATATTGTTTGTGTCACTAAAGCTACACGAATACCAAATTTTAGCATTGTGGGGTCACTGGTGTATCCTGCCTGTGGAGTGCCTCCAAGAGAAAAGTAGTATAAATAAAGCCTGAAATATTAAATTAGATACAGGTAACTCCATCTATTAGGGCCACACAGCAAACATTAAACCTTATTCCATTTTTATATAGTATCTGTCCTTGATTCCTTTGCGAACGAACCCCTACAACTGTCTTCAACCAATGAAAACTCAAGAAGATGGTTTCACTCATTCAAGACGGACCAAATTCAAGAAGCAGATCTTCATTCATATTCCAGCCATTGTGACGTTTATCCGTTGTAATCTCACATCAAAATCAAATCAAATTTAATCATCAAAATCTACCGGTAGAATTCAACGTTGTATATATAAAGAAAGTGTCTGTGGTGATATTATATCAAGGAACCAGCCAGCCGCTGCGACGCGAAGAAGAAAAAGGTTAGTTCGCATTACTTACATCGCATATATCTTCTATTCATATAAATTCCACCAGATACTATCTTTTAAAATCGTGATTGATGAATACTCGAAAATTAATAAAGAAAAAAATCAGATTACCGAAAGATTTTAAACAAAAGATAGTTTAAGAAAAAAACAGATATTTTATTATCTGTTTGTACTCTTACTTTAAATATGTATATAAAGAGTGATAAGAGGTCTGGCTCATTCCTGACACATAGAAGTTGTTCATTTTTTCGAGCATATTAACGCAGAATGGCATCCTGTGATTGGCATCCACATGAAATACGATACAAGGGTTGACCATAAGCTCATACCAATGTATTTTTACCTCATGAACATAATATAGTCTGTGGCGCAGTGGGCGGATAGCCGGTTGAGACGCAGAAGGTTGCGGGTTCGATAGCTGCGAGACAAACGTTTGCATGGTCAACAGATATTTGTTCCGGGTTTGGGTATTTTTTTAAACAACTAGCTGACCCCCGCGGTTTCGCACCTTGAAATGTCCCGTTCGCGTGGGAACTTCGGGATAAAATCTATTCAAAACACTCTTGTCAAAGTGACGCGGGACTTCATGTCAATGAACACCGGTTAAATTTTATGGATATTGTTCATACAAATATACTAAAACCGCAATTTAAAAATGGGGGTGGGGGTAGGAGGATGAAAAATACTTTACAACTATTCTCATACCTACGTATTTACAAAAAAAAAATATTTTTTTGCTTTGCCTAGTTCGGCGCTCGGATAGCGCTGTGAGAAAATTCTAGCATTATTTTTTTATTTGATTTATATAAAGTATTTTCACTAGGTTAGGTCATGTCATGTAACATCATGGCTCCTCAGCGAAGCTTAGGTTAGGCACACCGTCGTGAGTCACTCAAAGAGCAACGGTCATGCGAATCTACCTCGTAGACCATCGAACTAAAGTTGAAGTATCTATCGGATGCCAGCCGTACCCAGGAAATACATGCGACGTAGAGCACCCAGCCATGAGTGAAGTTAGGCGATGATAGTTGCAAAATATTAATTTAAACAGAACAAATGTTTGCATGATCTACAGATATTTGTTCAGGGTCTGGTTTTCTATATATTATAAAAACCTATGCATTTAAAAAAAATGTATTGTATCAGTTATCTGGTTCCCTTAGCACAAGCTTTACTGCTAGATTGTGCTAGATAGTATAGAGTTAAATTTCCAGCAATATCACTTTAATATGCGAAAGTTTGGATGTTTGTTTGTTTGTTACTCAATCACGTCGAAACGGCCGAACCGATTTTGTTGAAATTTAGTATGTACGTAGATTATAACTTGGATTACCACATAAATCAGGTTCCATGGGTAAAAATGGGGTGTCAAGTCAAGTTGCAACAGCGAGTTTAGCTTTATTTTTATAGGACATATCCTTTATTGACGAAGCTAATCGAAGTATCTAAGTATCGTAATTTTTTACTATAGGGCTTAACGCATATCAGTAAAATATTTTGTTAATTAAAATGAAACCATCAGTAGCTCAGCCCTACACCTCCAATTGTCGGCGTAGTAAAATCAGTCACAAGTTGTAAAACCCCCCATAACCTACCCGATATACTGCCGATATTCGCGAAAGCAAAACGTCAAAAAACACATTTTACGACTCGATTGTAAAACTGGGAGCATATTACACCGATCGATGTATTAAAAGGCTTAAAAGTTATATCATAAAATGTAAACATTTATTAAAAGCCGAACGCTTTAGCCGACAAAACGGGCTGGCAATCGACAACACAATATCAACATGCCTTAAAAAAGGGGGGAAAGGCTGATTTTTGTCACACCCCGATTCTTGGAAGCAGGCTTCTGCCTTCTTTCAAATGTCACGGGCTTAATGTATTTTGATGTAAGATTACGTAACATCAACACTACGTTGAATTAAAAAAACCGGCCAAGTGCGAGTCAGACTCGCTCACGAAGGGTTCCGTACATTGTCTATAAAAACGGCAAAAAAATCATGTGTGTTGTATGGAAGCCCCACTTAAATATTGTTTTATCCATTTTAGTATTTGTTGTTATAGCGGCAACAGAAATACATCATCTGTGAAAATCTGGTGACAGACTGGCAGACAGACAGACGGATAGACAGACAGCGGAGTCTTAGTAATAGGGTCCCGTTTTACCCTTTGGGTACGGAACCCTAAAAGATAAGAGTGCGATCCGGTGAAACAAATAATTTGCTTACCTGAAGGCGCATCTCTCATTTTTTTTTAATCTGTCTGTGACCAATATTTATCTACTGCCCATTGCAAATTGCAATGAAAAATGTGCAAATGCTATCGAGAATTTTATTATCAAGTTAGCGACTTCGACAGCGGTCGACAACTTCTACTCGTAGATTAGTACTGATCGATGATTGATGTAGGTGCCTCCATAATGGTAGTTTTTCAGCTGCCTGAAGGCCTCCGTCATTATATGACGACTTATAGCAGGTATTAACATCATAATGAGGCCTTCGAAGGACAGAAGCGCTCTATGGCAAATATGACTAGCGTCGCGCGCTTACTAGGGTGGGTATCCAATAAATGACCGCACGGAACGTCGCTTCATTATCATTGTCAGCCCATATTATTCCACTGCCGGACATAGGCCTCTCCTAAAATAAGCCAGTCTTCGGCTCTTTCATCCATTACACTACGTTTATTATGACACGGTTTCCACTCAAGAACTTGTTTACCCAAACGATTATCGGTCCCCTGGTATATATGGCCAGCCCACAGCCACTTCAGTTTGCTAATCCGCTGGACTATTTCAATGACCTTGGTTCTCTGTTGAATAATCTCGTTGCAGACTTTAACATCATAGACCTAAGTCTGATAGGCATTCTAGCATGCCCTGAAGCTCCTGTAGGGACTCCGTTATCAGGCTATCGCAAGTGTTTCAGTCTTAGAACGAACTTCCAGTGCTTTAGTGAAATTCCAGGCATTCAGGCCTGTTGTTTAACCTAGTTAAATTTAAGCAAACACTACAATGAGTTAGTCCATCCATCTTGTGCCTTATTTTAGGCATTCCATGTTTCTGTTTCAACACAATCGATTAAAAGTAATACCCATACGTTTTAGTACTTTAATTTTCAGCTCGACTTAAATGAACAAGTGCTTACATTGTCTTAGGCTTAGTAACTTTGTTTTTAATAAACATTTTTGATGGCGAGAGGCAACAATCTTGCTGGCGTTAGTGTCACAAAGATCCCATTTTATGCTCTTGTAGTTAATAACTATTAACTGCATAAGATGTTTATGGAAATAGACATCGCATAGTCCTGGAGATAAGTTAGTTTGTACATAATGTTTGTAAATTGTACATTGACGACCTCGGTGGCGCAGTGGATAAATTGCCGGCTGTGACGCAGGAGGTTGCGGGTTCGATTCCTGCCACGGAACAAACGTTTGCATGATCTACAGACATTTGTTTAGGGTCTGGTTGTTTCTCTGTACCTATATTATAAGTAAGTATTAACAAAATAAGGCATATAAGTATTCTATCAGTTATCTGGTTCCCATAGTATAAGCTTTGTTTAGTTTGGAGCTAGATGTCCAGCATTATTTGTTATTATTTATAATTTAGAAACCCCTGATCGTCTGGCTTGCTGTACCAATTTCTTCCGAGTGAACTTTAATAGGTCGTCTTTACATTTAGTGTGCGACGGTCCTACGTTTTGTAGTGTGCTGGTCTTCACACGAAAACTGCATGCTTCAATTGTCATCAGTTTTTTAAGATACATGCTCCGTTCTCTGCCATTTTATTTCCTAATTCTATCGGCTATGTCTGTGACTTTAGCTTACTCTTCATATCATATCTACATAGCCCTCACTTAGACCTATCTATGAGGACCATATTGAAAAACCACGTCTGTGCCATGTATAATCACTAGTAGCACATACAGGTCAAAGACTTTAGTCTTAAGACAGGTATTTTACAAGAGAACAGATTGCGTAGTTTCCCGTACGCTGCCCAGTGAAGAGAAACATAAAAGTCAGTACCAATATAAAAGTCAGGATGAAATCTCATTTGGCAATACGGTCGTAAAATCAAGAGTACTGGAACTATATTGCTACCGATTGCGAGAGGTTTCGCTTTATTTTCAGCAGAGACCAGGAGCCCATTCGAAGAATTACAATCTCCGCAAATTTTTCATCATTCAAAACCTCTCGATTCAACAATTTGATTTTGTCCTGAGCTTATTTTCTTATTTCTAGAATTATATCTGCTGCTCATGAATCAATAAAAAAACAGAATACTTACATTAAAAGAAAAATGCGTATACCAATGTTTACGTCAGCATTGGTGTAAAAGCTTTGTTTACTTTTGCTGACAAGGGGGGGGGGGGGTAAATAGGGTAAATAATATACCTATTTATAGTTAAGTTTACTTACATCTACTTTTATTCCTATCTATTATTATTATTTGTGCTTTCTGTATTTCCTAATCTTAGGATTTACGTTATACGTTTCTTCTTTACTACAATCGAAATATCCTCGTAAGTTATAAAAGCAGTTTGCAATAAGGTATTCTTAATGAATATATTCAATAATGAAATCTACGGTAAAACAAGTAACTTTTCAACATATAAATATAACCGACTTAACTAAACTACTGAACTGATTTTGATGAAATTTCTATGAGACCAATATAAAAACAACCTTTCAAATAAAAAAATAATTTACCAAAGCAGTGAAATGACGGAATTCTGAGGTACCTAATACACAAACAATAAACGGAATTGCTGCGTCCCTATAAAAGGGGCATGCCCACTCTCCCTTGTAAAAAATGCTGTCACTGCACACACTTTAAACTAATTGCTAATGATTCTAGGCTTAGTTAGTAATAAAAGAGCTAAGAAGTTAGTTATAAAAAAGTTTACTATAATGAGAAAAAACAGTTTTTATTTTTCACAAACAACCAGTTTTACATCACTGTATTCAACTACAACTTAAATAGTTTATTATTGTAATTATAACGATTCCTAGATAAATTATGATATTGATAATTACTATCAATTTAATCGTTTTAAGTCAGCAAACAAACAAAAATACGCGAGAAAACAAACGAAACGGCCACAGACACAGACCACAGGAAACGGCTTGTGTAGGTACTTGTTTGTGAATGACGTACGCGCACAGTCATAGGGATTGGCATATCGACCATCGACTATTATCCGAAATATCGATTTATCGGCGCAAAATAATCGGTCAAATCGAGCAATCGATTATATTTAATCTCAAGGCGCGCGCACACAGTGCCATTTTTGACATCGCGCTCTTATACAATCAACAGACGAGGGCAATTATTCCAGTAAATCAAAATTCAATATTTTAATGCAAAGAAATAATAATCATCTGATTCTGTTGAGCAAATGTTGAATCGAAGTAAAATCGAGTTTATTTCGATTCAACACGAGCGCCACAGATAAATACAAAATTATACCTACCTATTTACTTCTGAAAATCAGATATTTAGTGTGTCAGGGGTAGTAATAAGGTAATAAAATGTACGAAAAATATGTAAGTACCCAAGCGAAAAAAAAATGTACTTATTTGCCTTTGGAGATGTTTAATAGAATTCATTATGTATTTCTGTGTTGATTTTGTAAACTTGGATTGAATAGGTAGTCGATATCGATCGATATCGATTATCGTTTGAGTTAGTTCTTAATTCGATGATTTGGGAGGAATAACGAGTGATAGGTGCCTAACTAAAAAATATCTCATGTCTGTGTCATTAACTCGTCTCTGCATGGCCTTATGCAAAAATCGTGCGAAGCTTTAACCTCTCATCTGTTGATCGATTTAAAATCGAGATAATGCTACAGATAAGCCAAGTTATTTTTTTCCGCTTTTTTTCTCTCCACTGGTTAATCCTAAAGCCATCTAGAAGGTGGCGCTGAGATCAACGGCCCGCCGATTATGATCAAGGTTAGCTGAGAGCGAGAGGATTTAGATCAATTGCGGTGCGTCAACAGCTGAGCGCAAATTCAGCGCGCACTGCGATTGGCTGAGATTATCTCGCTACCAGCGCGAGTCAAGCATAATACCACCCCCGGGTTAATTAAAGAGAAAAAAAAAACGATTTACAAAACGCTCATTGGGAAACAAATATCGTTTTGGTTTCGTACTTCTGAAATCAGTGACCGATTTTTCGTGTCAGTGAAAATACAGTCAAATAAATCGATTGTTTTATTTATGGTCTTTTATCAACAATCGATTATTGTTCCAGAACAACTCTGGCTCAACACTAATGTTTGCAACTGGAGGCAATTTGCTACCATTTCATTTCCTGTCGTTTTCATATTCATTATTATTTTAAAATATTGTAAGATACTTTTCGTGTTAATCGATTGACACGTAGATTAACGAAAAAATGTAACATATTTTTTGGATGAACGCAATTTTTTGTGCAGTTGACAGCATTATATGGGCATGTCCCTTTGAGGGTTGCCTTCGATTTTTTTGGGAAATCATCATCAGATCCTGACTTGGTACAATGGAACCACCGAGGAAGAATCCTTTTGAACAAAAAAATAATTTCTCGAATTAGTTCAAGCTTTTTCGAGTAATCGGGGAACATACACTATTTTTTTAAGTCTATTTTTAAAAGAGTTTTTCTATCTTTTCTATTTGTCTCGCTATGCAAGCACCCAAAGGCCTGTGAATAACACAGGTAAGTCTGAATCGCACTTGTCCGGATTTTCTTCAATATAGGAAGTAAAACGGCCCCGAAAAGACAAAAATACGAGGAAATAAAGGTTGGAAGACGTTGAGTACAGACCGCATAAGTCAGTCACTCTAGACTCTAGACCCGCCTATGTTCAGTAGAAGCCCAATAGCTATATTGCGTATAATAGAAATCTTTACGACAACTTTTTGTCGGTAAATCTTTGAAATCGTCTGATGGTGAAACATTATTGATGTTACCGCTATTGTTTTTGACCGCATAAAGTGTTGATCATCGATAAATTAGCTGCTGGTGTTGAGAGGCCTGTGTTTTATACGCAATATTAAAAGCTATTACTTTCTGAGCCGGTTCGAGCGGTAAAATCTCCTGCACATTAGTGTTTTAGTTTTCAGTAGATACCTATGTTGAGCAATCTAGTAACTATTTCGATATAGCGAGCATTATTCACGTAGAAACGCGCGCCTCACTACTTCTTTAAAAAGTGATAAGACCGCTCATTGTACTATTACCATTGTATAAATATCACCTTTGGAAGGAGAATTTGTTATAATTTGTTTAATATTCGAGCAAAGAGAAAACTTGCTACTTAATCAAGTGTAAATTATTATTATTTTATCTATTGTATTGAGTAATTATTTTATAACATTAATTCTAAGTTAATTTATTAAACTCAATTGTAATTATGTTATATACCTACTATCAAGCCCGGCGGAGAGCAATAGTATGCCATAACACAGGCTTACCTAGTTTGGATACTAATGCTATGCCACCAGGAACCGTCTATGTGAAAGATAATTATTTCTAGGATTGTTTCAGTTAATTTGATGTTATAATTTAATAAATTTCATTTCATTTCAATATTTTACAATTGTTCTTGTAATTTAACGCTTTTCAACACTTTCCGGTGAAACCTTTAATGACTCAATACAAAAACAAATTGAGCTGTCTTCATTACGTCTCAATTGTTGACAAAAGGGTCTTCAAAACTTGAATTATTGCGAGCTTCCACCTGCTCTTATTATCGTTAATATTTATTTGATTGCCAAATTCCCCCACAACCTTCACCGATTATAAAAAATAGATACAAGTTATTTTATGTTTCTTATTAAAACATAAATCGTTATTTTTTTTGTTTATGGAAATATTAAAAAGGTCAAATAGTTTAGTTTAGTTTTAATGAGGTTAGATATCTACTTTGATTAATAACTTGATTAGATAACGTATCGCTTTGTAATGAATGATATTTATAAATACAGCCTTTTCATCGGCACTGTGCATTGTCGTCCACTCGTGTTACACATATTACAATTGGCGCCTAACACCACACTAAGGGTGACTTCCTCAACGATGCCTAAAAGTTTAGTTGTTAAATATGATTTAAGGAGTTGTCAAATTATCATCGTCTAGGGTACCACTGAAGTATATAATTTAACTGACCAATCCGTGGCTTTGCACTCTTGAAATAACCCGTTTTAGCGGGAACTTCGGGATAACACGTAACATTTTAACAAAAATATAACCGTCATCAGATAACAGTATAAAATTATTCATAAATATCTGATTTAAAAAAAATAATATGTGAAAAACATTGTATTGGATTCCACCATCAGATCCTGGCTTGGTTCCAATGGGACCTGGGAAGTGCACTCTTTCGAATAAAAAAAGAATTTTGAAAATCGGTTCGCAATTGACGGAGAAATCGGTGAACATACATAAAATATATATATATATATATATGTGTATATATACAGTCGAACATAGAACCTCCTCTTTTTTTGAAGTCGGTTAAAAACTATATAAAACACTCTTGTCAAAGTGACGCGACACTTTATGTCTATATGGACAATTTATATGCATATTGTTCATACAAAAATATTAAAATAGCTATTAAAAAATGGGGGGTGGGGGTAGGAGGGTGAAACGAATAGTGAAACTTTACGAACTATCCTCATACCTATCAAATATACAAAAAAAGATTAATTAAAATCGGTTAACACGTTTGGGAGGAGTGCGACCTCAAACACCTTGACACGAGATTTTTATTTTAGGCGAGAATTTTATTTTATTTAATCGTCGTTTTTTGATTTGAATTTCTTTATATAACACTTTTATTTTATATTTTTTGTTTTGTTATTCTGTCCTATTTTGCTAAACATGTCCGTAACAAGTAAAATGACCTTAACGGAAGACCAGCGCTAGTTGTTGCAACCAGCACATGCTGAGTTATGACCATTTTGTAACTACTTACACTTTGTGCATACATTTAGATTTGATTTTATATGTTTCTTATTCTTTGTTAACTTTTGTATAGGTGATTAAAAATAAATATTATTCTGTTCTATTCAAGTCACAGAAATACATCAAATTTAAACATGTTTAGTCGCTAAATACGTTTAAGGATCGTTGTGCAAGCCGGCCTTATAGTACATAATTATGATGTTATTTATATGTGCTTAAAAGTTATAATTACAGCCTAAGCATGGTTAGGTACCTTTACAAATGGAATTTTTTTTGGAGTTGATCGTAGATCTCTTTATTGGCACGATCACAATTGCTTTTGTGATCATCCGCAGCATCGTATCCACCGTGGTACGAAACAGCTTATGCTGAGACAGGGACCATTTTGTCCCCACGCAACACCATCATTTTCTGTTAGTGTGAAACTTACTTTTACTGTGTTTTTATGTCTTTTCCTTTGTTGTTATTGTGTGTGATATCATGTGGGTTCAAATAAATGTATTTTCTTTCTATTTTTTCTTGCTTTCTTTTGTGTTTGAAGCAACTTATTACCCGACTATGGCAAAGCTAAAAGGAAGCAGTACTACTCATCCGATTTTGATGAATGCGGTGCCAATTGATAGGCTAACATCGACATAGGTATTACGTCGGGTTTCAGTTTTCAAACTTATTGCTTGTTTCTCCATACTTCCGATACGTCCATCGTCTTTACATAGTATAAAATGAAGTTGCTTCCGCTGTCTGTTTGCTTAGATCTTTTAAACTACTCAACGGATTTTAATGCAGTTTCAGCAATAGATAGAGTGATTCAAGAGGAAGGTTTATATGTATAATACATACATAACTCTGTTTGTTTGTTAGTTTGTTTGTTACCTTTAAAAAAAATTATATAAGTATTCTATCAGTTATCTGGTTCTCATAGTACAAGCTCTGCTTAATTTGGGGCTAGATAGCGCTGTGTAAAATGTCCAGCAATATTTATTTATTATTATATTTATTTATTATATTTACACGACTCAACGGCTGAACGTATGTTAATAATGTTTTACTTAATGTTTTACTGAAAACCCACCCGTGCGAAGCCAGGGGCGGGTTAGCTAGTTAGTTTATAAACAAAGGTTAGATAATAGATGAACGAACGAATGGATGTTTTAGTGAAGTGAATGGCGACATTCACTTCCTCAATCAATCGGTAATTCACAGAAATCTTATTAAAAAACTATTATTCAATCTCTGTTCAAATATTTCTTTTCAACCAACTCTAAGAATGCTTGAATCGCATGCGCACATTGATCTGTAATGAATCTATAGATTAGATTCCAATGGTTCCTGGAACATGTCTAGCCACTAGTGATCTAGCCTCTCTCCTTTAATAGCATTCCCTTTGCTACGAGATACCGAAGCTTATCTTCGTAGCTGTAAGGTCTATATTTAAATGTTAGAGTACTGGTCATTACAAGAGCGGTTTGAAAGAAGTATCGTAAAGGTAAAAGTAATTTGCATCCGAGAATGATTCCGCGACAACAGGCGTGAAATGGCGTATTGGCGGGAGCTAACCCTTAGAAAACGCCGTAAATACAAATTGCTACGAACAAATTAGAACGCTAATTTTATAGCATTAAGGTAATAAATCGCGCGGCGTTCGGCGATTGTTTTATGACTGTATAATGGGTGGTTTACGGTAGCGTAGGTGCTTAGGTTTAAATAGGCTGTAGGTAGAAATGGGAGGATTAAATGAGATTGGTAAAGGTGCTAAGTTTAACTACTACCTTACCTGTTGTGTGGCGTTATGTTTCGAAGCCTTGCTTGACCATCTCCATCATCATTCATAGCACGAGTTCACCTACTGCCTGTGGGCAGTTAGCTGCTGTGGCTGGGTGTAAGCCCCTCGCCCTTGCCATTCTAAGGTCAAGTCAAGTCAATTAAATTCATTAAAATCACAAGGATCACTTTGAGACGTCAATTTTACCGACAGCCCGATTTTTCCTCCGCCAAGCCCGGAACAAGGCTGGTTATTATTTTTAATGATCCTTTCCACAATAGAACAATAGGATTAATACAAATAAGTTGTTTGTTGAAAAATTACTTTTTCAAAACAAGTTTTTATAAAATTCTTAATCGGAACCGCAAGCAGATTCAAATGAGCCCAAATACTAGTAGCCTACTGTAATCCATTCAGAAGTTCCGTTGTCTAGCATCTGACTCCATCATGAGACCACCTCTATGGTACCATATTATTGCATTGTCACCGAAGTTCAATGTATTCCAAATTTCAGCGGAATTAGTTGTGGGGAACGTGTTTAAAATTCAGTTGCAAGATTCCACCCGGACAAACATACATACATTGCAAGTTAATAAAAAGCTTGTAAAATAAAAGAAAATGTGTACTGATATTGCAAAATTGAGATCATCTTCATCATATCAGCCAAAGAGCGTCCACTCCTGAACATAGGCCTCCTCCAGAGATTTCCAGAGCGACCGATCTTGTGCAACCTACACCCAATGGCTCCCAGCAACCTTTATCAGATCCTCTTTCCATCAAACTTAGTTCCCCAAGTTTAATAAGAACTTAATTTTTTTTTAGGTCAAGCTGGAGTCAACCAGTTGGGAGGCGTCTTCGTCAACGGCCGACCTCTACCCGATGGGGTGCGCAAGCGCATCGTAGAGCTGGCTATCATGGGGGTCAGGCCCTGTGACATCAGCAGACAACTCCTGGTCTCCCATGGCTGTGTCTCCAAGATCCTCACCAGGTTCTATGAGACGGGGTCTATCAGGCCTGGCTCTATCGGCGGGAGTAAGACTAAGGTAACATTAGTGTATAATAAATGAATGAATAATAAATAAAACGAAATAAAAAATGCACCGTTCCATACAAACCTGCTCTGGTTAGATTTTAGAGATACCTCGTTGGAATTAAAAGCTAAATATAGATCAAATGGCATCGTAAATGTAATTAATATGTTTTTCAAAACTGTTTTCTGTTAAAAAGTGTTAAAGTATAAATACTAGTTGACCCGCCGAATTTCGTACCGCCTTGACATGCATATGACGCAGGCTGCCAATGTATTGTCATTCGACCACCATTAACTACATCTATGTATGAGAAAATTAATTTTCTTAATAATTTTTTTTGCGTGAATTTTTCAAATATTTAATAGTTATTCTGCTAAAGAATAATACAAGTTGCGTGCCCAACCAACTGTACCCACCTAAAATGTCGATTATCTATGCTAAGAGATCAGCATTGCCATCTTCTCGCAAAGAGTGCAAGAAGAATTGCCCTCGCTACGAATGGAGAGGAAATTCCTTGTCCTTGTAGAGGAAATTTTTACGATCAAGCATACCAAAATGCATATTGGAGGTTAGTGGAGGTACTTATAAGGTACCTATGGAACACTTGACGAAAACGGTGCTAAACGTGACATGCTATCTTTTAACATCAACCCTAACAACTGGGAGAAAACCTCAGACAACCGTGACACTTGGAGGATAACTCTATCCGATGGGGTTGTCGTCACGACAACGTCTGGTTCGATCTATTGTCTCGATAGCGTGACCAACGCCATCAACGCGCTGCACTTCCACCATTATCGCCAGGCACACAACTTGTCACTCTCGTCTCGTCCTTAGACGTCATATGCGTAAGTGCCGATCCTCACAAACGGACACTGCTTAAAGAAAGAAAAGAAAGAAAGAAATACATTTATTCGCATCACAACAGAATCATAAGAACATGATCTTAAACAATTAAAACTAAACATATTACATTAGACATAAAATTAACAATAACAAAGGCACTTTTTTATATATAATTCAGTGTGATGGCGAAAAGGCCTGCAGCTCAGCATATGCTGCTGCATGTTACCATGCTGAAGCGCTGGTCTTCTGCTGAGGCCAGTGTTGATTTCACGGACGACCTCACTAATCAACTAATAACAGAACCTGTCATTTAATTGATATTAAATTTATTTAAAAATACCCCTAACCAACTACTCTTAAAACATCCACAATAGCAATATAAGCACACTAAAAGAAACACAAAACATGACTGACCAATAAAAAGCAAAGGGACGCAAAAATAAAGTGAAGAGTGAGCAAAAAGATGGATTTGCCTCTACTATGCCTACCATGGTTGGTTGAGTTGTAAGGTAAAAAACATGTATTTACATGTTTTTTTAACTTTAACCTAAACACATCAACATTAATAATATTTTTTAGGGGTGATGGGATTGTGTTCCAACACTTGGTAGCGGTATAGCGGAAGCTGCCATGAAAGGCTGCTGAACCATGTGATGGTGTTGTTAGTAGAAGTTGAGATGCAGCCCGTGTATCATACCTGTTTCCATAACGAAACCACCCCAGTTTATTGTAAAGATACTCAGGTTTTCTACTTTTAATAACGCCAAATAGAAGAATAGCAAAGTGAAGATGTCTTCTCCATGACATTTTGATCAGTTTGGCTTTATTAATAGATGGTGCCCATATTTTATAGATGTATAAATGCATATGATGATGATGAAACACTTTAGAGTCATCTGTTTAGGCAAGAATTATAGGTGTCTTCTAGATCTTCGTGTTCCATCTTAGATCACATCGCTTACTATCAGGTAAGATTGTTATCAAACGCAGATCTATTCACCATAAAAAAAAATCAAGAAACAGTGTTAGACATGTGTAGAGTATTGGTTCAGATCAGTATTTTCTCGTCGGCAAATCGATTGGGTCACGGAGGCAATCAGTAATTATAAACTATAAAATTAAACCAGCAACTTTCGGCTTCTTGAGGTTGCCTTTCGACACGGACAGAGGGTCACATACTGGAAATTATGATAGGGTTCCGTATTATAAAAGTTTGATTTGAAACGTATAAAGCTTGAAAACTTTGTTCTTGTCACGAGAAACGACAGATATAAATACTGATTATCTAATGGAATGAAGAGAGAGGCGTAGGCAAGCATCATCACTCCTAGTTAAAAAAACCTGCGGGACTGGTTGCGGGACCACATCTTTTTTAGTACTACAATTTCCAGAATTAAAAAAGCCATGATTATTTACAATCTCCAATAGGAACCTGAAAAAAATTACTGGTTTAGATAGAAACGAATGTACGGAGAGTAAGGATTTTTGTTTTAATTTTGACCATCTTCATTACAGTATGTATATAAAAACAAATTGCCCACACTTATGGAAATTAGGAAATTACAAAGTGTTGTCTGTTACTTCTGGAATTATTTCAAATCTTATCATCTAATTTGGTAATATTTAGACTTGCTTTGTTTAACATCTATCATTATTATAAAAGGCAAACTTTTTTAACAAAGGCCTATTCTAAGCAAACTACTGTCTTGATAACTCCAAGCTTACGGTTCATATAAAAAGTTTATTACTTGTAGACTTTTCTTCGAATGCCCATGAGGGCACAAGAATACCTAACAACTGCTGTTAGGAGTCCCAATAGATATAGATGAGAAAGTCTTACGAAGTTCTAGTCCGAATTTAGTACTGTTACGCTGAGGCTGTTGAACAATAGGTAATAATCGAAACTTCTCGAGCGCTTTTGTCTTGCTGTGTTATTGTTGTTATTGTCTGCTGTTACGCACAATGGGGATTGGTCGTTCTGTCGAAACACCGACCCTTTCCTGGAAGGATCGAGATCGTTCTCGAACAATCGAAATGTGTGCGATATAAATAGGCCGGAGAGATGGCCGGACAGTCAGTGGTAAATCCTCCGTCGTCCGAGATACGTTCTCGGAGACCCGGATGACGAAATCACCTCCGCTAATGCGGAAGGTGAGTCATCTACATCAGACAGAGCAAACACTTCACAGAAACACCGATCTCGCCGGCGAGGTCGACGAATCCCTTCAGTCGCCGCCTATACGAGGTACAAACATGTACCCGGGCGTTTCTCTCTTATCCCCATCCCGGCAACAGCCCAAGCCGAGGTTCGTACCTAAGTGGTGCCCTTGCGCTAGTTGCCTAAAAAACTTACTGGGCTGAGCGCCATCTGCGCTCGCCAAAAGTTCGGTTAAGCTGTCACGGCCTCAGAGGCCAACAGCGAGTTTAGTCCATTCGGAAAAAAAAAAAAAAAAAAACCGGACAGTCAGTCTGAGTGAGTCAGTCTCAGCGAGGCCCTGGAGGACTGACGTGAGAAGGGTCTCGCGTGAACATTAGTTGCTCGCGAGTCAGTCTGGATTAAGCTATACGTGCGATCATGTCGGTGACTTTAAGTGGTGCAACAGTGGTGTGAATTAGTGTGTTGTGATTACGTGTGACCAAGTTCGTGTATTCATCGTTTAGTGCTGAATAAAAGTGTTATTTTGGTTAGATCGATTCCCATTATTTTATCCCGAACCCTCAGCTCGTAACAGTACTAAAATGTCCTAAGGTTTTCACATCCCGCTTAGAGAACCCTAACACAAGTCCGGTAAGCACATTCGACCGACCTCACTAAATTCGGTACGCCAATAAAACAACCATTTGTCCGTATAGACGACGCCGACCAAAAATTGATTACAACAAAATACGTAGGAATCACCGATAAGTTTATTGGTGCTGTTATGGGAACGTTTAATTGACTGCTAATCAACTTTTTGAATATCCGACGTGTAGTAACTGTTTATTAATCTTTGCCGAGTTGTAAGACTAGGGTTTCTAAACTTTGCGATTAAGAATTTCACGCTTCGAATGTAAAAGTCAAGATAAGGCTATTGTTGGCTACTACGGGTACTAGACGTTGACGATTGTTATCGAATGTGGAAGTTTCGACTTTCGATAACGATATATCGTAAATTGATCTAAAAAAATAGTCAAAATGACAACAAAAATCACGCACAAAAATGAAAGGGGTTATTTTGATGAGCATAATAAATACATTTGTGAAATGTTTACCATAGAAATGTGAAATTTATTTTGGCATGTAACAACAAACACTTTATTAAACTTATGTTGTGCTATTGCATAATGCTTGCCATCTAACCACAGATACTGTATTGATGACGTCTCGAGATATCTCTTGATGTCCGTTTCTAACCCAACACGCAGCCATTTCCGAAAGAGATCAAATCGACCTTTATTTTTAGATGTCGATTGCAAGAGTAAGCAGTAAGTTTTATATCGAATTAATCATATAAACTTAATCGATGTTCTTTAAAATTTGATAATATAATTAATAGGTAGTTTTTTGGACATGCCTTTTTTTATGTTTTGAGATACCGTCACTTGAATCTCGTCAGTAAGTATATTACCAACACCCTGTATAAGTAAAAATTATACTGTTAAAACTATCTATACCTATGTTATGTATAGAAATGTACGATATGAAACTATTTTTTTTTTTTTTATAAATTATAGGCTAGCGTTTGACCACTATCTCGCCTGATGGTAAGCGATGATGCAGTCTACGATGGTACACGCTTGCCTAGAAGAAACCTATTCACTCGTGACTTGAAGATCCCTAGGTTGTAGTTATCAGGAAACACAGACTCAGGCAAGGCGTTCCACTCCTTGGCGGTGCGCATAATAAAGGTGGAAGAGTACCGCTTTGTGCGTATGGGAGGTATGTCAACCATGTAGCGGTGGCGCATCGCGGAGCGTCTGGTTGTTTTATATCGAAGATAGATTCCAACGATAATGTAAATGTTCCTAAACCTGTTACAATATCGTTTGTTTGCTTGCTTAGATAGACCAAAAGGCCGTATTTTTACCCTATGTACCTATACAGTAACCATTCTGTAAAAGTTTCGTACACGTATTCGTTCAAGTATATTTCTGTGACTTGACTAGATTATCGACAAAAGCGAATATACAAGGGCATTGGTGGCGATTCTGTTGTTTTAACTGACTAATGAAAATTTCGTTAATTGCGAACATTCTCCTAATATTATAAATGCGAAAGTTTGGATGTTTGTGTATTTATTTATTTGTTACTAAATCACGTTGTAACGGCTGAACCGATTTCGATGAAATTTAGTATGTAGGTAGATTATAACCTGGATTAACACATAGGTTACTTTTTACCTATAAATCAGGCCCCATGGGATAGATGTGGGGTTTCAAGTTGCAACAGCGAGTTTAGCTTTATTTCAAGGTTACCTATACATTTAGTAGTATAACGCGTACGAAGTCGTGGGCAACAGCTGGTTAGTACATAGTTTGATCTTAACGTTCATATTTTACGAAATTTTAGTAAGTCTGTAAACAACAGGATTGCCGTCACGATGTAAAATATTCGGTAATTTATCCAATTCGCATTTTGTTTTGATCTGTGATTTGATAAATGTTTTATTTTGAAGCATGTTTATTTCTTAAATTGTCGAGAAGGATCTTCGTGTCATCCTTAACTTTGTTTTTGTGTAGATAACTCTTAGGTGATAAACAAGCATATTATAGATGTTTTACACTGTATGCATAATGTAAATAACGCGTTGCCGTTGCCGATCCTTTAAAACGTTTTTAAAACCTTTTTAATAGTTTTAAAAACTATTTAAAAAACCTTTTTAATAGATTTTGATACTAGAATCTTTGGGGGAAATCTCGGCAGAGAGACCATTTTACAACCTAAGTATTCGCGGTGACTTGGAACAATCTTAAAAACTTCTTTTCATTATACTACATGAATAGAACAAGCACCTGATGTTAAGTGGTAACCATCGTCTATAACAAAGTATTGTCTCGTAGGTCACGCACCTTAGAAACGTAACCTACGATGCACTGCGCTGCGCCCATCAACTTGAGGCATACAGGTGTAAAGCCTCATGTGCCTGTAATTTCATTGGAAACCAGACCCTTCATACCGAAACACAGCAATGCTGCTTGGCGGAAGAAATACGTATTGTGGTAGTATTTCCCCGGGCGACCCCTTTCACAAGGGGCTCTACTAGTGTTGCCAGGTGTCCCGATTTACAAGAGACATCACGATTTTGAGGGATGTGGTGACACGTCCCGATTCACCCTTGATCATCACGCCGAATGTGCCGATTTTTCACTGACCTCCTTAGTCCGTATTTATTTATTTTCCGATTTGAAAACCAAAATCCCGATTATTTTATCCTTCCGTTCCGAAATTTGACACACTGGACCTGGCAACACTAGACTCTACTGCTTTTAACCTTATCCTTAAGGTTACTACTAAGAAACGAGTAAGTTATTATCATTCTCATCTACTGGGAGATCTTCAAGGGCGCCCTATATGGTGGTAGGTAATCAAAATCTCGTGGTAGGTATTTTAAGCATCACCAACAGTTTGGTACACTTTAATTGCATTAATTGAGGTATCAAAACCGATACCTCTTGTAATTGATGAATCAATAAAATTAATTCATGCACAAAATAATTAAACAGACCCCGAATTTCGTTGTAAATGTTTGATTGGCCGAATCGACCGGGCCTCGGACTTAATAAGGTTAAAACCATAATTTTGGAGGTAACTCCTAAATTATTTTATATGATTCGTATTCGGAATGAACGAAATAAAAATTTATACCGTTTTTCCTTATTTATTGCGTTGATGGGTTGTTGAAATATGCCTTAGTACAAGTATTTTGTTGCCAAAAGTTTATACTAAGTAATCTCTCCTAATTAACAGTGAGTAAACTAATTGACTGATAAAGGGTCTAAAATATCCGATACTTACTTTCCTCCTTCATTTATTTTCACTATGATTTATTTCTTCATAAACTTGTCTGAGCAAAAGAAATAAAAAGGTACTTATAAAACAAGAATTACAATACGTACTTATATTAAATTTGTCATCCTATCTAAGATAAAAAAGTGGCACTCCGGGAGTGCCGACCGAGGGGAAAACTTGAACAATTACGAGATACTTATATACAGCGGTGTCGGTAACGTAATAGTGTCGCGAGTTCAATGGTTTTTTCCCATTTCAAAAATGCCGAACGCGCCTAAAGAAGTTTTCACTTCATATACAGAGGTGTCGGTAAAGGTAACAGTGTCGCGAGTTCAATGGTTTATTCCCATCTCAAAAAATGCCAAATGCGCCTAAAGAAGTTTTCATTTTATATACAGAGGTGTCGGTAACGGTAACAGTGTCGCGAGTTCAATGGTTTTTTCCCATCTCAAAAAATGGCAACGCTCCAAAAGAAGTTTTCCCTTATAAAATTATTTTAAGTTTTAGTTTAATTGCAATATAGAAAAAATTAATTAATTCATCACACAACATTGGTGTATGGCATCAGAGATAAAGTAAGTTTAATCCTACACACAATCGCAAGCAGTAAAATTAGAACTGAAGAATTGATAAGGATAAAATCAATCACTGATTTCTGCCATTTGTCTTTATGTTAACAGGAATTAAAATTGGGTCTTCCCACAAAAAAAGTTAAACACTGTTTAGCACCTGTTTAAAGAAATCCTATACAAACGTTGGTATGAAATACTTAAACACTTGTTAAACAGTTATTTATCTTTTTTGTGGTTACAAGGGTAGCATTATAAATACCTAGGTTTACGAAAGAGTGCACAAGTTTTTGATTCTAGTTATAGTGCGAAATAGGAACCAATTATTAGTCCGGCTAATAATTCTATTCTATCGGCAAGCCAAATCTGCATCTAAATCATATGTTCAGCAATCAATGTTTTCGTCGGCAATAAATAAAAATAAAGCGCAGCACTTGTATTACAAACAAATTTGGTTACATCGGCAAAATTGACAATTTTTTACGGCTAAATAAATATTCTTGCAACAAAATAATTACTTGACCGGCAGAATTATTATTTGAGCGACTAATTATTATAATTAACCTAACACTAGATAGGGTTATTTGACCCCGAATAGTGTTAGGTTAGGTCTAGATGAGTGGAAGAATCGACAGGAGCACCCAGACTCTAGGCAGTCTTGTGCGTGACACCACTAGAGTGTTATAAAAAAGTGCGGAGCCAGAAGCTCGCGTGGAAAGTCCTGAGTGGAGCAAGCCCGCGAAGCGGAGCGGAGTGAAGGTTGAGTGAGCGAAGCGACACTCAAGGCCGACCACGCGAGAGTTTTGGCGCCCACCCAAAAAAATATTGGAGCACCCCGACTAGTGTTAGGTTAGGTCTAGGTGAGTGGGGGAATCGATGATGGAATATTTAGCTTGCAGAAGTTTAATTAAACTCAACGCACGGTTTGCCGGTCAGTTGCTTATTTTGCTGCTCAAATAATAATTTTGCCGCTCGATCAAATTTAGAGTTGCTTAATATCACATTATTTGCAAATGAATTACGATATTCTTGTCGGGCATAAGTAGCATATCAACATGATATATTTGCTGGCAGAATATTTTTTTCTGCTGAACACAACTTCAAAATTATGCTGATCATTTAAATGATGGCCAAACTTGCGCGCTCTTTCGTAAACTCGATCAGTCGACAATCACTTCACAGTTTTTCGTACGGTACTAAATGTACAAGTTTATCGAAATTGTGAAACACAAAGCTCAAAATCTCACCTCACCAGAACCAATCGCTAGTGTGGGAAAACACGATACGAGAGCGTTATACCCGACAAATATTTACAGCTAGTTCTCTGTTACGAATAGCGAAAACGTCCGATTTCACGCCACAATCAAAGAACAGATACGCTTTTTCTAATAATCGGTGATCGCTACAGAAGCATTTATCCCGTGTAATATATAAAATCACCCGCTTTTAGCTTCCATTTCGGATAGCAATTAATCTATAATAACTCTGTGTTCATTAATATTAAACTTTCAAATCGTTGAAAGTTTTTGGTGAAATATTTGACGTGTAATGGTATATGGTGAAATTGGTTTTTGATTGTAAGAGTTATGCAAAACAGTGAGATATGATTGACTTCGTATAAATAGTGGCGTGCTTTATTTCCCAGAAAAAAGAATCAAAATCGTAGATCACCCGTCAAAACTAGTGACCTGCTTATTCATTGATTTGCATAATGTTTGTATGAAAACTTTTACAGATTTGGTCATTTTGTATTAACAAGCAATTTTGATTTTGAATTTTGAGATTGTGGTCAAACGAAGATCTATCCAGTTGACAATAACAAAGGCTGCCACAGGACTTGGGAGAACAGCACAGGCAATAAGAGGTAAATGCCCAGCAGTAAGTGAAGTCGGGCTGTGGATGGTGATGATGCGTTTTGGAGCGTAGAGATCAGTGTGTTCACTGTACTAAGAGTTATTTCAAACTGCACAAAAAAAATAAAGAAACATCCAAGATTTGCATCCACCTTTTACGACCATAAGTTATAGCGTTTATGATGGATAACCAGTATTTATGGTCAAATGGTCATATGGTATTATGGTGGTAATTAGTGGGGCCGACACAGCTTCTTTATGACGGGGCGGGGAATACTTTCACACTGAATTTTAGTTAATACGCTTTTATGAGTGTATTTGTTCTGGTTAAGATTTTTGATTTTTGTGTGAATATATGATTATTTGGTGTAATAACGTCATTTCTGTGTCTAGAAAATAATTATTACTTCAACTGAACACAATCAAACTATCGCCACCTAGTATTCTTAACGGCAACCAATTGGTCGCGGTCCTTTTATTTTGTAGATTAAAAATTATGTGTTTTTTTTTTGCGTCGTTTAATGTTAGAACCTACAAAAAATGGATACGGAAATTCCTCGAATCTTTCAAAACGATCAGAACAAATTCCGAACAAACATTGTTCTTGTAACAACAATATTTGTTTGTAGGTACATAGCCTACGAAATCAAATTTAAAGTTTTATGTACAAGGTTAATAATTGTTTCCTAAACAAATGGTTGAAATTCGGTTATACCTACTTTTAGAAAAAGTTGAATCAATAAATTATTATTTATGCAAAAATAAAATAACACACACAGAAACAACAAAAATAAATAAATAAATAAATATTGCTGGGCATTTCACACAGCGCTATCTAGCCCCAAACTAAGCAGAGTACTATGGGAACCAGATAACTGATAGAATATATGCATTTTTTTTTGTAAATACATACTTATAATATATAGAGAAACAACCAGTTCCGGAACAAATATCTGTGGATCATGCAAACATTTGTTCCGCGGCGGGAATCGAACCCACTACCTCCTGCGTCTCAGCCGCATATTCGCCCATTGCACCACGGAGATCGTCAAAAAAAATATATACAAATATAACATTACAATAAAATAATAATTAAAAATGGGCAAAATTACTATAAAAATGTCAACATTTTAATAAAATTCCATCAAAATAATAATTAAAATGGTCAAAATTACCATAAAAATGTCAAAAATTAACGATAATTTGTAATTTGCACAGCAATTGAATTTTTTTATTTGAACTCCGGCTTCAACAAATAAACGTGTTACAAACACAATGTTCTTTTAAGGTTACAACCCCTGTAAACAGTTGTTTACGGCCAATTAGGAAGTTTGCGTGGCATTGCGAACCAATGACAAGTGTGCTCTTTGGGAAACTATAAAAATAAAGATACAAAGTGTCGGTAATACATAAACAATTAACAAGGAAATTGTTTTGTTGAGATTGAGTAAAAATATATTTCATAAAACGGTCACAGATTTATAAAAAGGTAATTATGAAAGTACTTATGACTACAAAAAAAAAATAAGTAGGTAGGTATGTAACACTTTTTTTTCACATAAGCAACATTTTAATATTGGCGCCATTTCGAAGAGTTCACTGACTTCAAGATGGTGGCATAACATCTTTCTAATCACAGACAGAACGGGAGGTATATCTAATAATTTATCGTCAACCAAATATAATCTAAGAAAAACTACAAGGACCTAGAATTATCAAAAAATAATATCATAAAAACAGCATTCCGACCGCTAGATCTAATGCAAGATACCACGAAATGAGCGTTCATAAACCGTTCCGTGGACAAAAAATAATAAAAAATTGCCCTTCGCAGGGCAATTCGATGTATTAACATGTTATTTAGATAAACGGTGTCGCCCTGTGTCCACATTAAGGCGAATTGCATTTAATTGGTAAATCGTGCATGCTGTTCATGTAATGAACTCTGTCCGTTTCAAATTCCGTGTTGCCCTGTGTAAAATTATTGTGTGCCACGCCAAAAATTATAGGTAGGTAGGTACACTAACGGGAATCTAATAGGTTCGATTTGATGTCTATCATTTTACATGCCGCGATAACTTTGTACGAACGTCTATACAAGAAATCTAAAATGGTTGATTTTATTACATATTTCAAATTATTATTCTATTATGTTAGTCATACAATAATTTATTAATTATATTCACTTTATATTGAAAGATTACGCTCAGCAACACTAGTTAATCCTGGATCAATGTTTCGAATGGACGATATTCAATGTTGTAACATTTGGTTCTGTTGTTTGGTAGTGCCTGTCAAATCCGACTTATTAGATTTGCACGAGTAGGTATAGGTACATTGATGCTTTGTTGGTTATTAGCATATAGATTACCTACATAAATACAGGATACTACATAAAAATAAACAGTTACCTAAATTATGTAAAATAAGAGTTAAAATGTTAACTTTATTTCCTATTTTATTATCTGTACTAAGGTGATGCCGATTTTAAAGTAGCATAAATTTGTCAATCTTAAGCTTTGCTTATATTATAAATCTGTGGTGTGCCAGAAAGGATAATAAAAAAACGGCACCACATAATTTAATAAAATATTATCTATGAATGTAAACAACTTATTACTGTTTTACTATAGAAAAAAATACCGATAAGAATCGTTTCCTCCATGACATGCTAAAGTGACATTAACAGCTTTGTCAAACAGTATAACGTGGTGGCATCTAATATTCAACACGGACAACACTCACGTACACTCATGCTCGTAATTGCAACACCGAAGCGCGGTAATTTTATTTTTAATCTGTGGTCTGATTTCAGTGAAGCGATAGGGTTAAGTTAAGGTCGAAACAAATAGATTATTGGTCAATTTGTATTGGTTTTATGATTAACCTTATTACGGTAAGGTGTGTATGGATAAAATCTTCAATTTCATGAACAAGGTCAACAAGGATAAAATTTAATCTGCTACGTTCAGTACACCTATCATAGGTACATACATACCTATGGCGTGGTATGGGCATGTCATACGGAGAGAAGAAAATCATGTTTCACAAAGAGTGTTAGATATGAATGTGGATGGATATAGAAGTAGGGGAAGGCCGAAGAAGAGATGGATGGACTGCGTGAAAAATGATATGGGTGGGAAAGAAGCGACAACGGAGATAACGGCTGATAGAGAGGTATGGAAGAAAAATACATGTTGTGCCGACCCCACGTAATGTGGGAAAAGAGCAGGAAGAACGAGATGTACATTCCTATGGTCAATACAATGTTTTAAATATGGAATAGTTTGAACGTGAGCTTTTTCGTGCTTTTCGACTTGATCGGATTGCAAAGGCTGACTATATGTATATATATACCTAAACATACAATTCATAAAAAATCACATGAATCTTATAACGATAGACGAAATATGACATGAATTTAAGTATTTTTTAAGACCATTATGGTGATAAACGGCCAATCCTGTAAGCCGTTACCATAGTTTTAAGACGTTTGTAACACCAAAAGCATCACTCGTGCGTTTTCACTCTAAGATATATAAGTGAAAAATCTCATGTGCATCTAATTTCTCCGGTACCCATACCCGTCAAACCGAAAAACAGCAATGCCTGCTTGGCGGCAGAAATAGGTAGGCGAATAAAATATTTTTAATAAGAAAATATATTTTTTATAAGAAGATAATAAAGCATCTAACCAATAGTTACTTAAGGTGAACCCTAGAGCATTTCCATGTAATGTAACGTTCTTACAAAGGGTACAATACAAGCAAAAGCTCAAATAAAAAATATTTTTTTATAATGTAACATTCGTGTAAATTCTCGATGCTGTGTTGGACGTAAAGCTCACGGCGAGTGATCTCATTCTATTCTAGTTTTTTTTTTAAACATTCGCGATCACAGTGCATAATTGCTAATAATAAACGGGTATTTATCGTATATTCACTTTTTTAATTAATAATGATTTTTTTTATTTACCTGCATTCTATTCTATTTTGAGTCCTCCTCGTTGAAATATCGTCGGATCGGTAGTTCGTTGAAATAATACCCAAATACGCTCGTTAATTTGTAAAATCAAGTTTGTAACAAAGCGTCGAGCATGTTGCTCAATGTTTGGTTCGTAAAAGGTGACACATAAGAGCGGCTCGATGATCAGTAACAACTACATGACTTAATGTATACTCACCTTTATGTCGCTCAAACATCGATCCTACAATTATTTTCCACACCCATAAAGTATCGAAACCGATTGAGTTATCGTGCAGCACACGCAGAATCGACAAAACAGCTAAATCTTCCTAAAACCGATAAACTGTCCATATCGGCAATAATTTCCAATATGTTTTATAAACCAGCTTTACGGTATTAAGAACCGAGTAATAATATTGACAATATAATCCAGAAATACACCATAAACCGAACGTTATCGGTGCAAATCCTACTTAAGTTGTGAATATCCCGAACGATCATACTATGCCAAAACGACTTTTACAGGCACTGTATTATGGAATATCATATTAAGAGCGATAAAATATTAAGGCCTAATAGAGTATGGCAGGCTTTATGCATTTTTTACTATTTTACGACGTAGATACCAGGGCTTGGCTAAGGCTAACCTTAATCCTAAAGTCATCACTGAAATAATTTATTATCGTCAAAATATTCAGTTTAGTTTCCCTATTTCAACTAAACTGAATATTTTTGTAGACATGTTTAGTACCATACATGGACAACAATAAGGAGTGCCCAGAAAACCGGATGTATATGTCGATTTTGACGCCTACATTTACCCCAAGGTTACCATATCTCAGGTTTGTCCTGAGATTTCAGGATTTTTGGACGCTTCTCAGGATTGCGGCTGGATTTTACAAATCTCATGAAATTTCAGAATTTCTAGAATTTTCAATAAATTACAGCTTGACCGCTTTGAGTGCGAGTGATCTCCTAGGACTAAGGGAACGCGAGTAATTGCTAAAACTTATACCAATATTTTGCTCAAAAGTCTACATAAATAAACCTATTGGAAAATTCAATCACCTGAAATTAGATTAAAAATTGGAGTTTCTTACTTCTTACATTTTGGACTCGCGCCCCAACGCGAGGTCTACTGTTCTCACAAACCCACTAGTTATGAGTAGGCATTTCAATATTTTTGGGTAATAACTTGTGGTAATAAGAAGCTAGACATTATACTTTCCCCGTCTAAAAGAAACAAACCATTTAAAAATTCCAACATAAAAAAGATGTACTATTCTACATTTATCGTAATTCATAGAATTCCCGCCCTTTACCACACTATTAAGCCACAGATAATATCCACGATATAACAACTGACACTTGACAGGTGTACGCCGCTCCCATGACCTGGCAACCCTACCGTTGACCAATCGTGCCATTATCATTACAAATTACCAGCGGTCGGCATCCGATTGTCTATAGAACGACCTAATTACAATCTAATTTTAAAATACGGGGTTGTTCGATTTTCGTTTGTCATTTGTTTTTGTGTTTTTGTGATATCTGGGGATAAGTTGATCAGATTTACTATGAATGGCCCCTATTTTAATATACCAGAGATGGTGTTTTTAATATACCTGTATGTCATTTGTCAGCGGTACTTTATCAGGAAGATCATGAGGATGTAATCTAATGAGCGAGATAATTAATTTACGATCGTTATTTCTCAAGGATCTGTTTTTTGCGTTAGAAAAGGTTTTTGATTTGTTTAATTTGTGAGTTAGGGTTTGATAACTTTAGTAGGACAGATCATGGGAAGATTGATACATAGATATGTCTTTAGTGAATCGCTGAGAGCGATCTTTTTCATACAAATTTTGAAAGTACATTATTTTAAATGTTCAAACAACCTCCAGCACTCGCTGTTAGTATCTCCTCTCTATTACGCCAATCTAATCCAAGGACGAAACCTATTTTGGCTGAAGTTTTTGCGATGTAATTTTACTGTATCGTTATTAATAATAAACTTAAGTAGGTAAGTGCAAATAATTAACTGCGACCAAAAATCCTAAAAATAAGACATCATTAATCTTGTCTGGAATGTAGAGTAGCCTTACATCCTGCGCAAACATCACTTGTCCTTGGTCACTTCCTTTTCTCTGGTTTTGATGCAAAAGTCTCATCGTAAGTCCTTTAAACGACACTGTTAAATAAGAGGTTAATTTTAGTTAGGTACTTACCTACTTTACTGTATTGTCTACAAAAGTATTCCAACAATATGCGTCTTCTCTAGAAGACAAATTTTCTTGTACCAAAAGTTCTCTAAATTTAATTGTCGATTTGGTATACATTATATGGTGGCTAAAAGTTAAGTGGTGAATCAAAACATTACTCTATTTAAGTTATCCGTTCGAACAAATAAACCATCAAGGGCCATGTTCCATTCAACTCATGATTCATCGCAAAATCATTTGTCTTTTTAAAAGATTGTCTGCGGGCGCAGATGCAAGCGTTGCTAATATCCTAGACATTGGCTTCCGAGGACTACCCTATAATTACCCTTATAACGGAGGACAATAATGACTTTTACGCCGAAAGAAGTCAACTAGACGATGCAGGTGAAGCCTGCAGCCATATTAACTGTAGAAATGTCTTCCTCTTATTAATATCGAATCAATCCGTCATTAACGGGCCGTCTCACGCCCTCACATTATCTTTCACCCCATCAGGAAGGTGGAAAGTCTAATAGAAATCCGTAATAAGAAACGCTAATCGTGCACGCGTTTGTGCACAGTTACTGGTAGCCATTTTGCGGCGTAGCGGGCAAAAACTGATATTGGATGTGTCAAGGAATGATGGATGCGTGCGAGTGAGCAAAAAGCGACGCTTGGTGAACGGAACGGGCCGTGACGCGCGCTACTGGATTACGAGGCAAAGGCGAGCATCACTTTACAGCCAGAGCTTTTCATTTTATAAGCACTGGTCAGAGAGTTCGATTAGAAGTAATATTACCTCTATAGTCGAGAGAGTATAATATAAAGTAAAAGGCAAGCTTCGCTAAATAGCCAACAGAGTTCATGATTTTAAAAGCATTAGCCAAAAAGTTTGTTAAGAAATATATTTTATTCAAGATTGGGAGAGATATGCCAGAACCAAACCATAGACTCAGGTCTTTTTTTTTACTAAACTTTTGCTATTTAGTTTTAAACATGATTTCGATTTTATTAACTTTTTAGGTTCGGTTGTTACTGCCTTGTTTCTTCCTGGAATTAATAGATTAGTTTTATTCATTTGAATATCACACCACGAAGCATATCATACCACCAATTTCATTTACCCGAGAACGTAAAAAATTTTAAACCAATTTCCTGATACTCATGGCATCTGTTTGATAGAATCGATAGCTGTGAGCAATTATCAAAACGCGTTTAGAAATCCATTACAATAACTTTTTGCCGCCAAAACGTAACTTCCTTTCACGCGTGTGGCTTTAAAAATAATTATACGACTTTTAAGTAGCCTGTCAGACTTAATGTGTAAATAGTAGGCTTCGATGTGGGGGTGTGGTGGAACCATCCCGCGTTCAAGGCGTCAATTTTGGCGGGAAACTAATAATTACGCCATTAGATTCGATCGATACACTAGCGAGAAAAAAACTATTGAACGGTCGGTTTTGGCGGCTTCTTATTTTATTTTTAATCGAAGGATGCGTTCGAATTGGCCTGTAATTATTTTGATGCGTTCAGATGCTGCTGTCAAAATATTAATAGTTTTTTTAGGTTTTGTTGCAATTTCCATATTTAGTAGGTATCGTTTTAATTTTATTTACATGATCTTTCTTTTCATATAGTTATTTATATCACTGAACTAATTTTTTCTACTATTCATATATCTTCTAATAGGTATCTTCATTTGACTGTTTAAGAGGCCCAACATTTTTTGATAGCGTTTTGGTAAAAAAATCTATATTAAAAGCATGTTATTTGATGTTTCAACAAACATTATTACTGTAGGAATTTTTCATTACTCGTATCTCTACCACTTCTGAAGGTAATAATAGCTAAATGAAAATTCGTGCGAACGTTCAGGTGTGGCTAATGGCTTAGTACAGCGGCTTTGCTCATTAGTCTATGGTCGAGTGTTTCTGTCGATAGCATCAGATTCGATTCTACCAGGGGAATTCGATCGGGGGCCACACTATCGCGGAATCTTTCAAAAATAGAGTTATTTGGAAATTACACCGGACCTACATACTTGTGAAAGGACAGGATAATTTTGTTTAGATCTTTTATCATGTAAACATAGATTTGACAACCTCAGTGATGCCGTGGGCGAAGAGCCGGGTGAGACGCAGGAGATTGCGGGCTCGATTCCCGTTGCGGTACAAATGTTTGTATGATCTACAGATATTTGTATTTGGGACACTGGTGACTTGTAACACAGGTTCTCATCCTATCTATCTCAGGCACTAGTCTCTCACAAAAAAGGTTTAATAATAGTCCTCACAATGACATTGCTGGACCTATTTTGTAAACTTTTTGTGAAGAGAAAATAAAGTTTTTATTTCTTTATTATTCATTATTTATTTATGTGTTCCGGGTTTGGGAGTTGTTGTATCATAAGTGTGTATTTATAGAAAAATATATATTAATATTGTGTTAGTTACATCTGGTTCCCATGATATAAGCTTGACTTAATTTGGGGCTAAATAGCGCTGGTGTGTGAAATGTCCAGCATTATTTATTTATTGATGATTTATTATAACCACTACAGTAGTTGTTACCGGTGTATTTCATCATAAAATAAAAGAAAAACGATTGTACTGTGAGGGGCATTAATGTACCTATTGTGTGAGGTCATAATTATACATGGTGTAACGCCATTTACGACATTGAATGAACACGGTGCTAATAGATAGTTAATTATGCATTACAATAATAACACATTATATGTGTATTACATATTTAGTATTGTTATAATAGTAGATTATTAAACGAGGGGATAAAGCAGTGTCTTGTGTCACGGGCGCTAGGTATGTTGAATCCCGAACGTAACAAAGTTCTAGAGAGATTCTAGAGTTAACTCACGAGCGGATCAAGAGAGTTACTAGAATCCTGAGTGCAGACAGGGATATAAGCACGTCCAAGATGCAGACAGCTTTATCCACGAGGAGAATACTCTACTTTTCACACTTTCTGCAAGACAATAAAAACTAAATTTAGGTTGGTGCATTCAGAGGTTAGTTCGATTTACGAATAAGATCTGATTGTGTGGGTCTGTTTGGTTCTAATTTTAATACAGATAAGGTTCCAAATTCAAATCACATTATGTCCCCGGGGGCATAAATAAATTCCGTACAACTTTACTCCCGGCTCAGCCGTAGGGATTTAATCACCTGCTTTCGGTGAGGTTTACAGGGCATACATAATGATACACGATACAATTTGACATTGTCGAGCAGGTACTGTGAAAAATAAGTTTTTAAGCTATTGCATAGCTTCTGTCGCGGGCCTTGAGCGTGGAGACCGAATCCAGAAATTCCGTAAATAAAATAACCTTACACCCTCCACTCCGACCGGCACAGCGGTGATACTTTTTAGTTTTGCCATCTATCGATGAATAGCAGAACTTTTAATGACTTTTTGAAATATCACGCTTGTCTCTTTAGTTCAGCAACTCGCCTCTAGGTGGCATTGGTTGTATCGGCGTTACTGCGCATGCGTAATCCCTCGTATTTTGAACAATATTAACTTCTCATTTATTTAATAAAAGAAAAAAAATTGTTTTCTTATCGGTCACCACGCTCAAAAAGTGTAACATGAATTAATATCAAAGAAAAAAAAAACAAAGGAAAAAAATACTGCATAAATAAAATAAATAAATAATTATAATTGCATAAGTTGATAAAAACAGCTATGCAATAGCTTTACCGCGGCAGTCTCCGAGTGCAACACGTCTTTTTCACTCTCATCCTGATATGAAAACATAAATTTTCAATCAAATTTTGTAGGAATCAATCAACCTGTATTATATGTATGTTGTTTCTGTATCTGTACTCAGGGTAATCTAAGAGATTACCCCCTTACAGATACACAAACATCAAACTTGACCTCATTATAATAATAATTAAATAGTAATACAACCTGTTTTGTTATGTACGACATTAATTTAAAATACACATCCGGAGTCGTATTGACTGATTTTAGAGATGGTTAGCTTAGATATTTATCCAGTAATCGTTACATTTCCAATAAACATTTTTTTGCGTAAATCAGCGGTGCCTTTGCGACGATGCGGCTTCGTCAGTTAAACAGGTACATACTTACATGATGAATAATATGATTTGTTTACTTTATTTATACAGGCTGTTTCATTGATATTTTAGGACTTGATAATTAAGGTTGTTTCAAAATATTAAACTTTCTATTTTAATGAATTTGAAAAAACCCTATTTTACAACAATACTACCCTACCTGTGTTTTCATTTAATGTCGTACATTACAAAACACGTAGTATAAACGGCGTCTGCGCAATCGTGCGATAACTTTCACACAAGTCGATTTCAAATGACAATATTAAACATGTCATCACGATAATGTTGCTCACTTTCAAGCATTTCCTTATGGGTTCGCTAATACGATGGTTTTTTGCTGGTTTCACATATTACGGAGATTATCTAATACGTAATTATGTCCCGGTTTCAGTTGAGAACTCAACTCTCGAAGTTGTTGACGAGTACCTAGTAGGACAAACAGTCCAGTTAACTAACTTCCAACTTCGAGAGATCAGTTAACGAGCGTTCGGGAAACTACGTGACGTCTTTTCATTGAAAATACCTCAGTGTGTGTTACTAGTGATTATGTATGGCACAGAAACGTAGTGTCTCACTGGGCCTCATAAGAATAAGAATAAAGTTTATTTCACCAACAAAAAGAACATGCAACTAACATACTAAATTTAAAACTAAAAACGAACTTAAAGGCAATATACATCATAGTAATAAAAAAACAGAAACATCGTTATGTAAGTAGGACCACAGTCCAGCTCAAGTAAAAAAAAAAGTAAAAAAAAAGTTTACTAAACACAACAGATACAAAAATAAAAAATAAAACAAATAAATGTAAGCATAATGGGCGGTCTTATCGCTTAACAAAGCGATCTCTGCGAGAAACCTTTGGATGGAGAGGATCATTGCTTAATGGAAGATTGTGTGTGCTTATGTACATATGTGGTAGGACATAATGTAGGTAGGTACGTGGATAGAACTTTCCTATGTCGGAAGAAGTTCCATCCACGCACCCACGTAATTTTTTATGATTTTAAAACGATAAGTACCCAGAAGTGAAAAGATAAGAAGGATCAAGGTCGTTCAGCGTGCTATGGATAGGGCTATGTTTGGTGTTTCTCTACGAAATCTGGAGATCTGTAAACAAACCAAGGTCACAGACGTAGCCAAGTGGATTAATAAGCTGAAGTGGCAGCGGGCGGGGCACAAAGCTCGAAAACCTGACGGCCGTTGGGGCAAAAGGAAGAGTTAGAGCTGAGCCACGCACTGGAATGCACAGGGTAGGACGGTGCTCCACTAGATGGAAAGACGACATGATAAAAGTTGCTGGGAGCCGTTGGGTGCAGGCCGCCTAAGATCTATAAAAATCTATGGGGGATACCTATGTTTAGTGTAAGTCCTATGGCTGCTATGATGGTAATGGTGATGAAGGAGCTAGATAAGCCTACTCCATCTAAAATACTTGGCACTACTTCTTGCCACCAGGCACTGATTAATCTTATTGGCAATTAATGTAATATATGATAAATAAATAATGCTGAACATTTCACACAGCGCTATCTAGCCTCAAACTAATCCAAGCTTGTACTATGGGAACCAGATAACTGATAGAATACTTAAATAACTTTTTTAGTAAATATACTCGAAGTATATAGAAAAGCACCCAGGCCCGGAACAAATATCTGAATATCGAACAAACATTTGTTCCGTGACGGGAATCGAACCTGCAACCTCTTTCGTCTCAGCCAGTTATTCACCCACTGTGCTATGCAGGTCGTCAGAAAAGTTGTTTCATGACATTTTTATTAGTAATTTAATTTCATAATCATGCTTTATGTTGCATTCTTATTAGCTGATACCCATTATGCAGAGTTATTAAAATATAAATTAAAATACCTCAAATAATTATATCTATGGAATTTTTGGCTACAAAATCTAACCAGTATAATTTCCTTTAGTAAGAGCTTTTTGAAAGAAGCTTTCAGGAAAGGTGCGCGTTGATGTCTTTTGTATGGGAAGAGTTTCTGCGATTTTTTGTAAAAAAAAATATTAAGTTTTCTGGACTACTATAATAGTTAAAGATAATAAATAGGTAGGTACTTTGATTACTTTGTATACAGGGTAACCCTATCTAAGTGTGTATATATTAATTGTTATGAGTAGTTGTTATTTAGGATAATTCATGTGATTTTCATTTATGTAATTTTTATTTATTTTATTTTTATATCATTAGTATTATTGTGTATGTGCATGTAGTACGCTAGGTACACCATTACACCCCAGGTAATGTCCACACAGTCTATTCCATCCAAAGGTTGTCTGGTAGAGATCGCTATTTAGCGATAAGACCGCCATTTGTATCCATAGATTTACGTTGTTGTTTTTTATATGTATTTGTTTCGTGGTGTGCAATAAAGAATTATCTAGTCTAATCTAACCCAGAATACAATGGTGAAGTATCTAATGTGACGTATTGATTAAAAGTAAATCCAAGAAATTCTAAAGTGAAATTTAATCAATTAAATTCGTTTTATGTCATGGCTTTGTATATTTTTTATTTATAAAACTTTTTTTACCCCTTCGTTTCAGTTTGCTATGTGATGAATAAATGTCTGAGTATATCTAACCAATCTCACATCCAACTCTTCTTTCCAGCAAGTGGCAACCCCGACAGTCGTCAAGAAGATCCTCCGATTGAAACAAGAAAACCCCGGTATGTTCGCCTGGGAGATCAGAGAACGTTTACTCAGCGCGAGAGTGTGTGAACCGCACTCTATTCCATCTGTGTCGTCAGTGAACCGAATATTAAGGAACAGCGGGTTAGCGTGGAGCGACGATGAGAGACATGGTTAGTACCGAGTGGGTGACACTCTATAGCGTAAATGCAGTAAGTGAACCGCGAGTTAGTATGAAGCAGCGATGACACTTGTGAGTAGCTATCGAACCTAAAATATAAATGAAGTGAGATGCATTCCATCTCTCTATGTCGTCAGTGAACCCAATACTAAGAAAGACTATGCTAACGTGGAGCGACAGCAAGAGGCATGGTAAGTAAAGCTTATTAGGTTCTATGCTCATGTGTATGTGAGTCGCACTCTATCCCTTCTGTGTCATCAGTGAACCGGATACTAAGTAACAACGGACTTACGTGAAGCGACGTTAAGCAACAGATAAGTGAATATTAGGTACTATGTTCATCAGTGTGTAATTCGCTCTATGTCGTCTTGAATTGTATACTAAGGAACGGGGAGCCAGCGTGGAGCAAAGACGAGCTCCACCAACTGGACATTGGTCACTATTGTGAGTTGTGTAGTCAGTGAACCGCGGGCTATCGTGAATAGATGATGAGAGACAGCGAGTGAATCTTATTTATAAGTTCATCTCATGTTAGGTCACACTCTATGTTATCTAGGTCGGTGAACCAAATAATAAAAGATTCTAGATCCTAATAAAGAGTGAATCTACGAACAAACGAAGTTAAATTTAAACTTAATAAGCTTACTTACTCACGTAGATTTAAAAATGGTCCTATTACTATTGCTACTAATTCCATAGTACGTAATAAAATAGCGTGAACATAAATAATTAACATTAAAGTAAAATAAATATTTCTGGACATTTGACACAGCGCTATCTAGCCCCAAACTAAGCAGAGCTTGTACTCTGGAGACCAGAGAACTGATTGAATACTTATACACCTTTTTTTTTTTTGTAAATATGTATGTTAGTAATTACAATATATAGAAAAACGTCCAAACCCGGAACAAATATCTGTAGATCATGCAAACATTTGTTCCGTATATACGTATTCTACTTATATTACTTAATTCAAATAAACCTTTATAAAATTGCAGTTACTTTACAATTCTTCACCTGTCTTTCTATTTAGGTACGTAATTACTTGCCTAAGCACTATTAATCGCATTATTTATGTCATCAATTTGTAATTTAAATGTTTCAATAGTACATTTCATTTACGATACAAATCAGTATGAACCACCTGTGGTTCTGTCCACATGCTTATTTATACTTTCTGTAGGTAATTCTGTATCTACCTACAAATTATAATGGTCAGGTGCAAAAACTTAGTTTTTTTTTGTAGATAGCTGTTGTAGACTATTTTATTAACCGACTTCAAAAAAGGAGGAAGTTCTCAATTCGGTTGTATTCTTTTTTTGCGGTCCGTAACACAGGTTTGAGGTAGAAATTTTGTTAAAATATTTTCGATATGTTGCTTCTTTGTGTTGTTTTAAATAAATAAAATACATCCGTATAAATTAAATAATTGAAGATCGGTCGGTCCGGAAATCTATAGGGGAGGCCTATGCTTAGCAGTGGACGACCTTGAATATGATGATGAAATTGAATAATTGGGAGTATTCTTACAAGCATACCCGTTCTTAAATCTGTAGTAAGGAGACAGGGCAAGTTAAATTGCTGTTGAATGTTTAATTTTATTCATGAAATGCCTAAATAATAATAAAAATAAGACCAGATTATAGTTCGAATGCATACATTCATAACGATGCTCTTCATGCAAAAATAACCGAAAGAGTTGACTTTTTTTAGCGATAAGACCGCCCTTTGCGCGTGGCTGGTTCCTAAAAACGTCGGTAACTACCAACGAGACTACAAGTGTCCAACTTTGGCATTTTTTCAAGAAGAAACGTATCGTTTTCACTTACCGATCTTTATAGGAACCGGCCATTAGTGTTTGTCTTATCTTTATTATAAATACGGGATTTATCACGTACCGTCATCAGGGTGAGTGTGATCCGCTCCAAATAACGTCTCGCCTCGCAATGATTCAGATTTTCGGAGTAGCACTGATTTACGTTATTCGGAGCGGATCGCAGTCACCCTGATGAAGGTTCACAAATTGAACAGAAACATTGTCGGTCCAAACACCGATAAGACGGTACGTGATAAATCCCGTATTTATAAAAATTATTGAAATAAATCACGACAGTTTTCTAAGTAAAATTTGTCTTATCTTTTAATACCTACTTTTAATAATATTCATCATTATAATATGTGTTCTAATTTTATCACCAAGTTCTTGTTCCAACTAATTGCATAGGGTAGTAAGAGTTTATTTATTTATTTGATTTTAACTCTACCTATCTTTGATTTTCTAAGTCCTTTTATTTTTCTTTCAGAACCGTACCCTCCTACTGAGATCCCCAACCTAATGGACTACATGTCTCTGAAGGCGTCACTACCACCTACGCCACTGCCATCTCAAAACCAGCCATACTTCGCCCACTCCGCCATTCGCGTGCCGCCACCACAGCCATCAGACGCACACCTCTACGACAGAAGACTAGCAACATCCTGGCTCCTAGCAAACCAAGTACAAGCTCAAGGACTACTCAAACCATATCCTATATCCCCGTGGCAACGCATCATGGTTCCATACGACGCGAAGAATTTCAACCCTTACGCAAATATGCATAACGACTTCTTCAAAATCCAACAAGATGAAGTCAAATCAGAGAATTCCGAACATATTTCTGTAGAAGCAAGCGATGATAGCGCTGATAGACCAGACACGGAAGAGGAACCTAAGGAGAAGAAGAAAAATCCGTATTCGATTGAAGAGTTGCTAAAAAAACCTGATAAGATGACGAATGTCAATCCGATAGGATTCCCGAATTTCCTCCGTCAGCCTAGTGGAAGCATGATTGATTTTCAGAAACACGAGAGTTCGAGCAATCGAAGTTCGCCTGTAAGTTACTGTTCTACTCAGAGCGTGTCTAATGATTGTTTTGCAGAGTCCAGTCAAGAGATAAAAGCTAAAAATTAATTGAAATTAATTACTATTTACTTAGGAAATAAGTTTAAGAAAATTGTACAATCTGTAGTAAGAACAGTTAACATTTTTGAGCAGTTGACAGTTAAAGAACAACTTTATATATAAAAACGAAGTGTCAGTCAGATTAAGAGATCCATAATTATTGATTGTAACGGGTATTTATCGCGTATGTAGGTACCTTTTTGATTACAACAAAAATAAAGGATAACAATTAAAAAAGGTACATACGCGATAAATACCCGTTTTAATCAATAATTATGTACAGTGATCGCGAAAGTTTGACAAATACTAAGAGATCCATCTTTTATTCTTTTTTTTTTACTAACCTATATTGTCCCACTGCTGGACCAAGGTCTTCCCATCTCCCCTCCATCCATCACGTTCCACAGCCAATTTAACCAATCTGGTTAGAATGTATCCAGGTACATCTCCATCTTTTTCTGGGCCTACCACGGCTGCGTCGCCCGTTCGGTATCCACTGGGTGACTAGATTCGCCTATCGTTCTGGTTGCATTGGAACCACATGGCCTGCCCAACCCCATTTTAAGCGTAGGCCGGTATTTCTGACTCAATCGATTCGTTTCACTCCAAGGATGCTTCTCTCCATCGCTCTCTGACAAATCTTGAGTTGGGACTTTTGGGCTAACATCTTTTAAGATCTTTTAATCTGACTGACTCCTAACCCAAACAGTAAAAATTCAAAATATATGTCGGGACTAACTGTTGATAGAAAACCATTGGATAAAGTCGATTCTACCTATCGTTAAGTTGGAATTATTATCTACAAAAAATATTGATTTATTAGTAGCGGTTGGTTGATACAGGTATGGTAAAGAAAACGATTTCTTGGCATATGACAGGTTTTCCCCCAAGAGTACCTGGAGCAGTTTTTATAAAGGTATCTAATATTATCATTAATTAACATTACTCATGCAATGTTCTTACTATATTATTTATGTACTTATGAAACCTACGTACATACATAGGTTTTGTAATAATTACAGATTATATTTGTTGCCATAATAATTAATTACTTTTAAAGTTCAATAGTGTGCCCATAACCTGTTTTAAATAGTTTTAAGCTATTAAAAGTGAAATAGAACCTTGACAAACATTTAGATATCTAGTAAATAGGTTAGTGTTCAATTAACCTTTTTGTATATTATAAAGACCGACTATGTAGATTAATGTGGTAGAATGATGAGATGTCTCTTAGTTAGAATAAGTTTTTATTTTAAGTTTAGTTTCGATTTTTAAATGTAAAATCCCTGTTAATATTTTTAAGTTATTTATGATTCTGTGATATTCTAGTTATAATTATACAAAAATAAAATTATTACCTATCTAGTACGTAGTTACTTAACTAGCTACCATCTAAGTACATATTGTTGCAACATTCCATTAGAAAAATATTTTCTGTAAATTACCTTACCTAATGATTTGTAAGTGGTAGGTAAAAACTTTGTAAATATCCGTGTTCCACTCAGCCTATTTACCTATTACCTTTAATATTGGTAGAATATAGATTATCCTAACTAAATAGGTATATTATTACCTAACATAGTTTAATAGATACATTTTTTTAGGTCTTGCCATAAATAGGTATTTAACTTTGATTGCATAAATTATTTTAAATAACTCTTTACCTATCGCAAACATATTATGTTGTAAAATCGGTAAAATAAACCAAATAATAAAACTTAGATGCATTTTCCTTTCATTTACCCTCCCTCCTATAGAAAAAAAACTATAAAACGACGTAGTGTCAAGAAAAAGTTTTAAGAAAAAAAAAGTGGCACTCCGCGAGTGCCGACAGAAGTGAAAACTTGAATAAAAGCAGACTATACTACAGATACCTACATATAAACAGAGGGGTCAGTAACAGTCAGTATCAGTAGTCAGTGACAGGTGTAGGTAACAGTGTCGCGAGTTCAATGGTTTTTTCCCATCTCAAAAAATGCCCAAAGTGTAGGCACTTTGGGCATTTTTTAGGAAGTTTTGACTTTAAAAATATATGGTAGAGCCACCACCGTAACTATTTTAAGATAGAGTAGGTACCTACCGATGTTGGTATTTACTAATGTTTTAGGTACTTAAGTACTTACCTAATACCTACGCAGGTCATAGATTTACCATCAATTCGTAATATTTAAATCGGTAATATTTCGTATCTACATACATGAAAATCTATATTTAGGTACACTTTCTTTTAGTTATCGATAAGCCTAACTAAGCACTAAGCAGGTGAAGCTGCACTATGCACCTTCCTATATTTACCAGCTTTCTTATTCTTCTAAAAATTTCATAGTAGGTAATTATGTAACGAATAAAATTCTATTCCTTGCCATACATTAGTGATAATTATCCAACACATTAAATCTCGATTAAAAAGAAAATGTCGTGCAGTAAACAGTAATCAACCCGTATCAAAGCAAATGTATGAAATTATGTAGTTTCCGGACTCAGGTACGCATTTCCATATTTTCCATAATATATCTATTATGCTTAAATTAAATAGAAAACAGACAGCCGGTGCCTACCTACCGGCGCTTATTTACCTAGCAACAAACCGACAATACATAAGTACCTTGACAAAACAGCAGCGCAACAGGCGTATTGTCAGGTAGGGGGAGTAGGTACCTATTGACTTTGAACTAGGTTAGAGGTTAGCCAAGTGTGGTAGGTTGGCTAGTGTAGCTACCTAGTCTGTAGAGTATAATCGAAAAATATATGTAGTAAAGTAATAGGTATGTAATATAAAATGTTTCTACATTCTACGCTAAGAGAGAGATAAACTTTTTTAAGGTTTGGTCAAGTGCTATCACCACAAAGATTATAAAATATGAGAAACACCGGCACTCGGTCGCTTCGCCGCTCCAGATATGGCCGCAGGCACCAGCGGGAAATTAAGTTTCCTGGACTTAGCCTAGATGGCTCTTCTCGTCGAAGTCTTGTTTTTCATCAAAATCACAAAAAGCAAAAAACTCAGCGAGAGAATGTCAACACGTTAACAATACGCATCACGCCAATTTTTTTTTTATTATTTTTACTGCTGCGCTAACGATGCCGCCGGTTTTATGGCGCCTGCGTGCAAACCGAGGATCGTGGTTTGCCCCCAAAGCCGGCGACAGGGTTCTACGTATACATCACAAAAATGTGATGAAACTAAAGTCTCGCTCAAACAGTGTTCGTTCATTTAACCCAGCAGGTATAGGTAGGTAATTCTTTTGAGTCCTAAAGTCATTTAAGCTGCCCAGCTGGCATGCAGGCAACCAGGCTGTGTTTTGTGTAAATCAGTCACGTTACGATTTACATACGACATGAGCAATTACACACGCCTATACCGGCTAATTTTATTCCAATTTATGATATTAGAGCCGTGTGCCAGCCCTAGAAATTAGAAGTAGGTTACATTAATTATTTCTGAGAACAGATTTTTCCTGGGCTTTCCTTTTCAGGCATTAAAGGCATTTGAAGGCTAGGAATGCTTGTAAAACCCTCAGTAAAATCGAATGGCAGGCATTGAACTGGGCTCATAGAGAAATACTACCCACAATTATTTCGAATCCAAATATAACAAAACTTTTACTGTATGTCTGTACTTATAATAAACCATTCTTATTAATCATGTTACAGTGAAAAACATCTAAATAATTTGTACGTATCCATAAATAAAACCTTTCTGGCACTAAAAGTTATATCCAACCCACAAATGTCTAGCTCGTTCTTGTCTATCATGTCAGTGTCAAATTTTCTTGTCTGGCAAAGTGTCAAATTATAATCTACTTTCACCAAACAAACATTTCTTTCATTCATTCACACATTTCACAGAATTTTTAATACGTTTACTTACTGAAAAAATGTCATGAAACTGTTAGAAATCACAACGAAAATTAACACGAAATTGTTTTAGTCACATATTACTCTAAAAGTAAATATTCTCCACAACATGGAACACGACAACTTGGGCAAACAGGTAATATTTCGTTTATAAACATCAAAACATCTTGCGGATTTAAACGTAAATTGTATCATAATTCTCCTGAATTCTAGGCTGAAGAAGTGGAAGCGTTAACTGCTATTTATGGTGATGATTGGAAAATCGAGAGTGAAGCCTCAAGGTCATACAGTATCTCGATTGCAGAGGGTAAAAACGAAGTGCTTTTATACGTGACCCTTCCAGAAGATTACCCAGCCTTATCGCCTCCGAAGTTTGAGTTATCTGCGCCGTGGATGGATCGGAAGGCTAAAGAAAAGCTGCATGCGGTTTTAGACGAAGTTTATTTGTAGGTATCTGTGATTTTTTATACCCTATGATCTGATTACAACACAAACTATACATTTCTATACCTAGTTACATTATTTATCTTAACCCCGCGTGAGGATTTCCCTTGCCATGGGTATCTGAACTCTGTGGAGTACTATGAGGTACCAGCAACAGCTGATATCTCTATAGTCCTAAAGAATATGAAATTGGAATTGTTATACAACATTTGATCATCATAAAAGCATAAGAAATTATTACTACACTGCCAATACACTAATAGCCATATCAATTAGAAATTATTTTGTATTACAAATCTGATTAAAATCTATGTAGATTGCAACATGTTATTACATTTTTTTATTTCTTTTAAATAAATAAATATTGCTGGTTATTTCACACAACGTTATCTAACCCCAAACTAAGCAGAGCTTGTACTATGGGAACCAGATAACTAATACAATACTTATATACTTTTTTATTATAATACATACTTATAACATATAGAAAAACACCCAGACACGGAACAAATATCTGTAGATCATGCAAACATTTGTTCCGCGGTAAGAATCAAACCCACTACCTCCTGCGTCTCAGCCAGCTATACGCCCACTGCGCCAGAGAGGTTGGTGCTTTGATAATTAATAATTAGTGATTATAGCTTTCAAATTAAGATAAAAAAAATATATGGAAGTTATGTACAGTCAGGGTCACTAACTGGTAAAACTGCATGTTTAAAAATGAAATAAAATTTTGTAGAAGGATAATCTTCAAAAAAGTTTGATTAGATTTTATCTAAACTCTGGATAATGAACACTTTTAGAAAATTATCCTTTTACATTTTATTTAAGTTTTTAAACATGCAAGGGGTTACCAGTTAGCGACCCTGTCTGTAGATACCATACCACATATAATTTTTTGAAGTGAAAACATGTTTAGGCGCATTGGGCATTTTTTGAAATGGGAAAAAACCATTGAACTCGCAACACTGCTACCGTTACCGACACCTCTGTATATAAGTATCTCGTAATTGTTCAAGTTTTCACTTCAGTTGGCACTCCGGGAGTGCCACTTTTTTTCTAAACATGTTATGAAGTAGAATAAATTTTACAGAGAAAATGCATTTATATACAGAAATACATAAAAATATTAAAAAATACAGAAGAAACTATTCTGCCATTTATGAAAATGATCTTTATATAGCTGATTTGATACAACCTATTTTCCAGAGAGAATGTTGGTGAAATGGTGATCTTCCAATGGGTAGAGAAGATCAGAGAGGTTCTGCAGGCCACTAGACCACCTGATCAGAAGGAGAGCAAACCCCCGGCTGTCGAAGAATTAGATTTAAGACTGGTAATTTTTAAAACTAAAATACTCATAAATGTTACATAATGAAAACTTATTTAATTAAAGATAATATCTAAGGGGTACCAAGTGGCACGCTGATCTGGTGAGAAGATGACACACAATAAACAGGGTAGGACAAATTTTAACAGCTTGAACATAAAAAAAAGTACAAGCATGTGATGTTTTTTTTGTTTTTAGGGAACTTGCATCGTTCTCTACGACGATGTCAGTTCCATCATTAACTACATATTCTGCTACAAGACATCCCCTTGGTCGTATGTGGACCGGTAGAGCATGTTAGCTGAGTCAGATGAGACAAATATAGGAAAAAGTCTGAAATTTCTACCCCAAAAAAATTATTATATTATTTAGTATATAGTAATTTGAATAAAACTGTAGGTCAAGTTAGTTGGTTATTTATTTCGTGGCACTATTTTGATAGTCAATGTTATGTTATGTTATGTTGGTGGACTCCCTTTTCCGCATTCAAACTCTGTATGTGGTCCATTATGCGTGAGAGAGTTGACTATATGGATAGCCAGCCTAACTCCGACCAGAAGCGCAGAAGTTTCCTGGGGTCTTCGCAGGCTTCACGGAGTGACCTTGGATTGTCCAGGATTTCTGCACGTTGTGCTGTAACCCCCACGCATTCCAGGACTACGTGGGCAGCTGATTCTTCTTCGGTGAGACATGCCCTGCAGAGTGGGCTGTCTGTTGCTCCGATGGTGTAGAGGTGTTTGTTCAGGGGGCCATGTCCTGTAAGGGTCCCCACGATGATTCGAAGGTCCGGTCTTTGAAGGTTGAGCAGTCGACGTGTCAGTCGTGGCGAGACGGCCGGCAGAGCCATCCTCGACTGTCTGCAGTCCATGGTCTGTGCCCAGCGTTCGTTGTGTAGGTTTAGAGTACGATTCCGTATCCATGCTCGTAGCTGAGTGAAAGGTAGAGGGAGGAATGGAGGTGGGCCTATAGCCGTGGTTTCCGATCCTCTTCTAGCTAGTTCATCTGCAGCATCGTTGCCTAGTGATCCGCTATGCCCCTTAATCCATTGTAAGATCACCTTGTTTTTTGTGGCAATTCTTTCTAGGGCTAAGTGGCATTCGTAAACAAGCTTGGAGTTATAGCTGTGACTCTCCAGAGCTTTGAGTGTTGCTGTACTGTCGGAGAGTATTCGTATGGTGTAGTCTTTGATCTCTCTCCTGTTTATTGCGGTAGCTGCTTCGGTAATGGCCATGCATTCACATTGGAAGATGGAACTATGTATACCTAGTGTCATTGATATACTTATGTTGAGATCCAATGAATGAATTCCCGCGCCCGTTCCCTGTTTGGTTTTTGAGCCATCGGTGTAAACGCGGACTTCATTGGTTCCTGATTGGTCTCTCTGTTCCTCGTAGAGTTGTATGTTATAGTGTTTTTGGAATATCTGTTGTCTTGGGATCTTGTCGCACGGGGCGGCTAGTAGTGGTTCGTAGGCTATCGCTCGCTCTAAGATAGATGCGTGCAGACTCCTTGTGTTACCCCACAGTCCCTGGTGTTTAAGTCTTATAGCGGCCATCATCGCTTCTTGTTGTATATAAAGATCTAGAGGAGCCAACCCTAAAATAATCTCAAGGGCGGCTGTTGGTGTTGTTCTCATGCAACCTGATATTGCAGAACATGCGTGTCTTTGGAATCTCTGCAGCTTGGTAATGACAGTACTGAGTTCAGTACGGGTCCACCAAACAATAGAGCCATATGTTAGTGCCGGCCTTATTACAGCTGTGTAAAGCCACAGTGTTATTTTTGGGGAGAGTCCCCAGGTTTTTCCAAGCATTCTGTTGCATTGAAAGAAACTGGTACATGCTCGTTGCAGCTTGTAGTCAAGGTGTTTGTTCCACAGTAATTTACTATCGAGTATTACTCCGAGATACTTGACTTCGTTGGTAAGTTTTAATTCAGTGTTGAATAATTTCGGCAGTCTCAGGTTACCTAGGTTCCTTTTCTGCGTGAAAATTATTAGTTCTGTTTTTGTGGGGTTGACCGATAAACCATGGCTTGTGCACCAGTTTTCGATAATTTTGAAGGCTAATTGCATGAGGTCACATAGGACGTTCTCGAAGCATCCGGTCGCAAGGATAGCCAGGTCGTCTGCATATCCTACTGTGAATAGTCCTCTGCCATTCAGTCTCCTGATGAGATCGTCAACTACTATGTTCCATAGAAGTGGCGAAAGTACGCCGCCTTGTGGGCAGCCTCTGGCCACTGTACCTCTGGTCGTTGTATTGATTGTGAACTGTATTGCTCTGTGTTTAAGCATATTGTTAACCCACTCTGATATAGTCTGAGCTACTCCATATGCTTCAAGAGCTTGGTTTATACTGGCAAAAGTGGTTTTATCAAAGGCCCCTTCTATATCTATGAAGGCGCCCAGGGTTGGTTGTTTTGTTGTGAGTCCATCTCCAATGCGTGATATTACGCTGTGGAGTGCAGATTCCGTGGATTTACCCTGACTGTAGGCGTGTTGGTTTAAGTGTAAGGGCTTGTGAAGGAGGGTGTTTCCTCTTATTTCTCGGTCACATAGCCTTTCTAGTGTTTTGAGGAGGAACGATGTTAGACTTATAGGACGAAATGATTTCGCCAAAGTATAGTCGCTCCTACCTGGTTTTGGTATGAATACTACCTTCACTTCTCTCCATTTCCGAGGCACATACCGATGGGCGATACATGCTCTAAAAATGTTAACGAGATAGTCAGCTATTATATCGCCACTCCATCTTAAAAGACCTGGGAATATTCCATCTAGCCCTGCCGACTTGAAGGGAAGGAAGCTGTTGATCGCCCATAGTACTTTCTCTCGATTGATGAGGTCTAGGGCTACGGTCCAATCTTGACTACTGGATGCTCGTTCTGTGTACACTTCCCAGTCATAAGTCTCGCTTATCTGGCAACCAGGAAAGTGTGTCTCTAGCAGTAGTTCACTGGTTTCAGCATCTGATTTGGTGTAGGTGTTGTCAGGTTTTTTGAGACAGCCTATTGTACGGTCAGGATCTCTTGATAGGATGCCTTTTGTCCTGGCTGCCTGACTAGTGTTTTCGATGTTGGTACAAAAGCGTTTCCAGCATTCCAGTTTCCTGAAGCGTAAACGTTTTTTATAGGTAGATTTTATAGTTTGGTAGTTTTCCCAATCCTTAGATTGTTTTGTGTTAATTGCTCTGTTGAACAATTTCCTTACTTTGCGACGTAGTTTTTGCAGTTCAGGACCCCACCAATGTCGTGTGGGTCCCGCTTTGGGTGTCACCAGTGGGCACGATTGTTCGTAGCTATCGGTTAGAATAAGAGTAAGTTTGTTTACATAAATTTCAATGTCTTCGACAGCTATGTTGTTTGTCGGCACAGACGCAGCCGTGAGAGCTGACTGGACCGTTTTTACAAATTTGGACCTGTCCGTCTTACGCGGAACGCGCCTAGGTTGTGGTGTGGGTAATGTCGTGTTGAGGTTAAAACGTATCCATCTGTGATCCGAGCACGAGGCTTCGTTTGAAACGTGCCAGTCAGTGATGGATCTGGATACATTTTCTGTTGAAAGTGTTAGATCTATGATGGTTTGGGCTCGGGAGTTGACAAATGTCGGTTCCGAGCCCTTGTTTAATAGTGTTAAGTTAGTAGTGAGAAGATAATTTACCAATTCCTCTCCACGGGCATTAGACTTATCGCTGCTCCATAAGGTGTGGTGCGCGTTGGAGTCGGTGCAGATGATGAGGTCCAGCTTTTCTCTTTCACAGTACTCCACCAGTGATGACAGCTCCGGCGATGGTATGTCCTCGTCACTTGGCAGGTAAACAGACGCTAGGACTATATCGTGAGGCTGTTTGTTAGTTTCTGTGGGAAACCTAACAGCTGTTAGGTCTCTGGAACAGAATTCGGTGATTAATAGTGTTTGAACATGTTTGGGAGTAAATATACAGGTTCTAGGATTGCTTACGGTGGTGTCCAGAAGAAGTTTCCCACCGATGTTGTTCAGACCACAGATCCTGCCTTTCCTAATCCACGGCTCCTGGATTAGGGCTATGGTCTCCGTGTTTTCCTCCAGCGTTCTGCGTAGGGAAGCCGTGGCAGTGAGACTTTTTTTTTTTTTTTTGATAGTCAAAGATTACAAACTTTTTTTTGTGAGAGACTCGCGAGATATCAGTTCGGGGCGAACCACTAGTATTGTTGTATCTAAACGTTGTCAAACCAACCTTCTTGTCAGATAATAAGGTTGACTAAGTAGAGGGTGGTAGTTGTATTGTATATAAGTGTTTTTTATAAATATACGTGTACTATTAATATCGGATTTACGCCGCCGTCCTTATTTTGTTCACATAGATCCTGTCCATCCAAAGGTTGCCTGGAAGAGATCGCTTTTAGCGATAAGGCCGCCCATTGTACCTATTGTTTAAGAGTGTATTTTCTTATAAATGATTGTATTTAAATGGTGTGCAATAAAGAAATTATCTATCTATCTATCTATAAGTCAGTCTGATTTTACGTGTTTCTGCTACCAAGCTCAATAAACCTATTTACCTAAATATGTTTTACTGGACATAACTAGTGATTCGCCCTGAACTGAGATCGCGCGAATCTCCCAAAAAACTAAATAAATATTATTCTTAGGGCGACTTACACAACGATGCCTAAACATATTAAGTGGCTAAATGGTAAATAATAAGTGGTAATTTAAGGAGTTGTCAAATCATACAACCACGTCAAATTTCAACATGTTTAGTCGCTAAATACGTTTAGTGATTTTTGTGCATGAGGGCCTTAATCTTTGACTAATAAATTAGTGCCACGAATATATATTATTTAAAACTTATTAAAATAGATGTCTTTTTGATTTCAGCTAGATATAAATTGTCCTGAGATTACTCATGGAGAGGTGATAATGGACAGGAAGAGCTCATTCCAAGGACACGCTGCAGAAGTACACAGTATGGACGATGTCAAGTAAGTTACTTGCCTTTACTATTAGAGAAAGAATTATTCAACACTCCTATATATGACTTCAAATCAAATCAACTATATTTATTTACCAAAAGTTTCACCAAAAGTACATATCTAACTTAAGTTAAGTTGACTTAAGTTGCTAATGGTCCCCGCACTAGGTTTAGCCTGTATTATGTCCACATTAGCAAAGAAAACTCATTATTTAGATATTAATCGTTTATTCAGCTGGGGCGCTGTGTAAATTAAAGATGTCAGAACAATATGTATCTACCTACATAAATATGAAATCAACAAACACAGTGACCATAGATTATAAATATCTGTATATGGACAGCCTGTATTGGAAATCGAATTACAAAGAAAACGCTTACCGTCTCAAATCTAATATATGAGTTTAACAATATGACCCAACACAATTATAACTGCTCGAACTAATCATGATGTGTATGTTTTACCATCTAGCTCATAACCTTTGTGTTTTTTTATTATCTGATACAAAAAGCTGGTTACACAGTAATTCGTTTTCCTATTGTTGTCTTTACTGGTTTTTTTTTTTTTTTTATCTAGTTTTTTAAGGAACTTGCGTCGTTCTCTACGACGATGTCAGTTCCATAATTGGCTGCAGTAAATAATGACTACACAGCATCCTTCAGCAGGTCGTATATGGACCGGTAGAGCATGTTAGCTGAGTCAGATGTTTGCTCAGCTAATACACTCTGAAACAGGCCCACATCGACCTGGTTGAATTTCAGCGCTCTGTACAACTCCTCTCTCATAGATTGACTCCGGACACACTCTGTTAAAAAGTGGTATACATCCTCCACCACTCCACAAGCATTACAATTAGGAGTATCTATCTTTCTCATTACACCCCATTTTTATCCCATGGAAACTGATTTAGGGGATAAAAAGTAGCCTAAGTGTTAACCCAGGTTATAATCTCCTGGCGACCTCCGTGGTGCAGTGGGCCAACAGCCGGCTGAGACGCAGGAGGTAGCGGGTTCGATTCCCGCCGCGGAACAAATGTTTGCATGTTCTACAGATATTTGTTTCGGGTATGGTTGTTTCTCTATTTATTATAAGTATGTATTTACAAAAAAAAAAAGTATATAAGTATTCTATCAGTTATCTAATTCCCATAGTACAAGCTCTGCTTAGTTTGGGGCTAGATAGCGCTGTGTGAAATATCCAGCAATATAATAATAATAATAATCTACGTACATACCAAATTTCATCGAAATCGGTTCAGTCGTTTCGACGTGATTGAGTAACAAACAAACAAATACCTCCGTGGTGGTCTATAATATTAGTGTAATGTGATTAATCATCACGACCATAACAAAATTTATTTAAATATAATTTCCAGCGCAATGCTAACAAAACTGAAACAGAATAAGAAGATCCTGAACGCAACACACAACATGCACGCGTATCGGATAGAGCGGCAGTCGGGTAAGGGCACCAGCGTGGTGCAAGACTGCGATGATGATGGAGAGGCCCACGCCGGCGGCAGGATGCTGCACCTGCTGCAGATACTCGACCAGAAGAACGCTTGTGTGGTGGTGTCTCGATGGTAAATACAAATACAACTTATGACCATATTCTAAGTGATCCCCCGCTAGGCTCGTGATTCTCAGAATTCCTCTCTAATAGTAATGCATGAAAAGATATGTGTCTACTGCCGTTATTAGACTAGAGGAACGCTTGTGTGGTGGTGTCTCGATTGGAAGAAAGATATGGGTGTTTGTACAAAAATTGGGTAACTCGATGTCATCAGTCAATAAAACGATGTATAATTATATTTTATTTATATTTTATGACTAATTTTAAAACAATTAAAAGCCTTTTATTTGGTCACCCAATTTCAGCTATTCATTTTAAATACAAATTTGTAAAACTTCACAATATATTCTCAAAAAGTCAGTACTTTGGCGTGTCACAACCTCAAAACCGCGCAATCAAATAGCTGTGTATTAAATATTACCTTTAATATAATTAAACTTACTATTTCACTATAATCTGTGATGTATCTAATAATTATAATCACAACTTTCATTATATAATATTCTCATCGTTTTTGTAAAAACAATAAGAAACTTTGTGTTCAGTTTTATTCGTCAGTCCGTTGTGTATTGTTCGAATTTGAATTTCCCGCTAAATACCGGTGACTCAAATTCAAATTCACGTAATAATTCAAGGTTGGTACTAAAGTTAGCTGCAGACCGCGCCATTATTTGGTCGTCATTACTGTGCCAGTGCTAGAGTTGTGTTTGTCGTGTGAACACGTGCCGATCCAGACAAAATTTCAGTCCTATGGTGAGTCGCTATTTCCTTGTAAATCTGTGTTATATTTTAATTTATACATAGTTAACTTTGATTTGTTAAAATGTAGCTTCTTGATATTCGAAAATATCAAAATAAACGTTAGTTCTAAAGATAATTTCAAATTCATGGTTGTTCCGTCAGTCCGTTGGCGTCAGTCCGTTGTCTGATATTGCGCCACAGGACTGACGTGTTTCCAGGGTACTGACTTTTTGAGCGTGTCTAAGCATTTATTTACTTATTTCAGTTTAAAACATCATGGCTCCTAAAAAAAACAAAACATGTCTAAGGATAGAGATATATTGAATAAGAATAGATAAGCCGAAAAGGCTCGCTTAGCTAGAATTAAAAGCGACCCCATTAAGTTAGATGAATACAAAGAGAAACAAAGGTTGCAATACTTAAAAAAAGAAAAGGGACAAAGAAAAAATATTAAAGACATGACGCCTCGGGAGCAACGATTAAGTAGAAAAGAATGGAAAAAAATATTCATCAAATTACAGGCAAAAAAAAACAACTTATGAAAAATAATACTGATAATTTTGTACGCCAGAATACTCCTTCAACTACTGACGATGAAGCGCAACCAATAGTTTGTGAACAGCCCATTGTGATCGAAGAGCAAATGAAGCAAAGAGGAGAAGTGAAAGACAGAAAGTACAGAAATAAGCAATTAAAAGAGATGAAAGCAATGGTTTCAAAACTAAAAACTAAACTGAACAATCAGTGTCAAAAATATAGAAGATTCAAAAGGAAGTTAGAGAAAATTGTAAAATCTGTGGAAAAAACTCCGAAAACCAGAATTGAAGGAATGAGCAAAGATATAACGAAGAAGATCCTTTTCGGAGAAGTTATCAAAATTCAATTAGAGGAAAACTACACTAAAATAAAGCGCCATGAAGATAAAAGAAAGTTCAAACAAGCTATATCCGGAAATGTGGTAGACAAATACGACAATATGGAGAATACCAAACAAAGCAGTGACTTATAAAAAGCAGGATATAACCAGCAAAAAAAAAGTCACAGTTAAAGTGCTAAGTCTAGTTCAGCAATTTTTAGAAGATGATTCTAACAGCCGCCAAGCAGCAGGCAAGAAAGAATTTATGTCTCGTAAACAAATTAAAAACAGAAAAGATAAAGACAGTATGAAAAATCTTCATGAGAAGTTCTTGAAAACCCATTCCATTTAAAATGGGTTATTCCCTATTTACCCGACTCCGACCATTTTGGATGGTTCCCCCTAAACTATCAAACCGTGATACTTGTGCTTGCACGGTCCACGAAAACATGGACCTTCAACTTGCTGCTCTAAAAAAGACACATATTCTGACAACAGTGAATACCCCTAACCTAAACCTGTTGTTGATATTTTGTATGAACGGACACTGTCTGAAATAAATAATTATTCTATTCTATTCTAAAATCTGTGCTGACATTACTGCCATCAAACATTCAAAAGATTCACTTTCTTAGCGATGGTCCTGTAACGCAATATAGGAACAAATCTATGTTTTATGTATTGGGCTGTAAACTGCAAGACATGTACCCTAATATTGTGCAATATTCCTGGAACTTTCATGAAGCCGGACACGGGAAGGGGGCACCTGATGGTGTAGGGGCCCCATGCAAGCGAACAGCTGATCAAGTGATTGCTTCAGGAGGTGATATAACTGACTTGACGGAGTTTACTTCTGTTATCCGCGAGAGATGTCCAGGTATAAAAGTGACGGTGATTGAAGGCTGTGATATCGAGCAGATGAATACCTTGATTAACGACAAGTCATCTCAAATGATCGCCTTTAAGGAGATGCTCTTGGTACATCAGATGACCGGCTCTGTTTACATTTCCAATCATCTTACAATGAAGTCACTAAGTTGTTTCTGCGACGCTGAATATAACGATATTAAACATGTCAGAAGGCTGTTTTGAAGACTGAGATAATATTACTTGGTAACTGTTATTATGTTAATTGGTACCTTTTTAAGGCAGAGAGAGTTATATTTTTGTTTCAATAGTTTGTTGATTACTTAGAAAATGTATATTTTTAAGTAAAACTACTTCAACGTAGTTAAGTAAAATAAAGTTAATAAAAAGCTGCATTAAAGGTGGAGAAAGTTGTTCCTATTACGTAAATAAATATTTTTTATTGTTACTTAAGTGAATTTAGATCAAAAGTGAGACTCTAAATATGTGACATTATTAGTTTCTGAGAGATTTCTTCTAAATCGTAATAAATTTCTTGCATATCTAATGAAGTTGTGTGTTTTATCAGTACTTTGTCACCCTCGTCAGTCCCCTGGCAGTCAAATTCGGAAAAATCGTAATATCTCCGCATCTACTTTAAAAAGTGACTGGCCCTATCCTGAGCAATATATTTATTAGATTAGTTATCTTATAATGCGAATTTGAAGGAATTTGATTTAAAAAACTATCATAATCAAAATATTCTGAAAAGTTACCCAACTTTTGTATATTCGCCCATATGATAACTCTTTATTGTACACCAAAGTAACAGAACAATTATTACAAATAGATTTAGTACAATGGGTGGTCTCTTCGCTAAAAGCGGTAGCAGACAACCTTTGTATGGACAGGATAATAATTGATTACATGGCAGTGCATCTATATAATATTAAAAAAAACATACCTACATACTATAAACCTAAAATAATAATAATAACATAAATTTAATATTAGCAAACATAATGGTTATGATGAATTAACAAGCAGTTACAACTTCAACAAAGGGACAGATAATGGGTGTGTAGTGTACTTAGAAAATTACAACTATCAACCACATTCTAAGTGATCGTCTGCTAGGCTCGTAATCCTCTTAAAACCCTACGGTAGTAGTAATGCAAGGCAAAATGCATGATAAGATATGCGTCTACTGCCGTTATTAGACTAGAGGTACGCTTGTGTGGTGGTGTCTCGATGGTAAGAAAAATACAACTTTCAACCACATTGTAAGTGATACCCCGCTAGGCTCGTGATTCTCAGAATCCATTGCTAATAGTAATGCAAGGCAGAATGCATAAGATATACTGCAGTTATTAGACCAATAACTAGTTAACTTAACTAGTTTGTATTGTGGTGGCTCGAGGGTAAGAACAAATGACAAAAATCTTTCGACCACATTTCTTCACTGTTCTTGGTTGCTGGGAGCCGTTGGGTGAAATAGATCGCTCTGGAAATCTATGAAGTGTTCACCTTTACACAAAATACGTTTTTTTTTTTTTTCAGGTACGGTGGTATACAACTCGGTCCTGATAGGTTTCGACACATCAATAATGCAACGAGGCAGGTTTTACAACAGGCTGGCTTGTTGAAGAAATGACATTAATATCACAGAATAGGTACAAAAGTATAGTTTAGTCCAATGAGCGTTATCAGGCGTGCACATGCGCGTGCTTACGAGGATCTCGAAATTACATCTTATAGGCGCGCAAGTTACCGCTCGTTGTACTAAACTTACATTCTGAACCTATCTATTTTGTGTTAATATTCTACTGTAGGTAGACATCTTGTATGTTTGTAGGTTTTGTATGAAGTGTATTCATACAATACATATAATATATACTTAAAAGTATAGTTTGTATTGCCAATAGAATTGCACCCATTAGCTATAGTTAATAAGTATGAAAATTGAATATTTTTAACTGTTTGTATATTTTGACGGAGCATAATTTGATGATTTTTTTAAAGATATTTAATATCGCTGGACATATATTATAATATCGCTGGACATTTCACACAGCGCTATCTAGCCCCAAACTAAGCAGAACTTGTACTATGGGAACCAGATAACTGATAGAATACTTATATACTTTTTTTTTTGTAAATACATACTTATAATATATAGAAAAACACCCAGACACGGAACAAATATCTGATCTACAGATATTTGTTCCGCGGCGGGAATCGAACCCGCTACCTCCTGCGTTTCAGCCGACTATACGCCCACTACACCACGGAGGCAGTCAAAAAAAGAGATATTCCAAGCCAAAATTGAGTGCCCTTGCATTTACATAACTATAACAGTAAAGCGCGTCACACACGATGAAAACGCTATAAAATATTTTATGTTATGAAAATATATAATTATTGTCTTCGCCGTGTGTGATGGATGGCCTATTGGATTGTATGACAGCCTTAAGTCGTTAAAAAAATGGTCCTTATGATCGCAATGAATATCTTTTGGCTTTGACGTTATGAGGGAGCGCGCAATTTTTGTAGACGATCTCTAACTGACATCGCGAGACGTTGTTCTACCATATAAGTAATCAAATAAATCAAATGCAGAATGAAATGTCAATGAACAACGGTTAAATTCTTAGATTAAAACAAAACGGAAAGATACGGTACATTACATTGCTAGTAGTCAAACAGAGACAGCGAAGAGCCTATGTTTAGCGCAACCGAGAGAATCTAGTGTCAGTTGCGGCGCCGAGTCGCCGTAGTACGAGCGAAATTGTGTGCATGAACCTAATTTGAGCTGCCCACTTGCGTGACATTTGTGCTATATCCTCTCTTTTTGTTTTAATCTAAGGTTAAATAAATTATATGGATATTGTTCATACAAAAATACTATAATCGCGATTAAAAAATGGGAGGCGGGGGTACGAGGGTGAAAAATACTTTACGACCTATTCTCAGACATACCGAATATACACAATAAATTTCATAAAAATTGGTCAAGTCGTTTCGGGTGAGTTTTGTTACTAACATTGTGACACGAGAATTTTATATAATTATTAGATAGGACGACTTGCGAAACGATACATAAACGTATTTAGTTGCTAAATATGGTTTAGAAAGTTGTAAATTATACAAATACGTCAAGTTAAAACATTTTTAGTCGTTAAACACGTTTAGGGATCGTTGTGCAAGTCGGGCTCACTATAGATGCGACGATTTTGTTATAATATTTACTAATTATAAAATGTACTTATTTAGTTGATAGGTTTTATAACTTGTTGGAATTGATAAATAATAATTAACTTAAATAATCTTTTATTTACAAATAATATAAGCCATGATTATCTCTTTTGGTTTCTTGTGTCATTGTCCGTAGTTTTTACTGTTATGCATTTCTTGTCCATGAATTTCAGCAGATCCTGAAACAATTGTACATTGTAATAAAATGTGTTTACTCAACAGACGTATTTTATTTAATCACTAACTAACCCGCCCAAGCTTCGCACGGATTTTTATTAAAAATCAGGGCCTATCAGGAAGTGTGTAGCTTTATATTTAGTATAATTGAATTTAAAAAATCGTTTCAGTAGTTCCAGAGATTACGTCATACAAATGTTACCTCTTTTTATTATTAGTAAAAAGATAAGCTCCAAAATTACGGACCGAAAAATCTAATCTAAGCAGATTTATAATAGTAGATTATTAAACGAGGGGATAAAGCAGTGTTTTGCGTCATGGGGGCTATTATGAATCCCGAACGTAACAAAGGATTTTAGAGTTAATTCACGAGCGGAGCGAGGGAGTTACTAGAATCCTGAGTGCAGAGAGGGATATAAGCACGCTCAAGATGCAGACAGCTTTATCCACGAGGAGAATACTCTACTTTTCACACTTTCTGCGAGCCAATATAAACCAAATCCAGGTTGGTGCATTCTGTGCAGAGGTTAGTTCGGTTTAATAATAAGTTCTTATTATGTGGGTCTCTGGTTCAAATTTTAATACAAATGAGGTTCCAAATTCAAATCACATTATGCCCGCGAGGGTATAATGAAATTCAGTACAACTTTACTCCCGGCTCAGCCGAAGATATTTAATCACCTGCTTTCAGTGAGGTTTACATGACATATAATTTGACATTGTCAAGCAGGTACCTACTGTGAAAAAGATATTTATCTATAATGAAGTAAGCCTGTTTCCAAATCAATACCAGATGATGCTACCAGTAATAAAAATATATCTAGCTAAATAATCGAAACTATTTGAATTTGCTTCTGAAACCTCATTAAAAATTATAGTTATCTCTGAATACAAGCTAGAAAGTAAATCTAAAATCATTATTATAAATACGGGATTTATAATCTTCTCCTTCTTCGTGCCCTTTCCTCACATTATGTGGGGTTGGAACAATATGTATTTTTCTTCCACATCGGCCGTCATCTCCGTTGTCACTTCTTTCTCACCCATATCATTCTTCACACAGTCCATCCATCTCTTCTTCGGCCTTCCTCTACTTCTATATCCATCCACATTCATATCTAACTCTTTTAAGCACATGATTTACTTCCCTCCGCATGACAAGCCTCCTTGGCATGACTCCTTAACTTTATCACTGGCTCTACTTTCAAACTTCCTTTAATATACTCATTTCTTATCTTATCCATTCTGGTGTCCCATTGTCACTCGTTCCCATATTTATAATAATGATTAAAATATAATCATGAAAGTTTTCTAGATCTAAAATGTTTCTTATTACCTTTGGGTCATACCTATGTCCATACGCCACCAGTTCTTTGTGAACGTCATCGATATTAATAGGTTCATAGCACAATATAGCTTCTCTTAGCTCCCGTCGCGAAGATACGTAGTTGTGGAATGCTATGTGTAGTGGAACACGGCAGGAATGGACCTGTGGGTGATTAAGTTCTATCATACAATTTCAATTAGTGCAGTGGTCTTTATTTTATACGAGAAATAGTATGGGGTCGATAATGCTTCCTTGAGACACTCCACATCTCGCTGGACGCCTGTCACTAATGTAATGGTACAGTACAAACTTTAACTTTCTGATATTTGTTGCTCGTAGGTACTTTCGTTTCTAATATATGTTTTTAAAAACACTAATTCTCCGATTCTAACTTAATTCAGTCATAGGTAACAAAATAGAGACCATGGCAAATACTTTGGTTAAATCTAGGAATACATATCATAAGATTAGCTTTAATTAGGTTAGTAATTTAATATCAATATTATTTACTTTAGCTTTTTCTCTCTTCTGGAAGACCCAATCATCAGGGCTACATTCAACTTCTTTTATAACTGGATCTTCATTTACCTCATAATTTTTACTACCACTTTGTATCACTTCTAAATGAATAAGTCTTTTATTGCTCTCCTTACTAGCTGTTTCTTTTCTTTTTACTGGAACTTTGCTTGGCGATTTTTTACTTGATATGAAATTTATAGCAGATTTGGCTATTTTTTTAGGTGATAGAATCTTTCTTGGAGTATGTTTTCTTGAAGAATCTTTTTGCGGCGAATAACTATAGTCGTTGATCTTTCGTCTTTTACATGGAGATTCTTCATCAGAGTACGGCTCAACGGTTGGATGCGTTTGGTTGTAAATGTGTGTTAAAAGTTGTATGGCTGGAAATTTGATATAAAAAAGAAAATATAGAATCAGACAACAATATTTATTTTGTACATTAGTTTAGTAAACGTTTTACCTTGTTTCCGTTTGAAAGGTTTAACACCAAAGCTATCAAGTTCGTCATGGATTTCCGCCAGGGACATAGCTTCATAATTAGGCATAGGAGTAACTGATTTCGTTTTGATTTGATATTCACTGTTACTAGGTGTCATTACTATATTGATTCCACTACAACTTGGTTTCTGGGGTGTTGCTAGTTCATGCACTCTTTTATGTTTTACTGGAGTCTTTCTTAGATGTTCTATTTCCATTGGTTTATCATCCTCTATTTCTATTAAATCATCAGTTGATTCATAATTTTCTTCATGTTTCTTATTAGCTACTGCTGAATTATTTTCGATATTTGTAGATCTCCTAAAACCACTAAGTCTTGATAGTTCGTTCATAATCGATATACCACCGAACAAAAAGTTGTCTACTGGTTTTTCTAGTTTAGACTTGTGCATAGAGTAGTCTAATTCATTGTCTGATATTACAAATACTTCTGAATTCTGACTGCAGTTGGAATTATCTTTACTTTTATTTGAAACATTACTAAGGTTATTCTCTGTTGCTGATAAACTTCTACTTTGTTGAGAATTAGAGCATTTCTTTAGCATTTCATCGTAAACTTCATCATAATCTATAGAGACGTCATCTTTTTTACCAAGACTGTTACAGCTTTGAGAACTTTTAATCACTTCCACTTCAATAGTATCATCACTATCAACTTCACTCTCTAGATTTATACTGTGATGGCTTAAAGAATCTTTATTTTGTAAATCTTGACTAAGTTCTTCAGACTTTGAACTGTGAGTCAAATCTATGTCACTATGGAAACCATTACCTACTTCCATTTCAATCGTAGCATTATTGTCAGTTTCATTGTGATATTTTGATTTAGTAGGATTTTTATTTAGTAAATCTTGACTAAGTTCATCTGAAGTATCATCATTTTGTGTCAAATCAATATCGTTACTTGCATCGTGTTTTATTATTGCTTCATTTTGATTTTCTGTATTACCGCCTGGACATTGACACTCTTTAGGAACTACATTGACATCTGGATTTGAAATATCTTTGCTAGGATAGAGATTGTCGTCACAGTTGATTTCCTCGTGAAAATCATTATTGTCAGAATGATTATGAACATATTCTTCAAAGAAACTAACATTAGTCTCACTGGTTTTACTATTGTGTCTAGATATTATAACTATATTCTGTGTCAAGTCGAGAATGTCTTCTGGCTGCTTTATATTTTGAGATGAATGAAGACTACAGACGATGTCATTATTTTGTGCTTCTTGTAAGTCATGATTTGTTTCCTCATCCAATACATTTTGTGTTAAATCTAGCAGTTCATCATTATCTTGTACATCTGTAGATTTAGAGATTCCTTCATATTCTTGAGGGTCCATTAATATTGTTTTATCTGCTGACTGGTTCAATTCTTCGTATTTTTTTTGGTTTGTTTTTAAACTTACAAATGGTAACTCATCACTAGTGTTTGAAGATTGCGTTAAGTCCAAATTTTCAATACTTTTGTCAGTCACATTCAAAATTGTAACATTGATATTATTGACAAGTTCTGGACTTTCTGTAAGGTCTATGTTATTTTCCTTAATGTTTGCTTTTTCTTCTGGTAGCTGTTCACTTATTGTTTTTTTAAAATTGTTCTCATATTCAATATCGGATTGATCATTTTCTGGTTCGTGTATTTGGATCTTTGTACTAAATTTTACAATACTGTCTTCAACAGTTTTATTTACTTCAAATATAGTAGGGTTTTTTTCTTTTTCAGGACTTTGAGTAAGATCTATGTCTATGGCATCTCCATTAGGTAAGGGCTGTATCGAACCTGCGACGACGTTGGTTATTTCCGTAAAATCATTCGATTTACTCTTTGTTATTATGTCTTGTGACTTTTTGGTGCCAAGACATTGAACTTCTGCACAGTCTATGATTTCTATGATATCATTAAATCTTCTTTTAACGTTAGTAGTGTGGGACAGCTGTGAGGAAAGATAGCTGTAGTTGGAGTGGTTTTCTTCAAAGGCTTTGTTTTGAACACATTCTGTCAAATCCATAACATTATTACTGACTGAAACTGCTTTAGGAATATCCAGTGATGGTGATTGTCTCTCTTGAGAGTATGTTTTTGTGTTATCTTCTATGGTAGATGGTTCATCATCAAATAGATCAGGAGAACAGCTCCTGTATTTCTTTAATGTTTCAAGAGGATCATCAAGGTCTATAACTTCATCAACTTTAGGTTTTAATGTTACATTACTATGTTTGGATTCTGCCAGATTCATAATTTTAATTTCTGTTACATTCAATGTTTTATTATTACTACAGGATGTCTGATTTTCTTCACCAATTAAAATAACAGGACTATCAACAAAATGCTTTGTGGAAACTAGTTCTTTACACTTAATTAAGTTATGATCACTTACACAAATTTCTCTTTCTTTAGTTTTTATAACATTTTTACAATTCTTTAGGGAGCCACTAAGTACAATGTCAAGCTCATCCTGTGAACATTTAATTTCACTGAAATTCATGCTGGTAGGCTCACAAAGTTTAGGGCTTACCGGTCTTCCCGGGATTTCTGACCAATCTCTCAACTGATTACCAGTTGCTGTAGACTTTTCTAGTAGATTATCCACATAAAAGATGTTGATATTTTTCAGTATAATAAAGGTGGCATTAGTAGCCAGATGATACAACTGTATGCAACTTGAATCTATTCCGTTCTCCTCAAAACTCTTTGACAGGGTGATATTTTGAAATAAAACTTGAGAATACTTGTTGGATATAATTTGTTTCTTTGCCTCTTCACTGGTTTGAAGTAGCTTGTAATTTTTGCGTTTCTTTAGCCTTCTAGTTTTGTTTATTTTTATTTCAGGTACTTTGAAACCATATTCCAGTAATGTAGTCCTTATTTTTCCAACTCTGTCTTGAGTATTTGATTGAGAAGTTTCAGAACTGTCACCTGAGGTAGATGTTGATTGCTGTAGCGATTTTGATAATGCAATAGCTAACTGTAACTGTTCAGAGTCCACATCCAAACCGGCATGTTTACAAACTTTATCAAAATCTTTAGCATACAATTCAAATTCGTTTTTCTTTGAACTGAGAGCTTTCCTTATGTCTTTTTGCCCTCGAATCCTCTTAGGAACCTTTTTAGGCTTTTCAGGTTTTGTCTTTGTAGCTTTTTTTGGACCAGCCAATTTTTTTGGTTCTTGAAATTCGGTTAAACTCTCATCCATAGCAGACTTAGTAGTAAAATATTTGCTTCTTACAGTCGGAGCAGCTGATTCTTCTCTGGTGGGAAATAAAACAATTACATAATTCAACATGTTTATTTAACTACATCACAAATTAAATAAATTAACTTATTTACCTAATATCTTTGCTCATAACTTATTTATCTGGTAAATCTGGTCGGCTTTCTTCTTTGAGGAGTCTTCTAATTTGATCACCACTTCTGTTAGAAAAGCCGCTGGCGATCATAATCCGTCTCTCCACTTCCTCAATAGGGTCTTCATAGAGCGCCTCTGACGCCTTTCTTATGCCCTCTGCCGGTTTAGCAAAACTAAAAACAAAAAAGTAGACAAATGGACAGTTTTATTTTGGAATCATAACCTCAATGTTTGGTATAAGCCAAGTTATTAATTAGTTATACTTACTGGAATAAAACGCCGCATAGCATTCCAACACTTACTATGCCATACGCGACCAAGTTTCGGAAGGCAGCGGCTGGGGTTCCTCTTAGCTGTCTAGGTTTCCATTTTGACGTATCAACGCCGATGGCCATTTTTGTTTTTCAACTTTTGTCGGGCGAGGCAGTGCTGCCAACATCGACTAAGCGAAATCCCCCTCGCCCCCTAACACTAACTCAAGATCACCGTAGACCAGGGTCACCGGGTCGCGGCCCGGCAAATGGGAGACGCTGCCTTAGACTATTTTGAACAAAATTCGTATTCCAAATAGGCATTTTGTTCCAGGGATAAATTGAAATTATAAGAAAATACACACTTACGCAATAAAATGGAGGTTTATTTAGAGACATCTACTACATTACAGTTTGGCAAAAATGAGTAGAAACGGAACTAATTTTTTTGTTTGCTGGCAACATTTAAAAAATGATGACGTTTGAATTGTTTGAAGTAAACAAAGTTCGGAAGTTTATACAATTTATAATTTGTGCCATAAAAGCGTGATAAAACTAACTTAAAAATGAATAAAACCATCCGAAGTGCTGGCAGACAAATTATTTATAAGGTTTATAGGCGATGTTTGGCAGAAAAAGAGGCCAAAACCATTCTTACCGATCTCAACGATGTTTACCAAAGAACCGCTGATATGACAGGTATGTAACTGTTTGTATTGTTGTTTTTAGATGAATTAAGTGTAAATTGATGAATGCTATTCTGTTTTGAATAGCTTGCATACGAAATAAGTGGAATTTTGAACAATAATCATCGAGCACATAGGTTATGTTTACATTTTGTCTAACATTACTTTGGTATAGTGCGACAGATCAGTGTTGATACTTGAGTGGCGTACTTTGCAATATGTACCTAAATTTAAATTCGATTTCTACATAACTTTATTGTTGAATGAAAATCATTACAATTAGAAATTTACCAAAAATGTATTTTTATTAATATTTTGTTTGTATATTTATTTATTCACCTCAGGTAAATCAGTAAGCACTGTAAGAAGAGTCGTGCTGGAAGGAGATCGAAACAAAGGCGTATTTTCTACACCCGGAAAAAATAGAAAAGGTCGTCCTAAAAAACAGTTGGATAACTTTGACTTATGTGCCATCAGACAAAAAGTTCAATTTTTTTACACTGTGAGAAAACAGGTACATTTATCATTATTATTATTGGTATTAAAATTTAACTGAATAAATAATACGTACTAGCAGTGTTCATTCGTTTGACACGTCACTGCAACTTTCAAATTTAAAATTTTTACATAGTTATTTTATTTTCAGGTACCAACCTTACGAAACTTACTGCCAGTAGTAAGAGAAGATTTGGGATATGACGGAAGCCGTGAGCATTTACGGAAAATACTTATCGCCCTAGGATTCAAATATAAAAGATGTCAGTCAGAAAGAAGTGCATTAATTGAACGGCCGAATATAGCAGCGAAACGGGCAGCGTATTTGAATAAAATTATCAGCAATAGAAATTTGCCCGAAGAGCTTAGAAAGCCCATAGTTTACCTCGATGAAAGCTACGTTCACCAATCGTATAAATTAAAAAAGTGCTGGCAGTCGATTGATGTAAGTGGAGTAAAGCAGAATGTTTCAAAGGGTAAACGCTATATTATTGTTCATGCTGGCAGTGAAAAAGGGTTTATTCCTAATGCTTTGCTCATATTTACTGGAACAAATAAAAATGCCGACTACCATTCGGAAATAAATAAAACCAATTTTCAAAAATGGGTTGAAGATAGGTTGATTCCAAATTTACCACCTGCATCTATTGTGGTAATGGATAATGCGCCGTATCATTCCGTGGTATTGAACAAAGCGCCTACCTCTGCTACTAAAGTAGCCGATATAAAGGAATGGTTATTCAAAAATGGAATTCCATTTGATGTGTCGTTGAAAAAGCCACAGCTTTTGATGCTGGTCAAACGGCACAAGCCCGAGCCGAAATTTGAAATAGACGAGCTGTTAGGAGAACATGGACATACAGTGGTAAGACTTCCACCTTACCACTGTGATCTGAATCCTATTGAGCTGATTTGGGGAATAGCGAAACATAAAATTGCAGCCCAAAATGTAGGCTCGATCGACATAAAGGTACAGTTTGGCTTATTAAAGTATGATATTGAGAGAGATTATATTGATGTTTTACTTTTAATGTTGATAAAGGTTTAATTAAAATGTTTCGTCTTTATAGGAAGCAGCTGAGCGCGCATTCCAATCAATTACGGAGGAAGATTGGAAGAATTCATGCCAGCATGTAATCAAAATAGAAAAAGATTATTACGAGCGGGAACTAACTATGTACGAAGACATGGAGCGAATTATAATAAACCTCGAAGACGATAGTAGTTCCTCTGAATCGGAGAATGATTTAGACGAATATGCGGCTAACTCTAGCCAAGACTCGGATGAAATGGAGGGGGTGGAATATTTGGAGGAAAATATATTAGATTAATTACAATAACATTGTATCTGCGTCTTATTTTAATCCTAGAAAAAAATAGAGAGAAAATTTTAAAAACACAGTATTACCTACTAGCATAATATATTTATTTTTAGGTAATAAATTATTGTTTAATTAAATGATATTTACTGATTTTAATAAATAAACTATATGTACAAAAAAATAGTAACAAAAGTATCAAGACTATAGGTTGGTACGCGTACGCTATACGGTCACAGCGGGTTGCCATAAGACCAGCACAGTGGCGGCCTCCGGATTTTCTACTCTTTTTTGCCAAGCTGTACACACCTTTATAACATTTAATTCATCAATCCAATCAATGATCTTCTAATTCTTGCGTTACAAAAATCGTTACAAAAGAATTTCCCCCTAGAAATTCCCCTAAAAAAAAGATAACTCCTCAAAAATACGTCAAAAAATATGACCCCTAAAAACCCCTTTTCATGTAACTTATCCCCAAATTTAGGGGGAAAACTTCAACACTGGGGCGAGATTATTTCAGTCGGTGTCTCAAACGTTCCATTCATTCCTTTCTTCGATTAATGTTTGTGTTTATAAAGGGTCAGTGCCCTTATGCAGTCTGTAATAAAATAACATTAAAATAAATACGGGATTTATCTCTTACTGTCTTATCGGTGTTTCGACCGACAATGTTTCGGTTCAACCGTCATCACCTTGATGAAGGTTCACGAATTGACCCGAAACATTTTCGGTCCAAACACCGATAAGACGGTACGTGATAAATCCCGTATTTATAATAACGATAATACTGACTGCTTATGGGCACTTGAATAAATGAATTGAACTAAATTACGAAAGATTTATAAGTCAGTATTATATTTATAAGAAGAAAAAAACTAACGGAAATCTATGTGTTGGTCTGATTCGTACCTACATACATTTATAATTGAACGGCCGAAGTGTTCCTGTGACTCCAAGACGTAAACTGGAACGTACATTCTTGACAATCGAAGGATGTCAATTTCAAATAAATTAGGTCAAGTTCAAGTCGGACTCGCTCAATATTGGTTCAGTACTTTAGGTTGATATAAAAAATATTGTGGTCTACAATAGTCTGCATACATAGTATCATTGAAATATACTTCTGAAACTAGCTGAATCTGAATCTAACAATTTTTGCATACCCATCAGCAACTATTTAGAAAATTTAGTAGCTAGAAAGAAAGAAAAATATTTATTTTGTGTCCATTTTTACACTCTACGAATACAACAATTATACTTATACCTAATACAAGACTACAAAATAGGTCGTCACTCAGCGGTGTGCCACCGTAACATATAGTTACTGTAGCGCTGGTGTTATTGTGACGCTAGACTTTTTACCAAGTTTACAACGTAACATATTTTTCTCGCATAAAATGCCAAAAACACGAAACACACACTGTTTTGAACCAACAATCCCGTGTGTTTGAAAAACTACATACCTACCTACTTCATACAAAAAGATGTCCTGAAACAAGATGTTCTTACAAATTTTTAATCACACATAGTGATCGATGTATGTACCTCTGATTATTCGTGGGTACTGGTTCATAATCTCCGTTAAAATAAAGTTTATCTTTGCATATAATCTAGTTTTAGTGAAAACTATTAAATGTTCCTATTTCTTTTCAACTTTAGCTACTTCTAGCAACTTTTTGGAAGTCTGGCAACATTTCGCAAGAGATCTAGCTATATAGTATAGTTGGCAACAGTGCTAGGGAAAAGTTTGATCCGATTGAGCCCTCTGAAGTCTTTGACACTATCAAGGCCCTACACCCAAAGAAAGCCTCCGGCCCCGACGGCATTTCCAACAGAGTACTCAAACAGTTCTCTGTTCCCCTTATACATATCCTAGTCTGCATCCTCAATGCGGCTATGGAAACTTGCACCTTCCCTGATGCTTGGAAGGAAGCCAACGTCATTGGCATCCGAAAACCCAGCAAACAGGCAAACGATCCAACTAGTTATCGTCCCATTAGTCTACTTAATAGTCTAGGCAAGATATATGAGCGTCTTCTATTGAAGCGCCTCTGGGCTCATGTCAATGAGTTCAAACTCTTTCCCGACGAGCAGTTTGGCTTCCGTGCCCAACACTCATGCCCACAACAGGTGCTCCGCATAACGGAGCATGTCCTCTCCAATTGGCAAAGTACCTGGCCTTCAGATACTGGTGCCGTCTTCCTCGACGTAGCGAAAGCTTTCGACAAAGTCTGGCACAACGGCTTGATCTACAAGCTTTTCAAACTAGGAGTCCCAGACAGACTCGTGCTCATCATACGAGACTACCTACAAGGTCGCAGCTTTCGCTACACCGTGGAAGGCACTCTCTCTAGTCCTAGACCAGTCAGAGCAGGAGTCCCTCAAGGCTCCGTTCTCGGCCCCCTCCTGTTCACGCTGTACACCAGCGATATCCCCCGCACTCCTCAAGTGGAAATAGCCCTATACGCAGACGACACAGCCTTGTACACATCCAATCGGAATCCTGATCGGGTGGGTATAAGGCTGCAGGCTGCCCTTCATTCACTAGCCATTTGGTTCCGCAAGTGGCGGATCGAGGTAAACCCGTCGAAAAGTACAGCAGTGTACTTCTCACGGAGAAACCTCACTCCCAAACCGATCTCTCTATTTGGCCAGCCCATTCGCTGGGCCCCATCAGCCAAATATCTGGGTGTCATCCTCGATAGGCGTCTTTCCTTTAGGTTGCACATCACTAAGAGGTGCAACCAAGCAAAGTTCACCCTAGGACGATTGTCCTCACTTCTAGGCGCGAAAAGTAAAATGTCCCTTAAAAATAAGGTGACCCTTTACAAAGCGTGCATTCGCCCCATTATGACATACTCATCTGTAGTATTTGCCCACTCTCCTAAAGTTGGTGCCATTCAGGTTATTCAAAATCGCTTCTTGCGAAAAGCCTCAGGCTCGCCCTGGTACTTTCGCAATAACGATCTACATCGCGATATGAAATTAGAATCAATAGCCAGGTTCATGAAGCTCGCTTCCAAGCGGTTTTATGAACTTGCCTCTAATCATCCGAACCCTTTGGTACACACCATTCCGGTCTACCCGTTGGATCCGCCTGCCAACAAAATCCTCCGTCGTCCGAGACACGTTCTCGGAGACCCGGATGACGAAATCACCTCCGCTAATGCGGAAGGTGAGTCATCTATTTCAGACAGAGCAAACACTTCACAGACACACCGACCTCGCCGGCGAGGTCGACGAGTCCCTTCAGTCGCCGCCTATACGAGGTACAGACATGTACCCGGGCGTTTCTCTCCTATCCCCACCCCGGCAACAGCCCAAGCCGAGGCTCGTACCTAAGTGGTGCCCTTGCGCTAGTTGCCTAAAAAACTTACTGGGCTGAGCGCCATCTGCGCTCGCCAAAAGTTCGGTTAAGCTGTCACGGCCTCAGAGGCCAACAGCGAGATTAGTCCATTCGAAAAAAAAAAAAAAAAAATGCTAGGGAAAAGTCAGCTGTTGTTTGTTTGTGTAAGTACCTAGGTACGTCAAAAATAAATACACAGGTGAAATAGTAAAAAAAATATGTCTTTACTACACAACTTACCGTACAGAGATTATAAAACAGCATTATCTCTATCCGTCCATGAATGTGAAAGAATTGCAAGACTTGCAGATTTACGGTATGTTTATATTTTACATTTCCCATCAGTTTAGAAGACTAAACATTAGCTACCCGATCAATAAAGGCATTTATTGATCGGGTAGCTAATGTTTAGTAGGTAGAGCGCCATAACTTGGATGCCTCTAGTACTTTGAAGTGCTCGTAAAGACCCAACAGCTATCAGGCTTGGCCACTCACCTCTATTCTTTACACATACAGCCCAGCTTCCTGAGTTTGTGCCATCCACTTTACAATAGGTAGGTATAATTCACTAGTAGTTTTTATCAGATCAACTAAAATAAACAATGTTAAACATGGTCACTACTTGGATGGGTGACTACTTCGTGACTACAAGGCATTTTCAACTTTCAAGTGCCATTAAAATGTTAGCTCTGGCTAAATAATACAATATTCACTTCTTAGGTCTAGGCAGTGGCAAGTTGGATATCAACTAACATTGTGAGAGACTGGTGCCTGACCTATAAAAGTCATCAAGCTATTAAGCCTTCAGTGACTAAAAACGGCAACACTTGAGTTTACCACAAGCTTAAGCTATACTTTTCTTACAGGATTTCGTTTACTAAAGATAAACCAGGTGAACAGTTAGTAAAAGCCCTCGACCGAGAAGGATGCTCTTACGAACGATACACAAAACTGATGAATACACCCCCAACATTCTACCAACCACAGACTAAAATAGCTATAATGATAGCGAACGAGAGATACACACACTTGGCTAATCTTGGTACTCCTGTGTGTGATTGTGAACTGTTGGGCCAAATTTTGACTACCTTAGGCTTTGTTGTGTTGACTGTGAAAAATTCTACTAGTTTAGAGTTAAAGGCTTGTTTGAGGAATGTTTTTGAAATGATTCCAGAGGATTCTTACTGTGAGTCTGAATATATGTACAATAACTATATAAATTTCATTCATTCATTATACAATCATCATATCAGAAATTATAGCTTAACATAGAGGCATAGCCTGAACCTGTCAACTCCCATTAATGTTTATAAAGTCATCTTTCCATTTAGCAGATTTTTTTTGTATGTTCCACTTTTTCCCCTTCAACATGAAGATCGGAGACTTTATCAAGCTGACATTTTGTTTAACAAATGTATTAGAATGTAGAATATGCTCTCAAATGCTTGGTTTATTACTATTAGCCCATATTGTCTATTGTTGGACAAAGGCCTCCCCACATTTCCGCAATTCACAACTGTCCAGTGCAACCGTATGCCAGTCTCTCTCGGCATCCCGCCACCTCCGGCATGGTCTGCCACGGAACCGCTATGCTGTCTCAGGGCTCCACTTACTGGTAATTGGTTATTCTTGATAAAAAAGATTTGGTTCCAGGTTTAATATTCTATGCAGGCCACGGATGTCAGATATCAAACACACAATGCATGCTCGGTGTTGACTGTCCGACTGAAGACCTTGAGTTACAGCATTGTGTTACCGAGAACTTCGTACTGAGGGAGATTGAGAAGAGGAAACCGGAGTTGGTAGTGTTGATTATGGATATGTGCCGGGTTTATTTAGACAGGTACCTAGTTATACCACTAGTGAGAGTAACAGAGTAGTTAGTACCTAGGCAATACTTGGTTATGTACTTACCTCAACTAATAAACAAAAAATTGTTAGATAGGTAGTGTATATATAGGTTGAAAAAGAGTTATTCTTCATAATAAACAGCATTCTTTTCATATGATGATTGATGATAATATTGATAAAAAAAAAACAGGACACAGAATAGTTATGAAACACTGAGCCCAAATAAAGATTTCGTCTATTTGGAGTTCCATTGTCTACTGTACCTTTAGTGCCATCAGGTTAGCTTCCATTAGTATAATTAATATTAACTAGTTTTTGTTTTTAAAAAGGTCTTTATTAAACATAAATGTTATAAACGTATTACAGCTAAACACAGTTTAGTATAATAATATCTTGATTTAGAATAACTCAGCAGGCTATAGCACCTTTATAAGTTTTTTGATAAAATTACTATTTATAATAGAGTTGCACTTTGTAAATCAATTTTCTTAATTTTATGTACTTATCAAACATAATACAGAAGTAATTACTTATTTAAAAGTTCATATGAGCACTTTGTATAGCGCGCATTTTTAATGTCAAGAAATCAAGCTTAATCTACCTGTTTACAAGTAATAGTCCTAACTATTTTTAGGTAGACAAGCCTACTATGCTCATATTGCGAGCATATTAAAACTTGGTCATAATACAACCAAAACAGCATTATTTTCTTAAACATAAGGTAAATTTCAAGTCGTTGCGCATGCGAAATATTAACTAGTGGTTTAAAACAAGAAATATTACAAATAATATTTCTTGTTTTAATCGGAGACTCGGGAGATGTCAGTTCGGGCCGAACCACCAATATTAACTAGTGGTTCGCCCCGAACTGAGATCTCCCGAGTCTCCGATTAAAACAAGAAATATTATTTGTAATCTTTGACTATCAAAATAGTGCCACGAAATAAATAACCAACTAACTTGACCTACGGTTTCAATCAAATTACAGGTAACATTATCGTTATGTTTATGTTATGTGGTACACTTTTTTGGGGTACAGATTGCAGTTATTCTGGATTTTAGACTCTTACCTATATTTGTGTCACTTAAGCTACAAGCGTACCAAATTACAGAACGGTGGGGTCACTGGTATACCCTGTGAATTTTGTCAGTTCAGTTTTTATTATGGCTACTAACTCAAAAACTATAAGAACTTTACTAAAAATAAAAACGGAATCTAAATGTACTAATGAAGACCCTTCATTTGACCTAATAGTCTCATATTTTTTTTACCCCCCTGGATGGTAAAAGAGAAAAAGGAAATATCTGGATCCTGGGGTTTATGTGCGTGATGATGATGCACGTGTCGAAATGTTTCCTCTGATTCCCAGCCAGTTGATGTGATGATTTCGGCGGAGGGCGCTGATTAATAGTTGATGATGATGATGCACTTGATCACTTTTTAAAAACTTCATTTTGCTAAGTTTCCGGATTATTATAATTTTCGAGGAGCTGCGCGTCCGCTCGACTCGAAGGCAAACGTCAGAAGAAAAAAGTCCTCGCTACCCTCAGGTATTAAGGAATAGGTGACAGGTAGTAAATGAGGGTACTCTAGGTAATAAAATACATAGATAATGAGGAAAGGAGTTTCGTTCCGAAATTGCTAAGTTTAAGAAACACCACCTTTACCCACAATATCTCAACAATCCCCCCACACATTTTTGCCTCATTTAGTCACACCAAAATTGTGCCATAATACCTACCTATGTATCAAATTTCACGGTGATCGGGTCAACGCTTCGAAAGTTATCCTCGGACAAACAAACATACATATATACATATAACGCCGATTTGCCCAAGTTGATTTAGAGATCTCGCTTCGCTCGATGAATTATAAGAAATACAAATAATAATTGCTCGCTCAAGGTACCTAACAAACCTTTTAGAGTTGTGCATCGCAGGGCTCTTTAAGACTTTGATCACAAACTTATTTTCTACTTAACATTTTCAGAACAGTAAATCCAAAAATCTTCGCCTCAATGCCATCAGTAGAAGAATACACAATCAACAAGAACCTTTTAATCAGCTACTCGGCTCAATCCTCCCAATCTGCCTATGAAGTGCTACAAATAGAATGTACAACCTCTATGGAGCTCGACAGCAATGTTACTTATGAGCTGAAAACGGGTGATTTGGAGAAGATCGTGCCAGGTGGTAGTCAATATGCACAAGTTCTAAGCGAGCGGCTGGCTGAGCCCACAGATATTAGCAGAATTCTGGATAAAGTTCATACAGGTAGGTAATAAGATTTTCATAAGTAGTAGATTAATAGAATATATTTTTGACGACCTCCATGGCGCTGTGGGCGAAGAGCCGGCTGAGACGCAACAGGTTGCGGGTTTGATTCCCGTCGCGGAACAGATGTTTGTATGATTGATGGTGTTTTTCTACACATTATAAGTATATATTTACAAAAAATATATATTGTATAAGTTTCCTGGTTTCCATAATACAAGCTTGACTTAGTTTGGGGCTAGATAGCGCTGTGTGAAATGTCCAGCGTATTTATTTTATAAGAAACATCGCCAAAATTACAACTATATACTATATGTATAAATTATAACTATATATGGGCGGGAATCCAAGCTGCGACCTCAGTATTAATTAATACTAGTTGCGTTATTAAAACCGCAAGTTGATAAAATTGTTTCCATTGAGGAGAGTATTTTCTGACATTGCAGATATTCAAAAATCCATTAAGAAGCAAACACCCATCAAAGTGCAATGTGGTATGGATAAACGGAGCTTGCAAGACCCTGCCATAGGTTTGCATAGATATTATTTAAACGATCCCTAGGTCTTATTTTTAACAATCTTCATAAAAGGAGGTAGTTCTTAATTCATCTCTCTAAAAAAATGAATGTTCTATTAAAATTAAGTAGACATTTCATAAGCAACTTTTAATTTTAGAGTGCCGTTTCCGATTTTCTGAAGTCGGTTAATAAGAACTGCAGGCTTACTCCCCAAAGTGATTCGATTCTGATTTTGTTTTTGATTCGAACTCGTTTCTGATTCGAACTCGATCCAAAATCTTACTCCCGAACCAATTCGAATCGAAAACAAAGATCGACTCCCAGTTCGAGTTCTAACGGTGTCGTTATGCGTATCCGGCTGATTACGTCATCGTCAGTCTTTGGTTAGATTCTTTTGAGCGCTTGGATATTTTTACTTGTCTGTCATTTTCGCACTTACAAAACAATTTGACATTGTTTTAGTAACACTATCAAGCTAAAACTTAAAAAATTACATAACATTTAATAATATTTTTTTGGGAATAATGAGTGACGACAAACAATTAGAACGAATTATGCCTATATTTATTCTGTGCAATGAACTGTCAAGTGTCAATGTCATAAAAATATAGCGCGGTTGGCGTCAAATTTCAAAATATTCGTAGCTACAAGAAGTGTGCCAGCCACTACAAAGATTTTGTTAATTAATTTATTTTTGAATGAGTCTGTGTAAGTACAAGACTAATTTGAACTTTTATAATGAAATTAATTATTTAAGTGTGCATACAGTGTGTGATGATGAGCTTCTAAATTATGTTTGTGTCATTTCAGTGTATCTAAACAATTAAGTATGTCTCGTCCATCATATACCCAGATGGAAAAGTTGGTGCAATTCCTTGAAGACAATCCAGGAATTGCTAAAGGACATTTAAGATCAGCTCAAGCTCGCCATCTAACAAAATTAAAGTGGGACGAAATAACTCTCACATTAAATTCGTTGGGTGGCGCAAGAAAAGACGCCAAAACATGGGCCAAGGTAAGAGCACTACTCAAGGAACACTTGAGATAATGTAAATATTTAACTATCTGAATGAACGCATAATACTGTATTGACTTGCCTAGTTAAAATTAAATAATACCTGTATCATTCCCATATTCATTGCTAGCCTCCGCCTCCGGCTTCGTACGCGTGATACCCGTTTAAAATAAGCTTATATTACTCAGTGAAGAGGGAAATCGGTTCAGGAATTCCAGATATTACAAAAAACATTTACCTTTTTATAAGTACTTATAGATTTTCTAACATTTATTTAAATTACGTTGTTTTCAGTTTTGGGCTGATAAGAAATATGCCCTAAAAAAACAAGTGGCCCAACGCAATGCTTCTGCTTCCCGGACTGGTGGTGGAGTAGATAGGCTGTAGCCTATCTCAGAATTTGATGAAAGGTTGATTTTTGTAATGGGAGGATCCAGCTTCGCAGAAGGTGACCAGGAGTTGAGTGTCCCGCTAATTGTTTCTTTAGTAAGTTTCAATTATTTATATTAAAAAAAACTCGCTGACCCGCCCGCGGCTTCTCACGCTTGAAATTTCTCGTTCCCGCGGGAACTTCGGGATAAAAACTATATAAAACACTCTTGTCAAAGTGACGCGACACTTCACGTAAATGACTTCACGTCAATCTACGACGGTTATATTATATGTATACTAGCTATTGCCAGCGGCTTCGCCCGCGTTGTTCTGGGATGCAAAAATACATCTAGAAACTTTGACATCACATTTTTATCCCATGGAACTTATTTATGGGATAAAAAGTAGCCTATGTGTTAATCCAGGTTATAATCTACGTACATACTAAATTTCATCGAAATCGGTTCAGTCGTTTCGACGTGATTGAGTAACAAACAAACATCCAACTTTCGCATTTATAATATTAGTGTGGTTGTTCATTTAAATATACTAAAATCGCGATTAACAAATGGGGGGTGGGGGTAAGAGAGGGTGAAAAATATTTTGCGAACTATTCTCATGCCTACAAAACATACAATAAAAAATTAAAATCGGTCACCCGTTTCGAAGGAGTGCGACCACAAACACCGTGACACGAGATTTTTATATATAAGATTGTAATAAGCGTGTTGATGAAGTTAAAAAATAAAATAAAAAATAAATAAATATTACTGGACATTTCACACAACGCTATCTAGCCCCAAACTAAGCAGAGCTTGTACTATTTTGTTGTAAATATATACTTATAATATATAGAAAAACATCCAGACCCGGAACAAATATCTTTAGATCATGCAAACATTTGTTCCGCAGCGGGAATCGAACCCGCTACCTCCTGCGTCTCAGCCGGCTATTCGCCCACTGCTCCACGGAGGTCGTCAAACAACAGTCAAACAAAAGTTAAAACACGATTTTTAATTATTTAATCAATTAATAGGCCGAAGACCCACTGAGACAGGAAGATATAGTGGTTCAGATAGAGGAACCCATGCCCAGTACCTCACAAGCTGTGCATCCACCAGCTAGCCAATCGTCAGCTCCTTCCAGTAAGTATTAAAAGAATACCAAACTATTTTTTTTATAAACCTATTCATTAAATGATGATATATTAGATGTTTTGTATGTAACCTCAGTAAGTATAAATTCAAGTTTCAGATTTGTTTATTACACTTAAATTATAACAATACAGAAAAATTCCAATACATACAAAACAAAGACAAGAAATAACAAAATTAAATCTAGAGAAAAATAAATAATTTAAGTTACCTACAACTACATATATTCTGGAAGAAATCATTTTAAGCGATAAGATCACCCATTGAACATTTCTTTTGTTTTGTACAATAAAGTGTTTACCTATCTATTATCTACACAAAAAAGACACCCTATGAAATATTATTTTTATAATTGAACAAAACTTAACAAAATAAAAATGCATGACATTAATAAGTTGATGACAATTGAATCCCAACTTAACGAATGTTATCATTATGATTACAGCCCCAAGACGTAGCCCACGCAGACCTAGGCGATTGCAGCAGAGCCAACTCCAAACAGAGCGACAACGGCTCATAACAATAGAGGAAAGGAGAGTGGAAGCTGATGTGGCTAATGCTGCCGGTTGGGGAAGGCTTGTGCAGGCAGTCGATAATTTGGCTAATGCTATAATTGTATGCGGTGATAAGATCGCACAAGCATTAGAAAATAGAAATTTAAACAATATTAAATATATAATAAAATAGATATTAGGTAGTAAATTAACGAGGCTGACAGAGTATGTATGTAGTATAGTATTTAATTCTAGTTTTAAGAGATAAACCTAAGGAGTATACATAAATGCTTATAACATAATCTTATATCATAGTATAGCGTAAAAAGTATTTTTTTAGTATTTGCAGTAAAACATTAACTTACGACTTACAAAAAAGGTTTTTTTTTTATTTAAATCTATAATCTTTGCCTTCTACTTCTCCATAGAGTTTCAATAAGACTTTGGCGTGCCGCTTGCCCCTGAAGTAACTCATCAGTTTGTGATGTTGATGGCTGGAACATCACTGCCTGCGGCGTTTGTAACATCTCCATCATCGGTTACATCAAATGTGTCGGGTACAGGGCAATTATTTAAGTTGCACAAGTTGTGCAACATGCAACATGCGTTTATTATTTTGGCTGCATTCTGTGGATCGTAGTGTAACACCCGGTGACGCAATAAACACCTCCATCTAGCTTTCAAAAGCCCTATTGTACGCTCTACTGTGTTCCTGGCCGAGCAGTGTCTCTGCGTGTAATGCTCCTCAGGAGATCCAGCTTCTGCATTTAAAACAGGTGTCATCATATATGCTCTCTGAGCATACATTCACCTATAATAAAAAAAACCTCTGTAATTGGTCAGGCACCACAACCATACAAAAATGAATTGTTATGATCTGTATCGGGTCAATAATTGATTTTAGTATGCTATTGTAATTTAATTTACTTACCTAATAAATATACAGTTTCACCCCGACTTTTTAATTCTAATAAATGTGCCTTTACTGGATGCTGATTAAATATAAAAGAATCATGGGTGGCACCCCCAAATGTAGCATCTACACTTAAAATATTCATGTTGCTGTCACAAATCTGAAAATAAAAGAGAATAATTACAATTAGATAATGAAACTATGTACACATAGGTACATGGACTTAAAATGGTAATGTAAGCTTACAATTTGTACATTCCTGGAATGATAATGTTTCCTGTTAAAATATATTTCTTCATGCTCTGTAGGTCGAATGATGGTCACATGTGTTCCATCAATGCAACCTACCACACTTGGTATATGAAATTTTTCATAAAATCTATAAAAGAAGAACAATATATAATAATAATTATTACAATCATGCTGTCACACATACATAATAATGTCTTCTACTTACTTTCTTTTAATAACATTTCTTTCTTCAGCAGTTTGGGGAAACTTTATATACTTTGTTAAAATGTCTCTGTGGTTCAATGCTTTTGTGACTTCTCTTATAGCTTTTGATACGGACTGTTGAGACATTACCATACCATTTCTTCTTACTACTATTCTTTGGTAGCTGCCAGTACCGTAGAATGACAATGCAACCAAAATCTGTAAAGACAATTATTTTGTTAAATCAATTGAAGATGAAGATTGTATAGAAAATACGCGGACATTTATTCGGCGTATCCTGGATAATCAATTGTTTTAAAATCAATTACATGTATTACTACTTATGTATGACTTACGATTTATTTTTTAAAACCTAGAAGAAACTCACCTTGCATTTAACAGAAATACAACTTCGTCTGATTGTTTGCTTCATGAGCGGTGTTAAATCTTCTACCAACACATCATATAACTCCTTGGACAAACGATAATTTCTCCGAAATTCTTCAGAATCCATTTCCAATGCCCGGGTGTTGTAGCGAATCATTCTTTGCATATTTCTTCTCACCCGAATGTCCATACGGTTCGCTTCTTCAAGAACATTGAAAAACAACGCAATGCGAGCCATAATTACGACGAATTTGAGGAAATATCACAGTAAATCACAGTAAACAATCTCACTCGAACCAAACAAAGTAGCCATTTTGCTATCGTAACATTTGACGTCTAGCTTCGATCCTACAACTCGATACATAGCTGTCATCGAGAGTGGGGAGTAAGGATTTTTCGATCCTAGCGACTGAAGACGATCAAAGTTAGTTCCGATTTGAGCCACAGCACGATCGTGCGCTCGTGTCGATTTCAAGAGTACGAAAAGGCATTAGATTCGAATCAAATTCGATTGATTCAGAACTCGAAGCTGTCGGGAGTAAGCTAGCTGGTTCAAACACTGTTTAATATTTAATTACTTATTTAAAGTTTTGTACTACGACTGTTCATAACTTTGTCACCGTTATACTTATCTATATCTATCTATATTATGTAAAAGGCAAAAGTGATTGACTGATGTATCAACGCACAGGCCAAACCCTTAAGGCTAGAACTAAGGAAGGATTTTTCAAAATTCAACCCCCCCCGGCGGTGAAATAGGGGATAAAAGTTTGTATGAAACTTTTTATTTCTGGGACATATTTTGGATGAAATTTTGTATGAACTGAGTACGGTAAAAATAATGAGTTACGTGTTTCAGCGTTTTCCAAAATTCAACCCCTAAGAGGGTAAAATTGGGAATGCACGGTTTAAATAAACCCACCCCCTTAGGGCTAGAAACTTAAAATTTCACACACGTATTCCTCATAAGACGTAGGCATCCACTAAGGAAGGATTTTCTAAAATTCATAGGGGATGTAAGTTTATATGGCATCGTTAGCTTAGCTTTATCTGTCTGTCATTTTATTAGGTTTTCACGACTAACCGATTTCGACGAAACTTGGTATACATAAAGATTATGACCAGGATCGGGATATAGACTACTTTATAACCGACTGCGAAGAAGGAGGGTAGTGTTTTTATTAACAAGCAACGCGTGCGAAGCCGCGGGCGGGTCAGCTAGTTATAAATAAAACGTCTACTGTTTATGAGCGCCAAACATAGACTGTCCGATTCTTAACTCCCCCTACCACTTGCTCGAGAGGAATGTTGGTTTATTGATTTATTTATTTTTCACACCACCTGCTCGACAATGTCAAATTATGTCATGTAAACCAAAAGCCTCCCCCTACCACTTGCTCCAGACGAATGTTGGTTTATTGATTTATTTATTTTTCACACCACCTGCTCGACAATGTCAAATTATATGTCATGTAAACCAAAAGCAGGTGATTTGAGTTTGGAAACTCATCTGTATTAAAATTTGAACCAAATAGACCTACATAATAAGAACTAACAGATAATATAACAACTAATAACTAATATAATAAATAATAATAATAACGCAGAAAGTGTGAAAAATAGAGTATTCTCCTCGTGGATAAAGCTGTCTGCATCTTGGGCGTGCTTATATCTCTCTCTGCACTCAGGATTCAATATAGCGCCCGTGACGCAAGACACTGCTTTATCCCCTCGTTTAATAATCTACTATTAGTATTTAATTTTGTTTCAGGTGACTCAGATGCTCTTAAAACAAAGATACACCATTATCTGAGAAATGAACGAAATAAAGAAAGTACAGAAGGTAGACTTGCCATTTTACTAAATGATGGATGTGCATAACTTTAGTACTACAGTTCTTTTAACTTTAATAATTCAACTTTATAATTTATAAAGGAGAACTTTATAAAGGTATAAAATAGTAGTATTTGAACATCTGGTCATGTGTTCTTGACACAAGATTATTTTACCGATTTTTTAAGTATAAGTATATTTTTTTTTGTCAACCTAATATAGTTTGGCAACAATATATTGTCCCACTGCTAGGCAAAGGTCTTCCCCAAGTCTCTCCATCTATCTCTGTCCTGTGCGACACTCCACCAGTCCTGCTCGAAGGCAACAAGATCGTCTCGCCAACGCGTTCTTGGACGATCCCGACCGCGTCTTCCATCAGGGCTACATTAGCCCACCTATCGGGGTGCATTCTGCTAATGTGTCCCGCCCAATCCCATTTGAGCCTAGCTGTTTTTTCTCTAACATCGGCAATGCCTGTCAACGAACGCAGCGTGGTGTTTCTCACTCGATCAATCCGTTTGAATCCGAGAACGCTGCGTTCTATTGCCCTCTGGCATAATTAAGTTGGAATAAATATTGTGCTTAGCACTGTACAGATTGTAAATCTCATAATAATGCATTTTTCCCTTGAATTTTCGGAAGATAAATGTGATATTTTTATATTCATTTATGAAATAAACAATAAGTTATAACAATAAAACTGTATTTATTATATCCTTAACATGACTGAGTCGTTTTAAACTAACACACATTATTATTAATAGACCTACTTTTTCATAATGCTCTGAGGCTGAAAGTGATTGACTATGTTTACCCACCAACTGTCTTCAACACCTTTTGTAAACTCTTTGATAAATCTGTAGTTAAGTATGTATATCTTGTCTTGAAACTCTGGTTGAACTCTGAAATAAGAAAGGATATTCTATAAGTTTTATTTATATAGGAATTATTTTGATTCCACTAATAATAAATGCGAAAGTTTGGTTGGATGGATGTTTGAAACAAACATTTACAAGAGTGAAAAGATTGTATCTCTCAGAAACGTAGTGTCGATATAGATATGTATGTATATCTGTATATTTTTATTTTATTTGTTTTAGGTATATTATTGTTAATGTAGATATATTTACTTATGTATATTGTTTTATTATATTGTAAGTAATCAGCACTCTCCTAAAATTGAGTTATTGTTTTGTTAATGTAGTGTATTATTGTAATGATACAAAAATCCTCTCCATCCAAAGGTTGTCTGGAAGAAATCGCTTCTAAGCGATAAGACCGCCCATTGCACTCGTTGCTTTGTGAATATTTATTTTTGTTTGTTTCTTTTGTGGTGTACAATAAAGTATTTTCATTCATTCATTTGATTCTAAGGCCAAAACTACTGAACCGATTTGGCTGAAATTTGGAGCATATGTTGATGATAACCTGGAGTAGGACATAGGCGTATTTTCATCACACAAAACAGTTCCTGTAGAATGTAAATGATAACCTGGAGTAGGACATAGGCGTATTTTCATCACACAAAACAGTTCCTGTAGAATGTAAATGAGGTGTGCGAAGCAGCGGGCGGCAACTTTTATCTAATAATTATGTAAGGAAGAGGTAAAACTTTTTACGAAAAATAATAATGGTAGGTACATAATAATTCCCAATATTATCTTTTTCAAGAGACTCTAGATTCAATTTAGGAAAATCTACCAGATACTCATTAAATTTAGACTCATTATTAGAAACCATTCCCAATTCAGCACTAAAGAAAACATTATATATGTTTGATTTTTCAGAAAATTTAAAAGTCCGCTTGAATATGATTGCATTTGCTTACCCTAATGAGACGGGAGGTAGATCATTAGTCTCTTTCATTTGCTTGAGTCCTTTCAACACGTGATAGCACATTGTGATCTCTACCCAACGCTTGTCTGATTCATCAAACATCACTCCCACCTAAAAATATGTAAGAAGAGATTGTCTAATCTAAAACTGATCGCTCTCTACTTCATTACACCCTAGCAAAATGTTCTTTATTCACTGTATTCACATGGCTCATTTTGAAATGATTTGCTATTTGTCAACTCGCAAGTAAGGTATAGGTAGAGGGGCATTCAGTTTTAGATTAGACAGTCTCTAAACTCATTATGTTAATACTTGTACCAGGTGTGAGAACTATTTATGTAAGTTCCTTTGCATTAATATTACTCATATTAATGCAACTTACTGTATCTTTATTATTTGATTCTTGTATATTTTTTCTGTTATTACATATAATTACACTAGTCTCACTAATCCAGCACTATTAAAAACTAGAGGGTGCTGGATTATTGGATTGTATAGAAAAATTCATAATCCCACTAATAATATAAACGTAAAAGTTTGTATGGATAGATGTGTGGATGTTTGTTACTCTTTCACGTTGTAACAGTTGAACCAATTTCGATGAAATTTGGGGTGTACGTAGATTATAACCTGGATTAAAACATAGGCTACTTTTTATGGTACTTTCTAGAGTAGGGAGGCGTGAGCGGAGGGTGCGGGATTATTGGATGTAACGGACAATTGAAGTGCCAGATTACTGAGACTCTACTGTATTAATATTTCTAACCTGATATGGGAAAGCGTAGAAAATATCATCCTTATCAATAGAAAGTAGCTGTCTCTGACCCGCAGACAGTTGTGATATAGCAGTCTTCAGTGAATTTACAGCATCTTTCTCCACGAGACCTTCAAGGGATTTGAAGTCACTCTTTTCTAGGGCTTCTGAAACAACCTGACAAGGAAGTTAACTCTACCACATACCAACGCACATTGTTCAAGATGGTGTTGAGACTGGCCCAACTCTATGGATCAGGGATGCGATTTTCTTGCAAACGATGGCGTGACAACGCAACTGGAGCTTTTGCGCAAATAGTATTTATTAGAATTTTCCTGAAAGTAATTGTAATTCAACGGAATATGTTTAAATAAACGATACAAACCTGCACAGCATGTTTTGAGGCTTCTATAAACTCTTGTAAACGAAAATCATTATCAAAATACGGTCTGATAATAAGGTTAGCAAACATCCAATTTTTGACAAACTTGATGAACGAGGGCCAAACGATAGGCGGGAATTCCATTAATTGAGGCAATTTGCGTGTCTCCACTCCTCGATCGTCGGAATAATTCCGGTATTGTATAACAGGACATGTTGAGGCTACAGGAATATGATTTATGAAACTTTTCTGAGCAAATCGATCATATAACCTGAAAGTCTGCCTCGTCAGGACTTGCCTTATAGCTAAATTCATATTTTTATATTTTTTACAAAATAACTATTGGAAGGTTTTTGAGAAATCCAAAACAAACATGAGAAATAAATAACTTCACAACATAAAAAATACAGTGTGTTCTTGATTTCAGAGCTATTTCGTTTTTGGTTAGATGTCTCACTAATAAGACGATTTTAATTGGCCAATTTCTTTGCAATTGCCAGATATTGTAAATAAGAACAGACGAGATTATTCGTCCCAAAACCAATAACGTTGAATTTATATAAAAACATCGTTTAGTAATAAATGTTTTTAAACGAAAATGTCTGCTGCGTCCATCCAACCCCTACCCTCGATTGTTCATCCGTCGACGATGGTGTTGTGGTGTGGACGCCGCGCGGCGCGCCGTGTAGGCGTAGACGCTGCGCCGGGTGTCGTTTTGTAAACCCCCATCTTTGTCCTCAGTGGTAGTATCAAGGTTAGGAGTGGGTCGGATCGGTGCATTTATTGGGCGGCGCGGGTTTGTTGTATCGTACTCTTCACCTGAGGTTCATCCTCAATTAACTGTAGATGTCGATGCCAAGGTACCGGACGGAGGTTTGCCACTCTATGTTCTGGCCGCGCAGCTTCAATGGTGGGGGCACGATGCGTCGGCGCGGTGGCATGTGACAAAAAGCGCTGCGGTCTTTCCAACATTAACTGCCCCGCACTATGGTGACATCCCTCTCCCCAGGAGAGAAGTGGCCCTCCAGGGCTAGGATGTCATCGGCATCGGTGTAAGTAAAGTGCGTTGAGAGCAGGCGGTTGACAGACAGCTGCCATACGGAACTTCAGCGGTGTTGGCTTCTTCTACCGAAACATAAGAACTTCTGTCTCGGAGAATCGAAGCCACAGTCTGGAAGAGTGCTGGACCCAACGGGCTTGAGGATCACCTATGTATATTCCTATTTTATGATTTTTATATGTTTTATATAAATAATGCCTTCCCTTTTTCACATTAATACATCTCTATTGGGTTGCATGTTTTGTGTCTCAGCATTTGCGTTTTGAGCTGCGCAGGTAAGGGCCTCAGGTGAATAGCCCATCGCCCTGGCATCAACTGACGGAAACTACTATCTCCGGGTCTCTGGGCTCTTCGGAGCTTTTCAATAGCCATTCTGCTCTGCTGCGTAAGCGGCTGCGTCTTGGCGTGACGCTGGTCTTCGATCTTCACCGGTGACGTCACCGATGATTGATGAAGTCGGAGGGTCCAGGAGCTCTCGGGGTAGTGGACGCCACGGTCCACAGACCACTCAGGTGTATGTACACGGTCTTTGGCGGTCTGATGGCCGCTTTTTTTTTCGATTGGACGAAACTCGTTTTTGGCCTCTGAGGCCGTGACAGCTTAACCGAACTTTTGGCGAGCGCAGATGGCGCTCAGCCTAGTAAGTTATTTAGGCAACTAGCGCAAGGGCACCACTTAGGTACGAGCCTCGGCTTGGGCAGTTGCCGGGGTGGGGATAGGAGAGAAACGCCCGGGTCCATGTCTGTACCTCGTATAAGCGGCTACTGAAGAGACTCGTCTGATCTGTCTGATATAGATGACTCAGATATCGCTTCCGCATTAGCGGAGGTGATTTCGTCATCCGGGTCTCCGAGAACGTGTCTCGGACGACGGAGGATTTGGTCTGATGGCCGCGCAGGCAGGCCGGGCAGCTGGGCCCTTTTGTTTGCTTGCTTTATTGACTGACACTGACTGATGATAGATGGATGGCTGAAATGACAGCCACAGTAAGCTGCACAAACAAGCACACTTGCTTTGCTTGTTTATAAAAATCTTCGAGCGGCTTTCTATGTAACAGTTTTTCACGAACTTATTACAATTTATTTTACCCTAAATTCAATAGATATTTGCTTGAATCATGGACGACCAAGCATGCCCTCGTTGCAAGACAACAAAGTATAGAAATCCGTCGCTGAAGTTGATGGTAAACGTGTGCGGACATGCACTATGTGAAAGCTGTGTCGATTTGCTGTTTTTGAAAGGTAAGTAAAATTTTTTTAGACGCCTTTGTATCTTTTTAATATTACTAGTTTTAGCATTATGCTACTATTTAACGTTTAACTATTTAAAATTCAGTAATTTGTAAGTAAGGAGCTAAATTAGTTCTTAAAAGTTCAGATTTCATTCAAATAATTAAAAGATACTTACTGTTTTATCGCCATTAATCCTAAATTCAAGTAATCAAGCTATACTCAGTAGGTACCTTTTTACTGTTGCCTTCGCTTTTTAGGTAGTATTTAATACATCACCTTTATATCTTTTAAGGTTCTGGTTCCTGCCCTGATTGCAATGTTCCGCTACGCCGTAGCAACTACCGAGTCCAACTATTCGAAGACCCTATGGTGGAAAAAGAAATTGACATTCGCAAACGTGTTCTCAAAGATTACAACAAAAAAGAGGAAGATTTCCCTACACTACGAGAATACAATGACTACTTGGAAGAAATTGAATCAATAATATACAATTTAACACAGAATATTGATATTGTTAATACAAATAAGAGGATAGAGCAGTATAAGAAAGATAATAAGGAGTTAATTATGAAGAATAAGCTTAAAATTGGTAAGATTGGCTGATCAACTTGATATTCTGCGCATGAATTAATAAGACAAAGTAACTAAGGCTGCAAACACTGATTGATGTAGGTGTATTTGCAATGCAGCTTGGCTATAAACAAATAAATAATGTTTTGTTAACCTTTACATGTTGGGATACAATATCAATTGAAAATCTAGGGTCTCCTATCTATCTATCTATCCAGCCTCCAGCACCCACTGTTGGGTATAGGCCTCCTCTATGTCGCCAGTCCAATCGGTCTTGAGCAAGTCTCATACATTGCTGTCCAACTTCGAGATCGTCAGACCATGGGGCCGGTGGTCTGCCCTGCGGTCGACATCCATCAAAGGGTCTTACCAGAAAAAAATTAAACACCTACTAAACACTGTTTAAAAAAATCCTTGGCTGACATCGTCGCTAAATGACGCAAAAAAATAGATTAGAAAAAAAAGCCAAAAATTGTTAAGGAATTTTTTAACCATGTTTAACCAGTTTAACTTATTTGTGGTAATATGGCTGTAGCCTGTAGTTTAAATTTTGGGTTCTTCTTTTAATATGTTATGTGTAAACATAACATGTTTAAACAGTATTTTTGGTGTTTTGCCAATTATAAGGTTACTCTGCTGAAAATACACCATTTATACCATCAGGCCGTGAAGAAATCGAACTTGAAGAAATCCTAGAAATAGAGAAGCAAATGGAAGACCTACGTCGTGCGGAGATCATGAAGATGGAACAGGAAGCCAAGAAACAGAAGATCAGAGAGAAGGAAGCGTTGATTGATGAGCTGATGTTTGCTGAAGGAGATGCTAAGGATATCTTGAACACGTTTGCACAGACTATAGCTAGTAAACAGGAGGAGGTCTTACCACCAGCACCAAAGGTATGGGCGTAACTTTATTAATCATTTTCACCCTCTTAGGGGATAATTTACGAAGAATCCTTATTAGTGCACCTTTAGTAGAGGTACCATTTAAGATGTCTACATATTTTTAAAAGGAACCTACATTTCACAAACTTCTATGGGTATAACATTAGTACTTCGAGCCTCTTAGGGGATGATTTTCTAAAAATCCTTAAGAAGCTTCCTTCCATACATCCCTATGACTAATTGTTAATTTAGTTACACATACCAATTAAAATGATTGAAAATAAGATTTATTGCTTTGATATTTACTGTTTCCCAGGAAAAAACGCTCACCATTGACATTACCATGATGCTAAACGTGTGATGATAATGAACAGTTTTTTTATATTCCTTGGGTCCAGGTTCGCCAATTTTCTGTAATATACTGTAACTAAATACTTCATAAATAATTAGTTCCATGTAAATCTAGGTACAATATTAGGTGGACGGAGCTTTATTATAATTGCTAGATTAAAAAATAAAAGGAACACACCACAAAATAAAAAGGCACAAGCAAACATAGAAATTATTTAACCCTTGAAATTATTATACATATACAACCTGTTCTGTTATGTACGACATTAATTGAAAACACACATATTAAAATGATTTTGCCTTATCCAAACCATAACTTGAATTACAGGTGACACAATTCTCATCGGGAGTGAAGTTCACGAGAGGTCTAGGTCACGACTCCTTGCCTCTGGTAGAGGAAGGTCCATTGTACAAGTACTCAGCACCAATAGTACCGGACCGAGTCGGACCTCTGGCACCCAACCTTCAGGATATTGTTAGCTTAGGATATTTGCAGCATGTGAGGTTAGTTACTATATCAATCCTATACAAAATATTGGTTTATCCTATAAAGTATTGATTACTGGATATCGATCTGGATATGTAATGATTTGTTAAATTTATTCTCAAAATACCTGTCCCCACCAGTGCGTAGAGGCCTTGTAATTCGACAATTACTAAAAATACAAACTATAACACGGGCAATTTCTTATTAAATTATTTGAAAACTAACTGTCCGTGTTATAGCATGTGTTATGTTTGTAGTAATTGCCCAGTTACAAAGCTTCTACGTACTGGTAGAGTGGTAGTGGTGGCGATTTTGAGAATTAAAAAAATATAAATTTTTTATTGTAAAAAAGTGCCCCCAGTAATCAGTAATTTGCGATGCTCGTAAAGGGCAAACAAGTATAAAGTGCCATTACCTAGTTTTTAAGACAATATTGTACATTTGTTTATACATATCTTGTATTTCTATCCACAGAGGTGAGACCGAAACAGAGAAAGCCGGAGGTTATTCTGCTACCTTACCCTGTCTACGGGCACTACAGGACGCATTGGCAGGATTATACCACGCGAGCTGACCTGCCACCGAGTCCAACCTGTTAGTCGTGCCACTGGGCCTTTCCTTGTCACCCTAATGGTCTGAGGTAGCTATAGGCACCTAATACTTAATAGTAATAACTCGCAAAACATTTGAATAAATAGCGACTTGCTACGACCCAATAAGGTGCAATTCAGCTAGTATTCAGTTGCGTGTTTTAAAATTATATAGACATACTAAACATTACCCACCTGCGCAGTCGGGTAAAAAGTCTATAACCCAATCCCAATTTATCTATATACCAACTGTACATAGGGAGTGCATCTAAAGAATACCTCATAATTTTAACCCCTTACTTTGCCTCCTTTAGGGATGATTTTGCAAAAAAGTTGAAACACGTATTTCTTTATTTCTTACCAAAAGCCTAAATATGAATTTTTAGATACCTAACTTGAGGAATTATAGATTGCCCATACAAACTTTCAACCCCTATTTCACCCCCTCAAGATTATTTTTTGAGACAAAAAATAGCCTTCTCCTGGATATAATCTATCTCTACCAAATTTCATTACGATCCGTTCAGCCGTTTAGTCGTGAAAAGGTAACAAACAAAGAGAGTTATGTACTTTCGCATTTATAATATTAGTATGGATAAGTAGGAACTCTTAGGCCGGAATGCAAAACGATCCCTAAACTTTATTACCTCTTAGGTCACGCACCTTCAAACGTGCCTTACGATGCTCGGTCCATAAACTTGAGGCATACAGGTGTAAAGCCTCATGTGCCTGTAATTTCCCCGGTAACCGTACCCTTCAAACCGTAACAGCAATGCTGCTTGGCGGCAGAAATAAGTATGGTGGTAGTACTTCCCTGGGTGAGCCCTTTCACCAGGAACTATTTATTTAGCGGTAGCTCACATCGACGAATCGTTATTACCGATTAGTTAATGTTGGAGGTGTGAACGAGCCGTTACAGGTTCTTTGCATACAGCTGTTTTTTATTTTTTAAGATATACAGTAGAACCTCGATAATCCGAACTACCAAAAAATAACCCCCGTTCGGATTCACGGAGCGTTCGGATTATAGTATGTTAAAAAAAATTAACGTATTTTGACATAATATATTTATTGAAGTTATTAAAAGATACATACTTAAACCATAGAATACGTTACTTATTCATAAAGTCAGCAATTTTAGTTTGAAAGGTTCTAGTATTTATTGACCAAAAAAGGCTTTGTCCCTCAAATTACGCAGCATCCTCTTTTCCGATAAGGACAAGTCATTTTCATTAGCCCAATCCAAAAAAGTATTGCAAAAAAGTATAAAGTATTAGCTTGTGAATGAGAAATTTTATTGACACGCGAGGTGACTCATTCGCAACTAAAGACAAAACATAAGATCAGTGCTCACGGTAAGAGAGAGAAAGGGACAGTCAGCAGTTCGGATTACAGCGGCGTTCGGATTAGCCTGAGTACGGATTATCGAGGCTCTACTGTACATAGATATTATTGTAGGTTCATATAACCATTATGTCAATAATGGTCGTGGTCTCGTGGTCCACCAATTGAGACCTACCTACCTACCTACCACCTAACACCTAGGTAGACCATGGGCAAATATTATTTCCCATAGACCACCTGTTGTTACAAAAAAATATTTTTTATAAATACATATATTAACCCGGGTCCACCTTTTTCATAGGACGATCAAATTCTATGGCAAACAATCCTAACGTGACCTACTGCCATCCAGGGTGGTAGTGGTAGATAGCAATAGGTCGTTGGGACAATTGGTCGGCCGTTGGAAAGTACCCCCATGTCTTGCAAGATTGGACACTTTATATCAATCATATTCAGACAAGTTTATATATCTATCCTGTTCTAGCATATGAAGATTTTCTTTCTTCTCTTTCTTTAAGCTTGTCCTATAAGATAAATCTAAAAAGTCTATACCCAGTATTGTTTTTAATTTAGTTTTTAGAGTTGGAATTTGTTATACCAAAAATCTCATAAAATACAGTGATTATAAAAAGTGTACAAACATTCCTAGTATTGTAATTTTATTGGGATCAAAGACTCTTATGTTGTTTGTTAATAGAGTTGTTTTTCATTTTGTTCTTAGAAGAACCACTTTCGATATTTTTTTATCGATATTAGACCTTATGGCCCCAGCATAAAGAATAGTTTTGTTTGTTTTCTAGTTTAAAATTGTAAATAATTTTGTACCCGAGTAAGTAATAATTTTACTTGTAATTAATGTTTTTGTTGGTTTTTGTGATAATAAAATAAGTAAAATTATTTGCGCCTTTCATTTTGTAGAACTAAATTAGTTAACAGCGCTGCCTATCGCGGATCTCCTTAACTATAATAATTCTGGAAAGTACTCATAGATGTCGCTACGAGTATTTTTATACCAAGTTGTAAAGACAGGGTGCTTCAAAAAAAAAACTTATGTTCAGAAAAAGTCTGACGCATGAATCGGATTTGTATAGAGATTTTTTTATTGTTGATAGCCAAGCGCTTGACCACTACCTCACCTGATGATAAGTGAAGGTATGATCGAAGATGGAGCACGTTTGCCTAGAAAGAACCTATTCACTCTGGACTTGAAGACTCCAAGATTATACTGGTGAGTGAATGCGATCAGATAGTCAACAATCCTTTTTTTTTATCACGACTAAATCTTCGTTTTACCACAATCTCGCCTGATGGTAAGCTATAATGTGATCAATTGTGATCTAAGATGCAGCACGAAGATCTAGAAGATACCTATTCACTCTTAACCAAGAGACCCGGATTGTACCTACTCTTCAGGAAAAACAGACGCCGGAAATCTGAAGCCAAACCTGAAGTATATTCCCTTAGGTTTAAACAAAGCAAGCATCGGTAGGTGTCATTTATGGTAGGTATATAATAGAAATAGGAGGTAGAACAAACAAAGCCGCCACAAAATGCACCACAAGTAACTTTTTAACAAAATTATAACCCGACTTCATAAACCAGAATAAGTATCTGAAAATGTACCTTTGCAAATTGTAAAGTTTAACTAATATAGCGTTTATATCAGGCAACAATATGCACACACAAAATATGATAACAAAGCCTATATCTATAAGTACCTTAAAGACAAACTACATAAAACAACTAACTCTTTGATTTGTTTGAGGGATTTTGATTCGTAGCCGCTTCCCTGTAGCCAGTGCTGGATTAAGGTAACTTGATGCCCTAAGCAATCTTTCCCTGTGGGCCCCCCAATCCAATCAAGTTAAGTGAACTACAAAGAATTAATAAAAAAAATATATTAATACGTATCGCAGGTAGAATATGTATGTGTGTGTTGTTCTTCCTGCCCTTATCCCATGCTAGGTGGGTCGGCTCAACATGATTTCACATGCTGTCCTAAGATTCGGCTATATTTTTACGACCGGCCGCCTACCTGACGTCAACTCACCTCCGGAACATCTTACATAGCCAACATTATGTGTCGTCAGATTTGACCGTGGGTGGGAATCGAACACATGACCCCCGGCGTCGAAGGCAAGGTCACTACCAACTACGCCAACGGGCTCCTCAGAATATTTAAGGAATAGAGTAATTAAATAGGTAATTATTATTAGAAACCAAAACATTTGTATATATTTATTAAATGAGAATTGCGATTTAACATACGTCAACGATAATTTAAAACGCGCGGATTTTGTAATTGCTTTAACTTTCGTGTGCTCGTTTTTTTTCTCGGTCGTCTCTGGTGCCCCCCTAGACGGGATGCCCTAAGCAATTGCTTAAATATCTTATAGGCTAATCCAGGACTGCCTGTAGCGCCTGTGACGAAGCCGACTGTTTTATCAATCAATTTTGTCATGGATTCCATTATCAAATCTTGACCAAATGTCAAAAAAAAATCATTGAAATAGGACAACATGGTAAAGAATTATATACAGCAGAACAAAATTTAAATCCTAAGATATGAGAACTTATTTCGAAGTCTAGTAAAATAAAAAAAATCACTAAGACCGACTTGCACAACGATCCCTAAACGTATTTAGCGACTAAATACTTATGTATGTTTAAATTTGACGTATTTGTATGATACTAGATCTTGTAGTAGTTTTAGATATAGCGTGTAAGATTAATTCTGTAAAGTTATATTTAAGTGTAAATAAACGAATTTGAATAATTTGACAGCTCCTTAAATCATATAGAACGAAAAATCATAGTAGAGGAGACGTGGAAGATCGACCTTCACCGATCTGATAACCAGATGAGACATATTTTTTATCAAATATAATGTATAAACAAATATGCCTATAATTACTTGCCTATCTAAAAGTGCTCATGGCTATTTTTAATTAAATTAACTTTAATCGATTTTTTTTCATCACTTTCATTCTTTTGATAACCAAATGAATTTTATTTCACTGTTAGTTTTTAACACACAGAATATGCCTCAGTAGGCTTGCCTACTCATTTCTGTGTATAGCTACCTGGCAAGCCGATGTGAACAGGTAAGTCAATATAGGTGACTCCATCGTTCTGCTAACTTATCGAAAGTTATATCAAATTTTAGATTATTTTATTACAAAATCAGTCAATATAGACTTGCCTGCAAAAAATCATACTTAAAGTACTGTTGCCTAGGCTAAAAACTTTTAGAGTTTTAGCCATCTGATAGGTGCGAGAGAGAAAGTAGAGCGTCCGAAGTCCGTGTGGTAGAACAGGACACAACATAGCAGCTGCCAGCTTTCCATGCGTATACTGGCTGTGATTACACAGCGGCATTTTATCAGAAAGGTAAAGTTCGGCCATTAAAACTGTTCTCCAAAAATGAATCATACCAAATCATATTTGCGTCATTACTAGATGAAGCGGATATTTTCATAAATGAAAAAATGCAGGCTGTTCAAGAGTTTACCTCTCAAATGTATAGTATAAAAAATTGCACTAGTGTGAGTAACGCCAGGTATCGCATTTTTATGAAAAGTTATTCCGCAAAAGAAGATAGTGAGCACTTTTTGAAAAAGGTTAAAAGCTATGACTCTAACAATTTGCCACCATGCTGGTCTTCTTTAACCCAAAAAATTTTACGAACGATTTATGTCAATTCTATGTGGCTTCATGCGACTGATCAAGATTGCTTAAAATTGCGCCCTGAAAACTGTGGTTGGCTCATAGAAGACGATCATTTTAAACCAATTGGATTTGTTGGGGACCAAACACCCTTGAAAATTGATGACATCACGCAAGTCATGGATAATGGAGATGGAGAAGAATTAGAATCTGATAATCAGTATTCAACTTCCGATGATTCAGATAATGAATAATAAAAATAATAATAAATCTTTGAATTTCATTTTTTTAATGTATTTTTTATGCTTTGTAATAAATGGTTCTAACAACATAAATGTATTAAATTTTTTTTCTATATTGATTATTTTTTTTTTATTTTTTATTCTAATATTTTAAAAGTAACACTTATTCTTTCCCGCTTTACGGCATTTATTTAATATAAATAATAAATAAATTATTCACTATTTAATCTTAAATAAAAAATATAGATTTTTTTATAATATTTTAATTTTACAATTTAGCTTTAAAATGATAAAAAGTTTTGTTCAATTAGTTTTTTTATTTATTTATTAATATATTAATATAATATTATATTAACTTATATATTTTTGATTTTTGCATAGTTGTAAATACGTAGTGTGAAATAATATAAAAATTGTGATCGAAATTAGTTGGAATAAATGGGAGTTCAAAATTAATGACAAGTGTAAATAAATGCTGTCTCTGTCACTCACATGTACACGAGCATGCGCACTCTGATACATTCAACGGTCAGGTAGTTTGCAGCTGCTATGTTGTGTCCTGTTCTACCCTTCGATCAATAAAATACTTTGAGATTATAATTTCTTTGGTTCTACCACACGGACTTTGGACGCTCTACTTTCTCTCTCGCACCTATCAGATGGCTAAAACTCTAAAAGTTTTTAGCTAGGCAACAGTACTTTAAGTATGATTTATTGCAGGCAAGTCTATATTGACTGATTTTGTAATAAAATAATCTAAAATTTGATATAACTTTCGATAAGTTAGCAGAACGATGGAGTCACCTATATTGACTTACCTGTTCACATCGGCTTGCCAGGTAGCTATACACAGAAATGAGTAGGCAAGCCTACTGAGGCATATTCTGTGTGTTAAAAACTAACAGTGAAATAAAATTCATTTGGTTATCAAAAGAATGAAAGTGATGAAAAAAAACGATTAAAGTTAATTTAATTAAAAATAGCCTTGAGCACTTTTAGATAGGCAAGTAATTATAGGCATATTTGTTTATACATTATATTTAATAAAAAATATGTCTCATCTGGTTATCAGATCGGTGAAGGTCGATCTCCACCGGCTCTTAGACCATCAGGACTTCTTTTTTATAAAAATTATAGACTAGCGTTTGATCACTATCTCGCCTGATGGTAAGCGATGATGCAGTCTACGATGGTACACGCTTGCCTAGAAGAAACCTATTCACTCGTGACTCGTGACTTGGACTTCTGTTATACACTGACATTTGGTAATGGAACCAACAGAGAACTAGTGAGCATTATGATTATTATAAATACGGGATTTATCACGTACCGTTTTATCGGTGTTTCGACCGACAATGTTTCGGTTTAATTCGTGAACCTTCATATTAGGGTGAGTGCGATCTGCTCCGAACTACGTCTCGCCTCGCACTCAGCATTATCCCATCAGCCATAAGACTTCCCCGCCAGGTAGGTACTACGCTGGATTTAAAAGGTAAACAAAGCATCGCTATCATACAGGGTATACACTATACAATTAGCATGTGGAAACAGCGAGCGCCTGGGGGACACTCTAATTGGCGTTGTGTAAACTTGCCATGTTATCGGAACGCCGAGGGCGGACGGTGGCAGGGATTGAAGAGTGTGGAAGTGGCTTTTACAAGGGGTAGCGTACATATTTGATCGAGAGAAGCGAGATTTTTAAATCAACTTGGGCAAATCAGCGTTGTAAGTATGTACGTTTGTTTGTCTGAGGATAACTTTCAAAGCGTTTATCCGATCATCGTGAAATTTGATACATAGGTATGGTCTAATAGAAGGTAAATTTTGATGTGACTGAATGAGCTAAAAATGTTGGGGGGTTGTTGAGATATTGAGGTTCAAGAAGGGTAAAAAAAAGAAAATGAGACTATTAGGTCAAGTGGGACGTCAAATGAAAGGTCTTTTCTATTAGTACATTTCGACTCCGTTTTTATGTTTATTAGTAAAGTTCTTGTAGTTTTTGAGTTAGTAACCATAATAAAAACTGAACTTTGACGAAATTCACAGGGTACAACAGAGACCCCACAGTGCTGTAATTTGGTATGCGTGTAGCTTAAGTGTCACATATATAGGAAAAAGTCTGAAATCTAGAATAACTGCGGTTTGTACCCCAAAAAAGATAACCAATTAACATGAACTTCCGTTACCTGTAATTTGAATGAAACTGTAGGTCAAGCAATATGGTTATTATTTCGTGGCACTATTTTGATAGTCAAAGATTACGAATAATATATTTTTGTTTCTCTGGGAGACTCGCGAGATCTCAGTTCGGGGCGAACCATAAGTTCTACTTTTGTTTAGATTATTATCATCATTATCATGCGCCTTTACATCTATAAATGATGATATATGTAAGCGTCAGATTGGATAGGCACTTTCTTTCATGGCTAAAGAGGCCTATTTGAGAGCGGCAGCCACGACCGCACTCTTTACAGGTAAATACGACCTCTGTAAATGGTCCAGGGTTTGCAGCACGTTCATGTCGCTAATGCAACGCGTTTACTTCGCCAAACTAGAATTTACTGCTTATCAAAAACGAATTATAACAAAATCTACTTTTTTATACCTACGAGTACCTTAATGCAGCAGTGGCAGGCAACGGAACAAAAATTCTCCAGTAGACCCCTATTTACCTACTGGCGGCACCTGGCGGGCATTGCTAGTTGCATTGGTTAATGCTAGTCTAAAATAAAGAATTGAATTGGTAAGGAACGAGTTTTTTGTCCTCCAGAATGGTGGATATCGAATCTGAGCATGTCTCATGCATGACTATTATTTTAAGAGTAAACGGCTTGTAAAGAGCTTGTACTTACTTCTTTTATTATGGGAACCAGATAACTGACAATACTTTTACGTGTACTTTTTTTTGTAAATACGTACATACTTATTATAATACTAATTACGTGTTTTGATGTCGTAGGTATATAACAAAACCGGTTGTATAGAAAAACACCCAGACCCAATTTATTCAATTTTTATAATTGAATAAATTATAAAAATCATCTTAAACCCCTGTAAAATAGTCTATCTCCTTCCCCGCCCAGCTTCCTGAAATCCGCCCGCCCAGCGCGCTAATATTGACTTCTTATTACCGCAACCGCGCAGCGTCTCATACAGGGTGTACCTTACACAACATCTGATTAGCTGAACAAAGGATTGTAATAGGGTAAAATGTTAGTTTAGTAACATTTGCAGGATTCTGTAAATGTATACTTATTGTGAAGGAGTAGTTGGCGGAAATAATTATAATTATTAAAAAACAATAAGCTTTTTTGTATCAAGGATTTTTATTTGTTTATTTATTTATGCACCGAGGTACCAACGTAATAGAATTTAATTACATACATAAATAGAAGAACTATTTTCTGAATTCTGTTTCAGTTTCAGAATTCAGAAAATAAGCGTTTCTTTAGTTAACCACACTCGCACATCATTGCATGTAATATTGTGTGTTTTGTGTCATTTATTTTTTTTTTTTACGCGTGGCGTAGTGGGCGTACAGTCGGCTGAGACGCAGGAGGTAGCGGGTTCGATTCTCGCCGCGGAACAAATGTTTGCATGATCTACAGATATTTGTTCCGTGTCTGGGTGTTTTTCTATATATTATAAGTATGTATTTACAAAAAAAAAGTATATAAGTATTCTATCAGTTATTGGTTCCCATAGTACAAGCTCTGCTTAGTTTGGGGCTAGATAGCGCTGTGTGAAATGTCCAGCGATATTTATCATTATTATTTATTTATTTATTAATTTTGGCTTTTGCTCGGTGTATTGTGTTTTTTTTTAGTTTTTGTGTTATTCTCATGTAATTCGCTCAATAAACCAGACAATGCAGTCTTCACCCGTAATTATAGTAAGATTTAGCTCGTAGAAATATTAATTGATTAGGTAATTATACTGTGTAATGTATAATAATAATAATAGCGTGCCATTTTAGATTCGTTTACCTATTTTATGGGGGCTTGCCTAAATGTCTAGTTTGTATAAGACCGCGAAAAAAACGCTTAGTTCATCAGCATTTTCAGCAGCTCCACCTTGATTTTTTATAATTTTACTAGCTTTTCCGCCAGCGACTTCGCACGCGTGGTAAAAATATGTGTTTGTAATTCTTCTCCTAAATGGCTAGACCAATTTTGATATTTTTTTTGGAATAATGCTGTCACCTGACTGGTTAAAAATACCACAAATATTTAAAAAAAACTGAATCTCATCAACAGCGACACTATAAACAGATTATGACCGGGAGCTACTTTTTACCTGACTACGCAGAAGGAGGGTTATGAAGAACGCAGAAGGCGTGCGAAACCGCGGGCAGCTAGTTTAATATATAAACACAACCAGACAATCCGAACGCCCTGTATACAAGGTCCAGTGTCGTAGTCGTATAATATGCGTTTCAGTGCAGGTGCCACGATTGTCTCCGATAAGACGGGAGCTCTCACAACTTTGTATAATTCTGTAAAATATGCGTGGGGTCGCGGTTATCGTTACAGTATTCGCTTGTTGTTATGGCACGAAGCTTTCAGTAGTTCTTATCAGGATAAGCAACATGATCTGCTGTATGATGTGCTGTAGCCGCAACGCGCTGAGGATGATAATAGGCTTACTGTTATGTTCTAGGGAAAAATAAATTGGCGGGGGTTTTGGGAGATAGTAAATAAAATAAAAAAACAGCCTTTTCTTTCACACAAAAATAAATTAGTAGGTCACTGATTTTTACAGTTCTTTAGAGATTGCATTGTAATCCAAAATTAAAATAATTAATTATTATATTTTTAGGGTTCCGTACCGCAAAAGGTAAAAAAGGAGCCATTATCTTATGAGTGATCTTATGATCACTATTTTGTCCGTCTGTCCGTGTGTCACCACCGTTTTTCTCAGGAACGGGTGGACCTAGCAAGATGAAATTTATATCTACTGAGGTCTATAGTCCCTATTAGGTGTATAGAAATCAAGGTCCTGAGTCAAAATGATAAAAAGATATGGGCAAATTTAGATTTTCGCGAAAACTTGTGAGTACCAAAACTTACCTTAATTTTCATGTTTTTTATTTTTCCTACCCTATAGGTTTTGGGTCGAAAACCTATATGGTAGCTCCCGTTGACCTAGAATCACGAGATTTGGCAAAAAGCAATGTTTTACAACACAAATAAAGGAAACATTCCAAAAAATAAAAAAAGTTGAAAACTAAAGGGTGTCCCCATACATACCTAGTAGACGTCAATTAAGATAGTCCTCTGAGTTGTACGGGCGCTCATACAATTTAGAGGACAAGGGGTAGGTACGGAACCCTCGGCGCACGAGTTCCACTCGCATTTGACCGTTTTTTTTTATTAATCCCTCTTTGGGATATTTGTTTGTACTAATTTTCTTACAGGAAACCCCATGCATGGATATGCTAAGTGAAGTCTGCCATAAGTATCGTTAGTAATTCAGACAATATATAATGTGCCATAACATCTGCCGGGAACTGTATTAGACAGGTAGAAGGTAGAGATTGGATTTTAGATTTCTGTCTGGGAGTTTGCAGTTGGATTAGGATGAGTCAGTTCAGCGCAAAACCTTCAAATTATCATACGAACAATATTACATTTAATTTACTTAATTAAGTTGAAGTGCTCGTGTACTGAAACAAACTATCTCGAGCTTTCAATTCGAAAAACGTCATCATCACCATATCAGCCATTATATTTCCAGAGTGACCGATCAAGTGAGGCCTGCACCCAACGGCTCCCAGCAACCTTTGTCATTGTTTTCCCATCTCGTGGGAGCCGTACTACACTGATTTTCAATGCGTGGTCTCAACTCGAGAACCGTACTGCCCCAACGGCCGTCAGTTCTTTGAGCTATTTGGCCTGCTCACTGTCACTTTAGCTTGCTAATTAGAAAAAAATGGTATTAGAAAACATAGAAAGCCGAAAAAAGGTATAATTTCTGAGCAGGACCAATCCGAACTAGGTACATTTTTTAATACGACCTTTAGAGAGAACAAGTAGGTAGGTATATGGCCCACCTGATGTTAAGTGGTAATCATCGTCTATAACAAAGCATTGCCTCGTAGGTCACGCACCTTAGGAACATGCCCTGTGCACTGACTGATGCGTCTGGACGCATCAGTCAGTGGGAGGCATCGTAGGGCATTAGACTGCTATTAAGCTAATAATCATGACATTACTATAGGTTTTATTATGTAATTTTTGGAAGCTACTACAGATAAAGCCCTTAGCTTTTCAGATAAGTTGTATATTTTAATAGCAAATTTTAATAGCAAATTTTATTCTGCAATATGAGTTGGTATTTCGTGGATGACACCTATAAGCCCCTATAGCCCGTGTGGTCCATTAATTTATGCATCATTCTTTGGTATCAGGTTACGTATTGTGTAGACCTCCTTTGTTTCAACTCGATCCAAAATGGCGACGAAACGTCATCAAAAACAATATGGCTGACAGCGGTTATTGTTCAAATGTGGGGTAATTAGGTGATTATGCGGTTTTATGTGGGTTTAATCGCATTATTTTTGAGAGAGAATTGAACAGTTTAGGATAGATAACTTTCAGGGTTAAAAAGGTTTTGATCGGCTGACTCGAGGAAGACATTAGAGTTAGGGACCAGAATGGTAAAAATTGAACCCTTTGGTGCGACTTTGTCCATCTCTCCATCGGTCCGTCTGCCACAGCTTATGTATATCTCAGTAACTACTAAAGCTGTCGGCTTGAATTTTGGAACAGTTATAAATAATACGTCTTCTTCTTCCTGCATTACGCGCGGTCGGCACAACATGTATTCCTCCTCAACATCTCTCTACCAGCCGTCATCTCCGTTGTCCTTCCTACCATATCATTCTTCACACAATCCATCCATCTCTTCTTCGGCCTTCCTCTACTTCTATTTATAAATAATACGTGTCCATCCTTTACAGAAAGCAAAAAAAACCCTTTTATTTACCAAAGGGGCCTCATCTCGTAATAGGGTTACTTAGTCAATTGGTATATCATATAAAAGAGATTAATTTTACACATTCCAAAATAGTTTTGTATGATGTAGTTTTGGAGTTGTGATGAATATAAAGTGAGAAAATTATAACTAGATGACGCTGCTGAATTAACATAAATTTTAGGTAAGCACTGAAACTGTCACCTATTCATAAAATCATTTGAGAATTCCGAAAAAGTCGTCTGCTTCTGTTTCTAATAATTGATCGAGCGAAGCGAGATCTCCAAATCAACTTGGGCAAATCAGCGTTGTATGTATGTATGTATGTTTGTTTGTCCGAGGATAACTTTCGAAGCGTTGATCCGATCAGCGTGAAATTTTATACATAGGTAGATAGTGATAGCACAATTTTGGTGTGACTAAATCAGCAAAAATGTTGAGGGGTTGTTGAGATATTGGGGTTCAAGAGGGGTAAAAAAAAAATGAGACTATTAGGTCAAATGAGACGTCAAATGAAACGTCTTCATTAGTACATTTGACCCCGTTTTTATGTTTATTAAAGTTATTGTAGTTTTTGAGTTATTAGCCATAATAAAAACTAAACTTTGACAAAATTCACAGGGTACACCACAGTGACCCCACAGTGCTGTAATTTGGTATGCGTGTAGCTTAAGTATCATAAATATAGACAAAAGTCTGAAATACAGAAAAACTCCATTTTGTTACCCCAAAAAGAGTAACCAATTTACATGAACTCCCGTTACCTGTAATTTGAATGAAACTGTAGGTCAAGTGAGTTGGTTATTTATTTCGTGGCACTATTTTAATAGTCAAAGATTAAGGCCGGCTTGCACAACAATCCCTAAACGTATTATATATATAATATTTAGACACTTTATACGTTTAGGCATCGTTGCGCGAGTCGCCCTAAGAATATTTGTTTTTGTGTTTTGGGAGACTCGCGAGATTTCAGTTTGGAACACTAATAAATACCATTTATGTTTAGGTAGGTATATCTTTAATACATAAAAAAGAAACAGTTGAATCATCTAAAGACCGTTGCAAACAATCTAAAGATAACACAACTCCAGATCACTACCAGGTGAAAGTGTCTCTAAGGCACTGGCTGCATTGCCCCGCTGAATAGCAATGCTTATGCGTTAACCAGATAAGCGCCATGTCACGTTTCGGTTCGATCAGACGCCCAGAAAGAATTTTGAAAACGACTGTTACTAGTTTTAAATACAAATATTTTATTAAAAAACTTCGATTCTAATAAGGCCTGCCAAAAACCGGAAGATACCCAACACACAGCTAAAGATGAAACGCGAGGACTTGCAGATGGTGGTAGATATCATCACAGGACACTGTGAACTAAATCACCATCTCCTGAAGACAGGGGCCACGGATAGTGGGCTGCGTCAGAGATGCCTACAGGATGAAGAGAGAGAGTGGAGCACATGTTGCTCCACTGTACGGCCACCCACAAAGCCAGACTGAAAACGGGACTGCATGAACTCATCGAGTCATCTTCCACGTCAGCAACGACCTCGAGGACTCTGTACAACTGCTGCCACCAACCCAATGTCCTACTGCGCTACTTTAAGGAGTTGGGATGGCTGGAGTCAGGTTAGAAGGGGGTTTTGAACTAACAAGTGATGTACAAAAATTGACAATTATCAAATTTAAAAACGAAATTAAACAAAATCTTTATAAAAAAGCCTACTATAAAATATCGGATTATTTAGATGATAGAGAGGCTTGGGATTGAAATTGCTCCATCTCATTCAAAAATGTTGCAATTTAGACGTAATTTATTTTATTTATTTTTATGTATTCTAAAAGGATCATTAAAAAAACAACCAGCCTGGTTTCTTGCCTTTCTTTCCTAGCTTGGTCGCGAAGGAACAGGCAGTAAAATTGACGTTTCAACGTGATTGTGATTTTAATGAATAAAAATATATAGATTTTTATTTTGGTAACGCACAATACACCCCTATGCGGGACGTCAGAGCAGATTTTATTCCCCCCACCCTAGAATTAGAATTAGAAGTCCTGCCAATCAAAAAGTAGGAACAGAAAAATTCCAACGTTTCCCTGCGACTTTTACTACATCTATAACTCAGAGTACGGCGAAGATAAACAAATTAATAAGTAGTAAAACTTACGATATTGACGTACAAGTTTACACAGGGTTTTATAAAGACAGATGGTTCTGGGTTCGCGCGTTGACTGATAGGAAAACATGCCGATGATTGAACGCTGATACAAACCAGTATTTCGATAAATAAATAGACATAGTGATGGGAAAGATTACAATGCTAGACATGTAGAAATGAATGAGATTTAAATAATGTGTATATTTAAATTTCTCAAACAATAAATGTGCCCTGGTACGTATAAAATGATGACCTGCACTAGGACCTATTATAAACTATATTATATTATAGGACTGTATTATAAATACGGGATTTATCACGTATCGTCTTATCGGTGTTTCGACCGACAATGTTTTGGTTCAATTCGTGAATCTTAATCAGGGTGAGTGCGATTCGCTCTGAATAACGCCAAAGCTTAAACAAAGTTTAATTTCGCATAAACTTAAATTTTTAACTAAAAACTAAACACTTTTACTACATAAACTTTCTAAGTTACATTCATTAAACGGGCAACCGAGAGCTAGTCTCTACTATTTAATATTCCACCACAGCTATAAGCTAACCTACTCAAAATTCATAAAAACAAAATAGAACGAAAAAAAATCCATCACTAACGTCAAAAATCAGTTCAGTGTAAACGCGCTGCGTTCATGTGAACTCGATGTTGTTATTCTGTGGTGTTGACGTCTAGCCGGGCCGAGTCAATTTGAAAAGCATAAAATTGGAAAACGCACCTTTATGCCCGTCTGGTCAGAATTAGAATTATGAATGGGGATTTTAAATAAAATTCCTGAATGTATCAAACTGTTTAACTATTTCTTTTAGGTAACCAGCGTGTCCTAAACCGCAAAGAAACCATAACCGTAACTTATACCACACTAGTGGAAAATCACACAAGTTATACTCCATGGTGTTTTAGGAGATCGAATCAGGAATGAGCAGATTCGTAGACAAACTAAGGTAACTGACATAGCTCAGAGGATTAGCAAGCTGAAGTGGCAGTAGACGGAGCACCTAGCACGTAGAACTGACGGCCGTTGGGGCGGTCGAGGTTCTCGAGTGGAGACTACGCACTGGAAACGCAGCTTAGGACGGCCCTCCATTATGGAAAGATGACTTGATAAAGATTGCTGGGAGCCGTTGTTGGTTGTAGGCCGCATAAGATCGGTCGCTCTGGAAATCTAAGACGTCTTATGGCTGATATGATATGATGATGAAAGTTACCAAAAAGATGGAGAAATGTCAAAGTACGTGGGCTCCAGAAAAAATACTTGTTTTCTGGATCCACTCTTCTGGATCCATTCCCTGGATCTGTACAAAAATGCGACGGGATCAAACTCTAAAATGTAATTTCACGCAGATTCCGTCAGAAAATAACGTTGGATGCGTGCGACGCTAAGGATTTCGGATGTACAACGAAATCCCCACGGCTTCGTCCCCACCGGTTCGTAGAGGCCTCGTAACTGGACAATTACTACATACATAGGTACACGCTATAACACGAAAAGAGACAGTGGAGCACATGATACTTGCCACTAGCGACTAGCGATGCCAGACTGAAAACAGGGCTGCAGGAGCTCATCGAATCCTCATCCGCCAACACCACAACAATACCCACGAGGATCTTGGAAGGTTGCTGCTATCAACTCAAAGTCATACATACTCCGTTATTTCAAGGAGTTAGGATGGCTGGGGTCAGGTTCGAGGGGGTAATGCATAATACACCCCAATGCGGGACGTCGTGCAAACTATTTAAAAATAAATTTCCCGTGTTATATCACGTATATTTATAGTTATTTTCCGGTTACTAGGCATCTGCGAAGCAGTGGGGACGTAGCGGTGGAGATTTCGAGAATATACCGGATTTCGGTTTTTTTTCTATATTTTTTTATTTTATAAATTATAGGCTAGTGTTTGACCACGATCTCGCCTGATGGTAAGCGATGATGCAGTCTACGATGGCACACGCTTGCCTAGAAGAAACCTATTCACTCGCGACTTGAAGATCCCTAGGTTGTAGTTATCAGGAAACACAGACTAAGGCAAGACGTTCCACTCCTTGGCGGTGCGCATAATAAAGGTGGAAGAGTACCGCTGGTAAAATTGTTCCTGCTTTTTTTCAACTGTTTACGAATTCACTCCGAATATTATGTGATAAACTCATAGAAAGGTATAAAGAAAATGCATTATCAGCAATACACAGAAAAAAAACAATGTCTCAGGGTAAACAAACAAGGGAATAAAGCGAGTTTTCCTATGAATAAAATAAAAGTATAAGATGTTATCTACGGCTGAGTATGGAATATGCGACTTATTATATTCCTAATAACAAAACGTATTAACTTGGGTTGTTGTTGTAGGAAGGAATAGACAGGGCAACGTCACATCTAAAAAGTTATCAGTATATTTTTTATTTATTTCAGTGTTTTACACAAACTCACTCCGGGTATGTGTCCGTGAGGGTGTAAATATGTGTAGTAGTGTGTATGCGGGGGTCTGCGTGTGTGAGGGTTCAAAGGTGTGTGAGTGTGTGGTGGTGTGTGTATGTGTATCAATTACATGGAAGTATTACCTCAACTATTCATTTAGGTTAGTTTTTTTTATGTTTATTGATCACTACACCTGAGATATTTTAGCGTACGAACGAGCGAATACGAGCAAGGAGGACGCTAAATAGTCGAGGATGTCATTGATCGCTTACAACCGAATATAACACATAATTTTTCATCACGAAAGCTTGGAAATTAAAAAAGTCTATAATTTGTTGTTGGTTGTTCGATTTCGACGGTGTTTTTTTTAAATCTTAATTTTAACTTTCACCATTTATAAACTTTAACTATGCCAAATCTCTAACGGTTCTATTAGTAGCTGCCTGTGCATTGCAACAATCCTATATATTGAAAGCCTTGTTTAAATCTTCTCAGCTCTACATCGCAATGTCTTAAAGGCATTTATAGATTCTTCATTTGTATCAGTATTGACTCTTTTATGTTATTGTTGTCTGCTTTCGGATATGAAACGTAATTGGCATTTACGTTCGCACTAACGTATGTTTACCTACACTCCCAACCTTATTCCTCAAGCTTTTAGAGTTATTTTTGCTTAAAATATAAGGAAAAAGTAATAGTAGGTTTAGTAAAAGGATTTGTATTATTTTGGATGGTCTTATGTGCGTCGATTGGTGATGTACGGGATTTGAGTTTTGATTTTGTTTAAGGGATTATTTTCGAAGCTTTCCGAAGTGTATTCCATATTTTCTATTTTTATTAGGTATATTTTCAGCCATTTACACCCCCTGCACTGATAATTTTCATTGTTTTAATCAGATAACAGAAAAAAACAAACTACGTGCCGAAACAGACATCAACCGATTTTGATGGAATTTCTATGAGACCAATCTGAAAGTAAATCCTTTCCAAAAAAAAATTTAAAATCCAAATCGGTTGATAAATAACGGAGATCAAAATAAACAAACCAAAAAAATACAACCGAATTAAGAACTTTTTTTTTTAAGTTGGTATAAAGATGACAGCCCACAGAAGTTATTTCGTAGATTAGCGCTGGCGGCAATCGCTCCAATTGAGCTGATTTGAGTCAGTTGAGCTAATCCTTGGAATTTCAGCCGATTCTCTATTTTAGGAGTCAATGAGAGACTGTCAATTTTGTTTGTGTCATTATGGAGAGCATTGAACCAAGTTTATGTGAGGCCGGTCATATACAGTCGGAATTCCGTTTCTGAATTTCGAAGGCAGCAAATCTATACCACTGTGCTTGGCCACTAAGTTTCGTAATTGATCGAGCGAAGCGAGATCTCTAAATCAATAATCGGCGTTGTATGTATGTATAACTATGTTATAACTTTCGTAGCGTTTATCCATCATCGTGAAATTTGGTATAGGTGATGGCACAATTTTGGTGTGACTAATGAGCTAAAAATGTGGTGGGGTTGTTGAGATATTATGGTTCAAGACGGGTAAAAAAAAACTTAATGGGACTATCTGTTCAAGTGTCACGTCTAATAAAAGGTCTTTGTGAGTACATTTTGACCCCGTTTTTAGTTTTAGTTTAAGCCTTGTAGTTTTTAAGTTATTAGCCATTATAAAAACTGAACCTTGACAAAATTCACAGGGTATGCGTGTAGCAAAACACAAATATAGGCAAAAGTCTGAAATCCAGAATAACTGCAATTTGTACCCCAAAAAAGGATAACCAAATAACACGAACTCCCGTTACCTGTAATTTGAATAAAAATGTAGGTCAAGTTAGTTGGTTATTTATTTTGGGGCACTATTTTGATAGTCAAAGATGACTTATAATATTTTTTTGTTTTTATGGGAGACTCGCGAGATCTCAGTTCGGAGCGAACCACTAGTTAATTCAAGTCAAATACTATTTTCAATTAATCTCGTCAAATACCATCGTAGACTGCATCATCGCTTACCATCAGGCAAGATAGTGGTCAAACGCTAGCCTATAATTTATAAAAAAAAAAAAATACCATTTTCAATTAATCTCAATGTCGCTCCTACTTACTTATAGACGAAAAAAGTAATTTATAAATAAACAAACTCTTACTAAGTTACAATTAATAGTCTCAAAAAAGGCCTCTTTTCCTGTAGAATTCGCATGTCTACAAACATTCCACATTCTAAAGGAAATCGAGTCACATTCCAAGAACCAACTATTTTGTAGCCTTAATACTTTCGTAATAAGGCTTAATTTACGAATTAAACATCACAATTTGAATTTAAATTGGCTTTGCAATCAACCACAAACTTAATTTCGACTTAATTTGTATGGTTTACGGTATAATTTACTATGCCATCTAACTTATTGACTGTTGCAATTTTACGACTATCACTCTACCTTCCTTCAAAGTTTCCAATCCCCTTATAATCTTCATCTTAAGGTTTATTATCGCGTGTCGTTTTATCATTAAAAGCACGTTTATAGAGACGCGGCATGTTGTGCGGCGCGTCGCGTGGTCATCTCAAACATATGCCATGTAGGTATGAGAGCGTTCATGCACAGGCGTTTGCTTGATATGAAGTAGTAATGGGCGCGAATTAGTTTAGATAAGTTAACTTTCAATTCAATTAATTTATTCAATTTTCATATGTCAAATATCCATATTTGTTAGTAAAAAACGTAAATCAAACATGTCACATGGGTTAGTACAAAATACTTATAGTCACAATAAAACAAACAAAATTCAACAAACAACAAGTTAACGTTTCGTTATTAAGCTTCGCAATCATCGCTCGTTATCTAGCGAACCATAAGCATCTAAATTTCCCAACTCCTAAGATAGCACGCAGTGTAAAGTGAATTTGCTATTTAGCAAGCATCGTAACATTCACAACGCATAGCAACGTCCAAGGACCGCGAATGAATGAACTTCAACCGTTCGCTCGGTCGCTGTAAGCTCCGGCTGCGTTACGAGCTCGCTATTCGCTGCTGTTATAGGTTATAAATTGCAGTACATTAAAAAAATATTTCGCTTAAAATAGATAGTTAATTCATCATTGATTGAAATTGCTCAACGTTTTGTTTCGTTATTTGAAAAAGCAACATCGACACATCACGAATATGAAGCGTTGCTCACGGCGGAACACGCGTCGAGCATTGTAGCGCGGCGACGCACGCGTCTTCGCAAAGCTTGCGATGCGGCGGGCAACGCGAGACGTGACGCACCGCGTCTATATAAACGTGCCTTAAGATTACACTCGTGCGTTTTATCAATGTTTACTATTTCCTTATTTTCTGGAATATAAGGTTCATTATCGCTAGTTTTATTACTATTATGGGTATTATTGGATGTTATTTCTTTCACCATCTGTCGGTGTGTTTGATCTATTGCAATTACAGTTTTACAACGATCGTAAAATTCAAGATGGCTGACAGGTAATTCTGCATTGTTAGGGTTTTTTACCCTCCAATGGGGTTTTTATGCTCGGCCCTAAAATTAAAGGTGGCGAATTTTTTGATAGAAGTGTGATGAAGGTTTTGGGATTTATTTTATCTCTTTTGTAACTTTTTATTAGAAAGAAAGTATGTTGCTAGGATAACCTACTCGTATACGTTAAGAGGTATGTTCTTATGGTAATTTTTTTAGAAATAAAGCAAAGAAACACCGTTCAGCCATTACGACGACGTGAAAGCGTAACCCACATTTATTTTTTTAACTAGGTAAAGTGCTAAAAAAAAGCATCATAGTATTTTTAAGATTTATTTCAAAGCCTTGAAACGAAGCAATAACATGAGGCATAAAGTACACCCCTGTGGTACTCCAAATTAAGATAATAATCTACATCTGTTTCAATATTTACTGCAAGATCATCAGAGACGTCACTTCAATTTAATGGTCATTAAATAGTTCTTCAGTAGTTTTGTTAGTTTTTTTGACATGAATAGATCGTCGTTTGGCCACAATCTTACCTGATGGTAAGCGATGTTGTGGTCAAAGATGAAGCACGAAGCATGTGGAATGAGCTACCATCTGAGGTTTTCCCGTTAGGCTACGACATGGCACGCTTCAAGAGAAATGTTAAAAAGTTTGTACAGGGTAGGGAACGCATCGACAATACCCCGGGTGTTGCCGATGTCAATAGGCGACGGTGACCGCTTACCATCAGGTGAGCCGTTAGCCTGTTTTACACAAATATCATTAAAAAAAGAAGCTATTTAAAAAAACACATATTAAAATGAAAAGGTTACTTCTTCGCTCAATACTTTCCATCCAAAGGTTGCCTGGAAGAAATGGCTTTTAGCGATAAGGCCGCCCATTGTACTATATTTAACATACATTAGTTTTTTTAAGTATTCCTGGTGTACAATAAAGAATTATTCTATACTATTCTATGGTAAAAGTTGAGTATATTGAGATCTATGGGTACGGCCGTAAGTAGTGTATTTGAATGAATAGGTTAATGTTCATAATTAATTATTCAATAAACCATTAGTGCTTATTATACTTGCAAATACTTCATAGTCGCTTCAACTGTAGCTTAATAAGTCTTAGTTTTAATGCTTAGATAACCTATCAAGGTTGCCTTCTTTGTGGGTTGTGGGTTAGCGCCAAACGTTTGCATAATTTGCAAATATTTATTCCGAGTTCTGATATACGTTATAGTTTATTGTAAACGTCAAAAAAATTAAGAGTAGTAGAGTTCCTTGTACAAGAGCTCGCCCGGGGAAGAACTATCACCATACCTACTTCTGCCGCCAAGCAGCATTAGGCTGCCTGTCCATTGACGCGGAGAGAGGCGGCGGAGCGGAGAAACGAGGAAATATTAACCAATAGGATTGCATGAAAGTCTATTCATGCATGCCGCCTATCTCCGCGTCAATGGACAGGCAGCCTAAAGCGTCAAGTTGATGGACGCAGAGCAGTGCATCGTAAGTCACGTATCTTAGGTGCATGACCTACGAGGTAATACTTTGTTACGGGCGATGGTTACTACATACCATCAGGTGGGTCATATCCTTGTTCCATCCCCAGCTGGTATAGCAAAGGTATAAAAAACTGGCACTCCGGGAGTGCTGAAAGAAGTGAAAACTTAATTAAAGCAGACTACACTACAGATATGTACTTATATACAGAGGTATCAGTAGTCAGTGACAGGTGTCGGTAACAGTGTCGCGAGTTCAACGGATTTTCCCATCTCAAAAAATGCTCAACGCGCCCTAAACAAGTTTTTAATTTAAAAAATCACAGAAACAGATTAATCGCGTTAAGATTCTCTGACTTCTTGTAGTGTAAGCAATGATTTTGTTTTTTTTAAAGGAGTTTATGCTAAGAATACATTATTAACTACGTAGTTTAAGTTCATACGGTCGCCATAATTTTGTATTTCATTAGAGGGTTAGCGACCGTTAAGGTTGATAAAAAAACAACTTCGGAACTACATGTTAAGTAATTGTAGAAATTTATTTTAAAAACTAAAAGTCATAATATATATTAAATTTCCCCTAAGCTTGTATTTATACTGGCCCTTATAATCTTATAGGTACTTGAAGAGCTTAACTTGAATATATGAGATCATTTAAGGGCTAGTGATATCCGCTATAAATAAATATGTATGATTTTAAATCCTTACTCGATCAGAGTCAAATCAATTTCAAAATAAATGATGATATTTTTGCGGTTTACCATCCTGAGCTCCATAAGCTCTGAATTGATGGTAGCATTTTTCTGTAATTTAAAACTAACTATAAGTTTTCGCTCGCTTCTCTCACTTTGAGTTGCAATGTTTGCAAATAGTTTTTATGGCTCGCTTCGCATTATACAAAATATTAACTTTTGATACAGAGTTCGAAGTATACAAAAATGCTTTCTATGCCATGAACAGGTTCGCAACTGAACTTTTCTAAATTAGTATTTTGTCACGTTTTTAACAGAGCTTTTTTTTGAAATTCGCTTCTGAATATGACTCTAAATAAAGTGGGCTAAAGCTCATTTTTATTTGATTTCGATCTGAAGTGACCGGCTTGACATAACATGTAGAGCATTGTTGAGTTAGCGAGAAATGGCATGGTATTCGCAAGGTATTCCGCCGGTTGCTAAGAACGCCGGTAGTAAGGGCTCTGTAGGATGAACTCGTGCAGTGTGCATCTACACGCCCTCCAATGCGACCCTTCCCCTTTACGGAGAATCCTATGGAATACACTTAAGCAGCCAGTCTGGTTTTGTGTTTCAATGCGCGCGGATCGCAGCGCGGTTAGCGGCCATACTAAAATATTTGTTCGATTTTCGAATCTTTTTTTGTAAGTTCGCAATGAGTTCCGATTTTAAACTAGAGCGGCTTCGCGCGTGAACTTTCACGAAACTTTTTAAAAGTTTTTTAAATTTGGAATTATTTTGTGATTACTTTGTTATGTTTGTGGTTTTTTGTTCTGTGGTTGGTATCGGTGTTTTTATGATTTTGTGGTGTGTTTAAACGATTGGGGGGTGATTGGAAAGTGACCTTTGGTGTATTTTGTGCAAAATGAAGCTGTTTTGGAGGGTTCTGTGCTCTCTTCTGGTGCTGGTGCAAGCTGTTATGGGAAACTGGTGGTAAGTGATATAAATATGTAGTAAAAATCAAAGATAAAAAAAATTTATAATTTTGTGAAGTTGGGAGATTCGCGCACTTTAAAGATGCAAAGATGATTAAAATTTAAGTTATTTATTAGACGTATTAAAATTTATCTAAATATAAATTATTTCCGACAAAATTGCTTATAATTTTGATGAAGTCTGCAATAGTGTTGAAAAACATCTTTTTAAACACTATAACAACTATATACCTAGGTATATATATATATATATATAATATATATTATATATATATATATATATATTTTTATATATATATTATTTTATTTTATTATTATTAACTGATTGATGTTATTGTTCTAGGATTAAAATGTGAAAACAGGAAGTTTTTTTTTTATTTATCTTGGACTATAGATCTTCGTTTGTCCACAATCTCATCTGATAGTTAACGATGATGTGGTCTAAGATGAATCCAAAAGACACCGTCATTACGCCATAAGTTTAAAGAAATAAATATTTCGACACTCCCTTGTCAATACATCTATGAAAATCTGATGTATGTTTACAAAAATATTATTTTGTTAAAGAAAAAAAGCGATCATCATAATTATAATACTAGAAATAAAGATAAACTATTATCTAATCTAATCTAATCTAAACTCGCTGTTGCCACTTGTAGACTCCATAAAGTTAGTAAATCGTTTAAAGCACAAGGTGTACGCTTTTATAACAAATTCCCAAATTATACACAAAAATTGACAAATAACGTATTAGTTAGATGATAGAGAAGCTTGGGATTGAAATTGCTCCAACTTGGTCAAAAATGTTACGATTTAGACGTAATTTATTTTCTTTATTGTTATGTATTGTAAAAGGACCATTAAAAAGAACAACCAGCCTTGTTTCTTGCCTTTCTTTCCTGGCTTGGTCGCGGAGGAACAGGCAGTAAAATTGACGTTACAAAGTGATATGTGATTATAATAAATAAATGTTTGTATTGTTTTTTGATTTTTTGACCCATTTAACTCTTACCTTAAAGAGACTAGAATTGTCGGTCCAAACCATCATCTATATCATAGATTGGGTTGGAATCGGAAGGTGGTATTAAAGGCATGAGGTTTCACCTCTAAGAAAAGAAAAATTCAAATAATTAAATCTCAATAAACCCATCCGCGGCTTCGCACGCGTGTTTGGTTTGCCAATATAAAGTTGCCGATGTCTCAATCAAGGTCACAAGCTATCTGTACACCAAATTTAATCGAAATCGGTCAAGCCGTTTAGTCGTGAAAGCGTAATAAACCTACAGTGGGACATAGTTATTTTCAAATGTATTGTAAAAGTATCTATAAGGATTTAAATATACAAATTAATACGGTTTCTATATTTTTGTGATAGACTTCAACATTGCATGCGTAAAACGCTGAATATGTCTGCACTTAAACTATATAATACTAAACACCTTGTACCTACCCATATTACGCAATAAATCGATTTGATTTGACTTTATCTAATATTATGAATCAAAGTCCTGACATACTAACATACAAAGCACAGCCTAAACCGCTGGTCCTAGAGACTTGAAATTTGAAGGGTGGGTTCCTTTTAGCACGTAGGCCGGCACACGCTAAGAACTGATTTTTAGAAATTCATCTCCTAAAGTTATAAACTAGTCAAAAAACAGTTTTTATTATTTTATTTTTCTAAATTATTAATTTTAAATTGTCGAATTAGTTTTAATCTGTATTTGAATTGTTTATTTAATTAATTAATATGAATTTAACAAACTTTTTACCAACTGCACAAACATAGTTTTAAGATTTAATTTTTTACTAACAATTTATGGATGTAACATCTGAAATAAATAATTTGAATTTGAATTTGAAAACGGGTATTTACGTTTGTATGGAAAACTGTAGTACTTGGGTCTATAAACCGAAAAGTTGGAAAACAATCCTTCAAAAAAATAAGACATTGGTATTTTTATCGACACTTTTCATCATAACTTTAAAACTGTACATAATTAACCTTAAACCTTAAGTTGGCGTTATTCGACATTATATTACGATATTTATGTAGGAAATCAGATAGTTAGTAGTTTTATATTTTTATTTGTATTTTTTGTTAGTTCCTAGTTAAGCACGCCAACCTAAGTTTTTTACCTGTCACGGTTGACTGGTAGAAAATGCTTTTAAGTCTTCCATTTGTAAATTTTTCTGTTTATGCAATAAAGAATTAAAACAAACAAACACACCTAACTTACATTATACATTCTTGATTTGTCTAGTGCATAATAACTATGGCAAAAAAAGAATCACAAAAGATATCAGTGACCTTGCTTTACAATCAAGTTATCACTGTGACCTTGCACACTCAAGAGATCTGTCAGCCATTAAGATAAACACTAAAGTGTCATATTGTCAACATGTCAACATCAATCGAAACTTCATTGTTACCACATGGCTTGTCACTTTGATCTGCCGGTTTCCGCTAGTGCGTACGCGCAGTTAAATTATATTTAAACTAGCGGATTAGGGCTGACAAAACGATGCACTTGGGTTAAAAGGCTTTTTATTTTTAAAGACCTAATCGTAAAAGTACATATAAAAAGTAATATACTAAGACCTGATAAATATAATAAACAAAAAAGTGTGTGCAAGTACTTATATACGCAAGTAAGAAGTTATACTTCTTTGGCGTAACAGAACAAAAAAAACTAAAAATTTCAAACACAACTCTTTGTTTTTAAAAGGAATGATAAATTAATAAATATAGTTATGAATTTACACGGAAACTAGAGAGACAGTTATCAGCTAACTTCATCATGTCGCTTTTTGGCTGTCGGTGTGCGCGCGCATGAGACAGTTATCAGCTAACTTCAATATGTCGCTTTTTGGATGTCGGTGTGTGCGCTCATCGTAAAAAAAATACTCTCATATTTTTTTCCAAACGCGCCAAAAGAAATAAAACTCAGCAGGTATGGTGTAACTATACCTATGTGTTTTTTTAAATTGGAAAATCGTTGTTTTGGAAAACGGTACGCGATAAATCCTGTATTCATAATAATGACAATTCTGGTTTACTTTAAGCTAGGAAGGAGGATAGTAGGATAGGAGGAGTAGTCAAAGTAGTAGTCTCCTCCTTTTAGGTAGGAGTTGTCAAATGCAAATGTCAATAGTTTTCGTGTATTTGACAACTCGTATTAAAGGCTCTATCATTATACCCAATCTTATCGAACCTACACATGTAACGATTTATTTATGCAAGTCTTGCACACACCAGGCTTGCACAAGGCCTCTGAAGGAAGAATTTGTTCAGATTTCTAGACTTGCGCAAGGCAAAGAAATCATTGATGTGGCCAGCATTGAATAAATAACAGTCACACATATGTTCAAGGGCTATTCTACTAAGCCAATCGCTTCACTATGACAATTGTATCGTCGCAAAATGGCCACTACAGATACCTGTATCTTTTTTCAGTGACCGCCGTTGCTATAGAACTTAAATAAATATCTAGGTTATTGTCTTAGTGCTAAGATTAAAATTACAGATTAATATCTAATTATATGTAACTTTTTTCATTATGCCTGAACTAGGAAAACCAGTGTCTCAGGCGAAAAATGTAATTTGTATTTTTGTGCAATAAAGTATTAAAAAAATTAAATAAAAAGGCTAGACCGGGTAACTTATGCATAGAAAAATAAATAAACTTAAAATCTAGTACATAATGAAAAACTAAACTATGAAAACACCATTGCAAATTTGACAGCTTATAACTAAATAAATATTGCTGGACGTTTCACACAGCGCTATCTAGCCCCAAACTAAGCGGAGCTTGTACTATGGGAACCAGATATAACTATAGAATAATTAGGTACATATATATATATTTTTTGTAAATACATACATACTTATAATACATATATAAGTATGTATATAAGTAAGTATGTATATAGAAATAGAATATAGAAAAACATCCAGACCCGGAATAAATATCTGTAGATCATGCAAACACTTGTTCCGCGGTGGGAATCAATCCCGCTACCTCCTGCGTCTCAGCCGGCTATTCGCCCACTGCGCCAAGGAGCTCGTCGATAACTGATAACTGAAACAAAATCAAAATCGTGTAAATAATGATATGGTTCCATAATCATTTCTCTCATAAATTAGCAGAATTGGGCTCCTGACTCCACACTAGAATTCTCTGTATTGTTGTAGTGTGTGGGTATCATCAGAAATCACGAGTATCATTTTACAACAATACCAGATAAAAGCAACTAAGTACTTCAATTTATATTATCTACTATTACCGCTTTTTGAAGTTTCTTTCTACGGAAGGATAGAGTACAACAAGTATAAATTAAAAATTAAAAATAAACCTAACTTCATCTTTTTGCATCGTGGGTCATAGTTTTTGCGTCATAGCTAAGAACCGCACCAGTTAAACTATCTTTAAAAAAAATCCGCATCCGAATCGGTCCTCGGCTTGGGAGCTACGTCTACATTGGCACAGACAGACATACTTGTACATGTGTACATAAGCTTGGAACTTATAACACCACTTTTTTGCGTCGGTGTTAGTAAAATTTTAGCGTAGATAGTAGAAACATTAGTATGGTGGTGTTTCTGTTTTTTTTTAAGTTGGCTACCTGCAGATGTGAAACATCAAAGTTGATCGAGAACGGTGGCGTAGACAGAACATGATAAGAGAGCGTCATGCCGTTTGCCGTCACGGCATACGAAAGGCGTGCCAATAGTTAATCTATATAATCGTATATAAAATGAATCTCTATTTCTCTTGGTCATCGCATCACGCGTGAACGGATGAAACAATTTCGCTAATTCTATTTTCATGTGTTTATTATTGTCAGGAGAAGGTTCTTATGAAGAAAAAATTAAGGAAGTTGAGTGGGACATTCTAAGAAAATTGACGACAATATTAATTTTACATAACTGTTAGTTGTTTGACATAACTGTCAGCATGCCATTCGACTTTAAACGGTTACAATTTCCAGTAAATTTAGCAGACAGGTGATTTTTCCCGTTGAACATCGTCCGGATACATTACATTCCCTGCTAATTTTTGACATATCTAGGACAGGACAAAGTCTGTCGGGTCAGCTAGTTCACGTTAAAAATGAGAGGTAGGCCAAAGAAGAGATGGATAGTTTGCGTGAAAGCTGATTTGGTAAGAAAGGTGTGTGTAGAGATATAAGCTGATAGAGGGATATGGATGAAGCAAACGTGTCGATCCTAGTGTAGGATAAAGGCAGGAAGACAGATAAATAGAAAATTCTTTATTGCACTGCTAAAATAATATAATACATGGTGAACATGGTGGTGATAGTAAGCATTTTCTTCCAGCTAACTTTTTAGCGTAGGTTGATAATAATAAATAAAATAAAATACATTTATTTCAAGCAATTATGTAGCTCATACAGGGAAGGACACACAAAAGGTATGTTAAGGTTTGTACTAAACAGGGTTTTTGATAGCATGCCTGTGACAGCAATGTCTGGTGACAGACGACCCGCGCCGCCGCGAACATCCCTGATGATCCCTGTAGCGGGGCAGCCCCAGCATTGCCCTGAGTGCATTGTTATAATGGATGCGGAATGCGCTGTACATCGCCTGCGTATACTTCGCCCACAGACTGCACGAGTACAGAGAGGTACAATATGCCCGAAATAAAGTCAGCTTAACCCCCTCTGAACTACGTGCAAACCTGCGAGCAATTATATTTGCACGCACGGACGGCGTCCTCCTCTCCCGTACGATGTCTTCATTGTCTTTGAGGTCGGTAGTAACAACGTGCCCAAGATATTTAAATTTATACATTATATTTTGTCTAACATAATCCCGTTAAGAGGAAATCTGGGCTGAGTTTCGCCCATACAAACGTAGTCCCCTGTTTCCTCTCTGGATAGCGATACTAGAGCAAATAATTTTTTACCATACAATCTACAAGTACCACGGTCATGCCCCTACGTTTAGTTTTTCTCCATAAATTAATTATTATAAGAACTAGGAACCTTCTAAAGTCACAGAAATTGCTAATTTTTACTGCCCTTTTTAGACATCCAGCAAACAAATTTGACGAATATAAATAAAAAAACGAAACGTACAAACATAGCCAAAGCCCTTTTTATTACATATTTGAAAAAAAAAAATTAAAATCGGTCCAGTTTTGGAGGAGGAAACAGGGGACTACGAAACAGTGATTTGGTCTATTTTAAATAGGTATAATCAGTCCGACCTGCAGTTGTCTCTATCGCACGCACATATACCATATAGGGCACAGCGCGACAGCGATTTGTTAAATACCTATTTTCCAAATGTCTTGCTTCCCGGATTTCCTCTTAAGACTTATGGTTGGGACACTTTCAGGACGTTTCGTACCGGCCTCAAAGGCCATAATGGTTCCTTAGATTGCATTTTAGACTCTCGCAGAGGACTAAATCATAGTTAGTAATTAAGTACTTACTCGATTTAAGCTTTTTCCTAACAAAATTGATCATTTGTTATTTGATTAAATATAAAAATAATTATTGTTACCGGTCAGTGCCAGCCCTAGACATTCGCAAAATAACTTCCAACGTTATGCTCCTTTTTGTAAACATGGTTAGCAGTTTTGTTAGCGGTGTAGTAAAAGTAAATTTACTAAAGTAGAAATGTTTAAAGGATGCTACGAACATTCACATACATAAATTCTATCTAATATATAAAAATCTCGTGTCACGGTGTTTGTGGTGGAACTCCTCCGAAACGGGTCGACCGATTTTAATGATTCATTTTTATATATTTGGTAGGTATGAGTATAGGTTGTAGGGTATTTTTCACGCTAATACCCCCACCCCACATTTTTTAATCGTGGTTTTAGCATTTTTGTATGGACTATATCCATATAATTTAACCGTCGTTCATTGACGTGAAGTCATTTACATGAAGTTTGTCGTCACTTTGACAAGAGTATTTTATATAGTTTTTATCCCGAAGTTCCCACGGGAACGGGAAATTTCAAGCGAGCAAAGCCGCGGGCGGGTCAGCTAGTGTATGAATAAAAACGTATATTGCGTCACAGTAATTCTGTCTCTCTCTGTCTTTTTGTTACGTTTTCACGACAAAACGGCTGGATTTGGTTTACCCAACTGCGGAGAAGGAAGGTAATGTTTTAATTGACAAACACCGCGAGCGAAGCCGCGGTCGGGGCACCTAGTACAGTAGATAATTTTGTGACATCAAAAACCGTCGCACTCAGCAATTACGCAAAGGTTAACTGGGAGATAATGCTTGTTAGCATTAAGTTCGCCTATGTAATTTTTGTGCAATAAAGATTTTTCAATTAATGAATCAATACCTTTCCATTTTACACCTGAGATCCCTTCACTAGAAAGAAAATGTGCTGGTGATCTTCGGATCGGCTGACCTGATCTTCATCACACACGGCTAAGCACCCCCCTAGTGAAACAAGCCTTTTATAAAAAAAGCCGCGTCCGAAATGGTCCATCCCTTTGGGAACTACCATGCCACAGACAGATATAGGCATCAAACTTATAACACCCCTATTTTTGCGTGGGGGTTAAAACAGGGATAGTCATATCCAAAGGCAATCACTTTGACAAAACGCAAGGTTGCCTAAAAGAAACAAAATGGTCCATTGTCAGAACAATGTGCCATAAATTATTATTATACGAATCGTATTGGGTTAAGTAAAACGAATAAGAAAAAAGGTCAAAGCAAAAAAGTCAATAGCACAGACGAAAATATTGCTATTACAGAGATTGATAAAGTTTGTTGCCATCAACAAGGTATTCTAGACATGAAGGGGTGAATTTGATGGCGAGAATACGATTGATTCAGAATTTGGTTTTAATCGTCATGGTCAAATAATATTAGATTTTAGGGAGGGAAAAACGCTTCGAGGAGGTTTTAACGCCTTCAAGAGAAGTGTGAATAAAGTAATAAATGCTAGGCAATGCGACTGCAGTACCACGAGTACTGCAGGAGTTAATATTATAGACGGCAATGACCACTTGAAAGAAAGAAAGAAAACATTTCATTCGAAAACCAAACAGTAAAAAAGAAAAATAAAACATAACAACAACAAAATCTAACCTAAGCACAAACTAACAAACTTAAAAGCTCTGTGTGGAGATGAGTTGGTACTCAGCTATGCCAAAGCACAGGTCTTCCGCTGAGTCTAGTTTATATTACCTCACGTAATCTTGATCAAGGGTAGCCTTCATAAGAAAACACAACTATTCTTAAATTCAAACCAAACCAAATTATAACACATAAATAACACAATTAAATACTTACTATTTTAATCCAATTAAACTATCACATTTAAGAACATTTCACTGGTATATTCTAGACTAGACATGGACACCAAGAAAGAGAGAGATCTTCAGCTACTGCCACTACGGTTGGTTTAGCTGTGTTGACAGAATATTAGGTGCAGGATATTGTTCCAACACTTCGTAGCGTAATAGCTAAAGCTACAACGAAAAGCTGCGGTGTCATGTGCAGGCGTCACTAGAAGAGACTGAAGCTCTGGTATTAAACACCTAACATCAGGAGTACCGTCAGCTTGTGTGTCTACAATTTAATACTAGTGGTTCGCCCCGAACTGAGATCTCCAGTAACCTTTGGCTATCAAAAAATCCAAAATCAATCCAAAAAATCCAGAGCTGGTAAAAATTTAAATTATCGTGTAAAAAATGGTTGCTGGACAAACATAAATCTTGTTGTTGGACGGTTCTACCAAAACAATATTAGATCAAAACCAAGATTATTATTATTAAAATAAATATATGCTTTTATACATTGATTCGGGTCATTGATTCTTAATATAGACTTCTTCTTAATATAATTATTAGACTAAATTGTACACCTATTTTGAAATTTAATACCTACTTATTTGCTTGTTTTGATTTTAATGTTTACATGCTATATCTACCTACCTCTTTTTATTTGTTACTTACCTACCTAAAACAGGGTTAATCTCCATATCGAAAATCTTATCATAAACCAATGGTTTAAGTTTATATACATATCTATTCTTGTGTTAGTTACTAGCTATTATTTATTAGAATAAATACTTATGTGTCTGAACCGGTTAATCAGGTTAGCTGAAATAAAATGCTAATTAGCGTTAAATTTGCCTATGTATTGTGTGTGTGTGGAATTTCTCTGATTTAAGTACATATTTATGCGATGGGTTTTCGGTAATTGTCAAGTTCTTTCTTCAATTACTACTTGTTAATTCAGTGCATAAACCTGACAGTTCCCGAGAACCTTATCTGTGGCGGCGGCAGCCGCAGATGTTTCTGCCAAGGCGAGGCTGAAAACCAGCGTAGCTGAGCCCTCGACCTATTTACCACCACCCTCTACCTTAGTGCTACCTACGATAATGTACTAATATTACTTAGAATTAGGCCTACTATTAAACTTACCTAGCTTTATTTAGTACTTATTGTACCTACCAACTTCTGTTAGCATAATAGCTGTGTGTAAATAAATGCCCTTTTAATTTTTTTTATTTTTTTTTAAATAGTGCGACGAAATTGATATTCATTTAACTTGACCTACAGTTTCATTCAAATTACCGGTAACGAGAGTTCATGTTATATGGTTATCCTTTTTTGGAATACAAATTGCAGTTATTCTGGATTTCAGACTTTTGCATATTTTTGTGTCACTTAAGCTACACGCATACCAAATTACAGCACTGTGAGTTACTGGAGTACCCTGTGAATTTTGTCAAAGTTCACTTTTTATCATGGCTAACAACTTAAAAACTACAAAGTTTAAACTAAAAAAAAAGGGGCCAAAATATACTAATAAATACCTTTTATTAGACATGCCATTTGACCGGATAGTCCCATTTTGTTTTTTTTATCCCTCTTGAACCCCAATATCTCAACAACTCCAAAACATTTTTAGCTTATTTAGTCACACCAAAACTGTACCATCACTACCTACCTATATACCTGATTTCACGATGATTGGATAAACGCTTCGCTAGTTATCCTCGGACAAACAAACATACATACATATAACGCCGATTTGCCCAAGTTGATTTATTCAATAAAAAAGTGAGTTTGACGTTCCTGATTGAATACAATTTACTATCACACTATTATTTAAATTAAAAGAATCCTTGAGTCCTCGGGGGTCACATAGCAAACACAATTGATAAAAAATAATCTGCCGCTAAAGACAATTTTGTCACATAAGTATTCATTATCAGTTTTATATCAAATATGTATAGCTATATAAGCATCTAAATGAAGATCTTGATGAGGCAATTACAAAAAGGTATAATCATCCAGGTAAAAAAAATACGATTAAACTGGAGTCGAGCAAAAAATAACATCCGATTAAACTGCAGTCCGGCTTCTGATTACCTATTAGTACTAACTATATATGGTGAAATACCGAGAAAATCAGAATTTTATATATTAGAGAATATAGATACGAGTATATGGAAAATACAGTCTTCTTAAATGATGTTTTCCTTATACAATTCATCTATATTGATTAGTTTGATTACGTAAGTCAACAATACTGTTTGTTTGTTTTGACATCTGCCAGCCCAAACAACTTACAATATGTAGACGTACAGTTAGGTGAACTATCGCTGTCTAAATATTAGACTGGATTAGTTTAGCTTAGATTAAGTTAATTGACAACAACTTACTGACTTAGATTAAGTCTTTGAACAACAAGTTAATGTTTACAAAGTTTTGATGACCTCCGTGGTGCAGTGGACAAGTAGCCGGTTTGATTCCCGCCGCGGAACAAATGTTTGCTTGATCTACAGATATTTGTTCCAGGTTTATATACATAAGTATTCTATCAAGTATTATATCTGGTTACCATAGTACAAGCTTTGCTTAGTTTGGGGCTAGATAGCGCTGTGTGAAATGTCCAGCATTATTCACATATTTATTATTATTTATTGTACATGGTAAAGTGCGCTTTGATAATATTACAGGATTAATAGCTATGTTCTTGAAATATAAAGATCTATGACTCAATGCAAACTCATAGCCAATATTAGTTGTGAATTTATTGACTTTGAAATTAAACACAACAAAACACTTGTGTTTGAATCATCTGCTGTGTATAGCCAGGGGTTTCTATGAAAACGACAACGTCTTATAACGGTGACGGCTACAGGCAAAGTCAGCTCACCACTTTACTGCTGTTTAGAGTGGAGAGATACAAAGGGCAAGATTTGGACGAAAATACATAAAAAGAAATCTAATTTCAGTGCCTAAGAACATTCGTATATATTAGCGCAGTATTTTAGGTGTCCGGTTATCAGGTCGAATACGGAACTCCGTACTAAGCTCGCAAACAAAGATTATGGATGTCACAAATCAGCACAGCTCAAGTGGGGTTGGGCCGACCACGTCTGCCGCATGCCCGAAGATCTATGTATGTGCAAAAATCACAATTGATTGGGTCCCCTAACGCAACACGCTTACGCGGCAGACCACCACGGAGATAGCGTGACGACTTGGCTGTGCATTTACGAGACTGGCCGACTACAGCAGGGGACAGAAAAAACTGGAAAGAGGAGAGGGAGGCCTTTGCCCTGGAGTGGTACAACACAGGTTAAAAATAAAAATAAATAATAAGAACATTCGGAAAAATAGACGTTCCAAAATTCCAAATCATTGTGATCTTAATGAATAAGTGGATATTGTATTTGTTATTACGCTGACTATTTCCAACGCTACGTCACATTATCTTTATTCACCGTTATTTGTGATCGTCATAAAGCGGAACCGTTATTCAAAGAAACTTCGAGTTAGAATAGGATATCGTCCACATATCGTATGCATTACTGCATCTAGATTGGATAATTGTCTACCTTGAGACTGTATAAATTGTGTCGCCAATTAACTTTGCAGTTCTGTGGATGAACGACTTTTATGACGTAGTAGGTAAATAGCCGACTGACACGCAAGAACTGTGGATTCGATCTCCAGCAGGACTTTTTGCAAATCTGCAATTAAGTAAAGATACATTTACTAATAAAAATAATATACGTATTTACATGATAATAAATAATAGCATATTTATGTAACTGTTGTGTCATCTAAAGATTGTTGTAAACGACTGGACAACAAGAATGGCTGCATTGCCCCGCTGAATTACAATGCTTATGCGTTGAGATAAGTGCCAGCTGTCGGATCACATGTCACTTCGACCAGACCCCCAGAAAGGGGTTTGGATACGCGATGGGCTCCGGTATCCGCTGACCCAGTGTCTCAAAAAAAAATTCTACAGGCTCTGAAGATCAATTAATTTTTTTAGGAGTAGTGGAATTCTTTTTAAAAGGACTCATCCGGGAAACTTTTCTGCCGCTTAGCAGCATTGTTTATTTCAGTTCAGTTGCTGGTGGAAATACTGGCACATGAGGAAAAAATGTACAAACATATATGCAGCTAATGATGGCCGATTGACAATTCTAATTAAATATGAGTTTTCTTCATAATTTTTTTGCGTGTATTTTTTCGATATTTTAATAGTTGTTTTGCTAATCGGGCGGCGACAAATCCAACAAATCAAAGATCATCCAAATTGGTCATGCCGTTCTTGAGTTATAAATGGTGTAATTAATTCAACTTTGTTTTATATATTTAAAATAAGAGAATTGGGGTAATGATGATTCTACGCCTTCTTAAAGTCTTAATTTAGCTTAAATACTTTTTAGCGTACCTCAAATTTACATAATGACCTACAACACCATGTTTAACCTTAATTAGCAGAACAAACGCCCACGGAACTCTTTCTATTTTGACCTTTCAATTAAAAAGACCATTGGATGGTTATCCAAAATCGCCCGCCTTCATATGACCAAAACAGAATTATAATATTGGATTTGAATTGAGTTTTATGATACTGTCAAGAGAAGGCTTTGTTAGACCATTTTTGGAAGTATTTTTTATGGGTTTTTAAAGTGTGATTTTTATTGTGACCATTATTTTTAGTTATCATAGTATTGCCAATTATACTCGTGGGAATATTATAGGTTGGATTTGACAGGTGTCAAAATACTACCAACGAACCACAGAACCAAATAAATAAATAAATATTGCTGGACATTCCACACAGCGCTATCTAGCCCCAAACTAAGCAGAGCTTGTACTATGGGAATCAGATAACTGATAGAATACTCATATACTTTTTTTTGTAAATACATACTTATAATATATAGAAAAACAACCAGACCCGAAACAAATATATGTAGATCATGCAAACATTTGTTCCGCGGCGGGAATCAAACCCGCTACCTCCTGCGTCTCAGCCGGCTATTAGCCCACTGCACCACGGAGGTCGTCATAAAAAATTATACAACATTGAAATATCGTCCTAATTACATACAAAATAGTTCATTGAAATAACTAAACGTAAACTACACTACAACTAAACTAGATCAAAGATACGAACTATTCGGATAAACAAAACAATATTCAGATTCTCAGTAAAATAATTCCGATACGGGCCGTTTGTAGTTAACGTACCGTTAAAACTAACATGTGGCTGTTACAGTAATAATATGGTATTAGAACTATTATTAGTCTTGCTGAAAAGGGTTCATTGACGACCTCCGTGGTACAGTGGGCTAATAGCCGTCTGAGACGCAGGAGGTTGCGGGTTTGAATCCCACCGCAGAACAAATGTTTGTATTATCTACAGACATTTGTTTCAGGTCTGGTTGCTTCTCTATATACTATTGAACGAGTGAAGCGAGATCTCCAAATCAACTTGGGTAAATCGGCGTTATATGTATGTATGTTTGTTTGTCCGAGGATAACTTTCGAAGCGTTTATCCGATCATCATGAAATTAGGTATATAGGTAGTGATGGCACAGTTTTGGTGTGACTAAATAAGCTAAAAATGTTTGGGGGTTGTTGAGATATTGGGGTTCAAGAGGTTAAAAAAAAAACAAAATGAGACTATCCGGTTAAATGGCACGCCTAATAAAAGGTATTTGTAAGTACATTTTGACGCCGTTTTTATTTTTAGGTTAAACCTTGTAGTTTTTAAGTTATTAGCCATAATAAAAACAGGACTTTGACAAAATTCACAGAGCACACCAGTGACCCTACAGTGCTGTAATTTGGTATGCGTGTAGCTTAAATGACACAAAAACAGGCAAAAGTCTGAAATCCAGAATAACTGCAATTTGCACCGTAAAAAAGAATAACCAATTAACATTAACTCCCGTTACCTATAATTTGAATGAAACTGTAGGTCAAGTTATTTGGTTATGTATTTCGTGGCACTATTGTGATAGTCAATGATTACAAATATTATTTTTTTATTTTTATGGGAGACTCGCGAGATCTCAGTTCGGAGCGAACCACTAGTAAGTATTTATTTACAAAAAAGTATTGTATCAGTTATCTGGTTCCCATAGTGCACACGGCTACACCTCAAGCTATACATTTCTAGTATAAGCTGAACTCGCATTGTGTAGATTTTCCGTACAATGAGAGGTCAGCATAGACTGGATATATGTATATAGCTTGATGTGTAGCCGTGTGTACAAGCTTTGCTTAGTTTGGGGCTAGATGGCGCTGCTGTGTAAAATGTATAGCATTATTTATTTATTTATTTATATGTTTAATATGTTATTTGCTTATGTGACGAGTAATACAATAAACTTAAAAAGCTTTCCGTTATCGTTATCAGCAGTATTCTCTAGTGGATCAGATGAATGGATGGTATATTTTAGGATTCCGTGGCTCAAAAGTAACAACCCTTAAAGATCACTTCGTTGTCCGTCTGTCTGTCTTTCCGTCTGTCAAGACCTTTTTTCTCAGGAATGCGTGGAGGTATCAAGTTGAAAATAATATCAAATACGTAGGTCCATGCTCCCTTCAAGCTTCTAAATCAACGCAATCAAAAGTATGGCCAATTATGAAGATTATTTTGCTCGCAAACAAATCAAAACCTACAGGGTACTTCCCGTTGACCTAGGATCATGCAATTGACAAGCAAGAAGCAAGTAAAGGAAAAAATCCGAAAGACGTTAATTCGTAGACATGTCACGTAAAAAAATTACGGAGCCCTCGGTGTGCGAGGAAAACTCACACTTGTTCGGTTTTTTTAACATTAGATAAATACCTACCTACGTCAACCTAAAAAAAATTCAATAACTACTTACACTAAGCCCCTGTTCCCTATAAACCTCTCAGCTACTTCATTAGACGTTTCGATTCTAATTTACAGATTATGGCTGAACCCGGTGGCAATAACTAGTCATTAATTACGCATATTATTTGACAGGTATCAACAGATTATAATATAGTTTGAAGGCGTGACCATAGAGATGTAATGCGAGAAACAAAAACCCGGAATGCCGGAAAAGATCGAAGCATAACTAAACACATTCGGCTACGCAAAGATTAAAAAAAGTGGCACTTCGGGAGTGCTGGCAGAAGTGAAAACTTGAATAAAAGCAGACTACACCACAGATACTTATATACAGAGGTGTCAGTGTCAGTGACAGGTGTGAACAGTCAGTGTCAGAAGTCAGTGACAGGTGTCGGTAACAGTGTCACGAGTTCAATGGTTTTATTCCATCTCAAAAAATGCTCAACGCACCTAAAGAAGTTTTCACTTCCAAAAATAGTTATATTAAAAAAATAGTGTTATAAATAAAAATTCTTGTTCATGTTAATTTCTGTACAGGGATCAGGAAAATTAAGCGATGTTATTTGCGGTCACTATATGGGTGAGTGACAGTGACATTTTCGCGAGCGCTTCGTAGGGTTATGTGTTAGGATATACATGTTCTATGGGTCGGAATGTCAAAAGACGGCAAGCCATGCCAGTGGCCTTCGGGCGGCTCAAAAACTATGATAGCAGAACTTGCAAATAGTACATAAGAATTTACTTCTCTGTTCATCTTTTACTTTGTTTTTATGTTATGTGCCTATGTTAATTATAATAATAAATGTGGGTTCAAATAAATGTAATTGCTTTCTTTTCTTACTTTACTTTAAATATATCTAATATTATGCAACATGGAGATGGAACAAGCAAATGGCCCATCTGATGTTAAAGTAGTAATCATTGTATTTATTAGCAAATAGTTTATGTATTATAAATATGTATGTTAGTCACTGCAGGGTGTTTGGTAATAAACTGACGAAATTCAAGTGACGGTTTCTCAAAACATAAAAAAAGAATACCCGAAAAAAAATGACTGGTTATATTATCAAATTTAAAAAAAAATCGACTAAGTTTAGGTGATTAATTCTATATAAAACTTACTGCCTACTCTTGCAATCGACATCCAAAAATAAAGGCCGATTTGATATCTCTTTCGGTAATGGCTGCGGGTTTTGGGTTAGAAAGGGACAGCAAGAGTTATCTCGAGACGTTACCAATATCAGTATCTGTGGTAAGATGGCAAGCGTTATGCAATAGCACAACATAAGTTTAATAAAGTGTTTTTTTACATGCCAAAATAAATTTCTCATTTCTATGGTAAACATTTCACAAATTTATTTATTATGCCCATCTAAATAACTCCTTTCATTTTTGTGCGCATATTATCAAACATCCTATATATTTGTATGGGCCATAGAATTATGTTTTAACATCTTGTATTTTTCTATTGTTTCCTGAAATAAAGATTAATTTTATTATAATTGTGACCCGAAAGTCTTTCAAAAGCCGGAAACAGCCGGTGTTGTGCAACACTAATGTCGTGAAAATTATATTTGCTGACGTTTAATTAAATTAAGGCTCTTAATATTTTTATGGGCTATGATTACAGCGGTTAGTGGTCGTTAAACTAAGTCTGTAGGTTTAATTAGTGGTTAGTATGTGGTTAGGCTAGACACAGCCACATACACTATCTTTCTATATCTTTCAGTATCATTGATCCAATAAAAAAGAAATAAAAATCGGGCGTCTAAGAAACACTGATCTTTGCGAATTATCGTATACACATTTGCGTGAGTGACGAGGCAAGAAACGAGAGCGAAATCTAAACAGCGATGATTGTACCTTACACTGGTAAGGTACTCTTATCACTGTCTAGATATTTAATTATTTTTTTACTGTGACCATTCGCTCTATGCTAAAGTATAATTTTACTATATTCTTCCGTTGATAATACTATATTTGACGTACCTAATTAAAGTTGTATTTAAGTATTAAATTTTAACTAACTCGCCCCGAACTGAGATCTCGCGAGTCTCCCATAAAAACAAATAAATACATATTATTTGTAATCTTTGACTATCAAAATAGTTCCGCGAAGTGCATGACCAACTTACTTGACACATACATTTTTGGATTCTGGATTCTTGTTATTCAGGCGGATATTCTGAATTTTTTACTTTTGCCTATATTTGTGTAACCTAAGCTACACGCATACCAAATTACAGCACTGTGGGGTCACTGGTGTACCCTGTGTATTTCGTCAAAGTTCAGTTTTTATTATGGCTAATAACTCAAAAACTACAAGAAACTTTATAAAAACGGAGTGGAACTTTTATTTGACGTCCCACTTGACCTAATAGTCTCATTTTTTTACCCCCTTGAACCCCAATATCTCAACCCCCCCCACATTTTTAGGTCATTTAGGCCCTTTAGATCAATATCAGTTTTTACTAAAATTCTAAGCTTAAACCATCACTGACAAAGAAAAGTTTTAGTTTAAGCTTAGAATTTTAGTTTAAACTGCTATTGATCTAACGGGCCTTAGTCACACCAAAATTGTGCCATCACTACTTAACTATATATCAAATTTCACGATGATCGAAAATCGGTGTTGTATGTATGCAACATACAACACCGATTTACCCAACTTGATTTGGAGATCTCGCTTCACTCGATCAATAACTCTGCAGGCACCTTGATAAGTTTTTTGATAAAAATACTACATATTTATTTATATTTTTGTTAAACTGTAAATATCTTTTATGATTTTTATGTAGCAAACATAAGACAGTAGGTACTTAGTTAGAAGTTGATATGAGCACTTTGAATGAAAGATGCAGCTGTAAGGGAATAAGAATAACCTAATTTAGAACAACGTTAATCTATGTAGTTAAATCTATGGGATGGACGGATCAAGTAATGCCATAGATGTTCCTTTGAATGAATGTGTCAGAAGAGCAGCGGTGCGAGAAGAGTGGCGAAGGGTAGCCACAACCCTGACATGACGATCACGACCACTCTGCCAAGAGTGCTACGAAAAGAAGAAATCTATGTAATACAATTGGCAGTCGTATCATTAAATAGCGATCTCTACCAGACACACTTTGGATGTACGAGTCTTTGGCAGGTGCTAAACTTGCTGTACTTTTCTATGCAAGCGCATCTTCAAATTATAATGGTAGTTCCAAGAATTAACACATTGGGTCTTCAAAACCTGATCGCTGGCGCCAAAACACAACAAACATACAATCAAACGTATAATTTGAAACGAGTTCTCAAAGATCGGTGCGATTCGGGTAGTGACGCTGAGTTTATTCATTACCTTGTCTTGTGATGATGAATTTTTGACATCAAGATTCTAGTATTATTTTGAAATTAAATGTTGGTGTATTGTAAAACTGTTAATTTTTTTTTAATATTATCAGAAAAGAATAAATGACTTATGATTATGACTTTAAGAGTCAACTTATTTTTTGATGTACAAAATTATAGTTAAATCTTAAACACAACAACTCAAAAACTGCACGTTAAAGATTCCGCCCACGTGCTTTCGACTTCGCTTTAGCATCTTAACGTATCCTCCGAAGCTAGCATGATAATGCCTTAAGCGGTCACTTATTCAAGTAGTGATTGCGCTGAACGTTACTCAACCTCTAAAGCTCTTATTCCAGAATTGAATCGCTCGAGTATAGATTCTTATTTGAAGGGGTTTTAAATACTATCAAAATATCTACGATTTAGTGCAGTTCTAAAATACGGACCTCTGTTTGTATGGCATAAGGTCCTATGTGAACCAACTGACGGTAAGTTTTCGAATCGATAGCATTGTCCCCTCTTTATTTGACACAAAACACGTGTCCATCGTTGTATTCATTTGAAACTTAGCTGATGTAATATTGTACAAAGCATTCATCTGATAATATGGTAGTTGACTATTTTTAAAACGTTTTAAACTGACATCAAAAAATGAAGAGGGTCTCAATTCGGTATTATTAATTATTTTTGAAGTTTACTTCTTTTGGCATGTTTGGAAAAACATATTAGAGTAACATTTTTATGTTGCGCTCGCACACCAACAGCCAAAAAGCGACATGATGAAGTTAGCGGATAACTGTCTCCTGCGCAAGCACACCGACAGCCAAAAAGCGACATGAAGCTACAAACAAAGAGTTGTGGTATACGGGATGAAATCTTTAGCTATTTTTGTACTGTTACGTCAAAGAAGTATTCTTCTTCTTCTTACGTGCATACATGAGCATACACACACACACACACACACACACGCGTTATTTTTATTACTTTAGAACTCAGTCATTTATCAACCGATTTGGAAATTTCTTTTTTTTATTTGATAGGATATACTTTCAGATTGATTTCATACAAATTTCATCAATATGGGTTCAGTAGTTTGGTTTTTTTCTGTTATTTGAAATCGGTTATATGACGTCCTCCTCTCTCTAAAATATTGTTGTGCCCGACAGGGTCCATAATGTACCTATCAATTACCACCTATTATTACATTGTGGAATACAATAAACGGTTAAGTATTGCGTTATATTTTTGTTAAAAAGTTACTTTTTTATGTACCTACATAAGTCTAGGTACTAAATTACCTAATCAGTCAATGTCGGTGCACTGAAGAGGGCTATGATTGGCGTTTCTCTACGAGATGGAATCAGAAGTTAAGAGATCCGCAGACAGACTAAAGTAGGTAAAGTAACCCAGAGGATTAGCCAGTTGAAGGGGCAGTGGGTGGCACATAGCTGGAAGAACTGACGGATGTAGGGGAAGAAAGGTTCTAGAATCGATTAAAGGGCAAGGTGTACGCTTTTATAACAAACTCCCAAGTGATGTACAAAAATTAACAATTAACAAATTTGAAAGCGTAATTAAACAAAATCTTTATAAAATTAGCCTACTGTAAGATATCGGATTATTTAGATGATAGAGAAACTTGAGATTCAAATTGCTCCAACTCGTTCACAAGTGTTACAATTTAGACGTAATTTATTTTCTGTATTGTTATGTATTCTAAAAAGATCATTAAAAAGAACAAAAAGCTTGTTTCTTGCCCTTTTGACCTGGCTTGGTCGCGAAGGAACAGGCAGTAAAATTGACGTTTCAAAGTGATCCTTGTGGTTTTAGTGAATTAAAACATTTTGATTTGACTTGACTTGATAGAACGCTGGAAAGCGCAGTATAGGACGGCTACCCACTTGATGGAAATACGACTCGATAAAGGTTGCTGGGAGCCGTTGGGCGCAGGCCTCTGGAAATGTATGGAGGAAGCTTATGTTCAGCAGTGGATGGCTAATATGATGATGATGATAAAACCGGACCATGACCGAGCAGTCAAAATGATGTATAACAATACATTTTACAATGGTACGGTCAAAAACACGGCATCTACCCTTTGCATATTATTCCTAGGGGATATAAATACATGGACGCACCTTTCACACAGATTGCGTCCGATTCAATTTGCCGTCGTAATGTATCAAACAAAACGCCTGATACAATCATTTATAAAGGCGTCGCGAAACATTTACGTTGCTGGTTAGGGCTGACACGTAATTTTTTTCAAAATTGATTTGATCGTGCTACTACCAGTAGTAACGGTAGTAAGGGTAAGTCCTGGAAAATTGCACTTATTGAAAATGGTAGAGTCGAACTTAATGCTGAAAGTATTCTCTTCCAGAAAACCTTTGTGCACAGAAAAAAGAACAAATTGAGGTAGATAACAGTTTTGGGTTACATAATTATTTTCTGACGAGGATATCAGATTGATTTTTATGTATTTTTGTAGGTATTTAACATAAAAAGGTATGAAGGTATTTTTTTACTATGAATAATGATGCATTTAAGTGTAATTCTTGCATTGTTTGATAAACTTACTGTCAAATTAATGCCAGCCATGCCTGCCATCTGAAAACTTACTCGTAAAATAGTTTATCAAATTTTGCAATCAACAACATGACGTCATCCAGGCCGGTTTCGACCACGGCGACCGTTCGTCCACTCTATGAATAAAAAAAAATCAATTAAATATATGTATTATATATTCATAATTACTGATTTAAACGAATACAAATAATAAGGCACAAACGCGATAAATACCCGTTTAAATCATTAATTATGTATTTTAAAAATAACATTAACCTCGTGCCTATGAGGCAATACTTTGTTTGTATATAAAAAAAAACCTCAAATACATTTTTATTTTAAATTATTATGATGGTATGTAGAATGAATTTGAAATGAGAAACAAGTTAAGCAGTGCCAACCCTAAACAGCCTTAGGGCTATTACACATCGCTTGGCTAATTTGGTGATGTTGTACAAGTCGCCTCACTCTTTAGCCTGTCTATTACAATATTGGAATGATAGTGATGCGCTGAGCACTCAAATTTTTTATCGATATCGAAAAACCCGAATCAAAGAATAGTTTAATATAAACTGCTGTTCGGTTTCTGATTTTGAATTGAGGGTACTTGGTAAATCACCACTGATCCTTTCAATGGTGGACTGCTAACGCCCGCGCACCGCGCCTCACAGAGCCTTGGCGCACAGGAAGTGCTTACGCGTTGAGCTGAATGGACGTTCTGATTTCCTCCTCAACCTAGACGTTGTAGCATCTGTATCCGTGTGTGTGGACTCAATGCCGAGCAGTGTGCAACTTTCAATACCTTGGAACATTTATTAACTTTATAGAATTCATCTGGACTGTCTGTGGCGTGGCGTGCACGTTTGAAGCTCATTTTTTGACCGTGGAAGTCCATCAAAGGTATGTGGTGTTTATTTGTTATCTTGGATGCTGCAGGAACGAACTTTTGGCGTCCACACATACTTTACAATCAGCCCATTTAACTCAAAAACCTTACCGGCATCGATAACTTAAAAAAGAGTGTGTATAAATCGCACAACTGCTGTCAAAATGCCGATTTTAGACACTAAAAATATACCTATTTTCTAACATTCAAATTGATTAATTAAATATCAATTTTTCTTTGTTTAAAGTAACTTAAAAATATACTAAAACATAAAACTTCCATGGCAGTCAGTAGAATGAAAAATGTTTTTGGTTTTACCTAACCAAAAAAATTTTACTTGAGGGCTGAAATGCAGGAAGTTGCGGGTTTGAGTCCCTTCGCTTGTTTATAAGTAAACAAAAGTTTATAAGTATTCTATAACAGCTTTCTGTTTCCAATAATACAAGCTTTGCTTAGTTTGGGCCTAGATGCTTAGTTGTAGCGCAGTGTGAAGTCCAGAATTACTTTTTTTACACGATTGATATTTAGAGATTCTAAAACGGTATATTCCCAAAATCCCCACCTCTACGTACCGGTTCGTAGAGGCTTCGTAACTTGACAATCACACAAGGCCTCTACGAGCCGGCGGGGACGTAGCGGTGGGGATTTTGAGAACATAAAAAATACACTATGTAATAACTACTTCCTTCATTAATACAAATATTTCTGATTATTTAAATACCAATATTTTAAGTAATCCAACAACAGCTGTTTGCTAGTTATAATGTTCATAACCTCATTTTAAACAAGTAACGTTAAAAAATTAATAAAAAATTAAGTTAAGTTAAAAATGTACAACCAAATTCAAATCGAATTGCATCATAAAAAATGCACCAACTCAACATTACCTCACTTCATCGATACAGCCACCACTGCTATGAATATTTAATTTCACCCTTCGTGTTTATTTATTGGTCGTATATTTCATGGCCTGGGGGTGTTCACTATGCGCTGTCAAAATTATAGCCGGCCTACCCCTGCAGTGACGTTGATGATCGTGATTACTGAATGAGATTCTGTTGTTTGTTTATGTTAATTTAGGAAATTGCAAATGTTTTATGATTATCTACTAAAACATGAAAATAAATATTGAATTTAAGACAGTAATTTAGTTCTTCCAAAACAACAATATAAAAAACCTTCGAGCCTTTATGTTTTATGTTTTTGCGGGGGGGGGGGGGGGGTAACCAATAATCCTGAATCGGCCACCATTATACAGATAAGATAATAATTTATTATTCACAAAAATTACAATTGTTTACTACGGTACAATACAATTCAGGGTGGAAAACAAAGGTATCAAAACTAGGATGAACCTGTATGATGGCACACCTATACCTCCGGACTTGGTCCATAGGCGTATACACACAGACAGGCGCCAAGCTTATAACGTCGGGTGTTAAAATAGTACTTACAAACTAACAATTTACCAGACCATTACCATTTTTTACCAGACGCTCCGCGGTACGCGGTGGCTACATGGTAGACATACCTCCCATACGCACAAAGCGGTACTCTTCCACCTTTATTATGCGCACCGCCAAAAAGTGGAACACCTTGCCTGAGTCTGTGTTTCCTGATAACTACAACCTGGGGGTCTTTAAGTCACGAGTGAATAGGTTTCTTCTAGGCATCGTATCGCATCGTGTACCATCGTAGACTGCATCATCTCTTACCATCAGACGAGATCGTAGACTTCTCGAAAAAAAAACTACTAGTTATATTATCAAATTTTAAAGAAAATCGACTAAGTTTAGGTGATTAATATAATATAAACTTACTGCCTACTCTTACAATCGACATCCAAAAATAAAGGCCGATTTGATATCTGTTTCAGAAATGGCTGCGGATTTTGGGTTAGAAAGGGACAACAAAAGATATCTCGAGACGTCACCAATACAGTATCTGTGATTAGATGGCAAGCATTATGCAATAGCACAACATAAGTTTAATAAAGTGTTTGTTTTTACATGCCAAAATAAAATTTCCTATTTCTATGTTAAACATTTTAGAAATTTATTTATTATGCTCATCAAAATAACCCCTTTCATTTTTGTGCGGATATTACCAAACACCCTATATATAACTAATAAAAAATGGGATATCTTAATTTTGTGGATGTTTAATAAAAATCTTGCATTTTAATTAATTAAAGTCCTGAAAAAAACATCCAATGATTCGACTGATTTCTCTTACTCTATTAATATTTTATCTTTATAATATAAACTCGTTTGTAGCTAAGTAATCCATTTTATCATAAACGTCTAGTACGATAAGAAGTTACAAGGCGAACGCAGTTAATTCAACGTCCGTCAGTATCGATTATATCGATAAATCGATATTATGATTAATACATGCAATGTCGATAGATCTATGATTTTACATCACTTTTCATTTTACATACTTTGAGTAACCTCCTACACAAAAGTTTTACCGTAATTTGAGTTCTGAATGGTCTTGGCTTATTGCGCGCACGGAGGAGTGTGAGATTTGGCATAGTGACAGTTTATATGGAGGAGTGAATGAGTTGATGGACGTGGGGTAGTGCATCGTAGGGCACGTTCCTAAGGTGCGTGACTTACGAGGCAGCACTATAGGCGATGGTTACCACTTAACATTGCTTGATCTATCTCCAGGTAGTATAAAAAAGTAAAAAATAATAATTTAAGAATTATGTTCCAATTTCAACCGCTGTGCATTGTCAATTAGTTTGCATACATAAGTATACATTTAGGTATGAATAGCCTTAACTGGTACTTTAATTAAAATGCTCTTATCGAGCGTCGAACATTTTTTAATTGTTATTACTACAAACGACATGCTATAACACGGATAATTTGTTTTTAAATAGTTTGAAGTAGTTAGAAGAAATTGACCATGTTAAAGCATGTATATTTGTAGTAATTGCCTAGTTACAAGGCCTCTACGGTCACCGGTGGGGACGTAGCGGTAGGTATTTCGAGAATAAAGCATTTTTTTGAGGCGATTTTACCAACTTAGTAAAATCGGATGCAAAAAGGTTTAAAACTGAATTTATTGTCTACAAGCAAAGCCGAAGTAGACATTAGCTACAACTTTCAAACAAAACTGCAGAATCTCGTAGCACTATTTACCTAAGAAATTGAGCTTTGAATTCCCGAATTTATTATACAAAGTTGAACTTACCGACACAGAACAAAAATATTAGTTTAAAGAAACTCATTGGTATAAACTTTTTGAAAGTTTTGCTGTCGCGATATATTTGTGGATCTTCTTGTTTGACTTTTGAATTCAGAACTCGGTATTGCCGAGGTGATATTGCTGAGTTTGAACTGAATTGAATCGAATTTAACTGTCAATAAAATATATTAAAAAAATTAAATATACAAAAGGTAACTGCTTATATTAAACAGGGTTTTGAAGAACATGCCTGTGACAGCAATGTCTGGTATACGAGTAGTCTAATACTCTGTCGGCTATCATTGTAAAGACGATGTTGGAACTGGTCCTCAGCATATACATAATAGTTATTACAGGTAACATTAGATGTTATTGTGAAAACGTTGGTTGAAGTTGTTTCCGGATTCGATTGGCACAGGATCGAAAAGAGGCGTGAAAATGAGAAGGCCTACCCAGTAGTGGGTGGATGAGGGATAGATAGAGAACGATAACTCACGTGATTTTAACCTGAGAGAACTGAATTTTAGATATTAGTGTTACGCTGAGGCTGTTAAACAATGAGTAATAATCGAACCTTCTCGAACGCTTTTGTCTTGCTGTGTTATTGTTGCTACTGTTTGTGGTTTCGCAGAATGGGGAGTGGCCATTGTGTCGAGGGACCGACCCTTTCCTGGAAGGATCGACATCGTTCTCGAACAATCGAAATGTGTGCGATATAAATAGGCCGGAGAGATGGCCGGACAGTCAGTGTGAGTCTGAGTGACTGAGTCTCAGCGAGGCCCTGGAGGACTGACGTGGAGCAGGGTCTCGCGTGAACAGTAGTTGCTCGCGAGTCAGTCTGGATTAAGCTATACGTGCGATCATTTCAGTGACTTTAAGTGGTGCAACAGTGGTGTGAATTAGTGTGTTGTGATTACGTGTGAACAAGTTCATGTATTCATCGTTCTAGTGTTAAATAAAAGTGTTATTTTGGTTGGATCGATTCCCATTATTTTATCCCGAACCCTCAGCTCGTAACATTAGTTCTAGATTTTGGTTTGGTTCCCCCATGTTCCTCCATATCTCATGATCACTCGCCACGTCCCACCAGCCATCCTGGAATGCATCGAGGTCGTCACGGCAATGCTTCCTCAGCCTGCCCCGGCTTCGACACCCATCTGCAGGCACCCATTGTGTTGATTTCAATGCCAGCAATTTATTTGAGTGTTTAATATTTTTAGGCCATACTTTATCCATAACTATGTGACATAACGTGCAAACGATGACACATTAAAATAAATCAGTGTAAAAACTTATAATAAAAATAAGTTTACATAAACAGTGGCCAACCGAAGTGTCGGGCGGAGTTAAGGTGGAATAAAGGAACTCACGGATACATACGTCCTACATATCCACATGAACTTTAAAAATATTGCACTCCATTTTGGGTCACGTCATGTAAACGTATGCAATAGTCATGCAAAAAGAAACGTAAAATCTCAAGCGATACAGCTATTAAGTCTGGAGTAAGCTCCTGATCGCTTTATTTGAAAATTCAAAATGGCTGACTAAATAGGAATAAAGAATGGTAGAGTTGTAAAGTTCTGTACGTTTTCACTTGTGAGCTTCTGTTAAACTTTGGTATTGCTTTTATATGACTTTTTAAAGTACTAGAGTAAGTAAGTAGAGGTAATTAATGCAGAACTTAGCTCTAGCTAATAAGATGCCTAGATTTATGATATTTTTAATATAATATATGTATTATATGTGTATGATTTACAAAGATAAAATAAACTTATATAAAATGTAAGTAAGTTAAAATTCCTTATGTTTTGGAAAATTTGTAAACACTAAATGTTTTTTTGTAAGTCACGCCTTTTTTTAAATATTAAACAATTTATGTATGTATGTATTTATTTACAAAAAAAAGTATTTAACTATTCTATCAGTTATCTGGTTCTCATAGTACAAGCTCTGCTTAATTTGGGGCTAGATGGCGGTGTGTAAAATGTCCAGCCCTATATATATATACATATTTTATTTACGTTACAGAAGAGCGCAATCTTCTAATAACAGGTATTATTTACTTAAAAGAGGTTTCAATTCAACTACTAGTTAAACTATTGTAAACTTAAATTATTATAATAAAAACTTTTTTATTTGTATTTATTAATTATGTACAAAATTTTGCTTTAATTTGAAAACATTTCTGCTAATAAATAGATTAGTAGCCGAACTATAATTTCGCCTTGCTCATCTGTCTGTGTGTCCGCCCAGTTACACTTACAGCCGTTTTATTTATATAATATACTTAGCGCAGGTTGCATAACATAATTAGCGACTAAACATGTTTAAATTAGACGTATTTGTATGATATGACAACTCCCTTAAACAAATTCAGGGCAACTTGCGTAACGATGCAAACGTGCGAATTAAACTTATTTGTTGGCTGAATATGATTTAAGATAAACGAGTTGTCGAATCATACAAATACGTCATATTTAAAAAATGTTTAGTCACTAAATTCGTTTAGGGTAGGTACGTTTAGCAAGCCGGCCTAAGACACTGGATACGATTAGGCAATTTAGGCATCGTTACGCAAGTCGCGTTACATATGATTCGTCCTGATTGAAATAATCCCTCGACGACCTCCGTGGTACAGTGGGCGAATAGCCGGCTGAGACGCAGGAGGTGGCGGGTTCGATTCCCGCTGCGGAACAAAAGTTTGCATGATCTACAGATATTTGTTCCGAGTCTGGAAGATTTCTATATATGATAAGTATGTATTTACAAAAAAAAAGTATATAAGTATTCTATCAGTTATCTGGTTCCCATAGTACAAGCTCTGCTTAGTTTAGGGCTAGATAGCGCTGTGTGATATGTCCAGCCATATTTATTTATTTACATATATTTAATTGCGAATACTCTACGAATAAAACTACTTGTTGTATGGTAGGTACATTTTTTTTACTATGTTTATTGGTATCCTGAGTAACCAAAACATTGATTTTCAATTCGATTATTATTAAATAGCCAACATCCGGTTCCAAGACTAAAAATGCACCGGAAGTCACAAATAAAAAAGCAAACTAACGACACCGTATTATCAAAAATCTTTAAGGATGGTTTATTTTTATTTTAAAATTCATCCAACCAGAAAATTACACCTATAAGTACCCATGATATAATAGATTTTTAGGGGAACTCGTGGTTTTGGGGTAATTTGGACCCGTTATTTTTGGGATTAAGCTGATACCTTTAATAAGTAGGTCCACACCTTAATAAGCAGATCTCATTTCAAAATAATGGGTCGATAGGAAGACGTAAGTATAATTTTTTGTACTAAAACGGGATATATACCATGTTTGAGTTTTTGAGTATTCCGATATTTCGATACACTTGCATGCGCCATGATAACGGATAAACTGATGTCTCACAAATCTCACAAATCATGGTAAATATCCCGTTTTTAGTACAAATAGTGTCAATAACCATGATAGTTTCAAAAGTTATAAAGTAAAACTAGACTAGAAAAAGTACTCTAGTTTTTTTTCTAGTTAAGGCCTATTCAAATTACAAACCTGGAACAAGCCTCTGACTTCAAACGAAAAATCAAACATTTCATTTTAGGAAATGCTTTCTATAATAATCAATTAATCAACCTAGGCTTTCCCCATAGATTATCTGAGTAACCTGATATCTTCAACCTAGGGGTCTTCAAGTCGCGAGTGAACAGGTTTCTTCTAGACAAGCGTGTTCCATCTTAGACTGCATCATCACTTACCATCAGACGATATCGTGGTTAAACGCTAGCCTATCCATACTTTTTTCTATCCTAACCTGTACTGTCCCACTGCTGGGCAAAGGTCTCCTCCAATTCTTTCCACCCCTCTCGATCCCTGGCCAACTCTACCCAATCACTGTTGAAGACATCTAGGTCATCGCGCCAGCGTTTTCTCGGGCGACCGCGTCGTCTTTTGCCGTCTACGGATCCTGTGATTTCCTTTGCCCATCTATCTATCCATACTTAAATTATAAATTCGAAAGTAACTCTATCTCTCTTTCTGTTTGTCATATTTGACGACTAAACTGAACCGATTTCAATGAAATTTGGTGTACAGATAGATTATCTAGATACTATTTTTATTGATTAACCACGCGTGCGAAGCCCCGGGCCGTAGCTTGCAATTTATTATAAAAAAACTAAATTATTTGATCTGCACTGCACCCAACGGCTCCCAGATACTGTTCATTATCATCATCATATCCAGAGTGACCGATCTTGCGCGGCCTGCCCAACGGCCCCCAGCGACCTTATCAGGGCCGTCCTACGATGTGCTTTCCAGTGCGTGGTCTCCACTCGAAAACTTTTCTGCACCAACGGCTGTCAGTTCATCGAGCTATGTGCCCTGCCCACTGCCACTAAACCTTTGTGCTATGTCGGTGACTTTGGTTCGTCTACGAATTTCGAACTTCGACTCTTGACCTCTTTGTCAGTCGAAGAATCCAACTCGGCTGGACAGCGTTCGGGAAACTTCGTGATGTCTTCTCGTCCAAAATACATCATTGTCTTAAGACGAAAGTCTTTGATAAGTGTGTGTTACCAGTAATGGCATATGGTACAGAAACGTGGTCTTTCACTATGGAACTCATAAAAAGGCTTAAGGTTGCGTAGGGTGCTATGGAGAGGGTTATATATTCTATATATTTAAATAAATAATAATAAATAAATATTGCTTGACATTTCACACATAGCTATCTAGCCCCAAACTAAGCAGAGCTTGTACTATGGGAACCAGATAACTGATAGAATACTTATATATTTTTTTTTGTAAATACATACTTATAATATATACAAAAACATCCAGACACGGAACAAATATCTGTAGATCATGCAAACATTTGTTCCGCGGCGGGAATCGAACCCACTATCTCCTGCGTCTCAGCTGGCTATACGCCCACTGTGCCACGGAGGTCGTCATTTATGTCGGTATATTTATGTTTTTAGGGTTCCATACCTCAAAAGGAAAAGCGGAACCCTTATAGGATCACTTTGTTGTCCGTATGTCTGTCTGACTGTCAATACCCTTTATCTCGAAAACGCGTAAAGGTATCGAGTTTAAGTTAAAACCGTATACTCAGCTCTACAGTCCCTTTAAGCTGTGGAAAAATTAAAATTCAAAGTTAACGTAAAAAAAAGATACGGGCGTTTCTGCCGCAAAAAACGTGTATTTCGAAACTCTCAAGGGCATCAAAATTTACAGGGTACTTTCCGATGACCTAGAAGTTAGAACTATGAAATTTGGCAAGTAAAAACGTTTTATGCTACAAGTACTGGAAAAAATCTGAAAACATTTGTAATTAAACCATAAAAAATACAGTCTTTATTTAAAGTATGTAATCAATCAACGAAGTTAAGCAACGGTATGCGCGGTCATAATTGTATGGTGAATCTTTTTGTAGATTTTTTAAAACTTTTACCGTAGTACGGAACCCTCGGTGGGCGAGTCCGACTAGCACTTGTCTGGTTTTTTTTATCTCATCTTAGCCAATCTGTCGTAAGGGAAACGTCAGAGCTATTAAATAGGCTGGATTAAATAATTATAACCCGTCCAATAAAATTTTAACTTTCAGTTCTAACTACTGGTTTTAATTCTAGAATTTATGTCGATATCTTGTTCAGAGATCCTGAGAAACTCCTATTTAATTGCTTACATATTTTACGTAAGGTTTTCAACGGTATCACAGCCTCATTATGGTTTTTACTTATTTTTACAAAAAATGTGTAAAAGGTAGACCACCTCTGACTTTGGTAGTCGAGTAGGGACGACCGTCATTAATTTTAAATGATGTCAGTTAGTTGTCAACAGTTGGGGCAATAACAGTTTTTTTGATGTTTTTTAATAATTTCACACGATTTATGTATACCGATTTAGGTCCCCGGATTAAGTTAAAATTAATTCGATGTATTTGAGAAGTGAGGTCAGTTTCTTAATTATTTTATTAAATAAAATAAAAAACAGGTGAGTAAGTAATTTGTTTTATTTAGAATGAGCTCAAAAAGGACAAACTTTGTTTTTATGATCGTTTAACAGAGTTAATAGTCATCGCATAAAACTACAGTGTTTATGGAGTAAATGAATAGAAGTTTTTATTATAATAGTAACTTTCGCCAGCGGCTTCGCACGCATTGTATGTCAAAAAAAGTAGCCCTAGTTTGAATCCAGGTCATAATCTATCAACTCACCAAATTTTGTCGAAATCTGTTAAGGCATTGCGACGTGATTGAGTAACAAACAAATAAACAAACATCCAAACTTTCACATTTATAATATTAGTGTGATGTATTTTAAGATAAGGTTCTATGGGCCGTTGAATAAGTTATTTACTATCCTAAAAATATTTAATTGTTGCCTGAATTAAATGATTTATTATTATTATAAATGGTTTTGTTACAGTAAGAGTAGGGTATGTGGGCATTGTTAACAATTATTAGATCTTATTACTAATTAATTGTATTGTTTCTAGAAAATAAATAAATAATGTTGGAAATTTCACACAGCCCTATCTAGTCCCAAACTAAGCAAAGCTTGTACTATGGGAACCAGATACAGATAGAATACTTGTATATTGTATAGTAGAATACGTACTTATAATATAATAGCTGTTGCTCGCGACTTCGTACGCGTTACACTCCTAAATGTATAGGTAACCTAGAAATAAAGCTAAACTCGCTGTTGCAACTTGACTTGACACCCCATTTTTATCCCACGGAAACTGATTTATGGATAGGTAGCCTATGTGGTAATCCAGGTTATAATCTATGTATATACCAAATTTCATCGAAATCGGTTAAGCCGTTACGACGTGATTGAGTAACAAACTAACAAACAAATAAATAAATAAACAAACATCCAAACTTTCATATTTATAATATAAGTGTGATAGAAAAATACTCAAACCCGGAACAAGTATCTGTAGTCCATGCAAACATTTGTCCCGGAGCGGGAATCGAACCCGCAATCTCCTGCGTCTCAGCCGGTTATTCACCCACTCCGCCACGGAGGTCGTCCTTATATGAACTATAGTTATGATAATCTTCAAGAAATAGATCGCAAGGAATAAACAGAGCTTTAAAGTATTAAATCAAAAGATCACAGGGTTACATTTCAAGATCTTTATCTTTCAGCTGTTATTTATGAATTGCGTTTTGTAATATTTGATGAGCGAAGCGAGATCTCTAAGTCAACTTGGGCAAATTGGCGTTGTATGTATGTATGTTTGTTTGTCCGAGGATAACTTTCGAAGCGTTTATCCGATAATCGTGAAATTTGGTATATAGGTAGGTAATGATGGCACAATTTTTGTGTGACTCAATGAGCTAAAAATTTTGGGGGGTTGTTGAGATATTGGGATTCAAGAGGGGTAAAAAAAATGAAAATTAGACTATTAGGTCAAGTGAGACGTCAAATGAAAGGTCTTTATTAGTAAATTTTGATCCCGTTTTTACTTTTAGTAAAGTTTTTGTAGTTTGTGAGTTATTAGCCATAATAAAAACTAAACTTTGACAAAATTCTCAGGGTACACCAGTGACCCCACAGTGCTGTAATTTAGTATGCGTGTAGCTTATTTATCACAAATATAGGCAAAAGTCTGAAATATAGAATAATTGCAATTTGTACCCGAAAAAAGGATAACCAATTAACATGAACTCCCGTTACCTGTAATTTAAATGAAACTGTAGGTCAAGTTAGTTGGTTATTATTTCGTGGCACTATCTTGATAGTCAAAGATTACGAATACATTTTTTTTATGGTAGAATCGCGAGATCTCAGTTCGGGACGAACCACTAGTTGTAAACAAGTGTACTAAATATGTGGTTACATAAAAGTAAAACGAATCGAAATATTACTCGTACATAGAAAAGCTTCAATATATTCCTACGAAGTTATTTATAGTTAGCAAGTCCTAATAAGTAATAACACATTTCCATAAAACTAATAAGTAGAATTTGCTTACTGAATAAAACATTTAATCCTTTTTAAGATTCCGAAAGCCAGTAATAAATAAAATTAAAAATAATAAAAATGTCGGCACTCGATGCAATGTGTGGTCTTTATTACTGACTGTACCCCGGTATCGATTCGAAAACACTGTATTTATTACTAGAGTAGGGGCTACTTGCGCAGCCCGAAGCCGAAGGGAAGCCGAAGATAATGATACCTTCCAATGCTTGCAAAAAAGAAAATCTATTTTTATGATATACGTGAAGATTTTTTGAAGTAAAAACTTCTTTAGGCGCGTTGGGCATTTTTTTGAGATAGGGAAAAAACCATTGAACTCGCGACACTGTTATCATTACCGACACCTCTGTATATAAGTATCACGTAATTGTTCAAGTTTTCACTTCTGTCGGCACTCCCAGAGTGCCACGTTTTATGTTTGTTTTTTACCTTTAAGCTTAGTGCGCACGGAAGAGTTTAAGTTTATTTGGATTAGGAGGAGCAAAAGTTAAAATTAAGCTTATAAAATATTATGAATTACGGTCGAATTTCGGCCATTGTGGACTGGCACTAGTAAAAATAAATAGTTGTGTTTATCAAATATTATATACAAGTAAATAAATTAATTAATATTTGAATAGGCCGTCAGTTGTATTGCCTTTATTACTATAGCTTAGTGCAAATTTTTATTGTTAATGTTTGTCTAGTTAATAAATAAAGAGTTATCCATTTATCTATTCTTAAACCCAGAGCAATGATAATTCTTTTTGTATTTACTTTTCTAGCGTTAGACTAGTCACAAAGTTTATATATTGTTGCCAAAACAAGTACTACAATCAATAGAATAAAATAGAACAGAATAGAATATTCGTTTATTTGGTACACACAAAATGACTCATGAAACAATTATAAGGAACAGTAGATACAAGTTAATTAATTAAAACAGTTCGACTCATTTATTTTAATAAAAAAACATAGCAAAAGATTGATATAACATGAAATAATATTGTTAATAGATATCCCAACAGTTAGAGATGTCAGCCAACGCAGTTCTCCATCACGCAACTGACAGAAACTGTTGGAGACAACCAGTGAATTAATTTCACTAAAAGATAATGGAATAGTAAGTATTGGATGGAAAAGTATTCCGCAAGACTTCCGGTATGTTTCCTCCGTTGAGGTCGTCAGATTCAAAGTGTACAAGCACTACCTCACTCTCATAAACGAAGCCTACAAAATGAGCGGTATCTTGTAATACTCTGTTATATCTATTATACGTTATAAGTATATCTATATGGTTTCAATGTTTAAGTCCATGTACTATATATAAAATTATAACGATATTTATTGCTTTATGAATTGTATTACTAGGGGTTATTGATGTTTAAGTATTAGAAAGTAGGTTTAGTGTAATATTTGTCTAGATTTAGTTATATTAATTTATTTATATCTTTGTGTCTTGAAATTTAAATTATACTTCTCCCTCAACCAAATATGCACTATCTATAATAACTTTTTACAGATTATTTTTGTGCAATAAAGAATTTTTTATTCATTCATTCATTCATTCAAAAGAGTCATGATGACTAAAAAGGAGGGAAGCTTTTTTTATGCTACATATAGATGGAACAAGCTTATGGGCCACCTGATGTTAAGTTGTAACCATCGCCTATGATAGAGAATGGCCTCGTAGGTCACGCAATTAGAAACGATACACTGCCCTGCGTCCATCAAATTGAGGCAAACAGGTGAAACGCCCCATGCGCCTGTAATTTCACCGACACCCATACCCTTTAAACCGTAACAGCAAGGCGGCAGAAATAGGAATAGGTAGCTTGAGTAAAAGCGATGCCCAACAAAAAATTTCGGCTTTAATTTTGAGCGAAAGTTTGCATACCCTATAAATGCCTACTGGCGATACGCGTAGGAAACCCTACACCGTTATGTTGGCAAATATGTGCATTTAGCCTTAAGTGACTCGTTGAAGACTCCGATACACTTAAATCGAGGCTTTACGATCGACAACTGGTTGTAAAGCGATTTTAAACTTGCCGGTCGGTTGCTGCAATTATTTTGAATACAAAAAGTGGCTTTACCGTTTAATTATTTAAAAAATATTTCTTTTTGTCATTGATTGTTTTATTTGATTAATGTTTTAGAAATACGATATGAATTTTAGAACCTTTGGAAATTATTGAGATTGAATTATACTAGTTTCCCCCGGCTTATACGTGCTTATATGTGTTTTGTCGATAAAAAATAGCATATGTCTCAATCTAAAAAAATCGGCCAATTTATATTGACATCAACATTTTTTTAATCTCATAAAAGTTTTGCGACAGCTGCTCTCCTAGCGTAAAAATACCTTTATATGACTAGAGAAAGACATGTTTATCTATGTTCGATTTCTTACGGAAATTCTCTATATATTTGATTGCATACGTATCCACTACTTCTCTATAAAACCCAATGAATGCTGTCCGGTCATATATTTGCCTGTCTATATCGTATCTTTATCTGGGGGGCAATTCCCGTAACCTAAAAAAGTAAAATTCGAGTATCGATCTAGTCTCCTCATTTGTTCCTTAAAGTGCTCCTTATAGGTGTTTGATAATATACGCACAAAAATGAAAGAGGTTATTTTGATGAGCATAATAAATAAATTTGTGAAATGTTTACCATAGAAATGTGAAATTTATTTTGGCATGTAAAAAACAAACACTTTACTGTATTTTATTATTATGGCACACAAAACAGAATACAACCAATCAGATATAAAATATATGATTAAACTTATGTATTAAACTTATGTTGTGCTATTGCATAATGCTTGCCATCTAATCACAGATACTGGATTGGTGACATTTCGAGATATCCTTTCTAACCCAAAACCCGCAGCCAATTCCGAAAGAGTTAACAAATCGGCCTTTATTTTCGGATGCCGATTGCAAGAGTAGATAGTAGTAAGTTTTATACCGAATTAATCACCTAAACTTAGTCGATTTTCTTAAAATTTGATAATATAAGTAACTAGTAGTTTTTTTTCAAGAAGTCTATTTGTATGTTTTGAGAAACCGTCACTTGAATATCGTCAGTATATTATCAAACACCCTGTATAAATGTTCTAAACGGTATTCGACAATACAATGGTATGAGTTGACTGACATGCGATTATAGACTTCATTTATATCAAGCTAATATTGTAATATTAATGGAGCAGAATGCCAAAATATTTTCAATTCATAATCCAATCTCATTTGGGTCAACTTAAGTTATGTTTTTAAAATTGTATTAAGTGAATTGGCTCCTTGTTAAAAGTTGTATAGAAATCTTCGATCAACAATACACCTAGATGAAGGGTCGGCGCAAAAAATCCGTCTCGGTAAATAACAGCTCACTTGCGGCGTGAGCTCTTATTTTGTTTAGTCACGTTGAAACACAGCCAACGTCAACACCTACCACAATGCCTCAATGCGCATTTAAAAGTTGCAAAAATAATGACTGGAAAAGCAATTTACTAGCCGGAGTGTCTTACTTTCGGTAAATACATGTGGAATAAGTTATAAGCTTTAAACTGACGATTAATATCAATTTTTTAACAATATTGCCGATTTTAAATCACCGCTAAGAATGTTTGGCCAACGTCAAACATGTGATATAGCGTTGGGCCAATAGACGCCAATAGCAAACAGAAACGAAATAAAACGATGTAGCTCGCAAGACAATAACAGGAAAAAGTACTTTATTTATTGCGTCATAAGGTTGATTTCACAATAAATGTTATATAACCTACGTCTTTTCATTTTTAAGTGACAGGTGTAATTTATTACTTTGTTTGTTTTTTGAGATGAATGATCGTAACATTTAAAGGATTTGTGGCTTTATTGCAAGGTGGTGTGGTTGTGATTAGGTTGAACTTAAATCTTTTGTCTCATTCTATTGGTAAACGAATGTAGCTGTATATAATTATATATGTTTACGCGAACAGCATTTAGATTTGATTTTGTATAAGATCCGTAATCTAGTTGTATTGTTGATCGAAGAGAGAGACAATCAAATGTTACTGGAAACTACTATAGTTTCACGACTAAACGGCAGGATCGATTTCAATGTAATATATACTCGTAGATAGATTATGACCGCGATTAGGACATATGCTACTTTTTACCCAACTGCGCAGGAGGGTAATGTTTTTAATCACAAACCACGCGTGTGAAGCCACGGGTGGATCAGGTAGTACCTAATTGTATAAAAATACTTCATATTTTTATTTTATTTTATTCGGAAAAGAAACAGTACTTATATCTAATAAGAAACAATTTTAAACACTTATTATGTACCATTTACATGTTTTCATGTAATCATTCTGAAAGTATGAATATAAAGTGTAGCATAAACACATAATAGGTACAGAAGTAAAGTTTAGTTTTACGAGGGCACGCAAAACGCGCGGCAAAAGTCCGACCGTTCGACTGAGATCATCATACGCGCCTATCTTGTTTGGGGCATAATCTATGGGATGTAGCTTATAATTCCAAAAATAGACATAATAAAAATCTTTGACTTCTGTTTGACAATATTTGCAGTTAAGACACTGTCGTATTCAATAAAGAAAAATGGTACTGATTTCATATTTGAGCAATATCTACTTGAAGATTAAACTACTTATATCAAAGTCAGAAATGCAATTGATGAAACTTTTCTCGATACAATTATTTGTCAAAATCGGCTCTTCTAAAACACTAATATCGTTCATTCTCCGACTCTAGAAAATATTTAAAGTATATTTTTACATAGTTATGTAGGTAATTATAGTACCTAAATTAATTGAAAAGATTTTTTTTAAATGTGTTGGTTCTCATGCAATTCGAGATTTTATCTTTTGTCGCTTACGTCATTTACTCCTGCGACAATGCGGTGCGGCTATGATACATGTTTGTCTCGTTCTTCACTACTGCAAGTAAATAGTACTGTCACTTTTTTGCATTTCCGGATGCTCCGCCCAATCGTCCGGAAATTAAATTTGTATATCGTCTTAAAATCGGGTTTGACCGGTTATGATGACCTCTGTGGCGCAGTGGGCGATTAGCCGGCTGAGACGCAGGAGATAGCGGGTTCGATTCCCGCTGCGGAAGAAATGTTTACATGATCTACATATATTTGTTACGGTTCTGGATTTGTTTTTTCTATATATTATAAGTAAGTATTTACAATAAAAATGTACATAAGTATTCTATCAGTTGTCTGGTTCCCGCAGTACAAGCTCTGCTTAGTTTGGGGGCTAAATAGCGCTGTGTGAAATGTCCAACATTATTTATTTATTTAAGAGTTTTTGACTGCAACAAATACACTTTACTCAGAAAAAATACTTAGAAGTAATTATATACAGCAAATGACTACGTTTGAGCCAACAGGATTTGTACCAGCCAATATTATCATAAACAACAAATACCCATTTATTTACCCTCGCATTCCAGGAATTCAGGAAATGTAGTTTTGTCTGGGAACAGGAATTTTCAATCTACGATATGAAGTTAAAGTTGAAACTTACTCTTGCGGGAAAAGCAACAGTTATTAAGGTGAATGCAGATGTTTGGCCTCTTGGTTGTTTGATAGGGTTGTCCAAAAATAGGATTAAAAGATTTTACTTTTAAGAAACGAGTATTTATCGAGTATTTACCTTTTTATTTTATCATCCCGACGTTTTAATTGTGTTGGAACAGCCGTGGTCGCGGGCAGACAACAAATTTGCAAGTTGCATTGCAACACAGTCGAAACGTCGCGTCGCAATAATGAATAAAAAGGTATATATGCGATAAATACCCGTTGAATATTAATAATTATGTACAGTCATCGCAAAAGTTTAAAAATACTATGAATTTTTTACTACTTTTTGAAGTTGCAGCACATACTCGTAACTTCAGCAGAAAACTTCTTTAGGAAAACTTCACGCCTAAAGAAGTTTTCACTACTTATACAGAGGTTTCGGTAACGGTAACAGTGTCGCGAGTTAATGGTTTTTTCCCATCTCAAAAAATGCCCAACGCGCCTAAAGAAGTTTTCACTTTAATAAATATAAACACGCTTAAAGCTTATAAGATTGCGTTGTGTAGCAACCCTATGTATAAGAATAGTGCATTTGAACGCCAGTGTCGCGTTATCGGGCCGCGGCAGCAATGCAGCAGTCAAACTGCGAATTGGGCGCTTCGCAGACTGTCTGCAAAAACATGCTGTTCCGAAACTATGTTAGAAATGTAATGTTGCAGTCAAAATTAAATGTGGAATGTTCGTATGCTTGTAGAGGCCATAACGGGATAGTCTTCAGTGGATGGAAGTTATACTGAAATTACTTATGTATCGTTGCCGGTTTTGTCGTCCATAATCGCAATTTTTTATTATTTATAAATGATGTCTGTAATATTACAAAATTCCGTTTCACCCAAAAGGCGTCTGGAAGAAATTGCTTCTAAGAGATAAGATCGCCCATTGTACTTGCAGATTTGTATTTTTTATATTTATGTTTGTGTCTTTAATGGTATGTAGTACATAATAAAGTGTTTTCATTCATTCATTCTGTCTGTGTGTTTGTTTGTCTGTGGCTTCGTAGTTTCCAAACAGATGGACCGATTCGGATGCGGTTTTAGTAAAAAACTAGTTTAACTGAGATGGTTCTTAGCTATGTGTCGGAGGTTTTTGGAATTTGACATTTTACTTCTCTTTGATGACCTCTGTGGTGCGCGTTCACGGGTTCGATTTCCGCTGCGGGACAATTTGCATGATCTTCATTTATTTGTTTTGAGTCTGGATGCTGGCTGAGGTATTATCAAGTACTACTGATTTACTGATTATAACCTACTGATTTATTCACTATGTTATAGCAATACAATTTATCTTATCTTATCTTAGTTGCTCTTACCCACGATGCAGGTGTCGAGTGAAGATCTTATAAATTAGTAATAATAATAAATATTGTTGGGCATTTCACACAGAGCTATCTAGCCCCAAACTAAGCAGAGCTTGTACTATGGGAACCAGATAACTGATAGACTACTTATATAGTTGTTTTTTTGTAAATACATACATACTTATGATATATAGAGAAACAACCATACCCGAAACAAATATCTGTAGAACATGCAAACATTTGTTCCGCGGCGGGGATCGAACCCGCTACCTCCTGCGTCTCAGCCGGATATTCGCCCACTGCACCACGGAGGTCATTAATTAATTTTATATCAGCTGACCGGCCCCGATATTATAGATTTCAAAGTAAAATATAACCTATTATGGTCTTGAGTTTTTACAAAAATCCCATAAATAAAACCACTTTAAGTTTTTCCCGCATTCTAAAATTTTCCAGGCAACTTACCAATTTTATTTTCCCTAAAAGGACTACGAACATTAGAAAAAAATAGCCAAATCTGTCCAGCCGTTCTCTAGTGATACGCTTACTAAAGAACATTTAATTTTTATTTATATACTAGTTGACCCTCCAAACATCGTACCGCCTTGACACGCATATGACGCGGGCTGCCAATGTACGTCAATCGGCCATCATTAGCTGCATCTATGTATGAGAAAATGAATTTTCTTCACAATTTTTGTTTGCGTGGTTTTTTCCGCTATTTTAATGGTTATTCTGCTATTCGGGGCAAAGACAAATTCAACAAATCAAAGATCATCAAAATCGGTCTCGCCGTTTTGAGTTACAAATGTAACTAACCCGACTTTGTTTTATATATTTATAGATAAGATAAGAGACAGACGGAGTTAAGGAATGCTAAACTTAGCATTCATAAAATGAGGATAATAATTAAGAGATGATGGGTATCTAAAAAGCATTAAATTCTGTCGCCGTGATTGCAAAAAGAAACAAAATATGTTGCAAAAACAAAAAGTACATTGCATTTTAAGTAACAACATCCTCCGAGCAAATAATAATTAAATATGAATAAAGGTTTCCAAACCACTTAGTAATTAAATTAAACTCGTTCCCGAGCCATTGAATCACAGAATATTACATAGTTACTATGCGTCCTGCAGCCAAAGAATATTGTAAAGTTAGTACAAAACCATAGAATATTACATAGCTAGTTGGCAAAGCTCTGGAATTTGACATAGATTATAACAAAGTTATTAAAGAAATCAACAGAGAATATACAGAGTGTTCCAGAACTAGTTTATTACTAATATTCTGTTTATCAGCTGTTTTGATGTAAGACTTTAAATCAAACATACATTAGTATAAGTTCCTCTTCTTCATCGTGTCGATATGGTTCATGTATCAAATGTTGTTTTGTCAATACTTGGCCACTGCAACAGCGTTGTATAAATTAAGTTCTAAGGAAACCGCAAACTCTAAAACACAGTAATACAGTTCAAGAAATATAACCTGAAAATAGCTTTACTTTTTTCTATCTTCTTCTTTCGTGTGCTTACAACTTGTGCGTCGATACCCTTGCACCATCTCATCTCTCTGGTACAGCAGTTGAGGCCGGTGCGGCGGCAAAGCCGAAGATCTCAAGTGGAGCAAATATGGAAGTATCGTCAGAGTTTACGTATTTGAGCCATTTGGGGTCGAGACCCTGGGTCCATGGCGTACCGGGGCACATCGCGTTTTCAAAATTATTTCTGGGCGTCTGATCCGAGAGCTGGCGCTTATCTGGGTCAACGCATAAGCATTGCAGTTCAGAGGGGCAATGCAGCCAGTGTCTTAGGGACACTTCCGCCTGGTAGTGATGTGGAGCAGTTGAGCTATCTATAGATCATTTGCAACGGTCTTTAGATGATTCAACTGTTTCTTATGTATTTTATTGTAAATAATTGTATATTTTTTCAGCTTAGAACATATTAAAATTCGATTTATATTAGGGTTGGGTATCCTTATTGAGATCAACCCTTGTGCAGGACGTGTAGGGCACAAAGGACAGTTAAGTAGGACAGGTGGTTTAATTTTTTCTATGAAAAGTTATTAATTTTCATGGTCGGAATCACCACGTTCATTCTCAAAACACTAATTACTGATTTAAACAGGTATTTATCGCGTCCCTTTTATCAGTACCAGTTTAAATCAGTAATTACGTATAGTGATTGTGAAAGTTTAAAAAACTTATACTACTAGTTCCGGGACACCCTGTAGAAGAGTTGGTAGGACCGCTTGAGATTATCTCTATAATGCAGCAAAAGTTGGCTGTATTTGAGCAATAATTAACTCAGATCAACTGGATGCGCGGCTAGTTGTGGGATGAGGCAGTCTTGCAGTCTTGCAGTCTTGTTTTTAATTACATTAGTTTTGTTACCTAAGGTACTTAATTGTATGTTTTAAAACCCGACATATAAATCATACATTCTACATACACATTTACAACATGTTTGTTGTGTTTGTGTTTGTTTAATGTTTGTAAATTAATTAAATTGTTAATATTATGTATTAACTACTGGTATATTTAGGTGATTGTCAATGTTTATCAACTAGAAAATGTAAATCCGTTATTGGCTGTAGGATAGATACATAATAATTTCTTACTATACATTTTTAAGAGGTACTACCACCATACCTGAGTCAAAGTAAAAACATTTATTGCATACATACATGTTGTGTACATACATGTGTTAATCAAGTGTTTCTTTTTCTAATATGAACCCCGCAAGGGTACTGCAATTTTTCGCTAGGTGGCGAATTTCTGCCGCCAAGTGACATTGGTGCGTGACCTGGAGAGGGATCAAGCATATGATCCACTTGATGTTCAGTAGTAACCATCGCCTTCAACAAAGTATTGCCTCGTATGTCACGCACCCTAGAAACGTGGTCTACGATGCACTGCCCTGCGTCCGTCAACTTGATGTATACAGGTGTAAAGCCTCATGTGCCTTTAATTTTACCAGCGACGAAGGGTATATTCAAATTGAAACACAGCAATCCTGCTTGGTGGCAGAAATAGGTATAGTGATAGTACTTCCCCGGGCCAGCCCTATCACAAGGAACTCTACAACTCTTAAATATTATCTTAGGTGCTGCTTTCTGTCAGTTAGTGCTTCCGGTATTATTAGCCCAGGATTCGGTCTTGTTTTAAAAACGGGACTGCCTGTCACATCTCTACAGGATTCGATTCCGATGGCTTTTGTTCTTGTTCGTCTGATACTCGAGAAGCTAAATTGGGTGTTTCTTGTTTGTGGGTTAATTTAATATCTTTTATGTGCTCTCTTTTCAATTAAATTAGGTCGTGATATTTTGTCACATTTTACAAGTTTGTTTAAGCTAAGTAATTAATATTCTATAGGAGCCCTATAGGAGCTTATTGGTCATTTTAAAAACTCTTTGGGTGACTGATCAGTTGAGATTTTACCACCGCACTTCTCGACAACGGAATAAAGCTCATCCACATGTCGTCGACAATTGGGTATCGCGCACCACACGCTTCACGCGATCTTTTCTACCCCATACTTGCTGGTTGTGGAATGAGCTACTATCTGAGGTTTTCCCGTTAGGCTACGACATGGTACGCTTCAAAAGAAATGTAAAGAGGTTTGTACAGGGTAGGGAACGCATTGACAATACCCCGGGTGTTACCGGTGTCAATAGGTGACGGTAACCGCTTACCCGGTGGGCCATAAGCCTGTATAACATAAACACATAAAATAATACAAATAACATAAAAAAACAACATAAAGCTATGCTGCTATGCATGCATTACTGCTTGGCATGTAGGTACGGCGGTAATAATTTCCTGGACAAATGATTTACAAGAAGTTTCTTGAACCCTATTAGGATTCATTTATAGTCAAAAGCTATGTGGAACGCACCCTCAAAATATCGTAAGCACTTGTGTTAAAATTCGGGCTTTATACATTATAATATTCAATGTAATCCATGAACTACTCCGAACTCATGTCGGCCGGTGCAGGAAGAATCTGTGTTGATGGGATATGCGGGACCTATTAACTGGCTGCGATTGCGGGGAAGCCATTTAAAGCATGGCCTATATGCTTATCCGTCTGTTTGTGCCCTACCACCTGCACTAAAAAGACATAAACCTATCCACTGACAACTCCACTCCAACTGACTAATGTAATTGTGAAGTGAATTTTTGACTCGAAAGAAAAATAAGTGTACTAAATTCAGAAATACTTATTTCAGCATATTGACTCGGTTGTTAATTTCAGAATCAGAAATAGAATCAGAATAACTCGCTAAGTATCTTTACACTTGTCTGAATTCGCTATATTCTCAAAATCCCCACCGGTGCGTAGGGGCCTTGTAATCAGACAATTACTATAAACATACATGCAACACGGGCAATTTGTTTTCATATAATTTAACTAGTTTCCACCCGCGGCTTCACACACGTGGCTTTTCAATAAAAAAACGTGTGTGTGTACTTATGTACGCACACACGTTTTTACACACACAGAACAAAAATAGCTAAAGATTTCAGCCCGTATGCCACAAATTATTGTTTGTAGCTAACTTCATGTCACTTTTTGGCTGTCGGTGTGCGCGCGCATGAGACAGTTAACAGATAACTAAGTCAAGTTGCTTTTTGGCTGTCGGTGTAAAAGTTTTACTCTCATTTTTTTCCAAACGCGCCAAAAGAAGAATAACTTCAAAAGTAGTCTATGTTTTAATCCAGGTCATAATCTATATACATATATATGCTCAATTTCCTCGTAATCGGTTCAGCCGTTACGACGTGATTGACCAACAAATAAACAAACATCCAAACTTTCGCATTTATAATATTAGTGAGATTAGAAATTACCCGTGTTAAAGCATCTATATTTGTATTAATTGTCCAGTTGCAAGGCCTCCTCTAAGCACCGGGCTGGGGACGTAGCGGTTTTTTGAGAATAAACCTCTGAATTCAGAGCCTTTTTCATTTAGTCTGCCTGAATATTGCAAAGTGTAAAGCCCGCTTTATGTTGTTAACGGCCATACAATAACGTTGGCTACTAAGTTCATCTGTTCATAAGAACAGATAATACCTCGAGCAAGCCATAATTGAAAAAGTTAATTAAAATAGTTCTTTTCTCTTCCGGCGTCACCTGCCAAATCCTCAATACCAAAAAACTGTAATTTGGTATCCTACCTGCGTTCAAAAGACTCATCAGCATCTTCCGTCTCTTTCCCACAGGGGCGTGGCTCCAATGCATGATTATAATTACAGGTTTCATGCAAAATTATGTTCGTAAAGTTTTTTGTATCTTACAATGATTGCAGGCCTCATGTTCCTACTAAATGATACACTGATTTCCTGATCCTAAATGCTTTTTAATGTAACACGACTACAGAGGCATTCTTAAATTATTATTATCAATTTAGTATTTATGTTACGGTAAAAGTTGGAAATACGGTGATTGTGCATATATTATCAATATATGCACAAAAATGACAGGGATTATTTTGATGAGCATAATAAATAAATTTGTGTAATGTTTACCATAGAAATGTGAAATTTACTTTGGCATATACAAACAAACACTTTATTAAATTAATGTTGTGTTATTGCATAATGCTTGCCATCTAACCACAGATACTGTATTGGTGACATTTCGAGATATCTCTTGTTGTCCCTTTCTAACCCAAAACCCGCAGCCATTTCCGAAAGAGATATCAAATCGGCCTTTATTATTGGATGTCCATTGCAAGAGTAGGCAGTAAGTTTTATATCGAACTAGTCACCTAAACTTGTCGATTTTCTTTAAAATTTGATACTTAATATAACAAGTTTTTTTTTCGAGAAGTCTTTCTTTATGTTTTGAGAAACCGTCACTTGAACATCGTCAGTATATTACCAAACACTCTGTATACACTGGTTTATGATTGTCAACGTGCAATAATGCTTTTTAAGTATACATACTTTAAAAAAATGACAATACGGAAAACAAAGCGATCTTAAATAAAGCCTTCACTCGCGTCCATTGTTTTTAAATTTTGTAACAGTAGGTAACAATCAATTTAGCAGCAATTGTAGATTTTTTTTTACAAAAAGAGTTTCATAATCTCTTCATCTTAAAGTAGTTGAAATAACAAATATACATAAATATATTAGATTAAATTAGATAATTTCTTTATTGCACACATCTATAATATAAATCAAAGTCGGGTTAGTTACACCATTTTTAACTCAAGAACGGCTGGACCAATTTTGATGATCTTTAATTTGTTTTCGCCCCGAATAGCAGAATAACTATTAAAATATCAAAAATTGCACGCAAAAAAATGATGAAGATAATTCATTTTCTCATACATAGATGAAGCTAATGATGGCAGATTGATTGACAATTCTACCGGTGACGCACATGACAGCCCGCATCATACGCATGTCAAAGCGGTACGAAGTTCGCCGGGTACTAGTTAAAAATAAAACAAGCAAATGAGAATACACAATTAAATCAAAGGTACAAATGGCGACCTTATCGCGCTTATAAATATATAAATAGAAAATATACAGTTGAATCATCTAAATACCGTGGTAAACGATCTATAGAAAAAAAAATTGTATGGCTATTGAAGAGCGGGGTCTTCTGACACAAGTATATATACTTAAAAGAAGATCCCAACAACCTTGTCATAGTTCTATATTTTTACAGAAATAAAAACATTTTTTTGATTTGATTTTTGATTACAGATAGCCCAACTGCCTGCGATTAGTTATTAGTTACTATCGCATAAACCGGTTTTTTATCATTAAAATGTTCAGGTATTTACTATTGTGTATAGAATTTAATATTCATATTAGCTTTGAAATTTTTACGCCTTACCTTCTTTTAGCACAACCAGGATGACTGGTAGATAATGCTATTAGCATTAAGTCCTCCTAGCACTGTTCTGTGTTGTGCAGAAGTATAAAATAAATAAATAAATAAGATTAGACTGCCTAACTGGTACTTGGTAATTGATGTTATGTAAATAATATTAAAGTAGAGAAGGGGTTAAAGAAAATATAGTAGAGTTTATCTATCTACCTAAAAATTGCTAGGTTCTCAAGCGGAGACAACGCGCTGGAAAGCGCAGCGCAGGACGGGCCCCCACTAGACGTAAAGATGACCTCATAATGGTTGCTGGGAGCCGTTGGGTGCAGGCCGCACGAAATCAGTCGTTCTGAAGATCTATGGACAACTGTTTTCAGCAATGGATGTCCTATGACTAGGGTTGCCAGGTCTTAAAACCGAAAATCCAGCCAGTTTGGGACATTTGGGTAAAAACACTTTATTTTTTAGTCAATTAAATTTTAATGAAACAACAATTAATGGTGCAGCGCGCCCGCTGCCGCCGCGTGCGCGGAATTTAAAAAGCCTAACAAAAGCCGGACAGGCCTGACACCGTCTGACTTGGCCGGACTCGCAACCAAAAAGTCTGACTGTGTCCGGCTTTATCCGGACGCCTGGCAACCCTACCTATGACTGATATGATGATGATGATACAAATAGTGTCCTTTTACATTCTCCCCCATGTTCAAGTTATTTGTAACATAAATAGCATGAAACACAATGATTACATTGAAACTCATGTTACACCGTTGAAAAGATATTTTAATTGAATAGATCCGTTACAACTTACAAGGGGGTAATTCACTTAGAAGGGTCCTTGAGAACTTGACCCTACAATTAGCTTTCTTTGTGTATCACCTACAAAGTAATATCACGTGTATCTTGTATTTAGCTTAAGGAGACGTTGTGCGACGCGTTCATGTTATCGCTTTCGATTAACTTAGGGCGACTTGCGTAACGAAGCCTAAACGTATTTAGTGGTTCAATATGATTTAAGGAGATGCCAAATCATACAAAACGTCAAATTTAAACATCGCTAAATACGTTTAGGGATCGTTTTGCAAGCATCCCTAAGTATTTGAAAGATATTGAAACAATTTGCTCTTTTATGCCTCAGCAACTACTCAAATTTGCAAAAGTTATAAAATATATTGACCTTCCTCTAATTGCAAGTAAAAAAATTCAATAATATTTTTATTTTGATTACCAAAAGTGCTAAAATGGTGGGATCAAAATTTCAAAAAAAAAACTTGGTTTTTAAACATTTTTTATAAAATAAATAATCTTCATTTCAGACTCATGAGGTAATCATCCATAATAGGTAATTTATGATAACTTGGTCAAATGGGCTATCATATTAAAAAAATTATTATAATTTCAAAACCATTTTTTAATTTACATCGGTAAGGACGGCATACGGCAGTAAGGATTTACATCGTATTTAAGCACTCAGAGTGTTTAGCTTTCTCTCAATGAAATAATTTTGAGAATTTTTCTGCATAACTAGCGATAAGACCGTTCATTGTTCAATTCATTTTTTGTATTGAAGTATTTTCTATGTATTTCATTCAATAACTGGTGTAAAGTACATCAAAGAGATATGTCACATATATACGACTTGGATCTGACCATCGCCTATAACAAAGTATTGCCTCGTAGGTCACGCACCTTACATGCCTTACGATGCACTGCCATGCATCAACTTGAGGCATAAAGGTAAGGCCTCATGTGCCAGTGTGTATGATACTCATAATCTTACTAAATCAATATCCTCAATTGAATCGATTAAAACAACTCCTGCGTATGTCAACAGACTGAATGCAACAGAGCTAAAAAGACACTGCCAGTCAAAACAATGCGCACGCGCACGTGTGTAGAGTTATAGCTTATCGACTCGATTTAGAAACTACTTAGGTAGACGATAAACATTAAGTTCTTTGTTTTGGTCGACGACACTTCAACTGGTTTTCAACTGTTTAACACCGATAAAACGGTACATGATAAATCCCGTATTTATAACCAGTGGTTCGCCCTGAACTGAGATCTCGCTAGTCTACAATTAAAACAAAAAAAAAATATTCGTAATCTTTGACAATCAAAATAGTGCCATGAAATGAATAACCAAATTATTTGGCCTACAGTTTCATTCAAATTACAGGTAACGGGAGCTCATGTTATTTGGACGTGTTTTTGGGGTAGAAATTGCAGTTTTTAAAAAATGTAATTCTGGATTTCAAATTTTTACCTATATTTGTGTCACTAAAGCTACACGCATACCAAATTTCAGCACTGTGAGGTAATTGGTTTGGACTGGTGGAATTAAGTAAAAGTTCAGTTTTTATTATGGCTAATAACTTAAAAACTACAACAAACCCCTTTTATTACACAGGCCACATGACCAGCTAGTATCATTTTTTTTTACCCTTCTTGAACTCTAATATCTCAACAACCCCCTCACATTTTTAGCTCATTGAGTCACACCAAAATTGTGCCATCACTACCTACCTATATGCCAAATTTCATGATGATCGGATAAACACTTCGAAAGTTATCCTCGAACAAACAAACATACATACATACAACGCCAAATTGCCCAAGTTGATTTGGAGATATCGCACAATAAATGACGATAGCGGTTAGATGATGCAAATATATATATGTATATAAGTAGGTACTTATAATACGACAATAAGGACACGTGCATACGAAGTAGATTAGATTAAATTCTTTAATACACACCATGAAACAAATACTAATAAAAAATAATTTGGTGTAGTGACATTTCTATTGCATATCTAAACAGGGTAGAATGTATGACTTTCTGTATTCTAATGATATCTATGTACAATAGGGTGTTTCACTTTTGTATGGAATTTGTTTTTTTCTTTTTCTGCTGACTTTGATTGATTTCCGAGTCTCTGTAATATAAAAGATACTTTAGTAAAATTTTAATAAGATTGGACAACGTTTAGAGGTCGCACACTTTGATAACTTAGATAAAAATACATAAAAACTAAGAAGAACTTCCTCTTCTTGTCTCCATGATCAATTTTAATTACCTGTGGCAAATCAAAGAATACTTGTGAAACCAGTCAGTTTATTACACTATGAGGGTGGAAATGAAAAAGTTTGATAAAAGTGGTCAATCTGTGCGACCTCTAAACGTTGTCCGATTACCTCCAAATTTTGCATACATATCTTATAGGTAAGGTAGACCAAGAAATCAGTCAAAGTGAATAAAAAATCAAAACTTTGGAAACATGAAACACCCTAATGTACAACCAATCATTCTTGCAATAAAGAATAATTTATTTGATTTTTTGAGTGGGTGAATAGCCGGCTGAGACGCAAGAAGTCTCCCTTCGATTCCCGCCGCGGAACAAATGTGTGCATTATCGACATACTAGCTCCTGCCGGCGAGTTAGTTTGCGCAGGATTAGTACTTCGAGTAGCCTATTTTCTTTTCCTAGGTCCCATCTATACCAAAATTCATCAAAATTGATTCTGCGGTTTAGGCGTGAAGACGTAACAGACAAACGGAGTTACTTTGAGAGGCTCTTGTTCTATGTGTATGTTAGATAGATATATGCTGTCGCGGACTTTTTGTAGAACTATAGGTACAGGGTGTTTGGTAATTTACTGACGATATTCAAGCGACGGTTTCTCAAAACATAAAAAAAACTTCTCGAAAAAAAAACCACTAGTTATATTATCAAATTTTAAAGAAAATCGATTAATTCGATTTACTTACTACCTACTCATGCAATCGACATCCAAAAATAAAGGCCGCAATCCACAAAAGCGTAGTTTTTGCGTAAAAGAGTAACAAACATCCACACATACAAACTTTCGCGTTTATAATATTAATGGGATATTTGTTCCGGGTCTGGTTGTTTCTCTATATATTATAAGTACCTATGCATTTACAAAAAAAAAGTACCTATTATAAGACTATAAGTATTCTATTAGTTATCTGGTTCCCATAGTACAAGCTTTACTTAGTTTGGGTCTAGATAGCGCTGTGTGAAATATCTAGTATTATTTATTTCGTTTGATTTGATACTAATGAATTCAAGGAAGAACAATTTTTAATCTACTTTCACGGGACATTGAATTCTATCAATAACATATTAGGTTGCATTTCCGCTGCATTGCCCACTAGCTCCGTCCAAAATACATCAAACAATTTCACAACAACAGGTTTTTATTTGTCCAAGGTGTTTAAACGATGTAACATAACCAGTCTACGCTGATCCCCATTATATGTCAATTGTAAGGAAGAGGAAGTTCTATAGATAATGGTTGGTATTGTATACTTTGTCGGCTAGTGTCGTGTAAATAGATAAAGATATTTCGAAAGTAAATCATATAGATGTTGTTAAAAGCATGAAGGGTTGGCACTTTTGGTTCTAAGTGGCGTAATTTGTTAGAATGCTTTTAATGGGGTGATAGTAATGTTGTCCTTTTTGTCTTATATTATACTAGTGGCCCATCTCGGCTTCGCACCGGTGGACATTTATTATTAAATCATTTTTTACGTCTAATTTTTTTACACTTTGGGTTACATTATTGAAGATCCCTAACTTTATCTAGTAAGAAATTTAGCCTATGTTACTCAAGGATAATGTAGAATTCTAATGGTGAAAGAAGTTTTGAAATCGGGCCAGTAGTTGTTGAGTTTATTCGTTACAAACATACAAATATTTCCTCTTTATGATATTATATTGTTAAGTATCTATCTGTATTGATATATAAAAAAAAGTTCTTATAATCGGGAGTGAAAAATTAGAGGTGAGTGGCATTCTTCGAGTCAATGTTACCTATTTATCACCGGTCTATACAACTATTTTTTTATTTATCATTTTTTATCCCGTCAAGGACAATGCTAATACAAATTTGTATAGTTGTGGTGCCTAACTGCTTCACTTTACTACCATGACTTTATATCTAAAAATAAAAAAGATAGCTTATGGTGAGAATGTTATATTTTTCCCGTGTAGAGTTAGTTAAAAATCGGGAAGATGGAAGAAAATGGTGAAGCCATGTTTAGGGATAAAAAATTTATAATGCGATTTTAGAAAAGGACTAATATAACTAATAATTTTTGTAATAACTGCTCTTTATAACAAAAGTGTTATTTCTATGGCTGCCAGTATATTAACAAACTTCCAAAGTCTGTATTAGATGCTTCAAGTCCGAATGTATTCAAAATCTGAAAAAATTGCTTGTAGAAAATACTTATTACAGTTGTGAGGAATACTTAGATGATCTTGTTTAATAATAATTACAACTAAATAAATAAATATTGCTGGACATTTCACACAGCGATATCTAGCCCCAAACTAAGCAAAGCTTGTACTATAGGAACCAGATAACTGATATAATACTTATATACTTTTTTTTTTGTAAATAGATACTTATATGTATATTATATAGAAAAACACCCAGACACGGAACAAATACCTGTAGATTATGCAAACATTTGTTCCGCGGCGGGAATCGAACCCGCCACCTCCTGCGTCTCAGCCGGCTATACGTGCACTGGGCAAAATATTACAAAAAGGACAAGATTTCCTAAGGTTTTTAACCAGATTTCCTACTAATTCATTTTAAAAAATAACGTTTATTACGAGAACTTTATTATAAATACCTACGGGATTTATCACGTACCGCTTTATCGGTCGTACGGCCGATATTTTATTAAATAAATCACGAAAGTTTTATGTAGTTAAAATGAATAAACCGTAAGTAACAAACTAATTACTTATTCAATCTACACCAGAAGCACCCATCAGAAGAAAACTAATGATTTCCCAGCCGTTATCTCTGAACGAATGTAGATTAATCTATGAATATCTGAGTAATGAAGAACGAGCCAGATTACCTAGATTGCCATCTATCATTAACATAGGAACTTGTTTGAGTTGGTGTAGGTTTTATTACCATCTGTTCTGTATAGGACATATCCGGATGGAAACATGTATGCAGTATGGACGAAAAATAAGATTTGTAGCCAAACGCGTAAATAATTCGCTTACGAAAGGATACGTCATACCCATTCGTACGTGTTTAATGCAAAACGGTAACGGAAAACATCATGAGGCTCTGTTAGCTCTGAGGAAATCTACGGCTCTGTTAGCTCTCGCTGCGGAAACTAAGCTGTGTCGTGTTATAATAGACATTAAATGAAAACACGGGAGGGCTAATGGCTAGTATTGCTGTAAAATAGGTTTTTTCAAATCCCTTGCCGTTATTTTACAACCTTTATTTCAAGTCCTAAAATATCAGTGACACAGCCTGTATAAAATAGGTAAATAAATTGTATTCATTCATCATGTAAGTAGGTACCTGTTAAACTGAGTAAGCAGCATCGTCGCAAAGGCGCCGCTGATTTACGTTAAAAAATGTTCTTTGGAAATGTATCGATTACCGGATAAATACTCAAGCTACCGGTATTAAACCCACCTCTAAAATCAGTAAATGCGATTCCGGATGTGTGTCTCAAATTAATGTTGTACATAGCAAAACAGGTTGTATAGGTGCTATGTAAGATCCTGGCCCAGGCACAAGAGTAGAAAGATAAGAGTAAAAGAGTAAGTTCCTTGTGAAAGGGCTCACCTTGGGAAGTACTTAACCATACCTATTTCTGCTACCAAACAGCATTGCTGTGTTTGAAGGGTATGGTTGCCGGTGAAATTACAGGTAAATGAGGCGTTTCACCTATGCATCAGGTGATGGACATAGGGCAGTGCATTGCACGTAGGGCACGTTCTTAAGGTACGTGATATAGGCACCTAAGAACGTTTCACTTCAGGTCTCTATCTCCTCTCGTATAAAAAAGGCACGACAGCGTTTCTGTCTCTCTCCCAGCTAGTACCCAATTATCAAAGATCTGTATAAATTATCTTCAATCATGCAGAGGCCTAAGACTAAGACCCAAAGTCACGAACACCGACGGAAAGTAGCAAGCCTACCGATCTTTTACAGAATACATTTTGGGGAATGTGCCCAGAAATTATGCGATCTGATCCCGCCATCTCCCTTCCATCGAAGGACAAGCAGGCGCACGGCTCAGTACCATCCGTACCTAGTTGATATAACACCCATTCACACACCGATTTGGTTCTACGTTCTCAATGCGTACATCTAATGTATGAAACATTTTGCCGTCGTCTGTTTTTCCTAAAGAATACAATCCGGGCCTCTTTAACGTAAGAGTGAATAGGTTTCTTCTAGATCTTCGTGCTTTATCTTAGACTAGTGGTTCGCCCCGAACTGAGATCTCGCGAGTCTCCAATAAAAAACAATAAAAAGAAAAATTTGTAATGTTTGACTATCCAAATAGTGCCACGAAATGCATAACCAAATAACTTGACACACAGTTTCATTTCAATTACAGGTAACGGGAGTTTATGTTAATTGGTTCTCTTTTTTAGAGTACAAATTGCAGTTATTCTAGATTTCAGACTTTTGCTTATATTTGTGACACTTTACCTAGCCTAGACGCATACCAAATTTCAGCACTGTGGGGTCACTGGTGTACCCTGTGAATTTTGTCAAAGTTTTATTTTTATTATGGCTAATGACTAAAAAACTACAAGGACTAAACTAAAAATAAAAACAGGGTTCAAATGAACTAATGAAGACCTTTCATTTGACGGCCCACTTTACCTAATAGTCTCATTTTCATTTTTTTTACCCCTCTTGAACCCCAATATCTCAACAACCCCCCGAAATTTTTAGCTCATTTAGCAACACCAACATTGTGCCACTACTATAGTATCAAATTTCACGATGATCGGAACAACAATTCGAAAGTTAACCTCGGACAAACAAACATACATACATACATACAACGCCGATTTACCCAAGTTAATTTGGAGATCTCGCTTCGTTCGATCAATAACATCATCGCTTACTATCGGGTGAGATTGTGGTCAAACGAAGATCTATCAGTTAAAAAACAAGGCCTCAGAGATTATCAGTTGTTTTTAGTTTCCCTTTTGCGCAACCCCACGAACAAATAGCTTTAGGTGTAGCTGTATTTATATTGAGGCTATTTGTATTGTAATATTCGCCACAGGGTTGGTTGGGGCTATTTAAAATACACAGTTACGAGTATGTTGGCGGTAGCGGGACGTGTCGGTGCATACGTCAGGGCGCTGGATGAGTTGGAGACTGAAGCGATTTGGAAATTTGGTGGTATGATTGGTATTGGTATTGATTGGTTGCATGGTGAGAGTATGGTAAACCTTTTTTTATTGCTCTTCAAAATTGAGCCTAAACAAGAAAGGATGAACATCGAATTGATTTCCTTTGTGGTTCAAAGTAGATTATTAATATAGGCTTAGTTTCTAACTATCGAGAGAGACCTGTAATTAGCTGTATAATTTCATAAACTAGTTATTTCTAAAATTGCAGCTGTTGGTCGTTCAAATAAATGAAAATAATATACAAAACTAACAGTAAAAAAGCAAAGATGAATGAATGAATGAAAATTCTTTATTATACCTTACAAACTAGTCACAACAGATATAAAAATAAAATTAAAACAAATAAATGTAAGCATAATGGGTCTCATCGCTTAACAAAGCGATATCTTCCAGACAACTTTTGGATGGAGAGGATCATTGCTTAATGGAAGTTTGGCCGAGGTGTAAAAAGAATAAACTTAAAAATAGAAAAAGATGTTTAGGTTAGGTACTTTTAGCAACAAATTTTGCGCAAAATCTCCGATTTGCCCGATTGGAGGGTAGTTCTGAAAGTGGTTGTATCCTGTTAAAAATTGGGCTTATCATACTTATCTAGAAAAGTCTAAGGACAACTAGCCACAAACTACCAAATACTAATAAGTTTACGAAAAAGCAAAATACATAGAAGTGACAAAGTCATGACGGATGCGGAAGTTTGTTATTCTATATTCAATAGACAATAGACAATAATTTATTTGCTAAATAGCACACATAATACATTTACAAAACATGATTTAAAATGTAACAGATGAAAACATGTAAGACATAAACAAACAATAGGTGTAATAAATAATTAATTTTAAATATGAGGTAGGTATGTTGTGTGCTATAGCAGCAAAAGGGCCTCGACTCAGCATTATGTCAACTGGGTTAGTAGTTGACGCTGTTATTCTGCCTAGACCGCTTAATCACCCACCAGACCCTGTGAGAGCAAAATTATAATTGTGTGATGTCAATGATGAAATATGTGATGTCAATGATGAAATTATGTGATGTGTATGATAAATAAAAATATAATAATGCCAGGTGAATTAATTATAAAAATTACATACTTACCTAAATAAATTACAAAAAAAAAGTATTAAAATAAAAATTAAATAATTAGAATTGGATTAGAATAATAAAAATAATGAAAAAATAGCCTAAAACTAGCAGGTAAAGGGGGCGTTCGTACCAGGCAACCCAGTTTTCTGCCTATCTATCACCACTCGTTTGAAATGTTTTTTAAACGTGTATTTGGATTTCAAAAGTCGTAGTGGTGGTGGAAGATTGTTCCAACACTTGGTTGCAAGGTATCGGAAGCTGCCCCTAAACGCTACTGTCTTGAACTTGCTGTAGTGCAGCAGTTTTTTCGTTCGCCCATTCGCCGCGTCATTCAAAGGTTGTCTGGAAGAGATCAACCATTGTATTGTCATTTTATTTAAGTTTAGAAGTTATTAGTATTGAAAAGAAATCGCCCACAGGCGTCAATGATTTCTTTGCACAAGCCTAGAAATTTCAACTAATTCTTCCGACAGAGGCTTGTGCAAGCCTGACACAAACCAGGCTTGCACAATAAATGTTCAACGGCACCATGCCATACAAAAATCAAGCTCGCTACCTCTTTTCACTGAGACCTCACCTAGGGCGGGCCGTGAAATCATGCATTACCATCATCGTGCTACGACCTCGGGACATCAGGGGGACTGTGACCCCGCTGTGGCGACCACTAGCCTTTACACTGTTGAGACAAATATCATGTTATTTGAGTGGTAATAATAGCCAGGTATGTTTGCAAACTTTACCAGCAAAATGTCATTGTCTGTCTTGTAAGTTCTGGGGCCCAATTCTATTAAACCAATCGCTTCACTATAACAATTGTATAGTCGCAAACACCGTCGTTGCTATGAATTTACCATTGAAAATTTTGCAGCTCAGGAACAACAATCATAATTGTTAAAATAATGGCTGCCGCCTAAGGCTCAAGGTCGCTCGGCGTGCTATACGGAGAGGGTTATGCTTGGTATTCCTCTACGAGATCGAATCAATCTCAGAGACAAAGAAATTCGTACAGAACTGATATAGCCTAGACTGATATTGTCTCTATATATTGTAAATTTGTAATCACACTAATATTATAAATGCAAAAGTTTGGATGTTTGTTTATTTTTTATTTATTTATCACTTAAATATTTTACAAACAGTTATATTTAAAAATAGCACTTAAAACCACTAAGGTTTATAGGGATAATGCTATCATAATACAGAGTCTACATCTATAGTACTGAAGCTCGGATGCGCTCAGTCCATAATAGGAAGGTACACTTAACATATGTATGTATGTACTTAACTTAACATATACTTGATTGGAACCAGGCAAATACGGGGAATTTATGATTGGTACAACTTTAAATTAGATAAAAACTATGATTTAAGATTGTTTTTTATGGTTTGTTTGTTTGTTACTCAATCACGTCGTAATGGCTGAACCGATTTCGATGAAATTCATTATGTACGTAGATTATAACCTGGATTAATACATATGCTACTTTTTATCACATAAATCAGGTCACATGGGATAAAAAAGGGGTGTTAAGTCAAGTTGCAACAGCGAGTTTAGCTTTATTTGTAGGTTTCCTACACATTTAGTAGTGTAACGCGTACGAAGTCGCGGGCCACACCTAGTGAAATATAAAGTTTATATAAAGAACTTAAGACTAAAATAATTGTTTATAATACTTACTTACATAATTCCACATCTTTATAATTTCACGCACAGTGGTCAGCAATACCTGGACATAATAAAAAGTTCCGCTTTTGTAATTTACGTCAATTCCACAAAAATGTTATTGACTGTTAATCGCCGCACAATAGTAGCCTCTTGAGAGGACGCATTCACATAGAAAGCCGGTTGATGCGGGTCCATGTCATAGATTCTCCATTAGGTATTTATTACTATAGAAGAGATCTCTTAACATAGGTAAAACATTTGCAAATAAGGATACACAAATTAAAGTCGAATGTATTAATAAGTTACTGGAATAAACATTTTAGTTTTTCTTTATTGTCATTTCACTTTGACGGTCAGTTTGCAAATGACGCGTTGTTTATTGGTTTAATATTTATTTATGAATTAAAATTAGTTTTATATTTTCAACAAAACTTTCAACATTTTCAACAGTCCATTGGCCAATATTTTCACGCCTGCACGAAGACTATACAAATTGACTATAATATAGATACATGACTTCATACTGAAAATTTTGTGAAATCTGTGAACAAGTGAACCTTGAATCTTTTCAAGATGTGTTCCAACTTAGTGCGTGGATTGGATAACCTTGCCACATGTTATCATGCGAAATAATTACGAGTTTTGAAAATGAACAAGCCAGCGTTCTATGTAAGTTTGTTCAAAGGGACCTCTCGAAAGCTATGTATTCGTCACTTTGTCGGCGCCCGGCGGTTTGTCCAGGTTTTTTGTGCACATCACTGTCTCTGTTGACCAATGGGACTGTTGGGATTAAGAGGCTTTGATACTTTTAATTTACTACACAAAATATAAAAAAATAAGATGATCATAATGGTCACGAAATTAATTACAAGTTAATTTATACAAAATTTAAAAACCCCTTATCCCCTCTTTGTAGGTAGTAGGTCTAGGTACCAGCATTAAAAAGGATCAATTAGTTTAGAAGGTGCAGGAGTGGGCACAGCCGCTGCAGCCCGGCCACTTAAAAAATGCAGTACACTAGTACATAAAATAGTATTGAATTACAAAATAGTACATTAATGAACATCTTGGTAATATTTATTAGAACTCACTACAAAGAAGTGAGCGGCATCACACCATTTGCGTCGGAGTTGAGAACTAACATAGTTAAATTAGCTTTCTATTAAAATACCGCGTCGGAATCGGTCACTCCGTTTGGGAACTACAGCTACTATGCCACAGACAGACAGACTGCGCCTAACTCATAACACTCCTCTTTTTGCGTCCGGGTTCAAAAGTAGGTATATGTATATCTTATGCAACGGATCTAAAAATACGAAGCTTGTGTTAAAAAATGAGTAATCTGTTTCAATATTATTCTTTCTTTACAGTGAGAATGTTATTTTATTATTTGCCAGAACAAAGTTTTGAAGTTGAAGTGCTGCAGAAAAGTGCTTAAATGTGAATAATAGTTTGAAAAATAACTAGCTGGTCTGATTCTTATTCAATTTAATCTAAAATAATATAATTTACCTTTATTAATATGTGTTTTAATTATTTTTTAATATTAAACGCACAAGCTGATAGGCATACTGATGTAGATCTGTAATAAATAAAGATATATAATATGTTATATAATATACTAAATATGTTTAAGTTGTCTCTGAGAATAATTCAGTACAAGGTACATTTCAGGTCTTTTTACATTTTACCAGCAGATACAAAAGCATCAAGATCAATCGTATTCATAAAAAACGCAGAGGTTACAATGGAATCGTTTTAAAGTGTTTTTTGTCAAACGCCGCACCACTGGCCCACTGTGCGACGCCTATAAATATGGATACCGACGATATTTAAAACAACTACTTATTTAGATTAATTAGCTTATTCGTTGAATCGTTGGTTGGCGCGATGATTTGGATTATAGGGACGGCCAAGATTTGGTACTGGACCGAGATAAATGAGAAATGAGGGATAAGCCATTGATGACAGAATAGACTCGATAGAAAAAAAAAGTAGCACTCCGGGAGTGCCGACAGAAGTGAAAACTTGACCAGACACTACAGATACTTATATACAGAGGTATCGGTAACGGTAACAGTGTCGCGAGATCAATGATTTTTTCCCATCTCGAAAAATGCTCAACGCGCCTAAAGAAGTGTTCACTTCAAAAAATGCCAAACCGCGTACCTCAAAAGTTTGGCCACCCCTGTTACAGATGCTTAAGATCTATCTAGAATCTAGATTCCGTCTAGAGTCCTGTCACAGCCACTAAGACTGAATCCTTCGCCCAGTTAGTACCTGCTGCAACTTGTCACTATGGGCTCCTAAAATTGTATAATGTTAGTCGGAACTTGAGACAAGCACATCTCATCAATGTAAAAGTACAGTATGTTATTTTTTGAGTTTTTTTCTATAGACCACCAAGGTTTTTAAATCTATTCTGTTAGTAAACACCGGTACAGGAGTCAGTTGAATAAAAAAGGTCTACATTCTTCCAATTCCAACAGCGAAGAGGTGCAAATGGGGGCACCTTAGGGACACTTAGCGTGAAGCATCAGGGCCAATTGACAAGTCTCGATGTTAATAATAATAATAATAAAACGTTTATTTCAGACCAGACCGATCTATAGTTTTTGTTAGTAACACAGAAAAACCTTACTTAAATAATATTGTTATTAGGTACACAAAAAGACAAGATACAAATAAATGCGGTAATATTGGAACATGAGCGCATCTACTGATACACCAGGCATGTGATTGGCTTAAGCAAAGCCATCCAGCGCCTCATGATATATGAGCTCATGTTCCCGGCAACAACAATCAGGAAGCTGTTGGTGCTTCCACGCATGCGGTTCACCAGGGATGCGGTTCTGCAAACATCCCTGATGCGCAGAACCTTAGTTAAGTGTTACAAATGCGACTCAAAATTAAACTCATGTTTTCAATGAATTAGATCATGCACCTTCATTATTCCGAAGCGTCGGAATAACAAATAATAATAAATAAATATAAATATTGCTGGACATTTCACACAGCGCTATCTAGCCCCACACTAAGCAGAGCTTGTACTATGGGAACCAGATAACTGATAGAATACTTATATACTTTTTTTTGTAAAAACATACTTATAATATATAGAAAAAACACCCAGACACGGAACAAATATCTGTAGATTATGCAAACATTTGCTCCGTGGCGGGAATCGAAACCGCTACCTCCTGCGTCTCAGCCAGCTATACGCCCACTGCACCACGGAGGTCGTCATAATAAAGGTACATACGCGATAAATACCCGTTTAAATCAGTAATTATGTACAGTGATCGCCAAAGTTTGAAAAATACCATGATCTAATTCATTGAAAACATGATTTTAAGTTTGAGTCTACTGTGTTGCGGCCGTGGTCGCGGGCAGACTGGAGTACAAGTGTTACGAAAAAAAATCAAGAAAATTACTTTTTGTCGCTGTCAAACAATTCAGTAAGGTTGTTATAAGTATTTAATCACAAGTAAAAACAATTTTCTCAAACAATTTTTGAACCTTACACTTTGCAAAATTTTTATATGTGTGTGTAAACTATTGTTTATCCTAATTGCATTGATGTACTTACGTGCTATTCAATTTAATTATAAAAGTTATTTATTAGATAATAAAAGCTTAACTATTACAATTTCAGTGTGTATTTAATACTTATGAACTTATGTGCTATTGACATCGATTGTAGTATTATGACATAATGCTTAATACATATTTCGTTCTTAGACTATCAAAACAAACAGATTTTCTAAAAAAAAATATTTACGTTAGTATTTTTCAAACTTTTGCGATCACTGTACATAATTATTGATTAAAACGGGTATTTATCGCGTATGTACTTTTTTCATTTGTTATCCCGACGTTTCGGCTGTGTTGCAACACATGTTTCGTCATTTTAATCAATAATATTTACGTTATTATTTTTTACCCTAAAAAAAGAATCATCGAAATCGGCGGAGACATCGAGTAACAAACATACAAAAAAACATACAGCCGAATTGAGAATCTTTTTGGAGTCGGTTGAAAATAATGGATCAACCTGTGATGCCTAAAATATCCTGATGCTACTGGCGGTGGTGTCATGACATGAAACAGTGTTCAACTAACACTTCGAAATGCCAGCTCACAGCAACAGTTGCACAAACGGCATAAATCAATGTTATCAACAGAAACCAGTTGTACCACTAATTAGTATCAAAAACTGTGTAATTGCGCAAACCGATTACAATTTGTCAGGTTCCGAATGAAATATTAGTGCGGGCGTTATCAACTGACACTTGGTTCGGGGACTATAATGAAAACGCTAACAATATTAAAAAAATACTTAAAACGCAAAATACAAGTACTGGTCTTATCACTAAAAATACCTCTTCCAGACAGCCAATGAACGTGAACGTTATAAGGGCATATAAGTAAGTATCGGATAGCATAGCATAGGACCGTGAGCTCCATACAAACGAACTGGTTTAATTATGTACCTCTACAAGCGCAGCGGCCTTTTCTTTAATAAATTGTAAGCTAGCGTTTGACCACGATCTCGCCTGATGGTACACGCTTGCCTAGAAGAGACCTAGTCACTCGCGTCTTGAAGACCCTAGGTTGTAGTTATCAGGAAAAACAGACTCAGGCAAGGCGTTCCACTCCTTGGCGGTGCGCATAATAAAGGTGGAAGAGTACCGTTTTGAGCATATGGGAGGTATATCTACCATGTCGCGAAGCGTCTGGTTGTCCGATAATAGAATGGGGATGGTGGGATCAGGTTGAAAAGCTCCGCAGCACACTCTCCGAAATGTATCCAATAAAAAACCAAGAGGCTTGTAACCTTTCGACGATACTCGAGGCTGTGAATCCTTGCATCTGCTAACTCGTCATTGCAAATGAGCTTCTTGGCTCTTCTCTCAATTGAATCCAGAGCTCTAGCTGGTATTTCGCCTGGCCTGTCCGTACGCGGTTTATATTTGTAGGAATTTACTGTAGGGCAGAGGTAAGCCAATCGAATGGGACAGGGTAAAGAGCCGTGTTAGCCTATTGGGATGTACAATTCTATATTTGTGCCTAATTATGTGCGCTTTCATACATGCCCAAAATATATTGTGTGGAAATCGGCATGTCTTAAAGCGGTAAATTCGATTAAGATGTGTTTACTTTAATAAGCGGGGATGGGCTTGTAACCTGTCTGCGTACCGAGTACGATATCTTAAGAGATAGCGCTTGTTCACCTGTTCATTCTTGAAGAATCCGAAACAATTTCGTTCTTCCTACTTTTTAAGCTAGAAACATACTATTAGAAACGCGACTTATATCCGTAACACATGTCGGACGTCATGTCGCTCTATTTCTCTCTAACGCTGTGCACACGCGTTAGAAGCGTCCGCGACTTAAAACAACACTAGCTGTTGCCTGCGACTTCGTACGCGTTACACTACTAAATGTGTAGATAACCTAGAAATAAAACTAAACTCGCTATTGTAACTTTATTATACACCCCCACTTTTATCCCATGTGGGACCTAATTTATGGGATTAAAAGTAGCCTATGTGTTAATCCAGGTATAATTTATTTACATAGTAAATTTCGTCGAAATCGTAAACAAACAAACGTCAAAAAAAAAGTCAAACGTTTTTATAAATAAATAAAAAAATATCCAAATTTTCGCATTTATGATAAATATTGTGTGATCCGGGAAGCCAGATTCTCGTTAGACGTCGGAGCGTTTATTGTCGTCCGCGACTTATTGCTGACAGTTAGGCATGCGTCACGACCGTCAGTCGCGATTGTAAGTCGCTTTCGATAGTATGTTTCCAGCTTTAGCCATGACTGAGGTCCTTAGGCGGCTTATAAACTCCAACATCATGGACTCCAGCGAATAAATTTTACTTTCTCCTGGTGAATCACAGCCTATCGTCTAAGGATCTTTTCCATATTGACGTTAAACCATAAACGGGCTAATGTGAACATTCCCAATTATAAAGCCTTATTTGCATGTCTGTACATCCACGACTCTCTTGACCTTTTATAAGGAATGGCGAACAAACGCCATTTTGTATCCAATCTTACTTAATATATGACACAGCTCAGAACCTAATTAGCTGGTAAACTGGATCAAATTCATTCTGGACGTCTGGTCGAAGGGATGTTTGATCCGAGAGCTAGCACTTATCTGAGTTATTGCATAGGCATTGCAATTCATGCAATGCAGCCAGTCTTGAGCAGTTGAGTCATTTGTAGATCGTTTGAACGGTCTTTAGATGATTCAACTTTTTAAATATTCGTTCTGTTAATAAATGTGCTTACGATTACCAAGATTACCAGATCTTGGTAATAGAAAAATGTTTATTAAATGTGTGATAAAAAATCTATTTATTTTATTTTTTTATCTGAACATTGAGAAAATAAATGTACTAAAGATTTATTTTGTAGAATTTAACCGGCTAAAAGCCCGACTTCTGATTTACTTGATTTTTAAGATTCCGAACTGGGAACTCTTATAGCTTCGCTATGTGTTTAAAGTGGCTTTTTCGTACCTAATAGTCGTGATAACTAATTTAATTGTAAGCTTTTTGAACTTTATTTGGCAGAAAAAATGATTACACATGGTATCTACACATTTTATTGCGATTAACAAGTCTTTCAACTTTTAAGAGAGTGACAAAAGTCAGTGGTATAAGCAATTTATTCACATTGATTGATGTAGTTCGTACCGTAGGACTGACCCTGCTACCCTCCCTTAGCTGTACCGTCATTGTGGTAACCGAAGACCGTGTGAACCCAGACCGTTTAATGTAGGGACAAATAATTTAGCATCTAGACTAACATGATCACACAACGTTAGATCACTTAGCAAGAACACCTTTACATCAACTGACGACTACCGTGGCGCAGTGGGCGAATAGCCAGCTGAGACGCAGGAGGTAGTGGGTTCGATTTCCGCCGCGGAACAAATGTTTGGATGATCTACAGATATTTGTTCCGGGTCTGGATGTTTTCCTATAGTATATTATAAGAATCTATTAACAAAAAAAAATAACTATTCTATCAGTCATCTGGTTCCCATAATACAAGCTACGCTTAGTTTGGGGCTTGATAGCGCAATGTGAAATGTCCAGCAATATTTATTATGATTATTTTTATTATCAAATAGGTCAAGCACTGAATCGAGGTCAAAATTAGAAATTATTACATAGGGGGGTATTTAGGGGGCCGGAGGGTGTCTTATTTTGGATTACTTTTTGGAACAAAGTATAACTGTAAAAAGCTTTTAAGATGCTATCTACACCTATATTTATAATGTCACGTGGTTTTACTCTATTATGTATAATTTATATTAAATATTGTGTTCACTATGTAGGAACTCAATAAATAACATAATGAAATATAAAAAAAATATATATGAAAATATATAGGAAACTAAAACGGAAAGAGGAAGTTTAATAAAAAAAAATGTATTTCGAAAGCCTTGATTGACGTTAACAGCTGGAATTAACTTGAAAGGCTAAAGTAGAGTACATGCACTTCGTTATCTCTTCAACGTCGTTACCCAATTTAAGCCTTAAGTTATTGACAGTAAGCTGATATTTAAATGGCAAAGTTTGTAAGCTTTTATCCATTTCGTCTTAAGTTTGTAAGTTATTCACGATTTTCTTGCACGATGTAAACTTACTCGTAAAGTATTTTGGATTATTAGTATTGACCAATTCTCGTAATATTGCTTCATACATGTGCTTGATTTAATTGAGTCAGTGGCAGAACATTTTCTGACAATGATTATGTTGACTAACTAGCTGACCCGTCCGCGGCTTCGCAAGCGTGGTTTTTACATAATAACATTACCCTCTTGCGCAGTCGGGTAAAAAGTAGATGTTTCAATCCCGATCATAATCTATCTATATACCTATATAAATTGGTCCAGCCGTTCTTGAGTTATAAGTGGTGTAACTAACCCGATGATGTTTTTATTGATCGATCGAAGCGAGATCTCCAAATCGGCGTTGTATGTATATTATGTATGTAGTAAGTATGTATGGATGTATGGATGTATGTATGTATGTATGTAGGTAGGTAGTGATGGCACAATTTTGGTGTGACTAAATAAGCTAAAAATGGGGGGGGGGGGGAAATCAAAACGGTATTATCCGGTCAAATGGCACGTTTAATAAAAGGTCTTTGCAAGTACATTTTAACCCCGTTTTTATTTTTAATTTAAACCTTGTAGTTTTTAAGTTATTAGCAATAATAAAAACTGAACTTTGACAAAATTCACAGGGTACACCAGTGACCCCACAGAGTTAGAATATGGTATGCGTGTAGCTTTAGTGACACAAATATAGACAAAAGTCTGAAATCCAGAATAACTGCAATTTCTACCCCAAAAAAGAATATCCAATTAACATGAACTCCTGTTTCCTGTAATTTGAATGAAACTGTAAGTCAAGTTAACCTATTATCATTTCGTGGCACTATTTTGATTGTCGAGGATTACGAATAATATTTTTTTGTTTTAATTGTAGACTCGCGAGATCTGAGTTCGGGGCAAACCACTAGTATACATATATGTATATAAGATTTTTGAACACACACCAGTGTTGTCAGCTTAGCTACTGTAGTACTGTGGTAGGGTTAAGTAAAAAAAAATCGGTTTTATAATAACTTAATTAAACTGATACTTTTTTATGGGTGATATATTTTAAAATGGTCTTGTAATCTGTTATGCACCACAACCATAAAAAAATGTATTGGCTTGTTCCTTGATGGGATTAAATACCTTCATGTTGGTACCTCACTCGTTAGACTTGATTAATGTTTGTTTCGTTTCTATAAATTTTGATTCAGGCCACAGATAAGCGTACTTATTGCAAGAAAGTATTCTCTTCCAATAAACCTTTGTTAGAAACTTATCGATCAAGCAAGAGTATTAGTTTCCATTTCATCTTATTTATTAGTTTTTCCATTTGTCAATCTTAAGCCTCTTGTTTTTCGTGTCAGCGGCCACCCCTATCTAATAAACCATTGATGGTGCACCACAAACATAAGTCCTAGGGTGGAGTACAGGGGATGTTTTACGACCAATATCATTTTACAGGGTGGGGAATCAAACGTGATCATTTTGAACGTATAAGGATAAAAGCTGATACAGAATATTCAACGGAGACGGTCTTTAAAAGTATCTATTGAAGGTGAAGTCAGCAACTGGTGGCATGTTTCAGTAAGTTCACCGAAGAGTGGAAAACTGATTGTTATACTAACAATAATAACATTATTCTTTTTTATCAAAATTATCTTTTAATTGATACAATCCATCATAATTGTTGATACTCGTACAAAAAATATAAAATACCCCATCACTAATAGCTATTACATTGTAGGTGCCCTTCGTGGAAACATTTGAAATAATTTTTAGTATTCCACAAAAAGCACCAAGCCCAAATATAAATCGTTGATCTCCGTGGAATACAATTGGTGCTTATAAAATAAGTGCTCTTAAATCGTTGCTTTTCATTCAAACGCCTTACCTGATTCTATGTTTCCTGATAACTAAAATCTAGGGGTCTTCAAGTCGCGAATAAATAGGTTATCTAAGCAAGCGTGTTCCATCGTAGACTGTATCATCGCTTGCCATCAGACGAGATCGCTCAAACTCAAACGCTAGCCTATAATTTATATTTGAAAAAAATCTATATAAATCTGCTAATATATACAATACGATGTCCATTTAAAGTGTTTATACTTTCTTGTTCATGCTTTGTAATTGTTCTTGGTGATGTCAATATTACTATTATCATGTAGGTAATATAGGATAACACATCATTTTGGTTTTATGATTAAATCGTGAGAAGTGTTATAGCAAAATATGATTCTGCAATAAAAAGTACGTAAACGGCAGTTTTATTTCATATCATCATCATTATATCCTTCAAAGAACGTCCACTGGTGAACTTAGGCCTCCCCATAGATTTCCATAGCGACCGATCATATGCAGCCTGCAGAACTTAGGCCTCCCCCATAGATCTCCATAGCAATTTTTATTGTCATCACTTCATCTAATAGGGGACCGTTCTGCGCTGAGCTTTCCAGTGGTTTCCACTAAGGAAACTTTCTACCCCAACGGCCGTTAGTTCTTCGAGCTTTGTATCCCGCCTTCTGTAATCTTTACATAGTATAAAATAAAAACGCTTCTGCTGTCTGTTCGCTTAGATCTTTTAAACTACTTAACGGATTTTAATGCAGTTTTCAGCAATAAATAAATAATAAATAAATAAATATAAATAAATATTGCTGGACATTTCACACAGCGCTATCTAGCCCCAAACTAAGCAGAGCTTGTACTATGGGAACCAGATAACTGATAGAATGCTTATATACATTTTTTTTTGTAAATACATACTTATAATATATAGAGAAACAACCAGACCCGGAACAAATATCTGTAGATCATGCAAACATTTGTTCCGCGGCGGGAATCGAACCCGCTACCTCCTGCGTCTCAGCCGGCTATTGGCCCACTGCACCACGGAGGTCGTCAATAATAGATAGAGTGATTCAAGAGAAAGGTTTATATATACAGTGTGTCCCTGGATAAAGTGCAACCCCGAAAGGGGGTGAAACTAGATCAAAAATTATCGACAAAAAAATAGAAAAAAAAAATTAAAAAATTTAGTATATACTTTATTGATGAATTAAAATTTTTATTGCTCACTAATGACTCTATTTAATAAAAAAATGATTTCTTCCAAAGTAGTAGGTCTATTTTGTTAAAATAAAAACCATAATCATGTCAGATATGTGACGATGACGATAAAATAACAAATAACTCACAAACAAGTGGCTATCGTGACTTAAAGTTTAATTTTTGTATTAAAATTACATTTTTTAGGCTGTTTTTTTCCAATAAACTCCAAAAATCTTAAAATTAAGCCTATAATACTAGAAATTTTTATGACTTTTTATTATTGTCTATCATAATAGCTTTTAAATAAAATAAAAACCTACGTTCTAACATAAAAAATGTGCTGGCTAGGAGCATTCAAAGTTGACCACTGATTACGTCACCACTCAGGTAGAGACCCTTTTTTAACTTATATTGTTGTAGATTATGGTCGCTGGGCCTGTTCTATGAAAGATGAAGGGTGGAGATCGAAACAGGACTCACAACAAGGCACGCCAGTCGCTCCGATATTCTCGCCGCTGCTACCGCCTACCGTACCTTACTGCGCCTTCAAGTTTTTGTTACGTTGTTTTGCTTTTGTTTTGTTTTTGACTTTTTGTTACGTTTTTGACTGTACTTTGTTGTGTTGTGGAGATGCCGCGATTGACTGAGTTCTCTCCGCGAGAAATCGCTGACATCCATTATTATTATGGTATGTCACGTGGACACACAACAGTCGCTCGTTCTGCATACATAAATGCGTTTCCGAGCAGACTTATACCGTCAGCACGAAATTTCCAAGAAGTTCACCGAAAGTTATCCAACATCGGACTTGGATTAGCAAGAGCTCGCCGTGAGCAACAAGCTACCATTATTGACCATTCCATAGAAGAGGCCGTTTTAAACGATTTGTTTGCTGATCCCACAACCAGCATTAGACGCTTAGCTTTGCGTCACGGTATATCAAAAACATCCGTATGGCGAATTTTGAAAAAGAAGGGATTGCATCCATACCATTATCAGCGAGTACAGCATTTGCATGAAAATGTAGACAATCGTGCAAGATGCGTAATGTCTACGTGGATTCAACAAAAAATTAGAAATAATCCACAATTCCTAAAAAAAATTTTATGGATGGATGAAGCGAAATTCACCCGGAATGGAATCACAAATTGCAGAAACTTACATGTATGGTCCGAGGAAAATCCACACCTAAAGAGGGCGTCTACTTTTCAAGTGCAATTTTCAGTTAATGTATGGGCAGCTCTAATAGACGACTCGCTGATTGGGCCAGTTATTTTACCCGCAACATTAAATGCCGAAAGTTTTTTAAACTTATTAAGAGACGATCTGCCACTACTGCTGGAAGATGTTCCGCTGGCTACAAGGCAACAGATGTATTTGCAGATGGACGGATGCCCTGCGCACTACGGGCGCAATGTGCGAAGTTTTTTAAACGAAAACTACGCTAATAGGTGGATCGGCCGGGATGGACCAGTCGGGTGGCCGGCACGTTCACCTGACCTGACACCCCTAGACTATTTTCTGTGGGGTGTTATGAAACAAAGAGTCTACAGAACGACCGTAGACACCGAGGCAGAGTTACAAGATCAAATCATGCGATGTGCCGATGAGATAAGAAGTGACCCAGAGATGGTGCTTAGAGCCACACAACAAATCGCTCTTCGTGCGGCAATGTGCCTACAACAACAAGGAAGCCATTTTGAGCATTTAATGCATTAAACAAAACCCTTATTTCATACTTACATGTAATAAGTTAAATAAAAATGTTGTAACTAAAATTTGATTTTTAATACTACCTGAGCAGCAAAAAAAAACGTGTCTCTACCTGAGTGGTGACGTAATCAGTGGTCAACTTTAAAAGCTCCTAGCCAGCACATTTTTTATGTTAGAACGTAGGTTTTTTTTTATTTAAAAGCTATTATGATAGACAATAATAAAAAGTCATAAAAATTTCTAGTATTATAGGCTTAATTTTAAGATTTTTGGAGTTTATTGAAAAAAAACAGCCTAAAAAATGTAATTTTAATACAAAAATTAAACTTTAAGTCACGATAGCCACTCGTTTGTGAGTTATTTGTTATTTTATCGTCATCGTCACATATCTGACATGATTATGGTTTTTATTTTAACAAAATAGACCTACTACTTTGGAAGAAATAATTTTTTTATTAAATAGAGTAATTAGTGAGTAATAAAAATTTTAATACATCAATAAAGTATATACGATTTTTTTTTTAATTTTTTTTTCTATTTTTTTGTCGATATTTTTTGATCTAGTTTCACCCCCTTTCGGGGTTGCACTTTATCCAGGGACACACTGTATAGATACATACATAAATTTGTTTGTTTGTTACCTTTACACGACTAAACGGCTGAACGGATCGTAATGAAATATTATATCCTGGGGCATAGGCTACTTTTTAACCAACAGCGCAAAATAAGGGTAATTTTTTATTGAAAAACCAACCGTGCGAAGCCGCGGGCGGGTCAGCTAGTTACAATATAATTTAGTGGCTAATTACTACAATGTTATCTCAAAAAAATCTTAAAAACAGTCTCAATATTTCAAAAAGGGAGAGAACCGTGTGAACCACCCCTCGATCTGACAAAAAAAACAGTGTTCAGCCACCGCATCTAATTCAAACTAGTGAAAAATGGACCGCTTTCAACTGCATTATAGGACCAGCCCCTATACTATGATTTAAAATGGTGGTGCTATTTTATCGTAACCATCGTATTTGTAGGTAAGCAAATATTTTTCTTTTAACTTTTTTTGCGTTGCCTATTTTTTATTTTTGCATTCTTTTGAAATATTTTAGGGAAATAGTAATATGCAATTCTTTTTTTCTATTTTCCATAAAAAACAACAAACGAACATAACATTGCAGGGATTTTCACCCCGTATTCAAACATTACAATTAAAACACGAAATCAAAATGATTCCAAGAATACTTATCGATGAAACGAGTATTATACAGTGGTTTTTTTTAACTGGGACAGTACGGGGGCAGCCATAACCAGAGGAGATACAGGTGCAGTTTCTTTTGAAACATCAGCTCCTTTTTGGAGAAAAATATTTTGGCATTAAAATTTTCTTGGTCAAGCGTGACTAGCGCCTTAAAATGAATTAAGTTGGTAAAATTTTTTTTTGATGCCGATTGATGCAGTCCTTTGTAAGGATCATTTTATTGTAACGGATGATAAAAATCTGAGCAGCGGAAGTAAGTCAAAAATAAAATGTTTTCACATACGATTTCGCCGATAATATTTCGCGAGTTTGTTTGTAGCAGTGTACAATGTGTTACCTATTCTAAAGAGACTTCAAATGTATAAAATCACTACCAGCGTTTGTTTGATGGATGAAACACATTCCTATTCGATTTAAAAAAAATCGATCAATCAAGTGACATAGTTTGATCAGCGTTCTATCATAGATTTTTATTTTCGTATTAATTATAGGCAAGCGTTTAACCACAATCACGTCTGATGGTAAGCGATGATGCAGTCTACGATGGTACACGCTTGCCTAGAAGAAACCTATTCAATTAAACTTAATGAAATAACATTATTTACAATATTCAACATGTCAACTCTTACCTTGTAATTTACATTAGAATGAAAAATTAAAATTTCAGATTAAATGAATAATATTAATTCAATAATTAATATTAAAAATTCCTGGAGGAGCTATTGGACCATAGGAGATATGATGAAAGGATATCTTCCCTTAGCGCTCAAGAGAAAGCTAATGGATGTATGCATTCTCTCCGTTTTGACATATGGTGCGCAGAACTAGTCACTGACGAACATTTTAAGGTCGAAGCTAAAAGTTTGTCAGCGTGCGATGGAACGCAGCATCTTGGGTGTCAAGCGAACGGACATAGTCCGGAACACTGAACTGCGCTGAAAGGCTAAAATTGTTGACGTAGCCACCAAAGACGCTCAGCTGAAGTGGAACTGGGCTGGGCATGTCTGTCGCATGCCAAGTGAGCTGTGGGCAAGGATAGCCACCGAGTGGCGTCCTGACCCAGCGAGAAGGCGGCGCAGCAGACCAAAACGTAGATGGCGAGACGAGCTGGATAAATTTCTAACGGATTGGCCACAATCAGCTCAGGACCGCGAAGTCTGTAAAGAATGGGGGGATGCCTTTGCCCAGCAGTGGGACACGAATGGCTCATAATAAAAAAAATATATAATAATAATTGCGTCATTGTTTCTAAAACGAATATACGTATTGGACCTCTAAAAAATAAAACCTTCCGTATAGGTTCAAGTCAAGGCTTCAAAACACCTTTAGCAAATGACTTCAACGTTCCCAGAACTCACATAATAACATACCAGGGGAGACAGGGGCCAGACGGTGTAACTTTACGATAGCAGTCTGCGGGGAAAAAATAAATTGGACTGACACCCTCTATAGTATTACTACAGAGACGAATTTTACGATTCTACGGGGCTTTAATGTAGGTGCGTGCACCCGAACCACACAGCACCGCTGAGTGAAGCGCACGTAAAGCGACGCGACTTATGAGCGCGACTTTTGGTTCCATCAAAGTTATATAGCCAGTGTAAATAATGGGTGATCAAGCGAGAGGCGCACTTCCCGAAGAGATACAGTCTCAAACTAGTTAGAAGGCAGGGTTTCGCAAGCTTTTTAAAGTAAAACCTTTCTAATATATTTCACAAGCTTTTCCCTTCATTTACCTAATCTGTACCGTTGATTTATAAGGGTGATTGCCGCAACGATGCCTAATTGCATTTAGTGCTTAAATATGTTTAAAAGTTGTCAAATCAAACAAATACGTCATTACTACATGTTTAGTCGCTAAATACGTTTAGGAATCGTTGTGCGAGCCGGGCTAAGTGTATTTTTCTTTCGAATGATATGCCATAAAGATCAATCTATATAATATTCAGACATGGATAATTTCAACATGATACTGTACTTTTCCTCTTACAAGTATGTACCTATGACTAATTGGTGAACTTCTCAGCTTGGTACGATTTTAGGATGACTCCTATAAGTCAGCTCTTTTTGAAATCCAAGTGTTTTGCATATTTAGGTACCATAGAATCAATTATAAATTTCGACCAAAAACAGCATCTTCATTTTTGAAGTCGCGTCTGACGAAATTCTTAATGATGCCGTGATTATGGGGAGTTTCAGAAATGAGAAAAAAATACGAAAAGGCAGATAGGTGGTGAGAATTTTGTAGTTTATGAGAATACAATTTTTTTTTAATTATAGGCTTTTATAACTTGGGTACAGTACAAGTGTGTTATTTAGTGTATGTATTTAGTATAATAAAATATCGCATTATTTCGATGATTTATTTAGATCCAACTCATTCAAAAATGTTACAATTTAGACATAATTTATTTTCTTTATTGTTGTGTATTCTAAGAGGATCATTAAAAAAAACAACCAGCCTTCTTTCATGCCTTTCTTTCCTGGCTTGGTCACGATGGAACAGGCAGTAAGATGTACGTTTCAAAGTGATCCTTGTGATTATGATAATTAAAAGATTTTGACTTTATTTTTTGTGTTGATTATGTTTAGAATCTGGGCAAAGGATGCAATCTAGTGTTTGAAATGGGGTATATGAGTTGTAGGCTTGTCTAGCACCTATACCATTCTACCAGCTTCATCGTCATCATCATCAGCCATAGGTCATATGCCTCCCCATAGATTTCCAGACCGATCTTGTGCGGCCTGCACCCAACAGCTCCCAGCAACCTTTATCAGGTCGTCTTTCTATCTTGTGGAGGGCCGTCCTAAGCTCCGCTTTCCAGTACGTGGTTTTTACTCGAGAACCTGTCTACCACAACAGCCGTTCGTTCTTCGAGCGAGTTCACCAGCGTAGTCTGCCTTAATCCACAGAAAATAAATATTTTCTATATGACTGCCTCCGTGGCGCAGTGGGCGTATGGGGGCTGAGACGCAGGAGGAAGCGGGTTCGATTCCCGCCGCAGAACAAATGTTTGCATGATCTACAGATATTTGTTCCGTGTCTGGGTGTTTTTCTATATATTATAAGTATGTATTTACAAAAAAAAAAGTATATAAGTATTCTATCAGTTATCTGGTTCCCATAGTACAAGCTCTGCAGTTTGGGGCTAGATAGCGCTGTGTGAAATGTCCAGCGATATTTATATTATTTATTTATTTTCCTGTCTGTATACTTCAAAATAATTATATCATTGACTTTAATGGCGATAAACGAGTTCGACAAACGAAGCGTTAGCGCGATCATTTGGACGCTGTTTATACAGGACTGGCGGGATTTGGTACAGGATCGAGATAATTGGAGAGATGAGCGGGAGGCCTTTGCCCAGCAGTGGGACAGCATAGGCAAGATAAAAAAATGGCGATAAAGTTCGTAGGTACTTTCATTCTCTCATTTACCTTTAGATTTATTTGACGTTATTGTTTCTTTACAAACGAAAAAATCAAAATTAAAAAACAAAAAATCTCATACAATTACGATTCATTATTTTTAATTCAAATAACGTTACTTCCTTTTAGTATTTCCAACATTTCATTCTAAAAAAAGATAAAGCACCCTTCTCATCCGTTTACAACCAAATTAAAAGTCGTTAATGCCCTCATAAACGCAAGCACCTTATTAAACCGATAGAAGGCACGGTTTATGGTACTGAGAACTTGAAGAGATTCTTATAGACTACTTATTATGGTATCGTAATAATGGTAAAGGAAAGCAAGCTTCATAGGTACTATACTTTTACGAAAATAGGGCGTTTTACAACTACATTTCAAAATTGCTGTGTTCCGTTATGAGGGGTTCCAGTGAAATTACAGGCGCATTCATGAGGCTGCTGTAATGTTCACCTGTATGGTTTTTGATGTGAAATATCTATTGGCGCACCTTGCGTGTAAGACCAATACTCGCCGATAGAATTAGGATAAAATTTATTAAGTAAGATCTCGTATCACACTAATATGATAAATGCGAAAGTACCTATGGATGTTTTTGAAGTGAAAACTTCTTTAGGCGCGTTGAGCATTTTTTGAGATGGGAAAAAACCATTGAACTCGCGACACTGTTACCGACACCTGTCACTGACTACTGACACTGACTGTATATGTGTAAGTATCTGTGGAGTAGTCTGCTTTTAGTCAAGTTTTCACTTCTTTCAACACTCCTGGAGTGCCACTTATTTTTTATTTATTTATTTGTTAGTTACTCAATCATGTCGTAACGGCTGACCCGATTTCGATGAAATTTATTATGTACGTAGAGTATAACCTGGGTTAACACGTAAGTTACTTTTTATCTCATAAATTAGATACCATGGGATAAAAATGGTGTGTCAAGGCAAATTGCAACAGCGAGTTTCGCTTTATTTCTAGGTTACCTACACATTTAGTAGTGTAATGCGTACGAAGTCGCGGGCAATAGCTAATCAATAATAATAGTTAAAAGTCAAAAGCAAAAGTATGGATATATACTTGTGTAGTTTTGCCGTCACGCGTATTTATATTGCGTATGATAAGATGATTATAAGCGCCCGTTCATATGACACGATTTAAACGCGCGCTGATCGCGCGCGGGCAGCTTTTCATCAGCGCACGCATCGCGTCCGCTCAGAGTTAGCAGCCGCTCTATCGGGTGACCATCCAAAATCCAACTTTATGTCATTCACATAAACCCGAAGCGGCGCGGGGGAGCGGAGGTGCCGCGGGCGCTGCGCGTGTGCGACTCGTGTGCGAAGCGGTTTCTATTCGGGCTCTGAGCGTGCGCTCGTACATTAATATCGATAAAATATGTACTTACTTTATGTTAATGACATAAACTGCAAATTCAAAAGTTTCTGAGGAGCAAGCGGCGCTTACAAGAATCGCGCGCGGTGTCGCGCCGAAAAAAATCGCGCTCGTGTGAACGCGGCCTAATCGGTTTGGAAATTATCAAACCGTCAAACATTACGTTTGTATAAGATAAGTTTTAGGGAAGGCGCAAAGTATAAAAAGTAGCCGATTTCAAGTCAAACTAAAAGTTAAAGAATAAAGTTAGTAAGTAAGTTAAGGAATAAGTCCAAGAAAACATAAATTTATGTTAAATTTTTTTTTCAATTTTCGTAGTCGGAATCACCCCGTTCAGGCTTAACATACTAGTTCCGGGACATATATTGTATATATTTGGCAGTCAAACAAGAAAAAAACTATAATATCGTAAAATTTACGAATTGTAACAACGCGGCGAACACGTTCACATATCGCTACACTACACCTCACGTTATAAATGTTATAATCCTTAGTAAATCATTAAGTATTTTATGTGTTGCAATTTTTAGGCTCGTTTTTTACAAAGCTAATTGACATAATTTATGCCCACATTTTTAAATATCGATCGTCTTATGTCTAGAAACCGTTTTGGGTTAATTTTCGATGAGTCAGTCAGAATTTTTCGATTGATTTACCAACGAACTATGACGTTAGAAAAAACTTCAATGCAAAAAAATTTACATAATTTATTTACTTAACTCAAGTTTAGGTCTAACACCATAACATTAATAATAAAACAAGGTTGACCACTAACTTATACGAACTTACCTACCTACAGGGAAAAAACAGGCAAATCTTTTAATGTTGCTAATCATCGATTCTAATACAATGTGCCTTCATTTCAATAACCTGTAGGTATTCATGACATCGTAAATAAATCCAAGCAACAACTGATTAAAACAAACTTTTCACTAAAAACGGGATCTTTATCATAAATAATTTGTGAGTTTTTGAGTGTCCCAATATTTTAACACAGTTGCATGCGCTATGATCACGGGTAAATTAAAAAAAAAATATTTAAAATAAATGTTATACCCATTTTTTGTAATTCATTTTTGGAACTGCTCTAGTATATGAATAGAATAGAATAGAATAATTCTTTATTGTACACCAGGAATACTTAAAAAAAAAAAACAAATTTAAGCTACTTAAATAAAGTACAATGGGCGGCCTTATCGCTGAAAGCGATTTCTTCCAGGCAACCTTTGGATGGAAAGTAAATAACGGAGCAGTAATGGGCAGCGGTGCACAGAGTATATTTACAAATGAATGAAATAATCTATATAAAATTATATCAAATAAAAACTGTAGGTACCTACTTATAATCCTAATACATAAATAAATACCTAAAGATAGACTAATATATACCCAAATAATAACCTTACAGATATTCTAAAATGAGGACAATAAAATAAAATAATAAATAAATAGGTAACTCAAATGACAAGAAAGCTAGGCATTAAGGTAATGCTGCTTTAATCTCAGCTTAAAAGAGTGCTGTGAAGGAGCCCGTCTAATTTCCACAGGCAAAGCATTCCACAAGCGCACTGCTTCGACAGTGAATGATTTCCCGTAGAAGGAACTAGAGTGTACGGGTGTTTTGAGGGATAAGTTTTCCGATGACCTGAGAGTAAAAGTATTGGAAGAATGGAGATAAGCAAACCTCTCTTTAAGATAGCAAGGGGAGAAGGGATTGAATAGAATAGAATAGAGAAGAGACAGAATATGAGAATCTCGGCGAAGGCGAATAGGGAGCCACTTGAGAATGATGCGATAAGGGGAAACATGGTCATATTTGCGCAACCCAAATATAAACCTGATGCAGAAGTTCTGGAGACGCTCAAGCTTATCTAGCTGCTCTTCTGTCAGATCTAGGTAGCAAGCATCCGCGTAATCCAGCACAGGTAGAAGAAGGGATTGTGCAAGTGCAATTTTGGTGGTAGTTGGGAGAAAGTTCCGCAGTCGTCTCAGTGAGCCTGCTGAGGCAAAAAGTTTTTGAGAGGTGACTTTAAGTTGATTTCCCCAAGACAAGTTACGATCTATCGTTAACCCCAGATTTTTAACAGACTCACTGTATGGAATGTGCATCCCGTCAAAAATAACTTGAGGAATGACAGACCAATCCAAATGGCACATTATTCTTGAGCTGCCAACGATAATAGTTTGGGTTTTGATAGGATTGATTGTCAGCCCGTATGCCTTGCTCCAATCAGTAATTCGACGTAAGTTAGCGTTTGTCTCTTCCACAGCATCAGCTATATGATTAAGAGGAGCCTGAGTGTAAATCTGAAGATCGTCTGCATAGAGGTGATAGGATGAAGTAAGATTTTGAGAAATTGAATTTATAAAAACAGCGAAAAGGAGAGGAGATAGCACGCCGCCCTGAGGTACACCGGCTGACGTGTTGCACCATGAGGAGAGAGACCCCTCAAGACGAACCCGCTGCCGGCGTCCGTATAAGTAACTGGAAAACCAATCAGTCACCTCCAACGAAATGTTAAGCGAGCGGAGTGTTGCAAGGAGTATGTCGAAATTAACGGTATTGAAGGCATTACTGAAGTCAAGCAAGGTTAGCACTGTAAGTTGCCTCTTTTCCATGCCTAATCGGATGTCGTCAGTAATCTTGACAAGAGCAGTGACTGTACTATGGCCTTTACGAAAGCCAGACTGCATAGGATTAAGGAGATTATTAGATGAGAGAAAGGAGTTTAACTGGTTATGGACGAGACGTTCAAGGACTTTAGAAAGGAATGGAAGAATGGATATTGGCCGATATTCGGAGAAGGATTTAGGGTTAGGTTTCTTTGGCAGAGGAATAATTTGGGCTTCCTTCCAAATTGACGGAAACTCTCCATTTAATAGGGAATGATTCAGGAGATGACAAAGGATCGGAAGGATAAGATCTAGAATGGGGATGAGCATGTTGCGGCTGATACCGTCAAGTCCAACAGCATTGGAAGTTATGGACAGGACACTCTTCTTAACATCCCATGGGGTGACCTGACTAAAAGTAAACTGAGAATGATCAGGAGTTGGTAGAGAAGAGAGGTAGTTGATAGTATTATATTTATCGGAGTCACTGATAGAAGAAGCAGATGAGAAATGCTGATTGAGGGAGTCAATATCTAAATTGTTAGGGATAGAATCTTGTTTGGATTTACCAACTCCTAAAGATCTAAGAAACTTCCAGACTTTAGCTGGATCCTCCTCAGAAACGGATTCATGAATGTGGCGACGTTGAGCGTCCCTGCACACTCTATTGCAGCGATTTCGTAATTCGTCATATTTGGTCTTATTATTATCACTAGGCTTAATCTTGTACTTGGTCTTTGCTACCGATTTTTTATGCATAAGTCCCTTAATTTCAGCGGTAAGCCAGGGTGCCGGAAGATGTTTTAGTTTTATAGTGCGGAAAGGAGCATGCTTATCAAAAAGTTGCGTGATGATGTTATTGAAGATAGCAGTTTTATCATCAATCGAGACAGCCCCTTCTACCGATGACCAGTCTAATTCTCTGACATCATCAAGAAACCTTTCTTTGTCAATGCCACCAAAATTGCGCTGCAGGATGACCTTGGGTTTAACTTTAGGAGGACGTAGTTTATACGAAAGAAATATGAGGTCATGATAGGAAAAGGAGTCAGCTGAAAACTGGCCGTGTTTAACAGCGAGATGTGGAGAGGAAACAATAATGAGGTCAAGAAGTGATGGCTCACAATTTGGAAAATGGTGAGTTGCGCTAAGGGGGAGAATATGCATATTACATGACTGGACAATGGTTTCAAGAGAAGAAGAGCGGGTATCTTTTTTTAAGAGGCAAGTGTTAAAGTCACCCATAATAATGGATTGGCTATAAGAGGGCACAAAATCCTCTAATAGCTTCTCAAACGAGGAAAAGAAGTTAATACGAAGAGAGGGACAGTAGTAAACTCCAAGAAGAATTTTGGAGTGGGCAAGAATTACTTCAATAAATAGATGCTCACCAGCCGAGGGTGGCGGTGGCTGAGCTGACATGCTTATGATAGAAAATGGAAGATGTGAACGAAGATAAATAGCCACGCCACCACATCCACTGCCAATCCGGTCATTGCGAATCAGACGAAAACCAGGTAAACAGAAAGTAGTGGAGGGGAGACATGGCTTTAAGAAAGATTCAGAGATGAGAATAGCATGAATAGATTTGTGCTCGAATGATGCCAACATGTCCGGAAAATGAGCCGGAACACTTTGAGCATTTATATGAATGATATTGAAATTCTTTGGTACATCAGAAAACTGGGATGATAGGTTTTCGGAAAGAGGCGGGATGCTGACGAAGCTATCGTCACTACTAACAGATTCACTAGACGAAGAGAAAGAAAAATAAGCATCACTGTCATCAGAGTTACTAATAAGATCTAACATTGTTACATACAGTATATACCTACTATATAGGTACCTACTAAAAAACCCAAATAAATTACACAAAATAAAATAAATATTACTACTAAAATATTACCTACTAAAATATGTAGACTAATATAGGTATGTACTTAAATTTAATATACTTTAAATTAAATTAGTACATAGATACTCCACCAAATGTGCTCAAATGTTGCCAGCGCTCGTTACTCCACCTGCCGGTTGTGCATTGGCATAACAGTAAAAATTTAAATATTTATATATGATAAACATTACTTAATACGATCATAACTAAACATAACAACACTTACAAGGAACAACGTTACAAAACAAGAGCTAAATAAAAGTAATCTTACACCCTCCGCAACTAGCTAAAAACAAAAATAGTAAAGTTGTACACAACATGAGTTCTACAAAAAAAGAAGAGAAAAAAAAAAAAAAAAACTATATTTTTTAAGACACAAACACTAGGTACGTAAAAAATCAAAACAGAAATCAGCGTGTAATGAAACGGACACAAGGGAGACTGACTCGAATGTCACTGTCATTTCAGACTGACAGACTGATCTGATCTGTACACTATCATAATTTTGCCTGTTTGTTTTTGTCTATGAAATAATCTAAATAATGTACACACCGTCAGAATTGGATAAATAAAAAAAAAAAAAAATTAAAATACCTACCTATGAGCATTGGGAGGGTATACGAAACAGAGTGCAGGCAGACAATGCGTGTTACTTTTTGGGTGCCGCTGATGCTACGGCACGCCTACTCCTGGAGGCAACAGCGGGCTCTTTGGTGACCACTGGAGCCGGCTTCGCTGTATCCGTCTGTCCTAAATGGTCAAGCTATATGGTACATGGTATGGGTAGTAGTACATGGTGGTTCGCAATTATAAATAACCCCATACCGTAGTCACTGGGGAAAACCTCGGCAGGGAGAGCATTCCACAAGCGAAGTGTCCGCGGGAGAAAATTCCTCTGGAACCTCCCGAGTATTGAGATATGTACTGCAAGGCGCTTCTAAACAATAAATTCCTACGGTTTTAGGTTAATTTTCGATGAGTCAGTCAGAATTTTTCAATCAACTGATACATAACCATAAAAGTAAGATCGTTAACATTCCGAACCAAATTAATCGACGAAATATTTTTTCTAGAAACGCTTGTAAAGAAGCTGAACTATTTAATCAACCACAATCAGAATACTTGAATGGTCTTCAAACAAATTATGAAATTCGATATTCAAAGTAAAGGGCGATCCATCAAAATTGTCTGACAGATGGTAGCTGGTTCTTTTATTTGAGTTTGAGATGCGAGTTGGATTTCTCATTTCTATATTATAAAAAGGTAAATATTATATTTGTGGTATTTATGTCGCACCGTAGACTGCACTTAGAAATAATTGAAAAACAAATATACAGGGTGACTAATATCATAGTTTTATTTTTATTTTTGAAGTGAAAACTTCTTTAGGCGCGTTGGGAATTTTTTGAGATGGGAAAAAACCATTGAACTCGCGTCACTGTTACCGTTACCAACTCTTCTGTATATGAAGTAAAAGCTTTTTAAGTCGCAGTAGGCATTTTTTGGGATGGGATAAAACCATTGAACTCGCGACACTGTTACCGTTACCGACACCTCTCTATATAAGTATCTCGTATTTATTCAAGTTTTCACTTCTGTTGGCACTCCCGGAGTGCCCATTTTTTTAATTGGCTTATGTGGCTTTAGCATCTCTACGGCCGTGAGACCTACTGATCGCCACATACAATTTTGATAATAAAATACAGGGTGTGTAATTGAGATGTTGTAAACCATAAAATCTCTTTTATTAGTAGCACATAAACGGTCGTTAATTTTGTAAGGAATAAACATAATCAACTATCGGCACAGGATCGGGAAGAGTGGCAGAAACAAGGAGAGGCCTATGCCCAGCAGTGGGTCGACACGGGCTGAGAATGATGATGATGATGAAACATAATCAAAGATTTCCATAAAATTTTACCAAAGCCAAAAATCGCTCCTAGCTAATCGGCAATATTTTTTATTATTTTTCTTTTAATTAGCTTAATTCCATAAGCACTTAGCCAATTTGATAGAGAGCAAGATCAATTCTGCCAATATTCGAACAAAATGTCGTACATCTTAAAAAATATAGGAAGTAATTCTAAATCCACATCAGTTAAAAGCATTCACTCAAATTTCATTACACTTTGCAAGGTAATTACGAGAAAATGGATACTCTTGTACAACATCCCGTTGCCAATCAGTAAATTTGCCAAGGAGGCACAAGTAAAGAAAATATTCTGAAAATTGTTATATCTAAATTGTTATAATTGTTAAATCACTAAAAAAATATTTTTACGGAACCCGGTACGCAAGTCAGACTCGCACTTTTTAGGTTTTTATTGTTACTATTGAGTAGCTATGGTAGAGCAGACAATAATCTAAACTTAAAATAATTTCCAAATTTGACCCCTAACCTATAATTATTTCTCTACCCATAAAATCGATCGATTTATGACAATACGATACATATAATTTTCGCGTACACACATAAATACCAATTTGAGAACCGACGAAGATCGAAATTACAGGTTTATGTTCGGAACTAAAGTGATTTAAGATCCGTAAAGTTGCGACACACCGTGAACATCACTTGTTATAATAACAATTATGGCTAATGATACATTTAAATTAAAGTTGAATATAAGTAACTAGTGGTTCGCCCTGAACTGAGATCTCGTGAGTCTCCGATTAAAACAAAAAATATTATTTGTAATCTTTGAAAATCATAATAATGTCACGAAATAAATAACCAATTAACTTGACCTACAGTTTCATTCAAATTACAGGTAACGGGAGTTCATATTATTGGTTATCCTTTTTTGGGGTACAAATTGCAGTTATTCTGGATTTCAGGCTTTTGCCTATATTTGTGTCACTTAAGCTATACCCATACCAAATTGCAGCACTTTGGGGTCAATGGTGTACCCTGTGAATTTTGTCAAGTTTAGTTGTTATTATCGCTAATAACTCAAAAATTACAAACACTAAACTAAAAATAAAACTGAGTCTAAATGTACTAATTAAGACCTTTCATTTGACGTCCCATTTGACCTCATAGTCTCATTTTAATTTTTTTTACCCCTCTTGAACCCCAATATCTCAACAACCCCCAACATTTTCAGCTCATTTAGTCTCACAAAAATTGTGCTATCACTACCTACTATGTATCAAATTTCACGATGATCAGATCAACGCTTCGAAAGTTATCCTCGGACAAACAAACATTTCTACATACATACAACATAAAACGTTTTTGCTTTGCTCGTTCAATCAATATATTAAAGTATTGATTACTGGATTACGTTTAGTATATGCACCTCTCCATCCAAAGATTGTCTGGAAGAAATCGCTAAGACCGCCCATTGTATTTGTGACTATGGCTTCTTTTATGTAATCTAACTCAGACTGCAGTGTTAAGAAAAATTCAGCATTGGCTTTGTTTATACTATGAGGATATCTAGGCTTGATGTTTTTAATAGTTTTTGTGGATCTCATATTCCAAACTTTATACAAAATAGATGCGCGGATGAAAAAAATTGTTACGATAACTGAGTTCTTTTGCGGTTAAGTTCTAGAACAAATGATCTTTTTTTTGTGTATATTTACCTTATTTTTTCATGTTTAGTTTTACATATTGTAACGCCTATTACTCAAAATACTAATTAATGATCATGATGTAAATGGTGTTTAAATTTTGTCGTGTCCAAAATCGTGGCCAAAAGTTAGCCGTTATTAAAAACAAAACATATTTTGTAGGTACAAGTTTTAGAACAATTGTCGCTCAGTGTGAAGCTACCTTTCTGTAATTAGTTGACCGCATATTATTTTGGCGCCTTATAACCAATTGAAATTTATTAATCTAGCACCTCCTATTAGTGTGAATTTATTGCAATTTGAACTGTAGATAAATTGGATTAAAATAATGGGTGTTGCGAGATAACTGAGACGAATTGGACGTGTGAAATAAGATTTTTAAATTTGTTTTCGTACTTGGAAGAATCGGTGTTTACGAATATATGTACGTACAAGCTTCCACGCGTGGCTTCGCACGTGTGGACGAAATCCGTCCAGCTGCTTAGTTGTGAAAAAGTAACAAACAGACAGAGAAACAGAGAGACGGCCGTTGGGGCAGTTAAGTCCTCGAGTAAAGATCACGCAGCGTAGGACGGTCCCCTACTAGATGGAAAGACGACTTTATAAAGTTCACCGTTGGATACAGGCCGCACAAGATCTGCCGTTCTGAAAACCTGAAGGGGAACCTATGCTCAGCAGTGGACGTTCATGCTTACATTTTTTTTTAACTTGATGGTTTCGTTTGACCACAATCTCACCTGATGGTAAGCGATGAGGTGGTCTAAGATGAAGCACGAAGATTTAGAAGAATCCTATTTACTCCTACCTTATTTTTTAGGAAAAACAGACAACGGCAAAGTGTTCCATACCTTAGCTGTACGCATCAAAGACGTAGAACCAAAACGGTGTGGGCGAATGGGTGGTATATCGAATAGGTACGGATGGTACTGAACCGTGCGCCTGCTTGTTCTTTGATGGAAGGGAGATGGCGGGATCAGATCGTATAGTTCCAAGGCACATTCCTCGAAATGTATTCTGCAAAAGATCGATAGGCATGCAACTTTACGGCGGTGTTCAAGGCTTTGGGTCTTAGTCTCCGCCATATATTGCTCACCTATAAGCCTAAAAGCCCTACGTTCTATCGAGTCTAAGGTAGCGAGCTGATATTTTGCCGAACCATCTCAACGGTGGCACAGCAGTACTCCATACCAGACCGCACTTGTGCTTTGTAAGGACTAAGAAGCTGTCCTGGTGTGAAGTATCTCCTGACCTTCTTGAGGATGCCCAGCTTCATGGCGAGTAGAGTAGGCGTGAGCGAAACCCACATCACATGATGATGGTATTACAGTTATATTACCAAGTTTGAACTAAATTCCCGACATTCAGAAACAATAAATAAATTATCACACATTAAAACTGTCTAAAGCCAAGCCCACACTCGTTGTTTAAGTCATTAAATTAAATTATTATGCCCAATGTCAGGTTAATTCATGATATTAATTATGAATGCGCATTGTATTTTGTTATTAGTAAATTACTGTTATAGTTTAGAAAGGGATTTATTTGTTGTCGTTTTAAATTGGTTTTGGACACGTAACTTGAAAATGGTAAATGAAATAGCATAACAAAACATATACTTTGTAACCACAAAAAAGTTTAACACTGTTTAACGCGTGTTTAACAAAACCCTTATCAATATTTTAAAAACTTTTTTTTAAACACGCGTTAAACGGGTGTTTTACTGTTGTAATTTTTTAGCGGCTTTAAGATTACGACCTATGTAAGAACTTAATAGTATAAAATATACGTTTTTTATTTTATTATTAAAATATTAATAACAAAATAAAAAAAATACGTTGTTAGAACGTATATTACTTGTATAATGTACCTGAAAGCTTCAGTAACGACCAATGTAGAATTTTATGAAACCGTAAACCGTCTTCACGATACTTTTTTCCATTAAAGCTTTTATTGGTTTAACTTTATTACCACTGAAACGATGTGTTATGGTTGTATCATAACGCTTATTATTGTGTAGTTACTATAACATTATGTCTCAACATCATCATCATCAACCTATAACAGTCCACTGACGGACGTATGTAGGTCAGGGGTGCGCCATTGAGCCCGATCCTCAGCTCTTCTCATCCAATCCTTGCCAGCCACAGCGCGCAAATCGTCACTCCATCTAGCCGGAGGGCGTCCTACACTTATAGAATAGAATAGAATAGAAAAATATTTATTTTGTGTCCATTTTTACATTCTATGAATACAACAGTTATACCAAATACAAGACTACAAAATAGGTCGTCACGCAGCGGTGTGCCACTGTAACATATAGTTACTGTAGCGCTGGTATTATGTGACGCCTTTAGTGCGTGTGAGCAGCAGAAAATAGAAACACGCGTTTACAATATTAATTAACATATAAAAGTTTACAAGATTTACAAATAACAAAAATTTAAAATTTAAATAAATATTTTTACACAATAACTACTAAACATTACACATACCTAACTTATTAAAGCAAGACTATTTATGAGATCAAAACTAAACAATAAAAATAACAGTAAAATAAACAACAAATTTCTGCAAGTTATTAAATAAATAAAATATTTTGAGGAATTATTTATTTAACATACAAAACAAAAGTAACCTTTGCAACTAAATCAAACTAAATGTAGGCCCAGAACGACTACCTACTGATGGAGTAATTTGTGAAAGTACTAGAATTTTCTTGAGTGACACTTCTCTTGCCTAGACGTGGTCTCCACTCCAGAACACGTTTACCCCAACGGTTATCGGTTCTGTGGCAGATTTGACCGGCCCACTGCTACTTCAGCTGGAAAATGGAAAGGGATATGCTTGGAATTTCTCTGAAGGATAGAATCCGAAACGAGGTTATCCGACAGAGAACCAAGAACAGATCAGAGGGTCGACATTATGTATAAGGTGTTCAAATAAATGTGAATAATTTGTTAATGGGAATCGATAGAGCTATGATTGTTTTTTCTGTGGAATAATGGTTTTTACAAGCTTTTTATTAACTTACAATGTCTATTGTTGTCCGGGTGGAATCTTGCAACTGAATTTTAAACACGTTCCCCTCAACCGATTCAGCTGAAATTTGGAATACATATGTAACTTCGGTGGCAATGCAATAATATGGTACCATGGAGGTGGTCTCATGATGGAGACGGTTGCTAAACAACGGAACATCTGAATGGATTATAGTAGGCTACTATGTGGCTGTAATACCGGCAACCATACCCTACAAACTGAAACTAGCAATGCTGCTTGGCGGCAGCAATAGGTATGGTCACGGGCGTAGTCGGGTGACGAGAAGCGAACTATATATATTACAAGCTTCCGCCCGCGGCTTCACCCACGTGGTTTGCCAATAAAAGTAGCCTATGTGTTAATTCAGGTTATGATCTACGTGCATACCAAATTTCATCGAAATCGTTTCAGCCGTTCCGACGTGAAAGAGTAACAAACATCCATACATACATACTGTTACGCCGAGGCTGTTAAACAATGAGTAATAATCGAAGTTTCTCGAGCGCTTTTGTCTTGCTGTGCTATTGTTGTTATTGTCTGCGGTTGCGCACAATAGAGTGGCCATTGTGTCGAGGGACCGACCCTTTCCTGGAAGGATCGAGATCGTTCTCGAACAATCGAAATGTGTGCGATATAAATAGGCCGGAGAGATGGCCGGACAGTCTGAGTCAGTCAGTGAGTGAGTCTCAGCGAGGCCCTGGAGGACTGACGTGGGAAGGGTCTCGCGTGAACAGTAGTTGCTCGCGAGTCAGTCTGGATTTAGCTATACGTGCGAACATTTCGGTGACTTTAAGTGGTGCAACAGTTGTGTGAATTAGTGTGTTGTGATAACGTTTGACCAAGTAAAAGTGTTATTTTGGTTAGATCGATTCCCATTATTTTATCCCGAACCCTCAGCTCGTAACAATACAAACATTCGCGTTTATAATATTAATGGGGGTTACATTAATATTTTATGCAAACCATTTTATCTCTTACCGATTAGGGTTATAACCGACAATCAATCTTTTGTTTTTTTTTACATATATTTTTTCTACCTATGAATAATAATGTCGTTTCATGGAAATGTTTGAAATTTTACTATTGAACCCTTTTCCCAAGGAAGTCTACTACTCTTAAACACAAACCTATTGATCCAGTACAATACGAAATTCATTAGCAATAAAATGTGTATCATAAATAAAGGTTGCACCCCTTGCACCGTCGTGTGTGGGTTCGTGACTCAACCGTGACGAATGCTCAATGGATGGGGAAATTTTGAGTGATTGTTTAATGCACCCCTGTGAAAATGTGATGGCAAACCAAATCACAACAATAGTAGGAAAAGGTATTTTTAATCCTGTCAAAAGTTCGGTTGTTAGTCCGGTTGATCGAACTACTGATACTTTTCAGTGTCAACTCCACTCCAGGAGTGCCGACACAAGTGAAAACTTGAACAATTACGTGTGTATTTTTTGAATCGTCAGGAAATATTATTTAAAGAAAATTTCACCTAAAAAAAAAATAAAAAAAAAATAAACTAAAAAAAAACATTTAGATGTTGCAAAATGATCATGATGGATGTCGCATAAAACATGAAAATTTACTAAGAAAGTTGTCTTATGCCCATCCACAAACTAAATAAAATCAAATTATACATATACAGAGGTGTCCGTAACATTGTCGCGAGTTCAATGGTTTTTTCCCATCTAAAATTATATACAGAGGTGTCGGTAACAGTGTCGCGAGTTCAAAGGTTTTTTCCCATTTCAATAATGCCCAACGCGTTTAAAGAAGTTTTCACTTCTAAAAACCTTACGATCTACTGCCATCCAGTGTCCCTAGTTAGCAGAAAAAAGTGGGCTAAAAATCTCCATGATTAAACGACACCTTAGAAAAAGCCATCGTAATATGGGCCATCAATACATCGTTGGGACGGGTTGCTTACGTTGTGGCCGGGCACAATACGGCTGGAATTCTCGATGTTACAAATACAATAAAGCCATCTTCTTAAACCTTATGACTCTGTGGCCGGAAGGATATTTTAATAAGAAACGAGGAAGAGGTACAGGCAAGAAATAAAACAGTTTTATGGCATTTCAAAGATAACATTTTCAATGAAATAAAATAAAATAAATAATCGTTACTATTATTATAAATTCGAAAGTAACTCTGTCTCTCATTCTCTTTGTTAGTTACGCTTTTACGACTAAACGGCTATACCGATTTCGATGAAATTTTGTATACATTACGACCGGGATTGGATCATAAGCTAGTTTTTAACCGACTATCCAACTGCGGGAGGAGGAGGGTAATGTTTTTATTAATAAAGCGAAGCGTAAATTATTCTTGAATATCAACAATCAACAAAAATCGTACCACATTTATAATATATTCTACCATCATACAAAACTAGACGCTGGCTTATTCATGTCATATTGTCACGGAAGTCAAAGACAATAATACCGCTCTAAAATGGGCCGGCTATAAAGTACACAGTTTGTAGGTAATTAGCCTGGATCCTTATCACAGGAAGGTGGTGTTGGTCCGGTGATGAAATGTAAAGTGTAGTGTCTTCGTATCTACATTTGATTTGAGCAAGTGTTTTTTTACAAAGTAGATTAGTGAACGTCTAAGAAATCACTTTTTATGCGCCATGAGTAGGGTTGCCAACTATACTTTAAAGTACTGTTACGCCGAGGCTGTTAAACAATGAGTAATAATCGAACCTTCTCGAACGCTTTTGTCTTGCTGTGTTATTGTTGCTATTGTTTGTGGTTTCGCAGAATAGGGAGTGGCCATTGTGTCGAGGGACCGACCCTTTCCTGGAAGGATCGACATCGTTCTCGAACAATCGAAATGTGTGCGATATAAATAGGCCGGAGAGATGGCCGAACGGTCAGTCTCGAGTCTGAGTCAGTCTCAGTGAGTTAGTCTCAGCGAGGCCCTGGAGGACTGACGTGGGAAGGGTCTCGCGTGAACAGTAGTTGCTCGCGAGTCAGTCTGGATTTAGCTATACGTGCGAACATTTCGGTGACTTTAAGTGGTGCACCAGTGGTGTAAATTAGTGTGTTGTGATACGTGTGACCAAGTTCGTGTATTCATCGTCATCGTGTTGAATAAAAGTGTTATTTTGGTTGAATCGATTCCCATTATTTTATCCCGAACCCTCAGCTCGTAACAGTACTATACTTTAGTACTATACTATACAAACTATACTTTAGACTTGTTAGTGCCTATATTAGTTACCTTCACTCTTTGATTTTATATTGTTTATTATTCTTCTTCTTTGAGGGTCTTTGTTTGTTTTTGTTAACACAACTTTAATAAATCTATGATACCCTCTAACAGACCCTGTAGCTGAAACATTTCTTTTTATGAAACGCATATAACTAACCTGTGGATAACGTCGTGGATTACAGTATCAATAGCTCACACATGGTATACTATGTACTAACACAGACTGTACCTTACATATATATTGTAGTTGTTTGTTATTCCTTAATAAATAAATAAAAAAAAAATAAAAAAGTAGAGTATCTCACGTTATTTTACCTCAGTGTCCTTTTAATTTAAGAATAGCCGATAAATAAACTGATCAAATGGTACGTGATAAATCCCCATATTTATACTAGTGGTTCGCCCCGAACGGAGATCTCGCGAATCTCCCAAAATAAATATTATTCTTAGGGCGACTTGCACAACGATGCCTAAACGTATTTAGTTGCTAAATATGATTTTAGGAGTTGTCCAATCAAACAAATACTTCAAATTTAAACGTGTTTAATCGCTAAATACGTTTAGTGATCTTTATGCACGCCAGCTTTATTCTTTGACTAATAAATTGGTGCCACTAAACGCATAACCAACCTACTTGACCTAGAGTTTCATTCAAATTAGATGTAACGGAGGTTCTTCTTAATTGATTATATTTTTGGGGGTACAAATGGCGGTTATTCTGAATTTCAGACTTTTGCCTATATTTGTGTCACTAAAGCTACACGTATACTAAATTTCAGAATTGTGGGGTCACTGGTGTACCCTGTGAATTTTGTCAAAGTTTTGTTTTTATCATGGCTCAGAAACTACAAAAATTAAACTAAAAATAAAAACGCGGTTCAAATGTACTAATGAAGACCTTTCATTTGACGTCCCACTTGACCTAATAGTCTCATTTTCATTTTTTTTACCCCTCTTGAACCCCAATATCTCAACAACCCCCCCATATTTTTAGCTCATTGAGTCACAGCAAAATTGTGCCATCACTACCTACCTATATATCAAGTTTCATGATGATCGGATAAACGCTACGAAAGTTATCCTTGGACAAACAAACATACATACATACATACAACGCCGATTTGCCCAAGTTGATTTGGAGATCTTGCTTCGCTCGATCAATAATACGTATTGTAATACTTATAATACGTATTTGTATAATACTGATTGTAATAAATAACGAAAGTTTCGCAACTTTTTTTGTTTTAAAAACATGACATTCTTTTTACAAACTCAGCCTTTTGTTTATTGATTAGCGTTGTATTTTCATTACATTTGAACATTTTTCGTCATAATGGATACTTTAAAAATTCGTGTAATTATGTTATATGAGTTCCGTCGTCGCACCAACGCGACACAAACTTGAAAAATGAAGCTCGTGGTCGTCCGGAGACTTTGGTCAACAATGATGAATTAAAGGCGATTGTGGAAGCTGACGAAACTCAATCTACAGCTGAGCTAGCAGCAGCTTTTGATGTTAGCATCAAAACAATTTTGATCCATTTGCGACAAATAAGCAAGGTAAAAAAACTTGATAGATGGGTGCCCCACGAACTTAACGATCGCCAGCGCAACGTACGCGTCGAGACGTGCCTCGCGCTGTTCAATAGGCAAATAAATGAAGGAATTTTGAACCGAATTGTTACGTGCGATGAAAAATGGATTCTGTTCGACAATCGAAAGCGCTCAGCAAGTTGGTTAGATCCTGGTTCAGCACCAAAGCAATGCCCTAAACCAAAAATGACCCCTAAAAAGGTGATGGTCACTGTTGTCTAGTGCGGGTGTGATTCACCACAACTTTTTACAAAACGGCATGAGCATTACTGCAGATGTGTACTGTGAAGAACTGGAGAGAATGATGGAGAAGCTTGCACATTGGCAACCAGCTTTGGTCAATCGGTCGTCCCCACTGCTCCTTCACGACAACGCGCGACCCCATACTGCACAACAGACAGTCTCCAAGCTGCAAGAGCTGGGGTTGGAAACTCTCCCTCATTCGCCATACTCACTAGACCTTGCACCTACTGACTATTACTTTTTCCAAAATATAGACAATTTTCTAGTGGGTAAAAAAATTCAATTCTCGAGAGGCAGTGCAAAATGCCTTTGAAGAGTTTGTTGCCTCCCGTCCAGCTGATTTTTACAAGAAGGGCATCAATAAACTGCCAATGCGTTGGCAAAGATGCGTCGATTGCATGGGTGATTACTTTGAATAACAGAAATAAAAAAGTTAAAAAAAATAAGTACTTTCACTTATTCTATACAAAACGGCAATTTCATACGTAAATACCTAATATTATTTTTAAATAGTCTTACGTTTAGTTTGACGATAACATTGAGACATTGCATTTGTAGGCAAAGATACAAAATGTTATCTTAAATAAAACAAAATCGGGTTAGTTACACCATTTATAACTCAAGAACGGCTGGACAGATTTTGATGATCTTTGATTTGTTGTATTTATCTCCACACCGAATAGCAGAATAACTTAAAATATCGGAAAAATTTACACATAAAAAAAATTATAATGAAAATTATTTTCTCATACATAGTTGATGATGACCGATTGACAATTCTACCAGCGACGTAATTGGCAACACGCGTCATATGCATGTGAAGGCGGTACGAAATTCGCCGAGTCAGTTAGTTTTATTATAATGACAAAAGTTAAATCTACCAATTTATATAGTGTTTGATCGTAGGTGGTTTTTGTATTGCTAAGTTCTGAGCCATATAGGACAGTGCGTAGATACGGTTAGTGTAGTGTGTCGTAATATGAACGAGAACATTTCTAATTCTGAAGACCAAGTGAGGGTAGTTGCTGCAGCTACCCACACTTCTCGACGGCAGCTCCAAGTACTCCAGTCCACCCGTGACCACGACTGTTGCAACACAGCCGAAACATCGGGATAACAAATAAAAAACGTACATACGCGATAAATACCCGTTTTAATCATTAATATCAAATTGGTATACAATGCACAAAAAAGGAGAAAAGGAAGGCCTGCTACACGATGGGACGATGATATCGTGAAAGTAGCAGGCAAAACATGGAGCAGACTCGCTAGGGATCACGAGAAACGGAGGCTTTTACCGCTAAAAGTGGTCTTTAGTTACAAAACAAGTAATTTTAACTCTAAAAATGTAAAATAAAATATTGTGTAAAGAAAATACAAGCTTTTTTATACTTATTTTGTGTGATGTAGCAGTAAAAGGGCCTCAACTCAGATGTCAACAGGGTTAGCGGTGGAAGCTGTTATTTTGCCGATACCGTTTAGTTAACCTAATTCTTAAACAATTTAATAGGTATAATCTTCATAGTTTATCCAGATTTAACTTTTAGCTTATCTGAGTTCAGCCAACGTTCCATTTCACGTAACGAGCTCACGTTTCGTTTTGTCTCCTTTACTGCAACCCACAAAACCTTCGTTTTACAACCAACTCAATAATATTCTTGTTACTCCTTTCATACGATAACTGTAAGCATTTACCTTTATTACATTTCGCGGGCGAGTGAGAAAAATTCTTTACAATATTACAAGCATGCAAATTTACACCTTTTTACTAATGAAATAAAGTATAAGGTGCTTGGGAGTTGGGTGTTTGATTTTAGGATTAAATCTAGGTCTTATTAGCTGGTATACGATTCATATAAAGCTTTTAGTAAGTGCTTGTGAACCTTTAAAATAATAAAATAGTGTTCAGATTGGTGTTTTATAGCTAGGGTCCTGTATGTTATTGCTGACAACATCAAAATGTAATTCTTATGTATTTATTAATTAAAAGCACAAGTATAAGTGAAACGTCAGTTTTAGTGCCTGTTTCTTCGCGAACAAGCCAGGAACGAAAGGCAAGAAAGGCAAATCGGCGTTGTATGTATGTATGTTTGTTTGTCCGAGGATAACTTTCGAAGTGTTTATCCGATCATTGTAAAAGTTGGTATATAGGTAGGTAGTGATGGCACAATTTTCGTGTGACTCAATGAGCTAAAAATGTGGAGGAGTTGTTGAGATATTGGGGTTCATGAGGGGTAATCAAAAATTGGTCCAGAAATACGCGAGTCTGAGTACGAGATGTGTGCGTGTCCTGATTTCAGTCGTACTAAACTTAACTTCTGTTCTTAACTATTTTGTGGTAGGTACCAGCAGTCTCAGATGCTTTTTCGATCAAGATCCCATAGATAATATAGATTCACATTGCCACGTAGTACCTTGACTAATCGTAATACTCTTCCAAAGCATACCAACTACATACTCTGTGCCTCTAGACTAGGCCCGCCATAATAAATGTTAGAACGCCCATCGGGAATTATGGATTTTTGGAATTCATACACGCGTGTAATATTATTAAAGAACTTATTCATTACTTTAAACTTTAATCAACAATCTATGGGTAACTCAAAGTATTTGGTCAACAATTGTAATTTGCACGCCACTGAGGTTGAATATGGTGAAACCATTTAGTTTTGTAACATCTGTATAATTTTACCCATGTTTTGGCAAATAAATAAATCTTTATCTTTTATCTTTAACATTTTTGGTAGATATTCTTCAGAATCATCTACTATTTTTTTAGTTTTATCCTATAGTTTGGTCTACTTTTTGCTATTGAGGAACATCATTTGAAATCATCAAAGCAAAAACATAAAATTGGCCCAGTCTACTGTTCGAGATAACGTGACCGTATTATAGCCTTCATTCTTCAATTATAAATAAATAAATATTGCTGGACATTACACACAGCGCTATCTAGCCCCAAACTAAGCAGAGCTTGTACTATGGGAACCAGATAACTGATAGAATACTTATATACTTTTTTTTTGTAAATACATACTTATAATGTATAGAAAAACACCCAGACACGGAACAAATATCTGTAGATCATGCAAACATTTGTTCCGCGGCGGGAATCGAACCCGCTACCTCCTGCGTCTCAGCCGGCTATACGCCCACTGCGCCACGGAGGCAGTCAAATTTGTAAAATTGTAAATTTGTTACAGACATAAGTTAACTCTTTATAATTATCACACAGAAACAATAAAATCATAAAATAAAACAAAAAGGCGATGGGCAACCTTATCGTTGAGAGCGATCTCTTCCAGGCAACCTTTGAATGGAAAGCAATTATTGAAGTTAAAACGGAGTGTGGTGTACTACAGATTATAATTGTTGAAGAAATGTCCTTTTAATAAAGTTTATGTGAATAATGTATACTGACCGAGACACGGGGACTTAACGCTTCAAACCGGGATATGTCTTAGTGTACCGGGACGTATGGCAGCCCTACTCTAGACACCATTATGTAAGACTGTGCTATTATGAAGTAGCGGCGCGTGAAATCACCTTACCTGCGACTGTTAGTGTGTAAGCTTCCTTATTATTTGTAAGAGGAATGTGCAATGTTAAGACTTAGCTATGCCTGTGTGAAGCTTTTCAATGAAACTATTGAAGTTTTGCCTCTCTTTGAAGCGAATCTTATGTTTTGTATAGATTATTTTGCCATATTTCCTAAACTAAATTGAAGTCAAGAATTTTGAGTAGAGAGGTTTAGAATGAAAAGTTTTCACATGTTTTTAGTAGGTACCTACTAAATGTTATCAAAAGAAAGTGAATTGTCACTGACCTTGTCAACATTATTATCCGAGGAACTTCAAATCTGACGAATGATTGAATGAATGAAAATTCTTTATAATACATTACAAGCTAGACACAACAGATAATAAAATAAAAAAGAAAACAAATAAATGTAAGCAGAGTGGGTGGTCTTATCGCTTAACAAAGCTATCTCTTCCAGACAACCTTTGGATGGAGAGGATCATTGCTTAATAGAAGATTGGCCGATTGGAGATTGACGAAGTGAGATTGTTTTAGATAAATTTTGATATAGTACACATTCCCAGTTAATAACGGGTCAAAATGGTATAAACTGCATATAATGACTGCAGTAATAAATAAGCATACCTATGCTTTCTAATTAACTTAAAATTCTTAAGCTATCCTCACTATTTTCCCAATCAAATATTGTGTTTGTACATACCAGCTTTTTATTTATTTGTGCAAAGCCGCGGGCGGGTCTAGCTGACCCGCCTCGTTGTACGCATCGTTAAAAAGTAGCCTATATCTCAATCCTTGTCATAATTTATCTATCTACCAAATTTAATCGGTACAATAGACAATAGGTCCATAATGCAAAGAGGCAATTATCATACAAACACCAATTTTGAATTTTTTAACTGGTTTTATAGGTTCCCCCATTTTTTTTCCTATTGAATAAAAACAATATTTTAATCAGTCAAGCCGTTTTTGAGTTTTAGCAAGACTAACTAAAAACAATGATTTATATATACTTTTAAAGATAATCACCTATTTTGTAGTACATAGTGAATTTCCAAGAAAAAGTAATTGAATCCTGTCTCACCGCTGTCAATGATAAGCGGACTCATTCACGCACTCCTCTAAATATTTACACGAGAGATTTTTGAGTAATTGCCTCGTGGCTGGGTCGTTGGTTTAGAGATTCCTGTTACCCGTCTTTTTGCGATTCTCATCCGTCTTTTTAAATTATTAACCGTCTTTCTCCTAGTGTCATCTTGTTTTGCTTTTTATTCCACACTAGCTGACCTGCCCGCGGCTTCGCACGGGTGGGTTTTCAATAAAACATTACCCTCATTATGCGCAGTTGATTAAAATGTAGCCTATGTCCTTTCCCAGGATATAAAATTTCATTACGTTCCGTTCAGCCGTTTAGTCGTTTAAAGGTAACAAACAAACTAACAAACAAACAGAGATATCTATGTATTATACATATAAACCTTCCTCTTGAATCATTCTATCTATTGCTGAAAACTGCATTAAAATCCATTGTGTAGTGTAAAAGATCTAAGCGAATAGACAGCGAAAGCGACTTCATTTTATACTATGTACCTAAAGATAATGATAACACAAGCATTATTGCCTTTATGTCCTGGCTGAGTCGCGAGGAACAGGCAGTAAAATTGACGTTTCAAAGTGATCCTTGTGATTTTAATGAATAAAAAATATTTGACTTTGATTTTATTGGTTTATTGTTTGGTTTTAATGGTGATTCTGATATTTAGTTCAAAAAGTAATTTAATCTATAGAAGAATCAATAACACGATCTATTTTAGACTAACAATTGTTTTTTAATGCAATAATTTTACAATTTGTGTTGTTCATTTTGACCACCATACCTACGAGGGGTGATCCAAAAGTAATGATAATCAATAATAAACACAATGAATAAAATAAAAAAATAAATTTATTTCTCAACATAGTCTCCTAGCAAGTCTATACATTTAGTCCATCTCTTTTCTAAACCTAAAATTCCCTTAGAAAAAAAATCTTTATCTTGACTCTCAAAAAAGTCCTCAACCGCGGCCATCACGTCGCTATCATCGTCAAATTTCTTGCCTCGGAGGTGTTCCTTGAGTCGTGGAAAGAGATAGAAGTCACTGGGGGCTAGATCTGGTGAATAGGGGGGGTGTTCCACCAGCTCGAAGCCCGCTTCCTGAATGGCAGCTTTGTGAAACGGTGCGTTGTCTTGATGGAACAGCACTCCAGCCCGCAGTTTGCCTCGCCTTTTCTCCTTAATAGCCTCGCGCGATCTTCTTATTTGTTCTGCATAGTAGGAGCCTGTAATAGTGGCCCCCTTTTCCAAGTAGTCCACCATGATTATTCCTTTAGCGTCCCAAAAAACAGACGCCATAACCTTCCCTGCTGAGCTTGACACTTTGAATTTCTTCGGCGTCGGTTCATCGGATCGTTTCCATGTCATCGATTGTTGTTTTGTTTCAGGATCAAAATGGTGGATCCAGGTCTCGTCCATGGTCACAAAACGTGACAAAAAATTATCTTTGTCTGCCTGAAACTTTTCGAGATTTGCTCTTGACATGTCGACTCGTTTCTTCTTTTGCTCGTCGTTTAACATTTTCGGTACCCAACGCGCGGAGACCTTTCTCATATGCAATTCGTTCGCAAAGATTCTTTGAATGCTGCCATATGAGATCCCTGTGACCTCAGCTACATGCCTGATAGTCACTCTTCGATCTTCCAATACAACTTCTTCAACTTTTTTCACATTTCCTTCAGTGAGGGACGTCGATGGGCGTCCTTCGCGGTGTTCGTCTTCTGTCGATGTTCTTCCCAGCTTAAACTCCTTAGCCCAACGTGCAACTGTGGAATATGGAGGAGAAGAGTCCCTTAATATTTCCACCAAGTCGCTGTGTATGTCTTTGGTACACATTTTTTTCAAGCAGAGGTATTTAATGACGGCTCTGATTTCGTGTTTTTCCATTTTTATGTTCACTCCTTGACAGTCCGTATTCAAATGAATGTAGCTCCCGGGAATCGTGGCCTATTTATATGATTTTTTTTTCCTGAACTAATGGGTAACTGAGCAAGTGACTGATATTTTTTTGTATTTTTGTGTGCACTAGAAATAACTGATTATCACTACTTTTGGATCACCCCTAGTATTTCTGCCGCCAAGCAGTATTGCTGTGTTTCGGTTTGATGGGTATGGTTGCCGGTGAAATTACAGGTACACGAGGCTTTATACCTGTATGCCTCAAGTTGATGGATGGGCCGTTCGCACCTTAGATACGTGCCCTACGAAGCAATACTTTGATATATGCGATAGTTACTACTTAACATCAGGTGGGCCATATGCTTTCCATATTCAGGGCATATTCAACGTTTCTGTCACCTTAGCTTATTAGACGTACTTGTAATTCGTTACATTAGAGTAATAATCCGGCTTTTTTCCGACTTTTTTATGAAAGCATAGGCTACACTAGTTGCATTGCGGTGTTGTCTGTCGCTTCACCGGTCGGTGTGTAAACAGCTTTACAACATTATTACGTGCGCTAACGGACCGCTTAGAACTCGTTATATTATGAGCGATAAAAGTATTGATTGATGTTGTTTGGAGCTTTTACTAAAGTGATGATTTATCTGAATATTGAATTCATATGAACATACTATTATATTCTATTTGCACTAAAAACGGGATATTTCCCATGATTTGTAAGTTTTTGAGTATCCCGATATTTCTACGCAGTTGCATGCGCCATGATCACGGGATCTTTGCGAGTGGATGGTTACTGGTTCAAGTATTTTACCACGTGATTCTTCAAAGGAAAATATCATCTATTAAAAAAATTGTATCATCTTGCTCTTTAAGTAGGATAATGACATTTCGGGCTTAAATACGTATTCTGAAGCACTTTTTGTAAAAAAATATCGTCAGATACCCCACTCTCTATTTATTATTTAATTTTTTCCTGAATTAGCGCAGCTATTTTTTTAATTAGCACATCTATTTTTTTTAATTGGCACAGCATATTTTTTTATTGATTTCTCGTTTTCACCTTTCTATTAAAAACACTATTTTTCCCAATCCGATCACTCAACGTTCCCACACCAGCAACGATAAGGAGTAACGAAAGTATTGCGTGCCTATTTACCATCAAGTTGGTAGCACTGACAAATAGCACCAACCGTATATGCGATTCCGTTAGTTACAATGTTTCCTTCCTATGAATTGATCTCTATAGAAGATATAACGAGTTGCGCGCTGACCGCGTTGAACATTGTTGTGTTTCTTGATGGCAACGTTTAGTATAAAATGACATAAGCTCACGGTGAAGTAAGTCATTGCAACTTACTAGAATAGCACTTTAGGTTCCGGTTTAAAAAAACAACGTTGCAATTAGCGTTTAAATGTGAATGAGCTTTTTGGGTCAATTTGCCCGTGTTTTCAAAAGCTTTGAGCTTATTCAGTGCTGGAGATCCAGTTATTTTTACTTGGTTTAGAAAAAAATCGGACAAGTGCGAGTCTAAATCGTCCACAAAGGGTTCCATAAAACAATATTTTTGTGATATCACTACAAATTAACGATTTTCGCAGTTTTTCCTTTACTTGTGCTATGTGACCTTGTTTCTTGCCGTTATTGTTTCTAGGTCAACAGGAAGTACCCGTAGGTTTTGATATTTGCGAGAGTCAAAATATGCGGCTTAAAAAAAAATTATTTTGCGTTGTTTTAGAAGCTTGATGTTACAGCTTCAAGGAACCGTAAACCTAAGTATTGGATATTAATTTTAACTTGATACCTCCACGTGTTCCTGACAAAAAAACTCTTGACAGGCAGACAGACAGACGGACAACGAAGTGGTCCGATAAGGGTTCCCTTTTTCCTTTTAAGGAACCCTAAAATTTTTTTTTCATTGCTGACTAATCTACGATGATGATATAGGTGATGGGTTTAATCTAGTCCATCTAAAATTCTGTCTTAGCGCTTGTGTTCTTTACAAATATTATGGATCAATAGTCTAAAGTATACGTTTTTTATTATTATTTACACCGATAATGCAGATATAATGAATGAAAAATATGATATGAATGAATGAAAATTCTTTATTATACCGTACAAGCTAGACACAACAGGTAAAAAAAAACAAATAAATGTACCTAAACATAATGGACGGTCTTATAGCTTAACAAAGCGATCTCTTTCAGACAACCTTTGGATGGACAGGATCATTGCTTAATGGAAGATTGGCCGAGGTGTTAAATGAATATTTAATAATAGAAAAAGAAAAATTACAATTAAAATGTCAGGATTTTTTTTTATACTTCTGGAGATGGAACAATCCTATGGCCCACCTGATGTTAAGTGGTAGCCATCGCCTATAACAAGTTTGCCTCGTAGATCACGCTCCTTAGAAATGTGCCCTGCGATGCACTTCCCTGCGTCCATAAACTTGAGGCATACAGGTGTAAAGCCCCATGTGCCTGTAATTTCACCGGCAACCATACCCTTCAAACTGAAACACAGCAATGCTGCTTGGCGGTAGAAATAGGTATGGTGGTAGCACTTCCCCGGGCGAGCCCTTTCACAAGAAACTCTACTACTCTTATGTATAGGTATATTAAATAATTGTAAATAAATAAATATTTTATATAAAATAAATAAATATGTACCTACACACTTAAATAACAAGCTTTAAATTATGTTAAAGCTTTAAAACATCTTCAATCATATGTCTATAACTATATTTTTCGAAATGAGTGGACGACATTGTTAGAGTCGCGGGCCGTCAATGGGTGAGACTAGCGCAGGATCGTGGCGGATGGCACAAACTTGGGGAGGCCTACACCTAGCAGTGGGTGAAGTCGGGCTATGGATGATGATGATGATGATGATATTTTTCCATGCATCGCACGCTTTTTCCGCTTTGATAAAAACCGCTACTAATTAACTAATGCTATAAGTTCTGGACTCAATTGCTTATCTAGATAAGTGCACTTAAAAAAGGATTCGTGTGTCCCAGAAAAATTAAAAAAATCATCATTAAATAATCTATGAGCGCCATTGACCTGACAACGCATCATGGAAGACGTTAAGACTTCCCAACCCCATTTAAAATTGTTGAATGCGTCCCCGATGCAGGCTCATTGCACGTGTACCACTTAAGGTCTCAACCCTTTACACATCCTCTCACGCTTGCAATTAAAACGAAAAACAGAAAGAGACAAACCCATTGCGACCTAGAAAGTCGGAGCAAGACAAAACATCTCATTTACTAAAGCACTTTTATTTCCCGGAGGTCGTACGGCCAATCAACGTAGACAGCCGCGCCCGCTCCGCATTGGCCGGTTTGAATAGAGAATATTTTTATTAAAATAAAACAAAAGAGGGTAGGTAATAGCGAGTTTTATTTTCTTCGAGTGCCATTCCACATTTGAGTGGCGGTGGTTGTGCGGAGCGGACGTCTCGAAAGCTAATTACGTAATTTCTATTGTTTCATTGAGCGCACTCGGTAAGCCTTTCAGGTTCTCGTAACATTGTTATAAAATTGCGCGGAACTCGCCACTTGAGATGAGATTACAAAACAATCAAATTAGCGTTGTTTTCATACAAACCATTCTGTGTTTACCGTTGTTCAGGAACTGCGCAGTTTGAAGATGTTTGACTTCAAATAGAACAGGATTGTGCGTCTTCATTCATTATTTGAGATGCAATTTAGAGGGGATAATGAACAGGCTAACTGGTTGTACTTACATAAAATGATTACAAAACGAAACAACGTAGGTATTTTCATTTTCGAGTCCGTTCTATAATTTCGGTACATACGGCAAATTCAGGAATCAATTTGGCCTAGATTTTGAACTGATTAAACAACTTTTTTTCAATAGGTTTCTTTAAATTACGAGTAGTTGATCGAGCGAAGCGAGATCTTTAATTCAACTTGGGCAAATCGGCGTTGTATATATGTATGTATGTAAATGTTTGTTTGTCCGAGGATAACTTTCGAAGTGTTTATCCGATCCTTGTAAAACTTGGTAGGTATATAGTGATGGCACAATTTTGGTGTGCCTAAATGAACTAAAAATGTGGGGGGAGGGGGAGGGGGGTGGTTGAGACATTGGGGTTCAAGAAGGGTAAAAAAATGGGACTATCTGGTCAAGTGGTACGTTTAATAAAAGGTCTTTATGATTACATTTTGACCCCGTTTTTATTTTTGATTCAGACCTTGTAGTTTTTAAGTTATAAGCCATAATAAAAACTGAACTTTGATAAAATTCACAGGGTACACCAGCGACCCCACAGTGCTGAAATTTGGTATACGTGTAGTTTTAGTAGCACAAATGTAGGGAAAAGTCTGAAATCCAGAAAAACTGTAATTTCTACCCCAATAAAATAACCAATTAACATGAACTCCCGTGACCTGTAATTTGAATGAAACCGTAGGTCAAGTGGTTGGTTATTAATTTCGTGGCACTATTTAGATAGTCAAAGATTACAAATAATATTTAGTTCGGGGCGAACCACTAGTTTAAATTATAGTTAATTTTATTTCTATAAACATCTTGTAGAGTACCTAAGGATAAATAGAAGGATAAAGTTCAAGATTCCACTAATGTTTAACATTAAGCTATAATAATACTAACTCTCATTGGTGATACTAAGTTTAGTCCTCTTTTTTAGGGGTTCGTAGACGAACTCCGAACCCTTAGGCTCGGACTATATGGCATCTGGGTCTCCCCGGTCCTGCGAATCCGGACATGTCCAGTTGCTTCCAGGTAAAAATCGGAGTCGGATGGCTTCGGATCGTGTGTAGTTGGATGCAGAAAAAATTAAAATTTTTGGTTGTGCGACGGATTGGTCAGGAGTCGTTAAAAAACGGTCCCTGACAAGCCCGGATGCCATATAGTCGGAGCCTTAGGTATATAACGTTTTATTAGTAAACTGTTAATGCTGTAAAGTTGAAACTTGGCATGATAATAGGTTTAAGTGACACCTAGTAACTAAAATTATTAATTTTTCACGATACCTCCCCTATATGAAAGTGGGGGATGATTTATTTTTTACTGACGCCCTCTATCGTTGGGGATATCGTTGAGTAGATCTTCGAAAAACACTACAGGGTTTCCTGATTTTTAGCGTTCCGTACCCAAAGGATAAAACGGGACCCTAAGACTCCGCTGTCCGTCTGGCACCAGGCTGTATCTCATAAACCGTGATAGTTAGACTGTTGAAATTTTCACAGATATGTATTTCTATTGCGGCTATAATAACAAATACTAAAAACCGAATAAAATAAATATTTAAGGGTGCTCCCATAAAACAAACATGATTTTTTTTGCCGTTGTTATAGATAATGGTACGGAACCCTTCGTACTCAAGTCCGACTCGCTCTTGGCCAGTTTTTTATTTATTATACGCGAGCCCGTTTACGAAGTATAAAGCTACAAAGTGGCAATTTTCGTAATATGTAATTTTCATGTATGTTCTCCCTCTACTACCAGCCAAACCAGCTATTCTTGGATACCTAAAAAGTATCCACATAGTAGCACATATACTGTAGTTGAAAAATAATTATAAAATCTGAATAGATTTTAGTAGTTTACGAGCAGTACTTAACCAACTGGTGCCTGTAGTTGGGTTTGAAAACATTTATATTATATAATTTTCGTACAAATTAACCAAAATCAACTGCAAAATTAACTTTTTATTTAAAATTACTAAGATACAGCGTACTGACCATGGAACCCACCCGCGTCGCTGGGCGTGGTCAGACACGCGCTTGACCAATTATTTAATTACAAACATTTTTTTAAGAAGAGATCAACACTTTTCATTCAGGTTATCTTTCAAAGTAATATCTAGTAGCAACAAAGTAACATTGTTTGATCAAAAATATTCTAATTAGCAATGTTAATTCTTGTATGAATCTTAGATGTTTTTCAAATCTTAACTCGAATTGATTCTTCATAAAAAATCTAAAATTACCGTCTTAAAACGTTCTTTCCGTTGTTCCAGGAACTTAGCTGCCCCAGCTCCAACACCAGTCGGCAACAATTCTTTGGAAGCCTTCTCGCTGCACAAAGAGAGCTGCCATCGACTGGAATACCTGGTGGAACGGCAGAAACAGCTCTGCATGCTATCTGATAAGATGATTCAGGTATAGTATAGACCAAATCTTTTTGCGTCAGGGTGTAAACACTAAAATAGCTATGAACCAACAACAATTTAAAGATCGTAAATTGTAAGTTAATAATCCCACATCCCCCTATAATAATAATCCCACTAATATTATAAACGCGAAAGTTTGTATGTATGTATGTATGTGTGGATGTATGTGTGGATGTTTGTTATTCTTTCACGCAACAACTACTGAATGGATTTTAATGAAACTATGCAATAATATAGCTCATACATCAGAATAAATCAAATCAAATTAAAATATTTTTATTTCTTAAAGATACATTGTTTGTACTCTTGGAAAGATCATAATTTTTACAAAATATAATCATACATACAAAAATTCACATTAAAACATTAAAAAGAAGTTACCAAGTACATAAGTACAATCAGAAACACATGTCATAACAGAATATTTAATACAGTCATAATTAAATAGTAATAACATATAGGCTATAATTTATTAAGCTATTGAGTAAATTGGCCAAAATATAATAATAAGTGTCACGTAAGGCAGAAAAAAATCTCCTATCTGCGAGCCATTCTGACGTGCGCTGCAAAAACCAAGAGTTACACGAATATAAATAAAGTAGGCTACTCGAAGTACTAATTCTGCGCAGACGAAGTCGCGGGTAGAAGCTAGTAATAATATTATAAACGCGAAAGTTTGTATGGATGGTTGTTACTCTTTCATGCTAAAACTACTAAATGGATTTTAATGAAATTTGGTATGTAGGTAGATTATAAACTAGATTAACACATAAGGTACTTTTTGTCAAAAAACGCGTGCGAAGCCGCGGGCGGCAGCTAGTAGTATATTAAAATTGCTTATTCCTGAGGTAATTGCAACATACCGAGTCAACTACATATTTAATTAACTAAAGTTTGCACAATCGTATCAAGAGTAAGTTTCAATAACCTTATCTTGATTGCTATCTGCGATCGTAAAGATCTTTTATGCGTTCATCAAATTCAATAGACGATGCTAAGTTTTACTATGTTGGTCATTCATTAATAGGTTGGCTTTACTTTGTAAAAGAACTTGTAGGTAAAAAGCTAGACCAGATGCTTTAGCTTTGAATAGAGAATTTAATAGTGTCTCCGACGTCCCTATAGACACATACTAATGGACGTCACTCAACATTTGGGGTCGAGATTCATGGGCTAGCAAGGCCCTTCACGTTTTCAAAATTCTTTATAGGTATCTACGCATCTGGTCGAAGAGACGTGTGATCCGAGAGCTGGCGTTTAACTGGGTCAACACATAAGCATTGCAATTCAGCGGGGCAATGCAGCCAGTGTCTTGGAGGCACCTCCGCCTTGTAGTGATCTGGAGTTGAGCCTTTTATAGATAAATAAATAAATAAAGAAATATTGCTGGACATTTCACACAGCGCTATCTAGCCTCATATTAAGCAGAGCTTGTACTATGAAAACCAGATAACTAATATAAGACTTAATATACTTTTTTTGTAAATACATACTTATAATATATAGAAAAACATCCAGACCCGAAACAAATATCTGTAGATCATACAAACATTTGTTCCGCGGCGGGAATCGAACCCGCAACCTCCTGCGTCACAGCCGGCTATTCACCCACTGCGCCACCGAGGTCGTCATAATATATACTCGTATAACGCATACATAACATAGATAACGCAACGGTTAAATGATTCAATTATTTTATGTATTTGTGTACAATAAATTATCAATATTTTATCTAAATAATTTTACTAGACCTAAAATGTTTTTTACTTCAATCCCAACGATGCGCACGCGCATTCTCACAGTAAAGTTGCATGTTTATTTTTCAATTATCTGCAATATGACGTTCTTATGACTGTTTTCTGGTTTTACTATACATTATTATTGAGAATAACGAATGTAAACCACCCAAGTATACCTGCTCAGGCAAACTATACCGATACAGGAGTAATTCCGCGTTTATGGGCATAATACATGCGCGAGCGACAAGTCCAGTTACGAGAGCAAATGTGAATAATGACGTCATTGTTGTGTGTTACCAGTGATGACTGATCTGATGACGCAGAAACGTGGACTCTCACTCTACCCCTCATAAGAAGGCTCAAGGTCGCTCAGCGTACTGTGAATGCTATGCTAGGTATTACGAAAAATGTGGTGATTCATAGACATACCAAAGCAATAATTATTATAGCCCAAAACATTAGAAAGTTGAAGTGGCAGTGGGCAGGGCACATAGTTCGAAGAACTGACGGCCGTTGGGGCAGAATGGTTCTCGAATGGATACCACGCACTAAGAAGCACCAGTAGTTGTGACGTCCAGATAAAGGTTACTGGGAGCCGTTGGATACAGGCCGCACAAGATCGGCCACTCTGGAAATCTGTGGGATATGCCTATGCTCAGCAATGGACTTCCAATGGCTAATATTATGACGGTGATGTATAAACGGTACGTTGTCGTCCCTCGTCTTGCTTTCAAGTTTTATTATTTTTGAAGCACAAAAGGCATACGCGAGAATATAAGCATATTCACATAATACCGAACGATTCCTTGAAAACCTTTAGCTTTATCTCCCATTTTGAAATCTCAAGTGTTTGCGAATATGAGTAAGTGCCGATTTGGTGAATACTTTGATACGTTTACAGTTTAATGGTACTTCGCATGTGCGATTTGAATTTTTATTGCGGTTTTTTATATTCCTGCTTTGAGTACATCACATTGTTGGAATGAAGTTTATGTTACATAACAGTTAGTTTCAAGACTTAGCTTCTGACCTAAATCAAGTTATGCTTTAATAAGACCAATTGTTATTTGTATTGGCCATTGTCAAACATGAAATGCAGTGGAAATTAGGTTTGAGGTCTTTAAATCCTTATTTTAAATCAGTCTTGTCTCTCTTGAAGACGTACGACGTAAGACGTAAGCCAGAATAAAATCTTAAGCCTTTCTAAGTCAGATAGTCATAACTTAATAATTCCGATTTTACTTGCTAGTTTGAGAGCCAGGCCTCATGTCATGATCTGTCCTGGCTAGACTGGAAATTAGGTGTCAGACTCCGGACCTAGATTGGCCGCTGCAGACAAAGCCTGTGTAAGTGGGTTGGGTATACGAGACTCTTTATGGACTGATAAAGGTCATATTCAGTCCATGTCCCATCTGCTCTCCTGTCCTTCGTGCCCTACCTGCAATTTTATTCAGAAACAGACACAAGTTTACAACATATTCAGCATAAGACAAAAATAAAGATTACCTACATACTAGAATTATAAAATATTATTATGCATGTTTCTGTGGGTTCCAAACTAGGCATGCCCTGAATCTTGCAAACCCTGGATTTACAAGGTGGATTAGGATGCTGCGCACTTGTATACAGCGTGATTAGCTGATTAGGGATGGTGGGGGTAGGTAGATACTAATATACAAAAGATTTTAATGAGACAAAGAGAGATAAAAGGATGAGGGATGATCTCAACAAAGCCACGCCCGAAGCTATTGAATTGGCAAAGTATTACTCTAAAATAGTTCAGGTTTACCATTGACGTGCTAGCTAGAAGATACTTAAAGCTACGACATGTTATTTAAAATATACTTGTTTTTTCAGGTCTTACAAACGGGAGCGGTACAAGCGGTCGAGGAGTGCCAACATCAGTTCCGTCACAGCCGGTGGAACTGCAGCACGGTGGAAAACTCCACTGACATCTTCGGAGGGGCTCTGAAGTTTAGTAAGTTTACGATTTTTGTTAACTTAACAAAGTATGTATAATAATTGTACGGTGGCATACATTGTCTTTTACAGCAAAACTTAAAGACCAAACGTAAGAATTGTAGGTCAGTATCATCGACTTAACTCTATACGCGACTTAACTTTAAACTATATACGCTTATGACGCGACTTACTTCCTATATACTTTAATTGTGTGTTAAATCAGCGTTTTGATCAGTGGTTTAACTTAAGCACTCAACAACTAACTTCTACTCAACTGTTAACCGTGTGCAGTAACTGGTATGTCAAATCAAATCAAAAATATTTTATTGTGTATTACAAGAGTACATTTAAAACTAGGGTTGGAAACTCTTCTTTTAAGTTGCATTAACCAGTGTTAGAAGACCTGCGTTGACTGTGCTCGTTTACGATCACATCTTGCATAACAATAAGTGTATACTAATAAATAAATTAAAAATAAATAAATAGGTAATATTATAGGCGATACGCTGTACTAATCGAGTGTAAATATAAATATTAATATATAAAGATTATTTTGTAAATGGGTTCTATATACATATAAGTGTAGTTATCGTTTTACATAAATAAATTTGCATAAGAACTGATATCTTATAACTATGAGGCATAAATAAACGTACGTATATACATATAATATATTAATTTGGACAAGTATAAATCGTCTGCAGTTATATTTCAATAGTTCATAATCTGTTTCATTTTAGGTAGGTATTCTATATTGTAAATATGTGTTATTATTGTATATTCTAACTGTAAATCTAACTAATAATTCTAACGGTATGTAATAATCAATTATATGACTGTCATTAACTTGTCGATAGACCACATACATCTAACATACGTGTAACATCCTTAAATTGCTAGGTGAGAGAAACTATTCTCGAAAACTAAAGGGGCTGAAAGTGGCAACTTATGAAACTTATTAATTAATTTTAATAGTCCTCTTCCATATTGCATGCTGTAATACTCTCTAGCAAAGAAAGTAGGTAACTAGATTCTCTGATGACAGTTCTTTAGTAAAAATGTCTACATAACATACTCAAGGATTCCAGATAAACTACAAATAAATAGATACTTAGATAAATCTACGTGATAAATTTGGCGGTCTTATCGCTAAATAGCGCTTAAATCTCTACTTGATAAACAGGATGTTATTTAAAAATGGTGATTTATAGAAAACACTTTTCGTTTTTTATGGCATTATGGTAACAAAAGGTTACTACCAACTAATAACATTCATACTAATGTTATAAATGCAAAAGTAACTCTGTTTGTTTGTTTATTACCTTTTAGGAAGGAATAGGGTATTTTTTGTCCGACTGCACAAAAGGAGGGTAGTGTTTTATTGTAAAACCGCGCGTGCGAAGCCGCGGGCGGATAAGCTAGTATTTTATATGCTAACGATTTGTTTGTAACCTTTCGTTGGTTCTTTGATTTCGAAAGATTGTGCATAGAGATGATACACCTATTCACTTTTAGAGTATTAAGTAGGTACCGCCTACGTGTTAAGCACATTTACTTAGCAGATCAAAAATCAAAGTTCAGTGACCGTAAGAACACCGACCAGACACCATGACCTCTCATCCATCCTCATCTTTAAATTCCTGTACTATTCCACGGTAGTTAGAAGATCAGCTTACACTGGATCCGTTATAGTTTACTATAACATGAGCCGTTCAGTCAGCATCCACACACGTGAAATCAGTTATCGACATTTGAAAATAAACAGGATTCTAAGGAGTTTGTTCCTTGAAGTCTTCGCAGTTCCGTTTCAATTGAATTCTAATTCGAATAAGGATGATGTCAATCATTCTGCTTTATTAGCAGCCGATTGTTTATTACTTCCAACGATGCTCGTAATATCATCTAAGCTTGGGTCGATATCTTGGGGATTCATAAGTACCTATGTTTGTATGAGCTAGCGGGTTTTTAGAGTTCCGTACCCAAAGGGTAAAACAGGACCCTATTACTAAGACTCCGCTGTCTGTCTGTATCTCATGAACCGTGATAGTTAGACAGTTGAAATTTTCACAGATGATGTATTTCTGTAGCCGCTATAACAAAAAATACTAAAAACAGAAAAAAAAATATTTAAGGGGGTCCCATACAACAAAAGTGATTTTTTTGCTCGTTTTTGCTCGATATTGATAACGGCAACAGGAAGACGCTTGAAATATTCACAGAATATTTAGTTATACAGGTATTCACTTTAAAAACAATTAAATTAAAATAAAATAAATATTTAGGAAGGGGTCTCCCCCCCCCCCCCACCCCTAAATAAATTAACGGTTAAAAAAACCGTAATCAGGTCTGTTGTATTGCCATACAACAGACATGATTACGGTTTTAGTGTCGTGTATGTAACTCGTGTGTTGGGCGGGTTTTGACTTTATATAACTTGGCAGGCTGTCTTCACTAGTGCGACGAATTCCTCAGACAGATACAAATAGAACCCTTCGATTGAATGGTTGTTTAAAACTAAATAACTAGTGGTTTGCCCCGAACTGAGATCTCGCGAGTCTGTGATTAAAACAAAAAAATATTATTTGTAATCTTTGACTACAGGTAACGGGAGTTCATGTTATGTGGTTATTTTTTTTAGGATACATATTGTAGTTATTCTAGATTTTAGACATATGCCCTTATTTGTGTCACTTAAGCTACACGCATACCAAATTATAGCACTGTGGGGTTAATGGTGTACCCTGTGAATTTTGTCAAAGTCCAGTTTTTAGTATGGCTAATAACTCAAAAACTATAAAGGACTTTACCAAAAATAAAACGGAGTTTAAATGTACTAATGAAGACCTTTCATTTGACGTCCCACTTGACCTAATAGTCTCATTTTCATTTTTTTTACCCCTCTTGAACCCCAATATCTCAACAATCCCCAACATTTTTAGCTCATTTAGTCACACCAAAAGTGTGCCATCACTACCTACATATGTATCAAATTTCACGATGATCGGATCAACGCTTCGAAAGTTATCCTCGGACAAACAAACATACATATGTACATACAACGCCGATTTGCCCAAGTTGATTTGGAGATCTCGCTTCGCTCGTTCAATTATATTCCAGTTTCTATATATCTCTTACTAAAAAAGTGTGCAAGAAAGATATTGTATTATTATATCTATCTAAAATACTTTATTCAGGTGTTCAGCGCTCGTAAACAGGCTAAAAAATGGCATCCTTCTGGAAATCTTAATAAGAACTTTAGCACAGCAATATTGCTGATGATACTTTATTGCAGAAATGTGTTGTGTGTTATTGTGCAACAACTTGCAGCGTATATTTTGGTTTTGACGAGCAATATAGTTTATACACAGAAGTCTAAAACTGCAATATCACCAGGCCATGTACCATGCCAAATATGACACTAGAAATTACCTCTAAACTAGGCCTGCCATAAGGTCAAAGTCAAAATATTTTATTCATTAAAATCACAAGGATCACTGTGAACGTCAATTTTATTGCCTGTTCCTTCGCGACCAAGCCAGAAAAGAACGGCAAGAAACAAGGCTGGTTGTTTTTTAATGTTCCTCTTAGAATACATAACAATACAGAAAATAAATTACGTCTAAATTGTAACATTTTTAACGAGTTGGAGCAATTTCAATCCCAAGCTTCTTTATCATCTAACTAAATAATCCGATATTTTATTAGACTTTTTTGTAAAGATTTTGTTTAATTACGTTTTTAAATTTATTGATTGTCAATTTTTGTACATCCCTTGGGAGTTTGTTATAAAAGCGTACACCTTGCCCTATAAACGATTTACTAACTTTATGGAGTCTTCAAGTAGCAACAGCGAGTTTATCTTTATTTCTAGTATTAAAATTATAATTATCGCTATTTTTCTTAAATAAATTAATATTTTTGTGACCATACATCAGATTTTCATGGATGTATTAACAAGGGAATGTCATAATATTTATTTTTTTATACTTATTGCGTAAATGTTAGAACGCTTACCAAAACATATGGATTTTAAGGATTAGAAATAGTAGGTATACCATGGATAATTCATACAATCGTGTAATATTATATAACTCATTCATTCATTTAAACTTTTTTTATTTGTGGTGTCGCACGATTCTACGCATTTGCCAGTTGCTGCATTTAAACTTTAATCAATAAACTGTACGTACTAACAGAGTATTAAGACAACATTTTTGATAGATATTCTTCAGAATCATCTACTATACCGATTTCATTTAAATATCCCGTAGTTTCGTCTGTTTTTTGCAATTGAGGAACATTATTTAAAATCATCCAAGCAAAAACATCAGTGGCTCAGTCCATTGTTCGAGATAACGAATGGCAGTGCTGAAGAAATCTTCAGGTCAAAAATTCCAGACTGTCTTGTATTAATTCGTGGATGCGGATGTGAAATTTTTAAGCCTCACATTCGTAGATTCAGATGCGGATGTGGATTATAAGATTTTTTTAAGAAAATTCGTTTTGGTGCAGAAATAAAACAAAAATATAAACTATTAACTGCAGAAAACTCTCTAAACATACAATACTCACTGTATACTCACAATAACACTCAAAAATTGAGACACAAATGACAAACAATAACAAACGCGTCGGATCTTGTCACCGAAATCTTCACTCCTATTGGTCAATCAGCACGTGTCCATGCACACGCATCTCACAAACCTCACCCAGTTACTTTCTTGTCGCGACCTGCGCTACATCTGCATCCGCATTGATTATTGCGGATGCGGATGCAGAAGTCTAAATCGATGCGGAAGCTCCGCAACATCCCTGGTCCGACCGTATATCTACCGGTGTAATCCCTGATAGTTGTAGACTTGTAAACCTGCTCACACTGTTGTGCCTCACGGCTTAACTTTGCAGCAGCACAAGATGGGATTTCTTCCAGCTCCCAGAAACTACGAACTACCTAGAACTTTCACAAACCGGGACCGCTGAATCACATCTTGCTATTTGGTGATGTAGGGTTGCCAACAGTGCTCACCAAATATACCTTCACCACCTCGCAATCTTATCTGTCAGCAGTGAAATTTGAAGATCCGTGCTTGAAGTAAACACGCTTACTTGATTGACACCCCTAACAAAGGAAGGAGTATGGCGGACTTGCATACCTAGTATTTCGTCTGTGTTCACTTCAAAGTGGCTGCAAGCTTTTGAACTTGGACTATGTTTTGTTTATACTTGTAACAGAAATAGATTGTTTAAGTTGCCTTGAATTTCGATAAAACAATGTATGAAATGGTATGCTTTAGTTTAGGAATGGATTGGAATTCAAAATATCGATTTGGCCTTTTTATTTGAAATGGGTTTGGTAGTATGTACTTAATTTAAATTTTACTTAGAAAACTTTTGTGATTGGTTTCAATCATTATTAAAAATACGGTATTTATCAAGTACCGTCTTATCGATGTTTCGACCGACAATGTTTCGGTTCAATTCGTGAACCTTCATCAGGGTGAGTGCGATCCGCTCCGAATAACGTCTCGCCTCGCACTGTCGGTCGAAACACCGATAAGACGGTACGTGATAAATTCCGTATCTATTTTATAATAATGATTAATTTAAATTTAAAAATATTAAGTTTGTCAATATTAGGACACATCGATAAACTATACTTCTAATAAAAACTAGGACATGCTCTCAATCATATACATCATTCTTTTCAGTAAAAATAATTTCACAAGAGAAAGATGTGTTTTATCAAGAGGAGTCTACATTCTGGCTTTACAAGAACTAATCAAGTCTCATTCAAAACCGAGCAGCGTAATAATTGTATTAAATTAATTAAATTAACTTATTAATTCAGACAATAGTGGTTTACAAGTCAATTTGTGTTAGTAGGTATATAAACTTAAATATACATTACATGTATGTTTGTTAAAAAATTTCATTATCATCTTGACCCAATAGTCATAAGGCTATTTGATCTGGATCCGAGTGAAAGATTTAATCACAGGCAGGTCATATCTATCAGGTGTGACCTCAGAATGCTGTATTATTCTATTAAAATAATTATACTATCACGCATGATTTGCGCACTTATCTTTTTTGCTTGACAGTAAATGAAGCATCATACATTTATTTTCATACTACCTGCTCGACAATGTCAAATTATATGTCATGTAAACCTCACCGAAAGCAGGTGATTAAGTTTCTACTGCTGAGCCGGGAGTAAAGTTGTACCTACTGAATTTCAGTATGCCCTCGTGGGCATAATGTGATTTGAATTTGGAACCTTATCTGTATTAAAATTTTTACCAAAGAGACCCGCACAATAAGAAGTTATTCTTAAACTAACCTCTGCACAGAATGCATCAACTCTAGAATCCTTCGTTACATTCGGGATTCAATATAGCGCCCGTGATGCAAAACACTGCTTTATCCACTCGTTTAATAATCTACTATTAACATGTTCGTCGGCTTATGAATTCAAAACTGTCTTGTAAAAAGTCCTGCTGTACTCTCATTAAATCAGAAACTGAATGTTCTTTCCAGAATCCCGTGAATCAGCCTTCGTGCACGCCCTCTCAGCAGCAGCCCTGGCACACACAGTAGCCCGAGCTTGCAGTCGAGGCGAGCTGAACGAATGCTCCTGTGACTCTCGCGTCAGAAAGCGGACGCCGCGGCATTGGCAGTGGGGAGGCTGTTCTGAGGTTTGTACCTTAGTACAATCTTTCGACCTCCGTGGCGCAGTGAGCGTATAGCCAGCTGAGACGCAGGAGGTTACGGGCTCGATTCCCGCCGTGGAATAAATGTTTGCACGATCTACAGATATTTGTTCCGGTTCTGGATGTTTCTCTATTTATTATAAGAATGTGTTTAAAAAAAATTATATAAGTATTATTACCGCATATCAGTTATTTGGTTCCCATAGTATACGCTTTGTTTAGTTTGGGGCTAGATGGCGCTGTGTGAAATGTCTAGCCAGCATTATTTATTATTATTTGTCTTTATTTTCAGGATATCAGATACGGCGAGATGTACAGTCGCGACTTCGTAGACTCCAAAGAGGATAAGAATACCGATGAGGGACTTGTGAATCTCCACAACAACGAGGCTGGACGAAGAGTACGTACTATCTTTTATATTCTTACACAATTTTCAAGAGGAAAACCTAATATACTGGAATAGATCGCATTCTTTAGCGATATGATCACCCAACAATAATAAGTAATAAGTATAACAAGTAATTATTATTAAATTTGTTATACTTAACCATCTTGTAGCTTGTTTGATGATAAAAAAAATTGTTTTTTTAGTGAAGTATATTAACATTTAGGTACATCCTAAATGTTATGAAGAGTTGAGTTGAACAATATAATGGACTTACTGGCTTAATCACACTGTGTCACACCGAGTGAACTTGCATTGTACTGCGGGCACCACTCGAACGAAAATTGCGGGTATTCGTAAAATGTTTATGTAATACTTGTTTGTTATTTTTTGTGAACCACCTACTATTTAAATTTTCTACTGTTTCGAAGCTCTAAAATTAATTAAGTTTAAATTAATTTCTCATATAAGTGAAATGTAAATTTCTTTTGAGTAAAATAAATGTTCTTTAATTATAGAGTTACTCTTCACTCTTATTGCAAGTATATTCCTTAAAAGAGTTTTTATTTTATTAAATAAAGAAATCACCGTTATTTATAAAGGTTATTATTAAACTAAACAATAGACTTTGCTCGTAAAACTCATGTAAACTTAAAAAAAGCGTCAAACTTTATTTATTTATTTCTATCTTCACAATTCTATAAATTGACGACCTCAGTGGCATTGTGGGCGAACAGCTAGAAGAGACTCAGAAGGTTGCGGGTTTAATTTGCGCCGAAGAACAAATCTTTGGCGTATCTACAGATTTTTTTAGTTACAATAAAGTATTAAAAGTAGTATATTCTCAACACTTAGGACAACAACAAAATAATGCTCTACGAGTTTTGTGAATTCGATGAAGTAAAAATTTGGTTAAAATCATCTGACTTTAAAATTGTGTTTATCAGCTCTGTTAGGTTAAAAACCTTACCAAGGTAAGAAAGGGAAGACACAAAGTCTAAAAAAGCTGATTTTAAGTTGAACTAAAAAGTTCAAGAAATTCATCCTCAAAACTAAAATTTTTATATTATATTTTTTTTTCAATGAAAAGTTAGTAATTTTCATGGTCGGAATCACCCCGTTCAGGCTCAAAATACTGGTTCCGGGACACCCTGTATAATCATTATGCTACATAAAGAAGTTACATACATAATTTCCAGGCCGTCCGTGGTCGCATGCAACGCGTCTGCAAATGCCATGGAATGTCCGGATCCTGCTCTGTGAGAGTCTGCTGGAGACGACTGCCACAGCTGAGATTAGTTGGAGACAATCTTGCGACGAGATACGAAGGCGCTTCACATGTCAAGGTAAGATAACTTATAAAGTAAACCAAGATGCGCTTTGAATCGTATCTCACTAATTTCGACTCTGCCGTGACAGATCCTGTAGTACAATCGGCAGCTCGTATTAAGGTGAAGGTTGCGTGTTAAGCCCCGCCTAGGCTTGAAATTTTTGAGATGGTTTTAAAATCTTACACAAAATCACAAAATCTAACACGATGTCAGGTCGAGAACTACTCAACAATCGGATTGGATCTTTCTCTTAGTTATAATTCTATTTCCTAGCGAAACTGTTTATTTCTAGGTCACGCCTTGTGGTTTATTGTTTATTTAAAATATGGACTCTAACATCTTAAGTATTACATTATTATTATATGGTTTTATTCTACTACTTGTTCTGGTAAATGACCAGGTTAAAGGTATGGTGACCATAAATGAGGCGTTGTATAAGAAATAACATAAAAATTGGGAGTCTTTTTTAGTTTAAAATTTTATTCGGTTTCAATAATAAAACACAATTTTAGACGATATCATAATGAGGTAATATGATGTTATACACACTATCTTTTAGTTCATATTCATGACATAAAAGTTCATTTAAAAAATAACCCCACCACCCCCCCTTTTTTACGTCGGGGGTTAAAAACTGACATGGTAAGAACAACCACAGTTAAACTTGCTTACTATTAAAAAACCGCATTCGAATCGGTTCATCCGTTAGAGAACTAAGATGCCACATACAGACACACGCACACAAAAAGATCTAGGCGTAAAACTTATAACACTCCTTTTTGCATCGGGAGTTAAAAAGCTACTTGAGATAAGAAAGTTTCATACGTTAATAAGGCTTAATGGGCCAGCAATTTTAACGGTTCTACTAATTTTGAAGAACAAAGCGGATTTTAATTTCACAATAAGTATTATAAACTGCAGGTGGTGGAGAGAAAACGAGGCAAGAACATTAGAAAATTGCGACCCTTACACGCTGATATGAAAAAACCGAACAAAACTGATCTGGTTTACTTAGAAGATTCACCTGACTACTGTGAACCAAATAATGAGTAAGTGTTTCTTGTTTTGTAGAGTATGAGGGATGAAGAGATAAAATGGGTATGTACTTAAAATTACAAAGGCCCCATTATTGACCCTTGACGCACCCCAGAATGCATGTGATGGCGTTCTCAATCCGCACAACTTAGTGTCACATAAATTTTCATGGAAATTGCTAGTATCACACAATAATTGGTACAACGAGAGCAGACATCAAAATTTGCATAAGATTCTAATGAATTGGCATTATTGACCCTGTCAAATGGCTTCTTAAATTTAAAATATACGAGTATTAACTCAAAACGTATATATTCGTTTATTTATTTATTTTATTTATTATAACCATAATATTATTAGTTACTTTAGGTATATTTCGTTATATATGTTTATGATATACATATTTATGATTCTTGTACACTTAGCTACCTTTAAAATCATCTCTCTGTCTAGTCTCAAAGGATTGCTGGAAGAAAAGGGTTAAGCTCGCCTTTGTACATGCCCTCTATTTCTGTACTTTTTAATGTATTTTCTTGTGTACAATCCCGCTAATATTATAAACGCGAAAGTTTGTATGGATGTATGTGTGGATGTTTGTTACGTCACGTCGTAACGGCTGAACCGATTTCGATGAAATTTGGTATGTACGCAGATAACCTGGATAATAGGCTACTTTTTGTTAACAAACGACGCGTGAAGCCGCTGGCGGAAGCTAGTAAAGAATAAAGAACGTCTAACTTTTGGAATGTATATAAATATTATTATAAAATATATAAATATGTATATATTTTGTTTATTAGTAAGTATAGGTTTAGGTTAGTATTTAGGTTTAGGAACATAGATACACCACCGTCCTTTTTATTTTGTTTTGTCCTGTCCATACAGAGGTTGTCTGGATGAGACTTTTAGCGATAAGACCGCCCATTGTACTTACTTTATTTTTGTGTATTTTTTTATATGTTTAATTTTATTTGGTGTGCAATAAAGAGTATTCTATTCTATTCTATTATGTAATGTTTTCAGACTTGGAATTCTTGGCACCAGAGGTCGTACATGCAACCGCACCTCAGCTGGTCTCGACGGTTGCCGTCTTCTCTGCTGCGGTCGCGGCTATCAGACCAGAGTCAGAGACCATGAGGAGAAATGTAAGTGTAAGTTTGTTTGGTGTTGCAAGGTTCAATGTGAGATCTGCCGGTTTAAACGGGATCACCATGTTTGTAACTAGCAGGCTATAGCTATTAAAGCTATAGCCAGATTTTAAGGTTGCAAAGTAAAGATTGACAAAAATGCAACGATTATGCAGAAACAATAACAATTTAACACAATTTCGTTAAAAGGAATAACTACAATTTTTTTTAATAAATAATAAAAAGAAGGGCTAGTTAGTGTCAAGATGTGAGTTTAATTAGTTGTAGTTAAATTTTTCTGGAATGTACATACAATTATCTATGCCCTTTGATTAAAAAACAATACACGAAAAATTCAAAGAATGTTGACAATGTACTTATCTAAGGGCTTCTGTAGGGAACGGTTTTGTATTACGAGGTGAATTAAAATAAAATTTCTCAAATTATTGATAGAATTTTTGCATTATTAATCCTAAGATATAGCTTATGTATAAGTCTGTGGTCCAGATTTTAGCTAACTGTTAGAGTTGTCGTCCAAATGTTGTTCTCTTTGATTAGATTCTCTTTATTATTATTTTAATTGTTAATTAATTATTTGAAAGCAATACATACCTTTTGTAAATATTATTTTTATTGTTCATTGCTTTAATAGTAACACCATTCAATTGATTGACTGAATTATGTTTTTGGGGTTTTATAGAACTCATTTAATTTCTGAAAACAAGCTTTAAATTTATTTACAGTATTACTAACTTATTTAATTTTACATGTAAAAATGTAAATAGTGCTATTTTTAATATTTAAGAATAGAGTCATTTTTAAGCTCCACTATTTCATGTAATTTATTTTTTATTGTAAATATCACTTTTTTATCTGGCCTTAAAATAAATGTCAATTCATAAAATGTATAAGTCTCAAATTAACCTATGATAATAATAAAGTCATTATAATGAGGTAAATTTTTAATTTAAGTTTGTATGTAATGAGTAATCTCTGGAACTACTGAACTGATTTTGAAAATTATTTTATTAATAGAAAACTTCATTATCCTTGAATGTTATGGACCATTATTTTGATAACAATCCGTATAGCCGAGGCGGGTCAGCTCGTAATTTATTAAGAATTTCAAACAATTTATTAGGACATTTATTTAAGGGTTATTTCTATGGTGTACTTAATTTTATACAATTTAATTTTCTACCTCATGAGGGAATATATTTCGTTGAAGCCAATATTATAATTGTATTTTGATAAGACTTCATTAGTTTTAGTGTACCTACTATTGTAAATAGTTTTATCTAAATAGGCTTAGTAACTTATTGCATTAGATTTGTGATAGCTTTATTAATTTCTAGCATTTAGAACGTGTAGTATTTCATGTTTTGTGAATCTAGATTTTTATAATAATGTAAATATTTCATAGTGGTTATTATGTTGAATAGATATTTGTGTCTGTTTACTAAAGTTATCGCAAGTTCTTTGCCAATTTACGACTTGTTTCTATTGTAAGAAGTTTCCCACGTATTGTACTCTCAGAAGTTTTTTTTAACTGATAATGTCATCCTCAGAAAAATTTCAAAGTACATACATTTTTCATTTAAGATCAAGTAAACAAAAATATATTTTGAAAATAAAAGTAAGTTTAGCTTTTACCGATTTGAATATGGTATACATAGTTACTTTTTGATGTAAATGGAATAAAGTAAATGTATTAGATATATTGTTTTATTTTGACGTAAACTTTGAAACTCCAATCTGAACAAAGATAGACTAGTGAGATCTCGCGAGTCTCCCTTATAAACAAAAAAAATATTATTTGTAATGTTTGACTGTCAAAACAGTGCCAGAAAATGAAAAACCCCCTAACTTGACCTACAGTTTTATTCAAATTACGGGTATGTGGAGTTCATGTTAATTGGTTCCATTACAGTTTTCTTGGGGTAGAAATTGCAATTATTCTGTATTTCAGACTTTTTTCTATACTTTTGTGTCACTAAAGCTACACGCGTACCAAATTTCAGCACTGTGGGGTCACTGGTGTACCCTGTGAACGTCCTACTTTGGTTTTTTACCCCTCTTGAACACCAATATCTCAACAACCTCCGCACATTTTTAGCTCCTTTAGTCACACCGAAATTGTGCCAATACTACCTAGGTATGTACCAAATTTCAAAATGATCGGATAAATGCTTCGAAAGTTATCCTCGGACAAACAAACATACATACATACATACATACAACGCCGATTTGCCCAAGTTGATTTAGAGATCTCGTTTCGCTCGATCAATGAATATGTGGATAGAGATGCAAAATTTTTGTCATTATCTTATCACATCATTGATAAAATTATTGCAATGCAAAGCACGTTGAAGTGATTAAGTATTATGGTTTTGATCACTTACACCAAACAAAACACCAAAAAACCTGAATATAAAAAAAAAACTATAACACACTTTAAATCAGAAATACGTATAATAATTTACATAATATAGAAGACTTTTTTTAAACGCCTAGAGGATTGCCTACCCATGGGTACACTCGGGGGCAAACGTTGCAGACTGCCATCCAGTATTCCAACTGAAAAAAAATACAATAAATACTTTTTAGTACCCGTAGAGACATGATAAATGCCCAGAGAGCGATTCGACAGAAACTTATAAAAAAATCTGTAAAGAGTATAAGATAGGTACTCGATTTAGACTGAGTAGTAAAATAACTTGTCTGCAAACACCACTGACACGTACAAGGCGTAAGTGCTTGCTAATGTTGTGTGTGGCTACGCCGCCAGTTGTTTCTCCCACCTCATTGTAGTCATGTACCACTTTTGGAAGTACAATTTGGTAATCTGTTTGCAGCTGCTCCGCCTCCTCAAGAAAGGATAAATCAGTATATTTAGCATCATTAAGGGACGCATCGTTAATTAGTAACCCTTACGTGATTCCTAACTGGTGACTCCGACACAATCTTTGTCTGGCACGGGTAAATTACATTCTTCTTCTTAGTGTGTCAAAAGTTCTACGTTTTGCTATATACTATGTTCTACGAAACAAAATTGCATTTTATGATTATCATCTAAATCAACTTAATCCAACTTACACCATTATGCTCAGCTCTTACTGGACAGGTTGCAGCTGGGCATGTTGTTGATATGAAGCGTTTGCAAGACTTCTGCTTGTATTTGTCAAGAGGAGTTGGATCCTTCATCCACTCAATCACTTCAGAAGAGTTCACCTATAATGAGAATAATTTACTGTAGAATATAACTTTCACATGAACCTATATCCTCCATGGATAATGGATATTGCCTTCTGAAGATTCTTGTGGTTTATCTTGCCCAAAGTAGTCTAGCCTAAGCCAAAGGTCATCATCATCATTCAAGGAGTCTGCCTACGACCTCCAACCAAGCTCACACAATACAACCATAAATGCAGAAGAAAACTACGTTTGTCTTTAATGGTGATTATGGTAAGCACCCATGTTTCTGTTCAATAATATGGAACATACTACCGTTGTTTTTCTTCTTGAAGACTACGATCCGGGTAATAGTAAGTAGCGTTAGTAAGGCAAGAGTTATTCACTCTTATTTGGTGGGGAATAGTCATCTAGATTTTCGGACAATTAGACCATGTGATCATACATAACATACGTAATACATAATGCTGGGCATTTCACATAGTGCTATCTAGCCCCAAATTTAGCAAAGCTTGTACTATAGGATCCAGATAACTGGTAGAATAATTATATACTTTTTTTTAATATATTGTAGTATTCTGAAAAATACCCAGACACGGAGCAAATATTTGTTCCGCGGCGGGAATGGTATCCGCAGCCACCTGCGTCTCAGTCAGCTCGTCGCCCACTGCGCCACGGAGGTCATCAAACGAATATCTATTCGTGATAAAAAACAAATTTAGTAAAGTAGTAGGTTTAGTACTAGAAACTCACCATAAACACGTCTTTTAGATTAGTGATCAGATCGAGGAACCTGTTCAAGGCTTTTAAGACAGCGGGGTTCGAGATGACGTACCACTCGTGGATGTAGAAGCCAAAGGGAGCGCGGTTGTTCATGTAGTGTCTTTCAAAGTTCGTGAGGATGAATCTGTACCAGGCGTCGGCGTCATTGTGGTCAGGACTGCAATAATATTTAGAACCATTTCGTTTTTTGAGGTAACAACTAAACACAATTTAGGTACCTTTTTTATTGTAACCTGCGGCCACATTATCAGAATTTGGCGAAGGTTCGCGGGGTATGTTTCTGTCTATACTGTTTGCCCAATAATCTTGAAAAACTTAATTCCTAAGGATAATGATTTGTAGTTTTGTCAAAATGACGGTTTATCTTACCCGACTGCGCAGAATGAGAGTAATGTTTTTATGGTGTATGTATGTATGTCTGATGTTTCGGCAGAGCTGGTAGGCTAAATGGCTTGACGATTTTTGAGAAATGAGGTGTCATTTGGTTTGTCTGAACAATGAGAGTGACAATCTTAAGTTTCTTAATAAAAAAAATATATGATGTTTCAAAAAATCCTGTGTGTCTGTATAATGACTGTCACTTCTTTAGTTTATAGGTTTCAACTACTAAACGGGGCTACACTCTCCTAAACATGTAACTTTTGAAACTATCACGTTTAAAAATATCAATAAATAATATCTCTTAAATATATTAAGGCACTAAAAACGATTGCGCAAGATGCCCTAAGATAAAGTTCCGACTATGGAAAAATAATTATGTTGCACTTAGCGAAGGTATTTTTTTAATACCATTGGGAAGTACGAAATTCAACTAAAGTGGCCTGAAAGTATAGTTAGAATAGTTGCCCAAAACAGCTAAATATAAAAGTTTATGTACATATACTTACACCCAGTAACACGAATCAACCATTGAACAGGCAACACCGTTCAGATCCAACCAGCTAACCATTGGTTGGACCCACACACCAGGAATCGACGCAGTGGGGCAAGGAGGAATAGGGCAGTCCTGGATAGAAGCGTAGTCCAGAGTGTAAGGCCAGAGCCCAGGGTTAGTGTGGGAAATGGTGGGCCAGGAGCAGTCGTAGGTGATACCCGAGCTTTTCATCATTTGGAAACTGTTGTTCCCGGCGAGTTGAAGGAAGGGAATGCGGAGACCTAAAACGTTATAAATTGTTTATTTAATGAAACAAGACCGGTCAAGAGTAGAACTCACTCACCGTGGGTTCCGAACCTAGATAGGAGCTTAATTTAATTGTATTTATTTTCCACTGTACCAATATTAATAATATTACAACATAAAGTTTAGTCAGATTCAAAATAACAATACAATAAAGTAGTTCAAACTGACAGGTATCGGGATACGGGACTAATTATGTTATTATGTGACACAAAGAATGTTAACTTGTTGAGGTTAATTTAGCTATGGTAGTGAAGATAAGATAAGATATAAGATGAACATGATTTGTTTAGAAAAACCTTACCGTTAATTTCTTCAATTGGAATATTTGCGAAATGAGATAGTTGAATTTTCTGTTCTCCAAACTCCTTCTGCATATCTTCATAGGTCGCTTCAGCCCAATAGGTATGCGGAGTCTGATGGCTTACAGAGTGAAGTGCGATTTCAAAACCATTGTTGTAAAGCTCATTGACAAGTTGGTAGTTAGTGTATTCATGGTTCACGTAATAGGTGGTACCAACAGGGCAACCGTTGGCATTGTGGCGGTTGTAGACAAGGTTTCGGTAGGTTTCGATGTTGAGGATGTTGACACCATCATCAAAGGTTAGGGTTACGAACTGGAAAACAATTAATTGGTTGGTGATGCGAAGGGTTCCTGATCCAGTATAAAAAAATAATAGGGGAGGGTTAAATGTTGTTGCTATTTTTTTTAGAAACGTATTAATTATAGGGCTCAACTTTAATAACGCCTATAGTACTGGTACCAACTGGTAGTACTGGTAAGATCCCTAAGGCTGTATCATGTATGTGTTGATGATGTGTTTTGATGAAGTCGTATGATTGATTTAGTGATTAAATGCTGATGGCATTGTCACGTAAATGTTACTTTTATCCATATATGTATGTTATGCTATGTATTGTAAGTTTGTTTTATTATTAGAATATTTACTTATTTCTTTTCTGTGTTTGTTTACTTTATTGTGTATTTCTGGTTTCATTTTGTGTCACTAAAATAGTGTTAAGTACTAATTATTAAATACTAACAAAATATGGACTGAAAACCTCTGAAATAAAATATGTATTATTGTAAATTGCGAGAACGTTAATAGTCTTTAAACTATCTGCATTATGGATCAGTTCCTGCAGTCTGAATACCAAACCAGAAACTATTGTACAACTGAAATTGTATTTTCTCCATATCTGTCATTAATGAAGATATTATTAACATCGATTGACACAAAATGGCAGCGTGATTAAATGCTGACAGTATTGTCACGTTAATGTAACTTTTATTCATATGTGCTATGTTTGTTTTTATTTATTTATGTCTCCTGTGTGTTTATTTTGTGTTTACTATTAGTGTTGTCACAAATAAATGTTGTTTGATTTTGATTTGATTTATACTCCAATATTTATTCTTCACTGGTCGAAATTAAAGCCAGAATTTTGATAAGATGCTTCTTCGCAGCAGTTACAGGGCTAAAATAATGATAGTGGTAGGTACTTACTTGTGGGACATCTCTAGGTGCTAAACCTCCAGGAATGCTAGTAGATGAGCACCTACAGTCAGGCAGTTGGCACAATTCTTCATCACACACTTCTGCCAATGGAAGCTCCTCGGCATAAGCACAAAGAGCCACTGATAATAGAACCGCTACCGTATACCACTTCATTTTGACGGTTCCAATATTATGAACTCACTGTATAATTTAGGTTTTTATATATTATCATTATCTAGTACGTTATCAACAAATTTATCAATTAGTATTTTCAAAAATGACATATCTAAAGGCTCCAGATTAAGATTAGGGAGTTTATTCCTTGCTTTTTTGGCAATAAATACTAGTATTCCATTGTACTCCCTATCCTAGATTATGCAGATGTGTGCTATCCCAACGCTACTAAAGAGCAACTTGGAATTGTAAACATAAACTGGAGCGGATGTTAAACCTCTGCATTAGGTATGTCCGTTTACCGACTACGCAAGTACGAACACATCTCACAGTAAGTGGCTCAAAATCAGATTTCGTTAAGATACTCTTATACAGTCTTCTTATTAACATTAGTTAATCTTTCACAGTCCTCTATCTCCATCCTATTTTGTAGAATGTTTTCCTCTTCTTCCAGTTCTTACTTTAAGTCCGCATAAGACACTTCTTGTCAGTACGTCTGAGGAGTCTAACTTATTGCATTAGATTTATGATAGCTTTATTAATTTCTAGCATTTAAAACGTAGTATTTCATGTTTTGAGAATATAGATTTTTATAGTAATGAAAACATTTCATAGTGGTTATTATGTAGAATAGATATCTGTCTGTTTAAAAGCTATCGCAAGTTCTTTGCCAATTTAGGACTTGTTTCTATTGCAAGAAGTTTTTTCACGTATTTTACTCTCAGAAGAAACAGGGTTTTTTTAAATGATAATGTCATCCTCAGAATATTTCCAGAGTACATCTTAATATAAACTTTTCATTTTAAATCAAGTAAACAAAAATATATTTTGAAAAATTAAAGTAAGGTTAGCTTTTACTGATTCGAATATGGTGTACATACATAGTTACTTTTTGATGTAAAGGGAATAAAGTAAATGTATTAGATAAATTGTTTTATTTTGACAAAAACTTTAAAACGGCAATCTGAACAAAGATAGATAATAATGATTATGTGTGTGCCAAATTATTTCATTATCTTATCAAATTAATGATAAAATTATTGCGATAATAAATTATTATGATGAACGTTGAAGTGATTTGAGTATAATAATCAAGGCTACTCAGATAATATAATATTTAGATCAATACACGCATATTTGCGAGTAACCAAAACCTTACTGCTTTCTTCACTCACATCAAAGTGGTGATTAAAAACCCTGAATAGAAAAAACTATAATAAATTAATAACACTCTTTAAAACAGATATACGTATAATAATTTACAAAATAAAGACAACATTTTTAAATGCCAAGTGGATTCCCTACCCATGGGTACACTCGGGGGCAAACGTTGCAGACTGCCATCCAGTATTCCAACTGAAAAAAAATACAATAAATACTTTTTAGTACCCGTAGAGACATGATAAACGCCTAGAGTACGATTCGCCAGGAACTTATCTGTCAAGAGTTATTTAAGATAGGAACTCGATTCAGACTGAGTAGTAAAATAACTTCTATGTAAACACCAGCTATTCTAGAGAATAGCTGACACGTACAGCTCGTAAGTGCTTGCTAATGCTAATGCAGTGTGCTAATGTAGTGTGTGGCTACGCCGCCAGTTGTTTCTCTCTCATTGTAGTCATGTACCATTTGTGGCAATATAATTTGGTAATCTGTTTGCAGATGCTCCTCCTCCTCAAGAAAGGAGAAATCAGTATATTATCATCATTCGCAGTATATCTAAAAGGTGAAGCATGTAATTTACCCGTGCGAGACAAAGATTACGTCGGGGTCACCAGTTAGGAATCATGCGACCCCTGCATCTTTAATTTGTAACCCTTACGTGATTCCTAACTGGTGACCCCGACGAAACCTTTGTCTGGCACGGGTAAATTACATTCTTTTTCTTCTTAGTGTGTCAAAAGTTCTACGTTTTGCTATATACTATGTTCTAAAAAACAAAATTGCATTTTAAGATTATCATCTAAATCAACTTAAACCAACTTACACCATTATGCTCAGCTCTTACAGGACAGGTTGTAGCTGGGCATGTTGTTGATATGAAGCGTTTGCAAGACTTCTGCTTGTATTTGTCAAGAGGAGTTGGATCCTTCATCCACTCAATCACTTCAGAGGAGTTTACCTATAATAAGAGTAATATACTGTAGAATATAACTTTTACATTAACCTATGTCCTCCATGGATATTGCCTTCTAACGATTTTTGTTGTTTATCTTGCCCAAAGTAGTCTAGCCTAAGCCAAAGGTCATCATCATCATTCAAGGAGTCTGCCTACGACCTCCAACGAAGCTCACACAATACAACCATAAATGCAGAAGAAAACTACGTTTTTCTTTGTTGGTGATTATGGTAAGCACCCATGTTTCTGTTCATAATCAGAGTGATAACATGGAACATACTACCGTTGTTTTTCTTTACTGAAGACAACAATCCGGGTAGTCGTAGGGTTAGTAAAGCAAGGGTGAATAGTTTTCTAGATTTTCGCGCAAATAAGACCACATGATTATGTGATCAAAAATAACATACGTAATATAATGCTGGATATTTCACACAGCGCTATCTAGCCCCAAACCAAGCAAAGCTATGGGAACCAGAAAACAGATACTCGTAGAATAATTACATTGATACTTTTTTATAAGTACATACTTATAGTATAAAAATATTCAGAACCTGAATAAATATTATTAGATCATGCGAAAATATGGTCCGCGGCGGGGATTGAACCGGCAACCACCTGCTTCTCAGCCGGCTAGTCACCCACTGCGCCACGGAGGTCGTCAAACGACGATCTATTCATGATAAAAAACTAATTTAGCAAACAAGTTAGTACTAGAAACTCACCATAAACACGTCTTGCAGATTAGTGATCAGATCGAGGAATCTGTTCAAGGCTACCAAGACAGCGGGGTTCGAGGTGACGTACCACTCGTGGATGTAGAAGCCGAAGGGAGCGCGGTTGTTCATGTAGTGTCTTTCAAAGTTCGTGAGGATGAATCTGTACCAGGCGTCGGCGTCATTGGGGTCAGGACTGGAATAATATTTAGAATCATTCAGATTTTTTGAGGAAACACCAATAAAAAAATAAAAATATGACTTAAATATTGTTAAATATTATCTGCGGCCACATTATCAGAATATGGCGATGATTCGCGTTGGGGGTTTTTGACATATTGGGGTTCACGAGGGGTAAAAAAACCAAAATAGAACTATCCGGTCAAATGGCACGTTTAATGAAAGGTCTTCATTATTACATTTCGACACTGTTTTTATTTTTAGTTTATACTTCGTAGTTTTTAAGTTATTAACCATGATAAAAACTGAATTTTGACGTAATTTACAGGGTACACCAGTCAAAGTCAAAGTCAAATATTTTAATTCATTAAAATCACAAGGATCACTTTGAAACGTCAATTTTACTGCCTGCTCCTTCGTGAACAAGTCAGGAAAGAAAGGCAAGAAACAAGGCTGGTTGTTTTTTTAATGATCCTTTTACAATACCGTAATACAGAAAATAAATTACGTCTAAATTGTAACATTTTGAACGAGTTGGAGCAATTTCTGTCCCAAGCTTCTTTATCATCTAAATAATCCGATATTTTATAGTAGGCTTTTTATAAAGATTTAGTTTAATTACGTTTTTAAATATATTAATTGACAATTTTTGTACATCCCTTGGGAGTTTGCTATAAAAGCGTACACCTTGCCCTTTAAACGATTTACCATCTTTATGGAGTCTATAAGTGGCAACAGCGAGTTTATCCTTGTTTTTAGTATTAAAATTATGATTATCGCTATTTTTCTTAAACAAATTAATATTCTTGAGACTCGTGAGATCGTGAGATCAGGGGCGAACTGCTAGTTAGAATAGTTGCTAAAAAAACCTTAAAATAATTGCTTATGCACAAACACTTACACCCAGAAACACGAATCCACCATTGAACAGGCAACTCCATTCAGATCCAACCAGCTAACCATTGGTTGGACCCACACACCAGGAATCGACGCAGTGGGGCAAGGAGGAATAGGGCAGTCCTGGATAGAAGCGTAGTCCAGAGTGTAAGGCCAGAGAGCAGGGTTAGTGTGGGAAATGGTGGGCCAGGAGCAGTCGTAGGTGATACCTGAGCTTTTCATCATTTGGAAACTGTTGTTCCCGGCGAGTTGAAGGAAGGGAATACGGAGACCTGAAACGTTATAAATTGTTTGTTTAACTAAGACCGGTCAAGAGTAGGACTCACGCACCGAGGGTTTTGAACCTTGATAGGATTATTTATATAAATTAAGCAGCACCATCTCGTTGTGAGACCGGTATACCAAGAAAACTTTTAAGACAGATATAAAAAGCTCTTCTAGATTGAGACTTCGTTATAATTTTCCTGTAATATTTGCATATGATAATATCTATCAATATTATTCAATGATCGAGAAAAGCGAGATCTCTAAATCAACTCGGGCAAATCGGTGTTGTATGTATGTATGTTTGTTTGTCTGAGGATAACTTTCGAAGCGTTGATCCGATTATCGTTAAATTTGATACATATGTAGGTAGTGGCATAATTTTGGTGTGACTAAATGTGCTAAAACTGTTGGGGGGGTTGTTGAGATATTGGGGTTCAAGAGGGGTAAAAAAAATGAAAATGAGACTATTAGGTTAAGAAGGACGTCAAATGAAAAGTCTTTATTAGTTCATTTTAACCCTTTTTGATTTTTAGTTTAGTCCTTGTAGTTTTTGAGTTATTAGCCATAATAAAAAACAAACTTTGACAACATTCACAGGGTACACCGGTGACTCCACAATGCTGAAATTCGGTATTCGTGTAGTTTAAGTAAGAAACATATAGGCAAAAGTCTGAAATCCAGAATAACTGGAATTCGTACCGCAAAAAACAATAACCAAATAACAAGAACCCTCGTTACCTCTAATTTGAATGAAACTGTAGGCTAAGTAGATTGGTTATGCATTTTGTAGCACTAATTTATTAGTTAAAGATTAAGGCCGGCATGCACATAGATCACTAAACGTATATAACGACGATTTACGACGACGTAAACGAACATGTTTAAATTAGTCGTATTTGTATGATTTGACAACGCCTTAAATCATATTTAGCCACTAAATACGTTTAGGTATCGTTGTGCAAATCGCCCTAAGAATAATACTTATTTTGTGAGATTCGCGAGATCTCTGTTCGAGGCGAACCTCTAGTAAATATAAAAAACACTGGACATATTTTTGTACATGTTTTCAGTAAGATTGTATTTATAAAACAAATATATATTTTCTATATCAGTTATCTGGTTTCCATAGTACAAGCTTGCCTTAGTTTGGGGCTGGATAGCGCTGTGTAAGATGCTCAGGAATAATTATAGTGTGAAGATGATATTTACAATATGAGTTATATTGTAAATATCATCTTCATAGTTACAACATAGATAGTTTAGGTTACTTTAGTTATGGTAGTGAAGATAAGATAAAGATATAAGATAAGACATAAGATGAAGATGATTTGTTTAGAAAAATCTTACCGTTAATTTCTTCAATTGGAATATTTGCGAAATGAGATAGTTGAACCTTTTGTTCTCCAAACTCCTTCTGCATATCTTCGTAGGTCGCTTCAGCCCAATAGGTATGCGGAGTCTGATGGCTCACAGAGTGAAGTGCGATTTCAAAACCATTGTTGTAAAGCTCATTAACAAGTTGGTAGTTAGTGTATTCGTGGTTCACGTAATAGGTGGTACCAACAGGGCAACCGTTGGTATTGCGGCGGTTGTAAACAAGGTTTCGGTAGGTTTCGATGTTGAGGATATTGATGCCATCATCGAAGGTTAGGGTTACGAACTGGTGAACAATTCATTGGTTATAATTATGATTTATAAAGCAGCAGGGTCTACGTTGGCAATGCGAAGGTTTTCTGATCTAATATAAAATTTATAGGGAGTGTTAAATGTTGTTACAAATTTTTTACAGAAACGTATGTAGGTATATAGGGCTCATACTATGTGCAATAGGTTTAAGGGCTTACTACTGGTAGTACTGGGGAGATTCCTGGGGCAGTAACATGTGTGTGTATTGTGATGCAGTTGAATGATTGCTTTTGTCATATTTTTTTTCTTATCTGTTTATTTTATTGTGTGTGTATTTCTGGTTTCCTTTTGCGTCACTAACATAGTTTTTAGGACTAATAAAATTATTAAATACTAACAAAATTTGGACTGAAATGTCTGAAATAAATGAATTATTTTTAATTGCGAGAACGTTAATCTGCATTATCGATTCTTATCAATTCCTGTATTCAGAATACCGAACCAGAAACTATGGTATTACTATAACTGAAATAGCATTTTCTCTATTTCTGTCATTAACATAAATAGGATTACCAACATACCTTGTCGATTGATACGAGATGGCAGCGTGATTAAATGCCGACAGTATTGTCACGTTGATGTTATTTTTATTCATATATGTATTTTATGATATGTATTGTACGAGTTCTTTATTTATGTTTTTATGTCTCATGTGTGTTTATTTTGTTTGTACTATTGGTGTTGTCACAAATAAATGTTTTTTTGATTTTGATTTGATTGACCATTGAAAAAATTTACTTCAAATATTGGAGTATATCCAATATTTTATTCTTCAATGGTCGAAATTAAAGCCAGTATTTTGATAAGAGGCTTCTTCGCAGCAGTGTAGGTACTTACTTGTGGGACATCTCTAGCTGCTAAGCCTCCAGGAATGCTAGTAGATGAGCACCTACAGTCAGGCAGTTGGCACAATTCTTCATCACACACTTCCGCCAATGGAAGCTCCTCGGCATAAGCACAAAGAGCCACTGATAATAGAACCGTTACCGTATACCACTTCATTTTGACGGTTCCACTATTATTAAATCCCTGTATATGAATTAGGTTTTTATATATTAGATATTATCTAGTACGTTATCAACAAATTTATCTATTAGTTGCTTCAAAAATAACATATCTAACGGCATCCGGATTAAGATTGGGGAGTTCATTCCTTCCCTTTTCGGAAAAAATTATTATAATCTAAAAACGGCTACATATTCTGACTCTACTGAAGAGCAACTTAGAATTGAAAACTGGAGTGGATGTTAAATCTCTGCATTAGGTAGGTACGTTTACCAACTACGCAAGTATGACTAACATCTCACAGTTAGTGGCTCAAAATCGAATAATAACATCTTTTACAATCCTCTATCTGCATGCATATAGAATAGAATAGAATACTCTTTATTGCACACCAACAACATATAAAATACAATAAAAATACAAAAATAATAATAGACAAAAATTAAGGTAAGTACAATGGGCGGTCTTATCGCTAAAAGCGATCTCTTCCAGACAATCATTGGATGGACAGGACAAAACAAAATCAAAAAGACGGCGGTGTATCTACGAGTATGTTCAAACACCTACATAAACTACCCATACTTACTAATAAACTAAATATATATACGTACAAATATAATAATATATACTTATATACAAACTACAATAAAGGAGATAAACATAACGATAAACTAGCAGTGCGTAGACAAAGAAAGGAAATGGTTGTATACCTTAGCTTTAAAGATAGGAACAGATTTAGATGATCTAATAGAGAAAGGTAAAGCGTTCCACAGCCGCACAGCTTGAACTGTAAAGGAGTCACCATAAAATTGAGAACTGTGGACAGGGGTTTGGAGACTTAGAGCTTCAGATGAGCGTAGGTTTCCTTTAGATAGGATGGTGAAGAAGGGTTGAAAAGAATGTTAAAAAGAAGGGACAGAATATGTGCATACCGGCGAAGACGGATAGGGAGCCACTTGAGTTTTGCGCGAAATTCTGAAACATGGTCATATTTGCGCAAGCCAAATACGAACCGAATAGAAAGATTTTGTAGGCGTTCAAGTTTGCTCAATTGGACTTCGGAAAGGTCGAGATAGCTGACGTCGGCGTAATCTAAGATAGGGAGTAGAAGGGATTGTGCAAGCGTAGTTTTGGTGGCGGTTGGTAAAAAGAATATACATATAAACATATAGATATAGAATAGCGGTTGGTATAGAATGTTGTTCTCTTCCAGTTCTTTCTTTAAGTCAGCATAAGACACTTTTTGTCAGTAGGTCTGAGGAGTCTGATGGGTTATGGCACTCATGGAGTGAAGCTCAAGTTTATAGCTTTTGTTGACCAGTTGGTAGTTAGTGTACCCATGGTTCACGTAGAAGGTGACTCCAGCGTAGCAGGATCACCTACAAGTAAATAAAACAATATACATAAGTTAATATATATACAATAATATACCTACAACAAATCAAATAAAAATATATATAAACATACAAACATACATATCTATAGCGATAGTACGACGTTTCTGAGAGATAAAATCTTTTCACTCTTGTTTTAAATATGTCTAATGATGGAGCCTGCCGTATTGAGACCGGTAATGTGTTCCAAAGACGTGTTGCTTGAATGGTAAAGGAATCATCATAGAATCTAGTTCTATGAACTGGGGTTTTCAGCAGCAAATTTTCAGACGATCGGAGCGAGCGAGGATTAATGCAGTGAAGGAATTCAAATCGTTCCTTCGAGTAGGAAGGGGTTAAGGGGTTGTTTCGGAGGATGTTGTACAGGATTGAATGTACAGTATGGAATATTTATGTCATCATCATCATCATCATCAGCCCACATTAGTCCACTGCTGGATATAGGCCTCTCCCAAAACGCGCCACTGAGCCCGGTCTTCGGCTCTTCTCATCCAGTTTCTGTCCGCCACCTTTCTTATGTACTATATTTATGTACTACCTATACTATATTTATATGTAGGTACCTAATCCATTAATTTTTAATTTATTTATTTTTTGCTTATGTAAGTACACTGTTTATTCAATATTTAATTATTTTTATTAAAAGCTACCTTCCTTATAACGTTCTCGTGAAATCCAGTCTCTCCAAAGGTTGTCTGGAAGAGATTGCTTTCAGCGATAAGACCGCCACTTGTATTTCTGCGTGTATTGTTTGTTTTTTATATTGTTGTTTTATTTTAAGTGTGATTTACAATAAAGTGTTTTCTATTCTATTCTATTCTATTGAAAGGATATGAGCATGAGATGCAGATGGGTGATTTCCATCCTTGAACCTTAGTCATAATGTTATAAAAACTTAATCGTAAGCTAGCTAACGATGTAATCCTATCACTTCGTAAAAAAACAACTGATATCGTATTTTCGTATTGATTATTCAATAATAATCAATACGAAAATACGATATCAGTAATGCGATAAAGAGAAATCAGAGGCATAATAATAATTGATAATTTCATGATTTTCTAAAACTACTTATAATCATACGTACTATTTTCGTATTATTTTCCTGTATTAATAACAACTTATGGCAAATCATATTAAAATATTTTTCAAGTTACCATCGCAGGAATAAAGGATGAGGTTGAAAAATACACATGATGTACTTATTTACAGAATTTTACACATGATTCACAAACACTAACCGCATTGGCAAGTAGGTATATCGGAAACACTGTCAAGACAGCAACAAGCAAGAATGAAAGCATGTCTTGTGTTTGCCTGTACCGAGAACCACCGAAGAGAGCAACAGTGATGATAATGATGATGATGCAGACTATCAACGCGCTGAGCCATCGTTGACCCAATCGCCACCACCGCGTTTGTCTACTCGTGCGCAGAGGGCTGCGGCGCGCAGCTCGAGGCGAGACGTTATTCGGAGTGGATCGCACTCACCCTGATGAAGGTTCACGAATTGAACCGAAACATTGTCAGTCGAAACGCCGATAAGACGGTACGTAATAAATCCCGTATTTATATTAAATAAATAAATATTGCTGGATATTTCACACAGTGCTATCAAGCCCCAATCTAAGTAGAGCTTGTAGGTACTATGGGAACCAGATACCTGATAGAATATGTACTTATATACTTTTTTTTTGTAAATACATACTTATTATACATAGAAAATAACCAGACTCGGAACAAATATCTGTAGATCATGCAAACATTTGTTCCGCAGCGGGAATCGAACCCGCTACCTCCTGCGTCGCCTACATATATAGTTTGACTAGCATCTAAAAAGCGATACATGTTCATTCTGGTGTCGGATTTATTTTTTTTGCTATAAATGTATCATTTTTGTACGGGGGTGACATAGTCACTGTGTGACAAAACCCCTCATTAAAAATAAAGAAAAAAAAAAAAAAACCTCCTGCGTCTCAGCCAGCTATTCGCCCACTGCGCCACGGAGGTCGTCAATATACATTTAAATATACTACATCGATTACAATATAACCTACATAGTTAATTTTACGACTTTTTTTGTAGTTGCGGTAGGTAACACGATAGGTTTTTTCCTAAAAAGATAAATTATTTGTGTATAAAATATCACAAAATATCGCAAAATACATGTTATCGTTCTGATTTGAGCAAATGATAGGACATAATCAATACTAATTGATCCAAATCTCTCCATATTAACTTGGACGAATGGGCGTTGTACGAGTATATGCCGGCGAGGATAACAATCGAAGCGCTAATATCATAATCAGATGACACAATCCTGGTGTGACTTTATGAGCTAGCAGGAGTTTTACAATTCGGTTATGATTTTTTTAAATATTTTGACCTCTGAACTCCGTCCTTTAACAACTGAATTCGCTTTTTATTTCAAAGGATATACTTTCAGATTGGTCTCATAGAAATTTCTAAAAGTATAACACAAACATCTTCACGAAAAGCAGATTTACCTGAGCCCATAACACACAAGTACACAAGTTTACAAACACCTTCACACCTAGGGTTGTCACCCGTACTTTATAATAAATTATTGTACTCTATTTTGGCCAATGGTAATTTATACTTTATGAGGGCAGTAAAGCACATGAAAATACTTTATTTTTACTTGTGATTTTTTTTTAATGGACTGCTATTTTTTACGATGCTGTTAATATATTTAAGAGTAACAAATATTTGTTAGATGTTGCTCTAGCAACAAAAAATATGTATGTAAGAGAAATAGCCTGGTAAATAAATAGTACTTTATTTTCAGATGTTGTACTTTTTATTTAGCCTAAAAAATTAAATTTACTCTATTTGCTTAAAAAAAAGGTGGCAACCCTAGTCACACCGCACCGCAGCGATTGATAGTTTTATAATTACAAGAATAGCAATCGTCTCAAAGCGTCATCTGTGGCTTCTTCACTGAACGAAATAGGGAGAGATGAAAGGTGAGGATGCGGGAACTTTACAAATATGGCCCAACAATGTTGTAGTTCTATTAAAATTTCATAGATGGCGTTACGTTTATTGCTGTACATTACGGTTTAAAGATTTTATTCTCAAAAGAACTTAATATTATATACAGTTCACTTATATGAGATATAGTTGTATAATACCTAGGTAAGACCTAAGTATATTTATGATACATATTAATAGGTGCTGGTGACAATCAATGCGTTTTATTGAGTTATAGATACTTGTTACTTATACCTAGTATAGTTAAAGATAATACAAATCACAAAAATGCAATACTTTTAATTTGTGGGTAAATTTTAATAAATAATTACCCACTTCACTGGCGTTGTTTTGATCGGAAGGAGTAAGAGTGTGTGCGAGTTGGGTCTATGTGTGAGTGAAGGTGCCTAGAACACTGACCACTGTGGCGCAGTTATGTTATAGAATACAACATGCAAAAATCAATGTGTGCGTAAAAATAGTGTAGGAGTAACATAACTGTTTTATTACAATATGCTTTTGAAGTCTTGCGAATATTCTAGGATTATTTTATGATTTTACATGTTTTATTATAGTAAATTATATATAAATATTTTTGTAATTAATTGTATATTATTTATTTAGCATGGTCACAGATAAGATAATATTAGTTTTTTATTTAAAGAAAGAAATAAATATTGCTGGACATTTCAGACTGCGCTATCTAGCCTCAAACTAAGCTGAGCTTGTGCTATGGGAACCAGATAACTGATAGAATATCATCAATACTTTTTTTTTTGTAAATACCTACATACATTTACAAGTATGTTATACCACGTGTTTTGTTATGTACGACATTAAATGAAAACACGGGTAGGGCTAATGGTCAGGGCTAGTATTGTTATAATATAGGTATTTTTCAAATTCATTACCCTAGAAAATTAAAATTTTCCAAACAACCTTAAAATCAAGTCCTAAACTCAATGAAACAACCTGTATAAAATTAATTAACAAATAAACTGACTAAGTGGCATCGTCGCAAAGGTGCCCCCGATTTATGTTAAAAATTGTTTATTGGAAATATATCGATTACTGGATAAATATTCAAGCTACCGGTATTAAACCCACCTCTGGAATCAGTTAATACGCTTCCGGATATGTGCTTTAAAATTAATGTCGTAAATAACAATCGATTAAGTTAAGTACCTACCTACGTTTGCTATTAGGCCTTTTAATTAGTACTTATTTATCAAGGCAGGTTTCTTTTGTTTAACCTGAATTATTTTCTTAGTTTCATCTATAGAACAAAAGGATATAAGTTATAGGCCATAAATAATAGCAATTAGTATTTATGCCTCGACAAAGACCTACCTTTTGTATCAGGCTATGTCTGCGGCAAATTTAGGTATGTAGATGTAGACACATTAAAAATTTAATTGTGTATTCTTATATGCTTGTCGTTCACGACGAAACCGTAGTTTTAAGCTAGTTCGTAAGATCGCGATTTCGTTCATAAAGAACATATAATTCAAGAGGTGAGAGAGGGGCGAGACAATCAGCCTGTCGCCTCACGCACGCAGCTTGGATGGACGCTGCACGGGTGCCGCTACATGGACAGCACACCGGCGGGAACCTTTTGCGACTACGTCTCTGCTACACGAGAAGAAGACATGGATCACCTCTTGAAGGAGTTTTTCCGACTAGAATCGCTCGGGAAAGTAGCAAAGAAGCCAGTGAGTGATCCGGAAGAGAGAGCCCTCCATCTCTTGGAACAGAATAGCGGGAGACTCCCCGAAGGAATATTTGAAACCGGAGAAGAGAAATGCTACACGGCTGTAGAGGTAAAGGGCAATGACCCCACCGGTTATTTGCCAGACATATCAAGGTTTTCGAAATGGTTGCGGCTAATTAGAGTAACGGCACGGGTACTGCAGTTCATGGCACGCTGTCGTCACAAAACCGAGACAGTAGCTGCACTACAACAGCGCACCAAGAAAAATAGAGAGCTTGACCCCACCTGGAAGAAGTCAAAGGCCAAAGTCAAGACGTCGACAGTCGTCTATTGTCAGTTATGACCATTGAAACAATAATTTGTGAATCATAACATCCATATTATGCCATGTGTTGTCCAGTCCTCGATGATGATGATAATTTACTCTGTAGTACGGCTATTTATTCTCAAATCACTTACACTATTTAAAGACAGCATAAAAACACGGGACGCACTGTCCCACCTGTCAATGTCATCCTGCAATTAACGTCATTCGGTTTTTTGTACTCGCGTCGCTTCTCACAAAAAAATAATTAAATTGTGTTTTCAAGTTTTTAGTGTGAAAAATCGTGAAAATGGATACAAAAAGAGAACACAGAAAGTAGATAAGAATCATCTACTGCGAAATATCAAGAAATAACCTACCGATTTCGGATTTGGAAAGTACTTAGGTTATGAACATTTGACATTGTATTTTCTTCAAGAAATCTACTAAAAACGTGTTCTTGGGATGATATATTCCCTCCAAGGTAGAAGAATAGGTGCCTACGGTGTGTTTTTTTCACACGATCAATCAAGACTTTCATATTGGCAAACTCGTGGGGTTCTGCACTGAAAGCGCTTGACTAATACTAACCTAGGTACCTAATACAAGACTCAACCATGGTCTAGGGCCGTCCTTCGGGGACGAACGTGATCTAACCGAGGCTTTGATTGGCTAATCTGCGGGATTATGCACCCCAAATGCTCTCGCTGGTTGTACCTACCTATTTATACACAGCTGTGATCTAGGGGCGTCTTTTTGAGGCGAACATGATCGATTATGACTTTGACTGGCAAACCTTTGGGGTTCTGCGACTAAAGTTTTTTATCTAATGTGTACCTAGTACACACTCAGTAGTTGCCTTGCTGGGGTGAACTGGAAAGTAATGTAATACCCATCGGTAGTTACAGATAGCTATGACAATTATATATGTCAAGATTCCTACCTCTCTTACCTGAGATGCTAGATGAATGGGATAAAACGCATCCATGGTAATCTTGTAGAGAGAAGTTCAGATGGAGCAGAAGAGTGCAACACTGCACAAAGGCAAATAGCCTGATCAAAGAGGAAATAACCTTCCTTTGCTAACTATGTTCTAATAAATTACCCAAAGTGGAAATATAAGCAACCAGTGGATTGGACTCCTACAGGATACATTATGTCTGAATTCAAGAGACCGGAGGTCATTGATTCTATTTCATATTAAGAAAAAAGGTTCCCGTTCAGAAGAATATGGGCTTTAAACCGGTGGGGTCCTCCTCATCAGGATGCATTGCAGACCCCAATATAAAGAAGCCAGCAGCTGCAGGGGGAACACCGGAGGCAGGCGAGGACACTGCAGCGCAAGGAGATGAGGGAGGTATGCAGATTACACCATTTTTATGATAACTAGTAAGCTTATCATATGGTATGATACCATTCTTGAATGGATGAAGGAGTATAACAATTATCTGGGAGTTATTATTAACTTCTCTGATTTGAAACTCTGCCAGATTATATTGAAAATCAAAACATTGTTAACAGAAGCAGGTTATTGAAATCTGAAAATAATCTGTTTTTATACATCAATTTTTTTTTCTTGGTCTACAACCCTAATGGTACCTTATCAACATATACATTCACTTTGAATTTAAATAAATAAAATAAATTCATCGGTAGTTACTGAGCATTCTAAATAAAAAGTTTTTATGTGAACTTAAACAACAAATGTTTGTTGTTATCATCACAGGTTTTAATACTGAACTAAAGTTATGCTCTTAGTATAAATAAAAACCAAGAAAATATATTTAAAAGGAAAATACTACCAATTTAGAGTTGCATGGTTAACTTTCAGTAAAATCATGAAATGTTGTGGTAGGTAAGTGGTTCACTTAATAAAATTGGTTTTTATTGTGTCAGTATTGAGCCACAGTTATTTTCTCTGCATGAATTATTACTTCTCTGGGTGTAAATAACAAGAAACTTGGAGGAAATGTTACCAATTAATTATGGAATTACCTATAAGGTACACCAACAATATGATAGTTGCTCAAGTAATAGTATGGGCTCAGACAGTGGAATGTTGGTATCAGTTTGCTCTGTAATTACCTTATTATGGGATTACCAAAACAAACGGCCTTGAGGGAATAAAACTTTTTATCATTAAACCACTATGATAACTATGATGATACTTCAATAAATGATTGATGACTGGTAGATAATGCTATTAGCATTAAGTCCTCCTAGCACTATTATGTTTTGTGTGAAAATATTAAATAAATAAATATTTGATGCAAAGAAGATCTACAAGAATGCAGGGGCTGGCGAGCCTCATGCATGTGATGCTGAAATACCTTGTGGTATGTGGACAAGGGATCAAGCAAACTTCATATTAATTCACTAGATTTAATGACAAACTTTGTTTGTTAATTTAAGTAATTTGTACTAAAGATATTGATAATACTACAGTTATTTCATACATAAATGAATTATGATGATGACATTATAAATATTGCAGTACCTGTGAGTAGGTATATTTATGGCAATGGTGTTTGACTAGAATTAATTGGGTATTTGCTTAATAAGGAAATACAGAAATTATGTACACTTAATTACAGATCTTGAGGAAAGAAAACAATTAGATCAGGTCATAATGGATGGGAACCAGTAGATGTTTATTTTGCAAAATTTGCTTCAGTTTTTGGACAATCTTAGATCTCATTGCTTCTAAAATAGGTGTCAGTTCTATGTAACTATCATGGCACCCAGATTCATTCGCCGGGGCAGTTGATGTTTTAACTTAAATTGGTCAACCTTTTTTTTTTTTTTTTTTTTTTTTTTTTTTTTTTTTTTCTTCTTCAATAATTTTTTCCTCCCTGTATGAATTTAAAACCTCTGGGGAAATTCAATACAAAAAGAAAAAGAAAACGGATTGTGATTGTTATCTTTTGAATAACACAACTGTTTTACCATTTAATAAAAGTTTTTTAACTTCTAATGTGGTAATATTTAAAACAAATAAACATGTAGGTACCTAGTACAATCCCAGGTTGTTTTATCTTCTTTTTCGTTATGACAGATAGATTACAGACATATACTCTTCCTCTTTTGTTATGCGCACCGCCAAGGAGTGGAACGCTTTGCCTGAGTCTGTGTTTCCTGATAAGTACAACCTAGGGATCTTCAAGTCACGAGTGAATAGGTTTCTTCTAGGCAAGTGTGTACCATCGTAGACTGCATCATCGCTTACCATCAGGCGAGATAGTGGTAAAACGCTAGCCTATAATTTATAAAAAAAAAAAAAAAAAAACTTACAGAAAAGATTTGTACAAAGTCAAGCTTAGCTGAACGAGGGTCCTTCCAGCAAACCTTTGAGGATAGAGATAGCTGTTTGTAGGATATGTTCACTGTCACTACTAGGTGACGTTATTTTTTTACCACAACCTGTTAATAATGGCAGGAATTTTATCAGTAGAAGTAACTTCTGGTCGTAGTAACTTAGTAACTGGTAAACATTTTGGTTTTAGAATGAATAGGTAACTAGGTTCGGTACTTACCACTAAACAATATTTGTCACAAATTTTTTGGATGGGCCATACATTGCCAGTTCAAAGAGATATCAGTTACTACTCATAGCATCTCTGGAGTGATTATCTATTTATCAATTAAGATTCATAGGGTCCACAGGAGCTAATTAATATAAATAATAAAAAAAAAAAAAAATGTTCCTATACGATAGATAGGCATTCATTGTGAATAAATGAATCTAAACTACATAATCATTCCTTTTTTAGGAAATACCTACCTAATGATAAAATAAAGTTTATGGTAAAATAAAGTATACTTCAGATTGACGCATTCATTGTGAATAAATGAATCTAAACTACATAATCATTCCTTTTTTAGGAGATACCTACCTAATGATAAAATAAAGTTGATGGTAAAATAAAGTATACTTCAGATTGAGATTCACTACATATAGATACAATGATAGATTGGATGTGTCTATTTAATTAATTAAGAATGTTTATATTGACAAAAAAAAAATACATGCCTAGTTTAGAAATAAATATTAGATAAGATGGTTATGCTTCTAAAATTGTTTTTAGCGCAAGGGGCCAAAAAACTTTAATAATTTAAACTTATAATCAACATAGTAGTTAGAGATTCCTGTTCCTTTAATCTTCAGCATTTAAGTGGTATCAACCTTATTTGGGCTCTACCTTGTATAATGAAGAGTAGAGCCAGCTAGGGCTGGGATTAATTACTTATGTTTTAAGGATGATAAAACGAAAATATTGAGTCTACTAATAATATGTAAGTAATCTATAAGGCGCTAAACCTTACAGAATGGTATCAATCATTAAATCAGCCATTCGATTGAATTCTTATTTTTTGGATAATAGTGGTATAAAAGCATTTTCACCGCCTATACGCTACGTAGGTAAGGGTACATGCTTCTATCGCGATACCGCTCCGAAAGCCGAAGAACGGCCGCTTGAACTGGAGAGTCTTCCTCTTTTGCATGGGTTATACAGCCGATTGGTTAATAATTAACACTTTACTGACGTTATACCTACCTATATCAAGAATAATATTGATTGGGTTTGTTTAATTAATTGTTACAATTTAGTTAAATGATTATGAAGAACAGAATTCTCCAAATTAATTATCCTAAATCAAGATAACTATCTAAGAAAAAGCAATATTATTTATATTGCATAATGTTAATTAGTTTAATATTGAGTAGAGGTTTTTATCTTCAATTTATACATAGACATAGACAATTTAAATTAGGATAAAGTTTCTTGATTTTACATGAGACTTTTAACATCTACAGAGTAAATTATCATCATCATCGAGGACTGGACAACACATGGCATAATTAAATAGTCAAACAAACTTACCCCTGTAAGTGATGTTCGACTGGAATTATGCCAGGTGTTGTCCAGTCCGAAGATGATGAGTCCCACCCAACCCTTTAATCTAATACTTAGATGTACCCTTGAAGTAAAATCAAAAATCTTTAGTGATTCTGTAAACTTAATGACGTTAATTGCAGGATGACATTGACAGGTGGGACAGTGCGTCCCGTGTTTTTATGCTGTCTTTAAATAGTGTAAGTGATTTGAGAATAAATAGCCGTACTACAGAGTAAATTATCATCATCATCTTCGGACTGGACAACACCTGGCATAATTCCAGTCGAACATCACTTACAGGGGTAAGTTTGTTTGACTATTTAATTATACTACCATGTTTCAGTACACCAATTCCAGTATAAGCTGACCTCTCATTGTACGGAAAGCCTACACAATGCGAGGTCTGCTATCCTGGATATCTATAGCTTGATATGAAGCCGTGCGTAGGACGACACGCTCGCATGCGTACGAGCTACCACAAAATATATAGGCACAGACGTTAAGCTTAGTACTTACACTGAGTGAAAACAGGCACACGTACCTACACATACATAGACGTGCGCGTACGAGAATCTCGGATCAGGTTAATACTCATTTTACTATACTTAACGTCTTTTCTTATTCTGTGGAGCAACTATAATCGCAATGCAACAGTTGATAACAAGACTTTTAACGAATTATTACAATAAGTTTTATATTCTATCGATCGTTGACTTTAAAGCAGTCCTAAATCAAAGCGGCGCCGTCGCCAAATAAATACACACATATGAAGAGACATATATACCTAATCATATACCAACACCCTAAAAACATTACTTTCCTTCTGCGCAGTCGGGTAATAAATATTACAAGCTTTCATCGACAGACGGACAGACGGACAGACGGATAAAGTCGCAACACAACAACCTTTTTACCATTTTGGTTCGGAACTCTAAAAAACTACTTTTGCAATCGTGTTGCTTAGATGGATTACTTTTTTATGGTCATCAAAAGGATTATGCCCTAATTAAAAAAAACTAAACGTTTCTGTATGAAATTCAGTGGACAGAGATGATCCCTGAAGTTGATTCAGGCACTTTTTCTAAAAGTAATCTACTTAAATCTTTATTGACAAAAAAATCATCTACCCAAACAATATACAAATCCCAGTAATTTTTTTTTAGGTGCAACGTTATTTTTGGTCGATTAAAAGATTCAGAGAATCTAAACCCACCATCATTTGAATCTTCTTTAGGTACTTACATCAGGAAGAGGGATGGGTTATGTAGCCCTACGTTCCGCTACCACGGGTTTCAACGCAGCTATAACTTCTATTTGAGACTGCGCCTGTTTCTTTTTCTTTGCAACCTTCTCTTTTTTCGACGTCTGCTCAAGTTTGTTACTGCAGAAAAAAAACTCAAAAGTCAAATATTTTTATTCATTAAAATCACAAGGATCACTTTGAAACGTCAATTTTACTGCCTGTTCCTTCGCGACCAAGCCAGGAAAGAAAGGCAAGAAAACAAGGCTGGTTGTTTTTTTAATGATCCTTTTACAATACATACCTAATACAGAAAAGAAATTACGTCTAAATTGTAACATTTTGAACGAGTTGGAGCAGTTTCAATCCCAAGCTTCTCTATCATCAAAATAATCCGATATTTTATAGTAGGCTCTTTTATAAAGATTTTGTTTAATTACGTTTTTAAATTTGTTAATTGTCAATTTTTGTACATCCCTTGGGAGTTTGTTATAAAAGCGCACACCTTGCCCTTTAAACGATTTGCTAACTTTATGGAGTCTACTAGTCTTTATGGAGTTAAGTTTATGGAATTTAGGAGAAGGAAAAGAACTTGACTTAAGTTGCAAATAAAACCACTAGTTGAGAAAATCAAGATCTTTTCTTAGCCTACTGACGCGTCGGTCGATTCGAAAGATTGAAAATGTCCCCACATAACCAATCGAGTTATGTTCAGCACCTTCTTAAATTCCCTTAATATTAACGGAATAATATAAATGCGACAGTTTGGATGTTTGTTTGTTTGTTACTCAATCACGTCAAAACGGCTGAACCGATTTGGATGAAATTTGAACCTACACTAACTATAGAAATAACTATATGAACCTAGATTATAATCTGGATTACCACATAGGCTACTTTATATCCCATAAATCAGTTCCCATAAGATAAAAATGGGATGTCAAAGTTTCTATATATATAGGCTGTTTATTAATATACGCACAAAAAAGAAAGGGGTTATTTTGAGGAGCATAATAAATAAATTTGTGAAATGTTTACCATAAAAATGTGAAATTTATTTTGGCATGTAAAAACAAACACTATATTAAACTTATGTTATGTTATTGCACAATCCTTGCCATCCAACCACAGATACTGTGTTGGTGACCTCTCGAGATATCTCTTGTTGTCCCGTTCTAACTCAAAACCTGCAGCCATTTCCGAAAGAGATATCAAATTGGCCTTTCTTTTTGGATGTCGATTGCAAGAGTAAGCAGTAAGTTTTATAACGAATTAATCACCTAAACTTGTCGATTTTTTAAAATTTGATAATATAATAGTAATTTTTTTACGAGAAGTCTTTTTATGTATTGAGAGGCCGTCAGTTATCTAAATATCGTCAGTTTATTACAAAACATCCTGTATTTTTGCACCACAGAACAACGCGGGCAAAGCCCCTGGCAACAGCTAGTATTATAAATGCTAAGCCAATTTCGATGAAATTTAGTGGGCACCTGCATTAACACATAGGCTACTTTTCATCCCATGAACCAGCTCGCTTGGGATAAAAATGGGGCGATTCGGCTGGATCTTCTCCTGGATATTGTTCAGCATTGTAAAGGCTGTATTTTTCAGCAAACGTGCTTTTATATTGTACATGAACGTTAAATTTTTCTAAAAGACTATTGTACTCCACATTGTCCAAGTTATCAGGAAAAACCAATTATTTAGCGACGCGGTACGTATCTTCCACGAACACAAAAAAGAAAAAGAGCTCGTCTTTTCACTCCAGACTTATCGGTGTCATCCTGTCATCTCCAACGTCGTCGTTCGCTGTACAGTACTGGATAAAACGACTTCTAAAAATGCTCCACCCTTGCGTGCGATGATCAAATAACAGGCTGCCACCGAAACCATCATATTTGACTAGGCGTGTTTGCTTGTCATTGAAAACTCCAGAAAACACTTATTCTTTTTAAAAAAAGTCAAATAACACACGTCAATAACTAATCGTCGCCAAATGTTCAGTATTTTAGGGAATAAAGCAAGGAAACATCGCAAATCACTTGTAGATACTGGTACTGGCTGACTAGAGAAACAAGTCTACCCACATGGGTATAAAATAGACGATACACCGCAATTACACATAATATTTCTTAATATAAAATTGGGTGCAGGCCGCACAACATCGGTCACTCTGGTAATCTATGGTCTATGTTCAGCAGTTGATGTGACTTCCTATGACGTCTTTCGTGTGTAATTTATGATGGTAAATAAGCGAAATTATTGTTGTTCTCTGGTAAAATGATACGGCTAAATCAAAGAATATCGAAGATTTGTTAAGGGTTCTAGATTTGTTAACAATTCTAGAGTAAAACCAAAATCGTAAGTGGCAACACTAAGTTGCATGACTATAATGTTTTATTTTTCGTTAAAATGCGGTACTCTTGCAATGTTCGTTTATTTTGTTTGGTTGGACATACATAACTGAACTGATGGTACGAGTTTTTGGACCTAAAGTGCGCGTATTTTATCACATCGGTACTGACGAGTTGATTTCCTAAGGTCAGGTTCTTCACAGTGCGCGCTGTGATCCGATGTGAGTCCGACTTGTGTCCTCGGATCACGATATCCACTACCCGGCTCTCGGGTTCCCTCTGACTAGTCGTAGCCCCCACGATGTTCAAGGCTTTTGTCGGGCCTTCCGTTCCGATCATCGCGGCGATCTCTTCATCGATCAGAGTTATCGTTGATCCTTCGTCCAGTAACGCATACGTATTTATTTCCATGCCGTTACTGCCCTTAATCACGACTGGACACACCTTCAGTGGGACTTGATTCCTTGCTGTTACATGCGCAGATGCAGTGATGGCTGATTCTTCGGTCTGGCCCTGCTCACTGACACCCTCGTTCCTTATTTTCGGCGCATGTAACAGTGCGTGATGCGGACGTGTGCATTCACCTACTCCGCATCGCTTGCTCTTGCACATAAAGCGTCTATGTTTGCTGCTCAGACAGCGAAAACATATGCCTGTCTCTTTGGCCCATTCCCATCTCTTGTCTACTGGCATCGCCGTGAGCTTTCTACACTCGACGGTTCTATGGTCGCCCCCGCAGCAACGGCACTCGTTCTTGTCCGTTGCTGCGTTCCGTCTCGTTGAGGCTTCCTCCTCCGATGCCGCGTTCTGTGTAGCGTACACCGACCCACGATTTCGTTCGTTCACCCTGGGTCGCTGCTCTGTAGGTCGGGCCTTTGAGGTGCTCTGCGAAGGCGTAGCTGTATACGCGTATCGCATTGCGCGATCTGCCTCTCTCATCAGGAACTGGGATAGCGTCAATATTTCTGGTTCATTTCGGCTGCCGAATTCCTCTGCATAGTCGCACCATTTTGATCGGATGTGCGGTGTCAACTTCTCGGCTACCTGTCGCGCAAACATCGGGTTCTGCAGGTAGCCGCGTTGGTCCATACAAGAGATGGCGGTTACTACGTTCTGTAGTTTGATGGCGAAAGCGTTTAATTCGCCTGCGGTCGCGCCCAGTCGCGGTAGTTTCTTAATCTCTTCTAACGCGTTGTCTATAATCATCTCTGGGCGACCGTAACATTGCTCCAAAGTCTTCATTATAACTGCCGGTTCGGTTGCAGTGTATAACAAAGCCGACACTGCTTGACGGGCTTCGCCTTTCAGGCACGTTCTAAGCCTCGCTAGATTCTCAGCCGATGAGATCTTGTGGATGGTCGTCGATTCCTTCATGGCTGCCTTGAACGGTAGCCAATCCCCCGCAGCACCTCCGAATACAGGTAGGTCGTACGTCTGTCTCGGAGGTGGTCTACGGTGAGCCATCTTCTCTATGGCTTCCGTTAACCGATCAATCCCTCTGTCTCGCGTTCGGTCCGGCGTGAGTGATCTGTCTCGCAGTTGTTCTGGCTCCCCCCGTTTATGATGGCGTTGGAGCCAGTCCTCTATTCTGTGTTCTGTGTCTAGGGCTCCGTTCCGTGCACCCGTGCCCTGGATGCTTTCTTGTTCATCTTCTTCCCGTATTGTAGCGACTTCGGCAATCAACCTCTTTCTTATAAGTTCCGCTTGAATATGGAGCTCTTGCCTCTTAATCTCGGCAAGTCGTTCTTCAGCTTCAAATTCAATTTGCCGTATCCTTGCTATCGCGCTGGCGCTGGAGCGTTGCGAGCGGACGGACGGGGCACGCCGGCGTTCGGGCTCGGCGTGTGCGGTCACTCGCGGTGCTACCTCGGTCGCGGGCGCGGGCGCGGTCGTTTCTGACGCTACGCGAGCGAAGGAGGGTCCCGCTTCGGCGGGTCGCGGCTCAACGGGAGCATTCGGAAGCGCGGGTTCGGACGGGGACGCGGGGTAGTCTTCGTAGACGCGAAGTGCAGCCTTCTTCCCCCTCGTCACTGGTGGGCTCCTGGTGGTCATCTTCTTCAGCACTTGATGCCCCTACCTACCTAGCGGTCCCTAACACTAACACTAAAACCGCCCTAAGGCGTTTACCCGCTATTCCGACCGTTTGGCACCGTTAGGTGGCCGGAATAAACGGGCCGTGGACCAGCCACGTGAGGGGGTGGGGGGTCTTCACTCTTCGGGTGACGTCCTCGTTCGGTTGTCTTCAACGGACGCGGGCTTATCTTCAGGCACCCCGTGCCCTTGCGCCGGTCTTGACAACGTCGCACGTCGCACCGTTGGGTGATCTTCAGGCACCCCGTGCCCTTGCGCCGGTCTTGACAACGATGCTCGTCGCACCGTTGGGTGATCTTCAAGCCCGCGCCGTCTCTTCAGTGGTTATACGATGTAACTGTTTCTTGAAACCCAGTGGAGCGGGTCTTGTAACTTGTAGAGGTCCTACCCAGGCTTCATTGATAGACTCGGTGCAAAAGTGGACTGTATTTATTTTTCTTCTTAGTTGCTAGTTTACAAGGTATAAATCGCGTTCTTGAATGATCACAAATTTCTGCTTGAAAACGGTCTATCTTTATACAAAACTACTCCTCGCCCTAGCCATGGTGCGGGGATCGTAATTCACGCTTTCACAAATCATGTTATACAATTCTTAATACATCGAAGTTTCCAGCAAAGTTAGACGGGGACTTACATGTAGCTATCTCACTCTTTTGACCTTTACAAGTTTAAACTGTTACAATCTTAGCTACCTGTTAACATTTGAATCTGATTCGATCTTATAACTACCTAATACATTTCAAATCTAGATTCGATCCTTCCCCGTCTTTGATCGTCCGTTACAAATGTGTTATTGGTGCCGCAAATTTCGGTTGAAATACTTAACTAAAATGACAAAAATATGGAAAATATACCGTCTGTTGTATGGGAACGAAGAGTTTACACTCACAGATGGCGAAGAAGTACCCATCGTCAGGGCACCTACAAACACCATACAACTTCTAAGCAGTATTGTTTCAAGAAATCACTGTTTATTATCAGTACAAAATGACAAAGTACTGGTCACTGACCTAGAGGTAAGTGTTTTTTGTACATTGTGCATGAAACATTCGTTGTGTCAGTCTGCGATGTTTCCAGAGTTGTTTTCCTACTTAAAATTATTCAAGACGCCAGTTACTTTTGTTTCCACTATTAATTTTGTTTTCTCTTTTTTTGTCTGCTAAAGTTATGTATTTACTATGTACGTTCTATTTCAAACTTTTTTTTTTCATTTTTCATGAAGTACACCGTCTTTGGTAAAATTGTATATATTTTTTTCCTTATTTTGTTTCGTGTAACGTCCGGTTTAGTGGACCATACAATTAAAAAAAAAATGGAGCGTGTGTGGTCTACTCTGAATCTTTATACACATTGGTTCTTACACCATCTGTCAAAATATGACATGATTTGACCCCAAATTATTTCAAGTACGTAGGTACTTCATTTATTTATTAAATTTATTGTATTATGTTTGTTTAAGAGTTTAAATGGTGTGTTGGTTGGCCGCGACAGAATACCGGAAAATAAGCTTTTCGCTCTTCATAATTCAGATATTATTAAAGTGAAGTATGAAGCACCACAACCAGATGTTATAGATGAAGACAAATTTGCTTTTAAACTATGTCTCTTTGAAGAACCTGCATTGGAATATTCTGGTAATGATGATGATCCAATCCAAGTGGACAGTGACAGCGAATCCGACCAATAGCTAGTGCGTCTACCCAAGACCAAGCCACTACAGTTTATAAGCAAAGCTAAAGATACGAAGGCTGATACGAAGCCAAAAGACAGCTCATACTGCCTATTGAATATTAATTGTAAAGAAAATTATCAAAAAGATAATTCAGATTAAATATATAAATTTAATAAATGTTTCGCCAACTGTAGTATCTATTATTATGAATATTCATTGTAAAGAAAATGATCAAGAAGAGATTGGAAGATTTGAAGATCGAGTTCTTCCAATATTGACGGAACCACTAAATCAAATACATTATTTAATCTTTCTTCACAGCCAACCCCAGACTTTTCTTCTTTTCAGTTTAGTCAATTTGCTGATTGTGATGTTAAGAAGAGTATTACATCTATTACTTCAAATGTTGTTGGCAGTGATAGTGTCAGTCAGAATATGATTATGCCAATACTTGACGAAATCGTTCCTATCGTGACCTTTTTTCCTGACGTCTGGAAAGAAGCACTGATCATTCCTTTACCTAAGAAACCCAATCCATCTTCTTTTTCTGAATACCGTCCCATACTTCCTTTCCTATCAAAAGTCCTTGAACGCCTTGTCCATGAACAACTCAGTACCTTCCTATCCAATAATATCTTGTTAAATCCTCTCCAATTTGGTTTTCGCCACGGATATAGCACAAAATAGATTTTGGTCATTTTATCATTCCTAAGCTTAATTCGTTTGTTAACTAACCAAAAATGACTGCAGGGAATCTTTTAGAGCTTTTTTTTTTTCAATGTTTGATTTAAGTTTTATTAATTTTGCGTGATGTGTTCTCACCCATGATCCGGATTGTAAACGTGGGCGCAAATCTTTTACCTGTAATAGCAATAGGCCGATAAGAGACCGAATTATTGCTATATCTGTAACTCTCCTAGGCGACAACAGAGCAGCGCGCAACCGAAGCTTTATTATCTTTTTGTATTCAAAATGCATTCTCAGAATTTACAATTTGAGTTGCAGTTGGGCCATGAGCATGACAAAGTGATGTGGAGGGGGTTGCGGCGCGAGGGTTGATCTATTGTGTTCTGCTTGGCTAGTCGTTTGCCTGCCTTTGCGCCTTACGATACACACTCTGTACAGTCCGTCTAAAAAGAGTAGACAAAAAATGAAGGCGCCACTGTCGTTTAACTGGTATACCCCATACTATACAATAACTGGTTTAGATACTTGCTAATTATTTATTGTATTATTGGCATTAATATTTTATGATTCTAAGCTAACTTAGTACTTCACATAACCACTTTACATCACAAGTTGTGGTTAAATTCTACTAATACATATTATTATAAATACGGAAGATTGGGAGGATGGATTGAACTTGGCACAGGAATAGATTATTGGGCGGGTCTGGGTTTATCCATTAGTAGTTGCTATGCCTAGCTTGCGGCTTCGGTCGCTTGTATTGGATAAATCTAGGCCTTCTTTACTCGGCTCTGGGAGCGAGTAATGAGGCGAATGGCTTTGAGGGAGAGCGCAGGTCGTGTAGATCCTCAAGGCAAGTCTGGTGGGGTCGTTCCTTCTCGCGGTTGCTGCCCGTTATTGGTCTATTTCCATCAGAAATAGACGTAACAGAAACCACCAGGCGCCGGCACTCTGTCGGTGGGGTAGGATAGGGGGAGGGGGGAGGGGAAGCTTCTCCGCGCGTCCCTCTGATTAGCAGAGGGCGCAGTGGATGAGGTTGAGGCGGGCTGGTGAAGCCGTCTCTTAGGAGGGAGGCATCGTTCCGCTTGGTTTCCGCGAGTCGGCTGTATGGGTCAGCTTCCTTGCGGGATGCCGAGTGGCCGGTGCTTCATTGGCGCCCTTTTCAGGGCGTGTTGACAGGGGAGCTCACCCCTGAAAAAAGAGACGACGATGTGGAGCATCGAAGTAAATATGGAACAAAGCAGCTGTGAATTTGGTCCCCAGGTGGGTCCCCGAAAGGGGGAATCCCACCCCTCTACTTCTAACGAGGTGGAGGGCTGCCCCTCGTACTCTGGGGGGGGGGGCAGCAACTGCTTCGTAGGCAGGCGTTCCGCCCGTCTTCGTAAACACGAACCTGGCTCACTGATAATGGAAAATGATATTGCAAGCGATAAGGATATTGATAAAATGGAGGTGGAAGCATGCGCGTCAATTAGGTTAGGAACGACGGTTGGGAGAAGTGATGAGAAGAGCGATTGCGCATCTGTGCGTAGTATTGCTGAGAAGGCATGTGGCGGTGTGGCCACAAAAGAGGTGCGCGTGGTGGTGACCCGCTGCGGTACACCTAAACTGAGTAGTGAAGAGGTAGTCGGTGCTTCTTGCGCTGTTGCGCGGAAGACAACTGAGGGGGAAGGGGCTCATGACAGTACGCTTGTGTCAGATTCAGATGTAAGCATAAGGTCGATGTCGTCGGTACAGTCGGGTGAGACTGGTAGCCGGTTTTGGAAAAAGGGAACCAAAAGGAAGCGCAGGAGTGCTTTGTTAGAGTCTGGGGATGAAGACGAAGACGAGCAAGGTACTTCTAAGGTGCTCGCTTTTGAGGAATTCTTAAACGCACAGGGGAATCGGAGGAAAGAGTTTCTGGCTCAAAAAAGGGAGGAGTCCCAAAAAGAACTGGAGGAGTTAGCCAGCAAAGCCAGTAGAAACAGGACTGCGCTTGGCTTACAGTCTATGGAAAAGGGTGATAGCCGAACGGCTGAAGCCCTGAACCAGAGAGTTCTCGAGGACGTCGCCATCATTATGAATGTGGCCACGAAATCGGGAAATCCCAAGGGTACATATGTGCGCCTTTTAAAAGATGCGGGGGCATCCATAAAGGCAGCTGTGGAGGTTCTACGTAGTAGGACTTCTTCTGAGGAGACAACCAAATTACAGGCGGATAACGCCCGTCTTCAGGGTGAAGCATTGTCTTCACAAAGAGGGGACCTGGAGGACCTGACGCGCTCTATAATGCTGCAGGTCGGCAGCATGGTGAACGAATGGCTAGAGGGACTGGAAGAGCGCCTGTTACCGGAAAAGCGTCTCCGCCCTCCGTTGGCGGCAGATAAGAGCAAAAAGGTTGCGGTGTCCACCCTCCCCAAGCCAATCGAAGCGACTAGTTTACCCTTGGTGGAAACGGCTGCATCAAAGAAAAAGAAGGGTACCAAGAAGCAGGAAGCGGCCTCTGCAAACATTGTATCGCAGAACGTACCGTGTCTTCCGCCACCGGTTCCCAAGCAAGGGTCGACTACATCACGCGTGCATGATGACGAGAGTTGGACAACAGTAGTGAAGCGAGGCAAGAAGTCAAGTAAGCCCAAGACTACTACTGCGTTAGTCAAAGAGGTGGCAGCAAAAAATAAAAACAAAACGGTTCTGAAGAAAAATCTACGGGCTCCTCGTTCTGCAGCGGTTGTAATAACACTGCAGCCCGGAGCTGAGGAAAAGGGAGCATCTTATGCGAAGCTGATAGCTGAAGCAAAGGAAAGCATCGACATCACTAGCATCGGAATTGATGGTCTCCGGTGTCGGAAAGCGGCTACGGGCGGACGGATTTTTGAAATTCCGGGTATAACGAGCGGTGAAAAGGCAGATTCCATAGCCCAGAAGCATCGGGAAACTCTAAACAGTGAGATAGTGAAGGTCTTCAGGCCCATGAAGAGCGTAGAGCTAAGGATTTCGGGCCTGGATGATTCGGTGTCCGCTGAGGAGGTTGTCAGGGCGATTGCACAGAAAGGGGGTTGCCCAGTTGAGGCAGTAAGGGGTGGTGAGATGCGAAGTGACTACCAAGGTACCTTTTCCATCTGGGTACGCTGTCCAGTGATAGCTGTTAAAAAACTGGAGGTAGAGGGTCGCCTGTTAGTAGGTTGGGTCGCAGCCAGAGTTACTTTGCTCCAAACCCGACCCATGAGATGTTTCCGGTGTTTGCAGAGCGGGCATGTCCGCGCTCAGTGCACCGCGGAGACGGATCGTAGTGATGAATGTTATCGCTGTGGTCAAAAAGGCCACAAGACGGCCCAGTGTTCTGCAAATGCGCCAAGGTGTTCCCTGTGTGCAGCAGCGAATAGGCTAGCAGAGCACAGGCTGGGGAGCAAGTCATGCTCCCCGCCAAAACCGAGAAAGGGGGTTAAAAAGGCAATAAGAACAGCTGAACCCCCCCTAGCAGCATCAAGCTGCCCCCCACCAAACACGGGGGAAGTGGAGGCGATGACTATAGCTGATTAGTTATGGCTCATCGCTTCCTACAGGCAAACGTCAACCACTCCGCTTGCGCGCAGGACTTGCTCCTGCAAAGCATGGCGGAGTGGTTGATTGAAATAGCAGTGGTTGGGGAACCTTACTTCATCCCTCCCCGGGATAACTGGTGTGGTGACATTGATTGCTCTGTGGCCATCATTGCCTCAAGTAGTGCTGGGGCTCCACCAATCTCGGTAATTGCGAGAGGTAGAGGTTATGTAGCGGTCAAGTGGAGAGAACTGGCTTTGGTTGGCGTATATTTTTCACCGAATAAAACTCTGGCCGAGTTTGAAATGTTTTTAGGTGAAGTGGAGGCCCTCATAGGGCAAACTCTGCCACGCCCAGCGCTGGTGGTGGGGGACCTTAATGCCAAATCGATGGCTTGGGGTTCTCCAGTCACTAATCCGCGCGGTGATGCCCTCGAGGAATGGGCAACAATGACTGGTCTTTTGGTGCTAAACCAAGGGTCGGTTAACACATGCGTAAGACATAACGGAGCATCAATTGTGGACGTTGGGTTTGCAGCTCCAGCTATAGCCCAATTGATACGAGGGTGGAGAGTGATTGAGAGGGTGGAGACGTTGTCTGACCATCGGTATATTCGGTTCGACGTCTCCACTCTGTCATCACAGATCACAAGAGACAGACGTGCTGACGCCTCATCCCAGTCCTGCCCAAGATGGGCAATGAGGACGATGGATAGAGAAGCGTTGATGGAAGCTGCAATAGTAAAGTCTTGGCTATCCCCTCCAGAGGGACCCGTCGAGGTCGATGACGAAGCTAAATGGTTCCGAGAAGCTATGGCAGACATCTGTGATGCTAGTATGTCTCGAGCCAAACAGAGCCCATCGAAGCGTCAGGTGTACTGGTGGTCTCAGGAAATCTCTGACCTTCGTGTCAGATGCGTGGCTGCGAGACGCCAGTACACCAGGTATCGCAGACGTCGAAATCGAAACGAAGAGGAAGAGGGAAGGCTATATGGGGTATATAGGGAGAGGGTACAGGAACTGCAGCAGACTATCAGCAATGCCAAGGTGCAGGCACGGGCAGAGCTGCTAGAGACGCTCAATCAGGATCCATGGGGGCGTCCGTATAAATTGGTGAGGGGTAAAATAAGACCTTGGGCACCCCCACTAACGGAGAGCCTTCCATCTAGGCTTCGTGAGGAAGTGATCTCGACATTGTTCCCGCAAAGGGCTGAGCACATACCTCCGGAATTGTCTCCCAGCACGGAACACGGGACGGGACAGGAAGAACCAAAAACTGAGATACCTCACGTAACAGAAGGGGAGCTGCGCTTGGCAGTACTAAAGCTTGGAGTCAAAAACAAGGCCCCAGGGCCTGATGATATTCCAGGCCGAGTTTGGCATTTCGCATTGAAGGAGCTGGGGGACCGGTTTCGGAGGCTTTTAGATGCATGTATGGAGTCAGGTCGTTTTCCGATGATGGAAAACGGGCAGATTGGTTCTTCTACAGAAGGAGGGGCGCCCTACGGAGTCTCCTTCTGCATACCGCCCGATAGTGATGTTGGATGAGGCGGACAAACTGTTTGAGCGTATTATCGCAGCTCGCCTCCTCGTGCATCTAGGTAGAGTGGGGCCTAATCTATCTGATCACCAGTTTGGCTTCAGAGCGGGCCGTTCTACTATTGACGCAATAAAGCGTGTTAAGGCTTACTCGGACGAGGCGATAGCTAGAGGTGGGGTGTTGGTTGCGGTGTCCTTGGACATTGCAAATGCTTTCAACACTCTTCCCTGGGCTTGTGTAAGGGAGGCACTAAAGTATAATAATGTGCGTCCTTACCTTAGTCGAATTATTGGGGCATATCACACGGAAAGGTACATCTCGTACCCGGGGCAAGAAGGACGTCTTCTTCGAAGAGCAATGTCATGCGGTGTTCCACAGGGCTCGGTCTTGGGTCCGCTTCTGTGGAACATCGGATATGACTGGGCGCTTAGGTGTGACCTATGCCCAGGTACTAATGTGACGTGTTATGCAGATGACACGCTTGTCACTGCTCGGGGAGATACGTTTGAGGAGGCAGTTTGCCTTGCTACTAGATCTGTGACTTCGGTGGTCAATAGGATCAGGTTGCTGGGTCTCCAAGTAGCGCTCGATAAGACTGAGGCTATGTGCTTTCATGGCCCTAGAAGAGCTCCTCCGAGAGGTGCATGTGTCATAATTGGTGGGACCAGCGTTGAAGTGAAGGCTTGCATGAGATATTTAGGACTCTTTCTGGATAGCAGGTGGAATTTTTGTGAGCATTTTAACCGTATGGCCCCTCGGCTCATGGGAGCCGCAGCAGGGTTAAAAAGGTTGCTGCCGAATCTTGGTGGACCAAACTCAAGTAACCGTCGCCTTTACTTGGGGGTCATCAGATCGATGGCCCTGTACGGGGCTCCTATATGGGCTGAGACATTGACGGAAAAAACCATTGCCGTTCTGAGGAGACCGCAAAGAGTGATGGCAGTAGGGGTAGTACGTGGGTATCGCACCATCTCTTTTGATGCCAGTTGCTTGTTAGCGGGATCCACCCCATGGGATTTAGAAGCGGAAGTGCATGCAGCAATGTACAAGTGGCGAGTAGAGCTTAAAAGCAGAGGAGAACACCCACCATTGAGAGAGGTTGAGATGTGGAAACGTCAAGCTCAGCAGTTTCTCCTTACCAGGTGGAAGGAGAGACTGGTAACTCCAAGAGCTGGCTTTAATACTGTTGAGGCTATCCGCCCGGTTTTAGAAGATTGGATGGACAGAGAGCACGGAGCGTTGACATTCCGGCTGACACAGGTGTTGTCGGGGCATGGATACTTCGGCAAATATCTGTGTCGTATAGCCGGAAGGGAAACCAGCACAAGATGTCATCATTGTGATTCCGCTGAAGATACAGCGGAGCACACTTTTCAAGACTGCCCAGCTTGGACATCCCAACGCCAAGAGCTGGTAACGGAAGTAGGAACAAATCTTTCGCTTCCAGCAGTCGTAGAAGCAATGCTTGGTTCGGAAGAGGCATGGAACGGTGTCGTATCCTTTTGCGAAAACACGATATCGCAAAAGGAAGCTGCGGAGAGAGAGCGGGAAATAACTACGAACCTTTCGATCCGCAGCCGGAGAGCAGGGCGTCGAAGAGATCGGTATCACGCCCTTCTTCGACCCCCATAACAGAGGTGTAGGCAGTGGACACGGGGGTGTTCATCGCCGCTAAACAAGACCTCGAGAAGGCGCGCGCGGTGTTTCCGTGCGCCTCGCTAATGTGAGGGATAAGACCAAACCCTAAGAGGGGACCCTGAAAAGTGGCCAACGCCGTCGCGACAGCGGATGAATCCGCAAGCGCTCCCGTTGTCTCGACAGAGCAGGCGTAATGGTGAAACACAAGTGGTGGTTTTAGCCGGTAAGAGTCCGGCATAACCTGATGGTCGCCCCCGCGGCAGTCAGGTATCCATGAGGATTTCCTCACTTAAAAAAAAAAAAAGAATAGATTATTACCTGGAATAACTAGAGGGCGCAGCTAGTAAAATAATAAAACAAGAGATAAGTGTTATTAATAAAATATTTATTCATAAAATTAGTCGTTCAACATATCAAAATCTAAATATTCGACACCAGACATGTTGTCATCTATTGCCCCAGGAGAATCTTGCCGAGAAGTACTAGGCAGACAGGAATCTTCTGATTCTGCTTCAGACTCACTGCTGCTGCTGCTATCCTCACCAACTCTTATAATTAATTCTTCTATATTTTGATACAGCCTGGGGCCTCTTTCAATGTACTCCATTTCAATTTTTTTGACATGGTCACAACATGATTTCCAATCTACTGGAGTTATAGAAGCAAAATCCTCTTCGGTTAATTGTTTTATCTCTGGATCCAACATTTTGTGCTGCCACTTTTCTTTTTGCCAAAGACCATATAAGTTCAATCGGGTTCAGGTCGCAGTGATAGGGTGGCAGCCTTACGACTGTATGTCCATGCTCGCTCAGTAACTCGTCAATTTCATAAACTGGTGCTGGTTTATTTTTTTTCACCAAATAATAAAGCATTGGTTTTCGTAGGGTCGGATCAAAATTAATATTATTCTCTTCGAGCCATAATTTGATTTCGGCAATCGTGCTGGATGTTGTGGGCGCCTTATTTTTCACAATCGAGTGATATGGGGCGTTGTCCATTACAATAATGGAAGGATATTCAAGGTTTGGGATGAGCTTTTCGGTTACCCACTTATTAAAGTTTGTTCTATTCATTTCAGAATGATAGTCTTCCTGTTTGTTATTTCCACTAAAAATAAGAAGAAGAGTTCGGTACAAATCCTTTTTCACTTCCTGCATTGATGAGAATCCATCTTTTCCCTTTTGAGATATCTTGAATAACTCCTTCGGTTTCAATAGATTGCCAACATTTTTTTAATTTGTATGATGAGTGAATATAACTTTCATTTAGATATATAATATATTTTTGCAACTCTTCAGGTAAGTTACGGTTGTCCATAATGACTTTTAAATGTTTTTCCCTTTTAATACAAATACATATTAGTATTTTCCATCAAAGCTTTTCTGTTTGATTTACATTTTTTGTATTTAAAACCAATAGATTTTAAAATTTTGTGTAAATGGGCTCGACTTCCATTGAAACCAAGGTCTTCCCTTACCATGGTTAGTATTTTATTAAGTGTAGGGACTTCTTTTTTTACACTTTAGAAATAATGCACTTTTTGTCGGATTGCACACTGGTCAAAATCGTCTAATTCTTTTCTTGGTTGCCCCTTTCTATGTTTAGCAGGAGTACTGAATTTTCCTTTAGTTTTGGATCCTTCCGAAACTATTCGTCGCACTGTACTCTCGAATTTACCTGAAAATAATAAATTATATTGTTAAGTATCAAAACCAGTCACACGCACTATAAATATGTGTTTTATTTTCATAACCTCAACTGTACATATAAAAGCAAATATTTCATGATAAGACCACTCTTGGATAAGACATTACTATTTAAAGGAGTGTAAAGTGACTAAAAGTACTACATTAATTCATAACTTACCAGTCAGATCCGCTGTTCGTTTATAAACGTGTTCCATCTGCGTGAGCAATCTGCCGGCTTGGAATTCGGCTAAACATCGCATAAACACTTTGTATATCACTTCACGAGTGCCGCTGCGGATTGTTTTATTCATTTTTGAAATGTTTATAATAAGTTTTTGGATAAAAACTAGAATTGAAGCAAGAATTCAAATGAAAGCAAACAATGTTTACATTACAATGACAAGCAAGTGACAACATTGACTTTTAATGAAGTGTTGCCAGCCACAGAATATAGTTAGTTCCTTAAACATTAATTTCTACTCTTTTTAGACGGACTGTACTCTTGCAATATTCGTTTATTTTGTTTGGTTGGACATACATAACTGAACTATAGGTACGTGTTTTTTGACCTAAAGTTAATTGATGAATGTGTTATTGGTGCCGCAAATTTCGGTTGAAATACTTAACTAAAATTACCAAAATATAAAATATATACTGTCTGTTGTATGGGAACGAAGAGTTTACACTCACAGATGGCGAAGAAGTACCCATCGTCAGGGCACCTACAAACACCATACAACTTCTAAGCAGTATTGTTTCAAGAAATCACTGTTTATTATCAGTACAAAATGACAAAGTACTGGTCACTGACCTAGAGGTAAGTGTTTTTTGTACATTGTGCATGAAACATTCGTTGTGTCAGTCTGCGATATTTCCAGAGTTGTTTTCCTACTTAAAATTATTCAAGGCGCCAGTTACTTTTGTTTCCACTATTAATTTTGTTTTCTCTTTATGTATTTACTATGTACGTTCTATTTCAAACTTTTTTTTTTCAGTTTTGCATGAAGTACACCGTCTTTGGTAAAATTGTATAATTTTTTTCCTTATTTTGTTTCGTGTAACGTCCGGTTTAGTGGACCATACAATTAAAAAAAATTGAGCGTGTGTAGTCCACTCTGAATCTTTATACACATTGGTTCTTACACCATCTGTCAAAATATGACATGATTTGACCCCAAATTATTTCAAGTACGTAGGTACTTCATTTATTTATTAAATTTATTGTATTATGTTTGTTTCAGAGTTTAAATGGTGTGTTTGTTGGCCGCGACAGAATACCGGAAAATAAGCCTTTCGCTCTTTATAATTCAGATATTTTTGGAATAGGCAGGAAGTATGAAGCACCACAACCAGATGTAATAGATGAAGACCAATTTGCTTTTAAACTATGTCTCTTTGAAGAACCTGCATTGGAATAGTCTGGTAATGATGATGATCCAATCCAAGTGGACAGTGACAGCGAATCCGACCAATAGCTAGTGCGTCTACCCAAGACCAAGCCACTACAGTTAATAAGCAAAGCTAAAGATACGAAGGCTGATACGAAGCCAAAAGACAGCTCATACTGCCTATTATAAAAATAAAATAAAATAAATATTGCTAAACATTTCACACAGCGCTATCTAGCCCCAAACTAAGCAAAGCTTGTACTATGGGAACCAGATAACTGATAGAATACTTATATACTATTTTTTTGTAAATACATACTTATAATATATAGTAAAACACCCAGACACGGAACAAATATCTGTAGATCATGCAAACATTTGTTCCGTGGCGGGAATCGAACCCACTACCTCCTGCGTCTCAGCCGGCTATACGCCCACTGCGCCACGGAGGTCGTCAAATATTAAATATTAAATATTGAATATTAATTGTAAAGAAAATGATCAAGGCGATAATTCAGATTAAATATATAAATTAAATAAATGTTTCGCCAACTGTAGTATCTATTATTATGAATATTTTATGTAAAGAAAATGATCAAGAAGAGATTAGAAGATTTGAAGATCGAGTTCTTCCAATATTGACGGAACCACTAAATCAAATACATTATTTAATCTTTCTTCACAGCCAACCCCAGACTTTTCTTCTGTTCAGTTTAGTCAATTTGCTGATAGTGATGTTAAGAAGAGTATTACATCTATTACTTCAAATGCTGTTGGCAGTGATAGTGTCAGTCAGAATATGATTATGCCAATACTTGACGAAATCGTTCCTATCGTTACCTTTTTCCTGACGTCTGGAAAGAAGCACTGACCATTCCTTTACCTAAGAAACCCAATCCATCTTCTTTTTCTGAATACCGTCCCATATCTATACTTCCTTTCCTATCAAATGTCCTTGAACGCCTTGTCCATGAACAACTCAGTACCTTCCTATCCAATAATATCTTGTTAAATCCTCTTCAATTTGGTTTTCGCCCCGGATATAGCACAAAATAGAGTTTGGTCATTTTATAATTCCTAAGCTTAATTCGTTTGTTAACTAACCAAAAATGACTGTAGGGAATCTTTTTAGAGCTTTTTTTTTCAATGTTTGATTTAAGTTTTATTAATTTTGCGTGATGTATTCTCACCCATGATCCGGATTGTAAACGTGGGCGCAAATCTTTTACCTGTAATAGCAATAGGCCGATAAGAGACCGAATTATCGCTATGTCTGTAACTCTCCTAGGTGACAACAGAGCAGCGCGCAACCGATGCTTTATTATGTTTTTGTATTCAAAATGCATTCTAGGAATTTATAATTTGAGTCGCAGTTGGGCCATGAGCATGACAAAGTGATGTGGAGGGGGTTGCGGCGTAAGGGTTGATCTATTGTGTTCTGCTGGGCCAGTCGTTTGCCTGCCTTTGCGCCTTACGATACACACTCTGTACTATACGCTCAAGTTATTATTATTTGATGAACTTTGCTTTCTTTACGGACTTTGAGTGTGATTACGATTTGGTTTTGTGTATACGGATTTCGACGAACTTTGCTTTCTCTACGGACTGAGTGTAATTACGATTTTTTTTTGTGTTTACGGACTTGGCCTTCTCATCGGACTATTTGAGCACATTAATTTGGTGAGCTATGTCTTTTTTACCAAGAGATTACGTCGAGATGCATTACTTTTATGGCTATTCAAGAGGAAACGCTTCTGAAGCTGCCAAATTGTACAGGGAGCAAGTACAGAATAGAGGTGATCCTCAGCCGAAAGCTTGGCCTGATAATCGTATGACTTTAAGGGTCCATAACTCTTACATGGAAGACCGCATACCATGAAGAACCGGGCGTCCATCTCAAATGCATGACCCAGGTACTGTGGAATCGGTGTTGGAAGAAGTAGCAAGAGATCTGCGATGTTTCCAGAGTTGTTTTCTTACTTAAAATTATTCAAGGCGCCAGTTACTTTTGTTTCCACTATTAATTTTGTTGTCTCTTTTTTTGTCTGCTAAAGTTATGTATTTATTATGTACGTTCTATTTCAAACTATTTTTGCATGTAGTACACCGTCTTTGGTAAAATTGTATATATTTTTTTCCTTATTTTGTTTCGTGTAACGTCCGGTTTAGTGGACCATACAATAAAAAAAAATTGAGCGTGTGTGGTCAACTCTGAATCTTTATACACATTGGTTCTTACACCATCTGTCAAAATATGACATGATTTGACCCCAAATTATTTCAAGTACGTAGGTACTTCATTTATTTATTAAATTTATTGTATTATGTTTGTTTCAGAGTTTAAATGGTGTGTTTGTTGGCCGCGACAGAATACCGGAAAATAAGCTTTTTGCTCTTCATAATTCAGATATTATTGGAATAGGCAGGAAGTATGAAGCACCGTAACCAGATGTAATAGATGAAGACAAATTTGCTTTTAAACTATGCCTCTTTGAAGAACCTGCATTGGAATATTCTGGTAATGATGATGATCCAATCCAAGTGGACAGTGACAGCGAATCCGACCAATAGCTAGTGCGTCTATCGAAGACCAAGCCACTACAATTGATAAGCATAGCTCAAGATACGAAGGCTGATACGAAGCCAAAAGACAGCTCATACTGTCTATGGAATATTAATTGTAAAGAAAATGATCAAGGCGATAATTCAGATTAAATATATAAATTAAATAAATGTTTCGCCAACTGTAGTATCTATTATTATGAATATTTTATGTAAAGAAAATGATCAAGAAGAGATTAGAAGATTTGAAGATCGAGTTCTTCCAATATTGACGGAACCACTAAATCAAATACATTATTTAATCTTTCTTCACAGCCAACCCCAGACTTTTCTTCTGTTCAGTTTAGTCAATTTGCTGATAGTGATGTTAAGAAGAGTATTACATCTATTACTTCAAATGCTGTTGGCAGTGATAGTGTCAGTCAGAATATGATTATGCCAATACTTGACGAAATCGTTCCTATCGTTACCTTTTTCCTGACGTCTGGAAAGAAGCACTGACCATTCCTTTACCTAAGAAACCCAATCCATCTTCTTTTTCTGAATACCGTCCCATATCTATACTTCCTTTCCTATCAAATGTCCTTGAACGCCTTGTCCATGAACAACTCAGTACCTTCCTATCCAATAATATCTTGTTAAATCCTCTCCAATTTGGTTTTCGCCCCGGATATAGCACAAAATAGAGTTTGGTCATTTTATAATTCCTAAGCTTAATTCGTTTGTTAACTAACCAAAAATGACTGTAGGGAATCTTTTTAGAGCTTTTTTTTTCAATGTTTGATTTAAGTTTTATTAATTTTGCGTGATGTATTCTCACCCATGATCCGGATTGTAAACGTGGGCGCAAATCTTTTACCTGTAATAGCAATAGGCCGATAAGAGACCGAATTATCGCTATGTCTGTAACTCTCCTAGGTGACAACAGAGCAGCGCGCAACCGATGCTTTATTATGTTTTTGTATTCAAAATGCATTCTAGGAATTTATAATTTGAGTCGCAGTTGGGCCATGAGCATGACAAAGTGATGTGGAGGGGGTTGCGGCGTAAGGGTTGATCTATTGTGTTCTGCTGGGCCAGTCGTTTGCCTGCCTTTGCGCCTTACGATACACACTCTGTACCATACGCTCAAGTTATTATTATTTGATGAACTTTGCTTTCTTTACGGACTTTGAGTGTGATTACGATTTGGTTTTGTGTATACGGATTTCGACGAACTTTGCTTTCTCTACGGACTGAGTGTAATTACGATTTTTTTTTGTGTTTACGGACTTGGCCTTCTCATCGGACTATTTGAGCACATTAATTTGGTGAGCTATGTCTTTTTTACCAAGAGATTACGTCGAGATGCATTACTTTTATGGCTATTCAAGAGGAAACGCTTCTGAAGCTGCCAAATTGTACAGGGAGCAAGTACAGAATAGAGGTGATCCTCAGCCGAAAGCTTGGCCTGATAATCGTATGATTTTAAGGGTCCATAACTCTTACATGGAAGACCGCATACCATGAAGAACCGGGCGTCCATCTCAAATGCATAACCCAGGTACTGTGGAATCGGTGTTGGAAGAAGTAGCAAGAGATCTGCGATGTTTCCAGAGTTGTTTTCTTACTTAAAATTATTCAAGGCGCCAGTTACTTTTGTTTCCACTATTAATTTTGTTGTCTCTTTTTTTGTCTGCTAAAGTTATGTATTTATTATGTACGTTCTATTTCAAACTATTTTTGCATGTAGTACACCGTCTTTGGTAAAATTGTATATATTTTTTTCCTTATTTTGTTTCGTGTAACGTCCGGTTTAGTGGACCATACAATAAAAAAAAATTGAGCGTGTGTGGTCAACTCTGAATCTTTATACACATTGGTTCTTACACCATCTGTCAAAATATGACATGATTTGACCCCAAATTATTTCAAGTACGTAGGTACTTCATTTATTTATTAAATTTATTGTATTATGTTTGTTTCAGAGTTTAAATGGTGTGTTTGTTGGCCGCGACAGAATACCGGAAAATAAGCTTTTTGCTCTTCATAATTCAGATATTATTGGAATAGGCAGGAAGTATGAAGCACCGTAACCAGATGTAATAGATGAAGACAAATTTGCTTTTAAACTATGCCTCTTTGAAGAACCTGCATTGGAATATTCTGGTAATGATGATGATCCAATCCAAGTGGACAGTGACAGCGAATCCGACCAATAGCTAGTGCGTCTATCGAAGACCAAGCCACTACAATTGATAAGCATAGCTCAAGATACGAAGGCTGATACGAAGCCAAAAGACAGCTCATACTGTCTATGGAATATTAATTGTAAAGAAAATGATCAAGGCGATAATTCAGATTAAATATATAAATTAAATAAATGTTTCGCCAACTGTAGTATCTATTATTATGAATATTTTATGTAAAGAAAATGATCAAGAAGAGATTAGAAGATTTGAAGATCGAGTTCTTCTAATATTGACGGAACCACTAAATCAAATACATTATTTAATCTTTCTTCACAGCCAACCCCAGACTTTTCTTCTGTTCAGTTTAGTCAATTTGCTGATAGTGATGTTAAGAAGAGTATTACATCTATTACTTCAAATGCTGTTGGCAGTGATAGTGTCAGTCAGAATATGAGTATGCCAATACTTGACGAAATCGTTCCTATCGTGACCTTTTTTCCTGACGTCTGGAAAGAAGCACTGATCATTCCTTTACCTAAGAAACCCAATCCATCTTCTTTTTCTGAATACCGTCCCATATCTACACTTCCTTTCCTATCAAAAGTCCTTGAACGCCTTATCCATGAACAACTCAGTACCTTCCTATCCAATAATATCTTGTTAAATCATCTCCAATTTGGTTTTCGCCCCGGATATAGCACAAAATAGATTTTGGTCATTTTATAATTCCTAAGCTTAATTCGTTTGTTAACTAACCAAAAATGACTGTAGGGAATCTTTTTAGAGCTTTTTTTTTCAATGTTTGATTTAAGTTTTATTAATTTTGCGTGATGTATTCTCACCCATGATCCGGATTGTAAACGTGGGCGCAAATCTTTTACCTGTAATAGCAATAGGCCGATAAGAGACCGAATTATCGCTATGTCTGTAACTCTCCTAGGTGACAACAGAGCAGCGCGCAACCGATGCTTTATTATGTTTTTGTATTCAAAATGCATTCTAGGAATTTATAATTTGAGTCGCAGTTAGGCCATGAGCATGACAAAGTGATGTGGAGGGGGTTGAGGCGTAAGAGTTGATCTATTGTGTTCTGCTGGGCCAGTCGTTTGCCTGCCTTTGCGCCTTACGATACACACTCTGTACTATACGCTCAAGTTATTATTATTTGATGAACTTTGCTTTCTTTACGGACTTTGAGTGTGATTACGATTTGGTTTTGTGTATACGGATTTCGACGAACTTTGCTTTCTCTACGGACTGAGTGTAATTACGATTTTTTTTTGTGTTTACGGACTTGGCCTTCTCATCGGACTATTTGAGCACATTAATTTGGTGAGCTATGTCTTTTTTACCAAGAGATTACGTCGAGATGCATTACTTTTATGGCTATTCAAGAGGAAACGCTTCTGAAGCTGCCAAATTGTACAGGGAGCAAGTACAGAATAGAGGTGATCCTCAGCCGAAAGCTTGGCCTGATAATCGTATGATTTTAAGGGTCCATAACTCTTACATGGAAGACCGCATACCATGAAGAACCGGGCGTCCATCTCAAATGCATGACCCAGGTACTGTGGAATCGGTGTTGGAAGAAGTAGCAAGAGATCTGCGATGTTTCCAGAGTTGTTTTCTTACTTAAAATTATTCAAGGCGCCAGTTACTTTTGTTTCCACTATTAATTTTGTTGTCTCTTTTTTTGTCTGCTAAAGTTATATATTTATTATGTACGTTCTATTTCAAACTATTTTTGCATGTAGTACACCGTCTTTGGTAAAATTGTATATATTTTGTTCCTTATTTTGTTTCGTGTAACGTCCGGTTTAGTGGACCATACAATAAAAAAAAATTGAGCGTGTGTGGTCAACTCTGAATCTTTATACACATTGGTTCTTACACCATCTGTCAAAATATGACATGATTTGACCCCAAATTATTTCAAGTACGTAGGTACTTCATTTATTTATTAAATTTATTGTATTATGTTTGTTTCAGAGTTTAAATGGTGTGTTTGTTGGCCGCGACAGAATACCGGAAAATAAGCTTTTTGCTCTTCATAATTCAGATATTATTGGAATAGGCAGGAAGTATGAAGCACCACAACCAGATGTAATAGATGAAGACAAATTTGCTTTTAAACTATGCCTCTTTAAAGAACCTGCATTGGAATATTCTGGTAATGATGATGATCCAATCCAAGTGCCCAGTGACAGCGAATCCGACCAATAGCTAGTGCGTCTATCGAAGACCAAGCTACTACAATTAATAAGCAAAGCTCAAGATACGAAGGCTGATACGAAGCCAAAAGACAGCTCATACTGTCTATGGAATATTAATTGTAAAGAAAATGATCAAGGCGATAATTCAGATTAAATATATAAATTAAATAAATGTTTCGCCAACTGTAGTATCTATTATTATGAATATTTTATGTAAAGAAAATGATCAAGAAGAGATTAGAAGATTTGAAGATCGAGTTCTTCCAATATTGACGGAACCACTAAATCAAATACATTATTTAATCTTTCTTCACAGCCAACCCCAGACTTTTCTTCTGTTCAGTTTAGTCAATTTGCTGATAGTGATGTTAAGAAGAGTATTACATCTATTACTTCAAATGCTGTTGGCAGTGATAGTGTCAGTCAGAATATGAGTATGCCAATACTTGACGAAATCGTTCCTATCGTGACCTTTTTTCCTGACGTCTGGAAAGAAGCACTGATCATTCCTTTACCTAAGAAACCCAATCCATCTTCTTTTTCTGAATACCGTCCCATATCTACACTTCCTTTCCTATCAAAAGTCCTTGAACGCCTTATCCATGAACAACTCAGTACCTTCCTATCCAATAATATCTTGTTAAATCCACACCAATTTGGTTTTCGCCCCGGATATAGCACAAAATAGATTTTGGTCATTCTATCATTCCTAAGCTTAATTCGTTTGTTAACTAACCAAAAATGACTGCAGGGAATCTTTTTAGAGCTTTTTTTTCAATGTTTGATTTAGGTTTTATTAATTTTGCGTGATGTGTTCTCACCCATGATCCGGATTGTAAACGTGGGCGCAAATCTTTTACCTGTAATAGCAATAGGCCGATAAGAGACCGAATTATCGCTATGTCTGTAACTCTCCTAGGTGACAACAGAGCAGCGCGCAACCTATGCTTTATTATGTTTTTGTATTCAAAATGCATTCTAGGAATTTACAATTTGAGTCGCAGTTAGGCCATGAGCATGACAAAGTGATGTGGAGGGGGTTGCGGCGTAAGGGTTGATCTATTGTGTTCTGCTGGGCCAGTCGTTTGCCTGCCTTTGCGCCTTACGATACACACTCTGTACTATACGCTCAAGTTATTATTATTTGATGAACTTTGCTTTCTTTACGGACTTTGAGTGTGATTACGATTTGGTTTTGTGTATACGGATTTCGACGAACTTTGCTTTCTCTACGGACTGAGTGTAATTACGATTTTTTTTTGTGTTTACGGACTTGGCCTTCTCATCGGACTATTTGAGCACATTAATTTGGTGAGCTATGTCTTTTTTACCAAGAGATTACGTCGAGATGCATTACTTTTATGGCTATTCAAGAGGAAACGCTTCTGAAGCTGCCAAATTGTACAGGGAGCAAGTACAGAATAGAGGTGATCCTCAGCTTGGCCTGATAATCGTATGATTTTAAGGGTCCATAACTCTTACATGGAAGACTGCATACCATGAAAAACCGGGCGTCCATCTCAAATGCATGACCCAGGTACTGTGGAATCAGTGTTGGAAGAAGTAGCAAGAGATCTGCGATGTTTCCAGAGTTGTTTTCTTATTTAAAATTATTCAAGGCGCCAGTTACTTTTGTTTCCACTATTAATTTTGTTGTCTCTTTTTTTGTCTGCTAAAGTTATGTATTTATTATGTACGTTCTATTTCAAACTATTTTTGCATGTAGTACACCGTCTTTGGTAAAATTGTATATATTTTTTTCCTTATTTTGTTTCGTGTAACGTCCGGTTTAGTGGACCATACAATAAAAAAAATTGAGCGTGTGTGGTCAACTCTGAATCTTTATACACATTGGTTTTTACACCATCTGTCAAAATATGACATGATTTGACCCCAAATTATTTCAAGTACGTAGGTACTTCATTTATTTATTAAATTTATTGTATTATGTTTGTTTCAGAGTTTAAATGGTGTGTTTGTTGGCCGCGACAGAATACCGGAAAATAAGCTTTTTGCTCTTCATAATTCAGATATTATTGGAATAGGCAGGAAGTATGAAGCACCACAACCAGATGTAATAGATGAAGACAAATTTGCTTTTAAACTATGCCTCTTTGAAGAACCTGCATTGGAATATTCTGGTAATGATGATGATCCAATCCAAGTGGACAGTGACAGCGAATCCGACCAATAGCTAGTGCGTCTATCGAAGACCAAGCCACTACAATTAATAAGCAAAGCTCAAGATACGAAGGCTGATACGAAGCCAAAGGACAGCTTATACTGTCTATGGAATATTAATTGTAAAGAAAATGATCAAGGCGATAATTCAGATTAAATATATAAATTAAATAAATGTTTCGCCAACTGTAGTATCTATTATTATAAATATTCATTGTAAAGAAAATGCTCAAGAAGAGATTAGAAGATTTGAAGATCGAGTTCTTCCAATATTGACGGAACCACTAAATCAAATACATTATTTAATCTTTTTTCACAGCCAACCCCAGACTTTTCTTCTGTTCAGTTTAGTCAATTTGCTGATAGTGATGTTAAGAAGAGTGTTACATCTATTACTTCAAATGCTGTTGGCAATGATAGTGTCAGTCAGAATATGAGTATGCCAATACTTGACGAAATCGTTCCTATCGTGACCTTTTTTCCTGACGTCTGGAAAGAAGCACTGATCATTCCTTTACCTAAGAAACCCAATCCATCTTCTTTTTCTGAATACCGTCCCATATCTACACTTCCTTTCCTATCAAAAGTCCTTGAACGCCTTGTCCATGAACAACTCAGTACCTTCCTATCCAATAATATCTTGTTAAATCATCTCCACTTTGGTTTTCGCCCCGGATATAGCACAAAATAGATTTTGGTCATTTTATAAATCCTAAGCTTAATTCGTTTGTTAACTAACCAAAAATGACTGCAGGGAATCTTTTTAGAGCTTTTTTTTCAATGTTTGATTTAAGTTTTATTAATTTTGCGTGATGTGTTCTCACCCATGATCCGGATTGTAAACGTGGGCGCAAATCTTTTACCTTTAATAGCAATAGGCCGATAAGAGACCGAATTATCGCTATGTCTGTAACTCTCCTAGGTGACAACAGAGCAGCGCGCAACCTATGCTTTATTATGTTTTTGTATTCAAAATGCATTCTAGGAATTTACAATTTGAGTCGCAGTTAGGCCATGAGCATGACAAAGTGATGTGGAGGGGGTTGCGGCGTAAGGGTTGATCTATTGTGTTCTGCTGGGCCAGTCGTTTGCCTGCCTTTGCGCCTTACGATACACACTCTGTACTATACGCTCAAGTTATTATTATTTGATGAACTTTGCTTTCTTTACGGACTTTGAGTGTGATTACGATTTGGTTTTGTGTATACGGATTTCGACGAACTTTGCTTTCTCTACGGACTGAGTGTAATTACGATTTTTTTTTGTGTTTACGGACTTGGCCTTCTCATCGGACTATTTGAGCACATTAATTTGGTGAGCTATGTCTTTTTTACCAAGAGATTACGTCGAGATGCATTACTTTTATGGCTATTCAAGAGGAAACGCTCCTGAAGCTGCCAAATTGTACAGGGAGCAAGTACAGAATAGAGGTGATCCTCAGCTTGGCCTGATAATCGTATGATTTTAAGGGTCCATAACTCTTACATGGAAGACCGCATACCATGAAAAACCGGGCGTCCATCTCAAATGCATGACCCAGGTACTGTGGAATCGGTGTTGGAAGAAGTAGCAAGAGATCTGCGATGTTTCCAGAGTTGTTTTCTTACTTAAAATTATTCAAGGCGCCAGTTACTTTTGTTTCCACTATTAATTTTGTTGTCTCTTTTTTTGTCTGCTAAAGTTATGTATTTATTATGTACGTTCTATTTCAAACTATTTTTGCATGTAGTACACCGTCTTTGGTAAAATTGTATATATTTTTTTCCTTATTTTGTTTCGTGTAACGTCCGGTTTAGTGGACCATACAATAAAAAAAAATTGAGCGTGTGTGGTCAACTCTGAATCTTTATACACATTGGTTCTTACACCATCTGTCAAAATATGACATGATTTGACCCCAAATTATTTCAAGTACGTAGGTACTTCATTTATTTATTAAATTTATTGTATTATGTTTGTTTCAGAGTTTAAATGGTGTGTTTGTTGGCCGCGACAGAATACCGGAAAATAAGCTTTTTGCTCTTCATAATTCAGATATTATTGGAATAGGCAGGAAGTATGAAGCACCACAACCAGATGTAATAGATGAAGACAAATTTGCTTTTAAACTATGCCTCTTTGAAGAACCTGCATTGGAATATTCTGGTAATGATGATGATCCAATCCAAGTGGACAGTGACAGCGAATCCGACCAATAGCTAGTGCGTCTATCGAAGACCAAGCCACTACAATTAATAAGCAAAGCTCAAGATACGAAGGCTGATACGAAGCCAAAAGACAGCTCATACTGTCTATGGAATATTAATTGTAAAGAAAATGATCAAGGCGATAATTCAGATTAAATATATAAATTAAATAAATGTTTCGCCAACTGTAGTATCTATTATTATAAATATTCATTGTAAAGAAAATGATCAAGAAGAGATTAGAAGATTTGAAGATCGAGTTCTTCCAATATTGACGGAACCACTAAATCAAATACATTATTTAATCTTTTTTCACAACCAACCCCAGACTTTTCTTCTGTTCAGTTTAGTCAATTTGCTGATAGTGATGTTAAGAAGAGTATTACATCTATTACTTCAAATGCTGTTGGCAATGATAGTGTCAGTCAGAATATGAGTATGCCAATACTTGACGAAATCGTTCCTATCGTGACCTTTTTTCCTGACGTCTGGAAAGAAGCACTGATCATTCCTTTACCTAAGAAACCCAATCCATCTTCTTTTTCTGAATACCGTCCCATATCTACACTTCCTTTCCTATCAAAAGTCCTTGAACGCCTTGTCCATGAACAACTCAGTACCTTCCTATCCAATAATATCTTGTTAAATCATCTCCAATTTGGTTTTCGCCCCGGATATAGCACAAAATAGATTTTGGTCATTTTATAATTCCTAAGCTTAATTCGTTTGTTAACTAACCAAAAATGACTGCAGGGAATCTTTTTAGAGCTTTTTTTTCAATGTTTGATTTAAGTTTTATTAATTTTGCGTGATGTGTTCTCACCCATGATCCGGATTGTAAACGTGGGCGCAAATCTTTTACCTGTAATAGCAATAGGCCGATAAGAGACCGAATTATCGCTATGTCTGTAACTCTCCTAGGTGACAACAGAGCAGCGCGCAACCTATGCTTTATTATGTTTTTGTATTCAAAATGCATTCTAGGAATTTACAATTTGAGTCGCAGTTAGGCCATGAGCATGACAAAGTGATGTGGAGGGGGTTGCGGCGTAAGGGTTGATCTATTGTGTTCTGCTGGGCCAGTCGTTTGCCTGCCTTTGCGCCTTACGATACACACTCTGTACTATACGCTCAAGTTATTATTATTTGATGAACTTTGCTTTCTTTACGGACTTTGAGTGTGATTACGATTTGGTTTTGTGTATACGGATTTTGACGAACTTTGCTTTCTCTACGGACTGAGTGTAATTACGATTTTTTTTTGTGTTTACGGACTTGGCCTTCTCATCGGACTATTTGAGCACATTAATTTGGTGAGCTATGTCTTTTTTACCAAGAGATTACGTCGAGATGCATTACTTTTATGGCTATTCAAGAGGAAACGCTTCTGAAGCTGCCAAATTGTACAGGGAGCAAGTACAGAATAGAGGTGATCCTCAGCTTGGCCTGATAATCGTATGATTTTAAGGGTCCATAACTCTTACATGGAAGACTGCATACCATGAAAAACCGGGCGTCCATCTCAAATGCATGACCCAGGTACTGTGGAATCAGTGTTGGAAGAAGTAGCAAGAGATCTGCGATGTTTCCAGAGTTGTTTTCTTATTTAAAATTATTCAAGGCGCCAGTTACTTTTGTTTCCACTATTAATTTTGTTGTCTCTTTTTTTGTCTGCTAAAGTTATGTATTTATTATGTACGTTCTATTTCAAACTATTTTTGCATGTAGTACACCGTCTTTGGTAAAATTGTATATATTTTTTTCCTTATTTTGTTTCGTGTAACGTCCGGTTTAGTGGACCATACAATAAAAAAAAATTGAGCGTGTGTGGTCAACTCTGAATCTTTATACACATTGGTTCTTACACCATCTGTCAAAATATGACATGATTTGACCCCAAATTATTTCAAGTACGTAGGTACTTCATTTATTTATTAAATTTATTGTATTATGTTTGTTTCAGAGTTTAAATGGTGTGTTTGTTGGCCGCGACAGAATACCGGAAAATAAGCTTTTTGCTCTTCATAATTCAGATATTATTGGAATAGGCAGGAAGTATGAAGCACCACAACCAGATGTAATAGATGAAGACAAATTTGCTTTTAAACTATGCCTCTTTGAAGAACCTGCATTGGAATATTCTGGTAATGATGATGATCCAATCCAAGTGGACAGTGACAGCGAATCCGACCAATAGCTAGTGCGTCTATCGAAGACCAAGCCACTACAATTAATAAGCAAAGCTCAAGATACGAAGGCTGATACGAAGCCAAAAGACAGCTCATACTGTCTATGGAATATTAATTGTAAAGAAAATGATCAAGGCGATAATTCAGATTAAATATATAAATTAAATAAATGTTTCGCCAACTGTAGTATCTATTATTATAAATATTCATTGTAAAGAAAATGATCAAGAAGAGATTAGAAGATTTGAAGATCGAGTTCTTCCAATATTGACGGAACCACTAAATCAAATACATTATTTAATCTTTTTTCACAACCAACCCCAGACTTTTCTTCTGTTCAGTTTAGTCAATTTGCTGATAGTGATGTTAAGAAGAGTATTACATCTATTACTTCAAATGCTGTTGGCAATGATAGTGTCAGTCAGAATATGAGTATGCCAATACTTGACGAAATCGTTCCTATCGTGACCTTTTTTCCTGACGTCTGGAAAGAAGCACTGATCATTCCTTTACCTAAGAAACCCAATCCATCTTCTTTTTCTGAATACCGTCCCATATCTACACTTCCTTTCCTATCAAAAGTCCTTGAACGCCTTGTCCATGAACAACTCAGTACCTTCCTATCCAATAATATCTTGTTAAATCATCTCCAATTTGGTTTTCGCCCCGGATATAGCACAAAATAGATTTTGGTCATTTTATAATTCCTAAGCTTAATTCGTTTGTTAACTAACCAAAAATGACTGCAGGGAATCTTTTTAGAGCTTTTTTTTCAATGTTTGATTTAAGTTTTATTAATTTTGCGTGATGTGTTCCCACCCATGATCCGGATTGTAAACGTGGGCGCAAATCTTTTACCTGTAATAGCAATAGGCCGATAAGAGACCGAATTATCGCTATGTCTGTAACTCTCCTAGGTGACAACAGAGCAGCGCGCAACCTATGCTTTATTATGTTTTTGTATTCAAAATGCATTCTAGGAATTTACAATTTGAGTCGCAGTTAGGCCATGAGCATGACAAAGTGATGTGGAGGGGGTTGCGGCGTAAGGGTTGATCTATTGTGTTCTGCTGGGCCAGTCGTTTGCCTGCCTTTGCGCCTTACGATACACACTCTGTACTATACGCTCAAGTTATTATTATTTGATGAACTTTGCTTTCTTTACGGACTTTGAGTGTGATTACGATTTGGTTTTGTGTATACGGATTTCGACGAACTTTGCTTTCTCTACGGACTGAGTGTAATTACGATTTTTTTTTGTGTTTACGGACTTGGCCTTCTCATCGGACTATTTGAGCACATTAATTTGGTGAGCTATGTCTTTTTTACCAAGAGATTACGTCGAGATGCATTACTTTTATGGCTATTCAAGAGGAAACGCTTCTGAAGCTGCCAAATTGTACAGGGAGCAAGTACAGAATAGAGGTGATCCTCAGCTTGGCCTGATAATCGTATGATTTTAAGGGTCCATAACTCTTACATGGAAGACCGCATACCATGAAAAACCGGGCGTCCATCTCAAATGCATGACCCAGGTACTGTGGAATCAGTGTTGGAAGAAGTAGCAAGAGTTCTGCGATGTTTCCAGAGTTGTTTTCTTATTTAAAATTATTCAAGGCGCCAGTTACTTTTGTTTCCACTATTAATTTTGTTGTCTCTTTTTTTGTCTGCTAAAGTTATGTATTTATTATGTACGTTCTATTTCAAACTATTTTTGCATGTAGTACACCGTCTTTGGTAAAATTGTATATATTTTTTTCCTTATTTTGTTTCGTGTAACGTCCGGTTTAGTGGACCATACAATAAAAAAAAATTGAGCGTGTGTGGTCAACTCTGAATCTTTATACACATTGGTTCTTACACCATCTGTCAAAATATGACATGATTTGACCCCAAATTATTTCAAGTACGTAGGTACTTCATTTATTTATTAAATTTATTGTATTATGTTTGTTTCAGAGTTTAAATGGTGTGTTTGTTGGCCGCGACAAAATACCGGAAAATAAGCTTTTTGCTCTTCATAATTCAGATATTATTGGAATAGGCAGGAAGTATGAAGCACCACAACCAGATGTAATAGATGAAGACAAATTTGCTTTTAAACTATGCCTCTTTGAAGAACCTGCATTGGAATATTCTGGTAATGATGATGATCCAATCCAAGTGGACAGTGACAGCGAATCCAACCAATAGCTAGTGCGTCTATCGAAGACCAAGCCACTACAATTAATAAGCAAAGCTCAAGATACGAAGGCTGATACGAAGCCAAAGGACAGCTCATACTGTCTATGGAATATTAATTGTAAAGAAAATGATCAAGGCGATAATTCAGATTAAATATATAAATTAAATAAATGTTTCGCCAACTGTAGTATCTATTATTATGAATATTCATTGTAAAGAAAATGATCAAGAAGAGATTAGAAGATTTGAAGATCGAGTTCTTCCAATATTGACGGAACCACTAAATCAAATACATTATTTAATCTTTTTTCACAGCCAACCCCAGACTTTTCTTCTGTTCAGTTTAGTCAATTTGCTGATAGTGATGTTAAGAAGATTATTTCATCTATTACTTCAAATGCTGTTGGCAGTGATAGTGTCAGTCAGAATATGAGTATGCCAATACTTGACGAAATCGTTCCTATCGTGACCTTTTTTCCTGACGTCTGGAAAGAAGCACTGATCATTCCTTTACCTAAGAAACCCAATCCATCTTCTTTTTCTGAATACCGTCCCATATCTATACTTCCTTTCCTATCAAAAGTCCTTGAACGCATTGTCCATGAACAACTCAGTACCTTCCTATCCAATAATATCTTGTTAAATCATCTCCAATTTGGTTTTCGCCCCGGATATAGCACAAAATAGATTTTGGTCATTTTATAATTCCTAAGCTTAATTCGTTTGTTAACTAACCAAAAATGACTGCAGGGAATCTTTTTAGAGCTTTTTTTTCAATGTTTGATTTAAGTTTTATTAATTTTGCGTGATGTGTTCTCACCCATGATCCGGATTGTAAACGTGGGCGCAAATCTTTTACCTGTAATAGCAATAGGCCGATAAGAGACCGAATTATCGCTATGTCTGTAACTCTCCTAGGTGACAACAGAGCAGCGCGCAACTTATGCTTTATTATGTTTTTGTATTCAAAATGCATTCTAGGAATTTACAATTTGAGTCGCAGTTAGGCCATGAGCATGACAAAGTGATGTGGAGGGGGTTGCGGCGTAAGGGTTGATCTATTGTGTTCTGCTGGGCCAGTCGTTTGCCTGCCTTTGCGCCTTACGATACACACTCTGTACTATACGCTCAAGTTATTATTATTTGATGAACTTTGCTTTCTTTACGGACTGAGTGTAATTACGATATTTTTTTGTTACGGACTTGGCCTTCTCATCGGACTATTTGAGCACATTAATTTGGTGAGCTATGTCTTTTTTACCAAGAGATTACGTCGAGATGCATTACTTTTATGGCTATTCAAGAGGAAACGCTTCTGAAGCTGCCAAATTGTACAGGGAGCAAGTACAGAATAGAGGTGATCCTCAGCCGAAAGCTTGGCCTGATAATCGTATGATTTTAAGGGTCCATAACTCTTACATGGAAGACCGCATACCATGAAGAACCGGGCGTCCATCTCAAATGCATGACCCAGGTACTGTGGAATCAGTGTTGGAAGAAGTAGCAAGAGATCTGCGATGTTGCCAGAGTTGTTTTCTTACTTAAAATTATTCAAGGCGCCAGTTACTTTTGTTTCCACTATTAATTTTGTTGTCTCTTTTTTTGTCTGCTAAAGTTATGTATTTATTATGTACGTTCTATTTCAAACTATTTTTGCATGTAGTACACCGTCTTTGGTAAAATTGTATATATTTTTTTCCTTATTTTGTTTCGTGTAACGTCCGGTTTAGTGGACCATACAATAAAAAAAAATTGAGCGTGTGTGGTCAACTCTGAATCTTTATACACATTGGTTCTTACACCATCTGTCAAAATATGACATGATTTGACCCCAAATTATTTCAAGTACGTAGGTACTTCATTTATTTATTAAATTTATTGTATTATGTTTGTTTCAGAGTTTAAATGGTGTGTTTGTTGGCCGCGACAGAATACCGGAAAATAAGCTTTTTGCTCTTCATAATTCAGATATTATTGGAATAGGCAGGAAGTATGAAGCACCACAACCAGATGTAATAGATGAAGACAAATTTGCTTTTAAACTATGCCTCTTTGAAGAACCTGCATTGGAATATTCTGGTAATGATGATGATCCAATCCAAGTGGACAGTGACAGCGAATCCGACCAATAGCTAGTGCGTCTATCGAAGACCAAGCCACTACAATTAATAAGCAAAGCTCAAGATACGAAGGCTGATACGAAGCCAAAAGACAGCTCATACTGTCTATGGAATATTAATTGTAAAGAAAATGATCAAGGCGATAATTCAGATTATATATATAAATTAAATAAATGTTTCGCCAACTGTAGTATCTATTATTATGAATATTCATTGTAAAGAAAATGATCAAGAAGAGATTAGAAGATTTGAAGATCGAGTTCTTCCAATATTGACGGAACCACTAAATCAAATACATTATTTAATCTTTTTTCACAGCCAACCCCCGACTTTTCTTCTGTTCAGTTTAGTCAATTTGCTGATAGTGATGTTAAGAAGAGTGTTACATCTATTACTTCAAATGCTGTTGGCAATGATAGTGTCAGTCAGAATATGAGTATGCCAATACTTGACGAAATCGTTCCTATCGTGACCTTTTTCCTGACGTCTGGAAAGAAGCACTGATCATTCCTTTACCTAAGAAACCCAATCCATCTTCTTTTTCTGAATACCGTCCCATATCTACACTTCCTTTCCTATCAAAAGTCCTTGAACGCCTTGTCCATGAACAACTCAGTACCTTCCTATCCAATAATATCTTGTTAAATCATCTCCAATTTGGTTTTCGCCCCGGATATAGCACAAAATAGATTTTGGTCATTTTATAATTCCTAAGCTTAATTCGTTTGTTAACTAACCAAAAATGACTGCAGGGAATCTTTTTAGAGCTTTTTTTTCAATGTTTGATTTAAGTTTTATTAATTTTGCGTGATGTGTTCTCACCCATGATCCGGATTGTAAACGTGGGCGCAAATCTTTTACCTGTAATAGCAATAGGCCGATAAGAGACCGAATTATCGCTATGTCTGTAACTCTCCTAGGTGACAACAGAGCAGCGCGCAACCGAAGCTTGATTATATTTTTGTATTCAAAATGCATTCTCGGAATTTACAATTTGAGTCGCAGTTGAGCCATGAGCATGACAAAGTGATGTGGAGGGGGTTGCGGCGCGAGGGTTGATCTATTGTGTTCTGCTTGGCTAGTCGTTTGCCTGCCTTTGCGCCTTACGATACACACTCTGTATTATACGCTCAATTTGTTATTATTTGATGAACTTTGCTTTATTTACGGACTTTGAGTGTGATTACGATTTGGTTTTGTGTATACGGATTTCAACGAACATTGCTTTCTCTACGGACTGAGTGTAATTACGATTTTTTTTTCTTACGGACTTGGCCTTCTCATCGGACTATTTGAGCACATTAATTTGGTGAGCTATGTCTTTTTTACCAAGAGATTACGTCGAGATGCATTACTTTTATGGCTATTCAAGAGGAAACGCTTCTGAAGCTGCCAAATTGTACAGGGAGCAAGTACAGAATAGAGGTGATCCTCAGCCGAAAGCTTGGCCTGATAATCGTATGATTTTAAGGGTCCATAACTCTTACATGGAAGACCGCATACCATGAAGAACCGGGCGTCCATCTCAAATGCATGACCCAGGTACTGTGGAATCAGTGTTGGAAGAAGTAGCAAGAGATCTGCGATGTTTCCAGAGTTGTTTTCTTACTTAAAATTATTCAAGGCGCCAGTTACTTTTGTTTCCACTATTAATTTTGTTGTCTCTTTTTTTGTCTGCTAAAGTTATGTATTTATTATGTACGTTCTATTTCAAACTATTTTTGCATGTAGTACACCGTCTTTGGTAAAATTGTATATATTTTTTTCCTTATTTTGTTTCGTGTAACGTCCGGTTTAGTGGACCATACAATAAAAAAAAATTGAGCGTGTGTGGTCAACTCTGAATCTTTATACACATTGGTTCTTACACCATCTGTCAAAATATGATATGATTTGACCCCAAATTATTTCAAGTACGTAGGTACTTCATTTATTTATTAAATTTATTGTATTATGTTTGTTTCAGAGTTTAAATGGTGTGTTTGTTGGCCGCGACAGAATACCGGAAAATAAGCTTTTTGCTCTTCATAATTCAGATATTATTGGAATAGGCAGGAAGTATGAAGCACCACAACCAGATGTAATAGATGAAGACAAATTTGCTTTTAAACTATGCCTCTTTGAAGAACCTGCATTGGAATATTCTGGTAATGATGATGATCCAATCCAAGTGGACAGTGACAGCGAATCCGACCAATAGCTAGTGCGTCTATCGAAGACCAAGCCACTACAATAAATAAGCATAGCTCAAGATACGAAGGCTGATACGAAGCCAAAAGACAGCTCATACTGTCTATGGAATATTAATTGTAAAGAAAATGATCAAGGCGATAATTCAGATTAAATATATAAATTAAATAAATGTTTCGCCAACTGTAGTATCTATTATTATAAATATTCATTGTAAAGAAAATGCTCAAGAAGAGATTAGAAGATTTGAAGATCGAGTTCTTCCAATATTGACGGAACCACTAAATCAAATACATTATTTAATCTTTTTTCACAGCCAACCCCAGACTTTTCTTCTGTTCAGTTTAGTCAATTTGCTGATAGTGATGTTAAGAAGAGTGTTACATCTATTACTTCAAATGCTGTTGGCAATGATAGTGTCAGTCAGAATATGAGTATGCCAATACTTGACGAAATCGTTCCTATCGTGACCTTTTTTCCTGACGTCTGGAAAGAAGCACTGATCATTCCTTTACCTAAGAAACCCAATCCATCTTCTTTTTCTGAATACCGTCCCATATCTACACTTCCTTTCCTATCAAAAGTCCTTGAACGCCTTGTCCATGAACAACTCAGTACCTTCCTATCCAATAATATCTTGTTAAATCATCTCCAATTTGGTTTTCGCCCTGGATATAGCACAAAATAGATTTTGGTCATTTTATAATTCCTAAGCTTAATTCGTTTGTTAACTAACCAAAAATGACTGCAGGGAATCTTTTTAGAGCTTTTTTTTCAATGTTTGATTTAAGTTTTATTAATTTTGCGTGATGTGTTCTCACCCATGATCCGGATTGTAAACGTGGGCGCAAATCTTTTACCTGTAATAGCAATAGGCCGATAAGAGACCGAATTATCGCTATGTCTGTAACTCTCCTAGGTGACAACAGAGCAGCGCGCAACCTATGCTTTATTATGTTTTTGTATTCAAAATGCATTCTAGGAATTTACAATTTGAGTCGCAGTTAGGCCATGAGCATGACAAAGTGATGTGGAGGGGGTTGCGGCGTAAGGGTTGATCTATTGTGTTCTGCTGGGCCAGTCGTTTGCCTGCCTTTGCGCCTTACGATACACACTCTGTACTATACGCTCAAGTTATTATTATTTGATGAACTTTGCTTTCTTTACGGACTTTGAGTGTGATTACGATTTGGTTTTGTGTATACGGATTTCGACGAACTTTGCTTTCTCTACGGACTGAGTGTAATTACGATTTTTTTTTGTGTTTACGGACTTGGCCTTCTCATCGGACTATTTGAGCACATTTATTTGGTGAGCTATGTCTTTTTTACCAAGAGATTACGTCGAGATGCATTACTTTTATGGCTATTCAAGAGGAAACGCTTCTGAAGCTGCCAAATTGTACAGGGAGCAAGTACAGAATAGAGGTGATCCTCAGCCGAAAGCTTGGCCTGATAATCGTATGATTTTAAGGGTCCATAACTCTTACATGGAAGACCGCATACCATGAAAAACCGGGCGTCCATCTCAAATGCATGACCCAGGTACTGTGGAATCAGTGTTGGAAGAAGTAGCAAGAGATCTGCGATGTTTCCAGAGTTGTTTTCTTACTTAAAATTATTCAAGGCGCCAGTTACTTTTGTTTCCACTATTAATTTTGTTGTCTCTTTTTTTGTCTGCTAAAGTTATGTATTTATTATGTGAGTTCTATTTCAAACTATTTTTGCATGTAGTACACCGTCTTTGGTAAAATTATGTATATTTTTTTCCTTATTTTGTTTCGTGTAACGTCCGGTTTAGTGGACCATACAATAAAAAAAAATTGAGCGTGTGTGGTCAACTCTGAATCTTTATACACATTGGTTCTTACACCATCTGTCAAAATATGACATGATTTGACCCCAAATTATTTCAAGTACGTAGGTACTTCATTTATTTATTAAATTTATTGTATTATGTTTGTTTCAGAGTTTAAATGGTGTGTTTGTTAGCCGCGACAGAATACTGGAAAATAAGCTTTTTGCTCTTCATAATTCAGATATTATTGGAATAGGCAGGAAGTAGGAAGCACCACAACCAGATGTAATAGATGAAGACAAATTTGCTTTTAAACTATGCCTCTTTGAAGAACCTGCATTGGAATATTCTGGTAATGATGATGATCCAATCCAAGTGGACAGTGACAGCGAATCCGACCAATAGCTAGTGCGTCTATCGAAGACCAAGCCACTACAATTAATAAGCAAAGCTCAAGATACGAAGGCTGATACGAAGCCAAAAGACAGCTCATACTGTCTATGGAATATTAATTGTAAAGAAAATGATCAAGGCGATAATTCAGATTAAATATATAAATTAAATAAATGTTTCGCCAACTGTAGTATCTATTATTATGAATATTCATTGTAAAGAAAATGATCAAGAAGAGATTAGAAGATTTGAAGATCGAGTTCTTCCAATATTGACGGAACCACTAAATCAAATACATTATTTAATCTTTTTTCACAGCCAACCCCAGACTTTTCTTCTGTTCAGTTTAGTCAATTTGCTGATAGTGATGTTAAGAAGAGTATTACATCTATTAATTCAAATGCTGTTGGCAGTGATAGTGTCAGTCAGAATATGAGTATGCCAATACTTGACGAAATCGTTCCTATCGTGACCTTTTTTCCTGACGTCTGGAAAGAAGCACTGATCATTCCTTTACCTAAGAAACCCAATCCATCTTCTTTTTCTGAATACCGTCCCATATCTATACTTCCTTTCCTATCAAAAGTCCTTGAACGCCTTGTCCATGAACAACTCAGTACCTTCCTATCCAATAATATCTTGTTAAATCATCTCCACTTTGGTTTTCGCCCCGGATATAGCACAAAATAGATTTTGGTCATTTTATAATTCCTAAGCTTAATTCGTTTGTTAACTAACCAAAAATGACTGCAGGGAATCTTTTTAGAGCTTTTTTTTCAATGTTTGATTTAAGTTTTATTAATTTTGCGTGATGTGTTCTCACCCATGATCCGGATTGTAAACGTGGGCGCAAATCTTTTACCTGTAATAGCAATAGGCCGATAAGAGACCGAATTATCGCTATGTCTGTAACTCTCCTAGGTGACAACAGAGCAGCGCGCAACCGAAGCTTTATTATATTTTTGTATTCAAAATGCATTCTCGGAATTTACAATTTGAGTCGCAGTTGAGCCATGAGCATGACAAAGTGATGTGGAGGGGGTTGCGGCGCGAGGGTTGATCTATTGTGTTCTGCTTGGCTAGTCGTTTGCCTGCCTTTGCGCCTTACGATACACATTCTGTATTATACGCTCAATTTGTTATTATTTGATGAACTTTGCTTTATTTACGGACTTTGAGTGTGATTACGATTTGGTTTTGTGTATACGGATTTCAACGAACATTGCTTTCTCTACGGACTGAGTGTAATTACGATTTTTTTTTGTTACGGACTTGGCCTTCTCATCGGACTATTTGAGCACATTAATTTGGTGAGCTATGTCTTTTTTACCAAGAGATTACGTCGAGTTGCATTACTTTTATGGCTATTCAAGAGGAAACGCTTCTGAAGCTGCCAAATTGTACAGGGAGCAAGTACAGAATAGAGGTGATCCTCAGCCGAAAGCTTGGCCTGATAATCGTATGATTTTAAGGGTCCATAACTCTTACATGGAAGACCGCATACCATGAAGAACCGGGCGTCCATCTCAAATGCATGACCCAGGTACTGTGGAATCAGTGTTGGAAGAAGTAGCAAGAGATCTGCGATGTTTCCAGAGTTGTTTTCTTACTTAAAATTATTCAAGGCGCCAGTTACTTTTGTTTCCACTATTAATTTTGTTGTCTCTTTTTTTGTCTGCTAAAGTTATGTATTTATTATGTACGTTCTATTTCAAACTATTTTTGCATGTAGTACACCGTCTTTGGTAAAATTGTATATATTTTTTTCCTTATTTTGTTTCGTGTAACGTCCGGTTTAGTGGACCATACAATAAAAAAAAATTGAGCGTGTGTGGTCAACTCTGAATCTTTATACACATTGGTTCTTACACCATCTGTCAAAATATGACATGATTTGACCCCAAATTATTTCAAGTACGTAGGTACTTCATTTATTTATTAAATTTATTGTATTATGTTTGTTTCAGAGTTTAAATGGTGTGTTTGTTGGCCGCGACAGAATACCGGAAAATAAGCTTTTTGCTCTTCATAATTCAGATATTATTGGAATAGGCAGGAAGTAGGAAGCACCACAACCAGATGTAATAGATGAAGACAAATTTGCTTTTAAACTATGCCTCTTTGAAGAACCTGCATTGGAATATTCTGGTAATGATGATGATCCAATCCAAGTGGACAGTGACAGCGAATCCGACCAATAGCTAGTGCGTCTATCGAAGACCAAGCCACTACAATTAATAAGCAAAGCTCAAGATACGAAGGCTGATACGAAGCCAAAAGACAGCTCATACTGTCTATGGAATATTAATTGTAAAGAAAATGATCAAGGCGATAATTCAGATTAAATATATAAATTAAATAAATGTTTCGCCAACTGTAGTATCTATTATTATGAATATTCATTGTAAAGAAAATGATCAAGAAGAGATTAGAAGATTTGAAGATCGAGTTCTTCCAATATTGACGGAACCACTAAATCAAATACATTATTTAATCTTTTTTCACAGCCAACCCCAGACTTTTCTTCTGTTCAGTTTAGTCAATTTGCTGATAGTGATGTTAAGAAGAGTGTTACATCTATTACTTCAAATGCTGTTGGCAATGATAGTGTCAGTCAGAATATGAGTATGCCAATACTTGACGAAATCGTTCCTATCGTGACCTTTTTCCTGACGTCTGGAAAGAAGCACTGATCATTCCTTTACCTAAGAAACCCAATCCATCTTCTTTTTCTGAATACCGTCCCATATCTACACTTCCTTTCCTATCAAAAGTCCTTGAACGCCTTGTCCATGAACAACTCAGTACCTTCCTATCCAATAATATCTTGTTAAATCATCTCCAATTTGGTTTTCGCCCCGGATATAGCACAAAATAGATTTTGGTCATTTTATAATTCCTAAGCTTAATTCGTTTGTTAACTAACCAAAAATGACTGCAGGGAATCTTTTTAGAGCTTTTTTTTCAATGTTTGATTTAAGTTTTATTAATTTTGCGTGATGTGTTCTCACCCATGATCCGGATTGTAAACGTGGGCGCAAATCTTTTACCTGTAATAGCAATAGGCCGATAAGAGACCGAATTATCGCTATGTCTGTAACTCTCCTAGGTGACAACAGAGCAGCGCGCAACCGAAGCTTGATTATATTTTTGTATTCAAAATGCATTCTCGGAATTTACAATTTGAGTCGCAGTTGAGCCATGAGCATGACAAAGTGATGTGGAGGGGGTTGCGGCGCGAGGGTTGATCTATTGTGTTCTGCTTGGCTAGTCGTTTGCCTGCCTTTGCGCCTTACGATACACACTCTGTATTATACGCTCAATTTGTTATTATTTGATGAACTTTGCTTTATTTACGGACTTTGAGTGTGATTACGATTTGGTTTTGTGTATACGGATTTCAACGAACATTGCTTTCTCTACGGACTGAGTGTAATTACGATTTTTTTTTCTTACGGACTTGGCCTTCTCATCGGACTATTTGAGCACATTAATTTGGTGAGCTATGTCTTTTTTACCAAGAGATTACGTCGAGATGCATTACTTTTATGGCTATTCAAGAGGAAACGCTTCTGAAGCTGCCAAATTGTACAGGGAGCAAGTACAGAATAGAGGTGATCCTCAGCCGAAAGCTTGGCCTGATAATCGTATGATTTTAAGGGTCCATAACTCTTACATGGAAGACCGCATACCATGAAGAACCGGGCGTCCATCTCAAATGCATGACCCAGGTACTGTGGAATCAGTGTTGGAAGAAGTAGCAAGAGATCTGCGATGTTTCCAGAGTTGTTTTCTTACTTAAAATTATTCAAGGCGCCAGTTACTTTTGTTTCCACTATTAATTTTGTTGTCTCTTTTTTTGTCTGCTAAAGTTATGTATTTATTATGTACGTTCTATTTCAAACTATTTTTGCATGTAGTACACCGTCTTTGGTAAAATTGTATATATTTTTTTCCTTATTTTGTTTCGTGTAACGTCCGGTTTAGTGGACCATACAATAAAAAAAAATTGAGCGTGTGTGGTCAACTCTGAATCTTTATACACATTGGTTCTTACACCATCTGTCAAAATATGACATGATTTGACCCCAAATTATTTCAAGTACGTAGGTACTTCATTTATTTATTAAATTTATTGTATTATGTTTGTTTCAGAGTTTAAATGGTGTGTTTGTTGGCCGCGACAGAATACCGGAAAATAAGCTTTTTGCTCTTCATAATTCAGATATTATTGGAATAGGCAGGAAGTAGGAAGCACCACAACCAGATGTAATAGATGAAGACAAATTTGCTTTTAAACTATGCCTCTTTGAAGAACCTGCATTGGAATATTCTGGTAATGATGATGATCCAATCCAAGTGGACAGTGACAGCGAATCCGACCAATAGCTAGTGCGTCTATCGAAGACCAAGCCACTACAATTAATAAGCAAAGCTCAAGATACGAAGGCTGATACGAAGCCAAAAGACAGCTCATACTGTCTATGGAATATTAATTGTAAAGAAAATGATCAAGGCGATAATTCAGATTAAATATATAAATTAAATAAATGTTTCGCCAACTGTAGTATCTATTATTATGAATATTCATTGTAAAGAAAATGATCAAGAAGAGATTAGAAGATTTGAAGATCGAGTTCTTCCAATATTGACGGAACCACTAAATCAAATACATTATTTAATCTTTTTTCACAGCCAACCCCAGACTTTTCTTCTGTTCAGTTTAGTCAATTTGCTGATAGTGATGTTAAGAAGAGTGTTACATCTATTACTTCAAATGCTGTTGGCAATGATAGTGTCAGTCAGAATATGAGTATGCCAATACTTGTCGAAATCGTTCCTTTCGTGACCTTTTTTCCTAACGTCTGGAAAGAAGCACTGATCATTCCTTTACCTAAGAAACCCAATCCATCTTCTTTTTCTGAATACCGTCCCATATCTACACTTCCTTTCCTATCAAAAGTCCTTGAACGCCTTGTCCATGAACAACTCAGTACCTTCCTATCCAATAATATCTTGTTAAATCATCTCCAATTTGGTTTTCGCCCCGGATATAGCACAAAATAAATTTTGATCATTTTATAATTCCTAAGCTTAATTCGTTTGTTAACTAACCAAAAATGACTGCAGGGAATCTTTTTAGAGCTTTTTTTTCAATGTTTGATTTAAGTTTTATTAATTTTGCGTGATGTGTTCTCACCCATGATCCGGATTGTAAACGTGGGCGCAAATCTTTTACCTGTAATAGCAATAGGCCGATAAGAGACCGAATTATCGCTATGTCTGTAACTCTCCTAGGTGACAACAGAGCAGCGCGCAACCTATGCTTTATTATGTTTTTGTATTCAAAATGCATTCTAGGAATTTACAATTTGAGTCGCAGTTAGGCCATGAGCATGACAAAGTGATGTGGAGGGGGTTGCGGCGTAAGGGTTGATCTATTGTGTTCTGCTGGGCTAGTCGTTTGCCTGCCTTTGCGCCTTACGATACACACTCTGTACTATACGCTCAAGTTATTATTATTTGATGAACTTTGCTTTCTTTACGGACTTTGAGTGTGATTACGATTTGGTTTTGTGTATACGGATTTCGATGAACTTTGCTTTCTCTACGGACTGAGTGTAATTACGATTTTTTTTTGTGTTTACGGACTTGGCCTTCTCATCGGACTATTTGAGCACATTAATTTGGTGAGCTATGTCTTTTTTACCAAGAGATTACGTCGAGATGCATTACTTTTATGGCTATTCAAGAGGAAACGCTTCTGAAGCTGCCAAATTGTACAGGGAGCAAGTACAGAATAGAGGTGACCCTCAGCCGAAAGCTTGGCCTGATAATCGTATGATTTTAAGGGTCCATAACTCTTACATGGAAGACCGCATACCATGAAGAACCGGGCGTCCATCTCAAATGCATGACCCAGGTACTGTGGAATCAGTGTTGGAAGAAGTAGCAAGAGATCTGCGATGTTTCCAGAGTTGTTTTCTTACTTAAAATTATTCAAGGCGCCAGTTACTTTTGTTTCCACTATTAATTTTGTTGTCTCTTTTTTTGTCTGCTAAAGTTATGTATTTATTATGTACGTTCTATTTCAAACTATTTTTGCATGTAGTACACCGTCTTTGGTAAAATTGTATATATTTTTTTCCTTATTTTGTTTCGTGTAACGTCCGGTTTAGTGGACCATACAATAAAAAAAAATTGAGCGTGTGTGGTCAACTCTGAATCTTTATACACATTGGTTCTTACACCATCTGTCAAAATATGACATGATTTGACCCCAAATTATTTCAAGTACGTAGGTACTTCATTTATTTATTAAATTTATTGTATTATGTTTGTTTCAGAGTTTAAATGGTGTGTTTGTTGGCCGCGACAGAATACCGGAAAATAAGCTTTTTGCTCTTCATAATTCAGATATTATTGGAATAGGCAGGAAGTAGGAAGCACCACAACCAGATGTAATAGATGAAGACAAATTTGCTTTTAAACTATGCCTCTTTGAAGAACCTGCATTGGAATATTCTGGTAATGATGATGATCCAATCCAAGTGGACAGTGACAGCGAATCCGACCAATAGCTAGTGCGTCTATCGAAGACCAAGCCACTACAATTAATAAGCAAAGCTCAAGATACGAAGGCTGATACGAAGCCAAAAGACAGCTCATACTGTCTATGGAATATTAATTGTAAAGAAAATGATCAAGGCGATAATTCAGATGAAATATATAAATTAAATAAATGTTTCGCCAACTGTAGTATCTATTATTATGAATATTCATTGTAAAGAAAATGATCAAGAAGAGATTAGAAGATTTGAAGATCGAGTTCTTCCAATATTGACGGAACCACTAAATCAAATACATTATTTAATCTTTTTTCACAGCCAACCCCAGACTTTTCTTCTGTTCAGTTTAGTCAATTTGCTGATAGTGATGTTAAGAAGAGTATTACATCTATTACTTCAAATGCTGTTGGCAGTGATAGTGTCAGTCAGAATATGAGTATGCCAATACTTGACGAAATCGTTCCTATCGTGACCTTTTTTCCTGACGTCTGGAAAGAAGCACTGATCATTCCTTTACCTAAGAAACCCAATCCATCTTCTTTTTCTGAATACCGTCCCATATCTATACTTCCTTTCCTATCAAAAGTCCTTGAACGCCTTGTCCATGAACAACTCAGTACCTTCCTATCCAATAATATCTTGTTAAATCATCTCCAATTTGGTTTTCGCCCCGGATATAGCACAAAATAGATTTTGGTCATTTTATAATTCCTAAGCTTAATTAGTTTGTTAACTAACCAAAAATGACTGCAGGGAATCTTTTTAGAGCTTTTTTTTCAATGTTTGATTTAAGTTTTATTAATTTTGCGTGATGTGTTCTCACCCATGATCCGGATTGTAAACGTGGGCGCAAATCTTTTACCTGTAATAGCAATAGGCCGATAAGAGACCGAATTATCGCTATGTCTGTAACTCTCCTAGGTGACAACAGAGCAGCGCGCAACCGAAGCTTGATTATATTTTTGTATTCAAAATGCATTCTCGGAATTTACATTTTGAGTCGCAGTTGAGCCATGAGCATGACAAAGTGATGTAGAGGGGGTTGCGGCGCGAGGGTTGATCTATTGTGTTCTGCTTGGCTAGTCGTTTGCCTGCCTTTGCGCCTTACGATACACACTCTGTATTATACGCTCAATTTGTTATTATTTGATGAACTTTGCTTTATTTACGGACTTTGAGTGTGATTACGATTTGGTTTTGTGTATACGGATTTCAACGAACATTGCTTTCTCTACGGACTGAGTGTAATTACGATTTTTTTTTCTTACGGACTTGGCCTTCTCATCGGACTATTTGAGCACATTAATTTGGTGAGCTATGTCTTTTTTACCAAGAGATTACGTCGAGATGCATTACTTTTATGGCTATTCAAGAGGAAACGCTTCTGAAGCTGCCAAATTGTACAGGGAGCAAGTACAGAATAGAGGTGATCCTCAGCCGAAAGCTTGGCCTGATAATCGTATGATTTTAAGGGTCCATAACTCTTACATGGAAGACCGCATACCATGAAGAACCGGGCGTCCATCTCAAATGCATGACCCAGGTACTGTGGAATCAGTGTTGGAAGAAGTAGCAAGAGATCTGCGATGTTTCCAGAGTTGTTTTCTTACTTAAAATTATTCAAGGCGCCAGTTACTTTTGTTTCCACTATTAATTTTGTTGTCTCTTTTTTTGTCTGCTAAAGTTATGTATTTATTATGTACGTTCTATTTCAAACTATTTTTGCATGTAGTACACCGTCTTTGGTAAAATTGTATATATTTTTTCCTTATTTTGTTTCGTGTAACGTCCGGTTTAGTGGACCATACAATAAAAAAAAATTGAGCGTGTGTGGTCAACTCTGAATCTTTATACACATTGGTTCTTACACCATCTGTCAAAATATGACATGATTTGACCCCAAATTATTTCAAGTACGTAGGTACTTCATTTATTTATTAAATTTATTGTATTATGTTTGTTTCAGAGTTTAAATGGTGTGTTTGTTGGCCGCGACAGAATACCGGAAAATAAGCTTTTTGCTCTTCATAATTCAGATATTATTGGAATAGGCAGGAAGTATGAAGCACTACAACCAGATGTAATAGATGAAGACAAATTTGCTTTTAAACTATGCCTCTTTGAAGAACCTGCATTGGAATATTCTGGTAATGATGATGATCCAATCCAAGTGCCCAGTGACAGCGAATCCGACCAATATCTAGTGCGTCTATCGAAGACCAAGCCACTACAATTAATAAGCAAAGCTCAAGATACGAAGGCTGATACGAAGCCAAAAGACAGCTCATACTGTCTATGGAATATTAATTGTAAAGAAAATGATCAAGGCGATAATTCAGATTAAATATATAAATTAAATAAATGTTTCGCCAACTGTAGTATCTATTATTATGAATATTCATTGTAAAGAAAATGATCAAGAAGAGATTAGAAGATTTGAAGATCGAGTTCTTCCAATATTGACGGAACCACTAAATCAAATACATTATTTAATCTTTTTTCACAGCCAACCCCAGACTTTTCTTCTGTTCAGTTTAGTCAATTTGCTGATAGTGATGTTAAGAAGAGTATTACATCTATTACTTCAAATGCTGTTGGCAGTGATAGTGTCAGTCAGAATATGAGTATGCCAATACTTGACGAAATCGTTCCTATCGTGACTTTTTTCCTGACGTCTGGAAAGAAGCACTGATCATTCCTTTACCTAAGAAACCCCATCCATCTTCTTTTTCTGAATACCGTCCCATATCTATACTTCCTTTCCTATCAAAAGTCCTTGAACGCCTTATCCATGAACAACTCAGTACCTTCCTATCCAATAATATCTTGTTAAATCCTCACCAATTTGGTTTTCGCCCTGGATATAGCACAAAATAGATTTTGGTCATTTTATCATTCCTAAGCTTAATTCGTTTGTTAACTAACCAAAAATGACTGCAGGGAATCTTTTTAGAGCTTTTTTTTTCAATGTTTGATTTAAGTTTTATTAATTTTGCGTGATGTGTTCTCACCCATGATCCGGATTGTAAACGTGGGCGCAAATCTTTTACCTGTAATAGCAATAGGCCGATAAGAGACCGAATTATCGCTATGTCTATAACTCTCCTAGGTGACAACAGAGCAGCGCGCAACCTATGCTTTATTATGTTTTTGTATTCAAAATGCATTCTAGGAATTTACAATTTGAGTCGCAGTTAGGCCATGAGCATGACAAAGTGATGTGGAGGGGGTTGCGGCGTAAGGGTTGATCTATTGTGTTCTGCTGGGCCAGTCGTTTGCCTGCCTTTGCGCCTTACGATACACACTCTGTACTATACGCTCAAGTTATTATTATTTGATGAACTTTGCTTTCTTTACGGACTGAGTGTAATTACGATATTTTTTTGTTACGGACTTGGCCTTCTCATCGGACTATTTGAGCACATTAATTTGGTGAGCTATGTCTTTTTTACCAAGAGATTACGTCGAGATGCATTACTTTTATGGCTATTCAAGAGGCAACGCTTCTGAAGCTGCCAAATTGTACAGGGAGCAAGTACAGAATAGAGGTGATCCTCAGCCAAAAGCTTGGCCTGATAATCGTATGATTTTAAGGGTCCATAACTCTTACATGGAAGACCGCATACCATGAAGAACCGGGCGTCCATCTCAAATGCATGACCCAGGTACTGTGGAATCAGTGTTGGAAGAAGTAGCAAGAGATCTGCGATGTTTCCAGAGTTGTTTTCTTACTTAAAATTATTCAAGGCGCCAGTTACTTTTGTTTCCACTATTAATTTTGTTGTCTCTTTTTTTGTCTGCTAAAGTTATGTATTTATTATGTACGTTCTATTTCAAACTATTTTTGCATGTAGTACACCGTCTTTGGTAAAATTGTATATATTTTTTTCCTTATTTTGTTTCGTGTAACGTCCGGTTTAGTGGACCATACAATAAAAAAAAATGGAGCGTGTGTGGTCCACTCTGAATCTTTATACACATTGGTTCTTACACCATCTGTCAAAATATGACATGATTTGACCCCAAATTATTTCAAGTACGTAGGTACTTCATTTATTTATTAAATTTATTGTATTATGTTTGTTTCAGAGTTTAAATGGTGTGTTTGTTGGCCGCGACAGAATACCGGAAAATAAGCTTTTTGCTCTTCATAATTCAGATATTATTGGAATAGGCAGGAAGTATGAAGCACCACAACCAGATGTAATAGATGAAGACAAATTTGCTTTTAAACTACGCCTTTTTGAAGAACCTGCATTGGAACATTCTGGTAATGATGATGATCCAATCCAAGTGGACAGTGACAGCGAATCTGACCAATAGCTAGTGCGTCTATCCAAGACCAAGCCACTACAATTTATAAGCAAAGCTCAAGATAAGAAGGCTGATACGAAGCCAAAAGACATCTCATACGGTCTATTGAATATTATTTGTAAAGAAAATGATCAAAGAGATAATTCAGATTAAATATATACATTTAATAAATGTGTAGCCAGCTGCAGTATCTATTATTACGAATATTAATTGTAAAGAAAATGATCAAGGCGATAATTCAGATTAAATATATAAATTAAATAAATGTTTCGCCAACTGTAGTATCTATTATTATGAATATTCATTGTAAAGAAAATGATCTAGAAGAGATTGGAAGATTGGAAGATCGAGTTCTTCCAATATTGACGGAACCACTAAATCAAATACATTATTTAATTTTTCTTCACAGCCAACCCCAGACTTTTCTTCTGTTCAGTTTAGTCAATTTGCTGATTGTGATGTTAAGAAGAGTATTACATCTATTACTTCAAATGCTGTTGGCAGTGATAGTGTCAGTCAGAATATGATTATGCCAATACTTGACGAAATCGTTCCTATCGTGACCTTTTTTCCTGACGTCTGGAAAGAAGCACTGATCATTCCTTTACCTAAGAAACCAAATCCATCTTCTTTTTCTGAATACCGTCCCATATCTATACTTCCTTTCCTATCAAAAGTCCTTGAACGCCTTGTCCATGAACAACTCAGTACCTTCCTATCCAATAATATCTTGTTAAATCATCTCCAATTTGGTTTTCGCCCCGGATATAGCACAAAATAGATTTTGGTCATTTTATAATTCCTAAGCTTAATTCGTTTGTTAACTAACCAAAAATGACTGCAGGGAATCTTTTTAGAGCTTTTTTTTTCAATGTTTGATTTAAGTTTTATTAATTTTGCGTGATGTGTTCTCACCCATGATCCGGATTGTAAACGTGGGCGCAAATCTTTTACCTGTAATAGCAATAGGCCGATAAGAGACCGAATTATCGCTATGTCTGTAACTCTCCTAGGTGACAACAGAGCAGCGCGTATGAGATTTACGAGAATTGAATACTATTATAAGTACCTAGTCAGGTCATAATTATTGTTACACAATAAAAACTTTTCTTTTAGAATGCTGGCCACAAAAAAGTTTATAGAATTCGAATTTCGAATTGTTCATAAAAATAAAAATGTATATTTTTTAGAATTTTACTCATTTTTAAATATGGAGTGGACGCTTAAAGAAGACCGTGTTGCAGTTATTGCGTTGCATCGTTGCGGTTAGGCGCCAATTCAAATTTTTGACATACTAAAATATTTGAATATAACCAAAAGATTCGTTTATCGCACCATCAAACGATACAATGAAGACTCTAGTGTAGATGACAGGTCAAGAAGTGGTCGCCCTCGGTCTGTTAGGACTCCAGCAGTGATAAAAGCTGTGAAGGCGCGAATTCAAAGAAATCCCAAACGTAAGCAGAAACTGTTGGCCCTTCAGATGGGGTTAAGCAGAACCACGGTGAAAAGGGTGTTAAATGAAGACTTAGGGCTTCGGGCATATCGAGGAAAAACAGGACATCGTTTGAATGCTCGTCTAATGGACCTGAGACTGAAGAGATGCCGCGCTTTGTTGAAGCGGTACGCGGGAAAAAAATATCGGGAAATTCTTTTATCGGATGAAAAAATTTTTACCGTAGAAGAGAGCTACAACAAACAAAATGATAAGGTGTACGCACACAGTAGTGAAGAAGCGAGCAACCGTATTCCGCGTGTCCAACGAGGTCATTTTCCATCCTCGCTCATGGTATGGTTGGGAGTTTCTTATTGGGGCTTAACAGAGGTACATTTTTGTGAGAAAGGTGTAAAAACGAATGCAGTTGTGTATCAAAATACAGTCTTGACGAACCTTATGGAACCTGTTTCTCATACCATGTTCAATAACAGGCACCGGGTATTCCAACAAGATTCGACGCCAGCTCATAGAGCGAAGAGCACACAAGCCTGGCTGGCGGCGCGTGAAATCGACTTCATCCGGCACGAAGACTGGCCCTCCTTCAGTCCAGATTTGAATCCGTTAGATTACAAGATATGGCAACACTTGGAGGAAAAGGCGTGCTCAAAGCCTCATCCCAATTTGGAGTCACTCAAGACATCCTTGATTAAGGCAGCCGCCGATATTGACATGGACCTCGTTCGTGCTCCGATAGACGACTGGCCGCGCAGATTGAAGGCCTGTATTCAAAATCACGGAGGTCATTTTGAATAAACTTTAGTGTCATAAGAATCTATGTTTTGTTAAGTTCACTTTGGTATATAAATGGTTACATAATGAATAAACTTGTTTCAATTATTTTATATTAAACATGTGACAGAATTTATGACCTGACTAGGTATAGCTGGGTTTTGTTACGCTACTATTGCAGTATTATATAAATATTTAGATTGCTGTTAAGAAAAGCTCATTTTTATCCCCTTTATTATGTTAAATTATTATAAGTATTGTTATGATACTAAAGGAAGTAGGTACGTTTTGATTTAGTATAAATATAGGTATATTTCTCTATTTGGCTGTGTGTTGCTATCTAAATTAATATCCTATTTTATCATAAGTTATGGATTGATTTAGTTAATATATAAAGGTCCATAATGATCATGTAACATTGTAAAGTAATAGAACTGACTACCGGGGTTTGTTTATACGTAGTATTCAAAGGTGAGACTATAAAATCAAATACTATTATGAACGTTAGTTCATTTGTCCTGCTACCTGCTGAGGTTCTTGAAGTATGTACACAAGTTAATTATGGCCTTAAAGAATAAGTGTGCAGTTGGAGTAGACCTCATCTCAGGTAACATTATAAAAAGGTATGCCCACTTCATCACAATTCCTATAACCCATATCTGTAACCTTGCCTTCTCCACTGGCGTATACCCAGATGCTTACAAGATTGCGTTAATAAAACCCATTCACAAAGGAGGGGAGAGAGACCGTGTTGATAACTTCAGGCCCATCTCAATTTTGCCTGTTTTGTCTAAAATTCTGGAAAGGCTGATGAACAAGCGTCTTACTAGTTTTTTGGAACACAATAATCTGCTTTCACCCTCTCAGTAAAATCTAAGTAAAAAATATCTACAAACGTCGCTGTTCATGAGCTGACAGAGACAATAGTTACCAAACTTGACCAAAAAAGAAAGTGTTTAGCAGTTTTTTTAGATCTTGCCAAAGCGTTCGATACGGTATCGATCCCTATCCTTGTAAATAAACTTGAGGCGGCTGGAATAAGAGGGCTCCCGCTCAAACTTTTCAAAGACTACCTTACTAACAAAAAGCAGCAACTGAAGATTGGCCTATTAATCAGCGAACAGCTTCCCGTGAGTTATGGAGTCCCCCAAGGAAGCATCCTGGGTCCCACTCTCTTTCTCCTTTACATAAACGGCCTCTGCGATATGAATCTGCACAACGGTAGAGTGTTGACTTATGCTGATGATACAGCGCTTTTGTTCAGTGGAAATTGCTGGGATGAGGTTTTCAAAGATGCGCAGATTGGGGTAGATAGAGTATGCCAGTGGCTTCAAACAAATATACTAACACTCAATGTCTCCAAAACGATTGTCACTGCATTTGCTCTTAAAGCAAATCAGCTGCCTCCCTCAACCCTAACAATTACTGCACACAACTGCACCACTTCATCCCCCGCCTCGGCCTGTTCCTGTTCTACTGACTGTTCCTGGACTGACTCTGCTAAATATCTTGGGGTTCACATAGATCAAACTCTTACATTTAAGCGGCACATAGACATTTTGGCGACCCGACTGAGAAAGCTAATCTACATCTTTAGGGCTCTTAGACATGCTGCAGACCGTGCCACAGTCAGAATGGTGTGCCTGGCCCTATGCCAATCTATCCTTGGGTAGTGTGTCACGTCTTGGGGTGGTGCTGCGAAGTCCCATGTCATTGTCCTTGAAAGAGCCCAAAGGGCCATACTCAAGGTCGGAGCGGGACTCCCTTATCGATCTCCAACAGCGGAGCTGTATATTAATTGGGATGTCCTCACGGTTAGGCAATACTTTCTGCTGCAATTAGTCCTCCAAAAGCACTCACAACTGTCATATGATCCACTGTCGGCAAACAGTAAACGTAGAAAGGGCAAAGTTTGCCCCACACATACCTTCCATACCAGTCTGTCTCACCGCTTCAGCTGCTTTTTTGGTCCGTTTATTTACAACAAGGCCAATAATGCCCTATCCATCTACCCGCTACTCAGATTTAAATGTAAATATGACGTAACCAAATGGCTAAAAACATTAAATTATGAACAAACTGAAGCCCTACTTACCCCCGTATCTTAAACCCTATCGTTCCTTTTGTTAAGACATCCCTCGTTTCACAGAATTCTGCACACACTCAAAAACACGTAGGTACACACACAATTGCACATACGTGCACACACTCACTCACATACCACCCTCACATCGCGCACACACACACACACACACACACCCTATTCGCAAATGCCTGTAATCAATATTTCACCATCTATTGGTGTACGCTTGACACCTATTTATATTTGTTATTATTTCTTATATTCTTTGTTGCAACATCGTTCAAATACTCAGCAGTAAGTACATTACTATTCTGTAACTGTAATTAACTGTGGAGGGGGGCACTGGTGACTTGTTACACAGGTTTTCAACCTAACTCAGGCACCAGTCTCTCACAAAACAGGTTATTATAAGTCCATTAACTGAATCTCCTGTATCTATTTGTGAACCTTTTGTGAAGAGAAAATGAAGTTATTATTATTATTATTTTTATTAGATATCTTTAATTTTCTATGTCATTATTGTTGTATTGAATTAATGATGAGTTTACAACTGAGAAAAACTCTTTTGTATATCTTTTAAAGGCTGAAATAATTATAAGTATATGTTATGTTAATAAAGGAAGTACCAAGTTATGATTTGACATTGTAAAATTAGTTATATTCCTACATTTAGTCATCTAAATCTATATTTGTTAGTATTATAATAATTATTATTTTTATGATAAGGTCCGGCTTATAATTGATGTAATATGTAAAGGTAAATTATTAGAATATTACATTTTGAAGTAGTAGAGTTGACTTCCAGTGTTTGCTCGTTTTTGCTACGTAATTTGAAAAGGTGCGGACGTGGGGAACCGACGTCTTAAAAGTGAGATCTGTCACACCACTTTTTTCGGAACCTGCGAACTAGAAGCATATCCTAAGGTATGTTGCTGTAAAAATAGATATGTCTACTAAGATTTATTCAAGTACTGTTTCTGGCTATTATATTCACTGATTATATTTTATTAAACTATGTAGATTGATGATGATGTAGTGTTTTTATTGTAACTGAAATTCGGGGATATTTCCCTATTTATACCTTTTGGTAAGCTTTTGATTGAATAAAATTAACTGTTGAAGTTTTTATGTTTTATTTCATATTAAATTGAGCGGGTAGGTAAGTTTAATCTAACACGCGCAACCGAAGCTTTATTATGTTTTTGTATTCAAAATGCATTCTAGGAATTTACAATTTGAGTCGCAGTTAGGCCATGAGCATGACAAAGTGATGTGGAGGGGGTTGCGGCGCGAGGGTTGATCTATTGTGTTCTGCTGGGCCAGTCGTTTGCCTGCCTTTGCGCCTTACGATACACACTCTGTACTATACGCTCAATTTGTTATTATTTGATGAACTTTGCTGCCTTTACGGACTTTGAGTGTGATTACGATTTGGTTTTGTGTATACGGATTTCGATGAACTTTGCTTTCTCTACGGACTGAGTGCAATTACGATTTGTTTTTGTGTATACGGACTTGGCCTTATCATCAGACTATTTGAGCACATTAATTTGGTGAGCTATGTCTTTTTTACCAAGAGATTACGTCGAGATGCATTACTTTTATGGCTATTCAAGAGGAAACGCTTCTGAAGCTACCAAATAGTACAGAGAGCAAGTACAGAATAGAGGTGATCCTCAGCCCAAAGCTTGGCCTGATAATCGTATGATTTTAAGGGTCCATAACTCTTACATGGAAGGCCGCATACCATGAAGAACCGGGCGTCCATCTCAAATGGATGACCCAGGTACTGTGGAATCAGTGTTGGAAGAAGTAGCAAGAGATCTGCGATGTTTCCAGAGTTGTTTTCTTACTTAAAATTATTCAAGGCGCCAGTTACTTTTGTTTCCACTATTAATTTTGTTGTCTCTTTTTTTGTCTGCTAAAGTTATGTATTTATTATGTACGTTCTATTTCAAACTATTTTTGCATGAAGTACACCGTCTTTGGTAAAATTGTATATATTTTTTTCCTTATTTTGTTTCGTGTAACGTCCGGTTTAGTGGACCATACAATTAAAAAAAAATGGAGCGTGTGTGGTCCACTCTGAATCTTTTGACAGATGGTGTAAGAACCAATGTGTATACATTGGTTCTTACACCATCTGTCAAAATATGACATGATTTGACCCCAAATTATTTCAAGTACGTAGGTACTTCATTTATTTATTAAATTTATTGTATTATGTTTGTTTCAGAGTTTAAATGGTGTGTTTGTTGGCCGCGACAGAATACTGGAAAATAAACCTTTTGCTCTTTATAATTCAGATATTTTTGGAATAGGCAGGAAGTATGAAGCACCACAACCAGATGTAATAGATGAAGACAAATTTGCTTTTAAACTATGCCTTTTTAAAGAACCTGCATTGGAATATTCTGGTAATGATGATGAGCCAATCCAAGTAAGTGGACAGTGACAGCGACCAAATCCGACCAAAGCTAGTGCGTCTACCCAAGACCAAGCCACTACAGTTTATAAGCAAAGCTTAAGATACGAAGGCTGATACGAAGCCAGAAGGCAGCTCATACTGCCTGTTGAATATTAATTGTAAAGAAAATGAAAAAAAAGACAATTCAGATAAAATATATAAATTAAATAAATGTGTCGCCAACTGCAGTATCTATTACGAATATTAATTGTAAAGAAAATGATCAAGACGATAATTCAGATTAAATATATAAATTAAATAAATGTTTCGCCAACTGTAGTATCTATTATTATGAATATTCATTGTAAAGAAAATTATCAAGAAGAGATTGGAAGATTAAAAGATCGAGTTCTTCCAATATTGACGGAACCACTAAATCAAATACACTATTTTATCTTTCTTCGCAGCCAACCCCAGACTTTTCTTCTTTTCAGTTTGGTCAATTTGCTGATTGTGATGTTAAGAAGAGTATTACATCTATTACTTCAAATGCTATTGGCAGTGACAGTGTCAGTCAGAATATGATTATGCCAACACTTAACGAAATCGTTCCTATCGTCACCTTCATCCTGAACACCTCAATCGATTCAGGCTTTTTTCGTGACGTCTGAAAAGAAGCACTGATCATTACTTTACCTAAGAAACCCAATCCATATTCTTTTTCTGAATACCATCCCATATGTATTCTTCCCCTCCTATCAAAAGTCCTTGAACGCCTTGTCCATAAACAACTCAGTACCTTCCTATCCAATAATATCCTGTTAAATCCTCTCTTATCTGGTTTTCGCCCCGGAATAGCACAGTCACAGCACTCGTCAAGATAACCGATGACATTTTGTTTGGAATGGAGAGTGAGAAGGTGACAGAGCTATTACTACTTGATTTCAGCAACGCCTTCAATAACATCGATTTCGACATACTTCTGTCAAGCTTTCTTAACATATCTCCAACGGCTATTGACTGGTTTCGAAGTTATTTGTTTGGACGCCGGCAGCGCAACCGTATTGAAGATAATTACTCTTCATGGTGCAGCCTTTCTGCTGGTGTTCTACAGGGCGGCGTCTTATCTCTCCTCCTCTTCAGTGTTTTTATTCATTCAATATCTCAAAATCTTTCTTCTTCCTACCACTTGTATGCCGATGATTTACAAATTTACGATTGACAACATTAACAGAGCTATCAGTTTATTTAACTCAGATTTGGACCGAATCCTTTGGCCTTACCGTAAACCCTAAAAAGACACAAATGATCATAATCGGTAGTCACAAAATAATTCCTAGGCTAGATTTTGCACAACTTCCATCTGTACTTTTTAATGGAACGCAAATAGCTATCAGGCTTGAATATCATAATATTATCAGCTTGGCTATTTGTATGAAAGTAATCATTCGCCCCCGCCGATTTGTTTGATGGAATAGATTGTTATTTACCTTGGCTAACAATTTTATGTTCGTTGTCGTCAGACCACGTGATATATCCATAGCATGTGTCAATCTCATACATTTTCGGACTTATCGACTAGCGACATCGTTAATCGATTGTAACTTGGCTAAGCCCTCTCGCCTTAATTGCCGCTGGGTCCAACCAATTTCGTCTTCAATTTAAACACAAATTATTTTTCATTCTATTTATTATGTTCTGAATTACAGGCATAGCCGCTTCAAAACCTGTATGTTTGTCTTTGTAATAATAGGCATTTGAACATACATAGTTGTCATAATACCTAGGAACATAAATTCACTCGTAACGCAACTATGTTTTCATTTGAACATAGTGCTACAACAAAGCTAGGACAGAATGCGTAGCGAAATAGCACATCAATAATTTTCCAGGCTTATTTCGTTCCTGGGAATTTCTGGTACCTAAAGTTTGTCGCGTACTTCTAGGAGAATTTACCATGATGTAGCCTCACTCTAGAAATCTAAGGGGAGGCCTATGCGTCTTATGACCGACATGACGATCAGTTCATCTATTCTTTTCCTTGATTAATGACCCGGTGCGCATACTAACTCAGAGGACTATCTTAATTGGTGTCAACTATGTATGTAAAGGTAGGAACATGCTTTAATTCTCAACTTTTTTATTTTTTGGAATTTTTCCTTTATTTGTGCTGTAAGACTTTGTTTTTTGCCAAATTTCGTAATTCTAGGTCAACGGGAACTACCATATAGATTTTCGACCCAAAACCTATAGGATACTTCCGGTTAACCTAGAATTGTCAATTTTGGTTAAAAGCAAATACTTACAACACAAGGAAAGGTAAAATTCCGAAAAATAAAACAGTTGAAAATTAAGGTAAATTTTGGTACTTACAAGGTTTCGCGAAAATATAAATTTTTCATAAGTTTTTATCGTGTGGACTCAGGACCTTGATTTTTATACACCTAATCGGGACTATAGACTTCAGTATTTGGTATAAATTTCAACTAGCTAGGTCCACCGGTTCCTGAGAAAATCGGTGGTGACACACGGACCGACGGACAAGAGAGTGATGAAGGGTTTCTTTTTTTCCTTTTTAAAAATACAAATATTATTATTTCCAAAACAAGAATCAACTTATTAAGTACTATTTGCTAATGAGCTTCGTACTATATAGGTGCAACACGTATATCGCAGATGTCAGGGATAAGTTTAAAAAATGAAAACATGCCCGTGTATGAAGATAAGTCACAAATCAAGATAAACACAAGTCTTCATTCTTATCAGTGTGTGTTACCAGTAACGACGCATATGGCACAGAAACGTGGTCTCTCACTATTGGCTTTATAAAAGGCTTAAGGTCGCTTAACGTGCTATGGAGAGGGCCTATTATTTATTTATTTAACAATGGATCCATTTTGTTAGTAAAAAGTTTAAATCTCGGGGAGTTAGTACTTAATTACTTATTGCGATTTAGTCCTCTGCGTGAGCTTTCACATTAGAGGTCAATCGAGTTTCCTGGCGATGACGTTCAGGATGGTGTTGCTGCTCTCGCGTACCGTGCGCAAAAATACTGTTTTTTTTTCGCCAGATGGCATCAAAGTTGTCTGAGTGTGCTTCGGCGAACAGCCTTTGCGTATACTGAAAACACAGATTACGCTTGGTGTTTCTGTACAAGATCAAATCAGAAACGAGGAGATTCGCAGGCAAGCTTTAAGGATTAGCACGCTGAAGTACCAGTGGCCGGGGCACATAGCTCGAAGAACTGATTGGGTTGACAGAGTGGCAGAAAGTTTCTCGAGTGAAGACCGCGCACTGGAAAGCACAGCGTAAGATGGCTTCCCACTTGATGGAAAAACGACCTGATAAAGGTTCTCTGTGATCCATAATCATGGTTTTCGCCATGATTTTTTTCTTGTCCATGTTCATTGATAGTGAAAATATAGCTATAATAAAAATCAATTTAGCATAGCTTCGGATGGAGCGTGAACTTTACAAGGAGTTGCGGGCAGGGGTTTACACGGGTACACCTGGGCTGGTCTCAGAGGAGATTCCGATGTGGTCTTACCGTTACAAAGCCTACGGGATTGATAATATCTAGACTACGGATTGATAATATTAGAATGGGTCTTACTCGTAGCAATCAACAAAAAATGTATGGAAAATCGTAGAAAAACTGTGCGTCATCTATGGTATAGGCGATGGATAGATACACTCTTTTTTCAAATCAGTGAATGATAGATTGAATGAATAAATGAAAGCACTTTATTGTTATAGTAAGATTCAAAATCATTTCCACGTACAAAAATTATTTGGCACACCATGCCGTCAGTCAGCGTCGGCGCCTACTGTGCTAAAACATTAAGGAACTAAATATTCTTGACTGCAGGCAGTACTAAAAACTACAGCGTAAAAACTGTACACCAATAAATTTTTTTAAACAAGGTTTTTATGCATTGACAAATTTTTGTTCATCATATTAAATTAAGTTTTCACGACCATAGTAGTAAAACAGCGCCTAAAAAGCGCTAGAGCGAGGATTTGGACGTCTTCTAAAGAGACTGGTGGGATCTGGCTCTAGAGTCTAGACCTTGATAAGTGGAAGGAAGAGGGGGAGGCCTTTGCCCGACAGTGGGACTGTACGGGCTGGTAAAAAAATTATAAATAGTAAAACAACATTATAAAAACAAACTATTTCCTGTAAACAAATCGACTTTCATCACCGAATGTACATTTAGCTACCACTCTGGAAATCAATGCAGATTATGATAATACTAGCTTCCGCCCGCAGCTTCGCACGCATAGTTTGTTAATAAAAAAAGTAGCTTATGTGTTAATTCAGTCATCTACGTACATACAAAATTTCATCGAAATCGGTTCAGCCGTTACGACGTGATTGACTAACAAACAAACATCCAAACTTTCGCATTTATAATATTAGTGTGATGATAATAACGAACATTAAATTGAAAAAAATCATGCTAATAATAATAATTTTTAACAGAGTTTTTTTCAGACTTGCGCAACGATGCCTAAACGTATTCGGTAGCTAAATATGATTTAGAGATCAAATCATACAATTAAGTCAAATTTAAATATCTTAAGTCGCTAATTACGTTTAGAGATCGTTATGCAAGCTGGTCTAAAGGTTCGTCCATATTTTGTTATTAACTATTTTAGTGACATATTTCATATTACAATACAAAACTAAAACACGCCGCTAAGCGCAGATTATTGAAATTACAAACAACTTTCATCGGCGACAGTGCCTTTTAGAATAACAGAAATAGCCTTTACCCAACTCGGATAGAAGATATAAGATCGGGGAACTTTGAGAGCCATTGTCCACAAGCACTTGTGAACGTAGGCATTATTTAATCGTGATCTGACATTGTTCTTAGCTAAACCCCCGCTTGGCGAGAACCAGTGGCCGGTATACGACGGTTAGACCAGGGTTGATAATTTTTTAAACAAAAAAAAAATAATAGTAGGATGAAACCCATTGAAAAAGGAAGAGAATATAGCAAAAATGAAAGGAAATATCATTTATGTTCGATCTGAGGTCTCTGAGGAGCTCTATTTATGACGGTAGCCGCTACTTCTAACAACAAAGCTTGAGATTATAGTTTGGGACATTCTGTTTCTATTGTACTAGTTTAGTGATTTCATTAGGTATTTAGGAAGGTACCGATAATCGTTGAGCTGAACAATTCAAAATAGTGTTTCAGAGTAAATTCTGTTAGTACCGCAAATTCAAAAACAAACTCAGGTTTGAGTTTCAATACTGAGGTTCAAATAAGGGAAGATTTATATTAGGCCGGGCCGTGCCCGGGGCGCATTGTGTACGTGGCCCGGACGGGGCACGGATTTCTAAAGTTACATACATTTTGTATGAAACAGCTTATATTAAAAAGTGCATGATCCGTGTCCCGTCCGGGCCCGTCAGTTAACGTACGACGCATCTACACCACGGTTGTTGCACGGTCCCGCCCCGTCCCCTTCACGGTTCTGGTTCTTCTTACTCCTTGCTTCTGCTTTCTCTTCATCAATAACTATCGCAATAGCAGCCACATCCGGTAAAGAAAACTCCATTGGGAATTATTCACATCACTACGCTATATTGAAGCGACCGTGGCGGTTTATAACCCGTTAACACCCGGTGTATTATACCTAACCGTGCAGCATGGACAGCCTCCGCTCCGGCCCGACCCGGCCTCGGCCCGGCCCGGACACGGCCCGGTCTAATATAAATCTTCCCTAAGTCTTGTTTAAATTCGAGTTTCGTTCTGTGAATACCGGGAATGTATTGTTCAATGTATACAGTGTGTCCCTGGATAAAGTGCAACCCCGAAAGGGGGTGAAACTAGATCAAAAATTATCGACAAAAAAATAGAAAAAAAAAATAAAAAAAAATTATTATATACTTTATTGATGAATTAAAATTTTTATTGCTCACTAATGACTCTATTTAATAAAAAAATGATTTCTTCCAAAGTAGTAGGTCTATTTTGTTAAAATAAAAACCATAATCATGTCAGATATGTGACGATGACGATAAAATAACAAATAACTCACAATCAGTGACTCGGTGACGTAATCAGTGGTCAACTTTAAAAGCTCCTAGCCAGCACATTTTTTATGTTAGAACGTAGGTTTTTTTTTATTTAAAAGCTATTATGATAGACAATAATAAAAAGTCATAAAAATTTCTAGTATTATAGGCTTAATTTTAAGATTTTTGGAGTTTATTGGAAAAAAACAGCCTAAAAAATGTAATTTTAATACAAAAATTAAACTTTAAGTCACGATAGCCACTCGTTTGTGAGTTATTTGTTATTTTATCGTCATCGTCACATATCTGACATGATTATGGTTTTTATTTTAACAAAATAGACCTACTACTTTGGAAGAAATAATTTTTTTATTAAATAGAGTAATTAGTGAGTAATAAAAATTTTAATACATCAATAAAGTATAAACGAATTTTTTTTTAATTTTTTTTTCTATTTTTTTGTCGATAATTTTTGATCTAGTTTCACCCCCTTTCGGGGTTGCACTTTATCCAGGGACACACTGTATATCAATGGCAAGGAAACTGTCGATGAATGACCCATAAGTTCGATTGAATAACTGAATCAAAATACTTTATTGTACAAACGAAACCAACATTACTATTAATAAAAAATCATTACTACAAAAATAAAACAAAACTAACAAAAAATGTAAAATACATATTTCAACGGGTGGTCTTATTGCTTATAAGCAATTTCTTTGATCCATCTGTATTCATCAGACATTTTCTTAAGTTTGATTTTGGAATACGAACCACAAATCAGCTGTTAGTAACAAAATGAAAATATGGCAAAATATCTTTAATCGGAAGCTTTAATTTTAATGAAAACTTTTTTGTATTCTAAAATAAACAACTTTTTAATGTCAAAACCATGTGATTAGGAGCAAAACAATATTAGAAAGTTAAATAAAAAAAAAACCGCAAATAAATTCGTCACTCAAACAACTCTGGCCGTCATAAAGGCATGTACAAAATTGTGAACAACTAAAATTCTCAGCGTACAAACGGCTTAGGCAAAGGGCGAGCGCACAAAAAGGCCATGTTCACATGGACAGGGCCGGAACAAGGTAGAATAATATAACGTTTATTTCAGGCAACCTGTTAAATTATAAAAAATATCATTGCAAGGGCCCATAACGTTCATACGTTTAAACTCTGAATAAAGCACTGGCTCCGGACAAATTAATATTGTAATTTTATTGGAATATTTTGTATGATTGTTTATATTGACTTGTGTTATTATATATTGATATCCACTTTTATTATTTTGTTACTTTAAATTCATTTTATATTTTTTCTAATTATGTTAATATTGTATCCAGTGCATTGTGTACCAATATGAGGTACCAAAATAAACTATTATAATTATGATTAACTATAACTACTTCACAGAATAACATAATAAAATATATCAGGCTGAGGACGGGTCTGCAAGAGCTCATCGAATCCTCATCCGCTAACACAACGTCATCCACGGGGATCTTGGAAAGTGCATCCATCAACCCAAAATCCTGCTCCGTTACTTCAAGGAGCTAGTATGGCTGGGGCCAGGTTAGAAGAGAGGTAATGCACAATACACCCAAATGTGGGACGTCAGTGCAGATCTTATTCCCCCCCCCCCCCAAAATTAGAATTAGATAATAAAATATTAAACTACACTACACTCATAGTCAGTGGTTTGTCTGCGTTGACGCCTCCCTATAGCGTCGAAATACAGTTCCTGCAAGTCAGAAATCAGGAGCTAGGAAAATATTCTTATGCTTTGCAGGCGCCCGGAGTACATAGGATTTAAAGTTAAACTTATTTAGTAATATCAAGGGTGTAACAGAAAGGGCGTAAAGATAAACTATTTGAAGTGGCATTGGGTAAGACTTCTAACTCGGGAAACGGAACGTCGTTGGTTCTGTAAGGTAAATGGAGACTATGCAGTAGAAAGCGCAGAGTAGGATGCTCCTCATTTAATATAAAAATTACATAATTAAAGTAACTGGGAGCCACTTGTCACAGGCTGTACAAGATATCGGTTGCTTTGGAAATCTTTAGTGGAGGCAAAGGTTCAGCAGCCTAGCGACACTACAAGTATACTTCTTTTTAGAAAGTCATTTTTACTAATGCAGAGTCCTTAAAAATATATCACTTGAAGCTGATTTGAAATGAAATGGAATTTATTTTATTTAAACTCACACCACCAAGTTGCAGTTTTAATTGGATAACGAACGCAGCTTCTATATTAACTGTTAGAGGATTTCAGATGGAGTAAGCTGGTTCAGTAACCATACCATCTTCTCAATTCACCTTCATTATCATATCAGGCATAGGACACCGATTGTTGAACTTAGACCTCTTCCATAGATTACCAGAGTGACCGGTCTTGTTCGGAATGTAACCTTTATCAGATCGTCTTTCCATCTAATGGGAGGCTGTTCTAAGCTACGTTTTCCAGTGACTGCCGTCAGTCTTCGAACTATGTGCCCGCCTCTGCCACTTCAGCTTGCTAATCCTCTTGTTTATGTCTGTGACTTGGTTTTGTCGACGGATCTCTTCATTTTATATTAGATATTATAGCCCTCTTCAAGCACGTTGAGTGATCTTGAGCCTTCTTATGAGACCACGTTTCTGTGCCATAAAATTATGACATCACTGTTAATACTGATAATTTTTTTTTTGATTCCATCCAGTTTCTCTCAACTAATAAATGCAAATTAATGTAGTCCACCTTTGCTTCTAATTCCTCCATTCTTGCTTCTTAGCCCCAGCTTATGTCTTCCCCTAACTCCGTCTCTGCCGACGAACTATGTTTTTGTCTCGTCCGTCATCCCGTGACAAGGGTATGGATAACTCCGCAGAGCGCACCCTTTAATTATTCCCGCCTTTTTTGCACGAGTGGATTCGAATATGGAACGAATGAAGCGTGACGGACGAGAACTTTTTCTTTCCTTCTCTGATTGGCGAATGTGGTGCATTAGGAAAGGAAAAGCTTTTATGATGTTATTTGTACCTATTTGTATCAGGATATGGTGGATTTTCTTCGTTCTTTTTCTACTTTCAAGCTATTAGAAAAGCTATTATGATGTTATTTGTACCTATTTGTATCAGGATATGGTGGATTTTCTTCGTTCTTTTTCTACTTTCAAGGCGAAGTTTCAAGGGAAATTGTTCACCTATCAAGTTCAATTTCCAGGTCTCGGTCTAATGCCTGTTAATGCAATACTTGAAGTAGAAAGGTGAGACTGGATCTGAACAGGCTAAATTTGTAAAAAGTCGACTTTGAGGTGATCTGTGTTTCTGTTTTATTTCAATCCAATATGTATTGAGGTTGAGGTTGAATAGCACCTCCATCAAACATTTTGACCTATGTATTTCCATATTGAACTGAGATGACCCTTAACTACAATTAAAAGTATCTAACTCCAGGACTAACTTGTAATTTCCCTGGAGCTTGGACTAAAGTTCAGAATCCAAACACTAAACTTTAATCTTTATTATGTCTCTTTAAATACCGACGCAAAAAAAGGTGTTATAAGTTAACAAAGGGATGGACCGATTCGGACGCGGATTTTTAATAGAAAGCATGTTTAACTGGTTCTTAGCTATGTCAGTTTATGTGGTTTTTTAGAAAAAAAATTGCCAACGCTATGCAGGGCTTACCGTGATTTTGTCATTATGAGCTTATGCCACTTTTCCAGGAGTTGCTTGATAATATAGCATGCATTAAAATTAAATTACCCTAAAACTAGAAACCGCAAAGGGACATGCCCATATAATGCTGTCAACTGCACAAAAAATTGCGTTCATCCAAAAAATATGTTAAATTTTTTCGTTAATCTACGTATCAATCGATTAACACGAAAAGTATCCTACAATATTTTAAAATAATAATGAATATGAAAACGACAGGAAATGAAATGGTAGCAAATTGCCTCCAGTTGCAAACATTAGTGTTGAGCCAGAGTTGTTCTGAGACAATCATCGATTGTTGATAAAAGACCATAAATAAAACAATCGATTTATTTGACTGTATTTTCACTGACACGAAAAATCGGTCACCGATTTCAGAAGTACGAAACCAAAACGATATTTGTTTCCCAATGAGCGTTTTGTAAATCGTTTTTTTTTTCTCTTTAATCTAACCCGGGGGTGGTATTATGCTTGACTCGCGCTGGTAGCGAGCGCCCGAGCGAGATAATCTCAGCCAATCGCAGTGCGCGCTGAATTTGCGCTCAGCTGTTGACGCACCGCAATTGATCTAAATCCTCTCGCTCTCAGCTAACCTTGATCATAATCGGCGGGCCGTTGATCTCAGCGCCACCTTCTAGATGGCTTTAGGATTAACCAGTGGAGAGAAAAAAAGCGGAAAAAAAAATAACTCGGCTTATCTGTAAAATTATCTCGATTTTAATTCGATCAACAAATGAGAGGTTAAAGCTTCGCACGATTTTTGCATAAGGCCATGCAGAGACGAGTTAATGTCACAGACATGAGATATTTTTTAGTTAGGCACCTATCACTCGTTATTCCTCCCAAATCATCGAATTAAGAACTAACTCAAACGATAGTCGATATCGATCGATATCGACACCTATTCAATCCAAGTTTACAAAATCAACACAGAAATACATAATGAATTCTATTAAACATCTCCAAAGACAAATAAGTACATTTTTTTTCGCTTGGGTACAATTGGTACTTATATTTTTCGTACATTTTATTACCTTATTACTACCCCTGACACACTAAATATCTGATTTTCAGAAGTAATTAGGTAGGTATATTTTTGTATTTATCTGTGGCGCTCGTGTTGAATCGAAATAAACTCGATTTTACTTCGATTCAACATTTGCTCAACAGAATCAGATGATTATTATTTCTTTGCATTAAAATATTGAATTTTGATTTACTGGAATAATTGCCCCCGTCTGTTGATTGTATAGGAGCGCGATGTCAAAAATGGCACTTCTGTGCGCGCGCGCCTTGAGATTAAATATAATCGATTGCTCCATTTGACCGATTATTTTGCGCCGATAAATCGATATTTCGGATAATAGTCGATGGTCGATATACCAATCCCTATGACTGTGCGCGTACGTCATTCACAAACAAGTACCTACACAAGCCGTTTCCTGTGATCTGTGTCTGTGGCCGTTTCTTTTGTTTTCTCGCGTATTTTTGTTTGTTTGCTGACTTAAAGCTTAAACGATTAAATTGATAGTAATTATCAATATCATAATTTATCTAGGAATCGTTATAATTACAATAATAAACTATTTAAGTTGTAGTTGAATACAGTGATGTAAAACTGGTTGTTTGTGAAAAATAAAAACTGATTTTTCTCATTATAGTAAACTTTTTTATAACTAACTTCTTAGCTCTTTTATTACTAACTAAGCCTAGAATCACTAGCAATTAGTTTCAAGTGTGTGCAGTGACAGCATTTTTTACAAGGGAGAGTGGGCATGCCCCTTTAGACAAGGCATATTTAATTTAACAAAAGCATTCAGGCAATTAAACAACATTACATATTTTTGCTATAATAAAGAAGCAGGAACTTATAGATGTACCATTTAAACCTACGGGTATTAGTACCAAAAATATCCCCGTCATATAATGCAACCAGCTCGTTATATAGACAACACGTTCGAGTGTGAAGATTGTTAAATGAAACATTGTTTCTGTGTTAGGATACTATAAAGGTTGCGGGGTAACGGGATCTATATCTGATGTTTATTTCAATGGACGCCAATAAACTATTTTACTTATACTTTAAAAAAAGTTAACTTTCATTTGACATTATGGGGATGATCGAGACGAATAACAGGTTGTAAATGAAACCTTTGTGTGTCTGATTGCCTATTTTTGTTGTTTTTTTGCTTATTATCTGATACAAAAAGCTGGTTATACAATAGTTTAATGTTGTCCTAAAACCTATACTATGTTTTCCAGACACCAGGTTCTCGATAACGTGGGTTCTGGTCAAGAGTATGTTAATCTTAAAAATAGGCATTAATTAATATTTAATGTGTCTGTTTGTGGCATTCGTAGCCGACGAATGAGTAAATTTCAATACTGTTTTTGTCTTTGCAAGATGAAACGGAAGTCTCGCACTATGAAGGTTCAAGGTTGCTCAGCGTGCTATGGAGAGGGCTATGCTTGGTATTTTGCTTGTCTACGAGATCGAATCAGAAATGATGAGCTCTGTAGACGAACCAAAGTGACTGACATAACCCAGACATAGCAAGCTGAAGTGGCAGAGGGCACGCCACAAAACTTGAAGAACTGACGGCCATTGGGGCAAAAAGGGGACAGTGAACGTCCTATGGCTGATATGATGATGATGATGAATCTTAGTTCGGTAGAAATTAATGCAGCCTGTTCATACTCATATTGCAATTTGAAAAAAAAATAATATTTGTATTCTATGCTAAATGTTTAATTAATATTTTTCTGGTTCCCTTAGTACAAGCTCCACTTAGTCTGGAGCCAGATAGCGCTGTGTGAAATGTCCAGCAATATTTATTTATTTATTACTAGTTAACCCGGCGAACTTCGTACCGCCTTGACATGCATATGACGCGGGCTGCCAATGTACGTCACCGGTAGAATTATCAATCGTCCATCATATGTATGAGAAAATGAATTTACTTCATTCTTTTTTTGCGTATTTTCCGGTATTTGAATAGTTATTCTGCTATTCGGGGCGAAGACAAATCCAACAAATAAAAGATCATCAATATCGGTTGAGCCGTTCTTGAGTAAATTCTTATAAATGGTGTAATTAATCCGACTTTGTTTTATATATATATATATATATATATACTAGCTGGTACACGCGACTTCGTCTGCGCAGGATTAGTACGTACTTCGAGTAGCTTATTATCTTCTCAATATCTATCTTTATACAAAAATTCATCAAAATTGGTTCTGCGGATTACTTGTGAAGGCGTAACAGACATTCAGAATTACTTTGAGATACCCTTATTCTATATTGAGTAATGTATGTACGTACATACATTGAAACTAAGTATTTTCGATAATGGTCTCACTGATCTCATGATTTCACAATAAAAGGTATTATAAACACCATATTTTGTGAGGATATATTTACGAATGTATGTAATAAAATTGGAGGTAATGTTAAAGTTCACAACAACAAAATATTGTGGCGTTGCGGTTTTACACTTTCAAATAATACAGTAGGTTCGCAATACATACAAAAAATGCAATACCTGCCTATTCAATTTACATATTATTTATTCAATTTAAAATTATAGCTACATACTAATTAATATCCAAAGACTATTCTTATTTGCTAATTGAAAATCAAAATCACGCTTCCGTAGTATTAATTATTATATTATTATTAATTTATTGTATGTTGCCGATGTAACTACTTTATGACAATTATAAAATAAAAACCTAGTAATTCGTTATAATTCGTTACTAATTAACTATTAATATAAACACCAAAATCAACTAACCTTAACTATTATTGTAAACACCAAAAAACAAAAACAAATAAAATCTAGCGAGTTGGGGTTTTTATTTTAATTAGGTACTTAGGTTGGCTAAGTAATTAAAATAAAACCCCTAACTCGTTAGAAGTAATAGTAAAAGTAATTAAATCTTATACGTGTAACTATTAAGCACACAAAAAACCTGCCAATTCTTATCTATTACATTACATACGAGACTCTAAGCTCATAGGTACAGTGCGTTTATAACAACACGCTAGTTTGCGCCTTTAAAATTCGCAGAACGGACACGACCGTCAACGACGTCTGCCCTCACGCGTCTGCTCGCGTTCGGGTCGCGCACTCAGCGATGAGCGACTTCATCCCCCACCTCGCCCGCCGCCATAGTAACGCGCGCTCGATGAATAAAATCGTCGTAACTATTAAAATATTAGTTATCGTCTAAATGATGTAGTGTAAAAGACAAAGTTTAATAAAAGTATTTATTTTGATATAAAAATCTATTTGTTACTACCAAATGTGTGTTGGAAATATATTAATATTTTTTATTGTATTTATGGATCACTGTTTTGGCGATAATTGCTTACTCATAAAAGATAGATATATGCTGTCGCTGACTTTTTTGTAGGACTAATTAAGATAAACATTTCTCTTGTACATTATATACGTGTAAGCTCTACAGTTTTTGCAGCGTACCTACGCCAGAATAGCTCGCAGATAACAGATTTTTTTCCCACATACTTGACAATTATTGTTAAATGTTGGACAATTCACACACTATCTTTAAAAATATGTACCTATGTGTTATTTTAATATATAAGCTATATTATTGTATACTTTCATTAAAATCTAATCGGTAGTTTTTGCGTGAAAGAAGAACAAATGTCCATATATACAAACTTTCGCGTTTATAATATTAGGAGGATGATTATGGAGATGTAAATATTTTTGGTACTGTCAGTTCAGTTTTGAAAATGGTGCAATAGAATATTATGTTGATGGTTGAATTCAAGTTACGACTAATATGGGATAGTACCTTTTACTACAACTTTGTAATAATGACATATTTTTACTATAAACAAGCAATTAGCTGAGGTTTATACAGATTAGTTTGACTCGAATATTCATTAGTGATCGGAGTTGATTAACCCTAAACTAACAAACAAATACAGTAATTTGAAGTACACTCAGAAGCATTAATGTTATTATTATCATTATTTATATTTACTAGTTGACCCGGCGAACTTCGTACTCCTTGACATGCATATGACGCGGGCTGTCAATATACGAGTACGTCAGCCATCATTATCTGCATCAATGTATGAGAAAAAGATTTTTCTTCATAATATCTTTTTGCGTGATTTTTTCCAATATTTTAATAGTTATTCTGCTATTTGGGAGGGAGACAAATACGACAAATAAAAAATCATCAAACTTGGTCAAGCATTTCTCGAGTTATAAGTGTTCGAACAAACCCGACTTTGTTTTATATATTAAGATTACAAGCTAACCAGCCCGCGGCTTCGCACGCTTGAAATTGCCCGTTCCCTTGGGAACTTCGGGATAAAATCTAAAAAAAAGATAAAGAAAAAGATAAAACACTTGTCAAAGTGATGCGAAACTTCATGTAAAAGACTTCACGTCAATGAACGACGGTTAAATTATATGGATATTGTATACAAAAATACTAAAATCATGTTTAAAAAATATGTGTGGGGGTAGAAAAGTGAAAACTACTTTACGACCTATTCTCATACCTACCAAATATACAAAATAAAACCTTAAAATCGGTCGACCTGTTTCGGAGGAGCGCGACCATAAACAGCGTAACACGAGATTTTTATATATTCGAATATATTTAATATTGTACATTATTATTTATTTAAAAATTAATAATGTAATAATAAATTAAAATAATTATTTACATAAAAAACTTCGTTCGTTCGTTTCGAAGCGGATTGCTCTCATCTTGATAAAGGTTAAGGACTTGAACTCTTCTCATAAAGAATCTCTCACTCTAAGCTCTCACAGCAGGCTGAGCGATCCTACGCATTCTTAAGAGGCCCATAGTGGGATAACACGTTTCTGTGTCATATGTCATTGTAACATACACTGATTAAACTTCGTCGAAATACCTTTTTCTTAGATGAACCGTGTACCTAGGTGTATCGAAAATTATTTGGCTAGTTTGTTTTTTTTTTGCACAGTTGCGTTACAATATAGACAAGTAACAGAAGTCGGCCATTATGTTCTAAAACTTCGAATTTACTTACGGCCCTTGCCGTAAATCGAAACCTCTGATAATAAAGTTAAAAATATAGATCATTTATTCGCAGAAAGTTAGTACAAAGAAACCTAATGAATTTAAAATTATTATGATTATAGTTAACAATTTAGTATATAGAATAAAATAGAATAGAATACTCTTTATTGCACACCAACAAAATTAAAAATACAATAAAAATACACAAAAATTAAGGTAAGTACAATGGGCGGTCTTATCGCTAAAAGCGATCTCTTTCAGACAAGCTTTGGATGGACAGGACAAAAACAAAATCAAAAAGACGGTGGTGTATCTACGTGTATGTTCATAAACCTACATAAGCTACCTATACTTACTAATAAACGAAATATATTATATATACTTACACATATAATAATATATACTACTATAAACTACAATAAAGGAGATAAACATAACGATAAACTAGCAGTGCGTAGACAAAGAAAGGAAATGGTTGTATACCTTAGCTTTAAAGATAGGAAGAGATTTAGATGATCTAATAGAGAAAGGTAAAGCGTTCCAAGGCCGCACAGCTTGAACTGTAAAGGAGTCACCATAAAATTGAAAACTGTGGACAGGGTTTAGAGACTTAGAGCTTCAGATGAGCGTAGGTTTCGATCATGCGCCTGGTGTAAGAACACAAAACGCTCCTTTAGATAGGATGGTGAAGAAGGATTGAAAATAATGTTAAAAAGAAGGGACAGAATATGTGCATTCCGGCGAAGACGGATAGGAAGCCACTTGAGTTTTGCGCGAAATTCTGAAACATGGTAATATTTGCGCAAGCCAAATACGAACCGAATACAAAGATTTTATATTTTACATAATATTATTAATTTAATTATTATTATTGTTACGAGCTGAGGGTTCGGGATAAAATAATGGGAATCAATCCAACCAAAATAACACTTTTATTCAGCACTAAACGATGAATACACGAACTTGGTCACACGTAATCACAACACACTAATTCACACCACAGTTGCACCACTTAAAGTCACCGAAATGTTCACACGTATAGCTGAATCCAGACTGACTCGGGAGCAACTACTGTTCACGCGAGACCCTTCCCACGTCAGTCCTCCAGGGCCTCGCTGAGACTAACTCACTCAACTGACTCAGACTGACTGTCCGGCTTTTTTTTTTTTTTTTTCGAATGGACTTATCTCGCTGTTGGCCTCTGAGGCCGTGACAGCTTAACCGAACTTTTGGCGAGCGCAGATGGCGCTCAGCCCAGTAAGTTTTTTAGGCAACTAGCGCAAGGGCACCACTAAGGTACGAGCCTCGGCTTGGGCTGTTGCCGGGGTGGGGATAGGAGAGAAACGCCCGGGTACATGTCTGTACCTCGTATAGGCGGCGACTGAAGGGACTCGTCGACCTCGCCGGCGAGGTCGGTGTTTTTGTGAAGTGTTTGCTCTGTCTGATATAGATGACTCACCTTCCGCATTAGCAGAGGTGATTTCGTCATCCGGGTCTCCGAGAACGTGTCTCGGACGACGGAGGATTTTGTTGGCGGGCGGATCCAACGGGTAGACCGGAATGGTGTGTACCAAAGGGTTCGGATGATTAGAGGCAAGTTCATAAAACCGCTTGGAAGCGAGCTTCATGAACCTGGCTATTGATTCTAATTTCATATCGTGATGTAGGTCGTTATTGCGAAAGTACCAGGGCGAGCCTGAGGCTTTTCGCAAGAAGCGATTTTGAATAACCTACCACTGACTGTCCGGCCATATCTCCGGCCTATTTATATCGCACACATTTCGATTGTTCGAGAACGATGTCGATCCTTCCAGGAAAGGGTCGGTCCCTCGACACAATGGCCACTCCCCATTCTGCGAAACCACAAACAATAGCAACAATAACACAGCAAGACAAAAGCGTTCGAGAAGGTTCGATTATTACTCATTGTTTAACAGCCTCGGCGTAACACTGCCCCCTCCTAAAACATGCTCGTTCCGAGCATTCTTAGCCCCATATCGCGGCAGCCGATCAACACGAACAATTTTAGGCGCACCTCGCGCTAAAGATGTAGCAACTAGAGGAGCCACATTGCCGTCTCCAGTACTTCAGAACACCCAGAGTCCCTTTCTCATCAGCGATTCCAATTCCAGCCTCCAAAACACGGCTCTCATGATTTCTATCTGTTCTTTCACTTCCTGGAATTCCTTTCCAGATGAACCGAACGATTCCTTCATCAGTCGAGCACGCTCTTATGGCCAACGTCGCTGATCTTCCTGTTGACGACGCTGCTCTTCTTTATCCTGACGTCGCTGTTCCTCTTGCAACCGAGTCTGCTCCACCTGTTCACGTCGCTGTTCCTTCTGCAACTGAGCCTGCTCTTCCTGCTGACGACGCTTCTCTTCTTTATGCTGACGGCGTTCTTCCTCCTGCAACCAAGCCTGCTCTTCTTGCTGACGACGCTGCTCTTCCTTATTCTAACGTCGCTGTTCTTCCTGCAACCGAGCCTGCTCTTCATGCTGACGACGCTGCTCTTCCTTATCCTGACGTTGCTGTTCTTCCTGCCAACGTCGCTGCTCTTCTTGTTGACGACAAAGCATGGCCATAATAGCAGCAAGATCGCCTGTCACAGCAGCTTGGCCCACGGATGATGATGATGAAGCTCCAAATGGTTCAGTGGCGGCTGATCCCATCTCCATAGGCTGACGACTCTGCCAAGCTTCTTGAACCGGAGAATCTCCAAACCGCCTTTCATCCATTCCCTGTTGTCATTGACCTCTCATCCTGACACCGTCCACGTTATCCTTTGGTAGAACCGGCATTATTTTATCCCACTTCTGACACCAAATTGTTACGAGCTGAGGGTTCGGGATAAAATAATGGGAATCGATCCAACCAAAATAACACTTTTATTCAGCACTAAACGATGAATACACGAACTTGGTCACACGTAATCACAACACACTAATTCACACCACAGTTGCACCACTTAAAGTCACCGAAATGTTCACACGTATAGCTGAATCCAGACTGACTCGGGAGCAACTACTGTTCACGCGAGACCCTTCCCACGTCAGTCCTCCAGGGCCTCGCTGAGACTAACTCACTCAACTGACTCAGACTGACTGTCCGGCCATATCTCCGGCCTATTTATATCGCACACATTTCGATTGTTCGAGAACGATGTCGATCCTTCCAGGAAAGGGTCGGTCCCTCGACACAATGGCCACTCCCCATTCTGCGAAACCACAAACAATAGCAACAATAACACAGCAAGGCAAAAGCGTTCGAGAAGGTTCGATTATTACTCATTGTTTAACAGCCTCGGCGTAACATTATTAAAAAATTGTATGACGTATACCTATAAAATTGTTTATCTGTTTGTTTACGGCGTAGTTATCAAATATCAGCACGAGTGATAAAAAATGTTTATACATCTATCAATGATACCGTGTAGCAGATTGCAGCACTAGATAAAGGATTTTTCATGATTGGTGTCAAGGCTTTAAATCCAGTAGCTACAAATTAATGGGTTTGAGTGTACATTAGGTGTATAGAGACCTTAATTTGCGAGTTGGTGAACAGTTTAAAACTAGCGGCCTCGAGCATGGAGGGATGTTTTAAACAACGTTTGGACTAATGGATGGTGAAGAGAGGATTATATAACTTGCTACAAAATATTTTTCATCATCATCATCATCAACTTCTCACTCATAGACCATGTGAAACTGAAATTTGTAAATATAATACGTCTACTAAAAAGAACTTTTAAAAAGAAAGTTTTGGGGTGTTTCCCCGTTAGTTGGGTAACTTTTTTTTGCTTGCGCATCGTTGAATAAGTCGTTTCAAAAAGATTTTGAGGTTTAATCAACTAAAGTTCGTTTACGAAATATAAAGTTTCAAAATGGCCATTTTATTTTATTTTTACATGAAAACTAAATGCTTATTGGTTGATTTTCGCTTAGACTAGGTACTATAAAGCTTGCAGCTGTGTAGCATGTAGTAAATATTACAAAATAGCTGCATGGAAAGGCAATACTCATCAATATGTAATCCAATATATTGGAGGAGTATTTTAAATTCCCTCTATTTCGTTCAGTGTTTTTAAATTTTTCGATTTAAACTGAGAATACACCTATACAGTGATCGTTCCCAATCTGTTGTTTTTTAATCTATCCTTCTGTGTTTCTTTGTAGGTAGGTGGTGCCTATCATTTTCATACTCAGTGTTATTTTTAATGTCTTTTTTCAATGTATGGTTTATTTTAGTACCTTTTGTTTTATCTGTGCTGTACTGTTGCCCAAAATAATTGTATTTTACTTTACTTTAAATGAATAGGATGGCGAGGAGTTTTATGAAAAAAAGTTGCATGCGATACCCTCTCCATATTATATTTGTGCCACCATGGGATCTCAGGGCTACTTTTATGAAGTTGGTGTAGTGTTTAATTCTCTATTACGTTACCCTGCAGGCTATTTGAGAGCTAATACAGTTTATGATGACCGCTCGGAAAATATTAACAGAGGATGTTACATAATAATTTCCCTTAAAATGGTTATGAAAACAAAATAGTTTTCCAAACTACGAAAGTATTGTTACGAGCTGAGAGTTCGGGATAAAATAATGTTAATCGATCTACCCAAATAACACTTATTCAGCACTAAACGATGAATACACGAACTTGGTCACACGTAATCACAACACACTAATTCGCACCACTGTTGCACCACTTAGTCACCGAAATGTTCGCATGTATAGCAAAATCCAGACTGACTGTCTGGCCATCTCTCCAGCCTATTTATATCGCACACAATTCCCTACACTAGAACGATCTCGAACGTTCCAGGAAAAGGGTCGGTGTTTCGACAGAATGACCAATCCCCATCCTGCGCGACCGCAAACAATAACACAGCAGGTAAGACAAAAGTGTTCGAGAAATTTCGATTATTACTCATTGTTTAACAGCCTCGGCGTAACAGTATTAGACATCGTTCCACTTGAACTTAACACTTGAGTTTGACCACAATCTCACCGGATGGTAAGCAATGATGTGATCCAAGATGGAGCACAAGGATTGAGAAGACACCTATTCACTCTTACCTAAAAGATACTCGGAAAAAACAGACGACGGTGTTCCATAACTTGACTGACAATGACGTCATGTGCCATGAAATACGGTATTTACCTATGAAATTGCCGTTTTGTATGGAATAAGTGAAAGTATTTATTTTTTTAAACTTTTTTATTTCTGATATTCAAAGTAATCACCCATGCAATCGACGCATCATTGTCAACGCATTGGCAGTTTATTGATGGCCTTCTTGTAAAAATCCGCTGGACGGGAGGCAACAAACTCTTCAAAGGCATTTTGTACTGCCTCTCGGGAATTGAATTTTTTACCCACTAAAAAGTTGTCTAAATTTTGGAAAAAGTAATAGTCGGTAGGTGCAAGGTCTGGTGAGTATGGCGGATGAGGGAGAGCTTCCAACCCCAGCTCTTGCAGCTTGGAGACTGTCTGTTGTGCAGTATGGGGTCGTGCGTTGTCGTGAAGGAGCAGTGGGGACGACCGATTGACCAAAGCTGGTTGCCGATGTGCAAGATTCTCCATCATTGTCTCCAGTTCTTCACAGTAAACATCTGCAGTAATGCTCATGCCATTTTGTAAAATGCTGTGGTGAATCACACCCGCATTAGACCACCAAACAGTGACCATCACCTTTTTTGTGGTCATTTTTGGTTTAGGGCATTGCTTTGGTGCTGAACCAGGATCTAACCAACTTGCTGAGCGCTTTCGATTGTCGAACAGAATCCATTTTTCATCGCACGTAACTATTCGGTTCAAAATTCCTTCATTTCTTTGCCTATTGAGCAGAGCGAGGCAGGTCTCGACGCGTACGTTGCGCTGGCGATCGTTAAGTTCGTAGGGCACCCATCTATCAATTTTTTTTACCTTGCCTATTTGTCGCAAATGGATCAAAATTGTTTTGATGCTAACATCAAAAGCTGCTGCTAGCTCAGCTGTAGATTAAGTTTCGTCAGCTTCCACAATCGCCTTTAATTCATCATTGTTGACCAAAGTCTCCGGACGACCACGAGCTTCATTTTTCAAGTCAAAATTTCCAGAACGGAACCGGGAAAACCAATAACGGGTTCTGCGTTCATTTGTACAGTTTTCTCCGTAAACGTTTTTGATGTTACGTGCCGTTTGTGTCGCGTTGGTGCCACGACGGAACTCATATTTCATAATTACACGAATTTTTAAAGTATCCATTATGACGAAAAATGTTCAAATGTAATGAAAATACAACGCTAATCAATAAACAAAAGACTGAGTTTGTAAAAAGAATGTCATGTTTTTAAAACAAAATTAATTTGAATTTAGAATACAAAGCCATTCCAAACTTTTTTTCTATTTGAAATGACCAGTACTGAAGAACGGGAATTTCATAGGTAAATACCTATTATTAGAAGAACGTAAATATATTAGTGAAACAATTGGCGGTCTTATCGCTAAATCGAAATCTCTACCAGACAACGGAATGGAATACTACGGAATGGACTGTCCTATTACCTGGTTAGTAAATAAATACAGTATGTATTACTAGGTGTAGAGAAAACTGCGTACTGCTTTATAAGCTTACTAGCTGACCCGCCCGCGGCTTCGCACGCGTGTGTATTCAATAAAAACATTACCCTTCTTTTTTGCAGTTGGGTAAAAAGTTGCTTATGTCCTTTACCAGGATATAATCTATCTTCTTTCCAAATTTTATTACGATCCGTTTAGCCGTTTAGTCGTGAAAAGGTAACAATCAAATTCAATTTTCAAATTCAAATTCAAATATTTTTATTCATTAATCACACAGGATTCACAAGGATCACTTTGAAACGTCAATTTTACTGCCTGTTCCTTCGCGACCAAGCCAGGAAAAAAAGGCAAGAAACAAGGCTGGATGTTTTTTTTAATGATCCTTTTACAATACATAATACAGAACATAAATTACGTCTAAATTGTAACATTTTGAACGAGTTGGAGCAATTTCAATCCCAAGCTTCTCTATCATCTAAATAATCCGATATTTTATAGTAGGCTCTTTTATGAAGGTTTTGTTTCATTACGTTTTTAAATTTGTTAATTGTCAATTTTTGTACATCCCTTGGGAGTTTGTTATAAAAGCGTACACCTTGCGATAAGACCGCCCATTGTACTAAATTTGTTAGTAAAAATTATGTTCTGTATTTTACTTTGGTGTACAATAAAGAGTTATCTTATCTTATCTTATCTTATCTTGCCCTTTATCAAACAGAGTGACTTTCGCATTTATAATATTAGTATGGATATGGATTGCGTGCATGGAGGAGTGTGAGATTTGGCACAGTTAAAGTTTATAACATAGACAAGGAGAGGCAAATGCTAAAACTAAGCTAACAATATATTTTTTTGAATTATGGTTGAATTTCTACCCTGCGCACTGCCAACGAGTATTAAAATATACTCTTTTACCTCGCCTTTACTTTTAAATTACAAAAAATACTAAAACACAGCTTTCCCATTAGACTTTTTCCAATATTTTCCTATCAGAAACTGAAAGCTAACAGTTCTAGGTCAGTCCAGAATAGACTGCGGTTTCCATTTCGCCTGTTCTAAACTGAAATCGGGAAATGGGACAACACTTATGAAATCACCTTTGGGGCCGTCTGTTGGGCTTAGGAGGGTTTATTGGAAGGGGACAAAATTGCCAGTTATGACTGGTGCGACGAATTTAGTTACCTTACTTTGTGGGGCGTTTTTGTTGAACCTTGATGTATGACGTTGGATTTGGTAAATTATAACGCATATTAATCGACACTATAAAATACAGAAGAAACAGTTGGATCATCTGAAGACTGTTGCAAACGATCTGTAGGGCCTCCGAAATGTTTAACGAAGCACGCGTTGATACGTTCAACGCTATTCAGCGTAGGAGGATAACGTCTTTCATGTCCAGAGTTGACACTTGTAATAACGCTATCATTAGAAATCTGGCAGAAAGGCGTATACATTCTAAGATGTATAGACGTTGGGTGGACATTGCCACCTAAACTACATATAGGATGTTTGGTAATACGCACAAAAATGAAAGGGGTTATTTTGAAAATAATAAATAAATTTGTGAAATTTTACCATAGAAATGTGAAATTTAATTTGGCATGTAAAAACAAACACTTTGTTAAACTTATGTTGTGCTATTGCATAATGCTTGTCATCTAACCACAGATATTGTATCGGTGACGTCTCGAGATATCTCTTCTTGTCCCTTTCTAATCCAAAACCCGCAGCCATTTCAGAAAGAGATATCAAATCGGCCATTATTTTTGGATGTCGATAGCAAGAGTAGGCAGTAAGTTTTATATCGAATTAATCATCTGAACTTAGTAGATTTTCTTTAAAATTTGAAAATATAACTAGTATGTAGTTTTTTTTCGAGAAGTCTTGTTTTATATTTTGAGAAACCGTCACTTGAATATCGTCAGTACCAAACAGCCTGTATAGGGATGCATGTAATATTTATTACATTTTATTGTGAATTAGGTATGTGTATTGTATAGTGTGTAGTAAATGTGTATGGAAATCATGAGTCTGAAATAAAGATTATTTATTTATTTATTTATAGATAACTCAACTGCCGCAAATTACTACCAGGTGGAAGTGTCCCCAAGACACGGGCCGCATTGCCCCGCTGAATTGCAATGCTTAATGCGTAGACCCCACATAAGCGTCAGCTTGCGTCACACGTCGCTTCGACCAGTCGCGCAGAAAGAGTTTTGAAAATATTGTTACGAGCTGAGGGTTCGGGATAAAATAATGGGAATCGATTTAACCAAAATAACACTTTTATTCAGCACTAAACGATGAATACACGAACTTGGTCACACGTAATCACAACACACCAATTCACACCACTGGTGCACCACTTAAAGTCACCGAAATGTTCGCACGTATAGCTAAATCCAGACTGACTGTCCGGCCATCTCTCCGGCCTATTTATATCGCACATATTTCGATTGTTCGAGAACGATCTCGATTGCTCCAGGAAAGGGTCGGTCCCTCGACACAATGGCCACTCTCCATTCTGCGAAACCACAAACAATAACAGACAAAAGCGCTCGAGAAACCTCGATTACCATTCATTGTTTAACAGTCTCGGCGTAACACTGCCCCCTCCTAAAACATGCTCGTCCCGAGCATTGTTAGCCCCGTAATATCGCGCCAGCCGATCAACATGAACAATTTTAGGCGCACCTCGCGTTCCCTTCTGAATTCGGTATGTGACGTCATTGATCCTGGTCAACACACGGTATGGTCCATCCCATTTTGCTTGTAGTTTAGGGGATTTTCCCTTTTTCCGTATCGGATTGTGCAACCAGACCTGTGACCCCTCATCAAATCGCAAGTTGTTTGAATTTCGGTCATAACGGGTCTTCATTTTCTCAGACATTTGTTGACCAGTTAGTCGAATGTGTTCATTTATGTCGTTCATTTTATTGCGCAGGTCGTTTGCATAATCTGTGATGGCACGCGGAGAATCTGGAGGAATGCCAGTTATCAGGTCTGCCGGTAACCGCAGTTCTCTTCCAAAATTTGCCAACGCAGGAGTGGCGCCTGTACTCTCATGGACTGCACTTCTGTATGACAGTAAAAACGGCTGTATGTGTTGGTCCCAATCGTTTTGCTTATTTTCGACCACTTTGGCCAGATATCTCTCCAACGTCTGATTGAATCTTTCCACCATTCCATCAGACTGAGGATGTTAAGAAGTGGTTCTTGTTTTATGAGTCCCCATTATTCGGCATATCTCCTGAAATACTTGTGATCCAAAATTCCTTCCTTGATCACTGTGAATTTCCAGGGGAACTCCAAAACGACAGAAAACTTCGTGGACTAGTTTATCTGCTACCGTCGAAGCTTCTTGATTAGGAATGGCGAAAACTTCGGGCCATTTCGTGAAGTAGTCCATAACGACCATGAAGTACTTATTTCCATTTTTACTTACAGGGAATGGTCCTGCAATATCCAGGGCTATACGCTCCCATGGGGCTCCAACGTTATACAGTTTTAGTGCTCCTCTGCTGCGTGTATGGGGTCCTTTCACTGCCGCACAGGTAGTGCATTTTCGGCACCAGTCTTCAACATCTTCTCAACAATGTATCCAGTAAAACCGCTCCCTTATTTTTAACAGTGTCATTTTTACTCCCATGTGGCCTCCCGAACATCCTTCATGGTAGAATTGTAGCACGTTAGGGACCTTGGCTTTGGGAACCACCATTTGCAGATGACAGTGATCTCCACGAGCGTTTTCCCATTTGCGTCACAGCACCCCGTCGTGGATAACCAGGCTCTCCCACTGTGCCCAATAACTCTTCGTTGTTGAACTCAGAGCAGCAATATCACTCCACAAAGGCTTAGTGCTACCCGCTGTGATCCTTTCAATGATGGGTTTAAGGTCTTTGTCATCCTGTTGTGCCTGCTGCAAAGTTTCTTTCCATTCGTCACTTAGGTCCGTTCTCAGCAGCCTGACAGGTTCTGCTTCCTTAGACTCATATTTGGCACAATGTTTGCAGTTCTCAGGGCAAGGTCTTCGTGATAGCGCATCCGCGTTCCCGTGAGATTTTCCACTACGATGCCCAATGTCGAAGTCGAACTCCTGTAATTGTTCAATCCACCTTTCCACCTGTCCTTCAGGATTCTTGAACCGTAAGAGCCATTGCAATGCAGCATGGTCAGTTCGAAGTTGAAATTTACGACCTAGTAGGTATTTGTTGAAATGCTGTAAGGTCTTTACTACAGCCAGCAGTTCCCTTCTTGTGACACAGTAATTTCTTTCTTGTTTGGATAAGGATTTACTGAAGTAAGCGATCACCACCTCTTGATCTCCTTTGCGTTGAGATAGCACACCACCAATACCGGTATTACTTGCATCTGTATCTACAATGAACTCGTTCTCAGTATCAGGAAAGCTGAGAATCGGTGTCTTACACAGTCGGTTCTTTAATTCCTGGAAAGCAGTTTCGCATTCTGCATCCCAGCAGAACAGTCGTTTCTCCTCAGTTAGCCTGTGCAGAGGCTTAGCAATATCCGCGAAGTTCTTGACAAAACGTCGATAGTAGGAGCACAACCCCAAAAATGCTCTGACTTCGGTCTTATCTTTAGGAATCGGCCAATCTTTGACAGCGTTGATTTTCTCCGGATCAGTTTGCACCCCGTCTTGTGAAACAACGTGACCCAGAAAGCTTACTTGTTGTCTGAAGAATGAACATTTCCTCGGACTTAACTTCAGATTGGCGGCACGAATTTTTGTCAGCACACGTTCCAGATTTTGAAGGTGGTCTTTAAACGTACGTCCCACGATGATGATGTCGTCCAAGTAAACAAGACACGCGTCACCAATCAACCCGACAAGAACTTGCTCCATCAATCTTTCAAAAGTTGCAGGGGCATTGCAAAGTCCAAATGCCATGACTCGAAATTGCCACAGCCCCTTTCCTGTAGAGAACGCAGTCTTTTCCTTGTCCTTAGGGTCTATTTCCACTTGCCAGTAGCCACTCTTCAAGTCTAGCGTTGTAAACCACTTCATCCCGGTAAGTGTATCCAATGTGTCGTCGATCCTTGGTAGTGGATAACTGTCCTTCTTCGTAACTGCATTAAGTCGACGATAATCAACACAAAATCGCAGGCTTCCATCCTTCTTTTTGACTAGAACAACAGGAGAGCACCATGGACTAGATGAAGGTTCTATCACCCCATCATTAATCATTCCCTCAACCATGGTCTCTACTTCCTTTTCTCGAGCAACCGGTAGTCTCCTAGGTCGTTGACGGATAGGTAGCTCGTTACCAGTATTTATCGTGTGCTTAACCAGTCCAGTCTTTCCAATATCAGCATCATTTGAAGAGAAAAGATCGGCGTAGCGATGTAACATTTTCTCAGTCATAGCAACTTCTTCCCTAGAAAGGCTTTTACGGCAATCTTCCAACAGTGACGACACATCGAATTTGCCATTCTCTTTATTGCCGCTAGAGCTAGGCACTTCTTGACATCTTCGCATACAGGCTACTTCCTCGCAGGTGCCCATTAAGGTCCCCTTTTTGATCAGGTGCTCTTCATTACTAAGGTTTAAAATTCACACCACCGCAGTATCTGTGGTCCTCACTAGCGTCCGGGCCATAATCCACGGAAAGCCATTGTCCGATCTTTCCACCAGTACACATCGCTTCTGTCTTCCGAAGTTCGTGGCAAGCTTACTGGAACAATGGTTTCTGATCTTGGCGGAAGAACAATTTTCTTCAGACTGTACACCTTACCCCTGGTTCCACCTTCCATAAAGAATTCCTCTTCTCCAAATTGTAAAACTCCTTGATTTATGTCAATTCTACAATGGTGCTCTCGTAAGAAATCTAAACCCAGAATGCAGTCATCAACTATATCGGCAATGATGACGTTTTGCTGGAAAGGTCTTTCACCCAGCATAACCTCCACCTGCTTTTCACCCAGGACGGATATGTGCTGACCGGTTGTCGTCAGGAGCTTAATTCGCTCATGGCTACTGTTGAATTTCCCAAGAAACCGATTAGCCAGTTGGGAACTGATCACTGTACGGGAAGCACCAGTATCCAAAGTCATCTTGCACGGTGTTCCATTAATTTGAACTTTGATAGTCAGGCTATTCCCATCATGAACTTGTGAGATCGTAATTCTTAGGGCTTTCTCAATACCAGCCAGCACTCGCCCCGCAGTTCTGGCGCTTACTCGTTTCCCTGCTGCTGTTGAACGGGGCTCACCTGAGCACTCTCCTCTCTTTTTGGGCAGTTTGGTCTCAGATGTCCTTTTTCTCCACACCCGAAGCATCTAGGGCTAAACTTTGGACGACTGTAGTGAGTGTAAGAGTCCTTCACTTCTCTGATGCGGTGAGCTCGGGGGTCCTGACGCACGGCCTCCACCTCCAATGCATGGGCCAAGGCATTTTTTAGAGTATCGTGATGTCCAAGCCTTTGTAGGGAACACTCTACTTTCCCGATATTAATACGCCTAGCTATTTACATTATGTATGTACATCCTACCAATATTACATTTATTTAATCTAACTTACTGAACTACTATCATAAACCAAACAAATAAATAGTACACTAAAATAATAAATTCCCAAGCATAGTCAGGCGTAACCCGTAGTATGCGCTGGACATTGTATTTTAGGCATTCCTTTGTGCGAACCGGGTCCGCTCGAACTTCAGAGCAATGCGCGGCCGCCAGTCTAGAGCCAACCTCACGACGGGGTATCCGTGGCCGACGCTCAGCCTCCCGCGTCCTTTCCGGTACCTTCCTCCGCTTTACGAATCCTGTGGACTCGCTAATATCATTCCTTCGATGTGCTAGTATTCATATCTTCTGGCTGTCGACCTTTTGTGCTTGTGTTCTATCTGACATTATAAGCTGGTGGATTTGACTTGTGTTAAGTGTATTATTTACCTGGCGAACCTAACCATTTACCCTGGGGCTAAGGCAGGACATCTTGCCTTGGCAACCCAAACCCACAACTGGTGACCCCGAAACTGTTCACGAAGAATCATATATATAAAAAAAAATGAGCACTGATGGTGACAAGTCGGATTCGTACGTTAATACTAGACCGCGGCAGCACACCAAAATGTCCGATCCTGTTTTAGATCCACCAGTACCAGCACCTGCACCAGCGCCATCGACTTCGGTCCACCACATAAAAATTCCTCCGTTTTGGCCCGAGAAACCGGCCATTTGGTTTGCTCAAATAGAAGGTATCTTTGCCATATACAAGATCACTGACGAGACAACAAAATTCTATCATATTCTTGGTAACTTGGACAGACAATATGCCACAGAAGTGGAGGATATTCTCATCGGACCTCCTAACTATAACCGATTAAAAGCCGAATTAATTAAGCGATTATCGGTCTCTAAAGAAAATAAAATAAAGCAACTACTGATGCATGAGGAGCTGGGAAGCCGCAAGCCCTCACAATTTCTCCGACACTTGCAACATTTAGCAGGACCGCAAGTACCAGAAGACTTCATAAAAACTGTCTGGACCAGCCGACTACCTAAAGGGATACAACCTATTGTGGCGTCTCAGACCTTACTGTCCCTAGAAGCACTGGCAGAACTCGCCGACCACATAAATGACATGGCGCCAACCACACAGCACGTGACCGCAGTTTCATCATCATCATCACCAATCGACGAGTTGACACGGCAGGTCGCCGAGCTAACTAAACAAGTCAGCGCTCTCACCGCCCAGTCTAACAACAGGTCACGATCGCGAGAACGAGGGCAAGGGAACCGTAACCGATCGCCCTCAAGCAGATCCGACTCTTGCTATCGAAGATTCCCGGTATGTTGGTACCATTCCAACTTTGGTACGGACGCACGCAAATGTTTAAAGCCATGCGACTACAAGGCGGGAAAAGCTCCCGGCAATCAGTAATGGCGACTAACGATTGCCGGAACTCCACGGGTCGCCTGTTCATCTCAGATCGTGCCTCCAAAGAACAATTTTTAGTGGACACTGGTAGTGACATTTGTGTTTACCCTGTATCCGCGTTTCGAGAGCGCCGTAGCAAAACATCATACCAACTTACCGCTGCTAATGGTTCCGCTATCGACACTTTCGGTTATTTAACACTTAGCTTAAATTTGGGCCTACGTCGCGCTTTTCCATGGCGTTTTGTCGTTGCCGACGTCACGAAAGCCATTATTGGGGTAGACTTTCTTTCACATTACTGTCTAATCGTTGACATCGCCAATCAAAGACTCATCGATAGCTTAACCAATATCAGCACCATAGCCTCTATCGCCGGATCGGATAGCCTAGTTCTAAGTGTGAAGGTTTCACCTGGTGGTAACGACAACTATTACGCTATATTAGCCCAGTATCCAGAAATCACACGTCCAGCTGGTACTCCGGGTACCGTCAAACACCACACTACACACCACATACGAACCACACCAGGCCCCCCAGTTTCATGTTCTCCCCGCAGATTGGCCCCTGACAAGCTTAAAATAGCCAAACAAGAATTCGAGGGCATGCTTGCCAGTGGGACAGCTCGCCCATCTGATAGCCCCTGGTCGGCTCCTCTTCATCTAGCGCCCAAAAAAGATAACAGTTGGCGTCCATGTGGCGACTACAGGTTGCTAAATGCCAGAACCATACCTGACAAATACCCGATTCGCCATATTCATGATTTTTCACATTGTTTATCTGGTTGTAAATTTTTCTCTACCATAGACCTAGTCAAGGCGTACAACCAGATCCCCGTAGCTGAAGAGGATATACACAAAACAGCGATTACGACTCCTTTCGGCCTCTACGAATTCCCATCCATGTCATTCGGGCTGCGGAACGCTGGGCAAACTTTTCAGAGATTCGTGGACCAGATGACTCGTGGCCTAGACTTTGTTTACCCATATCTAGACGATTTTTTAATATTCTCTAGAACACACGAACAGCATGAAGACCATTTGCACCAAATCTTTAGCCGTATGAGAGAGTATGGCGTACTCGTCAACACGGCGAAGTGTGTCTTTGGGGCACCCGAAGTTAAATTTTTGGGATACAGCATCTCCGAAAAAGGCACCAAACCTCTGGACAACAAGGTACAGGCTATCTCAGATTTCCCAGCCCCGAAAACGGTTCGTGAGCTCAGGCGCTTTTTGGGTATGATCAACTTCTACAGAAGGTTCATACCCAAAGCAGCGCAAATTCAAGCTCCTTTAAACGCCCTCCTTACCGGGTCAGTTAAAGCTTCTCATCCAGTCGACTTACAAGGGCATTCACTTCAAGCTTTTGAAGATTGCAAAAAGAGTCTGTGCACCGCGGCATTGCTGGCTCATCCTGACTCTAAAGCCAAATTAGGACTTTTCACTGACGCCTCAGATATGGCGATAGGTGCGGTCCTACAGCAGTACAAAGAAGGCGCTTGGCAACCTTTAGCATTCTTCTCCCACAAATTGAGCCCATCTCAAATTAAATACTCCCCATATGATCGTGAGCTTTTAGCGATCTACGAGAGCATTAAATACTTTCGCTTCATGCTAGAGGCAACCTACTTTACTATCTATACTGACCATAAACCGCTCTGCTTTGCCTTCCACGAACGGAAAAATAGCTGCTCACCTCGTCAGTATAGACACCTTGACCTCATCGCGCAGTTCACTACAGACATCCAACACATTGCGGGCAGCAACAACGTTGTCGCTGACACACTCTCCCGTATCGATGAACTGCAGGCGCCAGTTGATCTAGAGGCTCTAGCCAAGTATCAAGCTACAGATCCGGAGCTCCTTCAACTCCTCCATAGCGACACTTCTCTACGTTTAACCAAAATAAACCTCCCTGGAAGTCGTACCGAATTGTACTGCGACGTCAGCACACCAACTTCCAGGCCATACGTCTCAAAACCCTTTCGCCAGCAGATTTTCAAATGTCTTCACTCACTAAGCCATCCAGGTGCCAACGCAACTGCTAATCTCATTGCCCAACGCTTCGTCTGGCCCAGCATGCGCAAGGAGTGCCGTGAATGGTCTAAGGCATGTTTAACCTGTCAGCGCACGAAGGTAACTCGCCACGTGTCCTCACCTTTGGGTACACTTGATTTACCTTCTGCGCGTTTTAAATATGTCCACATAGACCTGATCGGCCCGCTGCCTCCTTCGGGTGAATACCGATACTGTTTGACGGCCGTCGATCGCTTTACGCGATGGCCTGAAGCTGTCCCACTAACCGATATCACAGCGGAAACTGTAGCCAAAGCATTAATCTCCTGTTGGGTGTCTCGCTTTGGTTGCCCTTCCGATGTGGTGACCGATCAAGGTAGACAATTCGAATCCGCATTATTCCAGCAATTGTCCAAAACTATCGGCTTCCAGCACCGCAGAACAACCGCTTACCACCCCCAGTGCAACGGCTTGGTTGAGCGATTTCACCGGCAACTTAAAGCAGCTATTACATGCCATGCTGATGGAAAGTGGACCGAGACTTTACCACTCGTCCTCCTCGGCATTAGGAGCGCCTATAAACAAGACTTTAAAACCTCGTCAGCCGAGTTAGTCTATGGAGAACCACTCCGACTTCCGGGTGAGTTTTTCGATCACAGCATTGCTAACTACACTAGCGACATTACTGATTTTCCGGCTCGCTTGAAATCTTTCGCCGAGAAACTCCGCCCAGTTCCAACCCAACACCACTCCACTAAAAAAGTATTCGTGTTCAAGGACCTTGCCACTTGCACCCACGTATTCCTAAGAGAAGACGCGCTTCGTGGTTCATTCCAGCCCGCCTCATGAAGTTCTTACGAGAAATACCAAATTTTTTAAAATCCGCCTAAAAGACAACGACGTCACAGTATCAGTAGACCGCCTTAAGCCGGCCTACATATTGTTTGACGAGGAGGTTTTACCTCGACACTCCCAACCTCATCTAGAGCCAGCTCAGCCACAAGCGACCCAGCAACTTCAAAACCACGTACGAACAACACGATCGGGAAGACGTGTCCACTTTCCAGACTATTATCGACCGTAGACACGGTCTCTGGGAGGGAGTGATGTAGGGAACACCCTACTTTCCCGATATTAATACGCCTAGCTATTTACATTATGTATATACATCCTACCAATATTACATTTATTTAATCTAACTTACTGAACTACTATCATAAACCAAACAAATAAATAGTACACTAAAATAATAAATTCCCAAGCATAGTCAGGCGTAACCCGTAGTATGCGCTGGACATTGTATTTTAGGCATTCCTTTGTGCGAACCGGGTCCGCTCGAACTTCAGAGCAATGCGCGGCCGCCAGTCTAGAGCCAACCTCACGACGGGGTATCCGTGGCCGACGCTCAGCCTCCCGCGTCCTTTCCGGTACCTTCCTCCGCTTTACGAATCCTGTGGACTCGCTAATATCATTCCTTCGATGTGCTAGTATTCATATCTTCTGGCTGTCGACCTTTTGTGTTTGTGTTCTATCTGACATTATAAGCTGGTGGATTTGACTTGTGTTAAGTGTATTATTTACCTGGCGAACCTAACCATTTACCCTGGGGCTAAGGCAGGACATCTTGCCTTGGCAACCCAAACCCACACCCTACAGCAGCTCTCACTTCCAAATCACGTATTCCGTCAACGAACGCCTGGATCAAATAACCGTCAAGGGGTGCTGACGAGGTTTGGTATGCCTTTCGAACCAGCTTTTCTATCTCGAGTGCCCACTGCTGTAAATTCTCCGAGTTACGCTGGCTTCGGTCCTTTAACTGCGCTCGAAAAACATGTTCCAGGTGCGCGTCACCATAGCGTGACTCCAGCGCTTCCAGCAGCTGTTCGTAGGTGACATCCTTCCCAAGAGCCTCTAAAATCGTAAGTGCTTGGTCACGAAGGCCCAGTGTTAAAGCCGTCATGGCCTGCGCCGTCGTCCATCCATTGGCCTTGACAACGGTCTCAAACTGGATCTTGTATGCTGACCACGAAGAACTTCCGTCAAATGGTGGCATCTTAAAACCTCGCGCTGAAGATGTAGCAACTAGAGGAGCCACATTGTTGTCTCTAGACTTCAGGACACCCAGAGTTTTTTTCACATCAGCGATCTGAATTTCAGTTTCCGAAATACGGCTCTCATGATGTTCTATCTGTTCTTTCACTTCCTGGAATTCCTTTCCAATTGAACCGAACAATTCTTTCATCAGCCGAGCCTGCTCTTCTTTGTCCTGACGGCGCTGTTCTTCCTGTTAACGACGCTGTTCCTCCTGCCAACGTCGCTGCTCTTCCTGATGACGACGCTGCTCTTCTTTTTCCTGACGGCGCTGCTCCTCCTGCAACCGAGCCTGCTCTTCCTGATGACGACGCTGCTCTTCTTTTTCCTGACAGCGCTGCTCCTCCTGCAACCGAGCCTGCTCTTCTTGACGACAAAGCATGGCCATAATAGCAGCAAGATCGCCTGTCACAGGAGCTTGGCCCACGGATGATGATGATGAAGCTCCAATTGATTCGGGGGCGGCTGATTCCATCTGTATCTTCTGACGACTCTGTTGATCTTCTTGAACCGGGGAATCTCCAAACCGCCTTTCATGGACTTCCTGTTGTCGTTGACCTCTCGTCCTTACACCGTCCACGTTATCCTTTGGCAGAACCGGCATTATTTAATCCCACTTCTGACACCAAATTGTTACGAGCTGAGGGTTCGGGATAAAATAATGGGAATCGATTTAACCAAAATAACACTTTTATTCAGCACTAAACGATGAATACACGAACTTGGTCACACGTAATCACAACACACCAATTCACACCACTGGTGCACCACTTAAAGTCACCGAAATGTTCGCACGTATAGCTAAATCCAGACTGACTGTCCGGCCATCTCTCCGGCCTATTTATATCGCGCATATTTCGATTGTTCGAGAACGATCTCAATTGCTCCAGGAAAGGGTCGGTCCCTCGACACAATGGCCACTCTCCATTCTGCGAAACCACAAACAATAACAGACAAAAGCGCTCGAGAAACCTCGATTACCATTCATTGTTTAACAGTCTCGGCGTAACAATATGTTAGGTCCCGGCATCCCATGGACCTAGGGCGCGACCCCAAATGGCTCTAATACGTAAGCTCTGTCGAGACTTCCATATTTTCGCAACTTGAGATCTTTGGCAGAATTTCCCGCCGCAACTGCCTGTATAACACCTAAAATAAAAATGAACACTCAACGAGTTACATCAAATCAAATCCTTACTGTAAATACATTATTTGATTTGATTTTACCATTTATCACACCTTGAGCCTTCCTTCCGCTCCTTCCTTCCTTCCGGGAAGCCGCGGAGCCGTCACACCACTTTGAACATTCTTAAGAGGCCCTTAGTAAGAGACCACTATTTTGTGCCGTATGTCATCACTGGTATCACACTGATCAAAGACTGTATCTTAAGACACTGAGGTATTTTGGACGAGAAGATGTCTTGTAGATTCTCGAATGCTGCCCAGCCGAGTTGGATTCATCAAACTGACCTCTTTCTCGAAGTTGGACCTGACAAACTGCACTTAGGCACTGAACGTTTGTATAGGAATCGAACCATCTTAAACGAATTGGGGAAAACATAAAACAAGACGCCTAAAAAGCCTAGACTTAAGTAGGTAAGTGTTATTTATTGACTTAAGTCAGAAAACTAGACGATCAGACGTCAAAACCCAGACTTAGAACAAATATTGAATATCAAACATTATTTTAGGTAAACGTTTGTTATTTCTAGAGCCGACTAGACAGAGGGCTTAGCCAAGTTACATTCGATTAACGATGACGCTAGTCGATATGTCCGAAAATGTATGGGATTTGACACTTGTATGGGATTTGAAATATCACGTGATATATCGACAAAAAACCTATGCAGAAGTCGAATCAATTCGAAGCGAATGTAACTTGGCTACGGGCCCAGCTCCCAAAATTTTATAGTCGAATTTCATGGATGTTTTCTAGTAAATTGAGTTAGACTGAAAGTTGGGAAGCATAGGCCAGTTTTGAACAAATTGAAATAATATGTGGGAAAACGACAGATTGACTTATCATTTAATTTCGATATTCATTTATTGATCGAGCGAAGCGAGATCTCCAAATCAACTTGGGCAAATCGGCGTTGTATGTATGTAAGTATACATGTATGTTTGTTTGTCCAAGGATAACTTTCGAAACGTTGATCCGATCATCGTGATATTTGATACGTAGTGAATGTCGGGGGGTTGTTGAGATATTGGGGTTCAAGAGGGGTAAAAAATATAAAAAAGAAAATATTAGATCAAACGGGACGTCAAATGAAAGGTCTTTATTAGTACATATCAACCCTGTTTTTATTTTTAGTTTAATCTTTGTAGTTTTTGAGTTATTAGCCATAATACAAACAAAACTTTGACAAAATTCACAGGGTACACCAGTGAGCTCACAATGCTGAAATTTGGTATTCGTGTAGCTTTAGTGACACAAATATAGGCAAAAGTCTGAAACCCAGAATTACTGCATTTTGTACCCCAAAAAAGAGTATCCAATTAACATGAACTCCCGTAACCTGTAATTTTAATGAAACAGTAGGTCAAGTCAGTTGGTGTTTCTTTCGTGCCACTATTTTGATAGTCAAAGATTACGAATAATATATTTTTGTTTTTATGGGAGACTCGCGAGATCTCAGTTCGGGGCGAACCACTAGTTTATTAAAAGCAAAGCGATCCTTTTAAACGTCATTTTGAGTTATTTTTAACCGACTTCAATAAAAGGATTAGGTTCTAAATTCGTCGGAGTCTTTTTTTTTGTTATTTTTCCAGACTACTCGAAGGACCGATTCTAGAAACTCTTTTTTTGTTTAAAAGGTGGTTGGTGGCTTCCCAGGTGGTCCCATTGGCGCCAAGTCAGGATCTGATGATGGATCCCAAAAAAATCGATGGCAACCCTCAAATTTTATAGGGACGCAAAATTCTTTTAATGTTTTTACCTCAACACTCCGTCACTTATCAACCGATTTGGAATTTTATTTTTTATTTGAAAGGATACACTTTCATATTGATCTCATAGAAATTTCATCAAAATCAGTTACGTAGTTTGGTTAAGTCTCTTGTATTGTCTCGCTTTGAGAGATTATTTGTCATCAGCAAAAAAGGGACCAATTCACTATTATGTATCTTGAAAATCAATCGGCGACCAATGTTTAATTCGTCGTTTCCATATTCACGATCTTCACTCACTCATGAATATGTATAGTATACGCTCATCTAAAATGTTCGTGAGCGATAGTTTTTAAGCGTATAGATTCGCGTTCGCTGTACCTACTGCTCGTATCGTCGTCGGTCGCTCGCATGGACTTGTTAAACGGTAAACCACGTAAAACGCTTATCTACTACCTAATCTTGCTATTTGCTATAAAGAATTGTAAGACCTACTCATACGGAGATATTTTCCTGATACATACTGTGTTGCAATTTAAACTAATATTGAAGCAACGGTTTCTACACAAAAAATCACACTAGTGTTATAAATGCGAAGGTTTGGATGTTTGTTTGTTTGTTACTCAGTCACGTCATAACGGCTAAACCAATATCGATCAAATTTGGCGTGTCGATAGATTATGTCCTGGATCTCCACATAGGCTACTTCTTATTGACAAACAACGCGTGTGAAGCCGCTGGTGGAAGCTAGTAATAAATGTTCGCATAACATTTTCTGGTTTTTGTATCAGAATCTCGAGGAAATGGATAAAAAGATGCTCGATGAAATGTTTGAGAACTACCGTATTGTACGATACCACAGATTACTAAAAAGTTACTAAGAGCAGTTCAACAACCCCACTCGTTCAATGTCTCCGCCCAGTCAATGACCCGGCCCGGTCAATACACCCAACCAGTCAACAGAGTGCGTCCGGTGCGTACGGCAGGGTTAAAAGCTTTTTTGGATCAAAAAAAAACATTACTTACTTAATTAAGGTCGCAAAAATATACTCCGTCATTACTTGTAAAATTGTAACACCTATGAGCAGGCCTTTCCACGGCAAACTGACTTGAGCCCTACATTTACTAAGCCGTTATTTAAACCATTACTTTGAGCTAACATTAGAAATCGGATGTTAAAATATTTCCTCATAAATTTCTTCAACGTTCAAAAGCACTCGTCTTCCTTACAACCAGATAGCACGAGTGTACCTCGTCTCTACAGTCATGCATGTCTACGAAACGTTTTGTGCAATACAATCGGCCATCATTTCCTGACCTGTCAATTCACTTCCCCACACTTCACACTACTAGTAAATTCGATATCCTCTATGGCTCTTTTCAGAACGGTTTCTAGCGGTAATGGAAAATATACTTTATCTAAAGGACGCAGGAGTGGTTATTTGAAAGCTGTCGGATGTCTGGTGCATTTCTTCAGAGGAAAAGAATTTTACGGTAAATGGTTTTTCTAGAAATAATGGCAATGTTAGCAATTCTAAGGCAATAAAGAATGATCAATTTCAAATATACAGCTTGTGGTTTTTTGAAATTTGCTTCAGCTAAAGAACACTTTATGGACTATTTTTTTATTACGTAAATAAACTTAGATTTTAAGTTTATTATTATTATTGTTTTATCTTTCTCCTGTCCGTATCACTCTATTTTATTAACTACCCGCAATTCAATTTCTAAAATTCAGTTCGGTGACTCCATTTATATTTAATTGTTGATGTTTTAATAGTACATTATGATATAAGTGCGGTAAGTTGAAAATTACAGCCGAGGCGACAGCGAGCAGAGGCTGTAATTATCAAAGCGCACGTATGTCATACGACTTTTTATAACATATTTGCGAGGAAATAAATAAAACTCGGACTTTCTTAAAACGAATTTGCAGCTTTGCTTGTTTTCCTTATGATGAAATTTTGATACGCTTGTAAGTATCTATCGGTCGATTTTTCGGGCAAGAGGCTTAGAGTAGCCTTTTCGCTGCCTTTGAGACTTCTGGCGGTGTCGAAATAATAAATTCATCATTACTTGACGTCATTTTCAAATAAAAACAATACAGCGAAAAGAAAAAGCGCGCGGAATAATTTTTACTTGTTCACAAGTTAGCGATGTGCGCGCATCGGCGCTTTTATTTTAAAGGCAAAGGCACAAAAACTTATATTTATAGTATATATATATATATATATATATATATATATATTAAAGTAAATTAATATTTTTTGTTTTTGTTAGAGATAATTGGTTGTAATTTATTGTCAAAATTAATTAAATTAAAGAATTAAATGTTAATTTTTTATATTTTTATCTCACAAAGTTAATTTTATTCATAAAATGGTGACCACTTTTCTGACATAAAAACTCTTTGCTAAGATTGAAAAAAGTACCGTTCGTTTTAGACGGATCATCTTGATAAATCGTACGTTTTACCTTATTAAAAAGAAACTCGTGCGTTCTACATTACAATAACGCACAAGTACGTAATGACATACGTTACGATATTGAAATTGGTGAAATAAGAAACCCTTTACGAGCAAATGTGTTATAAAAAATATTATGTTTTTAGCAGATATTATAAGTACAGTATTCATGTTTTGCTAAGTCAGCTATTATTAATTGTGTACCTACTTGTGTAAGTATATTAGAATTGCATGTTTTCTCAGTAAGCGATTTATTATGTAAAGTTATGAGAAATAAATAATCTTAAACCGTAATTTATTTACCATTTTAATAAAGATTACAGTAATATGTTCAGAAATAGAGCATCTAAAAACCACTGAGGTGGAGCTGGTGCTATCGTGGGCTTACATCACTAGGTGTTTTTTACTTTGACAGATGACTGTCAACCAAAATAGGTTAAATTTATGTAAAGAATTACATACTTAAATTACACAATTAATTTGACTATCCATAAGTTACCCGGTCTAGCCTTTTTCGCCTGGTTTTCCTGATCCAATGTAACATTTGTTTAAAATGTTACATTGTTAATCTTAGCACTAAGACAATGAACAAAAATGTATTACTAGTTTATTTTACAGTCACGCGCAACTGACATCGGTACATCACGACATCGCGTCCACAAACCAACTTCATGCACTTCGGTGTTCCCATTCATACTGACCACTGCCCGGACACATTTTGATCCCTATAATGTTGTTGCCTTTATTTTTATGATGAATAAATGCTTTACGCATGCCTTCCAACTTGGGGAAAGCTGAAAGGGTCTGGCCGGACTCTCCCTAGGATACCAACTAAAAATTCACCGATATTTCTTCATTCACTTTAGTGCCAGTTCATGATCAAACCGCCCATCGGATGAGTGAGCGGATACTACACGAGCACCTGACAGACTCACGGGGTTCAGGTTGGATTCAACCGCATGTTGTTGTCGCCTACCTGTGAGGAATGGCTATTAAAAGTGGGAACCGCTTAACATTTCCCATGTAAAGTCACCTATTTTAAGAGTAGTAGAAATCCTTGTGAAAGGGTTTACCCGGGGAAGTGCTACCACCATACCTTTCTCTCCCGCCAAGCAGCATTGCTGTATTTCAGTTTGAAGAGTATGGTTGAAATTACAGGAACATGAGGCTTAACACCTGTATGCTTAAAGTTGATGGACACAAGGCAGTGCATCGTAGGGCATGTTTCTAAGGTGCGTGACCTAAGAGGCAATACTTTGTTATAGGCGATGGTTACCAATTAGTATCAGGTGGGCCATGTAATTGTTTCATCTCCAGGTGGTATAAATATATATTAATAATATATAATATATACATTCCTGAGCAAAACTTTGAGCCAAATCGTGGGTGTAAATAATCTCTATCTATCCCCGAAAGAGAGCTTACGCCAACTACTCCGTCCGGCCAATCAGATTTATTTCCATCAGCGGTAATGCCCGTTGAGTTATTTTTGTAAATCACCACGGCGCTCCAAGGGCTACCATTTCTCATTTTGGCCCGAAGTGTACAAATTACCAGTAGTTACCGCCGCACTAACGTTCGAAGTTTGCGCCTACTATTGTTTCGCGATACATTTTGGAGCACAATTTTAAGAATAATGAAGCATAATTGGCCGAGCGAGCGAAGCGTCTCAGTTTCGAGATTGGCCAAAAATGCTTTTGTCGGACTATCTGTCTGTCTGTTCTCGCCTGCAGGTCGTACTTTTCAACCAATTTTAACGAAAATTGTCACACAAGTTACTTCATTTATTTAATTTATTTAGACAATCGCGATTTTTGATTTAATTTAATACACACATCCGGCATTGGATTAAATGGTGGGTTTTATACTTGAATATTTATCCAGTAAATCGATACATTAAAATAAACAATATTTGGCTTTATTTCTAGGTTACCTACATATTTAGTAGCGTTACACTACACAGTTACACAGTCGCGGGCAACAGCTAGTAAAGAATAAATAAAAAAGTCTATTTTACAACAATACTAGTCATTAGCCATACCCGTGTTTTCATTTAATATTGTACATAAAAACACGTATATTTTTTTAATTATTGAAACCATCCTACGGTTTCCAGTTCGTGCGTGTATTTGTAGTAAGGGCCCTCAATAATGCGGAATAATTCGTGCCTCGTTCAACATTACATCCCAACGAGATTGTTTAGGCAATGAGCGTGCTTGATGCTTGAACAAGCTTAAACTGAGCAAATTTATAAGACGATTCAAAGTGATCCTTAGGATGAAAACTCAAGATTCACTTTAAATCTAAGATTGTAAGTATTATTGAAAAAATCTTCAAAACAAGCAACACAACATAATTGAAAGAAAAGTACATTTATGAAATTTCAATTAAAATTTATTTATTGCTAGGATTAACGGAAATAATATAGAAGCTTACGACTATTAATAACCAAAGGTTGTCTGGAAGAGATCGGTTTTAGCGATAAGACCGCCCATTTTACCGTTATTTATTGTTTATTATCTTTATAACTGTATTTTTCTGTGTTTTATGGTTTGTAATAAAGAGAATATCAATCAATCAATTAATACCCATGACGGACATCCTTTGATCTCTTACCCAGTTCGCAGACGAAGATATCCCACAAGAGGGTAGTCATAGGCAAGTCATTACGTTTCAAATATAAGCCCACTTCTGCAGTTAACCATTCACGAGATTGCAAGCCAATCGCCACTCATTAACACGATTGGACATGTCTTCGAATTATTGTTTCTAGGACTTGCCGGTTTCCTCACAATGTTTTTATTAATTGTTTTTGAGCATGTGTTGCTTACCCGAAAAATCTATGTGCTCATTTGTATGTACATACATTTTTCTAGTAGAAAAATCCACGGACGGGATTCCAACCCACAATGGAAGTCGGTGTACATCACACTAGGCCATCTTGGCTCTGTTTTATTGTTTAGTATTAAATATATTTTATTACGTGCTAAGCCGGGGCGGGAGCTAGTATTCAATAAACCAGTGTTTACTCTCCATTTTTGGCAGATTGAATTTTTAATGCAGTCGTGCTTATTTGTTTATGCTCAATCGATCATTACAAATCATCATCATCTATCATTTAAAATTGCACTAGGCGAAATAAATGTTTTTCAATTCAACTCAATACATTTATTTCTCAGACATGTCATCCATTTTGTTAGTAAACAATAATACAATTTTAGAATTATGTTTTAGACACGCATTTTGTAATTTAATAAATGAAAATAACATAAAAATCAGTACACATAATATAAATCTAACAAATATTCGTAATAATAAATTCAAATTCAGACAGTTAACAGCTTAGTCAAACCAATTAATAATAGAATTAATTACGGTGTCACAAGCTGGGCGACTGATACTCTTCCAAATAATCCCAAAAAACCTATACCAAACTTTTCTGCCAAACCGGGTTACAAACAAATATTATAAATGTGAATGTTTGGATGTTTCTTTATTTATTTGTTTGTTTGTTACTCAATCACGTCTAACGGCTGAACCGATTTCGATAAAATTCGGTATATACGCAAATTATAACCTGGATTACACATAGGCTACCTTTTATCCCCTGAATCAGTTTCGATGGGATAAAAATGGGGTGTAAAGTCAAGTTGCAACAGCGAGTTTAGCTTTATTTCTAGGTTACCTTACACATTTAGGAGTGTAACGCGTAGGAAGTCGCGGACAACAGCTAGTAAAACATATTTTTAGTAACGCAAGGAAATTTGATATGATTTGATACTCGAAAATATTTTTAATTTCTTTTAGAAAATACGTTGTAAATCACAATAACATAAACCAATCGTGATTTTCACCCACAAAAAGTATTATTTCTTATATTGGTAGCGTATTACTACAGCTATTTATGAAATTCCTAAAACTACTCACCGATCACAATCTTACGATATTAAAGAGAAATCAAACAAACATTGTTTACATTCCAAATCTGAAGCAAATTGGTCGTTGTTCACGCGAAGAGACGATTAATCATCGCCTTTTAGTATAGGCGCACATTAGGCGACACACGACAGCGACAGCTCGGCGACTAGACGCTACGATAGGCTGCGGCCGACAATTTTCATATATTTTGTTCAAAGCTCCGCAAACTTGGCGTCAGAGTCTCGGAGTCACGATGACAAGCTAGGAGAGTCGCGCGCGCTCGCTACTTGTCGCCGCGTCTAGTCGCACTGTGCACTCGACGACAGTCGCGCGACAGCGCAGCGTCATTCTCGCTGTGAGCACTGAGGAAGGTGCATTATGAAGAATGTGAGAAAGAAGGTATGTTCATGTTTCAATTCATCGTATAGAAAGCAACTCGATAAATTAATTTACGCAAATCCTGAAGTATTTGAAAATTTTTTCGTGATGCATTTTGAGCTTATCAAAAAGCAGAAAAAACTGCCCACGTTCTTGGCGAGAGGTTAGTATTGGATGGACCCAACAACGGCGATGGATTCGTCGTACTCTGCGCCTTCGCATTCGCAAGATAAGCACCGAGGCAAGTGCAACTAGAGGCTCCATATTCACTCACAAGATGAACAACACGGCCGTCTCTCTCGAATACTCAACTGCTAATTCGCTCGCTTCTTGCACGGCGACAAGTCGCCCAGTTTGCGATGGCCCTTACAGCCGTGTGCAATGTACGTACAGACGGAAGTTCATAGAAATTTGTATTTTGAAATATCATTGTGTTGTGCGATTCGAAGGTTGAGGGTTCGAATATCGGTCGTGCACTAACACGGTAAATGAAAACCTATTGAAGAAACCGACATGAAGTAAAGTAAAACAAAATTAATTTTGACACAGTAATTTTAAATCCTAAGGTTCTCGAACTAGTTGCCGATAGAGTATAGAATACTCAATGGCAACTGGTTGTGAAGCTCAGTTGCCATGGCGGCCGAAAGGGTTAAAAAACTGTGTTTCAGGTGCTAGTGGCTTCTCCCATCATGTGAATTAGTTGAATTATGTCTAGCAAAGTTAATTCAAGCCATAATTAAAAAAATATAGTATATATAAAACACATAATATACATGACCTAGAACCAAGTAAGGTAAGGTAATGATTGGCCTTATCTCTGACTACCAGTGGGATTACCTTCACGGATCTGCGTACTGAGTAAGAGATCCCAGGATTTATATCATGGGAATTGCCGTGGGTCCCCGGCTTTTTTGTCATTTTTGACTTGCAAGCATGACTTCGTCGCTTGGTTCAAGCACTTTTATCCATTTACAATAAGACTTGTTTTTATCTTCTTATCAGTAGTTACACTCTTGGCAGGTCGTGGTCGTCTTCGAGGGTGGTGGCTTACTTGACAATCCTTCTCCACTCTTTTTGTATTGCCGATTTTCTAGTGCACTTGTGCATGAAAAGAATTTCATGCAATTCTATTGGTTAATATTTCTCCGTTTCTCCGCTCCGCTGCCTCTCTCCGCGTCAATGGACAGGCAGCCTTAGTGCCCATCTATTGCTGCTTTGATTTGGTCCGTCCATCTCATTGGTGATCTACCACGTGATCTCGTACCCTCAACCTTTGCACCACTTCTCCACGTCGCGATACGTGCCCGAAGAACGTGAAGATGCGAGATTGCATAGTAGAAGAAACATCTTATAAGAAGAACTAAATATATGTATCAACGAGTACAGCTGTGATAATGAAAAATATTCTGTGATATGAATAGCAAAAATAGTATATGCAAGTGCTCTAGACAGTTTGGCCAGCAATTAGTCAGAGAAGCGATAAAATGTTAACACCCCAGACGTTTGATTTATAAGTCTACTCTGAAGGGCATACAGGACCTTAATATCTCACCTGCCTAAACGATTAAAAATAATCAAAATTGAGTTCAAATTTCTAATAAATAAACCTTGTGAAGTTGTGGTAATAATGAAATTACTATGAATTTTTTGAATACTTACTGTTTTAATCTTACATTAAATAAATGTCAGTAGCGATCACTCATGTTTTGACTACGATAAATACCGGTTTGCTTAGCAATCTTTGAACGTAATTAGAGACTATACATTTTTAAATTAGACGTATTTGTATGATTTGACAACTCTCTTAATCATATTTAGGCATTACATATATTAAGACATCGTTGCGGAAGTCACCCTTAGACTACATACGATTAGACTTGCCAGTAAAAATCGCCATCGTATTGCCCCAAATCGTATGTATTGAATTCGGGCTTATCTGGGGCCGTTTTTAGCTTCTGTGAGATTCCAAATACGTCTCCACCAAAAAAGGAAAGCTGACGTAAATGTCACTAGCGGTCAACTAATGGTCATAAACTGTTAAGACTGCCTTTCCACTAGAGATGTGAGAGGTAGCTAAGCGGTGATCGAGGAAAAAAATCACAAATAAGATTGTTTCATTTGTCTCATCACGCACAGCACAGATATCCTATTGGATTATTTTCTCGCTCACCTCTCTGCTCTGGCGAAAACGCTCCTTTAACCTCGTTCTTATCCCTGTACTACAAAAACTAAATAGTAGATTATTAAACGAGGGGATAAAGCAGTGTCTTTCGTCACGGGCGCTTTATTGAATCCCAAACGTAACGAAGGATAATAGAGTTAACTCACGAGCGGAGTGAGGGAGTTACATAAGGATATAAGCACGAGCAAGATGCAGACAGCTTTATCCACGAGGAGAATACTCTACTTTTTACACTTTATGTGAGAAGGTGAATTCTGTGCAGAGGTTAGTTTGATTTACAAACAAATTCTTATTGTGTGGGTCTTTTTGGTTCAAATTTCAAAACACATGAGGTTCCAAATTCAAAGCAAATAAAAAAAATATTTTGCAGTTTATTTTACATCAAAAGTGTGTCTGGAAGTGATCATTTTGTTTAGCGATTAGACCGCCCATTATGCTTACGTTAAGAAATATTTCTTTAACTCAATAGTTTGTAGTGCCAATTCACTGCCTGAAGGTTGCCGGAATCGATTCGAGAACCCTCTAGCGATAATTAGAGCTGATCGTTAGAGCAAAGTGCTCAACATCTTCAGGGTAATTACACCTTCCTACTGCCAATGTTTGCTCGCGGCTGTGATTGATCTGAGGGTCTCTACGATGCTGCACAATGCTACCTCTATACTTATTTGATAAAAGTAGGGTTTAATAATTTTATTTTATTTAAATTCTTGAATCAATTTTCCATTTGGAAAATTGTGCTAGGTCTTTCATTTTTTTCCATATGTGATATACATAAAGAAAGCCTACACGTGAAGTGACAACTTGCGCAACCCTATAGTTTTTGAAATATTTTTTTTTGAAAATCCGTAATCGATGCGAAATTCGCTCGAAAATTAGTGTCCGACCTTTCAGTTTGCGTACTATCGAATATTGCGACACTAAATTGACATGACCGTTACAGATAATCCGGTTTTTTAAATAGGTTTTATTATTATATGTTATATTATATTTGTTCACTGTTGGATGGATTTGGTCGTGCTATCTTTCTCTTGCGGTCGAGACGTTTACGAACCCCTGTAAAATAAATTTACTTGGCCACTATGGCGTTCTGCTTCATCCCCCGCTGCGGAGTTGAGTCTTGTGCAAATGTTGGACTAGTGAGCCGCTTGACGAAAAATCCGATAAATAATACGGGGATAAATAGTAAAGAGACGGTATACCGCAACTTGAGTAGGTTAGATTCAAAAAGAGTGACAGAATCCACACGGGGCACCCCGACCCCACGTGGTCTTGTGCGTGACACCCTTAGGGTGTATACAAAGAGCGCGGGAGCCAGAAGCTCGAGGGAGGTCCTGAGTGAAGCAAGTCATACGAGGCCAAGTGAAGCGAAGGTCGAGTTTGACTTGCTTCACTCAGGGGCGACCTTAAAAGCTTCTGGCGGGAGCCCACCCAGAGTCCAGGGGGTTGGAGAAAAAAGTGGTCTATGAAAACATTGTTCGCCTTCATCTCTCCTGCCCATTTCCAACATAAAAGTTTTTTCATACTTTATCTCAAATATTTTTTTTTAATTTTCTCTAAAACTATAGGTTTTCGTAAGTCCTCACCCACTGAGGAGGGTTTTCCAAATCCCCCTCCCCTCTCCTCCCCCATCCCCTTAACGAACCGTTCCAAATGGAAAGTTTCAAATTCTTTATTGTACACAATTACATTTGACGACCTTCGTGACGCAGGGGGCATATAGCCGGCTGAGAAGCATGAGGTAGGGTTCGATTCCCGCCGTATGTTGCATGATCTACAGATATTTTTTCTGTGTCTACAAATATATGTTGGTGTCATACACTCACAATATTTAGCGGTTACATTTACAAATGGTAGAACTTAGTGCTACTATAATTACAGATAATAATATAATAAATCAACCGGATATTAAATCATAACCCTCCTATTTTATGTCGTGGGGCAAAAACAAATTTTATCTATATTGTTAATATATGGTTAAAGAAACAAACAACATTTACATAGATAACAGTAATATTCGTAAAAGCATTTTAATCTAAATTTTGGGAAAAAACATCATAAGATTTTGTATTATACCTTTCCGCAGCGCATGCAGTGAATGATTTTATGGAATTTTTTTTACACATTGGGTTACGTTATCAAAGTTTTAGTAGGGGTCCCTAATTTTTTCTGATAATAAATATAGCCTCAGGGATAATGTAGCATTCTAATGGTGAACGAAGTTTTGAAATCGGACCTGTAGGTTTTGAGTTTATTCGTTACAAACATACAAACACACAAACCTTTTTTCTTTATAATATTAAGAGTAGATAAGTGAAGAGAAACTTTGCATCCCTGTATACAAGTTTTAGCATAGTTAAAGTTTATTGGGAAAGGCGAGACAAATGCTACAATTATGCTAAAAATATATGAATTTCGTCGAATATCAACCACTTTGCACTGGTAAGTAGTATGAGTAACAACACAGAAGCAAGAATCTCCCCACATTATTCAAACATAACAATATCAACTACAAAGTTCTCCGTGAAATATTTCGATAAACACGATTTGTCCCCATTCAAAGAACACCAACTCGAATCGTTCAAGTTGGACGCCCGAGGGCGTGTAAGCAAGATAAGTACACTTTTCATGTCCAGCAGTGCACTTCTGGCTTGGACGGTATACTACTAGATACTAGGTGCCTCATAAATAAATAAAATATATTTCTGAATATTTCACACAGCCCCAAACTAAGCAGAGCTTGATCTATGGGAACCAGATAACTCCATATCTCGTCCAGACATCTCTTGTGAATGTACCTACTTAACTGTAACGTGTAACTTGCCTGTAGATGGAGCTAACGGCGCTTTAGTCGTAATCTAAATTATCTTACTAATTTCGACTTTGACGTGACAAGAGCCTGTAGCACAATGGGTAGTGCATCCTCGTATCAAGAGGAAGTGTGGGGGATGAGTGCACTCCCAACAGTATTATAAATTGTTGGTTGTACGAAACAGCAGTAGATAAGTTTCACGGTTTATTTAAAGTTTACAAGTTATGTTAATGGTCTCGGGTTAAGCCGTGACGTGTGTCGTTTTTGAATGATTGTTAGCGACGGCCGAACTGTACAGGAAGGTTGAGGGTTTAAGCCCCGTCTAGGCTTGAACATTTTTGAGATGGTTTTAAAAATCTTGAAATGGAACAAATAAAAATACTATTGTTTGTTGTGTTTTTAATGTTGATGTGTAATGGTAATTTTTGTTTTATTTTTCTTATTTTTAGTTAACATTATTTGTGACATAATATAAATACATAATACGGACAGGTATCAACCTGTCCGTTTGAGCTACTTTATTGGACTAAAAATTATTATATTATGTCACAAATAATGTCAACTAAAAATAAGAAAAATGAAACAAAAATTACAAACACTACTATTTTGTAAAATAAATGATAAAATGCGTCCAGTACCAAACTAGTCCTGTTCAAGTTTTCCAACAGCGAACAAAGGCGTGGACTCATAGGAATGAACTCTCTGACAAATATGCAGTAGTTTTGGAATATCGCGCATACTCCCTGCACTAGTACACACGGCCAATGAATTCAGTAACTACTTTTGGTAAGCCAGATTTTTGGGAATGGTTTACCACTTATAAGTTATAAGTGGTAAATTAATTATATTCCTTAAAATCAATGACAATGTAAAGATCACTGGGCGTAGGCTGCACATGATTGGTCGCCCTGGAAATCAATGGGGGGGGGGGGTCTATGTTTAGCAGTGGACATCCTGTGGCTCATATGATGATGATGATGATGATGACAGTGTAAAGGCATCTACACTAAAGTTACTTTTTGGGAAGTAACATTTGCAACACAACGGTTTATCAAACGTGGTTGCAAAATGATGCGCCCATTTGCCACTTCAGATTGTAACCGAGCGCTCAGTTGAAAATATCACTAGTCACCCAAGTTGTGACCGAGTGGAAAGTTACTTATCTTTACATCACCGTCATGTGATCTAGTATTATCCTATCCATACAAAGTTGGCTGAAAGAAATCGCTTTTAGCGATAAGACCGCCCATTGTATAAATCAATTCTCTGGAATAAATATATGGCTCATCTGATGTTAAGTGGTAACCATCGCCAAATCAAAATCCTCTGTCTCCATGCTATCTTAAAGAACATTTTTCTCTTCTTTTTCCACCTGATCGTCCTTCTCGTTCTTCTCAACATCTTTTACTCAAGACGCCTGAGCATACAACTTCTTTCTTCACCAACTCTTTCACTGTGACAGCAATCCGCTTGTGGAACTCTCTTCCAGTGGAAATCCGCAAGGCAGCCTCTATGGGCATCTTCAAATCCAAACTCTTCAAACACTTCATCTCTCTTCAAGATACCCAACAAAATTGTGCACTTTATGTAGGTATATTTATGTATTTCGTTTATGTATGTGTATTATTATTATTATTAATTTTTGTAAGTTTATTTTGTTTACCTTTCCATTTTCTGGTACTACCACTTTATCCACACTTCACAAAGGTTAGCTGGAAGAAAATGCTAATTAGCATTAAGTTCGCCTAGGTATTATTTTTTAAGTGCAATAAAGAATTTTCGGATCTAATCTATAACAAAGTATTGCCTCATAGGGCACGTTTCTGAGTAGCTTGACCGACCTAAAACCACCTTAACATATGGCAAATTATAGGAAAATGAGGTTTCACACCTGTATGCCTCAAGGACGCAGAACAGTGCATCGTAGGGCACTTTTTTAAGGTGCGTGACTTACGAGATAATACTTTGTTATAGGCGATGGTTACCACTTAACATCAGGTGGGCCATAAACTTGTTCCATCTCAAGGTGGCATAGAAAAAAAAATATATTACTAGATTTTTAGCCAACTGTACATAACTTGTCCTATGGGTGAATGTACGGGAACTCGGGAACCGATGTATGGAGAGGGAACACTGGGTTATTGAATAAGATACATCTACTTTTAAAAGATTGATCGCCTGATCGGTGTTTGTTATTGATAAAGCTAAACTTTAGTTCGGCGTTGTAAAGTAGGCCAAAGGCAAAGGCCTCCCCACATTATTTCCAGTCACTTCTTTCCGGCGCTAAGGCAGTTCGATCCGTTCGGAATTTAGTGAGAACGTCACTCGTCGCAACGTCTGGGTTGTGGGTGACGGCGGCTCGCTGCGAGCTAGCTCGCGTGGCACGAGTTCCCCAAGAGTGTACGCTTAGCTGCAAGGTATAGACATGACGTTCCAGCAGACACGTAACCGACTACGCGTACCAATGTACTCACTGTCCGTACGCGGCTTCAGAGTTCCACTCTGGTGTGAACTAGGCCCACTGAGCGTTCGTAAAAAATGTTTACTTAGCTTTGATATTTTTAGGGTTTCGTACCCAAAGGGTAAACGGAATTATATTATATATTACTAAGACTCCGCTGTCTGTCTGTCCGTCTGTCACCAGGCTGTATCTCATGAACCGTGACAGTTAGACAGTTGAAATTTTCACCGATGATGTATTTCTGTTGCCGCTATAATAACAAATACTAAAAACAGATTACAGTAAATATTTAATACTCCCATACAACAATCGTGATTTTTTTGCTCGGTTTTATAGATAATGGTACGGAACCCTTCGTGTGCGAGTCCGACTCGCACTTGCCGGTTTTTTTTACTATTACAGTATTTTTGTGCTACTATTTTAGATATCTTTTAGGTATACAAGAATAGCGGTTTGGCTGGTATTGGGGTTAAACGGCTGTAATTAAGATAAGATAAGATTTATATTCCAAAAAATGTTAGCATCCATTCTTCTTCTTAAAGTAACTAATTTGGTAGCACCATAATTGACACAGCAGTTTTTATGAGAAGACACTGGCTGGCACTAGGATCTTTACCCCCCGTGTTAGTGTTAAACTGTGTTACGTCAGGATGGTTGTAATTGCTCGGACAGATGGACAGACTGACGGACTTAGCGAAATTGTAAGGATTTGACTATAGACCCCTAAAAAACTGACCTAATAAGACTCTGAAAGAACTCAACATGAATGTACTAGCCTAAGACCCTGAGTGATGGAATCCTGAGTTACTAAGTACCTGTTAGTTAAACCTCCGTTTAGTACATTAGGATCGGACATGGTGATTAATCGTTCTTAATGAACTGAGACGGATGGACTGCGAGCTATAAAGGCGGATAGATTAGACTTTTTCAAACTTTAGCGATGCCTTACTACAGTCAAATACGATGCAGTTTACAATATATTCAACATTCCACCACAAACATTATCAACTACGTGTATTTTTATGTGCAACATTAAATGAAAACACGTAGGGTAATCAAAATTATCTAATACAACTTGAAATAACAAATTTTACTCTCTGGAAACATCATAGACTTAAAGAAGTTATCCATTTTATGATTTTCTATGATTTACTTCGATTGTTACTAAAATTTTATGAGTGGTAATATTTATGTTACCCGTAAAGGTTAATTGGAAGAAAAGTATAAATAGAATTAGGTAGCATAAAATAGCATATAGGTGAATTATAAGTTTACCTACTATACGGGTTATGAGTGCAATACAGACAGAGCATTCTATCTAACTCCCTTAACCTTTGGTATGCTTGGATTCCAGACACAATATAAATTATATTACGTCCCATGAAGATCTGTGTTTCAGCATACCAAAGGTTAATAGCTTTAAAAGTTTAAACTCAGTTTTGTATAGAACTGTACTTAAATATTTCAAAATACATTTTCTTACATCGTTGTTACATTAAACGTGAATCGACCAGTCAAGTTCCGTTCTTATTTATCCGCTAGGTTAACAGTTTTACAGACTAACGTGAGTTGTCGACAGATCTGCCGCGGGCTGTCGACAGCAGTCTTCGACACGTTGACAACTGCACTGTAGTAACAGTTGACTGACGTTTTTCGCCTTATCTGTTTCAAAAAAACATAATGTTACGCCGAGGCTGTTAAACAGTGAGTGGTAGTCGTAACTTCTCGAACGCTTTTGTCTTGCTGTGTTGTTGTTGCTGTTGTTTGTGGTTTCGCGGAGTGGGGAGTGGCCGTTGTGTCGAGGGACCGACCCTTTCCTGGAGGGATCGACTTCGTTCTCGAGCAGTCGAAGTGTGTGCGATGTGGATGGGTCGGAGAGATGGTCGGACAGTCAGTCTCGAGTCTGAGTCAGTCTGAGTTAGTCTGAGTCAGTCCTCAGTCAGTGAGTGAGTCTCAGCGAGGCCGCGAGGCCCTGGAGGACTGACGTGGAGAAGGGTCTCGCGTGAACAGTAGTTGCTCGCGAGTCAGTCTGGATTTAGCTATACGTGCGAACATTTCGGTGACTTTAAGTGGTGCACCAGTGGTGTGAATTGGTGTGTTGTGATTACGTGTGACCAAGTTCGTGTATTCATCGTTTAGTGCTGAATAAAAGTGTTATTTTGGTTAAATCGATTCCCATTATTTTATCCCGAACCCTCAGCTCGTAACAATAACAACATGTGATTAACAAAAAAGTATATTTTATTGTAAATAAGTGTAGGCTGCTTGATGTCAATTGTTATAAATATTTTATTGACCAATATTGGTAATAGTAGTCATTTTGAAAATAACTTAAAAAGTACCTCACGTTATCTTATATATTTTTTTTAAATTATTTTATTCTTAATTAAAATTTATTGAAAATTATTTTCTACTACTTAGTTCGGTTTTCTACAAAAGCATGTTTCTTAGTTTTTTAAACAATTATTTAATTTTCTATTTTTTAGTTCGGCTAACTACAAAAGCGTCTTTTCTCTCCGCTGTCTGTCTATCTGTCTGTCACCAGGCTGTATCTCATGAACCGTGACAGTTAAACAGTTGAAATTTTCACAGATGATGTATTTCTGTTGCCGCTATAACAACAAATACTAAAAACAGAATAAAATAAAATAATTATGGGGGCTCCCATACAAAAACGTGATTTTTTTGCTCGATATTGGTAACGGCAACAGGTAGACGCTTGAAATATTCACAGAATATTTAGTTATATATTCACTTTTAAAATAAATAATTAAATTTAAATAAAACAAATATTTAAGGGGGGCTTCTATACAACACCCTTCGTGCGCTAGTCCGACTCGCACTTGGCCGGTTTTTTATTTTTTTATTGAGTTATGCTATTGCCATCTGTCCTTGATAAGTTTGTAAAATTTCAATTTAATTCGACGTTTTGAAGTGGTTGAAAATCAAGTTCAAAGATTCCGTTACATACATGCATACACATATACCAAGCTAATTAAAGCGTGTTAAAATATTTAAAAACAATCTAAATGCCATCTTGTGGTGACTGTAGTCATGATTCGGCGCTATTTGTCGGCATGTTGACGTACACCACGGTCTATGCTTTTGGCTTTCGACGAAAACAGACTATCGGCCATAATCGCCCACCTTTAAATTTGTATTTATATTTTCCTGTCGCACAAAACACCATATAAAAAAATATAGAAAAAAATTAGAATCTCATCAGTCGTCAGATCACTGACAAATTAACTTCAAAAATTCATACCACTATGATTGATTGCCGAAACTAGCCGATTGTATTTTTGGGAAGGTAATATTTTCTGCCTATACCCGTACATAGCTATATTTATTATATCAATGTTTTATGAGCCGTGCGATAACACTTTTAAGTGTGTTTTTGCGAGGCAATAAATGTATTAAGTTTCATTCTTCTTATCTAACGCAACCCTTTGGTGCAAGCCAGAAAGTAATGATTAAGGCGAGGGCAAAGCGAAGTTTTGCATCGCGACGATTCTATACATTTTGTGCGTGCAAGCACACGGCAAGGCAGAAAGGTTCATAAATGAAGACCACGCACTGGAAAGCGCAGCGTAGACAGGCCCACAAGATGGAAAGACGACGCTGGGAGCCGGTGGGGAAGGCACAAGATCAATCAATCTGGAAATATATTGGGGTGACCTACGAGATGTTCAACAGTGGACGTCCTACGGCTAATATGCCGATGATGACATGAAAGGAGAGCCACGTCTTTGCCACGTCTTTGACTCTTGCAATGTTCGTTAATTTGTTTGGACATAACTGAACTGTACATGTTTTTGGACCTAACTTTGATTTATGATTGTGTTATTGGTGCCGCCAATTTCGCTTGTGAAATCTAAAATGCCTGTATTGAAAATATACAGTCAGTTGTATGAGAACACAGAGTTTACACTCACAGAAGGCGAAGAAGTAACTATAGGTTACTTACTTTTACTATATTTTATCGACGCGCTGGCGCCGCGTGGCCCATATTTTCTGCTGTGCTATAAAATTCCTTCCGCCTGCGTCTACTGCAAGTGTGACCGAGACGGTAGCTAGCGCGGCCGCCTCCAGCGCACGAACAAGCGAGATGCATGCCAGCCGGCCACTCGTTGTAAGAAACAGTGTCAAATGCACCTGAGATCATACTCCCACGTCGCGCTCGCGCATCGACCGCGCCCACCTATTATTCTTGTGTGCTGATTAGTTTTGTACATACTGTTGTGCCAATATATATTATATACACCTACCTCTCACTCTTTCGTACTCCTTCTTACTATAACTATAACTGGTGACCCCTCAAGTTTGCGATGTTGAAAATGAGTGCAGAAGAGGACTCATAAAATGGCGCCGCTAGCTATGTTACTACGCGCCCAGCGAAAAAAGTGTGTGCTTCCAATGGACCATCAGACTATTAAAAATTAAAAATAAAAGTTTCTCCATTCAGTCCCGATGACCTGGAGATTCGCACTTTTGGAAGGTCAGTTTGAGATTAATGACATCACCGAAGACGCTACCATTTTTAGCAACGTCATCACTAATCTTGACATACAGCACGCGAAGGCCGTGAAAGATATCGTCATAAATCCTCCGGCCAACAACCGAAATGAGAAGATCAAGACAGAACTGATCCGTCGTCTCTCCGCTTCTCACGAGAACAAAGTGAAGCAGCTTCTGACTCACGAAGAACTTGGTGACCGGAAACCATCACAGTTCCTGCGCCACCTTCAGGATTTAGCTGGACCCTCCGTTCCCGAGGAATACATCCAGACGATCTGGAGCAACCGCCTGCCTAACAACATTCAGACAGTGTTGGCATCACAACCTACCCACTCTCACTCCACGGGCAGTCGCTAATGGCGACGGACGATTGCCTTGCTTCTTCAAGTCGCCTCTTCGTAACCGACCGCAGCTCGGGTACCCAGTTCCTGGTTGATTCAAGTGCTTGACAAGAAATCACTGTTTCACCATAAAACTTTCAAGTGCTATTATATCAAAAAATCACTGTTTTTTGGCAGTACAAAAGGATAAAGTATTGATCACCGACCTAAAGAGTATATAAATGATGTGTAAATTTTATATGACAAAATACCGCAAAATAAGCCTTACGCTCTTAATGATTCTGATAATGATGATATTGGAATAGGCTGGGTATATGGAGTACCAATATCAGATGCAAAAGATGAAGACAAATTTGCTTTTAAACTTTGCAAGGAGAAAGATACATATATTTCAAGCATATTTGAAGAACCTTTAACAGACCAAATGAAATATTTAACTGATGACACAGAATATGATGCATTTAATTTTTATACACAAGAATATTCTGGTTATGATGATCAGCCAATCCAAGTAGACAGTGACAGCGAATCAGAGCAATGGCTTGTGCGCCTATTCAAGACCTCACCACTATCATTTATAAGGAAGGCTCGTACCATTTAAAGGGGTGCTCGCCATGTTTTTCACCCTCTGCATCGGTCATTCGTACCTGCCCCAGGAGATCATGCGTCCTGTTGTTATTTCGATTATTAAGAACAAGACTGGGGACGCATCCAGCTTGAGCAACTACAGGCCAATATCTCTCGCGACTGTCATCGCCAAGGTGCTGGACGGTGTGTTTGATAAGTATTTAGAGAAAAACCTGAAGCTGCACGACGCCCAGTTCGGTTTTAGAGCTGGGCTGTCCGCTGAAACGGCAGTGCTTAATCTCAAGGACACCGTCCAGTACTACACAAGCAGAAGCACGCCTGTCTACGCCTGCTTTCTAGACCTATCTAAGGCATTTGACCTTGTGGCGTATGACAGGCTCTGGCAGAAGCTTTTGAGTAAGACTGAGCTTCCCCGAGAGCTCATATCACTCCTACAGCACTGGTATGGTAATCAGTATAACTGTGTTAAGTGGGCGGGTTCACTATCGGACATGTACAGGCTGGATGTGGGGTGAGGCAGAATGACTTGACCTCGCACAGGCTATTCAACTTGTACATTGACCGGCTGATCCGTGAGCTCAGCAGTACTCAGATCGGATGCTCAATAGACGGAGTTTCTGTGAATAATATTAGTTATGCTGATGATATGGTACTGCTGAGCCCATCGATCAGTGGCCTAAGGAAGCTGGTCAACATCTGTGAGCGCTATGCGGAGGCCCATGGGCTAAGATACAACGCAAGCAAGAGTGAACTGATGGTTTTCAAGGCGGGAACAAAAACTTACTCCACAGTCCCACCAGCCAGTATCACTGAACGGTAATGAGCTCAAGCGTGTGACGGAGTTCAAGTATCGGGGCGACTGAGTCACCGAGGCTCTTACAGATGAAATCGACATGGAGAGGGAGCGTAGGGCGTTAACAGTCAGAGCTAATATGTTGGCCCGTAGGTTTGCACGGTGCAGTACGCAGGTAAAGACGACACTATTCAGAGCGTACGGCCAGTCGTTTTACACGTGCAGCTTATGGGTCAAGCATACGCAGAAGGCTTTTAACGCCCTACGCGTACAATATAATAATGCGTTCAGGGCGTTGTTGGGGCTGTCGCGCTTCTGTAGCGCATCGGGAATGTTCGTGGAGGCGCGAGTAGACGGGTTTACAGCGATACTGCGCAAGAGAACGGTGTCCCTGATGCGCAAGGTGCGCGGCAGCCTTAACAGCTACCTGCAACTCATTGCAGGGAGGCTGGACTTCGACTGTCCCTTCATGGAACACTGGACGAGAGCGCAAACTGTACACGTCTAGTGTCTCCAGAGTCTAATGTCTATTATGTCTATTTCTATCTATTATTTTTATAGGTCTTTCTATTGTTTTTATGTGTATTTTATGTTATTTTTGTTATTTATATATTTCATTGTTTTTTGTTGTTGTATTGTATTTCATATGGACTAGGCCTTATATGTTAGTGCTTGTCTGAAATAAATTGAATTGAATTGAAGATGAGGCTGATATGAAACCAGAAGACTAAGTAAACTAGACGATCCCGCGTATATCGTACCGCCTTAGATTTAATAAATTTTGTGTTATATTCAGATTTTATGTAGTTTATTGCTCCAATGTCTTTTTCTGTGCATGTACCAACTAAAATTAACTATTGCTATCTTCAAAAGTTTGCTGGAAAGAAACTTTTATTAGGATTATGATGTATGTAAGTTCACAAAAATATTATTTTGTTTAATTATTATTATACGTTTTATAAATTCCCAAGTGATGTACAAAAATTGACAATTAACAAATTTAAATACGTAATTATACAAAATCTTTATAAAAAAAGCTTACTATAAAATATCGGATTATTTAGATGATAGAGAAGCTTGGGATTGAACTTGCTCCAACTCGTTCAAAAATGTTACAATTTAGACGTAATTTGTTTTCTTTATTGTTATGTATTCTAAAAGGATCATTAAAAAAACAACTAGCCTTGTTTCTAGCCTTTCTTTCCTGGCTTGGTCACGAAGGAACAGGCAGTAAATGACGTTTTAAAGTGATCCTTGTGATTTTATTGAATAAAGCATTTTGATTTTGACTTTGCATTTGGCTCTTCTTTCGGTACTGCTCCTAATGAGTCAGATAAAGCGGCAGTTGTCGACACCTTGACGTCAACTGCCGTCTTTGTCGACGTCAGTGACTACGTCTATAATCGCTGGAAACTTCGGTTCAGGTTCTCAATTACATTATTTGAGCTTTATATTTCCTGGAAGTCGGTGCCAAAAGCTAACTCAATATACGTAGGTGGAGCAAATAGTAATGGATGCATGCAGTTCGCGTTTCGATGTGTGATAAAATTAAGTTTTGGTACGGTCAGCCAAAAATCTTTACAAATGGGAATATTAGTTGACAGTATATTTCACGCTTTTGGATATTGGTAAAGTGTGTTAAAAATAGCGCAAGATTGGGGTTAAATTATACGAAAAACAAGTAGGTACTTACTTAATTACCAAGTGCTTGTTGTTTGAATACTTTAGCGTATGCTTCATGTGACTTACTCCAATTTTTAACCCCATTTTTTAATGTTTATTTGACGCCTATGTCTGTCGATCTTAAGGCCCCCATATACGGTACGATCGATTGTTACGATCCGTCGTTTCAGACCGATCGAAACGATGAACACGATGGTATATGTCCAGATCGTTAATGATTTACTTAATCGAAGACGATATCGGTGATCGCAACAAAAACCCATGCAATCATGAATATCTCTTTGCGATCAACGATTCGATTTTTGTCGGTTCTGTATTTTAGGTAATACTAGTTTTAATCATTATTGATTCGTACGTTCCGTCTTTCTCATATAGTTGTGCCAATCTTTTGGATGGAACCTTAATAAAATATGCGAATACTGATTTCGCTTTAATAGCCATTTCTTAACCCATATTTTTCTAGGTTTTCTTTTCTTCTGTAACCTAATCAATGTTGCCGCCACATACGTAAGGAAAAGAAGTTAATTTTATATTTTACAGGGCACTTATTGAATGTTTGAGCACGTATTTATCGTTCCGTTTCAAATAAGTAAATGATCGATCGTAACAACCAATCGTTTCGTGTAGGAGCGGCACTCTTCAAGCGATCGATTCAGATGGATCGAAACGATCGATCGTACCGTATATGGGGACCTTTAGTATTGATTTGGACGCGGTTTTTCTTAAAAGAAAGCTAGTTTAACGGGGGTGGTTGTTAGATATGTCAATTTTACTTGGTTTTACAGGTTTTTAAGTTATCTGGGGTTTTAATTTCTTGTTATAGTGCAACTTATGGTCGTCATATGATCTGCAGAGGAAATAATTACCTTTTAGTTAAGTGTAACGTTGTATTGACAATTAGATAGGCACTAAGATAATATCAAAATACAGCATTTAACATCAAAACTTCAATACTAAAATATTCGTCATTTTAGTGTATGTCTCTCAGTGCCGTCTAGGTGATGGGTGATGAAGGTGATGACAATATAAAGTGGTGTCGTATAGGTTTTAATAAACTATTTTAATACAAAAATAATAAAGTTACTTTACAATTAGATGTGTGCTTATTACTATATAGGGTGTTTGATAATATACGCACAAAAATAATGGGGTTATTTTGATGAGCATAATAAATAAATTTGTGAAATGGTTACCATAGAAATGTGATAAGTAAAAACAAACACTTTATTAAACTTATGTTGTGCTATTGCATAATGCTTGCCATCTAGTCACAGATACTGTATTGGTGACGTCTCGAGATATCTCTTGTGGTCCCTTTCTAACCCAAAACCCGTAGCCATTTCCGAAAGAGATATCAAATCAGCCGTTATTTTTGGATGTCGATTGCAAGAATAGGCAGTAAGTTTTATATCGAATAATTCACCTAAACTTAGTCGATTTTCTTTAAAATTTGTTATTATAACTTCTATTTTTTTTTCGTGAAGTCTTTTTTTATCTTTTGAGAAACCGTCACTCGAATATCGTCGGTATATTACCAAACATCCTGTATATATTAAATACATTATATACATTATTAAAATGATCCTTCACTTGTGGATCCGAACAAAATACGAGAGATACATAACGGGGTATTTACCATAATTTGTGAGCTTTAGTGTATCCCGATATTGCGATAAATGAACCATGATAGTTTCAACAGTTGAAACTTGAGTTAGACGAGATTATTACGGGGAATTGAATCGTCAAGGGGCTATACGAGTGAAGTAGCAGACAATAGCTAGCTAATATTAGTAGCACCATATGTGGAGAATGTAAGCCCCATAGAATAACAAAAGGACAAGTCGCCGTCGTGTTTACAGAGAGTCACATCTGCAAAAATATTTGTCAAGTGTTCCGTTTTCGGTTTAGAAAACCGGAACACTTCATGTGAAGTCAACACTGGCCTCAGCAGAGCACCAGTGCTCCAGCATAGTAACATGCAGTAGCATTTTTTTTATACTAATAAGGTAGAAAACAAGCATACGACCCAACTGATGGTAAGCGGTTTCCGTAGCCTATGGACGTTTGTAACATCAAAGGTATTACTCGCGCATTGCGATTTTAAAATTTTCAAAACGCCCTTTTTGAAGAACCCAATACTGTAGTCACTGGGGATAACCTCGGCATTTGCTGAGCTGAAAGCCCTTTCGCCATCACACTGGATCATATTGTATTAAAAAAACATTGTTCGCGATTACGCTAAACTTTGTTCTTCATTACGGTGTCGTTCTACCAATCCACGCAAGTCACGTGACTATTTTAAACTTTTCCTATTGGATGTAATAAAAATGTTCCTACCAACCCCGCTCCTCGAATTTTGTTGGAAGATACGCAATTACACGCACGCATGCAAGACAATATACAGTTTTTAATTGAAATATCCCGAAATCCATAAAGAAAGTAACCTGTAATAAGCCAATCGTCATAAATAAGTACCTGGCATCGCAAAGTAGGTACATGTGGTCCTTCAACGCCAAATATAATCAAGATTCAGCATCCTGTGGAATACGCGGACACGTGGCTGCCATTACCGGAAAATCACCAAACTACGCAATTGATATCTGGATTTTGGAATAAGGATTACCTGGAGGCTAAGCGCGCATTGGAACTGATATTGGATTGGTATTCCATCAAACTTCAAACGCAATCTGGTGGGACCAACCTTCTTTTCTTTCCATACACCTCCCTGTTCCTTTTGTCTAATTCTATGTCTAAATGGATTTCAGTGCAAAGGAGTGCTAGTTCAGTGCTAAACGTGGATTAAAACGAAGGCTTGTGACGTTGCTATCAATGCTGACGTGTTTTTTCTTCCACTCATCCATTCAAATCGTAAGTACTCCTGCTTTCATATACCACCAAAATGTCTACTTCGTCTCGTGATAAATCTCCCAAGCTAAGTGTAGATACTAATGTAGTTCCAGAAAGGTCTAAATCCCGCAACAGATCTCCCAATGTCCTCTGTGATAATCCTGATTTAGTTCGCGAGCTGGTTAAAAAACGAGGAATAGTAAAGGGTAGGCTTACTAAATTTAATACCTATATACAATCATTAAAAGATAACGAAAGCCTAGTTCGTTCTTCTCGAGATCACATAGATTTAAAATTACGCATCAAGGGAGCTACTGGTTTATTTACCGAGTTCAATAATATCCAAGCTAAAATAGAAGAGTGTGTTTACGACAGCGAGATAAACGATCAGTTATGTAACAGGGAATCATTTGAAAACTCTTATTATAGCACGTTAGCCCTTGCGGAGTCCATGTTATCCAGTGATGAGGTTACCGACTGTTCTCATAAGTCCTGTCACAGCGATAAGCCACAATCGGTGAAATTACCTGTCATTTCTATGCCTACCTTCGACGGTTCATATGAGCACTGGCTTGAGTTTAGGGATACCTTTTTATCGTTGGTTCATACCTCTAAACATATAAGTAGTATACAAAAGTTTCATTACTTGAAGTCGTCATTGAAGGGTAATGCCATGTTGGTTATAGAATCGATAGAATTTTCCTCTGATAACTATTCTGTTGCATGGGAGTTGTTGTTGAATAGGTACAACAATAATCGAGTTTTGGTACATAATCACGTAAAGGCGTTGTTTACAATTAGTGCGTTGACAAAAGAGTCGCCCGCATACATAAGAAAACTAATTGATACGATACTAAAGAACTTACGCGCACTTAAAATCCTAGGTGAGCCTACGGACTCCTTGGATACTCTTATCAATTATATAATCGTGTCTAAATTAGATAAAACAACTGAACGCGAGTGGGAGACATATAAATGCACATTGTTATCGAGCGAAAACAATTCTAAACGCGTTATTAAAATGAGTGACTTGATTGGATTCTTAAAAGATAGGGCAGATATGCTGGAAACATTGCAGCTGTCCCATAATAAGGCACATAATAATTTACAAGCCGAAACTAAAAAACATTCACATTCATATAACACGTCACACTGCAATGTTTCTTCGACCAATAAGTCATACGACCGTCAGTCACGCGTTTATAAACCCTGCTTGAAATGCAACGGAACTCATCAGCTTTATTCATGTCAGAAATTCATTGAAAGCGATTTAGAATCAAAATTAAAACTGGTACGCGATCACAAACTTTGCGAGAATTGCTTACGCTCGGGACATGCATCTGATAGCTGTAGGTATGGGCCGTGCAGGAGATGCAACAAGAAACACAACTCAATCATTCATAATGATAACACTGATAGCTCGGTCTCATTTCATTCGAGTGTTGCATCTGAGAGGTCCGTCGTGAGTGCAGCCGCAGCGCAGGCTTCCTCTGACCGCCCCCCCACGTCCGTCGCGGACCCTATCCACGTAAACAAAGCGCACATGCAAAATCAATGCACTAAATCTAAAGGTTTGCATACAGTTTTATTGTCAACAGCTGTAGTTGAGGTCGCTGACACTTATGGTGCTTATCACCAAGCGCGCGCGCTGCTAGACAGTGGAAGCCAGCGGTGCTTCATCTCTAAATCATTTTGTAATTTAATAAACGCGCCATTAATACAGTCCATTCATGAAGTAAGAGGAGTAGGTAATTCAGTGATACAATGTTCAGAAACTTGTAGCATTGAAGTTAAATCGCGCGTCGATAATAAATTCATTACGCGCATAGAGTGTTTTGTACTATCGCAAATAACGTCTACGCTGCCAGCCTTATGTCAATTAAGCGCGCAGTTCTGTATTCCAGACAACATAAGGTTGGCAGATCCGCAGTTTTTAGATTCCAAGGACGTAGATATATTAATAGGCGCTGATAGGTTTTGGGACCTTTTAGGTGAAGGTAAGCTAAGACTTCCCAGCGGCCCTTACTTGCAAAACACGAAACTAGGTTGGATAATATCTGGCCCTGTTGTTAATCAATCGAAAAATGAAACGCGCATTCATTGTAACTTTAGTAGTACGTTAGATTCTCATAGTAGTACACTAGATTCACAATTACGTATGTTTTGGGAGGTCGAAGAGCTTCCTAAAGCCGCGGATACACGAACGGAGGAAGAACGTACATGTGAGGAACATTTCACTCGCACTACAACGCGCGATAGCGAGGGAAGGTTTTCCGTGCGTATTCCTTTTAATGATTCGCCTAATACCTTGGGTGAATCATATACGCAAGCCGAGCGCCGTTTTGTCGCATTAGAAAAACGCCTACAGCGTTCGCCTGACTATAAGTTATTATACGCAGATTTTATGAAGGAATACGAAAACTTGGGTCATATGAGTCCGGTGAACTCTTATGAGAGCCCATGTTATTTCATGCCGCATCACGGCGTCTACCGGGAACATAGCACCACAACGAAGTTACGAGTTGTTTTCGACGCCAGCGCACCTTCAACTTCCGGAAAGTCACTTAATGACTTGCAATTAGTCGGCCCGCCGATACAGGGTGACTTAATTTCTATTCTTATTCGCTTTAGACAACATAAATTTGTCGTATGCGCTGACGTTACTAAAATGTTCAGAAATATTTTGATAGACAAAGACCAACGAAAACTGCAAATGATTTTATGGCGTAATGATCCCTCGAAACCCTTAGGTATTTACGAATTAAATACCGTTACCTACGGAACTGCCTCCGCACCGTTTCTAAGTGTGAGGTGTTTGAAGCAGTTAGGACTTGAGTCATCGGACCCTGATGTTCAAAGAGCAATCAGGGATGATTTTTACGTTGATGACCTGTTGACGGGAATGAATGATAAATCTAGCCTAATAAAATTATGTGTAAACATTAAGGACGCGCTACAGTCTGGTTGTTTTCCACTTCAGAAGTGGATGTACAACTTTTCATGCGATGATGATGATGAGTTGTCGAATCAATCGAAAGAAATTAAATCTAATGAAAATATGAGTTCAAAAACGCTAGGTTTAGGCTGGGATAATTTAAATGATGAATTTTATTTCAATACTCAATTTCATAATGATAACAAGCCAGTCACAAAAAGGTATATTTTATCAAATATTTCACAAATATTTGACCCTCTTGGCTTGTTAAGTCCTACGATAATTATTGCAAAGGTTTTATTGCAACAATTATGGCTACTTAAAATGAATTGGGATGACACAGTTCCATCGAATGTCGCGCAAACATGGAACCGGTTTGTTATTTCATTAAAAATGCTCAATTCTATTCGCATTCCTCGGCACGCTATAGGTAGCCAGCCTATTTATTTAGAACTGCATGTTTTTAGTGACGCATCGCAGACGGCTTACGGTGCCTGTGTTTATATTCGCTCGTTTAATCAGGATCAAACGATAACAGTAAGACTGCTTTTTTCTAAAGCCAAGGTCGCGCCTTTTAAGCCGATGAGCATACCACGCCTTGAGCTTAGTGGTGCCTTGCTAGGTGCTAAGCTGTTTGATAAGGTTCGCAGTTCATTACTTTGCAAGTTTGATAAGTGTGTGTTTTGGACGGACTCGACCATAGTATTAGGTTGGTTACACATGGCACCGAATAAATTAAAAACATTTGTTCAAAATAGGACTTCCGAAATTCACGAAATGACGAAAGATGTTATTTGGCGTCACGTCAGTAGCAAGGAAAATCCCGCTGACCTCGCTTCACGAGGTTGTAGCTTGGAAGAACTTTCATCTTCCACGTTATGGTGGGAGGGACCAAACTTTTTACGAAGCCCTAGTTTCTCAGTAGACGATCATACGGTCATAGAATCAATGGAGGATCTTCCCGAGATTAGATCATCGTTCACTTCCTTTGTGACTCATGATTCATCTAACTTATCACTGTTTCCGTTTGACAGATTTTCACAATATAAACGTATGAAGCGCGCATTAGGATTTATGCTACGATTCATTCACAATATTCGCAATAAAAATAATAAACGCACAGGCGCTCTAAGCGTTGGTGAGTTGGATGTATCTGAAAGAACATTGGTTCGTTGGTCTCAAATGGAAAGTTATCCTAGTGAATATAAATCGTTAACAAACCGCGTGAATTTTAAAACTAAAGGTAACTTATCGAAATTAAATTTATTTTTAGACGAAAATAAAATAATGCGCGTAGGTGGGCGATTAGGTAACTCGAACGAATTTACTTACAATAAAATGCATCCTATATTAGTAGATAGCAAACATCATTTTGGTTTGTTGTTGTTTCGACACGAACACTTGCAGCTCCTCCACGCAGGTCCCCAGGCATTACTTTGTCATTTACGCGAAATATGGTGGCCTTTGAGTGGTAGGAACCTCGCTAGGCGTGTAGTCAACGCTTGTGTTACGTGTACTCGCATGAAGGGAAGAATACTTACTCCTCCCATGGGTAATTTGCCCAAAGAAAGGATAACTCCCAGTTTTCCATTTATTCGATGTGGAGTGGATTACTGTGGGCCAGTTCTCATACTTAACCGTAAAGGTAGGGGTGCTCACACTATAAAGGCATACATATGTTTATTTGTGTGCTTCGCGACGCGCGCTATTCATTTAGAGCTAGTCAGTGATCTCACGACTGAGGCATATTTATTAGCATTAAAAAGGTTCATTTCTCGCCGTGGTAAACCACTACAAATATTTTCTGATAATGGTCGTAACTTTGTCGGGTTAATGAATGATTTTTCCGATTTCTTACGCAATTGTTCTTCTGATATTATAGAATACGCTACTAGCCAGCAAATTAAATTCAAGTTTATTCCCCCTTATTCTCCGCATTTTGGTGGTCTATGGGAGGCAGGAGTTAAATCATGCAAATATCATTTACGTCGTGTTGTAGGAAACGCGCACCTCACTTTTGAGGAGTTTAGCACAGTCCTATCACAAATAGAAGCTATCCTAAACTCCCGACCGCTCTCTCCTCTTTCTCCGAATCCTGATGACCTCACTCCTCTGACACCTGCTCACTTTTTGGTTGGTCGACCGCTAACTGCACCATCCTGCGATGACCTCAGCGACACTCCCGCGCACCGGCTGAAGCGTTATAAGAGAGTAGAACAAATACGCCAACATTTCTGGACCCGTTGGGCCAAAGAATATATATCAGAGTTGCAGGTGCGGACTAAATGGACCAAGGGATCGCCGGAGTTGAAGCCTAACTCACTCGTGTTGATAAAAGAAAACAATTTTCCACCTCTCAAATGGCATATGGGTCGAGTGCTTGCGACCATTCCAGGCAAAGATGGCATCTCCAGAGTAGTGGACATACAAACAGCTTCAGGCGTTGTTCGACGAGCTTACGCGAAGATTTGTCCTCTCATTCAAGATCAAGATGAAGCATGCGCATGATGAAGATCATCAGGAACATTGAAAGCGGTTGCTTCCAAGGCCGGGGGCATGTTCGCGATTACGCTAAACTTTGTTCTTCATTACGGTGTCGTTCTACCAATCCACGCAAGTCACGTGACTATTTTAAACTTTTCCTATTGGATGTAATAAAAATGTTCCTACCAACCCCGCTCCTCGAATTTTGTTGGAAGATACGCAATTACACGCACGCATGCAAGACAATATACAGTTTTTAATTGAAATATCCCGAAATCCATAAAGAAAGTAACCTGTAATAAGCCAATCGTCATAAATAAGTACCTGGCATCGCAAAGTAGGTACAAACATGCCTTTGTGATTGTAATTTTGCCTGCCTCCTTGGGGCAGTGGGCGTATAGCACGCTGAGACGCAGGAGGTAGCGGGTTCGATTCCCGCCGCGGAACAAATGTTTGCATGATCTACAGACATTTATTTCGTGTCTGGGTGTTTTTCTATATGTATTTAATAAAAATGTATTTAAGTATTCTATCAGTTATCTGGTTCCCATAGTACAAGCTCTGCTTAGTTTGGGGCTAGATAGCGCTGTGCGAAATGTCCAGCAATATTTATTTATTTATTTTATTTAATATTTAATGTGAATAGCATGTGTAGTTAATTGTTTAAGATTATATTTTCATTTCTTTCCACTCAGTGTTCATCTGACTATCATAGATTTTAGAGCTAATCGGTACCTAGAAAATTGTAATTAAGGTTTATTTAATCACTGAAATTGGCATTAAGAAGTTTTAATTCATACCTTTAAGAAATTATGTTCTATGATGATTATGTCCTCAATTATGACAATCATAAAAAAGTCGAACTTTTGGGCCCATTTTGATCAGCAACCCTAAAAAAGAGATAAATAAATCTGCATGGGATCCGAATACGAACCAATAGCGATAAGATTATGGTATTTGTACTGGAATATTTTAAACGAGCAAAGGCAAAGAGGCCTCAAAATCCAACCCGGTACATAAAGATTTAAATCGGAAAATAAGATAATCTTTATTGCACACCATTAAACTGAACAAACAGAATAAAATTCGTTTGTTTAATCATTGGTAGTATGGGCAGCTTTATCCTTAAAAGCGACCTCTTCCAAGCAACCTTTGGGTGCACACGATCTCTGTGAATAAATGAGAACGGCGCGGTGGCATAAATCAAATAATTACTAACAATAAAGTATACGGTTATTTATTTTATTTATTTAGTAAACATAACAGGAAAAGAAAAAAAATAGGTACAAGTTCCATCTAGGTTCTTGCTGGCTGAATTCTATATTCAATATGGTCTCAGCAGCTATGTTCGTACGTATACGAGTACTACATATCTTAATCAAATTTACAAGCTCCAATTAAAAATACTGAAACCGTTATACCGTTCACACTCAATTTAAATATTATGTTACTAAAAGAACACTTCTTTAATTAAGTTGCCCGGTTAATTAATGTACTACCAACTGACTTAAATGATACAATGACGTTAAAAAACATAAAATTTAAACTTATATCATATTTCTTCTCTAATTAAGAGTTATCGGCCCCCGCCTCAGTGTTTGTCAACGAGCTATGGAACGCAGCATCCTCGGAGTCAGGCTCACAGACCGTATACTAAACTCGACACTGCGCTCCAAAACACAGATAGCTGACGTGGCGTTGACATCCGCAAAATTGAAGTGGGACTGGGCAGGACACGTCTGTCGTATGCCAGAGGAACTATGGCCAAAAGCCACTACAGAATGGGTTCCAAACGGACGGCGGCCTCGTGGTAGACCCAGGCGGAGATGGAGGGATGAACTGGATGCATACCGGAAAGAGTGGCTCCAAATAGCCAATAACCGGGATTCGTGGAAGGAGGAAAGGGAGGCCTTTGCCCTGCAGTGGGACTCTATGGCCTAATTAAAAATAAAAATAAATTAGCCCATAGTGTCCCACTGCAGGGCAAAGGCCTCAGTAGCTGATATATGCCGGTTCTGGCTCACTACATTTCCAGTGTAACAAGACCCGTGTTTTGTATGTATTTGGTAGTGTTTGAGGGGTCATGTTATGTTGGTTTTGTCTCAAAAATCGATATTTGACCTTTGTGCGCATACTATTACGTATGAAACTGGAGGTCTTGGTGGTCTGGTTTCTGGTCGCTTGTTATCGGGTCTTGGAAATGATAGTTACATAGTAATAAAATGTTAATAGAACTAGTGTTTGTCTATGGCTTCGTATGTCCTGCGGGTCTAGGAGCTTTGGTTTTGGTCGTAGATACCTGTGACGTCATACATGTTTTAATAGAACTAGTGCTTGTCTATGGCTTCGTATGTCCTGCGGGTCTAGGAGCTTTGGTTTTGGTCGTAGATACCTGTGACGTCATCGTTATCGGGTCATAGTTACATTGTAATAAAATGTTAATAGAACTAGTGTTTGCCTATGGCTTCGTATGTCCTGCGGGTCTTGGAGCTTTGGTTTTGGTCGTAGATACCTGTGACGTCATACATGTGTTAATAGAACTAGTGCTTGTCTATGGCTTCGTATGTCCTGCGGGTCTAGGAGCTTTGGTTTTGGTCGTAGATACCTGTGACGTCATACATGTTTTAATAGAACTAGTGCTTGTCTATGGCTTCGTATGTCCTGCGGGTCTAGGAGCTTTGGTTTTGGTTAGAGATACCTGTGACGTATACATACATATATATATATATATATATAGTAGTATAGTTACATTGTAATCTGGCTCTGGTTGTAGCTGGTCGTACTTCTATTTACTAGATAAGCGAAGCCGCAGGCGGAAGCTAGTTATTGTATACATTGTAATGTAATCACTACAACTCTTCCCACTGTGGTTTTCCAATCGGTACAGGATATGATAGTTACACTGTAATCTGGATACTTGCACATGTTTTTTATAGAACTAGTTTTAACCTATAACTTCACACGCGATTTATCAATAAAAACATAACCCTCCTTCTTTAAACTCGGGTAGAAAGTAGCCGTCATCTCAATCCTAGTTATCTCTGGTCGCAGCTGGTCGTACTTCTATTTACTAGATAAGCGAAGCTGCAGGCGGAAGCTAGTTATTGTATACATTGTAATGTAATCACTACAACTCTTCCCACTGTGGTTTTCAAATCGGTACAGGATCTGATAGTTACACTGTAATCTGGATACTTATACGTGTTTTTTATAGAACAAGCATTTACTTGTGACGTAGATAGTAGTTACATTGTAATCTGTCGAGGGTCTTATTTTGATCGTAGTACCTCTATTTACTGGATAATCAAAGCCAATAATTCTATGCTAATAAGGGAAGGAATATATATTAAGAAATAAAAAATATGTTATAGTAATAGAAAACAATTGTTTTTATTTAATTTTATAGTGTCCCCAAGCCAAAGTGGTTATACAATCCTCTGGAGAAATATACCTTTTATCATCATTACCAAAAAATCACTTTTTTAATACTTTTTGTATATACATTATGCTTATCACTAGTAAATGTATTCATGTTATCATACAGTACATAATCAAGATCAAGGGCTTTTCGATAATTTTCAAAGTGTAGTTTTCTAACAACCGCAGCAGATGTACCTTTGTTTTTCTTAATAGTTGGCCTATCTTGTAAAATGTAACTATACATTTTTGATCGAAGACCTATAAACTCTTTGATGATGCAACCATTGCTTTCATCTTTCATTAAACCAACCACCTTTTTATTGACTAATGGGAGATTGTATACATTATCCACTGGAAAATCAGAGGTGTCAAATCTGGTTTGTAAATCACATCTAATGTCGGTAATAAATCAGTCGGTATCAGTGTATAGTAATTGTACGTTATGTTTATATTTAGGTAGCATATAGGAATAGTGAAAATCATACATGACACATTTTGAAAGTTCAAGTACTGTAAATCCAACGTAGATAGGTTTATCGTATAATATTTTGTTTTATTCATTTGCACTAACTTTTTTCAAATGAGTTTGTGGCTGCTTGCCTTTTAACAGTGTTCAACCCTAAGTTTCAGGTCTTCTTTGATTCTGATTATTTTTGCTCAATAGATATAACATAGCCTGTGTAACATTATCAGCTGATTTGGTCTTAATCGGTTGAGCCCATGCATATTTTGAAAAGGTATCAATACATGTTAATATATACTTAAATCCGCTATTGTACTTGGAATATTTTTACATGTCAATCAAATCTAGTTGCCAGGTATCATCCAGTCCTTTTTGTATAAAGCGTCTTCGTGGAATTTTTTTACGAACATTTTTATGAAGTTCTTGAACGACTTGCCATTTACTCATACTATAGTCTTTATAGTCTTCGTATCTCTCTGAGACTTTTTGGTTTCCGGTGGACCTTGAATCTTTTGTGAGATTTCTTCTATGGTTTGAGAGATTTTCTTAATCTTAAGCATGCACAAGTTTAAAACATCATCAAGTTGTGCCTTTATAACCGCATCATTTTTCAAGATACCTTTACTGACGCTTCTTAAAAGTCGATTTTCAAAGTTAACCTGATGTCTCATAACATTTAAGAGTGGTTGCTTCGATGTTTTCATATCACTTTTACTAATGCTACTGCTACCTGCTAGATAACGTCCAAACTTATTCACGGTCATTGTTTTACTGAAGGTATGTTTTAATTATAAACATGTTTATACCTGAGAAGAGAGTTGCGGTGGTTCAATTATATTGGCTTCTTGTAATTCTTCAATTATTGCAATGATTTCATTATCATGAGCATTGTTACCGGCATTTTGCGAGGCAATAAGAAGACGTAATCGATCAACAAGTTCATTAGGATCATCCCAATATTTAAAATCTGTATTTGGGGTATATTTTTTCATTAGTAATTTGTTAGCTGCAGATGAAGAGGTAAGACATCCACCTGTTTTCGTGGAAGCCGAAGGTAGGCTTAACTGTTTTATATATTTAGAATACTTGATACTCCTATCACCCTGTATCTGACCATCAAACAAAAAATTTCGTCTATGTGCATTCGTCATTGTAATGATTTTGCGATAGTTATCACTGTCTGCTGGTTGAATGAGAGATATTTGAGGATCTCTTTTAAATAAAAGCTCCATCAATCCGGGGGTGCACTTGAATTTTACATTCTTGATTGTTAAATAGTTTTCATTAAAATTAATGATACTGTCACCTACATAATATCCATCTGGTTGTAGGTGTATACCGTAAGGTACTTTTTCCACTTTATTAATAACAGCACTATCCAAATACGTTTTAATTATAGGAGTGATAGCATTAGAAGTCATTGATTCAGGTATAATTGTTGAATTGTTAGAATCAGATTCCCCATCAGCATCTTCATAGCTGTCATCATCTACACTATCATCAAGCTCATTGTTACTTGAGATTTGCTCAGTTTTCTTTTTCCCCCCTTTTATCGCTTTATTTTTAGAATTAATTTGTTTCAGAAGAGAATTCAAAGGTGTTGTGATTGGTTGAAATGTATCCTGTAAGATTGATGTTAATTCAACTTTACCCTCATTCAAAGATTTAAGTTTCTTTTTCACACTTTTCACAGATTGAATTAGTTTCCGTTTGAGTTTTTTATCCCCAAAGATCTGTTGCTGCTGCTGCTGCTGCATCGTTGAAGAGTCCATGGTGTAATGTAAAAACTTTTATTATGTCATCAGTTATATGTTTTTTCTGTGTAATAGATATTCTATTGTAGAATTATAAAGTTATCGAATCCTTTTCGATATCGACCTTTGTTTATGTCTACCTCCTCTTTATTGATCACTATAAATCCATACTTTTCTCTCCAACATTCTCTGCAAAGTTTCAAAAATGTATCCCACAACATGTCTGTATTCACATGATCATCGTACGCATGTCTAAGATTCATCTCATCCTGCTTGAAGAGAACAATAAAGTTTGCATTATCACGCACCAACTGTTTAGGTATTTTACTATAGGTTTGACACAAATAAAAACAATCAAGTCCCTTGTGTCTTCCCATTGAGAAATGCATACGAATAGGTTCCTGATCCTCCATTGATACATCATCAAATATAACAATGCTGTTGTTGTGAACGTCTTCCGGTGAAGCTACCTCACTTTTATCAGAGAAAGTGTAAAAATTGATTTCAGGTATATGACTGAATACTTTGTTTAAGAATACATACTTTGGTTGGTTTAACGATTTTGAATACAAGTAAATATTTTCAAAAATTAAACCTGTAGACTCTAGTAATAGGGTGAGTAATAGATTAGTTTTTCCGCATCCAGACGGTCCGCAAACTAAACATCTTATACTGTTAGGTAGCAGTACTCCGTGTCTACGATTAGAACAGTCACCACTACCGCCATCCTTTGGGATCACATCCCAACCTTTGACTGATAAGCTTGTGGTTTGTTTCTTGAACTGCATTTTTTATTTAAGTGATAATAAAATTGCTTACACATGCTTTAAGTAGCTTAGATTAGTGACAGCAGTGTAGGAGATAACATTAAAAATGATTATGCAACATATAAAGTGTTTCAGTCATCGGAGAGCTTCTGTCAAGACTAGAGGTGGTGGTGGTTTGGTTAATACACTAATTAATCGTTTACCCTTTGAATTGCATCTGCCTGGCTATAACTACTGTGGACCTGGAACGAAATTGGAAAAACGTCTAAATAAAGGAGACGTTGGTATTAATCCTTTGGATGAAGCGTGCAAATCACATGACATTGCATACGCCCAAAACTCATCACTAGAGAATCGACATAGAGCAGATTTAGAGTTAGCATCAGCTGCAGAGAGACGTTGGCGTGAGTCGAAAAGTTTACCTGAAAGATTATTAGCGTTTGGAGTCAATAAAATAATGAAGTATAAAGTGAAACGTGGTATGGGGATGAGTTTCAAGAATGTCATAACAGCCGCCCGTAGAGCTGTAAAAAAACGTATTTCAGATAAAAATAATATACCCACGAACAAACAATTGATAAGTGTAGCTATAAAAGCGGCTAGAAAGACTATGAAACATAAAGGTGTAAAGTATCACCAAAAAAAACCGAGGGTTATACCTCTACCGAAAAAGGGTGGGTTTTTACCATTGATACCGATCCTCGGAGCGTTGGCGGCAGCGGGGTCTCTAGCTGGTGGTGTTACAACAGCTGCCAAAAATATATATGAAATGGTACAAAAGAAAAATTTAAATAATAACGCTAGAGACTCTATTCCGCATGCTTTGGGACGAGGCATGTACATGGCGCCTTACAAAAAAGGTATGGGTCTCTATATGGCGCCATATCAAAAAAACTAAATATAGCCCTACCGAATCGTGCCCTCCTTGACTATGAACTTATTAAGTATGCTAAACAACTGAAACTCCCTCATTTCCGGAGTGTGTTTATGCGAGATGATCTACTTAGAAAAAAACCATGGAGGTGTGAGACGGGGATCGTTAATTTAGACGATTCACAAGGGGCTGGAACACATTGGGTTGCATTTGTGAAGAGAGACCAACACTGTGAATACTTTGACAGCTACGGAGATTTGAGACCACCGCAAGAGTTTGTCGATTACATGTCGAAACATGTTGCAGCTGTGGATATCATGTATAATTATAATAATATTCAGAAAAATAAGAAATATAATTGTGGACACTTATGTTTACGTTTCCTATCAAATGTTTGTGATTATACGTTTATCTGATAAAATTAATATAAATGTTGAGAAAATCAGTGAGTGTTTCATTCCACATTCTTGAGTTGTATCGTGATAATGTCTCTCACCATATCGCTAAACGGCAACGATTCCACACTGAATGCAGACTTTTTTCCATCTCTAGAACTGGGTGAAGGTGAATATGAGTGTGCATTGATTTATTTTAAAACATTTCATTCAATACCAAATGTGGATGGTAGCAATAATCTTTTTCATTATGGAGATGATAAGATTATTCAAATTCCTGAAGGCTCCTATGAGCTGGAAAACATTATACAACACCTTGACAAGGTGTTTCTTGATATTGCAGAAGATGATCCGAACAAATCCATTGATATAGAAGCCAATACAAACACAATGAAATGTTTATTTTATTCACCTACCTATGATATACACTTTGAAAAAGAGAACAGTATTGGAAGTATTTTTGGTTTCTCTAAAAAAATGCTACCTAAAAAACGTATACATATATCAGATGAACCGATAAATATTCTCATCACTAATTCTATAAGAATAGAGTGTAGTATTATACGAGGTTCATTCGTCAACAATAAACCATCGCATGTGCTACATGAGTTTACTCCATCGGTACCACCTGGCTTTCAAATTATCGAGTGTCCTCCACATCTTGTCTACCTACCGTTGAAGGTCAACACAATTCAAAATATTCAAGTACGCATAGTGAATGAACAAGGAAATCTTGTTAATTTCAGAAAAGAAAATATATCACTTCGTCTACATATAAAAAAAAGATAACACTATGATTATCTATAAAGTGAAGGGTGAAACACTACAAAGTCATAGTCTTACTAATAACGCGACAGAGATAACATCTCTACAACAACAACAACACTCAAAAACCGGTGCTGCTCTCGTATCCAACCTTATCGTCAGCACTAATCAACAACAACAACAACAGAAACCGATAGAAAAGAGTCATAGATTAAGAAAAGATAACACATTGTTTTTACAATCTCTAGGATTACATTTATTATAATGTCGTCGTCATCAATGTTGAATATTGGGGAAATCGTGCTGTTTGATGATAGTATTGAGGGTATTGAATACCACTCATACACACCCTTCAATGAGTCATATAAAAACAATGATGAAATACGTATCCATATCAACAACCAGGATGCTATTGTACTACCTTGTGAGAGTCAGCTGATAATTGAAGGTACTACTACAAAAAATTCATCTTTCACCAATAATGGACCTGCATACCTGTTTCAAGACATACGCTACGAATTGAATGGAGTAGAGATTGATAGGACAAAGAACTGTGGTATCACTACCACAATGAAAGGAATCGCATCCTACGGCGATGAAGAGAGTAAAACCTTGGAAAATAGCGGTTGGAATTTGAGTGGTTTTAAAGAGTTTGATGGAGAATTCTGTTTCACTATTCCACTTCGACACCTGTTAGGTTTTGCTGAGGACTACAACAAGGTGATTGTTAATGCAAAGCATGAACTGATATTGAACCTTAGTTCTTCAAACCTAAACTGTGCTATTGTCAAGGATACAACTAAAAAGATTGAGGTAACAATAACACGGATTATATGGCGAATGCCTATAGTTAAAGTATCAGACACAGAAAAGCTCCGTTTGTTAAAGTATGTGGAAGGTAACATTCCGATTCCCATAGCATTTAGGACGTGGGATCTTTACGAGTACCCTGTACTACCAAGCTCACAAAAACATGTATGGACAGTGAAAACTAGCACTCAGTTGGAGAAACCTCGTTTTGTTATTCTTGGTTTTCAACATTCACGTAATAATGAGGCAGGTAAAGATAAAAGTTTGTTTGATCACAGCAATTTTTACAACGCTCGCCTATATCTTAATTCTCAGTACTATCCTTATGACTCATTCGCCAATGATTTTGAAAAAGGTGTTTACTCACTTCTCTATCAAGCATTTATTAACTTTAAAAGAGAATACTACGGTATAAAGAGTGCGAATATTCAAGTAGATCCACCGCACTTTAAAACAAAATCACCTTTAGTCATAATTGACTGTTCCAGACAAACTGACTCTCTTAGCTCAGGTGGTGGTGGTGGTGCTATTGATATTAAACTGGAGATGGAGTTTAAAAAGCCTTTACCGAATGATACCACTGCTTACTGTTTAATCTTGAATGACTCACTATTTGAGTATAGTATTCTAACTAAATCAGTTCGAAAAATAACAAACTAGGAATCTATTCCAATCTGGTTTACTAACTGACCTGTTCTGATCTGTTCTAACCTGTTAACTGACCTGTTATAACCTGTTCTAACCTGTTTACTGACCTGTTCTAACCTGTTCTGATCTGTTAACTGACCTGTTCTAACCTGTTAACTGACCTGTTATAACCTGTTCTGATCTGTTAACTGACCTGTTATAACCTGTTCTGATCTGTTAACTAACCTGTTCTGATCTGTTAACTGACCTGTTCTAACCTGTTAACTGACCTGTTATAACCTGTTCTGATCTGTTAACTGACCTGTTCTAACCTGTTATAACCTGTTCTGTTCTGATCTGTTATTCAATGTGTTCAACTGGAGTATTAAGTTTAGTTGTACTTTGTCAGCCCCACTGAAAAGATGTTTAGTTTGTCTTCTTACGCTCCATCAAGCCCTCAATTTTACTATGAACTTTGTAAAAATGTATACTACATTGCTTCAAGCTCAATACCATACATTACAACATATTTAACACCGTCATTAGATCAAATCAATGCAGTATTGGATGTGTGCATTAATATTGATAATCGATTAATATTAACTAAACAACAATGGAACACAATATTCAAGGAGGACAATGTAAGAGATATTACAGTATTTTTCAAGAATGGTTCAACTCCACCTGCACCGTCATCATCTAAGTCACAGCAACAAGCGATAACTTTTATAAATTTACAAGGAGAAGGAAAACCGAATTTCATCATGATTTACGCAGGAGCTCAATCGATGAGATTATGTAGTGGAGAATGGTGGCACTTGTGTCAGATAATGAATTGCCTCAACCTACGTCTTCAACAATTGTATAGAACTAAATTTTATTATGAAAACCGTATGAATTTTTTTAGAAAAAGGTTTAAGCTTAGTCAAGTGAAAACATTGTATGAAGCCTCTGTTCTTATGGATAGTATTTATGATGAAACATCTCTTGTAGACGTTGAAATTAAGTGTTTTACATTAGAGTGTTTATTTTGTTCATGTTTAATTTAGGTTAAAATTATGTTATGAAATAAACTTGCTATTCCTATTATAATTACATTGTTTGTTATACCTACATCACCCCAACCACATCCTGTTTGTATGAGATAAGAACTTATAAAAAGGAATCTTTAACGAATAAATCATCAGTATATACTACCTCTCCCTACACAGTTTAACTTGTTTTTTTTAAATGTACGACTGTCCTTTTTGTAATGTTGAAGTAGATAAAAATCAGTTGATTGCTCACTCGAGAACAAAACGTCATAAGTTGTTGTGTAAACAAGATTCTGAGGATTATTTTACATACATTATTGATTCAGCGTTCAAGTGTAGGATTGTATCTTATAGAATCAATGGATCCTCAACCATTCTAGATCCTAAGCTATACTTGGCGGGAGCATCATCAAAGGTACACCAGTTGCTCACTCTCGAGTTGCAAACGTATAAACATATTAAAGTAAATTTGGAACTGTTCTGTACCTTTATAATAATTGAAAAAGGTGGAGATAACGAAGAAGACGTCGTAATCAGAGATCTAAAGTCATTCAACACAAAGAATGTAAATTTAGACATGTCATCAAATTTATCTTCTTTCTATGAAGATATTTGTTCTAACATATTGCGGAAATGTGAAGAGTTTCAAGAAAAAGACAGCGGGTGGGCGTTGGAAAAAATTGAATTCTTAGAAGTGAATATTAATAAGTACATTCCAATAAGAGGGAGCTCTTATACACCACTTCCTATTTGGATACAGCGTAAAAAGGCTTGTGTAAATGTGAAAAACACCGATAACGCTTGTTTTTTCTGGGCTGTAGTGAGTGCTCTTTATCCAGTCAACTCAAATTCAGATCGTCCATCATCTTACCCTCCTTATGAGAGTGTATTGAAAACGGAAGGAATTTCTCTACCAGTGTCAGCAAAGGACATTAAGCGTTTTGAAGTGCTCAATCAAATTAAAGTGAATGTGTACGGTGTTGAACATAGAAAACAATGTATTGTACCCATGTTTATATCGTCGAAAACCTATGATCAAAGTGTCAATCTATTGTTCTATGAAGACGATAAAACCAAAAAATCACACTATTGTTCAATAAAAAACTTGTCCCGTTTGATAGACTCTCAAATGAGTAAACATGAGCACCGTCTACATTTTTGTGACGGATGTTTACAATGCTTTAAAATTAAGAGTAAACTTGATCTTCATAGGAGAATAGGTTGTCATAAGGCTTTGATAGAACTTCCTTCTCCCAAAGATAAATACTTACATTTCAAAAACATAAGTCATCAACTTTCCGTTCCATTTGTAATATATGCTGATTCAGAATCAATATTAAGTCCTATCAAAGCCTCAAGTGAAATGAAAAGTACCTATTACACTCACAAACATATACCATATAGCTTTGGGTACTATATACATTGTAACTATGATAAGTCACTATCTAAATATGTTATGTACCGCGGTGAGGACTGTGTTGAAAAGTTTGTTGATAACATTTACTCTGATCTCAGTCGTATTGCAGAAATTTTTTCAAAGATTATTCCATGTGAAATTCCTACTCTAGATCATCAAGCATTATTATCATCTACTTTTTGTCATATTTGTCAAAAAGATTTCTTATCAGCAACAGAGGAAAGGGTTATTGATCATTGTCATTTTACAGGAAAAATCAGAGGTGTGGCTCATAATCAATGTAACTTGAAATTTACAAAACCCAACTATGTCCCTATATTTTTCCATAATCTAAGTGGATACGATAGTCACTTATTTATCAAAGAACTGGCTGCTAGGGGTGGGGATGACATTAATTGCATACCTCAGCATAAGGAAAAGTATATTTCATTCAGTAAAAAAATAAAGTTTAATAATGATGTTGATGAAATTACCGTACGCTTTGTAGATTCGTTTAAATTAATGTCAACAAGTTTAGACAGGTTAGTTAAATACCTATCAACTGATCAATTCAAAATACTCCCTGATTACTTTCCAAACCCTGAACAAATGAACCTCTTAACACGAAAAGGAGTCTTTCCATATGAATACATTGATTGTTGGTCTAAACTTGAAGACAATTCTTTGCCTGATAAAGAGTTATTCTACAGTGAATTAACACAAACACACATTTCCAATCAAGATTATATACACGCACAAAAGGTATGGGAACAATTTGAATGTAACTCGTTGGGGGAGTACTCTGATTTGTATCTCAAGACAGATGTCTTACTATTGGTTGAAGTTTTTGAAAACTTTCGTAGTATATGTTTAGCTACATATAAACTAGATCCATGCAGATACCTCACAGCACCTAGCCTCTCGTGGGATGCTATGTTGAAAGAGACAGGTGTAAATCTCGAACTTCTTACCGATTATGAAATGGTTCAATTCATACAATCTGGTATCCGGGGTGGGATTAGTCAAGTTTCCAAAAGATATGCTAAATCCAATAATAAATTTATAAATCCCACCACCTGCAACAGTAATCATACGCAGGAAAGCAATTTTATAATGTACTTGGATGTTAATAATTTGTATGGTCATGCTATGAGTCAATACCTACCACATTCTAACTTTGTTTGGTTGAGTGATAGTGAAATCAGAACATTTAACATTCTCACTCAGCAACCCGATTCAGATACAGGCTATATTTTGGAAGTGGATTTGGAGTATCCTTATTCTCTTCACGACTTACACAATGACTATCCCTTTTGTGCTGAAACAAAAGCTCCACCTAATGGTAAAACTAAGAAACTATTACTCACACTTGATAATAAACAAAATTACACAATTCACTACATGTATTTAAAACAGTGCATAGAAAACGGTTTAGTCTGCAAAAAAATTCATAGAATCTTGTCTTTTCAACAATCTCCATGGCTCAAATCTTACATAGATTTGAACACTGTTAAAAGGCAAGCAGCCACAAACTCATTTGAAAAAAGTTTTTTTAAACTTATGAACAATTCCGTTTTTGGTAAAACCATTGAAAATGTAGCCAAAAGGGTTAATGTACGACTATGTAGTAGATGGGATGATCAGAAAACAAAAACCAAATGTAAATATGGAGCTCAAAGATACATTTCTCTACCAAATTTTCATAGTTGTAAAATTTTCTCTGAGAATTTAGTTGCAGTGCAAATGAATAAAACAAAAATATTATACGATAAACCTATCTACGTTGGATTTACAGTACTCGAACTTTCAAAATGTGTCATGTATGATTTTCACTATTCCTATATGCTACCTAAATATAAACATAACGTACAATTACTATACACTGATACCGACTCCTTTATCTATAACATTTTAACTGAAAACTTTTATGAAGACATTAGATGTGATTTACAAACCAGATTTGACACCTCTGATTTTCCAGTGGATAATGTATACAATCTCCCTTTAGTCAATAAAAAAGTGGTTGGTTTAATGAAGGATGAAAGCAATGGTTGCATCATTAAAGAGTTTATAGGTCTTCGATCAAAAATGTATAGTTACATTTTACAAGATGGGCCAACTATTAAGAAAAACAAAGGTACATCTGCTGCGGTTGTTAGAAAACTACACTTTGAAAATTATCTAAAAGCTCTTGATCTTGATTATGTACTGTATGATAACATGAATACATTTACTAGTGATAAGCATAATGTATATACAAAAAGTATTAAAAAAAAGTGATTTCTGGTAATGATGATAAAAGGTATATTTCTCCAGAGGATTGTATAACCACTTTGGCTTGGGGACACTATAAAATTAAATAAAACAATCGTTTTGTATAACTGTATTTTTTTATTTCTTAATATATATTCCTTCCCTTATTAGCATAGAATGAACACTTTTTATTAAACTTTGCATACACTAAAGGACACCGACTGAACCATCGAAGATGTTCTTGCCAAGGATCATCATCTGCTTCCCAATTACTCAGACCACCACCGCAATAAAAACACATAATTTTATCTTCGTAACCGGTGTAGAAGAAACCGGCATCTGCTAGCTCCTCTGGTTTTTTACACATATTCAATGGCCAATCACTGAAACTCTTCAATCGCACAATTTTTGAACTGTACCACGGAAACAAGGGACCATTAATTTCCACCATTATCCTCCTCTTTACTGATGCTGTGTTCTAGATAGCACGCGAGTGCTCCCTCCAACGATTCGTTTCAAACAATAATTATTTTTATTACACTCAATATAATATATATATATATATATATATATATATATATATATATATAAATATATATAAAAGCTAATTATATATATATATATATATCTATACAATTAGCTTTTGCACACGGTTTCATTTATCCAATAATCAGAAATATGATTCGCAACTGATTACAATGTAACTATCATATCCTGTATTGATTATAAAACCATATCCAGATTACAGTATAACTATCATATCCTGTACCGATTGTAAAACCACAGTGGGAAGAGTTGTAGTGATTACATTACAATGTATACAATAACTAGCTTCCGCCTGCGGCTTCACTTATCTAGTAAATAGAAGTACGACCAGCTACAACCAGAGCCAGATTACAATGTAACTACTATATACGTCACAGGTATCTACGACCAAAACCAAAGCTCCTAGACCCGCAGGACATACGAAGCCATAGACAAGCACTAGTTCTATTAAAACATGTATGACGTCACAGGTATCTACGACCAAAACCAAAGCTCCTAGACCCGCAGGACATACGAAGCCATAGACAAGCACTACGACCAGCTACAACCAGAGCCAGATTACAATGTAACTACTATATACGTCACAGGTATCTACGACCAAAACCAAAGCTCCTAGACCCGCAGGACATACGAAGCCATAGACAAGCACTAGTTCTATTAAAACATGTATGACGTCACAGGTATCTACGACCAAAACCAAAGCTCCAAGACCCGCAGGACATAGACAAACACTAGTTCTATTAACATTTTATTACTATGTAACTATGACCCGATAACAAGCGACCAGAAACCAGACCACCAAGACCTCCAGTTTCATACGTAATAGTATGCGCACAAAGGTCAAATATCGATATTTTGAGACAAAACCAACATAACATGACCCCTCAAACACTACCAAATACATACAAAACACGGGTCTTGTTACACTGGAAATGTAGTGAGCCAGAACCGGCATAATACATCTACTGGCCTCCCTTCCCTCCTTCCACGAATCCCGGTTATAAATAATAATAATAATATAATAATAATTAAGAGTTATACCAATTATAAATTTCCTGTATTTGCCTGGTTCAAATCAAGTAAATGTTAAGTGTATTATGGACTGAGCGCATCCGAGCTTCAATACTTTAGATGTAGACTCTATGATACTGTTACGAGCTGAGGGTTCGGGATAAAATAATGGGAATCGGTTTAGCCAAAATTACACTTTTATTCAGCACTAAACGATGAATACACGAACTTGGTCACACGTATCACAACAAACTAATTCACACCACTGGTGCACCACTTAAAGTCACCGAAATGTTCGCACGTATAGCTTAATCCAGACTGACTCGGGAGCAACTACTGTTCACGCGAGACCCTTCCCACGTCAGTCCTCCAGGGCCTCGCTGAGACTCACTCACTCAGACTGACTCGAGACTGACTCACAACTGACTGTCCGGCCATCTCTCCGGCCTATTTATATCCACACATTTCGATTGTTCGAGAAGGATCTCGATCGTTCCAGGAAAAGGGTCGGTCCCTCGACACAATGGCCACTCCATTGTGCGCAACCGCAGACAATAACAACAATAACGCAGCAAGACAAAAGCGTTCGAGAAGTTACGATTATTACTCATTGTTTAACAGCCTCGGCGTAACAATACCATTATCCCTACAAACCTTAGTGGTTTTTAAATGCTAATTTTAAATATAACCGTTTGTCAAATTTTTAAGTGAAAAAATGGTAGGTTTTTAAACGAGTAAAAAAAAAGATATATCGCTGCGTATTGGTCCATAAACCACTTCCACATCCGCAATATAGATTTTTACCCAGTCTCCTTTACAACTTCATCGATTTGTTTAGTAAAAGTTAGAACACTCATTTCACGAGGTCCGTTTCGCGCTTTACGGCTTTTTTCAGTACTTATGTAGTATATTTATGCCTCGCGTAAACGTCCCAAGCATTAGACCCTTGAAGGTACCACGTTAAAAGATAAGGAAAATGACGGGAAAGATATTTTTATTGCGTAGACTTGTAACGGAACAGCTAAATGGGCGATTTTTTAAGTAATGAAAGATAACAGCGTTTGGGTGGTCGGTGAGTTTTCTAAGAAAGTATTCTATGAAATTGGATCTGGGAAATTAGTTGGAACATTTTGCTGGGAGTTGGGTGCTGACAGCATAAGATAATTTGTTTTGGAAATTTATGGGAGAGGCCTAGGGCTCTAGAAGTATTTAGTAAAAGTAAAATACATTAATTTGGAACAACATACAGCACAGACAAAACAGTGGTAAAAAATTAAAACTACCTTGAAAAAATACATTAAAAACAACACTGAGTATGGAGATGGTAAGTACCTATAAAAACAGAAGGACCGATAAAAAACAACAAATTAAGTAAGAATACCTCCCATACGCACAAAGCGGTACTCTTCCACCTTTATTATGCGCACCACCAAGGAGTGAAACGCCTTGCCTGAGTCTGTGTTTCCTAATATAACTACAACCTAGAGATCTTCAAGTCACGAGTGAATAGGTTTCTTCTAGGCAAGCGAGTGCCATCGTAGCCTGTATCATCGCTTACCATCAGGTGAGATCGTGGTTGCAAATGCTAGACTATCTATCTAATTATACTAATGGTTCGCCCCGAACTGAGATCTCGCGAGTCTACCATAAAAACAAAAAAATATTATTCGTAATCTTTGACTATAAAAATAGTGCCACGAAATGCATAACCAACATACTTGACCTATAGTTTCATTCAAGCAAGATGTAACGGGGGTTCTTGTTAAATGGTTATTTTTTTTTTGGGTACAAATGGCAGTTATTCAGGATTTCAGACTTTTACCTATATTTGTGTCACTAAAGCTACACGAATACCAAATTTCGGCATAGTAAGGTCACTGGTGTACCCTGTAAATTTTGTCATAGTTTTGTTTTTATTATGGCTAATAACTCAAAAACTAGAGGAAACAATCTAAACCTAAAAACAGGGTTGAAATGCACTAATAAAGACTTTTCATTTGACGTCCCACTTGATCTTATAGTCACATTTTCATTTTTTTTACCCCTCTTGAACCCCAATATCTCAACAACCTCCCAACATTTTTAGCTCATTTAGTCACACCAAAATTGTGCCACCACTACCTACCTATGTATCAAATTTCACGGTGATCGGATCAACGCTTCGAAAGTTATCCTCGGACAAACATACATACATACACACAACGCCGATTTGACCAAGTTGGTTTAGAGATCTCGCTTCGCTCGATCAAATACATATTATTAAAACGTATCTACGCATAAATAATTTGAATAAAATAAATAAAGGACGGTAGTAGTGAATGATATGTTTATTTTATGTTTGGGAGCTAGGCACATAATTCTGTACAAACCGAACGGCCGTCTGATAGGCGATAACGTTACAGTATCAAAGCCTTCAATATTGAAAGCAAACGCTAGTTGTTTACCTATAACTGCATAGCTGATGGATTGCGGTTGTATCGCCTATGGAATTGAAGCTTGTCTAAATTTACCGTCGGGGTGTAGGATATATTTTATTTACTTACTAGTTAACCCGGTGAACTTCGTACCGCCTTGACATGGATATGATGCAAGCTGCCAATGTACGTCACCGGCCATCATTAGGTGCATCTATGTATAAGAAAATGAATCTCCTTCATAATTTATTTTTCGCGTGTATTTTTCCATTTATTTAATAGTTATTCTGCTTTTCGGTGTGACAAATCCAACAAATCAAAGATTATCGAAATCGGTCCAGCCGTGCTTGACTTATAAATGGTATACCTAACCCGACTTTATTTTATATATATAGAAAAAAAATAGATGTATGTTCTTATTCACATAGTTCATTCCATAAGTCATAAGTACTTTATTGGTAAGGTTATTGTCATGTTTTAGCGTCATAATTCAAATAAGGCTATGATTACGATAAACGGCATAATAAAAAATATATTCAGAATAAAACTATACAGTAAAATTAAGAATGGAATAAAAATACAATAAAATAATTAAGTTATTAAAATAATTAATGCCTATCCAAAGGTTAATTAGACTAATATTATAAACACGATAGTTTGGATGTTTGTTTATTTATTTATTTGTTTATTTGTTTGTTACTCAATCACATCGTAACGGCTAAACCGATTTCGACGTACGGAGATTATAACCTGGATTAACACATAGGCTACTTTTTATTCCATAAATAAGGTCCCATGGGATAAAAATGGGGTGTCAAGTTGCAACTGCAAGTTTAGCTTTGTTTCTAGGTTACCTACACATTTAGTAGTGTAACGCGTAAGAAGTCGTGGGCAACAGCTAGTTATAAATAATCCTGACTATTCACACAACATCTAGCCCCAAATTAAGCAAAGCTAGGGAACCAGATAGGGTTCCGTATTAATATATTTCCATGTAAGTTAATTACAAATTAACCATTTGCGAATTTTTTCTTAGTGCTGTGAGACCTTGCTTCGTGACAAATTTAATGATTTTATGTCGGCGGGAAGTGCCATATAGGTTATGTTTTACAAGACTTAGCCTAAAAACACGTCCGGAAAATCTAGTCTCAGTATTTTTCAAGTGATATATCTCAGGGAAGGTTGGTCTTGTTAGTTGGGGTTATGCCCTCGAGACCTGAGTGCTCCAACTTCACGCTGTCTACAAAAACTACTAAAACCTTTGGGTTTGGAACGTTTGAAACTTTTAGCGTGGGAATTGAAACGTTTCTATAAAATTGAACATAGTGGTAGAAACTAGAATTACCTGCCCACTATTGAAATGAAATGACTTATTTAATGGAAGCATAGTTCTGTTGTTTAAAGGTATTAGATATATTTATGGAATAGAATCATTTATTTTAGACACATTAAAGCCTATATCAAATTGAACATCAAGTGGCTTTACACCCGCGCTCAAAAAAAATGGCCTATCCGCCGGCGCTAAAACTGTACATGGCGGAACGGTAGCGGCGGGTTGACATCTGGGGGTGATTGGACTCTTATGACACACTTATTGGAATTTAATTGTGTACATGTGTGTATTTTCTATTCAGGTTGAATTAGCGCTTCGAATGACGTATAAAGTTTGAATAAGGGCATATTCGAAATATAACAATTCATAACCAAAAATTACGAAAAAAATAATATCACGAAGTTTTAAAATGGTATATTTTTAAAAATCAAGGGATAAATTTTGTTTTATATGGTTAATAAGTGTTATTACATTCAATCTGAAGGACAACAAAATAAAACAAAACATTCCCTGATACAAAAATATAAATTTACAAGCTTTTAAAAAAATATTTGTTTGTGCGGGGTTTTTTGCTGACATATTGATCTATTTCTAAGCAAATCCGACATGTATAGTTATAATATTAGTATTGAAAAATAGCTTATTTCAGCCCCAAAGCCAATATTTAAGTGTGATAATCTCAAAATAAACTAATTAAATCAAAATATGAGAAAATAAATACCACGGTACCAAATTCTTAAAAGTTGACTTTACGGCTCGTATAATGTTTTGTTTAGCAAAATTATATTGTACAAAGCTACTTACCGAGATTATAATTCGATAAAACACACAAACAAACACAAAACACGCTTTTAACCCCACTAATTGATCGAGCGAAGCGAGATCTCCAAATCAACTTGAGCAAATCGGCGTTGTATGTATGTATGTATGTTTGTTTGTTTAGGATAACTTTCGTAGCGTTTATCCGATCATCATGAAATTTGGTATATAGATAGGTAGTGATGGCACAATTTTGGTGTGACTCAATGAGCTAAAAATATTGGGGGTTGTTGAAATATTGGAGTTCAAGAGGGGTAAAAAAAATTAAAATGCGACTATTAGGTCAAACGGGACGTCAAATGAAAGGGCTTCATTAGTACATTTGAACTCTGTTTTTATTTTTAGTTTAATTTTTGTAGTTTTTGAGTTGTTAGTCATAATAAAAACAAAACTTTGACAAAATTCACAGGGTACACCAGTGACCCCACAATGCTGAAATTTGGTATTCGTGTAGCTTTAGTGACACAAATATAGGAGGCATGCCTTTTAAGTTCTGTCGTTTCCATATTTTCCGGCAATTTTGAATTTGAAACTGTTCTATATTCGAATGTGTTTACATTTTGAATCTCAAAACAGTTGAAAGTATTAGGATTAATGCTATTGTTTAGTTACAGTTTCGATTTGAATCTGTCAGGTCACGTACGAAAATGAATCTTTCTAAGGAAAATGTTCGTGCAATAATTTTCTACAACTTTAGAAGAGGCCTGACACGGCTTCAGTGTTTAGAAGAGCTAACATATGTGTTCAGTGATGTAGCCCCATGCCTGCGGACTGTCGAACGCTGGTATTTAGAATTCCAGCGTGGACATACTAGTGTTAGTGACAGATTTCGCGAAGGACGCCCAAAATCCGCCTTCACTGAAGATAACATCATTGCTGTGAGACAACTAATTCTCGAAGATCGTCATGTGACGTATCGAGAGATAGAGGCTCTATTAGGCATCTCAGGGACAACCATTCAGAAGATCTTGCATGAAGCGCTTGGTGTGAGAAAGCTAGTTTGCCGTTGGATACCGCATCTGCTTTCCGACGATCACAAGGCGGCCCGCGTCAGATGGTGTAAGAAAACTCTGCAAAGGTTCAACCGAGGGGAGTCAAATCACGTCTACGACATCATAAGTGGTGACGAATCTTGGATCTATGCCTACGATCCTGATACCAAACAACAATCTACAATCTGGGTCTTTCAAGACGAGCCAAAGCCGACTAAAGTTGTTCGTTCTCGAAGCACTTCAAAGAAGATGGTGGCCACGTTCGTTGGAAAAACCGGCCATGTTGCGACTATTGCACTTGAAGATCGTAGAACGGTTAACGCAGAGTGGTATACTACAGTTTGTTTACCACAAGTCATCGCCGAACTTCGAAAATCTAACTCAAAGCGACGCACCATCCTGCACCACGACAACGCAAGCTCACACAGCGCTCGTCAAACGATTGAGTATTTGAAGCAGGAAAAAGTAGAAATTCTTGACCATCCTCCATACAGTCCTGACCTAAGCCCTAACGATTTCTTTACATTTCCTAAAATTAAGAAAAGTCTTCGTGGTCAAAGGTTCCAGTCCGGTGAAGAAGCAGTCGACGCTTTTAAGACAGCCATTTTGAACACCCCACTTTAGAGTGGAATAAATGTTATAATAACTGGTTTGAGCGAATGGAAAAGTGTTTTAAGCTACGTTGTGAATACTTTGAAAAACAATAAAAAGTACTATAAGGTTCTAGATGTGTTTTTTTCTTCAAACGACAAAACTTAAAAGGCATGCCTCGTAGGTAAAAGTCTGAAATCTAGAATAACTGCCATTTACCCCAAAAAAATATATCCAATTAACAAGAACCCCCGTTACATCTAACTTGAATGAAACTATAGGTCAAGTATGTTGGTTATGCATTTCGTGGCACTAATTTATTAGACAAAGATTAAAGCTGGCATGCACAAAGATCACTAAACGTACTTAGAGACTAAACATGTTTAAATTTGAAGTATTTGTATGATTTGACAACTCCTTAAATCATATTTACTTACTAAATACGTTTAGGCATCGCCACCGCGTTTCCTTAGAGGGAGTCGCGGGCGTCTCGTTGCGCTGTCAACTCGAGCATATGTCGCTGCGGGACAAATGTTTGCCTAGTCTACAGATATAAAAAAGATATGAAGTGTTTCAGTTTCCGGTATTTTTCTATATATTAATAAGTTTGTAGTTACAAAAGAAAAAAAACTATATAAGTATTATATCATGGACTGGGATTAGGCCGGGCACGTAAGTCGAACGTGCCAACATCGTAACACCCTGGGTACCGAAGCATGACCAGCGATGTCGGGGTCGGCCGCGAAAGCGTTGGTGTGAATTCGAATCGAGAATTAATGGTGGGAATCTGCCAAGGGTTGTGATAGGTGGAAGGAGTTGGGGGAAGTCTTTGCCCAGCAGTGGGAAAATATAGGCTGGCTAAAAAAAGTATTATATCAGTTGTCAAGCTCCCATAGCTTTGCTTAGTTTGGGGCTTAGCACTGTGTGAAATGTCTAGCATTATTTATTTATTTATGTGGCCATGTATGATAGCGTTTATGTAGAAGCGTTTGCTTGATATGAAGAGTCGCCTACGCTGCACAACGCGCTTAAAAATCAGCGTTCATCCCACTACTAGGCCAACCACGGCCCTTGGACTGAACTATCGTTAAACTAACTAATGTTTATTTTGAAGCATCGTATTTCGTAAACAGGGTGTTACAGAAACCTTATAGTGTATTTGGAAGACCTATTCAATGATACTCCACATAATATTCGCATCCGCATCCGAAAATGCAGAGCCTCCGCATCAATTTGGGCATCCGCATCTTTATTCGCATCCGCAATAATCGATGCAGATGTTCATGCGGATGCAGATGCAGTGCAGGTAGCGACAAGAAATAAATTGGGTGGGGATTGCGAGTAACTCGTGGCGTGGGACGTGCTAATAGACAATAAGAGCGAATATTTTCGTGGCAAAACTCGACGCGTTTGTAATCGTTAACATTTGTATCTCGTTAATCGATTATAACGTGTTTATTTGCGCTTATCGTATGAACATTGCAGTTTTTAAGTGTTATTGTGAGTATACACTGAGTATTGTATTTTAAGTAAGTTTTTTGCCTTGATAGTTTATATATTTCTTTTACTTCTGCACCAAAACAAAGTTCCATAAAAAATCTTAAGATCTGCATTCGCATCTGCATACGCGGATGTGAGCCTTCAAAAATTCGCATCCGCATCCGCATCGTAGTTAAACTTAATCACCCCCAACTTCCATAAAGTTTATTTACCAACTAGGCGTCACTGAGTAGTCATCATCATGTCAAATTTTTGTTTTAAAGCACATTAGTGCTGTAAAATGTGTGAAGTACTTGTCGGTACGACAGACAGACGGACATGGTCAAATTATAAGGGTTCCTAGTTCTACTATTTATCCCTAATAAAGGTAATCTTTACAATCGAACAATTGTAAAATTGTCTCCCAAGACTAAGCAAATAGAACCTTGTTAGTATAGTAAATAGAACCTTGTTAAAGTATCGGAAAACTGTTTATAAATGTAAAAAAGTAGCATTCCTAATAGAATCAAACTTCCAGCGAAAATCTCGCACGTAAACTAGAATTTGTATTCAAACTACAAACATCTAAGTTGGGAATTGCTTGGAATGTTTCACGTTGATTTCGTGGAAAATTAAACCTTTCTGGGGTGAAACTAGGTTGATAATAGTGAAAATGTCCAGCTACGGTAACCGATCACGTAGGCCGTGACGTATGGTCCTTTGCCAGTAAAAAAAATCAGATTGGCTAGTATCGCTAACACTATCTTAATTAAAGTGAAAATTTTATTACATCGTCTTAAACTTTTTCGTCTGTATGTTGCATGTCGCGTGACGGTCGGCCGCGGAGTAGGGATAAAGTGAAAGGCGCTCGTCAGAGTAGCCGAGGACAATATGGCGGCGCCTATAGTTCGCATCAGCTGACCGTGTAGTGTATAGACTATTACTCATTTGTGCCAACGAAAATTTTTAGTTAAATGTCTATAATGTGAAACAAAGTTTCACTTTTACCGTGGTTTCATAAAACCACACAATCCTTTTTTTATGTACCTTTACTTATGTTTTTCGTGGATTTTTTTCGTGAAGGATCAATTTACTTGACCTACAGTTTCATTCAAATTACAAGTAACGCGAGTGTTAATTGTTTTTTTTAATAGATATTTCAATTATTCTGGATTTTAGACTTTTCCCTATATTTGTGTTATTAAAGCTACACGCATACCGAATTTCAGAACTGTGGGGGTTATGGTGTACTCTGTGAGTTTCGTCAAGTTCAGTTTTTATTATGGTTAACTAAACTAAAAATAAAAAAGGATCTAAATGTCGAAATACCTTTCATTAGACGTACTTGACCTGGTTGTCTAATTTTAATTTGTATTACTCTTCTTGAACCCCAATAATCTCATCAACCCCCAACAGATTGTGCAATCACTATCTACCTATATACCAAATTTCACGATGGTCGGATCCACGCTTCGAAAGTTATCCTCGGACAACCAAAAATACACGCCAATTTGTCCAAGTAGATTTAGAGATCTAACTTCGCTCGATCAATTATTAAAATTAATGTTTAACCTTTCACCAGTCAGCTCCTTGCCCAGCACAGAGATTCAATTTTTGTTATTACTTAGTAAACCGCTTTTATCTTTATGCATCAGTTATCTTATGTATACTAGTTTCACTAAGTAATACGGTGCTTAATTCAATACAATACAATTTAAAGCAAACAGTAAGAAATAAAATAGTTAGATGTTAAACAACATTGAAAGCTTGATAGATAGTGTAGCGGATAGGGGCGTGGAGTGGTGTTTTAATCGTAAATTAAATTAAGAAATGCCGAACGATGCGCGGAGACACGCGTGTTTTTACGTATCGGTTCAACTGCCAACTGATTGTCCCGCCTGCGCGCAACGAAGGGTAGCTCTTTTTCTTTAAAAGGTGAGTTTTTTCCAAGTACCTTCTTTATAAAATTGATGGATATTTTAAATCAAATTGAAAAACGCAATACAATACTTTCTTATGGCTTTTCCTTTGTACTTATTTACCCACATTCAGGAGTGGGCAGTTTACATTAAAATACAAATACGTATTTTGTATTTGTAATTCAATAACTTCGTGTAAATATAATTTGTAATAGGTATTTCAAATACCTGACTGCGGACGCTGAGGTATGTTGCAGTTAGTATTTCAAAAACTTATGGTCTTAAAAAATACATCTGAACATAAATACATTTAGCGATCTTATTAATGTTGCGTTCTCCGGGAAATAGCGTTCGAGACTTTTCGTAACTATTCGTAAGCAAAATGGTGACCGCTAAATACGTCCATCTTTAAAGTTGGCAACACTGCGCTTGTACTGTACGCCAAATTGTCAAGTACCTAACACTTATTTTGTAATTTGTATTTTAAATAAAAATAATTATAAGACTGTATTTTGTATTTTATATTTAAAATACAAGACTTAAAAATATTTTGTACTTCGTATTTTAAATACGTGCGAGATAGACTTTTGTAATTTGTATTTTAATTAAGGCAAAGCATGTATTTTGCCCAGCTCTGCCCACATTATACGCTTTTCTTAAGGTGAGTCCACAATATAACATAACATGTTATAATACACGATTATATAACATGTTTCAGCAATGAAATCATAATCTTTTATTTGCAAGAATGTAGGTACAATAGTATCAATATATACAATGTTTTAAATCTCCTTTACATTCTGCCTCGTCAAGGCGTGCAAAATTTTCAAAGTAACATCACATTTAGTCTGTCAAACGAAAGTAGGCACTGGTATTTTTTCGTAACTTTTTACATGGCAATACTAATGTGTTTCCACCTACGGACGCTATGTTCTACAGCTGGGTAAATTTAGGGTGGTATAAAATAATAATTGCACGAACAGTAAATAACTATAATAATAACGAATTGTAACCCACTCTTATCAATTGCAGATTAATAATATTGAACTATTTTATAGGTTTTGTCATTCTGAACCGGAAAAATAGGCAAAAAATGCCTTTTCCAGAAGATGTAGGCAGAAACCACGGATGACCATTTCCCATGAATCTGACTTACTTCTTTCGTTTCAGTCACTCTCTTAATATTTTTCAAATAGGTCGTCGTTTAAGGTAGGTACTCTTGACTTTTTTTCAAGAGATTAGGGAAAATGAGAATCGGAGTGTGGCATTATTATTATTCCCTAATGTTTGGAAGATGGCGGCGTAAGGTATTGTTGTGTGTGGTTGAGTTTTAAGATATTTTGAGATTTTTGTGTGATAAAATGAATAAAACAATCAAGAGTGGCGTGCGAAAGTTACTATACTGTATGATTTCAAAATATGAGGAGAAGCAGCAGGCAAAAGAAGCTGAATTCCTGCAGAAACAATATTGTTTACGTATTGAAGTTGATTTATTAGGTTAGTACTGCACAAATATTTTGATACTTTGATACTATTTCGTGGTTTTCGAATTTTATTCTCTTTTATATTGTTGTCTTCTTTTATGATATCGGAATACAATACTCATCATCAATTTGGCCTTTTGATATTAACGACTTTAAATTTTTGACTTTTAAAGATGTCGGTGGCATCAGTTTGGTTGAGAATCAGCCACACACATAATCAACATAATCATCATAATCTTCTCATAATAATACTCGTATCATGTACACTATAATTTCTAACTAAATTTTTCTTTTACAGCAAATCTGAAGGAAGTAGCAGGAGTTACCGAAATAATGGATACAATTGAGAGGCTAACTGATTTGGAACAAAAAGATAGGATAAAAACCCAAAACCAGTTCTTGGAAGAAATATCTTCTCTCACGGGTAAGTTTTCACTACGCTCTAACTGTACCTGTTGTATTCCCAATGTAACATTTTGTTGTTCAGATCTGCTCGATCACTTTCATACTTACATTTATTTATTTGTATTTGCAGAAGTAAGTGTCACAACATTAAAAAGAATTAAAACAGAAGGTGTGGAGAATGAAGGTGTCTGGAGTACTCCGGGTAAAAAAAGACCTCACCAGTCCACAGTGCCAAACCTGGATAGTTTTGACATGGATGTTATAAAGAATAAAATAAACGAATTCTACATTGTAAGAAAAAAAAATCCCCACATTAAGAACTTTGTTGGCAGCATTAAAATAATGCATTGGATTCAGTGGATCTCATGAGACTCTTGGTCAAATACTATTGAAAAATGGCTACAAATTCAAGAAAAACAAAAATGAATGTTCGTTGTTGATAGAGCGGTATGACATCTGTGCGTGGAGACATCGATTTTTACGGACAATAACTTCAAAGCGTTTGGAAGGCAAACCCATCATTTATTTAGATGAGACTTATACAAATCAAACAAGCCCAAGAAATGTTGGCAAGGCCCATCAAAAAGCGGTGTATTTGAATCGGGGAAACGCTACATCATTGTTCATGCTGGATCAAAAAAAGGCTTTGTTCCAAATTCATTGTTAGTGTTTAGCACGAAATCGAAAAGTGTGGACTACCATCATGATATGAATGCTGCAAATTTCATTAAATGGCTACAAGAAAAGCTCATGCCAAATTTAAATGAGCCAAGTCTGATAGTAATGGATAACGCGTCATATCATTCGGTCATCATTAACAAGGCACCTACAACACAAACTCGCAAACCAGCAATTAGAGAATTGCTTACGTTGAATGGTGTTGCATTTGAAGAATACCACACCAAAGCAGAGCTGCTATGTTTTGTAAAACAAAACACACCAAAACCAATTAATGAAGCAGATGAAATCTTAAAACAGCATGGTCATGAAGTATTAAGACTTCCCCCTTATCACTGCGATCTTAACCCAATAGAGCTTATATGGAGTTTGGCAAAACGAAAGGTAGCAACTAGAAATGTAAGCCTGACTGCAGCACAATTTGAAAAAGTTGTTGATGAGTCATTTGAAAGCATAACTGCAGATGATTGGAAAAAAACTACTGACCATGTAATCCACGTAGAAGCAAAATACAAAGAAAGAGACAGAATTACCGAAGAGAACTTACAAAGTTTTATTATCAATGTGGGAGGAAACAGTGATGATACCAGTGACTCCGATGCATCACTTCAAGTAGAATATTTAGATACTGATTCTGAATAAATAAATTTCTAGTTAAGAAATTATCTGTTTACTGAATAAACTATTTCATTGAGACTTTCTTATTTGTGTTCTTTATGTTATGCTAATATATTGTGAAAAAGTAGCGCCGCCACTGGCGCTTTGTACAGTACCTAACCTACCCGTACCCAGTGCATTAGGTACTGCTTGTCGGCAGAAAAAATGGTACATAGGTTCCTAAGCCTAGATTTATTATTCTGAAGAATAATAGTTTATATTCAAGTGCATCATCATCTTTTAACATTGCATAGAGAATCAAAAGTATGTAAGTAAGTATAATTATATAGAATCTCTGAGAGAATTTTGATTTTTTTTAGAATAATAACCAAGTATCAAGTTGTGTTTTTCCAAGTGCCCTATTAATTACTGGGTTGCCACGCTGATATTTTTTGAATTTGCCGCGATTTTTCAGAGTCTACTTTCATTTGACAGACTATAACACTTAATAATGCGAAAATTTGAATGTTTGTTTCTTTGTTACTCAATAACGTTGTAACAGCTGAACCCATTTCAATAACATTTGGTATCTACGTAAGATTAACACATCGGCTACTTTTTATTGACAAATCACGCATGCTAAGCCGCTGGCGGAAGCTAGTTAATAATAAGTAAAAAATATCAAATCCAATATTCGTTTTAAAGTAACAATAGCAATAGAAGTTACCAATGTAGACACGATAAATAATATTGTTATAAAAATGTGCAAAAACATCTTCGAGATTCTTCTATCGATATTGTGAGCAGAACTAAAGAGCGGCAATTATAGCTACACATTTGTACTGTTAATTAAATAGAGGCAGACTTGTTATATGTTACAATGTCGTATAGCAATGTTAAATAATGAGGATGTGTGTGTTATATAACCGATGTTATAAACAATACGCATGTGCAGACATCAATTGTAATTTTAAAAAGTGGTCGCTATTTTGTGGCGGGTTTGTCATAATAATACAAGTCGTATAGATTTGTCCAAAAACCCTTTCTATAAGATATAGTAAATACCTTTGGCCAGATCATTTTCCTTTAAGCCCTTCCAAATCAAATCAATTCAAACCAAGCTTTTTATTAACTTGAAATGTATGTTGGTCCAGGGGGAATCTTGCAACTGAATTTTAAACCCGTTCCCCTCAACCGATTGAGCTGAAATTTGGAATACATAATATGCAACTTCGGTGACAATGCAATAATATGGTACCATGAAGGTGGTCTAATAATGGAGACGGATGCTAGACAACGGAACTTCTGAATGGATTATAGTAGGCTACTAGTGCTTGCGGTTCCGATGAATTATTGGTTTCCGATGAATATGAATTTTATAAACGCTTGTTTTGAAAAAGTAATTTTTCAACGTAAAACTTATTTTTATTTCAGGAAGATTTACAAACCTTACAACTTGCTACTCGTATTACACAAGTTGGGTGGTTACAGACATTGCTTACAAGTCTCAAGTTAAGCTTATAGAATAAACTTGTGTTTTGGGGCTTAGAGTACTAATTACAGAAGCACTACAGAATTGCTCGATTTCTAGCAGCAATATTATTGAAAATATATTATTAAAATGTTCACGAGCATGCATTACGTTATTACACTAATATTACTAGTGGTTCGCCCCGAACTGAGATCTCGCGAGTCTCCCATAAAAAAAAATATTAATCGTGATCTTTGACTATCAAAATAGTGCCACGAAATAACCACATAACTTGACCTACAGTTTCATTCAAATTACAGGTAGTGGGAGTTCATGCTAATTGGTTACTCTTTTTTGGGGTACAAATTGCAATTATTCCGGATTTCAGATTTTTGCCTATATTTGTGATACTTAAGCTACACGCATACCAAATTACAGCACTGTGGGGTCACTGGTGTACCCTGTGAATTTTGTCAAAGTTTAGTTTTTATTATGGCTAATAACTCAAAAACTACAAAAACTTTACTAAAAATAAAAACGGGGTCGAAATGTACTAATAAAGACCTTTCATTTGACCTAATAGTCTCATTTTTTTTACCCCTGTTGAACCCCAATATCTCAACAACCCCCCATATTTTTTAGCTCATTGAGTCACACTAAAATTGTGCCATCATTACCTACCTATATACCAAATTTCACGATGATCGGATAAACGCTTCGAAAGTTATCCTCGGACAAACACACATACATACATACAACGCCGATTTGCCCAAGTTGATTTGGAGATCTCGCTTCGCTCGATCAATAATTGCGAAAGTTTGGATGGTTGTTTGTTTGGTTACTCAATCACGTCATAACGGCTAAACCAATATCAATGAAATTTGGTATGTCGATAGATTATGACCTGGATTAACATACAGGCTACATTTCTAGCTAGGTAGTAATTAATAAAATAAAATGTAACATTAAGGGCTTCATTTTCCTTTGTGTTTCTAAGATTTTTGTTGAACAATCATCAAACTCAACAATTGTTTATCCAGAGTTTTTATTCTAAAACCTTTGAACCCTAGATGCTAAAATGTTAAATGAAACACCTTTATACACCGCCTTTCAAACATGCTCGCTTTGAGAGCTTCTTAATAGCAATTCCTTCGATGCCCAAGCACCCTGCAATCGTTCAGAGGACTTTTTGCATCCGTGAAGTCAGCGTTCGTTAAAGCGTTCCCACAAAATAAGTATCAGCCTCTGGACAAAACTTTAATAAAACTGGTGATACTAGAGTGGAGTTCCAAGAACCAGTCTATTATCTAACTTCATCCTCATCTAGCGCGACTATTGGGGAGACAACATGTCGGATGGTACATATGTAGTATTTTTCAAACTTTCGCGATCACTGTACATAATTACTGATTAAAACGGGTATTTATTGCGTATATACCTTTTTTATTTGTTATCCCGACGTTTCGTTAATTCTGAAAACCAAGTGAGGGTAGTTGCTGCAGCTGCCATCATTTCTCGACGTTAGTTCCAAGTACTCCAGTATATCCGTGACCACGGCTGTTGCAACACAGTCAAAACGTCGGGATAACAAATAAAAAAAGGTGTATACGCTATAAATCCCCGTTTTAATCAGTAATTTGGTACCTACATATGCACTTATTCCTGACATTCACGACACAGGAAATCCTATCCAACGTGCTACCTACTAATATTTTTAGTTGCTTGTAAGTTTAAGTTGCTTTAAATAGTTCAATAAACATATCTGTATTTGTATTTGTAAAAAGTCATTGGTATGTACTGTTAGCTTACCGTATACTTACCGTCTACTTATAGCTAGATAGTTAGATTAGACAGCTGTACGACTTACAGAATATAATACAAAACAATCCACAAAAAAGTTAAACACGTAGGTAACGTGTGTTTAAAAAAATACTTGCCAATTTTTGTGCAGGATTTTTTTTAAACAGCGGTTATCAGGATAACTTTTTTAACCCAATACATATATTTAAAAACAAAAAATGGCGCGTGGAGGCCCGGCAACCTTGAACATTTTTCGACGCGTCGTGGACGAATACAACAAAATATTTGTGTTTACGACTCACGCTGTAAGTTCCAATAAGTTGTATTTTTTTGTTTTGTGAAAACAGCTTGACGGTAAGCTAACAATGCTTTTAAGAATAGATCAGAAAATACTTTAAACCTAAAAAAACATATTTAGAACAAAGAAATACATACTTCATTATATTACGAATATTATAAAGTATTTCGGAAATACGTTTCTGATAATTATTATGTGGAAGTCTACGTGGGTTTGCCTATACTCCTATTGTGAGGTAGTTGTAGGGAATCAGCGTAATAAATAACACGGCAGACTTCACATTGTATAACTGTCGTTTTTTCGCAAACGAAAAGAGCGGAACGCCAAACAAAAGTATAAGAATCTGATGGGGACACTACGGAATACAATACAATGGATAACACGGTATGAAATGAGCAATCGTAAATTATTCTCAAGGGAGCCGTGCTAGGCAGAACGGTATAGGTTCGGAGCGGAAAGCGGTACGCGTAACAATGGCGGGCCGGCCGTCGACTGCGCTCCTCGGTGGCTCTCACCCCGCGTCCCTGGTCTGCACCCCGCTCTCCGGAACCGGTTTGAGCTAGTGGTGTGCGCGTGCTTCGCTAGTTGCCAGTGGTGGAAATCGCACCTAACTTTCAAGAATGGAATGCTATAACTGAATGCAAAAGGCTATATATTATATTATGATAAAAATCCATGCAAAGTTGAGCGACTCAGCTAGTAACTATAAAATGGGAGTGAAATAAAACTTGTATTTTCATATTCTCACAGGGTCTAGTGGCTAAATGGAGCGATCTCGATATCAGCGCTTACCATTACGGCCGGCGGGTATAATGCTGAGTCGAGTCCCATTCACTGCACAGTACCGATCTACCAAATTCTCATTTGTTTTTGTTTTACGTTTATACTATTCCATTGTTTCTTTTTTGTCTATTATCTGTCTTAAAATGTAACTGTATTGTATGATAAATAAAAAGATTTGGGGCGATTTGCGCGATGCTTGTACGTGGCTAAACATGATTTATGGAGTTATCAAATCATACAAATATCTCAAATTGAAACATGTTTAGTCGATAAATACGTTTAGGGATCGGTATGAAAGCTGAGCTTAGAATCCAGGGGTTGGTTAGTTTGCGGTTCCGCCGTCTATGTCTGGACTTTTTCTATTGGAATTCGAAAGACTAAATAGAAAATGAAACGGTTTGAGGCATCATTTGTGAAGTGAATTCAGTTGAAAAAAGGCGGCAAAAATTATTATGAAAGGAATTTATAGTTTGTTTTTTCAAAATAGTTTTAAATGCGGGTTTACAGCCCACATGCTGAATTAAAACCACAAACAACCTAATATTTTTTTTCGACATGGTAACAAGCATACGGCCCACCTGATGTTAAGTGGTAACCATCGCCTACAATAAAGTACATATTGCCTAATCGCACCTTAGAAACGTACCCAACGATACACTGCCCTGCGTCCATCAACATGAGGGTATGCCTCATGTTGATGGACGCAGATCAGTGCATCGTAAAACACGTTTCTAAGGTGCGTGACCTACGAGGCGATACTTTGTTAGAGGTGATGGTTACCACTTAACATCAGGTGGGTCATATGCTTGTTCAATTACCAAGTAGTATAAAAAAATAGGAGTAAAATTACACTTAGGTTATATTTCGGTATATAAAACAAGAATCGGATTTGCAATCTTAAATGTGCTTGCGCTGATGATAAACAAAGGCGCTATTAATAACTTTAAACACATTTTAAAGACTAACTTGTTTGCGAGTTTAAGTTCTGTAAAGGTATGTAAAGCCTCATGTGCCTGTAATTTCACTGTCAACCATACCCTTCACACCGAAACACAGCAATGCTGTTGGCGGCTTAAAAGGGTATGGCGGTAGAACTTCTGCGGGCGAGCCCTTTCACAAGGTACTTTACTACACTTAATAATATAATAACATATTTTAAATATTTAGGAAAACACCTAGACCCCGAAAAAATATCTGTAAATAACGCAAACATTTGTTCCTCGGCTGGAATTGAATCCGCAACCTCCTGCGTCTCAGCCGGCCACTGCACCACAGAGATCTTGTTTATTTTTAGATAACTAGCTGTTGCCCGCGACTTCGTGCGCGTTACACGACTAAATGTGTGTAACCTAGAAATAAGTAAAGCTAAACTCGCAGTTGCAACTTGACTTGACACCCCATTTTTATCCCATAGCACCTGATTTATGGGGTAAAAGGTAGCCTATGTGGTAATCCCTCCAGGTTAAGTATTAGAAAGTAGGTTTGAAATACCATGTATTTGTCTAGGATTACTTACATTTTATTTATTTATATCTATGTGTCTTGTAATTTAAATTAAGCTTCTCCCTCTACCAAATATGTACTACCTATCTCAGATTACGAGTATACAAACAAACAGATAGAGCGCGCCGAACGTGCGAGTGAAGCCACACAAGCGAATACAAATTTAAAAGCGAATACAATCTCGCGGCAGTGCTAAAGATAGCGTCGTACTGCTTGAACGTTTTGAGTGATTCATTATTTTCTGTCAAAAATGCCGTCTTGTGTTATTGAACAGTGTAAAAGTTGTTCCCAAAAACAAAAAAAAGTGGATGGAATATAATTTCACAAGTAACTATAAATTATTTAATTTATTTTATTATTTATTCACCCAATAATTAAACGGTGGTCTCGAAACACAAAACCTCGACATTAGTTCGACTGTGTTGCCAGTTTTCGGCAAAATGTTTTCCCTTCAATTGGGGAAACTACCTGTTGATCTAGGCGTTAGCTAGCCTGACTGTTAAATGTACGGACGTGGGTTCGATTCCCACGCGTAATCTCACGCCTAAATTGTTATTCCGAATTTGTATGTAATATTTCTATAATTATGTTATTGCCGTTTACTGTGATTCGGTGATTAATATCTTATGCGGGATTTTAAATATAATTGTGTATGTATAACAATTTAGTTCCGTATGTATATATGTAATGTAGGTATATACATTACATATACATATACACATATATAATAAATGGTATATACAGAGAAGTAATAGCGATCCGCCCTCGCTTCGCTTCGGGAAAAATATCCTACCAGAACATTTTACCGGGATAAAAATATCCTATATGTTAATCCAGATCATATTCAATATGTGCAAAATTTCATTAAAATACGTTCAGCCGTTTACGCGTGATTGAGTCTCAAACATCCAAACATCCTCACCAACTTTTGCATTTATATTATTAGTGGAATTAATTGAGGGTGCTAGTTATATTTAACGTGTACTTACTGTAATCAGTGTCAAGTTTTATTATTTTATGATTTTTGCAGATGGCCGACAGATGTTGTTCTATAGTACAGGCAACGGGGAAATATTTACTCTTGTCCAATTTGCACTAAATTACATACGCGAATTTTTTTTTATATAGGTTCAGTATCACGTACTAAATATAAAAAAACAAAATGCTAACAAATTTTGCGAACGGAAGTGCCTTAAATTTGCGAAAAACCGTTTTGGCCTAAATCTCCGTAGCCGTGCGCTTGAGGCCAAAAATTATCAGGACCTTTTTTGTAGACAATTAAATGTACTATCTTTTTTGTTAAATAATTGTTTTTTTTGTAACACTTACCGTTTACAACTTATACGATTATTATTGTTTATTTATCAACTTTTGGACCTATATCTCTTTTAATAATTGTTTAAACAATAAAATGCTCATACACTAAGTTGTAAATTGACACATTGTCTGCAACTTTGTTTTAGAATTTTTTTTGCTGAAGTTAATATTTTCGGAGTTATCACGCGTTCATTTTGAAAGTTCTGTGCCTTGGCGGTCAAGGTCACTAATGAAATACATCTAATGAAATCTCCGTGAGCTGTCTTAATGGGATCTCATTAAAATCTCATTATACAGCCATACTACGTATATATATGTTCCGTGTTTGGGTGTTTTTCTATATATTATAAGTATGCATTTACAAAAAAAAAGTATATAAGTATTCTATAAGTTATCTGGTTCCCATAGTACAAGCTCTGCTTAGTTTGGGGCTAGATAGCGCTGTGTGAAATGTCCAGAAATATTTATTTATTTATATATATTTATTTATATATATATTATATATATACGTAGTATGGCTGTATAATGAGATTTCAATGAGATCCCATTAAGACAGCTCACGGAGATTTCATTAGATGTATTTCATTAGTGACCTTGACCGCCAAGGCACAGAACTTTCAAAATGAACGCGTGATAACTCCGAAAATATTAACTTCAGCAAAAAAAGTTCTAAGACAAAGTTGCAGACAATGTGTCAATTTACAACTTAGCTAGTGAGCATTTTATTGTTTAAACAATTATTAAAAGAGATATAGGTCCAAAAGTCGATAATAAAAAAACAAAAAAAAAATAAAAAATAAACAATAATAATCGTATAAGTTGTAAACGGTAAGTATCACAAAAAAAATTATTAAACAAAAAAGATAGTAAATTTAATTGTCTACAAAAAAGGTCATTATAATTTTTGGCCTCAAGCGCACGGCTACGGAGATATAGGCCAAAACGGGTTTTTGCAAATTTAAGGCACTTCCGTTCGCAAAATTTGTAAGCATTTTGTTTTTTTATATTCAGTACGTGATACTGAACCTATATAAAAAAAATCACGTATGTAATTTAGTGCAGCAAAAAGTTCCCCGTTGCCTGTAGTACTACGCGAGCAATGGGTTTCTATTATTCGCCAAAGTGTTATTGTAATTTTTCAAATTCTAATAACAGTCCGGAGTCAGGAATATATCCTGCGTTGTTGGCTAGTCTCTTGCGAGATGGCCGCCGTAGCCGTACTTCGGCCAGGAGGACATTAAAGTCCATGTAAACCTCAATAAACACCGGACGGACCGCTAGTTATAAAAATCTTCACATATTATTTCTTCTGTAATTTTACAATGCGTTTACAATGGTACATGAAATATTTAAGTGTTTAATAAACTTGTTAATTAAACAATTGTTCAATCTTAATACTCATACATATTTGTATTCAATTAGTAACAAATTCATGTCTCCAAATAAAATTTTAGAACCTGTTGTCGTAAAAGGACATTAAAAAAATACAGGGAGTTTTTTCCTTTTCTGGTATCATTACACGCACACTGATGCACGTGTCCCTACAGAGCTATTTCTAAACGCCACGCACACATGAATGAAAAGTGGCGTCATACTGTTTGTTGCGTACACTCTATCTGCCTTTTGTGTAATCTGTGCTACCTATAATAACTGTTTGTCCGCATTACACAAAGGTTAACTGGAAGAGAATGCTATCTAGCTTTAAGTTCGCCTATGTGCAGATTATTTTTATTTTGTGCAATAAAGTATTTTTCATTCATTCATTCATAATCTTCGTATATACCAAATTTCATCGAAATCGGTTTAGCCGTTACGAGGTGATTGAGCAACAAACAACCAAACAAATAAATAAACAAATATCCAAACTTTCACATTTATAATATTAGTGTGACTTAACAAATCCCACAAAAAAGTATTTTAAACGATAAATCGCATTTTTACGCACAGATGGAAAGACGATCTAATAAAGCTTGCTGGGAGCCGTTAGGTGCAGGCCTCAAAATGTTGGTCGCTCTGGAAATCTAAGGTTAAGCCAGTAGACCTCTTGTGGCTAATATGATGATGATGAAACGGTAAATAAAGTTGTACCTTCATTCAGAATTAAGAGCACGTAGGTATGTTAAAGTTGTACGTCAAATTACATGTTATTATTATCAAGGCGCTTTTCCATTTATCTCAAAGGAAAGCATTTTCTTGAAACTCCCTTGAAGTTTTGTTCACCAACGTTGGCATTCCACATGCGCGCTTAGCTACAGGGAAAATAGCAAGCGCGCATATACTATACGTACTTTTACGTGTTTTTTTATGTACGACATTAAATGAAAACACGAGTAGGGATTATTGTTGTAAACTAGGTTTTATTAAATTGATTACCATAAAAAATTAAAATTTTCAAACAACCTTCATTTCAAGTCCTAAAATATCGATCAAACAGCCTATAAAAATAGGTAAATCGCTTTTAGCAATGAGGCCGCCTATTGTACAATGGTGTGCAATAAAGAAATTATCTAATCTAAAGAACTCATATTAATTCATCATTTGAGTAGGTACCTGTTAAACTGACTAAGCGGCATCGTCGCAATGGCGCCGCTGATTTACGTTAAAATATGTTTATTGGAAATGTTTATATTTCTAGATAAATATTCGAGCTACCGGTGTTAAGCTCACCTCTAAAATCAGTTAATACGATTACGGAAGTGAAACAGGCTGTATATACGGTACGCTCGTGACTCTATGGCGCGCAAGTAGCGATCACTAATGGGCTTTTAGGGTTCAGTAGTCGAACTCAAAACCCTTATAGTTTCGCCATGTCCGTCTGTCTGCCCGTCCAACCAGTTACAGTCGTTTCGTTGAAAGTGATCACTCTAACATCTTTAAATAAATACGTGAAGAGAAAACTTTGTACACGGTGTGTGTTGAAGCTTATATTGTGAGATTTGGCATAGGTAAAGTTTATATGGGGAAGGAGAGGTGAATGCTAATATTAAGCTAAAAAAATATATACGAGTAAGATAATATACATATGATATATACATATATTTTTTTTGTAGTAGTAGTATAATATATACTCGTATATCACCGCCGGGTGGTTAGCGGGACTCGGTGGGCCCGTATTTTCCTCGGGTTCTGACATAGCCTCGAGCAATAACCACAATCAACAAATTACTTCACGGATCTTTAGTAGAACAAATCAGAATGTTTATATTCACAAGGTAGGTAATAATCGAATCGTATATTACGTACAGACACGTCCGCTCGGCGCGAGCTTTGATTGTCGAATCCCGCCCGCTTCAACGGCCGCATCAGAGCACGAGTCGCAGTGACGTCACGCTTGCGTTCGGTACTCGGGTTCATTGTGAACAACCGGTTGATCACTTTGAACTAGCAACTACGTATGTCTACTGTAGTTTTCATAAATTTATCAAAACTTTTGTGTAATAAGCTCGTCTCGTAATTGTTTAATTGATATATTCTTTATTGCACATCAAATGAAATAAATACCGGTACAATGGGCGGTCTTATCGCTGAAAGCAAACTCTTCCAGACAACCTTTGGATGGAATGGGCTCTTATCAAAATCCTATACGTTTAGCTATGGACACATCGATAACGCATGTTGTTTGTGATCGGCCTACAGTATAAACGGTCGCTCGCGTCGGCTCATCTGCGTGAGCATTTCGACGAGCGACGAGCGTAAATACGTAAACGTCGTATAACAAATTATGACCTGTCTCACTTGTACTGTTTACTATCTCGCTTATAAATGAGCATGCTATATCATTTTGCCCATTTTCGTCGAGAAATACCCAAGTTTCAAGGAAGGCCTTACAAGTTCGAAGATGTTATGTGGATTGTTACTAGTTTTATTTGTTGTGTATTCTACTAACAAGGCTTCTATTACGTATTTTGTTATGTACGACATTAAATGAAAAGAAGGGTAGGGTTAGTTGTGGTTTAAAATAGGTTTTTTCAAATTTATTAAATACCATAGAAAATATTACATTTTCAAATTGAAGCAGCCTGTATAAAATAGATAAACAAAATCATTTTCATTCATCATGTAAGTACCTACCTGTTAAACTGACTTTATACCTAAGTATTATATCTTTGCCTGTAATTCGAACCTTGTGTGTCTACACCTGCCTGTGTAGATTATTACCTGCCTTATTACCGTTCTATAATATGACAAATGCGAGTAGACATGACTTGTGCTTGTATGACTTCCCGTTGTAGGAAGACATTTATTTGCAGGATAATACATATGTTCATCGTCAGCGGCGTCGTCGCAAAGGCGCCGCCGATTTAGGTATGTTAAAATTGTTTAATGGAAATGTATTCAATACTGGATAAATATTGAAGCTACCGGTATTAAAACCACCTCTAAAATCAGTTTATACGATTGTGTGTTTTAAATTAATGCCATACCTACATAACAAAACAGGTTGTAGGTATATTGTGCAATTAACAATTAAACAAACAAAGCGTACATCTGAAAGGAATTTAGATTAAGCTACAAAATGATTATAATGTTGCCCATTATGTTATAACACTAATATCATAAATGCGAAAGTTTGGATGTTTGTTTGTTTGTCACAATCACGTCGTAACGGCGGAACCGATTTCGATGAAATTTTATATGTACGTACATAGATTGGACCTGGATTAACATATAGGCTACTTTTTGTTGCCAAACAACGCGTGCCAAGCCGCTGGCGGAAGCTAGTGTTATATAATTGTAATTTTGCTTGGTGTTTAAAGCTACTGCATTGTAAGCTTTATTACACTATTTTGCGTACGTCTCGGTGATTATTGAGAGGAACAGATATAATATAACGATTCAAAGTAATCTAAATAAACGATATCTTTAGGGTCCTAGAGTGGAGACCACGCATTGGAAGCGCATTGGATAGCCCCCCCACTCCATGGAAAGACGACCTGAAAAAGGTTATTGGGAACCGTTGGGTGCAGGTCAAACAAGATCGGTCATTCTGGAAATCTATGGTGGAGGTTCAGCAGTATTGTCGCTAATATAAAGATAATAATGATGGTAATATATTCATCACCAGCTGTCCCGCCGAACTTCGTACCGCCTTGACAGGCACATGAAGCGGGCTGTCAATGTACGTCACCCGCTGCATCTATGTATGAGAAAATGAGTTATCTACTTTATTTCTTTTTGCGTGAATTTTTCCGAAAATTTAATAATTATTCTGCCATTCGGAGCGGAGACAAATCCAACAAACCAAAAACCATCAAAATCGGTCCAGTCGTTCTCGAGTTATAAGTATTCGAACAAACACGACTTTGTTTTATACATAGTGTTTGATAATATACGCACAAAAATGAAAGGGGTTATTTTGATGTATTATTTTGATAATAAATAAATTTGAGAAATGTTTACCATAGAAATGTGAAATTTATTTTGGCATGTAAAAACAAATACTTTATTAAACTTATGTTGTGTTATTGTATAATGCTTTATTGTCTAATCACAGATACTGTATTGGTGACGTCTCGAGATATCTCTTGTTGTCCCTTTCTAACCCAAAATCCGCAGCCATTTCCGAAAGAAATATCAAAAATGCATGCCTGCCTAGATCTACTGTAGTAGGTAGCAAATCTACGCTTTTTTGGATTACGGCCTTTAATTTTGGATGCCAATTGCAAAAGTAAGCAGTAAATTTTATATCGAATAAATAAATAATATTGCTGGACATTTACACAGCGCTATCTAGCCCCAAATTAAGCAAAGCTTGTACTATGGGAACCAGATAACTGATAGAATACTTATATACGTTTTTTTTGTAAATACATACTTATAATATATAGAGAAACAACCAGACCCGGAACAAATATCTGTAGATCATGCAAACATTTGTTCCGCAGCGGGAATCGAACCCGCTACCTCCTGCGTCTCAGCCGGGTATTCGCCCACTGCACCACGGAGGTCGTCACCTAAATATAGTCGATTTTCTTTAAAATTTGGTAATTAACTAGTACTTAGTTTTTTTTGGAGAAGTCTTTTTTTATGTTTTGATAAAACCGTCACTTGAATATCGTCAGTATATTACCAAACATCCTGTATTAAGATTGAGTGAATAAATCGCCACTCCTTACGAGCACCTAATTTTTCGTTTACAAATTTAGAAATCATTTTCAGATGTTTCCTCACACAAAAAGAGTTTCCAACATTTGTTCAAAACATCCGAAAAACGTTACGGTTTTACCCAACATCCTTATTTCTCCATTTTAAACCGTTATTTCAAATTCCAAATAAATTAATTTCATTTTTATCCCGAAGTAAATTGCGGTTCACAGGCGAACGCCAGATGGGGTCTGTCAACGACAAATTCCTACTGGAGTCGGAAGAGAAGCGGATCTATAGATGAAAAGGATAGTGAACTTACGGTTCCAAGACTCGTGGTAGACAAAGCCAGCCAATAAACACGTTTGTTTCCTATTCAATACAATTACTGGTATTTCACTGAGATTTATCACGTACCGTTTTATCGTAAATTCCATATTTTTAATAACAATTGCGGGTAATTAGTGTTATCGATATGTACTCGCATTACTAACGGCTCCCGTAAGGGCTGCAAGAGCGAGCGAGACGGCAATATCATCGTCACTTGTCCCGATCGACAATTGCTTGTCGAACGAAGCGGGATTTCCAAATCAACTTGGGCAAATTGGCGTTGTATGTATGTATGTTTGTTTGTCCGAGGATAACTTTCGAAGCGTTGATCCGATCATCATGAAATTTGATATGTAGGTAGGTAGAATGAGCATAAAACGTTGGGGATTGTTGAGTTATTCGGGTTCAATAGGGGTAAAAAAAAATGAGGATATTAGGTCAAATGGGATGTCTAATAAAAGGTCTTCATTACTCAATTTTGGCCTTGTTTTTATTTTTAGTTTAATCTTTGTAGTTTTTGAGTTATTACTATTAGCCATAATAAAAACTGAACTTTGATGAAATTCACAGGGTACACCAGTGAGGCCACAGTGCTGAAATTTGGTATATGTGTAGTTTTAGTGACACAATTAAAGGTATAAGTCTGAAATCCAGAAGAACTGCAATTGCTACCCCTAAAAAAGTAACCATTTTACATGAACTCTCGCTACTTATAATTTGAATGAAACTGTAGGTCACATTAGTTGGTTGAACATTTCGTGGCACTATTTTATTTTATTAGTCAAAGATTATGATTGATATTTTATTGTTTTTGAGGAGACTCACGAGACCTCAGTTCGGGGCGAACTACTAGTTTATTATTTACTAAATTTTCTTTAGGTACAAAAACGTCTAAGATGTGAGGACTACGCAGTGAGGTGGCGCTGCTGGCGCAGCGTAGGACGGCACTCCGTCTAGATTTAAAGCGTACCGAATAAAGGTTGCTGGATGCCTTTGGGTTCTTTTTATATAACTTGGAGATAAAAAAACCGGAATGTTTATGGTAAGACTAGGTCCGTCCGTCTGTTGCAGCAAGTTTCAAAAGAGAATTTTTTTATTCAGATATTGACTTTACAATTTCTAAATTGTTCAAAATGTTACAATTTAGACGTAATATCTTTTATGTATTGTTATGTATTCTAAAAGGATCATTAAAACAACAACCAGCCTTGTTTCTTGCCTTTCTTTCCTGGCTTGGTCGCAAAGGAACAAGCAGTAAAATTGACGTTTCAAAGTGATCCTTGTGATTTTGATGAATAAAAATATTTGACTAGACTTTGACTTAGTTTTTGATTGGACTGCTTACATAAAGCGATGGCGCGTGACCCTCACTTGGCCGGTGTTGTTTATGTACAGTGGGATTTTTATTTGGGTTTTGCGGAAAAGGCCTTTTCGACACATGGGACTACTTACTACTGGTTTACTTTATTATTATTTGTTATCTGTCCAACACAGCAATGTGTATCACACCGCAGTCTAGAGCGATATCCTGCATTACCACAGACGGAGCCATGCAAATAGTTTTTACTTACATCAACCGCCCTCTTACAATAATTAAAAGAACTAGGAAATATTGCGAGCTCATATAACTGTAAGGGGTGAAGATTTTAATTGTATGAAATTAAACATTTGTGCATTTTGGGACAAAGCTTATTTATAAGTTAACTGATGCTGATCTTTTTGTTGTTTTAACTACTTTAAGTAAAGTATTAAGTTTTTTTCTTCGTTTGGCCACACCTGATGGTAAGCGATTATGTGGTCTAAGATGAAGCACGAAGATCTAGAAGAAATCTATTCACTCTTACCTTAAAGAGACCCGGATTGTATTCTTTAGGAAAAACTGATGACGGCAAAGTATTCCATACCTTAGCTGTACGCATCAAGAACGTAGAACCAAAACGGTGTGTGCGAATGGGTGGTATATCAACTAGGTACGGATGGTACTGAGAGCCGTGCGCCTGCTTGTCCTTTGGTGAAGAGGAGATGGCGGAATCAGATCGTAAAGTTCCTGGGCACATTCCCTGAAATTTATTCTGTAAAAGATCGATAGGCTTGCAACTTTACGGCGGTGTTCGAGACTTTGGGTCTTAGTCTCCGCCATATATTACTCACCTATAAGCCTAAAAGCCCTACATTCTATCGATTCTAAGGTAACGAGCTGATATTTGGCCGAACCATCCCAAAGGTGGCAGCAGTACTCCATAACAGACCGGACTTATGCTTTGTAAAGACTAAGAAGCCTGGTCTGTCCTGGTGTGAAGTATCTCCTGACCTTGTTGAAGATGCCCAGCTTCATGGCAGCTGTTTTAGACTCGATGTAAAGTTGAGAGGAGGCGTGAGCGAGACCCCTAGAAGTTTGAGGGGACCTTTCACAGCTACCGGTACATCACGGAAAATGGGAACTTGGAGAAACTGACTCTTTTTCGCTGAGAAGAGACATGCTTGCGTTTTTGAAGCATTGAATTTGACGAGATTGGCATCGCCCCAGTCAGAGACGTACTCATATAATCCTAACTAATTGTATATTTTTATTGAAATGTATTGTAGGTACGTGTGACTATAGAAGAGCGGTACCTTCTACGGGAACTACAGGTAAATATGCGGTAATACAAGCACATTTTTGCTTATAAGGAGTTCCTTCCTTAACAGCCCACATTAAGGCCTCTCCCAATACGCGCCACTGAGCCCGGTATTCGACTCTTCTAATCCAATTTCTGCCCGCCACCTTTCTTAAGTCATCGCTTCACCTAGCCAGGGGGGCGCCCTACACTATGTTTGCCAAGACGCGCATACTACGTTTGCGAAAAAGGTTCTCCGGCAAAAGGAGATACCTAACCCTAAATGTTAACTATTTATAGGTAAGTTGCCGAAATAAAGAGTTTTATTTTATTTATGTTATTATGAATTTGAAAGTAACGTTGTCTCTGTTATAGTTATAAATACAGGATTTATCACGTACCGTTTTATCGGTATTTCGATCAACAATGTTTCGGTTCAATTCGTGAACCTTCATCAGGGTGAATGCGATCCGCTCCGACCAGCGTCTCACCTCGCACTACGCACCGCAGCCAACGATCAATAAAATACTAGATATACGATCGGCCCGTCAAGGATGTCCACGCTGGAGAGTGCTTAAACGCCGCTTAAGCACTCTCGGCTCTTAGTCGCGCGCTTGCCGTCGAAGTGACAACATGCCCAAGTGCTCCGTCAAAAGTTGCAAAAACAACACTTTAACTACATTAAAAAAAAGATGGAATTTCGTATTTCCGGTGAGTATTACCTTAAAGTTTGATAATTTGATGAATTTGATTTTGAATTAGTCTATAATATGCTTTAAAACAATATTTTACGGAAATATTTGTAACTACAGACACACGACTACGCTACGCTACTGTCCCTTTCCCTCGCGTTGCATCGTTCATTTATCTGTACGTGACCGAAGACCAATGAACCGGACTACATTAAATTTCGAATGAATGGAGTCGCATACTAAAAACATTCTAACAAGTTTAAAAAACAATTTTATTAGTAAGCATTATATACTAATCAGATGCGGCCAATTCTAAAACTACCTTCATGAAACAAACAACTCTCGTGTTTTATTTTTATCAAATTCATTAAAAAAACACGTGGTAGCCTACCCTACCGTTAAATTGTGGGCAACGAGATAAATTTTCGGTACTAAAAATACAGGCATTTTTACCACCAGCGCCACCAAGCCCCTTTATCTGAAGTACAATAGCCTAATGTCAACTGCTCGTTATCTGTTACAAAATACACAATTAACAGCAAAAGAGAAATTGAAACTCTTAGCTAGGCTTACAGCACTCTATATCTTTGTCCTACTTCTTGCAATATTTACTTTTTTCTGATTTCTGCCTATACTGTTAAAGTTCTAGTACTAAACATGGTTCTGCAATATTGTATACAATACAAAATTCGATTTTATTCAAAACTAGAGGTTGCCCGGGAACTTCGTACGCGAGGATGAAAATGTTATGACCCTCCTTTTTGCATCATTGACCTCGGTCTCATACATTGAAGGGAGATTTACGATTTTATTATTGTAGAGAAGAGAATTCATCTAGGACCCGAGTAGTCGGCAAGACAAATTAATCGAGCCCAAAAACTCGATGAGGTGGCATCGTTTAATCACAGTTCCCATAGCCATCTTCTGGCTTCATCATCAGACCCTGGATATCATCTAGGTAAAGAATACTCTTTAACACTAATCGAACGAGCCCACACTTGATGTAACTAGGTATGTCATTTTATTACAGAGTTCCCATAGCCTGGCTCCGTCATTAAACCCTGACCTGGATATCATTTAGGATCCGAATACTAGTTAAGATAGATCAAATGAACCTAAAGTCGATGTTGTTGTGTAGTTTAGTTTAAGCATCTGATGATGCACCATCTTACTGCATCATGAGATCAGCTTCATGTCGCATATGCATGCAAAATTTCAACTCAAATCAGAAACCGGGCAGGTCTAATATCGCAATATTTTATTACCTATAAACGATAGATAAGACAACGAGGCACATTAAACTGAATAGGAGCCTGTAAAAATGAAAGGTTTTATCAAACTATCCGATTATTAAAAAATCCGACTTTTGAATTTGGTTAACAAATGATTTTCCCTACGTAATAGATTCGAAATTTCATTTCTCAACAAAAAAATATTGTGTACGTTTCTACTCCTCCACACTTCTGTTCCGAACGGAGTAATTTTACGATCTTCGAACAGCACATTTTGAATCCGACCTTATTACCATACCGTTAAAGTCAACAGTTTTTTAAAGGACAAAAGAAGGCAATAAATTTTTACGACTTAACAGCTGCTTCATTTCATAACGTCATATCTCCAAAATGCGAATGCTTGAAATGAAACTTTTAATCTGCGGAATAAAGTCGAGTTTAGACTATTTAACTTTTGGTATTAATAATGTTAGGCATTTTCAGCACTCACACAAATGCAAGGTATCGCTCGCCGCTTTTCGGCGGTGAGTTTGTTAGGGACAGTGATTCCTGAGATTATAATTTCTTTGACCGCAGCCCTCTGCGCACGAGTAGACGGGTGCGGTGGTGGGGATTGCATCAACGGTGGTCCATCATGATGACAGGCTGCATCATCATCATAATCATCACTGCTGTTCTCTTCGGTAGTTCTCGGTACAGGCAAACACACAACACTAACTATGCCTTTAACAAGTTCACTCACTCCTCTGTCGCTTGCATCATGAAGACATGGCTTCCAGGCTGGCGGTAGAGCCCATTCTATCTCTGTTAAAGTTTGACACTACTTATTTCTACCGTCTAGTCTTTCGGATCTTGCGAGGAACGAAAACTTCTCTCTCGCTAAGATCCGGGCCTTGTCGAAACGTATGTAATGCGTCGAATTAGAATCTAGGGCAATAATAAAAGTTGTCTCTCTGTATCCGTCCATCTGTCTGTTTGTTACATTTTGACGACTATACAGCTAAACCGATTTTGATGTAGTATATGAATAGATTATGATCTGAAGTGAGATAAAGGTTAATTTTTATTGATAAATAAATGCTTCCTGGAATACAGGCTGCAATACGGCTGCCATTATTAAATAATTAATAGAAATCTCCTTTAGTTGTGACTACTACCATTCTATTATATGATCAGAGTAAAGCTATAAGTTAAAGTTCTATAAGTAACAACTATGAAACTTTTGATCTGCTAAGCTGTCTGGCAACAGCGTCGATACAGTCGATCTTACAAAGACGAACTTCAAAGCCGTTTGTAAACTTTTCTATACCGTTTTGAGCGTAATGCACAAGCATGCACCTGATGCATCCATATTATTACAATACGACCATTATTCGACTTGTATTTTATGCCTACATTTTCTTCTCGTATTTATGAGCTTCGCTCTGATCGGGGAATTTTTGGTTTTAGACCGACTTCAAAAACAGGAGGTTCTCAATTCGGTTGTAATGTAATGTTATAAAATTGTTATGTTTTTTTTATTAGAAAGGATAAAGGTACTCTCAGATTGGTCCCATAGCAACTTCATAAAAATCGGTTCAGCAGTTTGGTTTTTTTCTGTTATCTGCTATATTTTGTTAAAAAGTTACTCGTGTATACGACCTGTCGATGGATCAACTATATGGTCAACCTGATGTTGTCCCTCTCCTATATTCCTACAAAATATTCCTGGGTCACGCACCTTAGAAACATGCCCAACGATACATTGCCCTCGGTCCATCAACTTGAGGCATACAGTACAGGTGTAAAGCCTCATGTGCCTGTAATATCACTGGCAATATACCCTTTAAACCAAAACACAGCAATGCTACTTGGCGGCATAAATAGGTAGGTGTGTTTATGTTTATGGGTGGCCAGACATACATTACGTACCTACCAAAAAGAAAGGAGTAATTGATTCACATACAATGAGGTAAGGCGATTTTCAAATGAACCTATAAGCATTATATCGCACAACACATAAGACATAAGCTGATGTTTATGCAAGTTGCGGTTACCGCCGAGTTGAAAGACACGTGTAGTCTGCCGAGCTCTGCTAAAGCCCAAAAAAGCCGACATAAAAAATCTTAAAATTACTAACAGAAATATAAATGCGTAAAATCATAATATTGTAATTTCTTGGGATATTTTATTGTTTACAAAAGCCTTGTCGACTGTTTTTACGCGTCCGTTTCTTTCGCATCCCATTTATCATTTTGAGGAAACCCTTTTTTCCTCAGCACATTAGTACGTCGTATTCTGCGACATTTTATGGATGGCAGACACGTTAGAAGAAGCTGAGCAACTCATGTGTCATAATCACCTTATGTCGGCGTAATACATATGAATAAAATAAACATTAGTTCAGTTGTTTTATGTCAGCTCTTTATGTCGCCAGTTTCAGAAGTCATTAAATTTGTGCCTTGACATGACCGATGGCACATAACCATTAAATAAATATTCACACAACGCTATCTAGCTCCAAACTAAGCAGAGCTTGTACTATGGGAACCAGATAACTGATAGAATACTTATATACTTTTTTTTTGTAAATAAATACTTATAATATATAGAAAAACATCCAGACCCGGAACAAATATCTTTAGATCATGCAAACATTTATTCCGCAGCGGGAATCGAACCCGCTACCTCCTGCGTCTCAGCCGGGTATTCGCCCACTGCACCACGGAGGTCGTACCTTTGTGGGGCAAATATTTAGTTTCGTACATTTTAGGCCCGGACTGCACTTACGGAGCCTCTTATCGTGCACAATTTGACGTATTGAGGTAGTCACCTCCCGCGCTTCGGTGCGGGAGAGGGGTGCTTCAATTTCGAAAGGTGTGGGTAGTGTGGGTGGATCGGAAGAGCAGTCTTTGGAGAAGATGGGTTCCTTCGTGAAACCAAGGATTCGGTCGAGCGCGGTGAGCGTGGCGGCTGCATTGAGCGATAGAGGGGAGGAGTCGGACTGCTCTATTATGTCCGTCTCCTCGTTTGCCTCGACAGCGTCGGACATGTCCCGTGCTGTTCGAAAGCGTGGCAGGAAGGCTGATGGAGTGTCAGATCCTCAAGGGTCTAAGCGCGCCATGTTCCTCAAGGACAGGGAGAGGCCGGATGAGGACGATGTCTTCGACCCGTCTGTCCTCCCCTTGAACTTGAGGTTGAAAGGGAAGCTGCCAAAGCCAGCTGATCTTGAAAGAGAGATGAAGGGGCAGCCGACTGAGGATGTAGTCGCCGCAATCAAGGTCAACTTGGACACGGTCGAGAAGATCGCCGACAAGTCCAAGAATCTGAAAGGCGACTACGTTCACGGTCTGCGTGTAGCGGTGAGGAAGGCGATGGCTGGCGTCCTTGAGTTGACGCAGAGAACGTCCTTGGACGCCAACGTGGAGCGCCTAGAAAAGGAGAACGCTGACCTACGAGTGCAAATGGCGGCCCTTTCTAAAAAGGTGGACCAGCTGACGGATGCAATCCGTGAGCACACCACTTCCCAGGCTAGCGCAGGGAGTGTGGCCAAGCCGACGGCATTACCACTTGCCACCGGCGGGAAAGATTGGGAGGGCCAGTTCATGGACCGCATTAGCGCTCTTATGGACAGGAAGTTGGCTGCGGCTTTTAAAGTCCAGCCTTCGACCTCTCAGGTCAGTGAAGTTCCCGTGGCTCCAGGCCCTACCAAGAAGGGCAAAGCCAAGGGCAAGAAAGACGGCAAGGGGAAGCAGTCGCAGCCGGCGCCGGATGTCCCTGAGTCTGCAGTGCAGTTGCGGCTTTCCGAGGCACGGGCACCGCTGGAGCCGGAGTACACGTGGGCGACCGTGACGAGGAAGAAGGTGAAAAACCCTTCGCCTCCCAAAAAGGCGGTACCCCCAATGACGCCTGCCCCAAAAGCTGGCCAGAAAGCTGGCCCTAAGGCTGGCTCTAAGGCAGGACGTTCGACGAAGCCGATGCGGCTGCCGACATCTGCGGCGATTGCGGTGACAATTCCGGAGGGCTCGGATATCACCTACGAAGCGGTGATGGCGGCCGCAAAGGCCCGGATTCGGCTGTCCGAAGTCGGGTTGGACACAGTTGGCTTCAAGCGGGCTATAACGGGGGGGCTAATTATGGAGGTGCCAGGTCCTGACTGCACATCCAAGGCAGACGCTCTGGCTGGTCGGTTGCGGGAGGCCCTCGTCGAGATGGGTGTGCGCATTTCGCGCCCCGTCAAGACGGGTGACCTGCGGCTTAAAGACCTGGACGACAGTGTTACTTCGCAGGAGGTGGCCGCCGCCGTGGCTGGGGCTGGAGACTGCTCGGCCGACGATGTGCGGGTGGGCGACATACGTCGCTCTCCCACTGCCCTGGGCACGGTTTGGGTCCGTTGTCCACTGGCCTGCATTCGCAAGCTAGTCGCGGCAAAGCACGTCACCGTCGGGTGGGTTTCGGCTCGGGTCGATTATTTGACCTCACGGCCGTTGCAATGCTTCCGGTGCCTGGAGTACGGGCACGTACGCAGCATGTGTCACAGTACGGTGGACCGCACCAACTTGTGCTACGCGTGTGGCGAGCCCGATCATCGGGCATCCCCCCTGCGCCCTTATTGAAAAGGGCGAGGGTTTCGTAGCTGTAGAGTGGGGCCACATAGCCGTTGTGGGCTGTTACGTCTCCCCAAACTGTACTCTCGCCGATTACGAGGTGTACCTGGACAAGGTGGGAAGCTGCATTCGCAGATGCCTGCCCCGTCCTGTGCTTGTCTTGGGTGACTTCAACGCTCACTCTCGCGAGTGGGGGAGTCCCCGAAACAACCCAAGGGGAGTAAAGGTTGTTGACTGGGCGGCGGGATTTGACCTCCGGCTTTTAAATCAGGGGTCCGTAAGCACGTGTGTGCGGTGGCAGGGAGAGTCAATCGTGGATTTATCCTGGGCGACTCCTTCTGTCACACACATGGTGTCGGGATGGAGGGTAGCAGAGGAGATGGTCACACTAAGCGACCATCGCCACATCGTTTTCAATGTAGCTCTTCGCCCTCCTGACCATGTGTCCCGCCGCAGTAGCGACCTGCCGCGACGATGGGCCTTTAAGCGGCTAGATAGCGATCTGTTGAAAGCCGCAGCCATCGTCGCGGCCTGGCCGGATGTCGAGGAAGAACTGCCTGATCCTGAGAGGGAAGCAGCCTGGTTCCGGACAACGATGACGTCCATTTGTGATGCATCGATGCCCCGAACTGGGCAAACCAAGCGTAGGGTGGTGTACTGGTGGTCGAACGAGATTGCAAGGCTGCGCGAGGCGTGCCTGCGTGCTCGACGCCAGTACACTAGAGCCCGGAGGAGACGGCGAGCCCTTGCCGAAGAGACGGAGAGAGTTTACGTAGTTTACCGATGCGCTACCAAGGCACTCCAAGGCGCTATTGCCGATGCCAAGTCTCGGTGTTGGAGTGAACTCCTCGAGGGGCTGGACAGGGATCCGTGGGGGCGACCGTACAAAACTATACTGGGTAAACTCCGGCCCTGGGTTCCACCGCTGACGGAAACCCTGGACCCTGCTTTTGTTAGGAGAGTGGTAGACACCCTCTTGCCCAGGGTTCAGGACAGTCCCTCATCCCCCGGGCTACCTTCGGACCCGAACACCTGGTCCGATGAACTGGGAGTAACTGAAGAGGAGTTGCACCGAGCTGTGAAGCGCCTCGGGGCACGTAAAACCGCGCCAGGCCCGGATGGGATTCCTGGTCGGGCGTGGGTGCTGGCTCTTTCCGCCGGATTGGGGGACAGGCTGAGGCGACTATTTGATAGTTGCTTCTGCTCTGGAACTTTCCCCAAGGATTGGAAGGAGGCAAGGGTGGTCCTCTTGAAGAAGGGTGGCAGGGCCACGGATTCTCCGTCTGCGTATCGTCCCATATGCCTGCTGGACGAGGCTGGCAAATTGTTTGAAAGAATAATTGCCGCTCGTCTATGCACTCATTTGCAGCAGGAAGGTCCCGACCTGTCGGATAACCAGTTTGGTTTCCGACGGGCGCGGTCGACAGTTGACGCGATTCTTCGCGTCCAGTCACTATCGAAGCAGGCCGTGTCCCGGGGCGGGAAGATGTTGGCGGTATCTTTGGATATCGTCAACGCGTTTAATTCCTTGCCCTGGAGGGCGATCAGGGAGGCGCTCGTTTTTCATGGAGTTCCCCTCTACCTGCAGCGCATAGTTGGCGCCTATCTGCGCGACAGATGTGTGCAGTATGTGGGCCGGGACGGTGCATTGCACCGGAGGGAGGTGTTTTGTGGGGTTCCGCAAGGGTCCGTTTTGGGCCCGCTCTTGTGGAACCTTGCATACGATGTGGTCTTGCGCGTCGATCTACCCGTCGGCATACACGTTGTCTGCTACGCGGATGACACTTTAGTGTTAGCTGACGGGGACTCCTTCGACGGGACCAGAGAGCTCGCCGAGCTTGGGGTGGCTTGCGTCGTCAACAAGATCCACGAGCTGGGTTTGCGGATAGCGCCTCAGAAGACCGAAGCGCTGTGGTTCCACAAGCTCCCGAGGGGAAAGGAACCACCCAGCATGTCCGTTCGCGTGGGTGACGTTAATGTCCAGGTGGGGCGGTACCTCAAGTACCTGGGGCTCACCTTGGACAGTCGCTGGGGTTTCGAAGAGCACTTCAACTGTGCGGTTCTTCGGATCCAGAAGGTAGTGGGTGCTCTGCACAGACTGCTGCCCAATCTCGGGGGGCCAAGGGAGGGGGTTCGCCGACTCTACGCGGGGGTCGTGCGATCGATGGCTCTCTACGGAGCACCTGTGTGGTCTAGTAGACTGACGGGTGTTAGGCGCTGCAGGACTATGTATAATAGTCTGCAGCGCACTATAGCTATTCGTATCGCGCGAGGATACCGGACGATATCGTTTGAGGCGGCAACTCTCTTGGCGCGGTTTCCGCCCTTTGACATCTTGGCAGCGATGGACGCACGTGTGTACGTTCGTCTTCGACAGGATGACGGGGGCGGAGCAGCGCCGGTGGAGGTAAGGCATGAGGAGCGACAACGTGCGCTCGTAGAATGGCGCGAGCGGTTCGACGAACCGCGGTACTCGCGCCAGCGCATCGTTGGCGCAATTCTGCCGAGCTTCGAAGGCTGGCTAGGGAGGGAATGGGGAAATGTCACCTATCGACTTACCCAGGTACTCACCGGGCACGGGTGCTTCGGTGAGTACCTAAATAGGATTGGACGCGAACGGACACCGCAATGTCACCATTGTGGGTGGGACCGGGATTCTGCCCAGCATACGCTCGAGGAATGCTCAGCGTGGTGCGTGGAAAGCCGGAACCTGATCACCAGGATCGGGCAGGACCTCCGTCTGCCAAACGTAGTAGCGGCTATGTTGGCAAACGAGGACGGCTGGAAGGCCGTGGCCTCTTTCTGTGAGACCGTATTGGTTCGGAAAGAGGCCGCTGAGCGAGATCGGGAGAGGGCCGATCCCGCTCGGAGAAGGCGGCGGCGGGGTGCAGGCAACGGCCACCCCGCGCCGCCCGCCTCGTGAAGGGGCAGAGTAATGGTTTCCCCTGCCGTACAGGGGACCTTTTCGGGTACGTGGGTAGTCAGAGGGAGGGCTCTGGCCAACCCGGATAGCGGACTCAGGGAGGGCAGCCGCACAATGTGGCATGTGCTGCTGTGCACGCACCGTGAGGGTGCTGGGGGCAACAGCCCCTGGGACGTGCTCTTTATGGGCGTTGTGCATGAGGGGGGCTCTGGTGCGTTTCTTGTGAGATCCCAGAACCCTGTGACATGCATTGAGGCCGGCCACCGGGGAGGTTTTAGTGGGTCGTTGAGTCCGACAACCTCACATAACCCGTATTGTACCCTGCATGCAATACGGGTATCTGGATGCAGATTTACTCCTCGAAAAAAAAAAAAAAAAAAAGGGTTGAGGCATAGTTGGATACAACAAGTTGGAAATTAGGAGGGATCTGGCGCTGGCTGTATATGTGGTTAAGGTTATCCGAGGGATCATAACCAACCCGACTATCCTGGAGAGGATAAGGCGTGCCAGACGAATACGTGGGGTTGTTCTCTGGGGGCCGTCCTCAAAATCTTATAAAAATATTAAAATAATATTACACTGTTATTTCGTACCATGACCCTCATTTAGTAAGCTTACTTTATTATTGTAAAGGCGAAGCAGTTTTGGTGACGTCACCATAAATCGTTCACTCAAAACGTTTCACATTAGAGCTCATATAAAACGTAAAAATATCCTAAAAGTAAGTAAATTGTGTTTATTTTCGTAATGTTTTATACTGAACGTGATGTAATCACTAGAAACCACTAAATATTATGATTTATTATTATGATTATAACAGTAATGTTTAAAAGTTTTGTGGTTCAAACGGAAGTAATGTTGCTACAAGCTTGAAACAAAATGCTCCTGAAACATGAAAAAGATTGTGGTTGGCGCCCTGTTCGCGGTTCCTCGCGGAAAGACTAACCTGCTCGAAAAAGCTCTACTGACGCGCACCATACAAGCACTCAATCAAGTAGCGGAAAACATTGACGTGTTCCTGTTCACGGAGCGAGTTCGTAAGGGCTACATAATTTATTTTTATTTTATGCTATTGTAAACTAGTGGTTCGCCCCGAACTGAGATCTCGCGTCTCCAATATAAACAAAGAAAAAATATTCGTAATATTTGACTATCAAAATAGTACCACTAAATGCATAACCAATTTACTTGACCTACAATTTCATTCAAATTACAGGTAACGGGAGTTCATGTTCATTGGTTACTATTTTTGGAGGTACAAATTGCAGTTATTCTAGATTTCAGACGTTTGCTTATATTTGTGTCACTAAAGCTACACGCATACCACATTGCAGCACTGTGGAATCACTGGTGTACCCTGTGAAGTTTGTCAAAGTTCAGTTTATATAATGGCTTATAACTCAAAAACTACAGAATTTAAACTAAAAATAAAAACGGGGTCAAAATGCACTCATAAATACCTTTTATTACACGTGCCACTTTACCAGATGGACCCATTTTTTTGTCCCTCTTGAACTATATCTCAACAACCCCCCCCACATTTTTAGCTACTTGAGTCACACCAAAATTGTGCCATCAAATTTCATGACGATCGGATAAACGCTTCGAAAGTTATACTCGGACAAACAAACATACGTACATACATACATACAACGCCGATTTGCGAGTTGATTTAGAGATCTCGCTTCGCTCGATCATTAAATAATTGATTTGTATATGTAGTGTATTTGTATTTTTATTGTTATTTTGATTCTGATTATGTGTAAAAAAAAATCGTTTATTGCACGTGGTCCGATCGCGGAGTTCTACTTGTCGATGTATGGGCAATATGTTTTGCCTGTGGTTCTATCAATCGGCCCACCGTTATAAAAATATCAAATTGTGTTGGTACTGGATCTTTTTAAAGAGTAGGACCAAAATAAATATTTTTACCCATGGTACTTCTATTTACATTAGTTAGAAAGATGTACTTATATAATTTATGACTAATGACCGGCCAGATGGTCGGACGACATCGTGAGAGTTGTGGGAAGGCAATGGATGCGCTTGGCAAAGGACCGGAGAGAGTGGCGTGATAACGAGGAGGCCTATACCCAGCAGTGGGTGGATGTTGGCTGGGTGGATGAATAATAATTATTAATTGACGTATGTTGCTACTCTATTGTATTAGGGGACTGTAATAATAGATATACTGTGTAAAAAAAATAACATACACATAGTACAATAACCATATTTTTGACCAACTTCAAAAAAGGAGCATGTTCCATTCAGTTGTGTTTTTTAATTTTTGAAGTGAAACCTTCTTTAGGCGCGTTAAGCATTTTTTGAGATGGGGAAAAAACCATTGAACTCGCGACACTGTTACCGACACCTGTCACTGACTACTGACACTAACTGTTACTGACACCTCTGTATATAAAGTGAAGTCTGCTTTTATTCGAGTTTTTTAATATGTTTGTTACCTGTATCTCAAAACTCCGTCATATATCAATCGATTTGGAAAACTCTTTTTGGTCCTATATAAATTTTATCAAAATCATTTCAGTAGTTTCGTTAAGTCAGGTTTATTTTTAGTTAATGTGTAAACAATTCAGTCGTATAAAATGCAATTGTCAAAGACGTGCCAGGTATGTTTAAACATATTAATTGAAAGTTATCTAAATAGCCCTTGGCAGCACTTGCCTTGGACAAGTATTTATTATATTGTTAGCACTCTCCCCACCAAGCAACCATCAATGACTCACCGCTTCTATAAAAAGCGGGCAAGATAGACGTTCGGTCTCACTTTTCTCGTGGTGCTCGGCGGTGCAACAACTTTATGAACTATAAGATTATTTGTTTAGTGTATAGTGTGAGGTCACGTGAGTCATTTTGTGTTTTTCACTTATGTTTAATTGTTTTTGATGTGTGTGGTCTCTATTTGTTTTCTATTGTTAGTATCATGTTTTGATTAAATTAATTGCTAATTGTTAGAATCAATCCAATTTGTTTTTTTTTAAAGTCTTACTTCTGATTTACCCAAAATCAGAAGTGGGATAAACAAGTCACAAAGCCCACATATTTCTAGTAAACAAATTAAAACTACCCGCACTTTAGAGAGAACCAAATTCTTGTTCTGTTGTTTACGTAAAGTCAGTAAAATGCCAAGAAGTAGACGTAGTCGATCAAGGCACCGTTCACAAAATGACTCGCGTGCCCGATCACGACGTCGTTCGCGGCGACGGTCCCGTAGTAGAAACAGATCATATTTACGAGACCTTTCGCGTCGCGAAACACGATCTAGATCACGTAGTGTCTCTCGCGATCGAGTACCACGCACGAGTAGAAAAATCACACGCAGTAGGTCCCGTATTCGTAATCGTTCGCGAAGCATCTCCCGCTCACGACAAACCGAGAGACGTTCTCGCGTCATAACACGACATCGCCGTCGTTCTATGAGTCGTTCCCCTTTTGTTTCAAGCATACCCCCACGAACTGAAGGTCACAATAAAACTGACGATTTATTACAAAATACCCAGTCTGAAGTAAACAAAAATCCCAGCAGTTCTATCCCGAGAACAAAAAATCATACACCGCTACTACCCACATTAGCAGATAACGTTCTAACCATAGCAGAAAATACCGAAACTTCTGACCAAGTTATAGAAACATCCACGCAATGCTCCGAAGCATCTTCTCTGGCTCATGCCCTTATGGAAGCTATTAAGTCTATCCAACCGGTAAAATCAAAAAGTTATTACGTGTCAAACTTTGACCCTACAATTCATAATGTTGACTCATGGTGCGAGGAGGTAGACCGCGCAAAAGTTGCCAATGTGTGGAACGATCACGAATGTTTATCCCGGGTTGCATCTTGTCTCAAAGGTGACGCTAGGACATGGTTATCCGAGTGGGTTACAAATGATCGAACATGGTCCAATTTTAAGTTGGAATTTAAGCCGTTATGTCCCGGTAAGTTAGACTATGCAAACATTTTGTTTGAAGCAATGAAAACCACCTCGGATAGCTATTCCTCCTATGCTGAATACGCTAGGCGAACTCTCTTGCGACTTAGAATAGTAAAAGGTCTTGATGACGAGTTGAGGGTCTTAATCATTATTCGCGGAATTGATAACCCTCAAGTCCGAGCAGCTGCTTCTAATGCAGCGCTCACTACTGAAAACTTGGTGTCATTTCTTTCGATATATGTAAAGCCCAAAAATAAACATGATGTACGCCCTCAATTCATCAACAAGAAAAAATTTGTTCAACCTACACTTCGCCAGGAAACTAAATGTTTTAACTGCAATCAAAGAGGTCACATAGCCCGTGACTGTAAGAAACCCAAGCAAAATGATTCTAAACCTGATTCAACCGCTTCTGCAAAACCTAACGCGCCTAGTGTCAAACCCAATACTTGCACATTTTGTAAAAAGTCTGGGCATAGCGAAGATACCTGCTTTGCCAAAGCACGCTCCGAATCACGCAATCATAAAAATGTTAATTTATGTTCTGATCAGTCTGTATTAACTAAAGAAAATAATTCTGACACAACAACAGCTGTAGTTGAGGGTATTCCGATGGACGTGCTAATAGACAGTGGAGCATTAAACGTGTCCCTTATCTCGTCACAAGTGCTAAAATATCTCACTTGCCAGCCAAAACAAAAACACTGCACTATTAAAGGAATAGGTAATAGAGAAATACTTACTACAACCTACGTTACAACTACCCTAGAATTCGAGGGTATTTCTATTGAGGCCGACCTAGTAGTAGTCCCATCGTTATACATGTGTGCTCCAATTATAATCGGAACAGATGTCCTCAATCGTGACGGGGTTACTTACGTACGTACTAAGGACAGACAGTATTTGACACGTTCTCCCGTTAAGCCACTTCTTGTAAATTCAGTTGAGTCTAGTGAAGGAATCGTAGTTAACACACCCCTTGTAGGAAATGAACTTGAGTCACTCATGATGGTAATTAATGAGTTCTCAGATTTCCTCATCTCAGGCACAGCCATGACCACAGTCAAATCAGGCGAAATGGAAATTAAGCTTACTAGCTCAACCCCAGTGGTTTATCGACCTTATAAACTCTCTCACCACGAAAAGCTAAAGGTTCGCGAGATCACTGATGACCTCTTGAGTAAAGGCATTATTAGAAAGTCACAGTCAGAGTATGCAAGCCCAATCATCCTCGTGAAAAAACGTGACGGCTCTGACAGACTTTGCGTTGACTTTAGAGCCCTAAATAGGATAACCGTGAAGGATCGATACCCTCTTCCTTTAATTGACGATCATATAGTCAGACTCGGTAGTTGCCAATATTTTTCAAGTCTGGACATGGCAACAGGCTTTCACCAAATAAGAATTAAGGAAGAGTGTGTCCATCTTACAGGGTTCGTTACTCCAGAGGAACACTTCGAATATTTAAAAATGCCATTCGGTTTAGCCAATTCCCCAATTGTGTATCAAAGGATAATAAATGATACGCTACGGAGTTTCATTCTTAAAGGAAATGTGCTAGTTTACATCGATGATGTTCTTCTACTAAGTAATTCTGTTTCCGAGGGAATTAAGCTGTTACGTGAAGTTTTAAACACGCTTACACAAGCAGGATTTTCCATTAACCTGCGAAAATGTTCGTTTTTAACTACTGAAATCGAATACCTTGGAAGGGTGATAAGTCAAGGTCAGGTGAGGCCGAGCCCTCGTAAATTAGAAGCTCTCTCGAATACATCACCTCCAGGAAACGTGAAGCAGGTCAGACTATTGCTTGGTCTGGCTGGCTACTTCAGGCGCTATATTAAGGACTACGCCACAAAAACCGCATGCATTGCTCAGCTAACTAGGAAAGGAGTTCAATTTTCTTGGGGTCCTGAACAGGAAAAGGTTCGTCAAGAGCTTATCTCACGATTAACTAACGAACCAATCCTCACGGTCTTTGACCCTAAGCTACCTACTGAGGTTCATACGGACGCCAGTAGCGCTGGGTACGGAGGGGTTCTCCTGCAAACCCACCCGGATGGTAAAAGGCACGTGGTCGCCTATTTTAGTAAAGTGACTCAGAGTGCAGAAAACAAATACCACTCCTATGAGCTAGAGACCCTAGCCGTGGTCAAATCTTTGCAACATTTTCGGCATTACTTGGTGGGGTTAAAATTCGTTCTTGTTACTGATTGCAACGCCTTGAGGTCCACTGAGCGGAAGAAAGATCTACTACCCAGGGTAGCCAGGTGGTGGATCTATCTTCAAGATTTCGATTTCACCATCACATATCGTAAGGGAGTTCTAATGCAACACGCTGACTACCTTAGTCGTAATCCGTTGGTGGTAAGCCAAATCGAAAGACCTCGCAACTGGGCACAAATAGCACAAGCGGCTGATAAAGAGACCCAAGATCTCGTTCAGAAGCTTCAGAACGGCGAGTTGGATCCTAACCGATATGTGGCGCAAAATGATCTGCTTTATTATAGGTACGTTCCAGTAGCCGAGGAGCCGAGACTTCTATGCTACATACCCAAAGGTCACCGCTTAAGCCTTCTCCGTGTGTTCCACGATGAACACGAACACATTGGGGTCGAGAAGACGCTTGACTTAATACTTAAGCACTTTTGGTTTCCCTGTCTCCGCCAGTTTGTTGTTAAGTATGTCGCACATTGTTTAGTATGTCTCTCAAAGAAACGTGTACCGCGAGCAGCACTACAGAACATTACTTCCTGGGATAAACCAGACACGCCGTTTAACACGGTTCATGTAGATGCATTGGGTCCTTTGCCGATATCAGAGGGATATAAATTCATTTTAATAGTAGTAGACGCGTTTACTAAGTTTTACTGTATCCCATCCAACGACAAGACGCCGTGGAGCTGAAACGAGTCATCACGCAGGCAATTGCACAGTTTGGGGTGCCAAAACTGATGGTTACGGACAAAGGGCGTATGTTTGAATCGAGCGAGTTCACCACCTGGATCAACGACCTTGGTTGCGAACTACACTGCATAACTCCTGAGATGCATCACGCGAACGGCCAGGTGGAGAGGTACGTGCGAACGGTACTCAACATGATCCGCATTGAAGTGAACCACAAACACTCATCATGGTCGGAGGTGCTATGGAAGCTGCAATTGGTCCTGAATATAACAAAACAGAAGACTACACAAACTTCTGCTCTCAATCTTCTAATAGGCACCGATTCAACTACTCCAGTCATTCGTGGCTTAGTTCGGGACGTGGCAGTAGAGGGTTCTAGACCAAATCGAGAGGCTCTTCGAGAACTCACCAGAAGCTGAGCTCGACAGCTCCTAAGTGATAATCAGGCCAGGCAGGATGAGCTTGCTAACCGACACCGGCGCCCGCCACGAGAGTTCAAAGTAAACGATCTTGCCTTTGTAATCAAGTTCTCTCAGTCGACAGGAAAGTTGGATCCTGGTATGCGCGGCCCTTACAAGGTAGCAAAAGCATTACCGAGCGGACGCTACGAGTTGAAACTGCTCAGCGGCGGCTATGGCAAGACAACGCAGGCTGCGGCACAGTTCATGGTGCCATGGCGAGGCGAGTGGTGTCCGGAGACTTGCGCCGCGTTCTTCGACAGTAAGTCTATCCTACACCACCATCTTTTGTTCGCACCCTGCGTGCGCCTTGGCCGGTCATATTTAATTAAAGTCCAGTTGACCTCACTTTAAATAATTACCTAGTAGATCCAACTTAGTTACCAAAAGAAATATAATCTAGTAGGTCCCTAATGTAGGTAAATAAGTAAAAGTTATATTAGCTATTTGTTGAACCGTCATGGCGTGTAAGGGGGTGTGATGAATGATGATAGATGTGAGGACTCGTCCGTGTCTGCAGTTGCATAGTCGGATCAATATAGTGCTTACTGTGAAGGCGGATACACCACGTGATGCTAACCGTCTTAATGTCCGTGTCTGCGATTATCGTATAGTCGGGATTTCCCATGTCTGCGGTTGGTCGTATAGTCGGACTGACCATGTCTGCATGACGATGCATAGTTGGTCTAACCTGTGTCAGCGCTTGTCGCTTAGTCGGGTTTTCCGTGTCTATAATTGGTCGCATAGTCAGATTTTCTGTGTCTGCGATCAGTTGCATAGTCGGATTTGCCTGTGTCTGCGCTAGTTGCATAGTCGGGCAGGCGCGTTGGTCGCGCCATGTTACAGGTGGAACTTAACCACCCGATGCAGCGATGCTGACAACTACGCCTGCATCGAGTGCACCAGCTACGAGGGATCAAAGAACAGAACAAGAAAGTCTTGTTCCTAGGACTAATAAGTATCTGAGAGACGTCTCATTAGGTCACAAGAAAGATGTTATGAATTGGTGAATGAATGATTTTTGTGAAAGCGATGTATGAATTGAATGAATGATGATGTCAGAAGAGTATGAACCACTGCATTTAAAACTGGCATCCCCCTAAACATAGCCTTCGTTTTCAGATGAAGAACCAGATCCAATTCCACTACATCATGCACCTAGTTCCGGCGCAGGCCCCTCCATGCCTTCTTTGGACCCTGAGCCTGAGGCGGGACCGTCGACGTAGGCCACAACATATCCGGGTAGCTCCACCTCGTTCAAGGATCAGGTCGAGGACGACCAGAGTCAGGAGAAGCCGTGTTAGCACTCTCCCCACCAAGCAACCATCAATGACTCACCGCTTCTATAAAAAGCGGGCAAGATAGACGTTCGGTCTCACTTTTCTCGTGGTGCTCGGCGGTGCAACAACTTTATGAACTATAAGATTATTTGTTTAGTGTATAGTGTGAGGTCACGTGAGTCATTTTGTGTTTTTCACTTATGTTTAATTGTTTTTGATGTGTGTGGTCTCAATTTGTTTTCTATTGTTAGTATCATGTTTTGATTAAATTAATTGCTAATTGTTAGAATCAATCCAATTTGTTTTTTTTTAAAGTCTTACTTCTGATTTACCCAAAAATATTGTTACGCCGAGGCTGTTTAACAATGAGTAATAATCGAACCTTCTCGAACGCTTTTGTCTTGCTGTGTTATTGTTGCTATTGTTTGTGGTTTCGCAGAATGGGGAGTGGCCATTGTGTCGAGGGACCGACCCTTTCCTGGAAGGATCGACATCGTTCTCGAACAATCGAAATGTGTGCGATATAAATAGGCCGGAGAGATGGCCGGACAGTCAGTCTCGAGTCAGTCTCGAGTCAGTCTGAGTGAGTCTCAGCGAGGCCCTGGAGGACTGACGTGTGGAAGGGTCTCGCGAGTGAGTCTGGAGTTAGCTATACGTGCGAACAATTTGGTGACTTTAAGTGGTGCAACAGTTGTGTGTATTAGTGTGTTGTGATTACGTGTGACCAAGTTCGTGTATTCATCGTCATCGTGTTGAATAAAAGTGTTATTTTGGTTGGACTGATTCCCATTATTTTATCCCGAACCCTCAGCTCGTAACAATTTGGTGTCAGAAGTGGGATAAAATAATGCCCGGTTCTGCCAAAGGATAACGTGGACGGTGTCAGGACGAGAGGTCAACGACAACAGGAAATGGATGAAAGGCGGTTTGGAGATTCTCCGGTTCAAGAAGCTCGGCAGAGTCGTCAGCCGATGGAGATGGAATCAGCCGCCGCCGAATCATTTGGAGCACCATCATCATCATCCATGGGCCAAGCTCCTGTGGCAGGCGATCTTACTGCTATCATGGCCATGCTTTGTCGTTAGGATAAGGAAGAGCAGCGTCGTCAGCAAGAAGAGCAGGCTCGGTTGCAGGAGGAAGAACGCCGTCAGCATAAAGAAGAGAAGCGTCGTCAACAGGAAGAGCCGGCTCGGTTGCAGGAGGAACAACGCCGTCAGCATTAAGAAGAGAAGCGTCGTCAGCAGGAAGAACAGGCTCGGTTGCAGAAGGAACAGCGACATGAACAGGTGGAGCAGACTCGGTTGAAAGAGGAACAGCGACGTCAGGATAAAGAAGAGCAGCGTCGTCAACAGGAAGATCAGCGACGTTGGCCATAAGAGCGTGCTCGACTGATGAGGGAATCGTTCGGTTCATCTGGAAAGGAATTCCAGGAAGTGAAAGAACAGATAGAAATCATGAGAGCCGTGCTTTGGAGGGTGGAATTGGGCTCGACTGATGAGGGAATTGTTCGGTTTATCTGGAAAGTAATTCCAGGAAGTGAAAGAACAGATAGAAATCATGAGAGCCGTGTTTTGGAGGCTGGAATTGGGATCGCTGATGAGAAAGGGACTCTGGGTGTCCTGAAGTACTGGAGACGGCAATGTGGCTCCTCTAGTTGCTACATCTTCAGCGCGAGGTGCGCCTAAAATTGTACGTGTTGATCGGCTGCCGCGATATGGGGCTAAGAATGCTCGGGACGAGCATGTTTTAGGATGGGGCAGTGTTACGCCGAGGCTGTTAAACAATGAGTAATAATCGAACCTTCTCGAACGCTTTTGTCTTGCTGTGTTATTGTTGCTATTGTTTGTGGTTTCGCAGAATGGTGAGTGGCCATTGTGTCGAGGGACCGACCCTTTCCTGGAAGGATCGACATCGTTCTCGAACAATCGAAATGTGTGCGATATAAATAGGCCGGAGAGATGGCCGGACAGTCAGTCTGAGTTAGTCAGTGAGTTAGTCTCAGCGAGGCCCTGGAGGACTGACGTGGGAAGGGTCTCGCGTGAACAGTAGTGGCTCCTGAGTCAGTCTCAGTGAGTGAGCGAGTGAGTCTTAGCGAGGCCCTGGAGGACTGACGTGAGAAGGGTCTCGCGTGAACAGTAGTTGCTCGCGAGTCAGTCTGGATTAAGCTATACGTGCGATCATTTCGGTGACTTTAAGTGGTGTGAATTAGTGTGTTATGATTACGTGTGACCAAGTTCGTGTATTCATCGTTTAGTGCTGAATAAAAGTGTTATTTTGGTTAGATCGATTCCCATTATTTTATCCCGAACCTTCAGCTCGTAACAATATGTATTTACATATATAGTGAAAACTGTTTAAGCAGCAGGGGACTGAAAAAGCAGGAAATAAGTGAGGGAGTACTTTACTTTGAGGAAGGTGTTAGGTAAGTACCTTTTTTTTATTAGGTATAGGACATTTAGAAACACAAGATGGCGGGCCTCTTGATGTTAAGTGGTCACCGTCGCCTATAAACTCCTGCAGAACTCGAGGTACTGCAGTCGCGTTGCCTAAAACGTAATGCCTTATTTACACCTCTCTTGTAGGCGTTCATGTTGAAGTCCACCGGGAAAACTTCCGGAGGAAGGTCATTCCACATCTTGCAGGTGCGTGGAAGAAACGACCTATTAAGTAACCTAGCCTGTATTATTTATTAAATAATTGTCAAATGAAATATATTTCTTGCTTCATGCATACTAGAAGTTGAAAAGGAATATTTAGGACACCATGGTTGATTGGTGATTGATCGAGCGAAGCGATATCTTTAAATCGACTTGGACAAATCGGCGTTGTATGTATGTTTGATTGTCCGAGAGTAACTTTCGAAGCGTTGATCCGATCATTGTGAAATTTAATACATAAGTAGGTAGTGATGGCACAATTTTGGTGTCACTAAATGACCTAAAAATATTAGGGGGTTGTTGAGATATTGGGGTTCAATAGGGTAAAAAAAATGAAAATGAGACTATTAGGTCAAGTAAGACGTCAAATGAAAGGTCTTCATTAGTACATTTCGACCCCGTTTTTACTTTTAGTAAAACTTTTGTAGTTTTGGAGTTATTAGCCATAATAAAAACTAAACTTTGACAAAACTCACAGGGTACACCAGTGACCTCATAGTGCTGTAATTTGATATACGGCTTAAGTATCACTTATATAAGCAAAAGTCTGAAATCCAGAATAACTGCAATTTGAACCCCAAAAAACATAACCAAAATACATGCACTCCCGTTACGTGTTATTTGATTGAAACTGTAGGTCAAGTTATATGGTTATTTATTTCGTGACACTATTTTAATAGTCAAAGGTTACAAATAATATTTCTTTAGTTTTAATCGGAGACTCGCGAGATCTTAGTTCGGGGCGAACCACTAGTATCAGTAGTTTTAATTGTATACGTGTTTTGCACACCCAAGTTGGTCAGCTTCTTCTGATATTGATTGTTTATCCTGTGACAGTTTATGAATGGTACTGCTTTGCGAATAATACGGGTAGGAACAGTCGGTGGGACGGACTTATGTTTTGATGACCTTTTTGACGAATGTCTCTTTTGTTTGTCCAGTTCTTTACCTGTTTTCGAACTTCTTTTATTTTTTTAGCTACTAGCTTCCGCACACGGCTTCGCTCGCATGGTTCGTTAATAAAAGTAGTCAATGTCTCAATCCAGGTCATAATCACACTGATATTATAACTCCGAAAGTTTGAATGTTTATTACTCAATCACGTCGTAACGGCTAAACATCGATTTCGATGAAATTTGGTATGTACCTACATAGATTATAACCTGGATTAACACATAGGGTACATTTTATTGAAAAACCACGCATGCGAAGCCGCTGGTGGAACCTAGTCTATTTTATAATTTCATTGAAATCTGTTCAGCCGTTACGATGTGAAAGCGTAATAAACAAACTCACTTTGCATTTACATATTTTGTATGATACTTTGTATGATGAAATATGTTTCTCTCAGCTTTTTATTACTAATTTAACGTCTGTTTGAATGTTTGCTTGTTTAATTAAAATGGTAATAATAATAATAAATTAAAATACAGGGCGTTGTATACAGTCGACAAATTCGTTGTGAATTAACTAGTGGTTCGCCCCGAACTGAGATCTCGCGAGTCTCCCATAAAAACAAAAAAATATTTTTCGTAATCTTCGACTATCAAAATAGTGCAACGAAATGCATAACCAACTGATTTGACCTACAGTTTCATTCAAATTACAGGTAACGGGATTTCATGTTAATTGGTTATTCTTTTTTGGGGTAGAAATTGCAGTTATTCTGGATTTCAGACTTTTGCCTATATTGACGACCTCCGTGGCGCAGTGGACGAATAGCCGGCTGTGATGCAGGAGTTAGCGGGTTCGATTCCCGCTGCGGAACAAATGTTTGAATAATCTACAGGTGTTTGTTCCGGGTCTGGATGTTTTTCTATATATTATAAGTATGTATTTACAAAAAAAAGTATATAAGTATTCTATCAGTTATCTGGTTCCCATAGTACAAGCTCTGCTTAGTTTGGGGCTGGATAGCGCTGTGTGAAATGTCCAGTAATATTTATTTTATTTATTTGTGTCACTAAAGCTACACGCATACCAAATTTCATTATTGTGGGGTCACTGGTGTACCCTGTGAATTTTGTCAAATTCAGTTTATTTTATGGCTAATAACTTAACCCTAGAGTGGTCGCGTGGATTACCTATGTAATCCACACTTACGGAATTGTAAAATTCTCAAAAATCGCTAACGTAAATTACGAGCGCTTCTAGGTACTTTAAGTTAAATAATTGACAAACGCACTAAGTGCTGCGCACGAGAATTTCTTGGCATTATCCAGACAGAACCACAGCGACAACATCAGCAAACACCAACTCGATCCATAGGTCGCTGCCACAACTGCGGAAGAAGCCGCAATAAAAGCACTCGAAAACTATGCAACACGTGCAAAAAGCCTATTTGTGGCGATCATTCGAAGGTTGTATGCCTGTCTTGTTTAAAAAACACTAATTAGTAGTTTTGATTTTTTGTGCCATTTTAGAGGTTTTTTTTGTTTTGTTGATTTTTTTTATATTCAGACTTTGTGATTCGTTTTTATTGATTGCTTTTAATACAACAATACTTAATAACACTATTACAATAAGAATTAAACATAGTTAAAGCTCAAATGTATTTTTATTTGAATTTATAAATGGTATACAATAGTACTCCACGCGACCAATCAGGTCAGGTTTTAGTACGCGACCACTGCAGGGTTAAAAACTACAAAGTTTAAACTAAAAATAACATCGGGGTCGAAATGTGCTCACAAAGACCTTTTATTAAATTTGCTACTTCACCGGATAGTCTCATTTTGTTTTTTTTTTACCCTTGAACCCCAATATATCAACAACCCCCCAACATTTTTAGTTTATTGAGTAACTCTAAAATTGTGCACTATCACTACCTACCTATGTATCGAATTTCACGATATCGGATCAACGCTTCGAAAGTTATCCTCGGACAAACAAACATACATACATACTTACATACATACAACGCCGATTTGCCCAAGTTGATTTGGAGATCTCACTTCGCTCGATCAATTAATAATGATTAATTTATGTAAATGACTTTATCTATGTATTTCAGTGCAATAATGAAGTTAAAACAATTTTTAAATAGATATATAAACATATGGGCACAATTATAGTTGGTTAAATTTCTGATACTCAATTCCAGGTGTCCAGGAGCACCTGGACACCGTCCTCGAACTGGGTACAGAAACGTTGGCCGACCAGCAGCGATGCAGCAGCAGGGTAGATGATGAAGCATTGCGGCTCGAAACTGGATTAGGCCGGCACAGACCGTGGAGATGGCATATATAAAGGGAGGCCTACACCCAGCAGTGGGTGAAGTCGGGCTGAAGATGATGATGATGATAGTTGTTTTAACTCACGAAGGCGGGCGAGCCTTGTATGTAGTTGTGATCGCTTGATAGTATAGACACGCGCCACTTTAGGTTTTTTATATATTAGTACTTGGAGACAGAACAATTATTATTGCCCACCTGGTGTTAAGTGATAACCATCGCCTATAGCAATGTATTGCCTCGTAGGTCACGCACTTTAGAAACATGCCCTACGATGCACTGCCCTGCGTCCATCAATTTGAGACATAAAAGTGTGAAGCCTCATGTGCCTGTAACTTCACCGGAAACCATACCCTTCATACCGAAACAGCAATGCTGCTTCACATCCTTTTCTCAATACTCAGTCATGTTTAGTTGGAAACCTTTCGTGATTGATTTCAATCATTATTATAAATACGTGATTTATCACGTACCGTTAAAAAACCAATAAAACGGTACGTGATAAATCCCGTATTTATATCAACTCAGTATTTTATTGTATTCGACAATGTAATAATAGATGGTAATTGATAGGTATATGGTCATTATGGACCCTATTGGGCACAGCAAAGTTTTGGAGAGAATAGAAAAATATTCTCTCCAAAACAATCTCTCCAAAGCGCGCCATACACGATTAATATGTTATATTATAAATGATTATATATTATATATTATGACATTATATATGTATGATGCTGGACATTTCATTTAGCCCTAAACAAAGTTTGTACTATGGGAACCAGATACTTAAATACTTGTTATATACAAACATATTTATATACTTAAAATATTATAAAGAAACAACAGCCAGACCCAGAACATCTGTAGATAATGCAAACATTTGTTCCGAAAAAAAATACCATAATCAAATACACGCACGAACAACGGCGTTAAACTTATAACTCTATTGGTTAAGAAACTTTTATAAAAGATGATTGAATAAAGACTTACACAAACAATATTACTTAGATCATTAGCAAGAATAAACGACTTAGAAGAAAGAAGTCAAAAATAAAGTCTACTAGCTAAGGCGAGTGAAGAGTGGTTGTAGTGTTCTACTTTCGATTAGATTAGAAAACTCTTTTTTGGCACTAATAAAATAATACATAGGCAAACTTAATGCTAATTAGCATATTCTTCCAGGTAAGCTTTGTTTGTATTTAATTTAGTAACTCTCTAGGGATCACTTATAGTTATTATAATCCTATTGCTGGGCAAAGGTTTTCTTTACTGTTTTGACAAATTTTTTTTTTACTATTTACCCAATATTTTGAGGAAGGATCTGTTTCGTCATCCAGAATAATAATTTGGATCTTCAATCCAAGTAGAAAGCCCACTTTGTCATAGATTGTTTTTTTTTTTACAATATTGAGCATGTGATTTTTATGGTGGTTTGTAAGGGACCGTGGATTTTAAACTTTTATTTGGGATAAAGTTTATAAACATGTTATAATTATTTTTCAAAATACGGGCTATAAGGTTCCTCTAATTATTTATACTCATCAATTATGTGGTCTATAATGAAGCACACACCCGTCAATGATTTATTTGCGCAAGCTTAGAAATTTTAACAAATTCTTACCACAGAAACTTGCGCAAGCTTTGCAATTCCTTGAGGTGTGTGGGTGGGACCCATAACACTGGACAAGAGCGCACACTGTGCGCGTTTAGTGTCTCCATAGTCCAATGTCAACCTAGCTGTTATTTTAATGTTTATTTTATGTTTTTATGTTATTTTAGTGTACTAACTATTTACTTATTTTATTGTTTATAATTATATTGTACATAATACGGACTATAAGATGAATAAAAAGAAGTTTATTTCAAAACTTTAGGAATACATATTGCACTGCATTGTCTGATCAACGGCTAATTATTATAAAAACAATATAAATCGTCAGTGCTAGTTAATTCATTTATTTACACTTAAATATAACTTTACAGAATGAATCTAATACGCTATATCTAAAACTACTACAAGAAAAAAATACAAATTATAATTATACATTCATTTTCAAACTTACATATATTAGGTACCTACATAAATTAATTCAATTTAAAAAGATACACAAAAAAATACAACCGATATACAAATACAATAGGGACTTAAAATAACTAACTTAACATAGGTATTCATAATTAAATACTCTCACAATAACTGAGACACACTCGCTCGATCGTCTTTCAGTGAGGTAGCCCTTCACTCCCCATGAAGGGAATATGTACCTGCCTTGTTGAAATAAAGAAGAATAGTGCTAGTCTGAAATAATTAAGAACTAAATTAAATTGAATAAGATTCTTTTTCGTTACACTATCCATATCAAGAGGACGCTCTTCATAGGAAAATACAACCTCAGTGTATGGGCCATCGACAAACAACTCACTTTGCACGTTTATCTGTATGTTGACCTCCGATGTGTAGACTTTTCGGCGTCGCCGCTGTTACGTCACAGATCTAGTGGGGTACTGTGAAGGATTGGTGTTTTGTATCGCTTTGGGTTATAGGACAGGCTTTATATTATAAAATTATCATGGTCTGATGTACCACTGAAGTTTGGGATTTAATTTAATCGTTTTTTTTTTATTTGAATTACCTTATATTGATTTTATTTTGTTTGTTTTGTTATTCTGTTCCACTTTACTAACATGAACACACCAAGTAAAATGCCCTAACCGGAAGACCACCGCTGGTTGTTGCAACCAGCACATGCTGAGTTAAGGACCATTTTTTATTTAACGAGTTGACGACCTCCGTGGTGCAGTGGGCGAATAGCCGGCTGAGATGCAGGAGGTAGCGGGTTCGATTCTCGCCACGGAACAAATGTTTGCATGATCTACAGATATTTGTTTCGGGTCTGGATGTTTTTCTATATATTATAAGTATGTATTTACAAAAAAAAATGTATATAAGTATTCTATCAGTCATCTAGTTTCCATAGTACAAGCTCTGCTTAGTTTGGGGCTAGATAGCGCTGTGTGAAATGTCCAGCAATATGTATTTATTCATTTATTTATTTTGCAACTACTTAAACTTTGTCCATACATTTAGATTTGTTTATATGTGATATTTTCTTTGTTAACTTATTTATAGGTGATTGCAAATAAATATTGTTATATTCTATTCTTTATAACAAACTACTGCATCGCACTGATTCCAAATGATTCTAAAAATGAAATCCTTTTTATTCTCTTGAAAGTGTGTCAAAACTGAATAGGAATCTTTCGTATTTTACGATATATTTCGTATCTTAAGATGAAATATCCATATCACTCGGTATCTTAAGTTAGTGGAAGATGAAAATATATTATCTGCGCCGTGTGTGATATCCATTGGATTGTATCGCGAGTGATGTTTTATTTTAACATGAAATATCATAGCATTTACGTCGTATGTGAAGCGCTTTTAGCTTCAACGCCCATCGAAATATGTGTCATCTCGGTGCCACTTCAACTAGCTAGTTCTCATTGCTCTCAGTGAAGCGTAATAACTCATTGAAGCGATTGAAATCAAGAAATTTCCAAATTTAAATCGGCAGCATGGGTTCAGCGTCCTTGACCCCGGCGATTATTAGGTGTGTGCGTCGTGATCGGTCGTCTCAATGCGTAGATATGGTTAGTGTAGTGTGTCGCATAGGACATTTCTAGTTCTGAAGACCATGTGAGGGTAGTTGCTGCAGCTGCCATCTTTTCTCGATGGTAGTTCCAAGTACTCCAGTCCACCCGCGACCATGGCTGTTGCAACATAGTCGAAACGTCGGGATAATAAAAGGTACATACGCAATAAATACCCGTTTTAATTATGTACAGTGATCGGAAAGGTTTGAAAAATACTAACATAATGAAGCATATAATTTTTCCAGTTTCACAGTAGCACTCTGTGCCACAATAGATTGGTGAATGTGTGAATGTGGCCCATAAATACATCGGTTTGTTCAAATCGGAAGTAGAATTAGTTCATTGAAAAGTTCGCTTTCTCGCTAGGAAAGATACATTGCAATTTCTACAGTGTTTGTTGATTTACGAAGGAAGCTAGTAGATTTAGCAATTCTGACTTCCTGGGTATTTATTTCTTAGATGTACAACATCATTATTTATTATTTAGTTCTACGGAGATTTATCGTTATTTCGTTTTAACTTTTTCAATTAGTTTTGCATCGAATTCTCTGTACCTACACTTGAATGTCAAAGTCTCCTTTAGTCTTAAGGCTGGGCACTGGAAAGTGCGACACAGTTTTTACTGCTGCATTTTAAAGTGTTTCATCTTTGTATCTAACGATCCTGTGTGTATTATGTTCAAGAATAAATGATTGATTTAAAGTAGATGTCATACTTTCAACTCTGAAAATTCTGATCAAAGAATAAAATTGGATACCTTCATAAAGTCTTCGTAAAGTGTTTTCGGAGACATGACATAAATACTCGCATTAGGAGTTTACAGGCTACAATGTCCATGCGACTTGACAACAGAATCGCTTCACTAGAGATGCACTACATACACAATACAATTAATTTGATAAAATAGTCGTGTGGGCCAATGAATTCCAAGACGTCTTCAATTCCAAAATTAATTAAAATTACTAGGTTTTGCGACTCTAACTTATAGTATATTTATACTTTGTTTGGTAAGTCTATATTATAGCTGTTTAGTAAAGCAGCAACTAAAAACTCGTCAAAAAATAGCCTCAACCCTAGAAATAATAATGGAGCGCAAATTGCCTGGAAAATATCTCTATTAGCAAGGCATTGCAAAAATGGCCAAATATCAATAATCATTACGATGGATATAACTCTATAATGTACCTATGTTATGTGTTGCAATTAAGACTAATTATATTGAATCGTCAGTTTCTACACAAAAAATAAAAAATAAACGTATATATAATTTTATTTGTTTTATTATCAATATCTCGACAAAATCGATAATATGCTACTCGACGAAATGTTACAGAACTAGCGTATTGTACGATGCTACAGATTTCTAAAAAGTTGCTACGAGCCGTTCAACAATCCCGCTCGTTCAATAACCCCCGCCCAGTCAATGACCCGGTCTGGTCAATAAGTCAACATGTCAACAGAGCACGTACGGTGCACGGTAGGGCGGTAAGAATTTTAGGCACCATACGTAAACAATAAGGTGTTTTGGATTAAAAAAAACATTATTGACTGCCTCCGTGGCGCAGTGGGCGTATAGCCAGCTAAGACGCAGAAGGTAGCGGGTTCGATTCCCGCCACGGAACAAATTTTTGCATGATCTACAGATATTTGTTCAGTGTCTGGGTGTTTTTCTATATATTATAAGTATGTATTTACAAAAAAAAGTATATAAGTATTCTATTAGTTATCTGGTTCCCATAGTACAAGCTCTGCTTAGTTTGGGGCTAGATAGCGCTGTGAAATGTCCAGCGATATTTTTATTTATTTATTTATTATTATTTATTTGTTATACATATATCGTTTCAAAAAAAAACACTCCGTCATTATTTGTAGTTTAAATTGCAACACCTTATATATAAATAGAAACATTCTTAAAATTAACAATACAGTCTTATCACGTAAAGTGATTTCTTCTAGACAATCTTAGGATGGAGAGGACTTTGTGGAAGAATGTGTAATTTAATTTTGACATTTTTTTGTCTTCTGTCGTGTAAAAGGTTTACAACTACTTTACAGGTTAGTTACTGCACTAAATTTGAGTAGAACTGGAATATCCAGAGTCGCAGCTGATTATTGAAGCATCTCGCATTCCCCATCTACAAAGGTTTTTCCTGCACTGCCTAACCTGAGGTCCGGAGTTGGACCATAGACAACCAGACCGTAATTGTTTGTCCAAATTATAAACTACTAGCTTCTGCCAGCGGCTTTGCACGTGTTGTTTGTTAACAAAAAGTAACCTATGTTTTAATCCAGGTTATAATCTATTTACTCACCAAATTTCATCGAAATTGGTTCAGACATTACGACGTGATTGAGTAACAAAAAACAAACCAAACTTTCACATAATAATATTAGGGTGAATAATGTGTTTAAGTGAATTATCGATCCTTGATATATGGAAAGAAGCTTTGTAATTTCTGTCGCGCGACTAAAATCGGTCTATGTACAAACAGTGTCGCTAATTGGTGTAATTTGTGTGAAACTTCGTGTAATTGAAATGTAACATTGTCGGTCAAAACACCGATAAAACGATACGTGGTAAATCCAGTATTTATAATAATGATTGAAATAAATCACGAAAGTTTTCTAAGTAAAATAACTTCGTGTGTTTAGATTAAATCTATATTTTAATAAACAAAATTTTGGAAATCATCCATAAACAATTTTTTATTTCAATGTTTAAAGATGAGGGGGTTACCAGTAGCGACCTTGTTTTTTCCTTGTTTTTGCACGACGATCCCTAAACGTGTGTACCGACTAAACATGTTTAAATTTGACATATTTGTACGATTTGACAATTTATTAAATCATATTTAGCCACTAACTACGTTTAAGACCTTTTAATGTTAGTGTTGTGTATTCTAGCAAAAAAAATATTACATTTGAATTTGGATTTACAAAAAATTTAATTTAAATTTGAAGAAGGCATCGTTGCGCAAGTTACCCAAAGCCTCCTTATGCTGAAAGTTAAATAGAGCACGTCTAACGCATCCTTCGGAGTTTCGAACGCGCAGTAGTTCTGTGAAGTAAGATTGTGTTTTGAAGTCATGGAACTTAAGTATTCTTGACTTGACAAACAGATTCTTCGTTGTAAGTTGTACTCGAAGCATTTGCATTTTCAATTTTCTAAACTCCTTGACTCAGGACTGCACTCAGGATTCTAGTAAGTCTCGTTGGTTCCGCTCGTGAGGTAACACTCACGAGCGGAACCATTCGCCATTCTAGAAGAGATTCAACCATTTTAGAATCATTCGCTACGTTCGGGATTCAATATAGCGCTTACGTAATACACTGCTTTATCCCCTCGTTTAATAATCTACGATCAAAATGGAGCCCACGGTCTCTTACTGATTTTCTCTATGACGAAACTACTTATACTGGCTAAAAAAACTCACCCTGCGTAGCTGATATGAATGACGACACGAACAAAACACCTCGTTTTCATCAAAAACTATGAACTTTCATTGCACATGCATTTTTAAATGATTTCAACTGAAACGAACAGACTAATAGTACAACTAATTTAAACCCAACTTCACACTGACACAGAGCAACACTGTATAGTTTAATTATTTAATCCAATTACACTATAGTTAACTACTGGAATAAATGAGACGAAACTCCGGCACTTTGAGCAGAATATTTAGGATTTTACCGGGAATTTAACTTCATTATCTTTGTCAATGGCGTCAGTTTGTTTATAATTACTAATTATAAACTAGAGTTTTCCAGGTTTGAGCGCTTGAATACTGAATAAATAAGTTTCTAATTGCTACGAATCTTCGTAGACCTTCCGTAGAACCTATGTAGACCTTTCGTAGTACACTCGTACTTTTTCGAGACCGTTTGTAGGCCCTTCGTAGGACCTCTTGCGCATCTTTTTCGTAGACCTTCCGTAGAACCTATGTAGAACTTTCGTAGTACCCTCATACTTTTTAGAGACCGTGTGTAGGCTCTTCGTAGGACCTCTCTCGTATCTCTTTCGAAGAGCCAATGTAGATCTACTTAACCTACACCAATACTTAACCTACACCAATACTTAACCTACACCAATACTTAACATTTTAAAATCAAAATTTATGTTCATTTAGTAATTAACTAATAGTTTAGTTAAATGGATTTCTGTAGTCAGAAATCAAATATGTTCTTTTCATTTGACTTTTACGTGTTTAATACGGCAAAGGAAACATAATGAGGAAACCGGTATGCCCTAGAAACAAAAATAGTAGGCAGGTGTTTTCGATAACCTTATTACGTAAGCCAATTACTGCCGCGTCGCTGTGGCTGGTCAGGTCGCCCTTTTCACACCCATGTGTGTAAGGAATGTCCCTGACCAGCGACAGGTATTGGCTTACTTAATGAAATTACCGGTTAGTATTCATTAGCGGGGATAGAATTACAAACTGTCACGTGAATGATAAAGAAAGAAAGAAAGAAAACATTTTATTCAAAAAACCACAGAGTAATACAGAAAAATAAACGTAACAACAATAAAATCTAACCTAAGCACTAACAAACTAAAAAGCTCTGTGTGGGGATGAATTGGTGCTCAGCGCAGCATGATGCTACAGCATGTTAATATGACGCAGCGCTGGTCTTCCGCTTGGTCCAGTTTAGATTGTCAGATAAGATAAGCTTAATACTTGTCAAATACTGGGTTATTTTCCAAATACAGAAGCAGGGGGTTGAGCCAGACTAACCTGGGTTATTTTAACCTTTATCGTCCCATTACTGGGTAATGGTCTCCCCCAATTCCCACAAAACCTTGTTCATTGCTATCCCTTCATCCTCTTTCAAAAGCGTTCAGACGCTTTCTCGGCCGACCACGACATCACGTTTCTTTAGGCTTCCAAGATGTGAGGTATGGTTATTAGAATGATAAATCGATTAAATACACACACTAGGGCTGTAGGTTGATGTTTTCTTTATACCACCTGGAGATTTGGAGATGGAACAAGCATATGGCCCACCTGTTAAGTGGTAACTATTGCCTATAGCAAAGTATTGCCTCGTAAGACACGCACCTTGGAACCGTGTCCTACGATGCACTGCCTTGCATCTATCGACTTGAGGTATACCGTGTAATGTCTCATGTGCCTGTAATTTCACCGGAAACCATACCCTTCAAACCGAAACAAAGCAATGCTTGGCGGCAAAAATAGGTATAGTGGTATTACTTGCCCGGGCGAGCCCTTTCACAAAGAACTGTACTATTTTTGTTATTCCTAAGTTTAATGTGGATACTCATTAAAATCGCAAGGATAATTTTGGATTTTTAACAATCTTCGGTAGTATTGGTGAAACGAATGCACTTAAACTATCACGACATAGCAAATTAAAAGCACATTCAAAACAATTTTACTATTATAACGATCTTAAAACTGAAATGTCTTTATAACTGCGACCGCGAACGCAATACCAACTTGAAATTAGTTCCAATTACCTTGAATCGTTAAAATATAGTTTCTTATAAAAGCGGTAAACGCCATATTCTAACGTCATCTGGCGTAAGAAAACAGCCTCATTGCTTTTTTTTCATGCTACATTTTTTTCTTATATTGGATAGAACTTTGTTTGACCACAATCTTACCTGATGATAAGTGATGATGTGATCTAAGATGAAGCACGAAGATCTAGAAGAAACCTATTTACTCTTATCTTAAAGAGGCCCGGATTGTATTCTTCAGGAAAAACAGACGACGGCAAAGTGTTCCATACCTTAACTGTACGCATCAAGAACGTAGAACCAAAACGGTGTGTGCGAATGGGTGGTATATCAACTAGGTACGGATGGTACTGAGCCGTGCGCCTGCTTGTTCTTTGATGGAAGGGAGATGGCGGGATCAGATCATATAGTTCCTGGGTACATTCCCCAAAAAATGGAGATGCTTCAAATTTATGGCCCACCTGATGTTAAATGGTAATCATGGCCTATAACAGAGGACTGCTTCGTAGGTCACGCACCATCACGTCCATCAACTTGAGGCAAACAGATTTAAAGCTTCATGTCCCTGTAATTTCAGTTTTAATGTAATTTATATATAAATATAAACTACATTAAAATTCAAATGTCTTTATCATTACGACAGCGGACGCAATACCAACTTGAAATGAGTTCCAATTTCGCTGAATCACTTAAACATAGTTACTTAAAAAAGCGGTAAACGTTATATTCTGACGCCATCTGGCGTAAGAAAACAGCTTCATTGCTTAACAGACTTTATGCCGGCAGGAACAGCTTCCGCGTCTTCTGGTAAAAAAATTTATCCAGAGGTCTAAATGACGGCTAGTTAGGTAACCCAGTTAATAAGTGTTTACTACCACTTATGTACCTTAATGTTGTCTATGTAAGAATAAATCATAATCATGATCAAAATCATTCATTAAATTTACGATGACCTCTGTGGCGCAGTGGGCGAATAGACGGCTGAGACGCAGGAGGTAGCGAGTTCGGTTCCCGCCACGGAACAAATGTTTACATGATCTACAGATATTTGTTCCGGGTCTGGATGTTTTTCTATATATTATAAGTAAGTATTTACAAAAAAAAGTATATAAGTATTCTATCAGTTATCTAGTTCCCATAGTACAAGCTATACTTAGTTTGGAACTAGATAGCGCTCTGTGAAATGTCCAGCATTATTTATTTAGTATTATTATTTGGTGTTCATAAAAAAATTACTGTACCTACATTTTTGTCATTCAAGTTCTCTAGTTCTTCCTAAGATAGTATGCAAACTTAGTAAATTGTATTATTAAAGTTTATTAAAACATGAGTTGACTTACAATCATCACACGAATGTTTGTTTGATTGTTTGTTTGTTATTTACTCAATCACGTCGTAACGGCTGAACCGATTTCGATAAAATTTAGTATGTACTTACGTAGATTATAACCTGTTTGGGGGTTGAGATATTAGGGTTTAAGAGGGGTAAAAAAAAACAAAATGGACTATCTAGTCAAATGGTACATTTAATAAAAGGTCTTTGTGAGTACATTTCGACCTCGTATTTATTTTTAGTTTAATGTTTGTAGTTTTTAAGTGATTATTCATAATAAAAACTGAACTTTGCTAAATTCACAGGGTACACCAGTGGCCCCACAGTGCTGAAATTTGGTATGTGTGTAGCTTTAGTGACACAAATATAGGCAAAAGTCTGAAATCCAGAATAACTGCAATTTCTACCCGAAAACCGAGTAACCAATTTACATGAAGTCCCGTTACCTGTAATTAGAATGAAACTGTGGGTGAAGTAAATCGGTTATGCATTTCGTGGAACTATTTTGATAGTCAAAGATTACGAATCATATTTTTTGTTTTTATGGGAGACTCGCGAGATCTCTGTTTGGGGCGAACCACTAGTTATAAACTAGTTTTCGCCAGCGGCTTCGCACGCGATGGTTGTCAATAAAAAGTTGCCGATGTTTGAATCCAGGGCATATTCTATCATCACACCTATAGATCGTTTGCAACGGTATTTCGATGATTCAACTGTTTCTTCTGTATTTTTACATAATTAATTGTATATTATTTCTGTTATTAAAGGCATTTTGCTCATTAGTATTGTTACGCCGAGGCTGTTAAACAATGAGTAATAATCGTAACTTCTCGAACGCTTTTGTCTTGCTGCGTTATTGTTGTTATTGTCTGTGGTTTCGCAGAATGGGGAGTGGCCATTGTGTCGAGGGACCGACCCTTTCCTGGAAGGATCGACATCGTTCTCGAACAATCGAAATGTGTGCGATATAAATAGGCCGGAGAGATGGCCGGACAGTCAGTCTCAGTGAGTTAGTGAGTGAGTCTCAGCGAGGCCCTGGAGGACTGACGTGGGAAGGGTCTCGCGTGAACAGTAGTCAGTCTCGAGTCAGCCTGAGTGAGTCTCAGTGAGTTAGTCTCAGCGAGGCCCTGGAGGACTGACGTGGGAAGGGTCTCGCGTGAACAGTAGTTGCTCCCGATTCAGTCTGGATTTAGCTATACGTGCGATCATTTCGGTGACTTTAAGTGGTGCAACAGTGGTGTGAATTTGTGTGTTGTGATACGTGTGACCAAGTTCGTGTATTCATCGTTTAGTGTTGAATAAAAGTGTTATTTTGGTCAGACTGATTCCCATTATTTTATCCCGAACCCTCAGCTCGTAACAGTATTTACTTAAGGTTAAGTGTATACGTACTGTAACAGTTTTGCTGAATAAATGTATCATATCAAATCATGATCTACTATGGTCGTCATATAACACTCACCGTTTCTTAGGAAACCAGAGCTTTATAGCACCAACACTATAATAATTTCGTTAAAATTGAATAGTCTATTATAAATAATAATAAATAAATAAATAAATATTGCTGGACATTTCACACAGCGCTATCTAGCCCCAAATTAAGCAGAGCTTGTACTATGGGAACCAGATAACTGATAGAATACTTATATACATTTTTTTTTTGTAAATACATACTTATAATATATAGAGAAACAACCAGACCCGGAACAAATATCTGTAGATCATGCAAACATTTGTTCCGCGGCGGGAATCGAACCCGCTACCTCCTGCGTCTCAGCCGGCTATTCGCCCACTGCACCACGGAGGTCGTATTATTTGCAGTGTGTACGGAAATGTTGGGACTTTCGTATGACCCATATAGATATAGACCCATATAAGCCTCTGACACTATTAGCAGGGATTCCCAAACTATTTTGTCCATGAGACCCTTTTTCCAAAATGCACTGATGACCCTATAGCCAAATTACTTTATAAATCCTATTTCTAGTTTTTCCTATTGATACAAAATACTTACCAATTTAAATATTTGCGGTTAGTTATTTGAGTAACCTTAAAATGAACAAAATATATAGACATCAAATTCATTATTATAAATGCGATCCGTTCCAAATAACGTCACCCTGATAAAGGTTCACGAATTGAACCGAAGCATTGTCGGTCGAAACACCGATAAGGCGGTACGTGATAAATCCCATATTTATAATAATGATTGAAATCAATCACGAAAGTCTTCTAAGTAAGACATAAAATTCAGTAAATATCAAGTGTAATTAATAATTATTAATACAATTTACGTTAAATTACTTAACTAGGTAACTATTTTTAGAAATAAATATTGAAATCGGAAAGTAAAGATAAAAAAATAATGTGTCGACCCCTGGGAAACCGATTTCAACCCCAAGGGGTCGATATCGACCACTTTGGGAATCCCTGGTGTATAGAAACAACCAGATTTACTTATTACCTTTACAATCGCAGCGGCCTGCCCGCGCCCGGTTTGTACGTATGAGAATTTACTGTAGGGTGAGCTAAGCCAGTCGAGCGGGACAGAGACAACACTATAGGTACGTAAGCAGCTTACTAGTAGATGATGCCTCTCTGGAATTTTTTTACAATATTTGGCGTGCAATATTCATCACAATCGAATAGGTAAATATTAAAATATAATTTTGAGTACCTTCCCATTTGATCAGCCTAGTTCTCTCAAAAGAGTAAATTCTTTATAAACTCTCCTCTGCTCCGCCACGGAGGCTCTGGACTGCCTCCGTGGCGCAGTAGGCGTATAGCCGGCCGAGACACAGGAGGTAGCGGGTTCGATTCCCGCTGCGGAACAAATGTTTGTTCCGTGTCTGGGTGTTTTTCTATATATTATAAGTATGAATTTACAAAAAAAAAAGTATATAAGTATTCTATCAGTTATCTGGTTCCCATAGTACAAGCTCTGCTTAGTTTGTGGCTAGATAGCGCTGTGTGAAATGTTCAGCAATATTTATTATTATTAAACAATTTTGAAGATAATTTGTATGAAAACATTCAAAATACAAACAAAACAGTTTTGAAAAATAGCCGAATATCTTGCATAGGTACATTGGATGACTACGAATAAAACTAATACTTAATTAAGTATATTTCATACTTTCGCGATCACTGTACATAATTACTGATTAAAACGGGTATTTATCGCGTATGTAGGTTTTTTATTTGTTATCCCAACGTTTCCGCCCGCGACCACGGCTGTTGCAACATAGTCGAAACGTCGGGATAACAAATAAAAATGGTACAAACGCGATAAATGACCGTTTTAATCAGTAATTAATACTTAATTTCATTTTTATTTTGAGCAACCCCCTCCCTTATTGTAATATTACTAAAATCCTCTCCATGCAAAGGAAAAAATCGCTTCCAAGTGATAAGTCTGCCCGTAATACATTTACTTGCTACTTATTTTGTTGTATCTACCACAAAATGTATAGTAATTATTATTCATTTTTATTAATTCATCATTACTTTATTGGCCTATTCCCATTCAGTCATGTCGATAATAGCTGCCGAAAAATTTATTTTCTAAAAGTAACTCGTAAGTTTTTCAATTGCAGTGTACAGAGTGAACCTCCCCTAGAGCCCGTTCGTTGAAAAACAGCTAATCTCGTGTACAAATTCAATAAATTGGCAGTTTGCTTCCGTTCAGTAATGAGTGTGCTTCTCATGCCTGTCGCGAGCCTTGCGCTCTTGTCTACTAGAGGCTGTAGAAATAGCGGGTTATAGTAAACTTAAATTTTTATATGTATTTAACTTATCTATATTTCAGCCTACTTTTTAGTTTTTGAAGTGGAAACTTTTTTAGGCGCGTTGGGCATTTTTTGAGATGGGAAAAAATCCATTGAACTCGTGACACTGCTACCGTTACCGTTACCGACACCACTGTATAGTAGTAGTGAAGTCTTCTTTAGACGCGTTGGGCATTTTTTGAGATGGGAAAAAACCATTGAACTCGCGACACTGTTACCGTTACCAACACTGACACCTCTGTATTATATACGTGTATACCTATATACTCTGTATCTCGTAATTGTTCAAGTTTTCACTTCAAGTTTTATGTTGTTTTATATTGATATACTGTATAATCTCTTGTAGTTATTATGTATTCCAAATAAAAGTCTTGAATTGATTTTTTGATATAATTCAATTTAGTTTACGATCTCGAAATGTGGTGCTAGAGAAGAATGCTTGAGGTATCCACCAGTCCATACTCCAAGAACTCGGCATCAAGCATCGTCTTTCTTCTACTGTGCAATCTCGCATCCTCACGATCTTCGGGCACGTATCGCATCATGGAGAGCATATATATGGAACGCCTTGTGGTGTAGGGGAAGGTCGAGGGTACATGACCACGCAGTAGACCAATAAGATGAACGCACTAAATCAAAGCAGCACTCGACGGTCCCCTACACAAGTGCACGAGAAAGCGGTGATACGTGATGAGTGGCAAAGGAATGATAAGTGCGCCACTACCCTCGAAGTTATGACCACAACCACTCAGCCAAGAGTGTCACGACTGAGAAGAAGAAGATTACATACATAAAGCAAGGAACGTAAGTTGTACTGGTCAAGGAAAAGGGCGCTGACACTGCTACACAGTTTTTAAACTTTTTGCTTCAACATTATTTTTAGGGTTCTGGACCAAAATGGTAAAAACGGAACCCTTATGGTGCGACTTCGTCCGTCCGTCTCTCACAGCTGATTATCTCAGCAACTATTGATCCTATTCCCTTGAAATTTGGAATAGTTATAAATAATACTGACCTTTCTTTATAGCAAGTAAAAAAAAATCATTTTGTAGACCTAAAGAGCCAAAGTGACGGGGGCCAAAATTTCAAAATTGGGTTACTAGATTAAATAGGGCTGCATATCAAAGAGATTAATTTATGCATTCGAAAACCATTTTTTACTGTGTAAAGTTTTGGAGTTATGATGAAATATGACGAAAAAATACCGTTCCCCCCTTATCTCCGAAATTCGCGAAGTGAAAAATCTGAAATAAATATGGTTGATAGATATATATGCAAATATTACAGGAAAATTGTAACGAAGTCTCTATCTAGAACAGTTTTTTAGATATCTGTCTTAAAAGTTTTCTTAGTTTACCGTTCACATAACTAGATGGCGCTGCTTAATTAACATAAATGAACCTATTTAGGAACCCTCGGTGCGCGAGTCATACTCGCACTTGACCGGTTTCAATCAAAAGTTTATTCCAACTAGTTCCAAGAGGGTGTACCACTAGCCTTTTGACCCGCGAGTCATATAGCCACCCTATTAGGGTTGCAAGCGAAAAAAGACGGCAATATACAAGCTAAGCCGCGCACGTGACCTGGGCTCAGATCGTACCTAATGACTTTGTAATGTTTCTACAGACGGACGGACGGTCTTGTTCTAATGGGTGTTCTGACATTTTGAGAATACGTATTGTGGTTACACTGCATTAATCTTTTTATCTGGAATAAATAAGAAGAAAACTGTAATAAAGTACGAATGTAAGCATAAAAAGTCTTCGATAGATAGATCTCTATATTTAATGACCACACAAACAGAAATATTACATCTATAAGTACTAAGCTAGACTAAAAAAGGCAATACAATGGTCGGCCTTATCGCTGAAACCGATCTCTCCCAGGCAACCATGTCGGAGATATATCAAGTAGAATAAACAAAAAAAATCATTCTATCTATTTGGTCTATTGGTACATAGGTGTAGCTTTAGCGACACAAATATAGGGAAAATTCTGAAATCCTGAATAACTGCCCTAAGGAATGGATCTGACAACAGACTGTACAACCCAAAATAAAACTTTTAATGACGCAAAATCAGGTCTATTATATGACTGATAAGATTTACAATAATCTGCCAGAGGCTTTAAAGAATCCATCTGAAATTTTATTCAACATTAAATTAAGGAAATGGCTTATAAACAAATGTTAGTATTCATTAAATCAATACTTAGATTACAGGGATATTCAATTTTAGTTATTATATTCTATTGTATTATAAATATTTTGACATTATTTGATATGATCTAATTTATTTTGTATTCAATTGATCTGATTTAATTATTTTGTATTTAATTTTAATATTTGCATGCCTTACTAGGGTATAACATACATGTGCTTAACTTCTAGACTAAGACTTACTTATGTTTTTACTATGTTCTCGCAAATAAATGTTATCTTAACTTATCTTAAAAAGTGAACCAATTAACATGACAGAAGTCGTACAAAAATAAAATTAAAAAATGATCTACCGTTACTTGTAATTTGAATGAAACTGTAGATCAAGTCAGTTGGCTTTGCATTTCCTGACACTATCCTTTCTAATATTATAGGTAAATACTGTTACGAGCTGAGGGTTCGGGATAAAATAATGGGAATCGGTTTAGCCAAAATAACACTTTAATTCAACACTAAACGATGAATACACGAACTTGGTCACACGTAATCACAACACACTAATTCACACCACAGTTGCACCACTTAAAGTCACCGAAATGTTCACACGTATAGCTGAATCCAGACTGACTCGCGAGCAACTACTGCTCACGCGAGACCCTTCCCACGTCAGTCCTCCAGGGCCTCGCTGAGACTCACTCACTCAGACTCGAGACTGATTCGAGACTGACTGTCCGGCCATCTCTCCGGCCTATTTATATCGCACACATTTCGATTGTTCGAGAACGATGTCGATCCTTCCAGGAAAGGGTCGGTCCCTCGACACAATGGCCACTCCCCATTCTGCGAAACCACAAACAATAGCAGCAATAACACAGCAAGACAAAAGCGTTCGAGAAGGTTCGATTATTACTCATTGTTTAACAGCCTCGGCGTAACACTGCCCCCTCCTAAAACATGCTCGTCCCGAGCATTCTTAGCCCCATATTGCGGCAGCCGATCAACACGAACAATTTTAGGCGCACCTCGCGCTGAAGATGTAGCAACTAGAGGAGCCACATTGCCGTCTCCAGTACTTCAGGACACCCAGAGTCCCTTTCTCATCAGCGATCCCAATTCCAGCCTCCAAAACACGGCTCTCATGATTTCTATCTGTTCTTTCACTTCCTGGAATTCCTTTCCAGATGAACCGAACAATTCCCTCATCAGTCGAGCACGCTCTTATGGCCAACGTCGCTGATCTTCCTGTTGACGACGCTGCTCTTCTTTATCCTGACGTCGCTGTTCCTCTTGCAACCGAGTCTGCTCCACCTGTTCACGTCGCTGTTCCTTCTGCAACCAAGCCTGCTCTTCCTGCTGACGACGCTTCTCTTTTTAATGCTTACAGCGTTGTTCCTCCTGCAACCGAGCCTGCTCTTCCTGTTGACCACGCTTCTCTTCTTTATGCTGACGGCGTTCTTCCTCCTGCAACCGAGCCTGCTCTTCTTGCTGACAACGCTGCTCTTCCTTATCCTGACGTCGCTGTTCTTCCTGCCAACGTTGCTGCTCTTCTTGTTGACGACAAAGCATGGCCACAATAGCAGCAAGATCGCCTGTCACAGGAGCTTGCCCCACGGATGATGATGATGATGCTCCAAATGATTCGGTGGCGGTTGATTCCATCTCCATCGGCTGACGACTCTGCCGAGCTTCTTGAACCGGAGAATCTCCAAACCGCCTTTCATCCATTTCCTGTTGTCGTTGACCTCTCGTCCTGACATCGTCCACGTTATCCATTGGTAGAACCGGCATTATTTTATCCCACTTCTGACACCAAATTGTTACGGGTTCGGGATAAAATAATGGGAATCGGTTTAGCCAAAATAACACTTTTATTCAACACTAAACGATGAATACACGAACTTGGTCACACGTAATCACAACACACTAATTCACACCACAGTTGCACCACTTAAAGTCACCGAAATGTTCACACGTATAGCTGAATCCAGACTGACTCGCGAGCAACTACTGCTCACGCGAGACCCTTCCCACGTCAGTCCTCCAGGGCCTCGCTGAGACTCACTCACTGAGACTGACTCGAGACTGACTCGAGACTGACTGTCCGGCCATCTCTCCGGCCTATTTATATCGCACACATTTCGATTGTTCGAGAACGATATCGATCCTTGCAGGAAAGGGTCGGTCCCTCGACACAATGGCCACTCCCCATTCTGCGAAACCACAAACAATAGCACCAATAACACAGCAAGACAAAAGCGTTCGAGAAGGTTCGATTATTACTCATTGTTTAACAGCCTCGGCGTAACAATACGAAAGTAACTCTGTCTGTCTGATTGTTACGTTTCTACGATTAAACGTTTTGATGAAATTTGGTATACAGGTTATGACCGGGATTAGAACACAGGTAACTTTTTACACGACTGCGTGGATGGAGGATAATGATTTTATTGAATAACCACGCGCGTGAAGCCGCGGGTGTATCAGCTAGTAATTAATACTTGTTTTGTTTTTATATGATACTTGCAAGATCTTAGTTCAAGGCGAATCTCTAGTTTTACTTTCTATAGATACGTACACCTAAGTGTAAATTTAGTACACTGCTCATTCCGTTGCTCTGAATTTTTTGTATACCTACTTGCAAATTTGCGATACAATACAATCTACAAGACAATAGCGATGGAACGTTTCACGAGTAGCATGTGAAAAATCATATGAATGAAAAATCATTTGTTATTTCGTTCGCATAACCTGCTAAAAATAATTCATATGAAATCAGTCTCGGTTTTTATCGGTCACAGTTCGTAGCCATTCGGGTCTGCTACAAATCATAGTCGAGTCGCGTCGTTCAGAACTCTATGAAGGATATTTTTTTGATTGTTATTTGTTAAACAAGAGTTTAGAATCGCCACCATTTTTATTTCCAAACAGATTATGAGAGGATTATCAAAATGCAAAAGCGTGCTATTCGGGTGTTAGTGAAAACTATATTTAGGGATTCATGCCGAGAGCATTTTAAGAACCCAAATATTTTGACCTCAGTCTCAGTATACATTTTAGAAATAATAAAATATGTGAGGCAAAACTTATACACGTATACAATGAGAGGAAACAGTAGTAAATGCAGTTTGCGAAATAAGATGAATTTGGAAGAAATTTACCACAGGCTAAATATTACAAACAAACTGCCAAGGTACATGGGATAAAAACTATATAATAAGATTCCGCAAAGAATCAAATTTATTAAAAGTGAGATTAGTTTCACTGATAAAATAAAAAAACTTTTATTGGACAAAACACTATACAGCATAAAATAATATTTGCAGAATGATTACCATAATTTTAATATAGACTGATCTAATTGTAAATAATATTTAGATTACCTAGGTACCTATTTCTCTATGTATATCTATATCTCTATTCTTATGTTTTTTAGCAATGAATTAATATATAATTATACACGCCCCTATACAGCAGAATATCTAAATTGTATTACGTAATTGTTTAATTTTATACCAATTCGATGTTATTTGTCAGCTTATTATTTTTACTGTACTCGTACTTGCATACTTGCTATTATGTTTGGAGCATACATAATCAACACCTGACGAGCTATAGACTGTTAACACTTAATTGAAGTATTAATGACTTGTTAATGTGTTTTTCGCCTATGGCAATAAAGATTTTCATTTCATTTCAAATAAAGCCACGAAATAAATCAATCGGAATTTAACTTGGTATAGAGAATTAAATAAAATTAGACTAATAATATCCCTATAATATTTGTTTGTTACAATAATATGTACTTATATAAATAAAGTTTTTAAATACAAAAAGTACCTTTACCCTTTTTTTACGTAACCTAACATACCTTTTTAGTAAGTCAGTATTAAATTGACAAAGGCATATTGCATTAAATCTATCTTACCTATCGATGTCGTGAAGGGTTGACTTCATTAAGCGTCATTTCAGACAGTAGCACATCACACAAATAATATAACTTCAATCAGATATGAAAATGAATAAAAATAGCAATAATTTCCATTTTCACTTCTGTCGGCTCACCACTTTTTTAATATAGGGTATGTGCGCAGAAAAATGATGTTAAAAATTTAATACCTACATATTCGAACAAAACACATGATATACAACGGGTATTTTCTGCTTTATAAAGTCAAGGTAAATAAGCTGAACTTTCTGTTTATGAGATTTCTTTTTAAAATTTTATCCGCAAGCGTAACGCGGCAATATGGAGATTTTAAAATTGAAATTTATATTCCTTTAGGAGCAGTTAAAATGTGACTGGCTCATAAGTTTGTGGTTAGATTATTAGCGTTCGTAGCTTAAAAACAAGTTCTTTCAGTCGTTAATGACGAATCGTTATTAATTACTGATTAAAACGGGTATTTATCGCGTATGTACCTTTTTAGGGGTCAGTACCTCAATAGGCAAAAAGATCCCTTATAAGATCACTCTTTTGTCCGTCAGCCCGTGTGTCAAGGTGTATAAAAATCAAGGTCTTGAGTCAACACGATAAAAAGATACGGGCAAATTTAGATTTTCACGAAAACTTGTACGTACCAAAATTTACCTTAATTTTTTTTTTTTATTTTTCGGAATTGTCTCTATACTTGTGCTATAAGACCTTGCTTTTAACCAAAATTGACAATTCTAGGTCAACCGGAAGTACCATATAGGTTTTGGGTCGAAAACCTATATGGTAGTTCCCGTTGACCTAGAATCACGAAATTTGGTAAAAAGCAAAATGTTGAAAATTAAAGGGTGTCCCCATACATACATAGTTGACGCCTTTTAAGATACTCTGAGTTGTATGGGCGCTCATACAATTTAATATAGATAATGGGTACGGAACCCTTCGTGAACAAGTCCAACTCGCACTTGGCCGGTTTTATTTATTTATTATACCGACGTTTCAACTGTGTTGCAACAGTAGTGGTTACGGGTGGACTGGAGTACTTGGAGCTACAGCCAAGAAGTGATGGCAGCTGCAAAACTAGCCTCACTTGGTCTTCAGAATTAGAAATGTCCTCGTTCATATTACTACACATGAAACTTCAGGATAACAAATTAAAAAGGTAAAAAATCAAAAATCAAAAAGTAATAAACGGCATAAATACCCGCTTTAATCAGTAATTATGTACAGTGTTACGAAAGTTTGAATCGTTATTAGGTTATCACAGGAATAGACATTCACATTTTTATAATCCGATTCGTAATTCAATCACGAATTGTTATTAAAATAGCAAGTAATCGCACCGTCAATAAACGAATACCCTCTCACATGGCGAAAAGACAATTCGTCATGACGGATTCGTATTTTTTGACGTTTTCGTGATTGTTCACGATTCTTGTGCGTTTAAATACGAGAATGAAGTTATTATGCAACTAAAAAATATAAACAATTCTTGTTTAATCATAATCTGAAAAATAACGATTGGTCGATGTCTGAATGGACCGTAACTATCGCGTGTATTCTCTTAAAATTTAAACGACCTCCATGGTGTAGTGGGCAAATACTTAAGTAAGTACATACATAAGTGTTGTATCTGATATCCGGGTCCCAGGGTACAACAAGCTTTGCTTAGTTTGGGGCTAGATGGCGCAGTATGAAATGTCCAGCATTATTTATTATTTATAATTGAATACTAACTAACCCAAAGTCATGAAGTCCAAAGTCCAAATACTATTATAGTATTTAAGTTCTAGGTCTCCACTCGAGGACCTTTCATAAATTATATTAGAAAAATGCTAGAAGACAAACCCCACCCTACTTTATATAACTCTAAAATTGTATCCTTTATTTTTGCACCTTGGTATGAAACCATAAACTTTTACAAATAATTTTTGGGTCGTTTTGAAATTGTTAATTTAGACTAATTTAGAGTATGCAAAATGTTTGGAACATGTTTTTTTCATATTTTATACTACCTCATTATAACTTCTTTTAACTGTGGTTTATCGAATGAATAAATTATTAAAAAAATCACTAATACGAATCGAGGATTTTATTAATTGCTCACGCCCGAGTATAGTTCATAACTTATCATCGCGAATGCGGGGAAAAAAAAAAAGTATATTTCACAACAGTTAGTTCCTAAAAAGAAAATTTGCGTTATCCCGGTATCTATTCGTTTTTTTCGCTACTAGGCCTCTTTCATTTAATAGAAATAAGGATTTGTCATGGAAATTGTATTTTATTTTAGTTTATTAATTATGAATGCAATGAGCCTCACTCTATTTTAAAATTATACGACCTAGGCCATAACAATATATTATAATAATGTAATAGTATCAAAATGAACGCCTTCAAGAGAGGTAGACTCCTGTAGTACCAGTGGTACTGCAGGAGTTTGTAGGCGGCGGTCTTTAACATAACTTAACATCATTACTTTAACTTAACATAAGGAGGCCCGTCAGCTTCTGTGTCTACAAGTTTAATAATAATAATAAAAACACATTTTTTTAAACCGTGTACAGAGTAAATTTCTTACAGTAGCAATTTAGCATGTAAAATCGAGCTACCGACCGAAGTGGGTCAAAGGATTTATAAAGAAAAGAATATAAGACGAACTAATCTGCTGCGGCGCGGGAAACTATGTTAACGACTTGGAAACTTTTACTTGAAAAACAAATACATTAAAGTTAATTTTTTTTTAAATTAGGTATAAAGTATAGCAATAGATTGTGCGATTTTCATCATTATAAATAAAGTCTACGGCTAAACATAGAACCTTAGAATTCCATAGCGGCCGTGCGGCCTGCACCTAACAGCACCTTAGACACTCCTAGTAACCTTTATAATATTTAGTAATCCTTCCGTTTAGTGGGGGGGGGGGGGGGGATACGCTGCGCTTTGAAGTGCATGGTCTCCACTCGTGCAAGTTATAATTTTTTTGAAAATCATATATCTAAAACCAGTTTTGCTTGTATTAATAATCGGAATAGAAGGAGGTCTAAAGTGAGCACTTTAGGATAATCACCATAATTCTATAAGCCCTCATACTGTGAATGAATGAATAAATAATAATATTGTATCGTACACCAGAAGCGAAACAAGCATACCAATAAAAATTCACAAATGAACACGTTCAATGGGCGGTCTTATCGCTTAGAAGAGATTTCTCTTCAACCTTAGGATCGATTGTCTTATGTTTTTAAGCCCGATCATGTAATTGGGTTGAACTAGAATTTATAAAAAGAAAACACAATGAAAAGCGTGTGATAAAACCCAGCGTCACTCTTTAAAATGGCGGTGAAAATTCTCACCTTACATTAGCAAGCAAATCCTCTATTACCTCACACATACTAAAAAGGCACCTTTGCAATCCCCGCTAAAAATATTCCACAGGCTGAAAAATACCTTTCTTCTGCACAAAAAGAATATTTTCGGTAAAATACCATGTGTATTTGCATTTTGGCTTCCATACTCTGTTTACCATCATAATCGGGCCGAGTTCTCGGTAAAAAGTCAATGTTTTTTACAGGGCGTCCTTTAAACCAATGTCGAGCCACAAGGGGGTTTTAAACCTGAAAAGAGTCTGACTGTCCAAGGGACAGAGATGTGTATATAAATGTCATGTTTTCCGTGTTATGACCCATTTATATAATTTTTTTTGTGAAATGAAGGAAAATCGCTGATGTTTTGGTAATCCACGAAGATTGATAACTTATTTACATTATGCGTCAACTTATGCGTAGTATACTAAGTGTTTTGTTATGTACGGCATTAAATTTAAACACGGGTAGGACTAATGGCTAATATTGTTGTAAAATAGGTTATTTTAAATTCATTCCCATATAAAATGTTAAATGTCTAAAGACCCTAAAGTAAAATAAGTCCTAAAATATGTACGAAACAGCCGTTATGAAATAGGTTAACGAATCATATTCATTCATCATGTAACCTATTGCACTTACTCGAACTAAGCGTCATCGTCGCAAAGGCGCCGCCAATTTACGTTAAATTTTTTTTATTGGAAATGTTAATCAATACATTTCCAATAAACGATCATTAATTATTATTATAAATACAGGATTTATCACGTACCGTTTTATCGACGTTTTGACCGACAAAGGGCTGCTCGTACCTAGTGCGAGGCGAGACGCAGTGCGGAGCGAATCGCACCCACCCTAATGAAGGTTCACGAATTGAACCGAAACATTGTTGGTTGAAACACCGATAAAACGGTACGTGATAAATCTCGTATTTATAATAATGATTGAAATTAATCACGAAGGTTTTCTAAGTAAAATAAAACAATTTTTAACTGAATAAATTTCAAGCTACCGGTATTAAACCCACCTGTAAAATCAGTTAATACGATTCCAGAGGTGTGTTTTAAATTAATGTCGTGCATAACAAAACAAGTTGTATATTGAGTCGGCCTTATGGGATGGATCCCGAATTCTACGATTTTTGGTTGTGGGTTCGTGGTGATTGTTTATTTGAAAAACACTATATTCTTACGCTAACGGCAAAGGAAAACATCGTTATGAAATCCGTGGCACACTATTCTTCGTGCAGATGAAGTCTGACAAAGCTGAGAAGGTAGTTTGTCAAAAATCCTATCCAAAGCACTAGAGTGGTTGTTTCTTTTACCCAGCTAGAGCCGCAATTTGCCATAAAGCGCTGCATATAAGCCCGGTTTGTCTGGGTCTAACCAAAAATGTGACGTTATGTACAACCATATTGCATTGTGTGTAAGCTAGTCGGGCTCTGTCGGGCCAAACATCATCATCATCATCTCAGCCCATCTGCACCCACTGTTGGGGTTAGGCCTCCTCTTTCAAAAATAAGAACCTTTATTTGCCAGAATATAGTTAAACATGTTTCAATGTTGCACTTTGTTGATCCTTAAATATTCTACCATACAGATGGTGTGCAAATATAAATGTTTACGTAGTATAAAATGAAGTCGCTTTCGCTGTCTGGTCGCTTAGATTTTTTAAACTACTCAACGGGTTTTAATGCAGTTTCCAGCAATAGATAGAGTGATTTAAGAGGAAGGTTTATATGTATGATATATACATAAGTGTTTGTTTGTTACCTAAACGGCTGAACGGATCGTAATGAAATTTTGCAAGGAGATTATATCCTGGGAAAGGACTTCATAATTCCGTGCATGCGCGCAATACGTCTGCGCTTGGTGCGTGCAGCGGCGCGATTGTGGTACGCGTGGTATTAAACAAGCCGCTAGTCGGATTGAAACAAGTTTTAAACCACCGCTTCTGCCATTGGTTTGCTGGGCACGCCTGTCTACCAAGCGCGTTTAAAGGTCATGCGAAATTTGGTATGATACCACTATCCACACGGTTTAAAACATCTGTTTTTTAAAATATATTTTCTAACCGTGTAGCGCATGCTTAACAGACGACCAAGTTTGGTTGGACACAATTACCCGACGAGACGTCATCATGACCAGACCACCCAGTAGAAATAATAAAAAGGTTAGCCCGACCAACTCAGACACAATGCAATATTGTTGTACGTGACGTCACATCGGCCAAAACGGGTCGACCAAACTGGGTCGTCTATCGATGCTTTTATTAAATATCTTCAATTTTATGAATAGATCTAAAAGGTTTGTCTTCTTACACCCTGTTTCGCAATATTGTGTTAAATTATAGCATTTATTTGGTCAAAGGTAAATCCTTTGAAAGTAGCTTATTCGGTTTGGCCTTTTCGCTTTTATTGTACTAAAGGTTGTTAGGGAAAAAGGCTGGTATTTTGATGGATAGATAATTTTGGCTTTTATCTTATGGGCAAAAAAACCTTGATATCTGCGTGTGAAAGGGCTTTTAATATTAACGCATGCTTTTTTGCTTAATGGGTGCTAAGGTTATTTTTCACCCAACATTTTTGCACTTTTTTCATAAAAATCTTATCTTTGTGCAAAAATTGTGTGCAGTAAACTCGGACGCCAGTTCCCACCGTGCCGCTACCATATAAATGGATAGGTGACGGTCTTAAAAGTAATTTTTAAGCTAGTTTATACAAAAAATTATCAGTGCAACCTTTAGGCAAACTTATTAATTAAGCATTTTATTTTATACTAGCAGTTGCCCGCGACTTCGTACGCAATACACTTCTAAATGTGTAGGTAAGCTAGAAATAAAGCTAAACTCGCCGTTGCAACTTGACTTAACACCCAATTTTTATCCCATTGGAACTGATTTATGGCATAAAAAGTAGCCTATGTAATAATCCAGGCTATAATCTGCGTATGCATCAAATTTCATCGAAATCGGTTTCGCCGTTATGACGTGATTGAGTAACAAACAAACAAATAAACAAACATCCAAACTTTCACATTTTTAATATTAGTGTAATGTAAAAAAATTGCAATAAACAATACACATTATATTAAACTTCTAAGACAAACTAAAAGAAAACTATTTTCTTCAGACCAAAATGTTCTACTCTACTCTCTCATGTTTTCTCTACTGAGGCCGTGTCTAAAAGTGCATAACCTCTTTAAGCGTAGAAACCTTCAAATGAGGTACTAATATAGTACAGTGACTTTCGAGACATTCCAATTTTAAAGAGTATTTGTTTATGTTTTTATGTGAGTTCAACCTTTTTTGAATAAAATCGGGTTGAGTGTTCAAACATGTGTCAAAATAAAATGTAATTTAAATCAAAAGCACTAGGAGTATTGATATATCTGTCCACCCCTTTTTAATCCCGTTAGGGGATGAATTTCAATAAAATACGAAACATGGCTTCCATCAATTCTATTAAAAAAGGTTTATGCAAAATTTGAAGTAGATTGGACCAAGGAATCACGTTGTTCCATACAAACTTTGTCCCCTTTTTCACCCCCTTAGGGGTAGAATTTCGGAAAATCCTTTCTTATCGGATGCCTACGTCATACACAGAACACACCCTCCAATTTCCATGGATCAGCGGTTTAGGCTGTGCGTTGATCCGTCAATCAGTCATTCAGGACAAAGCCTTTTTTTATATGTATAGATTATATATTTTTTATAAATTGTAAGATATACTTGTTTTTATAATATCTGATTTACGTGGCCGTCCTTATTTGTTCACATAGATCCGGCCCATCGAAAGGAGAGATCTATTTTAGCGATAAGGCGGCCCATTGTACATATGATTTAAAAGTGTATTTTCTTTTATATGTTTATGTTAAATGGTGTGCAATAAAGAATTTATCGATCTATTAAGATATTATGAGGTTATTATGTCAAGTCCACCTTAGTACGATTCACGCAAAGGCTTCTAACATTGCTTGACGTCTTCTAGAGCAGGTTTAAGATATTTGTTTTTCTTAAAGAATTACATTCACTTATAAATTTTAGTTTATGAATTTGTTGGGCTAATCGTAATAATAACATAGTTAAAAGTGATGCAAAAGTTTGTACAAAGTAAAAACTAATGCGGGTAAGGAGAGATTTTTTTTTTTTTTTAGATTGGATAGATCTTCGTTTGACCACAATCTTACCTGATGGTAAGTGATGATGTGGTCTAAGATGAAGCACGAGATCAATATAGTTTTTCTTTCTTTAGGCCAGTGATGGTGTAGTTTAAGATGGGGTACGCTTACCTAGAAATAACAACCCCTCGAAGCACAACTATAGTAATTATCATCATCATATAAGTCACAAGACGTCCACTACTGAACATAGGCCTCCTCCATAAATTCCTAGAGTAACCAACCTTGTACGACCTGCACCCAGCGGCTCCCAATAATCTTTATCAGGTCGTCTTTCCATCTAGGGTCGTTTCTACGCTGCGCTTTCCAGTGCATATCAGTGCGGACATATGGCACAGAAACGTAGTCACTATGTGCCTTATAAAAGGGCTCAAGGCACCTTACACCGATGCCTTCGATCCAGAAAACCTTCGCTAATATCGCTAATCCTTTGTTCTTCCAGTACTTTCGTTTCTTCTCCTCGCGAAGGACACAGTACTTCAGCGTTCTAACACTTTTAAAGTCGGATTTCACAGCAATTCCTTATAATCAGTTAATTTTAGCATAGAGCTATTCACATCATAGGAATTTTATTTCAACCAGTAGGCTTAGCACAGTAACTGTAGAAAATGGTTTTACTTGAGTAATTTTTTGGAAGAAAGAAGACACTTGTCGACCGTCTCGAGCACGGCGATTGCGAGAGTGAACGGGAAGAAACGTTGTCGACACTTCGTCGACAGTAGTCTACAACGTCAAGCACGATAGCCATCATTTTCTCTATCTTTGACCTTCAAGGATAGACAACTTTCTTCTAAAATTGTCTAGGTCTTGCGATGCCTAGACAACACTGTATTCTCAATTTGTCCCTTTCGCACTTTTCTTAATCGCGCGCATGCCAATAATTTTTGGTTAGATATTTAATTTATTCTATATACAACGCTACAGACAGAGTATCCTTCTCTTGTTTAAGGAAGAAACCTTATTGTGCCTGCTCGGGGCAAAGATAATTTTGTAAAATTCGACAGAGAATAGAATAGAAGAACGCTTTATTCTACATCACACTTAAATTTAACAACAACATAAAAAACAAATAACAATACATGCAGAAATACAAGTTGCGGTCAGAGTCTTGTCGTCTTGTCGTCTCTTCGACGAGTAGACAAGGAAATCGCTATGCAAGCCTTGTAGATGGTTGAAATAAAATTCTTGACTGATGATAATTAAGTAGGAGGGAGAATAGGAACGAAAGGGACGGAGAGTCACTGTGTCTCCTAACCGATATTAGAACTACATAATATTTAATTATGGCCTAAACTCAGAAAGTATGCGGATTTGGAGTTGCATGTACTTATCCAAGCTATAATGCATCTGAAATCGCTGCCTCAAGGTTTATCGTAAATTAAAAAAGAGTGATGCAGCCTACCTGTGGACCGTAGGTTTTAATTTAGACTCGAACACACTCAGCTTTTTAGATTAAAACATCACGTAAATTCACGTAACTTACCTACGCCAGAATGAAAACGTTTGCAAGACCGTTATTTTAAGGCTTTTGCACCGAGAACTGTAAAGTGAGAAGGATTTCTTTCGTAAATTTAAAGATTTTATAATTACTATATTAAATAATTTATACACATTTAATTCTAATTCTAGGGTGAAGGGAATAAGATCTGCACTGACGTCCCGCATGGTTTATTATGCATTACCCACCCCCTTCTAACCTGACCCCTAATAGAATACTTATACACTTTTTTGTATATACATACTTATAATATAATATAGAACAACATCCAGACCCGGAACAAATATCTCTAGATTATGCAAATATTTGTTCCGCGGCGGGAATCAAACCCGCTACCTCCTTCGTCTCAGCCGGCTATTCGCCCACTGTGACACAGAGGTTGTCAAAGCAAGCTTTGTGGGTTGTTGATAAAACACTTCCCGTAAAAATTTTAGAATTGAGGTACTTTTTATGTATATCTTTTACCGAACCTAAAGGTCATTAAAGGTAATATCTAGATCAACTTGAATTCAGCCTAATAACATTAAGATTAAATCTCGTTACCCTAATTCCAACTTTTATAGTCTGAAAGAAAACTCGTTCCAGCCTTTTTATTCAAATAAAAGAAATAATCTAAGGACCTTTAATTTGTAAGCAATTTGTTTAGGGTGACCTTTCAAATGACTTTGTGCTAAGCGCCATCTGCACCCGTCAAAAGTTAGGTTAAGCTGCAACGGCCTCAGAGGCCAACAGCGAGAAAAACCCATCCGAAAAAAGGAAATAAAAACACAGTACAGGCCTTTATATATACATATATTGTAGTTGTTTGTTATTTTTTTCTGTACTTATAATCTATTCTAATATTATAAACAGGAAAGATTTGTATTTATGTATGTTTGTAACGAATAAACTCAAAAACTACGGGCCCGATTTCAAAAATTATTTCACCATGAGAATGCTACATTATCCGTGAGTAACATAGACTACTTTTTACGCGACTGCGCAGAAGGAGGGTAATGTTTTTATTGACAAACTATGCTTACGAAGCTACAGGCAGGTCAGCTAGTAATATTATAAAGAGGAGTGATTTGTACTTTTGTATGTTTGTAACGAATAAACTCAAAAACTACTTGTCCGATTTATAAAATTGTTTTCACTATTAGAATGCTACATTATCCTTGAGTAACATATGCTATATCTAATACTAGAAAAAATTAGGGATCCCCACTAAAACTACAATAATGTACACCTTGGGTAGCTGTAAAAAAATTAACCATAACAAATGTTTAAAAAAATATATCCATCCGTGCGAAACCGGGGCAGGCCGTTACTAAAAAATAAATTATAAATAAAATGAATTCGTCTTACTTATGGACCACATACGTCAACTGATTTCTTTGCGCAAGCCTCTGTGGGAAGAATTTGCTAAAATTTCTAGACTTCTGCAAGGCTTGCGCTACCCGTAAGTCCGTAAAGGTTCCGTTTTTACCATTTTGGTTAACCCTAAAATTGCTGCTGCCACAGATTTCAACGATTTCAACACAGATTTCACTTCAAACAGCGTCTTTGAAAGTATCATGATTAACCATTTACTTTGACTAGTCGCCAGTGCAGTGGTCAAAATTCGACCGTTTTTAATTTTTTTTTTTGCTTGATTTTAGTTTTCGTGCCTCCTTCTCTATATAAACTTTAACTTTGCCAAATCGTGTGAGATTTAGCTACGCGCGCACAATAAGCTCAAAAAAGCGTTTGGACCCCTTTTTCAGTTTTTCTTTATCATCATCATCATCATCGTCAGCCCTTTTCATCCCACTGCTGGGCATAGGTATCTCTTCGTTGTGGCAATTCGCCTCTGTCCTGCGCTGTTCTTACCCACATAAGAACCTGCGATTTTTATAATATCGTCGACCCATCTTGCTGGCGGACGACCTACGTTCCTGGTTCCATCTCGGGGCCACCACTTAGTCAGCACCCTGCTCCACCTGTCATCACCGCGCCTGGCCACATGTCCTGCCCAACTCCATTTGAGTTCCAAGTTCTTTCTTCATCTAGTAATAATTATATGGATTGATCACTGGGTTATAATAGAACTACCAAGGCGAAAGATCCATTCTATTTAAACATAGACATTCCACTTTAGGTAAAATGCCATGACACTTCTACATTTCGCTTCTCTTCGTTGAACTTTCTCAGAAGCAATGTAAAGATATCACTTCAGAATTATTCTTTTGGATTATTAGATTTTCCCCCGATATTAAAAGAATATCTGACGGAGATCCGGTAGATTTTATTATGGACTTCGTGATTTGCCAAATTGATTCCTTTCGTGAATACTAAGAGGTTCTGGAAGTGATCTTTGGGTGGATATAATTTGATAAACCAGTTACAAGGCACAAATCTTTTTTGAGGCAGTTTATATTCCTTGTGATAAAATTAATTTAAATTTAATATTATGATCTGTACAAATCATGGGCATACCAATTTATATTTTAGTGTGAAGTAAATGGCTACATTATAATATTGTATTGTTATTTTATTTTTATATTCTGTAGGTTGTATGCTAGTCTAACGTGGTTATATAGTTTCGAGTCCTATATTATTAGGTCTTTACCTATGAAATTGCCGTTTTGTGTGGAATAAGTGAAATTACTTATTTTTTTAAACTTTCTTATTTCTGTTATTCAAAGTAATCACCCATGCAATCGACGCATCTTTGCCAACGCATGGGCAGTTTATTGATGCCCTTCTTGTAAAAATCAGCTGGACGGGAGGCATCAAACTTTTCAAAGGCATTTTGTACTGCCTCTCGGGAATTGAATTTTTTACCCACTAAAAAGTGGTCTAAATTTTGGAAAAAGTAATAGTCGGTAGGTGCAAGGTCTGGTGAGTATAGCGGATGAGGGAGAGCTTCCAACCACAGCTCTTGCATCTTGGAGACTGTCTGTTGTGCAGTATGGGGTCGCACGTTGTCGTGAAGGAGCAGTGGGGACGACCGATTGACCAAAGCTGGTTGCCGATGTGCAAGATTCTCCATCATTGTCTCCAGTTCTTCACAGTACAAATCTGCAGTAATGATCATGCCGTTTTGTAAAAAGCTGTGGTGAATCACACCCGCAGTAGACCACCAAACAGCGACCATCACCTTTTTAGGGGTCATTTTTGATTTAGGGCATTGCTTTGGTGCTGAACCAGGATCTAACCAACGTGCTGAGCACTTTCGATTGTCGAACACAATCCATTTTTCATCGCACGTAACAATTCGGTTCTAAATTTCTTCATTTCTTTGCCTATTGAGCAGCGCGAGGCAGGTCTCGACGCGTACGTTGCGCTGGCGATCGTTCAGTTCGTGGGGCACCCATCTATCAAGTTTTTTTACCTTGCCTAATTGTCGCAAATGGATCAAAATTGTTTTGATGCTAACATCAAAAGCTGCTGCTAGCTCAGCTGTAGATTGAGTTTCGTCAGCTTCCACAATCGCCTTTAATTCATCATTGTTGACCAAAGTCTCCGGACGACCACGAGCTTCATTTTTTAAGTCAAAATTTCCAGAACGAAACCGGGAAAACCAATAACGGGTTGTGCGTTTGTTTGTACAGTTTTTTCCGTAAATGTTTTTGATGTTACGTGCCGTTTGTGTCGCGTTGGTGCCACGACGGAACTCATATTCCATAATTACACGAATTTTTAAAGTATCCATTATGACGAAAAATGTTCAAATGTAATGAAAATACAACGCTAATCAATAAACAAAAGACTGAGTTTGTAAAAAGAATGTCATGTTTTTAAAACAAAATTAATTTGAATTTAGAATACAAAGCCATTACAAACTTTTTTTCTATTTGAAATGACCAGTACTGAAGAACGGCAATTTCATAGGTAAAGACCTATTATTAAAAAGTTGTTGTTTACAGTTTAATGTGACAATGCTAGTTCATAGCTAAATATTTAAAATAATAATAATTAATATAGAAGCCTCGACAGAGCTTACGTATTTGAGCCATTTGGGGACGAGACCCTAGGCCCATGGGGTACCAAGGCCCATCGCGTTTTCAAAATTCTTTCTGGGCGTCTGGTCCGAGACGATCTGAGAGCTGGAGCTTATCTGGGTCAACGCATAAGCATTGCAATTGAGCGGGGCAATGCAGCCAGTGTCTTGGGGACACTTCCGACTCGTAGTGATCTGGAGCAGTTGAGTAATCTATAGATCATTTGCAACGGTCTTTAAATGATTCAACTGTTTCTTTTGTATTTTATCGTAAATAATTGTATTTTCTAACTGTTATTAAAAAAATAAGAATATTTAAACAGTTAAAAATATAATTTTAAAATCCTAACAACGACTGACCTAGTTTAGTCAAACCCTACTAAAAGATTCCCTAATAAAAGAGTAGTTTGACGATAATTAAACTACTAGTGATAGTTCTACAACAGCCTAACTCGGTACAAATATTTGCAGATCATGCAAACATTAGCCCCTTTTGCCGCAACCTTTCAATCGGCGACAGTATTGCGCTACATAATAATATATCATCAAAAAATGTGGCACTAAGAGACGCCACTAAAGATATGTATACTATTCGAAAATAGGGCATGAAGCAGCTGTGCCGAAATATCTAGATACTCAAAAACTCAGATATCAATGTAAAAATCCCATTTTTCGTGTAAAAGTAGGTCATAAGGGCTTGAAAACAGAGAATTTTTAACAAAAAATAGAAAAGCAATATGAACCGCACACCGTAAGGAAAATTAACACTTCTGGGTAGAAAAATGAGGGGTCTGTATAAAATTAGTATTGTAAAAGGCCTGGGGCCTAAATGTGTAATGCGGTGAAAATTGCCTCTTCTTGTTCCAAAGGCGAATATGTATGGAGGTTTAATATTTAAATAGTGGGTAAAATTACCTGGGATCTTAAGGTTTTGTGGCTAGTTCCAGTTCGATATGTAGAGAATGTTGAAAGAAATTAAAACATCGTTGCGGTGTTTATACTCCTAATGTAATTTTACCTCTACATAAGCTTTTGCTAAAGACTTCTACAAATAAAGATTTTTCAGTGACCTTGTGCGGCCTTCATGACTTTCCCGCCTAAAAAAAACAGTTTTCAAATATGAGATACTTTCTTTCTGAATGTTGATACATGTCGCAATTTCAGACACAGTTTAACCAACGATGCAAAAAATGGATAAAAAATTGCGTGATTTGTAAAAGAAATTGCACATATTTGTTTAAAATACATGGTGCTTCGGAAAAAATTATATATTGACCCAAAAAAGGTTTCAATTTATTTGGTAAACATGTTTTACATAAAAATCCATTGGTATAATTTCACCCCAAATCAAACATCCAAAGGTGTAAGATATTGCCATAAAGCAATAAAAACACCCATTGTAGGTATTATTTGCTTTTGTCTTCTATTCTGTTTGTATTTTTTATGGAGGATGTGCGTACAAATACAATACATTTATTCAATTAATAATAATAATAATTATTATTATAAGCCTGTTGTGTCCTACTGCAGGGCAAAGGCCTCCCTTCCCTCTTTCCACTCGTCTCTGTTGATTGCAAGTAGGGGCCAATCCTTGAGGTAGGAGTTTAGCTCATCCCGCCACCTTCGCCTGGGCCTTCAAGAGATTGCAAGACGCACGGAAAACGCCTGGAAAAGCTATTGGTCCATGAAAGACCTAATGACATGGACTCATGGACATATGCATTCTCCCCATCCTCACCTATGGTGCGCAAACCTGGTCGCTAACCAATCGTCAAAAGTCCTCCCTTGGGGTATGCCAACGTGCAATGGAGCGCAGTATCCTGGGCGTGAAACTCACGGACCGAATCAGGAACTCGGTTATACGCTCCCGAACACAGGTGGCCGACGTCGCTTAAAAAGCTGGAAGACTCAAGTGGGACTGTGCCGGACACGTTTGCCGTATGCCAGACACGATGTGGGCGAAGACCACCACTGAATGGCTCCCAAACTATGGACAATTAATAATAAATAAATAAAATCAATTTATTACAAGCAATTATGTAGCTCAATATGGACACAAAAGTTAACTACTTATGACGACCTCCGTGGCGCAGTGGGCGAACAACCGTCTGAGACGCCGGTTTTGAATTCGATTCCCACCGCGGAACAAATGTTTGATCTACATATATTTGTTTCAGGTCTGGTGTTTCTCTATACATTATAAGTATGTAAAAAAACTATTTAAGTGTATCTGTTATCTGGTTTCCATAATACAAGCTTTGCTTAAGTTTGGGGCTAAATCGCGCTGTGTAAAATCTCCAGCATTTATGCTGTGATAGTAATCTCTGTACGGACAGTCTACTCTGCCGGCTATCATTGCCAAAACGATGTTGGAGCCTGGAGCTGGCCCGCCGCCTGCTCAATGGTCGAAGTTCAAAACATAAATCAGGAACAAAATGTAAATTTTTTTGCAAGGTTTTAAATCATCTTTTACTTAGACTTTGTGCCTACTTTAAAAGACTTAACGAACAAGATTTAGGCTTGTGGCAATGCAACTAAACAGCTCTACATACATAATATTCCGGAGCAACCTGTATCTATATCTAAAGGTCAAATCATGTGAAAATACCACAGAACATAGGAACATTCCTATGTTCTGTGGAAAATACCATAAAATTTACATGACTTTTCGGATACCTTTATCGAACTGAGAACTGTCATAGTTCCGTCATGCCCGTGTATCTGTCAGTCTGAAAACACCTGTATAGATGGAAAGTGGGTCATTTTTTTTATACTCCCCTCCCCCTTCCTCTCTATTGCTATTCTTGTATACTTTCGCAATTTATTTAAGTATTTGGAGGTATGCTGTGAACCGTGATAAAAGAAGCCGGAATTTCGGGTACTTCAAACTTTTTACCTATATGTGTCCGTGACGGAGGTAATGTAGTGCCACGTAGGTCAAGACTTAACAGGACTTGTGAGGTTATTCAAAAATAGGGACTGGTAACGACATAACATCAGGTCAGCTTGTTCCATCACCTCCATAAATTTTCACTCAGAATATAAGAAAATGCTATGGTATGCTAATTTTAGTATTTACTGGCCGTATACAAGCATAGCCAATATCGTATTGATGTTTAACGTATATTTAAAAATATATACATATATACGACACAAAATACGTATATTACTTATATTACGGCGATTTATCGACTTGATTTTAAAACTAGTGAATAGAAGCGAATCTCGTTAATTCATGCGCTTAATTACCCCATTCATTCTAATCAATCACTCCACACCGTTGAGTTGAAACAATCGATGTCAACACCTGCTTCGATCCTTTTGTTATAAAATCTCATTTAATATTTTCTTTCAATAATATATCAATTACTTTAAAAAAATAGTAATGGTGACATATCAATCACTTTGACGGTATACAATGTCCAAAACTTTTAGAATTGTAATAGGCGTAACTTAACATCGCTGTCTACTTTCGACAGAGCTGTCTCAAAATAATAACCATTAGTATGGTACCTGGTATTTATTTTTGTCATTTCACTACATTACTGTAGCCTGTGCTGAATCTATAGTAGATAAATAGTTAATTCTTTATTGCATACCATAAAACAATACAATTAAAAATAACAACGTAAATCTATATGATACAATTGGCGGTATTATTGCTAAATAGCGGTTTCTACCAGACAACCTTTAGATGGAATGGTCTGTGTGGACCTGTGGTGTAATGGTGTACCTAGACTTGTATGAGGAAAACGTGGAAGCGTTTTTAAAAAGACATGAAAATTTGAAGTTAAAATTATGTAATTCGATTCTTTTTTTAAATATATTTTTGACTTGCGTTTGACTACTATCTTGCCTGATGGTAAGTGATTTAATTTTGTTGCTATTAATTAAACATGTTCCAAATAAACAACTGATTTATTGTAAAGGAAAAGCAATTAGTATTTTATTTAAGAAAAACTTTAAGTTTCTAGCGGTGATGGTCTGTAACCTGTTACTGTGAATGCTTTACTTTTATGCAATAAATGGGCATGTATGAAACTTAATGTCAGGACTTGCCTTTGATTACCCCCTTGTGGGATATCTCCACGGGTACGCGTACTGATTAAGTCCATCATGGGGATTAATATAGACCTGAGTGACTACGTGTTTTGTTATGTACGACATTAAATAAAAACACGGGTAGGGCTTAATGGCTAGTATTGTTGTAAAATAGGTTTTTTTCAAATTCATTACCATAGAAAATTGTAAATGTTCAAAGAACCTTGATATGAAGTCCTAAAATATCAATGAAACAATCTGTATAAAATAGGTAAACAAATCATAGCCATTCACCATGTAATAGATAGTACCTGTTAAACTGAATAAGCGGCATCGTCGCAAAGGCGCCGCTGATTTACGTTATAAATGTTTTATTGGAAATGTATCGATTACTGGATAAATATTCAAGCTACCGGTATTAAATCCACCTCCAAAATCAGTTAATTCGATTCCGGATGTGTAATTAAATTGATGTCGTACATAACAAAACACGTAGTAATGTTTTTAAGTTTCTCTTCGAAAACCTTGTGCTTACGTATAGCTCAGCCCACTCTAACTCTGATTATGAAACCATGAGCTGTTTGATGCTTTCCTTAGAGAGGTCTGTATTGATCAAAGGATCAGCCTGTGATAAAAATATATGATATTGGTTTGGTTTGGTTGAGATATTGGGGTTCAAGAGGGGTAAAAAAAATGAAAATGAGACGGTCAAGTGGGACGTCAAATACAAAAATATTTTTATTAATTAAAATCACAAGGATCACTTTGAAACGTCAATTTTACTGCCTGTTCTTTCGCGACCAAGCCAGGAAGGAAAGGCAAGAAAACAAGGCTGGTTGTTTTTTTAATGATCCTTTTAGAATACATAACAATACAGAAAATAAATTACGTCTAAACTGTAACATTTTGAACGAGTTGGAGCAATTTCAATCCCAAGCTTCTCTATCATCTAAATAATCCGATATTTTATAGTAGGTTTTTTTTATAAAGATTATGTTTAATTACGTTTTTTAATTTGTTAATTGTCAATTTTTGTACATCCCTTGGGAGTTTGTTATAAAAGCGTACACCTTGCCCTTTAAACGATTTACTAACTTTATGGAGTCTACAAGTGGCAACAGCGTGTTTATTTTTATTTCTAGTATTAAAATTATGAGTATCGCTATTTTTCTTAAACAAATTTATGTTTTTGTGAACATACATTAGATTTTTGTAGATGTATTGACAAGGGAATGTCATAATATTTATTTCTTTAAACTTATTGCGTAATGATTCTCTGGGGCCCATATTATAAATTGCACGAACAGCCCTCTTCTGCAGCACAAAAACGGTGTTTATATCTGCAGCACTCCCCCACAGCAGTATACCATAAGACATAATGCTGTGGGAGTAGTTGAAGTAAACTAGTCTAGCTGTGTCTACGTCTGTAAAAAGACGGATCTTTTTGACTGCGTATGCCGCAGAGCTAAGTCTCTTCGACAACTTATCAATGTGAGGGCTCCATTGAAGCTTATTATCTCGAGTTATGCCTAAAAATACGGTGGTGTCCACAAGAGCCAACTCCTCGTTTTTATATCTGCTTTAACTTGTGTAACATTAGGTAGTATAAATCTAATACATTTGGTTTTCTTTTCATTTACAAGTAGATTATTTACATTGAACCATTTTACAACCTTAGAGATTGCATTGTTTACATCGTCAAAATTGGTTTGTCGTCGCTTTAATTTAAATAAAAGTGACGTGTCATCTGCAAACAATACAACCTCATGATCATGACGATATTCACAGGGTACAAAAGTGTAGCTTTAGTGACACAACTATAGGGAAAAGTCTGAAATCCAGAATAACTGCCATTCCTACCCTAAAACAGAATAACCAATTACATGAACTCCTGTTACCTGTAATTTGAATGAAACTGTAGGTCAAGTAAGTTGGTTTATATTTCGTGGCACTATTTTGATAGTCAAAGATTACGAATAATATTTATTGTTTCTATAGGAGACCCGCAAGATCTCATTTTGGAACGAACCACTGGTAGAATATAAATTTGCCTGAGTTGGTTTTTAGCTATGTATGATGAGATCAGGTCATCAGATCTGAAGATTATCAGCTTAGCAGACTTTTCCATTTTGATGAAGGGATCTCAGCTGTAAATGGAAATGTGTTACGGGTTTTTTATAAATATGTCGGTCGTAAACCTAAATAAATATTAGCACTTGGGGGGGGGCTTGTGTTCCATGCTTTAATAGTTGCAAAGCCTAGCTTGCTTGTTTCCGCTTCTCTAGCCTTCCTAGTTTAGCCGCTTGCGTAGCATAAGCACAAGCCTGCCTTACTCATCTCTTCTCAGATGGGTAGGGTGCGAATGGTCTTGGGAGAGTGCAGCGCCAGTCGCCGATCCCCAAGGCAAGCCTGGCGGGCTCTCTCTCTGGCTAGTTCTCTCTGAAATAGACGTAACTAAAACCTCCAGACGAACACTGCGGGGCCCGAGGAACCCCGCGGGTCCACCATCGACAGGACAGATGTTGGATAGCTCCTCAAGGGGGGGGAGGTGGGGGATGTGGGGTCTCAACCCCCACACCTTCTCCCTCCCCCCCCCGCACCTCGGTGACCCAGCGCCGCGGTGAAGGGGGGCGAAGGTAGGGCTACTCAAATCGAGGTTGGTGCTGCTTCCCCCCCCCTATCACCAAAAATATGGGGCGATGCCGCATGGGCAACGGCATCGACCACGCTTGCCTTTCTAATCTGCTTTTTGTGCTTTCACAAATCAACAGAACACCCCCCCAAACTAAAATTATGAGTAAAGTTAACGAATTGAGTGTGATGCCATGCGATCCGGCCAGCACCCGGCGCCCATTGGTTCCCGGGCCGGTGGGTGGCAAATTGGCTACCGAAGGCGGTGGCGGGGTGGTACCCCAGGCCCCGTCTCCTGCAACTGCTACTGGATCCAAAGGTGCCTTAGAGGCAACCTTTACCTCCACCTCAAACTCATCTGCATTGGCGCATGACTCGACTGGACCAGTGCAGAAGAAGAAGAAGAAGAGGAAGAGGAACGCGGAGAAGAGGGTGGTTTCTGAATCCACCACATCAGTCGACACAGCAGCGGCGGCGAGCTCCGGCGGTGCTGTGTTAGATATTGGCGCAGGACGGGCTACCGGGGCGCCCACGGCGCCAACCGGTAGTCAGTCCTCAGGTAAGGGACAGCTAAGCGGCCTAGACCGCAAACGGATGTTGAGAAAGGAGCGTCGCAAGCGTGACGCTGCCTTGGTCAACGAAGTCAAACGTCGTCATATGGAGGGCCTCTTCTGCCCACCCAATCTGTCGGTGTTCGCACCTGCAGTGGGTGCAATAATGTCGCGTCCTCCTCACGACATCATGATAAACCCCATTCCCGTCCCTCCTGTAGCAACTAACCGACCTGCTCTCGAGCACCCAACCCTATCAGTGGCGTCAGGAGCTGGGGAGCCAACCGGTGCACCGCTGCAGGAGACGGGAAGGTACACAAAAACAGGCAATAGACCTGTGATCCCAATAACAGAGGTGTCAAGGATGGAGGCTGTGTCAGAACCAAATGTTCAAATACCTGAGGCTCCCACCGTGACCGAACCTGATAAAGGAATTGGTTCTGGGAAGGGCCAAGGGTATGAAGATCCAGATACCGCCTCGACTACCTCTGCAAACACAACCGGCGACTGCCCCCGAAACGCTAAAAGGCAGAGGAGCTCAGACATTGTATCACCTTCCTCTGCAGCAGCGGAAAAGAAGGTGTGCTTGGGTAGAAGCTCCTCAGCCGCTAGCGGCGTGCCCGGGGCAGATCTCGCGAACTCGGAGGAGAGCAATGGAGGAGCAGGGTCGGACACCTACGCCAGAACTGCTAGATCCCACCTACGAGTAGTAGTCCTGGACAGATCTGGCGTTCATATGGACGATCTTAGCGCCACCGCGCTCAGAAATAGACTGGAGCAGTGCACGGTGGACTACTTTATGGAAAACAGGTACGATAAGGGGCGGCAAGGTCCAACGTTCGCCTCTCTGCCAAGGCTGGCCCACGGGGGCCTGAGGGTGGAGGCCTGTGATGACTTTTCTATGTCATGGCTGGACTCCGTCGTCAAGTGCCTACCGGGACTATGGCCAGGCTCCGGAGGTTATAAGGTCGTTCGGGAACTTGACCTCCCCAAATATCACAAAGGAGCAGTGTTTGTGCCGGACTTCGCAGGCGACGCGGAGACTATCAGGAGCCTACTTGCCTTTACTAACAGACACCTCGACATAGAAACGTGGCCGATCTTCGCCCACCGGATCCTGCAGAAGGAGATGACGACGGATAACGTCGTGGTTTTCGGGATCCCGGTGGGGAAGATCGAAGCCCTCGAAAAGGTAAGCTATAGGATCAACTATAAGATGGCGAAAATCCACGTGATGATACGGAAGCCAAGAGCTGGGGACGTTAGGACCCCCGTGGTGGCACCCGCCCTGGAGTCATCCTGTGCATATACAGGTGAAACGGGGGCGGAGCCTGCAGCGGGGATCACTGACGTTTGCATGACTCTTGCCACAGATGCTGAGGGGAAGCTGAGTCGGGAGAATATTGACCTAATCCTAGGAGATGGCGGAAGCGAGATTGAAGGAGGCTTATCAAGCCTCAACATTTTTTCGCCAGCGTCTCACATGGGAGAGGACGAGGAGCGGTCACTATTGTCCCCACAAAGCTTCCAATCATCATCATCCCAACAGTAGGGCAGTCGCTAACGACTTTCCTACATCCCCCCACAACCCCCTCCCTTCTTCCTAAATCATCATGATGTCTAAAAGGGAACAACAACATCAAACAAAAACCCACAATAAAGTCCTCCATGGGACTAGCAATAATGAGATATGTAGTAAAATCAATATCATTCAAGCCAATATCCAACATAGCATAACTGGGTTCGCCGCCCTTAGGAGAACCCTTGAACAGCAACCCGACACCATAGCACTGGTCCAGGAGCCATACATCGTCCGAGGAAGGGTAGGTCTTAATGCCCTCCGGGGCAATGTATTTACTCCACCGGTGCAGAACAAAACCAGAACGCTCATCTATGTACCAAACACGCTCAAGGCATCGCTGATAACTCACCTGTGCACGGATGACCTTACAGTGGTAAAACTGGAAACTGGGCTTGAAGGTAAGCTCAATAATATCATAATAGCCTCTGCATACATGGACATTAGGGCAGACTCGCCTCCCCCAGAACTAGAGGAACTGCTCATTTACTGCAGAATACACAATACCGAATGCATCGTGGGCTGCGACGCCAACGCGCACAGCACCGTGTGGGGAGGTACAAACACAAATGACAGAGGTAAGGATTTACTAGAGTTCGTCTTGAGACATAACCTAAACATCCTAAATAGGGGTTCGGAACCAACGTTTGTTACGTCATGGGCCCGAACCATAGTCGACATAACTATAGCAACCGATATCATTGCAGAGTACATCAACAACTGGCATGTTGCCACAAACGAGGCCTCATGTGCAGACCATAGGTGGATCAGATTCAACCTGGCGACAGGCGAAATTGAACCCCGGACCTACCGTAACCCAAAGAAAACAAACACAAATCTTTTCAGGGAAACACTAAATAAGGCCATGGACGAACGACCATGCATTGAAGCCACGTCTAAGCTCACGCCAACGGAGATAGAATCCACACTTACATCACTGACCCATTGCGTGAGGGTCAGTTATGAAAGGTCGTGTCCACTCATAACAGAAAGCAATAAAATTGCTCATCGCAAAGACAGATGGTGGAACAACAACCTCACCAAAATAAGAAAGAAGGTACGACATCACTTCAATAGAGCGATGAACACCAACAAAGATGCAGACTGGTCAGACTACAGAATAGAAAGACAAAAACTCAAGCTCGAAATAAGTAAAAGCCGCAATAACTCATGGAAAAGGTATAGCAGCAACATCGCAAGCCAGAGTGAAACGGCCCGCCTAACCAAAATACTTTCTAAGGAAACAACAATAAAACTAGGCTCCCTCAAGAAGCCCGATGGATCGTACACGACCACTGAACAAGAACAGTTCGAGCTACTGCTGAGAACACACTTCCCGGACAGCACTCTCAGTGACAACACAGACTGGGAGAAAGACGACGGTCACACTCCCGTGGCCGATGACTGGGACCTGGCAGACTCTATAGTCTCGGATGAGGAGCTAGTATGGTCGGTAAGGACTTTCCTTCCATACAAAGCTGCAGGAACCGACGGCATCTTTCCAGCCCTTCTACAATGGAATCTAACAAAAATCTCGGCCACGCTCACTGCAATCTTCAGGAGCTGTATCGCCTGGAAATACATTCCTCTAGCATGGAGAGAAGTCAAAGTAGTCTTTCTACCTAAGCCAGGCAAATCAGACTACACTCACCCCAAATCGTTCAGACCCATTAGCCTGAGCTCGTTCCTACTAAAAACCCTAGAAAGACTGTGTGACAGGCACATTCGTAGCGGGCAACTGGTCGAAAATCCGATCAACAAACATCAACACGCCTACCAATCAGGAAAGTCCACTGAAACGGCACTTCACCAAGTGGTTCACAAGATTGAAGGCGCTCTAGAGAACAAACAGTCTTGTTTAGTGACATTCATAGACATAGAAGGCGCTTTCGACAAGACAACCTTCCCAAGCATCACAAAGGGCCTAAGGGACCAGGGTGTGGAAGAAAACCTAAATAGATGGATAACACAAATGCTTGCAAACAGAGCGGCACAAATAGAAAGCTCGGTAGTCACACGCTGCAAGGTTACAAAGGGTTGTCCACAAGGAGGTGTACTCTCCCCACTCCTTTGGATTCTTGTAGCTAACGAACTCCTCGACGCACTCAACAAAGACGGCATACTTACTATTGCATACGCAGATGATCTTGCTATCATGGTATCAGGACTGTTTGAATCCACCCTATGCGAAAAGATGCAGAAAGCACTACGCATCGTGGAACAGTGGTGCCACAAGCACAGTCTCTCCGTCAACCCAAATAAAACGGAGCTTGTTCTCTTCACACGGAAACTGAAACTACCGAAACTAGACCTTCCATCTCTCTTTGGAACAAAACTAAATCTCACCAAAGAAGTCAAGTATCTAGGAGTATGGCTCGACAGCAAACTGATTTGGGGAAAACAGCTCGATCACGTAACAACAAAGGCCACAAATGTGTTATGGCAGTGCACACGTGCCGTTGGCAAGGACTGGGGCCTGAAACCGAAACTATGCCTCTGGCTGTACACGGTCATGGTTCGACCGGTACTTACATACGGCGCTGTCGTATGGTGGCCAAGAACCAACCTAGTAACGGCAATAAACAGGCTGCAACAAGTCCAAAGGTTAGCATGCTCTCTCATTAGCGGCTGCACAAAATCAACTCCGTCAGCTGCACTGGATATCATACTTGGAATGACGCCACTTCAAGTGTATATACAGCAAGAAGCAATGGCGGCAGCGCTAAGAATAAAATCTACCAACCAATGGAATGGAAATGGCAAGAAAACGAACCACTGTAGAATTCTGGATAAAGCCATCGCTATCATTCCAGAAGCAGAAATGGGCACAGACAGAATAGCAACAACATACCTAACAAACAAAGGGTATCATATGGATGACCAGGTGATAACATCATCAATACAAACACCAACTGTATATCACATCTATACAGATGGAGCAAGAAATAAAACGGGGGCAGGTTGTGGCTTTTACTGCCCGGAAATAGGACTTTCAAAAGCACAACCCCTGAACAAACTGACCACAGCGTTCCAGGCGGAGACACTTGGACTTCTCCTGGCAGCAACGGAAATATCAACAACAATTGGGTCTGCTCCTCCTCACTCATCAACTGTAAACCATAAGATGCAACTCATCTTCACAACAGACAGTGCGGCACTTATCAACGCGCTCAGACGACCCGACACTCGATCGAAATCCATTGCGGAATGCCATAGTGCTCTCCAAAAATTGGCCGAAAACCACAGTGTTATCATCAGATGGACAAAGGCTCACAGCTCCTGTCCAGAGAATAACAAGGCAGACTCCTTAGCAAGAGAAGGAGCCAGGCTTACACCAAACACAAATGATAACAACCTCTCCAATCCGCCAACGGTGGAAATCAAAAATAGACTGAGGATGAACTCCGAAAAGGAGCACCAGAGAGTCTGGGAACGCAGAACAGACTGCAAGCAAACAAAAACAATGTTCCCTGCAAAGAATCGAAAAACAACAAATACCCTGTTAAAAATGAAACGCGAGGATCTAAGGATGATGGTGGGAATCATCACAGGACACTGCGAACTTAACCATCACCTCTTGAAGACCGGGGCCACGGACAGTGGGCTCTGTCGCGCATGTCTTCAGGAGGAAGAAACGGTGGAGCACGTGGTGCTTCACTGTACGGCCACGAGCGATATCAGGCTGAGGACGGGTCTGCTAGAGCTCATCGAATCCTCATCCGCTAACACAACGGCATCCACGGGGATCTTGGAAAGCTGCATCCATCAACCCAAAATCCTGCTCCGTTACTTCAAGGAGCTAGGATGGCTGGGGTCAGGTTAGAAGGGGGGTAATGCACAATACACCCCAATGCGGGACGTCAGTGCAGATCTTATTCCCCCCACCCTAGAATTAGAATTAGAATTAGCACTTAAAATAGTAAAAGTCGCGTGAATCGCTTAGCCATAACACAACTCTTTCATAATATCTCGAATATTTAAATACAGACAAATTGGCTCATCGTGCTTAAAAAAACCATATATTACTTTCTTATATTTAACCTCCTCTCAAGCCTTTTGAAGCCGGTAAACAAAGTAAAAACTGTACTTGCAACAAAGTCCAAACTTTCCAGAATACCTGTCGTATTCTCCTGAAACCTTCATAAAGTACAGGTCCAACGACTTAATCCGACTCTTCTGTTACGCATCTTGTAGCATCCTGGAACTCATCCCCGTATTTACGTAGATGCAAGATAAATCTGCCACCTACTACTGGTGCACTTTTAATATGTAAACTTTATGATTTCATATAACTCTAAGAATAGTACTATAGATTTTGTTTAAATATTCTCGATCTTTATGCATCTGGTACATTCTGAAGACCAAGTGAGGGTAGTTCTTGCAGCTGCCATCACTTCTTAACGGTGGTAGTAGTACTCCAGTCCACCCACGACCACGTCTGTTGCAACACAGCCGAAACGTCGGGATGATAAATAAAAAGTTACCTAAATACGCGATAAATATCCGTTCAATATAAGTAATTCTATATAGTCCTGTAGTAGCGACAAATACGATGCGAAGAATGATATCATTTATACAGGCAGTGTTGCTGGTTTACGCATCGAATCGCGAAAGGACTTTGATAAATTGTTATTAAAGTTTTAATCAGCCTGTTTTTGCCATTTCTTAGAGTCAATTTAATGAAGTGCATTTTGCAGACTTGAGCGTGAAAAAAAATTTCAAACTGCTTCAAAAAGATTCTTGATTTCTATACAGGGTGTGGCGTAATGAGTGGATAATAGGGTACCTGCGGGTAGGGGCCATTGTGGCGGTTCAGAAAAATTTTGTTATGCTCAGTAAAAGTGCCTCGGTTTTCAAGATATTCGACATTTTCGAAATTTAAGAAATATTTCACCCTTCGTCACTATTTTTGGCGCCAAGACTGCAAATGAAATTTTTTTTCCATCTATTTTTTTGATAGTATTCTTGGATAGATGTGCTATCGAATAGAAACTATTATTTTTATAACACAAGCACAGTTATGTGTTTAAAATAAGATTTCACTAAAATGTTACTTGCTTTCGTTTGTTTTCCTGACCTTTACCCTTCTGTGGTGTAAAAAAAATGTATGATCACTTGAATACCAAATTTAAAAAAAATTAGCCTATTTCATCGAAATTCCGAAATGGTATATTACATGGTATTTCCACAAGTTGATTTAAAAGTAATTCCTATTAAAATGGGTAGAGCTAATTATTATAAAATTACAAATAGTACTAAAATTTACTTCATCACTTAAAATCACCTAAAAACGTTAGTTTAAAAAAAGTCCAATGGGTTGAGGTCTGGTGAACGAGGTGGCCACAAAATTGTCCCCAAACGACCGATCCATCGTCGACGATATGTTTCATCGAGGTATTGTCGAACATTTCGGGCGTAATGAGCGGGGCAACCATCGTGCTGCAGCCACATTCTTCTTCTATCTTCTAATGAAACATCTTCTAATAAAAGTGGAAGTTCGTGCCGTAAAAAATTTAAATACGTTTCTGCAGTCAATGTTCCAGACAATTCGAATGGTCCGATGATTTTGCCATTTAGAATTCCAGTCCATAAATTAATTTTGAACTTGTACTGGGACCTGTCTTCTCTGGCCAAATGAGGGTTTGTACGCAGCCAACTGTGCAGATTGTGCATATTAAAATACTCATCTTTTTTGCACGTGGATTCGTCGCTCCACAAAATTTTATCGAAGAAATCGGGATCAGCGTTCATTTTTCTCAGCATTGTTTGGCAAAATGCAACTCGTGCAGGGTAATCTCTTGGCTGCAAACATTGCACGCGCTGGTAGTGAAAAGGATGTAATTTTTCTCTTTTTAAAATTCGGTGCACTGTTCTTGCTGACATGCCAGTATTAGAGGCTATTACGCGCACAGATGTGGTCGGATCAGCAGCAATTTCATCAAGTACGTCCTCTTCATTATGTACTTGTGGTCTCCCAGAACTCGTGCCACCCATGCCACTTCCAGGAATTCGACCTTCCATGTAAGCATTGTGTACGCGAATAAACACACGATAATCGGGATGGCGTGCATTGGGAAATCTTTCCCGATACAGTGCTGCTGCTCGATTGGCGTTACCACCACACTCGCCGTAGATTAAATGCATTTGCGCATATTCAGACGCAGTGTATAGCTGAGGCATTGCAATCAATATGCAATACCAAAAAATCCAAGTTACAAAGCAAATCAAGTCCGAGATCACAGCACAAAATCGTTAGGTTCACAAAATTAAGACGTCCAAATCGCTAGGCAAAACAAAGTCCGAAATCACTGCACAAAATCGACGAGTATCAATCCAAAACAGGATAACACGTTGTTGTACGGGAGTAGTATGACAGCACACTGACTCGAAAATCATAAAAATGCGTTACGCGAAACGATAGTTCTCTTTCACTCATAGCATGAAAGAGCAAGATAGACATAGTGTCGATTGCCGCTGGGCCGGGAACCAATCTGTTCCAAGAATTACTAGTAGTTCTGCGAACAGTAGACAATTATTGCTAATAATAGTTAAAAATATTTCTTTAAATTACGCCTTGATAAGTTTGGTAGGAATTAATTTTGAATCAAGTTGTGACAATGATATGTAATATACCATTTCGGAATCTCGATGAAATAGGCTAATTTTTTTAAAATTTGGCATTCAAGTGACCATACATTTTTTTTACACCACAGAAGGGTAAAGGTCAGGAAAACAAACGAAAGCAAGTAACATTTTAGTGAAATCTTATTTTACAAACATAACTGTGCTTGTGTTATAAAAATAATAGTTTCCATTCGATAGCACATCTATCCAAAAAACAGATAGAAAAAAAAATTTCATTTGCAGTCTTGGCGCCAAAAATAGTGACGAAGGGTGAAATATTTCTTAAATTTCGAAAATGTCGAATATCTCGAAAACCGAGGCACTTTTACCGAGCATAACAAATATTTTTCTGAACCGCCACAATGGCCCCTACCCGCAGGTACCCTATTATCCACTCATTACACCACACCCTGTATACATAGCAAAATTCTAAGCAACTTTAATCCTACATACATACATACATATCATACCCGTCTTTACAATTCCAAATTCAAAAGGAAAATAAAAAATCAAGAACAAGGCGTCGCTGTCAGTTCAAAAGGTTGTATGATAAAACAGTGGGTTTTCAGAAGACACAAAAACTAAAATTATTATTCAGGGTATTCACGGACAAGCTTTAAATTAAACAAATCAATGGATTTGTAAGGTGCCTAGTAACAAATTTCGTTTGAAACATGACTTTCGGGACTATACGTACTTTTGGTAAAAAATGAATTTTGACATACGTCCTTTTGAACTGACAGCGACGAAGTGTTGAAACTTTACGTTTAGTCACGCATTTCTCGTACGTGATTTCAAATATCTTCGAGAATAATTGGTAGGTACTAAGACTGGCCGTATATTGGATACTATTGTCAGAGCAATAGTAGCGCTACTTTTTTATTATTATTAAAAAAGAAAGAAAGAAATATTGCTGGACATTTCACACCGCGCTATCTAGCCCCAAACTAAGCAGAGCTTGTACTATGGGAACCAGATAACTGATCTGAGAATACTTATAAATTGTACTTATTATAACTTGTATCCTGATTGATTTGCTTCTTGAATGAATGAATACTCTTTATTGCACACCAAACAAAAATACAGTAACAAAGGAAATAAACAATAAATAACGGTACAATGGGTGGTCTTATCGCTAAAAGCGATCTCTTCCAGACAACTTTTGGATGGACAGGATAAACAAAAATCGAAAGACGGCCGTGCAAGAGTACCTATAAGCGTACATAAAACATACTTAAACATCCCATAAAATAATATATACCTATTGATTATGTATAATAATAATAATAAACTTAAATATTTACATACAAATAATATATAAATAAACTACACTATATATGGAGGGCAAATAACATAGATACTAACTAGCAGTTACGAGACAACGAAAGGAAATGGTTGTACGTTTACCTTGACTTTGAAAATAGGAAGAGATTTGGACGGCCTTATGGACAAAGGTAGGTTCAGGTTGTTGTTATTGTTACGCCGAGGCTGTTAAACAATGAGTAATAATCGGGCCTTCTCGAACGCTTTTGTCTTGCTGTGTTATTGTTGCTATTGTTTGTGGTTTCGTAGAATGACGCCGTCAGCATAAAGAAGAGAAGCGTCGTCAACAGGAAGCGCAGGCTCGGTTGCAGGAGGAACAACGCCGTCAGCATTAAGAAGAGAAGCGTCGTCAGCAGGAAGAGCAGGCTCGGTTGCAGAAGGAACAGCGACGTGAACAGGTGGAGCAGACTCGGTTGCAAGAGGAACAGCGACGTCAGGATAAAGAAGAGCAGCGTCGTCAACAGGAAGATCAGCGACGTTGGCCATAAGAGCGTGCTCGACTGATGAGGGAATCGTTCGGTTCATCTGGAAAGGAATTCCAGGAAGTGAAAGAACAGATAGAAATCATGAGAGCCGTGTTTTGGAGGCTGGAATTGGGATCGCAGATGAGAAAGGGACTCTGGGTGTCCTGAAGTACTGGAGACGGCAATGTGGCTCCTCTAGTTGCTACATCTTCAGCGCGAGGTGCGCCTAAAATTGTTCGTGTTGATCGGCTGCCGCGATATGGGGCTAAGAATGCTCGGGACGAGCATGTTTTAGGAGGGGGCAGTGTTACGCCGAGGCTGTTAAACAATGAGTAATAATCGGACCTTCTCGAACGCTTTTGTCTTGCTGTGTTATTGTTGCTATTGTTTGTGGTTTCGCAGAATGGGGAGTGGCCATTGTGTCGAGGGACCGACCCTTTCCTGGAAGGATCGACATCGTTCTCGAACAATCGAAATGTATGCGATATAAATAGGCCGGAGAGATGGCCGGACAGTCAGTCTCGAGTCTCAGTCAGTCTCAGTGAGTGAGTCTCAGCGAGGCCCTGGAGGACTGACGTGGAGAAGGGTCTCGCGTGAACAGTAGTGGCTCGCGAGTCAGTCTGGATTAAGCTATACGTGCGATCATTTCGGTGACTTTAAGTGATGCAACAGTGGTGTGAATTAGTGTGTTGTGATTACGTGTGACCAAGTTCGTGTATTCATCGTTTAGTGCTGAATAAAAGTGTTATTTTGGTCAGATCGATTCCCATTATTTTATCCCGAACCCTCAGCTCGTAACATTATTATAATAAGTCTTGGTTAGTTCAGCTTGCTTCATGGTAACCTCATCGATTTTCTACTGATATCTGATGTGATATCATATTATTTTTAGCCATGTTCACTAATCGGTTTGTTATGTGGAGCCAATATAAAAACACGTAAAGCAACTAGTCGCTCAGGTAAATTGCCAATGTGCGGCCAACCTAAGGGTAAATTGTTACGGTGATAAATTTACGCCGCCCTTTATTATTTCGGCAAAGTGATTTTTTAAACCAGTGTTTGCTTAAACTCTTGTTTTTGTACGGTGTATAAATTGCTTGTTGGTTGAATTGTTTTTTTCCTGTTTAGTTTTTTGAATGCCTTATTTATACGCTACATTTTTTTTAAATTTTCAGCCTTCCATTTTTATGTAACATTCTGTAAGTGATAATTGAAATTAAATTAAAATTGGAAGAAATAATATTCAGCGATAAGGCTGCCCATTGTAGCTTAGATTTCTGACTGTACCTTTGTTTATTTTTTTTTAATTAGGTGTAATAAAGATATATATCTATCTAAATTCTAAAAAGCTGCAAGCATCTACATTATAAAGGATGTTTTCCAAAATAAAGTTTCGTTATAAGTGGACCTAAGTTATGTTTTTACACATGTAATTTGGAACGCTTAACTAAAGGGTGTTATGTTTACAATAAGGTAACTTAACACCTGCGAAACCACAACATTTAGTAGGTAAACAATGTTAATGCAAAACATGAGGCTGTGCTGAGACATAGACCTAAAAATAGCTAGACATGGTGATCTAGAAAGATAAATAAAATATACATTATTTTACACCATACAAAACAAAACAATTAAATTGGAACCAAGTAAGCTGGGTCGACAAGTCTCGACCCGGGGTCGAGACCCTGGGTCCATGGGATTGTATATTCTTTGTGTTATTAAAGGCATTTTAGACATGTAAAAAAAAAGTATGTTTATATACAATTGGTTGTCTTATCGCTTAATCTCTAATAACTTTTTCATTAAATTAATGCATTATTTATTACTTAATTAGCAATAAGTTCGCCTATGTATTATTTTATAAGCACGTTAATTAATTTTCTAATCTAATCTAATCTAACTTTAAGATGGAATTAAATTAGAATTAGTTAATTATAATACATAATTATCATTGTTGCTTTTATTTGTTTTAAAACTAACTTTTTCTGTAATTTTGTATTATTTTTAGGTTGCATGTTATTTATTTTCTAATCTTTTTACTATGTATTTGTTTATTTAATAATCTTTTTACCGAACTACGAACCAAAATAACTGACATACCACAAAGGATTAGCGAGCTGAAGTGGCAGTGGGCAGGGCACTTAGCTCGAAGCACTAACTGCCGTTGGGGCAGAAAGATTCTCGAGCAGATACCACGCACTGGAAAAAGCAGCTCTGGACGGCCCCGCATTAGGTGTAAATACAACCTGATAAAGATTGCTGGGAGCTTTTGGGTACATGCTGCAGAAAATCGGTCACTCTGGAAATCTATTGGGGTAGCCTATGTTCAGCAGTAGACTTCCTGTCGCCTATCTTATCATACGATGTATAAATACGCGTGACGGCAAACGATATTATTTATCCGTACATTTGACTATGGACTATAATTGATACACGATATATTACCCTAAAAAAAAATCCTTCTCTAATTCTATAGGACGCGATATATAGGATACGAGTCAGTCTTATCCCCAAGTAGGGTTGCCATACGTCCGGAATTTTCCGGACATGTCCGGTAATATAGGTCTTTGTCCGGAATGCGGGGGGAATTCTAAACCGTCCGGAATTTCTACAATTTAAGTAGGCAACGAGTAAAATAAAACAAAATAAACCAAATATTTTTATTACAAATAAATTAAAAATCAACATTACTATGTTATTTGCCATTTTGATCATTACTGATATTTATTGCACCCAGAAATATTCTGCAACACTTTCAAATCTATTATCATAGTTCTGTAGAACATTTCGCAACTCATTCAATCACATGCACGATGTTAACGACATTAATATTATATTTACAAGAAAGTCAGAAATTTTCATCAAATGTCAGAAATTTTATCCGGAATTTCGATTTTTTTAATCTGAGAACCCTACCCGCAAGGCGCGCCAATAGATATTTCACATCAAAATATCGCACACAGCTGGGTTCCTGTCTAATCCTTCATGCCACTAAAACAAAGTGAATGCAAACTTAGAGGCAGTTATGACTTGACAACTGACAGGGGTGAAAATAGATGCTCTATTTTTAGTACGGACTACGGAGTCTCATACCGTTTTCACTAACCATGAACAAAGAGACGCTTAACTAAGTAACGCCTAAACAGTCCAAAGAAAGGCGATCTTTTAACATAGACTTGCGTTTCACTAATCGAATATAACTAGTGGTTCGCCCCGAACTGAGATCTCGCGAGTCTCCCATAAAAACAAAAAAAAAAAATTGTAATCTTTGACTATCAAAATAGTGTCACGAAATAAATAACCAAATAACTTGACCTACAGTTTCATTGAAATTACAGGTAACGGAAGTTAATATAAAGTGGTTACTCTTTTTTGGGGTACAAAATGCAATTATTCTGGATTTCAGACTTTTGCCTATATTTGTGTCACTAAACCTACATAAATACCAAATTTTAGCATTGCGGGGTCACTGGTGTACCCTGTGAATTTTGTCAAATTTTTGTTTTTATTATAGCTAATAACTCAAAAACTACAAAGATTAAACTAAAAATAAAAACAGGGTTGAAATGTACTAATAAAGACCTTTCATTTGATTTCCCACTTGAACTTATTGTCTCATTTAAATTTTTTTTTAACCCTCTTGAACCCCGATATCTCAACAAACCCCCAATATTTGTAGCTCATTGAGTCACACCAAAATTGTGCCATCACTACCTACCTACATACCAAATTTCACGATGATTGGATAAGCGGTTCGAAAGTTATCCTCGGACAAACAAACATACATACATACATACAACGCCGATTTGCCCAAGTTGATTGGAGATCTCGCTTCGCTCGATCAATAAACTTCCGGACAGCGCTCCTGAGCTTCCAATTCGTAGATTTAAATCATATATAAAAAGCATCCTCATTATACCATAGCTGATTGTATTGATGATACAACCCCGTGGCCCGGCGTCGCTCAGCTTCTCAACAGCTGATATTATCTCAATTTTGCAATATCAGTAAACATTTTCTTTTGTTTTACAATTGATTTATATTAAGTACAAACAAACAAATTAACAACCAGAGTCACTTTCACATTTATACCTATAATATTAGTATGAACTCTTTTATTTTTGTATTACTAGCTGTTACCCGCGACTTCGTACGCGTTACACTACTAAATGTGTAGGTAACCTAGAAATAAAGCTAAACTCGCTGTTCATCTTGATTTGACATCCTATTTTTATCCCATGGGACCTGATGTATGGGATAAAAAGTAGTTTATGTGTTAATCCATGTTATAATCTACGTTCATACTAAATTTAATCGAAATTGGTTCAGCCGTTACGACGTGATTGAGTAACAAACAAACAAATAAATAAATACACATCTAAACTTTCGCATTTATAATTTTAGTGTGATTACTATTGTTATATTCTGTAAAGGATAATTAAAAAGAATACAGCCTTGTTTCTTGCCTGATTCTTTCATGCCTTGGTCGCAGAGGAACATGCGGTAAAATTGACATTTCAAAGTGATCCTTGTGATTTTAATGAATAAATGAATACTGACTATTGACTATTGATTTTCAATAGTTGAATCTAATAAACCTACATTAAATTATAAATTACCTACATGTTTTTTATGTACTTGAATATTTGGCTCAAGTGCAGGGGTGTTTTTTTAAATCTTGCATTAGTAATAACTGCTTGAAAGTTGCTGGAAGCCGTTAGGTGCAGACTGCACAAGAACGGTTACTCTGGGAATCTATGGGGGAGGCCTATGTTTAGCAGTGGGTGTCATATGATGATGATCAGATTATGAGTAGGTTAATTTTATGTTAAGTGATAACCAAGCAAAATGCCCAAGCATTTTTGCAACTTTTTGCAACAAAATTAAAATTAAATTGCTTAAGTTAATTATCATCGAAATACGTCAAGCTTTGTCATACTCAGTCCTTTGTCAAGACATTCCTAATGCTTATCTATGGTTGTACAGTGATTTACACACCCCTGCACAGGTATGCCACATTATGTAGAAAACAGGTTGCCGATGTGACTAAAAACTGAATATGTCACCAGACACGAATCGAATCGAGGCAAAACTCATCGAATCAAGTTTTGGACCAGACGTCACTTTATGTTCCGTCCGTAAATATGGCTTACCTATAATTTAATAGGAAGTTAAACACACCAGACGTCCATTAGCCAAAAACACGGAGGCATATTGCTCATGGAGTAGTGGACGAGAAAAATGTATCTCAGATAGTTATGACACAAGAAGGGCGTGTTTGATTTCTAACGTAGGATAAAATATTAGTTGAAGTTATATTCTTTTGGCGCGCAAACACCGACAGCCAAAAAGCAATATGATAAAGTTAGCTACAAACAAAGAGCTGTGGCATACGGGATGAAATCTTTAGCTATTTTTGTTCTGTTACGCCAAAGAAGTAGGTATAACTTCTTACGTGCGTACATACACACGTTTTTTGTTGCACGATACACAAGTATTGGTAAAGGTCGTCTGGAGGAAATGGTATTCCATTTAGACAATCCATTGTAATAAATTAGTATGTAAATTATAATAAATCTTTAATTGCTGTGGTGTAAGACTTACATTTTAAAGTTTATTTATTTGATTAATATCCATTATACTTCATATTTATTATACCATCTTGCCGTACCAAACGATTTGCTTCAATTTTTTTTGTTAGCACAAGTAAGGAGTGAAACTCACTTCCGGCCTAAGTTTTTCCGAACCAATATAATCTCGGTGTCTTCAAGTCCAGAGTTAGTAGGTTCTTTCTAGGCAAGCGTGCTCCATCTTCGATCACACCATCACTTACCACCTGGTGTGGTAGTGGTCAAGTGCTTGAATTATAATAATAAAATAAAGCATTTATTAAGGAACAACAAATATACAGTCATGCGTACAGTTTAAAACGATGATGCCTGTATTAGTATGAAAACTGTGTTACAGACACCAACGCCCTCCTCCTATATATCTATGAGTTCCAATCAGGTAAATGGTACATTATCATAAAACTAAACTAAAAATTCTAGTTATTCTCCAACAGACCAGAAGGATCTGTGTGGGTGGATGTATTTGTGTGTGTGTGTGTGTGCGTGTGTGTGTTTGTGTGAGGGTGTATGTGTATGTATGTGTGTAATGGAGTGTGTGTTTTTGTGTGTAGGCACTATTTGGGAATATTTAGGAGGTCCTCAGTATCTTCAAAGTCAAAGTCAAAGTCAAATATTTTATTCATTAAAATCACAAGGATCACTTTGAAACGTCAATTTTACTGCCTGTTCCTTCGCGACCAAGCCAGGAAAGAAAGGCAAGAAAACCAGGCTGGTTGTTTTTTTTTAATGATCCTTTTACAATAGGTACATAATACAGAAAAGAAATTACGTCTAAATTGTAACATTTTGAACGAGTTGGGGCAGTTTCAATCCCAAGCTTCTCTATCATCTAAATAATCCGATATTTTATAGTAGGCTCTTTTATAAAGATTTTGTTTAATTACGTTTTTAAATTTGTTAATTGTCAATTTTTGTACATCCCTTGGGAGTTTGTTATAAAAGCGCACACCTTGCCCTTTAAACGATTTACTAACTTTATGGAGTCTACATGTGGCAACAGCGAGTTTATCTTTATTTCTAGTATTAAAATTATGATTATCGCTATTTTTCTTAAACAACTTAATATTTTTGTGAACATACATTAGATTTTCATAGATGTATTGACAAGGGAATGTCATAATATCTATTTCTTTAAACTTATTGCGTAATGATTCTCTGGGGCCCATATTATAAATTGCACGAACAGCCCTCTTCTGCAGCACAAAAACGGTGTTTATATCTGCAGCACTCCCCCACAGCAGTATACCGTATGACATAATGCTGTGGAAGTAGCTGAAGTAAACTAGTCTAGCTGTGTCTACGTCTGTAAAAAGACGGATCTTTTTGACTGCGTATGCCGCAGAACTAAGTCTCTTCGACAACCCATCAATGTGAGGGCCCCATTGAAGCTTATTATCTAGGGTTATACCTAAGAATACGGTGGTGTCCACTTCGTAATTTAAAGATTTAAGCCACTCTAGACATTTAATCTTACATTTGTTGTGGGGTAGCGGGTAAATGCTAATTTCCTTGTTAACTCTGTTTTACAAGGAAGAGCTAATAAAAAAGAAGTGACGACTTGCCACTGCTGTACGTAGTTGAGCTATTTTGCAAACTTTATCTGCTCTCCGTTTCGAATGTTTCAGGTTAGGGTCATAGAACAACTGAGAGTGCTTGCGAAGAATAGTTTGCAAAATGAATGTTTGCCGAACTGTGGGGACTGAACAGATCGAGTAAAGCTCAGTAGTAGGGAACCAGATAGGTTTTTTATTCATCACTTTAAGAACAGCTCTCTGAGCCCTTTCTAGTCTTAGCATCGAGGTTTTAACTGAGCCACCCCAGGAAGTGATGCAGTACGCTATGATGGATTGGGCTAGTGCCAGGTAGATGATTTTTAAGGATTTTAGGTCAATAACTGTTCTTAGAGTTTTGAAAACGAATAACAGGTTTCTTATGCGGGATACTGTTGAATCTATCTGCTTCTTCCAATTTAGAGCGTTGTCAATCATGACGCCAAGATATTTGAGACAAGATGTTTGCTCTATGTGCGTACAATTGCAAGTGGTGGGGACTGCATCTCTTGAACAAACATGGGCACATACAGATAGAGAGGAAGGTGGAGTGGATAGATTGGGAGTGAAAGCAATAAATTTACTTTTGGATATGTTTAGGGTGAGAAGGTTTGTGCGTAGCCAGTCCATAACAAATTTAAGGGCATTTTCAGAGAAATCACAAACTTCTGGCCAGCTCCTACCATGGACAAAGAGAGCCGTGTCGTCAGCGTATGTGATTATCTTACAGTTAGGGAGATGTAAATTACAAAGCTGGTTTATGTATGATAAGAATAAAGTAGGTCCGAGAACACTACCTTGTGGAACGCCAAAAGATACGTGTTCTTCTCCGCTCTCGAAATCATCTATCTTTACATATTGTGTACGATTTTCTAGGTAGCTACTGAACATGTTCAGAGCGACACCTCGTACGCCTATATGTTCCAACTTGTATAGAAGTATAGGGACCGAAACAGTGTCAAAAGCTTTGGATAGGTCCAAGAAAATACCTATGGTTTTGAGTTTTTTATCGAAGTTTTTAACAACAGTGTCTGTCAATTCCAGTACGGCATCATCTGTGGATTTTCCACTCCTGAAACCAAATTGGTTTGGTGACAAGACGTTGTTTTCTTTAACGAAGTTAATTAATCTCTTATTAAGAATTTTTTCAAAAATCTTCGATAAAACGGTCAATACTGATATAGGTCTGTAATTAGTGACTCTGTTTCGGTCTCCAGACTTGAAAATTGGATGCACTACTGCTTTTTTAAAAACACTAGGAAAGACTCCGGAAGAGAGGGCAGAGTTAAAAACATATGAAAGCACAGGAACAAGGGTTTCGCGGGCAGATTTAATCACAGTAGTAGAGATGCCGTCCCATCCCACAGCACACTTGTCCTTAAGGTTTAAGATAATATTATTAATCTCAGTGTTGTCTGTACTAAAGAGGACCATCGAATGTACAGTGGATTGGCTTAGGTCATAGGTAGACTGAAAAGGTGTTATTGAAGCCTTATTGGCATTTAGTATATCCGAAGCGAGGGATTTTCCCACATTTGCAAAAAATGTGTTAACAGTGTTTACGGAAGATAAGGGACTATGACACAGTTTTAAAAGATGCGATGGGCTGGATTTTGATTTATTCAAGTTACCGATTTCCTTGATGATGTTCCATGTAGGTCTTGGATTTTTCCTGGCCTTCTGAATTTCTTGTTGATGATATTCTTGTTTAACTTTTTTTAAAAGGCGGTTGCACAAATTACGGTATCGGAAATAGATGATTTTAGGAATGTTATTTTCTGGATTTTTCTTAAATATTCGATACAGCTTATCTCTGTGGCGTATGCATTTTAGAAGACCAGGAGAGATCCAGGGTTTGATAATGCGTTTCCGACTGGGGATAGATGACTTGATACAATGGGTTTTTATGACCGTGGAAACAACATTAACTAAGGAATCAGCTATTATATCAGGGTCGCTAGAATTAAATATAAAAGAAAAGTCGGTATTTTGTAGATCTTTAACGATTTCCGGAATATTATTACGATAGGTGTGACGGTTTGTGAAATTATGTTTTTCCTTAGTACTGCAATACAACAGAAGAGGCAAATGATCAGTAAGTGGGGTATCAAGGACAAGTGCGGTTGCCGGATTTGAAGTCCGAAGAATTATATGATCGAGGCAATTTCTATCTCGAGTAGAGATAAGGTGCGCTGGCAGCATAGCGTGTGAAGCTACCAGGTTTAAATAATCGTCTGCTGAACAGTCGTGGTTTGTAGGTAATAGATTGATGTTTATATCTCCAATGATAACAGCGGTTTTATAAGAACTTAGTGTATTTAACACGGTGTCCAGGCTTTGTAGAAAAGGAGTCAAGTTTTTATAGGACGGAGATCGATATAACGCTATTACCGCAATGCTGTCGGTAAATTTAAGAGTAATGCAATTTGCGTCATTGAAGTCAGGGGTATCAACATTACAATTCAGGTTATTTCTAATGTAAACAACCACGCCATCGTTTTGGTTTCTAAAGGAGGATACATGATGAGTAAAGTCTGGAAGCGAAGGAATGTACGAAGATTTACTCAGCCAACATTCTGAGAGGACAATCATATCAATATTTAGGTTAATTCTTTTTAGGAGAATGAGAAGGTGGTTAAAATTGCAGTTTATACTCCGTATGTTAGCATGAAGAATTTTTAACCCAACACTATTACTGTTAACATGAAGAGTTACATCTTATCTTCTGGTGAACAAATATTTGATTCCGACACAGAAACTTGTTCAATGTCGTTATAAAGCATATTTATGTCATCCATAATGAGTGTGAAAGTTTAACAAGGGATCTTTCTGAGTCAAGAGAGCTGGCTTTTTAGTTAAGTAGGAAGATCTATGGGGATGCCTAAAGAATATGTGTGTTTGTGTATATGTGTGCATGTAGAGTGTATGTAGAATGGGACAAAGTGAATTACTTTTGCAACTAACTAATATGTATACAAAAATAAAAATAAGGCGAGTGATGCAATAGAGCTTCTGTAGTTCTGAGGGATACAAACAGGAACAATCGCGAGTAGTGATCTTAAATGTGGCATCTAGTCACTTTAGGTTGTTCAGTTTGTCCAAGTCAGCCTCGTGCAACACACGGATCAGCGGACCATTTTCTCTCTTACGCAAAAATATCTTCCCGTGAGACACCCAACAAAACTTAAAATCGTTTTTTTTTGCTGCCTCTCTAGCTAGATAGAACAATTTCTTCATCTTGGCGTAGAGATTCTCTGAGATGAAAATAGGTCTCGCTGGTCCACTATAATGCAGGTGCTGAGTAGACAGCTTTGATGAGCCTTTGTTGAATTGGCGGAACATGGTGATTATTTTTTCCTTTTGCAAAACGCTGGTGAGGTCCACAATTATCGTGCTGTTTGCCGGATCCTTAGTTTTGATTCTAAAAATGTCTTTGACATCGTTTTCTTGGATGGGCACATTTAGCACCTTCGTGGTATTTATAAAGGTATCCAGAAGTGTAGACTTCGATTCCGAGACAGGGGCGGGTACAATTCTTAATTCAATACACGTAGATCTACTACTACGCTCGAAATTTTCTAGCCTGTCTTCTAGTGTCTTTATGTACTGCACGTCTGTTTTACGCTCGTCTTCCAACTTGTCGAGTCTGGTCTGAAGCAAGTCGTGCTTTTCCGCCAAGAAGTCGACGGTAGATCGTATGTCCTCAACAGCGGAGCAAATTCTGTCGTACTTTTGCTCTTGCTCTGCTTTGAAATCTCTAAACATCTGCTTCATTTCTACCATAAAACTTTTTAGCTCCTCATTTACGCAAGCTGATCGTTTTCGCTTCCGGGCATGTAGGTTTTCTGAGAGGTTTGGTTCTGATGAGCTGCCGTGTAACTGCTGCAAGGCTGGTACTCGCAGTTTTTCAATCTGTACCTGAGTTGGCGCTGGCGTGGATGACGAGCGCTCGAGCCCGGGCGCAGTAACAGGCAGCGCAAGCGCATTCCCAAGGGGTGAGGGGGTGGCGTTCGTTTAAGTGGCATCGTGAGTAAGCCAACTACCGGAAGCGATTAAGGCGAATGCAATTAGCAAGTGTCCAGAACCAACAGTGACACAAAAGCGCAATGGAACGATGCTCTTATACTGCGGTGATTGTAGTTGCAAAATAGCTCCCGGTTTAGTCTTCCTTAAGAAAAAAAATGATAAGCGGCAGCAGCGTGGTTGCTATTTCGTAAGTAGTAGGCTCGTGGCTGGGCCGCCGTAGCAACTTCGTAGCACTGTGTGAATCGCGTAGCAGGCGCGCGGATGCGCGTAGCATTGAGTGTGAAAGCGGTGTGTAATTTTGTCGCGCCCACTCACGCACTGATGACGCAGCGGGTCTACGTACGGCTGAGGTGCGGACGACCGCTGGTTCGAGCCTCACGACAAGCAAAAAGTGACGTCCACTTACTGGCGTCCGCGACGTGAAGGGGCTCCGCTTGACACTCGGGGCGTAGCACCAATTTGACCAAGGACAGTCGCGCAGACCCGGGGCGTAGTCCCAACAATTGAATTATTTATAATTTAAAAACGACAAACACGTCCGTTCGGTACGAGAGCCGAGGAGGAAGGGTATCATCAATCTAATGAATATCCATCAAACTAACGAAAAAGGGTATATTTAATGCACACCAATAAAAAACCGACCGAATACGGAACTCCGTACTACGCTCGCAAACAAAGATTATGGATGTCACAAAAAAATCAGCACAGCTCAAGTGGAGGTGGACCGGCCACGTCTGCCGCATGCCCGAAGATCTATGGGCAAAGATCACAACTGATTGGGTCCCTAACGCAACACGCCCACGCGGCAGACCACCACGGAGATGGCGTGGCGTGACGACTTGGATGTGCATTTACCAGACTGACCCACTACAGCAAGGGACAGAAAAAACTGGAAAGAGGGGAGGGAGGCCTTTGCCCTGCAGTGGGACAACACAGGTTAAAAATAAATAAAAATAATTAAAAAACCTAGATTACGATCAGAAGTTAGTATGTGAATAAATGTTGAATGTAGGTTATGTCTGAAGACCCGCCTCTACAACCAATGTGTCCTGCCAACATTAACCTATGGTTCTGAGACATGGACGCTCACGAAGGAGACTGTGCACAAGATTAAAGTCGCACAGAGAGCCATGGAGCGCGCCATGCCCGGCATCACACTGCTAGACCGAGTCCCCAATACTGAAATTCGCAAGCGGACTAAAGTTCAAGACGTTAGCAAGCGTATATTGGGACTCAAATGGAGTTGTGCAGGACATGTGGCCACGCGCGGTGATGACAGGTGGAGCAGGGTGCTGACTGAGTGGTGGCCCCGAGATGGAACCAGGAACGGTCGTCCACCGGCAAGATGGGTCGACGACATTATAAAAATCGCAGGTCGTATGTGGGTTAGAACAGCGCAAGACAGAGGCGAATGGCGACGACGAAGAGAGGCCTATGCCCAGCAGTGGGATGAGAAGGGCTGACGATGATGATGATGATGATGTAGGTTTATATTATTAAAAGCAGTTAACCTGTTTTCTATTTAAATGCGTTATAAACGGTAAATACAGAGTACAGTGTCGTGTGTCAGATACGTCGCATTTCCTGACTATGCACATAGAGGTATTCGATTCATAGAATTAGTAGGACGTAATCCGTTAAGATCGCTGAGCGTGCTATGGAGAGGGTCATGCTTGGTGTTACAGAAATGAGGAGATCCGTAGTTAAAGTAAGGTCACAGACATAGCCAAGAGGATTATTAAGCTGAAGTGACAGTGGGCGGGGCACATAGCTCAAAGAACTGACGGCCGTTGGGGCAGAAACGATCTAGAGTGGAGACGTACTGGAAAACGTCGCGTAGGACGGCCCCCCACTAGATGGAAAGACGACCTGATAAAGGTTGCTGGGAGTCGTTGAGTACAAGCCGCACAAGATTATGTCACTCTGGAAATTTATGGGGGAGGCCTATTAAATAAAATAAAGTAAAGTATTTCAAAGTAAGTTTACAAACATAACATTTAAGCTTGAATTAATGAATGAAAACACTTTATGTACAGTGTACATAAAGTGTACATTGTACACCATAAAAACAAAAAAATACAAATAAAATAGAAAACACATAGCAAATAGTACAATGGGTGGTCTTATCGAGTAGAAGCGATCTCTTAGAATTTTGTTATAACAAAGATAATGGTCGGGGGTGTACATTTATGGCAAAACTATTTATGAAGAGAGTGCGTCTAATACCAATATAACAAACTAATTAAATACTAAAATAAAAAACAAATATGAATACAAATAGAACATATGTACTTACATTGAATATATACATACTTTATCTTAAGTTTGTAGTTTCAATGCTTTACTATGTAATATAAAGTTTGCATAGTCAAGTGACTACCCTCTGTACTAGTTTGGACTGTATGGCGGCAGGACGTCGGTCGTTGCTCTTCCATAAAATGCTATCGACTAACACTAGTGGTTCGCCCCGAACGGGGATCTCGCGAATCTCCCGTATAACGTATTTAGTGGCTAAATATGATCTAAGGAGTTGTCAAATCATACAAATACTTCAAATTTAAACATGTTTAGTTGCTAAATACGTTTAGTGATCTTTGTGCATGCCGGCTTTAATCTTTGGCTAGTAAATTGGTGCCACGAAATGACTTAACCAACATACTTGACCTACAGTTTCATTCAAATTAGATGTAACGGGAGTTCTTGTTAATTGGTTAAATTTTTTTGGGGTACAAATGGCAGTTATTCTGGATTTCAGACTTTTGCCTATACTATACACGAATACCAAATTTCAGCATTGTGGGGTCACTGGTGTACCCTGTGAACTTTGTCAAAGTTTTGTTTTTGTTATGGCTAATAACTCAAAAACTAAAAAAAAATAAACGAAAAATAAAAACGAAGTTCAAATGTACTAATGAAGACCTTTCATTTAACGACCCATTTGACCTAATAGTCTCATTTTTTTTTACCCCAATATCTCAACAACCCTCCCATATTTTTAGCTCATTGAGTCACACCAAAATTGTGCCATCACTACCTATCTATATACCAAATTTCATGATGATCGGATAAACGCTACGAAAGTTATCCTCGGACAAACAAACATACATACATACAACGCCGATTTGCCCAAGTTGATTTGGAGATCTCGCTTCGCTCGATCAATTATATAATTACAAGATTATAAAGTCTTATTAATCTACCAATCAGTACTTATATATATTACTAACTCATTATTATAAATACGGGATTTATCACGTACCGTCTTATCGGTATTTCAACCGACAATGTTTCGGTTCAATTCGTGAACCTTCATCAGGATGAGTGCGATCCGCTCCGAATAACGTCTCGCCTGGCACATACCGATAAGACGGTACGTGATATACCCCGTATTTATAATAATGATTGAAATAAATCACGAAAGTTTTTAAGTAAAATATTACTAGCTGTTGCCAGTGGCATCGCGCGCGTTGTTATGGGGTGCAAAAATACATATAGAAACTATGACATCCCATATTTATCCTATGGGAACTGATTTATGGGAAAAAGTAGCATACTATGTGTTAATCTAGGTTATAATCTATGTACATACACAATTTCATCTAAATTGGTTCGGTTTTATCCGTGTTGAATCCGTTAACACAGGACCGGGAAGGTAGGCCCACACCCAGCTGTGGCCAGGCAGCATTGCTGTATTTCTGTTTAAAGTTTATGGGTGCCGGTGAAATGACAGGCACATGAGGCGTTACACCTGTATGCCTGAAGTTGATAGACGCAGAGTAGTGCATAGGGCACGTTGCTAAGGAACGTAAGATACGAGGCAATGCTTTGTTATAGTCGTTGGTTACCACTTAACACGGAGTAGCCCATTTGCTTGTTTCATCTCCATGATGTCCAAAAATAGGGGAATTCTCGACTCGTTTGGCACAAAGGTGTATACAATATAATTAATACAATTAACATCAGGTGGGCTTTAAGCTCGCTACATCTCAAAAAACAAATTAAATGTATAATGTGAGCGTGAAAATAAAGCTGGTTTGATTAATTAAAACATTGGTACGAAGCCAGTGCAGAAACGCCGGAAGCGATGTGGCAAATTCTATGACGATGTTGCTTCTGGACGCCAACTAGTGGTTCCCCCGAACTGAGATCTCTCGAGTCTCCCATAAAAACCAAAAAATATATTCATAATCTTTGGCTATCAAAATAGAGTGACGAAATCAACAACCATAATACTTGACCTACAGTTTCATTTAAATTACAAATAACGGGAGTTCATATTAAATTGTTATTCTTTTTTGGGGTACAAAATGCAGTTATTCTGGATTTCAGACTTTTGCCTATATTTGTGTCACTAAAACTGCACGAATACCAAATTTAGTAGTGTACATAACGTACGAGTATCAAAATAGAATAAAAATAAATACAATACAATACAAATTCTTTTAATGAGTTATACTAGATAGAGGTAGCGTCCAAAACTTGTATGGCTTGGTGTCTGGCCCGCCGAATTGTGGTCGCTCGTTGAAATAGACCTTTGCGCCGGTTTTAATCAATTCTACTTTCATTGGTGATAATGTTTGATGTGCACAAGCCCTCTTTTTATATCTAGGGCTAAATAAAATAAAATGGTTAAGTTTGTGTCGGACCACACATAGTAAAAGGTTCTTTAGTCAGTATTGTCGGTCTGAATCAGAAAGCTGAGTTATTTTATTATTATCTATTCTGTCGTTGTTATTGTTTGTTTCATAAAGCTGTTTCATAGATGTATTGTATTATAATATATTATTACATACTATCTAGTGTTTTATTTAATAATAGAATTTTAATATTATTCAAAGTTTAAGTATGACATTTTAATTAATTTTATCTGCCCGGGTATTCATTTTAATTTATTTTATTTTAAGTTTTTAATTTCGCTTAAGTAAGTATACAGTTAATTCCTTTTATTTTTTATTTATAAAGCTACCGTTCTTTAACATTCTCATAAAATCCATCCATCCACAGGTTATCTGGAAGAGATCGCTTTTAGTGATAAGACATGATAAGAGAAGATATGATTTGTTAGTTTATGTGTGGTATATATAATAAAGTGTTTTCTAATCTATTCTATGGCTGGTTTCGAAACTGACACATTACTATTACGAAAATGACTGCGTTGAAGCTTTATATTCCGTAAACAAGCTCTTGTATCAAAAAAGTGTTGAAGTCTTCAGTGTTTTTAGAAGATCTTTACAACGATGCCCCAAACAATGGTAGGAGTAGGGGAGATACTCTAAACATACTTGGTCTATCAATAAAATGGATGTTACTGGTCGGACAGATAAACAGAAGGTCAGTCAGACATACAAACAGACATGGCGAAACTATAAAATTTCCGGACTATGGACCCTAAAAATCCCGACGTATTTATATCATGTACTAGTGGACCAGAGATTGACTTATTTTAGATACAAGTATTTAAAATACAGATACAAAATACGTACTTTCATCTTATACTTCTCTTCTGTTCATTATTTTCCCTTCTCTTCGAAATAATATATTTTTTTAATTGTTATGTGTATCTTATATTTAGATAAATTCTTTTAATAACATAACTTGTTACAACAAAAAAAGTTAAACACTGTTTAACGCGTGTTTAAAATATTCCTTACCAAAATTTGTTTACGAATTTTTTTAAGCAGTGTTTAGCGGGTGTTTAAAATTTTTGTGGTAATTAATACCCATAGTATTTCGTGAACACTAAGTTTGCTAAAATACTTTTACTAATCATACAGACAAATCTGTACGCAAAATTTAAATTAAAATCTTTACAATTTTAATTTAACAACCTAACTAAAGACTGTACTATTGTTTAATGGTCTAGTTCAGTGTTACAAAAGTAACTTTCTAGCATTCTGGCAAAAATATGGTTTCTTTAAAAAAGTATTTACCTAAAAAAAAAAGTAATTACAAAATACGTATTTGGCGTCTAGTATTTTAAATACCATTTCTAAAATATTTTGCATCTGATATCTCAAATGCTTTACTTAAGTATTTTGTAACCTGCATTCCAAACACTTTTTATGAAGTATTTTTTAAAGTGAAACTTTTATTACATCGTCTCAGTCTTTTTAGTCTGTGTGTTGCATGTCGCATGACGGTCAGCCGCGGAGTAAGGATAAAGTGAAAGGCGCTCGTCAGAGCAGCCGAGGCCAATATGGCGGCGCCTATAGTTCGCATCAGCTGACCGTGTAGTGTATAGACTATTACTCATTTGTGCCAACTAAAATTTTTAGTTAAATGTCTATAATGTGAAACAAAGTTTCACTTTTACCGTTTACACGTTTCATAAAACCACACAATCCTTTTTTTTAAGTGTATAGATCTTCGTTTGACCACAATCTCACCTGATGGTAAGCGATTATGTGGTCTAAGATTAAGCACGAAGATCTAGAAGAAACCCACACTCTTACCTTAAAGACACCCGGATTGCATTCTTTAGGAAAAACAGACGACGCCAAAGTGTTCCCTACCGTTCTTAAGAACGTAGAACCAAAACGGTGTGTGCGAATGGGTGGTAGATATATCAACTAGGTGCGGATGGTACCGAGCCGTGCGCCTGCTTGTACTTTGATGGAAGGGAGATGGCGGGATCAGATCGTATAGTTCCTGGGCACATTCCCCAAAATGTATTCTGTAAAAGATCGACAGGCTTGCAACTTTACGGCAGTGTTCTTGTACATCTTTGCCAGTGGTCGCCTTGAATTCAGATTTCGTGATGTCAGAGACCCTCTGATGGTCACTATAGTGTATGCCATTATTATGTAGGTCAATTCTTACAAGCCAACCTTGGTTTAGCCAATACAAACGCACTAACAAAGAAGATAAGCATAACTCTCTCTCGGCAGTCGGGTAAAACGTACGTATTAAAAACTTCTGTTTTAATACAGTTTTTAGCCGCAGTGCTTGGAGGTTACTCATGATAAATGCTAATGAGGTAAGTCGTTATTACGGATGTTAAGAGATTTTAATTTAACTGCGTATTCGTGGAGCAGCGGGAGAAATGCGCCAGGAAAATACATAAAAATATTTTTTAAAGTTTGTGTTTTTTGGAAATGCGGCTGGCAAGTAGAACTTGTTTTCTTTAATTAGAATAATTTATTAGTTAAGGTTTGGTGTAATATAAAGCGTTTTCTATCTTTTTATCTCAACTGACAAGCAATATAGAAAAGCCATATGCTAAGTGCCTAAAATAATATAAATATCTCTTAAACCCCACAAGTTACCTTCATAAAGTAAAAAAATATTGAAAACTGTTTTATATTGCATTAAATCTTTTACATACTGACCTGTTTGATGTCATGGATTGAAATATGTAAAAAAAAACGCGTGTGTGTCTGTACTTATGTACATACGTATGAAGTTATATTTCTTTGGCGTAACATAACAAAAATAGCTACAGATTACATCCCGTACGCCACAACTCTTCGTTTGTAAAAGGAATGACGATCACAGTGGCGCAGTGGGCGAATAGCCGGCTGAGACGCAGGAGGTAGCGGGTTCGATTCCCACCGCGGAACAAATGTTTGTGTATGATTTACAGATGTTTGTTCCGGGTCTGGATGTTTTTCTACATATTATAAGTATGTATTTACAAAAAAAGGTATATAAGTATTCTATCAGTTATCTGGTTCCCATAATACAAGCTCTGCTTAGTTTGGGGCTAGATAGCGCTGTGTGAAATGTCCAGCCATTTTTTTAAATGATATAAAAGAGACAGTTATCAGCTAACTTCATCCTGTCGCTTTTTGGCTGTCGGTGTGCGCGCGCATTGTAAAAATTTTACTCTCATTTTTTTTCCAAACGCGCCAAAAGAAGTACCTATAACTTTTTTTTGACTACATTTGTATACAAGGCGCACATACACATTTAATTATATTTGTTTTGTTTCCATTAAGTGTATTTTATGCATTAAATACACATGAAAATTGTTTTTTATTTCAAGAAGCTCTCTTGCGTGGTTTCTGAAATATTTCATGATATGTTAGTGGCTTTTCATATTGATAAATTAGTGTATGTCAACATATAAGTCAATTGTCCTAAACACCAGTCCGCAAACATAATTTAAATATATTATTATTATTTATTATTATTAACCCGTAGAGTCCCACTGCAGGGCAAAGGCCTCCCTTCCCTCCTTCCACGAATCCCGGTTATTGTAATTGTATTAGCTAATTGAGGCCACTCTTTCTGGTATATAATTATGTTAATACATTAGTATATAATTATATTAATACGTAAATAATGCTAGACATTTCACTTAGCGTTATCTAGTCCCAAACTAAGTAGAGCCTACATTATTGGAACTAGATCACTAATAGAATGTTTGCATGATCTACAGGTATATATGTTCCAGGTCTGGTTGTTTCTCTACACCAGGGATTCCCAAAGTGGTCGATATCGACCCCTTGGAATCAAAATCGGTTTCCCAGGGGTCTATATGTCATTTTTTTATCTTTACTTTGAGATTTAAATGTTTTTTCTTTTAATTATTACCTACTTAAGTATTTTTTATTTTTTACATAGAGATGGAACACGCCTATGGCCCACCTGATGTTAAGTGGTAACCATCGCCTATAACAAAGTTTGCCTCGTAGGTCACGCTCCTTAGAAATGTGCCCTACGATGCACTGCCCTGCGTCCATCAACTTAAGGCATACAGGTGTAAAGCCTCATGTGCCTGTAATTTCACCGGCAACCATTTCCTTCAAACCGAAACACAGCAATGCTACTTGGCGGTAGAAATAGGTATGGTGGTAGCACTTCCCCGGGCGAGCCCTTTCACAAGAAACTTTTACGTTTATACTACTCGTACGTACGTTATTTTACGTAATTTGTATTAATAATTATTAATTACACTTGATATATACTGAGTTTTATGTTTATTTCTTTTGTTAAATTTTGATGAGCAAATTATGTCAAGTTTACTCACGTAACCAACCGCAAAGTTTTTAAATTGGCAAGTATTTTATATCAATAGGAAAATAAGTAGAGATAGGATTTTTAAAGTAATTTGGCTGTAGGGGTCTGAGGTATTAGTTCATTTTGGAAATGGGGTCTCTTGACCAAAATACTTTGGGAATCCCTTCTCTACACATTATAAGTAAGTATTTACAAAAAAAAGTATATTGGTTATCTGGTTCCCATAGTACAAGCTTTGCTTAGTCCAGCATTATTAATACTATTAATATAACACTTTTACGTTATTTTTATCTTAGACTTTACGTACTAACCCATTGTAAACTAGTTCTATCAATAACTATTCACCAAATCCATCCATTCGGAATATTGTACGCAAAGGCATTAGCGACTGGCCGTGTAAATTGAAACAAGTTTTTTTGTTTCCGTTATAAAAGTTTGATCGTTTTACGCTTTTTGATGTAAAAAGGCACGAACAGGTAGTTTTTTGTTCGACGGGATTTGATGCATTTTATTCAATTTGTAGGAGTAATATTGGCATGGATGTTGAAACGCATTTAGACAATTCCACGTTTATTTTTACCGACTTATTAAAAGGAGTTTCTTAATTCAGATGTATTTTAGTATTTTGTATTTAGAAATATTGCTGGACATTTCACACAGCACTATCTACCCCCAAACAAAGCAGAGCTGTAATATGGGAACCGGTAACTGATAGAATACTTTTTTTTTGTGAATACATACTTATAATATATAGAAAAACATCCAGATACGGAACAAATATCTATAGATCATGCAAACATTTTGATCGAACGCGAATCGAACCCAAACCTCCTGCATCTCAGCCGGCTGTGCCCACTGTGCTCACTGCGCCAAGGAGGTCGTCATATGATATCTCCATCGATTATTACGGATGATTATTTTTCTTCTTAAGGGTGTAAGAAATAATTGGTCAAGTGCGTGTCAAACCACCACGATCCTGAATCTCAGTCATTTTACAATACAAAGTTAATTTTGCAGTTAATTTTTAAATTGATAACTACATATTTGTAAATCCAACTGTATACATAAAGAGTACAATAAAGATTTATATTATCTCATTATATTATATAAAGCTCGATTACCACTCACTGACTGACTGACTCATTGACATGTTTGTTCTCCCAGATGCCACCTCGTAGGGTAAAAATGTTTGGTGGGATCGTATAGAGGGAGTTCCGATGAGTTGGGAATAAATCCTAAAGTACCCCTTTTGTCCCCCATTCGCTCCCATCCACCTCGTATCTCGGAAAGTATAGGTCTTACAGCGTTGGCGCAAAAACTAATGTTGCAGAGGACATTTTTTTATATGCGGTTCCATGAAAAAAAAATGGTCTTTCATACAAAAAAAAATTGTCCCATACAAAATATTTCTGTATGAATACCGTTAACCTCAAATTTCGTTTGCCGTAATTTTCATACTGTTTTTGTAGGGAGCCCACGGCTTGTGTGTACCATAAAATTACTGTAAATTTGCTTGATTCTATATAATGGTGGTGGAGGGACATGAGATAACTTTCATAGTTTTTGCAAAGGTCATCATCATCATTTTGGAACATCCAATTTTTTTTTTTTTTTAGTATGCAACGTTCATCATGTTTATTTTGGAACATCCACATTTTTTTAATTATGCCTCATCCACAATGATCATTTTGAAACGTCATTTTTTTTTTTATCATGCAACATCCACTGTGATCATTTTGGTACATCATTTTTTTAATTATGCCTCATCCACAATGATCACTTTGGAACGTCAATTATTTTTTTTTTTTATTATGCATCATCACCTGTGATCATTTTGTAACATCATTTTTTTTTCAATTATGCCTCATCCACTATGATCACTTTGGAACGTCAATTTTTTTTTTTTATTATGCAACATCCACTGTGATATTTTGGTACATCATTTTTTTTAATTATGTAATAATTTTTTTAATTATTTAATAATTATTATCATCCACAATGATCACTTTGGAACGTCAATTATTATTATTTTTTTTATTATGCAACATCCACTGTGATCATTTTGGTACATCATTTTTTTAAGTACGCCTCATCCACAATGATCACTTTGGAACGTCAATTATTTTTTATTTTTTTATTATGCATCATCCACTGTGATCATTTTGGAACATCATTTTTTTTTAATTATGCCTCATCCACAATGATCATTTTGGAACGTCAATTTTTTTTTTATTATGCAACGTTTATGTTCATTTGGGAACATCAATTTTTTTTCAATTATGCCTCATCCACTATAATCACTTTGGAACGTCTATTTTTTTTATTATGCAACATCCACTGTGATCATTTTGGTACATCATTTTTTTAATTATGCCTCATCCACAATGATCACTTTGGAACGTCAATTATTTTTTTTTATTATGCAACATCCACTGTGATCATTTTGGTACATCATTTTTTTTATTATGCCTCATCCACAATGATCACTTTGGAACGTCAATTTTTTTTTTTATTATGCAACATCCACTGTGATCATTTTGGTACATCATTTTTTTAATTACGCCTCATCCACAATGATCACTTTGGAACGTCAATTTTTTTTATTTTTTATTATGCAACATCCACTGTGATCATTTTGGTACGTAATTTTTTTTAATTATGCCTCATCCACAATGATCACTTTGGAACGTCAATTATTATTTTTTTTTATTATGCATCATCCACTGTGATCATTTTGGAACATCATTTTTTTTAATTATGCCTCATCCACAATGATCACTTTTGGAACGTCAATTTTTTTTTTAATATGCATCATCCACTGTGATCATTTTGGAACGTCATTTTTTTTAATTATGCCTTATCCACAATGATCACTTTGGAGCGTCAATTATTATTATTTTTTTTGTATTATGCAACATCCACTGTGATCATTTTGGTACATCATTTTTTTAATTACGCCTCATCCACAATGATCACTTTGGAACGTCAATTATTATTTTTTTTATTATGCATCATCCACTGTGATCATTTTGGAACATCATTTTTTTTTTAATTATGCCTCATCCACATGATCATTTTGGAACGTCAATTTTTTTTATTTTGCAACATCCACTGTGATCATTTTGGAAAATCAATTTTTTTTAAATTATGCCTTATCCACAATGATCATTTTGGAACGTCAATTTTTTTTATTATGCAAAATCCTTTGTGATCATTTTGGAAAATCAATTTTTTTTTAATTATGCCTCATCCACAATGATCACTTTTGGAACGTCAATTTTTTTTTATTATGCAACATCCACTGTGATCATTTCGGAACATCAATTTGTTTTTAATTATGATCCACAATGATCATTTTGGAACGTCAATTTTTTTTTATATTGTAACATCCACTATGATCATTTTGGAACATCATTTTATTTTAATTATGCCTCATCCACTATGATCATTTTGGAACGTCAAAATACTTTTTAATTGCTTCATCTACTTGGATATGCTCTTTGAATGTTTCTTCCACTTTGATATATTCTCAACAAAATTATGATTTTTCTATACTTCAATCGCTCGTATCGTCTTAACGAAAATAAAAAGGCGTAGTAAACTTTTACAAAATGGTAGTACAAATTATGGGTAAAATCGTTTTTTCATTGTCATGACAGTCTTTTTACATGCTTCTCTCACTTCGATATCCTCTTAGATGGCTTCTTCCACTTCGATATACTTTTTAATTGCTTCTTCTACTTGGATATCTTTTTTGATTACTTCTTGCACTTTGATATCCTCTCATCAAAATTATTATTTTTCTTAAAAAACTTTAATCGTTCGTATCTTTTAAACGGTAAGAGATAGACATAACAAATTTTTATAAAATGTTAGCACAAATTATTGGTGGAATCGTTATTTTACGGTCATCATCGTCCTTGACATTATTTTGAATTCTTTTCTCACTTCCTTTTCGTCTTCAAATGTTTCTTCCACTTTGATATCCTCTTAAATTGTTTCTATAACTTCGAAATCTTCTTTGATGGCGTTTTTACTTCAATATACTTTTGAACTGCTTTTGCTACTTTTATATTTTCTTCAATTACTTCTCTTACTTCAATATCGACTCTACAAAATTATGGGTTTTAATACAAATCTTAAATCGCTCGTATCTTCTAAACGGGAAGAGTTACCCCAACAAACTTTTACAAAATATTTGTACAAATTTTTGGTGGAATAGTTTTTTAATACCATCATTGCTCTTGACATCCTTTTTGAATGCTTCTCTCACTTGGTCTTCCTCCTTGAATGCTTCTTTCACCTCGATATCCTCTGTTTTTGCTTCTTCCACTTTGATATCATTTCTAATTGCTTTTTCTCCTTATATAGTTTCTTCAATTGCTTCTTTTACTTCAATTGCGGAACAAATGTTTGCATAATCTACAGATATTTGTTCCAGATCTGGATGTTTTTCTATATATTACAAGTATGTATTTACAAAAAAAAAAGTATATAAGTATTCTATCAGTTATATGGTTCCCATAGTACAAGCTCTGCTTAGTTTGGGGCTAGATAGCGCTGTGTGAAATATCCAGCAATATTTATTATTATTATTATTTATTATTAATTTCCGCTCTACAAAATTATGGGTTTTCATACAAAACTTAAATCGCTCGTATCTTCTAAACGGGAAGAGATAGCTCGAGAAAACTTTTTACAAAATATTGGTATAAGTTTATGGTGGAACCGTTTTTTTATTTTTATCATTGTCCTAAACGTCTTTTACTCAATTTTAATTTCCTCTTTGATTGTTTCTGCTACTTCGATATCCTATTTAATTGCTTCTTTCACTTCAATATCCTCTTTGATTGCTTCTTCCACTTCGATATCATCTTTGATTGCTGCTTCCACTTGGATATCCTCTTTGATTTGATTGCTTCTTCCATTTCGATCGTCTTTGACTGCTTCTTACACATGGATATCCTCTTTGATAGCTTTTAACAGCTTGATATCCTCTTTGATTGCTTCTTCGACTTCGATATCATCTTTGATTTCTGCTTCCACTTGGATGTCCTCTTTGATTTGATGGCTTCTTTGATTTCGATATCGTCTTTGACTGCTTCTTACACATGGATATCCTCTTCGATAGCTTTAAACAGCTCGATATCCTCTTTGATTGCTTTTTCCACTTTGATATCCTTTTTTATTGCTTCTACCAATCGATATCATCTTCGATTTCCTTTTGATTGCTTCTTGCACTGCATTATTCTCTTTGATTGCGTCTTCATCTTCGATATCGTCTTTGATAGCATTTTCACTGCGATATCCTCTGTGATGGCTTCTTCCACTTCAATACTCCCTTTGATTGCTTCTTCCACTTGGATACCTTCTTTGATTGCTTCTTTCACTTCAATATCCTCTTTGATTGCTTCTTCCACTTCGATATCGTTTTTGACTGTTTCTTCCACTTCGATGTCGTCTTTGATTACTTTTTTCACTTCGTCATCCTCTTAGAACGCTTCTACCACCTCGGTATCCTCTTTGATTGCTTACTCAACTTTAATTTCCTCTTTGATTGTTTCTGCTACTTCGATATCCTATTTGATTGCTTCTTTCACTTCAATATCCTCTTTGATTGCTTCTTCCACTTCGATATCGTTTTTGACTGTTTGTTCCACTTCGATATCGTCTTTGATTGCTTTTTTTACTTCGTCATCCTCTTAGAATGCTCTTACCAACTCGGTATCCTCTTTGATTTCTTACTCAACTTTAATTTCCTCATTGATTGTTTCTGCTGCTTCGATATCCTATTTGATTGCTTCTTTCACTTCAATATCCTGTTTAATTGCTGCTTCCACTTGGAAATCCTCTTTGATTTGATTGCTTCTTCCATTTCGATATCGTCTTTGACTGCTTCTTACACATGGATATCCTGTTTGATGGCTTTTAACAGCTCGATATCCTCTTTAATTACTTCTTCGACTAAAAGAAAAACACGCGAGCTGCGAGCAGCTCGCGCACAACGCAACCTCTAGTCTTATCTTATAAAGTTAGTCGACTGCTGTTCGTAAACTAATATTTCTCTCACAACTGTAAGAGTATAAGGGTTCCAAGTTCGACAAAAAACCTTAAAAAAAAATATCAAACTATTCCGAAGTTTGGATGCAAAATTGTATGTTCTATTCGACACAAATATTAACGCACACGTGCCTGCAGTTTCTGAACTTTCAGTGCAAATAATATTAATTCCAGATTTTTGTACGAAGAAAGTTTAATTTAGTTAATGATATAGTAAAAGATACGTGACGAAATAAATGAAAGAGTTTCAGTGAGCTAAAATTTATTCTCCGCAGCACGCATTTTTCGATAGGAATAGGTATTCTATTGACGCTTCTATTGATTTTTATTTCCTCCCACATATATTTCCAGAGCAATCGATTTTGTGTGGCTTGCACCCAACGGCTCCCAACCACCTTTATTATGTAATTTTTCACTGTCGTTGTATAAAATACAAGACAAGGCGCATCACAGTTTTCCGATGAATCTTTACTTACTCCAACTATCCAAGATCTATCAATCGTAATAGTACCTTCAACTTGGTTTTCTAGCACTTTATAGCAATTTTCAAGCAACGTCGTCAATCTAGATTCAAAGAATAGTGACCTAGATTATTTCAGCTCATAAAGCTTAAAGTTAGTACTACACTGATAGCGTAAAAGCTTTTCAAAGTTAGCGCTTTCTAGCATAATCAAAAGCTAATTCAGTTTTCGTCTAGCACCGTTTTTATGCGTTTGAGAATGAATAGAATGATTCGTTGAAGCTGTTATGGGAATAAGCTGAATTGGTTTTAGAGTTATTAATACATGATTATTTCTTCACAATTGGTGTTGAATTTAAATGTATTAAAAGTCTCTTTGTACTAATCATTAAATGATGTACGTTGACAAGCGCATCTTGTAAAACGGCAGGACCGATTTGGCAATTTCAAAAAAATGTTAGTAATAGTCCAAACAAGGTATTATGGACAAAAAAACGTTAAAAAGTTGCCCGGGAAATTGGGTGGTTCTGGAAAAACTGAAAGTGTTAAAAAACTGATGATTGATTGAATACTATCCCGACATGCAGTGACCAGGAGAAGCAGAGAGAGGAAAAAATAGAGGAAGGGCCGAAATAGTTTATTTTGTCTGTTGTCGAGATTACGTGGTGATAGAAAGCGGTTATCGTAGCCTATGGACGTTTATGAAGCTAATAAGACTAATTCTTTAGTAAAAAAAAATCCCATCGATAAAAAATAAAAAAAATAAATAGATAAAAATCGATCGATCCATCGTCGAACTGGCGAATGCAACAACGTCCATTGAACTACTGGGAAAAAACCACGTGACAACTCGGGCGTTGTTTGCACTAATTATAGGAAGGAGATAACATAAAAACGAGATGTTATAGGTAAGTTTCCTGGGGAAAATATAGCAAGTGGAGCTTTGAAATTAATATATCCTGTGCAGACACCTCGAAGTTATTGACCAAGCGAGCGAAGCGCCTCAGTTTAGATTGGCCAAAATGGTTTTGTCCGGCTGTTCTCGCCAACAGGTCACATTTTTCAACCGATTTTAACGAAAATTGGCACACAAGTTCCTTGATTTATATAAATATTTTTGTTCGATTGCGATTTTTGATTAGTGGGAAAATAGGGACAATTTTTATTTGGAAAATTTATAGCTACCTATACCAATCAAACTACGCAGTCCTCTCCGCCTTCACGAGACGAACCCGTAGACACCAGGTTAAACCTCCTAGGACCAAGGGAACGCGAGTAATCGCTAAAACGTATGCCAATATTTTGCTCAAAAGTCTAATAGGTAAGCTTATTGGAAAATTCAAGCACCTGAAATTCGATTTAAAATTGGACTCTCTTCGTTAATTTTGTTGCACAAATTACTTTTTGGACTTGGGACGCGAGGTCTTCTGTTCTCACAGAACCACTAGTGTATGTAGTTTCGAAATGCTTGCTGTTAACTTTAGTTAGTACTTAGAACTGTTTTGAAATACCAAGAAAATCTAGGACAAACATTTAGATCTAGATACACATTTTTGAAGTAAAACTTCTTTACGCACGCTTGACTTGAGGAGTAAGCTGGTGAATGCGTGACGAGAGCGTTACGAAAAGTGTGATCGGGCGAGGCCAATGGAAATAGAGATATAAGTTTGTGAAGATGGAAAGAAAGAGAGTTACGTTTTGTATATTACTGTAAGGACAAGAGAGAGAGGTGCGAGCACACATTTTCTGTTCTTTTTTTCTCTCATAGCCAGTTACGTTTCGTATATATCTAACAAGGGGAGGATACGACCTTGGGGAAACGGATTTGGATAATCTTTGACATAGTGGTAGTACACCATGTGGGTATACTACCTCTAAAATACTAAAGTGCAATACTTAAAAATGGCTGAGAAAAACGCACTCAAAGTTTACCCAGCACTATATATAAGTTATAGTAAAAATCGATCAAACGTACTGTGGCGTATGTGGTAACGCTCTCGACTCGTGCTCTTGAAGGCATGAGTTCGAGCCTACCCACTTGATCTCTTTTTCTTCTTTTTTTTTCATTATTTAATTAATTATTAATATTAATAAGTAAATAATTGACACATTAAATTGTTCTTTAATAAAATATTTTTTTATTTGCAACTTCTATAAATTATCTACGGTGTATTTCATGAGATATTTGTAATTCATGAATACTCGAATTCTTATAACTCTCATATTCATTACAAGTTTAACTGAAAAATATATACCTGCGCCAGACAATAAGAAGGGTCGAATATGGTATTAGGGTACAATAATTCTTGCCCTCGAGTTATTGTAAACTGTACATCTATTCGAGCTCTGTTATCCCACCGAAAGAATAGTCATGCTGTTGTCCTGGAACCATTTTTTTTTCGAGGAGGAAATCTGCTTCCAGATATGCTAGTCCCACCACTTTTTCAGTAGCTTGACTATAGCAGTTAGTTTCTGAATTTCGACACGAACAGACGTATTTGTGCAGTGAAATTTACTTTGAAAATTGTTTTATAATTTATAAAATGTCATCAAGCGAAGCAAGTTCTTCTCATGGAGATGAAAACACTCCTGATACATTATATGATGATATAAGCCAGAATTATATTATGATGAAATATTTCAGGATGATAAAAAAATGCCTACATGTACATTTAAAGTTATACCTCCAAAATGTTCCGTTAGTTCAACCATGTGATGTCTATTTCTATAGACAAGTGAAAAATTTTATCAAACGATTGCAAAGTACCGCTGAACTTCTAGACAAGAATTATGAAATTAATTCCCGAGAGGATTGCATAAAAATTCATTCGATTATTCATCACCAATTGTCAGCGCCAATATTTCGAGACATGATGGAATATGCCTGGTTCGCCAGCGGGCTTTGTGACACAATAAATTTTTTTACTAATGTCAATGATGGGTGTTTCTCATTAGACCGTTTAAAAATACCATGTCATTGTAAAAAAGCAACATTTATTTGTTGTTCTTGGTGTAGAAAAACTTTTTGTTTTGAATGTTTTTATCATAAGTATCACTCAGGATCATGTAATAATATCTCATAATACGTAATTGTAAAATATTGCTTTAATTAATTAAAAAAATGTATAATTTTCCATTTAATTTTCGACTTATTATTTGTTTGTACCACCGCAGATAATTTATAGAAATGAAGTTTAAAATAAAAACATTTTTATTAAAGAATAATTTAATGTATCTATTATTTACCTATTAATATATTATAGTTTACTTATTACCATTTACTGCTGTAGCACACAGTATCTACCAGGTTCTCCCTTGTGTTTTTGTTTATTTTACGTTTATAAGTAGGTACTATTTAATTGTTTCTTTTTTTGTATTTTCTCTGTTTTAAAATGTAACTGTATTGTATATTGTGTGCTAATGTAGTGAATAAATAATTGTCTATGTCTGTCTATAGTGCTGGGTAATCTTTGAGTGCGTTTTTCTGAGCCATTTTTGAGTATTGCACTTTAGTATTTCAGAGGTAGTATACCCACATGGTGTACTACCACTACGTCAAAGATTATCCAAATCCGTTTCCCCAAGGTCGTATCCTCCCCTTGTAAGACACAGTGCAGGCCTATTGTCTGTATCACACTGTAGGAGCAAGAGAGAGCCGTGCGCGCGCACATTTTCTTTCTCTCTTCCTGTCATAGCCAGTGCATGATATATACATGATGTATATATAGCAGTTAGTAGTTCGTCTGCGAGTTTGCTAGCGTTATGCGAACGGTGATTTCTTGATTATTTCGTAATTTTATTTCGTTCTTGAACATTTTTATAAATTAATAGTTGGTTTAATACATTAAATATTCTACGATTAAAGTGAATAAAATATATGTATATACATGTATATATTATACATATATAAACATAATATATATATACATACATATAGATGGAGCTAAAGAAGTTTTACTTCAGTCGTGTGGTCTAATGCACACTCGTTTTTTTTATTTATCGGTGTGCCAATTTCGTTTACTACCAAACTCGGCATAGTTATTTTTATAGTTAGTACTTTTTTTGTAGTTCCATTTGTTTTGAATAGTATCAAAATAATGATTTTAAAAGTAACAAACTAACTAGGCGCTAGCGACAACGTAACTCTTGCAAGAATGTTTGCTCACAAAATATGGTCAGGCGCACAGGCAAGTGTATGTATGTATGTATGTATGCCTACTTCGCATAATGAACCGAACTCATGCACTCTTTGCTCCATAGATGGCGTACGGGTGGCAGCGGCGGTCACTATCCTTCACATTAAAATAATTTTATACACCCTTTTTGAAGGAACCCTTAATGTAGTCCCAATGCATTCTGCAACAGCAGCATCTTTCACTTTTTGTTTTTATGTTTGCATTTATTTGTAAGATGACGTAACTAAGCGTTCCTAGGGATCCTAAAGTTTCAATAAACGAATGTCTAATGTCTAATGAACACATATTCTCGCCTAGCATTCACTAGAGCGGTTCTCTTATACCTCAGCAGTGATTTGTCAGGGGATGGAGCCACACCTGGGCGTTGCGTTTTCAAGGATTCTCGTTCCGTGGCTTAGCGCTGCTTCACACGAGTACTAACTGGACGACAAATGGTAGCGTAAAATAATATATGAGTTTTTTTCAACAAAAAGTTATTTAGTAGTTTGTAAAACCATAGACATTTGTCTGGAGTGTGTTATCGGTTTAGGTTAGAAAGACAAAACAAGTTTATTTTATATTCTAAAGGTACAAAGCTCGAAGGCCGTTGAGGCAGAAAACTTCTAGAGTGGAGACCATGCGCTGAAAAACGCAGCGTAGGACGGCCAAAAATCATCACCATCAACATCAAATCAGTGATAAGACGTCCACTGCTGAACAAAGACCTCTCCCATAGATTTCCAGAATAACCGATCTTGTACGGCCTGGATCTTTATCAGGTCGTTGTTCCGTGTATCGGGGAGCCATTACCAGCGCGAGGTTTCCACTCGAGACCCTTTCATCCCCAACGACCCAACGGTACTACTTACATTAAAAAAAAACATAAACCTTGCATAGAAAATCAAACAGGAAACTCCAATAAATGGAATCAGAGTTTAGAAGATAAACAGTGATTTTAAACGAGATAAGTTGAAAAATCTCTAGAGATAAATCTTGAGTTTACGTGCGCGAAACTTTGAGAAGCAGCTTAGATTTATACTTCCGTTTCCGTATTAGAAGCGAACTGGGTTAGTGCGTTCGGATAGCTAGGTTTTAACCCTCGTCGCGAAAATGTGGTGTAATAAATTGAACAATTTGAATGTGAAATTTGTTTTTTTTATAACGACTGTATTTAACGATAATAATTATATTTACCTCCCGCTACCTAGCAGGCGGTAGCGGGTTCGATTCCCGCCGTGGAACAAATGTTTGCAAGATCTACAGATATTTGTTCCCGGTCTGGATATTTTTCTATGTATTATATGTATGTATTTGCAAAAAAAGTATTTATGTATTCTATCAGTTATCTGACTCCAATAGTACAGGCTCTGCTTAGTTTGGGGCTAGATAGCTCTGTGTGAAATGTCCAGCAATATTTAATTATTTATTTTACCTTTGAACTATTTGATATAATTATACTTGTATTAAATAAAGTGTAGACTGTAATGAATAATATATTAATTTTATTATAAAAAATAGACACCTCATCGGTTTTCATTTTCTTAAAAGATGCCTAATGGAGTTTCGTTTCTACGAACATGACTTTTTTACAAAAATAACACGCTTAGCATCAGAAAGTAATCAGTATTCGTTCAGATGATTAATTTCCATCAATCTGAAATCATACATTACTTGTAGATCGAGAGGGCGAAGTAGAAATCTTACTATATCAAGTACAGCACATGGCGGTGAAATCGTGAAATTTTGGGTGTTTTTTTGTTCACCTTCTGACAGTAGTCGGGGAGCATATCCCTGGATATTTCACATAACGTTACCTAGCCTCAAACTAAGCATACCCTTGTACTATGGGAAGACAAGTGATAAAATACTTGTTTACACTTTTTTTTGTAAATAAATACTTATTAGTGGTATAGATAGAAACACTAGATCCAGAACAAATAAATGTAGAAAAGACATTTATTCCGCAGTGAAAATCGATTCCACAACCTCCTTCCTCTCAGCTGGCTATTCGCTCACTAAGTACATCACAGTGATCATCGTTATGTCAATTATCCATTTGAAATTTTAACCTTAACTTTTCACGGTTAGAAACTCTCTATGAAAAAATTATATTTAAAAATAGTTTGGTTAATATGTTTATAACGATTGTGGGTGAAAAAACATTGTTTAATCATGTTGGAGTCCTTTGTTTTAATTATCAACATCATAACCATCACATTTACGGCTATTGCAGACGTTTAAACACTGTCGTTTTAAACAAATTAAATATTGCCTGTTTGGTATAAATTCATACGGATGTTACAAACTTTTATTTTTCTGAGTGTGCTTGTAACTAAAAAAATAGATAAAACAAAAGCAAACTTAATGATAGATTTATTCCTTCGCTTCTTGGTTTTTTGGTTTTGTTGTCAGCATATGTCGCAGCTGATGTTAAGTGGTAACCATCGCCTATAACACAGCATTGCCACTAAGACACGCACCTATCAACTAAGTCAATCAACTTGAGGTTTACAGGTGTAGTCTCATGTATCTGTAATTTTAGCAGCGGCCGTACCCTTCAAATTGAAACACAGCAATGCTGCTTGGTGAAATAAATAAGTATGGTGTTAGCATTTTCGCAAATAACTATTCTCTTCATGCTAATTTATCTGTACTAAATGAAGTGGAGCTTCTAACTTCAGCTCTTTGACTATTCATAATCACAAAAGTAAGGGAACCTTTTATAAAAAACATACGTTTTGGCTGACATTGATTGATGCTGTCTTTTTGTTTTAGCATTAAATGGTAATATTATGATGAATGATGAAAACTCAGAATCAGAGATCTAGACCACGCACTGGAAAGCACAGCGTAGGACGGCCTCCTGCGTCGGACGGAAAGATCTAATAAAGGTTGCTGGGAGCCGTTGGTGCAGACCGCACAAGACCTATGGAGGAGGCCTATGTTAGATTAGATATTTTCTTTATTGCACACCATTAAAAATAAAACAAACAAAAGAGAATACCCAATTAAATCAAAGGTACAATGGGCGGCCTTATCGCTAAAAGCGATCTCTTCCAGGCAACCTTTGGATGAACAGGATCTGTGTGTACAAATGAAGACGGCGGCGTAAATCAAATAATAACTAATAGAACAAATATTATGTTCAGCAGTGGCGTCCATTGGCTGACATGATGATGATGATGAATCATTCAATATCATTGAATATCAATGGTTTTTTTTATTCCTGCACCTTTCAACCAAAGTGAATCAATTTGGTCGAACTGTGTAATATCGCCATAAGGAAGATGCCAGACCGCCTGCACCCCACGCGTTATAACGCTGCGCAGGCGCCACGCATACGCATATTTTAATTTTCACCATAAATAATGTTGGACATTTCACACAGCACCATCTAGCCCCAAACTAAGCAAAGCTTGTACTATGGGAACCAGATCTGATATAATACTTATAAGTACAACTTATAACCACGAAAATTTTAAATTCTCAAAAAAATTTTAATATCCTAAAATATCATTGAAACGACCTGTACAAAATATAATAGGTAAACAAATTATATTCATCGATTACGGGCTAAATATTCAAGCTACCAGTATTATATCCACCTCTACAATCAGATAGTACGATTTTAAATGTGTGTTTTAAATTAATGTAGTACAAAACAAAACAGGGTGTTACTTTTTTTTAATACATGCTTATAATATACCTTTATTTAGGATCCATAAGTGAGTCATAATAAAAATAACAAGAACTTGATTACTACCAAAATAAACAGTTAAGAAAACAAAACCAACTATATTTGAAAATACTTCTTAATCAAATATTTACTAAGAAATCACCAATTTACACAATCATGTCGAAAGTACCTACTCAGCTATATTTTATAACAGAAATACACTTTTTACCACGACACACATCACGAGTCACTAACACAAGTCCATACAAGTCACGTGAACACGACCACATCGCACGAAAGACGAAATGCAAGTCCCCGCTTTTTTTATTTTCGAATGGACTAAACTCGCTGTTGGCCTCTGAGGCCGTTACAACTTAACCGAACTTTTGGCGAGCGCAGATGGCGCTCAGCCCAGTAAGTTATTTGAAGAAGCAACTAGCGCAAGGGCACCACTTAGGTACGAGCCTCGGCTTGGGCAGTTGCCGGGGTGGGGATAGGAGAGAAACGCCCGGGTACATGTCTGTACCTCGTATAGGCGCCGCTTAGCGCCGTCTTATATAGCAACGATCGGTAGGCAAAGCGAGTTTCCGAACCCTATAAAAACAATTAGACCCGGAACAAATATCTGTAGATCATACAAACATTTGTTCCGCTGGCTGTTAGAATCGAACCCGCAACCTCCTGCGTCTCAGTCGGCTTTAATTAGTAATTAAAAACTATCACAGAGAAATATTGGAGTTATTATTAACTTTGCATTCATTTAATTAATTAACTTACTTTGAGTACGACTGTACTTTGAAAGCTTTATAAAATAATGCTATTGATAAAAGTTATGGAAATAATTATATCTTATTGATATAAAGTAAAACTGGCAAGTAATGTGCTGTGAATGCCTTTACGAATTACATTTAATTATTTTATCAAGCTGGTTTTATCATTATTCGAATGTACTAATGAATACCTTTCATTTGACGTTCCACTTGACCTAATAGTCTCATTTTCATTTTTTTTACCCCTCTTGAACCCCAATATCTCAACAATCCCCCAACATTTTTAGCTCACTTACTCACACCAAAATTGTATCAAAATCCATAAAATTAAATATATATGTACCTATGTATCTAATTTTACGATGATTGGATCAAAGCTTCGAAAGTTATCCTCGGACAAACAAACAAACATACATATATACAACGCTGATTTGCCCAAGTTGATTTGGAGATCTCACTTCAATCGATCAATAAAACTTATACATAATGTATAAGTACAAGCTTTGCTTAGTTTTGGGCTAAATAGCGCTGTGTGAAATGTCCAGCATTATTTATTATTATTATAACAATAATAGATTTTAGGTTTTGGTCCACCCAGGGGAATATAGGATGTCTAAACTCTCAACGAACTTAATATCATAATAATCCAACTGCAAACATGCAACAGAATTTGGAAGACTATCTCCTGGGAGAGTGGTGAGCTTGCTAACAAATGGAAGCATAATGGGCGGTCTTATCGCTTAACAAAGCGATCTCTTCCAGACAACCTTTGGTTTGAGAGGATCATTGCATAATGGAAGATTGGCAGAGGTGTATAAAGAATAAACTTAATAATAGAAAAAGTAAAATTATTTAACCTTCAAGGTTAAGAGTAATGTTTTTGGCAGTATATGTATGTATGTATGTTTGTATTCACATATGTTCCACTGCAGCGCCTAAACTACTCATCCGATTTAGATGAATGAGTTGTCAATTGATTTGTTATTATTGTTATAGTGCGAGTGACATAGGCAAATTTTTTTACCCAATTACGGCAAGCCAAAAGGAAGGGATATGTTTTTAGCAGTATATCGATGTAATATATGTTTCACCGTAGCGCCTAAACTACTCATCCGATTTAGATGAATGAGTTGTCAATTGATTTGTTATTATGGTGCGGGTGACGTAGGCTACATTGTTTACTCGACTACGGCAAGCCAAAAGGAAGGTTTATGTTTTTAGCAGTCTAAGGAAGTATTTATGTTCCACCGTAGCGCTTAAACTATTCATCCGATGTTGATGAATGAGGTGTCAATCGATTCATTTCTATGGTGCGGGTGTCATAGGCTACCATCGATATAGGTATTACGTAGTCAGGTTTCAGTTTTTAAACTTATATAGCTTGTTTATTGACCTAAAGGAACTCTTAATTTTACCAAAAGTTAAGTGAATTTTAATTGTACTAATTAATTTAACGACGACCTTGGCGCAAATGGTGAATAGCCGTCTGAGACGCAGGAGGCTACTGGTATCCACCGCGTAACCAATGTTTGCATGATCTACAGATATATTCCGGGTCTGGTTGTTTGTCTATATAAGTATGTAACAGCTTTATAATAATCTTTGATTAGTTTGGGGCTAGATGGCGCTGTGTGAAATGCCCAGCATTATTATTTTTATTATTAATTATCCAGGTGACTTGTAACAAGGGGTTATAAATAAATGATTTTTGTTTGGACATAAATCCTTCTGGAATGTACCAAATGTATTATTAGTCATCAGTTTGGGACCTTATCTGATGCATGAAGTTCTAAATTTTAAAAGGTATAGTCAGCACTGTATATATATATAGGGTGTTTGATAATATGCGCACAAAAATGAAAGCGGTTAATTTGATTAGCCTAATAAATAAATTTGTGAAATGATTACCATACAAATGTGAAATTTATTTTAGCATGTAAAAACAAACATTTTATTAAACTTATGCTGGGCTATAATATCGCATATTGCTTGCCATCTAATCACAGATACTGTATTGGTGACGTCTCGAGATATCTTATCTAGATATATTTTGTTGTTGCTTTCTAACCCAAAACCCGCAGCAATTTCTGAAAGATATATCAAATCGGGCTTTATTTTTTGATGTCGATTGCAGAAGTAGGCAGTAAGTTTTATATCGAATTATTCACCTAAACTTAGTCGATTTTCTTTAAAATTTGATAATATAACTAGTAGTTTTTTTTTTCAAGAAGTCTTTTATTATGTTTTGAGAAACCGTCACATGAATATCATCAGTATATTAAAAAACACACATTTACTGTGGTATTTTTTATTTATAAATTATAGGCTAGCGTTTGACCACTATGTCGCCTGATGGTAAGCGATGATGCAGTCTACGATGGTACACGCGTTCCTAGAAGAAACCTATTCACTCGTGACTTGAAGATCCCTAGGTTGTAGTTATCAGGAAACACAGACACAGGCAAGGCGTTCCACTCCTTGGCGGTGCGCATAATAAAGGTGGAAGAGTACCGCTTTGTGAAGTATTGCCTCACCTTTGCAAGTATTCCAAGCTTCTTAGCGGCCAGCTGGGCTTTCGACTCAATGTAGGAGCCGAAATTGAGAGTGGGTGTTAATGAGATACCAAGAAGCTCGAGGTGGTCAGAAATCGGCACGGGTACATTACGGAAAGTAGGAGCCAGATGAAATGGGCTCCGTTTCGCGGAAAACAGGCACGCCTGGGTTTTATTTGCATTAAACTTAACCAAGTTGGCATCGCCCCAGTCGGAGACCGCCTTCAAGGATAAGTTTAAGCGCTCAACCATGGCCTCTCTGAGTGACTGAATCTGCGCCGCACTGGCTCGTGCAGTAGATGTGTCCACAACTGTGCTGTCGTCTGCATACCCAAAGGTTCCAGGCTTTAGCAGATCGTTGATATGGAGCAGGAAGAGAGTTGCAGGGAGTACCAACCCTTGAGGGACTCCGGCGTTAATCGCCAATTGATCGGACGAGCAGCCATCAACGACGACTCGTATCGATCGGTCTCTTAAAAAAGTCCGAGATCCAAACACAAAGACCAGTGGGTAGACCGAAAGATGGAAGCTTACTTATAAGGCTATCATGCCAGACCCTGTCAAAGGCCTTTGAGATGTCGAGAGAAACAGCAAGCGCTTCTCCGTATTTCTCTATGGCCTCGCTCCATAAATGCGTGGCATACGCCAGAAGATCCCCAGTTGACCGGTTTCGGGTGAAGCCGTATTGGCGATCACTGAGGAGGTTATTAGCTTCTAGGTGTGCCAGGAGCCTATTGTTCAGAACACGTTCCATAGTCTTACAAATTATGGACGTGACCGAGATGGGCCTATAATTGGATGGGTCTGCACGACTACCTTTTTTGGGTACAGGCTGCACATTAGCCAGCTTCCATGATTTCGGCACAAGTCCAGCCTCAACAGAGCGGCGAAAGAGGCGTGTCAGTACAGGAGCGAGCTCAGACGCACAGGATTTAAGTATAATTGCTATTATTAAACAACACTGAACAGTTCAGACTTAAAGAAACTGATTTGAAATCCCGAAACCCGAAGACAGCCTGTCAAGCCTAGCCGCTGGCCAGTTAGAGCCCGAACTGGACACTGTCGACTTAATAAGCACATATTCAAGCTACGGCTATGCGATACACAAACCAGCAGATTCTGTAATGAGGCGGCAGAATCAACCCTACATCTGTTAGGCGAGTGTGGAGGAACAAAAAAAAAGATACCGACGAATTATGAACCTCCTTTTTTTAAGCCCGTTAAAAATTAAAAAATAGAAGCTGGTCTTATCAAGTCATGTCTCTCACAGGCCTCAGTTCCCCGCTACCCTGAGACAAACGTGGAATTAGCACATCACAAACTCTACTCGGGCGGCATGACCTTCAGTAATGAAGTGACCAAGAAGAATAAGAAGTGAGTTTATTTTGGATGTAGTGGGAAATCTCTGGAACTACTGATCCAATTCTTAAAATTATTTCTCTAATAGGAAGCTACGTTATCATTAAGTACTATTGAGGCTTTACTTATTCAGATAAAATTCTTGCAAAGCCCGGGAGAGTCAGCTAGTCGAGACGCGTTTTTGTGACAACGTGTAGGTATAATTATGAGACACACATTTGTTAGGTATTGTTTTTTGTTGTGTATAAATATGTTTTTTTTGTATGAACCTTACTTGTGTGCTGTGTGTATTTTGTTCCGTCACAAATAAATGTTTTTTCTTTCTAATAAAGTGAACGCCCTGACCTGAGTCTGTATGTCTCGATAATTACAACCCAGGGGTCTTCAAGTCGCGAGTGAACAAGTTTCTAAGAGGTGGGTCTTTTATAAAACAAAAATTACAAGAATTGTGGTACTGACTGTACTCATTTAACGAATTTATCTTCAAATAGACTGACATGTAGGTTCCCCGCGGTACAGATAATATATTTAGATGGTTTAGTTTGGAGTTTGTGATGGCTGGAGCATCTAGCAAACTAGAGTTTGTCAGTTGGTTCGATACCATAGCGGTTCCTTTTGGTCTGTAATTTGATTTACTCAGGGGTAATAATATTGAGGTTCGGTATTGACGTACACTAATAGCAACCCTTTGACATTCCATACAAACGAACTGATTTGATTATGTGGTATCTACTCTAAAGACGTTATAACTGCTAGAATAATGACTTCAAAACTTAAATATAATATGTTTTCACCTCACAAATTATTTAAAAAGAACCAAACTTTTCGTATATTTCGGTTTCTGGAGTCATTATAAGTAATGCATCGTAATATCATCATCATCATCATAGATAGTCCGACTTCACCCACTGCTGGGTATAGGCCTCCCCAAGTTTGTGCCATCTGCCACGATCCTGCGCTAGTCTAACCCATTGACGGCCCGCGACTGTAACGATGTCGTCCACCCATCTCGCTGCCAGGCATCCCACCCTTCTACAGCCATTCCTCGGCCACCATTCAGTCGCTACCCTACTCCACCTGTCATCTCCACGTCATGCCAAGTATCCCGCCCAAGACCATTTGAGCTCCATAACTCGATTCCCAACGTCATGAACCTTCGTTCTTCTACGGATCTCGACATATCATAATATAGATGATTATAAATTAGCCACTTGTATTTTTGTGCATATGTGCAGTCATAAAATGTCAGGCATAAAGGACAGTCGAGTATGTGAGGCATGCTTTGGAAGAGTTCCCTGCAGTAACAGCTTATTAGCGTCTATGCACATTTTTCTGGCCTGAGTTCGCTACAGATCTACTAGAAGTGCTCCAAAACGTGCCCACACCTGCATACATCTAACTGGAGGCCATGTTGAACAATTATTATAGTAATAGGTTTTTAAGTAGAACCAAAATTTATGAAAAAGTTAGTAGTAAATTCGACCAACTTCTGCTGTCCAGATTTTTTTTATACAAAGTATTTAGACACAAGTTGACGAGCCTCCTGATAAGAAGTGGCCACCGTCACCTATAAACTCCTGCAGGACTCGAGGTACTGCAGTCGCATTGCCTAAAACTTAATGCATTTACACCTCTCTTGAAGGTGTTTATGTTCCAATACAATGAAATAATTATTATTATTATTATTAAGCCTTTTTATTTCCCAAAAAAAATATTAATATGTTTATTTATATTTAAGTTATATGTATAGATTTTTTTTTTATTTTTTTTTTTACTAAATATGTTTATGGGTTTGCCCATTTGTGGGCAAAGGCCTCCTCCAACCGCTTCCAATCCCCTCTTTGTTGGGCTAATCGGGTCCATGTCGCACCCACTACTCCCACAATGTCGTCGCGCCATCTTCGCCTCGGTCTTCCTCGGGGGCGGGTTGCACCTCGAGGGCACCAATGCAGTATTTTTTCACTCCATCTTCCATCGGCAGTTCGTGCTAAATGGCCAGCCCATCTCCACTTGAGCTTGCACGCAAGTTCTGCAGCATCAACTATTTGGGTTTTCCTTCTGATCTCACTATTTTTAATTCTATCACTTGGTTTTAACCCTAGCATGCTTCTTTCTGCCGCTCTTTGGAAGACTTTGATTTTATGGACTGCTTCCTTGGTCAATGCCCAGCTTTGGCATCCGTAGAGTAGTGTTGGGAGTATTACAGTGTCCATGGCCTTTTTTTTTAGTCTGATGGGAATATTTGACTTGAAAATTTCTTTGAGAGACCAGTATCTGTTCCAGGCTTTCTTAATCCGACGTTCTACCTCTCTCGATGTTTGCTCTACAAATGAAATATTCTGCCCCAAATATAAGTACTCGTCCACATATTCAATTACCCTGGATTGGATTGAAATTGGCACCTTTTCACCATTGGTCATAACAAATGTCTTACTGGCGTTCATTTGCAATCCACATCTTTGGCTTTCCTCGTTTAGGCTATTAATCATGTATTCTAGATCTTGGTGGTCTTCTGATATCAGAACGATATCGTCTGCGAATCTTAGATGGTTTAGGTATTCGCCGTTAATATTTATACCAATATTTGTCCAATTTAGGTTCCTAAAGATGTGTTCAAGTAGAGTCGTGAACAGGTTTGGAGATATTGGATCACCTTGGCGAACTCCTCTTTCAATCGGAAAGGGTTTTCCCTTGCGTTCTAATTTTACAACTGATTTGCAATTTTTATAGAGTTCCTTTAGTATTTCTATGTAGCTTTCTTCGACTCCTTGCTCTTCAAGTGCCTTCCACATGGGTTCATGAAATATGGAGTCGAAAACTTTCGAATAATCCACGAAGCCGATGTAGAGCTGTTTGCCATATTCTATGTAATTTTCAATAACTTGTGTCAAAGTAAAAATATGGTCTGTGGTAGAGTAGTTTGGCCTGAAGCCAGCCTGCTCTCTCGGTTGGTTTGACTCTAGTATTTTTGTGATTCTTTTTAGTATAACAGTAGTAAATATTTTATATGTTGTTTGTTGGAGACTTATCGGTCTGTAGTTACCGATGTTGTTTGGGTCACCTTTTTTATATAAAAGAGTTATAATAGAAGTTTCCCATTCTTTAGGAGCTATCTTCATGTTAATAATTTCATTAAATAATTTTGTAAGTATAGGTGTGAGGGGTTCCATAATAGCTTTTAATATATCATTGGTGACTCCGTCTGCTCCAGGGCTTTTATTTGATTTAAGATGTTGAATGGCGTTACGAATCTCGCATTGAAGAAGTGGTGGAATGTCTTTGCAGTTATCCTTTGATTCCATATTTTTTGCTTGGTTACTTTCTTCACATGCGTACAGGTTTTGAAAAAAATCTGATGCTATTTTAATTATGTCGTCTCTATTAGTTTTAATCGGTTTATGTTTATTTAATGATGTAATCCAATATTTATTTTTGTCCAGCCTCTTCTGTGCTCTTTTTACTGAAGTTCTTTTATCTAATTCTTCCTCTATTATTTTATATCTTCTTTCCTTTCTTTTTATGTCTAAAAGTTTTCTAATAAGCTTATAGAGAGCTCTCAGTTTATTTTTCTCAGATCTTGTTTTATGTGTTTTCTCCTTTAACATTCTTCTTTCTTCTATCAGGTTCTTTATGTGGTCGGATAGTGGAGACGGTTCCTTGTTAGTTATTCTTTGAAGCTTGTTTGTAGAGTCTTGAATATCTTTAATGAGATTTTCGTATGTTTTCTGTATATCACCATAGTTGAAAGATTCTGTCAAATTATCGAATATATTTTTTAATGTATTTTGTTCGATATGATTCAGCTGAAGAGGTCTACTTCCAAAGGTTTTTCGGGACTTACGGTTGTATATTAGTGTATATTTTGCTCTAACAATTTTATGATCAGAGGGGAAAGTTGTTCCAAGAGTCTCTGTATCCAGAATGCTTTTCTTGTTTTTGGCCATAATAAAATCAATCTCATTCTTTGTTTTGCCATCTGGCGAAAGCCAGGTCCATTTTCGTTTTAGATGTTTTTTAAACTGTGTGTTCATAATAAATAGTTGATTTTCGAGACAAAACTCTAGCAAAAGATTACCACGTTCGTTTCTGATACCATAGCCCCATGGACCCATTACTGTTTTGTCATCGCAAGTTTGTTGTCCAATTTTTGCATTAAAGTCACCCATGACTATGGTATCTCTTCCTGTGTTCTCGAGTGCGTTTCTTATATCGTTATAAAACTGTTCCAGGTCTTCATACTTTGCACGTTCTGTTGGTGCGTAGCATTGAATTACGGACAGCTCACGATCTCCCAGGCGCATATCCAAACGCACGACTCGCTCTGATATCGCTTTGAAGTCAGTAATATTAGTTTTTAGTGACTTATTGACCAAAAATCCGACACCATTACGACCACTTGTTTTTCCGAAATACATGAAAATGTACTCTTCAGTTTCTATTATTTTCTTCCCTTCTTTTTTAATTTCGGATAAACCAATTATGTCCCATTTGAACTTCTTCAAGCAACATTCTAGTTCTATTTGTCTGGTTTCATGGACAAGCGATCGTACGTTAAATGTGCAAATATTAAGTGTATTTTCATATTCATTTTTGTTATCATTTTCATTTATGTTTTCATTTTCACTTGTTTTAAAACGGTTGGAGGGTTTTGGTCTACTCTTCCCGTGGGGACCAGCCATATTGGGAGAAAAAGATATATTGTTTTCTATAAATTGCATTTTTTTAGATTTTGGTGGAGTAGGTGGCGCTAGTTGCTATGAATCCCTGTTGTCCTCTCGGTTGTTCTTCCCTGTTTGAGTTTTATTCTGGAACGACAAGTATTGTGTAATATTTCTGTTTTCTGTCGACGTTTTATTTTTCTTTAGTGCCCTAATACTATCTCCAGTATTTGGGCTTATCTCAAGAGGGAGAGCTCGCTTTTTGTTTCTGTTCTCACTAGCAGCATTTTTGGGTATAATATTTGCGTCTGGTACTATTATTATTTTGTTGTATTTTATAAAAGCCTTTTTTCCCCCATCCGTTTCAGCCTTCAGTTGCTCCTGTAAGTTTTTTCTTTCTTGTAAAACTTTTGGGGGATAGTCTTCTTTAATATAGACACCTGTTTCTGCTAATTTATTCTTATTTTTTAGTATTAAAACCTTTTTTCCATACGTAGTAAGTCCCAGAATAATGGGTCTGGGCTTATCTCCCTTCTTTCCGATACGCCTTACGTGTTGGATCTCGCTTCTGTTGCATTGTACTTGTAAGTGTTCATTTATGATTTTTAATATATTTTCTTCTAGCTCAAAATAGGACTTTTCTTGCTCTAGAACTCCAAAGAACACGAGATTACGTATCCTTATTTCTTTTTCTAAATAATCTAATCGTTGCTCTTGCTTTACGTTGCTAATTTTCAGTTCGTCTATTTGTGTTTTAAATGCACATAATTTCTCGTCTATGGAGTCTATTTTTGAAGAGAGTTTACTGTCAGTTTCCTTAATTTGTTTACTAATTGTAGAAATAGCTTCCATAAGTTCATCCATCGTTATCTTTCTATCGAGTGTTACTTTCTTATTTTAGTGCCCTCTGTTGATTGTTGAAGTAACTAGTGGCTACTTTTATGGAACAAGCTTTTAGTTGATAGTCCTATCTGGTTACTCCTGTGCTCAGTAGATGGCGTACAGTGCTCTTTATGTCATAAGAAAATTTGTTTGAGCACAAAAACTTAACAGGATTCGATCCAGGGACTCGTATATAGCGGCCGATGGTGCATGCCACACGGCTAGCGAGACGGTTGTGTGTTCATTCGAATTTAACGAATGTATATTAACTAAATATTCAATCTAAACGGTAACTTTTAGGTACGATTTTATTTTTCTGCTACCCACAAATTATCATTTTTAATCCAAACAGCAACTATTGTATTACTTATTATTAATCAATATTGTCACTTTATTTGTAACGAAACTGGTTTAATTGTTTCTATTAATCAGTATCACAATGCCCAATCAGTTACTGTGCAATATGTCGCTTTGTTTATGACTAATCACTGTGTCACTCAAAAACACTTTTATTTCACAATAAAGTAATCAGTTTATTTAATTTTGTTTAGATAACGTTCACACACTATATTCACTTGTTAACTAAGTTATTTTCATATTACAACAGCACTTTTAACGCGTTTAACTATTTTTAAAACAAAAATTCACGGAGCTAATCTGCACTGTGTGACTGTGGCGCCACCACCCCAATTAAAACCGAATTAATTAATGAATGAAAAGCTGTTTATTGCACAAAATAAAAATAATCTGTGCATAGGCGAACTTACTGCTAGATAGCATTTTCTTCCAGTTAACCTTTGTGTAATACGGACAAACAGTTATTATAGATAGTGTATATTTGGTAGAGGGAGAGGTATAATTTAAATTTTAAGACTCATAGATATAAATAAATATATATAACTAAACCTAGACAAACACAAGGTATTTTAATAAACTTACTTTCTAATATTTAAACATCAATAAACCCTAGTAATACAATTCATCACAGTATAATATTATAAATGTGAATGTTTGGATGTTTGTTTATTTATTTGTTTGTTTGTTTGTTACTCTATCACGTCTGAACAGATTTCGATGACATTTGGTATGCACGTAGATTATAACCTGGATCACCATATACGCTACCTTTTGTCCCATAAGTCAGTTCCCATGGGATAAAAATGGGGTGTCAAGTGAAGTTGCAACAGCAAGTTTAACTTTATTTCTAAGTTACCTACACATTTATTAGTGTAACGCGTACGAAGTCGCGGGCAACAGCTAGTAAAGTAATAAATATCGTAATAATATTATATACTACAGAGAGCATTGATACCATACATACGTATAATAATAATAAATAATAAATATTGCTGAACATTTCACACAGCGCTATCTAGCCCCAAACTAAGCAGAACTTGTACTATGGGAACCAGATAACTGATAGAATACCTACTTATAAGTATACATTTGTTTTTGTAAATACATACTTATAATATGTAGAGAAACAACCAGACCCGGAACAAATATCTGTAGATCATGCAAACATTTGTTCCGCGGCGGGAATTGAACCCGCTACCTCCTGCGTCTCAGCCGGCTATTCGCCCACTGTACCACGGAGGTCGTCTATGAAGTGGGTATATGGGACTATGAGTATATGAAGTGGCCACCTATTGTACTATTCATATTTTACCTTCTTACCTAGTTTTAATACCTACGTGTATGTTAACCTAACTAAAGTGTTAGATTACTGAGCATGTAGGCCGCTTTTTGTTTATGTTGTGTTTGCCTGTTACCGGTTTCACATGCAGCATAAAGCATTTATATAATAAGTTTTTTTTGTAAGCAATCATGTGTTTAACTGCTGGTAAACCTAATAAATAAATAAATATATCGATAACGTATAAAAGATATAACAGAGTATTACAGGATACCGCTCATTTTGTAGGCTTCGTTCATGAGAGTGAGGTAGTGCTTGTACACTTTGGATCCAAGTCGATTCACTTTATAAAAAACCCCAAGGTCTAAGGGTCTCGACCCCAAATGGCCCAAATACACAAGCTCCGTCGAGACTTCCATATTTGCGCCACTTGAGAGCTTCGGCTGAATTTGTCTGAACAGAAGGTGATTAAATAATCTTAATTTCACAGCCGAAAGGCCTCGATCATTAGCTTGCTACTTCGGCATACGTTTAACATTATTTTCCTAATTCTAATAATAGGTACTGCGAAAATGAACATCCTATCGTGCGTAAAATAAATGTATTTCCAAATTCATTATTCAGACTGGCTTTAAGAGGACTATACAGCAAACGCTCTGTACAATTAAAGAAAGTTTTTGACGTGAATACATTTTTAAAATTGCTTCTATAGTGAAATGCAATTCAAAAAACGAATTATAACAAAACGGGGGATGCAGTTTGGTATTGCAGCTACATATCTATCATTTCCATCCAAAATTTAAATACACCCCTGGATAGCTAAAGGATTAAAGAATTCGTTACGCTAAGTTAGAACTGTGACGAACCACGGGAGGTGGAGGGGAACGGGCGGCCATTTTGAGGTCATTTTGCTGCGTTTCCCGATTTCCATTTAGTATGACCCGAACGACTTCTTAGTGTTCAATCATGATTATAACATATATGAAATAGCGTATATTATATTTTGTATAGAAGATTTACCTGTTACGTGCTCGTATTCACGTATAACACACAGCCGTGTGATGAAACAGCCACACCCCATTTTTTGGTATAAATAATTATATAATATTTTTAATATTTGTTTACTTTGCTAACATGTACTTTTTATACATCTTAAATAATAAGTATCTTAACTAAGAAAGTACATCTACTGTAAAGGCACTAGAATTTGAGTATGAGCCTTTTGAAGAAAATACAATTTATAAAACCATTTAACAAATTTTATTTGTTCATATCAATTGTTTTGCAAACAAACTTTCTAAAAAACAAAATAAGACGTTTTAATCATCCGAATTTGATGTTAATTTTTATAACACATACGTATACACTATAAAATTAAAAGTTGACAGTTTTTCCGTTTTACAAAATCTGGTTAAAGAACGTAAATCGAATTTGTCGGTCAAATATTATAAGTCACATGTCCTGTCTATGATTTCCTGTCTCGTAAGAAACAATAACTAATTAAAACTACAAAACTCGTGATTAAGGTTATGAACATAATCTATATATCTATACTTCTATACTAATAATATCACAAAGAGGTAAGATTTGTATTTTTTATGTTTGTAACGAATAAATTTAAAAACTTCTTTACCGATTTCAAAAAATCTTTAATTATTAGAATGCTACATTATCCCTGAGGCTATATTTTAAACTAGAAAAAGTTAGGGATCCCTACTAAAACTTTACTAATGTAACGCAAGGTGTAAAAAAATTGCCATCAAATTAAAAAAAAAAAAGTCCACCCGTGCGAAGCCGGAACTGACCGCTAGTGTTAAATATATTGTGAACAAAAGAAATCCAATACTGTTGTTGTTGCGAAACAATGTTTGCATTATCCACAGAATAAGTTCCTGGTGACTTAGGCAACGATACCTAACCCCATATAGTAGCTAAATATAACTTAAGGAGTTGTCAAATGATACAAAATGGTAAAATTTAAACATGTTTAGACTCTTAATACGTTTAGGAATCGTTGGCTGGGCTGAGTGTTGTTCTATATAATATTAGTATGTATTTACAAAAAAGTATTTATATAGTCCATCAGTTAGGTATCTGGTTCACATAATCACATACCAGCATTATTAATTTTTTTAGTCGGTCACCGTTATGGATGGAGGGGAGTTGAGGAAACTTATCCCCAGCAGTGAGACATAGGTTAATAAAAAAGCATGTATGCAATTCACACGTGGTAGAAGTGAAACCTTCAAAAATTTTGGTATGAAGATAATGAGACGAATGTAAAATTTCGGGAAGATGATAATTGTAGGTTTTAGTAATGATCATAGTGATGCAAAGTTAGATAATTATTAACACGAATGGAGGAAGTACGAAGCAAAGCACAAAGAGAACCACGAACATAAGAAACACTGTATAATGCTTCCTATCTCATTTTCTCCCACGTTAAATCTTATCAATTTATGTGTCTGTCTCTTTTTACGGTCGCTTTTTCGTTTCATCGACTTTCAAATCACAACGATGCTAAAGAAGATTTCACTTCACTTATGAATTGATGTGTCTGTCTCTTTTTACCGTCGCTGTCTCTTTTTATTGTCGCTTTTTCGTTTCATCGACTTTCAAATCACAACGATACTAAAGAAGTTTCACTTTATAAAATTATATTAGTTTTTGTATGGAAATGGTTTTAGTATATCCTGCTCTTAAGTCGCGTGGCTTATAATAGCGTTTCGTCATTACGCGTTCGTGCGTACACCCCTTATAATAATTTCTTGACATTTAATATACGAGGTACAAGACAAGCCAAGATTGGGGTGTCTTTGAAGTCTTTGCACAGGCCCCTTAATTAAGCCAAACGAGTTTTCACCTTATTGTTTCGGCAATAAGAACGTTTTGATTTAATTGATAATGTTGAATAATATTTGAGTCTGTTTCTTTGAAATTATCAGAGGGTAGAGTGTAGCATTTGGGGTTGCTAGGAAACTAATCTTCAAGAAAATAGGTTATTATTATTTTAATTACGAAAGGTAATTATTTTGAGGAAACCTGCTATATAGTTAGTTATAGTTTTTTGTTTGGACCTGGAATGAACTAAGCGTGACTCTCAATCTGGGTCTCATACAATTCAAGAGTACAGTTCCTTGTAAAAATGCTTCTAGCGCCATACCTATTTCTGCTGACAAACAGCATTGCTGTGTTTCGGTATGAAGGGTATGGTTTCCGGTGAAATTACAGGCACATGAGGCTTAACCTGTATGCCTCAAGTTGATGGATTGGCAGACCACTTAACATCAGGTGGGCCATATGTTTGTTCCATCTCCAAGAAGTATAAAAAAAGGTTAAGTGAATAGGTACCTTAATATCTATTTCTTTGTTTTACACCTTGCTATTCAGCGTGATTGTGGTCAAACAAAGACGAATGTAAAAAAAAGAGTTAAAAACACGAGCATTAAGGTACCTATAAGGCACATTTCGTGTTTTTCCCTAACATGGCCTAATGCTCAATCAATCAATCCAAACACGTAACCGAATCAGCCTAAATAAATATCACGTTGTTTCGATCGGGGATGAAAAACTATTTCTTGGGATACCCTATCCCCATATTAAAGCGGAGGACTCTACTGAGTGACAGTTCCATCCTAACCCTTGTTTATAGCTATTGGTTACACCTTCCGATACGATTCTTAAACGATTACATAGTTAGATATAGTACGGGCACGCGGACAGCGTTTAGAGTCGGTAATAATACACGCAGGATCCACTTAAATAGTTCGTTTATTTGCAAAGCGAACAAAGCAGAAGGCGTACAGAGTTTTGTAAGATAGGGCGAAGGCGATAGAACACAAAACTATGCAAGAAGAAAGTTCGTAAGAAGTGAGAAAACAATATTACGGTAAGCTTCGCGGGTCGTTTACGTGTAAGCGATAACGACATAGATCTGGCGCGGGAGTGTTGGTACGGCGGACTGGCGTGCCGGGCGGATACTGGGAGCCGGTTTTGTGGCTGCGCCCCTCGCGCCTCATACCGCACACCCGCCAGTACCTGGACGGGTTTTCTGACTAGTGTTGGGCGTGATAGAAGACAGCCAGTGCTGTACCGCCATAGGTGTCTATGTCTGTGGCTATGGCATCTATCTACGGTTGACTGGACATAGCCATACCTATTTCTGCTGCCAAGCAGCATTACTGTGTTTAAGTTTGTAGGCATACAGGTGTAAAGCCATAGTCAGTCATAGTTGACATGAGGCTTTACACCTGTATGCCTCATGTTGATGGATATCAGTGCAGTGTAGATTTGTAGGGCACGTTTCTAAGGTGCGTGACCTACGAAGCAATACTTAGTTATACCTAGGCAATGGTTACCTCTTAACATCAGGTGGGTCATATGCTTGTTCCACATCCAGGTCGCAAAAAAAGAAAAACATAATATATCTTTAAAATCGTGTCGGATGATGTCTTGTAGTTTTTCAAAGGGAACTGTTTTTATTTGCTCAGTAAACTGAGAAGGTTAAGAGTTCGTTTGTTAAATTGAACAGATGACAGGGTCGTTATCGGAATTAATGTTGTACGGACCGGAAGTACAATTTTAAATAGTGGGCTCATACAGGGTTTTTGCAAAAGAGTGAATTTTATTTCAAAAATACGTTTTTATTCTTCATTTTTGAACAGCTTTCTTACATCTATCTAGTAATCTACCATCTCTATTTGTAAGCAATACATGTTAGAACACCTATCTCGGTTGCCCCGCCGCCCCGGCCGACGACCCGTTGGACGCCCGCGGTACCGCTGGAAAGATCAGGAAGCGGACCAGTAGCGTGAGCTACAAGTGGAGAACTGGCAGGAAACTGCACCGGATAGACCAAAATGGCGACTGCTTTTATCGGAGGCCAAGATACACTTCGGGTCGCTGAGCCATAGGAAGTAACTACATGTTAGAATTGAGTTTGCTGTCCAATCAGAGATATAAAGTTGATTAAAATATTAGGGTCGAAAAGTCGTTAATATTTAAGGATTTTGGACACATTGCATACAATGTGATCTTTGTATGAAGTACAGAATCATTTATATAATTTTATTTTGAAAACTGTATTATAACTAGCTTCCGCCAGCGGATTCGCACGCATTGTTTGTCAATAAAAAGTCTAAGCCTATGTTTGAATTCAAGTCATAATCTATTAACACGCCAAATTTCATCAATATTGGTTCAGCCATTACGACGTGATTGAGTAACAAACAAACAAATAAACAAACATCCAAACTTTCACCTTTATAATATTAGTGTGATAATAATATTCATATATTATAATAATACTAGCTGTTGCCCGTGACTTCGTACGCGTCACACTAGGTAGGTATGTGTAGGTAACCTAGAAATAAAGCTAAAGTCGCTATTGAAACTTGACTTGACACCCTATTTTCATCCCATGGGAACTGATTTAGGGATTGAAAAGTAGCCTATATGGTAATACAGGTTATAATCTACGTACATACTGTTACGAGCTGAGGGTTCGGGATAAAATAATGAGAATCGATCTAACCAAAATAACACTTTTTTTCAACACTAAAACGATGAATACACGAACTTGGTAACACGTAATCACAACACACTAATTCACACCACTGTTGCAGCACTTAAAGTCACCGAAATGTTCGCACGTATAGCAAAATCCAGACTGACTATCGGGCCATCTCTCCGGCCTATTTATATCGCACACAATTCACTACACTAGAACGATCTCGAACGTTCCAGGAAAGGGTCGGTGTTTCGACAGAATGACCACTCCCCATTCTGCGCAACTGCAGGTAAACGCCGCATGCGGGTATACTCCATGCAAAGTATTACGTATTCCGTGACACAGCAGGTAAGACGAGAGCCTACGAGAAATTTCGGCTATTTCTTATTGTGTAACAGCGTAACAATATTATAATTTAATCGAAATCGATTCAGCCATTACGACGTGATTGAGTAACAAACAAACAAATAAATAAACATTCAAACTTTCGCATTTATAATATTAGTGTGATTAATTGATCTCTAACAGTTGATAGCATAGATTACAGATACAAATCTTAGCGCGCTCAGAATTAAAGATAAGTTTGGGCATTCAGGTCGGGTCGAAGTGATAAGGGAGTAACTTTCTACCGCGAACTACGTTAGTTTACAAGTATATCTGAATTTAATGTAGATAGCATTAATGGAGTAAGTTATTGCGGGGTCGAAACTACATGATTAGTAATAGGCTCACGACTTTATGAATTCCCATGATGGACATCAGGTTAATTAGAGGCAAGTCCAAATATTGCATCTACAGCACCATGCGCAAGCGGTCTACATTCCTGTGGCGCAGAATTCGGGCCAGCTCCAACGGTATATTGAATGACTTTTCAAATAGGTTCAACTGTGAGTATCTAAACCATTGTTTTATGGTACACTGTACTTTTCTAATAATATTTTTGAAGTAAAGCATATTTACGCACGCTTGACTTGGGGAGTAAGCTGGTGAATGCGTGACGAGAGCGTTACGAAAAGTGTGATCGGGCGAGGCGAACGGAAGTTGAGAGGGAGTTATTACTTAAATAAGTTTTACTTCAGTCGTGTGGTCTAAAGTACACTCGTTTTTTTTGATTAAATTTTGTTCTTTTAATTGAATCTCATTTGTACTAACCATTTGACATGTTTAATGAAATTTTTATTAAGAATTATGAACCTTTGACATCTAAAAATAAATAAATGAATTGCGTTTGAGGTTCCTTTGGCAGACGACGAGGTAGGTGTATGCAAAGGAAACGGGGAGAAACTTTTAACGTTTTTCGTGAAAATGGTAGGTACTGAAAGTAGCTAAAACTAGACACTAGAGAATGAAATAGAAATTCATATTATTTTTTATTTATCTAGCTGCATTAGCAAATTGCCTCGAGTATTAAACTAAATTAAACACATCCATGCGAGAAATAAGAACAAAGAATTTTTTGCTACAATGTTAGCAGAGAACACTTGCTTTGTGTTCGCTGTTCTAGGAATTCAATTATATTTTAAATGTTCGTCTGGATAAGGACATTAAACATTTAAAGAAATATACCAATTCTCATTGTTTTGTTCTTGTCCATTTCATTATATATAAATAAAAAAATATTGCTGGACATTTCACATAGAGCTATCTAGCCCTAAACTAAGCAAAGCTATGGGAACTAGATAACTGATAGATTATTTATGTTTACTAATACTACTAAGTTTTGTAAATAGTCTTATAATATATTATATAGAAATACATCCAGATCCGGAGCAAATATCTGTAGATGATGTAAACATTTGTTCCGCGGCGGGAACCGAACCCGCTACTTTCAGCGTCTCAGCCGGCTATATTCGCCCACTGCACCACGGAAGTCATTAATCTAAACAGGGTGCAATATAATGGGTTACGAACCATTAGACCCGTTACCCTACCGACCCGTAATAGATTACCAAATAGTTAGTAAGCTAAGAACCAAATCCTGAATCCATAATGCGGATTTAAAAAAAGAAATAGAAATAGAAAAAATATAAATAGAAAAATATTTATTTTATGTCCATTTTTACGTTCTATGAATACAACAGTATACTTAAACCAAATACAAGACGATACAATTGGTCGTCACTCAGCGGCCACAGTAACATACAGGGTGTTTGGTAATATACCGACGATGTTCAAGTGATTGTTTCTCAAAAAATAAAAAAATACTTCTCTAAAAAACTAATAGTTATATTATCAAATTTTAAAGAAAATCGACTAAGTTTAGGTGAATAATACGATATAAAACTTACTGCTTACTGTTACAATCGATATACAAAAATAAAGGCCGATTTGAAATCTCTTTCGGAAATAGCTGCGGGTTTTGGGTTAGAAAGGGGCAACAAAAGATATCTCGAGACGTCACCAATACAGTATATGTGGTTAGATGGCAAGCATTATGCAATAGCACAACATAAGTCTAATATAGTGTTTGTTTTTACGCGCCAAAATAAATTTCACATTTATATGATAAACATTTCGCAAATTTATTTATTATGTTCATTAAAATAAAATAGTTGAGATATAGCATATTTTTTTCAGTAGGCAGATTTACAAGATTTATAAATCAAACCTTATAAATCAGCTACTTCCTATAGTGATCGCGAAAGCTGATTTATTGTAAGTGTTTTTTTCAATTTTATATCCATAAAATATTAAAAGATCTCTATACTAACATAACATTTTGTCTGTGACTCTTATTTTACATTAAAAATATGATACCAAAGCCTCGTACCAGGAGCAGAAAATTCAGATCAAATAGTAAATTTAAAAAGATTTCAGCAAAACAATTGATCTATTCTACGTTAGGGCGTCTTTCCACTAGAGTTGTGCGAGGTAGCTAAGCGGTGAGCCAGGTTAAAGCTAAGCTATGAAATTATGTGTGTATTTCCTAAGCTAAGTGGTGCAGCGATGAAGATGCGCGCTGTGCGAGGAAAATGCGCGACGCGACCCCAAGCTTACAACCTTAGCTAGCATCGCTCACTTCAACGAATGTTTAAGAGCAGTAGAGTTTATTGTGAAAGGGCTCGCCCGGGGAAGTACTAGCACCATACATACTTCTGCCCCAAACAGCATTGCTGTGTTTCGGTATGAAGAGTGTGGTTTCGGTGAAATTACAGGCAAATAGGGCTTTACAGCTGTATGCCTCAAGTTGATGGACGTATGCCAGTGTATCGTAGGGCACGTTTCTAACGTGCATGACCTACGAGGCAATACTGGGCTATAGGCGATGGTTACCACTTAATATCAGTAGGCCTATATGCTTGTTCGATCTCCATCTAAGGTAATATTAAAAAATGAGTTTATGTAACTTACCTTTTTTGATCCCCTTTCCACAAGAGCTAAGCTAAACTAAGTTATGAAACTCGAGCAATCTCATTGGTGAGTATTTTTCAAACTTTCGCAATCACTATACATAATTATTGTTTAAAACTGGTATTTATCGCGTATGCACCTTTTTTATTTGGTATCCCAACGTTTCGGCTGTGTTGCAACAAATAAAAACTTATTACGCGATAAATACTTATTGGTGAGTTTAACACTATCTATAACTTAGCAACGTAACACATTTATAGTAGAAAGGCAGCCTTAGGCTGACTGCTTTTGATCTAAAAATAATTAAAAAATAGAAGTGATTTAAAAAAAAATATTCAACACTAGCTTCCACCCGCGACTTCGCACGCGTGTGTTGTCAATGAAAAGTAGCCTATGTGTCTATCCAGGTAATAATCTATTGACATACTAAATTTCATTAAAAACCATTCAGTAGTTTTTGTGTGAAAGAGTAACAAACATCCACACATACATCCATACAAACTTTCGCGTTTATAATATTTGTGGGACTATTATTCAGCTATGTACCTATGTATTGTTAAATAAACTAGTATATCAGGTACAACTATACAGCTCTAGTCCAATTACAGTCATAAACCATAACTTCTAAGCTGGAGCTTATTTATAATGCAAGCACTAAAAGGATAACACTAAGCATAATTGTTTTTGCAACTAACTCTTATTTATAAACATGGTTTAGCGCTTCAGTTTGACTATAGTTTCTTTTCGCAAATCTTCCGAATATCGAGAAATATTGCGCTGCGTGACAAAATGTCTGCATGCCCTACAAATATTTGTTCAGTGGTTGGGTGTTATTCGTAGTTTCTAACAACCGCGGTTTAGGGAATCTTAGTGTAGAGTCAGAACTAGTATGTGACTGTTGTTTTTATTTTTCATTTATAATCGCGTCTTTGTAGATTTCAAATTGATGTATTAAACTGTGCAACATCATCGATTATTGCAGCGCTTATTAATGTAGATCCAAAGGTTGCCTGGAAGAAATTGTTTCAAGCGATAAGGGCGCCCAGTGTGCCATGTTTATTTAAGTTAGTTCGTTTAAGTTATCCTAGTGTACAATAAAGTGTTAATTATCAATCTTTCAATCGCATTAAAATCAGTAGAAGCTCATCACCTTTCATTTAACGTTAAATGTCACACATTGATGATACACAAAGTTGTATATATCAACGTCCATTGGTTGATTACGATCTGTATCAAAAAAAAAATCATCAAAAAAATATCATATCATATGTTATAAAAAAACATTTGTAGTTAATTAATTAGCAAAAGTTTAATATTTGGTAAGAAGGGGAACCAGAACAGAAAAACATGACAAGTGGTCTACCAGAAAAAAAATTTGGGGTTCTCAGATTCTAGAATTAATAGAAACTTAAAATTGACTAGATTGAAGGAAGTTAAGTTTATAAGGGCTAAACGACGTTTATAAATAAGAACAATAGTGTTTTTAAAGTTCTGAATTCACAATGTTTGGTCTAATTTCTAGGAAATGTAATTAGTAGTATTGTTGGTATGACCTGCTTTTGTGATATTAGGAATATTAATTTTATATTTACGTTCGTAGAACGTCTAAGGAGGGTTATATATATCGCAAGTATAATGTTCATTTATGTTATACAGTTATTTTGTATAATAATATATAATAAAACATTTAAAATTCCTTGTTAGATTTTCTAATTTATTATGAACAAGCTTCCGCCCGCAGCTTCGCATGCGTGATTTGTAAATATACTGCTACTGTTTGAGCCTGATTTTGGGTTTACTGCTTTTGTAATGGATATATGTAACACTTTCGCGAACCTTGAGAGTAAAATTTGGGGCCTTCATGCAGGCGCCATGAAACCTCCTCGGTACGCGCAGTACAAAAAGAAAGAACAACAGATTTTAAAATATGACGTCTGGTGCGGAGAGTTTTTGCGAATGGTTCGAATTTGGATATTTAAAAATATTCAACGAAGTTGAATCGAACAGTTCTATACTGTGACTACAAAAATCCAGAGAGGCTACAACAATCTCAGTAGGCGCCTGCGGCCACTTCTTTTCATCTGGAGCGGCGAAGCGACTGAGGTGAGTGGTGGGGTTCTGATCCATTGTAATTTCGTGGTGATCCTGAAGTCTGGTGGATAGCCCTTGGCCAAAACAGCTACTTTTAACCACCCATCTGCGAATTCAGGTAAAAAGTAGCCTCTATCTCAATTCCGGTCATTATCTATATACTAAATTTCATCGAAATCAGTTCAGCCGTTTAGTCGTGAAAACGTAACAAACAGACGAGAAACAGAGTTACTTTCTAATTTATTATATTAGCACAGATAGATAGTAAGGAGTATGGATAGCTCAGCGCTTGAACACAACCTCCGTATTCTTTAACACAATATATTTTGACTCATATACTGAAATCATATCTGTTTTTACCAATAATAACCTCTAAATAAAGATATTTGTACGAGTATTCTATCTGTATAAGGATAGAGCTTAAATTATTTCTATTTTATACATGTTTTGTCATCAGAGATCGATTACCTAAAGAGACCATTAGAGCAAGCACATATTAGTTACATCAAAGTATTACGACGAAGAGGTTTCTGTAACTGTTTTTTTTCTTAGTCACTTTGTTTCCTGTCATTGACCAGACCTAATACAGACAGCGAACTAAAATTGGTCATCTATTTGAGACCGATTACCAGCCGTTTATATACGGTCTCCGATTTACAGAGCACAACCTGAGGATAACGGAACTATTATCTAATATTTTCCAGTTAGAAATCTTGTCTGAGGAGGTGAGCGTCGAAGCTGCTCCACTATTTTCACAATTTTTGCAGTTTTATCGTTCTATCTGTAATCTGTTTGTACTCTCTTACTAAATTTTCTGATATACTTGGTGTTTCTCTACGAGATCGGATTATAACTGAGGAGATCCGTGGACAACCCAAGGTAACTGACATAGTCAAGAGGATGTGCCAAGAGGACGTATGTTTCTAGCTTTATGCTTTATTTTTTTCTATTTCGTACCACTGACAAAAATCAGTAAGGACGACTTGCGCAACGCTGCCTAATCGTATTTAGTGGCTAAATATGATTGAAGGAGTTGTTAAATCATTCAAATGCGTAAAATGTAAACATTTTTAGTTGTTAAATTCTTTTAGGGAATGTTGCGCAAGCTGACCTAATCTTTTATACATACTAGTGGTTCGCACCGAACTGAGATCTCGCGAGGCTCCCATAAAAACAAAAAATATTATTCGTAATCTTTGACTATCAAAATAGTGCCACGAAATAAATAACCAATTAACTTGACCTACAGTTCCGGGTAACTCACAGGTAACGGAAGTTCATGTTATTTGGTTATGCTTTTCTTAGGTAGAAATTACAGTTATTCTGGATTTCAGACTTTTGCCTATATTTGTGTCACGAAAGCTACACGCATACCAAATTTCAGCACTGTGGGATCACTGGCGTACCCTGTGAATGTTGTCAAAGTTCAGTTTATATTATGGCTAATAACTTAAAAGCTACAAAGTTTAAACTAAAAATAAAAACGGGGTCGAAATGTACTCAAATTTCACGATGATAAACGCTTCGAAAGTTATCCTAGGACAAACAAACATACATTCACACATACATACAACGTCAATTTGCCGAAGTTGATTTGGAGATCTCGCTTCGCTCGATCAATAAAACAAAGTCGGGTTAGTTACACCATTTATAGCTCAAGAACGGCTGGACCGATTCTGATGATCTTTGATTTGTGGATTTGTTTTCGCCCTGAATAGCAGAATAACTATTAAAAATATTGGAAAAATTCACACAAATAAAATTATAAAGATAGTTCATTTTCTCATACATAGATGCAGCTAATGATGACCGATTGACGTACATTGGCAGCCAGCGTCATATGCGTGTCAAGGCGGTACGAAGTTCGCCGGGCCATCTAGTAGTACATTTAACTGTTACTATTGTTCTGTTTTTGCCGACTATTATCTGACCGATTATTGTGGTCTGCGATCTGCGATTAAAACTGTGCCAAAAAAGTTGGGTCAAAATTTCACATTATTCCACCCATTAGATGTTAATCTGCAAACATTAGTCACAGCGAAAATGGTTCAAATAGAGTTAAATTGCGTTTGACTTCGCTGAAAACCTCACTTAGGTATACTAATAGGTCAACACAGGTTCGACGGACTTAGAAGGGTACTAAAAGGTTGCGTTGTTACTTGCAAACAGTTGAGTATAAAAGTTAAGCGTAAAAGCATTGCTTTGACGCCATCTGGTGCAAGAAAACAAACTCATTGCTGAGAGACTTCGCGCCAGCAGCAATAGCGTGTACGTTAGTATATTAAATTTCTATGGTTTCACTCATCGTCTTCCATCACGTATGTTTATTAATTATTAATTGAAAGACGGATTTATATTTTTGTAGGAGTTTTAGATTGCGTATTGGAATAATTCTGTAATGTTATATTTAGAATAGAATAGAAAAAGGTTTATTTTGCGTCACAAGTATACATTACATTTTAGACAAATGTGTATAAGTTATATAGCAAATTTTGTGAGCAAAAACGGTCACTACTCAGCATTGTGCTATAGTAGCATATTTATACCACTATAGCGCTGGTCTTCCGTGGTGCCATTTTTGTGTGTGCAAGGCAGCAACTGTGTTAACAATTATGGATTGCAAGCATCTTAAATATTACTAGTAGATATAAACTTTCTGACTCGTTTAAGTACCTACTTATGACATAGTTATCAGATATAACTAAAAAAATCTTTGAAAATTAAGTAATCCGACTTATACAATAACAACAAAAAATTAAAAGACTTACAATTGCGAGAAACCAGGCCAAGAACAACCACCTACGTGTGAAAATTTTTAAAAACTTAACACGTATTTATTTAAAGACTTTTCGAAGGACCATACATAATTAGAGTTCTTTACTGGAGGAGGCAGATTGTTCCAACATTTCGTGGCAGCATATCTGAAGCTGCCTAAAACGCACCTGTTCTGTGTCTGGGACAAAGTAAACGGATAGCAAGACGCTGAAGACGAGACGGTCTGAGAAGTGAAGCTTTTCGTATAAATAAATAAATAAATAAATAAATATTAATAAATATTGCTGAACATTTCACACAGCGCTATCTAGCCCCAAACTAAGCAGAGCTTGTACTATGGGAACCAGATAACTGATATATTACTTATATACTTTTTTTTTGTAAATACATACTTATAATATATAGAAAAACAACCAGACCCGAAACAAATATTTGTAGATCATGCAAACATTTGTTCCGTGGCGGGAATCGAACCCACAACCATATAAATATAAATAAATATAGTGGTTACTGATTTTTTTATTTTTATTTTATTTATTTTATATCTAAGAGTAAAGTTGGAAATTGGAGAATTCGACGCGATTCATTAGTCCATTGCTACTTATGTACGGAGAAATGTGAGCTCGTCGCTGGATGCGAAAACAGAAGCGCACACAGCGTTCTGTAGGCGCTGGATAAGTTTTTTTGTACAAAAACGTTTCGTTACAAAAACATTATCAGCGTAGCTAAGCTTGGATAAAATAAGTGAATCGCATAACCGGATTCGTAAATCGATGCTAAGATGTTCGCGCATCCTATACAAAACGGTTTAAGTGTTATAAACGAATTGCATCTTCTTTGCGTTAACAAAATAAATACGATGTCAAACTCATCCAGAGGTCGACTGCTAACTAGTTATTATATTTTTGTACGATATTTTTATATTTACGTACGACCTAGATATGGAACAAATATATTTATAACACATTTGCTCGTAAAGGGTCTCTTATTTCACCAATTTCAATATCGTAATGTATGTCATTACGTACTTGTGCGTTATTGTAATGTAAAATGCACGAGTTTCTTCTTAAGAAGGTAAAACGTACGGTTTATCATGATGCTCCGTCTAAAACGAACTGTACTTTTTTAAATCTTAACAGAGTTTTTATGTCAGAAAAGTGGTCGACATTTTATGAATAAACTTAACTTTGGGAGATAAAATATATAAAATAAACATTTAATTCTTTAATTTAATTAATTTTGATAATAAATTACAACCATTTATCTGTAACAAAAACAAAAAAAGATTAACTTACTTTATTAGTATTAGTGGCTGTTTTTGTGCCTTTGCCTTTAAAAAAAGCGCTGATGCGCGCGCATAGCTAATTTGTGAATAAGTAATAATTATTCCGCGCGCTTTTTCTTTCCGAGAAAGTCCGAGTTTTATTTATTTCCTCGCAAATATGTTATAAAACGTCGTATGACATACGTGCGCTTTGATAATTACAGCCTCTGCTTTCTTGTAGTAGCAATATCGCCTCGGCTGTAATTTTCAACTTACGGCACTTATATCATAATGTACTATTATGGCCCACCTGATGTTAAGTGAAAACCATCGCCTATAACAAAATATTGCCTCGTAGGTCACGCACCTTAGAAACGTGCTCTACGATGCACTGCCCTTAAGGTATAGGTAGGCACATGTGCCCTATTGTTTATTAAGTTATTTATTAACACTTAAGGATTGTGGTCTAAAAAACGAAATTAATAACAGAAAGAACATACAATTAATTGCTAGTATTATTATAACTCAACGGGGCAATGCAGTCACGACAGCCATGCTGAAGTAACTTGTTAAAGTAACTCCATATCACTTTGACAAAGTGTGAGGATATTTTTCTAAGCGTTGATTTGATCTTCGAGAAATTTGTTATTTTGGTAGTTAGTGATGACACAATCTGAGAACAACATTTTTTTTATTATTTTTAACAATTGTTGCTGAGGAGCATAGCAAAATACATTTAAAATATTGTCAAATAATTGTTCCTTATTAGTATTGTTATTATCGGCCCACTGAGCCTCACTGCTGGGCAAAGGCCTCTCCCCATTCTTTCCAGACACTTATTTCAGACACTAAGATGGTCCATGGAAATTAGTGCTCCATCCTCCATTGTTCCTTAAATGTTTTCAAAATTGATTTGAATTATTTTGTAAAATCGAAACGACTTAATAATTAAATGGAGTTGAAAACCATTCAACACACGCTTGAACGAAAGTTTGGTAATTTCGGTAGATAGAAGAGCTAGATTTGAGAAAGTTTGATTGCATTTTAGCGACTATTGACAAGTTCTGAAGCTGATTAACTTTTATCTTATCTATAAAAGGTAAAAAAGTTTTCCGCGTATCTTTGAGAGAAGCTTGGAAATATCCCTATTGGTTTCAGAAGAAAATTTTGTTCATTTTAGCGGCATTTTTGTAATGGGAAAAAAACCATTGAACTCGCGAAACTGACGAGAAAAAATACACGCGTAATTATTCAAGTTTTCACTTCTGTCGGCACTCCCGGAGTGTAACTTTTTTTTTGTTAGTAATATGGTACAAAAGTTGTTACAGGTAGGTTTTACGTTCTTCACCGATCAACGCCATGCATATTATTAGTATTTGAATTTTAAACACAACTTATGAATTAGATAGAAAATAATATAACTAAAATAACTTAAATGTTTATATACCCTACGATCCAATCCTCTCTGCGCCTCGGCTCGTCGATGTAAAAGCGCCTTTAGGTACAAAAATCACTGACCTACTTAATATAACAAGAAGGTCAAGTACAAGTAGGAATCACGCACCGAGGGTTCCGAACTTAGGTAGGTTTATTAATGTTAATTAAGCAGCGCCATCTAGTTATATGACCAGTAAACCAAGAAAACTTTTAAGACATATAAAAACTGTTCTAGTTAAAGATATTGTTATAATTTTCCTGTAATCTTTGCATATTACTATCATATTAATTTCAGATTTTTCATTTCACAAACATCGGAGATAAGGGGGGTATTTTTTCATAATTTTTTACGATAACTCTAAAATTTTACAAAATAATTAAAAATGGTTTTAGAATGTGCTAATCAATCTCTTTGATATTATACCCCCTTGACCTAGTAACCCTATTTTGAAATCTTGACCCCTACCATTTTGGCTATTTGACCATCATTATCATAATCATCTCAGCCCAAATCCACCCACTGCTGGGCCTCCGCGTTCCCACCACTCTCTGACCATTATACTTTATGAAAATATTTAAGATTTTTTTTACTTGCAATAGAGGAAAGGGTAGTATTATTTATAAATATTCTAAATTTTAAGAGATTTTGAGAGACGGACGGACAAAGCCGTGCCATAAGGGTTCAGTTTTTATCACTTTGATTCTGAACCCTAAAACTAGCACAGACATCACTGGGATCCAAACCTTCTTTCAAAGTGACCTTAGGGCCTTGAAAAGTACCGCCAAATTATTTAACCTGACCTTTTTGGTTCCCAATAGATTTAGGAAGTCAATAAAGGCTGTGTTTTACACCAAGTAGGTACATCTATAGTCCAGTAAACCATTGGAATAGCCTCATTCGTCTTCTTAAGGGTTAAATTGGGAAGTATGCTGAATGGAGAAAAAATAGGGTTAAAACGATAATCTCAAGTGGAGTACATGACTGAGATAAAAACGATCAGTTGTTTTTTTTATATTGTATTGCGAAAGACCGAATCGCAAAATGAGGAGATTTTTAATCTCACTAATATTATATATGTGAAAATTTGGATGTTTGTTTGTTTATTTATTTGTTTGCTTGTTTGTTACTCAATCACGTCGTAAAGGCTGAACAGATTTTAATTAAATTTGGTTTATACGTAGATTATAACCTGGATTACCACATCGGCTACCTTTTATCACATAAATCAGTTCCGATGGGATAAAAATGGGGTATCAAGTCAAGTTGCAACAGTGAGTTTAGCTTTATTTCTAGGTTACCTACACATTTAATAGTGTAACGCGTACGAACTCCAGTGCCGGATTAAGGTAACTTGATGAACTACAAAGAGGGGGGTTTAGGTTTAACCACCTACGAGCGAGTGAGCGGAAGTGAGGTCATGACTGGGACCGAACGTCAACGACAATTAAAAAAGCGCAGATTTTTAAATTCTTTAACTTTCGTAAGCTCGTTTTTCTTCTCGGTCGTCTCTGGTGCCCTCTAGATAGGATGCCCTAAGCAATTGCATAAATAGCTTATAGGCTAATCAAGGACTGACGAAGCCGCGGGCAACAGCTGGTTTTTTATAATTCTTTGAGTGTTTGTTCAAGGGCAAGGTTTTCTTAAAATTTCATTGTTTTATTTAAATAGATTGTATTTAACAAGCTAATAGCCCACCTGATATTAAGTGGGCAACGATTGCCTATAACAAAGCATTGCCTTGTTGGTCGCCTGCCTTAGGAACTTTCCCTGCGATGCACTGCCCTGTGTCCATGAACTTGAGGCATGAAGGTAAAGCCTCATGTGCCTGTAATTTCACTGGCACCTGTAGCTTGCAAACCATAAATAATATTATAAATAAGTATGATTAGAAAGTTAATGTTTTACTGCTGTATTAATTACCACCAAACATAGTAAATTGCCTCGGCATGGCCAACAACCTCTCAATCTTGGGCGTCGACATCTCTAGCAAAATGCAGTTCAGGGATCACTTGGAAAGCAAAGCTTTTCTTGCCTCAAAGAAACTAGGTGTACTAAACAGATCAAAGCGGTACTCCACGGCGGGGTAGCGTCTTGTACTCTACACATGGAGTACTGTTCTCACATCTGGAACGGTGCACCGAAATACCAACTTCAGCCTCTAGACTACTTACAACGCAGAGCCGTTCGTATCGTCGACGGCCCAGTAGTATCTAAGGATCTGGAGCCGCTGAGTGCGCCGTGACATCGGAGCGCCAGTGTTTTCTATAAAATTTGTATATAACGGCGAATGTTCTAAAGAGCTGTTCTGTTCGATTTAATCCTTGCTTCCCACTTCTAACATTGAACCTGCCGCAGCCGGCAACGAGAACCCGCATATTGTAGATGCGTGGAAGTCTCACACGGTGCCTTTCACCCGCTCTTTTCTTCCGCGCACCTGCAAGATGTGGAATGACCTTCCCCCGAGGGTTATTTCCGGTGGGCTTCAAAACGAACGCCTTCATGAGAAGTGTAAATAGGCATGAAGTGTTAGGCAATGCGACTGCAGTACCACGAGTGCTGCAGGAGTTTATAGGCGGCGGTGACCACTTAACATCAGGAGGCCCGTCAGCTTGTGTCTACAAGTTTAATAAAACAAAAACAGAACAATCAGGAGGGGGAGGGGTTGAACTCCAAAACCCCTTAACCCTATGCCTGGGCATAGGGTGACCCAGTGCTGGCACTGGGTACCAACAGGCTGAATAGATTAGTAATCAAATGAGTTGATCACTGAGTGGCTTAAAGAGAATAGTGCAGGAGTGCATATTGATTTTCGCCTTTATATGAAGTCTGGTTTAAATCGAATGCTATTCTCCATTGTATGAACACACCTTTTTCCTAGGAACGGGAGCATCATTGAATAATTCCTGAGATGGCGTTTAAATGGCGTATAGATGGTGTAGCGACCACTATTCCAACTCGGGGTGCGTTTGTAGTGTTCATAATTTAATACTATCTTGTGGTTCAGTTTAGATAAGTACAAGAGTAGGTAAGTTATTGTTGAAAATATTATATACCATCATCAATTCCATTCAATTCATTTTATTTCTCTTTAGCCACTTAATACATTGCAATTAGTTATGTCAATTTTACAGTATTTTTATATGAAACTAGCTGACCTGCCTCCGGCTTCGCACGCATGGTTTGTCAATAAAAACATTACGTTTTATGATCAGAGAGAAATTCATTTATGTTATGTGTTTATTCAATAAGTCGTTTTTTTAGTATGGTTTTAAATGCTCTCTCCTAAATATAAGTAATACTGGCTATAATAATATTGTTTAACATGACAAAGTTGACTAAAAAGATTTGATTTTTGCCAGTCTCATATTTGGCTCCATCATATCTATACATATAAAATGGTTTGTCCTGAATAACTGACTGACGGATCAACGTACAGCCTAAACCGCTGATCGTAGAGACCTGAAACTCGGAGGGTGTATTTTTTGTAGGACTTAGGCATCCAATAAGAAAGGATTTTCCAAAATTCTACACCTAAGGGTGTGAAAAAGGGGGGCAAAGTTTGTATGGGACAACGTGATTCCTGGGTCCAATCTACTTCAAGTTTTGCATAAACCTTTTTTGACAGAATTGATGGAAGACGTGTTTCGTATTTTATTATAATTCATCCCCTACCGGGGTTAAAAATAGGTAGAAAATTATTTTGGCGGTGATTTGCTTTGAAGTTGATATCAATACTCCTTAATGCTTTTGATTTAAATTACATTTTACTTTGACACATGTTCGAAAATTCAATCCGATTATATTCAAAAAAGGTTGCACTCACTTCAAAACTTAAGCATATACTCTTTAAAATAGGAATGTCTCGAAAGTCACCGTACTATATTAGTACCTCATTTGAAGGTTTCTAAGCTTAAAGAGGTTATGCACTTTTAGGACACTGCCTGATAGGGACGTAGAAATCGAAATTTGAAATGGTAACGATGTTTGTTTATTTATTTGTTTGTTGGTTACTCAATCACGTCGTAACGGCTGAACCGATTTAAATGAAATTTAGTATGTACATATATTATAACCTGGAATAACACATATGCTACATTTTATTCAATAAATCAGGTCCCATTGGATAAAAATGGGGTGTCAAGTCAAGTTGCAACAGCGAGTTTAGCTTTATTTCTAGGTTACCTACACATTTAGTAGTGTAACGCGTACGAAGTCGCGGACATTCAGATAGTCAGCTGTAAGTCATACTGCTGAACATAGGCCTTCCATAAAGATTTCCAGAGCGATCACTTTTGCACCCTTCGGCTCTCAGCAACGCTAATCAAGTCATTTTTCATCTAGTGCAGGGCCGTCCTACGCTGCGCTTTCCATTGCGTGATCTCCGAGAACATATCTGCCCACACAGTCATCAGCTATTCAGGCTATCTGCCCCTCCCACTGCTCCTTCAGCTCGATAACCCTCTAAGTTACATAAGTCAGGAGGTTTATCTACAAATCTCCATTTTTCTGATTCATTCTCGTAGAGCAATACCAAGCATAGCCCTCTCCATATCACTCTGAGCAACTTTGTATAAAGTATCATAAGTACGAGTTTACTTAGCGTAAATATGCATATTCCGAAGCATTCTCAAAAAGGGTAGATGTTAAAGGTAAAACTGAAGTACTTTTTATAGAAATGAAGTCGATATTCGTAATTTTATGCATTAATAAAATATCATGAATTATGCTGGCCGTCTAAAAATGTTACCATACATATATTTACAGTTAAAACTTAAATTGTATTTTAAATTAACCGATGCCTTTCGACTATTTATTTTCTACGGATCAAAATCCATTTCCTCCACCCGCAAAAAATTGCACTCACTACGAAGAAAGCAGAGAACAATTGTCGTCGCTAATACGCATATCGCAACACACGCAAAATATGCTAATCGGCGGTCTTATGATCTTCTAACGCTAAATAACAGTGAACGTGACCACGTTAATAATAATTAGATCAAACGATCACAGTTCGATTAAATCGAACTGTGCTAAACAACCATCACTAGTGCCTCTGCAGTAAAGGAATATCCAGGATGATCAAGGTTAATGTACCGTTATCTGTAAAAGGTCACCTCGAGCTCCTAGGAGTTTCGCTCAAGTCTACTCTCAACTTTAGCTCATACATCGAGTCTAAGGCTAAAACAGCTGCCATGAAGCTGGGCATCCTCAACAAGGTCAGGTGATACCATACACCCGGACAGCTTCTTAGTCCTTACAAAACTCAAGTCCGGTCTGGTATGGAGTACTGCTGCCACTTTTGGGATGGTTCGGCCAAATATCAGCTCGCTACCTTAGACTCGATAGAACGTAGGGCTTATAGGTGAGCAATATATGGTGGAGAATAAGACCCAAAGTCTCGAACACCGCCGTAAAGTTGCAAGCCTATCGATCTTTTACAGAATACATTTTGGGGAATGTGCCCAGGAACTATACGATCTGATCCCGCCATCTCCCTTCCATCAAAGGACAAGCAGGCGCACGGCTCAGTACCATCCGTACCTATTCGATTTACCACCCATTCGCACACACCGTTTTGGTTCTACGTTCTTGATGCGTACAGCCAAGGTATGGAACACTTTGCCGTTGTCTGTTTTTCCTAAAGATTACAATCCGGGCCTCTTTAAGGTAAGAGTAAATAGGTTTCTTCTAGATCTTCGTGCTTCATCTTAGACCGCATCATCACTTACCATCAGGTGAGATTGTGGTCAAACGAAGTTCTTTTAAGTTAAATTAATTAAAAAAAAATGCAGTGTAAACCTATCTATCCCTGTTTATCCCTGTTCGTGATTTGGTAGATCATTCCTCTAAACCGAACCGAACCGGACAAGTCCGTTCCTGCACTTAGGTTAACCTCATAAAATAAATACAGTTCAATTTATAATACGCTTTGCCATTATTCGATGAGTTAGATAAAAAACCGGCCAAGTGCGAGTCGGACTCGCGCACGAAGGGTTCCGTACCATTATCTATAAAAACGACAAAAAAATCATGTCTGTTGTATGGGAGCCCCACTTAAATATTTATTTTGTTTTGTTTTTAGTATTTATTGTTATAGCGGCAACAGAAATACATCATCTGTGAAAATTTCAACTGTCTATCACGGTTCATGAGATACAGTGTGTCATGAGACATAGTGACAGACGGACAGACAGACAGCCAGCGGAGTCTTAGTTATAGGGTCCCGTTTTATCCTTTGAGTACGGAGCCCTAAACAGGATCAAAAGCCAACAATGTAGTAGCATCGCCGATGCTTTTTTTACTTTTTAAACGTTTTTCAATACTCTGAAGTGTTGACAACATCGTCCCAATGATTGGGTAAACACAATTTGTCTTCCATTCTTGGAACGCTGAAAATGGTACCGATTCAATGTTGAATTTTGATAATTTTGCCAACGCAAATTTGCGTTGGCAAAATTATCAACTGTATGTATACAGTTGAAAATGAAAGGAAATATTAGCTGCAAACATTAGTACGAGGATGTATGGATATTATACAAATTAATGAATTTAAAATCGTATACAAACTTATAACTCGCAAACAAGATAATGCTGTTACATTGGATATTACAATTTCAGCTAATACTAGTGGTTTACCCCGAGCTGAGATCTCGCGAGTCTCCCATAAAAACAAAAATATATTATTTGTAATCTTGCATTATCAAAATAGTGCCACGAAATAAACAACCGCCTTGCTGTTTCATTCAAATTACCTACAGGTAACGGGAGTTCATTTAAATTGGTTGGTTTTTTTGGGGTATAAAATGCAGTTATTCCGAATTTCAGACTTTTGCCTATATTGGTGTCACTAAAGCTACACGAATACTAAATTTCAGCATTGTGGGGTCACTGGTGTACCCTGTGAATTTTGTCAAAGTTTTGTTTTTATTATGGCTAATAACTCAAAAACTATAAGAAATAAACTAAAAAAAAATAAAAACAGGGTTGACTAATAAAGACCTTTCATTTGACGTCCCACTGAACCTTATAGTCTCATTTTAATTTTTTTAACCCCTCTTGAACCCCAATATCTCAACAACCCCCCCATTTTTAGCTCATTTATTCACACCAAAATTGTGCCATCACTACCTACCTATGTATCAAAATTCACGATGTTCAGATCAACACTTTGTAAGTTCTCCTCGGACAAACAAATATACATACATAGGTACATACAACGCCGATGTGCCAAAGTTGATTTGGAGATTTCGCTTCGCTCGATCAAAAATAGACAATCAATTCTTCGAGCTATATGCCCTGCTCACTGCCACAAGTTTGCTGGGAGCCGTTGGGTGCAGGCCGCATAAGATCGGTCGCTCTGGAGGTCTATGATCTATGATCAGTAGTGTACGTGCTGTGGCTGATATGATGATGATGATGATGAAAAGATATGAATATATAATCAAAAATAAGACTATCTACGTAGAGAGTCTTATCGCTTAATTCTTAACAACTTGCCTCTTTTCTGTGGACCGACGACTACCAGGTGGTCAATCTATACATATAAAATGCTTAATCCTGAATGACTGACAGACGGATCAACGCACAGCCTAAACCGCTGATCGTAGAGACCTGAAACTTGGAGGGTGTTTTCTTTGTATGACGTAGGCATCCGATATGAAAGGATTTTTCAAAATTTCACCTATAAGGGGGTGAAAAAGGTGGGCAAAATTTGTATGGGCCAACGTGATTCCTTGGTTCAATCCACTTCAAATGTTGCATAAACCTTTTTTTACACAATTGATGGAAGACGTGTTTCGTATTTTATTAAAATTCAGGATGAACTAACGGGGCTAAAAAGGGGTAGAAAGTTATTGTGGCGGTGATTTGCTTCGAAGTTGATATCTCTTTAGTGCTTTTGATTTAAATTAATTTTGAATTGATGGAAGACGTGTATCGTATTTTATTGAAATTCATCCCCTAACGGGGTTAAAAAGGGGTAGAAAGATATATCAATACTCTTTAGTGCTTTTGATTTAAATAACATTTTATTTTGACACATGTTTGAATACTCAATCCGATTTTATTCAAAAAAGGTTGAACTCACATAAAAACATAAGCAAATACTCTTTAAAATTGGAATATCTCGAAAGTCACCGTTCTAGGTATATTAGTACCTCATTTGAAGGTTTCTAAGCCTAAAGAGGTTATACATTTTTGCAAATGGTAAGGACTAGAACATATTGGTCAGAAGAAAATAGTTTTCTTTTAGTTTGTCTTAGAAGTTTAATTTAGTGTGTACTGTTTTCGCAATTTTTTTACATTACACTGATATGATAAATGAGAAAGTTTGGATGGTTGTTTATTTGTTTGTTTATTACTCATTCTGGTCTAAACGGCAGAACCGATTTTGATGAAATTTGTTATATACGTAGTTTGTAACCAGGATTACCACATAGGCTACTTTTATTCCATAAATCAGTTCCCATGGGATAAAAATGAGATGTCAAGTCAAGTTGCAACAGCGAGTTTAATTTTATTTCTAGGTTACCTACACATTTAGAAATGTAACGCGTACGAAGTCGCGGGCAACAGATAGTCGCGAATATAAATTTAATAATAATGATTAAGTCGTATGTTTTATTGAAATTGTATTGACAATCTAAGTAGGTAGGTACATATAGTTTGTCGATGGATGACTAAATTAAGAAACGAAATAAAATGATACGGTGCATCTGTAAGCGTCCGTCAGACGATCGATTAGAATAAATAAGACAACTCTCATAACTTTGAAAAATCATTGAAATTCGATTTAATTTCGTAAGTTAGTAATTTTAATCAAATTTATACATTTATAGCCTGTTTTAGGGTGCAAAACGGAACGGACAATAGCGGAAATTTCAAAATTATTTACTAAACGACCCCCATGCGTGGGATCGATCCAACAGATTCGCATATTCAAGATGGCGGCCGTCCACTGACTAGAGAGAACTTGCTTTATAATATTAGTCCCAACTTTAGCAGCGGATGCCTTCGGGCAGGCTTTAAACTTTGGCGTCACTTCTGGCCACGAGACCATTCTACAGAATGGAATACTAAACTTTATGTATATTATGTAAAGTACACATTTGTGTGAAGCAAAATAAAGATACGCGTAGCCACGTGCCTGAGCGCGTTGTCTAGCTATCGGATTGCGAAGACACTTACGGGTATAGCAATTAGGTACAAATGTTCTATGTTCTGGTTGACACACCGTGTGTTCTGATAGCCGGCGCTCTATCAACATCATCAAACTATAGCAGTCAGTGTAGGAAGGTCTCTGACTGGCCATACACGAGGAGGCCACTCCACAAGACTCCACTTCAATATGATTGAAATTGCTCCTACTTACACCAACTCGTTCAAAAATGTTGCAACTTAGACGTAATTTATTTTCTTTATTAATTATGTATTCTAAAAAAAATCATCAAATTGAACAACCAGCCTTGTTTCTTATCTTTCCTTCCTGGCTTGGTCACGAAGGAACAGGCAGTAAAATTTACGTTTTAAAGTCATCCTTGTGATTTTAATGAATAAAAGATTTAGAATTTTGATAAGTTTTACCCTACATAAATACATAACATACATACTGTCATGCCTTTAACCCGGAGGGGTAAACGGAGACGTCGGATATCCACTTGCTACGGTCCTCACATACTTATTTTGTCTCAATCATTACTTCATTACTCATTTTCTTTTTAGATCAATTCTAAAACTCATGTATTTTTTATGCAACAGAATTAAACATGCGTTTTTACTAACCCAAAGTCAAAGTCAAATACGTGTATTCATTACTTTGAAACGTCAATTTTACTGCTTCCTTCTTGAACAAGCCAGAAAAGAAAGGCAAGAAAGGTTGGTTGTTTTTTTAATGATCCTTTTAGAATATGTACAGAAAATAAATTACGTCTAAATTGTAACATTTTGAACGAGTTGGAGCAATTTCAATCCCTGGCTTCTCTGTCATCTAAATAATCCGATATTTTATAGTAGGCTTTTTATAAAGATTTTGTTTAATTACGTTTTTAAATTCGTTAAGTGTCAATTTTTGTACATCCCTCGAGAGTTTGTTATAAAAGCATACACCTTCCCCTTTAAACGACATACCTACTAACTTTAAGGAGTCTACAAGTGGCAACAGCGAGTTTATCTTTATTTCTAGTATTAAAATTATGATAATCGCTACTTATCTTAAACAAATTAATACTTTTGTGAACATACATTAGATTTTCATAGATGTATTTACAAGGGAATGTCATAATATTTATTTCTTTAACCTTATTGAGTAATGATTCTCTAGGGCACATATTATAAATTGCACGAACAGCCCTCTTCTGGAGCACAAAAACAGTGTACAACTGTGTGAAACACTAGATTATAAAGGAACACCTTTTTAATCTAGTGTTCCCTACAGTGCCCTAACTCCACTCTAAAGAGAGAAAAGAGATGCCTCCACTGAATTTTTCATGTGCTATTCATTTTTTCATGGAAGCCGTCAACGAGAGCCTATTCATTCACTCTATTAGCATTTACATAGACATTATCCCATTGTGCAATGCAGTGCTATTTTTCATTCATACAGTCACTGAATTACCAAGGAAGTAATAAGAACTTCATTGAGAGGGCCACGTAGAATTTTTTTAGTCGATTGCTTGACCACTTCCTCTCGTGGTTGTGTAATTGTGATTCACGTAATTGTGATTGTTGTATGGTAAAGACGCTTGCTAAAACAAATCCTGTTCACTCTAGATTTTTCTGCAATTAACATTTGAAGGTTTGAGAATTTTTGCTATAATATAAGCCGTCAGAAAGTCTATTCTCATCCAAGTTTTGTCTAATCTTGTTGCCAGTTAAATCTAATATGAGAAATATCAAAAACATGAATAAAATATCCTATATATTTTAAATATGTATATAAAATGCTAAAACGAAAAAGGTCGTGCCGATTTTAATGCAGAATAAGCAATGTACCTATCGTTCCTCTTAAACAGCTGATTTTATTTTACTTAAACAACAGGTTAATTTTCACCGAGAGCTTCTTTAGTGTCAGTTACACCTAAATAATATTAATTTAACTCTCTAAAAGATCTTTGTCTGTTCATTCCTGAACCGGAACAACTGAACCCATGAACAATAAATCCCTAGCTACACCCCTGGAGCAAAGTCGACAGTGCTCTGTCAACAAGGTGCCTTCAAATTAACATAATGTTAGCCTATTATACGAATGTAGTGCTTTTTTCCTTTCATAATCTGCCCCGAATCTTGTTAGTGAAGGACTGAGCATAAATCTAAAAGCATTACGGGACTTTTCGGGGTTTACGTAGTGTTAGATTTATGTATTTTTACAGAGCTCTTATGTTAACGATGGTTAAAGTTAGTAAATTTTATATTTTTCTGCAAAACGCTTTTAGCTTAACTTAGTAAGCAGTCATCTTAACCATTTTAGTCATACGATGTACAATGCTAAATGTAGGCCTCCCCCATCCAGTGTGACCGATATAATAGACATAATATACCCCAATAACTCATACTCACATAAGTACAATTTCGAAAAAAATAAACCTTAAAAATATAGGAAATCTTAGCTAAAAACCTATAATAATTAAAATTAAAATTTACTCTAAAATACTTAAACTGCATTGAAATCGGTCCACACGTTTAGAAGTTATTATGCTCATACAGGCAGACAAAGGCTATACCGCCATTTTGCGCTGGGGTTTAACAAAACAGACAAGAAGTGAACAGCGTTCATAAATTCTCAAACCACGGCTTTCATACAATTATGTGATTACAATCTCGAGGATGACAATACTGTCTTATTTAATGTGCATAAAATAATGACTTCGTAAAATTGTTTGGAGAATTGCTAGGTTTTATTCCTTGGAAATTGTTATTTTGTAGGTGTAGTCTTTACAATGCTAAACGTCTATCATTTTGAATGCCGTCATAACTTTGTACGAACCTCTTTTTTTATATCACCTGGAGATGGAATAAGCCTATGGCCCACCTGATGTTATGTGGTAATCATCGCCTATAACAAAGTATTGCCTCGTAAGTACCTTAGAAACTTGTCTTACGATGCACTACCCTGCATCCATCAACTTTAGGCATACAGGTGTAAAGCCTCATGTGCCTGTCATTTCATACCCTTTAAACTTGGTGGCAGAAATAAGAATGATGGTAATACTACACTTATTCGTACAGTACACAAGAAATTCCTACTAGTTATTAATATTACGCTGTTACACAATAAGAAATAGCCGAAATTTCTCGAAGGCTTTTATCTTACCTGCTGTGTTATTGTTTGCGGTTGCGCAGGATGGGGATTGGTCATTCTGTCGAAACACCGACCCTTTTCCTGGAACGTTCGAGATCGTTCTAGTGTAGTGAATTGTGTTCGATATAAATAGGCCGGAGAGATGGCCGGACAGTCAGTCTGGATTTAGCTATACGTGCGAACATTTCGGTGACTTTAAGTGGTGTAACAGTGGTGTGAATTAGTGTGTTGTGATTACGTGTGACCAAGTTCGTGTATTCATCGTTTAGTGTTGAATAAAAGTAATATTTTGGTTAGATTGATTCCCATTATTTTATCCCGAACCCTCAGCTCGTAACATTAAGTTATCCATATAGTATAACGATGAGCATAATTAATAATCACTCAGTTGCACTTAAAAATAACACTCAGAAACAATGTATTCCAATGTTGTATCATTTTGGTTCTTTTGATCGTTGTTAGTATTTTGACATCTGTCAAATCTGACCTATTATAAAGCGCAGCGACGATTTATAAAAGAATTATCTATTTATTCATTTTGAAATGCAACCTGACTGTGGGTTTGAATCTTAGGCATGGAAAACAAAGCATCCGGAATTTCAGAGATTCGCTCATAAACGGTTCCGTCCAAGCCCGTCGCACAAGGAAACATTTGAAATTTTCCTGCAGCGACTTTAAACGATGCGATTCCGAGTTTCACAGCGACCGCGAGTGCTGCAGGGGTTTATAGGTAGCGGTGACGTCTTAACATCAGGAGGCCCATTTGCTTGTGCTGCTTTGTGTAGTATCTACATGATTAGTAAAAAAAAACTGTAATTTTTTTAAACTTTGCCACTTCGGTAACCGCCAACGTGAAGGTTCACTTTGGAAAAGTGTTATACTAGTACAAAAGTGAGAAAAAAAACGTGTGTACTTATGTACGCACGTAAGAATAAATAGAAAAGAATAGAATACTCTTTATTGCACACCAACAAAATTAAAAATACATAGAAATACACAAAAACAAAGGTAAGTACAATGGGAGGTCTTATCGCTAAAAGCGGTCTCTTCCAGATAACCTTTTATTATTTATGAAGTTATACTTCTTTGATGTAACAGAACAAAAATAACTAAAGATTTCATCACGTATGCCACAACTCTTTGTTTGTAAAAGGAATGCTAAATTAATAAATATAGAGAAGAGTTTTCGCGGAAACTTGAGAGACTTCATCATGTCACTTTTTGGCTGTCGGTGTGCGCTCGCATGGGACAGTTATCAGCTAACTTTATCATGTTGCTTTTTGGGTGTCGGTCTGCGCGCGCATGAGGCAGTTATCAGCTAACTTCATCATGTTGCTTTTTGGCTGTCGGTGTGCGCGCGCATGAGACAGTTATCAGCTAACTTTATCATGTTGCTTTTTGGGTGTCGGTCTGCGCGCGCATGAGACAGTCATCAGCTAACTTTATCATGTTGCTTTTTGGGTGTCGGTCTGCGCGCGCATGAGACAGTTATCAGCTAACTTCATCATGTTGCTTTTTGGCTGTCGGTGTGCGCGCGCATGAGACAGTTATCAGCTAACTTTATCATGTTGCTTTTTGGGTGTCGGTCTGCGCGCGCATGAGACAGTTATCAGCTAACTTCATCATGTTGCTTTTTGGCTGTCGGTGTGCGCGCGCATGAGACAGTTATCAGCTAACTTCATCATGTTGCTTTTTGGGTGTCGGTCTGCGCGCGCATGAGACAGTTATCAGCTAACTTCATCATGTTGCTTTTTGGCTGTCGGTGTGCGCGCGCATGAGACAGTTATCAGCTAACTTTATCATGTTGCTTTTTGGGTGTCGGTCTGCGCGCGCATGAGACAGTTATCAGCTAACTTCATCATGTTGCTTTTGCGCTGTCGGTGTGCGCGCGCATGAGACAGTTATCAGCTAACTTTATCATGTTGCTTTTTGGGAGTCGATGTGCGCGCGCATCGCAAAAATTTTACTCTCATAATTTTTTCCAAACGCGCCAAAAGAAGTATAACTTAAAAAAACACTTTTTTAACATTAGGCACATTTTATACACATGCATTCACTAACATCTATTACAATGCCGCTTGGCGGCAAAAATAGGTATAGTAGGAGTACTTCCCCGGGCAGGGAACTCTTGAAACGACGTTTATTGGAAAACGTGAATTTGTGTTAATAATACCAAGTAGGTTAACTATCTAGAGCAGGGGTCGGCAACCGGCGGCCCGCGGGCCGCATGCGGCCCGTAGACTATCTCGGTGCGGCCCGCAACCCTGAGGTCCGTTAGAAAAAAATACCGAAGCAAAAGGCCATATAAATTCACTAGAATTTATACGGCCATGCTGCTGGGCCATGAGAGTATTCTTGAAAGCTCGCTCCCACGCGGGGTGATAAAAATGTACCTCTATTTCATTTCTTAAGAACTGTTTATCAAGACTGTGATGTTATGTATTGTTTCTACCGAAAATAAATATTTGCTGTACTTATTCAATTCTTGGCAATTTCTTTTGCGTTTATCCGCCGCACGTGCGGCGGCGGGCGGCTCCTTTGAGACAATAGGCGGGGCGGCAGTCTTTGATTAGACGCAGGTGTGCGGCGGCGAAAAAATTCAAAGCGACCGGTTTTAGTTAAAATCACAGCCGCGCGCAGCTCTCGCCACATTCGGTTGTGGAAATTCGCCGGAAACTCACGTCTCATCTGGTTGCTAGCTACGCGTTTCGTTTCACCTTTCTTCCCTTCGCTGATAGCTTCTCACGCACGACGTATGAGGTAAGTTGTATGCACTCGCGAGCATTTTGTTTTATTTTATTTACTGCTTGTTAATGTGAACCTTCAGATTGATGGGTAAATGTTATAAGGACGGGGATAGTAGTTACATGACATGAAGTTAGTTACGAGTGTGTCATGTTTTAATTATTATTTGAATGTGGAGTTGAATTTGTAGGTGCTAACTGGAACATATAATTTTACAACGAATTTAATTTTTTTCATTATTGTTACAGAATAATTATATAAACATGGCTTCAAGAAAAAGGAAGATAGAAGAAGAAAAAAGAGTTTTTAACGAATTATGGACAGAATTATACTTTTTTATCGAGTTTAAAGGAAAACCGTTATGCTTGATTTGTCAAAAGAGTATTTCTGTAGTAAAGGAATATAACCTGAAGCGACATTACGACACCGAGCACAAAGCTAAATTTGACTGTCTTGAAGGAGAAATACGGAAAAGGAAAATTTCCACTTTGAAATCGTCATTACAAAATCAACAAAACATATTTAAGGTTGTGGCAGACAACAGCGAATCGAATGTTCGGGCCAGTTACAGGGTAGCAGAGATTCTTGCAAAAAGTGGACGTCCGTTTACCGATAGTGAATTAGTAAAAGAGTGTGTCTTAGCTATCGCAGAAGAAATATGCCCAGAGCAGAAAAAAATGTTTGAAAGTCTTAGTCTCTCTGCAAGAACTTGCACCCGACGTACTGAAGACTTGGGTGCTAATTTGTGTGAACAACTCAGGGATAAGGCGCAGTCTTTCGACTGCTTCTCTTTAGCGATGGATGAAAGTACGGACGTGTCGGATACAGCACAGTTACTCATATTTGTACGCGGCATTGACGAAAACTTTACTGTTTACGAAGAGCTTGTGAAAATGTGCAGTTTGAAAGGTACAACTACGGGAGAAGATTTATTTCACCATGTGGAACAAGCTCTGGATTCATTGCAATTAAGCTGGGAAAAGTTAACAAGTGTCACTACCGATGGAGGCAAGAACATGAGCGGTCAAAACAAAGGTGTTGTTGGGAGAATCATCAGCAAAGTGAAAGATTCTGGATCTACTGTGCCATTGATTTTTCACTGTATTGTCCATCAAGAGGCATTGTGCTCCAAAGTTATATCCTGGAAAGAAATAATGGATACTGTAACATCCACTGTTAATTTTATAAGAAGAAATGGGCTCACACACCGTCAGTTCCAAAAGTTTTTGGAAGATCTGGAAGCTGAACATGGTGACGTGGTTTACTACTGTGAAGTGAGGTGGCTCAGTCGAGGTGCCGTTTTGGAACGGTTTTTTGATTTGAGGAAAGAAATTGGCAACTTCATGGAGATGAAAGGAAAGCCAGTAGAAGAGCTTACTAACAAACAGTGGATTATCGATCTTGGTTTTTTGACTGATTTGACTAAGGACCTGAATCAGCTCAACAAACGCTTGCAGGGAAAAAATAAATTGATTTGCGATATGTATACAGATGTAAAGTCATTTGAAATGAAACTGAAACTGTTTATCAAGCATATTGATGAAAAAAAGCTTGACCATTTTCCTAATTGCAAGAAAGCCGTGGAAGAAGCTGGAGATAATTTTGTGTGGCAAAATATTACAATGAGAAACCTGTTAACACAACTACAAACTGAGTTTGTAAATCGATTCACCGACTTTAAAAAGAGCTCCCTTAACATGGAAATATTCCAAAACCCTTTTGCAATTGATATTAGTGAGATACCAAGCAATTTGCAAATGAACATAGTAGATTTGCAAAGTAATAGCACACTTAAAACGGCATTTAAGGAAAGCACTGACTTGATACAGTTCTACGGAGGTTTGAGTTCTGAAAACTTCAAAGAATTGAAAAAGTTTGCTCAGCAGATAATAACTATGTTTGGTAGTACATATTTGTGTGAGCAGACTTTTTCAATTCTCAACTACCGCAAAAATAAGAATTGTTCGCGGTTAACGGATGAACATTTAGACGCGATACTGCGCGTGTCTACTACTAAAATGAAAGCAGACGTTAAAAAACTTGCAAGTCAAATGCAGCCTCAAAAATCTCACTAGTTCTTACTTTTATGTTAGTATAGTAGTTCAATTAAAAAAGAGATAATTGTATGAATATATATGCGTTTTATTTCAAATATTAAAAATACATGCCCGAACATATAAATATAAGTGCGGCCCGCACTGATACTCTACAACATATGTGGCCCGGCTATAGCATAAGGTTGCCGACCCCTGATCTAGAGAGCTACTTTAGCCCATAAATGTCCAGTGGAGCCCACACTAGCTTTTACCGTGAAGGATACTTAGCTAAGTGGGAGTTGACCCGCCTTGTATTCCGAAGACGAGCTCGGGTCAACTGCAAATGTGTTCGACACTGGATGTCTTTAGGTACAGCATAGGGGTTTGATTAGATGATTTTGAATGGCAGAATAGGAATTGTATTTTACTGCTAGTTAACACAACCCGTTAACTATCAGGAAAACACACTTCCTGTTTTAGTTACAATAAACCGAGTTTTTTTATAATAGACAGTGTTTGACAGCGATCTCGCCTGATGGTAAGCGATGATACGATGGTACACGCTTGCCTAGAAGAAACCTATTCACTCGCGACTTGAAGACCCCTAGGTTATAGTTATCAGGAAACACAGACTCAGACAAGGCGCTCCACTCCTTGGCGGTGCGCATAATAAAGGTGGAAGAGTACCGCTTTGTGCGTATGAGAGGTATGTCTACCATGTAGCGATGGCGCACCGCGGAGGGTCTAGTTGTCCGATGATAGAAAGGGGATAGTGGGATCAGGTTTAAAAGCTCCACAGCACACTCTCCGAAACGTATCCGATAAAAAACCGAGAGGCTTGCAACCTTTCAACGATGCTCGAGGCTGTGGAGCCTTGCATCTGCTTACTCGTCATTGCAAATGAGCTTCTTGGCTCTTCTCTCAATTTAATCTAGAGCCTTTAGCTGGTATTTTGCTGATCCGTCCCAGAGGTGAGAACAGTTAACAGGGTTAACAGATGTTTGGCGTTTTCGACTCGCGTTCAAGTTTGCACTGGTCTAAATTATCGAGGCTGCGTCAAAGGTAGATTCAGTGACCTTGTCGTTAAAAAAGTATGCCACCGTACATATTCATTCAAACACCTCCGTGGCGCAGAAGGCCGGCTGAGACCCAGGAAGTAGCGGGTTCGATCCCAGCCGCGGGACAAATGTTTGCACGATCTACAGATGTTTGGTCCGGGTCTGGATGTTTTTCTATATCATAATTATATGTATGTTTTAACAAAAACAGTATATAAGTATTCGATCATTATCTGGTTCCCATAATACAAGCTTGACTTAGTTTGGAACTGGACAGCGCTGTGTGAAATGTCTAGCAATATATATATTTCTATTTGATATTTATTAATTATTAAGGGTTTTAAAATGGGATTTTTTTATTTATTTTATAAATTTACTTGTTGGATAAAATTCTTTATACTAGTTATTTAGGTACTAAAATCGAAGCCAAACTATACTGTAAGCGTTAATCTTTACACTTGATGCAATCCTTAGTAGGTAATATTACTAATTTGAAAATAGCTCTCTGAACGGCTGAGCCGAATTCAATGAAATTTGGTGAAATTCTTGGTGTGGTGAAAATTGACGGTGAAATGGAAATAAATTATTGCTTTCCCATATCAAATGTTATCTCAGTTTATAACCATCATCATTTCAGCGATAGGATGTCCTCTGCTGGCTTCCTATAGATTTCCAAAGCGATAGATCTTGTGCAGCCTGCACCCAGCGACTCCCAGCAACATTTGTCCGTCCATCTTTCTATCTAGTAGAGGGCCGTCCTACGCTGCATTTTCCACGTGTGGTCTCCACTCTAGAACCTATCTGCCCCAACGGCCCTCAGTTCTTCAAATAATATGCCCCGCCTACTGCCACTTCAGCTTGCAAAGATATATGTGTTCGTGTTGTGCATAATGTTGGTCCCAAATAAAGCTAGAGAAGGCATATTTCTGCCACTTGGCAATAGATGGGTATAAAAGGTCTGTTATCAATGCTGGTATCGTCCCACTAACGGCTGCCAAGTTTATAACACTGGAGCCAGTGTTGATTTATTTACGACATCTAAGTCTTTTAAACTAACAAACTGCGTGACTAAATAATCAAGTTGAGGCATACATCTATCTAGTTAGCCCAAATCCAGCCACTGCTTGGTATAGCTCTCCTCATTTTCACGTCATTATTTTTGATCTTGCGCTTAACGAATCCAATGATATCCCACCATCTTTACAATGTCATCTGACCAACAGATCTGTGATCTGCCTGGTAGTTTATAACCCTTGCGTAGCCAACACTTGGTGCATTTGTTCCTCTGTCATCTTCTCTCCAAGCCAAGTATCCTAAAATCTTTACTTCAACTGATCTACTCGTCTATTATTTACTAAGAATTTGTGATTATGTAGCTTATGTCTAATCTGTAGTATACCGCACTCTATTATAGCTTCACTAATTTCGTTCCATTCAAAAGTTGCCTGGAAGAGGTCGCGCTCAGCGATAAGGCCGCCTTTTGTATTGCCCTTTTAGTTTTACTCTATTGTTATATTGTTTCTGTGGTAATTACAATAAAGAGTACCTAATGTTATCTTTTACTATGATTTTTTAAACCCTGACGCAAAAAGACGCGTGTTAAAAGTTTGGCGCCAATGTCTGTCTGTGGCATCGTAGTTTCTAAACGGATGGAATTCAGACGTATTTTTTTTAAAGAAAGCTAAGTTTAACTGGGTGGTTTTTAGCTATAGGTATGTGATGAAGAGCAGATCAACTAATCCGAAAATTATCAGGACTTTCCTTATTTGTCTTCTCATTTGTTAATAACCATGTTACAGCTGAGATCCCTAAAAATTAAAAAAACTATAATATTATAACATTATACTCAGATATTTTTAGTGTCTGGGTGTTTTTCTATATAGTATGTATTTACAAAAAAAAAGTATATAAGTATTCTACTAGTTATTTGGTTCCCATAGTACAAGCTCTGCTTAGTTTGGGGCTAGACAGCGCTGTGTGAAATGTCCAGCAATATTTATTATTTATTTATTATAGTTTTGTAAATGTTTAATGTTAATTTTATTATTTTTAAATTTTCTTAACAATAAGAACGCTAACGGCTTAAGTATCGTTAAAAAAGAAAAAAAGAATGAAAGAAAATATGTATTATTATTATGCCAACCACCAATGCTTCCGGAGAAATGGGCCAACATCGTAACACCTTGGGTACCGGAGGATGGACAGCGACGTCGGGGTCGGCCGCTGTGGGCGAATAACCGGCTGAGACGCAGGAGGTTGCGGGTTCGATTCCCACCGCGGAACAAATGTTTGCTTGATCTACAAATATTTGTTTATATTTTTCTATATATTATAAGTATTTATTTACAAAACAAAAACCATGTAAGTATTATATCAGTTATCTCGGCTTAGTTTGGAGCTAGATAGCGCTGTGTGAAATGTCCCGAAATATTTATTTATTATTTATTTATTTATACTTTTTAATATTAAAGAACTGCATATAAACTACTTGGGTAAAGGTATGTCTTGTTTTCGTGATACTCTATAGGGATGGCCTGTGCTAAATTTGCACTAATGATTGAAAAATATTACACTTTGGGTACCATATATGGTATGAAATATGCAAAGCTAGCTCTTGCACTATTCATCCTACAATCTACTACTTTGGCAACGAACTAATGAGAATGCTTCATGTTTTTATTTACACCGAGGGCTAAAACTTTAAAGAAAAAATCTGGCAGAATTTCTGTATTGTGCCGCAAAAAACAAGAGCTAAGTCTTTTATTAAACCTTTTCTATGCGTTTTCAAAAATTTTGTTTCGACCCAAATGTTTAGCGGAGATATAAAATAAGGGCTTTTTATAGGTGCACATTCTAGTTAAAAATGAGAAGGAAAAAGTTCTTTAAATTCAAATCGAAAATGTTTTTATTGATTAGTAAACTCTATATTTTAAAAAACAGAAAGAATATCTAATTATTTACAATAAAATACAGAAGAAACAGTTTAGTCATCTAAATACCGTTGCACACGATCTATAGATAGTTCAACTGCTCCAGATAACTACCAGGCGGAAGTGTTCCGAAGCCACTGGCTGCATTGCCCCGCTGAATTGCAATGCTTAACGTTAATGCGTTAACCCAGATAAGCGCCAGCTCTCGGATCACACGTCGCTTCGACCAGACGCCCAGAAAGAATTTTGAAAACGCGATGGGCTCCGGTACCCCATGGACCCAGGGTCTCGCCCCAAATGGCTCAAATACTAAAACTACTACTACTACTTTTATTCATTAAACTCACAAGAATCACTTTGAAATGTAAATTGTACTGCCTGTTTCTTCGCGACCTATCATGTAAAGGCAAAGAAACAAGGCTGGCTCTTCCTTTTAATGATCCTTTTAGGATACATAACAATAAAGACATGTCCAAGTTTCTCTATCATCTAAATAATCCGATATGCATAAGCTTTCTTATAAAGATTTTACTAATTACGTTTTTAAATTTGTTACATGATAATTTTTGTACATTACTTGGGTGTTTGTTATAAAAGCGTACACCTTGTCCGTTAAACGATGTCTAAAGGAAATAATTTAAAATTACCTACCAAATAGGAATCTCAAAGATTTGTAGATAAACCTAAGTCATTGAAATAGCCTTTTGGCTTTGGAAAATGGACAATGGGCCAATTAAATTGGACAATTAAAATGGATATCACTTAAATTATTGCCATCCTTTTTTGTCTTTTACGGTCAGAGAGTGACAGTCGACATTTGAGTGCTGTCAAAAATAAATTAACTATTGTGTATATACGAGTATAGTACCTGTATGCCCACAGATTTGCCGCCAATTTTTACAATTTAGTTAATAGGTTAATATTCATCATCATATCATACTAATTTTATAAATGCGAAAGTGAGTTTGTTTATTTGTTTTTACGTTTTCGTAGCGGCTACACCGACTTCGATTAAATTTTGTATATAGATAGATACCCTGGATTGAGACAAAGAAATAAAATAAAATAGCCGTTTATTTCACACAAAAATAAATGGGTAAATCCGTGATTTTTACAGTTCTTCATTCATAAGTTAAAAAAAAATCATTCAATTTTATCAAATCTCTACAATGTTAATTTGTTAAGTGAAATTTATGTCATTTGATTTATATGAAATTATTATAATGTAAAATTTATATTGATACAAATAAATAATGAATAAATAAATAAATATTTCACACAGCACTATCTAGCCCCAAACTAAGCAGAGCTTGTACTATCGGAACCAGACAACTGATATAATGCATTAATATACTTTTTTTTTGTAAATATATACTTATGACATATAGAAATACATCCAGACCTGGAACAAATATATGTAGATCATGCAAACATTTTTTCCGTGACGGGAATTGAACCCGCTACCTTCTGCGACTCAGTCAGCTGTTAGTCCACTGTGCCGCGGAGGTCGTCACTAACACTTATTGTATTGAAATTCAAAGTTAAAATTATATTATATATTGATTAATTGTTATGTAAATCCTACGGGTAAAGGCTTCTTCCAGGATTGAGACATTGACTACATTTTATGAACAAACTATGCGTGCGAAGCCGCGGGCGGTAGCTAGTAATAAAATATTCAAAAACCAACTCACTCTTCAAACCCCTAAATAATTAAACAGTGTTACTTTCATTAGCAACTTATTGAAAACTCCAAAAATGCTCTTTGCAATAACTTCAGGTAACGCCAAAGAGGAACTAAGAAACCTTGCATTATTTATCAAAGGAAAGGCAATATTTTATTTCTATGCGAAGAGCTAAATTAACCTACATTCAAAGTCAAAAGCCGGTGTCCACTAAAGTGCTACGTAAATGCTACGCAACGTTCATACTGGTCAGTTACAGAAAACAAAAGACTGCGTTGGACGCTTTTTAAGAGAATGGTATAAACGGAACCCGTATGGGTGCGACTGATAAACATATACAAACGTCAACATATTTTATCCGTCTTTTAAAAAAAAACAGTTGAGCCATCTTAAGACCGTTGCAAACGATCTATTGATAGCACAACTGCTCTTGATCACTACCAAGCAGAAGTGTCCCTAAGACACTGATATTTGTTTATTGATCTAGCGAAGCGATATCTTCGAATCGACTTGGGCAAATCGGCGTTGTATGGCACATTTAATAAAAGGTCTTTATGAGTAAATTTTGACCCCGTTTTTATTTTAGTTTAAACCTTGTAAATATTAGCCATAATAAAATCTGAACATAGACAAAATTCACAGGGTACACGAGTAGCCCCACAGTGCTGAAATTTGGTATGCGTGTAGTTTTAGTAACATAAATCCTCGACTTCCGTGGCGCAGTGGGCGAATAACCGGCTGAGACGCAGGAGGTAGCGGGTTCGATTCCCGCTGCGGAACAAATATTTGCATGATCTACAGATATTTGTTCCGCGTCTGGATGTTTTTCTATATATTATAAGTATGTATTTACAAAAAAAAGTATATAAGTATTATATCAGTTATCTGTTTCCCATAGTACAAGTTCTGCTTAGTTTGAGGCTAGATAGCGCTGTGTGAAATGTCCAGTAATATTTATTTATTTATTATTTATTTAAATATAGGGAAAAGTCTGAAATCCAGAATAAGTGCAAATTCTACCCCAAAAAAGGTAACCAAATTACATGAATTCCCGTTACTTTTTTTATACTACCTACTGGTAATGGAACAAGCCTATGGCCCACCTGATGTTAGGTGGTAACCATCGCCTTTAACAAGTTGGCCTCGTAGGTCACGCTCTTTAGAAATGTGCCCTACGATGCACATCTCTGCGTCCATCAACTTGAGGCAAACAGGTGTAAAGCCTCATGCGCCTGTAATTTCACCGGCAACCCAATACCCTTCAAACATCAACATGTATGTTGAATGAAACTGTAGGTCAAGTTAGTTGGTTTAGCATTTCGTGGCATTATTTTGATAGTCTAAGATTACAAAATAATATGTCTTTGTTTTATGGGAGACTCGCGTTGTTTATGGCAAGGCCAACAGCACACATAGTAAATACCATATTCTAAAGCATTTTTAAAACAAATCTATAAAATGTGTACCAATAATAGACATGCACAGCAATATGATTAGAAACAGACAGTTAGATAAGTATATAATAAAAAACGAACAAGAAAATAATAGGTAGGTACTTCAGTACAAATTAAAATAAAACATAATTCAAAAACTTAAAAACATAGAGAGAATGCTGTTTAATCAGTCTGGTGGTCTTGGTGACCACCAAGATAGTTGTGCAGTAGTTTGTTCCTAAACGTTCGTAAAGAGTTACTGAACGTATCTAAATTTGGTAAGGTTTTCAAAATTAAACTGTACCCATTACACATTCTATTGCATTGCCTCACTGGTTATGAGTTGATACTGATAACCACCATTTTATGGATAATAGTATTCACAGGGATTACGTCACATTACGTTGAGGCAGTAAGATTCTCTAATGAAGACCATGTACTGGAAAGCACAGTGTAGAAAGAAAAATACCCCACTAGATAAACGACTTGATAAAAGTGGCTGGGAGCCGTTGGGCACTAGATCAGTCGCTCTGGAAATCTACGGGGGAAGCCTGTGTTTGGCATTGGGCATCCTGGGGTATATATGATGATAATATCTTCTTCTTTCTTATTATAAAAAATCTCGTGTCATGGTTTTAGTGGCGGCACTCCTCCGAAACGGGTCTACCGATTTTAATGATTTTTTTTTGTATATTTGGTAGGTTGTAAATATTTTTCACCTCCTACTCCCACCCTCAATTTTTTAATTGCGATTTTAGTATTATGTATGAAAAATTATCATATAATTAAACCGTCGTTCATTGTGTGTCGCGTCACTTTAACATTTCATTCTGCATTTGATTTCTTTAACAATTTATGTAACAACGTTTGCGGGGTCAGCTAGTAACATACGAGTATAATCATAGTACAAGCTCTGTTTAGTTTGAGGCTAGAAAGCGCTGTGTGAAATGTCCAGCAATATTTATTTATTATTATTATAATGACGTCACGTAAATATTGGATCCGCTTAAAATGAAATGAAATTTATTCGCAAGAAATATGGTACATACGTTGTAACAGATAGGTAGGTTGCTTGCTGGAGTAATTAAATTATTTTAGCACCGCAGACATAATAATAATTGTAATCTTATTTCTGAAATGTAAAGCAACAGCTGGCTTTAAAGTGACGTTAGGAAGTAACATGACATGAGTGATAATGATGAAGGTGAAGTCATCAAAATGTGATTAGACGGGTTTCACATACAATTACCCCTATTGTTGGGGATGAATTATAAGGCACTGGTAAATGATATTTAGAGTAATTTTGAAGGAGCTTTTAATTGAAAATAATAACCGTATAATCTATGTGAGTATGCTTTTAGAAGTAGTTGCTCAATTATTAAAGTAGACGAACAAAGCATGCCCCCCCCTTTAGCTACTCCAATTCGCACGTTTTTAGATGTGGACTTGTTCAGCACAGGTATTCAGATGATGGAATAGTCGAGTCTTTTAAGGCATAATAGAAATTGCAGACCACTTCACGAGAACAGGCAGTTTTAAAATAGCGTTAAACATGTCTATTCATGAAATAGTTTCTTCACTGATGAGAACGCGCCTAACCGGGTGGAAACAAACAAGCCAACCCATCTGCGCCTGCGCTGCGAGGGAGCGGCGCGGAAAGGCGCGCGGGGTGGGGCATGGCAGTTATGACCGAGCCTCTCATCCAACGTTTTCAAAACGACGGTAGTCGTAGAAAAGGCGGATGACAAACAAAATCCATCTACCCTATATTTTTATAATAAGCAATGATCCAACACCTATATTATTATTAATTAAAGTGGAAAACAAGTACATATATGTATATCCCACCTGATGGTAAGCAGTTTTGGCGTTTGTAACACCAAAGGCGTCACTTTAGTATTCTTCGTGTATAGCGAACTTATGGCTATAATTATGATGGTGATGAATACATTTGCGTTTTGTAGATTAGGGAAAAAATGGATGGATGGACAAAATGAACGAATTTAGTGGATAGTGGGCCGAAATCAAATAAATAATTCAATTTAAATACAGTAGAGTAAACTTGAAATTCGGTACCGTTGATCCTGATTACTCCTGACAGTCTTTCTGGGGTCCATTTAGTAATAGAAATATTGAGATTTTACTTGTCGATGCACTGCGCCAGTTCCAAACGATTTTATAAAATTTGAGCGAAGTTGTCGGATGCCAAATGCGTTGTGGTGTGGGAAAGGTAGCTACCGAGTGGGGCTCTGACCCAACGAGAAGGTGATCACGGAAGACCAGCATTTTGGCCGAGTAAATCTGCCATAACACATGCTGAGTGGTGGCCATTTGTGTCACTATTTATCTTTGAGCCTACGCCTGTTTTAAGTTTTCATTCCATTTCTGTGTACATTGGTGACAAAATAAACGTTTTTTTATCTTAATTTTAACTTTATCTAAGGCAACGCTAAGTTTCTGTTAGACTGGGTTGACGTGGCATAAAAACGTGATGTTTGGGAGAAATGGGGAGAGGCCTTTGCCCAGCAGTGGCACAAAAAGGGCTAAAATAGAATATAATATAATACCTATTAACGAAATTGTCCGGACTGATGGTCTAACGATCTAGTGGCGGCAGTTTTAAAGCAATGTATCAGAATTGCTCAAGACCGATTGAATTGTGAGGAGTTCTTTTGATGTTTCAACTGTGTCAACTGATGTTTGAGACAGTTGCTGCCCAGCATTCACGGCAATGGTACCATGGAAGACCAGGACTGCAGTTGAGTACCCTTTTTGCTTTCACAACATTAAAATTCTATTCTGTACCTATTATAATAATAATAATAAATATTGCTGGACATTTCACACATCGCTATCTAAGCCCAAACTAAGCAGAGCTTGTACTATGGGAACTAGATAGAATACTTATATGTTTTTTTTTGTAAATACATACTTAATTTAGAAAAACATCCAGTCCCGGAACAAATATCTGTAGATCATGCAAACATTTGTCCCGTGGCGGGAATCGAACCCCCTCCTACGTTTCAGCTGGCTATTCGCTCACTGCACCGCGGAGGTGTCTAAATTGTGTTTAGTGTACCCATGTGATGCAAAATAAACATATTTTACTGTTATTTTGTTATATTTTTTAATAATATCTGGTGCTGGAACAAGTACGCACACCATCTTATAGATCACAGGTCACAGATAACCTTAACTAGGAGAGACTTAGAACTTAGAAGAGACCTTAACGCAAGATTATGTCACATTACGTTGGAGCAGTAAGGTTCTCTAATGGAGACCACGCACTGCAAAGCGCAGCGCAGGACGGCCCCTCACAATATGAAAATACGGCCTGATAAAGGTTGCTGGGAGCCGTCGAGTGCAGGTCGCACAAGATCGGTAGCTCTGGAAACCTATGAGAAGGGCCTATGATCAGCAATAGTCGTCCTGAGATTTTCTAATAAGAATTTTACTTAGTTCAATTAATTAACTTTATCTAAAAATAAGTCTGTTTATTTTGTGGGCCGCACCTACAGTTTTATTTTGGAAGCAAAATAAATAGGAACATACTTAAGATAGGTAGGTACGTAATTTGTTAGCGAGAGAACAGTAATAATAAGCACCCTTTGTAATTAAAATAACCGTTTCACGAAGCTTGTTATTTTGCTAAACCACATTCCTGAACCAAGTATAAACCTACTCATTAGTAACCTAAAGACCTAGGTAAGGTGGAATGAAACCCTAAATTTAAATATTTACTTCTCAAAATACGTTATTTCCAATGAAATCAACACAAAACACACTTCTACCTCTGAATTAAAAATACCTGTCAAGCCAAACAATTAACAAAGTGCTATTCAGATCTAAATGGAATCTACGCACAAAAATACGTGTTTTTGTAAAAGCATGTATGTTATTTCAATCTAAAAGAGCTATTTATACCGCACGCAATTTTCACTCTTTCTTCGGAATTATTAAGGTTGCTTTTGGTGTGGAATTTGGGGACAAAAGTACTTGAATTTAGAGCAATTACTGTAGAAGTTTGAACAGGGAAATAAGGGCTGACGTTTCATTTGGAGTCCATTTGGGTAGGGTTGCTAATATTACGAGTTAAACCCATCCATCTTTCAGTTAGAATGTTTAAAATTACTGTGAAAATTAGATTTTTGGCGATAGAAATGTGTTGGGTAAGCGGGAGGCCTCATTAGTACGTTGCGTTGCGTTGCGTCGTTGCAGCGTCAACACTGCGTCGTTTTACATATATTTTTAACGACATGTTATACATACATTATGCGTTGCATGTTATATTATACATAACGGATCGACAGACGAGAGACGAAGCGGGGGGAGGGTGATGCGCTGCGCTGTCGACTCTGGTGCGACGACGGACAGTGTGCAATCAAGGGACATATTTAGAATCTTTTATTGTTTCTACGTTTGTTTCGTCAGTGGCGTAACTAAAGCAACAATAGAACATGTTTTTCCGATCATTGTCGTATGAAGACTGAAATCCACACTGAGACGCTGCGCTGCAATGGCGTTCGTCACCCTTTTGGTTTCGCAACGCAGGTGTGGCATACTCGTACAATACAATGCATTGATCCGTTGCGACGACGCAACGTAACGCACTAGTGAGGCCTCACCCTATAGCTAGGTTGTCCAAAATTCGTTCAGTAAAAATCACAATTTAAATTGGACAAAACTAAATTGGAAAGTTTTTCAAAACAAGCGAGTACGTACAGTCTTACTATCTTGGGGGTTGAGACATTGGGGTTCAAGAGAGTTTAAAAAAAATTGTACTGTATGGTCAAGTGGCACGTCCCGACGACATACGTACGTTCATTTAAACCCCATTTTTATTTTTTGTTTAAACCTTGTAGTTTTTATATTATTAAAAACTGAACTTTGACAAAATTCACATGGTACACCAGTGACCCCACAGTGCTGAAATTTGGTATGCGTATAGTTTTAGTAAAAAACCTAAATATTGGAAAAAGTTACAATAACTGCAATTTCTACCCCAAAAATCATTACCAAATAACATGAACACTCCCGGTCAAAGGTAACAAATATGTATATTTTTTTTTTGTCATTAACACTCGCGACTCGCGAGATCTCAGTTCGGGGCGAACTACTAGTATTTTAAGTTTACCTACACATTATATTCGGTGTGGGGGTAAAGTCGGGTGGAGGCCTCCTCCGTACGGTTCCTCTGTGATATATCTTGTGCTAGTCGAGTCCATGCCCTTCCCATGGCCATGCCACACAACTCGAAGAAAGTGATCGGGTGGAGACCACACAGTTCAGTTAAACTGCATCGGCCTCAGAGGCCCACAGCGAGTTAAGTCCTTCAGGAAAATTTAAAATAAAACGCAGTAGTAAATGCAGCGTTGGATGGCCCCTACCAAATAGAAATGCGTCCTAATGAAGGTTGCTGGGAACCATAAGATGCAAGCAGCCAGATCTGGAAATATATAAGGGAAACCTATAACATTAAATGTTTGATATGATGATGATGATGAGCCAGTAGAAGAGAGGGGTAATATTCAGACAACCCTGTTAACTCAGTGGCTGTACCAAGGATGATTTATTAATATAATATACACGCAGACTCACATTCTCAAATGAGACGCAAAGTAACAGTGAACAGGGAAATAGCTGTTACATTCATATCTTGTTGATTTTTACGGCACGTAGCAACAATGCAAATAAATGTAATATTGTTATTAAAATACCCGCGGCTTCACCCGCCTTGTTTTGGGATGAAAAAAGCATTCTCTAACTGGGAAATGGAAACAACGAATATGGGAGGACGCTGCGGTAGCTGCACATTTTTTTGTCTCATCTCATCATTGCTTTGTTTAGCAGTGGAGGTTTTATGAACGATATGATATATGTGATATATGACAGCGCTATCAGTTATTATGGATAATAAATAATACTTTTTTTTTATAAATTATAGGCTAGCGTTTGACCACTATCTCGCCTGATGGTAAGCGATGATGTAGTCTACGATGGTACACGCTTGCCTAGAAGAAACCTATTCACTCGTGACTTGAAGATCCCTAGGTTGTAGTTATCAGGAAACACAGACTCAGGCAAGGCGTTCCACTCCTTGGCGGTGCGCATAATAAAGGTGGAAGAGTACCGCTTTGTGTGTTTGGGAGGTATGTCTACCATGTAGCGGTATGATACTAGACATCACACCGCGCTATCTAACCCCAAACTAATCAAATCTTGTATTATAGGAACCCAATAATGGATAAAATACTTATATACGTACTTTTTTTGTACATTCATAATTATACATATGTAGTATATAAAAAAACACCCAGACCCGGAACAAATATCTGAAGATCATGCAAAAAGTTGTTCCGCGGCGAGAATTGAACCCGCAACCTCCTGCGTCTCAGTCAGCTAGTCACGCATTGTGCGACGGATGACGTCTATTATTTACATAATACAGTTTATTAAGCACGCTTCATTGAATCTTCAGGAATTGCATCTTATTTACTAGTGGTTCGCTCCGAACTGAGATCTCGCGAGTCTCCCATAAAAACAGAAAAATATTCGTAATCTTTGACGATCAAAATACTGCCACGAAATGCATAACCAACTTACTTGACCTACAGTTTCCTTCAAATTACAGGTAACGGAGCTTCCGTTACCTGTTATTTGGTTATACTTTTTTTGAGGTAGAAATTCCAGTTAATCTAGATTTCAGACTTTTGACTATATTTGTGTTAGTAAATCTACACGCATACCAAATTTCAGCACTGTGGGGTCACTGGTGTACCCTGTGAATTTTGTCAAAGTTTTGTTTTTATTATGGCTAATAACTCAAAAACTACAATAATTAAACTGAAAATACAAACGGGGTCTAAATGTACTAACGAAGACCTTTCATTTGACATCCCATTTGACCTAACAGTCCCATTTTCTTTTTTTTTTTACTCCACTTGAACCCAACAACCCCCCAACATTTTTATCTCATTGAGTCACACTAAAATTGTGCTATTACTACCTACCTATATACCAAATTTCGCGATGGTCGGATAAACGCTTCGAAAGTTATCCTCGGACAAACAAACATACATACATACATACAACGCCGATTTACCCAAGTTGATTTGGAGATCTCGCTTCACTCAATCAATTATGTATGGTGTATCACTAAGGTCTGAAGAACCCAAGTAACAATATGAAAATTGAATTGTTCTGACATTTTGCACAAAGTAAACCAGTTATATCACTTCAGACTGTATCAACCAAGTTATTTTGCAACTTTATCAGAGCCCATTAGTTGTAAGATGTAACTTTTGTCCAACTTTAAGGTACATGTTTACTCGAAAGGGTACAAACTTAAGTTTTGTTTGAAAATCAGGAACAAACATCTCCTGTGGGAAGGACACATGATTCTACTATTAGGCACGCTTGTTTGCGAAACATATTATTAACTTATGTCCCTAAGTTGCCTCGGGGAATATCCCGAGCCAACTTAAAAAGGTCATAAGTTAATAAATAAAAACACTAATAATGAAACTGAGAAAACTTGTGGAATTTTATATTAAAAAAATTTACGAAGCTGTATTATTTGTATCCGAATTTTGCAGTAAGCTCAAGTGGTTACCCATATGCCTACACCGGGACAACCTTCACCATTTATATAACACCCTGTTTAACCCTTCCTCGCCTTCCTATCTTAAAGAACGCTTCCATTTTCTCTATCAATCCAATCCTCAATCCTCCGAAATAAATGAATTTGAATTTGAAACAGGTAAAATTTGTTAGGTACAGCCTTCACAAGATCGATCGCTGTGGAAATCCATGGGGGAGGCTTCTATTCAGCAGCGGACGTGATGTACGTTTGTTGGGTAAGCTTGGGTATGTTTATAGGTATAATCTTTTTTCTTTTTTTTTACAAATATCTTCATTTGACCACAATCTCACCTGATGGTAAGAAGCAGATGGTATCAAGATGAAGCACGAATACCTAGAAGAAACCTATTCACTCTTACTTTAAAGAGGCTCGGATTATGTTCTTTAAGAAAAACAGAGGACGGTAAAGTATTCCATACCTTAGCTGTACGCATTAAGAACGTAGAACCAAAACGGTGTGTGCGAATGGGTGGTATATCAACTAGGTACGGATGGTACTGAGCCGTGTGCCTGTTTGTCCTTTGATGGAAGGGAGATGGTGGAATCAGATCGTATAGTTCCTGGGCACATTCCTCAAAATGTATTCTGTAAAAGATCTATAGGCTTGTAACTTTACGGCGGTGTTGCATACCAGACCGGAGTTGTGCTTTGTAAAGACTAAGAAGCTGTCACGGTCTGAAGTATTTCCTGACCTTTTTGAGGATGCCCAGCTTCATGGCAGCTAAAGTTGAGAGAAAGCGTAAGCAAAACCCCTTAAAACTACTGAACCTGGTTTTAAAATTATTTGACTGATAAAAAGCTACAGCATCCGGGAAGGCTATGAGTAGTAGACTATATTGTACATTAAGGGTGGACCACTCGGTACCGCGCTACAATGGTTTCAAATCTTTTGTGTAGCGTGTTCCAACTGCAGATCTTTCGACCTTTACATAGGAAGAGTTTTGGCCGAAAAGTGTGTTGTTTCATCGTTTTCGCAGGCGACTACACGCCACAGCGCAAGAGAGTCATACGTTGCAGACTTACGTGTCAGCAAATAGTTTTTATATGTTAGTCACTAAAGTATATATTTATATGGGCAATAGAATTAAGTTTTAGCATCTTGTTCTTTTCTATTGTTGCCTGAAATAGAGAATTATTATTACTATATTTTAATGCAAGCTTCCGCCCGCGGCTTCGCATGCGTGGTTTGCCAATAAAAAGTAGTCTACGTGTTAATTCAGGTTAAGATCTAAATACATACCAAATTTCATCGAAATCGGATAAGACGTTCCGACGTGAAAGAATAACAAACATCGCTAAATACAAACAAACATTCCCGTTTCTAATACACTAGCTTCCGCCCGCGGCTTCGCATGCGTGTTTTGTCAATGCAAAGTATCCTATATTGTAATCTACCTACATACCAAATTTCATTAAAATCCATTCAGTAGTTTATGCGTGAAAGAGTAACACACATTCATACATACATACAAACTTTCGCGTTTATAATATTAGTGGGATAGTGGGAAGTGGGATGTTATTAATCCGTCAAAGCTGGGGCTGGTCAGCTAATGGTTGTTAAGACGTACAGTTTACATACCACTGGGTTTCCTTTTTCTAGCGCTAAAATTTACTCGTATCAATTAACTTCGATAACTATAAAGGCCAGTCTGTGGCTGCGTGTATGTGTGAAAAATATTACACTAATAATGCGAAAGTTTGGATGTTTGTTTTTTTATTTATTTATTTGTTTGTTACTCAATCACATCACAACGGCTGAACCGATTTCGATAAAATTTAGTTTATAGATTATAACCTGGATTAACACATAGGTTACTTTTTATCCCATAAATCAGGTCCCATGGGATAAAAATTAGGTGTCAAGTCAAATTGCAACAGCGAGTTTAACTTTATTTCTAGGTTACCTACACATTTAGTTGCGCAACGCATAGAAAGTCGCGGGCAACAGCTAGTGTCAAATCAAACTTGGTTACGTACGGTGGCTGAAAGGCAATTGTCAGAGTTCAAACACTGACCTTTCCAATGAATGACATAAATAGGCCCATTCAAAGCTTTGAATCCATTAGAGCATTAGAGCTTGCACGCTACCTGTGCCGCTTTGTATTAGTTTCAACCTTGAGAACCAGGTTTTTATCTATCTAGAGATCGCTCTCAGCGATAAGGCTGCAAACTATATTGCATATTTAGTTTTATTTTAATTGGCCAAACAATGCTTATGTGCGTCAGTCTGTTCTCGCATTTTTCAACCGATTTTGATGAAAATAGGCACACAAGTTCCTTGATTTATTTTAATTATTTTTAAACGCAATTTTTTATTGCGGGCAAATAGGGAGGAAAAGGGGGGAAGTTTGCGGTAGCGATATTTATCGAATAATTTCCATAAAATTTGAGAGGCACACTAAGAACTTCATTCTACATAAGATGTTGTGAAAAAAATTCCAAAAGGGGGAAGTGGAAGGGGGGGAGGGGGGGAGGAAGTTTTCTGTACCGTTATATATCCAATTTTTGTTTTTTTTTCGAAAAGAAATACCTGCCTATACCAGTCAGACTACGCAGTCCTCTCCGCCTTAACGAGACGAACCCATCGACATGAGATTCTACCTCCTAGGACCAAGGGAACGCGAGTAATCGCTAAAACTTATACCAATATAAGCCCTGAAATTCGATTTGAAACTGGACTTTTTTCGCTAAGTTTTTTGCGCATATTACTTCTTTACTTATTACTTACTTATTGATCGAGCGAAGCGAGATCTCCAAATCAACTTGGGCAAATCAGCGTTGTATTTATGTATGTATGTGTGTATGTATGTATGTATGTATGTATGTATGTATATATATATATATATATATATATGTATGTATGTATTTATGTATGTTTGTTTGTCCGAGGATAACTTTCGAAGCGTTTATCCGACGATCATCGTGAAATTTAGTATGTATAATGATGGCACAATTTTGGTGTGACTAAATAAGTTAAAAATGTTGGGGGGTTGTTAAGATATTGGGGTTCAAGGGGGGGAGGGGGGGGGGAGGGGGGGAGGGGGGGAATGAAAATGAGACTTTAGATCAAGTGAGACGTCAAATGAAAGGTCTTCATTAATACATTTCGATCCCCTTTTTAATTTTAAGTAAACTTTTTGTAGTTTTTGAGTTATTAGCCATAATAAAAACTAAACTTTGACAAAATTCACAGGGTACACCAGTGACCCCACAGTGCTGTAATTTGGTATGCGTGTAGCTGAAGTAACACAAATATAGGCAAACGTCTGAAATCCAGAATAACTGCAATTTGTACCCCAAAAATGAGTAACCACATCACATGAAGTCCCGTTACCTGTAATTTGAATGAAACCGTAGGTCAAGCTATTTGGTTATTTATTTCGGGGCATTATTTTGATAGTCAAAGATTAAGAATAATATTTTTTTGTTTTTATGGTAGACTCGCGAGATCTCAGTTCGGGGCGAACCACTAGTGTATGGTAATTACATTAAAAATTTATCTTATCATATCTATTTCTGAATCTAATTCTAGGGTGGGAGAATAAGATCTGGCCTAACATCCCGCATAGGGGATATTATGCATAACTCCCCTTCTAAGCTGCTCCAGCCATCCTAGCATGTAATGGAGCAGGACTTTGGTTTGATTGGTGCAGCTTTCTAAGATCGCCATGGATGTTGTTGTGGTGTTGCCGGATGAGGATTCGATGAGCTCCTGCAGACCCGTCTTCTGTCTGACATCACTTGTGGTCGTACAGTGAAGCATCACGTGCTATGCAACTTCCATCACCCACTGTTGGGTAACAGGCCTCCTTTTTATTACGTCAATCGGTTTTGAGCAGCTCTGATTCATTGCTGTCTAACTTCCGCTACAAGATCGTTAGACCATCGTGCCGAGCTTAGCCCTTATAAGATTTTTCTTCCATATTATTATTATTTGGAGCCTGTACTGTCCCACTGCAGGGCAAATACCTTCGTTCCACTCCCCTCTTTCAACTGTAAATACTTAATAAAATATTTCTTAGAAAACTGCATATGTAGTTACTATATTATTTTCGAAGAAGCTCGCGTCCAATTTGCACTTAAAATAAATTGTTCTGTCCATAAAGAAAGCTCGCTGACGAACAGCGTGATATTATACATACGGTATGCATAAGAGCTGACTATAACTTTATGGGTATTTTCACTTATATCGACCCTTATTTTTCAGGTATATACTCGTGAAATTTTACTGGGACTTCGAGTCAATGAACTCATCATACATACAAATTACAAAGTACATTTTACTAAGTGCTTAATAAGTGTTAGTTTACTTTTCTAGTGTTTCTTATGAGATGAACAGGATTTAATGAATGAATGAATGAACTAAAAGAAAAGTTTCTACTGCAAATAGTTAAAAATAAATAAAAAAAGTAAGCATAATGGGCGGTCTTATTGCTTAATAAAGCGATTTCTTCCAAACACTAAGAGTGTTCCTTCAACAACCTTCCTGGATTGATAGATAGCTAGATAGATAATTCCTTTATTGCACACCATTTAAATACAAACATTTATAAGAAAATACACTCTTAAATAATAGGTACAATGGGCGGTCTTATCGCTAAAAGCGATCTCTTCCAGGCAACCTTTAGATGGACAGAATCTATGTGAACAAAATAAGGACGGTGGCGTAAATCCGATATTATTAGTACACGTATATTTATAAAAAAATATAGGTAATATAAAACAAAATGCATAATTATGATGTATAATATAATCATAAAATTACATAAATATTAATATTATAATACATAAAATATATATTGTCATACCTACAATATAAATTATAAAAATTTAAAAATTAATAAGTGGCCTAGTGAGCGATGGATGACAGATAGTGTTGTCTGACCAAGTTTTTATAGATAGGGAGAGATTTAGCGTGACGAATTGAGACAGGTAGGGCATTCCAGAGCCTGGTAGCCTGCAAAGTAAAAGAGGAACTATAAAATACTGAGGTATGATGGGGAGTTTTTAATTGAAGGGTTTCAGAGGAACGTAAGGGTCGAGAGTTGGAATGGTGAAGAAAAACAAAGCGTTCTTTGAGGTAGGACGGAGTAGAAGGGATGAAAAGGATGCTGTAAAGGAGGGAAAGGATGTGCGCATTCCGGCGAAGGCGGATAGGTAATCACTTAAGTCTGTGGCGATACTCTGAAATGTGATCGTACTTGCGCAAGCGAAATATGAATCTAATAGAGAAATTCTAGAGACGCTCAAGCTTGTTGAGTTGATCTTCAGTTAAATCAATATAGCTGGCGTCAGCATAGTTGAGAATAGGATGCAACAATGATTGTGCAAGTGCAATTTTGGTGGAAGTCGGAAAGAAGTTTTGCAGCCATTTAAGAGAGGCAGCTGCAGCAAAGGTTTTTCGGCTTACTGCTGCTAGTTGAGGTCCCCAAGATAGGTGACTATCCATGAGTACCCCCAGATTTTTGACTACCTTGCTGATTTATATTGAAGTATCGTCAAATTTTACCTTTGGGAGATCAAGCCAATCGATTTGAGTAATCATCCGCGAGCTTCCTATTACTATTACTTGGGGTTTTGATGGATTGACTTTAAGCCCATATGAGTTGCTCCATTGTAGTATATTCTGCAAATCATTGTTTATGCCATTAATGGCTTCACCTAACCACCCAACAGGAGCTTGGGTATAAATTTGCAAATCATCTGCATAGAGGTGGTAGGACGAAGTGAGTTGTTCGGAGATAGAATTTATAAAAATAGCAAAAAGAAGAGGAGATAACACGCCGCCCTGAGGTACACCGGAACTCAATTGACACCAAGAAGAATATGTATCGTCAATACGGATACGTTGCCGGCGTCCAAACAGGTAACTACGAAACCATTCAATTACTGTTGGAGATATGTTAAGAGAGCGAAGAAAAGCTAAGAGGATATCAAAATCAACGTTATTGAACGCATTGCTGAAATCCAGGAGGGAAAGGACAGTGACCAGTCCGTTTTCCATACCATGCCTGATGTCATTTGTAATTTTGTGCAATAAATAAAGTATCTAATCTAATCTCATATTATAAATTTGCAAGCAACTGCCTCTCTGTCTGTTGGTTACATTTTCACGTCTAAACGGCTGAACCAATTTCAATGAAAATTTCGTTTTTAGATAGATTTTGAACTAAATTGAAGCATCGGCTACTTTTTATTGCCAATCACGGGAGCGAAACCGCTGGCGTAAGCTATTTCAAAATATTTAATTTTGCAAACATTGGGTTACAATATTATAAATTCGAAAGTTTGGATGTTTGTTTGTTTGTTTGTTACTGAATCACGTCGTAACGGCGGATTTTGATGAAATTTGGTATATACGTACATATACCTGGATTAACACATAGGCTACTTTTTGTTGATAAACAACGCGTGCGAAGCCGCTGGCATAGTCTGAAAAAAAAAGCATTGAATTGAATTGAAAAATATAAATCAGGTATTTTTTTCTTAACCTATACTTTCCCACTGCTGGGCAAAGGTCTCCTCCATGTTTCTTCATATCTCACGATCACTCGCCACGTTCCACCAGCCATCTTAAAATCCATCGAGGTCGTCACGCCAACGCTTCCTCGGCCTGCCCCGGCTTTGACGCCCATCTCCAGACACCCGTTGTGTGAAGACTGTTGCCCATTTGTCTGTAACCATATGACTGACGTGATCCGCCCAGTTCCACTTCAGCCTAGTCTTGTCACCAACATCTGCGATACCGATCTTCGCGCGCAGTGTGGTACTGCGGATCCTGTCGATTCTCTTTACCCCTAACACGCTGCGTTCCATGGTTCTTTGGCAAACTTTGAGTTTGGACTTTTGAGATGCTGTCAATGACCAAGTTTGTGCATCATAGGTAAGGACGGGCAGAATACGCATGGAAGGTCTTCCTTCATTAGCATCTTCATGGACCAGAAGCTTCTCCACGCAAATAGAGACACACAAGAAATTTAACGAAGTAATATTAACTTTTATATAGATTTGGTAAGTGATGCTCTACTTTCTTCATTTCATTTGCCTCTTTAGAATTATGTCTACGTCTAAAAGTGTACAGTACCCATTTAGCAAAACTGTTTGACCTACTTAAAGAGTTAGAACGAGCAGTTTTTTGCTCGTTAAGAAAAACCTCGACTAAAGTGGCGCAGCTGAAATAAAACATAACATCAGAAATAAAACGGTATTCCTAGAAGCGTAATTAAGTTTTATTCCCTACTATCTGACCCGCCCGCGGCTTCGCACGGTTGGTTTCTCAGTAACACACTACCCTCATTTTGCTCAGTTGGCTAAAAAGTAGCATATGTCCTTTCCCAGGATATAATCTATGTCATTGCAAAATTTCATTAAAATCCGTTCAGCCGTTTAGTCGTAACAACTACAAACAAACAACCTAATAAACAGAGATATAAATAATTAAATATAAATATTACTGGACATTTCACACAGCGATATCTAGCCCCAAACTAAGCAGAGCTTGTACTATGGGAACCAGATAACTGATAGAATACATAAATACTTGTTTTTTGTAAATAAATACTTATAATATATCGAAAAACATCTAGAACCGGAACAAATATCTGTAGATCATGCAAACATTTGTTCCGCAGCAGGAATCGAACCCGCTACCTCCTGCGTCTCAGCCGGCTGTTCGCCCACTGCGACACGGAGATCGTCGTATGTATGTATCGTATATATGTAAAGATCGTATATATGTAAAGATAAAGATATCAATGACATATTTTTTTTATATTTATTTATTTAGAGAAACCAACGGCGATACAATTTATTCGGACAACTTATAGAACTAAAAAACGCAAGGCTAATAACAGGTTTCTACGTTTGAACATTGTAAAGAAAGATGTCGGAAACAAAAACATTATTACAAATGTGTGTTGTGTGTGTAAGCAAGCATATCAAGTAATTGTGTATATGTATTTCTGTGAGTAAATAAAAACCATAAATTAAATAAATTTAGACTGAGTAAAAGAAAAAGAAAAAAAGACTTCTATTATAGTTGAAATGTACCAAAAACACGTTTCAATTGACCCAAGGTATGTTAGGTTAGGACCCAACCTAGGTGTTTTAGTGTAGAATTGAAAAATAAACGCATCAATTTCATAGGTACATATTATAAAGAACATGTTAATAAAAAAAAAGTAGGCAAATCCTCCCCTCCACCGCACCAGAAGCTCCCATCCACCACCACGTCTTAAGATTCAACCCGTAATGCTTTCATAATCCTACCTCTATAGGTGCCTACCTAACATTACATTTAAAGATATTGATTTATTCGATTGTTCAAAGCCTTTTGAACAATCGAATAAATCAATATCTTTAAATTCTTCTTGTGGGTTGAAACAATACGAACAAAAACAGAATTCTGTTAATAGTTGGTGTGACATGTAGGTATGTGGAATAAGCAAGTGTGTCGTATTCGTTCATCTGTCATAGAGTTGAGAGTCCTATCTGGCCAACTATATCAGGGCAATCTATTCGCGAGTGTACAATGTCATACAAAACATCATGTCCATCACCATGCGACGGTCACTAAGAGTCATTAGTTTGTGGTAGGTACAGCCATCCTCGTAACTTTAAAGTACTTCTTTGACTTATAGTTTAGGAACCTAATAAATTTTCTTGTACGTACTCGAGGCGTTGGGTGTAAGTTATATAGGATGGATACCATATACTACAAGCATACTCGAGGCTACTTCTTACGTAGGCATTATACCTATAGATACATTTAATGCACTCGGTATTGTTGATAGTTTGACATGTACACTTAATGAAGCCCAGACATTTGTACGCCTTATCTATAATGATATCTACATGCTTAGTAAAAGTAAGTTTAGTATCGAAATGTATCCCTAGGTCACGCATCAGTGTAACTCTTTCAATTTGACTCTTTTGAATACAGTATAAGAAGTTATTGCTATGTTTTTTTCCGAGAGAATGTGATAATTTTGCATTTATTAACGTTTTTCTTGATTCTGTTTCTTTGGTAATAGTCATTAAGGTTGTTAAGGTCTGCCTGTAGCCTATTGCAGTCATCCAATTTGCCTACGTCAAGGAAGATCTTGGTGTCATCAGCATACATGCGATACTGGGAATGCTTAAAACATGTGTAGATATCATATAGATATATATCATAGAAAAGTGAGTCTAAATGTGAGCCTTGTGGTACTCCAGAGGATATCCCTACGAATTCAGAACGATATCCCCCGACCACCACAGCTTGAGAACGCCTAGACAGATAGGATTTCACCCATCTCAGCAGATCTTCATGAATGCCTAGATGATGGAGTTTTTTTGCCAATATGAAGTGATCTACACGGTCGAAAGCTTTTTCGAAATACGTGTAGATCACATTTACCTGTTTACCTTTAACTATTGATTTTTGTATGAAGTCAGTGAATATTGAAAGATTGGTTACAGTTGACCGACCTCTCAAGAACCCGTGTTGTTCGGATGGTATGGCATTGGAGACGGTATGAAGAATAAGATCGTATACTAATTTTTCAAATACCTTGCTAAATATGTTGAGGATATAGATAGGACGGTAATGCTCTACCTTTCTTGTAACCTTAGCTTCGAACCTTTATTGTGTACGGGCACAATGAGAGCCTCTTTCCATTTTTGGGAGAAAACACCCTCGTTGAGTGATCTATTATAGAGTAGGTTTAATGGTTCAGCTAGTGCGGACGCAGCTCGGACTACAAAAAATGACGGAATATTATCGCTGCCAGACCCTTTACTTTTTTCGAGAAATTTTAACACTTTATGGACATCAACGTAAGAAAAAGAGAGACTATGTATGTAATCAGTCGAACCGGAGGCCGGTGGGGGCATATCTATGTAAGGATATGTGGCTTTTGATTGCATAAAAACACTAAGAAAGAAGTCATTAAAGGCTGGACAAATATCCTCACCAGTAGAAAAATTCTGGTTACAATGTTGGTGGATAAAAAAGCTTTGTAGGTAAAACGTGGCGGTTGATACAAGCGCATAGTTGGAAAGAGAAGAAATTAGTAAGGTAATTAAATGAAATTGCATAAGCTTGGATGAAAGAATGATTATAGAAAAGTAAGTGCGAAAACATGCACAACTTAGTTAGACAAAAATAACGAGTTTAAATTTACGTGTGTGAAATGTGTTATTGGTACAAAGTGATACACAAGTTACGGTTAATTGACTCAAGATTAGAACACTACTTAATATACGAGTTTTAACTTTTACATTGAACCGGTGAAAAGTCCCGATAACTATTCAAGCAATTTGTTAAGGTCTTTTTCAGAGTTTACCGTAACACTTTGAGAACTTGGGTTCGTCCGCACATGAATATGGCAGTTCTTGACCCACACGAACTGATACTCCTTTACCGCTGCCAGTTCCTTACATCTCCGTAGCAGGGCTTTGTTGGACGATGTCAGGTGGTCGCTCACAAACACAGGGACGGGTTTACCCTGGACACCTAGATCCTTGGTGGTCATACCTCTCGCCTTGCGGTTGCCTGAGATAATGTTGTCCTTCAAGATCCGGAGTCTTAACTTCGCGACCACGACTCTAGGACGGCCAGGGACGGACTGCTTCGGTTGTACTCGGGTGATGTGGATGACGTCCACCGGGGTCAGGGTCACGCCAGCGTGTCCAACAATAAGCATAAGCACTGCCGATAGATCTTCAGACTTGGACTCCGGCAGGCCTCGCATCTCCAGATTGTTGAATCGTTCGCGTTGCTCACTATTATTCATATTGATTTTCTCATCAAGTAGTTCATGTCTAAGTTCTTGGATTTTGGCATAGAGGTCATTATCCTTAACCTTCAGGTTCGAGATTTCGGTTGACGTGAAATCGATTGTCTCTTTGATCTCCAGCACCTCCTGAGCCACGGCTTCCACCTTCTTCTTAATACCGGTGCACTCCGAATGTAAGCCTTTAACGACAGATCTCATCTCCGTGGTTGCTGAAGTCAGACGCTTGAGTTCTTTGTTTGAGGATGCTATACTCGCTTTGAGCTCGTCCAATGAAGTCTGCATGGTAGCCATAAAAGAACTAAGCGTGGCCAGCGTCTCGCTATCCCGATCTTGTTGATTTCGCTTGCGTCGACTTGTTGCCATCTGGTTCGTTCTTTCATCGCGATGGAGGTCGGTCAGGTCTGGGGCCGATCCCGTGGAGTTTGTCGGAGAACGCAGCAATGCCATTGTATTACAATTCAAATTCGTTTATTTACACTTAAATATAACTATACAGAATTAATGTAATACCCTATATCTACAACTTCTACAAGAAAAAAAAATACAAAATAATATACTTACCCACATTCATTATTAACTTATTTTAGGTTAAGAAGGTACACAAAAAAAACACAACAGATATACAAATACAACAGGCACTTAAAATAACTAACATAACATAGGTATACATAATTAAATACTCTCACAATAACTGAGACACCCTCGCTCGATCGTCTACAAATAAACAGTTCAATTACTACGAAGCAATAATCCACTTCGGCAGTTTGTCACTCACTGTGTAGTTTATGCTAAATAAATTTAGTTTAAATGTTGCGGGTAGAACTGTACACTGCACCGAACGGCGAACGAAAGACGAGACGAGTGGACGCGGGCGCTGCGCGGGGCGGACTGATATTCCCGTGGTATTCGAACTCACGTTCATTATTTTAGTTATAAATGTTTTTGTGAACCTTTTCAAGGAACATTTTTTTTACCTGCTTATAGTTAGTACTCATGGTTGTAATATATGTAAGCCTCAAGTTGATGGACGCAAGGAAGTGCATCGTAGGGCACGTTTCTAAGGTGCGTGATCTACGAGGCAATACTTTGTTATAGGCAATGGTTCCGTGGGAAATATGCTTGTTCCATATCCAGGTGGTATACAATTAAATAAAAAGTATATATTCGAGTATACACTATTCCGGTGTCAACAATCACGACAGGAAATCATAAAAAAGGGTTCCTGTTTTGCCTGTATTGTCTCCCTGCCAGGAAAAGTTATACCAGATATTACTAGATATTTGTTCCGAGTCCGGTTGTTTCTTTATCTTAATTAATATAATTATCATCAGGTGAAGTAGTGGTCAAGCGCTGGGCTATCATCAATTATCAATTCAATTCAATAAAAATCTTCTGTACCTACGTGTGTTTGTCACCTAACTCCTCCTAAACGGCTGGAACGATTTGTGTGTATATTTCAATGGATTTCTGGATGGTTTAAAAACACAATTGGAACCGGTAGGTGGCGCTGTTGTCGATATCCTGAAAATTGCGGACGAAGTCGCGGGCGTTACAAGTAAGTTTATTACAAGTATGTTTTTTCAAAAAACTACGTATTTATGTATTCTATTAGTTATCTGGTTCCCATAGTACAAGCTTTGCTCAGCTGGGGGCTAGATGGCGCTGTGTGAAACTGCATTATTTATTAATTATAAAGGTTGTCGGTAAAAGATTGCTTTCAGCGAAAAGGCCGCCCATTCTTCTATATTTGCTATAAACGAATTCTTTAAGTATGCCTGGTGTAAAAAGCGTTATTCTATTCTACCAAAGTCTTTCCAATAATTTATGTTATTAACTGCCTTCCTTTCACGGTTGTATTCATGGTTGACGTCACGTTTATTCAGGTCCAGATCCTCTCGTCAACTCATTCACGGCTGACGTCGCGTTCATTCATGTCCAGATCATTCCGTCAACGCATTCACGGCTGACGTCGCGTTCATTCTGGTCCAGATCATTCCGTCAACGCATTCACGGCTGACGTCGCATTCATTCACGTTCAGATCATCCCGTCAACGCATTCACGGTTAACGTCACGTTCATTCAGGCTACTTACTGTATTCCATCCTGTCTCAAAGACGTCCAGATCATCCCTTCAACGCATTCACGGCTGATGTCGCGTTCATTCAGGCTGCCTAGGTTATGGAATTTGCCCATTTTGCTGGATCCATCCAGCTAACGTGGCCCGCCTAGTCCCACTTCAATATACCCATGTGTTTTCCACATCATGCACATTAGTGTATCTAATCATAATCATAATCATAATTTATCTACACATTGGTGTGTTGATAGATTATGACCTGGATTCAAACAGGCTACTTTTTGTTGACAAACAAATAGTACGAAGCCGCTGGCAGAAGCTAGAATGCAATATATAAATATATTTTTTCTGTAAACTTAACCTAGGATGTTTCATAGGGTCTCGCTCTTCCGTAGACGGTCGATTAAGTAGATACAAACACGATTTACATTATTTAAAAAGTTAACAAATTAATGAATTTAAGTTGAGTAAAATATGTTATTTTAAGATCGTAACACAGTGTTTTGTACTCGGTCAGTGTGCATAAATTAGAGAATACTGCATTCATAGTCCAAGAGCCGGTGAAGATCGACCTTCACCGATCTGATAACCAGATGAGACGTATTTTTTATCAAATATAATTTATAAACAAATATGCCTATAATTACTTCCCTATCTAAAAGTGTTTATGGCTATTTTTAATTAAATTAACTTTAATCGATTTTTTTTTCATCACTTTCATTCTTTTGATAACCAAATAAATTTTATTTCACTGTTAGTTTTTAACACACAGAATATGCCTCAGTAGGCTTGCCTACTCATTTCTGTGTATAGCTACCTGGCAAGCCGATGTGAACAGGTAAGTCAATATGGGTGACTCCATCGTTCTGCTAACTTATCGAAAGTTATGTCAAGTTTTAGATTACTTTATTACAAAATCAGTCATATTTCATAATCATTGCCTGCAAAAAATCATACTTATAGTACTGTTGCCTAGCTAAAAACTTTTAGAGAGCACTTTTAGATAGGCAAGTAATTATAGGCATATTTGTTTATAAATTATATTTGATAAAAAATATGTCTCATCTGGTTATCAGATCGGTGAAGGTCGATCTTCACCGGCTCTTAGACCATCAATTGCCCTCTGGCAAGTTGAGTTTGGACTTCTGTAACTTGTTACTCAGGTCTTATAAAATTATGTAAAAATATACATACTACCTTAGTAGACAACACCCTTTTAAACAAAAGTGGTAACCACTTTTTCTGGTTTACAAAGTTCGTAGAAGTTTAGAGGGTTTCGGTAAAGTTTTCAAGGTTTATTAAGTCTTTACATTTATCGATATATTTAAAGAAATTAAGGTAGTTAAAGTAGTTAAGTTTTCTATTGAATTTTAAAATTATATTTACCATATCTAAATATTGAAAAAGTTAAGAACAAAACGTACCAACGAGTGGATCCTTTAAGATAAAGAAAACGACGGCAAGCCAAAGAAATATGAACAGTCATAATATGAAATACTCTTTTATAATTACGAGTTTTCATTTTTCCTCACACGCGCGCAGAATAAACGGTGTGGAAGGAAGGGAACCTGTTACTCTGCAGTAGGGCATAAAATGTTAATAGTAAATACTGTCCCAAATTATACTGATTTGATGTTTTTGTTATTAGAGGTAATTCATCATCATTATCATCCATGAAACGTCAACTGCCGAACATAGACTTACCCCATAGATTTCAAGTGCGACCAACCTTGTTCGGCCTGTTGCCAACGGCTTCCAGCAACCCTTATCTGGTCGTGTTTCCATCTAGGGCCGTCCTACGTTGTGCTTTCCAGTGCGTGGTCTCCACTCGAAAATCTTTCAATCCCCAACGGCCGTCAGTACTCAAAGTCAAAGTCAAATATTTTTATTCATTAAAATCAGAAGGATCACTTTGAAACGTAAATTTTACTGCCTGTTCCTTCGCGACCAAGCCAGGAAAGAAAGGCAAGAAACAAGGCTGGTTGTTTTTTTTAATGATCCTTTTACAATACATAATACAGAAAATAAATTACGTCTAAATTGTAACATTTTGATCGAGTTGGAGCAATTTCAATCCCAAGCTTCTCTATCATCAAAATAATGCGATAGTTTATAGTAGGCTCTTTTATAAAGATTTTGTTTAATTACGTTTTTAAATTTGTAAATTGTCCATTTTTGTGCATCTCTTGGGAGTTTGTTATAAAAGCGTACACCTTGCCCTTTAAACGATTTACTAACTTTATGGAGTCTACAAGTGGCAACAGCGAGTTTAACTTTATTTCTAGTATTAAAATTATGGTATCGTTATTTTTCTTAAACAAATTAATATTTTTGTGAACATACATCAGATTTTCATAGATGTATTGACAAGGGAATGTCATAATATTTATTTCTTTAAACTTATTGCGTAATGATTCTCTGGGGCCCATATTATAAATTGCATGAACAGTCCTCTTCTGCAGCACAAAAACGGTGTTTATATGGCAGCTAGATGGCCCGACCACAGGTGATTCGTGACAACGCAATTACATTCTTAAATTTAATTCAAAGCGTTCTCGTTGAACGTAAGATCAAAGACATACCACTCGTTTTATGATACTTGAGGTTGACATAAAATGCCATTTTATGGGTAACCACACTTCACCAAGAAGGGGTGTGTTAGCGGTTAAATGTTTTAGGTCGTTTTGCTCGTAAAATTTCATACACCTACTTGTTGATAAGAGCTATCAAAATCCACAATGGTTAGAGGCCACTTCAAAAGTGATGTCGTAGAAAAAGCCTTTAATTTCCTTATAGAAGTTTGGTTAGGCTAGTCTTGGCTTAAATTTGTACCAAAATGGTTTCTGACGGTTAGGTTAGTATTTTATTCTTATTTTATCTTTTATTTATAACCATCTCAAAAATTTTCAACCCGGACGGGCTTGAACCCGCAACCTTCAAAATACCATCAAGAGTACAAGTCTTGGTTTTTATATCTATCTGTATAAATACGCAATAGGCTTTTTTAGCGATAAGAGCTATCACACACTAGGTACACTATAAACAAATACACTCGAAATGCGATTAGGCGACGACAAACGTTGTTGTTTAAGGGGCGCTTCTTTTATTTATTTATTTTATCGATTAAATTATATAATACTAAGTTTAAGTGCCACTATTTAATTTTATCTTTTATTTATGTTTTTTAAACAAATTTGTATTTGAATTTAAGTATGCGATAGTAAACAGGCGGGCTACTTTGTCGCACCGTATTCTACATCTAAATGTTACGTATATTCAATTTTGTTTAAGTTCAGTGTTATTTAGTTTTTAATTTCTAAATATTATGTTCATTGCATACAAAGTAAAATAGTATAAAAATGTAAAAATCACGGCGGAAAACAATAAAATACAAAGAAGTTACAAATAATATAATAGGTTGGGGAAAAAGTCTTTTCGCATTATAGTATGTATGAACTTGTAATAAAATCTCTTTGGCTATACTATTTGTATCTGGATGGTTTTGGTATCATTCAAAGTTTAAATTTTAAAGAAGATAATTCCAAATTCAAATCAGGCAAATGTGTGATCTTTATTTGTTTTTCGTACTGTAAAGATGAGTGAATCTAACGAAGAAATTCGATACATTTTAAAATTTTACTACAAAAAAGGTAAAAATGCAACGCAAGCCGCGAAAAAAATTTGCGATATTTATAGGCCTAGTGCAGTGTCTGTGAGGGTAACACAAATTTGGTTTAAGCGTTTTCAATCCGGAAATTTTGATGTCAAAGATGCACATCGCTCTGGTCGCCCAATTACGGATAAAATTGATGCCATTTTTGAAAAAGTGGAACAAGATCGGCATATCAGTAGTTACGACGTAGCTGAAGAACTGGGAATTGACCACAAAACAGTTTTGGCGCATTTTAAAAAAACTGGGTACACAAAAAAGCTCGATATTTGGGTATCCCACGAACCGTGTACTCATTTGTGATTCTTTATTGCGACGTAATGAAACCGAACCATTTTTGAAGAAACTGATAACTGGTGATGAAAAGTGGATCACGTACGATAAGAACGTGCGAAAAAGGTCGTGGTCAAAGGCCGGTCAGGCTTCACAGACTGTGGCGAAACCCGGGTTAACTCGCAACAAGGTGATGCTGTGTGTGTGGTGGGATTGGAAGGGTATTATTCATTATGAGCTGTTACCACCAGGCAGGACCATCGATTCTGAACTCTACTGCGAACAACTGATGAGATTAAAGCAAGAGAGAAAGCGGCCGGAATTAATCAACAAAAGGGGTGTGGTTTTTCATCATGATAACGCTAGACCTCACACATATTTAGCCACTCAGCAAAAATTAAGAGAGTTTGGCTGGGAGGTGTTAATGCATCCACCGTATAGTCCTGACCTTGCACCTTCAGATTTCCATCTGTTTAGGTCTCTTCAGAATTATTTAGGCAGTGTCAGGTTAACATCACGAGAGGACTGCCAAAACCACTTGTCGCGGTATTCTGATCAGAAGCCCCAAAATTTCTATAGCAATGGGATGATGTCCCCACCTACAAGAAGGCAAAACGTTATCGAACAAAATGGTACCTACATACTTTAGTTAAATGTAAATAAACCTTATAAAAAATGTTTTGAATTTTCTTAAAAAATGCAAAGAAACTTTTTCCCCAACCTAATATAAAGAGTTATTGAATTATTGAATTTTTTAACAGAAAGAATAATACAATTAATTAATTTTGAAAACGCGATGGGTCCCGCTACCCCACCGGGGCCCATAGATTTTTCAAAATTATTTCTGGGCGTCTGGTCGAAGCGACATGTGATCTGAAGCCTGACACTTATCTGGATCAACGCATAAGCATTGCAATTCAGCGGGGCAATGCAGCTAGTATCTTGGGGACACTTCCACCTGGTAGTGATCTGGATCAGTTGAGCTGTGTATGCTCCCAACGGTTTTTAGATGATTCATAAATTTCTTCTGTATTTTAGTCATAAATAAATTAAAAAAGGAATTCGTAATATTGTAATAATCCAAAAATGTAGAACATAATTACTTTTGTAATAGGGAGGCCTAAAAATATAATGTTATTATATGTTCATTAGTTTGTTTAAATATAGTAAAATAACTTAAATATTACAACAAATAAATAAAAAAATAATAAAACTATCTGTTTCTGACAACCTTTGAAATCATAAAAAATGTCGTTGGAATACTTTGTGCCCGCCACTTTATGTAGCAAAGTGAAACGCTTTAGCCAGTCCGTGTAGCATAATGCTGTAATTCGCAGGTAATGCGCTACCGTTTACAAACCTAATCCCGGCTTAGTGCCACGGATTTAGTCCTAGCCTGTTTCCTGGCTAGGAATTCTGTTTCCAAAGGATAGGTAGATTGTTAGAAAATTATCGGTTGTTGAATCACTGGTTCTTTTTTAATAACCCTTTTAACTGGATAGGTGATTTCAGTAATGAGACAGATGGCTACACACATACAACAAAATGTTACAATGGTAAAAATGATGTGAAAAACGATGATATCTGCAGAAGTATTAAACTGTGTCACAGACATCAAGGCCCTCCTCCGGGACATATAAAAGAAGGTCCCAATCAAGTTACATTAGTTACACATACAGTGTGTACGTGTGTATGTATCTATGGTATCTATAAGGTCTGGATGTTTTTCTATACATTATAAGTATGTATTTACAAAAAAAAAAGTATTCTATCAGTTATCTGGTTTCCATATACAAGCTCTGCTTAGTTTGGGACTAGATAGCGCTGTGTGAAATGTCCAGCTATATTTATATTTATTATTATATTTAAAAAAAATGTATTAATTTATGAGTCTGTGCCTATGTGTGTGTTTGTTTGAGTGTGTGTATGTGTGTGTGTGCGCGCGAGGGTGTATTTGGGGATGCTTGAGTGTGTATACCTATGTGTGTGTATACCTACGTGTATGTGTGTATCTGCTAGGCTGATGGATGGAATGATGATGGATAGATGGAAGATAACAATCTTCCATCGATCAATCATAAGACGAGTTTATTTACGATTACTTTCGGTAACGATTATGATATTGATGCTAATGAGTGACTCGACCGCTAGCCAAAGGTTCACTGACTGGGTAAATCTCGCGATGCCTCGTGCGACCTACGAAGTCTAATTAGCTGGGTAAGGTGATCGATCATCGAAAACCATAGCTTACAAAGGAAGAGTTTTGGCTGAAAAGTGTGTTTCGTCATTTTCGCGGGCGACTACACGACACAGCGCAAGTGCGTCACACGTCACAGACTTTAATCAAATCAAATCAAGATATTTACTTGCAACACATAATAAATACATAAAAAATCATACAGAATAAACACACTACATACAAAACTTAAAGATAGGTACACAAATTGTTATTATAAATACGGGATTTATCACGTACCGTTTTATCGGTGTTTCGACCGACTATGTTTCGGTTCAATTCGTGAACCTTCATCAGGATGAGTGCGATCCGCTCCGAATAACGTCTCGCCTCGCACTACGACGAATTGAAACGAAACATTGTCGCTCGAAACACCGATAAAACGGTACGTGATAAATCCCGTATAATGATTTAAATTCATCACGAAAGTATTTTAAGTACCCAAATTGGTTGCAAAAAGGTCTCAATTCATCATCTGCATGGCATTAGAAACTGCGCTGGTCTTCCGTTGAGACCTTTACGACCGAGTAAAACAAATAAATAAGAGTACACGAGTATAATACATTCATAGCGGACGTGATTCACGTGACTTTACGTGTCAGAAAATAGTTTTAAGTATAATATGTATTTTAGTCACTAAGGTATATACCTAGTCAGGTCATAAATTCTGTCACATGTTTAATATAAAATAATTGAAACAAGTTTATTCATTATGTAACCATTTATATACCAAAATGAACTTAACAAAACATAGATTCTTATGACACTAAACTTTATTCAAAATGACCTCCGTGATTTTGAATACAGGCCTTCAATCTGCGTGGCCAGTCGTCTATCGCAGCACGAACGAGGTCCATGTCAATATCGGCGGCTGCCTTAATCAAGGATGTCTTAAGTAACTCCAAATTGGGATGAGGCTTTGAGCACGCCTTTTCCTCCAAGTGTTGCCATATCTTGTAATCTAACGGATTCAAATCTGGACTGGAGGAGGGCCAGTCTTCGTGCCGGATGAAGTCGATTTCACGCGCCGCCAGCCAGTCTTGTGTGCTCTTCGCTCTATGAGCTGGCGCCGAATCTTGTTGGAATACCCAGTGCCTGTTATTGAACATGGTATGAGAAACAGGTTCCACAAGGTTCGTCAGGACTGTATTTTGATACACAACTGCATTCGTTTTTACACCTTTCTCACAAAAATGTACATCTGTTAAGCCCCAATAAGAAACTCCCAACCATACCATGAGCGAGGATGGAAAATGACCTCGTTGGACACGCGGAATACGGTTGCTCGCTTCTTCACTACTGTGTGCGTACACCTTATCATTTTGTTTGTTGTAGCTCTCTTCTACGGTAAAAATTTTTTCATCCGAAAAAAGAATTTCCCGATATTTTTTTCCCGCGTACCGCTTCAACAAAGCGCGGCATCTCTTCAGTCTCAGGTCCATTAGACGAGCATTCAAACGATGTCCTGTTTTTCTTCGATATGCCCGAAGCCCTAAGTCTTCATTTAACACCCTTTTCACCGTGGTTCTGCTTAACCCCATCTGAAGGGCCAACAGTTTCTGCTTACGTTTGGGATTTCTTTGAATTCGCGCCTTCACAGCTTTTATCACTGCTGGAGCCCTAACAGACCGAGGGCGACCACTTCTTGACCTGTCATCTACACTAGAGTCTTCATTGTATCGTTTAATGGTGCGATAAACGAATCTTTTGGTTATATTCAAATTTTTCAGTATGTCAAAAATTTGAATTGGCGCGTAACCGCAACGATGCAACGCAATAACTGCAACACGGTCTTCTTTAAGCGTCCACTCCATATTTAAAAATGAGTAAAATTCTAAAAAGTATACATTTTTATTTTCATGAACAATTCGAAATTCGAATTCTATAAACTTTTTTGTGGCCAGCATTCTAAAAGAAAAGTTTTTACTGTGTGACAATACTTATGACCTGACTAGGTATTTATAGAAGGTGTTGCTCGTGACTTCGTACGTGTTTCATATTTCGTGTTGTGTGACAAATTTTGTGCGTATATTATCAAACACCCTAAATACATATACAAAAAAGACTAAATATTAAAATTTAAACAGCTGTATAACATGTTTAAAAAATTGCATACCAATTTATGTTAAGTATTATTTTAAACACGCGATTAACAGCCTGTAATTTTTTTGTAGATCGGGATAAATGGAAGAAGGGAAGGGTGGCATTTGCCCAGCAGTGGGATCCAGCTGGCTCTATAGATTAGATTAGAATACCATTTTACGAAAAAACAGTAAGTAATAACTTTACATAAAACTGTTTTCCCAACAAACATTTAGTATTAAAATCGTGTTGTGAATAAATTAAAAGTTACCACCTCGAGTCAACTAATTTCTTTATAAACTTACTGGTGCATGGAATTATTTAACGAGATTCTAACGGCCTTGTCTTGAGGTGTTATGATGCATAATTCAAGAAAATGTCGGTTTAGAACGACTGCTATTATACAGGCTCACTGGCTATTCTGATTTATCAAATAAGATCAGACAAAACAGACAGATCGAGGACTTATCCATTCTTGTATATGAACAGTTTTTATGTTTCATTATTAGTTGATATAGCCCAGAAGATTAGCAATCTGAAGTGGCAGTGGGCCACATAACTCGATAGGAACTGATGGATGTTAGTGTAAAACTGTTGGCCCCCCACAAGTTGGAAAAACGACCTACTACTAGTAGTAGAGGAGACCGTGAAGATCGACCTTCACCGATCTGATAACCAGATGAGACGTATTTTTTATCAAATATAATTTATAAACAAATATGCCTATAATTACTTGCCTATCTAAAAGTGCTTATGGCTATTTTTAATTAAATTAACTTTAATCAATTTTTTTTCATCACTTTCATTCTTTTGATAACCAAATGAATTTTATTTCACTTTTAGTTTTTAACACACAGAATATGCCTCAGTAGGCTTGCCTACTCATTTCTGTGTATAGCTACCTGGCAAGTCGATGTGAATAGGTAAGTCAATATAGGTGATTCAATCGTTCTGCTAACTTATCGAAAGTTATATCAAATTTCAGATTATTTTATTACAAAATCAGTCATATTTCAAAATCATTACCTGCAAAAAATCATACTTATAGTACTGTTGTTGCCTAGCTAAAAACTTTTAGAGAGTACTTTTAGATAGGCAAGTAATTATAGGCATATTTGTTTATAAATTATATTTGATAAAAAATATGTCTCATCTGGTTATCAGATCGGTGAAGGTCGATCTTCACCGGCTCTTAGACCATAGTGGTTCGCCCCGAACTGAGATATCGTGAGTCTCCCATAAAAACAGCAAAAAAACCGTATTCTAAAAGGATCATTAAAAAAACAACCAGCCTTGTTTCTTGCCGTTCTTTCCTGGCTTGGTCGCGAAGGAAGAGGCAGTAAAATTGACGTTTCAAAGTGATCCTTGTGATTTTAATGAATAAAAATATTTGACTTTGACTTTGGAATCGCGCACGCAGGGTTCCGTGCCATTATCTATGATAAATTGTATGAGCGTTCATACAACTCAGAGGACTATCTTAATTGGCGTCAACTATGTATGTATGGGGACACGCTTTAATTTTCAAATGATATTATTTTTTTGGAATTTTTGGTTTATTTGTACTGTAAGACTTGATTTGATTCTAGGTCAACTGGAACTACCATATAGGTTTTCGACCCAAAACCTATAGGGTACTTCCGGTTGACCTCGTATGAATTTTGGTTAAAAGCAAGGTGCCTCAGTACAAGTAAAGGGAAAATTCCGAAAAATAAAACAAGTTGAAAAATAAAGTATATTTTGGTACTTACTCACAAGTTTTCGCGAAAATGTAAATTAGCACATAGGTATCTTTTAATCGTGTTGACTACTGACCTTGATTTTTATACACCTAATTGGGGCTATAGACCTCAGTATCTTGTAATTTTAACTTGCTAGGTCCACCCGTTCGTGAGAAAATCGGTGGTGACACACGGGCAGACAGACGGACAGACGGACAAGAAAGTGATCTTATAAGGGTTCCTTTTTTACGTTTTAAGGTACGGAACTCTAAAAATATTATTTGTAATCTTTGACTATCAAAATATTACCACAAAGTGAATAACCAAATCTTGACCTACAATTAGAATACCCCTCAGGTCAATGAGTTGATACATTTCAGGTAACGGGAGTTCATGTAAATTGGTTACTCTTTTTTGGAGTAGAAATTGCAGTTATTCTGGATTTCAGACTTTTCCCTATATTTGTGTCACTAAATCACACCAAATCAAATACCAATTACACCGCACTCCATATTGTAAATTTCGCTCCATCCAAAGGTTGCCTGGAAGAGATCGCTTTCAGCGATAAGGCCGCCCATTGTATTGCCTTATTTATTCTAGCCTTATATTTATTTTTGTATTATTTCTGTTTGTGTGGTAATTCAATAAAAAGTTATCTATCTATCTATCTATCTAAATATATCACAAAAGCTACACGTATGCCAAATTCAAAAGCTCATTTAGTCATACCAAAATTGTGCAATCGCTACCTACGTATGTACCAAATTTTACGACGATCGGATAAACGCTGCGAAAGTTATCTACGGACAAACAAACATACATACATGCAACGCTGATTTGCCTAAGTTGATTAGGAAATCTCGCTTCGCTCATTCAATAGGTTTCTAAGATGGCCGTCCTCCGGCTAGATGGAGTGACGATTTGCGCGCTGTGGCTGGCAAGGATTGGATGAGAAGAGCTGAGGATGGGGCTCAATGGCGCACCCTAGGAGAGACCTACGTCTAGCAGTGGACTGTTATAGGTTGTTGATGATGATGATGATCAGTTTCTGGGAGACACTGGGTGCAGGCCACACAAGATCGGTCGCTCTGGGAAGGGAAGGTTCATCAGTAAACATCCTATTATTATTAATATATTATATATTTAGAGTACAACCCAAATCAGCTGCTTTGATTGCTGAGATATACGCCTGTAACACAGACAGACAGACAGACAAAAAGACAAGAAGCAGGCTTAGTAGTCGGGTCCTTAAAAACACCGATGGGTCAGGTCACGAACCCTTAAATACAAATTACATCTAAGTATTTTAGCTTTTGCGTTACAAGGTTTAGTATCAACATTTGATCGAGCGAAGCGAGATCTCTAAATCAACTTGGGTAAATCGGCGTTGTCCGTATGTATGTTTGTTTGTCCGAGGATAACTTTCGAAGCGGTGATCTGATCATCGTGAAATTTGATACATAAGGTAGTGATGGCACAATTTTGGTGTGACTAAATGAGCTAAAAATGTTGGGGGGTTGTTGAGATATTGCGGTTCAAGAGGGGTAAAAAAATTAAAATGCGACTATTAGGTAAATTGGGACGTCAAGTGAAAGGTTTTCGTTAATACATTTCTCTCCGTTTTTATTTTTAGTGAAGTCTATAGTTTTTGAGTTAGTCATAATAAAAACTGAACATTGACAAAATTCACAGGATACACCAGTGACCCCACAGTGCTGTAATTTAGTATGCGTGTAGCACAAATATATGCAAAAGTCTGAAATCCAGAATAACTACAATTTGTACCCCAAAAAAGTAGAACCACATAACATGAACTCACGTTACCTGTAATTTGATTGAAATTGTAGGTCAAGTTAGATGGTTCTTTATTTCGTGGCACTATTTTGATAGTCAAAGATAACAAATAATATTTTTATGTTTTAATCGGAGACTCACGAGATCTCAGTTCGGGGCGAACCACTAGTTATGTACGTTTGTTCGCGTTGCATAATCACATCAGAAAGATAAATTAAAAGGCTTTTTGAAAAGGTTATTTTGCCTTCTCCTTTGGGAAATAGGCGTGAGTCCGTATAAGTATTCACGTCAAAAAAACAAACGCCGCAGTGTTGTTTTTCCCTGTCCGTCATTCAAGAAAGAAAAGAGAGAATATTAACTGAACTATGTTTATAAATATTAGGCGTTTACCGACCCTCTTTGTATTTATAAACGCTCATTACTATGTGTTTACGAGATAATTACCATAATTTTGCAACATTTCGCTCGCAATATGGCAAAAATCTTCCGATCTTAATTGATTTTTCAGGGAGTCTACGTGCAAACTCATTTTTAAGAAACTCCAAGTAAAATGTTTGGCAAGAAAGCTGCCGTCAGAAAATTTACATTTTATTAATCCTCGAAAGACAGGGATGAGTTTTAGAAAAACAATATAAAAGATCGGCCTTTATTGATCGGAGTTTTAAGGAATTTTCTTTGGAAAACTTGCGAGCAAATGTTTACTGCGATTACGATCTTTGTTAGGCTTAGTTAAAAATTTGGGAACAAAAATGACTGAAGAAAAAAATTATGAATCTTAATTTTTGGTACCCTGCAAAGTTGTTCTTAGTTCGAAATTAGGATGGAATTTACCCAATAAGCGTACCCACGCTATGTTTAAGCTTTAGTTTGAGTTGTAGGTACTTGTACGTAGTACTATATTATTTCTCTGTGATTTGAGGCTGGATAGCGTTGTGTGAAATGTCGAGCATTATTTATGCGTTTTTTGTTTATTATCAGGAAAAGATTGCTGTTTTGCTATATATTTTTGATAAGTATGCGATTATGAGTATTAATAGCCCACTTCCCACTAATATTATAGACGCGAAAGTTTGTATGGATGTTTGTTACGTTTCCACGACGGCTCGACGACCGATTTCGATGAAATTTGGTATATAGATAGGTTATGACAGGGATTAAGAATTAAGCTATTAGGCTACTTTATACTCAACTGCGCAGGCGGAGGTTTTTATTGAAAAACTACGCGTGCGAAGCTGCGGATTGGTCAGCTAGTCAAACATATTTATAAAACTTTTTTTTGTATGTACTTAAATAATAATTCGATCAAAATGTATGAAGCAGATAGTTATTATACTATACTTATTTCTAACACCAAGTGTATTGGTATGAAAGGTGCCGGTTAAATTACAGACCATGATTACACTTGTACGCCTCAGGTTGATGGACGTAGGGCACGTTTCTAAGGTGTGTGACCTTCGAGGCAATGCCAGGTTACAGGCGATGGTTACCTTAATATCAGGTACATTGTTACATATTCCATCTTCAGGTAGAATTAAAAAAAACCAGTTTCTTCGTTTCTACAATATCATCAACACCGCCGTAAAGTTGCAAGCCTATCGATCTTTTACAGAATACATTTTGGGGAATATGCCCAGGAACTAGCTAGATATACCACCCGTTAGTAGTATCTTGATGCGTACAACTAAGCTATGGAACACTTTACCGTCGTCTGTTTTTCCTAAAGAATACAATCCGGGCCTCTTTAAGGTAAGAGTATAAAGAGGTTTATTTTAGATCTTCGTGTTCATATTAGACAACATCATCGCTTATGTAAAAAAAAATATCAATGGACTCACTTCAAGCATAGTTACATTCTTGACCTTTACGTAGTACATTTCAAAAATTATTTATTAAGTAATTTACAAAAACTGTGGGTTACATGGATCTCCTATGATAAGTTGCAATAACCTGTATTAGAGGAGTCCCCTAATTCTTACTATGATCTTTATAAAACTAGTTATACTTAGATATTTTAGTAAGAATTAAATAAAAGGAATATACATTATTTTTAATTTGACAGATTTACAGATAAATTGATAAAAAAATAGTTCGTAGAATTGCAAACATCCTTTCCAGGTTTGTTTGATGTTGTAAGTACCATTCATTTCGATTCAGGGATAATGTATGTGTGTGGTTGAATCAGTATGTGGTACATTTTGGTGATAATTCTAGAATATTCTAGAATCAATATTTGGATGATTACTCAAATCGATTGGCTTGATCTCCCAAAGGTAAAATTTGACGGTACTTCAATAGAAATCAGCAAGATAGTCAAAAATCTGGGGGTACTCATGGATAGTCACCTATCTTGGGGACCTCAACTAGCAGCGGTAAGCCGAAAAACCTTTGCTGCAGCTGCCTCTCTTAAACGGCTGCGAAACTTCCTTCCGACTTCCACCAAAATTGCACTTGCACAATCATTATTGCATCCTATTCTCGACTATGCTGACGCCAGCTATCTTGATTTAACTGAAGATCAACTCAACAAGCTTGAGCGTCTCCAGAATTTCTCTATTAGATTCATATTTGGCTTGCGCAAGTACGATCACATTTCAGAGTATCGCCACAGACTTAAGTGGTTACCTATCCGCCTTCGCCGGAATGCTCACATCCTTTCCCTTCTTTATAGCATCCTTTTCATCCCTTCTACTCCGTCCTACCTCAAAGAACGTTTTGACTTTCTTCACCTTTCCAACTCTCGACCCTTACGTTCCTCTGAAACCCTTCAATTAAAAACTCCCCATCATACCTCAGTATTTTATAGTTCCTCTTTTACTTTGCAGGCTACCAGGCTCTGGAATGCCCTACCTGTCTCAATTCGTCACGCTAAATCTCTCCCTATCTTTAAAAACTTGGTCAGACAACACTATCTGTCATCCATCGCTCACTAGGCCACTTATTAATTATTACATTTTTATAATTTATATTATGTAAGTATGACAATATATATTTTATGTATTATAATATTAATATTTATGTAATTTTATGATTATATTATACATTATAATTATGCATTTTATTTTATATTATCTATATTTTTAATAAATATACGTGTACTATATCGGATTTACGCCGCCGTCTTTATTTTGTTCACATAGATCCTGTCCATCCAAAGGTTGCCTGGAAGAGATCGCTTTTAGCGATAAGGACGCCCATTGTACCTATTATTTAAGTGTATTTTCTTATAAATGTTTGTATTTAAATGGTGTGCAATAAAGAAATTATCTATCTATCTATCTATCAATAATTAAAACTCAATATTTATACTAATAAATAACTATTTTATATTAGTTTCTTCAGGTCATGGTGTATTAGGCTAACGCAACGTAATCAAAATCATATTATCTTAGTCTGTAATGAGTTGTGCGCCATAGATCCGTTCCCAAAACTTACCTAATTAAACTTTGCTCTGACTTTAGTTTAAGAGCGCAATGTAGGTAAACCTACTTAATCAAGTACAATACGAAGATACATAATAACTTACAATTTCCCAGGCTCTGATGAAACTTCCGACTAAGGCCCACCTCTATTGTAGTGTAAAGGTTATTTTTAAGGTAGCTGGGTTGCCTGGTGCGAACGACCCCTTTACTTGCTAGTTTTAGGGTATTTTATTTTTCTTTATTCATCATCATCATCATCAGCCCACATTAGTCCACTGCTGGACATAGGCCTCTCCCAATACGCGCCACTGAGCCCGGTCTTCGGCTCTTCTCATCCAGTTTCTGCCTGCCACCTTTCTTATGTCATCGCTCCACCTAGCCGGGGGGCGCCCCACACTACGTTTTCCGAGACGCGGTCTCCACTCAAGAACTCGTTTACCCCAACGGTTGTCGGTTCTCCGGCATATATGGCCAGTCCACTGCCACTTCAGTTTGCTAATTCGCTGAGCTATGTCGGTGACCTTGGTTCTCTGTCGGATAACCTTGTTACGGATTTTATCCTTCAGAGAAACTCCAAGCATAGCCCGTTCCATAGCTCGCTGCGCAACCTTAAATTGGTGGAGTAGTCCTACCGTGAGCGTCCACGTCTCAGCACCGTAGGTCATTACGGGTAGGACGCACTGATTAAACACTTTAGATTTCAGGCATTGTGGTATAGGTGACGAGAAGATTCGACCTAATTTCCCAAATGCTGCCCAACCCAACTGAATCCTCCTCTTGGCCTCCTTCTCGAAGTTGTGTCTACCCAATTGCACTATCTGGCCGAGGTATACGTAGTCTTGAACTACTTCGAGTGGATGGCCTTGTACGACGACTGGTTCCGGATTTATATGAACATTAAACATAACCTTGGTTTTGTCCAAGTTCATCCGTAAACCAATTCGTTGAGAGGAGTCAGCTAGGCCGTCCAGCATGCTCTGCAGCTCCTGCAGCGACTCCGCCATCAGGACTATGTCGTCTGCAAATCGCAAGTGTGAGATGTGCTCGCCATTTATGTTAATGCCCATGTTTTTCCAGTCCAGCGTCTTAAACAAATCCTCCAGTGCATTGGTGAACAGTTTCGGGGATATGACATCCCCCTGTCACACTCCTCTACGCAAATGGCTGGGATTAGATTGCTGATCTTGTACCTGGACACTCATGGTGGCTGATTCGTAGAGACATCTCAGCACGTCGATGTAATGACAGTCTACTTGGCATCGCTGCAGAGATTCCAGAACAGCCCAGGTTTCAACGGAGTTAAAGGCTTTCTCGTAGTTCACAAATGCTAGGCACAAGGGCTGATTATACTATTATTATAATCTAATATTAATATATATAATACGGTTATAATTATAATTATTTAATTTGTTTTTAATACCATTTTTGTAATGTACACATGTAATTTTTATAAACAATTCAGTTGACATTATATTTTTACATATGTTACACATCACATAACCATTATTGGCATCACATAATATAAATCACTAATACAAACACCAATATAAACTGTGTTACTAACCACCTGTTAGTAACCCATATTTGCAACTAAAATAAATTGATTTGATTTGGTCTTACAGGGTCTAGTGGGCGATTAAGCGGTCGCGGCAGAATAACAGCGTCCACTGCTAACCCAGTGGACATAATGCTGAATCGAGGCCCTTTTGCTGCTATACCTCACAACATACCTACCTCACGTTTAAAATTAATTATTATATAAGTGTTTGTTTTTACTGTTTAATTTTAATTGTTCATTACTTTAAATCATTTTTCTTTATATCTTGTCTCCCACTCTTTTAAATGTATTATGTATACTATTTAGCAAATAAATGATTGTCTATGTATATGCCTAAGCTTGCTTCATCTTTGACACCACCACCACCTACCATAAGGTGAGATAGTGGTCTAGCGTTTGAGTAAAACTAATAAAAAAGGCGATTATTTTACAAAAACATCTATCATATATTATTTTCTTATGAGTGTGATTACTTGATGAGATAGCATGTTCGTTATTTCGGCGGTGGGCGCTTTTTGGTCCAAAAGTGCTCACATAATTATGGCATGATACCTCCTAAACTAACTGGATGCCAGGGTTTTTCTTTAAGGTAATTAACTAAATATTTATTATTATTAAGAAATCCAATACACACATAGCTTGTTTTGGGCCAAAAATCCTTCTTTAAGATTCACATGAGATTCATTTATTTATGTTTTGAGTCGTGGTAAAATCTAGATAAGAATTTATATTGGTACTCGATTAGTTAGCTATTATATGCAGTGTTATCTCAGTCTATTAGGTCTCCACGGTATGGTAGATCTTGATATTATTATGATGCGTATATCCATTCAAATTTGCTTAGAGTGGGCGAAAGTTAATAGCATAATTAGCTTGAAGCCTGAATTATAAAACCCATACTTAGATTTGAAACTTGAAGCCATACGGTCAGACTGGAGAGGAGCTACCGGTATCTTCTTTACATATTATAAAATGAAGTCGCTTCTGCTGTCTGTTACCTTAGATCTTTTAAACACTCCACGGGTTCTAATGCAGTTTTGAGCAATAGATAGAGTGATTCAAGAGGAAGGTTAATATGTATAATACATACATAGCAACTGTGAAAGTAACTGTTTGTTTGTTAGTTTGTTTGTTACCTTTTCATAACTAAACGGCTGAACGGATCGTAATGAAATTTGGCAAGGAGGTAGATTATATCCTGGGGAAGGACATAAGCTACTTTTTACCCAAGTGCGCAAAAGGAGGGTAATGTTTTTATTGAAATACGACACATGCGAAGCCGTGGGCGGGTCAGCTAGTACGCGATAAATAACAACTGTTTCTATTAAATACAAGTAACTTTTTAACAAAAATATAATCGAACAACCAAACTACTGAACTGATTTGAATGAAATTTCTATGAGACCAATATGAAAATACCTATATCCTTTCGAATAAAAAAAGAATTTTCAAAATCGGTTGATAAATGACGGAGTCTGAGGCAAAAACATAAAACCGAATTGAGGGTTGCCCTCGATCAGTCAGGATCTGGTGATGGAATCCCAAAAAAATCGAGGGCAACCCTCAATTCGGTTTTATGTTTTTGCCGCAGAACTCCGTCATTTATCAACCGATTTTGAAAATTCTTTTTTTATTCTAAAGGATATAGGTACTTTCATATTTGTCTCATATGGGAAGTATATCCTTTTAAACAAAAAAAAGAATTTCTCGAATCGGTCCAAGCGTCTTCGAATAATCGGGGAACATACAAATAAAAAAAGATTCTGACGAATTGAGAACCTCCTCTTTTTGTAAAGTCGGTTAAAAATAAACAAAATATACAAATAGTAAAATAAGGTTATATGTACTAACATATTTAACATATTCAGTAAAACTTTTTCCGAAACAGAAAAATACTATGTACCTTACTGTTTTATATCTTCCTTGGCTACCCCAAGGGAAGAACCTTAAATAAAAATTGTATTTGTTTTTAATTATTTAGGACGGTCCCTAAACTCACGTAGTACCTGTAGCTCATTTTAATGTCTTCCTTAATAAAATGTTAATGAAATCATAATAATTTGACCTTTTTAGTCCAATGTACTATATAAAGTCGTTCTTGTTTTCGCAAACCAATACTAAGGGTGAAATGCTCGATGCCTAAAGGTATTTAGCGATTAAATATTATGTTTAAATTTGACGTATTTGTATGATTTAACAACTCTCTAAATTATATTTAGCCACTAAATACGTTTAGGCATCCTTGCGCAAGTTACCCTAAGAGGACGCGGGAGTAACAACACCATTCTGAAAACAATAACGGACAAATAACATAATAATAAATAAAAAAATATTACCTACTGGACATTTCAAACAGTGCTATTTCGCCCCAAACTAAGCAGAGCTTGTACTATGGGAACCAGACAACTGATATACTTATATACTTTTTTTTGTAAATATTTTTTTTGTAAACTTTTAATATATAGAAAAATAACCATTCTCGGAACAAATATCTGTAGATCATGCAAACATTTGTTCCGCGGCGGGAATCGAACCCACTAGCTCCTGCGTCTCAGCCGGACGGTACTCTTTATAAACACTGCATAGGAATTATGTGTAACACGTACGTACACGTTACAATTTAATTTTAATTGGTTGCATGATCTACAAATATTTGCTCAAGGACTGGAGGTTTTTTGATTTATTTTAAGTATGTATTTACAACAAAAATAAAGTATATTTATATACTTTTTTTTAGAGGAAACCAGTTAACTGATATAATACTTATAAGTATTTTATTATAAGTATAAGTATTTTATAAGTATAATATAATACTAACAACATAAGTACTTTTAAGTATTTATTATAAGTATTGATATAATACTTATAAGTATTTTATCAGTTAACTGGTTTCCTTAGCACAAGCTGTGCTTAGTTTGGGGCTAGATATCGCTGTGTGAAATGTCCAGCAATAGTTGTAAGAATCTTTATTAACACTGATTATGTTACATCTTCTGATATCTTATGACTGCCTCCGTGGCGCAGTGGGCGTATAGCCGGCTGAGACGCAGGAGGTAGCGGGTTCGATTTCTGCCGCGGAACAAAGGTTTGCATGATCTACAGATATTTGTTCCGTGTCTGGGTGTTTTTCTATATATTATAAGTATGTATTTACAAAACAGAAAGTACCTATATAAGTATTCTATCAGTTATCTGGTTCCCATAGTACAAGCTCTGCTTAGTTTGGGGCTAGATAGCGCTGTGTGAAATGTCCAGCAATATTTATTTATTTATTTATTATACTTACATCCAGTTTAAGGTTCCATAGTCGAGTTAGGAATTCTTATAGTGTTTGTCTGTCTAGTGTCTGTCATAATTGCGGTGAAGCTAAAATTTTACATGATGATAGTTTTAGTGACGCGTGGTAAGTTATTATAAAAAAATGATATAGTAAAAAGTAACTATTAATGTTATGATTGTAATAAATAAAATAAAGAAACCAATCTAAAAATAAAAATCTTAAAATATACCTACAAAAAAATAAAATCATTTTTATTGATTAATTTAAAAAGTCGGCTTGCCATACCTGAATACCTTTCTATTTTGTAAGTATAATCGCCTCTCAGTTTTAATCTGAGACTCCAACATTCTATTTTCTTTTATTTTTCTATAAGAACTGCCAAAATATCAAAGCAAATGCAATAAAAAGCTACACTAGGCATTTACAAGAGTCATAATAATAACGATAAGGTTTATATCCCCAGGGTACTTGGGACTTCGAACACGGTCTTTTATGCTGAGATGCGTACAAACAGAGTTTTATATACTTTTACTAGGATAACTAACAACCGTTAATAGAGAATTATTAGAACTGTGTTGCAATTTACTAAAATGTTTACCTAATTGCCAGACTTTCAGTTTACTTTCCCCGTTTTTTTATAGTGGGGAAATCCTCATGGATACGTCACTGCCGCGGGGGCGACCGTTAGGTTATGCCGGACTCTTACCGGCTAAAACCACCACTTGTGTTTCACCATTACGCCTGCTCTGTCAAGACAACGGGAGCGCTTGCGGATTCATCCGTGGTCTCGATGGCTTTGGCCACTTTTCAGGGCCCCCTCTTATGGGTTTGGTGTTATCCCTCCCATTAGCGAGGCGCACGAAAACACCGCGCGCGCCTTCTCGTGGTCGAGTTTAGCTGGGAATGCGAGACCCTGCATTAACTGGCTGCGATTGCGGGTAACCTATTCAAAGCATGGCCCACAATATTCTTATATGTCCTCTGTGTCCTATCACCTACACAAAGGAGGACTTAAACCTAGCTTAATTGATCGAGCGAAGTGAAATCTCCAAATCAAGTTGGGCAAATTAGTGTTGTATGTATGTATGTTTGTTTGTTCGAGGATAAGTTTCGAAGTGTTGATTCGATCATCGTGAAATTTATATATAGGTAGGTAGTGTTAGCACAATTGTGGTAGTGGGGCTTGTTGAGATATTAGGGTTCAAGAGGGGTAAAAAAAATCAAAATGAGACTAATAGGTCAAATGTGACGTCTTATAAACGGCCTTCATTAGTACATTTCGATCCCGTTTTTATTTTTAGTTTAATATTTGTAGTTTTTGAGTTATCAGCCATAATATAAACTGAATATTGACGAAATTCACAGGGTACAGCGACCAGTGACCCCACAGTGCTGAAATTTGGTATCCGTGTAGCTTTAGTAAAAAAAAGTCTGAAATCCAGAAAAGTCTGGAATTTCTACACCTAAATAGAATAACCATTTAACATGAACTCCCGTTACTTGTAATTTGAACGAAACTGTAGGTAAAGTAATTTGGTTGTGCATTGTACATTGTGCAAAATAATAACCGTATTACAAGAACCGTTACCTCTAATTTGAATGAAGCTGTAGGTCAAGTAGTTTGAATATGCATTTCGTGGCACTATTTGATTAGTCAAAGATTATGAATAATATTTTTTGTTTTTATAGGAGACTCGCGAGATCTTAGTTCGGGGCGAACCACTAGTTATATAAAACCGACTTAACGTGAAGCACGTCTAACGGCGGGTTCTTATATCCGTCGGTAACCAGCTACGACTCGTTTCTCCTTGAAAACGTGTCAAAAATTTGACACTAGTTTGACACTTTTTCAAGGAGATACGATTCGTACTTGGTTACCGACGGATACGTTAGGTTGTGACCTAACGTGTTGGTAAGCGATAACGTCTAATGGTGAGTTCCTATACCACAATAAAACGAGTGTATTTTGTGAAATATGAGAGTATTTTAAAGGGATGCCGCCCCGTCTTCGTACCTCAAAAAAAATGTCACCTTACGTATTTCCTGTGTGGTTTGCACCTCTGAAAGCTTCACAGCAGTTCTATCTAAAAAGCATCTCTATGATCCTGGCTAAACTACAAATTACGCCGGAAAGAGGGTTGTTTTTTTCTTGAGACATCATTCGTCATGACACTGAGAAACACAATTAAACAGAGAGGAAGCTTCATCATCTTCCATTTTAATGTCTAAGATATGTAGGTGTTTAAATATTTGGTTTGTTCCCAGCCAGTGCCTTTCTTTTCAGCCAATGTAAGTACAAGCAAGTACCTACAGTCAACAGCGACATCGTACTAAGATCGGTAAGATTTGTGATAAGAAATACCATTGGCTTAACTGATTTTGATGAATTATTGAGGTGAAATTGTCATAATTAGTGATTCTACTAAAATTATTTTTATTTATCCTGAATCAAAATAAAAGGTAGTTTTAAAAGTGTAGCCTTTGTATAATTTTCCGTCTGTCTATGTCCGTTATTTTTATTTATCCTGAATCAAAATAAAAGGTAGTTTTAAAAGTGTAGCCTTTGTATAATTTTCCGTCTGTCTATGTCCGTGTCTCTCGTCAACGAATATCCATAAACTGAAAATGGATATCAAATGTACGGTTGTAATATATATTTTATTTATACTTAGCTTTATCTCTGTTTCTTAATGTATACTGTGACAACAGTAAAATAATAAAGCTTTTTGTATATTTTCACGTCGTGATTTTTCCCGACTGTGTAGATGTTTGTTTTTTGTGCTAAAGGGTCAATTAATGTTATATTTTTCCTTCTAATATCATACATATTATAGGTATTAATATTATAAATGCGAAAGTAAGTTTATTCGTTTGTTTGTAAATTTTCACGTCGTAACGCCTTAAACAATTACGATAAAATTTGGACTATAGATCGATTATGACTATATTGAAACATTGACTACTTTTTATTTACAACCACGCGTGCTAAGCCGTGGGCGTGAGCAAGTCTATCCCTATTTTTTTACAAAAAGGTTACTCTGATCAATGATCGATTTTCAACTTTAATGTCTGTGCTTTTTTTACTAGCCTATGATGTCCCACTGCTGGGCAAAGGCTTTCTCCTCATACCACTACTTATCTCAAATATATCTGGCGCATATGTATTGCAATTTAGCAAGGCAATGCAGCCAGTGCCTTGTGGACACTTCCGCCCGGTAGTGATCTGGTCTTAATCGTATAAGAGATTCAACTTTAAGCTACGCTCCTAAAACAACGGATATAAAGACATAAATTAAACTACGGTGACTTAAATCAATTGAACTATCAGTAGATCGCTTGACGCGGTCTTTAGATGGCTTAATTAATTTGTATTTTATATGAATAAGTAATTACTTTATCAGGTCGTTTTTCTATCTAGTGAGTAGGCCGTCCTACGCTGCGCTTTACAGTGCGTGGTCTCCACTCGAGAACCTTTCTGTTCCAACGGCCGTCTTCTTCGAGTTGTGTGCCCACTACACTGCCACTTCAGCTTTCTAAAAATAAAAATAAAAAAATAACGATAATCATAATTTTAATACTAGAAATAAAGATAAACTCGCTGTTGCCACATGTAGACTCCATAAAGTTAGTAAATCGTTTAAAGGGCAAGGTGTGCGCTTTTATAACAAACTCCCAAGGGATGTACAAAAATTGACAATTAACAAATTTAAAAACGTAATTAAACAAAATCTTTATAAAAGAGCCTACTATAAAATATCGGATTATTTAGATGATAGAGAAGCTTGGGATTGAAACTGCCCCAACTCGTTCAAAATGTTACAATTTAGACGTAATTTCTTTTCTGTATTATGTACCTATTGTAAAAGGATCATTAAAAAAAAACAACCAGCCTGGTTTTCTTGCCTTTCTTTCCTGGCTTGGTCGCGAAGGAACAGGCAGTAAAAATTGACGTTTCAAAGTGATCCTTGTGATTTTAATGAATAAAAATATTTGACTTTGACTTTGACTTTTTTCTAACCCTTTTAGCTATGTCGCTAAAACTTAAATAAACGAAAACTGCCAAGTGATAGAACATACACATAGGTAGAGGGTACAAGAGTCATACCGTAAAACCGCTTACCATCATCACGTATCAGACCGTTCGGTTCGAGAACGACTGAAACGTTGACGCTGCAAAAAGCCCGGCGTATGATATCATTAAGGCTAGCGTGACGGGAAATCCTACTGGCGGCCCTGGAACACGATAATCCATGGTGACCAAGCTGTTCGACTGCCGAACCGCACTGGCACTGATGAGGAACGCAGCACCAAACCGTAAACAAGTTGCAATCTGGAAAGTTATAGGATCCATATAAGTACCAGTATTGTGAGAAGGAAGAGCTTGCAGCAAATGGTAAATTGTGTTACGAATATCAAATTTATCTAGTCCTAAGGACGGGTATTGGAAACTGCGACACAGTGTTACAGTAGTTCATTTTTCAGTGTTCATATATTTTAAGCAGTTATAAAGTAGTGCTCGTTGCCAGTGCAGTTTTTATACATCCCCAAGACCATTAGTTCTTTGAGCTTTGTGCCCCAACCACTGTGGAAGTGATTGGGGCACAAAGCTCAATCAATTCAGCTCGCTAATGGACTAAGTCAGTGACTTTAGTTTAAATTTCAAAATTTAAATCGGGAAGATGGCTATAGACTCTCAGCGTTCTGGAACCTGGTGATTACTAGGTATGCGCGTCGTGATCGGTCGTCTCAGTGCGTAGATACTCTTAGTGTAGTGTGTCGTAATATGAACAAGGACATTTCTAATTCTGAAGACCAAGTGAGGGTAGTTCCTGCAATTCCCATCACTTCTCGACGGTAGCTCCAAGTACTCCAGTCAACCCGTGACTACGACTGTTGCAACACAGCCGCAACGGCGAGATAACAAATAAAAAAGGTACATACGCGATAAATACCCGTTATAATCAATAATTATTGTTAGGTACGTAGTTAGGAAAATAAAAATAGTAACTAATTGTAGATGGTACATAATATAATATATTAGGTACTTAACATTGTATCCCTTAAGATATAATGCCATTTCTAAAGATAGGGACTCCAAAATCAAAATCAATAAGTATCTCCATAATTTGTAAGCCTTTGTAAGCTTAATGTTATTGTTATTGTTTATGTTATTGTAATTTAGTCGCCATTTCTATCGACATAGACAGTCAACCAATTTCGTCCTTCTAAAAATTATTCGCATTTTGTATTCAGGGAATTATGCCGAGTTGTTTGGGGCGTTTAGTCCATTGCTTACCTTCATGTACCACTTTGAACTGTTGCTATAGTAAAATGAGCTTTATCCTGTAGGTTTTAGATCTAATATGGATTAAATATAGGAGTCATAATAGTTCAGTATTGCTGAATGGATTGTGAGCTGTAATTCGCTGGATTTAAATCTAATATCGCTTGCCTTTGCCGTAATCCTTACAGTATTATCAGTAAAATTCTTTATTAGTACTTTTATTTGTGCTGTGCGAACAAGTTGGTCATACATATTTATGAGTCCGATTGTTGACTTATATCTGTGTTTTTGACTTAAATATTTGATAGCGAGGTCAGTTGGCTGACTGATTAGTTTTTTTCGGGTGTTGGGTTAGAAGGAAAAGATTTAGGGCAAGTAGCTTGTAGTTTCGCAGCTCAATACAAAATTCAGTATTAGCTGATTTAGGGGCTAAACCACAACTTTCAGCTAGAGAAAGTAAATAAGTATTTATGGAGAATTCTGTACGATTTTATTTTATTTTAAACTCCCGAAAAGCGCTAATCAGCTTTTAATTCGTAATTTCTTATTTTTATTTTTCAACAAACAACAAACAAACATATTTATAATATATTTGTGTTATGTATAGGTTATGCTGTCACGGCCTCAGAGGCCAACAGCAAGTTTAGTCCATTCGAAAAAAAAAAGCGGCGACTTGCTTGTCGTCTTTCGTGCGGTGCAATCGTATTCGGCGTGACTTGTCGTAACTTGTGGTGATTTGTGTTGTGATAAAAAGTGTAATTCAGTTATAAAATATAGCTGAGTAGGTAGTTTCGACTTGATTGCGTAAATTGGTAATTTCTTTGTTAATATTTGATTACGAAGTACTTGCAAATGGTTTTGAGTTGTTAATTGTTTCTTGTGGTGGTAATAAAGTTTGTGTTATTTTTATAATGGCCTTCACTTTTGGATCCTAAATGTATTATAGATCATTAAATAGGTTCTCTAAACTACAGCAACAAGATTCCTATTAAGTATTTGCATATGATGCAAATATTTGTTCCGCCTGAATCAAATTCGCAACTTCTTGTGTCTAAGCTGCTCGTCTACCTTACCACAGAGGAGGAAAGCCGACGTTACTTACAGGATAACAGACAGGCCGAACTCCGTGTAATTTGGTTGCATTCACTTCCATTGGATTTGAAACCCGGTTTTACACGGAAAACTGTTTGCTGGGACTCTGACTTAATGACATCTCACTGACAACCCAATTAAACTTTTTTCACAACAACAGGAGTTTATTAACACAAGTACAAGTTATCCACGTTTATCCATTTCGGAATGTACAATAATCTAACAGTAGGTAGGATAAAAAAGAGATTGATTATAAAACTATTTCAGCCAAGATTAAACCTTTCTTTTAATAATTCTAGAGGAACGCTTTGCGCAAGCACATATACTTGAACGCTCTCATACATGACCATAATATACGAATTGACATTGTGACGAGACTAGGGTTGCCACCTGCCCCTAGTTGATTAAAGGGTTGCCTGTATAAAAATACGGGGATTTCATATTTTTACGGGAGACGATTAAAACAGCAATGTTAAATGAAGATAATCTATTTAAATTTACATTTATGGTTAGAAGAAACAGCTTTTAAAAGCTCTTCATTTTGTGAAGTAAATATATAAAAAAACCTTTGCAAGATAACATAAAATTACATTTAACTTTTAACTCCGCCTTGACAGTCTCAATATTGAGTCGGTTTCGGCTATCTGTCCATGCATTTCCATACAAAGAAAATATTCTTTCTACTGGAGAGTTAGAAGCTCGAATGGAAGAACTAGTTTTAGAATATGAATCATATTTTTGAAGTTGCTGCCTTTGCAAGATTTAAAAAAAGCTGTCCAAATATCAGGGGCTACGCTTTCGCCGGCGGGCTTTTCTTGTACATATTTATTAATTAACGGTGAAATCACACAAAATTCTTCATAAAGTTTATCTAAGTTGAAGTTGAGTAACTATCGCCTCTATTTCTATAAAATCCTTTTTTAAATAAATCCTTCTTAAAATTAAAAAATACGGGAGTTTTATTTACCCCGTATTTATTTTCGAAATTATGGGTTTGTTTATTATCTTAGCCTAAAAAACGGGGTAGTCCGTAAAATACAGGGCAACCCTAGACGAGACGCACGACACGACCTGCAACGAGCTGCATCTCCATATACTTGTTATCTTAGCATTACCAAGATTGTTACCTAGTAAATTAATGTTGAATCAAGATATTTTAATTCATAAAGTTATTTTTACGTTAATTGTAATGTGCGTGTTATGTTTGTCTATAAATTAAATTGCATGTAACTAGTGGTTCAGCCCGAACTGAGATCTCGTGAGTGACAAAACAAAAAAATATTAGTCATAATCTTTGACTAATAAAATAGTGCCACGAAATAGAAAACCAAATTACTTGACCTACAGTTTCATTCAAATTACAAGTAACGGGAGTTCATGTTAATTGGTTACTCTTTTTAGAAGTAGAAATTGCAGTTATTCAAACTGACTAATTTGAGACCTTTCCATATAATTGTGTCACTAAAACTACACGAATACCAAATTTCAGCACTGTGGGGTCACTGGTGTACCCTGTGAAATTCGTCAAATTTCCGTGTTTATTATGGCTAATAACACAAAACCTACAAGGATTCAACTAAAAATTAAAACGGGGTCGAAATGTAATAATGAATACCTTATTTTAAACGTCCCATTTGACCTAATGTTTCATTTAGATTTTGTTTAGCCTTCTCGAACCCCAATATAAGAACCCCTCTCCCCACATTTTTAGCTCATTTAGTCACACCACTATTATGCCTACTTTTATATCTTTTGTAAAACCTATTTGTTATGGGATAATAAACGTTTTATTATTATTATTATTATAATGCCAACATTACTTACCTATATATCAAATTTCGAGATTATCGGATCAATACTTTGAAAGTTATCCTCGGACAAACAAACATACATACAAACATACATACATACATTCATACAACGCCGATTTGCCCACGTTAATTTGGAGATCTCGCTTCGCTCATCAATAAGTACTTACTCCTGTAAGTTTTGTTGATGAGCCTTATAAATAAATTAAATTAAATAAAACATGCCCTGTGTGTTCTCCGTAGCGCAGTGGGCGAATAGATGTCTGAGACGCAGAAGTTTCCGGGTTCAACTCCCGCAGCGGAACAAATATTTCCATGAATCTACAAATACTTGTTCCGGGTCAGGATGTTTCTATGTATGATATGCATGTATTTACAAAAAATATATATTAGTATTTTATCAGTTATCTGGTTCCCATAGTAGCTTTGCTTAGTTTGGGGCTAGATGGCGCTGTGAAATGTCCAGCATTATTTATTTTGTTATCTGTCGATTGGTTAGATATCTGCTTTCTATAGGAATGCAGTCAACGGCATAAACCAAGTGAATTCCGGATCACTGCAACTGCGACTGACCCGAGCGGAAGTCATCAGGCCAGGATTAAAGCTCTCTCGCTGACACTTGCATTTTGTCGGCGGACAATCGGAATCTGTGTCAAACTCTCTAAAGGGATCGCTCGATTTCACTGAATCATTTGCTGCATTACATAAGTAATCTTCTAATATATAAAAATCTTGTGTCACGGTTCCACCAATTTTAATGTTTTTTTTTTATATTTAGTAGATATGAGAGTAGGTCGTAAAGTAATTTTCACCCTTCTACCACCACTCCCCATTTTTTAATCGTGATTTTAGTATTTTTGTATTAATAATATATATATATATTGCTGGACATTTCACACAGCGCTATCTAGCCCCAAACTAAGCAGAGCTTGTAGTATGGGAACCAGATAACTGATATAATACTTATATACCTACTTTGTTTTTTGTAAATACATACATACTTATAATATATAGAAAAACACCAAGACAAGGAACAAATATCTGTAGATGCCACAGCTAGACAGCAGATATAGGCGTCAAACTTCCAACAACCTTTTTGGAGTCGGGGGTTAAAAAAATATTACTAAGATACAAAACACAATTCGTCAGAATGATTGGTTTAAATGAGACACGGTGGCCCCGACCCAGTGGATTGGCGGCTGTGGTGTGTAAAGCCTTTAGCTTTGTATTGCTTTCCATGTATGAAGCAGCTTGGTTAGTTAGTCTTGGTGTTAAATACAAGTAAACATCAACCTTATGTCTCTCTCTTCCCAGCTATGTATCCCATATGGTGGTGGGGTCAGCTTTCCCAGTTGTTCTTCTCCACTTCATCTTTCCACCTTGTCTTGGGTCTACCTCTAGATCTTCGACCGGGGATGGAAAGTTGTAGTGCCAAATTCCCTACGTAGTCAGGTGGCCTCCTCTTCACGTGACCGTACCAACGCAGCCGACTCTCCTGCATCTTGTCAGCGATGTCGCTCACGCCCAGGCTTCCTCGCACGTATTCGTTACGGATTTTATCGAGCCTGGTGATTTCGGCGACTTGGATGGTATGTACGTTCTTCTGCGTTACGGCCCACGTTTCGCTTCCATACATTAAGACTGGTCTTATGATAGTCTAAAAATAAACTTATTGCTTGAATAAATTCAATTTCCTCCAATTACTTAAAGTTTCAACGAATAAACACCTAAAAACATAAAAGACCTTTATCCAACGCCACATAACTTAAGCACCCCGCATTATACTTCTATCTCCGAGAACCAAAACCCCTTTTGCGGAAAATGCAGACGAAAATAGTCTTTAAAATGAAAGATATAAAGGTGGTAAAGAGATGAGACGCGGAAACGTACAGTGTACTTAAAAAACCGCTTTCATTTGTCACCGGCAGATGCAGCCGAATCAGACGTGGGGCCGTGATTATAGGCGGAAGCGACTTTCTGATAAAATTCTAAAAGGTTCAGGCTTTTTTGCTCGGGCCTGACCTATGTACTGTCAGAACCGCTAACTGGTCAACCTCTGCGTGTTTCAAGATTGAAATAAAAACTTATAAAAATATAATTTCCAAAAAGTGTGTTCAGTAAGATAAATATAAGTACGTAATAAAATGACTGAGGGTTTTTTTTATCTCGAATAGATCTTCTGTTGAACACAATCTCACTTTGTGGTACGAAAAGTTGTGTTCTAAAATGGAGCATGCAAATCTAAACATCTTTTCATTCTAACCTTAAGACCTCGATTTGTAGTCTTCAGGAAAGATATAGGAAGACATCGTCGACCTAATTATTAGAATACGTAAGTCCATATGGGCAAACTTTATAGGAGCAACAAAAAAATTATTTTCTCACAAAGTTCGAGAGATTGATATTGAGTTACTTTTACTTTAGGTATAAAATGAGGGTATTTTTTATATCTTATTGTAAGAGAGAAAATCAGTTTTTGTTGCTCCTGTAAAATTTGCCCATGTGGACTTACAAATTCTGATAATTAGGCTCACGATATGAGTGTTCCATACTGTACGCATAAAGCGCCTAGAACCAAAAGATGAGTGTGAATGGGTGGTAACGGTGTTAGAACTTAGAATAAGTGCAGTGAAATAACGTTGCCGCGTGTGATTGTGTAGGATTTAAAAAAAAAGGTATACGCCCACTTTTGAATGGATGATAAGCATTCACACTTCAGGTGGCAAGTCCATCGCCGATTATTACAATATTAACCAGATTGCACATGACTACAAAATTTTGGTTCTAGGGCACGTGTACCTGAATTTTTGTAAAAATATCCATTGGCTGGGTTTCGAACCAACAACTTCTGAATTGCAGGTTGGGTTACACTCACTAGGCCACAACGGCTCTCCGTTTGTGGATTATTAAATTGTAATGCTACTCAGTATTATTATACATTTGGCCTCTTCCGTGGCGAATTGGGCGTATAGCCGGCTGAGACGCAGGAGGTAGCGGGTTCGATTCCCGCCGCGGAACAAATGTTTGCATGATCTGCAAATATCTGTTCCGGGTCTGGATGTTTTTTTATATATTATAAGTATGGTATTTATAAAAAAAAAGTATATAAGTATTCTATCAGTTATCTGGTTCTCATAGCACAAGCTCTGCTTAGTTTGGGGCTAGATAGCCCTGTGTGAAATGTCCACCCATATTTATTTTATTTATTTTATTTTATAATTGTCAACGCTCATTGAATAGCCCCACCGCAACTGCCAGGTGATTGAGCACTGTCCTTTGACATGGACCGGAGGAAAAATTATGCGGTTTTTGCGAATTCCAGGTAAAGTATTATGGACGCGTTACTTTGTGCCGCCTGTGATTTTAATGGCACACATTTGCAACGAATATTTATTTTATTCATATTTTAACTTGATATTTACCACTGCAGGGCAAAGGCCTTTGAAAAGGAGAGCTCTTTGTGAATGGGCTCGCTCTGGGAAGCACTATCACCATACCTATCTCTACCGCAAAGCAGTATGCTGTGTTTCCGTTCGAATGGTATGGTCGCAGGTGAGATTTCAAGCACATAAGGCTTTACTTTGAAACGCTTTCTTAGCTCGAAGAACTGACGGCCACTGGGACATAAAAGTTCTCTAGTGGAGACCACGCACTGGAAAGTGCAACATAAGACGGCCCCTCACTAGATGGAAAGATGACCTGATACAGGTTGTTGGGAGCCGCGCACACAAGGCACGCGCCACAACCAAAAAACGCCGCTACCGAGCCGTGGACTGCATTTTTCATGCACTCCAAATGAACTCGCCGCACTCGCTTCGTGTGGTCGTGTGGCCGCCACTGTCCAAAAATTAAAGAAATAAGTAAAATAAGTGGCTGTCACGCGCTTCCACTTCAAAGCAGCTGCTGTTAGTTTCACGTGCCGCTGTTTTGTGGCTGTGCGCATGGCTCGTATGCAGCAATGCTACATATTCAAATATATATTCAATAATAATATTTAAATACATATTCAATTTTATTAATAATTGATCGATAGAAGCGAGATCTCCAAATAAACTTGGGCAAATCGGCGTTGTATGTAGGTGTGTATGTTTGTTTGTCCGAGGATAAAATTCGAAGCGGTTATCCCATCTTCGTGAAATTTGATTTAAAGGTAGGTAGTGATGGCATAATCCTGGTAAGACTAAATGAGCTAAAAATGTGGAGGGATTCTTGAGATATTGGGGTTCAAGAGGGGTAAAAAAAACAAAATGAGACTATCCGGTCAAATGGCACGTCTAATGATAGCTATTCATTATTACATTTCAACATCGTTTTTATTTTGAGTTTAATCTTTGTAATTTTTGAGTTATTAATCATAATACAAACTAAACTTTGACTAAATTCACAGGGTACACCAGTGACCCTACAATGCTGAAATTTGGTATTCATATAGCTTTAGTGACACAAATATAGGAAAAAGTGTGAACTCCAGAGTAACTGCAATTTCTACTCCTAAAAAGTTTAACCAATTAATATTTCAATTAATATTCAGTCCCGTCCTGGCACCTGAGCAGTTCAGACGTGTTAAACAGTGAACCTCTGTATTTGTTTTTGCCAATTTAATATTAAATCAGTTTTACGTTCATAAATTGAAGTCAAATAATAGGACAACATAATAAGTCACCAAGAGTTACTAGCTCCGTCTCACACCCATTAATCGTATGTTCGAGTCAACGCGGGATACACACAACCACGCGCAGCCACAGTGAGTGTTTCACCTACCCGCACTAACTAATTAAGCTCACCATCACTGCCGCATCCAGTTGCAGGGACACGCACACAACGTAGCATCTAATTCGCCTTGTCCTTATCTAACTCCTACGTGTGTGCACAACGGGTCTCCCTAAACCGGACGTTCAAGCACTGCACTGTAGTGCCCATTATACCAAGCCCTGTCGACGTTCGCCGAGATATTAACGCCTCATAGCTTCTGCTCCTCTAGTACAATTAGACTGACATGCCGCTAAAAAGAACGCCACCGCCGCGCGCCGTCGATGCCGTCAAAGTCGGCGGACCCATTACCACACTGCAGTTCCGAACCAGACCTAAATAAAGCATTTGCAGCGAAGTCAGAATCTGTTGGATCCGAATTGTGTCGCCGAACCAAACGTAAACGTGAAGATGAATACGATTTCAACCTACAAAGTATGATGTCTGAAATGCGAAGCATGTTTGCTAATTTTAAGGACGAACAAAGCGAAAAGTTTGAAACCCTTTGTGCAACTATGGAAGACCTCAAGGTTGCATTTGAGTTCGCGACTCAAAAGTATAATTCGGCACTGGAGCAGATACAAAAACTAGAACAGGAACGCGTTTTGGACCGCGGTTATATTAAAACGTTGGAAAGCAAGCTTGAAACGTATGAACGCCATACTAGATCGTCCTGCCTGGAAATTCGTAATATACCGAGTTCTCAGCCTGAGCCTAAAGATAGCCTCTTGAAAATAGTTCTTAGCACAACTAAGGCGTTAGATATCCCGGTGGTCCAATCGGATATCAAAGATGTCTATCGGATTTCTTCATCGAAGGACTCGACGAGTAAAACGATCATAGTCGACTTTGTTAGTACTTTGCTCAAAGAAAAAGTGCTAAACCAGTACAAAAAGCAAAACCGAGATAGAAGCAGGCTAACTACGGAACATATCAGGCTAAGTGAGCCGGCTAAGCCGATTTTTATATCAGAAAATCGAACAGCATATATGAAGAGGATTTTCTTCCTCGCGCGCGACTTTGCTAAGACAAATAATTTTAGTTACTGTTGGGTAAAAAACGTAAAGATCTACATCCGTAAGAGAGAAGGCGCGTCATTGGTCCGGATAAATAATGAAAAAGACCTGGCCAATCTTCAAACGACAGATTGACTACGTCCATTTATATATACATTATCTGAACTACCTTTAACTCAAGTCAAGTTCATCACTTTAGTTTTTGTATTTAATTCTTTGCTACGCATACTTAGTAACTACCCTGTGAAACTCGGTCCTTTTTTTGCGTATATATGCTTACATATAGCTTACATATACCTATCAAAAATATTTACAGATTCGCATGCTTTTTATATTATAGTTAGACTATATCTTATTATAATGTCATGTTCACATACACAAATACACTTACACACTCATAAAATACACACAGATAAAACATCATTTAAACTCATAAACTACTCACAAAATGGTAAACACAACTCTAGTGGGTTTATATACTATCCAGCATTACTACGCCGAACATCTCTACTTTTAACAAAACTTCATAATGGATGATATTAACTATGTAAATAATGAAATTCAAGCTTTTCCGATCTCAGAGTCCTTTTTCTGTGAACCAGAAGACTGTAGAAACTATATTAAAAGTTCCCGTTCATCACTAAAAACCCTACATGTGAACATCCGCAGTATTAACAAAAATTTCAGTGAGCTCGAAGCTCTATTAAGTAGAATTACGACTACTTGCGATGTTGTCATCCTCTCTGAATGTTGGCTTAGCAAAGTCCCACAAACCCCTATACTTGATGGTTACGTCTCATACCAATCCAACTACACAAATCAGAATGACGGCATTGTTGCTTTTATCAGGGATAACCTTGTGCACACCGTAGAAGATACAACTATTAAAGATGCAAATAGCTTAACAATAAAATTCAAGAGTGACATTGCTGTTGTAGCAGTTTATCGTCCACCATCTTTTAAAAACTGTAACATTTTCATAAATAGTTTAAATGATTATCTGGAGTCATTAAGGATGGTAAAAACCGTTGCTTTGGTTGGAGATATAAATATTAATATCGTACCCAATAGTAATGACCCTCACTGTGAAGACTACCTCAACATCCTTGCGTTTCAAGCAATGTTACCTGCTCACTTGTTTCCTACTCGCAAAGAAAGCTGTCTTGATCATGTCGTGTTAAAAACAAATCGAAAAGTTACTACTCTCGTGCTAAACGCAACACTTACTGATCACTTTCCTGTTGTTTTTTGCTGCGACTGGCATACGAAAAATTATAAACCTATCAGAAGAACTAAAGTGGTCAATAAGGAAGCAGTAGTATCAGAAATAAATCGTCTTGATTTTGCACCAATACATGATTCTGAAGATCCTGAATATGCTGCAACACTACTCGTTAAGTTTATATCAGATATAATTAAAGCCCACACTAAAATTATTAAGATCCCGTCCAGTAAAATAGTTATTAAGCCTTGGGTTTCTCCTGGCCTTCTCAAATGCATAAGAAACAGAGATAAATTGTACAAAAAACATATAAAAGACCCACATAATGAATTAAAAAATACTATTTACAAAAGATACCGCAACTATTGTAACAATTTGCTTAAAAAGCTTAAACGTGAATATGAGCGTAATGAATTTGAGAATGCCAGAAGTAATCCAAGGGCTACTTGGGAAGTTATTAAAAAAATCACCTGTACAAACAAACCTAAGATACAACCACTAGAACTCTTAAATTTACTAGATAGCTCTTTAAACTCCGTAAACTATGTTAATAAATATTTCTCAGAAGTAGGCAAAAATTTAGCTTCACAGATTCTTACTCCTGAATCACATCATCCTAGAAGGTCATCAGATAAACCCATCTATACCAACCTGAACTCTATGTTTTTATTAGATGTAGACGAGGATGAAGTGCTAAGGACTATAGTGGACCTTAAACCTAAATGTGCAGTGGGTTGGGATGGCATTTCCAGTGCTATTATTAAGGCCACGAAAAACACCCTTGTACCCGTTATAACCTTCGTCATTAACCTATGTTTCTCCCATGGTGTCGTCCCACGTGTATTTAAGAAGGCTCTTGTACACCCTATTCACAAATCTGGGGACAAAGGCAGTGTCGATAATTATAGGCCTATATCAGTTCTTACAACATTTTCCAAGATTTTCGAGAAATGCCTTAATTCTAGACTCACTAAATTCTTGAACAAATATGATATCCTTGCTGCAAATCAGTATGGATTTAGAAGGGGCCGATCAACAGAAGATGCTGTGCTTGACCTTACTGACAGCGTAGCTAAAAATATTGATTCCAAACATAAAACAATCGGTATCTTCCTTGATCTTTCAAAGGCCTTCGACACTGTCTCTGTCCCCCTCCTTCTTAATAAGATGGAGGCTTTAGGTATAAGAGGCTCAGTTTTAAGTATATTTTCCAGTTATCTAAGTGACAGATCACAGTGTGTTATTATAGATAACTTCACAAGTACGGATGAGCGACTAACTTACGGTGTCCCACAGGGTAGTGTCCTTGGACCTACCTTATTTCTCATATACGTAAATGATCTCTGCCGGCTTTCGTTGACAAACTGTAAGATTCTGGCGTATGCAGACGACACTGCACTTTTGGTAACTGGAAAAACCTGGGATGAGGCAAAGGTTCACGCTGAGTATGCCCTATGTAACGTTATACACTGGCTTTCGTATAACTTGCTTACCCTTAACGTTAAAAAAACGAAATATGTAACCCTGGGCCCAACTAGCTCGTCGCAGCCTCGTGAAAGCTTTGCACTCAGGGCGCACGTGTGCAATACTGACTCACTTGTTTTATGTAACGATTGCAGTGTTATAGACCGAGCGGACTGCATTAAGTACCTAGGGGTGTTGATTGATAGCACCCTCAACTGGAAGCCTCAAATATCTGTTACGTCAACTAAAATAAGAAAATTGCTTTACATATTTAAAAAACTAAGATCTAGTGCAGACTATCACACCTTAAAAACAGTATATTTCGCGTTAGCACAGTCTGTCCTGGCTTATTGTGTTGCGGCATGGGGAGGAGCGCCAAAGACTTCACTCATAAAGTTAGAACGAGCTCAAAGAGCTATCCTCAAAGTTATGCACTTCAAACCTATGCTATTCCCAACGCAAGAGCTCTATTCCCTTAGTGATGTTATGTCTTTACGAAAGATTTTCATACTAAATATAGTCCTACGTAAGCATTGTACTCTGTCCTATGAAGCCAGTACAACAATAGTTCGAAGAACTGCCAGAGTGTGTACTGCACAACCATGCCGTACAGTTCTTGCTTTTCGCCACTTCCATTTCTTAAGCCCCATTTCATATAACAGATTGAATAAAAACCTTAATATCTACCCTTTAACACACAAAAAATGTAAAGACAAAGTTAAAAAAATGCTATCTACTCTTACATACGAAGAAACCGAAGAAATCATACTCGCAAGTACACCCTTAACCACCAGAGACACATACCCAAACAAACACTCACCCTTACACATACGCATACTACCACCCACCCTTACACATACACACACCACCACACACTCATTGACACACTACCATAAACTTACACACCCTCCAACCCTCACACACGCAGACCCCTGCATACACACTACTACACCCTTTTACACCCTCATGGACCCACTCCCCTAACACTCTGAAACACACTCACACACACATACTTACACACAACTTACTTACCATGGCATAGCATGTTTATTTATTTGATTTTTCTTTATATACATTACTTTTTTTTTTATTTAAATCAATTTTGTAATTAGGTTAATTGGTATACTTACGTAATCAGGAAGGAACGTCAAACTCATTTAGTTGTATGTACGGGCACTGGAAACTGCGACACAGTATTTTACTAATGCAGTTTCCAGTGTTCACTTTGTTTTAGTTACATGTAGAAAGTTCACAATTAAATAAATAAATAAATAAATAATAAAATTTCGTGCCACTATTTTATTAGACAAAGGTTATCAGTAATGATTTTTTTGTTTTTTGAAAGACTCGCGAGATCTCAGTTTGGGGCGAACCACTAGTATAATACAAATAGAAAATATTTATTTACTAGCTTACGCTAGCGGCTTCGTACGCGTGTTATGTCAATAAAAGGTAGCCTATGTGTTAATCCAGGTTATAATCTACCTACCTACTAAATTTCATCGAAATCAGTTCAGCCGTTACGATGTGAAAGTGTAACAAACATCCACACATACATCCATACAAACTTTCGCGTTTATATTATTAGTGGGATGGGATATGACGCAGACAAACACATAAAAGTACACGTCTTTGCTATCACTCAGCATTTCCTTTAGAAGCATAGTTGCTACAGGTTTTCAGTGGCCATGTAGATTGTACATCAACAAACAAGTCCATACAAAAATAAAAACAAATTATTCTGTACAAAAGATGTACCTACCGGACGAAAGCACAAAGAGATAAGCAAACACGAAAAAGAAAAATGAACTGGAGTTACGTGTCGGGTGACGCATAAGATGGGGTTCCATCAAATTCCGTTTCAATCATAGTTTCTTAATACATATATTTGGCATAAACGTTTTTGAAAGTTCTCCATACTATCCTGCGCTAAACGCTTTTGTTGTCGCCAAAACTTTTAATATATCTCGTGATTCAAGGGTTGTATCGCCTAATGTTATATACAACCCGTTTTGTTATGTACGACATTAATTTAAAACAAACATATCATAATAACTGCTTTTAGAGATTGGTTTAAATAATGGTAGCTTGAATATTTATCCTTAATCGATACATTTCCAATAAAAAAAATTACGTAAATCGGCGGCGTCCTTGCGACGATGCCGCTTAGTCATTTAACAGGTAGAGCTGATGAACAACATGATGAATGAATATGATTTGTTTGCCTATTTTATACAAGTTATTTAATTGATATTTTAGTACTTGAAAATGAGGATGATTGAAATTTTAAATTTTCAATGGCTGTGAATTTGAAAAAAACCTATTTTATAATAATACTAGGCATTAGCTGTGGCTCTATGTGTGTTTTCATTTAATGTCGTACATAACAAAACACGTAGTATATTCTAAAAAAATACTACTGTGGCATCGTGCGCCTGCGTTATTAAGCGGTGAGAGGGTTAGAAAAAGAACCTCAAAATTCACTCATCCTAACCACTCTGCGACTTGCATTGCAGTTGCAACAAGTAGGCATAACTCCGCAACAGAAGTTACACGAGTTATTTGTAGGTCATCGTGGGGATATTGAAGTGATCTAAAGATTAACAAAGCAGAAAAATAGCTTTTGAGTGACAAGTTGTTCCGGGTGACCATTCAAGAGCGACGTGCTCATGTAATACGACCTACCCATCCTTTTCCGATTTTGAGAGTTTTCTTCTAATAAAAACACACACAATCTACTTCAAATGAGACATTGTATTATGCAAAACTACCTTAGTACTTTATTCACTGCCCTTGTCTATAGATCTTGGTTCTTCTTCCAGATCTGGTAAAACACAAATAAATAAAATAGGCTTGAAACTAAAGAAGAAAGGTCAGAGAGAGCACTAGAAGAAAATATTTTAAAAATGACTTTGTATCTAGACTGAGAATTTCAGAACACAGTGTTCAGCACCAGGGTGTAAAACTTTTTAATAACTTGCTTATCGTCTTTAAAACCATATATAGCACATTCCAATTCAAAACTAAAGTTAAGGAGTTATTGATGAAAAAGTATTTTTACTCCATTGATAAATTTGTAAGGCCAAGTTTCTAATTACCTGACGCAAAACATTTATTTACTAAGTACGTATTATTATTTGTAATGTATTATTTTGGAATTTTGACATGTTATGATTATTGTATTTTATATTTTTTTATCTTTTAAATTGACTTTGTATTATTAATTATCACATGATCTGACATTATAATTAGATAATTATCATGTAAATAATAACGTTCTATTGTTACCATAATAATAATTACTATTTTTTAGAATGAATTTACTAAATACATTTTTTACTGTACTGCACTGTGGGGTCACTGGTGTAACCTGTGAGTTTTGTCAGTTTTGATTTTATTATGGCTAATAACTCAAAAACTGCAAGGATTTAACTAAAAATAAAAACAGGGTTGAAATGTACACGTCCCACTTGACCTAGTCTCATTTTCATATATTTTACCCCTTTTGAACCCCAATATCTCAACAACCCCTCCACATTTTTAGCTCATTTAGTCACACCAAAACTTTGCTATCACTACCTACCTATGTATCAAATTTCACGATGATCGGATCAACGCTTCGAAAGTTATCCTCGGACAAACAAACATACATACATACATACTTACATACAACGCGATTTGCCCAAGTTGATTGGGAGATCTCGCTTCACTTTATCAATAGTACTTTATAATACTACACGTTACTATGTGTGCCTTTGGCCTTGCCTAAATAAATAAAAATACATAGTAATTCTATCGATCTATGTCATTGCTTTACTTCCCTTGTTTTTAGCTGACCAACGATATGCTTGCTTGGAATTTGGATAGATTATTTTTAGTTAACGTTAAAGTATTAAAATAACACAGTTTTAAAAGACACACAAGGAAGGCAGATGGGTTTATATTACGGTTTTTATACGGCTTCCCCAAAAAAGAGAGTGTTTACCATAATGTTGTGGAACCCTAAAAACAAAAAAATAAGTTGCCCATTTCCGTATTGTGTGATTTCTAAGCTCATTCGTCATTTCGTTTTGTCGAATCACGGTTCAGCGAATACATTATCCATTGTGGAAAACTGTTTGGTTGGAAAAGAATCGAATTGCAAATGGGATGGATGGGTGATTGAGAATAGCGATTCATCTTGCATACTAATAAAGCTTACCACGGAACTTTGACCTATTTTGTACTGTCTTTTCTTGGACGTGCTTTGATCTCAATCGTAAATGGATTATTTTATTGAAAAAGTGTTCAGGAAACCTTATCGTGTTTTTTTAGACCTATTTAACGATATCCCACACGACGCGGTGTGTGAGTAAAACAATCACCGTCAACTTCCATATAGAGGAGGCATCCTAAAAAAAGTTTTTGTCTTTAGTTCGTAAGTCATTAACTAAGTAGGCGTTTTTATAACGTATCATCCTATCAACGTACAGACGGACGGATATGGCGAAACTATAAGAATTCCGAATTCGAATACGGAATCCTAAAAATAACCAGAATTTTTGATAGATAAATATCTACGCTTGAGCGCATTTTTAGAAGAGGAGTTTAGTTTTCTTTCAAAAGTACAGAATGTATAAAATTGGTACTAAGTTGCCTTACGAGATATTATCAAAATTAAATATCATCAAATAAACAAGAATAACTTTACAGAACGATGATGAAGTCAGACGGTTAACGACCCCATTACAGCGTCGCCTGCCATGGCTTTAAATAATTCAGAAGGCTCTGTCTAAGGGTTTAACATGCGACATTTCAGGTGATAAATTTTAGTCTACCGAAAAAAAAAATAAAAAAATTAATAGGTGGTATCCTAATAGGACGCCATTGCACGATCATCGCTAGTTCGCGTGAACTTAGTTCGGACGAACGCGCGATCAAACATACTAATCGCGTTCTATTAGGACACCGGCCCCTTAATACCTAAGCCAAATTACTGTCGTGTCACTATCGCTAGTCAGGCCATCCTTTCCACACGTACAGTACGTACCTCACGTGTGAAAGGGATGGCCTGACTAGCGATAGCGACACGACAGCAATTTGGCTTAGGTAATAAGGGGGCCGATTCTTGTCATCGAGCGAACGTGTGATGATCGCATCGCTTATTCACGCGATCGCGTTCTAATAGAATACCGCCAATATATAATTAAAAAAACGTGCCTTTGTTATTGTTAATTTATGTTTAATATAAATATGTTTTAATTGTTTAAGATTATATTCTCATGATTATTTTGTGATGCGAATAAATGTATTTCTTTCTTGTTTTCCTTCGGTGTTCTGAGCATCCAACTTGATGACTTTTTATAACCGAACCGACATCATAACTAAACAAAACATAATATAAAAAACCCGGCCCCGGATGTTGTGGGTTATACACTGACGTAGCTAAGACTAGCTATGCTAGAGAGCAGATAAACTAGCTTTCTATTTAAAAAACTGCGTCCGAATCGGTCCATCCGTTTGGGAGCTACGATGCCAAGACAGACAGACATAGGCCTCAAACTCATAACACCCCTCTTTTTGCGTTTTTTTAGACAAGATTTTTTGAGGTACGAGGACGTGGCGTCCCTTTAAAATACTCTCATACAAAATGGTTTTTTTATTTTTAAATGATAGATCTTCGTTTGACCACAATCTAATCTAATGATAAGCGATAACGTCTAAGATGTGATTTACGTTATGTTGGTTTTATATACGGGTTCGCCGAGAACTGAGATCTCGTGAGTCTCCCATACAATTAAAAAAACATAAATAATATTTGTAATATTTGACTATCAAAATAGTAATACATAGTGTGTGGTTATTGTGTAAATTATATTTATCTTAAGATTTTTAATATTATAATTTTTTATTGTTAAAATCATGGTCATATTTAGTGTGATAAGTGATTTACGTCGTTAACGTATAAGTAATTGAAATATAAAATGTAAATCCTTTATTGGCTGTAAGTTTTATCGTATGATACACCTGTATTAGACTAAGAGCTGTGGATTTTCTTCGAAATAAAATAAAATAAATAAAATAAAATAAACACATAACTAACTAACTTGACCTACAGTTTTATTTAAATTACAGGTACAGGGTACAAATTGCAGTTATTCTGGAATTAAGGCTTTTCCCTATATTTATGTCACTAAAGCTATACGCATACCAGATTCAGCACTCTGGGGTCGCTGGTGTACCCTGTGAATTTCGTCAAATTATTTTTTATCATGGCTATTATCTTAAAACCTACAAAGTTTAAACTAAAAATAAAACGGCGTTGAAATGTAACGATGAAGACCTTTCATTAAACGTGCCACTTGACCTGATAGTCCCATTTTGTATTTATTTACTCTTGAAACCCAATATCTCACCACCCCTCCCCACATTTTTAGCTCATTTAGTCACACCAGGATTGTGCCATCACTACCTACCGATATACCAAATTTCATGATGATCGGATAACGCTTAGAAAGTTATCCTCGAACAAACAAACATACACAATACATACATAAAACGCCGATTTGCCCAAGTTGATTTGGAGATCAAAAAGACTCACGGTGATTGTGTTCAGCTAAGATTTGCCGTCGCATCATTTATTTTTTCCTGAAGACTACAATCCAGAGTGAATAGGTGTCTTCTATTACGCATTACTTCTTTCCATACTAGATTATGCCGACGTCTCATATCCCGACGCTACAGAGGATCAACTGAACAAGCTGGAGCGGTTGCAAAATTTCTGCATACGTTTTATACATGGTCTGTGAAAATATGACCACGTATCAGTTTTCCGCGCTCAACTGCAATGGCTCGAGATCAGAAAGCGTCGAGATGTCCATATACTATGTCTCCTTTATAATATCTTACATGACCCTCAATCACCCAACTACATTAAAAAAACAATTCACTCCCTTATATGCTGAGGACCGTCTTGTGCGTTCCTCGCAACATCTTCAACTTATGACTCCCCAGCACAATACAACTTGCTACACCAAGTCATTCACCATCACTGCTATCAGACTATGGAATAGTATTCCGCAAGAGTTCCGGTATGTTTCCTCCGTTGAGGTCTTCAGATCCAAAGTGTACACAAGTCTCACTCTTATGAACGAAGCCTACAAAATGAGCGGTATCCTGTAATACTCTGTTATATCTTTTATACGTTATATATCTAATTAATGTGTTTTGTAATTTTAATTTAGCCTCTCCCTCTACCAAATATGCACTACCTCTAGTAACTATTTTCCGCATTACACAAAGGTTAACTGGAAGAGAATGCTATCTAGCATTAAGTTCGCCTATGTACAGATTATTTTATTTTGGGCAATAAATAATTTTTCATAATTCACAATTCATACTCGTAATTCGTTTATTGTCTGTAAACCTAGGTACTAAAGATGGTTAAGATTAATTTTGAACTATACTAGGTTTCGCCATTTTAGCGTACAAACATTATATTTTATTACCTAAATTAATACAATAAAAAGAAATCAAATACCCACATAATTAATTATAAAGTCAAAGGGTTAATAAAATCATAACATATTTAAATGTCACATTATACAATAATAATAAAAAAATAAAAAATATACATATAATAATAATTACATATATTAGTTAAAATAGAAATAAGAAAACTAGTCACACATTTTATCCTTTAGGAAGTCATCAATAGAGTAGTAGGCTTTATTTAATAGCAGATTATTGAGCTCATGCTTAAATTTGCCAAAACTATTTATTGCTCGTATGGTAGCTGGTATCTTGTTGTAAATTATTGGTGCCATACAGAGCACACTCATGCGCAGAAGATGTGTTTTACACGAGCGATGGCGGAGTTGACCTTCACGGCGAGACCCTGACGGGTATTCGTCGAACAAATTGAGATTGCTTTTCACAAATATGGCAACTTCACTTATGTATATACAGTGAGGGCGGTGTGAGCAATTTTAGAGTCACAAAGTATTCCCTACACGAATCGGTTTGTTTAAGACGACTTATGGCTCGTATTCATTCATTCAATCTAAATTTTCATACTCCATCTTCTAAGATGGAATGTGATCCACATTATTGCTAACCATATGGTGAGATTGGGGTCAAACAAAGAGCACGTGTTAAAAAAATGAATAATATTTCCTTATATCTCTGCCATTGTCATCCTTCCCTTTCAAGCGTAATGGAACATAAATTATTAGTGATTGATCGCTGTAGCAACATAGCCTTATTAATATATGTTTTCTGTCGAACATTTAGATTAGCCTCATTCTTTACCGTCACGAAAACGTGGGTTTTTACACGTCATTAGTGGCAATTGGATTAACATAGATTTATTTTGATTACTATTGTAATTTAGTAGTGGTTCGCCCCGAACTGAGATCTCGCGAAATCTTTGACTATCAAAATAGTGCGATGAAATACATAACCATATTACTTGACCTACAGTTTTATTCAAATTACAGGTAACGGGAGTTCATGTTTTTGTTTTTTTTGGTAGAATTTGCAGTTACTATGGAATTAAGACTTTTCCGTCTATTTGTGTTCAAAAAAAATAAAAAAAGCTAAAGCTACAATCATATCAAACAGTACTGTGGGGTCACTGGTGTACTAAACTAAAAATAAAAATGGGGTCGAAATGTACTACTGTAAAACCTTTAATTTGACGTCATAATTGACCTAATAGTCTCATTTTCATTTTTACCCAAGTTTGTTTGGAGATCTCGCTTCGCTCGATTAATTATTTATTTATCGAGTCAACTTATTTTAAGTAACAAAAACAAAAAAGCAGAATGCACGTAAAACTAGTAACGTTCGGATTTACCCAATATTTTTATCCAACAAGCGTTGATATAGCACTTGCGTTTTAAGATGCCTTTTCACTAGAGATGGGCTACGTCTCTAAGTTACGGATATGTGTCAATCCCCCTTATAGAATCGCTTGATTTTCATAGCTCTGGTAAGGGGTTCAACGAAACTGTGGTTTTTGCATGCTCGTTGAAGCGAGGGATGCTAGCTAAAAGCACGCAGTCAAGCATCGTCAAAAAGAAATATTTTATTTTTGATAAACCACTTAGGGTCGTCTTTTAATCACGTGAGGTTTTTAAGGGCACTTTTTTCTCCTCATCCCCTTTGGTGATATTTCGTGAAGTTAAGGCCGTCCACCGTCCCCCACCAAACATCACGTGTATTTTTTAATAAAGAATATCTTAAAGAGTGTTTTAATAATAATTTAGATTCTGAAAGCCGCACAACTTTGCGCTTAGAAGACAGTCTGCTGAGAGCTAAATATTGCTGTTATGTTGATTTTTATGGTTCCGTACCTCAAAAGGAAAAAACGAAACCCTTATAGAATCACTTTGTCGTCCGTCGGTCTGCCTGTCAAGACCCTTTATCTCAGGAACGCGTGAAGGTATCAAGTTGTAGTTAAAACCATATACTCAATTTAGCAGTCCTGTGAAGCTGTGAAAAAATCAAACTTCTACGTTAACGTAAAAAAAAGAAATGGCCGTTTATGCCGCAAAAACGTATATTTCGACACTCTCAAGGGAACCACAATTTATAGGGTACTTTCCGTTGACCTAGAACTATGAAATTTGGCAAGTTATATCGTATTATACTGCAAGTACAGGGAAAAATCTGAAAACTATACATTAGTAATTAAATCATAAAAAATATTGTTTTTATTTAAAGTAAGTTATCAATCATCGAAACTGTCGGTACAAATTTGTACGGAATCCTCGGTGAGTGAGTCCGACTCGCACTTGTCCGGTTTCTTACAAGGGGAGGATACGACCTTGGGGAAACGGATTTGGATAATCTTTGACGTAGTGGTAGTACCCCATGTGGGTATACTACCTCTGAAATAATAAAGTGCAATACTCAGAAATGGCTGAGAAAAACGCACTCACAGTTTACCCAGCACTATAATATATTAATAGGTAAATAATTAATTTTAAAATTGGCGATGAATAATCGAATAAATTTTTATGCAATCCTCTCGGGAGTTAATTGCATAATTCTTGTCTAGAAGTTCAGCTGTACTTTGCAATCGTTTGATAAAATTTTACACTTGTCTATAGAAAAAGACATCACATGGTTGAACTAACGGAGTACATTTTGGAGGTATAACTTTAAATATGCATGTAGTCATTTTTTTATCATCCTGAAATATTTCATCATATAATTCTGGCTTATATCATTATATAATGTATCAGGAGTGTTTTCATCTCCATGAGAAGAACTTGCTTCGCTTGATGACATTTTATAAATTATAAAACAATTTTCAAAGTAAATTTCACTGCACAAATACGTCTGTTCGTGTCGAAATTCAGAAACTAACTGCTATTAGTCAAGCTACTGAAAAAGCGGTGGGACTAGCATAGGTTCAAGAACAACAGCATGACTATTCTTTCAGTGGGCCAACAGAGCTCGAATAGATGTACAGTTTACAATAACTCGAGGACAAGAATTATTGTACCCTCATACCATATTCGACCCTTCTTATTGTCTGGCGCAGGTATATATTTTCAGTTAAACTTATAATGAATATGAGAGGTATAAGAATTATTCATGAATTACAAATATCTCATGAAATACACCGTAGATAATTTATAGAAATGAAGTTGCAAATAAAAAAATATTTTATTGAAGAATAATTTAATGTATCAATTATTTACTTATTACGTTACGATGTTACGAGCTGAGGGTTCGGGATAAAATAATGGGAATCGATCTAACCAAAACAACACTTTTATTCAACACTAGACGGTGTATACACGAACTTGGTCACACGTATCACAACACACTAGTTCACACCACTGGTGCACCACTTAAAGTCACCGAAATGATCGCACGTATAGCTTAATCCATACTGACTCGGGAGCAACTACTGTTCACGCGAGACCCTTCCCACGTCAGTCCTCCAGGGCCTCGCTGAGACTAACTCACTGACTAACTCAGACTGACTGTCCGGCCATCTCTCCGGCCTATTTATATCGCACACATTTCGATTGTTCGAGAACGATGTCGATCCTCCCAGGAAAGGGTCGGTCCCTCGACACAATGGCCACTCCCCATTCTGCGAAACCACAAACAATAGCAACAATAACACAGCAAGACAAAAGCATTCGAGAAGGTTCGATTATTACTCATTGTTTAACAGCCTCGGCGTAACAATATTAATAATTAATTAAATAATGAAAAAAAAAGAAGAAAAAGAGATCAAGTGCGTAGGCTAGAACTCATGCATTCAAGAGCACGAGTCGAGAGCGTTACCACAGACGCCACAGTACGTTTGATCGATTTTTACTATAACTTATATATGAAGTGCTGGGCAAATTTTGAGTGCGTTTTTCTCAGCCATTTTTGAGTATTGCACTTTCGTATTTCAGAGGTAGTATACCCACATGGTGTACTACCACTACGTCAAAGATTATCCAAATCCGTTTCCCTAAGGTCGTATCCTCCCCTTGTTAGACATGAATTCGCTCGCTCAGAGTTTCACGTGTTGGCACGGAAAATATACACGTGATTGACACATCCCTCCCTCCATTGTGATCAATCGTGATGTTACTCGCTCACCCCCCCCCCCCCCCCCCCTATTGAAACCTCACGTGATTAAAGTACGACCCCTTAGCTTAGCGTGCGAGATGACTTTCATACTTTTGTTTCTAATTTATCATGTTACCGCTTTTCGTTACCTTGTTTTTTGAGAATATTTTTTGAATAAATCATTAATTTGCTCTTCTGTGTACACTAGAGAACTGCCAAATAAAAATTGCTGCCCCTTATGAGCAAATAAATAAATATTACTGGACATTTCACACCGAGGTATCTAGCCCCAAACTAAGCAGAGCTTGTACTATGAGAACCAGATAACTGATAGAATACTTTTTTTTAAAGTAAAGTAAAAATTTATTTATTGACATAATTAAGTATGACATAGTCAAATTTGAATCCATAGGCTCCCGAACTAGTTAAAAAACTGTATTTCAGGTGCCAGTGGCTTCTCCCATCATGTGTATATTTTAAATTATGTCTAGCAAAGATAGGATAGTTAAGTTTAAGCATTAATTAAAAAGAATAAATCATATAACTAAAAAAGTAAGTATTTAAAAGAAATACCTAAGCTCTCTCAAATTCAAGTCTGTTACGTAGTAGGTGCTACGAGTATACTTAGGTGCATGTTACTTAAATACTTTTTTTTTGTAAATACATACTTATAATATATAGAAAAACATCCAGACCAGAAATAAATATATGTAGATCATGCAAACATTTGCTGGGAATGGAACACGCTACCTCCTGCGTCTCAGCCGGCTGTTCGCCCACTGCTCATGAATACTAATCTCATAATTACATAATGTTTATTTGTAACACTAATATTATAAATGCGAAGTTTGTTTGTTACTCAATAACGACGTAACGGCTGAATCGTTTTCGATGAAATGTGGTATGGATTAACGCATAGGCTACTTTTTGATGACAAACAACGCGTGCGAAGATAAAGATAAATATCGCAAAAAGTTAAAACAAATTTACACTGGTCTTAATGTATATAATTTAAGCTCAATTAACATTCTACCTGATAATTTCCTGCTGTGCAAATATTACATAAATATAATTTAAAATTTAAATTTACTGTTCTTACACAATATAAAAAATGTCAATAAAATAAAATAATGTAATGTCTAGTAACTTATAATTAAAATATTCCGCAAGGGTTTAAAAACATTTTGATGATAACCATTTATTAGTTCGGCGTTTGAATAAGTCATAAGTAAATCTTTTAATTCGTCTGATAATTTATTAAATATTTTTACTGCCATATAACGAGCGTTACTGCTAAAAAATGTCGAGAGTGATGCCGATGGCGGAAGCTAGTAATACATATAACTCATAATCAATTCGTTTGTGATAAATATAATTATGTTAAGGTTGAGATTATAAGCTAAGTACTATTGAAGAGAAAACACGATCCCTTAAAATTGTTTTTATATAAAGCTAGTGGTTCGCCCCGAATTGAGATCTCGCGAATCCCCCAAAATAAATATTATTCTTAGGGCGACTTGCACAACGATGCCTAAACGTATTTAGTGGCTAAATATGATTTAAGGAGTTGTTAAATCATACAAATAGTTCAAATTTAAACATGTTTAGTCGCTAAATACGTTTGGTGATCTTTATGCATGCCGGCTTTAATCTTTGACTAATAAATTGGTGCCACGAAATGCATAACCAACCTACTTGACCTACAGTTTCATTCGAATTAGATGTAAGGGGGGTTCTTGTCAGTTGGTTATTTTTTTTTTGGGTACAAATGGCAGTTATTCTGGGTTTCAGACTTTTGCCCATATTTGTGTCACTAAAGCTACACGAATACCAAATTTCAGCATTGTGGGGTCAATGGTGTACCCTGTGAATTTTGTCAAAGTTTTGTTTTTATTATGGCTAATAACTCAAAAACTACAATAACTAAACTAAAAATAAAAACGAGGTACAAATGTACTAATAAAGACCTTTCATTGGACTCCCACTTAACCTAATAGTTTCATTTTCATTTTTTTTTTACCCCTCTTGAACCCCAATATCTCAATATTTTTAGCTCATTGAGTCACATGAAAATTATGCCATCACTATATACCAAATTTCATGATGATCAGATAAACGCTACGAAAGTTATCCTCGCACAAACAAACATACATACATACAACGCCAATTTGCCCAAGTTGATTTGAAGATCTCGCTTCGCTCGATCAATTATTCTAAAGTCAAGTCCAAACTTACAATGAACCTGTAGTATTCAATAAATACTGGTAAATGAGATCGTGAAACGTTGGATAGTTATTGATATTTATATGACGCAAGTGCTGTGTTTCAATTATTCTCAATTACGAATGATTTATTGCACTTTTAATCATTATATAATACAAAATTTTTTTTTTCGCTATTTTGCCTGGAATTATCAGTTTTTACATTGCCCGTATTTTCGCAAGGTCGTATAGCCTAATACTTGATTACGTCATCTTTCTATCGGCAGCCGTCCTTTGTTGCGCTTTCCAGTGCGTGGTCTCGACCTTTCTGCCCCAGCAGCCGTCAGTTTCAGCTATGTGCCCTGCCTAATCTATCATGAAAAAATATTGTTTAATTCATAAGTTTGTCCTCTTCGCTTGTCGAACTCGCAGTCCGTAAATCCCTTGTCAAGTTTAACGGCAAAGAAAATTCATTCCGTCACAAACACTCCACGGTTAGACCAGGAACGTTGTATATACGATACTTTATCAAGAACCGAAGTAAGATAATGACAGAGTAAAAGAGCATACAAAATAACGTGACTGAAATCCCCGGGCAAAACATTTTTAAGATTTTAGCCTCGTCTCTAAAATGTACTATCAGTTATGTGTACTCTGGCATAACATCTTTTAAATGATAGACCAATTCAAATGCGTAATTTTTTTTCTTATAAATTATAGCCGGCTGAGATGCAGGAGGTAGCGGGTTCGATCCCCGCTGCGGAACAAATGTTTGCATGATCTACAGATATTTGTTCCGGCTGGTTGTTTCTCTATATATTATAAGTATGTATTTACAAAAAAATATGTATATAAGTATTCTATCAGTTATCTGGTTCCCATAGTATATACAAGCTCTGTTTAATTTGGGGCTAGATAGCGCTGTGTGAAATGTCCAGAAATATTTATTTATTTATTTATTTATTTATAGGTCAGAGTTTGACCACGATCTCGCATGATGGTAAGCGATGATGCAGTCTACGATTGTACACGCTTGCCTAAAAGAAACCTATTCACTCGCGACTTGAAGACCCATAGGTTGTAGTTATCAGGAAACACATACTCAGGCAAGGCGTTCCACTCCTTGTCGGTGCGCATAATATGGTGGAAGAATACCGCTATGTGCGTATGAGAGGTATGTCTACCGTGTAGCGGTGGCGCATCGCGGAGCCTCTGGATATCCGATAATAGATTGGGGATGGTGGATTCAGTATTAATACATGTATCATAATATTAATCAGCATCATAAACCATTGCAGTTTTATACGGCCATAATCACAAAACAAAGAAAACTTCTCTTTTATGCCCTCAAAACCGTAGCTTATCACACTAATCTTATACATGTGAAAGTTTGGATGTTTGTTTGTTTATTTGTTTGTTTGTATATTACTCAATCACGTCGTAAAGGCTGAACCAATTTCGATGAAATTTGATATATACGTAGTTATAACCTGTATTACCACATAGGCTAATTTTTATCCCATAAATCAGGATTAAAATAGGATATCAAGTCAAGTTGCAAGAGCGAGTTTAGATTTATTTCTACGTTACCTACATACTTAGGAGTGCAACGCGTACGCAGTCGCGGGCAAGAGTTAGTTTTACATAAATGTAATCATTGAACGCATTGAAATTGTCGCTACTCGCTATAAAACTAACGGTACTGGAAAACCGATACTGTAACTCAATGATGTAAGTTCCTAACTATACCCACTCGTTCTATCTAACTGACACTGTGAATCCTGTTAACTGAACTTAATGACTGGCCATTCGGCTGATTAATTTGGTCCTTCCTTGACGTCCTTTTTGTAGAGACATTAATTACTTCCTTTCCCGGTTTTCAATGCAGTCTTTGTTAGTGAACTTGTGATTGAAATGTCGAGACGTCACGGTTGTGTGCTTATCTGTAGGTACTGTAGGTAGGAAAAGGGTGATGTAGTCACGTACACAACATCGGTCCTGTACGAAAAAACCGATTGATAATATAATAACCGCAATTAACCAGTGTAAAAATCTATAAAATTTGATCGAGCGAAGCGAGATCTCCAAATCAACTTGGGCAAACCGCCGTTGTATGTATGTATGTATGTTTGTTTGTCCTAGGATAACTTTCGAAGTGTTTGTCCGATCATCGTGAAATTTGGTATAAAGGTAGGTATAATGATGCCACAATTTTGGTGTGACTCAATGAGCTAAAAATTTTGGGAGGTTGTTGAAATATTGGGGTTCAAGAGGGGTAAAAAAAATGAAAATGAGACTATTAGGTCAAATGAGACGTCAAATGAAAGGTCTTCATTAGTACATTTTGACTCTGTTTTTATTTTTAGTAAAGTTTTTGTATTTTTTGAGTTATTAGCCATAATAAAAACAACATTCACAGGGTACACCAGTGAACCCACAGTGCTGTAATTTGGTATGCGTGTAGCTTAATTATCACAAATATAGGCGAAAGTCTGAAATCTAAAGTAACTGCAATTTGTACCCCAAAAAAGACGAACCAATTAACATGAACTCCCGTTACCTGTAATTTTAATTAAACTGTAGGTTATTGGTTATTTATTTCGTGGCACTATTTTGCTGGTCAAACATTACGAATAATATGTTTTTTGTTATCATGGTAGAATCGCGAGATCTCAGTTCGGGGCGAACCACTAGTGTATAACTCATAAGTGATTGTTATCTCGGCGAAACGGACAAGGAAATAAACGATGACACAAAAATAAACTATGCTTTGAAAACAATATTTTAATATAATACTAGTTATTGATTTAAATAATTACGTTATTTTAATCGTAATTAATTAAATTTTACATGTTTATTTTTAATTAAAGTTTTTTTTTAAATAGTAAAGTTGTACTGAATTTCATTATGCCCTCGTTGAATTTGGAACCTCATCTGTATTAAAATTTGAACCAAAGAGACCCACACCATAAAAATTTATTCGTAAATCGAACAAACCTCAGCACAGAATGCACCAACCTAGATTTGGTTTTTATTATTTGAAAGCGTGAAAAGACTATTCTCCTCGTGGATAAAACTAACTGCATCTTGGGTTTGCTTATATCCCTCTCTGCACTCAGAATTCTAGTAACTCCCTCGCTCCACTCGTGAGCTAAATCTAGAGTCCTTCGTTACGTTCGGGATTCAATATAGCGCCCAAAACGCAAGACACTGCTTTATCCCCTCGTTTAATAATCTACTATTACGCCGCAAGGCAAAATCTAGCGCTTATATGAAATTCCTATCACCTAATATTGTACAAGGAATAAACAAAACAATGAAATAAATATTGCTGGACAATTCACACAGCGCTATCTAGCCCCAAACTAAGCAGAGCTTGTACTATGGGAACCAGATATCAGATAGCATACTTACATACTTTTTTTTATAAATACATACTTATATTAAAAAGAAAAACAACCAGACCCAGAACAGATATCTGTAGATCATGCAAACATTTGCTCCGCAGCGGGAATCGAACCCACTCCTCCTGCGTCTCAGCCGGCTGTTCGCACACTGCGCCACGGAGCTCGTTAAATTAATTGAATAGTTAATGTATAATATGTAACAATTGTGAAAATATATATAATTTTTTTAATTTGTCAATTTGCGGACGATAATTCAACCTGTAGTCGGACTTTAATATACATTTTTTTAAGTATAGTTTATCACAAACAATAAGTACTACAAAAATACTACATAACTATAAAGTAGTAACAAAATCCCTTTAATTTTATAATTGGTACTTTAACTCTGATATACAGGCTTAGTCTGGACCACATTACGTTTGTAATAAATATTGATTGCAATTGCCGTTTAGTCTTATGTATGATAAAATGTATCCTCCAGCAAGGCTAGCACAGCGATTTTCTTGTCTACTCTTCGAAGAGACGACAAAGCTCTGACCGCAACTTGTATTTCTGCGTGTATTGTTATTTGTTTTTTTTAATATATTTTTTAAATTTAAGTGTGATGTACAATAAAGCATTATTCTGTTCTATTCTCTGTCGATTTTTCCGAAATTGTTTTTGCCCCGAGCAGGCTCAATAAGGTTTCTTCCTAGACAAGATTAGGATACTCTGTCTATAGCAACGTACGTTGTATATATAATTAATTGAATATCTAACCAAAATTTGTTGGCAAGCGCGTGATTGAGAAGAGTGCGAAAAAGATAACAGAGAAGACAGTGTTGTCTAGGAAACGCAAGACCTAGACAATTTCAGAAGAAATTTGTCTATCCTTAAATGTCAAAAATAGAGAAAATTGTTATCGTGCTGGGAGTTGTAGACTACTGTCGAGGAGGTGTCGACAACGTTTCTTCCCATTCACTCTCGCAATCGCCGTGCTCGAGACGGTCGACAAGTGTCTTCTTTCTTCCGAAAAATGAATCAAGACTAAACCCTTCTCTACAGTTACGCATATACCTAGAACACTAACTGATGATCGTCACATGCGCTTGCTTGCTGCCTGATGCTGAGCAATGCTGGCGGTACTTATCACACGCACACCAGCCGGTGGAAATTAATGGTTTGATAATAGATTTGCACAAACAAACAGTTTGAATAAATCTACACACAAAACACAGGAATTTTCAATGCTTTAGATAGATTTAGGGTGGTTTCCTTGTAAATGAAATGCGTTGCGCTGTCACTCGTTCGGGGTGGTATAGCAAAGTAAATTTCATCTGACAGTTGTGTATAAGCTCATTCTAGGTGAGGGTAGATTATTTTTGTGTTTACCGTACTCATGGGACAAAAAAAATGTTGCGCGTGTTACAGGAAAAACAAGCTTAATATCAAAACATAAGAAAAACGTTTTGGCGATAAACTTGCAAATGAAATACTTATCACTTCAAGTACTTCTCAAACTTAAGATGAGGGAATAAAATGTTAAATGTTATCAAGTTTTTTTAAAATAGTTTGGTCTCAGATGTATTTGATATAGATATAGATGTGTATATGTTGGTTTGTAGATGTTGGATTTTAGGGTATTTTCAGCTCGTTTTTTGAATCAAATGTAAAAGATCGTCATTATATTCATCCACAGAACACTGCTGGGTAAGTATGTGTAAGTAAATGCTACCTTTTCAGTACCCTTATTCAGTTACTAGTTGCTATCGCCCGCCTATCGATCGGCCAAGGCGTCTTTTTCAAAACTACAGGCGTTAAAGGCCTTAAATTTGTACAATAATGTAGATATACTTAATATCTAATTTAATAACCTAACTTATTCTACTCCATTTAATTTTTTTTAAACTGATTAGATCTTTGTTTGACCACAATCTCACCTGATGGTAAGCGATGATGTGGTCTAAGATGAAGCACGAAGATCTAGAAGAAACCTATTCACTCTCACTTTAATGAGGCACGGACTGTATTCTTTAGGAAAAACAGACGACGGCAAAGTGTTCCATACCTTAGCCGTACGCATCAAGAACGTAGAACCAAAACGGTGTGTGCGAATGGGTGGTATATCAACTATTGTGGTGATATATTAACAATTAATTAATGTACTACATTAATAATTTAATGAATTTACACATAACTTTATATACAAACAAAAAATAAATAATGTGACCTTTGCGAATTCATATAACACGATAAAATACAAGTAACTTTTTATCAAAAATATAACAGTAAGTCTATTATATTTTTATAAATAGTTACTTGTTAAACCAAACTACTAACCCGATTTTGATGAAATTTCTATGAAAACCATCTGAAAGTACATCATCAAGTAAAAAAATAACTTTTCCAAATCTGTTAATAAATAACGGAGTTCTGAGGTACTAAAAATAAAAAGAGAACCGTAGTTACTCCCGTTTTTGAAGTCGGTTAAAATAGATGCGCTTGGCACAGGCACGGTAGTGATAACTATACAGTATTGTGACTCGGCCCTGCACTTAAATTATTTACCTACACCCGCGTGGTATGTAAACACGCGATAGGACTGCCCGCCTGCAGTATTTTAATTTCATCTACCTACTTGAGTATCTTTATAGTTTTGTGATTGTATATTTTATATATAAAAAAATGAAATTCGTTGTGAATGAAATGTTCAATAAAAATACATGTGAGTTTTTTTAATTAGTAGATTTAATAAAAAATCAACCTTTATAATTTTGATACAGAAAAATATTTGTGCCTCGACTGAGACATACAAAAAGCTTTATTGTTAAATTTAATAGCATAAAACATCCATCGTGCTCTTTGCCATATTAAGATAGTGTTTGCACTTATTTCATTATAGAATATTATAATCACAATCGCACGCTTAGTGATTACAAAACAAATCACACCTTTCGTCACTGCGGCAACGACATTACCCTTGCTTCGGCGCATTCGCGACTGGTTGTGTACCGAGTACCCACTCGGTACACAACCGAACACGAGAAGCGTAGGTATGACTCACGTTCCAGCCGTTTGTATGAAGACAGAATACTGTAAAGATAACATTACCGTGGCACAGGAGCGTGAATGAATGAACTTTATTGTACACCTTAAAAAATAAAATTACAGACAAAATAGAAGATATTGGGCGGTCTTATAACTTTGAAGCGATTTCTTCCAGACAACCTTGAGTGTGATAACGAGGAGGCCTTTAACCAGAAGTGGGAGGATGTAGGTTTGGTTAGATAGATGTTATATCATCCTACTTCACTTCCGACAAACGTCCGCAAAGAAATATAAATGCCAGAGATAAAAATAATAAATGCAAAGCTGTCCTGACAAATTAATAAGAATTACGAGTAAGTTGCAACGGTTCCATTTACATCCAGCTGAAACCACGGCCAAGTTTGTCGCTTTTATTTTTTCTCAGTCCTTCTCAGTCCCATGAGTCGTAACTTAAAGCTCTATTTACACAAAACGCTATAAACCCGCACTATTAATAATCCGAATAATAATTTTCAAATGCCTAACTTGAGGAATTATGGATTGCCCATACAAATTTACAGACCCTATTTCACCCTCCCGCTCCTCCGCCCAAAATTATTTTTAGAGACAAAAGAGAGCCTTTATCCTTCCCCAGGATATAATCTATTATTCTATCTCCTTGCCGAATTTCATTATGATCCGTTCAGCCGTTCAGCCGTTTAGTCGTGAAAAGATAATAAACAAACATCCAAACTTTTGCATTTATAATAATTAGTGTGGTTCTTTAAATGCACTCCCTAGATGGATTGAGTAAGGATTGGGATATAGGTTACTTTTTACCTGACGGCGGAGAAGGAGGGTAATGTTTTTATTGACAAACCAGTCAAACAGGCTGGTCGGCTAGTGTATACATAAATACGGGAAGAGAAAACTTTCACGACGTCAAATGAAAGGTCTTCATTAGTAAATTTGAACCCCTTTTTATTTTTAGTTTAATCCTTGTAGTTTTTGAGTTATTAGGCATAGTAAAAACAAAACTTTGACATAATTCACAGGGTACACCAATGACCCTACAATGCTGAAATTGGGTATTCGCGTAGCTTTAGTAACACAAATATAGGCAAAAGTCTGAAATCTAAAATAACTGCAATTTGCACCACAAAAAATAATAAGCGTATTACAAGAACCGTTACTCCTAATTTGAATGAAGCTGTAGGTCAAGTAGTTTGGATATGCATTTCGTGGCACTAATTTACTAGTCAAAGATTAAGGCCGGCATGCACAAAGATCACTTAACGTATTTGACGTTTTTATATGATTTGACAACTCCTTAAATCATATTTAGCCACTAAATACGTTCAGGCATCGTTGTGCAAGTAGCCCTAAGAATAATATTTATTTTGGGGGATTCACGAGATCTCAGTTCGGGGTGACTCACTAATGTCATCATATTCAATTGATTTCTTTTCTTACTTAGTAATTTAGTAATTCTGATATGACTTCCTCCAGGAGGTGTTGTGTTAATGATTCGAATACATTTTGTTACATTTGTGGTGAATACTTATGTAATTATAAAATTCAGAAAACCTATTACAGACTTTGTAAGAAAGACGTATGTCGATTACTATAAGATGGAGATGAAGGCCCTAACAAGCCGTTTTCTAATTGTGTAGTGAACATTGAAGACAGTGGGCAAGTGGTAAACGTGATCATTTAAAGTTTGGTGTAGCTACGATTTGGACTGAGCTGAAAAACCATATCGATGACAGTTATTTTCGTTTTACTTTACACCTGCGATTTCTCGAGAACTAAATATAGCATCAAAAAAACGAGAGTCAGGGTATCACTATACATAAAATCTGTTTTACTTTTAGCGGCACCAAAATCATTGTAGACCTGTATTACCCGTGTACAGGCTCTGACAATATGCCTTAAAAAGTGTGACTGACTCCATCAGAGCACCGGGCAAATCTACGGGTCAGCATGTTACCCCTAACCGACAGAGTCCTACGTTCCCTTTCTGTGTCTACATTATCCCTAAGATCGTCGGTAGGGTAGTGTCCTATGTACTTGAATTGCGTGACACGTTTGATTTTAACACCGTTTAGGGTCAAGTCACGAGTATGGGATCTTATCGGCGGTCCCAAAGATAATGTATTCACATTTTTAACATTATAGGTGAGGTCGTGCGATGCTGCGTAGGATCTGCAAACCCTCAACATCTCCTCGATAGATCCCGCAATCGGGCCCAGCAGCACCATGTTATCCGCGTAGCTGATTTTGTTTACACTAACACCATCCACTCTGATCTCTCATTATACTGAGCTCGACTATGAGGTTGTTGACGTACAGATTGAAGAGCTTGCGAGAAGTTAACCCCCCTGCCTCATCCCGCACTCCAATCTATACGTCTCCGTGAACATGTTGGACCAATTTATGCAGTGCCTTTGGTTCGCATAACAATACTGAAGCAGTTTTTTTTTTATAAATTGTAGGCTAGCGTTTGACCACTATCTCGCCTGATGGTAAGCGATGATGCAGTCTACGATGGTACACGCTTGCCTAGAAGAAACCTATTCACTCGTGACTTGAAGATCCCTAGGTTGTAGTTATCAGGAAACACAGACTCAGGCAAGGCGTTCCACTCCTTGGCGGTGCGCATAATAAAGGTGGAAGAGTACCGCTTTGTGCGTATGAGAGGTATGTCTACCATGTAGCGGTGGCGCATCGTGGAGGGTCTGGTTGTCCGATCATAGAATGGGGATGGTGGGATCAGGTTGAAAATCTCCGCAGCACACTCTCCGAAATGTATCCGATAAAAAACCGAGAGTTTTGCAACCTTTCGACGATGCTCGAGGCTGTGGAGCCTTGCATTTGCTAACTCGTCATTGCAAATGAGCTTATTGGCTCTTCTCTCAGTTTTACACAGTTTTGTATTTCCGCGGGTAAACCCCTGTCCCTTAACTTTCTCCAGAGTAGGTCATATGATACAAGATCTAGATAATGTACTGGACAGTATGCTTGAGCACTAGAATTGCGCTTTCTATTGAACCCGAACTGAGCGTCATGTATGTTTAAACAATTTTGTAGGCAAGAATCAAGCATACTGTCCAATATTTTGGCAATGTGGGTAGCAAAAGAAAGGTTGATTTACTTACGGCTAACTTAAACCTCAATTCGTTCATTCTTTCATCAGATCCATATTTTCGTTTTCCCGGTTCGCGGCGAGCATTATTCGCACACATAGGGGTGCGATGGCCTCGCATCTGATAAAGGAAACACATTAGCGAAGACAGAAAATAAAATAAAAGAAAAAAAAAAAACAAACGGGTAGTATCTATCTTACGGCTAACTTAAACCTCATTTCGTTCAGTTCCTTCATCAGATCCATATTTTCGTTTTCCCGTTTTGTGGCGAGCATTTTCCAGTATTGGACTGTTTGAACAAGTTTGGTTCTTTCTCAAAGCTTGGATTTCTTCTTCAATTTCCATCTCGATCAGTTTTGCAAGGCGAAAACTCTATATAAATCTAGTCAATAATTAAAAATAATATTTTTTTGTTTTAATCGGAGACTCGCAAGATCTCAGTTCGGGGCGAACCACTAGTGTATTTATGTTTGTTTGTTTGTTCAAGGATAACTTTTGAAGAATTAATCCGATCTTTGTGAATTCGGTATACAGGTATTCATGGCACAATACTGGAGTAACTAAATGAGCTAAAAATGTGAAGAGGTTGTTGAGATATTGGAGCTCAAGAGAGGTCAAAGGACACCATCATAACCATTATTATATCAGCCATCCTACTGAACATTGGTCTCCCGCATAGATCTCCAAAGCGATCGATCTTGTGCTGCCTGCACCAAAAGACTCGCAGCAACCTTTATCAGCTCGTCTTGCCAACAAACAGTATCAAGGTAATCCATTTTAATTAGTAACGTGAGTAAATCGCAACCGCGGCGTGCCCGCACCGCATCATATAGTGTCGCCTTTAATATATCTCCAACGGTTTAAAACAAAACGTTAATTAAAAAAGCAGTCTCTCCGATCTCATTTCAAATGCTCTGAGAATTTGCGGCCCAATTTAACTTGTGTTTGTCTTATATTTCAATTTACTTTGTTATTGCTGTTTAATTGAGAAAAGTGGACAAAAAACAATGTTGAATCGTTCAATTATGTGATTGTTATGATACTCTCTCATTTGTAAAAAGAGCACTCTTCTTCCATACCTTTATGCGGAAATAATGATTAAGGTCACAACTCACTATATCAACCCGGCACCCGACCCGCACCGCCTCGCCGATCGGCGTTTACTCGTTGACAGCGGGTAGGCCACGGGTGGACGCCTCGTATTACCTGTGAACGCCGTGTGGTCAACCAGTGGACCTAGCACGGTCACCGTGTGGACGCCGCATGGTCAACCAGTAGACCTCGCGCGGTCAACGGGTGGACACCGACACGTTAGAAAGAAAGGCTGGAAATGAAAGGTAGGTGGGGAGCGAAGTATCGCCGCCGCATTGTGCTTACGTGAATCACTCGTGGGCCACGAGCGGTCAACGCGCGGGACGCGCGGGGTCACCGAGTGGTCAACTCGTCGTCCGCACGTGATCGGCATACGCCCGAGGCGATCCGGAAGTGATGTAGTGAGCGCACATCCATTCAATTTCATAATACTAACCGCTCGAGGCGAGGCGGCGCGGGTCGGATGTCGGGTTTATGTAGTGAGCTGTGACCTTTAAGTTCATAATTTTAAGATTTTTAACAGAATATAGGTTAATATCTTCCGTAATAAGGGGCTAACCCTTCGTTCGTATTTTCGAGATGACTTAAAAATTATAAAATGTTCTCGTTGACACTTAGGTACATTAAAACTAACTATACTGTAGTTTGTTATGTAATTTTTTTAGGTCTTAGGTTCTTTTGTGACCATTTATCATTGGGATAGCGATTAGCACTTCAATTCACCCAATTATTTCAATTATTTTATTACTTTTATTATTAGTATTTCAATCTATAGAGGTAATATCCTTGTTGACACATTAAAACTCACTATATACTGTAATTTGTCTAGTAAGTATTTATTTTAGGGATCAGGTTCTTTTGTAGTCATTTATCACTGGGATAGTGATTATCACTTCAATTCACCCAATCATTTCAATTATTTTTATTACCTAATTTGTATTTCAATTTATAGAGGGAACGCCTTTCAGTACCGCCCATTAATAGACATAAGATCTTGATTTGACTTGATTAATTAGAAATTGGCCTACATGTTATTATTAAATGACTGGTGGTTCATTAATAACGTAATAAAAAGAGATTTTACGCCATCATAATATTCAGCTAGTGCTTGACATAAATAGTTATGCCACGTACGTCATTTATATTAAACGGCAATCAAGAATAAATCCTCCGGAAAGTCCCATATTTGCAGCAACAGTAATAATTGTAACATCCTGTTACCCAGTCTTTTTAATAACTACTCGACGTTGAAACCTCGTTGAATCGAACGTTTTTAATTTAAATTGATTTGGTGTCAAGAGCAATGTTCGCAGACGTGTCTTGTTTGCGAGATGAAATTAGAGAATAACAAGATTATATTTACAGTCTTGTGTGTCGTTGACGTTTGCTGGAAGATCTTATTAATATTTACTAGGACAATTTGTTTATTTGAAAGGTCATATAATAAAAAGGCGTTAACACACTGGCGATTTGCGAGCGTTTTTACAGCTAGGTGTATAGTCGCGAAAGCGCTCGCTATGGATGCATAGTGAACTCAGCGCGTGCGCGTTACGTGTTCGCTACTTGCACGCGGTGGTTTTTATACGACTTCAAAAAAAAAATATCTCAATACCATATTCATTATTTTTTATTATTTATTTATTTATTTAACAAAATCCACAGCCCTTAATATATAAATGCAAATTATTACTAAGCTTAACATACGGCCAAAAACGGATTTACTTTTTATAAAAAGAGTTTATACATAGACAATCTAAATATTATTATTATTATTATGCATTATTTTATGTTTCCTTACCTCAGAGCATTTGTTTATTTAAAAGGATATACTTTTAGAATAGCCCCATAGAAATTTAATCCAAACCGGATCAGTACTTTTAGTTAGGTCCGTTATATTTTTGTTAAAAAGTTACATAAACGACTGCTGATGTCATAGGACTGCTGCGGCATCCACGTTGCGGTGCGGTATCGCAGCGAGCTCGCGGCAAGCACGTTCACAAATCGCTCGCAAAAGCCATTCTTATTAAGACCTTTCAAAATCATCATCAAAGGTTGTCTGGAAGAGATCGCTAGTTAGGGATAAGACCGCACATTATACATTTTCTTGTTGCTCATATTGGTTTATCTAGCTTGTAAGGTATATGTTCCGTATCGGAATTGATTAGTAATATTATAGATCACACAATTTGGAGAACACGTCAACCCTCATTTTTTTTGGTATACCTACCCTCATTGGCCGAGCGAAGTGACTTACCAAGGTAACTGTCAAAGCGTCAGACGGCCCGAACAGTCTCGACCCGCCTCTCACAGAGCAAGCACCTACCAAATAAATAAAATAGTGCCCAGCGCCGTGCGGTAGAATTGGTAGCTTTGCGCGTGTTACATTACAGCCCTCAACAAGACGACATAATCTACAATCAACAACAGCAGCCTATGGATGAGTGATTGCGGAGTTCAGAAGGGCATGCGGAACGCAACACAGAGGAAACCAAGGTTAGTCATTCTCGCATCGGCCTTTGATTGAATTCCCGTACAGTATAATAAATAATTTTCATTCATTCATTTATTTTCAGGAAGTTTAGACCCACAGCTGAGCTTAGCCACAGCCCTTAGCAGAGGCCTATGCCTCTGCTAATGCGAGGATCTTAATTAACTAGGAGAATTGGTTTAATTGAAAATCATATGATTATAAATATTTTAAGCCCGTTTCGACTAACTGCTGGGCATACAATAGAATATAGCATACTTTATTGCACACCATAAAACAAGACATAAGAATCAAGATTAATATTAACACATAAGATGATAACGTGGTCAAACGCAAAAGTAATTTTTTTTAATGTATAAAAAAATAGAACAATGTAAATCTGTCTTATACAGTTGGCACTGGCTTATGCCATTTGTCTCGATGTTTTGCCAGCACGAACAACGTACGCACATAAATATGTATTAATCAATATTAGGTCTGAATATAAATGGTGATTTAATTTTTATAACAAACAAATCCATGTGTTCACTGAAAAGGTAATTTCATCCAAAGATTCTGTCGCTCGCACCTTGCATGTGAAAGTTACCAAGTTAGTTGGTCGACGATTCGGTAACCGGACGCAAAATGGTAATAATTTCTTACCCTAATGTCTAACCTACCATGACACATAAAGTAATACTTTCTACGTAGTAATACGCGCTGCTAAACACGCAATTCAGTTGGTGTTTAAGATGTACACGCAAAGGCCACGCACGTTAGCTGCTTGAACCATTTGTAGGGCCACGTATACTTTTGTTATACTACTTGGAGTTGAAACAAGCTTACGGCCCACCTGATGTTAAGTGGTTACCATTGCCTATAACAACGAATTGCCTCATAGGTCACGAACGTTAGGAATGTGCCCTACGATGCACTGCCCTGCCTCCATAAACTTGAGGCATACAGGTGTAAAGCCTCATGTGCCTGTAATTTCACCAGCAATGCTGCTTGGTCGCTGAAATAGGTATGGTGGTAGTACTTCCCCGGGCGAGCCATTTCACAAGTAACTTTACTACTCTTAAACTCTACCTTTTCTCTGCAGTATATACAGCGCACGATATCGAACCAAGCCCAAGGCTATAGACAGCGCACGTCAAAGTTTAGGCTTTGTGTTAATGACACATCTGTATGCAGCATGTACCTAACTATAGCGTGCGCTATGTTAGGCCACGCGTGTGTTGGTGACATGAGCTACGCATCCGTACGTAGCGTGGCTGTCGGTCACAGTTGATGACCTACATCGTTTGCATAAAAAGCTTATGTTATAAAGCTGCCGTCCTTTAACGTTCTGCTAAAATTAAGTCCATCCAAAGGTTGTCTGGAAGAGATCGTTTTTAGCATAAGACTGCCAATTGTACTCTCGCGTATCTAGTTTTAAGTGTTTTATATATGATTTGTTAATATAATGTGGTATACCATAAAGCGTTTTCTATTCTATCGTTAGGGCATATTTCTAAGGTGCGTGACCTACGAGGCAAAACTTTGTTATAGGCGATGGTTACCACTTAACATCATAGGTCATAGGCGTGTTCCATCTCCAGTAGTATAAAAAAACATTTTCATGCAAGATACAATATATTTATTTGCTTAAACAAGTGTACAATAAGGTCTTAAAAACTAAGTAATGGTATTTTATACTTGTTTTCCATTTACGAACATCGCAAACTACTGATTACTGAGGGCACTTTTTTGTAATAAAAATTACACAATAAAATATGTATACTACTAAAAAACAAAGCGAAGCTGCGCACGAACATACTGGAATAATAATAATAATAGAACTGCGCTATATCTTTACATTTAAGTAAATAAATTTACGGAGTATTAAGTAATTATTTTTAACCCTTCCGTTCAATTCTGTAATTTTCATCATTTCGCGTCCCGGTGAAATTAGTTCAAAGGAAATTCCGTAGAATGTTCTCGAACATTCTCCACCTTCATTACGCGAGCGATAAAGAGGATGTCATTTCTCTGCCATTTGCCTGTATTTGTTCAACCTGCTCATTCCACTGTTTGGCATTTGACACATTTAAACTGAGAAAAGTATTCTTTTAATTTTATATGTAGTTTTAGGGTTTCGTTCATTAAATAGGCTAACGAGAACTTATTAACATGTCTACGTAGTCTGCCTGTCCCTCAGATCCACCATCATTAAGGGTAACTTGCGCAACGATCCTAAACGTATTTAGTAGCTAAATGTGATTAAGAGAGTTGTCAAATCATACAAATACGTTAAATTTAAACATGTTTAGTCGCTAAATAAATAAATATTGCTGGATATTTCACAGCGCTATCTAGCCCCAAACTAAGCAGAGCTTGAACTATGGGAGCCAAATAACTGATAGAATACTTATATGCTTTTATTTTTTTTGTAAATACATACTTATAATATATAGAGAAACAACCAGACCCGGAACAAATATCTGTAGATCATGCAAATATTTGTTCCGCGGAGGGAATCAAACCCTCTACCTCCTGCGTCTCAGCCGGCTATTCGCCCACTGCACCATAGAGGTCGTCACGTCAAATACGTTTAAGGATCGTTGTGCAAGTAAGTGTGCAGAAGTAAGATGCTGTTGTTGTCGCGTTTTTTTATTTATTTTATTTATTTAGAGCAGGGTTTCTCAAACTTTCGGCTCTACGAACCCCTGTTAAAGTTTCCAGGTGACAGCGAACCCATTAACTAACTAATTAAAATCCCCTCTCCCACCCAAAGAAAATAATAAAATTGACTGTTGAAGAAAATAAGGTTTTATTTCAATAACAGGTAACAAATAAAGTGCCAAAAGAAATATCTTTTTAATATCAATGTGATGGGTGTGCTTGTTGTGGTGTGTTTTTCGCAAATGGAGTCAATTTTAGGAGTAAATTTTTACAATTTTAACCATAATACTGACTCGGTATCAAGCGCGCGCATCACCATGTATGCCGCACGTGCTTGCCAGTCATTAAGCCGCTATTACGTAAATCTTGTTGCGAACCCTCTGCCGTCGAATGGTGAACCCCACTTTGAGAAACCCTGATTTAGAGAATCCAACGGTGATACTGTTTGTATGGACAAATAGCTTAGAATTAAACATAAGGGTAATAACAAGTTTCTACGTTGGAACATTGTAAAGAAAGATGTCTGGAACAAAACAAAAACAGCCTCAGCTGTAAGCCTGTTTTAAAGTTACAATCAAAAAGTATTAGTAAGTTGTAAACTGCTCCTATAATAAAAGGAATATAATGCGAATTATTGTGTTTTATGTTTTATAAACCATAAATTAATATGAATAGAAAGCAAATAACTAAAAAGTGAAAACCTAGATGTTTTTTTTTCGAGTTTGTTTTGTATATAAATAGGGCTATTCAATCATAGCTACCAGCTAACTACTTTTGCTGTGTGGTTTTGATAATATATTTTATTTATTTCTTTCATTAGATACGAGTATCATAATCCACAGCCTGATTTTGCCCACTGCTGGTAGGCCTCAGCTTCTGCCATCCACCACAATCATGGAATGACCACGATCCTTCGCTACCCATCGATGACCAGCGACCTTGACTGTCTTCCACCCATCTCGCTATTTATCATACTACACGCTATAACTACTTCTCGGCCACCATTCGATCGATACTTTACTTCACCTATCATCGCTATGAGCCTCATAAGGAGGCTCAAGGTCGCTCAGCGTGCTATGGGGAGGGTTATGCTTGTTTCTATATAAGATCTAATCAGAAACGAGGAGATCCGTAGCCGATGTCACCGACATAGCACAAAGCTCGAAGAACTGGCGGCCTTTAGGGCAGAAAGGTTCTCGAGTGGAGAACCTGCACTGAAAAGCGTAGCGTAGGAAGGCCCGGTACTAGATGGAAAGATGACCTGATAAAGGTTGCTGGGAGTCATTAGGTGTAGGCCGCACAAAATCGGAAATTTATGGAGGCCTATGTTCAGCAGTGGATGTCCTGTGACTGATAAGATGGTAATGATTATAAGTTTCCTAACCATCAGGTACGGAACTCTAAAAAAACGCCTGATGAAACGATATCGTTATTTTGGAAGTCGGCTAAAAAGTGAAAAGCTTTTAGCAGTTATCCCATTCTATATCAGGCGATCGACCGAACTTCGGATGAATGAGGCTTCCTCTAGATCATATCAGAGTTCTGTTAGATAAAAAAACTGTCTTTCAGCATTTTCCTTTTAGAACGGGAGCTAGAAATAAATTACATTATTTTGAAGTGAACATTCTTTTTTTTATACTACTTGTTGATGGAACCGTTATATAGGCCACCTGATGTAAAGTGGTAACCATCGCATATAACAATGTACAAACCGTATAAATTTAAAAAATCCTTACCCCCTTTTTTGTGTGGGGGATTCAAAACGTACTTATCTTAGAACCACCCTTGTTAAACTAGCTTAGGTATATATTCACATCCAAATCGGTCCATCCGTTTATGACCTGTGATGCCACAGACACACAAATATAGGCCTCAAACTTAAACCGCATTTTTTGCGCGGGGGGGTATATTAAAATAACAATTAATTCCGTTATTAATTTGGAAGGCTTATATATCCAGGGTGTTTGGTAATATACTGACGATATTCAAGTGACAGTTTCTCAAAACATAAAAAATAATTCTCGAAAAAAAAACTACTAGTTATATTATCAAATTTTGAAGAAAATCTACTAAGTTTAGGTGATTAATTCGATACAAAACTTACTGCCTACTCTTGCAATCGACATCCGAAATAAAGGCCGATTTGATATCCTCTTTCGGAATGGCTGAAGTTTTTGGGATAAAAAGGGACAACAAGAGATATCTCGAGACGTCACCAATAACAGTATCTGTGGTAGTGGCTTTATGCAAAAGCACAACATACGTTTTATGAATTGTTTATTTTTACGTGGCAAAATAAATTTCACATTTCTATGGTAAAATTTCACAAATTTATATAATACACTTATCAAAATAAACCTTTTCATTTTTCTGCGTATTTTTTTTTCTGAAGGACTAACTCGCTGTTGGCCTCTGAGGCCGTGACAGCTTAACCGAACTTTTGGCGAGCGCAGATGGCGCTCAGCCCAGTAAGTTATTTGGGCAACTAGCGCAAGGGCACCACTTAGGTACGAACCTCGGCTTGGGCTGTTGCCGGGATGGGGATAAGAGAGAAAAGCCCGGGTACATGTTTGTACCTCGTATAGGCGGCGATTGAAGGGATTCGTCGACCTCGCCGGCGAGATCGGTGTTTCTGTGAAGTGTTTGCTCTGTCTGATATAGATGACTCATCTTCCGCATTAGCGGAGGTGATTTCGTCATCCGGGTCTCCGAGAACGTGTCTCGGACGACGGAGGATTTATTTTTCTGCGTATAGTATCAAACACCCTATATGTACAAGGTACATTGATTCAGAACACTGTTTATTTCAATCCAAACGGTAGATTTTATTGGATAAAAACAAATAATTTATATAATATATATAATAAAATATATAATTTTAATTATTTTTAATTTAGTTTATGAAAAGTTGTTTATATGTTTCCTCGATACAGGCTTACCCTAGTGAGGAGACGACAGGTACCTCTAAATGTTTACCCTGCTCAACCAATTACTAAAACTGTAACCTAAGTTAAGCTATGTACCTACCTACGTGCATTTTGAAGTAAATAATTTTTTTTTTCTTTTTTTTTCAATACTAAATCTGAGTTTTCCAATATTTAAGTTTATTCTGAAATATTGAAAAAATCAGATTTATTAGTAATTGAGTTCATTGTAAAAACGCTTGCCCGGGGAAGTATTACTACCATACCTATTTCTGCCACCAAGCATCTGTGTTTCGGTTTGAATGGTACGCGTGCCGGTGAAATTACAGGCACATGAAGCTTTACACCTGTGGGCCTCAAGTTGATGATTTAGGACATCATAGGACATATTCGTCGGGTGCATGACCTACGAGGCATTTCTTTATTATAGGTGATAGTTACCACCTTAACATCTGGTGGACCATTTAATTGTTCCACTTCAAAGTTCTGTAACAAAAATTTACTCGTTCACTTGTTTACAAATAAATATAATATAAAATATAAAAAAAAATGCTGGACATTTCACCAAACACTATCTAGCCCCGAACTAAGCAAAGCTTGTATAGCACAACCAGATAACATACCCAAACTCGGAGCAAATGTCTGTAGATCATGCGAACATTTATTCCGCGGTGGGAATCAAACCCGCAACTTCGTAGCTAGCTATTCGCCCACTGCGCGGAGGTCATCAATCCACCCTAGCATATTCAAATCCATCAATCTATTGACCAGTAGAATGTGTTTGTGTGTACTACACATAAACTAATTTACCTACAAAAATAAACGGCATATTGTATTTGACTCTGCACTCCTGCTCTATAAAGATGTCGCTTATGGGCAGTTTGTCGGAAGTTATGGCTATCTCCATGTAATAGAGCGAAGCTCTCCAAATATTGGCAGGTTCTACTAAATATTGGTAGATTCTACCAAATATTGGTAGATTCTACCAAATATTGATAGACACTGCCAAATAATAGCAGATACTTGTCGATTCAGAGAGATGCTGTGAATAACTTCACAGTGACCTTAAGTTTAAATTTTCATGAGTTGCGCACTGCATCTATTATAAAAGTCGACTAATTTTTTTTTTTTATAAATACTAGGCTAGCGTTTGACCACTATCTCGCTTGATGGTAAGCGATGATGCAGTCTACGATGTTACACGCTTGCCTAGAAGAAACCTATATACTCGCGACTTAAAGATCCCTAGGTTGTAGTTATCAGGAAACACAGACTCAGGCAAGGCGTTCCACTCCTTGGCGTGCGCATAATAAAGGTGGAAGAGTACCGCTTTGTGCGTATGGGAGGTAAGTCTACCATGTAGCGGTGGCGCATCGCGGAGCGTCTGGTTGTCCGATGATAGAATGGGGATGGTGGGATCAGGTTGAAAAGCTCCGCAGCACACTCTTCGAAATGTATCCGATAAAAAACCGAGAGGCTTGCTACCTTGCGACGATGCTCGAGGCTGTGGAGCCTTGCATTTATTTATTAATTTATTTAATATGCCCTCTCAACATAAAGTTTACATAAAAATTATTTGTTTAAAAAATATTAGTAACTAGCTTCCGCCTGCGGCTTCGCACGCGTTGTTTGTCAACAAAACGTAGCATATGTGTTAATCCAGGTTATAATAATACGTACGTACCAAATTTCATCGAAATCGGTTCAGCCGTTATGACGTGACTGAGTAACAAACAAACAAACATCTAAACTTTCGCATTTATAATATTAGTGTGTTAATGTGTGCCTTTCTTGCTAAATAAAATATTTTTTATGTTTTATTTTTGATTTTCATTATTTAATTACGATTCTTTTTACAATAAATTCAGACATTTTACGAAGTAAACACGAAGTACAAACATACATAGTAAATAAGTTCGCGCGATAAATAACGTATGATCATATCATTTATCACCACATATGTAAAATGCATTTTGCTCAAAAATAAAATCAATCGAACATTAGCACACAATTCACAATACAGTTACATTTTATGACAGAGAAAAGACAAAATAAGAAACAATTAAATATTATAAACGTAAAATATAAACAAAAACAAGGGAGAACTTGGTAAATACCGTATACCTACTACCTACAACACTAAATGGGACTCGACTCAGCACCATGCCCGCCGTAATGATAAGCGCTTATATTCTGTCAAGACTGGTCCATCTGGTCCAAAGATCGCTGATGGAAAATCTGCGCTATTCCTTGACGAACATTTTCCTTCCAAAAACATAACCCTTCATTGGCAGTCGGGTAATACGCGTAAAGTAACAAACTTTAGTAATACCATACTTACTAAGGCCCATACCTACTAGCACGTCTAGTGAGGTTTTATGTACATTTAAGCTAACTTATTTAGTTGCAAAGTGGACTCAAAACGGTGTATTGAAGCTAGCCGTGTTTCACTTTAGTTTTCCACTTTACTTGAAAATAGGTTAATATGAAGGTATTATGATATATATTGTCTCTTCTCTGTTTAATCCAGTCTATCTGACGACGATCTCCGTGCTGCAGTGGGCGAACAGCCGGCTGAGACGCAGGAGGTAGCGGGTTCGATTCCCGGGGCGGAACAATGATCTACAGATATTTGTTCCGGGTTTGGTTGTTTCTCTATAATATTATAAGAATGTATTTACAAAAAAAAATGTATATAAGTATTCTATCAGTTATTTGGTTCCCATAGTACAAACTCTGGTTAGTTTGGGGGTAGGTAGCGCTGTGTGAAATGTCCAGCAATATTTATTTATTTATTTATCTATAATTTGTTTGGAAGACTACTTTTAGCGATGATAACAATATCCTCTTAACAATCACCGTAAGGCCTAAGAATTCCGAGACCATTAACTCATACGAACTTAAATAATTATTAAAACGGGCATTAATTGCGTACCTTTTTTATTTGTTATCCCGACGTTTCATACGAACTTATTTCCTTAAGCAGTTAAAACTACGAGAATCGGGTACAGTTCGAGTTTTGTAAAACCCAGTCCATCCAAATGTTATTTGAACTAAAAACAGGGCCATTTACCATGATTTGTGAGTTTTTGAGTATCCCGATATTTCGACGCAGTTGCATGTGCTCATGAGTATTCATAATATCAAAAAGTTTTCTGGAAGAAATCGTTTTTTGCGATAAGATCGTCATTTAGACGATCGTGTACATAGTTATATATGTTATATGATTTGTTAATATAAATGTGGTACTAGGGAACAGAAAGGGGTGTGGAAGTTGCTCTCTATTGGGCTCATAAAATTTATTTTTTATGTAATTAATTTTTATTTTTTTTTATTATGGAAAACACGACGACGATCTTGTTGCTTTCGAGCAGAAGTGGTGGAGTGTCGCACAGGAGAGAGATAGATGGAGAGACTTGGGAGAGAGACCTTTGCCAAGCAGTAGGACAATGTAGGTTGACTATAAAAAAAGGACAACAAACAATTAAAAAATTAGGATACTTAATGCTAATACTAAATAAGGTTATTTATGTATAATCAGCCCCGGTGTCAACAGATTGGATTGACAAATGATAAGGGCATAAGAAGTGCTAATGCATGTTTAAGAAAAAAGACAAATAATATCTGTAGGTTACATACTTATAGATCAAGATTTTAACTTTTACTTTAAATCGATACCAGTAAAGAAATCATTATGTTGTTTCATGATTCTGTTTAAGGGTACGCGCTCACCAGCGTTAGTTTTGCAGGGAATAGCCGCTAATAAATTACGTTTGCGAGTCTCTCGAGGGTAGGAACGATAGGGTAAGTGTAGGTAAATTTGGTTTACAAGATTACTACAATCGAATCCATGATGACATATCTTGTAAAGTAAAATTTGATCAAGGAGCAGTCTTCTCATCTTAAGAGTTGGCAGAGAGTATTTATTTAAGAGAACGTCGTAAGAGGACTTAGAATGAAAGCAGCGATAGGTTACTGAACGCAGAAACTTACGTAATTTTGAAATCAATTTAGCACAAATCACCCAAAACTGTTTTATTTAAATTCTCTTAATTAGTTATATTTACATGTTAAATTCATCAACGTTATGAAATCAACGGAAATATTTCTCACAAAACAACAAACACTAAGTTTCAGACAACGTCAACGGAATAACAGGTGAATAATTAAATACATTGTCACCTTGAAACACTCTCACGGGATTAATATACTTGAACAAGTTAAGTTTGAGAATAAGCCTTGCGATTACGGAAACCAGCAAGACTAATTTCACACCAATTGAATATCACATTCTTATATGGTTGACATATTCGCAGATGCACTACCATTCTATTGACAGGGTTTGTGCCTGCTTTAGTGAAGCACTAAGTATGTAATTATTATTTACACACATACTCACATCAATTTAATGTTTTTATTATTATTATTGTTCACATACAATTATTTTAAAACTCTTTTTTTATTATTATTTTTATTATTATTTGTTTTATTATTTTTTTATGTTTTTATATATTAAGTTGCATATTTTATTGACGATATAGTTTTATTGACGACTTCCGTGGTAGCATGTTCGATTCCCGCCACGGAACAAATGTTTGCATGATCTACAGATATTTGTTCCGGGTCTGGATTTTTTTTTCTATATACGTGTTATATATATATGTATTTACAAAAAAGTATTGAAGTATCCTATCAGTTATCTGGTTCCCATAGTACAAGCTCTGCTTAGTTTGCGGCTAGATAGCGCTGTGTGAAATGTCCACCATAAAAAAATAAAGTATATTCATTCACCGATATTATTTGGCTCCTGTTAACTTGTGATACCATTATCATTTGGTGCAAACTGGATTTAACCAATTTTAAAGGGTTATGACAGTGAAGGAACTCGAGTACAATTCCCAAATAGATATGAAAGTCTGCTTTGTTTTAGTAGAATTTAAGATGAGTCGTTTATGTACCTAATATTTAGGATACAGTGTTGCGACGAATTGGTTTTAGATGCAAACCACATAGTACTGCAGCTTTCTATTTGTATTTGTGATAATTATTAGCGCCATAAATCTTCTTACATGCTCTGTCTAATGAAAACCATCATTGTAATAAATATTGTGTGCTGGATCATTGGAATTAACCAATATACACATTTTTGTAATTATAATTCTTAATACAATATCACTCACATATTTAAATTATAACTAGCTGTTGCCCGCGACTTTGTGCGCGTTACATTACTAAATGTGTAGGTAACCTAGAAATAAAGCTAAACTTGCTGTTGCAATTTGACTTGACACCCCATTTTTATCCCATGGGACCTGATTTATGGGATAAGCAGCCTATGTGTCTAAGTACATATCAAATTTCATCGAAATCGATTCAGCCGTTACGACATGATTAAGTAACAAACAAATAAACAAACATACAAATTTTCGCATTTTTAATATTAGCGTGATAACATTTTTTTTGCAAAATTTTTGAAAAATTAATAATGTTAAACTGTTTTCGTATTGGCTTAGATAGTAAGATGAACCAAGACTTCTAAATTCTTTATAAAACCCCTATGTTTGCGCCGGTCGGGGATAACATTTGTATGTAGACAACTAATCTATCCTAACCCGTTTGCAACTCTAGCATATTTGCTTCTTAAAATTTGTTCAATAATGACAACTTCCGTGGTGCAGTGGGCGAATAGCCGGCTGAGACGCAGGAGGTAGCGGGTTCGATCCCCGCTGCGGAACAAATGTTTGCATGATCTACAGATATTTGTTCCGGGTCTGGTTGTTTCTCTATATATTATAAGTATGTATTTACAAAAAAAAATGTATATAAGTATTCTATCAGTTGTCTGGTTCCCATAGTACAAGCTCTGCTTAATTTGGGGCTAGATGGCGCTGTGTGAAATGTCTAGCAATATTTATTATTTATTTATTTAGTTAATGTTACCTATTAATTCTAACCATAGCTCTAAGCCGCTTTTATAAAAAGTAATTGCAACTTTTATCAACTATTTCAAGTGCTTAAGCCGAACCGTAGCGTGAAAGCCTTATTTTCGTCTCTAAGGCGATAAATTCAACTCGAAACTCTCGAAGTTTAAGCCTGCTTAGTAGTTTTTAGATCGCTAATTAATTTCTATTAATGGATTGGCTGGAAGAAACAGGTTTTAATGATAAGGATGCCATAACATATTTATTATTAATAATTGATAGATTGAGTAACAAAATATTTTTTCTTAGATCCATGTATTATTAATTTTTGTATAGAAACCGTCCCTTTATATAATTAGTTTAAATTGTAAGACCCTGCATTTTTTTATAAGACATCGAGATGAATCCAGCTTATGGCCCACCTGATGTTAAGTGGTAACCATCGCCTATAATAAAGGCCTCGTAGACCACGCACCTTAGAAATTGACGACCTCCATGGTGCAGTGGGCGAATAGCCAGCTGAGACGCAGGAGGTAGCGGGTTTGATTCCCGCCGCGGAACAAATGTTTGCATGATGTACAAATATTTGTTTCAGGTCTGGATGTTTTTCTATATATTATAAGTATCTATTTACAAAAAAATGTATATAAGTATTCTATCAGTTATCTGGTTCCCATAGTACAAGCTCTGCTTAGTTTGGGGCTAGATAGCGCTGTGTGAAATGTCCAGCATAAAAAAGTGCCTTACGATGCACTGCTCTGTTCCCAACTTGATGCATACAAGTGCAAATCACCTGTAATCAGTCAATGCCTTTAATTTCACCAGCAACCGTACTCTTCAAACCGAAACACAGCGGTGCTGCTAGCGGTAGAAATATTCCCTGGATGAGCCCTTTCACAAAAACTCTACTACTCTTATACTGCATAGTCTAATCAAATCAAATCAAATCAAAATATTTTTGTTGTATAAAGATACATTTTACGTACACTTGGAAATGTCATGAGTTTTAAAGAATATAATAATGCATACAAAATACAAAAATTCACATTAAAACATTAAAGGACAAGTTAGCAAGTACATAAGTACAATCAGAAACACATGTCATAACAAAATGGTAAATATTAAATCATCATAATTAAATAGTACTAAAGTCATCAGCAAGAACTTCATCAAAGATATAGTAGGACTTTTCCATCAACAACCTTCCGGCTATATTGCTGAAGTCTGCAGTCTCAGCATAACCTTGATATTCCTTTTAAACTACAGTTGCTAACTCAGCTAACAGTTACCGATTGAGAGATTTGTCTCTTTTACGATCGACACACGCCTTGGTCAGTTTGCTCGTTTCGTAACTAGATGGGATTCGAGTCCAACCGTTTTATCACCACTTTGGATTAAAATGTCTTCAGTTAGCCTTTTAAAGATATTTATCACCTGACAGAAACATACAGATTATATTCTGTTACCAGGTGAAGGATATACTTCATCATCATCAACCCAAGTCTATCTATAATATACAACTTATTTTGTTAAGTACGACATTAATTTTAAACATATTTCCGGAATCGTATAAGGTGTTTTTAATACTGGTAGCTTGAATATTTATCTAGTAATCGATATATTTCCAATAAACAATTTTTAATGTCAATCGAAAGGGATGTAAGGGGGCAACCACCACCAATGCTCTTAATGTCAACCTCACCTGCTCGCGGTGCATCCTGCAGTAACCAACGAGGCTCTGGCGTCCGGTCGATGGCGGTATAGCCCTTCCTAGATTGGCACATCTAAACTCTGGCCGTTGATGGGCCGCAGCATCTGCTGGCTTGACAAGATGTGCCCAGCGTGTCGATTATGGGCAAAACCTCCCAATAATATGTGCACAAAAAGGAAATGGCCCCCAGTTCCCGGCAACTCTGCTATTTCTGGCCAAGGCGGCGGCCATGGTAACGGCAGGGTAGGGGGTGCTAGGAATCCCCGGGCTACGAAAGGCCGCCCATCCTAACAACTGACCCTGGCTACGTTTAACGGACGCACGCTACGGCTGGACGAACATCTGGCCCAGCTCGAAATGGAGCTTGAGAAGGTGAAATGGCACGTTCTGGGGTTATGTGAAGTCCGAAGAGAGGGAGAGGACACCATAACTCTGGAATCAGGGAATCTCATGTACTTCCGAGAAGGCGACCAAATCTCCCAAGGTGGCGTCGGGTTTCTGGTACATAAGTCCCTCACCAACAACGTCACTGAAGTATCCAGTGTGTCGACCAGGGTAGCATACTTGATAGTAAAACTGACCGGGAGGTACTTCCTCAAGGTTATCCAAGTATATGCGCCGACTTCGACAAACTCGGATGATGAGGTGGAGTCTGTCTTTGATGACATATCCAAGGCACTACACTCCACCACTAAGACCCACTTTAATATTGTCATGGGGGACTTCAACGCGAAAGTAGGGGTCCAGAATTGGAGAGAATCGACAGTAGGACCACACGGTTATGGATGCAGGAATCATAGGGGGCAAATGCTGGTCAACTTTCTAGAGAGGGAACAGCTTTTCTTAATGAATTCTTTCTTTAAGAAAAGTCCGCAGAGGAAGTGGACATGGCGGAGCACCGACGCTATGACTAAAAACGAGATAGACTTCATAGTAGGGGACAAGAAGCATATATTCAGAGATGTCTCGGTGATCAACAGATTCAACACCGGCAGCGATCACCGACTCGTTCGAAGTACTCTGAATATCGACTTTAAGCTTGAACGCGCCCGCTTGATGAAGTCTTAGCTCCGACCGAACCTGCTCCAAACCGTGGTGGGGTCCGAAAAGTTTCAACTTGAACTTGAAAATCGATTCTCTACCTTGGAACCTACTGATGATGTCGACCGGGACCTCGAAAATGTTGTGGACATCCTCAGGGAAGAGGGTACAAAATTTTGCCAGCAAAGACGTACGGGCAGAAAGTCCAAGTATTCCGAAGAGACCCATCGACTAATGGAGAAACGACGAGAGACACCAGTAAGCCCCTCGACGATGTCAGAACTTCGGGCTTTCAATAAAACCATCGTGAAGCGCATACGCTATGACCTTCGTCGCTCCAATACTCTTTGCATTGAACAAGCGATTGAGCAAAATCGGGGGTCAAAGGTATTTATGCAGCGACTTGGTAGGAGCCATCTGACACAGCTCACTAAATCGAGTGGAGAAACTGCCGTCTCCAGGCCGGAGATCGAAGACTTTTACGGCCAATTGTACGCCTCGCAGGCCCCACGTCCCGAACCCAGCAACGAGGATGCTAGAGCCACTCTAACTCGCCACTATATGGATGATCTGCCGGAAACCAGCCAGGACGAGATCGAGATGGCTCTGAAACAGTTAAAAAACGGAAAAGCCCCAGGTGAAGACGGTATCACGTCAGAGCTTCTAAAGGCAGGGAGCACCCCTGTTCTGAAGGAGATTCAACGTGTCTTCAATTCCGTCTTAGACCATGGGAGAACTCCGAGGGCATGGAACAGGAGTATTGTGGTGTTGTTTTTCAAGAAAGGAAACAAATATTTATTGAAAAACTATAGGCCGATCTTACTCCTGAGCCATGTCTATAAACTTTTTTCTAGGGCCATCACGAACCATCTTACGCGAAGGCTTGACGAATTTCAAACACCGGAGCAGGCCGGGTTGCGAAGAGGATATGGCACCATAGACCACATTCACACAGTGCGGCAGATTATACAGAAGTCAGAGGAATATAATGAACCCCTGTGCCTGGCGTTTGTGGACTATGAGAAAGCTTTTGACTCCGTCGAAACCTGGGCTGTTCTGCAGTCCCTGCAACGATGCCAGGTCGATTGGCGATATATCGAAGTACTGAGATGTCTATACAACGAGGCCACCATGTCAGTTCATATCCAGAACCAGCAGTCAGAACCAATCCAGTTGCGCCGCGGAGTAAGACAAGGGGATGTTATATCCCCCAAATTGTTTACAAACGCACTGGAAGATATGTTCAAGACGCTGAGTTGGAATGGACAGGGCATCAACATCAACGGGGAATGCATCTCGCACTTACGATTTGCCGACGATATCGTCATAATGGCAGAGTCGGTGCAGGAGCTGCAACAGATGCTGAATAGCCTAGCTGCTGCTTCTAGATGCATCGGCCTGGGAATGAACTTAGACAAAACTAAAATCATGATCAATGATCGTGTTACCCCAGAGCCGATTGCAGTCGCTGGAACTCTTCTCGAGGTTGTGAATGAGTATGTCTATCTTGAGCAGACTCTGTGATTGGGTAGATACAACCTCGAGAAAGAAGTAAACCGGCGAATTCAGCTGGGCTGGGCAGCGTTTGGGAAACTTCATCAGGTCTTCTCGTCACCCATCTCACAATGCCTAAAAACAAAAGTATTTAACCAGTGCGTCCTACCTGTGATGACTTACGCAGTCAAAACGTGGACACTTACGGTGGGACTGGTCCACAAACTGAAAGTCGCACAGCGAGCTATGGAAAGGGCTATGCTCGGAATTTCTCTGAAGGATAGAATCAGAAACGAGGTAATCCGACAGAGAACCAAGGTGATCGACATAGCTCAGAGGATCAGCAAGCTAAAGTGGCAGTGGGCCGGTCATATCTGCCGCAGAACCGATAACCGTTGGGGTAAACGTATTCTGGAGTGGAGACCACGTCTAGGCAAGCGAAGTGTAGGACGCCCTCCGGCTAGATGGAGTGACGATTTGCGCGCTGTGGCTGGCAAGGATTGGATGAGAAGAGCTGAGAATCGGGCTCAATGGCGCACCCTGGGAGAGACCTACGTCCAGCAGTGGACTGCTATAGGTTGATGATGATGATGATGAATGTCAATCGAAGGTGCCTTGGTGCCGATGCCGCTTAGTCAGTTTAACAGGAACCTTAATGATGAATGAATACGATTTGTTTAATTTTTATAAACAGGCTGCTTCATTAATAATTTAAGACTTGATAATAAGGTTGTTTAAAAATTAATAAACTTCTAGGGTAATGAATTTGCAAAAAACCTGTTTTACAACAATGCTAGCCATTATCCCTACCCGTGTTTTCATTTAAGGTCGTACATAACAAAACACTTATTAGAAACGACGTGTAGGTTGTACCAAACCCCAGAATTAAAATATTTGCAGACGGTTTCGGTTAGGAACCACTTTTATCAAATGACAAAAAAATAAACAAAAGAAAGTTAGATCGGACTATCGGATTAAAAAGGTATTTAATTTTTTTTGTATATTTGTGAGGTATGAGAATAGGTCGAACATATTTTTTACCTCCCCCCCCCCCTCCATTTGTTAAAATTAACTGTCGTTCATTGACGTGAGGTCATTTATATGAAGTGTCGCGTCACTTTGACAAGAGTGTTTTAATGTAGTGTTTATCTCGAAGTTCCCACGGGTACGAAAAATTAAAGCGTGCGAAGCCGCGGGCGGGTCAGCTAGTCACCCTAATATTATAAATGGAAAAGTTTGGATGTTTGTTTATTTGTTACTTAATCACGTCGTAACCGCTTAACAGATTTCTATGAAATTTGGTACGTTTGTAGATTATAATCTGAATTAACACATATGCTATTTTTTATCCCATAAATAAGGTTCCATAGGATAATAATGGGGTGTCAAAGTTACTATTAAATTAATTTAATGGGATATGTTGTGATATATTAGTAAACATTTAGCATTACATATAAAGCGTACGAAGTCGCGGGCAACAGCTAGTAATCTATATTTTAATTCATACGCGAAGAAAAAAATATGTGCCTGTTTTAAGCTTAATGCACACACGGAGGAATATGAGATTTGGCATTGTTAGTTAAAGTTATATGGGGATGGAGGCTCGAATGCTAAAAATAAGCTAAAATAAAAGACTCCGGGAGTGCCCACAGAAGTGAAAAAAGTGAAAACCTTAAGAATTACGAGATACTTATATACAGAGGTGTCTGTAACGGTAACAGTGTCGCGAGATCAATGGTTTTTCCCCATCTCAAAAAATTCCCACCGCGCCTAAAGAAATGTTCACTTCAAAAATGAATGTTGGTTGAATTTTGACCCATGTGCATTGGCAACTAGAAATAATGGTGGTATAGTGCCATGAAATATTTCATCCATTGAAATTGTGCAATTGCATTTATATCTGTCTCAAACTTACTATCTTTTCCCTCTTGTGTTTTGTTCGCAAGTTAAAACTACAAACGTACCAAGTTAGCAACCCACTACAAATCAAAGTGCACGTAGAGTCCCAAGATAAAGCTGTGTCCCTAGAGACACCTTGTTACATTGCAGTCTGCTGCAGACGATATAATTGTTTCAAAGAAGATTGCTTTTTCTTGATAAAATTATTGAGTTTTGTGTTCTACAGAACTCTTTATGGAATTACCAAACACACAGAAAAAATACAAAAATAATTACTAATGTGAAATAAAAAGGCGGCCTTGTCATTGAGAACAATTTCTTTCAGCAGCAGGCTAAAATACCCAATAGTAATTTTTGGTGTTTTGATTTACATTTTTTTTATTGATAAATTTATTAAAAATCCGCCCGCAGCTTGCACGCGTGGTTAGTCGATAATAACGTTACCCTTCTTCGCAGTTAGGTGAAAACTAGCTTATCTCTCAATCCCGGTCCTTATCGAAATCGGTCCAGCTGTTAGGTCATGAAATTGCAACAAACAGACAGACAAAGAGAGTAACGTTTGAATTTATAATATTAACACTTCGATTAATTTTCAAGAGACTTGACTTTTTGTTTGTAACTTTTTTTGGTGGAGTATAAAATTATAAAGTTCAGAGATAATGGAGATTCCTACAAACAACTTATTGCATTGCAGTCTGCTGCAGGCGATATAATTGTTTTAAACAAGATTGCATTTCTTTATGATTTCCTTTGCAAGTGATTGCGAATTATCAAATCTTTGATTATTATATTTTCTTTTCTCATGAGAGAATCATCATGGACAAATCATGGAACTGATTTATAAGATAAAAAATAGCTCGTATGTTATTCTAGGTTTAGAACTAAGCTTGTACTTTGGGGACCAGCTATCTGATTAAACACTTAAATACTTTTTTGTAAATACGTACTTTTAATATAGAGAGAAAAGAAAGAGAGACCCAGAACAAATATATGTAGATCATGCAAATATTTGCTCTGCAGTGGGAATCGACCCCTCTGCCTCTTACGTCTCAGCTGGTTATTCGCCCACTGCGCTACGGAGGTCGCCACTGCTGACTTGAAACTTGCCACTACGAATATATACAAGATAAATTATCATAATCATACTACCGGAAGAACCTAAGTCAATGTTACTCTTATATGTCCCTATAAAAACAAATAATGAAGAGGATTACCCTATTTATGTTTCCTTTCCATTATGGAGTCCATTTAAAACCCTTGCAAACTAAGAACTCTATTAAAACAAAACTTTTAACCGCCGAACATGTTCCGACAGGAAAAATATAGAGTCGGGTTCAAGGTTCGGTTATGGTATATATTTGCCGAAACAATGGCATTTTTCGGCTAAATTAATTTCTCGTTAAAAATCCAAGGAGGTCCGTCATCGGTATTATAAAAATCGTGTTCTTATTTTTTCATGAGTCTACAATTTTTCTGAACAGCAAACACACTTTACATTTATTAATTGAACAAGATTTTTGCAAGTTGCAGCATTAGCTAAGGAAAAGATGGAGTCACTGTAGAGTCTGGGACAGGATTAAAAAAAATGATATCGTCAGTTTGCTTAGTACCGTCCACACATACTTATTTCACAGCTTGTTCAACCTAACTCTATGGTTAGAAGATATGGGATATGTATACATATCATAAACACAACCAGTTTGTCTGTTCTTTTATAATACGAGTAATTGTTTGTCATTGTCACTTTAACAGTCATGAGAACCAAAACTGATTGTTATGGCCAAGGGCTATCCACCAGACTTCAGGATTACCACGAAATTGCAATGGATTAGAACCCTACCACTCACCTCAGTCGCTTCGCCGCTCTAGAAGTGGCCGCAGGTGCCAACTGAGATTGTTGTAGCCTCTCTAGATTTTTGTATTCAGAGTATTGATCTGGTCCTGAAACAACTTCGGTAAATATTTTTAAATATCCAAAATCCACCCATTCCCAACTTGTGTGTTTTTTAAATTCGATTAGCTAAATTAGATGCTCGCAATGATAAGATATAAAAAATATGCAGTTAAGCTACCGCAGCGTTTCCCAGCCCATTATCTTTGAAGTCTCTTTGGTAGAATCCCATTTTAAGTCTCAAAAATCATCTATATGCTTTTTTCCATTCCATAACAAAGCGGGCTAAGCCGCGGGTAACAATTATACTCTCAGCTTACAATATTGTACTTATAAGTAAGTGATGTTTACCAGCGTTATATAATTATTCTTTCGGTAATTTTCGGCTAAAACTAAAGCCGAAACCAACAAATAGAATCATAAATTCATGCAACAGTGTCGGTGCATGTACGGGATTACAAGTCCGGTGTTTCCATGGAGTAGTGTATGCTTTGTTAGTGGACGGTGGTTTGTTACTACTTGGTATAAACAAAGGCTTTATGTGTTTGGGTAAAACGGATATGTGATTAGTGTGTTTTTTTTTATACTATGGAGATGGAACAAGCCTATGGCCCAGCTGATGTTAAGTGGTAACCATCGCCTATAACAAAGTTTGCCTCGTAGGTCACGCTCCTTAGAAATGTGTCCTACGATGCACTTCCCTGCGTCCATCAACTTGAGGCATACAGGTGTAAAGCCTCATGTGCCTGTAATTTCACCGGCAACCATTCCCTTCAAACCGAAACGCAGCAATACTGCTTGGCGGTAGAAACAGGTATGGTGGTAGTACTTCCCCGGGCGAAACTCTACTACTCTTATTTTTTGGATTATCCGACATCAGCCGTCTTGGTCTAGTGAGATGTACCGCGGATTCTAATGATTAGTTTGAGATTAACATCCCGGCCTTGATTGAAAATATATGTTGAAAATGTATACAACACAGTCATGATTGAAAGAGTATGCGTAAATTGTAATGAAACTTTTATGGGATCAAAGTTGACTGACGTGAAAATTACAAATAGGTTTTGGGACGCGAAAAAAACATTTCAGTAATTTGATTAAGTATCATTTTATTTGGTTTAGTGTATTTGTTTATAGCTACCTATATTTTTTATACAACACCTACTCATCTATATGTTGTGTTGGTTACTATTTTTTTTATCTTTCTTTGAATACTTCTAAATAATTTATCTGTGCTTTAAAATTGTTGTACCAATTTTACTTCCTACTTCGTTATATATTAAATTAATCTAATTTCATAATTGGCAGACTAACTAAGAATATTTAAATTTATTTGCAAATATCCATTACATACTCACTTTTCACGTAGTTAAGATATCATTTTTACCAAAAAGGTCGAAAATATTACCCGGAATTATCGCTTTTATTCTATACTTAAAAAGTTTTCTTTTTCGTCATCTTCTCGAATCGGACCCCTCATAACTCAGGAATATCTAGAGCAGCTAACTTAAGAAATATGGCAGGAATCGATCTTCATAAACTGCACAAGATTTTAAATTGGAGAAGATTCGTCTACGCCATGGAATCGAATTCTTCCTCATTCCAGAATAATATTTAAATATAGAGTTTGTTGAACGTCTCAGATAGTCTGAAAATAACGCATAAGAAGACCAACATCTATTTAGAAATCTTGAAACATTATCTTAGGATAACAACTTAAAGAAAGTCTTTAAAAGGTTTTATCACAAAATATTAATATTGAGTATATAATAAATAAATAATAAATATTGCGGGGCATTTCACACAACGCTATCTAGCCCAAAACTAAGCAGAGTTTGTACTATGGGAACCAGATAACTGATAGAATACTTAAATACCTTTTTTTGTAAATACATACTTATAATATATAGAAAAACACCCAGACACGGAACAAATATCTGTTGATCATGCAAACATTTGTTCCGCGGCGGGAATCGAACCCGCTACCTCCTGTGTCTCAGCCGGCTATACGCCCACTGCGCCACGGAGGTCGTCATACCTTACATTTCTCGCCTTACATTTCGTTTTATGATGATTCAAAAGTTTTCTTGGGAGCCATTTGACATAAGACACATGCAGCTTTACACCTGTATACTTTAACTTGATAGTCGCAGGGCAGTGCATCGTAGAGCAAGTTTCTAAGGTGCGTGACCTAGTAGGGAATACTTTATTATAAGCGATGATCACCACTTAACATCAGGCACGCAAATGTGTGTACCATCTCAAGGTGGTTAAAAAAATGTTAGCATGGGTGGAAAACAATAGACAAGACTCACGGGAGACCGGAGAGAACAACCTTTACGCAGCTGTGGGGTTAAAAAGGGTAAAACGATTATGATGACAAAGAAAAATCTTCATATAAGATTTTTAAAGCCATCTCAAAAATGTCAAGCCGGACGAGACTTCCCGCAACCTTCCTCTTGATACGAGGATGCACTGCCAATATGATACATGTTCATGTCATGTCAGGTTCGAAATTAGTGAGATGATTATGATTCAAAGCGCCGATATTTGTTTTGTTTTTTGACATTTCACACAGCGCCATCTAGCCCCAAACTAAGCAGAGCTTTTACTATGGGAACCAGATGACTGATAGAATAGTTAAAATACTTTTTTTTGTAAATTATTGTACTTATTACTTATTATACACACTTATTATGTATAGAAACATCCAGACCCGGAACAAATATTTGTAGAACATGCAAACATTTCTTCCGCGGTGGGAATTGAACCTGCTACCTCCTGTGTCTCAGCTATTCGCCCACTGCGCTACGGAGGTCATCATATCGAAAGTCTAAGTCTTCCTTTGACTACAATCTCGCCTGATGGTAAGCGATGATGTAGTCTAAGAATGGAACGTGAAGATCTGGGCAGGAGAATTCATTCTACCTTAAAGAGACCCAGATTATAATTTTCAGAAATGACCGACTTCGGTTGGTTTCCTTAACCGTTTTTAAGTATATAATAAGTAAGTTAGTTATGTACATGCATGTTATACAAATGCGCACATTGTTTTTACCAGTATACACCCTAGCTACTGGCTGGGATTTAAATATAAGTACCATTAATTTATTTTTTAATAAATTTAATATCGCTTTTTACTACCCAACTAGTAAAAGAATATTAAATTTATGATACAAAGTATTTACCCGGAATGTAGCAGTCTAAAATACCATCAAAAATGAAACCTTTGTTGTCAGTGCAACCTTTATCATATGCAGTTCTGTGAATTCTCCGTTGAAACAGTCTGAATTTTTGAACTCCTTGGATATCTACTCGCATTCTTGGAAAGAATCCTTGTTCTATGAGGATGGATGCGTAAAACGTTTTATTATTACTCGAAGAATCAACTATACCTACAATTTTATTGTTATTTTAACTCCGAATGCTAGTAATAAGAATTTTTAATACTTTTATTTTTGTTTTTATTTTTTTACGTCCGAAACGGTTAAATTGTGCAAATTTGTACCTAATATTCCAGATTTTTTTTGTACAACAGTTCAACAATAAAATACTTCTAATTCTGATTCTAATTTTTTGCCGTATGATTTGTTTGGCGATAAAAATGTTTATGGAGCCAGCCTGACTGCGCAGAAAGTAGTCATTTATGTATGTATGTATGTATGAAAAACTTGATTATTTTATCGCAATCTAGGACTGAAAGAACTGAACGATTATATGATTTTTCGAATCTCTTCCAGGGCTCGTCCGGGAAAGTACTCTGCATACCTATTTCTGCCACCAAGCGGCATTGCTGTGTTTCTGTTGGAACCATACCCGGTTGCCGGTGAATCTACAGGCATCTGAGGCTTTACACCTGTATGCCTCAAGTTGATGGACAAGGCAGCATCGTAGGGCACGTTTCTAAAGTGCGTGACCTACAATACTTTGTTACACTACATTACTTGTTCCATCTCCAGGTGGTATAAAAAATAATTAAACAACCTTTCGATTTAATAACACTCCTTACAATCCGAATACTATGTAAACAAATGTGTCACTTATCCAGTCTCGCACATAAAAAAGAATTTAGATTAACCGGTCTTAATACGAATGTTATGAGAACATTATTACTTAGGCTATCCTGTTCATACGCAACCTCTTAAAATATTCCCAAAATTAAGCACTTTATAAGGTTCAAAATAGCTTGAAAGTTATAAAATCCGTACACAGGATACTCCCGAATAAATTTTGTTAATACAAAAGGTGATTGCCCTTACATAAGTGTTTGTTTTAAGATTTTGTTAAATCTAATATGATCTTACTATCATTATTAATTAAATAGGTGATTTATCACGTACCGTCTAATCGGTGTTTCGACCGACAATGTTTCGGTTCAATTCGTGAACCTTCATCAGAGTGAGTGCGATCCGCTCCGAACAACGTCTCGCCTCGCACTACGCGCGGCAGCCCGCACGATCTTGATCTTGCATGATCTTACTATTGATATTACAAAACGAATATTACAGGTTTTAGTAATATTGTAGATAAAACCGATGAAAAACCATATATGTACCGTACGTTCAACCGTTACGACGGGATTGAGTAACAAACACCCACACTTTCGCATTTATAATAATTAGTATGATAGTTATATAGATATAAGTACTCTTTATTGCACATCTAACAAAACCAAAGAGACAAATAAATACAAAGATAAAAGGTAAGTATAAAAAGCGGTCTTATCGCTAAAAGCGATCCTTCCAGAAAACTTTGGATGGACAAGACAAAAAAAAAAACGAAAAAACGGTGGTGAGTGGGATTTAATTTCAAGTCTCTATTAATCACAGCAAATACGGAATTACATTTAAACCGAATGCGTTACATGCTAACATGTTCGGAAGCAACCGGTATTATAACAGTGTAATATCTGGTTATATTTATGTGACACTCGAATGGAATGGTCCCAGGTCTCATATTTGGGGTTTCTGTTCGAATTACATATCTTACCTGTTTATGGGGTTAAGGATTTTTGTATTGTTTAGGGGGGGGGGGGGTTAAGGAGTCAGTTGATTTTTGTTCGTTTATAAAATAACAGACATAAATTTTTTTGTTAAAAAAAGTTTTGGTGATATGAAGATTGTGTCTATTAAATGCTTGCCTGTTTTTAGCACCTTCAAAATTAAAGTGCATTGAGCTACTAAGTACCTACAAGATACCTTTATTATTAGTATCTATGCCTACCTAATGACGTAACCAAGTGTTCGATTGTATCGCCATGGTTTTTAAATTATTAAACAATTTTTTTTTTGTTATTGGATCAAGCATATGACCCTCTTGATGTTAAGTGGTAACCATTGCCTATAACAAAGCATTGCCTCATAGGTCACGCACACGCACCTTAGGAACATGCCCTACGTTTCACTGCCCTACGTCCATCAACTTGGGGCATTCAGGTGTAAAGCCTCATGTGCCTGTAATTTCACCGGCAACCATACCCTGCAAACCAAATCTCGAAAACAGATGCTGCTTGGTGCGAAAAATAAGTACGGTGGTTCTTCCCCGGGCGAGCCCTTTCAAAAGAAACTATAGTACTCTTAAAATATTTTTTATATATTTTTAAAAAAGCATTTTATTTAAATCCCGTGCGTGGGAAGCCTCGGCCGTAATATAATATTAATAATTCATAGAACCAATAACTAGTTAGTGTATAAGTATAAATTTAAATTTACTCTCAGATCGTGTTTGCGTCACATTTGCTTAGAGAGGACAGGTTCTCACACATAGCTATGGTGTTGGTCGAAGGCAGAGGAAACTATTTTATTTAACCCTCGCTGTTAGTGGAGTGGTGTTATAAGTTTAGAGTTATCGTTATATGAGCCATATAATGTCCGCTACTGAACATAGGCTTCTCCATAGATTTCGAGAAATCGGTTTTGTGCGGCCTGCGCCCAACGGCTCTCAGCAACCTTTATCAATTCGTCTTTCTATCAAGTGGGAAGCGGTCCTATACAGCGCTTTCCAGTGCGTGGTATCCACTCTAGAACCTTTTCTCCAACGGCCGTCAGTTCTTCGAGCTGTGTGCTCCACCCATTGCCACTTCTGTGGCGCAGTGGGCCACTGGTTGGGGTGCAGGAGGTTGTGGGTTCGATTCCCACTGTGGGTCAAATGTTTGCATGGTCTTCAGATATTTGTTCCGGGTTTAAGTATTTTTTCTATGAACAACTGGTTCTGGGACACTGTATTAAAAGTATGTATTTATAAAAAATAATGTATGTATGTATTTTATCAGTTATCTGGTTCCCATAGTACAAGCTTTGCTTAGTTTAGAGCTAGATAGAGCCATGTGAAATGTCCAGCATTATTTATTTATTAATAACATACATTTTCTAATCCACCCAGGATTTCTGGTTCTGGGTTATGCTGGTCACTTTAGTTTGTCGTTTAATCCATATTTCTGAAACGCTTACGTTCCTCCTTTATACCGCGCGTCAAAAACGTCGTCGCCTCCTCGCGAGAACATCTTATTTAAGCTCAAGCGAGCATTATGTCTACTAGATTCCACCGCCATTTTCTATTCCATGTCAAAAGTTCGTTTTTAAAAATATCCTCCAGATTTCCATACGGAAATACTAAAATAACCGTCTACCGTTGACGTTTCACACTTGCGAAAATGCAGGGATAATAAAATTGCTGTGGAACTTAAATATATTTTAAAACATGAGCCAATGCAAACAACCGTTACCTGATCTAGTACTAGATGTAAGATCTCGATGCCAAGTGCCTTAAAAAAAAGACCAGTACGAAACCTTCCTATACTCTTAGTTCGGTTATGCTGCAACGGCCTCAGAGGCCCACAGCGAGATGACAATTCAAAAAAAAACCTCCTATACCTACACCTAAGATTGCAGTGGTCAGTTGCATTTTGAGCTCTGCAACAGGATCATTCAAACTAAATTTGGCTTTGCAAGCCACATTCGGGCACATACTAGACATACTTAAAGCGAGGTAGTTGCCAAGCGCTTGGCTGTCAGCAATAAAAAGAAATGCCGGGTTTGCCATTTTCGGATACGACAAGAAGAACGATATATAGTTCTAGACTTACAGTATTGATAAAATATCATCATCATAATCAAATCAGCAAAAGGACTGCTGAACATAGGCCTTCCCATAGATTTCCCGAGCGACCGATCTTGTAAGGCCTGCACCCAACGGCTCCCAGCAACCTTTAATCTGTATATCTATTGAAGAGCCGTCATATGCTGCGCGTTCCAGTGCATGGTCTTCACTCAAGAACCTTTCTGCATCAACGGCCGTCACTTCTTCGAGCTATGTGCTCACTAGGATACTTTTGTCACGAGACATTGTATCGAGACACGGTATCATTAAGCCTAATAACATCATTATTATAAATACTTGGACTACATTTGACTGCGTCCGTGGCACAGTGGGCGTATAACCAGCTGAGACGCAGGAGGTAGCGGGTTCGATTCCCGCCGCGGAACAAATGTTAGCATGATCTACAGATATTTGTTCCATGTCTGGGTGTTTTTCTATATATTATAAGTATGTATTTACAAAAAAAAAGTATATAAGTATTCTATCAGTTATCTGGTTCCCATAGTACAAGCTCTGCTTAGTTTGGGGCTAGATAGCGCTATGTGAAATGTCCAGCAATATTTATTTATTTATTATTTATTTAATACGGGGACCGGTACCGTTTTATCGGTGTTTCGACCGACATGGTTTCGGTTCAATTCGTGAACCTTCATCCGGGTGAGTGCAATCCGCTCTAAATAATGTTTCGCCTCGAACTGTTACTGTAATGATTGAAATCAATCACGAAAATTTTCTATTTAATAACATCTTTTCACGTCTCGAGACCAATTTCGCGACAAAAATTGGGTTCCGGGACATGTTTCTTCATATTCCGTCGTCTGTCGGTTTTTGCCGAGATATCATGATCATTTTGATAAGACCACGTCCCTTTTGCGATTCGATGTGCAGTGACCCGCAAACTTATAACAAACCTATAAATAATGTTTAGATGTGATAATTCTACGCATTATAATTGTCGCTAGTCGCTATAAAAATTTAATTCTGGTCTGATCCGGGGCTGGATGTTTCTCTATATATTATTGATCGAGCGAAGCGAGATCTCTAAATCAACTGGGGCAAATCGGCGTTGTGTGTATGTATGTATGTTTGTTTGTCCGAGGATAACTTTCGAAGCGTTTATCCGATCATCGTGAAATTTGGTAGTGATGGCACTATTTTAGTGTGACTAAATGTGCAAAAAATGTGTGGGGGTTGTTGAGATTTTGGGATTCAAGAGGGGTAAAAAATAACCAAAATGGGACTTTCCGGCCAAATGGGACGTTTAACAAAAGGTATTTGTGAGTACATTTCGACCCTGTTTTTATTTTTAGTTTAAATCTTTTAGTTATTGGCCATAATAAAAACAAAACTTTGACAAAATTCACAGGGTACACCAGTGACTCCACAGTGTTGAAATTTGGTATGCGTGTAGCTTTAGTGACACAAATATAGGGAAAAGTCTGAAATCCAGATTAACTGCAATTTCTGCCCCAATAAAGTATAACCAGTTAACATGAACTCCCGTTACCTGTAATTTGAATGAAACTGTAGGTCAAGGTTACGCATTTCGTGGCACTATTTTATTAGTCAAAGATTAAGGCCGGCTTGCACAATGATCCCTAAACGTATTGAGCGACTAAACATGTTTACATTTTACGTATTTGTATGATTAGACAACTCCTTAAATCATATTTAGCCACTAAATATGTTTAGGCATCGTTGCGCGAGTCGCTATAAGATTTTTTTTTTGTATTTTGGGAGACTCGCGAGATTTTAGTTCGGGGCGAACCACTAGTAAGTATGTATATATTTAAAAAAACTAAAAGTATATAAGTATGCGATCAGTTATCTAGTTCCCAAAGTACAAGTTTTGCTTAGTTTGGAGCTAGATAGCGATGTGTGCAATGTCCAGCATTAGGTAGATAGGTACTGAATTATATACGATTGTATACAGTTGTTCCTGGTCTATAATGAATTTTGAAGACCTTCCTTTTATGACATTCTATGATGTTGGGTGTAAAGATTCACTTCAAGTAACATTTTTACTTGCATTGTAAAAATATTTACAACTTTGTTATCCAACGCTTCTTGAAAAAGATTCTTCTGTTTCAGTCGGTATTTCGACTTATATTTTACTAGAGAGATGTTTCTATCTTTTGAAACTATCATGGTTATGAACACTAGGCCAAAAACGGGGTATTTACCATGATTTGTGAGTTTTTGAGTATCCCAATATTTCGACGCAGTTGCATGATTCATAATCATAATAATTTATTGCCAGAATATAGGTTATACAGAACGATGTTACATTTAATTTAAAATAGTTTCACTATACTCTACCCCACTCAGGGGCGTGCAATAAGCTTGTAAAGCTTTCATATTTGTTTCCTTATAAAGATATTGTTAGTAACATTACACTATTTATGTCAAACATTTAGTATTCAATTATAATTAGTTTCTGTCAAATTAATCATGTCATTATTTATTAATGTATTCCTCTAATGTATAAAAGGTCTTATCTAAAAGCCATAATTTTAATTTGTGCCTAAATTTAAAAAGTGGCAGTTCTTGAATGAAAGAAAAAAAGAAAGAAAGAAAATACATTTATTTGCAGACATAACAAAACAAAGACATACACAGTTACAAAAATAACACGACAATAAGTATAACATACAAAAAATTGAAATAAAAATATAGAATATAAATATGTAGTAGGTACGTCCAAGTTATGAGCGTCCGCAAACTAGGATCCGGCTCAGCATTATGCGCCACGCACTAGTAAATACGAGTACGCAGCGCGCTGGTCTTCCGCCGGTTCCTAAATCCAGTACCTGATAATCTGACTTTATTAAAAAAAAAACAAAATTATATAAACTAAAGAATTTGTAATATAGGGACATTGAATTTATAAGTATGTATGTTGGTAAGTCGTAGTCATTATAAATTGAGGCAATGTGGGTATTTATATGTAGGTATAGTGTAATAGTTGTTAGTGAAGGTATGTGAAGTGGGGTTTCCGCTAGCAGGCCATTTGCATAGACAGCAGATGTATTTTAAGTTTGCGTTTAGACGTATGTTTAGAAATATGTTGACGCAAAGGTGGTGGTATATTATTCCAGCACTTGGTAGCTTGGTAGCGGAAACTACCCCTGAAGGCAGTAGTTTTATGGAGTTTGGTTATAAGAAGATAAGATGATGCTCTAGTGGGATACGGATTCTGAGAAGAGGACCAATCAAGTTTTTCGACGTCATGTTAAGGAGGCCAGCTTTATTAATGTAGGGAGTCACATGTGTGCGAGGAGGTATAGTGAAACAGAAACGACAGCACGCATTTTGGACACGTTGAATAAGGCGTTTAGTAGAGGCCAGTAAGCAAGTACCAAAAACAATGTCTCCATAGTTCAGCTTGGACAGTACTAGACTCTCTGTTAGCATAATACGGACATCCTCCCGTATAAGATTTCGTATCTGATATAGTACTTTTAATCTAAAAAAACAGTTTTTGACCAAGGATACGACGTGCTTTTCGAAACGAAGACGACTATCGATGACTATGCCTAGGTTCCTAGCCTCACTCACGCGTTCGATAACCTGACCCTGAATACAGATAGTAGGATTTGATGTGATTATTTTGCTAACCTGGCATTTCGATCCAAGCACCAAGTGTTTTGATTTGGAGGCGTTCAGCAATAAGGCGTTTCTACGAGCCCATCTAGCTATTCTATCGAGGTCGTCATTGATCTTATGAGCGGCTTCCACCACGTCATTAGGCTTAAAAGATATATAAATCTGAACATCGTCAACATACAAATGATATTTACAGTTCAGGATTTTTCTTGTAATATCCGCTGTGTACACAATAAAAAGTAGGGGTCCTAGAATCGAACCTTGAGGTACTCCTCTGGCAACTGCCATCGGCTCTGAGTAAACACGAAATCCGTCCTCTTTTACTACTTGCACAATTTGCGTACGACCGGTAAGGTAACTATCGAACCAGGCCACTGAATCTCTATCAAGACCGTAATAGGATAGTTTAGATAATAGTAAGGGGATATTCAAGCAGTCAAATGCTCTGGAAAAATCTAATAACGTTAATACAGTTCCCATACCTTGATCCTGACTCGTTAAGATATTGTCAGTGACATCGAGGAGAGCCGTAATTGTACCTCTCTTTTTCCTAAACCCGGACTGTACGTCAGGTAGTATACTATTATCTTCGAGGTATTTGCTAAGTTGTCTATGAATAACTTTTTCTAATAATTTTGATAAAGAAGGGAGTATGGTGATTGGACGAAGGTCTTTCATGGTAACAGGGGAATGTTCCTTGGAATTTCCTTGGAATGTTGGAGTTCCTTGGAATTATTCCTTGGAACCGTTGGAATGTTCTTTGGTAAATTATTAAATATTTTTACAGCCATTACATATACATTCTTTTTATAAATATCAAATTTACAATGTGGTAGATAAAGTCTATTATGATGCCTTGTATGCCTTTGCATTTTAGAGTGTTTTAGAAATCGTTCTTAATTTTCTTTTACTAAGTTACATATACCTTTTATATACATACAAGCAATAGGCATGATTTTATGTTCCTTAAAAATAGGTCACATGATCACGGGTAAATTGAATCGGAGGTGACAACGGAGATGACTGTTTACTGTCCAGGCTGTTCGGCTGTGGAATGCTCTGCCCGAAGAAATAAGACGGTCATCCTCCTTACAATACTCCTTACTGATTCAAGCTGAAGGTGAAGCAACATTACCTGACGAGGTCATCTTCCTAGCGTTATTTATTTACTATTTAAACATTTTATCTGCTAGTATAGTTAGCTATTTGCACATACCTATATATTAGTATATTTTATAAGTATTTTAAGTATTAGGATTGGATCTTTATCATATTTTTTAGTATACTTAACAATATTTGTGTAAATGTATCCTACAAAGTACACCGCACTCCATATTGTAAATTTCGCTCCATCCAAAGGTTGCCTGGGAGAAATCGCTTTCAGCGATAAGGCCGCCCATTGTATTGCCTTATTTATTCTAGCCTTATACTTATTTTTGTATTATTTCTGTTTGTGTGGTAATTCAATAAAGAGTTATCTATCTATCTATCTATCTATGACGGCCGATAGAGACCTATGGAAAAAAAAATGTTGTGCCGACCCCACGTAATGTGGGGAAAGGGCAGGAAGAAGAAAAAGATATACTTGGCTATATTTATGGTGGGCATCAAAAGTAGCCGTGAATAAATTTTCCATCGTGACTGTGTAAGACCACGGTCACACTTAGTTCTAAGAGTAGTGAGTGTAAAAGTTCCTTGGTCAAATCAAATCAAATCATTTATTTTTTTAAGTTTAACATACATGCTATTCACAGGACGGTATGTGAACACAAATTGATCACTATCTCCCACCTTAGGTATACACCTGTGTTGTGGGAAGGGTCTATTTCGTCCGTTTTTATACATCAGGTACTTAAGAGTATTGTTACGCCGAGGCTGTTAAACAATGAGTAATAATCGTAACTTCTCGAACGCTTTTGTCTTGCTGCGTTATTGTTGTTATTGTCTGCGGTTGCACACAATGGAGTGGCCATTGTGTCGAGGGACCGACCCTTTTTCTGGAACGATCGAGATCCTTCTCGAACAATCGAAATGTGTGGATATAAATAGGCCGGAGAGATGGCCGGACAGTCAGTTGTGAGTTAGTCGGAGTTAGTCTGAGTGAGTGAGTCTCAGCGAGGCCCTGGAGGACTGACGTGGAGCAGGGTCTCGCGTGAACAGTAGTTGCTCGCGAGTCAGTCTGGATTAAGCTATACGTGCGATCATTTCGGTGACTTTAAGTGGTGCAACAGTGGTGTGAATTAGTGTGTTGTGATTACGTGTGACCAAGTTCGTGTATTCATCGTTCTAGTGTTGAATAAAAGTGTTATTTTGGTCAAATCGATTCCCATTATTTTATCCCGAACCCTCAGCTCGTAACAATTTGGTGTCAGAAGTGGGATAAAATAATGCCGGTTCTACCAATGGATAACGTGGACGGTGTCAGGACGAGAGGTTAACGACAACAGGAAATGGATGAAAGGCGGTTTGGGGAGTCTCCGGTTCAAGAAGCTCGGCAGAGTCGTCAGGCGATGGAGATGGAATCAGCCGCCACCGAATCATTTGGAGCACCATCATCATCATCATCATCATCCGTGGGGCAAGCTCCTGTGACAGGCGATATTGCTGCTATTATGGCAATGCTTTGTCGTCAAGAAGAACAGCGTCATCGGGATAAAGAATAGCAGCGTCGTCAGCAAGAAGAGCAGGCTCGGTTGCAGGAGGAGGAACGCCGTCAGCATAAAGAAGAGAAGCGTCGTCAACAGGAAGAGCCGGCTCGGTTGCAGGAGGAACAACGCCGTCAGCATTAAGAAGAGAAGCGTCGTCAACAGGAAGAGCAGGCTCGGTTGCAGAAGGAACAGCGACATGAACAGGTAGAGCAGACTCGGTTGCAAGAGGAACAGCGACGTCAGGATAAAGAAGAGCAGCGTCGTCAACAGGAAGATCAGCGACGTTGGCCATAAGAGCGTGCTCGACTGATGAGGGAATCGTTCGGTTCATCTGGAAAGGAATTCCAGGAAGTGAAAGAACAGATAGAAATCAAGAGAGCCGTGTTTTGGAGGCTGGAATTGGGCTTGACTGATGAGGGAATCGTTCGGTTTATCTGGAAAGTAATTCCAGGAAGTGAAAGAACAGATAGAAATCATGAGAGCCGTGTTTTGGAGGCTGGAATTGGGATCGCTGATGAGAAAGGGACTCTGGGTGTCCTGAAGTACTGGAGACGGCAATGTGGCTCCTCTAGTTGCTACATCTTCAGCGCGAGGTGCGCCTAAAATTGTTCGTGTTGATCGGCTGCCGCGATATGGGGCTAAGAATGCTCGGGACGAGCATGTTTTAGGAGGGGGCAGTGTTACGCCGAGGCTGTTAAACAATGAGTAATAATCGTAACTTCTCGAACGCTTTTGTCTTGCTGCGTTATTGTTGTTATTGTCTGCGGTTGCGCACAATGGAGTGGCCATTGTGTCGAGGGACCGACCCTTTTCCTGGAACGATCGAGATCCTTCTCGAACAATCGAAATGTGTGGATATAAATAGGCCGGAGAGATGGCCGGACAGTCAGTTGTGAGTTAGTCGGAGTTAGTCTGAGTGAGTGAGTCTCAGCGAGGCCCTGGAGGACTGACGTGGAGCAGGGTCTCGCGTGAACAGTAGTTGCTCGCGAGTCAGTCTGGATTAAGCTATACGTGCGATCATTTCGGTGACTTTAAGTGGTGCAACAGTGGTGTGAATTAGTGTGTTGTGATTACGTGTGACCAAGTTCGTGTATTCATCGTTCTAGTGTTGAATAAAAGTGTTATTTTGGTCAAATCGATTCCCATTATTTATCCCGAACCCTCAGCTCGTAACAGTATTAAAAAAAATATATTATATATTATAAAGGACATGCGTTAATTAATACATTTTGAATATTGAGGGCAGCATTACGTTGTATCATTTTTGTGTTTATGTTTTTGAGTGTATGTGAGGGTGTGTTCGTGTGTGTAAGTGCGTGTGTGAATAGGTAGTATTCATGTGTGCTTGCATGCGTGATTGTGTATAAGTAGATATAAGGATAATAAGGATACTAACAAAATATGTTGCATTGTAGGTTGTTAAGAGTTATATAGGTAAGAAATACTACCGTAAGTTTAAAGAAATAAATATTATGACATTACCTTGTCAATACATCTACAAAAATCTGATGTATGTTCACAGAAATATATTTTTTTAAAGAAAAATAGTGATAGTCATAATTTTAATATTAGAAATAAACATAAACTCGCTTTTGCCACTTGTAGACTCCATAAAGTTAGTAAATCGTATAAAGGGCAAGGTGTACGCTTTTATGACAAACTCCCAAGTCATGTACAAAAATTGACAATTAATAAATTTAAAAACGTTGAAACAAAATCTTTATAAAAAAGCCTACTATAAAATATTGGATTATTTAGATGATAGAGAAGCATGGGATTGAAATTGTTCCAACTCGTTCAAAATTTTACAATTTAGACGTAATTTAGTTATGTACTCTAAAAGGATTATTAAAAAGAACAACCAGCCTTCTTTCTTGCTTTCTTTTCTGGCTTGGCCACGAAGGAACAGGCAGTAAAATTGACGTTTCAAAGTGTTCCTTATGATTTTAATAAATACAAAGATTTTCATTTTGATTTTAGTACTGAAAGTCTCATAATGTTCACTTTGTACGAGTAGCAATGTCTTATTAATTTGTACGCAGTTATCGAATTTTGAGAAATTACGTTAAAGTTTCCTGTTCATAATATTTTTTTATTGTAAGCACAGGTTAAGTTTGTTTTTCAAAGCTATTCAAACTTCCAACTACCCGCAGTTTACAGCGAACTCGTTCAACTTCCAAACTCTTCATATGTCCACATGGGCCTTAAGTCAGGTAATGGTCCACTACGGTGCAAAAACGAGGACCACATTTAAATTTTAAGTGATGTCACAGCTAAAATACCCAGCTGGTATGTTTTAAGTATCTCTTATAAATTATGGGAAATTTTTAATTCCACATCCAAAGAAATAACGCACAGCTACTAATTCATCCCAGATATACCAATTACATATCAAATGAACGAATCTTTCAATTGAGTTAATCTTTCAACCGAGTTTCTTTAATGCAATTTTTAAAACACTAGAGGAAAGTAGGTCGTTCGGTTTTTTTGTAATTGACAACACTGACAAGAATTTTGTTTGCATTCAGTTAATTATAATTTCAATTATTCGTTCTGCTTGATGCATAAAATATACATCGAATTTGATTTTTTTTGGAGTGCATATTTCGATGTGCAGTTAACATTTTGATGGAAAACTTTAATTATATACTATATATGGTTATTTTATATTATATTTATTGACGACCTCCGTGGTGCAGTGGGCGAATAGCCGGCTGAGACGCAGGAGATAGCGGGTTCGATTCCCGCCTCGGAACAAATGTTTGCATGATCTACATATTATATTTGTTCCCGGTCTGATTGTTTCTCTATATATATTATGAGTATGCATTTAAAAAAAATGTATATAAGTATTCTATCAGTTATCTGGTTCCCATAGTACAAGCTCTGCTTAGTTTGGGATTAGATAGCGCTGTGTGAAATGTCCAGAAATATTTATATTTTATTAGTATTTTTCAAACTTTCGCGATCACCGTACATAATTATTGATTAAAACGGGTATTTAACGAGTATGTACCTTGTTAATTTGTTATCCCCACGTTGCGGCTGTGTTGCAACAGGTGTAGTCATGGGTTGACTGGAGTACTTGGAGCTACCGTCGAGAAGTGATGGCAGCTGCAGCAACTATCCTCACTTGGTCTTCAGAATTAGAAATGTCCTCGTTCATATTACGACACACTACACTAACCGTATCTACGCATTGAGATGACCGATCACGATAGCCGAAACGTCGAGATAACAAATTAAAATGGTACATACGCGATAAATATCCTTTTAAATCGAAAACTATATTTTTGTATTAAAAAAAATGAATATTTTATTAATTAATAAATTTATAATTATATATTTAATATTATTTATTTTATTTATTTATGGTATTGACATTAACAATTAAGACTCTAGGCATGGGCTTAGAGAGGAGTTAGTGACCGAAAAGTCATCGCTAACATTGCGCAGACATTCGACCTTGGGTTGGAACAGAGAACATCAAAACTTTCCAGAGTTATGTTATCTTCTGCCACTTTAACTTGTCAATCTTTTGGGCTATATCGGAAAGTTTAATTTGTCTATAGATTTTTATCATAGCATCCACAGCTCGTCGAGCGACCTCGAGGTTTTTTATAGAAAAGAAGATGACATAAAAAGGCATATTACCGATGTTAATAGCATTAATTAATTTTTACGAGTAGTAGAGTTCCTTGCGCAGAGGCTCACCCGGGGAAGTACTATCACCATACCTATTTCTACTAGCAGCATTGTTGTTTTTCGGTTTGATAAGTATACAGGGTGTTTGGTAATATACTGCTGATATTCAAGTGACGTTTTCTCAAAACATAAAAAGACTTCTCGAAAAAATAAACTATTAGTTATATTATCAAATTTTAAAGAAAATAGACTTAGCTTATGTGATTAATTCGATGTAAAACTTACTGACTACTCTTACAATCGATATCCAAAAATAAAGGCCGATTTGATATCTCTTTCGGAAATTGCTGCCGGTTTTGGGTTAGAAAGGGACTACAAGAGTTATCTCGAGACGTCACCAATACAGTATCTGTGGTTAGATGGCAAACATTATGCGATAGCACAGCATAAGTTTAATAAAGTGTTTGTTTTTACGCGCCCAAATAAATTTCATATTTCTATGATAAACATTTCACAAATTTATTTATTACGAGTATTCTCATCAAAATAACCCCTTTCATTTTTGTGCGTATACTCGTATTACCCAACACCCTATAGTTGTCGGTGAAATTACAGGCACATGAGACTTTAAATCTGTATGCCTAACCCTGATGGACGCATCATAGGACACGTTCATAAAGTGCGTGACCTACGAGGCATTACTTTGTTATAAGCGGTTACTATTTGATGGGCCATTTGCTTGTTCCATCAGTCTAAGGGTCATCTATAAAAATAAAATTGATTACATTAATTACCTAACTATTCTATCCACGCTATGGTAAACGACTAAGTGTGAAGTAATGCCAATTTTTACGAGAGCCCTGAGTTGAATACTTGATGAGGGCCAAGTTACGTTAAACTTGTGGAATATTTGTTACTTTAACCTCGGATGCTCGGAATAGCGTTGTGAGTAAATATTATAGAAATTGAATAATTTAATATTATGGCACTGACAGGGTAATCCCGAATACGTATATTAAATCGAATAGGGCCATTATCCTCACTACATAATCCATTCTCAAATTCAAAATATTTCTAATTTTATTTTATTTATTTATCAACAAAATCCACAGCTCTTAAAAATAAAAGTTTACATTTCAAGATAGATAGATGGATAAAATGAACGCTCCTCTGTAAATAACACTTATATTTATAAACAATATTAATAAAAATATCTAGTCCCGAGGAAATACAAGTAGCGGTCTTATCGCTGAAAGCGGTCTCTATGCTTGTTTCATAAGTTAATAAAGAAAACATGCGTGATTTATATCAATCATGATTATAAACCGCCCGTCAAGAGTTCATACAAAAATTCTATAGAAAAACGCAATTTCAGGTTATCACATTTCCGGGTAATTTATCTTTCCCTCAAAAAATTATACGGACTATTACGAACATTAAAAAATACTCCCAAAAAGTTCTCAAGTGATGTGCCATGAAACAGCACTCAATTTTTATGTATACGGGATACAGTACTCAAGGTGACTATAAAAGAACCAGTGACAAAGATGATGAAGACTTCCGCACAACAAATTCAACTGTAATTAATCTTTACTTTGTTTACCGCAAGTTAAAATCTTAAGCGCTTGTTCGCTTCAGAAACTATTTTAATTAAAAATCCTGAATAAATAATGGAGACAAAGAATAGCCAGAGCGATAACAATCTTCAAGCTTGGGTTTCAAAAGTAGCGGCAGCCGTCATACGATGGAAAATATAGCGGTGAACTAAAACGTACCTCCAGAGTGAACAGGTTCTTTTTAGGCAAGCGTGGTTCATCTTCGACTACACCTTACATTTACCATAAGGTAATGGAAGAATACCAATAAAAACAAAAAACTTCGTTACGGCTGAACCGAAATTGATTAAACTTTGATTTTTGAATTTCTCTTAGTGCAGTAATGAAAGACAGAAATGGCAATAAAAGAAAAGAGGAAGGTGTTCAATATGTGCATACTACCATGCTTAACATATGATGGCCAGACATGGGCATTAACTGAGCAGCAAAAAAAAGTATGTCAAAACTGAATAGAAAGAAGTGTAATTGGTGTCAAGTGGAAAGACAGAGTAAGGCAAAGCAAAATAAAAACATTACAAAATTCAGAGATGTAAAAATCATGTGAAAAAAGCTAAAATGGCAATGGACCGGACATATTCTTAGAGAAAGAAAAGAGAGATGGACCAAATTAATAACAGAATGGTACCCGACAGACGGTAAAAGACACATAGGAAGACAAACAAGATGTTGGAAAGATGGCTTTAAGAAAATAGCTGGTCCAAAATTTACGAGAACAGCCAGGTACAGGATGAAGTAAAAGTAAAAGTCCTTAGAGGAGGCCTTAGTCGATAGACAAACTGTTACACTAGTGTTACAAAATAGTAAAGCATTTGCCGATAGCTTAAAGTAGATAAGGAGCAGCAATAAAGGCTAATTTATTTATTTTGTTTTTTTATGGACGTACCTAAATTAAAACATAGTCTACTTTTTATCGATAAAACTCACGTTAATAGCCGCGGGACTATGTACAGCCATGAAATAATTGTCGCAGTTTCATAGAAAACCATACGATTTCGAAATTAAAACATTCTCTTGAAGGTATTTTCGTAAATTGCCCGTTTATTTCCACCTTAACAAGAGCTTTTATTAAAGTGGGTCTGTGCTTCTTGACTAATTCTTGTGTGTAATGTCTGTGTTACTTCATTGAGTATTACAGGTTTAATTAAATAAATAAAAAATAATAATAATAAAAAAAGAACTAAATAAATGTTATAGAATTCATAAAAACCTAATAAATGTATAATATTCATTTAATTTTACTAAGAATACAAGTAAAAGAATAAACTAGCCCAACAACAGAACAAGAAAGGACTCTTCTACACGTCTAGCGTCGAGCATTGGCAGGAACGTTACATTTCATGGAAATGCTTTATTAATTCGAGCTTTTGCTTGTATTATACCATTATGCATTCGTAAGAACGTTACAATACATAGAAATGCTTTATTAATTCGAGATTTTGCTTGTATTGTACCATTCGGCATTCGTAAGAACGTTACAATAAGTACATGGAAATGCTCGAGAAAATGTTCTAGTGTTTATACGCAACTTTAGACCGCATCATTGTTTAACGTGGTGATTGCGTGGTCATCGAAAAAAAACATGTACAAACTCACATCATAGAACACTAACAATGACTACGCTCAAAATAAAATAAGTAAAAAAACTTTTTAGATAAAGCACGTACGCCGAAACGAATTTTACGGCCTTGGCGAAGAGAAAGAAAAAAAGGGGAAACGACACGGAATAGGGAAAAACAATTGGAAAACTGTAGATTTATTTAGATGTGAGGTGATGGCACCCCTGTTATGTAAAAAATCGTGTTAAATTCGCGTCATTTACACACTGTTGAAATTTGTCAAATTAAATAAATAATAGACGCTTTAAAACTGAGGCCTAATTGTGTTTAGTGCCTAAATATGATTTAGAAAGTTTTCATATCATACAAATACGTCAAATTTAAACATGTTAGTCGCTAAATGCGTTTAGAGATGGTTGTGCAAGCCGACTTTCAACAAAAACTTTACGCTCCTTCTGCGCATTTGAGTAAAAAGTAACTTATGACACAATACCGGTCACGATCCATGTGTATACTAAATTTCATCGAAATCGGTCAAGCCGTTTAGTCGTGAAAATGTAACAAACAGACAAAGAGACAAAGTTACTTTAGAATTTATAATATTACCGTGGATAATAAGGCATTATAAATAAAAATGAGCATATCTATGTTCTTTGTAAGAAAATTAGGTAACTCATTTTTCCAGTTCACCCGGGAAATTCTGAAATCGATCCAGAACTGACACGGACCGAACCAAATTGACCCAGAGCTCATCGGAGAAAAGGCCAGCGCCCGTTATATTAGAAATTTCTAGAAAAGGTGAGAAAACTTTGTAATCTATCACTGTGAATCGGCTTACGATGTAAAATAAACTTTATTGTAAAGGATCTTGGTACAGTATAGCTTCACAAGATCTATATTTATACTATTCTACATTTTAATGAAACTGCACACACCATTTATTTACTCACTTATTTATTTATTTTTATGTCATCGTATCGCTGCTGCACCTTTGCTTCTGGTTTTAGCTGAAAATCAGCGTTGGGTGCATAACATCCAACATTATGGCAACATGCAAAGCTCCACAGCCTGGATCATCGACGAAAGGTTGCAAGCCTCTCGGTTTTTAATCGTGTACATTTCAGGGAGTGTGCGGCGGAACTTTTCAACCTAATCTCGCCATCTTCATTCTATCATAGGACAACCAGACGCTCTGCGGTGCGCCACCGCTATATCGTTGAAATATTTTCCATTCGCACAAAGCGATTCTCATCGACCTTTAATATGCGCACCGCCAAAGAGTGGAACGCCTGAAACCTGGGTGTATTCAAGTCGTGAGTGAATAGATTTCTTCTAAGCAAGCGTGATCCATCGTAGACGCAAACCTGTAATGTATAAAAATTAAAAAAATTATGCTGAGCTGAACGCCATTTTGGTACACACGTGAGTCGAATTATAAGATTCAATTCCTATTGTTCTTTATAATTGTTTCATGTGTCATTTTGTGTGTACCAAATAAATGATTATTTTATTTTCTTCTACCTATTATTATTCCATTTCTGTCTAGATTTTGTCTGGAGTTCGAACGAGGTGGGCAGTTAGCAGGCAGAGACACGTAGGTTTGATGCGGAGAAAATGTTGTTGGATCAAAGCAATGTCAGTTGTGATAAATGTTTGTTTGGTACTCAGTAAAACTCTTATTTTTCTAACAACCTTAATACCAAGTCTTAAAATATCAATTAATGAAAAAACAAATCATATTCATTCATCATGTAAGTAGTATTAAACTGACCGTGGGGCATTTATGTTAAAAATTGTCTATTAGAAATGTATCGATTACTAGATTAATATTCAAGCTACCGGTATTAAACCCACCTCTAAAATCAGTTAATACGATTCCAGGTGTGTTTTAAATTCATGTCGTACATAACAGAACAAGTAGTATGTCAAAATTGAAAATGAGCTTGAACGTGGCATTTCGTTTAAAAAAAAATGCAAAATATAAATAAAAAAAATTACCCTTACATAATTTTTTTTGTAGTGGCTAAACGTATTTCCGTCTCTGTAAGTGGAGCTTCAGTAAGGCTGTACTATTTTTTATTCTATGCTACAAGCGAAGCCAAGTTTCGACATGTTTGAACATGATTACGATTCGACACCATTACGTGGTTAGCCAATCAGCAGAGAAAATAAGTGACCTACATAGAAAACCCAGCATGGTCTTACAGGAGGTACATGGATATAAATATAACTGGAAAAGCGTTGGTCGTAAGGCTTCCATAATAGTAGTACGATAAAGTCGTATACATGTACATTGTACATTGACGACCTCCGTGGCGCAGTGGGCGAATAGCCGGCTGAGACTCAGGAGGTAGTGGGTTCGATTCCCGCCGCGGAACAAATGTTTGCATGATCTACAGATATTTGTTCCTGGTCTGGTTGTTTTTCTATATATTATAAGTATGTATTTACAAAAAATAAGTTTATAAGTATTCTATCAGTTGTCTAGTTCCCTTAGTACAAGCTCTGCTTAGTTTGGGGCTAGATAGCGCTGTGTGAAATAAATAAAATAAAAATATTTTATTTCAGATAACATAAATCCATATATTGTTAGTTTGTTACTTAAAGACTACATTAGTAGGTACACACACGCAATAGGAAAAAATAAAATAAACTAAAATCAGCAAAACAAAAGGACTTCGCGCTGAGAGTAACTAACCTAGGTCGGTTTGATCACTCTCAACACGAAGCACTTCCATATCGGAGATGTAGCGCTGTCCGATATGGTTTTCAGGGTGCTGTTTTGACTGTCCCGCACCCTGTGAATCAGGGATGCAGTTTTCTTGCGTAGGATGGCTTCGAAACCATCCGTTTGATATTCTGCAAACATCCCTGATGCACTACAGAAGCGGGGCAGTCCCAACATCATCCTGAAGATATTATTATATTGAACACGCAGGGTCTCCAGCGGCTTTTTGGTGTGGCTGACCCATAGGTTTCCCGTGTAGAAGCTTTGGCAATATGCCTTGAAGAGTTTTAATTTAACCTCTTCAGTACAGCGTGTAAACCTATGTCCAGCAATATTTATATTTATTTATATTTATATTACATGAAAATTTTTCAATCATCAACCATTATAATGTTATTGTGGGACAAAACACAATCTACGAAATAATACATACATTCGATTCGTCAAACCAAACTCTTGATCAATTATTGAACTCCTTGGTTGGAAACTAACATCTGCCATGATTAAATTTGTAACCGCTTCAATAAACAATCAAACAATACTATTTGTGCTAAAAACGGGGTATCTACCATGATTTGTGAGTTTTTGAGTTTACCCGTGATCATGGCGCATGCAACTGCGTCGAAATATACCAAACCAAAAACTCACAAATCATGGAAAATATCCCGTTTTTTGTACAAATATCATTTATAACCATGATAGTTTCAAAAGTAATAAAACAGTAGGTGTAAAATCCCATATTTATAATAACTAGTGCACAGGGGTCGAAATTCGACCGTAAAACATATTTTTTAGGGTAGTTTTGACATTCGCCCCTCCTTTATATAAACTTTAGTCAGTTTAACAGGTACCTACTTACATTATGAATGAATATGATTTGTTTACCTTTTCTATACAGGCTAATTCATTGATGTTTTAGACTTGATATTAAGATTGTTTGAATATTTAAAATTTTCTATGTTAATGAATTTGAAAAAAAACTATTTTACAACAATACTAGCCGTTATCCCTACCCGTGTTTTCATTTAATGTCGTACATAAAAAAACACGTAGTATAGATGATTGAAATAAACCACGAGAGTTATAGAACTTTAACGGAAAGTTAAAGAGCACTATCTTTCGCTGTAATTTTATATTATTATGGGTATATATTATGATTTAATATAATTTATTTATTATAATTATAATATTATAACATACTTTAAGTGTAGTTCATATTAGTTTTGGGTATATATATTTATTTATTTATGTTTTTGTACCTCACCTACCATTAAAATCATCTCTCTCTCTAGCCTCCAAGGTTTGCTGGAAAAAACTCTTCTTAGGGTTAAGCTCGCCTGTGTACATGACCTCTATTTCTGTATTTTTAAATGTATTTTCTTGTGTGCAATAAAGAATAAAGAATGAGTTTTGTTTGTAAAAACGTAAGAGTTTTTTGAAGTTGTTGACACATCTAGTGAGCTATATGTGTAAAACTGGTAAAAACGGGTGAATGTTGCGGCAGACAGGTGAAATAGTGCGAAAAATTGCCCCGCGGTCAGACGCTACGTTTCCCCTGTGTTTTCTTACAGAGGCGGAGTTCAGAGCTCAATTAGGAGTTAGGGGAATTTCAATGTTGTTTGTTACAATGAAGTTCTATTGTTTTTACAAGTATTTAATTAAGGTCTTGTAGTTTTGTTTCCGAGTTTAGAGTTTACGAGGCAATTTCGTACGCACTTATTATTATCATTAAAAATAGCTTATAAATAGAAATAAAATAATACACGTTACAAATAGATAATAAACCAAATTATGTTAAATTAAATCAAATTCAATTAAACCAGTGATTCGCCCCGAACTGATATCTCGCGGGGCTCCGATTAAAACAAAAAAATATTATTTGACTATCAAAATAGTGCCATGAAATAAAGAACCATCTAACTTGACCTACAGTTACAATCGAATTACAGGTAAAGTGAGTTCATGTTATGTGGATATACTTTTTTGGGGTAGAAATTGCAGTTATTCTGGATTTCAGACTTTTGCCTATATTTGTGTGTATATATATAGGTATATATATATAGGTATATATATGTATGTTTGTTTGTCCAAGGATAACTTTCGAAGCGTTGATCCGATCATCGTGAAATTTGATACATAGGTAGGTAATAATGTAACAATTTTGGTGTGACTAAATGAGCTAAAAATGTTTGGGGGCTGTTGAGATATTGGGGTTCAAGAGGGGCAAAAAAAATTTAAATGAGACTATTAGATCAAGTGGGACGTCAAATAAAAGGTATTTTTTAGTACATTTAGATTCCGTTTTTATTTTTAGTAAAAACTTTATGATTTTTAAGTTAGTCCATAATAAAAACTGAACTTTGACCAAATTCACAGGGCACACCAGTGACCCCACAATGCTGTAATTTGGTATGTGTGTAGCTTAAGTGACACAAATATAGGCAACAGTCTGAAATCTAGAATAACTGAAATTTCTACCCCAAAAATTAGAACCACCTAACACGAACTCCCATTACCTATAACTTGAATGAAACTGTAGGTCAAGTTAATTGGTTACCATTTCGTGGCACTATTTTGATACTCGAAGATTACGAATAATGTTTTTTTGTTTATATTGAAGACTCGCGAGATCTCAGTTCGGAGCGAACCACTAGTTCAAAAGACATTTAGTTCCTAAACAAAACATTGGCCAGTCAATGTCATACTACTATACTACATACTATTGGAATATTTAATTCTACAATAGATAATTTAGTGTTGCAAAAAAACATAGATAAGCCATCAGCCAAATTCAGAGCTACCTAGATATAAAAACACCTACCTTTACTCCGGCTCTGGACTGAGTGGGCGTACTTGATGATATAACTGCTTTCTTTGCCCTAAACAAAGGCCCCAATTGTTTTCACTTAAAACAAGATTTTCTTAGACATCCCGCGCTTATGAAATTGTATAATAATTACATAGACCTTAGAGCGTTGTTACACTGGCGAGTTGTGAGCGTGGTTTTGACGAGGCATTGTGACCGTGTTCGCGAAGTGCACGCCACGTTCGTTCAATAGGTAAACACGTACCAGCGACCAAGGTGTGAAATACCAGCTAGAGGCTCCAAATTCAATTGAGAGAAGAGCCAAGAAGCTCATTTGCAATGACGAGTTAGCAAATGCAAGGCTCCACAGCCTCGAGCATCGTCGAAAGGTTGCAAGCCTCTCGGTTTTTTATCGGATACATTTCGGAGAGTGTGCTGCGGAGCTTTTTAACCTGATCCCACCATCCCCATTCTATGATCGGACAACCAGACCCTCCACGATGCGCCACCACTACATGGTAGACATACCTCCCATACGCACAAAGCGGTACTCTTCCACCTTTATTATGCGCACCGCCAAGGAGTGGAACGCCTTGCCTGAGTCTGTGTTTCCTGATAACTACAACCGTGAGTCAAGTCGCGAGTGAATAGGTTTCTTCTAAGCAAGCGTGTACCATCGTAGACTGCATCATCGCTTACCATCAGGCGAGATAGTGGTCAAACGCTGCGCTTATTAGCACGTTTGCCAGTCTCCATAAGAAAAATGAAAACACGCTCACAACTCACCAGTGTGATAGCGCTTTTACTTATTAGATGACCCTCTGTACCGCAGATTCGATTCACGCTTCTAAACAAATGTTTGCATGATCTAAAAATATTTGTTCCAGGTTTCGGGTATTTTTTATACGTAATAAATAATTTGCTTAGTTTGGGGCTAGATGGCGCTGTGTAAAATGTCCAACAATATTTATTTATTTGATTAATTATTATCTATCTCAAGAATACTATTAGCGGTCTAATAACTGAGTTACAGTCTCTTCCAGACAACTTTTGGATGGAATGAAATATTTTATGAGACCTACAATGACACGTAACTTTTATAAAATTCGTTAGAATAATCAACATACTAACAGAGAGCGATATATAGTATTATTTAGAGAAACTATGGTTTGATTGACTATAGAATCTAGTGAACGCAAATAAAACATAACGGACCCATGAAAAAATATTAAACCAATCATCTTATAAACAGGGAAATATCTTCACGCGGTAACTTATGATTTGGTTTGGTTTTTGGATAAATGTGTTTATGATATGAATGAATATTTAAACTATAACTATTAGTTTTAATTATTACATTGTTATTATTATATTTTGTATGAGTTTGACATGTTTGAAATTAAGTATAACCATTATTTATATGTAAGTATATTCAGTTTTATCTTAGAGAATTTGATATTTTTATTATTTAAGTTGTAATTTTGACATTATTAATAAAGTATTTTGTATGAATTTGACATGTCTGAAATGAAATATTACCTTTATTTATTTTTATATTAAATTTTATCACAGGGATTTAATCATATTTAATATTTCAGTTTTAATTTTTACATTTTTTTATTGTATTTTGCATAAGTTTGACATGTTTGAAATTAAGTTTAAATATAAGTTTGGCATTATTTATATTTAAGTTGTAATTTTGACATTATTATTAATGTATTTTGTATGAATTTCTCATGTTTGAAATTAAGTATTGTCATTTTTATACATGTATTAAATTTTATCTTATAGAGTGTGGCATTTCTAATATATTTTGTTTTTATTAGAATTTCTCACGCCTCTATGAGGCAGAATGTAAATAAATCTTATTTTATAATTGACATACGAACTATTCTACATGTATTCATGATTGTTGAATTATGAAAATATGATAAGAATAACCTAAAAATATTATGCAAACAATTTGAAGAGGATCCTACAAATTCATTAGCAGTGTCATTTATCATGACAATCGGACCGAGCCGGCTACATCCATTAATGTTCGGTTAACCATCTCATTAGTGCACGTTAGATTTGGAATTATGCGTGGGTCGCGGATAGAAAAACAATGGAACAGGTTAGAAAAAAAAAACAGGTATGGTCTAGGTTAATCCTGCTTAAATCCCATTCAAAATATCCAAATGAAACAAAAAAAGACTTAATAACCTAATTTTGATTTTATTGTTCAATGTTTGGCCTCTGACAATGGAAAATGTTTGTTTCGTGACTTATGTGAATTTGTACGTAGATTCAAGTATAGAATATGTTACCTTGTTACGTAAGCCAGTCGCTGTCGTTCACCTGTCGTTCGGTCAGGCCGTCCTTTAGATATGCCGAATTATTATTTTCATCTTGAGTTTGTAATCTGTTAATATTGTTTTAATTTTTTACTTTTGTGGCGAAACATCTGTTATTTTGTTCTGCACTGTTATACTTCGATGGTGCTGCATAATTGTAGTATGTTCACTTTTATTTATTTCCGAATTTTGATCCGAATTTGGTAATATACTTTTGGCATACCATTATTATGCCAGACCACCACGGAGATGGCGTGATGACTTGGATGTGCATTTACTAGACTAGCCCATTACAACAGGGTACAGAAAAAGCTGGAAAGAAAGGAGGGAGGCCTTTGTCCAGCAGTGGGACAACACAGGTTAAAATAAAAATAAATAAATAGGTAATATGCAATGCAATGAAATTGAATCAAGAGCAAGATAGATTTTTGATGCAAGGTCGTTTATGTCTCGTCTAGCATATAATGGACATCTATATGATTATGTAATATATTTGTGAAGCCACTATAGTGAGGATTTTTTTAATCTCAGCGTAGTTTTAAAGCGAATTTGTGCGAGTGCTGCGCCTTTATTTGTAATTTGAAGCAAAGGAAAAAAAATACCGTACAATTTTTGCTAAGTTCCCGAATTACACCAAAGCATTGTCGATCGTAACAGCGATAAAAGAGTATATGATAAATCCCGTATTTATAACAATCACCGAGCTTTTCATTCAGGAAACTACAACTTTGTTTCATTGTTTTTTATTGTATTGTGTGGTATTAGCAAATAAATGCCTATCGTTGTCTATATCTTATTTATACAGTATTTATCTAGCATAGACGATCCAGTTTATCTAGCTCATCGGCCAAGCCAATGATACCGGAATGCTATTACGGCAAGCCAGCTCGGTAACGTATTATAACCTATTTACGCGATGATTAATTGACATTTCAACAGGGTCTAGACAGCCAGCTAATCTCATAAGATATGATTATGCAAGATAAACCGTTGAGTTAGGCACAAAATAATGAAAATGTACAGAAGACTCGGTATAAGAATAAAATCTACGAACTCTATGGCGAGTTGGGCGAACTCTTTGGGGTGATTGCCAAAAAACCAAATGACACGAGCAATACATAGTGGGTTTGATTTCCACTACAGGATTAATGTATTTATAATGTGGTACCATAGTACACGCTATTCCTGGTACAAAAGGTCATAGGTACGTTTAGTTTTTTTAAAATTGAGACGTTTTTATAATTATTAAATAAACATACGAGTATAATAATATAATAATAAATATTGCTGGACATTTCACACAGCGCTATCTAGCCCCAAATTAAGCAGAGCTTGTACTATGGGAACCAGATAACTGATAGAATACTTATATACTTTTTTTTGTAAATACATACTTATAATATATAAATACATACAACCAGACCCGGAACAAATATCTGTAGATCATGCAAACATTTGTTCCGCAGCGGGGATCGAACCCGCTACCTCCTGCGTCTCAGCCGGCTATTCGCCCACTGCACCACGGAGGTTGTCAAATGTTTTATTATATCTGTTTCAGCCAGATTTTGGCATTGCCGCTTTAAAAAAATTGACGTCCGGTGCGGAGAGTTTTTGCCGATGGTTGGATTTTGGATATTTAAAAATATTTAACGAAATTGTTTGGGGAACATACCTATACTCTGGCTACAACAATCTCAGTTGGCGCCTGCGGCCACTTCTTTTCATCTGAAGCGGCGAAGCGACTGAGGTGAGTAGTGAGGTTCTGATCCATTGCAATTGCGTGGTGATCCTGAAGTCTGGTGGATAGCCCTTGGCCAAAACAATATCTAAAAAATACGTTGAATAAAAATGATATTACATCTTCCAATTCACTGTGTTTATGAATATGATCATTAATATATTATTAGACTTAACCCTTCTGCAATTTTTTTATAAAAATATAATCATTTCTTAACAAAAAAGCTTATTTTAAATCAAAGAAGAAACAGCAAACACTCTTGAAAATTAAAATAATGAAAATAGTATCCATTTTCATTATTTTAATTTTCATGTGTTCCACAGTAAAACATAATTGTAAAACGGAAATGTTACCATTATTCAAAACGAAGACGGCGAAGTGTGATTGTATCCTTGGTTTTAACAGTCCCGTACAGTTATTACTGTTTTAACCCGAAAACTGTTGTGGTACAAGTTTAAAGCTTTTGTCTGTACATATGTAACAACGACTCAAGTTTAAAGTGGCGAGTTAAAACGGTTTAGTTTTTTGACTACCCAGTAAGGGGAGATTCTGAACTCTAAATGCATAGACAATGGTGTGGATACAGTTGGGGGGTTTCAGTTGAATACACATACATGTTAAGAATAAGTTTTAAGATACCATCGAGTACATTTCGGGGAGTGCGTGGTGGAATTTTTAAACCTAATCCCACCATCTCCAGTCTATCATCGGAGAACCAGACACTCTGCGGCGCGCCACCGCTAAATGGTTGAAATACCTATAATGACCTATATGAAATACCTTAATAAAATGAGCATTTCTATGTTTTTTGTAAAAAAACTAGGTAAATTATTTTCCCAGTTCACCCGGGAAATTCTGAAATCGATCCAGAACTGACACGGACCGAACCAAATTGACCTAGAGCTCATCGGAGAAAAGGCCAGCGCCCGTTATATTAGAAATTTCTAGAAAAGGTGAGAAAACTTTGTAATCTATCACTGTGAATCGGCTTACGATGTAAAATAAACTTTATTGTAAAAGATCTTGGTACAGTATAGCTTGACAAGATCTATATTTATATTATTCTAAATTTTAATAAAACTGCACACACCTTTTTTACTCACTTCTTTATTTATTTTTATGTCATCGTGTCGCTGCTGCTATACCTTTGCTTCTGGTTTTAGCTGAAAATCAGCGTTGGGTGCATAACATCCAACATTATGGCAACATGCAAAGCTCCACAGCCTGGATCATCGACGCAAGGTTGCAAGCCTCTCGGTTTTTTATCGTGTACATTTCGGGGAGTGTGCGGCGGAACTTTTTAACCTAATCTCACCATCTTCATTCTATCATAGGACAACTAGACGCTCTGCGGTGCGCCACCGCTATATCGTTGAAACATTTTCCATTCGCACAAAGCGATTCTCATCGACCTTTAATATGCGCACCGCCAAAGAGTGGAGCACCTTGCCAGAGTCTGTGTTTCCTGATAGCTACAACCTGGGTGTCTTTAGGTCGGGAGTGAATAGGTTTCTTTTAGGCAAGCGTGTACCATCGTAGAATACATCATGGCTTTCCATCAGGCGAGATTGTGGTCAAACTCAAGTCTATAATATATAAAATAAAATCAATTATTGTTTGTTTGAAGGTTATGAACGAGTAAATACTAGATTTTGGAAAATTTCCCAATAACCATACTTAACATAGCATATTTAAGTACATAGATTAGAAATGTGCCCCACGAGGTGATCTAACACTCCTTTAAGGCTTTGCATCGACCTTCCAAACACCCTATTTTTTATACTAGTGTCTCGCCCTGAACTGAGATCTCGCGAGTCTCTCATAAACACAAAAAAAAATGATTTGTAATTTTTTGACTTTCAAAATAGTGCCACGAAATAAATAACCAACTTACTTAACCTACGGTTTAATTCAAATTACAGGTAATGTAGGTATGTATGTATGTACATAGGTACTTATGTTTGTTTGTCCGAAGATAACTTTCGAAGCGTTGATCCGATCATCGTGAAATTTGGTACATAGGTAGGTAGTGATGGCACAATCATGTTGTGACTAAATGAGCTGAAAATTTGGGGGGGGGGGGGGGTCGTTTAGATATCGAGATTCTCAAGTTCAAGAGGGGTAAAAAAACAATACTGAAATAATGAAACTATCCATGAAAGGTCTTGGTCAGTAAGGTATTTTGACCCCGTTTTCATTTTTAGTTTAAACCTTGTAGTTTTTAAGTTTTTTGCCATAATAATAACTGAACTTTGACGAAATTCACAGGGTACATCAATGAACAACAGTACCGTAATTTGGTATGCGTGTAGCTTTAGTGGCACAAATATAGGGAAAAGTTTGAAAGCCAAAATTACTGCAATTTTTACATTAAAAAAAAGTAACCAAATGCATGACCTCCTGTAATTTTAATGAAACTGTAGGTCAAGTAAATTGGTTATGCATTTCATTAGCAAAAGATTACAAATAATATTTTATTTTTATTTTTATGGGAGTCTCGCAAGTTCGGGGCAAACCACTACTTTATAGAAAAACGCAGGGCACATAGCTCGAAGAACTGACGGGCATTGGGGCAGAAAGGTTCTCAATTGGAGACCGTGAACTGGTAAGCGCAGCGTAGGACGGCCCTCTACTAGATGGAAAGATTGATGGGAGCCGTTGGGCGCAGACCGCATAATGCTCTGGAAGTCTATGGGGTAGTCCTATGTTCAGCAGACATCCTGTGGATGATATGATAATGATGATGAATGCAAACATTTATTCTGTGGCAAGAATTGATCCCGCAACCTCCTGCGTCTGAACCGGCTATTCAACCACTGCGCCACGGAGATAATAAGCATTTTGACGAACGCTAGCACTAGTGACTAGCCTGAATTTGTTAACGCAGGATAAACCTTTTGTAAATATTTAAGGCACGGAACCCAAATAATTATAATATTGTGAAGAAATAAAACATTGCTTAATTCTGCTTGAAACAATTTTCGGTAATTAAATTTGATATTCCATTGTTTTCTTAATAAACCTTACGTTTATAAACAAAAGACTCGAGATTACGTACCTATCGTATGGATTTGTCTGCGATGAAAGGCTCAATTTCAAGATTCTTTGAAAATGAGGTACCTGTTTGTTGTGTGCACGCCCCTATTATTAGCTCATTTGGTAACACAAAGATTGTGTCAACATTACCTACCTATAGGTACACTAAATTTTACGATGATCGGATCACTGCTTCGAAAGTTATCTCGGTCAAGCAAACATACATACATACATAACACATAGGTACATACTACAATGCCGATTTGCCCAAGTTGATTTGGAAATCTCGCTTTGCTCGGTCAATAAGTAATCGAGTGTCTAAGCACCCAGACACACCTTTAAGGTTTAACAGTGCTTTATGTTTTACTATTAGTATGTAACTTCTTGGCGAAGAAAAAAAAATAATTGATTATTATTTTTGACATTTTAGACATGATTTATATATAGAATTTTTTTGAATTTATTGTGTTATTTGCTATTTAGTATTGTGGAATTTAGTTTATTTAATTGTTTTATTATTGCATTTTGTTGTTAGTTGTGATTTTTATAAATTTTTAATGATTATATCAATAATGAATTATTAAAAAAATCAAGATTAGAATTCTCAGGTATCAGCTGAATATATCAATTTTTTTCACCTTTGTTGCACAAACTTGGTCCCGCCTCGATGTTTGTCAACGAGCTATGGATAACAGCATCTTCGGAGGCTCACAGACCGTATTAGAAACTCAACACTGCGCTACAAAACACAGATAGCTGACGCGGCTATGACATCCGCAAAATTGAAGTGGGACTGGGTTGGACACGTCTGACGTATACGAGAGGAATACGAAAAACGTGGGATATAGGCGAAAACTATTACGGAATGGGTTCCAAGTGAATATGTATAATTTGTCATATTTTTATGATTTTACAACTCTCTAAATCATATTTAGCTACTAAATTTTTAGCACATCTGATGTTAAGTGGTAACCAGCCGCCGTTAACAAAGTATTGCCTCGTAGGTCACGCACCTTAGATAGGTGCCCCACGATGCACTGTTCTGCGTCCATCAACTTGAGCCATACAGGTGTAAAACCTCATGTGCCTATAATTTCACCGGAAAAATTCAAACCGAAACACAGCAATGCTGCTTGGCGGCCGAAATAGATACGGTGGTAGTACTTCCCCGGGCCTTGGTTCTCTTGAATACGTTGAATATGTTTAGGGATCGTTGTGCAAGTCGCCGTAATACTATAAAAACAATTGTCTTAAAGCCAAAGAGTCATAGAGATAAATCTTGAATTATTAATATTTGCAAAATCTTATGATTATTTTTTGGTAAGTTACTTCGGGAAAAGTGTTTCTGACGGGAAATAGAGTCGAGTCGAACCTAACTTGTTTTTTTTGACAAATGTCATTTTCTGGGCTATCTGTACGTTAGTATATTTCAAACTTTCGCGATCACTGTATCACTGTACTATCTGTTATCCGGATAACAAATAAAAAAGGTAAATACGCGATAAATACCCGTTTAAATCAGAAATTATGTCGGTACATTTTTTCAAAAAACCAATTTTTTTTGTGGTTTTCATCAAAATAAACCTATGGTTTTCTAAGAACAAAACCTTCTTACTACAAAATAAAAGGTAGATGCCCTCAATGAGGTACAATTTTGCCCCATCCTGCATACACTGGGGTACACTATTGCAAGCAGAATATTCACGTAATTGGGTTTCTTATATCTCATTACCAAAGTGCGCACGAACTCAGCAAGTATAGTTCAAGAGATGACTGTAGAAACTCTACCTGTTAGAGTACCTATAAGTTTTGACAGGCACGCCTGGCTGGGTACCTTGTGCGCGGTATGCGCAAATACCAGGCGTAATTGGTGAAACTCGGCCGTCTTTTAGTTATCATTTACATTTTTAGAGTTCTAACTTTTAGATTTTTTCGATGTTACTGACGATTATGTAGAATAATAAATCAAGATCTTTTAGATTTGGCACAGACCTGAAATAAGTGGAAAGAAGAGGGGGAGGCTTTTGCCTAGCAGTGGAACATTAGAAGCTTAAGTTTTCCGTAGGCGACTGCAGGCAGCAGCAGTAGGCGACGCTGTCACCGCGACACTACTTGTTTCTCTATGATGACACGTGCTCTGCTCCGCCTCTTGCCTCGCAATCCACTTTGTATTGCCGGTCGTAACGCCGATAAAACAGTACGTAATAAATTCCGTATGTATTATAATGGAAGCTGTTTCGTTCGATTACCGCCGCGGAACAAATGTTTGCATGATCTTCAGATATAATGTTCCGGGTCTGGATGTTTTTCTATCTATTATTGATCGAGCGAAGCGAGATCTCTAAATAAACTTGTGCAAATCGGCGTTGTATGTATGTACATATGTATGTTTGTTGGTCCGAGGATTACTTTCGAAGCGTATAACCAATCATCGTGAAATTTAGTATATAGGTAGCTAGTGACAGCACAATTTTGGTGTGACTAAATGAGCTAAAAATGTCGGAGGGGGTTATTGAGATATTGGGCTTCAAGAGGGTAAACAAAAAACAAAATGAGACTATCCGGTCAATTGGTACGTCTAATAAAAGTTCTGTGTAAGTACATTTTGACCCCGTTTTTATTTTTTAGTTTAAATGTTGTAGTTTTTAAGTTATTAGCTATAATAAAATATGAACTTTGACAAAATTTACAGGGTATACCAGTGACACCACAGTGCTGAAATTTGGTATGCGTGTTGCTTTAGTAACACAAATATAGGCAAAAGTCTGAAATCCAGAATACCTACAATTTATATCCCAAAAATTTAACTATAATACATAAACTCCCGTTACCTGTAATTTGAGTGAAACTGTAGGTCAAGTTAGTTGGTAATACATTTCTGGTCGGTTATTTTTGATAGTCAATGAATATTTTTTTTTATGGTAGACTCGCGAGATCTCAGTTCGGGGCGAACCACTAGTAAGTATGTATTTACAAAAAATTATAAGTATTCTATCAGTTATTTGGTTCCCATAGTACAAGCTCTGCTTAGTTTGAGGCTAGATAGCGCTATGTGAAATGTCCAGCAATATTTGTTTATTTAAATAAATAACGACATTTTTCTAATGAAACATACGAGTACATACAACTATATGACGATACAAATAGATTTTCCACCTACATCGCATGGAATAGTCGAGCATAACAGCAAAATTAAGTTTTATTTCGCACCAAAAAGTGTTTATTTTTTCTATTTATTTTTGTCATTATCTATAAATAAAACAAATTATAGGTTGTAAAAATGGTAATCCAGCCGTTCTTGAGTTATAAATGGTTACCATTTATAACTCAAGAACGGCTGGATCGATTTTGATGATATTTGATTTGTTGGATTTGTCTTCGCCCCGAATAGCAGAATAACTATTAAAATGTCGGAAAAATTCACGCAAAAAGAATAAAATTCATTTTCTCCTACTTTCTTATGCAGCTAATGATGGCCGATTGACAATTCCACCGGTGACGTACATTGGCAGCCCATGTCATATGCATGTCAAGGCGGTACGAAGTTCGGCGGGTCAGCTAGTTATATAAAGTTAAACTATAAAATTACAGAATGGTTAAAAAACTTCACTGTTCTCGATCAAGTAGGGTTACTAAATACCTTCTTAGACTAGTACGGAGATGTAATGCGCTCACGTCATCGACCGCATACGTCTAATAAACTGCATCAGAATTAATAATAAAGTTGAGAGCGTTCAAAACGTACTGAAATATGAGTACTCGTATTTTAATATAAGGTAGCGTATAGGGTTATGCTTTCTCAAGATTGAACTCTATAATTATAGGACGCGACTTTTAAATAATTTCTTATGATTCATTATTTTTATAATAATACTAGTGGTTCGCCCCGAGCTGAGATCTCGCGAGTCTCCCATAAAACAAAAAAAGATATTATTAGTAATCTTTGACTATCAAAATACAAAATGTCTCCGATCTTCATGTCGGAAGGGAAAAGTAGAACATAAAAAAAAAACTATCAAAATAGTGCTCCGAAATGAAGAACCATCTAATAAGACCTACAGTTTCATTAAAACTACAGGTACCGGGTCACACTTTTTTGGGGAAGAAATTGCAGTTATTCTAGATTTCAGACGTTTCTCTACATTTGTGCCACTAAAGCTACACGCAAACCAAATTTTAACACTGTGGGGTCACTGGTGCACCCTGTGAATTTTGTTAGAGTTCAGTTTATATTATGGCTAATAACTTAAAAACTACAAGGTTTATACTAAAAATAAAAACAAGGTCGAAATTTACTGTTGAAAACCTTTTATTAAACTTGTCATTTGACTAAATAGTCTCATGTTGTTTTTTTACCCCTCTTGAACCCTAATATCTCAACAAACCCCACACATGTTTAGCTCATTTAGTCACACCAAAATTATGGCATTACCTATAATTATACTAAATTTCACGATGATCGGATCAACGCTTCGAAAGTTATCCTCGGACAAACATACACACATAGTATGTATGTATGTTTGTCCGAGGATAACTTTCTGTGTGTGTCATATGTATTACATACAACGCTGATTTGCCCAAAAAGACAACTCGTTTCACTCTATCAATAACATTTATATCAGGCAACAATGTGCACATACAACAAATGATAACAAGGCCCATAGATAAAAATACCTTTAAGACTAACAACATACATAAAAATAAACTTAAAAACTATCAATTTTATTTATGTTGTTCGTAGCCGCTTCCGGAAATCCAGATCAAGCAGCACATTCTTATTCTTCGCCAGAATCTGGAGAGTGTAGGACTTGAAGGTAATAGTCCTACTGACTCCAGTCTCTGGAGAGACATTCGGAACATGGCCGTAACCTGTCCCTGGGTCCTCTCCCTCACGAATCGGAGAACACCATCTGAAGTACTCTCATCTATTCGGGAGAGGTAATTCTTCTCAGATTCTTGATGGTTGGTTCCACTGCGTGCAGTGTCAGTTTAAGCAGCGTTACACGTCGCGTGGTGCATCACGTCGCGCTGTTTACGTATGAGAGCGTTCATGCAGAAGCGTTTGTCTTTGCTTTTGCTTTGCGCACCGTGTGATACGACGCGTCACGCGAAGCACAACGCACTGCGTCGCTATATGAGCCCTTAGAGCTAAGATTAGGCTCAGCGTTCTTAGCTTAAATAAATTTTGTCATGCTTTTACGCGAAGCATTTAACATCAGATAGAACAAGGCAAAAGTTATTTTAGTTAAACAAGGCTCATAAAATGTTTCATTATTTCTCAATTCTTCATTTATTCTTTATATTAAATATCTTAAATCGTGAGCGATTGGAGAGACAAACCTATATTAATATTATAAATCCGAAATCAACTGTCTATCTGTTTTTTTACGTTTTCACGACTAAACGACTGGACTGATTTCAATTAATTTTGGTTTTTGGATAGATTATATTGACCTGGAATGAGATATAGGGTAAATTTGCGTGCGAATTCAAATCACAGAAGTTTTTAAATCTTTTTTTATCTATGTAACAGTAGTTGGTAACTCTGCGACATTTTTTGGACATTTGCAGAACATGACGCATTGCGAGTCGCCTATAAAATTCGCGACTGAGAGTTTTAACTCTTTTCTTAAAGGGTCTGTTGCTTTTACTACAGCACAGTATGACGTGTAAACTTAAAGAGTATACAATGTATTTAGGTGTTTCATTAAGTTGAAACTTAATTAGTTTTTATATTACTTTCTTGTATTTTACGAGCGAGTTAAACTTGCTGAAATCTAATTAGAAGTAAAAAGTTGGAAGTAACAGTTCTTTTCTTGATATTATTCTGACGGGTAACTTGTCAAAACCTAGAATTAAAACAATAAATTTTATTTTATTATGGGTCGATATCGAGTCAGCTGGGAATCAAAGGAAAGGAAGGAAGGAAGGAAAAAGGAAGGAAGGAAGGAAGGAATTATTTAATTCATTATCATCATTATCGTATCAGCCACGTACGTCCACTGCTGGACATACGCCTCCCATGGCCCACGTGGAAATCACTCAACCGTCTCAGGACACAAGTAAGTCGCAGCAGGCAAAATATGAGTAAATGGGGCTACATTGGAGAGTCGGCGACTAGTTGCCCATGCGTTACAGACCCTCAGACTATGGCACACTTACTAAGCTGCCTATTGTGCCCTTATTCTTGCACCCTGAGGGATACTAGTACCGCCACAGATAACGCTGCTGCAGTGGCCGAGTATTGGCAAAACAACATTTGATATGATTAAAATAATATGAACCATATCGACACGAAGAAGAAGGTCTCCCTATAGATTTCCAGAGCGACTGGTCTTTTGTGGCCTGGATCCAACGTGGTCGTCTTTCCATCTAGTATTTCCAGTGCGCGGTCTCCACCCGAGAACCTTTCTGCCCCAACGGCCGTTAATTCTTCGAGCTATGTGCCCTGCCCACTGCCACTTCAGCATGCTAAGGAGATTTCTAGACCGACACAGCACAAAGGGTGTCTAGGAATCTTCTCATTTCTGATTCGATCTCGGTTATTTACTTACACGTAAAATAATGGTATACAATGGGTACTTAACAGCCGATGAAATTAGAGGCTCATGAAATTTTCCCCTCTATGTCTTAGGGTAAGAGGTGGCCTTCATTGTTTTTATTTTTATAAATTATAGGCGTGTGTTTGACCACGATCTTGCCTGATGGTAAGCGATGATGCAGTCTACGATGGTACACGCTTGCCTACAAGAAACCTATTCCCTCGCGACTTGAAACGCCCTAGGTTGTAGTTATCAGGAAACACAGACTCAGGCAAGGTGTTCCACTCCATGGCGGTGCGCAAAATAAAGGTGAAAGAGTACCGGTTTGTGCAAATAGGAGGTGTGGATGTTTACCATGTAGCGATGGCGTACCGCATAGTGTCTGGTTGTCCGATGACATCTAACGGCTCCCAGCATCTTCTATTAGGCCGTCTTTCCCACTAGTGAGTCAACCCGTGACCACGACTGTTGCAACACAGCCGAAAGGGATAACAAATAAAAAAGGTACCTTCCTTTCTGATTTAATATTGCAGAGAAACTCCAAGCATTTCTATTGATTGTTGAGCGTTCTTAAGCAATGAGGCTCAACGCATCTCTAACCTTATTACGAAAAATATAACTTTCATACTTTCGCAATCAACATTTTAATCCATACTTCTTTTTAAAGAATACTTGTCTTTAAATCGCAAGTTTTTGAACATTTTTGTAAATACGGTGCTTATCACGTTCCATTTTAATAGTATTTTATTTTGACGTTAAATTTTATCAGTGTTTTGGTTCAATTCGTGAACTTTCATAAAAAAATATGATTGAAATAGATCACAATTTTTTTAAATTCTTGTTTACGTTAATGGAGACATCTTTGAACTTTAAAAACAAAATATTCCATTTCGGAAGAGTTCTTACAAAAATCGAGTTAATAAAATGTAAATGAGGGTACCTGCCAACTTTCCTTTGTTGGAATTTATTGCTGAATTAGAGACAGATGGGGAGGAAGGGCGATTTTCAGAATGGATTTATTAGATTTGAGCCTATATCTTTCTTTTAGTAAAAATAAATTCGGAAGTCACTTATAATTGTTTTATGTTCCATTTCTAGAACGAATTAGATATTTCCACCTGGATTTTAAACACATTTAATTATGAGTAAAAAATCCTATACCTGCTTTAGTTGGATGATTATTGGAGGCCTAACTCTCAAAAAATCGAGGAGGTTGAACAACTTAGTTGCCAAATATTTATTGAATCACACTAATAATAAAAATGTGAAAGTTTGGATATTCGTTTATTTATTTGTTTGTAACCCAATCAGGTTGTAATGACCGAACTGATTTCGATGAAATATAACCTGGATCACCATTTATCCCATAAATCAGTTCCCATGGGATAAAAATAGAGTGTCAAATCAAGTGGCAACAACGAGTTTAGCTTTATTTCTAGGTTATCTACACATTTAGTAATGTAACGCGTACGAAGTCACGGGCATTATAAATGCGAAAGTTAAGATGTTTGTTTGTTACTCAAGTACGTCGTAAAGCTTAACCGATTTTGATGAAATTTGGTATGTACGTAGATTATAACCTGGATTAACACATAGGCTATTTTTTATTGACAACGCTCACGTGCAAAGCCGCGGGCGGGAGCTAGTAAGATAATAAACAAGCTATACAAGTTTTAAAACTGAAACCTGCCTACGTAATATCTATATCGATGTTAGCCTATAATAACAAATTGATATTAAACATTATGCATCAAAATCGGATTAGTAGTTTAAGCGCTACGGTGTTACATTCATAGACTGCAAAAACATAACCTTTCTTTTTGGCTTTGTCGGGTAAAACACTCTTTATCACCATCAATATCCAGACTTCTGCTACTAGACGGGTTAAGAGTAGTAGAGTTCCTTGTAAGGGCTCGCCAGGGAAAGTACTGCTACCATACCTATTTCTGTCGCCAAGCAGAATCACTGTATTTCGGTTTATAGGGTATGGATTTGCTTCACTTTGATGGATGCAGGGCAGTGCATCGTAGGGCCCGTTATTAAGGAGAATGCCCTATGGGCAATACTTTGTTATAGGCGATGGTTAACAGTTAACATCAGGTGAGCCATATGCTTGATCCATCTCAAGTCGTATAAAAAAAACAAATCCACTAGGTATAGACCTGTCCTGCACGATCTTCCATCAACAGCCTGTGACTATATCGTCTACCCATCTCTTGCCGCACGTCGTTAAGGAAGAGGTTCTCAATTCGGTTATTTTATGTTTGTTACCTCATAACTATTGGTCATATATGCACCAAATCGATTTTATTTTTATTTGAAAGTATACATTTTAGATTGGTCTCATAGAAATATCATCAAAATTGCATCAGTTCTTAGGTTTTTAAATAAAAATAACTGGATAAAATATGTCATATAAGGCGAAATTGCGTATATTGCTTTCCTGTAACTTTTTGGATTTTCTGTTTTATGACGTCGATTTTACTTTTGTTAAAAAGTTGCTTGCCTAGCCACTCCTAGGCCACCATTCAGTTACTGACCTGCCCTATCTGTCATCTGTAGTCTACTCAAGAGCTTAAAATTATATTGAATAATTATTTAAAAATATAGTGAGGCTATGAACCTAATATTCATCAGGATAAAAATAATCTTAATATATAAAACAAAGTCGGATATGTTCGAACACTTATAACTCGAGATCGGCTGGACCGATTTTCATGGTTTATGATTTGTTGTATTTGTCTCCATCCCGAATAGCAGAATAACGATTAAAACATTGGAAAATTGACGAAAAATTAAAATAAAAAAAAAAACATTTTCCCAAACAAAATGATGGCAGATTGACACGTCATATGAATGTCAAATGTCAAGGCGGTACGAAGTTCGGCAGGTCAACTAGCTATAATATACAGGGTGTCCCAAAAAATAGTGTCAAGCGAAAGTCCAGAGATAGAACACCCCTTGGGGTACCCGAGAGAGATAGAATCAACCCCATGTATGTTCCGCGATTTTGTATAGTTTTTGAGTTATGAATTTTTTTCCGAATTTAGACTTGAACAACTTAAAAAATTCTTTAAAAACAAGTAGAAAACTTTATTGAGATTTTTTTTTGCTACTAAATTTTTATGAGTTTGTATGAGTATAAAACAAAGTCAGGTTTCTTCGAACACTCGAGAACGACGGGACCGATTTTCTTGGTTTTTGATTTGTTGTATTTGTGTATTTGTTGTTGAAATATTAACGCAAAAAGATAATAAGAAGAAAAATAATTTTCTCATACATTGATGCAGATAATGATAGCTGACGTATATTGACAGCCCGCGTCATATGCATGTCAAGGCGGTACGAAGTTTGCCAGTTCAACTAGTAATTAAATAAAAAAGCCTGTTTATTCCATAACTTAGATACTAATTTCTAAACATGCAATTTCAAATCTAAATGTAATATAATTTATTTCTGTTATCATTTTAATTTTATTACAATTAATAAGTTATTAAGATCATTATCATATAATGATTGCTTGTAAATATTTACTTATGATTAATTTTCAGTTAGGACCCTCTCGGGTAAAGGCCTCTTGTAGTTCTTATTATAATACTAGCTTCCGTCGGTGGCTTCGCACGCGTTGTTTGTCAATAACAGGTAGCCTATATGTTAATACAGGTTATAATCTACGTACATACCAAATTTCATTATAATCCATTAGACAGTTTTTGCATGAAAGAGGAACAAACATCCACACATACATCATATTAGTGGGATGAGATGGAATTCGTCAGAATTTGCTGATACCAAAATACTCGTTCTTTGTAGTTCTTGATATTATATTAAATCAGACCGTATTAGCTTAGGACTATTCATTCTTTCGATACATTGATCCTATATCAATAGAATAAGTTCTTTGTTCAAAATCTGAGGATCGAAAATACGTGACCCATTTGAAGACGTATATGAAATTAGCAATAGAAATAGGTTATATTAAAAAAGCCACATTTTGTACATTGACACATTTGTCTAAATTGTTATTAACACTTTTTTGTGCGAAGATTTATTATCCTCATAAAATCCCACTATATAAAACGCGAAAGTTTGTATGGATATAATGATTGTTACTCGTTCACGCAAAAGTTAATGAATGGATTTTAATGAAATTTAGTATGTATGTAGATTATAACCTGGATTAACACATAGGCTTCTTTTTATTGAAAATCCACGCGTGCGAAGCCATGGGCGGGAGCTAGTAACAAATATTAATAAAATTGTATTAGAAATAGACAAAAAATACGAGCCTTACAGTAGTCGCTTAAGATGTGTAGCATCTGACCACCGCGCGCGCTCATTGGTATAATCAAATAGCGCACGCTTCCTCGATTTCCTGTTACATATTTCCGTCCCTTTTGCCAAAATCACTCGCACAAACCGAGAGGAAAGATGTTACACATCTAAAATATTTTCAACGCAATGACTGTTACAAGTTCGTCTATGTTAGCTCGATACCTGATGTGTAAATGCGATATAGATCTTGAGACCGTAAGTAAATTTGAAAATAGAATGAGGCTCATTTCATTCGTATATGCTAAAATGAAATACATTATGGTATTTATAATTATATTCTTATTTAGTAATTTGAGTCAGTTTTTATTATTAGTATTGCAATACCTTTTTTTCCTGTGTCACGCCTTACCTTCTTTTAGCATGACCAGGATGACTGGTAGATAGTGCTGTTAGCATTAAGTCCTCCTAGCTCTATTCAGTTTTGTGTATTTAATAAATAAATACAACCTCCATGAACAATCCTTATTTTCTAATATATAAATTTCTCGTGGTACAGTGAAATGTTTGTAACAAAACTCCTCCCAAACGGCTTGATCGATTCTTATGAAATTTTTTGTGTATATTCGGTAGGCCTGAGAATATGGCGTAAACTATTTTTCATACCCCTAGGTGCTAAGGGTGCTCCACCCCAAAAAAAAACATTAATATTTTTCTATGATAATAATTAGTGGTTCGCCCCGAACTAAGATTTCGCAAGTCTCCCATAAAAACAAAAAAAAAATGCAATCTTCGACTATCAAAATAGTGCCACGAAATTGATAACCAAATAACTTCACCTACACTTTCATTCAAATTACAGGTAATGGGAGTTCATGTTATTTGGTTACTATTTTTTGGGGTACAAATTGCAGTTATTCTAGATTTCAGATTTTTGCCTATATTTGTGATACATAAGCTACACGCATACCAAATTACAGCACTGTGGGGTCATTGGTGTACCCTGTGAATTTTGTCAAAGTTTAGTTTTTATTATGGCTAATAACTCAAAAACTACAAAAACTTTACTAAAAGTAAAAACGGAGTCGAAATGCACTAATGAAGATCTTTCATTTGACGTCTCATTTGACCTAATAGTCTCATTTTAATTTTTTTTTACCCCTATTCAACCCCAATATCTCAACAACCCCCCCAACATTTTTAGCTTATTGAGTCAAACCAAAATTGTGCAATCACTACCTATATGTATACCAAATTTCACGATGATCGGATAAACGCTTCGAAAGTTATCCTCTGGCAAACAAACATACATACATACAACGCCGATTTGCCCACGTTGATTTGGAGATCTCGCTTCACTCGATCAATAAATATATATTGCTGAACATTTCACACATTGCTATCTAGCACCAAAGTAAGCAAAGCTTGTACTATGTGAACCAGATAACTGATAGAATACTTAATATACTTGTTTTTTGCTAAATACTTACTTGTAATATATTGAAAAACATCGAGATCCGGGACAAATATCTGCAGATCATGCAAACATTTGTTACGCGGCGGGAATTGAACCCGCTACCTTCTGCGTCTCAGCCGGCTATACGCCACCATAAATTGTCACCCTTGTACCAGCAACCCCCATTTTTTAATAGCGATATTAGTACTTTAATAATTTTCTACTTTGAATATAGCGATAATTGATTATAGTGGGTACGTACACGGAAAAGGACATTGAAAAATAAATAAATTTAACTCAGCTTAGCAACACAAAATTTATTGATTTTAAGGCGGTACGAAGTTCGCGGGGTCAGCTAGTACTTATTTAAAAAAAAAAGGTTACATCGCAAACCAATTTTATTCACAGCTTTTCGTTTTCGTAATTAGTTACACCTGTATTAATTTTAAACCAACATTATAACTTCTCTAACAAAAACTTAAATGTACCATTTAATATTACGCTCATAATAAAAACGTAATTTCTAATAGCTTTCTAAATATTTAAATTATTTGGGTAATTCTCATCGGGGCCGTTAAAATGTTTATGGCTTGAGTCGACTTAATTGATACATACCTATGTTGGTACAGTCAACTGAGACCTTTCATCATAATTAAAAAAAAAATGGATATATCTTCGTTTGACGACAATTTTACCTGATGGTAATATGATGTGGTCTAAGATGAAGCACGAAGATCTAGAAGAAACCTATTCATTCTTACCTTATAGAGGCCTTGATTGTATTCTTTAGGAAAACAAACGACTTAAGATTACAGCTCACTACATCAACCCGGCACCTGACCCGTACCGCCTCGCCGCTCGGCGTTCACTTGTTGACAGCGGGTAGAACACGGGTGGATGCCTCGTTATTACCAGTGAACGCCGCGTGGTCAACCAGTGGACTTCGTGCGGTCGACGGGTGGACACCGACACGTTAGAACGAAACTGGAAATGACGTGTAGGCGGGGAGCGAAGCATCGCCGCCGCATTGTGTTCGCGTGAATCACTCGCGGGCCGCGCGGGGTCACCAAGTGGTCAACTCGTCGTCCGCACGTGAACGGCATACGCCCGAGGCGATCCAGAGATTATGTAGTGAGCGCACGCCCATACAATTTCATATAAAAAATACCTACCGCTCGAGGCGAGGTAGACATCCAAAAATAAAGGCCGATTTGATATCTCTTTCGGAAATGGCTGCGGGTTTTCGGTTAGAAAGGGACAACAAGAGATATCTCGAGATGTCACCAATACAGTATCTGTGGTTAGATGGCAAGCATTATGCAATAGCACTACATTAGTTTAATAAAGTTTTAGTTTTTACATGCCAAAATAAATTTTACATTTGACAAATGTATTTATTATGCTCATCAAAATAACCCCTCGTAGTTTTGTGCGTATATTATCAAACACCCTATATACCTAATTGATTTTTGTAAATAGTGTCACAGAAAAATTAATAGTAGGGTTTGGGCCTCTCGAAGTTAATACCTACTGTGTCACAAAATAAGTAATACTTATGCCTAGTATGTTTTTACCTATAGTTAGGGTAGAATGGTTGAGATTACTTGAATGCAAGACGCACAGGATAGAAGAAGCGACAAAGGGACCTTGGGAGGAGACAAAGGAGACCTTGTACCCACCAGCGGCCTGACCTTAGATGATAATGATGATTTAAGTATATTTCAATGACTAATTATTTTGAGAGTTGGTCTCTGCGTCTGACTGTACTTTGAAAAGGTAACCTAAATTCAACATCTCATTCAGAAATTAATTCACATAATTTCAATATGTCGCTTGTTAAATAAATGAAGATGAATTGCGTTTAATTATTGATCGAGCGAAGCGAGATCTCCAAATCAACTTGGGCAAATCGGCGTTGTATGTATGTATGTATGTTTGTTGGTCCGAGGATAACTTTCGTACCATTTATCTGATCATCATGAAATTTAGTATATAAGTAGGTAGTGATAGCACGATTTTGGTGTGACTCAATGAGCTAAAAATGTGGCGGGGCTGTTGAGATATTGGGGTTCAAGAAGGGTAGAAAAAACTAAAATGGGACTATCTGGTCAAATAGCACGTTTAATAAAAAATGTTTGTAAGTACATTTCGACCTCATTTTTATTTTTAGTGTAAACCTTTTAGTTTTTAAGTTATTAGCAATAATAAAAACTGAACTTTGACAAAATTCACATGGTACATCAGTGACCCCACTACTGAAATTTGGTATGCGTGTAGCCTTAGTGACATAAATATAGGCAAAAGTCTAACATCCAGAATAACTGCAATTTCTACCCCCAAAATGTTAACCATATACATGAACTCCCGTTACCTGTAATTTGAATGTCACTTCGGGGCACTATTTTGATAGTCAAAGATTACGATTAATATTTTTTTGTTTTTATGGAAGACTCGCGAGATCTCAGTTCGAGGAGAATCACTAGTTAAATACAGTAAGTTTGAAAAGAAACGTATTTATTTCACATAAATAAAAAAAAATAAATAAATATTACTGGACATTTCACACAGTGCTATCTAGCCCCAAACTAAGCAGAACTTGTACTATGGGAACCAGATAACTGATATAATACTTATATATATATATTTTTTGTAAATACATACTTATAATATTAAACTAATAATAATAATAAACTAATATAATAAAAACTAATTTTTTTTTTTAACTAGCCTACATTTTCCCACTGCTGGGCAAAGGCCTCCCTCAACTCCTTCCACATATCACGATCCTTGGCAGATTCCCACCATTCCTTCTCGAATCCATTGATGTCGTCACGCCAACGCTTTCGCGGCCGACCCCGACGTCGCTGTCCATCTTCCGGTACCCAATCTGTTACAATGTGGGCCCATTTCTCCGGAAACATTCGACTCACGTGCCCGGCCCAATCCCACTTGAGCTTCGCAGTTTTGGCTCCCACATCGGCAATGCCAGTCAATGAACGAAGCGTGGTATTCCTCACCCGATCGGCTCTCCGGAATCCTAGAACGCTGCGTTCCATTGCCCTTTGGCAACTCTTGAGCTTGGACTTCTGCAGCTCGGTCAATGACCATGTTTGCGCTCCGTAGGTGAGGATAGGCAGGATACACATGTCGATGAGTTTGCGCTTCAGATTCATAGGAAGGTCACCCTTCATGTGCGCCTTCATGGACCAGTAGCTCTTCCAGGCATTTTCGATGCGGCGATCGATTTCCTTATCATGCCTGTTTTCGAAGCTTGCTAACTGGCCCAAGTAGATGTATTCATCGACGTATAGTATTTCCTGCCCATCTACCTCGACCCTACGTTTCGTGGCATTGGTCATTATTTGCGTCTTCGACCGATTCATTTGCAGTCCAACCTCAAGACTTGCCGCGCTCAGTTCTTGGAGCATTTCTTGTAAGTCATGTGCTGTTTGGGCAAAAAGGACAATGTCATCCGCAAAACGCAAGTTAGTTAGGCGCTTGCCACCGATGTTTATGCCCCTTGTTGCCCAAGATAATGTTGTGAACACCTCCTCGAGGGTGCTTGTAAACAGAATGGGAGATAGTGGATCACCCTGCTTGACTCCTTTCTGTATGTGAAATGCTGGACCAGTGGACTGGAGTTTTATATTGGCTGTGCTTTGGCGGTAAATAATTTTAATAAGATCAATGTATGTTTTGTGAATTTGCTGGTTTTCTAGTGATTTGAATATTGCTGAGTGCTGAAGGCTATCAAAAGCCTTTGTGTAGTCCACAAAGGCTATATAGAGTGGTTTATGAAACTCTGTGTACTTTTCAATTATTTGGTTTAGTGTGTGTAGATGATCTATTGTGGAGAAGCCGGGGCGAAAACCTGCTTGCTCAGGCGGCTGGTGTTGGTCTAAAATTATACTATATTAACTAATTTATATATTATATATAGAAAAACATCCAGACCCGAAACAAATACATGTAGATCAAGCACACATTTGTTCCGCAGTGGTAATCGAACCCACTACCTCCTGCGTCTCAGCCGGCTGTTCGCCCACTGCGCCACGGAGGTCGTCAAAAAATACAAAGTGAAATAAAATACTTTGTTTCACTTGATGTAAATAACTACAAGATGGAAGGACAACCTCATTAAGGTTGCTGGGAGCCGTTGGGTGCAGGCCGCACAATATTGGTTGTTCTGCAAATGTATGAAGGAGACATATGTTCAGCAGTGGAAGTAATGTGGCTGATATGATGATGATGATGATGATGAAGCGGTCACACAAACGTCCATAAGCTACGGTAATCGTTTACCATCAGGCGAGCTGTATGCTTGTTGGCCCACGTTATGGTATAAAATAACTAGTGCTTCGCCCCGAAGTGAGATCTCGCGAATCTCACAAAACAAGTATTATTCTTAGGGCGCTTTGCACAACGATGCCTAAACGTATTAAGTGGCTTAATATGATTTAAGGAGTTGTCAAATCATACAAATTCGTCAAATTGAAACATGTTTAGTCGCTAAATACGTTTAGTGATCTATGTGCATGCCGGCCTTAATCTCTCCACCATCTTGGCCTACACTTTCATTCAAATTAGAGGTAACGGAGATTCTTGTTAATTGGTTTTTGTTTTTTTGGGTACAAATTTTGGGTTTCTGGATTTCAGACTTTTGCCTACATTTGTGTCACTAAAGCTACACGAGTACTGAACTTCAGCATTGTGGGGTCACTGGTGTACCCTATGAATTTTGTCAAAGTTTTGTTTTTATTATGGCTAATAACTCAAAAATTACAAAGATTTATCTAAAAATAAAAACGGGGTTCAAATTTCTTCATAAAAAACTTTCATTTGACGTCGTACTTGACCTAATAGTCTCATTTTAATTTTTTTTACCCCTCATGAACATGATGAAAGGCGGTATGGGGAGTCTCCGGTTCAAAAAGCTCGGCAGAGTCGTCAGCCGATGGAGATGGAATCAGCCGCCACCGAACCATTTGGAGCTTCATCATCATCACCCGTGGGCCAAGCTCCTGTGACAGGCGATCTTGCTGTGTTATTGTTGTTATTGTCTGCGGTTTCGCGAAATGGGGAGTGGCCATTCTGTCGAAACACCGACCCTTTCCTGGAACGATCGAGATCGTTCTCGAACAATCGAAATGTGCGCGATATAAATAGGCCGGAGAGATGGCCGGACGGTGAGTCTCAGCGAGGCCCTGGAGGACTGACGTGGAGAAAGGTCTCGCGTGAACAGTAGTTGCTCGCGAGTCAGTCTGGATTTGGCTATACGTGCGAACATTTCGGTGACTTTAAGTGGTGCAACAGTGGTGTGAATTAATGTGTTGTGATTACGTGTGACCAAGTTCGTGTATTCATCGTTCTAGTGTTAAATAAAAGTGTTACTTTGGTTGGATCGATACCCATTATTTTATCCCGAACAGCTCGTAACAATTTGGTGTCAGAAGTGGGATAAAATAATGCCGGTTCTACCAAAGGATAACGTGGACGGTGTCAGGACGAGAGGTCAACGACAACAGGAAATGGATGAAAGGCGGTATGGGGAGTCTCCGGTTCAAAAAGCTCGGCAGAGTCGTCAGCCGATGGAGATGGAATCAGCCGCCACCGAACCATTTGGAGCTTCATCATCATCACCCGTGGGCCAAGCTCCTGTGACAGGCGATCTTGCTGCTATTATGGCAATGCTTTGTCGTCAAGAAGAACAGCGTCGTCAGGATAAAGAAGAGCAGCGTCGTCAACAGGAAGAGCAGGCTCGGTTGCAGGAGGAACAACGCCGTCAGCATTAAGAAGAGAAGCGTCGTCAGCAGGAAGAGCAGGCTCAGTTGCAGGAGGAACAACGCCGTCAGCATAAAGAAGAGAAGCGTCGTCAACAGGAAGAGCAGGCTCGGTTGCAGGAGGAACAACGCCGTCAGCATTAAGAAGAGAAGCGTCGTCAGCAGGAAGAGCAGGCTCGGTTGCAGAAGGAACAGCGACGTGAACAGGTGGAGCAGACTCGGTTGCAAGAGGAACAGCGACGTCAGGATAAAGAAGAGCAGCGTCGGCAACAGGAAGAGCAGCGACGTTGGCAAGAAGAGCGGGCTCGACTGATGAGGGAATTGTTCGGTTCATCTGGAAAGGAATTCCAGGAAGTGAAAGAACAGATAGAAATCATGAGAGCCGTGTTTCGGAGGCTGAAATTGGGATCGCTGATGAGAAAGGGACTCTGGGTGTCCTGAAGTCTGGAGACGGCAATATGGCTCCTCTAGTTGCTACATCTTCATCGCAAGGTGCGCCTAAAATTGTTCATGTTGATCGGCTGCCGCGATATGAGGCTAAAAATGCTCGGGACGAGCATGTTTTAGGAGGGGGCAGTGGTACGCCGAGGCTGTTAAACAATGAGTAATAATCGAAATTTCTCGAATGCCTTTGTCTTGCTGTGTTATTGTTGTTTTTGTCTGCGGTTTCGTAGAATGGGGAGTGGCCATTCTGTCGAAACACCGACCCTTTCCTGGAACGATCGAGATCGTTCTCGAACAATCGAAATATGCACGATATAAATGGGCCGGAGAGATGTCCGGACGGTGAGTCTCAGCGAGGCCCTGGAGGACTGACGTGTAGAAGGGTCTCGCGTGAACAGTAATTGCTCGCGAGTCAGTCTGGATTTGGCTAAACGTGCGAACATTCCGGTGACTTTAAGTGGTGCAACAGTGGTGTGAATTAGTGTGTTGTGATTACGTGTGACCAAGTTCGTGTATTCATCGTTCTAGTGTTAAATAAAAGTGTTATTTTGGTTGGATCGATTCCCATTATTTTATCCCGAACCCTCAGCTCGTAACAATACATACAACTCCGATTTGCCCAAGTTGATTTGGAGATCTCGCTTCGCTCGATCATTAATAATATTGTTCCGGCATCAACTTATTCGTATAACTACACCGTATTGTATACGTGTTTAAATAATAGCTATATAATTATATGTAGTGTAGCCCTCGTAGCACGCAGCAATCGCGTAGCGCCACCGTAGCATAAAAAATTGACTTTTCAATTTCACTGTGATAAAATCATAAGAAATTTTAATTTTGACGATGCTCTTTCCCTTCAATTTGAAAAGTGTTTTCACACAAAAAGAAAAAGCTTCCCCTATTCATTGTGTTTCGTTAAATATTTCATCAAATATCGAAAAAGAATTTTATATTTAAGTGGGACAGTAAGTGTAAGAGCTCACTAAGCAACTTAGGGAGAAAAATTAACATAGAAAATTAACTTCATTCAACTTAAAACAAATCATCAAGAAGAATATATAAAATATACAAAATTTTGTTTGAAACAAAAGCACAAATCTTAGATTACAATATAGTCTAAGATACAACAACAAAAAAAAATATAATTTATTTTCATAGGCAGAGTTACATTTTATCTTCTGGGAGAGATAGATTAAGTTCGAGCACTTTATAAAAGTTCAAAATACATATAAAAAGCATCATAGTTGTCCAGTTAATTTTGACCGCAATACTCCAATTTTACCGTACAATTTTTTAAATTTAGTAAATCGGTTAATCTGTGGGATGAGAGTTGAAACATTCTTTTCTGCCCAAATTAATTTTTGGTTTGAGGAAAATGTAATTAAGAAAAGGTTTCTGATATTTTTTATAAAGATATTTTTATGATAAGATTAAAGACGGCGGTGCCAAATTAATAAAAACATGTACCTATACCTTTTGTTAATATTCGAGAGATTTTATATTGCAAATTTTGTAAACCAATGCTTAAAAACCGGACAAGTGGAAGACAGGCGCACTGAGGCGAGGGTTTCGTATTTTTATTACTAACTACAAATCAACGAATATGCATTTATTCCTTCAAATAATACTTTTTTTTCTCTTTAAACGTAAAGATGCTTAATACAATTTTTGAGGTACATTAGATACATAACTTATACAGTGCATTGTTGACTCTTGATTCGCATTGTTGAATTCATGATTCTAGGTCAACGGTTTTTGATTTATTTGCAAGTGTCATAATATGATTTTTATAGCTCCAAGGGACCGTAAACCTAAGTATTTGATATTAATTTCAACTTGATGCCTCAACACGTTTCTGGGAAAAAGGGTATTGACAGACAGTTGGACAACGAAGTCATCCTATCACAGTTCCTTTTTCATATTGAAATGAAAATGAAAATGAAGACGGTTATAAGACTAAAAAATTAATAGGTCTAGAAGTCAAAACTAGCTTTCGCCCGCGGCTTCGCACGCGTATTTTGTTAATAAAAAGTATCCTATGTTTTAATCCAGGCTATAATCTATGAACATATCAAATTTCATTATAATCCATTACGTATTTTTTGCGTGAAAGAGACATCTACACTTATATCCATACAAACTTTCGCCTTTTTAATATTATATAGTGGGATTGGTTTAGTTTCTAAGTTTACGCCCTATAAACATACAAACACTACATGTTTATATTATTGAGCGATCAGATGACCAGTCATATGATTTATCTGAGATATACAACAACGGCATCCGATTAGCATACTCATAAATATATGTATTATGTTTATTGGTATCGTGGTTGATTAGTTGTGCAGATCCCCACAAATTGTGGGAATTATACATTCATATTATATTAGACAATATGAGGTATAATCAATTCCTGTTCCTACCAAACGTATTAATTAAATTCTCTAGGACAAGCGAGGCAGTGATCAATTGAATCAGTCGTTTTTTTATGCATTAAATTCATGATGACCTCCGTGGCGCAGTGGCGTATAGCCGGCTGAGACGCAGAAGGTAGCGGGTTCGATTCCCGCCGCGTAACAAATGTTTGCATGATCTGCAGATATTTTCAATATATTATAAGTAAGTATTTACCAAAAAACAAGTATATTAAGTATTCTATCAGTTATCTGGTTTACATAGTACAAGCTTTGCTTAGTTTGTGGCTAGATAGCAATGTGTGAAATGTTCAGCAATATATATTTATTGATCGAGCGAAGCGAGATCTCCAAATCAACTTAGGCAAATCGGCGTTGTATGTATGTATGTTTGTTTGTCCAAGGATAACTTTCGAAGCGTCCGATCATCGTGAAATTTAGTATATAGGTAGGTAATGATGGCACAATTTTGGTGTGACTCAATGAACTAAAAACTTTGGGGGGTTGTTGAGATGATGGGGTTCAAGAGGGGTAAAAAAATTAAAATGAGTCTATTAGGTCAAGTGAGACGTCAAATGAAAGGTCTTCATTAGTACATTTCAACACTATTTTTATTTTTAGTAAAGTTTTTGTAGTTATTGAGTTATTAGCCATAATAAAAACTAAACTTTGACAAAATTCACAGGGTACACCAGTGACCCCACAATGCTGTTATTTGGTATGCGTGTAGCAAAAATATAGGCAAAAGTCTGAAATCTAGAATAACTGCAATTTGTAACCCAAAAAAGGTTAACCAATTAACATGAACTCCCGTTACCTGTAATTTGAATGGAACTTTAGGTCAAGTGAAATGGTTTTACTTTCGTGGCACTACTTTGATTACGAAGATGAAAGATTACGAATAATATTTTTTTTTGTTTTTATGGTAGACTCGCGAGATCTCAGTTCGGGGCAAACCACTAGTTTATTTAAATAATGGTGTACTTATCATACAGCGCTTACTAGCCCTAAACTGAGAAAAGCTTCTAGGTACTATTGAAACCGGAGAACTGATACAGTATGTACTTATAAATATTTTTAGCTGCTGGCTATTCTATACAAAAAAAAACAATTTAGCCAAAAAAACGCATTTAATAAACACATATATTGCAATAACTTCAAAATACGACACTTATCCAGTCCATCCAAAGGTTCTCTGGAAGAAATCTTCTTTAGCGATTTACCAAACATTGTAATATCGCGTGTCTAGTTATGTGTTCCAAATATTACCAATTTTACCACAAATAAGTTAAACAACTGTTTAACACGTGCTTAAAACAATCCTTGTAAATGTTTGTAAAGGATTTATTTTTAACACGCGCCAAACTGTGTTTTTTTTGGTAAGAACCCTATTTGTTTAAAGCGTTTTCTATTCTATTCCAAGAATCAAAAAACTTTCACCCTTGAAACGTTTCTGGTACTAAACCATAACGTAAATTATATACCATAAAGTAATATTTTATTTAGACTGCCTCCGTGGCGCAGTGGGCGTATAGCCGGCTGAGACGCAAGAGGTAGCGGGTTCGATTCCACCGCGGAACAAATGTTTGCATTTATAAGTTTATACGTAACATTTATAAGTATGTATTTACAAAAAAAGTATATAAGTATATTCTATCAGTTATTTGGTTCCCATAGTACAAGCTCTGCTTAGTTTGGGGCTAGATAGCGCTGTGTGAAATGTCCAGAATTATTTATTTATTTACTATTATTATGCTGTGTTATATAACAATGATGTTACGTTAGTAAGCAAAATTGCAATAAGTAATTCTATTTTTTTTAACGCAATGCCTTGAATAAAAATAACATCTTCCAATACCTTGTGTATTATGATGATTATAAACGATTTGTGATATTACTCGGGTCCAGTCTCGCCTTTTGTTATTAGTGTTCATCAGATAATCAAAATTTCAACAAATTATTAATATAAAACATTTAAAATCTTATAAAAAAAATTGCAATGTCCAATTTATTAAACAGATTTGCAAATAAGATCAATTATGAACGATGTAATGCCAAACATAACCAACGCAAAATAATTGCATTTCGTCTCATACAAAATGCATGAGCTGTATGTATGCAATATGCGGAATTGAACCATCCAACGTACTGCCACAGCTTGTAATTGAATAACTGGTTTATTAAGTCTCTAGTGGTTTCCGGCGGTTTCACCCGCGTATTTACACGACAAACAAACAAAGCTAATGTTTGATTTAATGTATAATAAAAGGTTAATAATGTATAATAATAAGTACAGCGTCAACTGCTAACCCAGTTGACATAATGCTGAGTATTTTGATTTTTTTTTTGTATAGTGGGGAAATCCTCATGGATACGTGACTGCCGCGGGGGCGACCGTCAGGTTATGCCGGACTCTTACCGGCTAAAACCACCACTTGTGTTTCACCATTACGCCTGCTCTGTCAAGACAACGGGAGCGCTTGCGGATTCATCCGCGGTCTCGACGGCTTTACCCACTTTTCAGGGCCCCCTCTTATGGGTTTCGTGTTATCCCTCCCATCAGCGAGGCGCACGGAAACACCGCGCGCGCCTTCTCGAGGTCAAGTCGCGGTCGAGAGCTGCGATGAACACCCTCGTGTCCACCGCCTAGACCTCTGTTTTGGGGGTCGAATGAGGGCGTGATAACGATCTCTTCGACGCCCTGCTCTCCGGCTGCGGATTGGAAGATTACCACACAACACACCTAACTCATGTTAATAATTAATCATAATATTATATTGTTTGTTTCTGTTTTGCATATACGTTAAATAGTTATTTTTGTGTTAATTATTTAAAATCATCTTTTGTAAAAGTAATTTGTGTGCTATTTAGAAAATAAATGATTGTCTATGTCTATTAATAAATAAATAAAATAAGTAATGCTGGACATTTCAAACAACGCCATCTAGCCCCAAACTAAGCAAAGCTCTTTTAAATTTAAATATAATAAATTATAAATGTAATATACAAATTAATATATATAATATATTAATAATACTATAATACATTAAATTGGAATAGCTATGGGAATTAAAAAAAAACTACGAGAAAAGTAGTCGCATAATATGATGGGTAATATCGACCACCTTTTTTCTTTTACGTTTCCTGTTACACATTTCCGTCCCTGTTGCTAAAATCAATCCCACAAACTGAGAGGAAAGATGTGACACATAAAAAAATATTTAGGACCTTATGCCACCGCCACGCTATGCTTCCGCGCTACCATCGTATTACTGCAAATTTGCCATAGGCAGCCACATACTCGTAGTGTACACATAGCGTAGTGTACACGCACGATTAATCGCTATTCGCCGCATTATGATTTACACCTTCTGGTAGCTTTTATAACAACGCATCTTGTATTAATGTTATAAAACGAAACAATATAATTTAATTACATAAGGTTTTATTATATTAAATATCAAGACACATATTTAGTTTTTAGGGTTCCGTACCTCAAAAGAAAAAAACGGAACCCTTACAGGATCACTCTGTTGTCCGTCTGTCTGTCTGTCTATCAAGGCCATTTATCTCGTGAACGCATTGAGGTATCGAGTCGACATTAAAACCATATACTCAAGTCTACAGTCCCTTGAAGCTGTGAAAACGTCAAACTTCGAAGTTAAGGTAAAAAAAGATACGGGTGGTTACCTCAAAAAACATATATTTCGACACTCTCAAGGGAATCAAAATTTATAGAGTACTTTCCGTTGACCTAGAACTATGAAATTTGGCAAGTAATATCATCTTATACTATAAGTATAGGGGAAAATCTGAAAACTATGCATTTGTAATTAAATCATAAAAAAATATAGTCTGTATTTGAACTATAAATTTGTATGGAACCCTCGGCGGGTAAGTCCGAGTCGCACTTGTCAAGTTTTTATTTTTATAAGCTGCGGCCAAACATCACCTCAGCAATATACATATTGTTTTTTCAATTGAAATCTGTCGAATTGATTCTGCGTTGTATTTATTTGTTTGTTTATGCATATATCCTATGCTAATCATACAATAGTCTTAAATAGGATCGCTTCAACTAGTATTGTTAGGAGTAAAAAAATTAACTTGTTACCGGTGTCTGTATTTCCAAACTCTGAGTAAGACGACCTCCGTGGCGCAGTGAGCGAATAGAAGCTGAGATGCAGCAGATAGCGGGTTCGAATCAGGGAACAAATGGTTCCTTGATCTATTGATATTTGTTCCGGGTCTGGATGTTTTTCTATATATTATAGGTATGTACCGCGCTCGAACGTGTTAACGGTGTTTCGACCGACAATGTTTCGGTTCAATTTGTGAATCTTCAGCTGATACATTTATATTTATATTTAGCCAAGCGTGTTGCATCTTTGGCTACACCATCACTTACGAGTGCCATCAGGTGAGTTGGTGGTTTTAATGTATTTGATCTGTGGATTTGAAATTTAAGAATAATAACTCTATTAGCGTTTCTCCCGATCTTTAAGAAAACAAAACCAGCTACAAATGTGTTTTACGATCACAACTTTTAGTACTTCATACAGTCATTAGTAGTAGTAGTAGTTCATTCATTTTAGATTATTATTGTACTAGCTTCTGCCAGCGGCTTATCCAGGTATCCATGTTAATCCAGGTTATAATCTACATTTATACCAAGTTTCATCTAAATCGGTTCAGTCGTTACGACGTGATTGATTAACAAACAAACAAATAAATAAACAAACATCCAAACTTTCGCATTTACAATATTAGTGTGATGTTAGTTCTAATGTTAGATAACAAAATAGATAGATACAGAAGTTAAGTTTAGTACAACGTATGAAAACAGGCGCACACACTCAAAGACACAAGTGTACTAGCATCGCGAATCAAGGTCATGGTGGAACGCTCAAGCGAATATATGCAGAGATCTTCGTACGCGTGGGGTTTATTTTCGTTTGTTGTACTGTTGTACTAAACTTAATTTTTGTACCTATCTATTTTGTGCTTAGAGCACATAAAATTTTTAATCTGTTTTTTTTTTTTAATTAACGCTACAGATATTATATACATGAAGGATTATGTTCCAACATAGTATTTTAACTGACCAAAAATGAGCAAAGGTTTGTCTCATAAATTTGCGTATTTAAATTAATCAAAACAGTATCAGCAATTTATGAAAATTGTTCGATGTGCCGAAGCTAAAGCAAGAACTTTTTTTTTTCTAACTCGCTGTTGGCCTCTGAAGCCTATTGGCGAGCGCAGATGGCGCTCAGCCCAGTAGTTTTTGATGAGGCAACTAGCGCAAGAGCACACAGGTACGAACCTCAGCTTAGGCCATTGCCAGGATAGGGATACGAGAGAAACACCCAGGTACATGTATGTACCTTGTGTAGGCGGCAACTGAAGGGACTCGTCAACATCGCCGGCGAGGTCAGTGTATCTGTGAAGTGTCCGTTCTGGATATCGGCTCACGCGCGGTAGGGTTGGGTTGTTGCGCCTGCCTGCGGTGCTCTATTCGCTTTCCGTTGAAACGGGGAGGTCTTTGGGTTAGTTGGGTGTGGTTATTACTAGCGGACTTGCCCTGAGATGGGCAGTCCGGTGTTCAATCCACGTTTGTTGTGGGTTTTTTTGTGGATTTTGAGTATTGCGAATATTGTGTGGGGGGTGGGGGGGGGGGGGGGGGGGGGTGGAGTTTGAGTCTAAGGGGGAGAAGTCTGAAGTAATGGGGGTCGAGTGTTTGCTCTGTCTAATAAAAATGACTCTTAATGTCATCCGCGTTAGCTCGCTTTTATATCCGAGCGCCTAGCGATAAGAATAGCAAGTTCCGATTGTCTGATTAGCGCGTAGCCCGTGTTGTTTTACTACTGAACTATGACGACACTCCGTCAAACACATTCTTGTTTAAACAGGAGATTAAACAAGCCTTGTTTTCAAGCTTAGTCACGCAAAAACAAGCGATAAAATTGACAAAAATTATCCTTGTTATTTTGATTTATGATTATTGAATTTGAATAACGGATGTCTTAAATTATCGAAATAAAAGACGTATTTAATTTGCTATATTTATTTGTCAAATTTTCTTAAAATTATAACTTAGTTATAATGTAATATGTATAATCTTTTACCTGTCTACATTTAATAATAATTCTGTGGAAATCAACGTGTCTTATATTTTTATAAATAGTATTTAATTTTAATTTACTGGAACAATAAAAACATTACATAAATAAAAACTTAGTGAAATATTTGTGTTATTTACAAATTATTCTAAATATTTACAGTTTATTACACAATTGTTTCCTTACTAGGAAAAAAACTCAAAATATATAATTTTTTTTAATTGTATGTAACAATTAATAAATAGGCCTGTTCAGTAACTTGCCAGTTTTCCACTTATACATTTAGTGTAAGCCCGGCTTGCAGAACGACCCCTAAACGTATTTAGCGACTAAACTTGTTTAATTTTGATGTATGATCTGACAACTCCTTAAATCATATTTAGCCACTAAATACGTTTAGGCACTGTTGTGCAAGTCGCCCTAAGATTCACATACATAGAATTTTGTAACCACTCCTAAAAATAAAATAAACATTCAAGTAAGTGTAAATCACACTCGCGCATACAAGGTTCCGCGCCTTTTTATTTTATTGTTCATACATATTGTTACGCCGAGGCTGTTAAACAATGAGTAATAATCGAAACTTCTCGAACGCTTTTGTCTTGCTGTGTTATTGTTGTTATTGTCTGCGGTTGCGCACAATGGGGATCGGTCGTTCTGTCGAAACACCGACCCCTTTCCTGGAACGATCGAGATCGTTCTCGAACAATCGAAATTTGCGCGATATAAATAGGCCGGAGAGATGGCCGGACAGTCTGAGTCTCAGCGAGGCCCTGGAGGACTGACGTGGAGAAGGGTCTCGCGTGAACAGTAGTTGCTCGGACAGTCAGTCTGTATTTTGCTATACGTGCGAACATTTCGGTGACTTTAAGTGGTGCAACAGTGGTGTGAACTAGTGTGTTGTGATTACGTGTGACCAAGTTCGTGTATTCATCGTTTTAGTGTTGAATATGAATATGAATAAAAGTGTTATTTTGGTGAGATCGATTCCCATTATTTTATCCCGAACCCTCAGCTCGTAACAATATGTAGTGATATAAAATCAAACAAAAGCTGTAAGTTGCCTTTTTGATAACTTTGTTCCGAGAACTTTAGTAGGGGATAATGATTTGGTTTATAATGTTATTTGTCGGTATTTAGTTCAAAACGTCATAAATATCAGAAAATTACAACGAACAGACAGAGACTAAGCCTGGCTTGCATAACAATCCCTAAACGTATTTAGTGATTAAACATGTTTAAATTTGACGTATTTTTATGATTTCACAATTCCTTAAATCATATTTAGCCACTAAATACGTTTAAATATCGTTGCGAAAGTTACCCTACAATTGGCTCCCTAAACGGAACCCTAAGCCGTACCTTGTGCGTAAACGAATTTAGATCCTAAATTTCATCAGAACCTTATTTACATCCAAAGAGGCTAAATAATAAGGCTCGTTAACCACATCCCGGTCCATTAAAGATTCATTACAGGATAACCTCTTTGCTACACTTGCGTGCGAAATTTGTACCTTGAGGGTATTCTGAAAATATGTTGAAAGGTGTAAACAAGTTGAATTATGGAGGAAAAAATACAAGTAAAAATGAGTCTTATAATCAGTATGAGAAAATAATATTTCGCAGATCATTGCAGCATCACTTTGGATGTTTTGTCTATTTTCATGGTCACCATTACAAACTTATCTTCAGAAAAGGATCCGTAGTAACTTCAGTCAACTTTTGGTAGTATTAAGTACGATCTTTAGAGACAATTACATTTCGTTCACTTCATTTGAAGATATACACACACATAGTCACTTATGCCAAGTAACCCACGGTAAAACAGGTAGTAACTCGTTAAAAACCTTCTTATACATAAAAAGGGTTTTAGGAAAGCTATAAAAACAGATTTAATAAAGGCAATAAAAATAAATATGTCCCTTCCTGGTCTAATTACTTTTATTAAACCATGCAATTATGAGGGACGGAACAGAAATAATTGCTATGTAATCCTTCTTACACAAATTGTATTACGAAAGGATGGTACAAAAAGAAATTTACTAACAGAAGGGAATGATTAAAATTAAATATAAAACAGACGTTTCTTTTCTAACATTTTTATGAGAATTATATTTCAATTAACTTAAAGAACTCAATCTTTTCGTGTCTAAATCGCCGTGTAATGATCGTGAATTTTAATTCATAAAATTTTGTAAATCGCTGGTTGGTTGGAAGTTATTTCATAGTTGTGTTTATTTATAGATATTCTACTAGTTTATTCTAATAAACATTAATTTGTATCTTTTCTTTCTGTTCTCTTTTTTACAAGTTGTAACTTAACTTCAATATCACCCGATCTTTTCTACCCCATACTTGCAACTTGTGGAATGGGCTACCATATGAGGTTTTCCTATTAGACTACGACATGGTACGATTCAAGAAACATGTTAAGAGGTTTCTACAGGGTAAGAAACGCATCTACAATACCCCGGGTGTTGCCGGAGTCAATAGGCGACGGTGACCGCTTACCATCAAGTAGGCCGTAAGCCGGTTGCCCTACGAGTAACATGAAAAAATATATATACGGTAACTTATTAATGGTCAGCAGCTGTATATATAATAAGCTAATAGTCACTAAGTGAAATTAGTATTCCTAAAATACATTATATATTTTTTAATAAAGTTATTTTATTTATATTTGGACATTCAACAAATAAATCACTAGACATTCGTGATAAATATTTCTCCTAAATCAATATATTCTTCTAAATATAGGCCACAAACAATAAAACTCAACTTTATCATACTTTTTAGCTACTTGTTTTACTATACTAATGTTATCTAGAAATAGAAATAGGTAGTACGTATTATTTGTCAAATACTTGTATGTAAATTTGTATTAACCTGGTTATGCGAATTAAACGTAAATTGCAAAAATAGCTAATTAAAATTATAATCGTTCCAATACTCAAACAAAATAGTGAAAAGTTAAAAAATGAATAACATGTCCTATCATATCTTGTAAAATATTTATAAGAAAACATAAATTAGTTGTCCTATAAAAATACATAGATATAAGATACACCTTTTTGTTACGCAGACACATGAGTCGACTGTTTCATTGGATTCAATTGTATCTACTGTTCCCTATAATTGTTTCATGTGTCAATTTGTGTGTACCAAAAAAATGATTATTCCATTTTATTCTAAGATCGTGAATTGTAATTACGTACATATTTAATGATTTTTGTTGTTGAATGTCCAAATATAATTTATAATCTGTGAGGTATTGCAATTTTTATTTGCAGTGCAAACCACTAAACATCAGGTGCTTCATGGCATCATGCCGTCACTTCATCCCATAAAAAAACGTAAAAAACTGTATTTACATGTATCTAGTCAAATAACTTTATTCTCCGGAACAAAATATTTAGGTAAACTTGTTCCAATTTCCGTATTGCTTATCGTATTAAATTCATCTCGTCAAATAAATTTACTTTATCAAAGAACCTTCTTCACTCCAATACCTACCTAAATACAAAAGTTTAAGGGTATTATTAGACTGACTTCACAAGCACATTTGAGCAAACTGCACATGTTTGACCGCACGCGGTTAAAACTTTGATAACGCTTCACTGGTACATTTAAATAAACTTCACAAGTTTGACCGTACGCAGTTATAACGTTGGTAAAGCTTCACTGACGCATGTAAGCAAACTGCACAAGCTTGAGCGTTACTGAGTTTAGGTATTGGTGGCGGTTGGACCGAGACAGAGACAGGAGACCGGGAGTACTACTTGACTAAGGGTTTCCTACTTGAATGCGTTAAGGTTTTCGCGTGTGTTTTCGACATTCGCCAGCGCCACGGAGACAGGAGATACGAGACCGCGAAAGAAGTTAAATCTAAATAAAATTTAAAATATATAAGCCGTACCTATTTTAAAACGTGCAGACTGTCTAATAAACTGCTAACATGCGGTTCGTTCAAATGTACCTATGAAGTCCGTCTGTTAAAACCCTTAGTTCCATCAATATTTACATCTCTCTTTGCCGAAATTAGAAGGCCATTTTAAATAGGTACAGTTTCTACAATAATTTTGATTATATTGGAAATAATTTTAATAAAAAACTTTCCAGTTACTAGGTGCTTTTTAAATTACAATTTATTTTATTCAAATGTGGTTCTGCATTTTAGATTACTCTATAAATATACAAAATTAATTTATAACTCAGGTATTCTATTTGAAGCTTACAATTAAATTGAAAAATAGGTCTAAAAGTATGTGAAAGAAACTATACCTACATTGAAAATTTTCGGCAAGTTGCAATTTACATGTTAATTTATATAATTTATCTAATCTATACGATATCAATTATAGTTAAATATCAAATCTAATATTAACATTAACCTAATTTTCTATACACTGTCCAAAAGATTGAAAATAAATTCACACATGAATAAAGCTTTTTATCGAAAAAAAAAAACAATTAAACTGTAATAATAGTCTTGGTTTTAAGAAGTTCGCGCACTGAGTCATATCACCACATTTGATCTTTCTTACCATCCAATCACAATGCATTTCACCCAATGCTGAGCTACAAAAAAACCTCTAACGATTATAGAAAAGCGTTGGACCTACTAAATTGGAGTAATAAAAATTATACAACCTGTTTTGTTACGTACGACATTAATTTAAAACACACATCTGGAATCATAGTAACTGATTTTAGAGGTGGATTTAATACCTTGAAGCTTGTATAGCTTGAATATTCATCGAGAAATTCCAATAAAAATAATTTTATGTAAATCGGCGGCGCCTTTGCAACTCTGCCGCTTAGTCTGTTAAACAGGTACCTACTTACATACATGATGAATGTGTTTTTTTACCTATTTTATACAGGCTGTTTCATTGATATTTAAGGACTTGATATTATGGTTGTTTGATAATTTAAAATGTTTTATAGTAACGAATTTAAAGAAAACCCTATTATATTACATTTCTAGCCATTAGCCCTACCCATGTTTTCATTTAATGTCGTACATAACTAAACACGTAGTATAATATACTAACTTCGCAACTTTGTACGCGTGAAACTACTTTATGTGTACAGTAGACGAAGTTTAAGACAGAAAAGCAATAGTCGAAAATTTTGTACACTTTCTTTGACTTACTGTTAAAAAAACACACTAGACGTTATCAATGTGTGGTGGTGACCAATGCGGCAGCCAAAAATTTTTTGAGCTTTCACTTATTGTTAAAAAATCGAACTCTCCAAATTTAAAACATCGAATGACCTGTCATGTATGACTGGTAGAAAATGCTATCTTGTATTTTATATTTAATTTAAATATTTCATCTTTTATTGGACCAATGGAGAAGACCTTCTACACCCCCGCCCCCCTCTGTCACCATGTCTAAATGTTCTTGTATACAAATCGGGCCGTGAAAACATAAGAGCAGAAGATCTTATGTTTTCCTGTATGTATTTTACTTTATAGCCATAATGTGCCCTTACAAATAAATACATTTCTTTCAGATCACTAAAGGTAAGAGTAAATAGGTATCTTCCAAATCTTCGAACTTCATCTTAGACCACTTCATCGCTTACCATCAGGTGAGATTTTGATCAAACGAACATAAATCCCGTTTAAAAAAAACTGATAGAAAAATCGGTACTCATTATTACAAATACGGGATTTATCACGTACCGTCTTATCGGTGTTTCGAACGACAATGTTTCGGTTCAATTTCGCCTTCATTAGGGTGAGTGCGATCCGCTGCAAATAACGTCTCGCCTCGCACCGGCATAAGACGGTACGTGATAAATCCCGTATTTATAATAATGATTGAAATCAATCACAACAGTTTTTCTAAGTTGAAATCAGTACCTTGTGTATTTCGCAATTCATTAATTATTATTAGTAGTTTTAACGCTTTTCTATAATAGTTGGTTCAGTGGTAAGGTTAAGCTAAAGTAAAGTATATATGTGTTGTAATGATATTTAAATATTATTAGACAGTGAGAGCATTCTCACAAAAAAGTTAAACACTCGTTGAATACCTGTTTTTTGGAATAATTACTAAGAATTGTATTATACCGGTTTTCAAGGGTGTTTTAAATTTTTTGTGTTAAGGTCCCGAAAGTTTAACTTCAATTTGTAGCTCCTTATCCGTATTCATTACTATTAATTGTAGTTACACCAAGTTTATTGTAGTTTTCATCTAAAGCCGTCCACAGTGCTTGTATAGAGAGTGGCGATGGTACAGTAAAGGGATATCAGTAGGTTTACTGATAGCGCGCACGGGGAGGCTGTGTTTGCGTTGCCATGCTGCATTGCAGCTGGATGCTCACCTGTGGACAAATATAATAATCAATTACCAAGTAACTTATTAACCAAAAAATTAACCAACTTCAGATAATAAAAAATAGGAAAAAAAGGAAATTGAACTCTGAAATGAAACCTTTTCTTCATTTTTAAAGTGCTTTTCTACCATACACACTGGGGAGTAAGCAACATTTTTTTCATCCCTAAAATATTTATAGCTTTATCATTATTTTACCGTAATGACACCACTCTAGAACCTTTCCGCCTCATTTGCCGTCAGTTCATCGGGCTGTGTGCCAATTGTTATCATGTTAGTTTTATTGCGTTAGTATTATAAATGTATTTTCACAAAACAATGAAAGATTTCAGCCGGCGGGTCACGTCAGTCGTATGGTTGCAGACGGGTACAGTCGTCACACAATGGGTGCCTGCAGATGGGCTTCGAAGCCGGGGCAGGCCGAGGAAGCGTTTGCGTGACGACCTCGATGCATTCCAAGATGGCTGGTGGGACGTGGCGAGTGATCGTGAGATGTGGAGGAACAGTGGGAAAGTATCTAATCTAATCTAAAGAGCCCGCTGGATCCCACTGCTGGGCAAAGGCCTCCTTTCCCTTCTTCCATTCATCCCGGTCTAGGGCTTCTGTCAACCAGTTCGCACTGTGCGCGTCAAGTTCGTCCCGCCATCTCCGCCTAGGCCGGCCACGCGGTCTCGCGCCATGTGGGACCCACTCGGTTGTTATCTTAGCACACATGTCATCGCGCATTCGACATACGTGTTCGCCCCCGGGAAAGTATAGGTTAAAAAAAATTAAAGATTTAGCTTAATTGAAACTAAAATAAATACTAAGGACCTTGCCACAAAAAAGTTCAACACTTCTTGAACACCTGATTATACAATTCGTTATCAATAATTGCTATATTATTAAGACCCGCTCACAATAAATAATAACAAACTTGAATCAAATTTAATTTAAACGCCTGGGTTTTATAAATAGCACGGTATAACTAGTGAACAATCAGTATAATATCCTCTAATGGGAAGCAAGCACTGAATATTCAATTCAGTAGCATTGATCAGCTAATAATCTGGCTGATTACATGAAAGCCAATTTATTTGTTTTCAATTAGTGCTGGCCACTCATCAATAATTACAACAATTTTTAAATAAATGAATCGCTTTAACTTATTGATATAACTAATTGATTTCATAAGCAAAGGTCTCCATAACATTAAAAAAAAATGTTGTAATTTTTATTACTTTGATTACTACATAGTACGTCCATACATGGAGACTGTTACCCAATTTTTCTTCAAAAAACAAAAACAACAAAGTTTTGCACAGCCGTGACATCAGCTATCCTGATTTTGTCATTGATCTCTACTTTTACATTATCGTATTTAAATGAACAACTTCAGCATTCGTCAATGGTCATCAACCTATAGTAGTCCACTGCTGGAAGTAGCTCTCTCCCAAGGTGCAATCACTGCCAGCTACAGCGTGAACTTCAGCCTACCGCCGAAGGGCTCCTACGCTACTCTTGCTAAGACGTGGTCTCCACTCCAGAACGCATTTACCCTAATGGTTATCGATTCTGCAGCAGATATGACCGGCCCACTTCCACTTCAGCTTGCTGATCCTCTGAGCTATGTCGATCACCTTGGTTCTCTGTCGGATAACCTCGTTTCAGATTATATCCTTCAATCGTCGGTACACAGTCATAACTCCAGTTGTAACTGAGTAGTATTTTTTCTACTATAAAGCCATGACATCAAAATTTTTTTGAGTTTCACCGTGAGTTTGACCTCGACTTTGACCTTACCATTTATAACATGCACGTTAACATGAGCTGCATCTGCCATTGTCGGCACACAGCTATAGTTCCCGCTGTCATTAGGCAGCAGCTTTTCGATGATAAGCCGTGACGTCAAAAGCTCCGTCCATTCTGTCTTCAGTCTCACCCTAGGCTCCACGATATCATTTGAGTCGACTTCCTTGTACTCTATAATGTCGGACCCTAAAAGAAAAAGCTAGTTATGTGACGTAATTTTTTCAAGCAAGCATTAGAACTGTCTATAATACAATTTCCCTGAAAACTACACTGAATCACTTCAAGAGAGAGAGGTAGGAAAAGTGCCTTCTTGAATTTTATACTCCGTAAAGTTGTATTGTGATCGGAACATAACTTGACAAGCACTTAATCGGTAGCGGAAACTAGGTCAACATCGACTTACAAGATTTATACCACGCTACCACACTTGAAGGCAAGTTTTTAAAGCTTTTAGAACATTTTAAGTCAGGAACAAGTATAGTTATTTTTCACAAAATTTATGAACCATTATGGAACAGAAACATTTGCAATGTTTAAAATCCGATCCTCTATTTTGGAACTTTAATGCCACAGACACATACGGAGAAGAAGGCATTAAACTTTACTTCTCGTTTTACTGGAGGTTAACTATGACCTGCATGCATACTCGTATTAACTACGCAAAGAACGCCGTAACTTATCGAGCAATTATGTTGCTCAATAATATGCTTGATCACCACTAGAACCAGACTTTTTAGCAAAGTACTGTACTTGCTCACTTATAGTATTTTTCAAAATTTTGCGATCACTGTACATACTCGCGTATGTACCTTTTTTATTGAAGTAAAACTTCTATACGCACGCTTGACTTGGGGCTGGTGAATGCGTGACGAAAGCGTTACGAACGTGTGATTAGGCGAGGCGAACGGAAGTTGAGAGGGAGATATAACTTAGTGAAGATAGAAAGAGTGAGAGTTACATTTCGTATATTACTGTAGGGGCAAGGGAGAGAGGTGCTAAATAAGTTTTACTTCAGTCATCAGGTCAGGTTTGCACTGTTTATGTATGTTGGAGTGGTGAAACGTCGATTCGTTAGAAATGTTAAATGTTACGTCACTGTCTATGTATTGCCAAAAGAAGTAAGAATGACATACCTTTATACCAGAATATGGTGCCAAGGTCGTGAGGGCCCTGACTCAGGATGCAGGTCAATGTCAGTAAGCTGCCAGTCTTCACGTACAGATCCACCGGCCCGATGATATTCGCTTTTGCTTCTGTTGACAAAGGACATCTCGTTACTCGTCATTTTTTCATGGGTCACATTTTATTTAGACTTATGGATTAGAGTACAGTAGGCATGCTGCTAAACTTTACAACTTAATCGTTATTTTATTATTTTAGGCGTTATTTTTCGTTTTATGTTTGCCATGATAAGTATGTATATAACCTGTTTTGTTAGGTACGACATTAATTTAAAACACAGATCCAGAATCGTATTAACTAGTTTTAGAGATGGGTTGAATACCGAATATTTATGCAGTAATCGATACATTTCCAATAAATAATTTTTAACGCAAATCAGCGGCACTGCGACGATGCCGCTTAGTCAATTTATGAGGTAGATACTTACAATGACCAATGATTATGATTTTTTTACCTATTTTCATGGTATATTAAATTTCATTGATATATTAAAACTTCATAAAATTTAATATTTCTATACATGTATAATGAATTTGAAACAAAAACAATTTTACTACAATAGTAGCCATTAGCCCTACCCGTGTCGTGCATAACAAAACACGTTACGGTTATAATAATTTTGTGATAATTTCAATAACTATGAAGTTAACGGTTCTATGTAAGTAGCTAAAAGACAAAGAAAATTAAAACAATCTATGATCTAAGGTGACTGACTACGAGATTAAGCAAAGAAACGAGGAAAATACTTAGGAGACCGCAAATAGATTTACGAACCATTAAGTGTTTGAGAAATGTCATCACGTAAAGTATTTTATTTCGATTCCGATACTACTTGAAGTGTTCTTGGTGTAATATTCACGTAACGAAAATAACGTTGTTTATGGTGGGGATAAACATTTACGAGTAGACGAACGGTCAAAAACAAATAACCTATCCTGTTTGTTAGATATTGTAGTAACATTTTTTCTGACTAGTAATTTTCACTTTAATGACAATCATACAATGTTTCGGTTCAATTCGTTAAACTTCATCAGGGTGAGTGCAATCTGCTCCGAATAACGTCTCGCCTCGCACTACGCGCCGCAGTCCTCCGCGTGCAAGTAGACGGGCGCAGTGGTGAGGATTGCGTCAACGGTGGCCCATCGTGTTGACAGGCTGCTACTCAGTAATTGCAAACCTTGAGTTTGGTTTTTGAGGCTCGGTTAAAACCACGTTTGGGAACCATAAGTAAGGACGGGGACGGGGTATACACATGATGATGATTAAAAATGTTAAAAACTGTTTATTGGAAATTTATCGATTACGTGATAAACATTCAAGCTACTGGTATTAAAATCACCTATAAAGTCTGTAAATACGATTCCAGATGTGTGTGCTAAATTAATGTCGTTAATAACATTACAGCCTGTAAATAAGTTTAAAATACTCAGTAAGCTCAAATCAAATTGTATTTATTGCGTAATAGGGGTAATAACAAGGTGTAGGTACAGTTTTTGTGTAGGTACAGCCATTTTCAGCATTTAACACATGACGCTCACTTCAAAAGACGAGTCAAAAAAAAACGGAAAAAGAGAAGCAAAATCCAATTATCGTTTCTTCAGAATAATATGCGACCTGTTAAACAAATATTTCGCTGGCTGAATAACTTCTTATTCTTTCTACTAATTATCCTCGACATACTCAGAAAATCTAAATATTTTGCTGAAATCTCATACAAGAAAAATTACACTCAAAATATACGGTTCTGGTAACGATGTCACTTAAAAAGCGTCATTATTTCGAAGAAAAATCTCATTTATTCGGTGTTTTATCGACCTAATCCCGAAATAAACGACTGATGTTAAGATATTAAAGTGAAAAAGCCTATCTAAGCCTTGGAGACGTTGATACAACACGTATGATTGCTTTTAAATGCACGATACGATACCGACACGATAACTACCCGGACAGGCGTTAAGTCCAGTTATTAGGTATCTCTTTTCCTCAAAATCCATGATACATTAGTTGAAAGTATTTGAGTATCAATGACAAAAAATTATCAGTAAAACTGATAAGAATAAACGAATGCAATTTGATTATGTATAACAGCTCTCAAAAAATTTTATGCGACATTATCTGATCGACAAAAAACGTAGGTAACAATACAAAATCACACTAATATTACAAATGCGAAAGTTTCGACGTTTGTCTATTTATTTATTTGTTTGTTACTCTGATCACATCGTAAAGGCTGAATCAATTTTACTGAAATTTAGTATGTATGTAGATAATAACCTGGATTAACACTTAGGCTACTTGTTATGCCCTAAATCAGGTTCCATAGGATAAAAATGAGGTGTCAAGTCAAGTTGCAACAGCGAGTTTAGCATGATTTCTAGATTACCTACACATTTAGTAGTGTAACGCCTACGATGTCGAGGGCAACGACTAGTGGTTTCTAAAAAAACATTGATTTTTGTCACGTTCACTGAAGCAAATACCATGATGTCCTTGTTCGATTTTTCAACATAGTCGCAGCATGCTCATACGTGACCCAGAATTTTATGTCATGTTTTACCGCCTTTTATGTATGGAAATACGAAACTCTTAAAAAGTAGCGCTATGTGCTGCTTCCGAATTTCCGATAATTCCGTTTGTGCTCGAAATTACATTGGTATTGTATCGACCAGTATAAAAACCCTCATTGGAGCTGGACGATCCAAAATGTTCTAGAAAAAATATAGGGAGATTTAATCTGGAGAAGGTTTCGGCCTGACCCCCATTTTACATTGTTATCTGGGGATTTTCGCATAAGTACGTATTGAAACGCTCTTCTGCAAGATTCACAATGTGCTTTATAAGCGTGATATGAAAAATGCTTGTTTTTGCAAGCCCGCCCTTCAGATTGTTATTTTTGTGGGCAGAGAAATAGTTTGAGGAAACTGCTATTCTGTGAAGATTGAATACCTAGTTAATATCGCAGGAAAAATAGGGGAGAATTTATGGAGGAGGGGGATTTCTTATGTTTTTTCACTCCTGAAAGTTTGTGAGTTCTACCTCATACTTTTGAAGAGGGTCGAGGATAAATTACTTGAAACATTGCTTACGTAAATTATGTAACGATATTAAAAATATAAGACGCATTGAAAAGTGTAGATTAGCTGTAACATATTTTTCTGCTTTTGTATTTATTGACGTGGGGCAACGGTTATTAGACTTTTGTTATACCATATTGCACATAAAACACAAATTACATGTACAAAATGTGGGCTTAATGCTAATAGCATTTTCTACCTGCCAACCTCAGAGGTAACAAAATTTTATTGCGTAAATTTTATGTAACAGATAATAGAGTGGAGCGATGCAAAAAATTTATGGGATACTTCCTTTACCTGACTTCACTTCTAAGTTTATTTTTAACTTCAACTTTTTACGGCTTCAGTAGTTTGTAGTAGTATCTACTAGTGGTTCGCCCCGAACTGAGATCTCACGAGTCTCCCATAAAAACAAAAATAAATAATTGTAATCTTTGACTATCAAAATAGTGCCACGAAATAACTTGACCTAAAGTTTCATTCAAATTACAGGTAACGGGATTTCATATAAAGTGGTTACTTTTTTTGGGGTACAAAATGCAGTTATTCTGGATTTCAGACGTTTGCCTATATTTGTGTCACTAAAGCTACACGAATACCAAATTTCAGTACTGTGGGGTCACTAGTGTACCCTGCGAATTTTGTCAAAGTTCAGTTTTTATTATGGCTAATAACCTAAAAACCACACTGTTTAAATTAAAAATACAAACGGGGTCTAAGTGTACTAATAAATACCTTTCATTTGACGTCCCACTTAACCTAACAGTCCCATTTTCATTTTTTTTACTCCTCTTGAACCCCAATATCTAAACAATCCCCCAACATTTTTGGCTCATTGAGTCACATCAAAATTGTGCCATCACTACCTACCTTTACACCAAATTTCACGGTGATCGGATAAACGCTTCGAAAGTTACCCTCTATAGATTTGGATATCTCGCTTTGCTCGATCAATTAAATAACAACAAGAAATTTTAAACATGCATAAACCTGTAAATTAGCCTTTACACACAACGCTCACTCGATACACATTGTGTCTCTACTTTTCTCGTGCCAGTGATACAATATTCATGTAGTCTGAGATATTCGACTACAATCACAAATTGTTAATCAAAATGTCACTACTATAGGACTGTATAAGCGCCCAAAACGCCTAACAATTACAATATAGACTCAATACCCAAAATATTGCGGCAACGCGAGCTGGTGAGTTTAAAAATCATTAGTTGAACTTTTAGTATTTAGTACTACGTATCTACTTTTCATTACATAGCCTAAAAACTTAATATATTTAAGTAACCCATCATAACAAAATATAATATTCCATTCAAAGGTTGTCTAGTAGAAATCGCTATTTAGCGATAAGACCGCCAATTGTATCCATAGATTTACGTTGTTCTTTGTTATTTTTATTGTTTGGTATGCAATGAAGAATCATCTAATCTAATCTGAGCAATCTAATCTAACTAAGTTTTATATATGATACTCGTATACTCTGTATTTCTGATCTGAGAAGTCTCAGTATCGAATTCGGTATCGATTACTCAAATATCCATAAAATCATTCTAATATCAGTAGATTACAAATGTTTACTGAAAAACGCTATTTACGAATTTCACGTCTAGTATTCAGACAACAGAATGTTAATTCCTGAGCGAATATTTTGGTATTTTGGTCTTGCATATCGGCCATGGATATTGAAATATGTGCGGACGCCGTGGCAAACCCGCCCTAGTGCCAAATTAAGGACACATGTTGCGAAACATGATACTTTGGGCTATATGAAAGCGTTAGTCTATTCGTAGAATATTGGGTTGAGGTAATGTTTTTTTGGGTTGAATTTGTGAGACTATGGTCGGGAACAAGTGGTATATTTTTGATTCTCATAACAAGACTGTTATAATTATGTGCCTGCTATATAAATTAGTCGCAACGATTACAAGCCGGACCGAACCCGCAACCCTTCTCTTGGCACGAAATTGAGATTCCAATTGGTTTACCAGTCACATAACTAGATGGAGCTGCTAAATTAACATAAATAAGCCTATCTAGGTTCAGAACCCTCGGTGAGCGAGTCCTACTCGCACTTAACCAGTCTTTGTTTTGCGTGTATAAATACTCGCACTTAACCAGTCGTTGTTTTTTCTTAATACATGCTTATAATAAATAGAGAAACAGCCAGACCCGGAAAAATTATCTGTAGATCATGCAAGCATTAATTGTTCTGTGGCGGGAATCAAATCCGCAACCCCCTGCGTCTCAGCCGGCAATGCACCCTCTGCGCCACGGAGCTCGAATAAAGCAAATATAAGTAAATTGCTTATAACATCACAATAGGTAGATATTCGTGATCTGTGCCACGAGTTAGGAGAACAACGGTAAATACAATAAGATGACTATAGCCAGGTCCACACTAGACGATCCATCTTGGATCGGCAATCGCACGATCTGCGATCTAGAATCATGGAGCATGGATCACAGATCGTACTAGTCTGATCCAGCGGCAATTTCTTGCGATCCTGACGGGCTGCTCCAACGTGCACCTTTCGATCCATAGTGAATCAAAGTCAGTTGAATGAACTTGACTCGCTATTACACGTGCGTTAATTGCCGGATCGCGCGATTCAAAACACAACCATCCACACCACGCGCTCCAAGAGACTGAGGCGCCTTTGATTGAACATGGACAAAAAACCAACAACGATCGGATCGCTTGCGGCGAGGAGCGCGCTTCATATTTGTAGTCCAAAACTCCAAACTACAGCGCGAGGCTCGTCCACACCAGAGGGCTTAGCCAAGTTACAGTCGATTAGCGATGACGCTAGTCGATACGTCCGAAAATGTATGGAATTTGACACATGCTATAGAAATACCACGTGATTCAGCAACAACAAATGTATGTAGAAATCGAATAGATTCGCAGCGAATGTAATTTGGCTACGGGCCCAGACGCTTCTGTGGAGCGCGCTCTTTCTGCGTGCGATCAGAGCGCGTTGGATCGCGGCTAATCATTTCCATATTTTTATCAAGTCTGTATAATCATATTATCAATTTGAATGCGTTGACTAATTTATGAATAAAGGTATTATTTAATAATTTTGATGCCAACAATTTAACTGTTAATTTGCTATTTATATTGTAATAAATAATTTGTATTATTAATTATTTAACTTTTTGCATTCGAAGTTACACGGTCAATTGACGACCTCCATGGCGTAGTTGGCGAATAGCCGGCTGAGACGCAGGAGGTATCGGGTTCGATTCCCACCGCGGAACAAATGATTGCATATTCTACAGATATTTGTTTCCGGTCTGAATGTGTTTCAATGTATAAGTATGTATTTACAAAAAAAAAGCATTTAAGTATTCTATCAGTTATCTGGTTCCCATAGTACAAGCTCTGCTTAGTTTGGGGCTGGATAGCGCTGTGTGAAATGTCCAACAATATGTATTTATTTAATTGTATCTAATCTTAAACAAGCAACCTTTCAGTAACATAAATAATTTCATTTTAAACATGAGAAACGTTGTATATTGTATTTTAAACTATAAATGGAACTTAAATTAGCAGTAATACCTACCTAATATCAAGCACCTAAGGCCACAACGGTCGCATATGCAAACGAATCATTAACGCCTCAGCTGACATTAGTTAGAGCCAATAATTGGCGGCTAGCTAATATCGTAATGCTTAGTACGGCATTAGTTGATCGATACCAGTTTCCATAACGATGATAGGCATCTACGATTGTGATAATAGAGGGCATCAAAACCGTTTGTTTACATCTGACAGTTAGATAAACAGCGCTCAACATGCCGTTCTCTGCGAGATCGAATCAGAAACGAGGAAATTCATAGATAAACTAAATTTGCTGACATAATTACTGATTTAAACGTATGTACCCGGTGATTACTAGGTGTACGTGTCATGATTATGACACGTACACCTAGTAATCACCGGGTAGTAATTACCAGTCATCTCAGTGCATAGATACAGTTAGTGCAGTGTGTCGTAATATGAACGAGGACATTTATAATTATGAAAACCAAATGAGGGTAGTTGCTGCAGCTGCCATCACTTGTCGATGGTAGCTCCAGTCTGCCCACGACCACGGCTGTTGTAACACAGTCAAACGTCAGGATAACAAATAAAAAGGTACATACGCGATAAATACCCGTTTAAATCAGTAATTATGTAAAGAGATCGCAAAAGGTTAAAAAAATAATGCCACTAACATAACCCAGAGGATTAACAAGCGAAGTGGGGCACATAACTCGAAGAACTGACTTGGTGAAAAAATAATGTAGTAGAGACTGCGCACTGGACAGTGCAGCGTAGGACGGTCCCCTACCAGAAAGAAATACCTAATAAAGGTTCCTGGGAACCGTTGAGTGCAGGCTGCACAGGAACGCTCGCTATGGAAATCTATGAGATAAATAGATAGATAACGCTGTACAAAAAACAAATAACAGTACACACCGTGGCGGTCTTATCGCTAAAAGCCATTTCTTCCAGACAACCTTTGGATAAAATAAATATTAAATTAACAAACAAAATAACTAAATATTTCTGGACATTTCACACAGCGCTATCTAGCCCCAAACGAAGCAGAGCTTGTACTATGGGAACCAGATAACTGGTAGAATACTTATATACTTTTTTTTGTAAATACATACTTATCATATGTAGAAAAACATCCAGACCCGGAACAAATAACTGTAGATCATGCAAACATTTGTTCCGCGCCATGAATCGAACCCGCTACCTCCTGCGTCTTAGCCGGCTATTTGCCTACTGCGCCGCGGATGTCGTCTAACTGGATGGACTGGATTTCACGAGAACGTTACATGAGAGAGGCCTTTATTCAGCAGTGATCCTACGGCTGATATAATGCACAGGGATATACATAGTCCTAACTTGGCACTGAGGCAAACATTCCCTGTATTTTGCGTATAAAAAACTACAAGTGTCACGGTAACACAACATCCAAACCACAAACAAATATTTGTAGACCATCCAAACACTAGATCTGTGACAACACAAATAATACTAGTAATAAATATTGCTAGACATTTCACACAGCGCTATTTAGGCCCAAACTATGGGAACCAGATAACTGATATAATACTTATATAGGTACGTTTTTTTGTAAATACACACTTACAATATATAGAAAAACATCCAGACCCGTAACAAACATCTGTAGATCATGCAAACATTAGTTCCGCGGCGGGAATCAAACCCGCTAATTACAGACAAACCGATTATTTTTTCTTTGGCATACAAATCTACGTATTAATCGACATAAACGCATATCACCGATAGCTGATATAATACTTATAAAGGTACTTTTTTTTTGTAAATACATACTTATAATGTATAGAAAAACATCCAGACCCGAAACAAATATCTGTAGATCATGCAAACATTAGTTCCGCGGCGGGAATCGAACCCTCTAATTACAGACAAACCAATTATTTTTTAATATATAAATATAAAACAAAAATATATTAAAACCATATCTTTATTGATTCAATATAGGTACCTATTACGACGACGACCTCCGTGGTGCAGTGGGCGAATAGCCGGCTGAGACGCAGGAGGTAGCGGGTTCGATTCCCGCCACGAAATAAATGTTTGCAAGATCTAAAGATATTTGTTCCGAGTCTGGTTGTTTTTCTATATATTATAAGTATGTATTTACAAAAAAAAATGTATATAAGTATTCTATCAGTTATCTGGTTCCCATAGTACAAGCTTTGCTTAGTTTGGGGCTAGATAGCACTGTGTGAAAAGTCCTGCAATATTTATTTATTTATTGCTAATAATATTTTTTCTATCTTTTCTTATTTGTATATCCGAAATTGAGATCAACCTATTTTTATAAGTCTTTTTATTGAAATCGGCAAATAGCCGAACAGAATATTTCACAAATCGTTTTCGGAAAAAGGGATTTGTGCATACTTAATCTTGTTAGACGCATTAAGAAAGGACCCATGATACAACGTTTAATACAAAACAGCTGGTTTACTCAGAAGAACGCAGCTGTAACACAGCCGTGTTGCCTGAGACAATCGTTTTGAAGGGTAAATAAATAATGCTGGACATTTCACACAGTGCCATCTAGCCCCAAACTAAGCAAAGCTTGTAGTATAGTAGGACCAGTTAACTAATAGAATACAAATACTTACTTATTTTTTATAAATACATACTACTAACATAATTATAGAGAAACAACCAGACCCGGAACAAATATCTATAGATCATGCAAACATTTGTTCCACGGCGGGAATCAAACCTGCAACCTCCTGCGTCTCAGTCGGCTATTCACCTACTGCGCCACGGAGGTTGACTAAAATTTGCTCAGCACTGAGTAAGCCTTAGTATATGCTAGAGACAAATATTGAATAAACAGAAAGGAGACTCGTAGAGTCAACAAAATATCGACATGTCGCGATATCATTATATAAAATATCGTCCTTAAATTCCCTTAAAATATCGTCGACTTTCAGACATCAAAATAGATAAATGGTTCAATAGATTTGAAAAATAACTGTAGCACGATATATATCTTTGAAAACTGTCATGGTTATCATAATTTTCAATACATACATACATTTTCATTAAAACTCACAAATCATTGTGAGTCAATTTTTCGTTTGTAGTGAAAACTGTGGGACGATCTCAGTACAAAGAACTTCTAAGTAGCATAAAACCTCTGACACTATATACAAATTTACACTTTATAATGTGTATGGTACCTAAGTAAGTTCTTATGGTAGATACACAAACCTGCGGATTCTGTAATGAGGCGGCAGAATCGCCCCTACATCTGTTAGGCGAGTGTAGTACACTATTGCGCAAACGCAGCATTTGATTGATTAAAAATACTTTATTGCACTTATAAAACGAGTTTAAAGGCGAACTTAGTGCTAAAGAGCATTCTCTTCCAGATAACCATGGTGTATTGTAGATAAAAATGAGTAGGTAGGGCATAGAAAAAGGAACCAATGAAAATTTGCACAGAACTAATAAGAATATCATATGAAAAGAAACGAAAATCTTTATTGCCATAGGCGCAAAACACATTACCAAGTCATTAATGCTTATATTAAGTGTTAACAGTCTATAGCTCGTCAGGTGTTGATTATATGCTCCAAACATAATATCAAGTATGCAAGTACAGTAAAAAACAATAAGCTCAGAACTAACATCGAATTGGTATAAAATTAAACAATTACGTAATAAAATTAAGGAGATATTCTGCTGTATAGGGGCGTGTATAATTATATATTAATTCATTGCTAAAAAACATATGAATAGAGATATAGATATACATAGAGAAATAGGTACCTAGGTAATCTAAATATTATTTACAATTAGTACGGTCTTCATTAAAATTATGGTAATCATTCTGCAAATATTCTTTTATGCTGTATAGTGTTTTGTCCAATAAAAGTGTTTTTATTTCATTATTTCATAACTACATACTACATAAATAAACCTACTTAAATACTTAACATGATAAACTAAACTATACCAATATCAAATAAAATATATGCTTAACAATAGAAGAAGTGATAAGATTAAGTTGCTTATTTATAATCGATTTGACCGAGAAGGTGCCTATAAATTCTCAATCTGAATGCTTCCAGTGAAGTAGCCTCGAAATAGTTTTGTGAGGTAAAAAAAATAAAAAAAATGAAAATGAAAACATTTATTTGACACGACACACTACAAAATATAACACAAAAGAAGATGGTGACATTCAAGTAATGACGAATCTTGACTTCTGGCTCTAAGAGTGTATTATTATTATTATTATTATTAAGAGGGTATTATTCCAGAGACGATTTATATGGGCAAACACATTCTTTGGCCGGAGGAGCTAATAGCTATCAACCCTAAGAATATCCTACAGTTTCTAATACTATAAACTAGGGGCGACATAAACACAAGTGGCAATCACAATAGGACTGGTGGCCGCAATGACATTAAAGCCGCAAAAGCAAATAAAATAGTTCTTATGAGCAAGTGGGCATCTTTCATTAAATCAGTTCTTCTTCCTGCCCTTTTCCCACATTACGCGGGGTCAGCATAATATGTATTTTTCTTCCACACCTCTCTATCAGCCGTCATCTCCGTTGTCACTTCTGTCTTACCCATAACATTCTTCACACAGCCCATCCATATCTTCTTCCACCTTCCTCTACTTCTATATAGATCCACATTCATTCTAACACTCTTTCATTAAATCAGTTAAAGTATTGAATACACCAGCTATTTAGCTCAGCTTCGTATTAAGGAAAGGACATGACTTGAAGATTTTAAGGGTCTTGGATGTCTCAAAGACGTTTTGGAATCATAACCCCGTGCGCTACGGCCCCTTAGTTAGATGTTTTCAACTTATTAACAGTCTTCACGAGTCAAAGGGAAACTTCTCCGTGTGTGAGCTTATTTTATGAAAAGATTTTTTTATAAAATCTTCTAAGAAAAACAGAAATACCCGTATTTGATATACATATACGGGACAGGCTTCAAAATAGAGCACACATAACAACAGATTTTTTCCTGAAAAGGTATTGATGGAATTCGTGATTTTTAACGGTTATTTATTTATATGGATATCATCACCCCTTTTCGAAGTACTCTGCATTCTGACCTCATTTCCTGCGAATAATTAACTTTACAATTTATTCAGTAAAGTTACGTACGGTGATGCAATTCTGGAGGTACTTCATCATAATGCATACTCGCTCTTTTGAATTTTCCATTCGAGCATGCGGTATATTAAACTTGGCGCATTTGCTAACTTTAACTTTTAACTTTAACGTTTCATTATTTGTCTATTTTCCTTTAGCCTTTCAACCTCGGTTGCATCTTATATTTTTTGATGTTAAATAGTTACCATAGCATACATTATACATCCATACTTCCATACTAATTTTATTAATTCGAAAGTAAGTCTGGCCCTCTGTCTCTTTGTTTCTCTGATTGTTTGTTACGTTTTCACAACTAAAAGGCAGCCCGATTTTGATGAAATTTGGTATATAGATAGATTATGACAGAGATTAGGGTATATGTTACTTTTTACCCGATTGCGCAAAAGGAGAGTAATGTTTTTATTGACAAACCATGCGTGCGAAGCCGCGGGCGGGTTAGCTAGTACATTAAACATCTATTTATAAAAGTTTTGGTCTGTATTTTACTTTGGTAATCTTATACAACACATTACCTCACTACACAGGCTACGGCCATCTAAGAATTGGCCATATCACATTGCATTGCGTTCGCCACTCTAAGACATTCCGGTGCAAAGTCTGTTTTTTTTTATAGTATGGAGATGAAACAAGCCCACCTGATGTTAAGTTGTAACCATCGCCTATGACAAAATTTGCCCCGTAGATCACGCTTCTTAGAAATGTGCCCTACGATGCACTTCCCTGCGTCCATCAAATTGAGGCATACAGGTGTAAAGCCTCATGCGCCTGTAATTTCACCGGCAACCATTCCCTTCAAACCGAAACACAGCAATGCTGCTTGGCGGTAGAAATAGGTATGGTGGTAGCACTTCCCCGGGCGAGCCCTCTCACAAGAAACTCTACTACTCTCATGTGTCTGTAATTTCACGAACACCCCATATTCTTGAAACCGGAAGACAGAAATGCGAGTATTACTGCATGGCACCAGAAATTGATGTACTGTCAAGACGTTCCGCGGACGATTTCTTTTATTAAGAGCTCTCCTACTCTTAACTATTTCTGGGTCTCCCCCAAGTCCTTCCAAGCATTGCTATCTATCGATATTTTCTACCATTCATTTTTTAAATGTATAAAAAAACGTGTTTAGCATATTGTATATTTTTTCTCTGTGGCAGATGTAAGGCTAGTAGTTAGAAGTTGCCAAAGGCGGTCGTTCCAACGATGTTTTGAAACTTCCAAACAGAACGTTGATGTTTTTAGCCCGTATTTTTAGCGTAGTTCTACGGTTTTTGAAAGTTTTATCGCTAGAAGCCTTTGGAATGGCACTTGTGTATATTTAGCAAAACGCTCGGGAAATTGACGATCTTCGTTACGCAGTGGGTGAATTGAATAGCCGGTTGAGACGCAGGACGTTCCGGGTACGATTCGCATCGTGGAACATATGTTTGCATGATCTACAGATACTGTCTGGTTGTTTCTGTATGTATTTTATGCATGTATTTACAAATTCTATAAGTCTGTGTGTGCTATTTTATATATGGATTTTATTTATGTTGCCTGAAATTATTTATTTTGATTTAGATATTTATTTTATTATACGTATTATATCAGTTATATTATATATTTTTTGGGGTAAAAATTGCAGTTATTCTGGATTTCAGGCTTTTGTCAATACTTGTGTCACTAAAGCGAAACGCATACCGCATTTTAGCACTATGGGATCACTAGTGTACCCTGTGAATTTCGTCAAAGTTCAGTTTTTATTATGGCTAACAGCTTAAAACGACAAGGTTTAAACTAAAAATAAAAACGGAATCTTAATATACTGACGATGACCTTTCAAAAACATACCACTTGACTGGATAGTCCCATTTTGTTTTTGGTTTTTACTCCTCTCGAATACCAATAACCCCCCCCCCCCAAGTTTGCCCCAGTTGATTTGGGGATCTCGCTTCGCTCGATCGACTACATAATAACAAAAACATAACTCAAATAAGCTGTTACCTCCTTTACTATAATAGTTGAGGCTTCCCGTTTCAAAGTTTGTAGCAACAGCCACAGCACCCGTATTATATTCTGCTAAGTTTGTCCTTTATTGAAATTATTTGTCGCTTGTTTGCTGTGTGAGTACTTCAGGTGTATACTTGTGATCTTAGCTAATTGTTCGAGAGAAACAGAATATGTTGACGCTTGAATAATGTTGCATAACTTAGTAAATAACTTAGTCATTGGCAACTTTGTTTTGCGTTTGATTAGGATGTTATACAAGTTGGCGAAATTGATTTTGGCACTATATATACCTCTTTACATTGATAGCCCTATAAGATTTCATAGAGATCTTGTGTGGTTTGCAACTAACGCGTTGCGAAAAACCACATAAAAAGGATATTGGGAACTGTTGCAACAGCTTTTAGATTAGGTTTACCCCTTAATCACTGACGTACGAATGACAATCGTCACCGAAATCGTTATTCGTTCAAAAAATCGTTATGCGCGGAAATACGACATCGTCGTTTTTGATAGTTTCCTAGCTGCTAGGAACGCGTGCGCAGCGGGAGAGAGCAGACGCGTGGCGCGTGGTCAGTGTTAGTGTAACTTTTTAGAGATTTTGTATATATTTTGTTCGTAGATAAAATGAATAGCAAGCGGTGTAATACTTTGCCTGGGCCTTCTAAGTCTTGTATAAGACAGCGAATTCAAGTTTCCAGTGGTAATGGAGATGAAATTATAGAATCTTGGCTGTAAGTCTAACGAAGCATCAGCAGATGAAGCTGATTGCATTCACTCGAAACGCGGCAATTCTTCGGAAAAAAAGGAACAAGACAATGTTGAGAATATTAATATATTGAAAATAGAGAATATAATGAGGCAAGCGGCCCTTGAAACGGTTCCTGAAGACACTTCTGATGACGACATTCCATTGTCACATTTTGCCAGCCAAACTGACTCCCAAGAAAGATAAATTAGAGATCAGGTAAGCAAACCTGGGACGGATGCTGTTGCCGGGAATGACGCAGCACGTCCTCGAAAATACTCTAATGGCAAAAGATGTTGCATGAAATGGTTCGCAGAAGGGCCATCAAGAACTACTCGAACCCATTACGGCTGTTCAATGTATGGTCAGCCGATCTACTTGCAGTATTCAAAACCAACCTGCAATAACTGCATAAACATGTGATTTATTATAAAACGAAAAATAAAAAATTCTATAATTGTTAGTTTTTTTTAGTTGTTTTTTTAACATTGTAGTTGGTTTCGATACTTCTAAGTATGTTCATTAATAAATATTTTCTTTGAATATTTTTATTGTTTTATTTATCTGAAACTGTATCTTGTATTTGAAATGGTTTATTTTATAACAAAAAATAAACATACTAATAACACTTGATTTCTGCCTCGGAGGTATTTAGAAACACAGACAAATGTCATTCGTACGTCAGTGGTAGTGTTACAATATGACATGTTAGTGGTCAAGGGTTAATAATCATTTATTCTCAACAAACATAATATTTATCACTTACATGCGAATCAGTAGACATAGAAAATCAAAGTAGTAAAAACAATTTTTTATTACTTATTTTTTTATTTTTAACAAAAAGTTACATACATAAAGCACTGTAAGACCTTAAAGGTTTGTCTCGGTGCTTATTTCGATCTAAAGTGTATAATTACATTTTAACTGGCCTTCCAGTATCTACATTTTGACTCTGTCTTACCAATATATGGATAAAGTTATATAGTTAACTCTCGCATGAAAACCGTAACTTACATAACGTTTATGGAGTAACTGTTTGTTGTTCTGAAGTATATATAATCTCTGAATAAGGACCACTTCAACTTACAACGTTGCCACTTCAACTTAGCTTATAGACTAAGTTAGTAACATTAGTGTATCTACTGATCTTTAATTTCTGATAAAAAAAATATTGCCGGACATTTCACACAGTGCTATCTAGCCCCAAACAAAGCAGAACTTGTAATATGAAAACCAGATAACTGATAGAATACTCATATACATTTTATTTGTAAATACATACTTATAATATATACAGAAACAACTAGACCCGGGACAAATATCTGTAGATCGTGCAAACATTTGTTCCGCGGCGGGAATCGAACCCGCTACCTCCTTCGTCTCAGCCGGCTATTCGCCCACTGCACCACTCGTCGTTGTACGTGATCGGATCTGATCTCGCAGAAAAACGCCAAAATATACTAATCGCAGCTTTGAACGCTTAGTTTTTCGGTAAAAATATTACCCTCCTTCTGCACAGTTGAGTAAAAAGTAGCCTATGTAACTCAAAAATAATGTAGCATAATATCATTCTAATGGTGAAAGAGTTTTTGAAATCGGACAAGTAAGTTGTTTTTGAGTTTATTCGTTACAAATATACAAAAATACAAATCTTTTCTCTTTTTAATATTAGTATACTTTATTACAAATTAGTAGATAACATCTAACAATCTGCAGAGGCGTATACACATGTAACAAATTGCCAGAATATCGGTTTTCTACTAAATCCACTTTGATGAAATGCACAGAATCTGCAAAACATAATCTCTCCCTCTCCCTCTCTCCCTTCCACTCACTCACTCACTTCAACTTAAGAACTGAGGGTTCCGTAAAAATATTTTGTTATGTGATTTATCTAAAAATCAACGATTTTCGGATATTCTTCTTCACTTGTGCTGACCTTACGTCTTGCCAAATTTCATGATTGGCAATTGAATTGAATTGAATGGAATTGGCAAATGAAATTTCGCAAATTTGGTAAACGGGAAGTATTTTATAGGTTTTGATTTAGTTGCGAATGTTAAAATATACAGCATAAATGGCCGTATTTTTTTATTGCGTTGACTTAGATGCTTGCATTTTTTACAGCTCCAAGCGACCGTAGACTTAAGTATATGATAATTATTTCAATTGGATAACTCCACGCAATCCTGAGAAAAAGGGTCTTATAAATAGACAGAAGGACAATGAAGTGATCCTAAACGTGTTCCTGTTTTTCCTTTTGAGGTACTGAATCCTAAAAAAACTCGTTTCAAATAACTCACCTACTACGTTGAGTTGAAACGCTAGGGACATCTTTGGCTCAGTGTTGACTTGGCACTCGTAAATCCCTGCGTCTCGTTCCTGAGGGAACTTGATTTGTAGCGTCCAGTTTTCAGACTTCTCTGGCCTGATGACCTGTTTAAAAAATAATATTATATACGCCTTCTAGCTGACCCGCCCGCGGTTTCGCATGCATAGTTTGTCAATAAAAACATTACCCTCCATTCTGCGCAGTTGGATGAAAAGTAGCATTATGTCCCAATTCTAGTCATAATCTATCTATATCCCAAATACCATCTAAATTGACCTAGCCATGTAGTCGTGAAAACGTAACAAACTGACAGAGAGACAGAGTTACTTTCTTTTTTATAATATTAGCAAAGATTATGTTAGATTAGGTATTACATCATTATCATCATCATTGTTGGCAGCTTCTATGTACAGTATAAGCCTTTTTTCTCAAAAGCCACTCCAACCAATACTGTGTTATTTGAATCGTAATATAGCGAACTACGGATTTTTTCTTCTACCGAGCACCACATACTTCTTACGATTCTATTGGTTACAACAGATGGAGTTGTTGCTATTAAGATCCATTCAGATTGGAATTAAAAAAATCAAGAAACACAGTTGGGTAGGCACCCAACTGTGTTTCTTTGTACATATACCTTTGTACATATACCTTTGTACATATTGTGGTATGTTGTCAATGTGTTAACTTTATAGTCTTATCTGTAAAAACCTGTGCGTGGCCAATAAATAATTAACTCCAATATTCTATTGTATAAATATCTCGTGTCACGGTTTTAGTGGTCGCACTCATCCGAAACGGGTAGACCGATTTTAATGATTTTTTTTTTATATTTTCTAGGTTTGGGAATACTTTTCACTTTCCTACCCCCACCCCACATTTTTGAATAGCGATTTTAGTATTTTTGTATAAACAATATCCATATAATTTAACTGCTGTTCATTAACGTGAAATCATTTACGTTAAGTGTCGCGTCACTTTGACAAGAGTGTTTTATGTAGTTTTTATCCGGAATTTCCCACGGGAACGGGATATTTCAAGCGTGCGAAGCCGCGGGCGGGTCAGCTAGTTATTTTATAAGATATTTGTAATTAAAACCACTTTAAACCAAATAAAATAAATAACAAATTATTATTAACAATTTTTCTTCCATTATTTCCCCATCCACAGTGCCATAGAATGGCCATACCATGTTTTATTCTCTTACATAAAAATTTAAGAGGTAATTTACGTACTTGTTTTTTGCCTTCGTCTAATATAATGAGCTAAAACAATTTATACAAATTACCTTTTATAAATATTCTGCCATTTCATATCAGTGAAAATATTTTTGTTTTGTATACCGTTACAACGAAAACAATTTGCGTATTATTACACAAATAAATACGTAGCTAGTTGAAATAATATTTTTCTGTTTCTGTCATGATTTATCTTTGTATATTTTGTCATGCTCAATGTATTTATAGCAAGAGCTTTTCAGAAGCAAATATAAACAAGCATTGGATATCAGATACGAACGAAATTGGATAGCCTTCGTACCTGGAACCTTTGATCCGATGTGTACGTCAATATTCCTGCTGTGAGTATGTGAAGATCCCTTTTCCTTATCCACGAGACCTGAAACAATACAAAATTAGATCATTATAAATCAAAATCAAACAGCATAAAACTTATGCTACACAAATTGGTTTCAAAAAGGTCTCAACTCAGCATCTGCAGGACGTTAGAATCTGCGCTGGTCTTCCGTTGAGGCCGTTAGGACAAAGTATGATTATGATGTGTATGATCATCATATTCAACCCAGGCATAGGCCTCTCTTAGCATAGGTATCTTATGCCAGTCGACGCCACGTGCACACAATGTAATAGATGACTTTGTTAAATTTGACCTATAGAAGTGTTACGAGCTGAGGGTTCGGGATAAAATAATGGGAATCGATTTAACCAAAATAGCACTTTTATTCAGCACTAAACGATGAATATACGAACTTGGTCACACGTAATCACAACACACTAATTCACACCATTGTTGCACCACTTAAAGTCACCGAAATGATCGCACGTATAGCTTAATCCAGACTGACTCGGGAGCAACTACTGTTCACGCGAGACCCTTCCCACGTCAGTCCTCCAGGGCCTCGCTGAGACTAACTCACTAACTGAGACTGACTCAGACTGACTGTCCGGCCATCTCTCCGGCCTATTTATATCCATACATTTCGATTGTTCGAGAAGGATCTCGATCGTTCCAGGAAAAGGGTCGGTCCCTCGACACAATGGCCACTCCATTGTGCGCAACCGCAGACAATAACAACAATAACGCAGCAAGACAAAAGCGTTCGAGAAGTTACGATTATTACTCATTGTTTAACAGCCTCGGCGTAACACTGCCCCCTCCTAAAACATGCTCGTCCCGAGCATTCTTAGCCTCATATCGCGGCAGCCGATCAACACGAACAATTTTAGGCGCACCTCGCGATGAAGATGTAGCAACTAGAGGAGCCACATTGCCGTCTCCAGTACTTCAGGACACCCAGAGTCCCTTTCTCATCAGCGATCCAAATTCCAGCCTCCAAAACACGGCTCTCATGATTTCTATCTGTTCTTTCACTTCCTGGAATTACTTTCCAGATAAACCGAACGATTCCCTCATCAGTCGAGCCCAATTCCAGCCTCCAAAACACGGCTCTCTTGATTTCTATCTGTTCTTTCACTTCCTGGAATTCCTTTCCAGATGAACCGAACGATTCCCTCATCAGTCGAGCACGCTCTTATGGCCAACGTCGCTGATCTTCCTGTTGACGACGCTGCTCTTCTTTATCCTGACGTCGCTGTTCCTCTTGCAACCGAGTCTGCTCTACCTGTTCATGTCGCTGTTCCTTCTGCAACCGAGCCTGCTCTTCCTGTTGACGACGCTTCTCTTCTTAATGCTGACGGCGTTGTTCCTCCTGCAACCGAGCCGGCTTTTCCTTTTGACGACGCTTCTCTTCTTTATGCTGACGGCGTTCCTCCTCCTGCAACCGAGCCTGCTCTTCTTGCTGACGACGCTGCTCTTCTTTATCCCGACGACGCTGTTCTTCTTGACGACAAAGCATTGCCATAATAGCAGCAATATCGCCTGTCACAGGAGCTTGCCCCACGGATGATGATGATGATGCTCCAAATGATTCGGCGGCGGCTAATTCCATCTCCATCGCCTGACGACTCTGCCGAGCTTCTTGAACCGGAGACTCCCCAAACCGCCTTTCATCCATTTCCTGTTGTCGTTGACCTCTCGTCCTGACACCGTCCACGTTATCCTTTGGGAGAACCGGCATTATTTTATCCCACTTCTGACACCAAATTTTTACGAGCTGAGGGTTCGGGATAAAATAATGGGAATCGATTTAACCAAAATAGCACTTTTATTCAGCACTAAACGATGAATACACGAACTTGGTCACACGTAATCACAACACACTAATTCACACCATTGTTGCACCACTTAAAGTCACCGAAATGATCGCACGTATAGCTTAATCCAGACTGACTCGGGAGCAACTACTGTTCACGCGAGACCCTTCCCACGTCAGTCCTCCAGGGCCTCGCTGAGACTAACTCACTAACTGAGACTGACTCAGACTGACTGTCCGGCCATCTCTCCGGCCTATTTATATCCATACATTTCGATTGTTCGAGAAGGATCTCGATCGTTCCAGGAAAAGGGTCGGTCCCTCGACACAATGGCCACTCCATTGTGCGCAACCGCAGACAATAACAACAATAACGCAGCAAGACAAAAGCGTTCGAGAAGTTACGATTATTACTCATTGTTTAACAGCCTCGGCGTAACAGAAGTATAGGTAGGCCTGGGTAGTTGGGCGATCTTAAGAACCCTCTCATTTGTTACTTTATCCTTCCACGGGATACGAAGCATCCTTTACGAAAAGTTTTTAGCTAATAATCATTTTTAGGGTTCCGTACCTCAAAAGGTAAAAAATGAACCCTTATAAGATCGCTCTCTTGTCCGTCTTTCCGTCTGTCTGTCCGTGTGTCACCACTGATTTCCTCAGGAACAGGTAGTCCTAGCAATTTGAAGTTTATATCAGATACTGAGGTATATAGTTCCTATTAGGTGTATAAAAATCAAAGTTCTGAGTCAACACGATAAAAAGATATGGGCAAATTTAGATTTTTGCAAAGACTTGCAAGTGCCAAAACTTACCTTAATATTCAATGTTTTTATTTTTTGGAATTTTCCCTTTACTTGTGCTGTAAGACCTTGCTTTTAACCAAAATTGACCATTCTAGGTCAACGGAATTACCCTATAGGTTTTGGGTCGAAAACCTATATGGTAGTTCCCGTTGAACTAGAATCACAAAATTTGGCAAAAAGCAAGGTCTTACAGCACAAATAAAGGAAAAATTCCAAAAAATAAACAAGTTGAAAATTAAACGATGTCCCCATACATACATAGGTACCTAGATAGTTGACGCTCATACAATTTAGAGGACTAGCTTAATCGGCACCAACCTCAAATAAGGTAAATAAATAAAATTGTGTACGTAACCCTTGGTGCGCGAGTCTGACTCGCACTTGGCCGGTTTTTTTAAGCGAAACTTTCGTTAGGCACGTTGGGCATTTTTTTAAATGGGAAAAAACCATTGAACTCGCGACACTGTTACCGTTACCGATACCTGTGTATATAAAGTAAAAACTTCTTTAGGCGCGTTGGGCATTTTTTGAGATGGGAAAAAAAACCATTGAACTCGCGACACTGTTACCGTAACCATTACCGACACCTCTGTATATAAGTATCTCGTAATTGTTCAAGTTTTTACTTTTGTCGGCACTCCCGGAGTGCCACTTTTTTATACTATATACAATATTTATAAGATAAGATAAGATAAGATAACTCTTTATTGTACACCAAAGTAAAATACAGAACATAATTTTTACTAACAAATTTAGTACAATGGGCGGTCTTATCGCTAAAAGCAATAAACTATACTATATAATACAACCCATATGATGGTAAGCGGTTACCGTAAGCCTATGGACGTTTGTAACACCAAAGGAATACCGCATTGCCAACCCTTTAAACATTTTAAAACGCCCTTTTTGAAGAACCCCATACTGTAGTATTATACTCGTACATCCAATCATGCGAATAAAGGATTGAATCAAGTCCAAAGTGAGCAGTTTTTTAGGCAAACGTATTCCATTCGATCAGACCACCTCTTACCATCAGGAGAGGTACCTAGTGGACAAGCGCTTGACTATCAACAGTAAAAAAAATAAGATTAGGATTATGATGCGCGACCACATTGCCTCCAAGGTGTAAGATCCTGCTTGGTGTATATACAAAAAACAAATTTATAATCCAAAAAAAAATTCTCATAATCTGAGGAAAAGTTATCAGTGAGGAGGTCATGTAGTTCATATGAAACCAAACGAATGCCTGAGACGTGTATTCGAGTCCCGCTGGAACACAACTTTTTTTTTGTATTAAACTTGTAGACACACAAGCTGACGGGCCTCTTGATGTTAAGTGGTCACCGCCGCATATAAACTCCTGCAGCACTCCAGTCGCGTTGTCTAGCACTTAAAACCTTATTTACACCTCTCTTGAAGGCATTCATTTTGAAGTCCACTGGAAAAACCTCCGGAGGAAGGTCATTCCATATCTTGCAGGTGCGTGGAAGAAACAAGCAGGTGAAACGCACCGTGTGAGACTTCCATGAATCTACAATATGTGGGTGAGCTCGTGCGATGGTAGAAGTGGTAAGCAGGGATTAAATTGAACAGCTCTTCATAACATTCACCGTTATGTATTTTATAGAAAACGCTGAGCACTCCGATGTCACGGAGCAGACTCAGCGGCTCCAGATCCTTAGATACTACTGATTCGTCGACGATACGAACGGCTCTGCGTTGCAAGGAGTCTAGGGGCTGAAGTTGGTATTTCGGTGCACCGTTCCAGATGTGAGAACAGTACTCCATGTGGGGCCGGATTTACGCTTTGTACAAGACGCTGCCCCGCCGTGAAGTACCGCTTTGACCGGTTTAGTACACCGAGTTTCTTGGAGGCAAGAGAAGCTTTGCTTTCCAAGTGACCCCTAAACTGCACTTGGCTAGAGATGACGACATGTTGAAGTCGCTTTTGTATTGTATTAGATATCTCCAAAAGTAGTATAATAGACATATATATATATCAACATACGAAATTATAATTATATCTATGATAAAATAAAAAAAATGACTTAAAAATATGACTTGGTAGACCTACTTGGTAACCTTGATAATTGAAGCGTCATTATTTGTGCCTTCACGTCTTTTCTGTTCATCGAGAAGAAAGCGTTTCAGCTAAGATCTAAAACCACACCTAATTTTTAGGGTTCTGATGGGTGGAGGGATGTTGTTCCAGCACTTAGTGGCTGCGAACCGGAAACTATATATTTAGACTTATACTTTAACTATGTACTTTTTACTTCTTCTTTCTAACAGTTGTTATCACATACCAAATATAGGTGTTGTTGTCTTCCGAATATGCATGAGACTTTGCCGATACGAAGGTCTAACTCCAAGTTCAGTGACAGGTTGTTCGTCACAGTTGAGCCCAGGTAAACAGAAACTGTTTATGTCTAAATGCGTGCCATCCAGTGAAATTAAAGGTAGATGTGGACTAAACTGAGCTATACTTGCGCCGTTATACTCGTAGTAGGTCCGATTTCACGTCTGTCATTTTTCTTATCATGATAACTTTGAATAAACATCTTATCTGTAATGCCAAAACTATTATGATATCTGACGCTATTCCAATGTTCAATGCTGTAGAGTTGCGATCGTTTTAACCACTTAGGAAACAAACAAAATCAATTATTACAAAATATCTAAACATTTAATAAACTAAAGATTGTTGCGATCGTTTTTAACCAGTTCGGAATCAAACAAAATCGATTATTACAAAAAATCTAAATATTTACTAAACTTTAGATTTATAAAAACAGGAACGCATTTTTATGTTATGTTATACATAAGAATCGACTATACATGTTGATGCACCCACAATGAGGGGTTTTCATCATTATTTTATCAGTGCACTAAATAATTTTCTAATCTACACAATATTATATCGGTTTTTCTACCAAACGATTTTTTATTTCTATTCTAGTTCCAATCTCTTCTATGTATTTTGACATCGTCAGATCGGGCCTACTAAAACGGCGCAAGTATAAGACAATAGTCTGTTTAAAATGACATGACAAATAAATCGCACGCACTCTGGAAATTGGTGAACATGTTTTGCAAGCTTGTAGATACTGGTAGACGAAGCAATATAGAACAAGATAATGTTAACATGTGGTTAACATATCTTGCAAATAATCTATCAAAACTGACAGAGCAACGAGGGGAATGTCAAGTTTGATATTTTGTCGACTAGGGCAATATTAAGCCACCCTTAGGGTCTTATCACACTGGTGATTTGCTAGCGTTTTTCTTGGGAGGCTATTTATAAACGTGCTTTCCATGCGCCCCGCTCCTCTTCAGTTATTAAATAATAAAATAAATAGATAGTAAATATTACTGGACATTTCACACAGCGCTATCTAGTCCCAAACTAAGCAGAGCCTGTACTTTGGGAACCAGATAACTAATAGAATACTTAAATACTTTTTTTTTGTTAATACATACTTATAATATATAGAAAAACAACCAGACCCGGAACAAATATCCGAAGATCATGCAAACATTTGTTCCGGGGTGGGAATCGAACCCTGCGCCACGGAGTTAGTTCTATTATAGGAATAACTGTCAAAAACGCGGATCGTAACTGAACACAGGCCACCTGCAGGTAGCAGGCTCGTTACACACACGCAGTGACCACATAATACTGATCGCCTCGTTATAAAGACACGTATGCAAATCGCCCATATGATAATGCCCTAAGTGTGACATAATAATTTCGCACTAGTCGACAAATACTTCTCGTCCAAAATACCTCTGTGTCCTAAGACAAAAGTCTTTGATCAGTGTGTGTCTTTAACTATGGGTCTCATAAGAAGGCTTAAGGTCGTTCAGCGTGCTATAGAGAGGGCTATGGTTGGTGTTTCTCTACCAGATCCAATCAGAAATGAAGAGATTCGTAGAGAAACCATAGTCACCGACACAGCACAAAGGATTAGCCAGCTAATGTGGCAGTGGGCGGGCACATACCTCGAAGAACTGAAGGTCGTTGTGGCAGTAAGGTTTACAATCATCCATTTGTAAAATTTACAAAAGGAGGACTTAGTGCTAAAAGCATTTTCTACCCGTCAACCGTGACAGGTAAAAAACTAAGGTTGGCGTGCTTAACTAGGAATTAACAAAAAAATAGAAATAGAAATAAAAAAAACTACTAACGGCCTACATAGATATAATATAATAATGGTTCACAAGAGTGGACACCACGCACTAGCATAAAGACGACCTGATAAAGGTTGCTGGGAGCCTTTGGGTGCAGGCCGCACAAGATCGGTCACTCTGGAAATCTATCTATAAATTATATGTTAAACATGAAACCGACAAAGCGATATCTAAAACCCCGAAAATTAAATGATATTATTGCAGAATAGGTAACTATTAATTGTAGAAACAAAACCTGTGCAAATGATAACTTCTACAAAAGCCTTCAAACAATACTATGGCCATTGTGTGCATAAAATGCATTCGCACAAATTCAAAATAATGGGCATTAAAGTCCTAAGTTGTCTCCATAAAAGATGACAAGATAAATGGATTTTTATTTTAATGGCTTAATAAGAAATACTATTCATAAAGAAGTATTATAATGATAGTTAATTGGTAGTTGTATAGGTTTTAAACCACTCAAATAAAATTTCGGAAAAAAAATTTTCACAATACTGAAAATAAGTGTAAATTTGTTTATTCAATGAAATCTTATTGATAATTTTGAATCGTCTTTTGGCTTGCACCAATATCTCTTATATATTATAAATAAAAAAATGAACAACAAAATATCTTTATCAGGTCGCCACCCTCTTGACTATCTGTGATCTTGGTCTGTCCACGGATCTCCTCATTTCGGATTCGAGTTTCGAAACACTAAGCATATCCCTTTTCATAGCACTCTGAGTGACCTTGAGCCTTCTTATAAGGCTCAGTGAGAGACACATTTCTTCGCGATATGTAATCACTCGTAACACTCACTGATCAAAAACTTTTGTCTTCAGACACTGAGGTATTTTGGACGAGAAGATGTCACGTAGTTTCCCGAACGCTGCCCAACCGAGTTGGATTGGTCAACTGACCTCTTTCCAGAAGTTCGACCTACCTAACTGGATTATTTGTCCTAGGTAGACGTATTCGACAACAACTTCGAGTGGTCTCTCACTTTAGGAACTTACACTTAGGTGTAATATAGTATGTCTCTCAAGGTAATAACGCTCCAGTGAACTACAGATAAGTGTTGGTAATAATGCAATTTATTCCTAGAGCTGTCGATAGCAGGACGACAAGAGGCTCGGGTAAAGTTATTGGACGGTGTTCTTGCAATATCGTTTCTAGGTTGCTTAGTAGGTAATTTGTTTGTTATTGAGTTGTGATGACCTGAAATAGAATGTATTAAGTCTTTTTTTTATTTATTTGAGACAACAAACAATTATGTCTAAATATTATTAGACTTAATAATTATTACAAGATGAAGACAAATGGTGGGCATGAGTGTATACAATATTTAATACATATAAAAAACTATAAGTATTATCATGGGCGGTGGCATTTGCTCGCCGGCGCTCGATGACGAAACACGGACTTCTTTCGTATTTGTGTATATCAGGCTACGTGAGCCTTTTTCTTTTGTTGATTCGTGTTCTAAGTGTTCTGTGCTATTTTATGTTAAAGGTAATTTATTCAATTTTGGTTATTTTTTTGTTTGATTTAAACCTGTTTGATAAAACCTAAGTTTAAATTTTTAGTTCTTTTTTTATCTTTAAACTACTTTTGATCCTTAGAGTACATAAATTTACCTATATTATGCAGGCAAGCAAGTGCCTAACCTACCTACCTAGTCTTTGTGTTATTTTGTTATATAGTATGGTAATACTTAATTTTTTATTGGATACAAATAAATTAATTAATCATCATATCAGCCAAAGGGCGTCTACTGTTGAACATAGGCTTCCCCCATAGATTTCCAGAGCGGACTGATCTTGTGCGGCCTGCACCCAACGGTTCCCAGCAATCTTTATCAGATTATCTTTCCATCTAGTGGGGGGCCGTCCTACGCTGCACTTTCCCGAGCTTGTTCTCCATTCGAGAACCTTTCTCCCCCAACGGCCGTCAGTTCTTCTAGATATGTACCCCGCCTACTGCCACTTCATCTTGCTAATCCTTGATAATCTTGAAACACGAGCATAGTTTTCTCCACAGCATTGTTTGCTCATTAATTTTTTGAAACCGAAACATTGTCGGTCGAAACACCTATAAAACGGATAGATCCCGTATTTATAATTATGAATGAGCATTATTGTTTGTGAAAGAGCATAATAGCTATTTTTTAATATTACGCTCGCAAGAACAACAATACAGTCAGGTAAATGGCACATCTCGATAAGTCTGGATCGAGCTAAAATAGCTAATGATCAATATTAAGAGCGAAGCTATTGTATGCAAAACTGGGACAGTGCTTCATTCTACTCGCGGCTATTTCAGTGTTTTATTTTGTGATGAAAAAGTTGTTGATAACCCATTTGTTGGGTTATCTGGCTTGAAATAGCTTGAAAATTTGATGAAGCTGTGAGGTCATAGTAATAATTTTTAGTTATTTTATTTACTTGTTGACTTTTGTTATTTTTCTTTTGACTTTTGATGTGAATACGTTTTTAAACATGCTCCCGTAGTGGGAGGCAATTCGAAAAACGAATGATTACAAAATTAGGGGATACAGTTTGGTCTTGCAGCTACATATCTCTATTCAAAATTTAATTATAACACTGGATATCTGAAGGATCGAAAATCGATACGCTGCTATTTTGAGGCAATTTTGCTGGGTTTCGAGATTTTCATTTAGTAGGACCGGAAGGACTTTTTAGTGTTCAAACATGATTATAACATATATGAAATAGCGTTTTTTATATTTTATCTAGAAATTTATTACCTGTTACGTAGACGTGTTCACGCACAACTTACAGCCGTGTCCATGACACAGCTATTACCCATTTTTCTTTATTATATTATATTATTCCGAACAAATTTTTTTTGGGAGTTTCTACATTTTCATACTATAAACACTTTCATTTACCAGATCGTATGTGAACCAGTAGAGCACGTTACATACATACATAGACTGCTAAAAACATAACTCTTTTTTTTGTTTTGCCGTAGTCGGGTAAAAAGGCCACTTTTACTCACAGCTTTATCTCCAAGTTGTTCAACCCGGCAGTGCAGGAAGGCTGTCTGGCCGACCACAGTCGTCACGTTCCGAGGCACGTTGTACTCAAAGTAAGGGAAGGAGCCCACGCTGTCTTCCCCATAGTGGGCTGTGCCTGAAATCAAAAACAATAAATCAATGTATGCTAGATATTTCACACAGTGCTATCTAGTCCCAAACTAAGCAAAGATTAGGGCAACTTGCGCAACGTATTTAGTGACAAAATATGATTAAGGGTTTGTCAAATATAATACGTCAAATTTAAACATGCTTAGAAGCCAAATAAATGAATGAACAAAAATTATTGTACAAAATCAAAATAACTTGTACATAGGCGAAGTTAATTCTAGACAGCATTCTCTTCCAGTAAAATAATACTGTTACGAGCTGAGGGTTCAGGATAAAATAATGGGAATCGATCCAACCAAAATAACACTTTTATTCAGCACTAAACGATGAATACACGAACTTGGTCACACGTAATCACAACACACTAATTCACACCACTGGTGCACCACTTAAAGTCACCGAAATGTTCGCACGTATAGCTAAATCCAGACTGACTCGCGAGCAACTACTGTTCACGCGAGACCCTTCTCCACGTCAGTCCTCCAGGGCCTCGCTGAGACTCACTCACTGCTCACTCACTGACTGAGACTAACTCCGACTAACTCACAACTGACTGTCCGGCCATCTCTCCGGCCTATTTATATCCACACATTTCGATTGTTCGAGAAGGATCTCGATCGTTCCAGGAAAAGGGTCGGTCCCTCGACACAATGGCCACTCCATTGTGCGCAACCGCAGACAATAACAACAATAACGCAGCAAGACAAAAGCGTTCGAGAAGTTACGATTATTACTCATTGTTTAACAGCCTCGGCGTAACACTGCCCCCTCCTAAAACATGCTCGTCCCGTGCATTCTTAGCCTCATATCGCGGCAGCCGATCAACACGAACAATTTTAGGCGCACCTCGCGCTGAAGATGTAGCAACTAGAGGAGCCACATTGCCGTCTCCAGTACTTCAGGACACCCAGAGTCTCTTTCTCATCAGCGATCCCAATTCCAGCCTCCAAAACACGGCTCTCATGATTTCTATCTGTTCTTTCACTTCCTGGAATTACTTTCCAGATAAACCGAACGATTCCCTCATCAGTCGAGCCCAATTCCAGCCTCCAAAACACGGCTCTCTTGATTTCTATCTGTTCTTTCACTTCCTGGAATTCCTTTCCAGATGAACCGAACGATTCCCTCTTCAGTCGAGCACGCTCTTATGGCCAACGTCGCTGATCTTCCTGTTGACGACGCTGCTCTTCTTTATCCTGACGTCGCTGTTCCTCTTGCAACCGAGTCTGCTCTACCTGTTCATGTCGCTGTTCCTTCTGCAACCGAGCCTGCTCTTCCTGTTGACGACGCTTCTCTTCTTAATGCTGACGGCGTTGTTCCTCCTGCAACCGAGCCGGCTCATCCTGTTGACGACGCTTCTCTTCTTTATGCTGACGGCGTTCCTCCTCCTGCAACCGAGCCTGCTCTTCTTGCTGACGACGCTGCTCTTCTTTATCCTGACGACGCTGTTCTTCTTGACGACAAAGCATTGCCATAATAGCAGCAAGATCGCCTGTCACAGGAGCTTGGCCCACGGGTGATGATGATGAAGCTCTAAATGGTTCGGTGGCGGCTGATTCCATCTCCATCGGTTGACGACTCTGCCGAGCTTCTTGAACCGGAGACTCCCCAAACCGCCTTTCATCCATTACCTGTTGTCGTTGACCTCTCGTCCTGACACCGTCCACGTTATCCTTTGGTAGAACCGGCATTATTTTATCCCACTTCTGACACCAAATTGTTACGAGCTGAGGGTTCGGGATAAAATAATGGGAATCGGTCTGACCAAAATAACACTTTTATTCAGCACTAAACGATGAATACACGAACTTGGTCACACGTAATCACAACACACTAATTCACACCACTGGTGCACCACTTAAAGTCACCGAAATGTTCGCACGTATAGCTAAATCCAGACTGACTCGCGAGCAACTACTGTTCACGCGAGACCCTTCTCCACGTCAGTCCTCCAGGGCCTCGCTGAGACTCACTCACTGCTCACTCACTGACTGAGACTAACTCCGACTAACTCACAACTGACTGTCCGGCCATCTCTCCGGCCTATTTATATCCACACATTTCGATTGTTCGAGAAGGATCTCGATCGTTCCAGGAAAAGGGTCGGTCCCTCGACACAATGGCCACTCCATTGTGCGCAACCGCAGACAATAACAACAATAACGCAGCAAGACAAAAGCGTTCGAGAAGTTACGATTATTACTCATTGTTTAACAGCCTCGGCGTAACAATACGTTAAGGAATCAGTGTACAAACCGGCCTTAGTTTCTTAGGCTCGGACTATATGGCATTCGGGTCTCCCCGATCCTGCGAATCCGGACCATATCTCGGTTGCTTCCAGGTAAAAATCGGAGTCGGATGGCCTCGGATCGTGTGTAGTCGATGCAGGAACAATTTAAATGTTTGGTTGTGCGACGGATTGGTCAGGGACCGTTAAATAACGGTCTCTGATAAGCCCGGATGCCATATAGTCCGAGCCTTAGATTTACGAATTTCTTGTAATTTTGGCAAAAAAATTAAAATTATTTATCTTATATATATTTATTTGATAGAATATTTTTTTTTTCGTATATACAAAATGTTCTGTGGCGGGAATCGAACCTCGGCTATTCGCCCAATGCACTACGGTGATCGTCAAAACAAAAGACGTATTTTAACAAACAATTTAAAACAATATACCTACGTATATCGTATCTCGATATTCGACGCAGTTGCATGCGCCATGATCACAGGTAAACTGAAGTTTTTGCGTGTGGATCGTTATTGGCATATAAGATATCGGATCTACCCTCTTTCTCAGTCTCTTACTAAAAATGAATTCACTAATATTATGACTCACAAACAATTGTGATAAATCATGGTAAATATCCCGATTTTAGTAAGAATAATATTCATAACTTTTTTCAAAACGTTTTAAATGTTATGAATGAGTGAATGAAATATGTACTCTTTATTGCACACCAAACAAAAATACAGTAACAAAGGAAATAAACAATAAATAACGGTACAATGGGCGGTCTTATCGCTAAAAGCGATCTCTTCCAGACAACCTTTCTATACAGTTATCTATCTATATCTAGTAGTATCTATGATCAAAATTTATGTTAATTCGAGACGGCAAAGAATTTTAAATCGTCCTACGCTTTATTTCCCTTTAGAGACTTAGTATTTAAAGCTCATTATTTCTTGCTTCTGATTCTGTTTGCTGAAGAGCACAAATGGAATTTGAAATGACACAATTAGCGTAAACAAAGGTTATGTTGATTAAGAAATGATTAGGCCTTAGAAAAAGGTTCTTTGGGAGTGTAATGAGTTATTTGATTGGAAAAAGGGAATTTTGTTTAATAATTTTGTTTCAACGTAACAATATTAATAAGTTAACTCACAAACAACCAAAATATAACCCTATTATGTTATGAAAAATTTTGTGTCCTTATTATAAATACGGGATTTATCACGTACCGTTTTATCGGCGTTAATTCGACCGACAATGTGTTGGTTCAACTCGTAAACCTTCACCTGGGTGAGTCCTGTATTTATAACAATGATTGATATAAATCTCGAAAGTTTTCTAAGCAATAATTAATGTCTTGAAATGGTTATTAAAAAACGTCATCTAGGCACATTTTTTTTATTTTTATTAAATGGTTTTATTTTGGTTCCTTGTGAGCTATTATTAATACATGTATTTTTTTTATAGACGAACACAACATGCACATTATAATTAGCATTTTTAGGTTAGTTACACTACAGAACTCTAAAAATAGCGCTGCGTGTACCACGGATACCCCCAGATTAGGAACACACTCATATTGAATGCAGATTATGTAAACATGTGTTATGGAGCGGGAATCGAACTAGAAGTTTTTAAAAGTCATAGCAGAACGTAGAGAGGTTCACCCCACACCACTTAGATAAGAGACACTAAACGGCATCGTCACCAAGACGGTATACAGGGTGTAAAACACTATATCACCTATAAAAAAGGGGTTTTTTAATAGCCCCATACGATTGCCCGATACGCCTTGTTCAGACGAATTCGCCGGATGACTGTATGGAGTTATAGACTGGTATAAGCAAGTTTTAAAGGAGTTTATTTGTTTTAGTTTCTTTTTTTTAGTAATTTGAGTCATACATATGTAATGCCTTATGCGCCCGTAATTTTACCGACAACTACCCTTCAAACCGAAACACCGAAACACAGCAATGCTGCTTGGCGGTAGAAATACGTATAGTGGTAGTACTTCCCCGGTTTGTACTAAAAACGGGATATTTACCAAGATTTGTGAGTTTTTGAGTATCCCGATATTCTGACGCAGTTGCATGCGCCATGACCACGGGTAAACTGAAGTTGGTAAACCTCACAATTGCAGGGTGGAACGAAAACCGGCTTTTCTACCACATATTAAAGGAGTGACAGATAATATCGCAAACATTTTCACTGAAGACCATCTTTACTCCTGTAAAGAAAATTAGACGCTATCTCACCAAAGGATTGCTTTCCACTAGAAAAACCAGGAATGTATAAAATAAACTGTAGCTGTGGGAGTTCTTACAATAAATCCTCCGTCGTCCGAGACACGTTCTCGGAGACCCGGATGACGAAATCACCTCCGCTAACGCGGAAGCGATCTCTGAGTCATCTACATCAGATAGAGCGAACACTTCACAGATACACCGGCCTCGCCAGCGAGGTCGACGAGTCCCTTCAGTCGCCGCCTATACTAGGTACAGACCCACCCTGGCAACTGCCCAAGCCGAGGCTCGTACTTAAGTGGTGCCCTTGCGCTAGTTGCCTCTTCAAACAACTTACTGGTCTGAGTGCCATCTGCGCTCGCCAAAAGTTCGGTTAAACTATAACGGCCTCAGAGGCCAACAGCGAGTTTAGTCCATTCGAAAAAAAAAGAGTTCTTACATTGGTCAAACCAAACGCACAATAGCTGTTCGTGTGAAGGAACATATCATGGCGTTGAAAAATGTTGACAGACAAAATTCTGCCATAGCGGAACAACTGCTGGACTCAGGCTCAAACAACTGGATCGAGCTACATAACCCACAAGTAATCTCAACTGAGCGATATTACATCCCAAGACTGGTTCAAGAGGCAATTAAGATTACCAAACACAAGAGTTTCAATCGTGACCATGGTTTATGAGTTATTAAAATATTTCTCACTGCCTGTACGAGATACAGTTTACACACAGGCTAAATCGATATTTTAACGACACACGCTGATGTCACGGACTAACAGTAGGTACCCAAGTTACCATCTGTCGCTAAATCGATATCCGTTAAGGCTGTTCTACACTCACGCCGAAAATACATAGATACTTACGCGTTATTGTACATCACACTTTAATTACAAAAGAAATAATTAACACAAACAGTACACTCAAGTTCTTTGCGAGATACGCACTAAAAACTTCAAAAAATATTAAAAACCTAAAAACTCTCTACAATTTCAGTCTTCAACTTTTCAATCGCAACTTTAGGTCTATTGATCTGTTTTTAGAACTTTTGTTGTACTCTTTCAACTCAACAATCCAAGATGTCCAGACCTTGCGGACCTTGTGGACCTTGCGGCCCTAGCGGAGGTTGCTGCGGAAGCTGCTGCAGTGGCGGATGCGGGTGTCCTTGCATCACTATCTACACTTGCTGCACCAAGATTTGCTAATTACCAAGCGAAGGCCGGTTGCGCTGTTGGCGCATAGGCGATCCTTGGTGCCAGTGCGGTCAGCGTAAACAACGCCAGTTTGTCTCGAATTATATTTACGTGGCGTTCCGTGAAAATAAACCTATTGAATTACAAGACACGCGGAAATACAAGTGGCGGTGTTATCACTAAAAGTGATCTCTTCCAGACAACCTTTGGGTGGACAGGATTTCACGAGATCCCTCCATTCAATAAGTTTCGTTGTGTTGAGCCAATCTTTCTGTGTTAAAAGCAGTAAAAGAGAGATTGCACTGTGCTAACTATTAACTGTTTAAAACATATTTTACAAATAAATAATAAGTTGTCCAGTACACTATAACAATAAATATAATTAATAAACACCAGGGTCGAGGTAGCTCAGCGGTGTTTCTTTACTTAGACCCGTAGACAAATCAAGGTCACATACATAGTCAAGCGGATTAGCAAAGCTAAAATGGCAGTGGGTGGCACATAGCTCGCAGAACTGACGACCGTTGGGGCAGAAAGGTTCTAGAGTGGAGACCACACATTCAGAAAGCGCAGCGTGGAACGGCCTCAAACTAGATGACAGTTGCTGGGAGCCGTTGGGTGCAGGCCGCACAAGATCGGTTGCTCTGGAAATCTATGGGGAGGCCTATGTTCAGCCATGGACATCTTACATGATGATGATGACTGAAGTGAAATTAGCGTGAGTGTAGAAGGTTCTATAAGGTAGGTTTAAAGTGAGAAGGGGCGTCTGACGCCAACAATATGAACAATATAAACAATGCAAATTACGATAGCAAAGCCGGCTTGGTAGTTATTTTGTTTAGAAATAGCCTAATATATGTGTTGTGTTTGAAGTAGATAGTTTTTTATTTAAATGAATTTATTCTCAACTAGCTGACTCGACCAGTCAACCAGGGGCCCAATTCTGCTAATTTATAAGAAAAACTATTATGGAGCCATACCATTATTAAACGATTATGATTGTTATTCCTGTCATATGCTACCAAATGTTCAATGGGGTTGTCATAGCAACGACGGTCATTGAAAAAAGATTGTGTTAGTAGAATACCAAAAGGTATCTATAGTGGCGATTTTTCGACGATACCATAGTCATAGTGAAGCGATTGGTTTAGTAGAATTGGGGCCCAGTTCGCACTGTGTTTGTCAAGTTCGTCCCGCCATCTCCGCCTGGGCCGGCCACGAAGAAGACAGAATCCCCAGACCTGGATGAATGGAAGAAGGGAAGGGAGGCCTTTGCTCAGCAGTGGGAACTAGCGGGCTATTTAGATTAGATTAGATAGCTGACCCGGCTCCGGATTGATAACAAAATAAATTATAGTCTATACACCACCCAGACCCGGAAAAAATATCTGTTGATCATGCAAACATTTGTTCCGCGGCGGGAATAGAACTTGTAACTTATTGCATCTTAGCCATAGTAGGTAGATATTTCCTCGATCGAGTTTATTTTATTCTATCGCATTTAGGAATTGTATTTGTTCGAGCGAAGCGAGATCTGTAAGTTAACCCTGGCAAATTGGCGTTGTATGTATGTTTGTTTATCCGAGGACAACTTTCGAAGCGTTTATTCGAGCATCGTGAAATTTGGTATATAGATAGGTAATGATAGCACAATTTTGGTGTGACTCAATCAGCTACAAATGTTGGGGGTTATTGGGATATTAGGATTTGAGAGGGGTAAAAATAATGAAAATGAGACTATTAGGTTTAGGGTTTTGAGTTATAAGCTATAATAAAAACTGAACTTTGACAAAACTCACTGGGTACACCGTTGACCTCAGTGACGTAATTCAGTGTGCGTGTAGCTTATGTGACACAAATATAGGCAAAAGTCTGAAATCCAGTCAGAATAACTGTAATTTGTACCGCAAAAAAGTGTAACCACAATTCATGAACCGTTACCTGTAATTTGAATGAAACTGTACGTTAAGTTTTATTTCGTGCCACTATTTTGATAGTCAAAGATTACAAATAGTATTTATTTATTTTAATCAGAGACTCGTGAGATCTCAGTTCGGGGCGAACCACTAGTTAGTTAAGCATCAACCTAATAATATTCAAAACGTAAAATAGCTCAACTTCGATTCCACTAGACCTGCCTAGTTAGCTTTAATATTGCTACACTGAGGTACTTGCAGGGTACATATGAAGTGCTGGACTCTTGACTAGACAATAAGATCTGACATGTAACATTGTAATCCACTTTGTATGAACGAAATAAAATACTGAATACTGTATACTAACCCACCATCTTGACTACAAAACTTCCCATTTTCAATTGCAACTGGCCTATAAGGACTAGTTCCACCAAACCATTACCAGAATATTGCATGTACAAAGCGATTTTACTATTGCATCTTACGTGTAGGTAAGTTTAACGATGCATAGAAAGCACTTGGTTTCTAAAAATGTACAACTTTAACCAAATAGTTTCTAGTACCTAGTAGCCTAGAAAAGGAAAATGTGAACGATAAAAAAACCAATGTGTTGTAATAATATAAGCCCACGAATTCTTGCACAAGAATTTCTTCGATCTTTGTAAGAATCGCTTTTGTCTATGCAACTTTCTGGTTTGGTGAAACTAGTTCTTATACGAGTATACAGGTTGCAATTGAAAATAGGAAATTTGGTAGGAAATTTAAATGGTAGCCAAGTATTAGGTAGATAGAATAGAATAGAAAATGCTTTATTGTACAACACACCTAAATTAACAAATCATATTTAACACATTTAACCAGATACGAGATAGTACAATGGACGGTCTTATCACTAAAAGCGATCTCTTCCAGGCAACCTTTGGATGGACTGCCTATAATAAAATACTTTTAGAATATACATAAGTAATAATAAATTAATTCATATAGTTTATTGTATGACGACTTCCGTGGCGCAGGGAGCGAATAGCCTTCTGAAACGCAGGTTTGATTCCCACCGCAGAACAAATGTTTGCACGATCTATAGATATTTGTTCCGAGTCTGGTTGTTTTTTTATATTTTATAAGTATTTTTATTAAAAAAACTATACAAGTATTCTATCAGTTATCTGGTTCCCATAGCTGTGCTTAGATTGGGGTTAGACGGCATTGTGTGTAATGTCCAGCATTATTTATTTCATAATCATCATCAACCTATAACAGTTCACTGCTAGAAGTAGATATCTCCCAGGGTGCGCCATTGACCCCGATCCTCAACTCTTCTCATCCAATCTTTGCCAACCACAGCGCGCAAATCCTCACTCCTAGCCGGAAGGCGTCCTACACTTCGCTTGCCTAGACGTGGTCTCCACTCCAGAACGTTTACCCCAACGGTTATCGGTTCTGCGGTAGATATGACCGGCCCACTGCCACTTCAGCTTGCTGACCCTGTGAGCTATACACACCACCTTGGTTCTCTGTCGGATAACCTCATCATCATCATCATCATCAGCCCACATTAGTCCACTGCTGGACATAGACCTCTCCCAATACGCGCCACTGAGCCCGGTCTTCGGCTCTTCTCATCCAGTTTCTGCCCGCCACCTTTCTTATGTCATCGCTCCACCTAGCCGGGGGGCGCCCCACACTACGTTTCCGAGACGCGGTCTCCACTCAAGAACTCGTTTACCCCAACGGTTGTCGGTTCTCCGGCATATGTGGCCAGTCCACTGCCACTTCAGTTTGCTAATCCGCTGAGCTATGTCGGTGACCTTGGTTCTCTGTCGGATAACCTCGTTACGGATTTTATCCTTCAGAGAAACTCCAAGCATAGCCCGTTCCATAGCTCGCTGCGCAACCTTAAATTGGTGGACTAGTCCTACCGTGAGCGTCCACGTCTCAGCACCGTAGGTCATTACGGGTAGGACGCACTGATTAAACACTTTAGATTTCAGGCATTGTGGTATAGGTGACGAGAAGATTCGAACTAATTTCCCAAATGCTGCCCAACCCAACTGAATCCTCCTCTTGGCCTCCTTCTCGAAGTTGTGTCTACCCAATTGCACTATCTGGCCGAGGTATACGTAGTCTTGAACTACTTCGAGTGAATGACCTTGTACGACGACTGGTTCCGGATGTATATGAACATTAAAGATAACCTTGGTTTTGTCCAAGTTCATCCGTAAACCAATTCGTTGAGAGGAGTCAGCTAGGTCGTCCAGCATGCTCTGCAGCTCCTGCAGCGACTCCACCATCAGGGCTACGTCGTCTGCAAATCGCAAGTGTGAGATGTGCTCGCCATTTATGTTAATGCCCATGTTTTTCCAGTCCAGCGTCTTAAACAAATCCTCCAGTGCGTTAGTGAACAGTTTCGGGGATATGACATCCCCCTGTCGCACTCCTCTACGCAACTGGATGGGATTAGATTTCTGGTCTTGTACCTGGACACTCATGGTGGCTGATTCGTAGAGACATCTCAGCACGTCGATGTAACGACAGTCTACTTGGCATCGCTGCAGAGATTCCAGAACAGCCCAGGTTTCAACGGAGTCAAAGGCCTTCTCGTAGTCCACAAATGCTAGGCACAAGGGCTGATTATACTCCTCAGACTTTGTATAATCTGCCGCACTGTGTGGATGTGGTCTACGGTACTGTAGCCGCTTCGAAACCCGGCCTGTTCAGGGGGCTGAAATTCGTCGAATCTTCTAGCCAGACGATTTGTGATGACCCTTGAGAACAACTTATAGACATGGCTCAGGAATGAAATGGGCCTGTAGTTTTTCAATAGTGTTTTGTCACCTTTTTTAAAGAAAAGGACAACAATACTCCTGTTCCACGCCTCCGGAGTTCTCCCACGGTGAATGACAGAGTTAAAGAGCTTCTGTAGTTCCCTTAACACTGGAACTCCTCCTGCTCTCAGAAGCTCAGACGTGATTCCGTCATCACCGGGGGCTTTACCATTTTTAAGTTGCCTTAGAGCCATTCCCACTTCTTCTACGCTGACATCCGGCAACTCGTCTGTGAAGTGGCGCGTAAGCGTAGCTCTGGAGTCGTAAGTGTCGGGTTCTGGGCGAGGAGCATGAGAGTGATACAATTGGCTGTAGAAATCTTCAATTTCAGAGAGAATCCGCGGCTTAGACAAAACGGTGAGGCCACTCGAAGTTTTAAGCTTTGTTAGGTGGCTCCTTCCAAGCTGCTGGCTGAACACTTTAGACCCTCGATTCTGCTCGATCGCTTTCTCGATCCGGCGTGTGCTGGAGCACCGAAGGTCACGTCTAACCAGCCTAGCAATTTGTTTGTTGAGAGCCAATCGCTGTGCTGAAGTAGCCTCTGCGTCTTCCCGTCGTTTTGTCATCAGCCGCAAAGTCTCATCTGAAATATCAGATTTCCTGCCCTTACGCCTCAAAGTGCAGAATTTTTCACCTTCTTCCCTCACGACTTTTAGTATGCTTTGAAGTTCCTCGTTTACGTCTTCTGTGGTTTCCACGGCAGCGAAACGATCTTCCAGTTTCTTCTGGAAGGCTTCAGATCCAGCACTGATTTGGAGCAGGTTAGGTCGGAGCGTGGACTTCATAATGCGGCGTCTCTCCAGCTGGACATCGATATTTAGGATGCCTCCGACCATTCTGTGATCGCTTCCGGTATTAAACCTATTGACCACTGAAACATCCCTAAATGTGTGTCTTTTGTCCGTCATGATAAGTCGATCTCGTTTTTGGTTGCTGAGTCTGGGCTTCGCCACGTCCACTTTCTGTAATTGTCTTCGGATAACCTCGTTTTTTTATTTTTTATGTTTTAAGTTATGCACCCTGAAAGGTGGACTAAGATCTCCACCGACTGGCAACCTACAGGACGATGGCAACGAGGCAGACCGCGAAAACGTTGGCACGACGATCTGGATGGGTTCCATTCTGACTGGCAGAGATTTCTGGAGAACGCAAAGAATGGAAGGAAATGGGGGAGACCTTTACCTAGCAGTGGGGTAGTATAGGATGATAAAAAAGTTATGAACACAAAATTGCACATGGGGACTTAGGAAGAATCTTGGTGAGCAAATTACATTTTAGACGGAAGAAATATTTGTAAATTGTCATTTTACTCTATTGTTCCGTAGATAAACTTTTCTAGGGCGGGCATGATAACCCGGCTGATATCAGGTTAGGCCGCTCAAGGCTGACATAACCACTTTTACAGCCCGGATCTTAACGTGCCTTAAAATGGAAAGTACATGTCAACTGAACACAACAATGCAGGGCGTTCTAACGCTAACGTCGCCCCATTTTCTTTTATCACTTCAGTTTTAACCCCGAGTTAACTTGAACTCTTATTATTGCCATCAAAAATAGTTGGTGTACCAAGGCCGAAATACTTTGGCTGAATTTACAAAGAAAGTTGGGTCCAAGGATGATGACCTCCGTGGTGCAGTGGGCGTCGAAGAAGGAGGTTTGATTCCCGCCACCGAACAAATGTTTTCATGATCTATAGATATTCGTTCCGGGTCTGGATATTTTTCTATATATTATTATAAATAAATATTGCTTGACATTTCACACAGCGCTATCTAGCCCCAAACTAAGCAGAGCTTGTACTATGGGAACCAGATAACTGATAGAATACTTATATCCTATTTTTTTATAAATACATACTTATAATATACAGAAAAACACCCAGACACGGAACAAATATCTGTAGATCATGCAAACATTTGTTCCGTGGCGGAAATTGAACCCGCTACCTCCTGCGTCTCAGCCGGCTATACGCCTACTGCGCCACGGAGGTCGTCATATTATATGTATCTATTTACAAAAAAAAAAATATATATATATATAAGTATCTATTCTATCAGTTATCTAGTTTCCTTATTACAAGCTCTGCTTAGTTTGGGGCTAACGCTGTGTGAAATGTCCAGCAATATTTATTTAGTTAAGGTTGCAAATTTGTGCAGATTTGAGTACTTTAAATTAGATCTTTGGTTTTTGCATTATGAACTTGTAGTAGTGTATCATTTATCTGTAGTACGTACTAATTGATCGAGCGAAGCGAAGCGAGATCTCTAAATCAACTTGGGCAAATCGGCGTTGTATGTATGTATGTTTCTTTGTCCGAGGATAACTTTCGAAGCGTTTATCTGATCATCGTGAAATTTTGTATATAGGTAAATAGGGATAGCACAGTTTTGGTGTGACTCAATGAGCTAAATTGTTGAGGGGTTGTTGAGATTGGGTTCAAGAGGGGTAGAAAAAAAAGAAAATGAGGCTATTAGATCAAATGGGACGTTATATGAAAGGTGTTTTTAAGTACATTTTGGCCCCGTTTTTATTTTTAGTTGAAACTTTGTAGTTTTTAAGTTATTAGCCATAATATAAACTGAACTTTGACAAAATTCATCAGTGACCCCACAATGTTGAAATTTGGTATGCATATAACTTTAGTGACACAAATATAGGCAAAAGTCTGAAATCCAGAATTTGCAATTTCTACACCAAAAAAGTATAACCAATTAACATGCACTCCCGTTACCTGTAATTTGAATGACACTGTAGTTCAAGTACTTTGGTTATTCATTTCGTTGCACTATTTTGATAGTCAAAGATTACGAATAATATTTTTTTTGTTTTTATGGCAGACTCGCGAGTCCTCAGTTCGGGGCGAACTACTAGTATTATAAATTCGAAACTAATTCTGTCGATTTGTTATGTTTTCACGTTTTATGTTATGACCTGGGAATTTTTATGACTAATAATTTCATTGTCAAACCACGCGTAGTAGGAAATTTGTGTTTAATATTGTTTTTATTTTGATCTACTTTTGATACGTATATCAGCGTAAGTCCGCTTATGATAAATCAGCGTCTGTGTGGTAGTTCATAGAGAAGTATTCTATCAGTTATCTGGTTCTCATAGTACACGCTCTGTTTAGTTTGAGGCTAGGTAGCGCTGTGTGCCATGTTTATTATTTTATTTTATATTTATTTATTTAAATCTACCCACAGGGCGCAATGCAATGTTATGTAGGCCAAGACTTAATTGGAGGTAAGATGCAAGGAAATGCAATTATTATTAGCAATGGCCGATGCAAACCGAATGCGTGCACCCGGTGTGTGCATAAAGTGTGCATGACTTGAGTTGTAATGTATGGAATGTTAAGGAAGCTGTCAAACTACCTCCCTGGCATCTGCGTGGTGTCTGCGTGGCGCCTGCGTAGCGTTATGACGCTCACGCCACGCAGGCGGTATAATTTCATAGTACATGTTTACAACCATTGCGTGCTCACGTCACGCATACGCCATTGGCACGCATTCCTGCCTCCTGCCTTTGATAAAAAATGACGTTAGTAAGTGATGGGATCACAGATGACGTCCACTGTTAAGCATAGACCTGCCCCATGTATTTCCAGAGCAACATACCTTGTACCGACTGATCTTGTACAGCAAGCACCCAATAGTTTCAGCATCCTTTATAAGATAATTTTTCCATCTTGTTTTTCTATCAAACGTAATACTAGTAACCACTGATAAACACGCACTAATAACCAGTTTTGTGTGTAAAAGCCACCTTTCGAACGAGATCGCCAACCCTTTACCAACCTCGTCATTAAACCAAATTGCCTGACTTAAATCGCGAGGTTCACATCTCATTTACCCCGTTTTTACGATTCTGTTGCCTGTTTTTACAGCGAAACCACAAACGAATTTCAGCTCTATTTGACGGTCGTTAGGTTGGTTTTTATTCATGTAAAAATTCAGGTGGTGGGTTATTAGTTGCAATGTTACAGCCGGCCGCAAAAGCAGTACTTTAGACTTTATTGGATAGAAATATGGGCGAAAATTGCATTTTTATTTTGGAAGATCTGTATTTGTGATAATTTAGCTAGGTGATTCGTTTTTCGTCGTTGACTTTCTGACACCGAGAGAGATAGTACATAATTAAGTTGTAATCTTCCCTTTTGCTAAACCTTTGCTGAATCATTTTTGAGAAGATTTACAAAAGTAATAATGCTTTTTTGACTCACACAGGTGTGATAGTGAGATATTGTTTACTGAAGATCCTCAAGCTAAGCAATAAACTTGAGTTTTGGGGCACATTATTACACATTGCATATAGAACAAATAAAGTTTCGAATTATTACCAAAATCACTCGAATACTAACAGGAATAATTGCTAATCCATACTAATACGAGTATTATAAATGCGAAAGTAACTCTGTTTGTTTGTTAGTTTGTTACCTTTTCACGACTAAACGGCTTAACGGATCATAATAAAATTTGGCAAGGAGATAGATTATATCCTGGAGAAGGGCATAGGTTATCTTTTGTCTCCAAAAATAATCTTGAAAGGGGTGAAACAGGGGTTGAAACTTTGTATTGATAATCCATAACTCTTCAAGTTAGGTTAGGTTGGTAAGAAATGTAGAAATACGTGTTTCAACTTTTTTGTAAAATCACCCCTAAAGGGGGAGAGGGGGAGGCAAAGGAAAGGGTTAAAATTACGAGGTATTCTTTAGATACACTCCCTATGTACAGTTGGTATATAGATAGATTGTGACATAGTATTTTGTCACCCGTGAAATCCGACTTATTATATTTATATAATATATATTCACTGGTATAAGAAAATTATTATTAAAAAACATAATATAACCCTTAGGGGTGCTAAGAAAAAAAAAACCTCAGATAAACTGTAACACACTTTCTTAAAGTATTACCACTTTCTTTGGAATTAGGAACGTCTATAAGATAACTCAAAGGACTTTCCCTAGACGCAAATCTCTTTAAATTACCCTCGGAAAATGTTTTAGCTGAGTCTCACAGAAAATGGAATTTATCTATTTTCGCGTCTGTTTTTATACTACTGGTCTTTTTCTTGGTTGTTCAGCTGACTATGTTATGACTAGATTCTCTCAGAAACAAGTAGACAGTGAATTTAGTTGAATTTTGACATAATTTGTTTTGTACTGAGCGCTTCCGAGCTTCGGTTTTTACGATGTAGACTATTTTACAAGCTTTTTATTAACTTGTTATGTATGTATGTTTGTCTGGTTGGAATCTTGCAACTGAATTTGAAACCCATTTCCCTCAACTGATTGAGCTGAACTTTGAAATACATATGTAACTTCGGTGGTAATGCAATAATATGGTACCATGGAGGTGGTATCATGATGGAGACGGATGCTAGACAACGGAACTTCTGAATGGATTATAGAAGACTACTAGTGTTTGGGCTTATTTCAATCTGCTTGCGATTTCGATTATGAATTTTATAAAAGCTTGTTTCGAAAAAGTAGTTTTTCTACAAAAAACTTATTTACCATTACATAACCCTACAAACTTTAGTGGTTTTTATCTGTTTTTATACATTCATGTTTGTAAAAAATTAAGTATTATGTAAAAAAATGAATGGATATGCTCGTTATCAAGAATTATTTTAATCATTGTTTTTTCCGATGTTGATGTTATTTATTTTTATTAATTTATTCTAAGCGGACCTATTTAATGGGGTTTTTCTTTTACATCCCCCTAACATAGAATTTAAACAGTTATAAATAAAAAAATAATAATTATCCCATTTTTTACGGCGGTTCAAAACTGATATGCTAGCTTACTATTAACAAAAACAGCATCTGAATCGATCCATCCATTTGGGAACTATGGTACCACAGTCAGACAGACACACAGATATGCGTCAAACTTATAACATCTCTTTTTTGAGTCCGGGGTTAAAATGGGCTTAAATGCACTAACGCATTCTAGACTTTCTTTTTAAACCCTAAGAGGCTTACACTAAGGCTATTAGGTCAAGAGGTTTCCTAGGCTAAGTCTGTTACATTAATAATGCTTCTTACCGCAAGGTGCTATTTTGTTCAGCTTTTTATAAGCGGTCTTGACACCTACACCGTATCACCTTAAGTAGACGTGGAATGAAAAATGAGCTTTATCCTGCTGAATTTAGAGTTCAAATTAGATATAGTAAAGGATACTAGCGTATCTTGAAACCAGAGCCAAGGTGATCACGTTCACAGGATTTATGTTTAAAAGAAATCGAGCTGTAGCTTAATGACTATAAATTGATTGAGCGAAGCAAGATCTCCAAATCAACTTGGGCAAATCAGCGCTGTATGTAGGTATGTTTGTTTGGCCGCGGATAACTTTTCATCCGATCATCGTGAAATCTGATATAAAGATAGGTAGTTTTGATTTTGATTTTTAGTTTAGGTATTCTAGTGTGACTAAATGAGCTAAAAATGGGGGGATTTTTTTTAAATCAATATATATAGATAATATATAATTATAGGTCAAATGGGACGTCTAATGAAAGGACTTAGTTAGTACATTTTGACACCGTTTTTATTTTTAGTTAAGACTTTTTAGTTTTTGAGTTATTAGTTACAATAAAAACTGAACTTTGAATAAATTCACACGTTACACCAGTGACCCCACAATGCTGAAGTTTGGTATGCCTGTAGCTTTAGTAACATAAATATTGGCAAAAGTCTGAAATCCAGAATAACTACAATTTGCACTGAAAAAAAACAGTAATCAATTTCATGAACTCCCGTTACCTGTAATTTGAATGAAACTGTAGGTCAAATAAAGTGGTTGATCATTTCGTGGTACTATTTTGGTAGCCAAAGATTACGCGAGATCTCAGTTTGGGACGAACCACTAGTTTAAATTTTAGCTGTTTTACTGTAATTTTGAGATACAATAATGATTGCAAATTGTTTGCTATAAATTCATTCCTATCAGTGTGCGACTTCTCAGCGATAATTTTAATTTCAATATTGATTGCTGTGGGACAGTACAGATTAGGAAAAAAAAATTGATTGCATACATTCTGATTCATCGAAGATGGGGTAAAAAAAAGTGTATCATTAATGTGACCCTTCTTTACTTTATACTACTACATATTCTTTGACCTTTAGTGTAAATTGTGTAACCTTTAGACCAAAATGTCACGTGGTTTCGCTAGCGGGCCGTGGTTTCGTAAAACCACTATACTTTGGTACTTACGAGTATTAACATGTAACAAAATATTTAACGAGGTTGTACTTTATAACACACGAGTTTCTATTAAGTAGTTACTTGTGGGAAGGACTGAGAGAGCTTTGGGTATCGTTTTAAATAAATAACTATAGCTGGCCATTTCACGCAGAGCTATATATCCCTAAACTGAACAGAATTTGTACTATCATCATCATATCAAGCATAGGACACTCACTACTGAATACAGGCCTCCCCCATATATATCCAGAGTAACCGATTTTGTGTGGCCTGCACCCAATGGCTCCCATCAACTTTATCAGATCGTTTTTACATCTTGGCGGACCGTCCTACGCTGCGCTTTCCAGTGCATGGTCTCCATTAGAGAATCTTTCTGCTCCAACAGCCGTTCTTCGAGCTATGTGTCCTATCCACTGCCATTTTAGCTTGCTTATTCTTTGTGCTATGTCGGTGACTTTGATTCGAGTAAAAAAATAGTAGTCTTTTCAAGACCATATTGGAAATTGGAATTTAATAGTAAAACCAAGCAAGAAACTACGACCTGGGTGTCTTCAAGTCGCGAGTGAATAGGTTTCTTGTAAGCAAGCGTGATCCATCGTAGACTGCATCATCGCTTACCATCAGGCGAGATCGTGGAAAGCCTATCTATAAAAGTAATTGACTGATGTATCAACGCACAGGCCAAACCCTTAGGACTAGAAATTTAAAATTTCGCACTCGTATTCCTCTATGACGTAAGCATCTACTAAGGAAAGATTTTTCAAAATTCAACCCCCAAGGGGGTGAAATAGGGGATATAAGTTTGTATGAAACTTTTTATTACTTTGACATATTTACATAAAATTTCGTATGAATTAAGTACGGGTAAAAATAATGAGGTACCTACGTAGTTCAGCGTTTTCCAAAATTCAACCCCTAGGAGGGTAAAATAGGGGATGAAAGTTTTAAATAATAAATAAATAAATAAATATTGCTGGATATTTCACACAGCGCTATCTAGCCCCAAACTAAGCAGAGCTTGTACTATGGGAACCAGATAACTGATAGAATACTTATATACATTTTTTTTGTAAATACATACTTATAATATATATAAATAAACGCACAGGCCAATCCTTCAGGGTTAGAAACTCAAAATTTCACACACGTATTCCTTTTATGCCGTAGGCATCCACTAAGGATTTTTTTTTCATCATAAAATTCATAGGGGATGTATGTTTATATGGAACTTTATATTCCGTTAAAAGGCTTACTTTAAATATTTTATAAGAATTTGTATTATAGTATTATTATTTTAAATTAAACCTCAAGCGTTGTAAGAATTTTATAGTGGGTATTGTGCAAATATGTTTAGGCACAATGCACTCGATCTGTTTTGCTGGGCGAAGAGGCAGGAACTTCAAGTCGACAGTTAGTACCTGTTTCTTCCGTCAAAATCTCCTGTGAAAAGAATTTTTTATAGTTTTTATCGCAAAGTTTCCACGGGAGTGGGAAATTTCACGCGTGCGAAGCCGCGGGCGGGTCAGCTAGTTATGTATAAAAAAAGTTTTATCTGAAGCCTAGGTACAAAAATAGTCCCCAAATTCCTTTACAAAAGGTGCCTATAAGATAGGTAAAAACTTTGGCAGTACCTTTAACACCCAAAAGTTTCGTACCGAGCTACGGAACGAATTTCGATTAGCGTTCCCAGTAAAATACTTACAAAATAGGTATTCGCGTTGGAAGAATTTTGGCTTAGTATAGCTTTAGTTTCGTAAGGAATTTGTTTTAGTATCGTCTTAGCTAAATCCTGCCCGAACGGTGAAAAGTAAGCCCGTGAGTAATCAAAGGCAACCAAAATTACAAGAACACTGCACTAACTGTTGTCCTACAAAGTAAATAATAATAAAACACTTTTTTAGTACAAGAAAGGTTTTAAAGTATACACAGGTATCAGGTACTTACGAGTACATAACTAGCCTTAGTCAGTTAAAAAAAGAATAATAATACCTTTGCTAGTTCTAAATGTAGGGCATAATAATTATCTTTATTATTATTATTTTCTAACCTGTACTAATCCACTGGTGGGCAAAAGTGTTCCCCAATACTTTCCACTCCTCTCGATCCCTGGCCAACTCTACCCAATCCCTATTGAATACATCTAGGTCATCGCGCCAGCGTTTTCACAGGTGACCGCGTCGTCTTCTGCCGTCTACGGGTATCCATCCTGTGATTTCTTTGGCCCATCTATCTTGTTCCATGCGGGTCACGTAGCCCGCCCACTTCCATCAGCTTGGCTGCCTTGCGACCTACATCAGCGATACTAGTCTTCGAGCACAGTGTGGTATTTTGAACTTGGTCTGTTCTTTTAGTACACAAAATGCTGCGTTGCATCGTTCTCTGGCAAACCCAGAGCTTGGTCTTCTGTGATTCTGTCAGCGACCACGTATTATTACAATTATTTATTACATTAAATATTATTAATTTAGCTTTGCTGTAAGAAGGGTATGAGCGTAGTGTAGTGATATATCTTTCTCAAAAACATGTGTCAATCAATGCTTTGACTCATGCTTGATCATCAACGCTCTAACAAAGAACTAGTATTGTAACTTGTTTACGGTTGGGTGCACGTTGTTGTGCCCCTCATCAGTGCCAGTGCGATTCGGCAGTCGAACAGCATGGTCATCATGGATTATCATGTTCCAGGGCCACCGGTAGGATTTCCTGTTACGCTAGCCTTAATGTTAACATACCTGCCGTTCTCGAACTGACGTGACAATGGTAAGAGGCCTGACGGTATGACTCTTATACCTTGGGAGAAGGGTAGCCCTTTGGTGTAAGACGCCACGTGCGCCAATACCCTTGCGCCATCACATCTGTCTGGTACAGCAGTTGGGGCTGGTATGGAGAAAAATCCAGGCGAAGATCTCAAGCGGCGCAAATATGGAAGTCTTAACAGAGCTAACGTATTTGAGCCATTTGGGGTCGAGATCTTGGGTCCATGAGGTACCGGTGCCCATCGCGTTTTCAAAATTATTTCTAGGCGTCTGGTCAAAGCGACGTGTGATCCGAGAGATGGCGCTTATCTGGGTCAACGCATAAGCATTGCAATTCAGCGGGGCAATCCAGCCGATGTCTTGGGGACACTTCCACCTGGTAGTGATCTGGAGCAGTTGAGCTATCTATAGATCGTTTGCAACGGTCTTTAGATGATTCAACAGTTTCTTCTGTATTTTATTGTACACTGTTTAGCATGTGCTTAGAACATATCTAAACAAAAATAGGTAAGGAACTTTTAACACGTGTTGAACAGTTGTTTAACTTTTTGTGGTAATAAGGTAGGATTTAAAAAAATGTGAATGAATCAAAACACTTTAATGTACACCACAAAAGAAAGAAACGTAAAAATAAAAATTCACAAAGCAACAAGTACAATTGGCGGTCTTATTGCTTAGAAGCGATTTCTTCCAGACAACCTTTGGATGGAGAGGATGTGCCCTAGTTTATGGAAAATTTACTTCTAAATTTACAGCTTTAAAAAAAACGAACTACGAGAAAAGATGGCATATTCATAAAACCTTATTATTTGTGTCAGTAAGAAAGAAAAGTTTAAAAAGGTCAAAACTAAGGGTCACATTAAGTCTAACATATTACAAAAAAATAAAAGTATAAGGGTGTTTTCCTGCTTAGGAACGGAAAAAACAAAATACCACAAAATTTTCACGCACAAGTAAGTTTGAACATTTGAGCGGTCAAGTGAGATCGTTCTGTGATCGTTTTTAGGGTTCCTCATCTCAGAATGTTTAAATAGTACCCACGTAATTGAATTGGCAATCATAATAGTGCTGTCAGTAATTAAAGTTCAAGAAACAAATGAAAAACAATTAACAAAATAATGAAACCTCTTAGAAGAGCATGAGTCGGAAATATTATAGATATCTAATTCTAACCCTGTCTTTGATACCCTACGCGATTTCAAAATAATTTCTGTGTGTGTCTGGTCGAAGCGCACTGTAAGCGTTGCAATTTAGTGGCAGTGTCTTGGGAACACTTCCACCTGGTAGTGATTTGGAGCAGTTGGACTATCAATAATATATTGTTTGCAACGATTCTTAGATGGCTCAACCGCTTTTTTTTTGTTTTATAATGCGATTTGTAAGAACTTATACAACTTTTGAAACTATCAGGGTTATGAACTGAGTTTACCCGTGATCATGGCGCTTGCAACTGCATTGAAATATGGGGATACACAAAAACTCACATATCATGGTAAATATCCCGTTTTTAGTACAAATTATAAGAACATGTACCTATATTCTTTTTGTTAATAAACTAGCTGACTCGCCGTGACTTTTCACGGATTTTTATCAAAATAAAATATAGCCTATACCTATAGCACTCAGGAATAATGTAGCTACTTATTAGGAAAAAAAAATCAGAATCGGTTTAGACCGGAAACACACTACATCTAAACAAACAAACTCACGTTTGGATTGTTTGTTTATTTATTTAATTGTTTGCTAAACAATCACGTCGTAACGGCTGAACCGATTTCGATGAAATTTAGTATGTACGTAGATTATAACTTAGATTAACACATAAGCTACTTTTATCCCATAAATCAGGTCCCATGGGACTTACACATTTAGTAGTGTTCGCGTAGGAAGTAGTGGGCATCAGCTAGTATTAGTATAAATGTATTTATACCAATAATCATTTGTATATCTAACGCTACGGAACTTTGTGAGCCCAAATCTGACTTAAGCTTGCTGTTATTTATTTTTCTCTAGGGGCCAAAGTTTTGGAATTTCCGAGGTATGAATTCAGACGATGCTTGGAAGTGTTTTGCTGACGCCAAACGATGTTAAAGGTAAAATACTTGTGGGTGATTGAGATAAGTTTTTTTGTATTACAGTTTGCTTGGAAATTTTGAGATTTCTGGACAAACTGGATAAATGGTTGTTGAAATATTCGCGTACTATTTTTTGTGATGTCACTTATTTACCACAAAGTGGATATTATTAATAAAAAAAGACGGGCATATTTGTGTGTAGTATTATAAAATAAACTTAAAATTACTAAATCGTAACAGCTGATTTAATATAAATTACATTTAGAATTATAATGGAATGCTTCAGTACGGAACTTTACTCAAAATAGGTAATCTTCCGCATTACACGAACAATGTTTGTTCTATGTTTTTCGGAATTAAATGTTTTTATATTGAAGAAACACTTGATAACTAGTAGTTTGCCCCGAACTGAGATCTCGCGAGTCTCCCAAAAAACAAAATAATTTGATTAGTATCAACGCATTTCGTGGCACTATCAAAATAGTGCCACGAAATGCGTAACCAAAAAACTTGACTAACAGTTTCATTCAAATTACAGGTAACGGTAGCTCATGTTAATTGGTTATTTTTTTTTTAGGTATAAATTGTAGTCATTCTCGATTTCAAACCTTTCCCTATATTTATGTCACTAAAGCTATACGCATACCAAATTTCAGCACTGTGGGGTCACTGGTGCACCCTATGAATTTTGCCAAAGTTCAGTTTTTATTATGGCTAATAATTTAAAAATTACAAGGTTTACGCTAAAAATAAAATCGGGGTCAAAATGTACTTACAAAGACCTGTTATTAAACGTGCTACTTGACCAGATAGTCCCATTTTGGTTTTTTTACCCCTCTTGAATTCCGATATCTCAACAACCCCCCCCCCCCACATTTTTAGCTCATTGAGTTACACCAAAATTGTGCCATCACTACCTACTTATATAACAAATTTCACGATGATCGGATAAGCGCTTCGAAAGTTATCCTTGGACAAACAAACATACATACATACTTACATACAACGCCAATTTGCCCAAGTTGATTTAGAGATCTCGCTTCGCTCAATCAATAATTCGCGGTTTTAGGAGCGTAGCTTAAAGTCGATATACGATTAAGATAACAACTACTCCAAATCACTACCAGGCGGAAGTGTCCCCAAGACACTGGCTGCCGTCGCCCAAAAAGAATTTAGACAACGCCCCCGGGTTTCGACCCCAAATGGCTTAAATACGTAAGTTCAGCCGAGTCTTCCATATATGCGCCGCTTGAGATATTCGGCTGAATTTGCCACCGCACCGGTCGTTGCTGATGTACCAGATAGATGAGATGATGATGTTAAGCTCGTTATGTTAAGCATCTACAGATCGTTTACAAAGGTCTTCAGATGGTAACGGGTTCACCGGTTTCATATGTATTTTATGATATATATTATATTTTTATTCGCTCTGTCAGTTACATAGATAATTTGTATAAAATACCACAAACACACAATATTACCGCATCTCAATATACAAACAGATCAGCCAGGCACAATATTAAAAAAGCATCTCCATAGTAATAGTTCTTCAGAACCAATAATTTAAATAACAAGGCATCTCAATATAAGCTTAAAATGCCAAGAAACTAGGCATATTTATGAGTAAAATCTATTTCATTTCACCACCAAATTAAGTAAGGCGCTGGCCATAATTTTTAATTAACAAATTAATTCGTTTGCCTATTAATTAGTAGAGTTTGGTTGTTAGCGTAACTATATTTTAACGTCTGGCCTAATATCGAGATTGAGCAGTATTTTAAGGAAAGGCTAATGTCCAACATAGCGCCATTTATACTGTGGTAGAACTATGCTTAAATGAAATTTCAGAACAGTGTTCTGCACCTGGGCGTAAAGCTTTTATTAACTTGCAATATATGTATATTTTTCCGGGTGGAATCTTGCAACTGAATTTTAAACCCGTTCCCCTCAACCGATTGAGCTGAAGTTTGGAATACATATGTAACTTCGGTGACAATGCAATAATAATTATGGTACCATGGAGGTGGTCTCATGATGGAGACGGATGCTAGACAACGGAATTTTTGAATGGATTATAGTGGCCCAGAGTCAAGGGCAACAGTAATGAGTAACTGTTACTTAGCCTCTGTTCTCAATTTCATCTGGGTATAACCAATACCATGTTCAGACTCCCCATGAAAAACAAAGCCACCTGGATGCACCCAAAGCCAAGGTCCAAATACTGGCTATAGCTATATATATACGATTTGCGCGCCACGCATTACTCTTGTTGATGTAACCTCTGCGATATCCCGCTGTCTGACTGTAGCATAGTCGATCAGGTGCTAGTAGCTCTGCTATGGCTGCTTATAGCGAACTCCGAGCCAGGGTGTTTCACTCCCATAATATTAAACTCGGTACCAAAGTACAGGTATATGGCGATGGTTCTGCCTAATATTCTGTATTCATCAGAGCCATGGTGCCTGTATTGCAGACACTTACGCACGCTTGAAAGATTCCATCTGAAATATCTCCGCGACATTATGAACATAAAATGGTCGGATCAGATTCGCAACACCGATGTTCTGAGACGAGCTAGTATCAGCGGGATAGAGGCATATCTGATGCGGCATCAGCTGCGTTGGTGCGGGCATCTGTCTCGGATGTCTGAAGAGAAGAAGGCGAAATGCAATTTTTTTTCTGAACTTGAACATGGTATGCGAAAGAGCGGTGGCCAGTTCCTTCGTTTTAAGGATGTTCAGAAGAGACACATGAAAAAATTCTGTATTGAACTTTCTTCATGGGAATCCGCCGCAGAAACGCGGCCTGAATGGAGGCGACTCGTCCAAGATAAGGTATATGCTTTTGAAGACGAAAGAAGGCGAACTAGATACCAAACGTGACCAACTCAAGAATATACCGCCTACCAATATATCTTACAATTTCAATAATGGCATACGTGCACTATTTGCTCTAAAACAATTAGCGCAAAAATTGGATACATAAGCCACATAAGGGAAAAACACCCAAGCTCTATTTAAAGCATAAGCCCAGTTACCGTAGCCGAAATCGGCTAGGTGGACTATTAATTACATTAATGATGATTTTGTTTCATTAATTTTACTGTATTTACTTAAACTCAAACTGAAAGATAACACTATTTCTATCATTAGTAGGTCGAATAAATAACGCAGGAGATTCTACAAAGCCTATTTATACCAGGCATTGAAAATAGAGTTTTGTCCCACTTAGTCCCACTTTAGCCGAATTCGCCTTTAGAATAATTTAGTTGTGAATTCCAAAGTAGTTTGATTAATTAGTTAGGTTTTCTTGGTTCACATGTTTAAAAACTTTGTTAGCTATGAATAAAAATAGAAATACATACTTTGACTAAATAAGACTAATGTTTAAAGAAGTTGCATTATTAGCAGACTGTTATCACACTAATATTATATTATAAATGTGAAAGTTTGGATGTTTGTTTATTTATTTGTCTGTTTGTTAATCAATCACGTCATAACGGCTGAACCGATTTCGATGAAATTTGCTATATAAGTAGATTATAACCTGGATTACCACATAGGCTACCTTTTATACCATAAATCAGTTCTATGTAATAAAAATGGGGTGTCAGGTCAAGTTGCAACAGCGCGGTTAGCTTAATTGCTAGGTTACCTACACATTTAGTAGTGTAACGCGTACGAAGTCGCGGGCAATAGCTAGTGTAGAATAAATAAAATATACTAAGTGGAAATAATATACAAACTTTGTGAATCACATAGTATACACATTCTGTATGCGGGCAATCTCACAAAGAATTTATGATATTATAGTTAGCAACTAAAAGCACACCTTACCACCACTAATATTTTTAAAACATACAATTTTTATGATAACTTAATGTTGAGAGCGCTTAATGACGTCGAGGATAGAGCGAAGTGGAGAAGAACAACTAGGAAAGCTGACCCCACCACCATGTGGGATACATAGCTGGGAAGAGAGAGATAATGTTGAGAGGGCTTAATACTAAATGGCAGTCTTCACACTAGGCCAAGCCTGTATGGTGAAGACCTTGAAATTCTTACATGGAACTTCTTCTTTACTTTTTAATGTATTTTCTTGTGTACAATAAAGAATAAAGAAAGAATAAATAATGGATTGAGCAGTTGTTTGTACTTCAGTCTAATAAGTTAATGTAGGTAACAACTGAAATTTAACTTAACTTTTTGGTTTGGATTGGATTCTCGAAACACTGTACCACGGCAGCTTACTTGCTAATCCTTTGGGCTATATTATACCAACGTACATTTATACAAAAAATTTAAATGACTCAAGCCATGGAACTTAGAACCCAAGTCACACTTCGCAATCTGTACGAAAAGTTCACAATACGATCTCAAATCCATTATGGTGCCTATTCGTGTAACAGGTTTTTGATTCTAATAATCCGATGACCGTTATTATACAGATAAATATAAAACTGGGAATACTGGGACAAAAAGCTGATAGGGAAATATTCTTAAGAGGCGTACTCCAATTTCAATTACTGTAGCTACCAATATCTACCTATTTAAGAGTAGATACGTAATCAAAAAACTACTTTCAAACGATCAAAGTAAGATCCAATTTTAGCCACACTGCCATCGTGCACTCGTGTCGAAGTCATGATTGATTTAGAACTCGAATCTGTCAGGAGTGAGCCTACGTCTGCCTTCCAGTTGCCTATACCCTGTCAGGATATGTTACCTACCTATTACTTATGTTTTATTTTATTTTTTTTATTATGAAATAACAAACAACTACAATATATATATAAGAAGAAGAAGAAAAATATTTTTTTCAGACCACCACATATGGACACAGAAACAAATGACACAATAGAAAACACTGTTAATAAACTTACTAAAATTATAAACGAACTAAAAATTATAAGTGTGGTGGGGAAAGGGTCCTCAGCTCAGCATTAACTACAGCATGTTGCCATACTGCAGCGCTCGTCTTCTGCTGAGGCCAGTAGTGACCTCACGGACCTGACATTACAATACATTACATAACATTCATTACAGCATTTACTAATGTAAATGCTGTAAATGCTACCTCCAGCACCTTCTAGATCGCAAATTCAAAAGTCATACCAACCATGACTGACTCCATACATTTATTAATAATCCGTACCAAGCCGGGGCGGATCAGCTAGTAAATAGTAATAGAGTGACGACAGAGAAATGTAAGATACAGTCTGTGTTAGTACATAGTATATCATGTGTGAGCTATTGATACTGTACTCCACGACGTTATCCACAGGTTAGTTAAATACGTTTTATAAAAAGAAATGTTCCAGCTAGAGGCTGTGTTAGAGGGTAACATAGATTATTAAGGTTGTGTTAACAAAAACAAACAAAGTCCCTCAAAGAAGAAGAATAAACCATATAAAATCAAGAGTGAAGGTAACTAAGATAGGCACTTACAAGAGTTACAAGTCTAACTCTGAATTGAAATCTGCACTAACAAGAACTTCCTACCTTCTTATTAACCTTGTAACTTTAAGGTAGGTGTGAATATGTGTCTTCTAGATCCTCGTGCTTCATCTTAGACCACATCATCGCTTACTGATGGTAACATTGTTGTCAAAGGGAGATCTAAGCGAGTGAAAGCAATACATGTATTGAGTTTTGATAATTGAGTAGGAGTAAGAGCAAATAACATCTGTACAAATTATTACCACCAAGAAAAAAAGGCTCAGGATCGTGGTGGATGGTTTGAATAACTGAAAAAAAATTCGGTGATGTGAATTCTCTAATCAAATCAAATAATTTATTTCATACAAAAACATATAAATCAAATCAAATCAAATCATTAATTCCATCACGATTTACAGAGCTGATAATGCTGTTTATGATACAGTGCTAGTTCACAAAGGTTAATTATAAACATTGCTTACAGAGAGCCTCAAGCTAAGCTTAAAGAATAAGCTTGTGTTTTGAGGCTCAGAGTACGAATTCAATTACAAAACCACAAACTACAGAATTGCTCGAACAGCAATATAATTGAGAAAAAATATATATATATAATTATTAATAATATTAACATGAGCATGCATTACGTTATAATTACTTAATAAAATAAAACAAAATAGAATAATAATAAAAAAATTTAGGTAAAATCTTACAGGGCTTAATTATGTTTATGATATTAGTGGTGAGTGTGTGTGGGTGTTTGAGGGTGTGTGTGCGTGTATATGTGTGTATTGTGTCGTATGTTTGAGGGTGTGTGTGTGTATATGTATGTGTGTGAATAAGATTGCGCAGAATGGGAAATATGGAATCGAAGGTGAAGTATACTTATATCAAATTAAATTCTCGGTATCACAGTAGGAGAGATTGAGTAACAGTTCTTTTACCATGCGCTTGCAAGTGTAAACACTGCAGTGCTTAATTTCACATAGCCTGCAGACGTTATTATAAGTGTGAGGCAAGGAAAAGTATGGGCTACGACCAGCCATCACAGACCTAATGCAGGGAAGCGGGATGCGGTATACACGCTTTTTCATAACTTCCTCATAGTCAGACCGGGACCCAACGCTTCTATGCGTTTTAACAGTGGCGCTTAAAAGGAAGAGCTGTCGGACACGCAGTACTTGGAACTCCTTGTAAAGTTTGTCTGTTGGATAGCGGAAGGGTTTCTGCAGAGTCACTTTAATAAGCGCCCTCTGAGGTCTCTCCAACTGAATGAGGTAGGATTTACATGCGCTACCCCAAACAGAGACACAGTATTGGATGATTGACTGGCACAGACCCACGTAAACCATTTTGAGTATATAAGAAGGAGCACAATCTCGTAGTTTTTTCATAATATATATGAGTTTTCTAACTCGACCACTTAACATTGAAATGTGTTTCTTATAGTTGAGATTTTCATCAAGAGTGATGCCTAAGTAGGCTGTAAAAGAAGTTCGTTCTATAAGATCACACGAACAGGAACTCTGTGCTCGAACACTGTCCGGACAGGAGTGGATCCTCATTTCCAAAGATGATGGCGGGCTACCAGCGGAAGTTTTTGAGCAAGCGAGATATTTTGTTTTCTTAACGTTTAACGTTAGTAAATTTTTGTTTAAGGACTGTGCGACCAGGGAAAGACCCTTTTCTGCAAGACAGTATACCTGCTCCCATGAGCTTCCGTGAAATATCAATGCAGTGTCATCTGCGTACGAGATTACTTCTGCATTTTGTAGTGGGAGATGCAGCAAATCATTAATATATAGCACAAAAAGAGTCGGACCCAGTATACTGCCCTGCGGCACACCAAAACTAATAGGCAGTGGCTGGCTAAGAATATCTCCAATTTTAGAAAATATAGCAAACAAAAACAAAAAAGAACGTTGACAAATGCAAAAAGTAAAAAACCTGAAGCAGTATAATTTTTTTTTTAACATATTCTTATAAAAATAATGCACATAAAAAACCTTAGTAGGTTTGTCCTAAGCGCAACTCACACGTTCGTCTTTGGTATATAACTATTTGTATACATGTACGAAATTCTAATAAATATTTTGCTGTTTTGTACGTCGTAGCCAGCCTTGCACCGGCTCACATTCCAACGTTATCTGCACGAACATACAGGTTGCTCCAAAATAGCCCAAATCCAAAATGAAATGGTCATGCATATAGGTAGCTGTTTTTAATATTTGCGTCTATAGATTAAGTATTCTGTCTAAATAAGCATTAAACGTGCGTTCGTAGATACTTAACCCGTATAAAATGATGCTTTCTGCGAGTAATTTGTATAGATTTAGAAGTATCGGGTATGGGATTTTGTATTTCACTATGTAGAATTGCGCTAGAATAGTCCTAAGTTTATTATAGACGAGGTGGATATGCTTACCCCAGTTAAAACGTTGATCTATAATTACGCCATACGCATATGTCTGATGAGTAACCTATTAAATTGGTTCACAATCGCATGTAGTCTTTTTGCTGTGCAGGCAGATGTAACTATGAGCTATCAATTTAATAGCATTATTGGTCCCTCTTTTATTTTGCGAGAAGCAGACATGTACTAGTTTAGTCTTTGTGCGTTTAAAGCTAGACCAGCACCATGAGACCATTCAACAATTCGTGAAAAATCGTGTTGTAATTTGCATAAAGCAGCCATTATGTCCCGATCTTCTGCTATTAAACACGTGTCATCTGCATACTGATATACAGTACAGTATTGTATGACATTATTAACATCGTTTACGTAGGCTAAATAACATAGGGGACCTAACACTGATGCTTATGCCATACCTTTTGTCACAAGGACACTGTCACTAGTTGTGTCACCTATTTTTACACAAAAAGATCTGATTTTGAGATAGTTGGCACACCAGTTAAGCAAAGGACCGCTGATTCCGCTGTACTCAAGCTTATTAATTAGTGTGTCATGCCTTAAGGTGTCGAATGCCTTACTATAATCTATAAACACCATTAGTATGTGTTTACCACTATCAAGGCTTTTATTGACGTGATTTGTAAAGTGTTAAAGTAACTGGGTTGTGCTTTTTTTGGTTGAATACTGCGTATCGGATAAAATTTGGTGCTTATTGTAGAAATTCTGAATTTGATTGCAAATATATGTTTCAAAGATCTTATCGACATTTGGTAAAATTGTGATTAGACAATAGTTGCAGTAATCAGTTTTAGGCCCTTTTTATAGATTGGGCGTACGATCCAGGTTTTTAACTCGTCGGGGAAGACACCCTATTATAAGCTACTATCAATAAGTTTTGCTATTGCTAGATTTAAGTTTTCAGATATGTACTAGTTTTACATCTATTGGCTGTAGTTTGTCTATTCCTGGTGGTTTATTTGTTTTAAAATTAGAATAATTTTGTAAATATCAGAAGGATTTGTTTTTTTTTATGTAGATAGATGCGTTTGATTTTTTTATGTAGTCAGATGGATTTAGAAGAGTCTTTTTACAATTTGGAACGATTTCTTTAGCAGCTTTATGAAAATCATTGGCAAAGTTGTTTGCTATATCTTTCTGACTGCAAATGTTATTACTAAAAGCTTGTAGTATGCTGTCGTTATTCGACCGGTTAAACTATTTAGTAATTGCGACATGACCTTTTATTATCCTGAATTTCTTTTTTAATGTGATATTTCTAGTTTTTTCGCTTACTTTGTAACTCTTATTTCTCATTTTTATATATTCAAGTTTTAAATGGAACTTGTGAGATCTTTTTTAAATTCAATTTATTTTTGGCACCTTAGGGTACCCTTAGAGTTTGTTTTAATTTTATTATTATTAAATTTAACATTTATTTGTTAACCAGGGTTTTAAATTTCTATTCTATTCTTTAATTTTATATTGCGATTTTGCTTAACAGTTTATAAAACTATTTAATTATATAATTATAAATTGAGTGTGGACACGTTAAATCATCAATTTAACCCACTCAATTTTATTTATTTCTTGTAAAAAACGTTTTTTTATTTTTACGTGTGGCGTAAGTTGGATCAGCTTGTATAAGCGAGTTCTCAACTAAGGTGACGACTACCATGAGGCAATGGTCCGCCAGTACCGTGCCAACCACCGCACAGTAGACATCCTATGAACGGGATTGCACGAAGTTATGATCTATGCAACTTCTTGTTAGTTTCTTTTCTTGGTTCAATTCTAGTGAAGTCCTTTATGCCGCATTCTAAAGCATATTCGTATTACATGTTCAGATACCGTGTGTGTTCTTCGTCTTTATTTTTAAGGTTTGGGTATATTTTTGAGTATCGATTGCAGCTCCTGTACAAAAGGTGACTTGTATTTTGTTTCGGGTGGTCTATACAGTGTTATTATGTTATAGCAAATATTTTGTTCAATAGTAATTAATATTGAATAGTTTTTGGTTTTCCCTCTCTTACTGGAAGACGCTTGATGGTTTTTACGTCTTCGGCGTTCATATCTAGTTTGTGAGCTAGATTTTTGGAGATTTCTGCTAGGTTTTCACTTTCAGAGGCTGAGATGGTAACCTCGATCAGTTTCTCTAATTGCGTTTCTTGAATTTCGTTAATCTGCTGATCCAATGCTCCTACCTTAGCGTCAAGGTTCTTGTTTTTATTTAAAAGATCAGTGTTTTTTTTTCTATATCCTTAATTTTTTCTTTGAAGGTTTGAGCTCAAGATAATATTCAACTTTTTCGTTTAAGAACTGTAGACAATGGTTTGTTTCTCGCAATTCTTTCTTGATTGATTTCTCCATTCCACATGAGATGTTGAACAGAAATGAGGTGTTTATGGGTAGATTGATACTCTTGTTTGACCCGGTGTTGTCTTTCTTCTCCAAGTCATCTTCGGTAACAACAAATGAAGTTTTCCTAAATGGTGGCTTTTGTTTACAGTCGCAGCAAGTCCAGTCCAGGTTCTCCGCAGACATTAGTAGATTTATCTGCTTGTTAGAGAGATCAGTATATGTAGTACTTGCGTGTACCAATGAACCACATTGATTACATTGCAGCTTTTTTGTCACTGTTTTGTTGCAGTGGGTAGTTATTTAAACTAAGTACAATATAGGTAAAGAACGCACGGCTGGTTGCGCGAGGAGTTATAAATCTGTATAAATATAAATGGGAAAGCAAGTTTGATTGTTATGCTCTCAGACTTTTTCTACTTGATCGTCATGAAATTTTGCATACAAAAAAGAACATAGAATACAGATAATTATCCAATGAAATACAATCGGCGTAACGCATGCGAAGCCGCGTGTAAAGGCTACATATGAATAAACGTTAGCCACTGTCTTCAATTTTAGTATTATTCGTTAATTGATTCACCCCTTTCAGGTTCTATCCTCATTATGATGCAAAACTACAGTGTTATTTACGACCGTAACATTATAACGGTCGGAATCTTAGAAAATCAGCTTAATGGCTTGGTTATCCCATATGCGAGCTATATTTACATATAGCGAATGGTATAACAATAAGGGTATGTTCATGATACAATATTGAGCTTTTTTCCGCAGTTATTTTGTCTTGCTGATTTTGTTTTTATACCACTAATATGAGAAATAAGCCAACGGCCCACCAAGCCCCAATTCTGCTGGTTTTTAAGAAAAATTCTAAAGAAGCTATACCATTACTAAACGATTACAATTGTAGATCTTGTCATTAGCTGCCAATTAATGTTCAACGATTTTGTCAAAGCAACGGCGGTCATTCAAAAAACATTATGTCAGTATAATACCAAAAATTATCAATAGTGGTAATTTTGCGACGATACCATTGTCACAGTGAAGTGATTGGTTTAGAAGAGGGGTAAGCAGTTGTCGTAGAATACGTTTGTAACACGTTTGTAAAGGCGTCCGCGTTGGCACCCTGAGGAATCCGATTTGTTTCCTTTGTACCCACAATCATTATCCCCGTCACGGTAACAACGAGACTTCATTAATTTTTCTTACCGTTGCCCCCATGACTACCGGGGACAACGAGTATTATCAATTTCACGTTTTGTTATCCCCGTGTAAAGATGTATATACTTTTACATATCGGAATCATACGTTTAGGCATCGTTATGCAAGGGCTTAATCTTAAGTAGATTATAAACTACTTACTTTTTTGTCTTCAAGTACACATTACAAGTAAAGTTTTTTATTTTTGGGGTAAATAAGTACTTTAAGGATAAAATAATGTTTATAACGATATATAACGATAGTTTCAAAAGTTATAACAATAATCTACATAGATCATGTCCCTAGAGAGCATTTTTATCATAAAAAAGTGCTGAAAGGATTCCTTGCATTTTACAAAAGCTCCTTTCATTCACTGACTACAGTGCCACTTACCTACAATTTAAACGTTTTCATTTTAACCGTTGAAATGAATCTTAGATTTCCACGTCATGTGCTATGCCTTAGTAATAACGTTGGTGTAGCGAAGTTATTAACAACTTGGCAATTCCATGTTCATATGACTTACTACATTTGAACTTATTTCAATCTTTTTAGAAGTTGCGCATTGGGTCTAGAACTGAAAAGTTTTTTGATGGATATGATGTAAAATTGTTCTCCAAACATGATAGTGAAGTGTGTTGGAATATGCAATCAGAATTTAAGTTAAGACATTGGTTGCTAATAATATATTTTGCCGTAGACTGTAATTGCTCGTATGATGGAAAATATTAATACGAAATAATCATAGTCAATGATATTGTTCTGCAAATATTAATATCACAGCGAACTTTACCTTATCAAAGGTTCAAGACGCAACTCGCAAGTATAACTTCAGAAGTTGATTCGAGTTGCTGCAATATAAATATCGCAATTTATATTGCAGCAACTCGTAGCTAGTAAATCTAATGACATAAGTATAGTCTTCACAGCTTGAACCGCTCTGCAGAAAGATTGCTAGGAGTCATGGAGTCATTGGGTGTAGGTCGCACAAGTTCGTTCGCTCATGGAATATATGGGGAGGTCTACATCAACGGCTTGAAGAAACTTGAATCGCACTGTAAAACGGCAAAGAGGTAGAATTGCCAAAATCATAATATTCTGAGTATAACTTGTAAATATAAAAACATAAGCTCACGTCAAATAAGTCGAGGACGCTTGAATCGCACTGTAGAACGGCAAAGAGGTAGAATTGCCGAAATCATAAGAAACAAAGGCTAGCACAGATGTTATTAATGTGTTTCATTAGAGAGGCTATGGTTTTGCCGAACCGCAAGTGTATAATGTGGAATGATAGTGATAGAAGTAATATGCAATTTTCGAAGTAATATGAGATTATGGGCTTCTTGTGAGAAATAGATAAATTATTATTATTCCAACTATTTATTGCTCAACTCAGATTATAGGCCTGGACATTTACAAAGGCATTACCGGGGTCGAAGCCAACGAGTAAGAGGCCTATTTGTCCTTATAAAAATCATTATGACAAGATGGATATGAGACAGATGGTAATACTATTGCAACACATGGATTGGAGTTCGGGCTATTGTTAGAGTAATGCTTAAGAAATAGAGTATAGGTTATCAGATAAATGAGATACGGCACCTACCAATACTGTAATATTAAGAATGATTGAAGCAGGTGGTGACTAGTCATCCACTAAACGGGCCCCAATAGATTTGCCGCCAATAGAAGGCAGTGTAAAGGGCAACGTTGGTGTTGGTTGTTAAAGGTTTTGAGAGGTGTGCTGCAGTTTCACTAAGCGCTACTGCCGGCTTTACTTCGGCTTACCATCGTCACGTATCAGACCGTTCGGTTCGAGAACGGCTGGAACTTTGAGGCCGCATAAAGCCTGGCGTATGGTATCATTAAGGCTAGCGTGACGGGAAATCCTAAAACCCTTGAACACGATAATCCGTGGTGCCCAAGCTGTTCGACTGCCGAATCGCATTGGCACTGATGAGGGGTGCAGCACCGCGCACCGTGAATTAGTTGAAATCTGGAGAGGTACAGTAGTTATTATCGATGTTAAATACTCAATACATTTATTACTTTCACATGGTGGCAAAGCTATTACGTGTAGTAGGTAGTTTCACAAATGAACCCAGGCAGGGCAACAGGAAGGCAGATCATATTTTCGTCTAAGTAAGTAGGCATGATAAAATACTTTATAATTATTCAATATTTTATTATTTTAGGCGTTAGTTTGAGTGTTAGGTTTGCTTTGGTAAACAAGTATGTATAGTAGGTACATAGTACATGTTAAATGTGGTGATTTCGTTATAGTTTCAACTATTAAGTGAACGATTATATGTAGGTAACACCTACCCACATATATTGTTTTAAATGTTGTATCGCGAATAATCGCGATGGCAGTGATGCAGGATCGTGGTCACGTGGGCGAAAGTATACGGTCAGTGACAGCACCGCGACAGTAAAGCGTTCTTTTTGCGATTGAATCGCTTCTGAATCGCTGCAAAAAGTCACCGTGGGCAACCTCCCTAAACAACAGTACATAAATATATAATGCTGGATATTTCAAACAGCCCTATCAAGCCTCAAACTAAGCAGAACTTGTACCTACTATGGAAACCAGATATCTGATAACATACTATTTTTAAATTTTTACATAGTATTAAAAATGAAGTCGCTTCCACTGTCTGTTCGCTTAGATCTTTTAAACTTCTCAACAGATTTTAATGTAGTCTTCAGAGTAATTGATAGATATATAGAGTGATTCAAGAGGACGGTTTATATGTATAATACATGCATAACTCTGTTTGTTTGTTAGTTTGTTTGTTACCTTTACACGACTAAACCGCTGAACGGATCGTAATGAAATTTTGCAAGGAGATAGATTGGATCCTGGGAAAGGATATAGACCAACTGCAGACTTGTAGATTATGCAAACATTTGTTCCGCGGCGGGAATCGAACACGCTACCTCCTGCGTCTCAGCGGCCTTTTCGCTTACTGCGCCACGGAGGTCATCAAGTACACAGTGCTTGCTATAATTTCTTCTCAGGTCAATATTTGTTCAACAATTCGTCCACTGTTTGTATAAGTAATGTGATTATTTTGTGCAAATACGTTTTGCTCGTACGGTCTAGGATAATATGGCGTTATGCAATTCGCTTTGTTTACCTTCGCGAATATAATAATGTTAGTTTTTGCTTGACAGAGGGTTACATCTATTTTGTGTGTTTGTGTGACTGTGTGGGTTTCATAGTGTTAAATCTTATCATCATAGTAAGCTATTGGATGTCCTGCAGAACATAGGCCTTTAGGACGTGTTTCCATCTAGTGGGGCGAAATTTACACTGCGTCTCCACTCGAGAACATCTCCACCCCAACGACTGTCAGTTTTTTGAGCTATGTGCTCTACTCACTGCCACTTCAGCTTCTGGCCTATGTTAGTAGAATAGAATAGAATATATTTATTTGACACACACAACGAAACACAAAACGGATCACAAATAAAATAGGTAGACAGACATGAGAAAATACAATAGAATGAGATATGTAAGACCTACAGTTAGAACACATAGGCCCATCCAACCAGTAGGTAGTTGTACTAACTAGTCCCGCTCCGTGCCACGCGTGGCCAAACAGGTTCTGCCTCAGCTTTATGCTCCTTTGCAGCGCTGGTTTTTAGGCAGGGCCTTATGCAGGGTGACGTCACAAAATAAACACGATAAGACTAATTATAACAGTGACATTGGTTTGGCTAAGAATTTCTTTTATCTATATTATCTAGGTACTCTCCTAGTCCTACCTGTGTATATGTACTAAATTTTTATCTTGTGTTTTTTCCTGTGTTTCTTTATATAATTTTTCTTATTAATAATTTATAATCTTTATATAAGTAGGTACATAAATATATTTACTGTGACCATAAAAGTTACATAGATAAGTTGTGTCCCTATTTTCCAGAAAAGCGTAAGCTGCGGCCGTAAGCTGTGGTATGTTTGTTCTGTTCTGAATGGTCTGTCCTGTGTGTGTGTCAAATAAATGTATTTTCTTTCTTTGTTCATTTCTAATTCAATCTCGAAGAATAATACCAAGCATACCCCTTACCAAAGTAAGAGGCTTATAGTAAAAGACCACGTTTTTGTTTTTGTTTTTGTCAACTTTAATAAGTGTACCTAAACTACGTATTTTGGTATGTACGACATTAAATGAAAACTCGGGCAGGGCTAATAGCTAGTGTTATTGTATAATATGATATTTTCAATTTAATTTCCAAATAGAAATTATATTTAAAACGAACTTTATATCAAGTCCTAAAATATCAATGAAACAGCCTGTATAAAATAGTTAAACAAAGCATGCTAATTCATCATGTAAGTGGGTACCTGTTAAACTGACTAAGCGGCATCGTTGCAAAAAATATATCGATTACTGGATAAATATTTAAGTTATCGGTATTAAGCCCACATCTAAAATCAGTTAATACGATTCCGGATGTTTGTTTTAAATTAATGTCGTTAATAACAAAACAGGTTGTACACTATCAACGTTAATGAGACGATTCTAGACATCTATTACACACTATATTAATAATATATTAGATTTAGTTCAACTTGGCACAGTGTTGAGATAAGATTAATGTATAATTAGGTAACATTAATAATACCACTGATGCGCGATGCACTGATTAAGTGTTGTGCTAATAACCAACTGATCGGAGAAATTAGTTAAATGAATGAGTCTGTTATAATTAACTTGGTATATATCTTTATTCTTTTTGTTCTTTCGTGTCAATGGTAAGCTAAACTATTTTAAAGTAGTACTTTATACTTCAATAGCGTTGGGCGTGGCTTTGTTGAGGTCATGTCTTGTGCAGGTGGTAGGACACAAGGGGCAGGAGAGCTGATGAGAAATAGAATGAATGGGTGCTCCACGGTCGCATTCAGTCCGGGAGAAGTCTCTTATACCCCATTTACACAGGCTTTGTCTGCAGCGGCCAATTTGGGTCCGGAGTCTGTTCATTGACTTCCAGACTGGCCGAGGCAGATCATGATCTGGGGGATGGTGTTCCTGCGGAGTAACAAAATCAGACGGTGGTGGATGCGTCTCCTTCCATGTGTTGATTTTCAGTGCCGCCGGGTGGTCTTATGCGGCTCGGGTGGTGCGTATGAAGCTCTTACGATTTTTCAAACGGGCTGCTGGAATTTGGTTGCCAAAAAGGGGGTTGCCTAATTTTTATTGAAACGGATTGAAAGTGTTAATGTCTCAAAAACTAAGAAGCCCGATTACATTTCGCGCCTAACTATTTTTACAGGAAATGTGAAATAACAGATTGATTTTATCAAGACTTGTTTTATGTATTGAATACGTAATTCGGTATTCGATTTATTAAGTGATTCGGGATATTGGCCATACCTACCTGACTACAGACTGACTGAGAATCATTACGCAATAAGTTTAAAGAAATAAATATTATGACATTCCCTTGTCAATACATCTATGAAAATCTAATGTATGTTTCCAAAATATTAATTTGTTTAATAAAAATAGCGATAATCATAATTTTAATTCTAGAAATATAGATAAAATCGTTGTTGCCACTTGTAGACTCCATAAAGTTAGTAAATCGTTTAAAGGGAAAGGTGTACGCTTTTATAACAAACTGCCAAGGGATGTACAAAAATTGACAATTAACAAATTTAAAAACTTTATTAAACAAAATCTTTATAAAAGAGCCTACTATAAAATATCGGATTATTTAGATGATAGAGAAGCTTGGGATTGAAATTGCTCCAACTCGTTCAAAATGTTACAATTTAGACGTAATTTATTTTCTGTATTATGTATTGTAAAAGGATCATTAAAAAAAACAATCAGCCTTGTTTCTTGCCTTTCTTTCCTGGCTTGGTCGCGAAGGAACAGGCAGTAAAATTGACGTTTCAAAGTGATCCTTGTGATTTTAAGGAATAAAAATATTTGACTTTGACTTTACAAATTTTGCCAGAAATGAATTTTGTAATGAAATGAGAATTACATCTGTGATTGAATTTTGTTACCTAATCAAATGTGCATAATGTAATTACTAAAAAAACAAGGTTGTCTGGTAGGGATTGCTATTTATCGATAAGACCGCCAATGTACAATTGGTAGATTTAAGTTGTTCTTTTTTAATTGTATTGTTTTATGGTGTGCAATAAAGAATTATCTCATCTATCTTAATAATGTGTTGTATATCACCTAAAATGCTACGCTCCAACGCTCTTTGGCACACCCCGAGTATGAACTTTTGTTAGACCGTCAATGACCAAGTCGGAGCACCATAGTTTATGATAGGTAAGATATATGAAAAATATGATTTTATATATGACTTTATCAGCATTATAACTCCAACATCTGTTCAAATAAATATTTTATGTTATGAAGCAATACTCAAAACGAACATTAATATGGATATATGCACTGAATATCAAACATGCGGAAACTGCAAAATAATAGCTATTAGAACCTACGCAAATGGCTTACAAGGTAATTTGACTCAGTTACACACACACGAAATTTAGAGGTATTTTGAGTTTTACTACTAGTTGTACTAAAAACTGGATATTTACCATGAGTTTTTGAGTATCCCGTTATTTTGAGGCAGGTAGTAGGTTTTTTTGTAATATGATAAGCCGTCATTATCGTTAGTGGTAGCCAGCCGCTTATTCGGTGGGGCATGGTCTTGTGCAGCCATCTCACCTTATAAAAAACCGGACAAATGTGATTCGGACTCTTGTACCGATTTTTTTTTATGTTCTACTAGTTAGCCCGGCGAACTTCGTACCGCCTTGACATAAATATGACGTGGGCTGCCAATGTCAATCATCCATCATTGGCTGATCCGAGGCCATCTGACTCCGATTTTGACCTGGAAGCAACCGGGACATGCTCCGGATTCGCAGGATCGGGGAGACCCGGGGCCGTATTACCTAATCAAAATTGTTGTCGCTTTGCTATCGCTACTCAGGCCATCCCTTTCACACGTGAGGTACGTACTGTACATGTGAAAGGGATGGCCTGAGTAGCGATAGCGAAGCAACAGCAATTTGGCTTAGGTAATAAGGGGGCCGGATGCCATATAGTCTGAGCCTATTCCATGTGTTGCAAAGTACTACCATCTGTCTCACCTCCATCTTGTCATAGTGATTTTTATAAGAACTAAACAGGCCTCTTAGGAGTACTTGTTGGTTTCGGCCCCGGTAATGCGTTTGTAAAGGTCCAGGCCTATAAATACGTGGAATAATAATAATTTATTTAATCAAATAACAATGGATCCATTTTGTTAGTAAAAACTTAAATATAGGAGAGTTAGTATATATTTCGATAGTCCTCTGCGTGGGCTTCAGATAGGTTTTTATTTATTTGCAGGTATCAAAATATAGCGGCTTAAATGGCAGTGTGTTTAAAGACGTAGGAGCTTGTTTTTTTAAAGCTCCAAGGGACAACCTGAGTATTTAATATTCATTTCAACTTGATACACGCGTTCTTGAGAAAAAGAGTCTTGACAGACTGACCGACAGACAACTAAGTGAGTAGAATGTGGAATATTGTGCTGACGAGGCGGTGGCTTGGTGTAAGACGTCTTTTGAGTTTTTCGTGACGTCTGTTGTCGTCTTTTGAGCATGTACTGTGTGTTTGTTACTTGTGTCAAAATAAATGTATTTATCTATATATTATGAAAAGAGTACCCATTTTTTTTGTCTATTATAGTAAATAATTTAGTCTACGATAATTAAACTACAATATAAGCGAGCTTTTACAACCCAAATGCAAAATAGGCAACGGGATAATTGAGAGAGTTAGAGCAGTGTTATTACGTGCTAACTCCCTGAGGTCATAATGTCCAAGTTAGCGGAATAGTTTTAGAATGGGAGATACAGACGGTTTTCTTACATCAAGATTTAAGGGGAGATAAAGTGAGTTTGTTTACACTAGCCGCCATCTGCCCAAAGGTCTATGACATGGGTTGGGAACAGCTGAAGTATGGGGCCACGTGGAGGAGGCCTTTGTCCAAAATCGGTTAAAGGTACCCATAATTATATCGATATGATATGCATTATTTGATATGCAGAATACATTACACACTAATATTATAAATGCGAAAGTTTGGGTGTTTCTTTATTTATTTATTTGTTACTCAATCTTGTCGTAATGGCTGAACCGATTGCGATAAAATTTGGTGTGTTAATAGGTTATGACCTGAATTCAAACACAGGCTACTTTTTGTGGACAAACAACGCGTGCGAACCATTTTAGCGAAGCTATTTATTAATAATATTAACTGTAATTGATTTAAATTTGTGGCGTAATTCCCATAACTATCGACGCACGCGCACACCACTAACTGAAACCGGCTCTGGACAGCGGGGTGCAGACCCAGGGACGCGGGGCGAGAGGCATCACAAGAGCGCAGTCGACGGCCGGCCCGCCCGTGCTACGCTTACCGATTTCCGCGTCGAATCTGTGCCGCTCTGCTTAGCATGGATCCTTTGCGAATTATTTACGAACGCTCATTTCGTACTCTCACTATCGTCCTTACTACCGTATTTGCATTGTATTTCGTGACCTCCCCGTCTGTTTTTCACACTTTTGTTTAGTTTTCCGTCGTTTACTCTGGTTAATCGTTTACTCTGTCGATCGGCACATGTTTCAACACTGGCCACCAAAACAAGCATTGTTCAAAATGGCGGACGGTAGGTATGCCGGGCACCATACAAAAATGTTCGAACCTCTTTATTTAATTGATTATTCTTTATAGGTGTGAAAATGTTGTTTGTAGTAGATTTTTGGGGGGAATAAAAAGGATTTATTATTATTATTATTAAAGTATGGAAACGCAGTCAACAGGGACTTTGAGGAAACTTAGAAACGCGCCCCACTAGGCAATACTTTGTTATAGCCGATGGTTACCACGGGTCATCTCTGCTTGTTCTATCTCCAGTAGGTAGTATAAAAATGTAAAATGGCCGCTGATGGGCTGGCCTTTAGATCAAGTACCATCGTACCACAAGAATCAGTAGCTGAATAAACAATGCTGAGCATGGCTTCGATGGATGCCATAGGGATCTAAAACCTCTTCCTACACTATAATATCCAAGTTTGCGGGCTATCTTGCAGTTAGAGTTGAACAAGCTCCAATTGTTGTGGTTTTCGGTCTATGCTGAGTCTATTATTTTAGGTTTAGCTTGATCTATTTGAAACCTAGTTTCATTTAAAAAATAATAAATAATACTGGTCATTTCACACAGCGATACCTAGCCCCAAACTAAGCAAAGCCAGATATATTATAGGCTAGCGTTTGACCTCGATCTCGCTTGATGGTAAGCGATGATGCAGTACACGATGGTACACGCTTGCCTAGAAGAAACCTATTCACTCGCGACATGAAGACCCTTAGGTTGTAGTTATCAGGAAACACAGACTCAGGCAAGGTGTTTCACTCTTTGGCGGTGCGCATAATAAAGGTGGAAGAGAACCGCATTGTGCGTATGGGAGGTATGTCTGCGGTGGTGTACCGCGCAGCCTCTGTAGGCCTAGCACAGTAACTGTAGAGAAGAATTTAGTAATGAGTCATTTATCGGAATAAAGAAGATACTTGTCGACCGTCTCAAGCACGGCGATTGCGAGAGTGAACGGGAAGAAACGTTGTCGACACTTCTTCGACAGTACAGTACAGTACAGTCTACAACGCCGAGCTCGATAGCCATCATTTACTCTATCTTGGACATTACAGGATAGACAACTTTCTTCTGAAATTATCTAGGTCTTACGATGCCTAGACTACACTGTCTTCTCTAGTTGTCTCTTTCGCACTCTTTTCAATCACGCGCTTGCCAACAATTTTTGGTTAGATGTTTAATTAATTATATATGCTACGTACGTTGCTATAGGCAGGGTATCTTTCTCTTGTCTAGAAATAAAACTAATTGAGGCTACTTGTGGCAAAGACAATTTCGGAAGAATCGACAGAGAATGGAATCGAATAACGCTTTATTGTACATCACACTCAAATTTTAAAACACAATATAAAAAAACAAATAACATTACACGCAGAAATACAAAATGCGGTCAGAGCCTTGTCGTCTCTTCGAAGAGTAGACAAAAAAATCCCTGTGCTAGCCCTGCTGGTTGTCTGATGATAGAATGGGGGTATTTGAAAGGTGACCGTTCATTACCACAATTTTTACTGCGTTACAAATAAACTCGTATTATTTTAGGAAATTGATTGATTGAAAATACTTTATTGCACTTATAAAACAAGTACAAAGGCAAACTTAATGCTAAAGAGCATTCTCTTCCAGATAACCTTTGTGTATTATAGATAAAAATGTGTAGGTAGTGCACAAAAAAGAGAACTAATAAAAATTTGCACAGGATTAATAAAAATAGCATAATATATACATACTACATAAATACACCTAGTTAAATACATTATATAATAGACTAAACTATATCAATATCAAATGAATATATTATTCAATATAAGTTTTTTGCTGAAAAATTACTTTTTCAAAACAAGCTTTTATAATATTCATAATAGGAACCGCAAGCAGATTCAAATGAGTCCAAACACTGTGCACTGTGTGAAATGTCCAGCAATATTTATTTATTATTTATTTATTTAAGTTTATTATTTTATAGTTGTTAGTATTTAAATAAATGAATAAATATAAATATTAAATAAATATTGCTGGACATTTCACACAGTGCTATCTAGCCCCAAACTAAGCAGAGCTTGTACTATGGGAACCAGATAACTGATAGAATACTTATATGCATTTTTTTTAGTAAATACATACTTATATTATATAGAGAAACAACCAGACTCGGAACAAATATCTGTAGATCATGCAAACATTTGTTCCGCGGCGGGAATCGAACCCGCTACCTCCTGCGTTTCAGCCGGCTATTAGCCCACTGCACCACGGAGATCGTCAATCTAAAGTAAAGGTAATCAAATTTAAGATATAGGTATATAGACATCGGCCTTGTAATAATTTTTTGTATGTTCACGTTGTTGCTGAAATAAACGTTATATTATATTATTTCTATTATTTTGATGAAAAGATACTTTTTCAAAAGACACTTTTGTAGAATTCGTAATCGGAGTCAGCGGAGGTGTTTTTGTCATCTGGATCGTCGAGAACGTGTCTCGGTCGATGGAGGGTTTTGTCCGCGGGCGGGTCTATATAGAATAGTTGGGTATGGTATTTATTAGAGGATTCGGGTGGTGGGTGGCAAGCTTATAATGTTGCTAGCTCCATGAAGTTGCCTGTGGACTCTAATTTCATGTCGCGGTGCAGATTGTTGTTGCCTGTGGCTTTTCGCAGGAAATGATTTTGCACTATCTGAATGGCATCAAGTTGACGAGAGTGAGCAAAAACTACCGAGGAGTAGGGATAAAATGGTAGGTACGTGATAAATCTCGTATTTATATATATATAAATGAGAAACCCTGTTTCCCTTGGTCGCGTCATAACTTGAGAACGACTTTACCGATTTTTATGAATTTTTTTGTGTGTTTGAGTTGGCCAGTAGGTTGCGCTATTATCGAGATCCAGAAAATTGCAGCCGAAGTCGTGGGCATACAACTAGTTTATGATAATTATTGAAATAAATCTAGAAGTTTTCTAAGTAATACCTTGACTCTCGTTAAAGAATCCAAGCACCATGATGACGATGACGACTAAGCCGATCTTGAGTCGGTAGCTCAGCGCACACATGGTGACCCCAGCACGCCAGCTCATGGCTCAGCCTAGGTTCCTCCATTCGGGGAGAGTCAGACGTCTGGCTCGCTTCGGTTTATGAAGCATCATCTATTCTGTAACAAGGAAAACATATTTAGTGTGAGTGGTCAGCACAACATGTATTATTTTTAACAATCGAGACAATGAGAGGGGTGTTACAACTTTGACGTCTTTTTAATAGGACTGGAACGTTTCACGAGTAGCATGTTAACAATCATATGTCACACCTGCTATTTTCTTTCGCACAACCTGCTAAAAATCATTCAAATGATTTCACTTTCAGCATTCATCGTATATCGGTCGCAGTCATTCGTATCTGCTTCAAATCACAGTCGTTCGCATTTCTTCGGAATCCCTTTGGCGTTTTCGTTGCCCGTGATTTTTTACATGCGAAATAGCAAGTGTGACATTACGGCATCATAATGAAAATGCATTGCCAGTGATTTTTCACATTTGAAATAGCAGTGATAAAAAATAATCATATGATATATGAAAATTATTTAAAAATAGCAATCATTGTCATGCCTACTTCTAAATCATATGAAATCAAATCATATTTATTCGCATTATGTGGTTACAGCAGTTCCCAAACGGATGGACCGATTGGGATGTGGATATGTCCATCAGGATGATTTTAAAAATAATTTTAGAGCAATGTGTATTTCACCTAGAGAGGGATATTATTCGCTCCCTGTATTTAGCACAATTCTTCAAGATGATTCACTGCTAGAAGTAGTTACTAGTGTCCAGCACAGTGGTCGAAATTCAACAGTATTTTTTTTTATTTATCTTATGTTAGCATTTCGGTTTAAAGAGTTTATTCTCATAAGAACAAATTACAGTTCACTTAAAATGAGCTTAAATATTATATAACAGTAAATTTGCTTATTAAAATAAAAAGTTTTCCGGAAGTAGGTACCAACACACCCAAACTATAATGACTTAAGGTAGGTTATTGAAATTAAATTCTGTTAGCACTGACCAAAAGTATTTATGCCCTTCCAATAACTATATTTTTTTTTAAATATTTTACTGTAGTATATTTGCATCTTTAATAAATACTAACACTTAAATAAATATTTACTCAACTACTCGATATTGATAACGTATTTAACTTGAATCGAGTATGTATTGTTTTAGCTTTTTTTTGTACATTTCACGTTTTTACTATATAAAATTTAACTATGCTAAATCTCACACTTCTCCGTGCGCGTCGTAACCTTAAAAAAGGTTCAAAGTTTTCTCTTCGCGTATTTATTTCATAGATCAGTTTTTAGAGCCATGTTCACCAAGGTCACTGAGAAAACAAATGAATCGATATAAAATAAACAAACATAAGAACGAAATAGTTAGTTTTCATTATTCTTGTTTATTTTTAATATTTGAATTTGGTATAATTTAAAAACATTTCTCTTATAACTCTCTAACTAAAATCATAAGAGTAGTTATATATTTGCAACCAAACTTTACGCTCAGATTAGCGTCAAACAGATTTATAGTGAACTGAAAAAAAACCTCTGACTTTCTTCCAACTTCTCAATTAGTGAGTTTACCGCTTATAAAGAAAGTTCGGGAACTTCCCTTGCCCATTAAAACGCCTCTCAGAATCACCCAAAAGTTTTAACGTGTAAGTTTTAATGTCTACAGACATTCTCTTTGCGAAATAATAAATAAGGTTTTGGTGCACATTTGGCCAAGAGATAAAACATACATAAAATAAATAATGCTGGACATTTCATACAGTAATATCTAGCTCTGAACTAAGCAGAGTAATTTACCATGTTTTGTGTAACTTTAAAAGGAAAGGAAAATATCTGTTTGCATTTATTATTATTTATTGTACACAATAGATTGAAGACAAAAACAGCTTACAAAATGGATATTTACAAAGACGAGCTTAACCCTAATAAGAGTTTTCTTCCAGCAAACCTTTAAAGATGTGTATGTATATATATATATAGTTGATTATAGTGATGGGTACGTGCACAGAAAGGGGCATTGGAGTAAATGTATTATATGTCTACAGTAATACATAATATGTGTCATCATAAATATGCATGAAGAAAATTGCTTATTTTTCGCGTAGCTGAGTTTAAAAAGTTCTTGTGGGAATAAACATTTGATGTTTTGTTCCATTTGGTGAAACTAGAATTAGAATAAAACTAATTCTATTAGAGGGAATTTTGCACTCTGTTTAAAGACGAATAAAAAATGTAGGATTTGAATAGCAATAATAAAGCTTTTATGTACAGGGCAGGAATATTTAGTTCAATTTATTCATTGTCATTTTTCTTTTTGAACAATTTTGACATCTTCCTTGTTTTATTTAATTTCAGTTATTTCTATGAATTCAAAAATCTCGAAGAAAAATGTTCCTTGATTTTTTTTATCTATGACGTAATAAATATAAATACTTTAAAAAGTATTAAAACATACAATGTTAAAACCAATTGAGTTTTTATAAACATAGGGCCACTACCGATCCGTCATATTGCTCCATAAATTCATCTCCATTCTAAGGTTGTCTAGAAGAAATCACTAAAAGCGATAAGACCACCTATTGTATATTTCTATTGTTCTTGTTTTTGATCTTCTTTCGTTTAGTAATTGCTGTTATGTAGTTACATTATAGCGATAGACAATCAATTGATACCGCTATTATTATAATACATTATTGTAAGCGGCTTACACTAACTTGAAAAAAAAAGAAGTAGGTACTAGATGTCTCACAAATCGCAAATTAAAATTTCAACTCCGTTCTCTGTATGTGAGTATTTTGGTATTCGTAATGCTAATTCAAAATGTTAGTATGAGTCCCGACTGTGCGTTATTACTCTATTAGATTTTAAAATTGATCGAAAGCCATACTTCACTATATTTACTATGCGAGAAAAACAAAGAATCTTTTATAGTGGTTACATGCTGTCTCCAACAATATTCAACATATTTTCTAGATGTAATATATTCAAAACAGTGTCCAAAAACTTTCTAAGCTACATCAAACATAAGTCCAGCGAAAAAACTGCATTGCATTACCATCAAACGATATTCATCCCCTTTATCGTGTACGAAGCTATTGAATAATGCAACAGAATCTTTATAAATATTGGTTCGAGCCGACGGCTTTTATCGGTTGTCCATCAGGCGCAGAGGAATAATAGTAGGTACCTTTATATTGTTGTGAAGTTTCACTGCAAGATTTCATGGCTTAGAGTTCCTTGTTGAAGAGCTCGCCTGGAGAAGTACCACCATACCTATTTGTGTCGCCAAGCGGCATTAGGCTAAGTTCATATGAACGCGCGGTACCGCGTGGAACTACAAACCGCGCGGAAACTAAATAGTGTTTATCGTCTACATTACCGCGCGCTACTAAATAGTTTAATTACCGCGCGGTTAGTTGTTCCGCACGGTACCGCGCGTTCATATGAACTTAGCCTTACTGTGTTTCGGTTTGAAGGGTTGCCGGTGAAATTATAGATACATGAGACTTTACACCCCTATGCTTTATGCCATATGCCTAGTTAATGGACGCAGAACTGTTTATTCTAGGTCACGTTTCCAAGGTGCGTGACCTATGAGACAGTTTTTGATATAGGCGATGGTTACCACATAACACCATCGCCATATATTGTGGTAAGCATATGTACTTGTTGCATCTCCAGGTCCTATAAAAAAGGCTTTTTTATGTCCTAAGTTTTGTACTAAGTACTTCTGGCGGACCATGCACAATTTTATGGGCAGTGAACGAAACTGAGCCGTCACGCTCGGGATGGTGACGCTGAATCAGGTAAACTCAGTTTTAGTCGACTTCAGCCAAGCGAGATTCCATGCGCTACGTCTGAACGTTAGTTCTTTTCGTAGTGTGTATTGAAGTCCGTATTGAACAGTAACCTCGAATAAGCGCATGTTATTATGTACAACCTGTATTGTTATTTGTACTAAAAACGGGATATTTACCATGATTTTTGAGTTCTTGAGTATCATAACCATGATAGTTTCAAAAGTTATACTGTATTGTTATGTACGACATTTATTTAAAACACATCCGGAATCGTATAAACTGATTTTAGAGGTGGGTTTAATACTAGCAGCTTGAATATTTATCCATTAATCGATACATTCCCAACAAAAAATCGTTAACGTAAATCGGCGCGACCTTTGCGACGATGCCGCTTATTCAGTTTAACAGGTACCTACGTACCTACTTACATGATGAATGAATATGATTTGTTTGCCTATTTTATACAGGCTGTTTCATTGACGTTTTAGGCCTTGATGTTAAGGATGTTTAAAAGTTATTATAATTCTATGATAATGAAGTTAAAATAAAAACTATTTTACAACAATACTAGCCATTAGCAAAACCGTGTTTTCATTTAATGTCGTACATAACAAAACATGTAGTATAACAAGTAGGTACCTATATACATTAGCCACATATTTTATTTTCAAAATTCAACTTATTTCATGTTTTAACAAGCGAAATAAAGTTCATTTTATATATAACCAATTCAGAGTAAAACAGGCTTACAGCAAAGGAAAAATATTTCCCCTAGCTTTGAGGATACATCATGAATAAATTCCCGCGAAATGCCAGGATAGAAAGTCTTTTCGATAATGCCTGGGTGAGGAAGCGGGATGAATTATGTAACCACTGGTTTTTTGTTTAGTCAAAGTGAAGAGAATCTGTTATTCTGACAAATATGAAAAAACTAGGAACAGTTTGCCAGATTTCAAATAAAATATAATCAAATAAATAATTCTGAACATTTCACACAGCGCTATCTAGCCCCAAACTAAGCAAAGCTTGTACTTTGCGAACCAGTTATCTGATAGAATACATACATTTTCAAAATCTAAATTCTAACACACATACTTTGTTATAGGCGATGGTAATCACTTCACATCAGGGCCGTACAACTATAAATATATTTATATACGAAACACCTTTTGTTAAAGTTTTGATGATTTATTATAGAAGGAAATAAAAAGTTTTTATTTGTAAGGCACATTAGGACTTTATAGCAAGACACACGAAAACATAGAAGTTACATAAATAATGTATAAACACTAAAAGAGACGAAAACTATCCATACATTATATTGTATCTTCCAGTGCCCTTGTTACCTAAAGAAAAAAATTCTTATTTATCATAGAAAATTGCATTTACAATCACAACTCGAGCGAAATTTTAGTTTAGACATAAGGCTGCTATTTTACCAGAGATGCTACGTTGCTAAGCTATGGATGTTTGTCAATCTCATCAATATGATCGCTTGATTTTCACAGATTAGCGTAGCTTAGCTCTGGTTTAGTCTGGTTCTTACTCAATGTTGTGGCGAATGGCGCTTCATACATAATGAATAATTTTTGCAAAATCTTACATTTTGCTTTGGTAAGTTACTTAGGGAAAAGGTTCCTGATGGGTAATAATAAAAGAGTAATAGAATTCCTTGTGAAATGGATCGTCCGGGGAAGCACTAACACCATACCTATTTCGCCCACCAAGCAGCATCGCTGTGTTTCGGTTTAAAGGATGGTTGCCGGTGAAGCTGCATGAGGATTTATACCTGTATGCCTCTAGTTGATGGACGCATCGTAAGACACGTTTCTAAGGTGCGTGAACTACAATACTTTGTTATAGGCGATGGTTACCACATAACATCAGGTGGGGCATACACTTGTTCAATCTTCAGGTCGTATAAAGAAAACAGAGTCGTAAAAATTCGAAAATGTGGTTATTTTTTTTCTATAAAATAAACTAACAGTTTCCTAAACACCTTCTAACCACATAGGCTATACCAGTCAATCAAATAAAGTGTTAAAGTACAAACAGGTGTTAGCGTAAGTAATTATCGCCCATAACCCTAGAAACTAAGCATATTTTCTCACCTGCGAACGGTTCTGTATTAATATTCATTATGTTTGTACATTAATAAACTTTCAGCTTTGAAGGGCACATTTACATACAAAGTGGATTTTGTCTGATTGCCGCTAAAAAGTCGCAAGGTTTATTTATTTATTACTTGCACAAACTTGGACACATTTAGTTACTGATTAAAACAGGTATTTATCGCGTATGTACCTTTTTTATTTGTTGCAACACAGTCGAAACGTCAGGATAACAAATAAAAAAGGTACATACGCGATAAATACTAGAGCGCACACCACTAGTGCGGCCCCTCATGCCCTTCGCGTCCCAGCCCTGTGCCGGTGCGTCGTTCCTCTCGTCTCCGTATGCGGCGCCCGCCACCACTTCAGTTAGTAACAACCAAGGCGAGAGGTTGCGCGCGCGCCGACCCAAGTATTAGCGGGCCTTAACTGCTAAATCATAGCGAATAGATTTGTAATTGTGTAACGGATATTCTAATATTTGTTTACTGAATAAAAGTATTGAAAAAATATCTCTATAATACCTATTTTAATCAGTAATTATGTAATCGCGAAAGATTGAAAAATGCTATTGGGCACATTTAATTTTGTAACACTGGTACAAAATATAACGTTCCAAATGTATCCACAAATTAAACTTATTTTAACATTTTAGAAACATGATAGGCATAAATACATAACAATTTCAAAGACTATTCAAATAACAAAGTTAATTATGAGATACAAGTTTCAATATATTGTAAGTCAATATTTGGAAGAAAGTGTCAACTCAATATTGGCTCTGAAATCCACCATGTCCAAAAAATGACATAATCGATCTATATTCATAATTTCATAGAAATTGATTCAGCCGTTACGACGTGAAAGCGTAACAAATAAGCAAACATACTTTTGCAATTATAATATTAGTATGATATACGAATAAAGCATTTTTTAGAGTCATCACAATTCATAAGTAAACTAATTTCTCATAAAGTATGATTATACATAGCTAAATTTTACTGTTATCTGTATCAGTTAGTGATTTTTTTGTAAATCATATGAGATATAAATAATCTTAAACCGTAAACGTTACACGGAAAATAACCAATAAATTATGTATAATACCAAAAACCGGTAGCAGCCTGTTTTACATGTAAAAGTGGTCATATTATTCATAGGCGGGTATTAAAAGTAATTTCATTGTTACGGTGAGGGTACAACAAAAACATTTTGTTGGGAAAACCTTTGGGCTTCTTACCCTGGGGTTTATCGGAACTAAGTTTTTGGTATAGGGTTTTGAGCTTTGAATAATGATAATCCGTTTTGATCATGCCTATGGTTGGTGTTTTTCTAGGAGATCGAATCAGGAATAAGAATTTTCGTTGACAAAATATTCTAGCAAAGTCACGATGCAAATATTTGCACGATCTACAGCTTTTTGTTGCGGGTTTAATTGTGTCTCTAAAAATTACAAGTATGTATTTACAAAAAAATTATATTAGTATTCTTTCAGTTCTAATTCCCATAGCTTTAGCATAGCATAACTTTGCTTAGTTTGGGGTTAAATGGCGTTCGTTGTGTGAAATGTGAAACAAAAGTGTTTCCAGTGAACGTGTTTGCCGCGAGTTCGCGACGTGAACTACGCGTTTGGATCATCATCATCATTCATAGCCTGACTTCACCTATTGTTGGGTATAGGCCTTACATAGTATGTGCCATCCACCACGATCCTGCGCTAGTCTCACCCACTGACGGCCCGCGACTTTTACGATGTCGTCCACCCATCTCGCTGCCGCACGTCCTACCCTTCTATACCCGCTCCTTGGCAACCATTTAGTTACTGCCCTGCTCTATCTTTGTCATTACCATGTCTAGGCAAGTGTCCCGCCTAAGACCATTTGAGTTCCATATTTTGAATCCCAACGTCATGAACCTTCGTTTGTCTACGGATCTCGACGTTTGGAACTCGACCTAACAGTCTGATTCCGAGCATGGTACGCTCCATGGCTTTCTGTGCAACTCTTAACCTGTACACAGCCTCCTGCGTGAGCGTCCATGTCTCGGCACCGCAGGTCATGGTGAGCAGAACACATTGGTCGAATAAGCGGGTCTTCAGACACTGCGGAGCTTAAGGCGACTTAAGGATATCGTCTAACTTGCTGAATGCAGCTCATCCCAATTTGATCCTTTTAGAGATCTCCTTCTGCTGTTGCTTTTTACCAAATGAAAGAATATATCCAAGATGAACATACTGGTCGACTGTCTCCAGCCTCTCATTTCCCACTGTTACAATGGGTTTTGTGACGGCGGAGATATTCGAGAGCACCTTCGTCTTGGACATATTCATCTTAAGACCTACACTCAAAGAAAAATCAAAAAGATGTTGCAGTATTGCCTGGAGATCACTAAAGTTTTTTGCAAATAGTACAAGATCATCTGCAAATCTTAGATGATACAAGTTGACACCATCGATGTTTATTCCACAAATTTTCCCATTCTAAGGTTCTTATAACATCTTCAAAGACAGCTGTTAAAAGCTTTGGAGAAATGGTGTCCCCTTATCTCACTCGCCGCTGGATGGGGACAGGATCTGTTAGCGTGTGAATTTGTACTTGCAATGTCGCCGAAGTATAAAGCTCTTGGAGCACTTCCACGTAGCGGGAATCGAAGTGGCAGCGATGGAGAGTTTGTACCAATGCTCGAACCTGTCGAAGACCTTCTCGTAGTCGATGAAGGCAATGGCAAGGGGCCGGTTGTATTAGTGACACTTCTCCATCCGCTACTTAACCGTGTGGATATGGTCGATGGTAGAGTATCCGCTCTTGAAGCTGGCTTGTTAGATAGGCTGGGTATCATTAAGCTGACGGGTGAGCCGGAACGTTATGATTTTTTCTAAAAGTTTGTACACCTGAGAAAGTAGATTAATAGGTCTGTAGTTAGTTAATTTTGGAATGTTACCCTTTTTGTGCAAATAGTGACTATGGCGTTTTTCCACTGCTCAGGCGTCCGAGCTTCGCACACATCTTTACTAAAGAGCTTGACAATAACTTTTAAGACAGGTTCACCGCCTGCTCAGTGTAGTTCTACTGTAACCCCATCCTCACCAGGAGACTTATCCACCTTCATTTTGTATAGAGTATTGCTTACTTCACACGGTAAAATGGGTGGTAAAATTTCCGTATCATGATGTGGAATATGCGGAGCACGAGTATCGTTTTCTGATGGATCTGGTTCCACAGATGTTAATGCGTATAAGTTGTTGTAGAACTCTTCTACCATATACATATATCTATCTTTTGTTCTATCTTCTATATGGAGTTGGTCTGATATTAATTTGTTGTTTGTGTTTCTAAGTTTTACTATATGTATAGAACCTGTACAAGTTTTTCTTCGGAATATTGTGGGACTTCTATAATATAGTTTAATTGTATTTATATTTGTTTTAAAATTTCTGAATCCTCTTCTAATTAATTAATTTATAGTTCTATTAATCTTATCTATTTCTTTTATATCTGAAGCAGACTTATGTAACATTTTTCTTCTACTTTGATTTAAATCCAATGTTTTTTGTAATAATTTATTGTTCTTCTTACGTGGCCCACCTAGATGTTTTTTCGCAGTTTCGTTAAATGCCTTGCAGAGGAAGTAGGTTCATATGGTCTACATCCAGGTTCGACTCTTCAAGACCTTCAAATCTATTCTCAAGTCCTACACGTAAGGTATCTTGGAAAACGGCTAGCTCTTGTTTTGAGTACCGTCGCGTCTTTGTAGTGGATTTGTTATCATCCTCGTTCTTTCGCCTCTTAGATCGAACCTAAGTGTAGCCCTTACCATTCTATGATCGCTTCCAGTTTTGAAACTGGAGAGGGTCGAGACGTCGGTAACAACGTTATTATTTGTGAGAACTTATAATGAAGTCAATCTCTTTTTTGGTATTACTGTCTAGACTTACCCAGGTCTACTTTCTTGTATCTCTTTTCTAGTAAAAGGTGTGCCTGGCATTTAGGTTTTTGAGTTGAAGGTAGTTCAATAGCGTCTGCCCCCTTCTATTGCGTACTCCAAGTCCAAAACTACCAATAAATAAATATAAATATTGCTTGACATTTCACACAGCACTATCTAGCCCCAAACTAAGCAGAGCTTGTACTATGGGAACCAGATAACTGATAGAATACATATATACATTTTTTTTTGTAAATACATACTTATAATACCTAGTCAGGTCATAAGTATTGTCACACAGTAAAACTTTTCTTTTAGAATGCTGGCCACAAAAAAGTTTATAGAATTCGAATTTCGAATTGTTCATGAAAATAAAAATGTATACGTACTTTTTAGAATTTTACTCATTTTTAAATATGGAGTGGACGCTTAAAGAAGACCGTGTTGCAGTTATTGCGTTGCATCGTTGCGGTTACGCGCCAATTCAAATTTTTGACATACTGAAAAATTTGAATATAACCAAAGGATTCGTTTATCGCACCATCAAACGATACAATGAAGACTCTCGTGTAGATGACAGGTCAAGAAGTGGTCGTCCTCGGTCTGTTAGGACTCCAGCAGTGATACAAGCTGTGAAGGCGCGAATTCAAAGAAATCCCAAACGTAAGCAGAAACTGTTGGCCCTTCAGATGGGGTTAAGCAGAACCACGGTGAAAAGGGTGTTAAATGAAGACTTAGGGCTTCGGGCATATCGAAGAAAAACAGGACATCGTTTGAATGCTCGTCTAATGGACCTGAGACTGAAGAGATGCCGCGCTTTGTTGAAGCGGTACGCGGGAAATAAATATCGGAAAATTCTTTTTTCGGATGAAAAAAATTTTACCATAGAAGAGAGCTACAACAAACAAAATGATAAGGTGTACGCACACAGTAGTGAAGAAGCGAGCAACCGTATTCCGCGTGTCCAACGAGGTCATTTTCCATCCTCGCTCATGGTATGGTTGGGAGTTTCTTATTGGGGCTTAACAGAGGTACATTTTTGTGAGAAAGGTGTAAAAACGAATGCAGTTGTGTATCAAAATACAGTCCTGACGAACCTTGGGGAACCTGTTTCTCATACCATGTTCAAAACAGGCACTGGGTATTCCAACAAGATTTGGCGCCAGCTCATAGAGCGAAGAGCACACAAGACTGGCTGGCGGCGCGTGAAATCGACTTCATCCGGCACGAAGACTGGCCCTCCTCCAGTCCAGATTTGAAACCGTTAGATTACAAGATATGGCAACACTTGGAGGGAAAGGCGTGCTCAAAGCCTCATCCCAATTTGGAGTCACTCAAGACATCCTTGATTAAGGCAGCCGCCGATATTGACATGGACCTCGTTCGTGCTGCGATAGACGACTGGCCGCGCAGATTGAAGGCCTGTATTCAAAATCACGGAGGTCATTTTGAATAAACTTTAGTGTCATAAGAATCTATGTTTTGTAAAGTTCATTTTGGTATACACATAAATGGTTACATAATGAATAAACTTGTTTCAATTATTTTATATTAAACATGTGACAGAATTTATGACCTGACTAGGTATATAGAGAAACAACCAGACCTGGAACAAATATCTGTAGATTATGCAAACAATTGTTCCGCGGCGGCAATCGAACTCGCTACCTAACTCGCTAATTGCGTCTCAGCCGGCTATTGGCCCACTGCACCACGGAGGTCGTCCAATAGATTTTTGCATTGTAATGGTTTACTAATTTTAGAGTTAAAATCTCCAATAACGGTGGTAAAGTGGCATGGTGTATCCTCTAGGGCTTTATCAATATCTTCGTATAGCTCCTCCACTTCCTTGTTTGGACTGAGGGACGTTGGGGTTATCTCACTTAGATTACATCCCTTAGATTATCTTAAAGGAGTAGCGCTTGTTTAGTTGTAAAAAAGGAAAACAGACACGGGTGGAAATACTCTTAACGTTTGTGAGCATATGTGCAACTTTTTTGGCAATAAGAAATCGAACGCCGCAATAAGTGGAATCGTCATGGCCTCTATAGAAAAACAAGTCACCTGAGGTTAGTTTAATCAGGTCTTCACCTTTTCTTCCGACCTCTGATAACCCTATGATATCTCACTTGATTTTTTCCAGTTCAAATTGCAATTCTAATAATCGGTCGGCCGTGCGAATTGTCTTGGCGTTGTAACACGCGAAGGTCAGGACCGTTGGGTTGTAGTAGCTAGGCTTCTTCCAGTGATTCTTAGCACTCTCTGCCCCACCGGAACCGTGACCGCTGCCAGAGTCAGGAATAGTGGGGCCGCTGGGGACTGAGGACCGTGGCGTATTGGGACTAATTATAACTAAGGAAGTTAAGCCATAAAACGCCGCGCTGGCCAGTGCGTCGATTGAAGCGAGTTGTTTCTTCTGGGAGAAACAAGTCGCCGCGTTTTGAACCAATTAGTAAATTATACGTCACTATAATTTGTACAACATGACTGGCTGAAGTGTCGCGGGAAGCGCGTGTTTACCTATTGTATCAATTTCACAAATCACCTAAAAACTAGGAGTCTTAGAGTTCCTTGTGAAGGGCTCGCACGGGCAGTTTTACCTCCATACCTATTTCTGCTAACAAGTAGAATTGCTGTGTTTCGGTATGAAGGGTTTAGTTTCCGGTAAAATTACAGGCATATGAAGCTTTACAACTCTATGCCTCAAGTTGATGGACACAGGGCCGTGCATCGTAAGGCACGTTTCTAAGGTGCATGACCTACGAGACAATACTTTGTTATAGGCGATGGTTACCACTTAATATCAGGTGGGCCATATGCTTGTTTCATCTGCAGGTAGCATAATATATCTAACATAAATAGTAGTTGCAGATTTAATAAGCTTGGGCAGACGGACAGATGGACGGATAAAGTCGCACCATAAGGGTTAAGTTTTTAATATATTGGTCCGGAACCCTAAAAACCAATTTAAAAACACCTAGCCCAAAGCTAAACCCTTATATAAATAAGCTATCTCTTGTTCAGTGATCGGAAAACAGATTGTACGCTCGGCGAACAAGCTTTCCACTTTTTATTTTCACCGCATCGACACTTCAGGTAACAGAGTTTTAGACTATAATTTATTGAGTTCCAAGTCAAAAGTAGAGTGAAATGGATAGAAAAGATAAAAGAGCTGAAAGTTCGTACACTACAGAGGATTTTAAGCATTCTTTAGTGCGTGAAAGCGCTTTTATCTTGTCATTTTATGTTACATTTCGAGAAAAAGTGGTTGTTTTTTTTTTCTTTTTTTGCATGAGCTCTGCAGTATGATCATTACGTTTCACTATTTTAGAACATTGTTATGTTAGAACAATATTAAACGTATAAAAGTTTCTGTTTAGAGTAGACATTTTAACTCTCTTTAAACGACTTAAGGTAGGGGGAGTTTCCCAATTTGGCAGAATATTTCACTTGGACTCTCTATTAATGTACATTTCATTTAAAACTCCGTTTCCATTTTTTTATCGGTTTCTTCTTATTGAAATCGGATAATATTTAATTTTGTAATATAAATTATCAAAATTGTTCCCGTGGTAATTAATTAATACAGGAAATAAATAATAAAATCAATTCGCGATCTTATCCTTAAACAGGGATCTCTACCAGACAAACATTACATGGAATGGACTATGAGAATATACCTGTTACCTACTTACTTTATTAATTTGATTCTCTATCTTGAACTTTTCAGCTTTGCATGTGGTATATAAATCATGTCTTATTGACCTTATCTTATATAACTAGCCCGTGTGATCCCACTGCAGTGCAAAGGCCTCCCTTTTCTTTTTCCATTCTATGCGATCTTGAGATTTTGACAGTGGGACCTCACCCGGGGATTGTATGCGCATCCTGTTCCGGTGGGCACCAGCCTATTGTCATCGGCAGTGCTGACACCGGAAAAACCGGGCACTTCAGGCCAATTCTTGAATGTACTTGTCATAAGACGAGGCTTGTCATAAGATATGGTAGACGAGGCTGCCATCGATCCTGATCAGCGGGTGGTGAGTGTCGAAGCCGAGCCTCTTTGTCTGTATGAGTCTCAGAGTGACAACGCAGACCTCGCCAGGCGTGAGGCAAATCTCAGAAAACGTAAGCCGGATTACTTACCAGATGACTTCCTGGGGATCGTGAGTTCGGTAGGCTACGTAGACGACGAATTCCGTGCCCAGGCTGAGGCCATCATCTTACAGAGCGAGGAGAATAAGGACTACTCTTCCAAAAAACATATACAGTAGAGACTAGAAACGAGTTCGTCATCGTTATAAATGAACATCATGCCAACGAGAGAGCGTCAGATATAAGTCAGAATCTGATTGGGATATCTAATTACAGTATAGATGAAGAAAGTTTGAACCTGATTTCCAGGAACCTGTTCGAGTTTCTCGGCTATTCATCCTTCAATGACGATGAGGAATTTAAGGTAAAAACAGAGATAATTATATAATTATGCATTAATATAATTATGATTGTCAAAAACATGTTTGAATACAGGGGGAGTCCGTGTCTAGTCTAAACAGTTAACAGCGGTGATGGGTGGGCTCTTCTTAACCTACCATTATAGTGGGAACTTATAGCACATGGGAAGTAGGCAGTTGTTTATATCATGTCGGTACCACAGCTAAGCGAAAAGTACTGTACTTTTACCCTTTACAAACATTACAAACCTTTTTCAGGTTCATTAACAAAATCATGGCAAATTTAAACAATAAAGAATAATTTATTTATTGGAACATAATGTAAGTATAAAGGTCATATTTAAGTGTCAATTATGTTATACCTTATCTAAGAATACAAATTACAAAATACAACGGAAAATGACAAAAGTAGTAAATAGTTTAAAAGTAATAATGTAAGATAGAACCATCGTAATGTAATAAAAAAAGAACTAAATAAAATTAACATTTAAATGATATAAAAATTAAAAATCACACTTAGCCTTTTAGTTTATTAGTAATTAATGACATTAGAACACAGTCACAGTGTTCAGAGCTTTATAGCATTACTCGTAATGTAATTCAATATATCACAAACCGTTACCAACTGAACAGATAATTTTTCGTTTTGTAATATAAAATCCATAACTAAGCTCATTTGCGCCTATAACTCGGCATAAGGCATAAAAAAACACAAACCCGCATTTTTTTCATGGCAGAGCTGCCATTTTATTCAAGAGCATTAAAATTCACGGTTCTCTAATATATGCGACACTATAAATTAAGGGTTCCGTACCCCGGAACCTATTTGGAATGTGTCCAAATATGAATAAATAAACGTGCAGTATGCAAAATAGTGCTTCTGTTGCACCTTAGCCTGTCGTTTTTGGTGTCAAGTGCTTTTTGAGGGGGAGATACGTTACATAAATTGCGTAGGTTCGTTTCTCATAAATACACCCAATTTTATCCCAAAACCATTCTACTTATTATCTTCTACACAGTGCGGTCGAGGACCAAATTCCTTGTTGCTCTATTATGACCGCTCATGAACGGGCCCTGCGCTCCTGGCTTCAGCCAGCCTTGAACTGCGGCATACCTTTAGCTGATTGGGTTTTCGGAACTCTTGAGCAATCGGGCCCACCCTTGACGACCGCAGCATTATACCAACGACTTTTTCGCTTAGCTGTGGTACCGATATGGTACAGACAACTGACTAATTTCCATGTGCTATAAGTTTCTGATCCCACTATGATGGGTGATTTAGAATAGCCCACCCATCACCGCTGTTAACTATGTAGACTAGACACGGACTCCCCCTGGATTCAAACATCTTTTCGACAATCTTAATCATACTTCTGCATAATTATATAATTATTTTTGTATATAATATTTCATTTTTAAAAGAGCTCTGATCAACATCTTATCTTCTTTATAAAACAAATTTGGGTTAGTTACTCTATTTATAACTCAAGAACGGCCAGACCGATTTTGATTTACTTTGATTTATTGGATTTTCTCTGCCCCAAATAGCAGAATAAGTATTAAAATAACGGAAAACATCACGCAAAAATATTATAAAGAAAATTAATTTTCTCATCTAAGATGCAGCTAACGATGGCTGATTGACAATTCTACCCGAGATGTACATTGACAGCCTACGTCATATGCGTGTCAACGCGGTACAAAGTTCGGCGGGCTAGCTAGTTTGAAATAAAACCAACGTTTGTGTTAAGTGCTGAGTGTTTTGTATTTTTTGCCATGTTAAGGTAAGTAATTGTCCAATCCCCTTCCCTTAAATTCTAAATACTGACATGGGTTGCAATTCGGCATCTGCTGATAAGTAGCCGGGGCCAGGCTTACGTGCTGATACTGCGGTATGTGCATCATCGGGTGATCCATATTCTGCACATGCGGATGATGGTAAAAGGGACACTCCATTAAATCAGGATTGCACTGAAAATACTGCCCATACAGTGTGGGTTCGGCTCCGTAACAGTGTTGCGGACTGGGCAGTCACTCCTGATAGCGCACTGGAAGAGATCTCGGCCGGGGCATTACGGCCACTTAGAATAATTGCTGATCTGTCCAGTACTCAATCATATCCAGCGGGATGTCCGAGCTCAGATCAGCGCTGAGCTGGCTGAAATGGTGGTACTGCGACAATACTACCGAGGCTGTGGCATCGGCATTAGATCTGACTCGATAATAGTAGAATGTGGAGCGGCTGCAAGCTTAGGCATGAAGTGTTGGCTTCGGCGTTATTGTGCTCAACAGATGACCGCATTCATCAAAGCGCTGAAACTGGCAATCAATAGGTAGCCGTCGTTCACGAAGGAAACTGGCTGGGGTGGGAACTGTCCACCATCGTCCTGCATCAAATATTCGAGCATGATAGCCATTGCTTCTTTGTTTTTTTTTGCTGCGGAATCTAGAAGTCCTTGTGCAGAATCTGGTGATTCATGGAAAAGGTCTTCTGTGTGACACTTTGGGCGTTCGGGTATATAACCCTGCTGTTGTTCTAGGATCCATTGGATTTCGCTAGCTGAGTAGCAATCTAATGTTTCGTCTGGTCTTACCTTAAATTCCTCATCATCGTTGAAGCATGAATGGTCCAGACACTCAAACAGGTTCGTGTAAATAAGGTTTACACTTTCTTCGTCTATACTGTAATCAGATATCCCAATCAGATTCTGACGTATGTCTGACGCTCTCTCGTTGGCATGATGTTCATTTTTAACGATGACGAACTATTTATTCTATATTTCTAGTCTCTACTGTATATGTTTTTGGAAGAGTAGTCCTATTTCTCGCTCTGTAAGGGTATGACCTCAGCTTGGGCACTGATTTCGTCGTCTACGTAGCCTACCAAACTCACGATCCCCGGGAAGTCATCCGGTAAGTAATCCGGTTTACGTTTTTTGATATTTGCCATAGCCCTGGCGAGGTCAGCGTTGTCACTCTGAGACTCATACATACAAAGAGGCTTGGCTTTGACACTCAACGCCCGCTGATCAGGATCGACAGCAGCCTCATCTACCTACTCTTATGACAAGCCTAATTTTGTGACAGGCACATTCAAGAATTGGCCCAAAGTGCCCGGTGTCTCCGGCGTTAGTACTGCCGATGACAATAGGCTGGTGCCCACCGGAACATGGTGCGCATACAATCCCCGGGTGAGGTCCCACTGTCAAAATCTCAAGATCGCATGGAATGGAAAAAGAAAAGGGAGGCCTTTGCCCTGCAGTAGGATCACACGGGCTAGTTATATAAGATAAGGTCAATAAGAGACGATTTATATACCACATGCAAAGCTGAAAAGTTCAAGATAGAGAATCAAATTAATAAAATAAGTAGGTAACAGGTATATTCACATAGTCCATTCCATGTAATGTTTGTCTGGTAGAGATCCTTGTTTAAGGCTAAGATCGCGAATTGATTTAATTATTTATTTTCTGTTTTAATTATCTACCACGGGAACAATTTTGATAATTTATATTACAAAATTAAATATTCTCTGATTTAAAAAAGAAGAAACAGAAAAAAAATGGAAACGGAGCTTTAAATGAAAAGTATATTTTTGGAGTCCAAGTAAAATATTCTGCCAAATTGGGAAACTCCCCCTTCTTTAAGTCGTTTAAAAAGAGTTACAATATCTCCTCTTAACATAAACTTGTATACATTTAATATTGTTCTAACATAACGATGTTCTTAAATAGTGAATCGTTATAATCATACTGCAGAGCTCATGCCAAAAAAGAAAAAAAAAACTAACCACTTTTTCTCGAAATGTAACATAAAATGGCAAGATAAAAGCGCTTTCACGCACTGAAGAATGCATAAAATCCTCTGTAGTGTACGAACTTTCAGCTCTTTTATCTCTTCTATCCATTTCACTCCACTTTTGACTTGGAACTCAATAAATTACAGTCTAAAACTCTGTTACCTGAAGTGTCGATGCGGTGAAAATAAAAAGTGGAAAGCTTGTTCGCCGAGCGTACAATCTGTTTTCCGATCACTGAACGAGATAGCTTATTTATAAAAGGGTTTAGCTTTAGGCTAGGTGTTTTTAAATTGATTTTTAAGGTTCCGGACCAATATGGTAAAAACTTAACCCTTATGCTGCTTGGTAGCAGAAATGGGTATGGTGGTAAAACTGCCCGTGCGGGCCCTTCACAAGGAATTCTAAGACTCTTAGTTTTTAGGTGATGTTTGAACTTGATACAATAGGTAAACACGCGCTTCCCGCGACACTTCAGCCAGTCATGTTGCACAAATTATTGTAACGTATAATTTACGAATTGTATCAAACCGCGGCGAGTTGTTTCTCCCAGGAGAAACACGTTTTACGTTTACGGCTTAAGATTATATATTTATATCTCATATGATTTACAAAAAAATGACTAACTGATACACAATATTATTCTGAGTATCATTATTTCTAATGCAGTGATCAGTAAAATTGAACTATTTATAATTATTCATACTTCATGAGAATTTAGTTTACTTATGAATTGAGACGACTCTAAAAAATGATTTGTTCGTATATCATACTAATATTATAATTGCAAAAGTAAGTTTGTTTATTTTTTAAATTTCACGTCGTAACGGCTAAATCGATTTCAATGAAATTATGAATATAGATCGATTATGTCATTTTTTGGACATTTTTTTTAATCCCATATTAAGTAAGGAATGTATTATGGGAACCAGATAATTGATACAATACTAACATACTTTTTTTGTAAATATCTACTTAATATATAGAAAAACATCTAGAAACGGATCAAATATCTGTAGATCATACAAGTACTTGCTTCGCGATGGAAATTGAACCCACAACCTTCTGCGTCTCAGCCGGCTTTTCGCCCACAAAGCCATGGAGATCGTTGTTGCCTACTCCTTTCTTTAGGAAATAGGCTATAACTTTTTAATTTCCATTCGAAGTTCGGATATAATGTAAAATACCTATTCGTATTCAGTTTGTGTCCGTCTAGATGATGCCACGTTTACAAGAGGCGAGTGCGATGGTACAAATATAAGAATTACCTATTAATTTGCTAGATCACGCACCAATTCTAGTAAACTTGCAAAAATATATTTAATTTCATGTGGTATAATTTTATGAATAAGGGTGCAACGTTAAAGCTACGAAACTAAAAGCAATTTGCACAACGATGTCTGATCGTATTCTAATCGTATGAGAGTTGTCAAATCATACGTCAAATTTAAACATGTTTAATTGCTAATTACGTACTTTTTCTTCTGGGCGTGTCAAGAGTTCTACGTTTTAATTTATAATATGTTGAACAGGTTTTTGGCCATAACAATAGCATTAGGTGAGGCGGGTATTAGCTCCTCCATCGTGCAGGTGTTCGGGCACAAAGGGCAAAGTAGCAAGTGCTGCTTTGACTGCGCAGGATCACCACAGCCGCACTGCGTTAAGTTAGGGTCCCTGAATTCCCATTTGCACATAATTAAGTCTGCAGCGGCCAACCTGGGTGCCTGTTTAAGGACTTCCAGACTGGCCATGGCAAATCGTGGCCGGATGGTTACTATTCCTATGAGGAGATAAAATGAGGTGGTGGGGAGTTTCTATTTAACCGCAGTGTGCGTCTGGTGGCAGCCGGGCTAAGTGTCTATTATCACTAAAGCTAAGCTAAGTGGTGACGCCATAAATATATACTTTGTGGACCATGCTCGACGACGCTCTCATACTTAGCTTCAACGAGTACTTAAAAGCTAGGCTTCTTTAAACCCCTTTCCACCAGAGTTAAGGTTTTAAAATTAAATGGATTTGACACATATTCGTTTATTTTTATTAGCTATTGCATCTTTTGTATCACTACGGCCATTGAGACCTATTTGATCGCCACTTGTGTATAATTTCAATTTTGTGTGTTCATGGGGGCGTTCATGGTTCACCACTAAGCCCTGCAGCTGTTAGAAGCTGTAGGATATTCTTAAGAGTAATAGATGTAAGCATATTCATAGCTTAGCATAGCAGCACATCTCTCGTGTATAGGCAGCCTTAGACCTATTCATCAGGCGTCACAAAGCAACTACTAGTCTTATACTAGTAACTAGCACCGTCTCAAAGAAGCCTGAAGGAAGTTGGATACGTCTTCCTGTACTTTTGATTAAATTCCTTCACCCTTGTTTCTAGGGGACGGACACCCAGTTCCTACGCTATTTTTACGTAGGATGTGACAATTTTATTCCGACTTTGCGTTTGAAAGATAAAATAAGAACAGATAAAATAGACAGATAGATAGAACAGATTAGATAATTGTTGATATCATATTAAAGTTTAGGTAAATAATTTATAATTCAAATACAAGTAAGGAGTGGAACTCACTCACACAACCGATAAGTTAAATACATAATGTATTGGTTCCGGGTCTTGTTGTTTCTTTATTATTTCATTTTCTTTCTTCTTTGTTTTTTTCTTTATTTGTTTCTATTTTACAAGTAAATATTAAAAAAGCTACAAGCGTTGCTTACTTTAGGGCTAGATAGCGTTGTGTGAAATATCCAGCATTTTTATTTATTTAATTACCTGTTTTGAACTCTCCCGTTTGACAATATATAGATTACTAGCTGTTGCCCGCGACTTCGTACGCGTCGTAGTCGTAGAATTAAGGCTAATATTTAAAAGTTCTGTATTCTTGATTTTTGCTGTAATAAACAACTTTATTTTTTTTAACCTAGAAATAAAGCTAAACCCGCTGTTGCAACTTGACTTGACAACAAGTAACTTATGTGGTAATCCAGGTTATAATCTACGTGTATACCAACATTACATCGAAATCGGTTCCGCCGTTACGTGATTTAGTAACAAACAAACAAATAAACATACATCCAAAATTTCACATTTATAATACATATAAGGGTAATAAAAAAAAATTGCACAAAACAATACACACTAAATTAAACTTCTAAGATAAACCAAAAGAAAACTATTTTCTTCTGACCACATTAAATATAAATAAATAAATAACTATTGCTGGGCATTTCACATAGCGCTATCTACCCCCAAACTAAGCAGAGCTTGTACTATGGGAACCAGATAACTGATAGAATACTTGTATACTTTTTTTTTGTAAATACATACTTATAATAACATCCAGACTCAGGACAAATATCTGTAGATCATGCAAACATTTGTTCCGCACTGGGAATCGAACCCTCTACCCCCTGCATCTCAGCCGCCTATTCGCCCACTGCACCAGGAGGTCGTCAAAATGTTCTACTCGTAGTCCTTACAATTACAAATTTTGAACTCTACGTCCCTATGAGGCCGTGTCCTAAAAGTGCATAACCTCTTTAAGCGTCAAGTGAACCTTCAAGTGAGGTACTCATATAGTACGGTGACTTTCGAGACATTCCAATTTTAAAGAGTATTTATTTGCTTATGTTCTAAGTGAGTTTAACCTTCTTACAATAAAATCGGATTGAGTTTTCAAACATGTGTCAAAACCAATATGTAATTTAAATCAAAACTACTAATGCGTATTGATATCAACTTCGAAGCAAATCACCGCCCAAATAAACTTTCTACCCCTTTTTAATCCCGTTAGGGGATGAATTTCAATAAAATACGAAACACGTTTTCCATCAATTCTGTTAAAAAAGGTTAATGCAAAATTTGAATTAGATTGGCCCAAGGAATCACGATGTCCCATACAAACTCTGCCCCCGTTTTCATCCCTTTAGGGGTAGAATTTCGGAAAATCCTTTTTATCGGATGCCTAAGTCACACAAAGAACACACCCTCCAATTTTCAGGTCTCTATGATCAGCGGCTTAGGTCAAAGCATTTTATAAGTATAGATAAACTGAATTAAAACATTAGGAATTATTAACAAAAAACGCGTGCGAACTTGCTGGCGGAAGCTAGTGTTGAGTTTACCTCTTTTGTAATGCTTTGAATAAAAATCTCTACTAAAGCAAAGTTTTTATAGCATGAAAACCATCACTGGCGCCTGTTACAGCCTTTTTAGGCTCAATGTTGTGGACTTAGGCCTTTTAGCAAAAACATGAAAACATCATTAGGCTATTCTAACTTTGAGCCTACCTCACAATTTTTTGTATATCATGAATATTTGTATACTAGTTTCTGCCAGAGGCTTCGTGCGCGTGGTTTGTCAATAAAAATTAGACAATGTGTTAATCCAGGTTATAAAATACATAAATAAATACAAAAATAAATAAATCAAAGTACATAAAAATTTCATCGAAATCGGTTCAACCGCTACGACGTGAAAGACTAACAAACATCCATACAAATTATCGCGTTTATAATATTAGTGGGATATATCAGCATCATCATCATAATTATATTAATCATAGGACGTCCACTGCTGAACATAGGGCTGCCAAAAGATTTCCAGAGTGACATATCTTGTTCGGCCTGCAGCCAACGGCTCATAGCAACCTTGAATTCGTCTTCCCACCCAACGCTGCGCTTTCCAGTGCCTTTTTTTCTAGGTGGATATCTGCACCCAGGTACCCGTATTGCATGCAGGGTACAATACGTGTTATATGGAGTTATCGGACTCGACGACCCACTAAAACCTCCCCCGGTGGCCGGCCTCAATGCATGTTAAAGGGTTCTGGGACCTCGCAAGAAACGCATCAGAGCCCCTCTCATACATATCGCCCATAAAGAGCACGTCCCAGGGGCTGTCGCTCCCAGCACCCTCGCGGTGCGTGCATAGCAGCACATACCACATTTTGCGGCTGCCCTCCCTGAGTCCGCTATCCAGGTTGGCCAGAGCTCTCACTCCGACTACCCACGGACCTGAAAGGTCCCCTGTTTGGCAGGGGAAACGCTTTCTAGTGCTTAATACTAGATACCATTACCGTGCTAATTCTTATTATTCTTATATGCTATACAATTTAATCTATGTCCGCACTCTCTAGGCCGCACAAGATCGGTTGCTTTGGAAGTCTATGGAGAGGCCTATGTTCAGCAGTGGACATCCTGTGGCTGGATGATGATGATTAATCTACGTCTAATGTGATCACAACCTTATTAACTACAATTTATTCTAGATGGAACAAGCATCAGGCCCACCTGATGTTAAGTGGTAACCACCGCCTATAACAGAAAATTGGTTCGTAGGTAACGCACGTTAGAAATGTGCCATACGATGCACTTCCCTGCGTCTGTCAACTTAAGGCATACAAATGTAAAACCTCATGTGCCTGTAATTTCACCGACAATTATACCCTTCAAACCAAAACACAGCAATGCTGCTTGGCGGCAGTAGTACTTCCTCTGGCGAGTCCTTTCACAAGAAACTCGTAACTACTCGTAACTCGTAGTAACTGATTCTAAAACCTGTGATTATACTAAGATGCTCCTGAATTAAATAACCGTTGTATGTGCGTATATGTAGACTTTGGTACGGTCAGTGTCAAAAGTGTTTTAGCATTTGTTTTATGAAAAAGTTGTTTGGCATATTTGCACCCTGAAAAGGAAAAGAAAAGGAAAAATATGTTTATTTGCTGTTTAACACACATTAAACGAATAAATTAGACAAATAACTCAGTCGGATATACCCATGTGTTAAAATATATGGAAAAGTAGTATGTGTACTTTATGTAATACTTCAGTATTTTTGAGTGATTGAAGTGATTGCGGGTGTCCCCGGAGTCTCCAGACTAGTCCTCGCAACGATGCGATAATTTGTGTGTTTCTGAGGGTCACCAACATGAAGCCTCATTTCACTGCCGTCTTCTAACCTCAACTCACTCCATAATGAAAATGAAACACATAAATAAGGGATCGGTTAAACAGCGGCTGCACTCCCTCTCTCTCAAAGTGCTTCTGGACAACATCCGAGGTCTGTACTCAAATCTCGTCGCAGTTCATCACCACCTGGAGACTGAAAAACCAACTCTCTTGTTCCTTTCGGAGACGCAGATAGGGTGTCCGTCAGACACAGCGTATCTTTCATACCCAGGGTTTACCCTGGAGCACAATTTTAAACCCCGTGCAGGGGTTTGCGTGTACGCTCGAGACAATATCTGCTGTCGGCGTCTTCGTAACCTTGAAAACCCTAGTTTCTCTGTTATTGGGGTTATGGTGGATACAAGTCTGGAAAAAATCCTATATGCCTGTGTCTACCGCTCGCACAGCGGAGATCAGGAGACGACCAGGCTTACAGCTTACCTCAGTGAGGCGGCGGATGCTGGTCATGTGCAGAAACATATTTAGGGGAAATTTTTTACACCTTGGGTTACATTTTTAAAATTTTAGTAGGGATTCTTATTTTTTCTAAGTAATAAATATAACCTATGTTACTCAAGCATAAATCAGCATTCTAATGGTGAAATACTTTTTGAAATCGGAACTGTAGTTTTTGAGTTTATTCGTTACAAACATACTAAAATACAAAGCTTTCCTTTTTATAATATTAGTTTAGATTATGAGGTTAACACCACAGGGTTTTACCCTAAAATCATCGCTTACCATCAGGCGATATCTATGTCAAATGCTTGCCTATAATTTATACAAAAAAAACTGATTTGCTTTACTTAAGTACGAGTATCATACTAACTTCTATTGCTGACCATTACTACTTACCATTACCATTCCAAGACTATTCTATACTTAAATATTAAAATTACTTTTGCCACTGGCTGTACTTATTACCCGCACTAATCCAAGATGGCTCTTCACCTCTGAGTGGCTAACAACTTAATTCCATACCTGCGTCTCTATGTCGTAACATGGTATGACTTCACTTGGACAAAGGTAAGTTCATATGAGCCAGTGACCAGTGGAATTACAGACCAAACGGCTCGAATACACCAAATCCGTCTTCGGCCGTAATATGCTCGGATATTGACGGCCGAACTCGGCCGACCAAATAAAACGTATGTAGAATAAAAAGAGCATACACTACAATAACCGATAACGTACTTGCTAGCTAACTAAAACTTCCTTTTTTATAAGATTTTTCCGCCAAGGAGTGAAACGCCTTGCCTGAGTCTGTGTTTCCTGATAAGTATAACCTAGGGGTCTTTAAGTTGCGAGTGAATAGGTTTCTTCTAGGCAAGCGTGTACCATCGTAGACTGCATCATCGCTTACCATCAGGCGAGATCGTGGTTAAACGTGATGGCACAAACCCTCGGCCGACCTGATATCAAGTGGTTACTATTGCCTTTAATAAATGTATTTACACTCAGTTTACGACTGATTCCAACGGCTCGAATACACCGAATCATTCATCGGCCGTAGTATGCTCGGATGTTGACGGCTGAACTCGGCCGATCAAATCAAAAATATTATAATTCGAAAGTAACTGATCCTCAATGTCTGTCTGGCTGGACCCATTTCAACGAAATTGATAGATCATATACAAATAGATTATTGTCTAGGATTGTTTTAACCAACTGCGTAGAAGGTAATTTTTTGATTAAATAACCACGCGTGCGAAACCGTGGGCGGGTTAGCCAGTTTTAACTAAAAACGTGATATTTAACGCATGCAAATGAGTCGAAATAATGGGATACTCAAAAACTCACATATCATGGTAAATATTCCGTTTTTAGTGAAAACAGTCGTACAAAAATATCCTTACAAGCAAACTTGTACTTTGTAGCGTGGGATGAGTGACGAAAGTTGCGAAATTACGCAAGGCATTTATACACATTTATTATACAGACAACGTCACTAATCGGTTATCCACTGCATGTTTAGAAAGAATGAAAGAAAAATATATTTTTATTAAAAACACACACGGTAAAAAAATTAAAATGCAACTACTACAACATCTCACTTAAGCACTAACAAAATAACAAACTTTTAAAAGCTCTGTTTGGGGATGAATTGAAACATTTGGTACTCAGCTCAGCATTATGCTACGGATGGTTAAGAAATGAGAATAAAAATATAATATATAAAAATAGAATATCGATAAGAAATGAGATAAAAACTTGAGGAAGGGTGACTTTCTAAATGTTTAAATGACAAGTCATTTGTTCAGATAAAGTCTAAATTTTAATAAACAATCTTTTTAAAAAGTGACTACCTCTGTGACGCAGTTCAGGTTCGATTCCCGTCGCGGAACAAATGTTATCATGATCAACAGATATGTGTTCCAGGTCTAGATGTTTTCTATATATGATACGTATGTATTTACAAAAAAAAAGTATATAAGTATTCTATCAGATATCTGGTTCCCAAGCTTTGCTTAGTTTTGGGTTAGATAGCGCTGTGTGACATCAGTGACATGTCCAGCAATATTTATGTATTTTTTATTTATTACAGTTAAACCTTTTATAATAATAAATAAATAATGCTAAACATTTCACACAGCGCTATATAGCCCCAAATTAAGCAAAGCTTGTACTATGGGAACCAGATAGCTGATAAAATTCTCAGATTTTTTATTTGTAAATTCATACTCATAATATGTAGAAAAATACCCAAATATTTGCATTGTCTACAGATTTCCCTGACAATCTGTAGACAATGCGAATATTTATCCCGCAGTATTTATAATCGAACCAGCAAACTCCACACAAAACAGAAATCAGTTTTTGGCCGGTCACACACCAAACAGAGATCGTTTTTTGGCTGGTCACTCACAACACAGAGGTTGGTTTTTGACTTGTCACACACAACATAGAGATCAGTTTTTGGCCGGTCCCTCACAACACAGAGATCGGTGTTTAGCTATCATCCTTCTATTAGTTATAATTTCAATTTTAAACATGCAGGACCTGTTAGTGATTTTGTCTGTACCATTATTTTTCAAGAACACGCTTTTATGTTATACTCGTGATATACTCGGAAGTTGAAGGGTTCGTTACTGAGGGAGTAATAAACTCTCTAGCGTCGTGTACGTTTTTTCAACACAAATGTCTAAAGTGCGTCACACACGATGAAGATTCCGTAATATTTTATGATATGATAAAATATCGCTTTACAAAAAATTTGCAAAACAGAAAAATACAGGCTGTTTGTTTTTTTTTATAATTTTACAATATAACTAGTAGTTTTTTTTTTCGAGAAATTTTTGTTTCATATGTTGTGAGAAACCGTCACTTGAATATCGTCAGTATATTACCAAAAACCCTATGTATAAAACGAATATAACTACGTAATAAAAATAACATAAATATGTGCGTTGCGGTGCGATAAAATGGCCATAACTCAGCGAATAATTTTGCGTCCAAACTCTGATTTTTAGAAAACAAGTGAAACGAGATGCAATACGATAAAACAAGTAATATGTGTTGCGGGACTATTTATTTCTGTTCATCAGCGTAATAATTAGATGAATTTGGAATAACTAAAATGTATGAATACAGACATCCAACATCGGACGCTAAGTCTAAGCTCAATAGTCGAGTAACAATAGTCGAGTTTTCCATAAGGTTAAACCAATGACGACCTCCGGGGCGCAGTGGGTGTAGATAGATAGATAGATAACTCTTTATTGAATTACTACACAAACAGAAATATTGCAAAAATAAGTATAAGGCTAGAATAAATAAGGCAATACAATTGGCGGCCTTATCGCTGAAAGCCGTATAGCCTGTATAGCCGGCTGAGACGCAAGAGGTAGCTGGTTCGATTCCTGACGCGGAACAAATGTTTGCATGATCTACAGATATTTGTTCTGTTTAATGTTTTTCTATTTAATATAAGTATGTATTTACAAAAAAAAGAATATAAGTATAACATCAGTTATCTGGTTCCCATAGCACAAGCCATGCTTAGTTTGGGGCTAGATAGCGCTGAGTGAAATGTTCACCAATATTTATAGATTTATTTAATGAATATCTAAATACAACTAAGTTTTAGTGAAATTTAATTTAAAACTTATTGTAAAAAACAATTTGGAACACTATTTCACAGTTCACTTGCAAAGAATCTGACGTATTTTCATTTAAATTAAATTCGTTACAAAACCTTTTTCCGGTTCATCAATGCCACATACAGAAATCACTCAAATAATGTAATTCCATTTGCATTAAATATAACTAACAATCCTATTACCTTTTAACCAAAAATGAGAATACAATTTACAAAACCTGTTTTTGCGGAAGGACAGATAAAATGGATACAAATTGACAAGGTGAAAATGGATAACTTTAGGTGAAGTAAAAAATAATTTAATGAGCACTAAAAAAATAAACATAAATAAAATAAGATACAAAGTCACAAGCACAATGACCTGGTTAATCGCTAAGAATCAATTTACTCCAGACAACCTTTCGATGGGCAGGATTTTGGTAATGTTAAATTTATAGTCGGGGTATAATCGTGTATCAATTACATAAATAAGTAAATAAAATAGATAAGATTTTATTGTAAGAACCACATTAAAATTAACAAAAGATAAAACTAGACAAGGGTCACATAAATACATGAGGCGGTCTTATCGCTGAAGGGACAGAGTTTTTGTAATGTTAAAATAATGGTTGGAGGTGCACATAAAATAGAATTGGCGGTCGTATTGCTAAAAAACGATGTCTACCAGACAACTTTTGGATGGAATGGATATTACTTGGGTTGTAATGGTGTACCTTAACATAGTTAATTATTTATTGATAAATAGATTTTATTGTACACACAGCACATTAAAACTAATAAATAATTTAACAAATAACAAAAGCCTATAGGCTATATATAGCTATGCTATAGCAAGGGGTGGTCTTATCGCTGAAAATTAGTATATCCCCAGAAATACCAGACAACCAACTAGGCCTGCACCCAAAGGCTACCAGTAACTTATAGAAGGTCGTCTTTCTGTCAAGCGGCCCGCCCACAAGGCGCTTTTTTACTTTTCCACTGCTGGGCAAAAGTGTCCCCCAAGTTCTTCCATATCTCTCAATCACTCGCCACGTCCCACTAGTCATCTTGGCGCTTTATAAAATAATAAAAATATAAATCAAAATGGTTTATTTCAAGGCATCGCGATTCATAAAGGTTAGAAATAAGAACACGAGCGACTATCAGTGACCAGAGGGCTTAGCCAAGTTACATTCGATTGTCAATGACGCTAATCGATAAGTCCGAAAATTTATGATTTGACACATGCTATGGAAATATCACGTGGATACCTCCGAACTCCGTGGTGCAGTGAGCGAATATCTGACTGAGACGCAGGAGGTAGCGGGTTCGATTCCCGCCGCGAAACAAATGTTTGCATGATCTACAGATATTTGTTCCGGGTCTGGTTGTTTCTCTATTTATTATAAGTATGTATTTACAAAAAAAAATGTATATACTATTCTATCAGTTATTTGGTTCCTATAGTACAAGCTCTGCTTAGTTTGGGGCTAGATAGCGATGTGTGAAATGTCCAGCAATATTTATTTATTTGTTTTATTTACTTATCGACGACAAACCTATGTATAAATCGAATCGATTCAAAGCGAATGTAACTTGGCTACGGGCCCAGGTCACAATAGGTGGCCCATGCCTAATAAAGGTTGACAAGATCAGTCGCTTTGAAAATCTGTAGGGGAGCTACAGCGGCGGACTTCTTATAGCTGACGTGATGATGATTTATTTTAGAGGTAAATCGTTCTCTCTCATAACATTTCGCGTCATAAGTTCTACGTCAATTTATCACAAGTAGATAGGTAAATCCTTCGTTTTTCGCCTTCCAGCAATATTACTATCTTTTATAACCTAGCATTTTATCCTAATACCGGGATTACCTTTTCTTACTCCCCATCTACACGCTTCGTAATAAGCAGTTATTGCACAAGTAAAGTCGAGTAAAAACGATTTATTATATTGATTTTGTTGTATAAAAAATTCTACACAGTTCAGTTTTTATGTGAACAAGCGCAGTGATAACACAGTAAATAACAAATGCCTAATTAAAAAAAAAACAAAACACATGATTGCCTACAAATAGAATCTGGTTTTTTTTTTGCGTTTTGTTCATTTTTAGTTGTCTATACGATCTGGCATACGATACTCATGACGATAACGTAATTCCTTTCTGGCTTTGTCGTGGAGGAGTCAGTAAAATTAACGTTTCATTTTGATCCTTAAAGTTTTTAGGACAAATTCACATTGTAATTGTGTTTTCATACACTCACATACAGTCATAGTAACGCGCCATAATCAAAACCTGTCTTTTTTATTATTAACATTGGTTGTTTTTACACTCTTCGCTCGGCATGCAAACAAAATAATAATGAATATAAAAATTAGGAACGCATTACATGATTCTTTATTGCGCAATAAGAACTGCGCAATCAAAACAAAGCACGCAGACAAAGCTTTAGCTGTGGAAGACAAAACGTTCCACTTCATCGCTTATCTCAAAGGACGAAATACATCGTGTTCACTTTTAAACAGACATTGAAAAATTACTGTCTGAATGATAGATGGCCATCGTTTAAAAAACGATTTCGATGCTTAATTTTTCTGTCGGCAGATGTCGCATCAGTAGCGGCTGTTTGATGGATCGCGTTGCGCTAAAAACAAAACGTTACTAAACGTTTTCGATCTTTCTGAATATTTTCGGGTGGAATAACCTGTAGTAAGCTACATTTTATATATTTTACATTTTACATATAATTTATTCAGCGTCTGGTAGTATGGTAAATCTTTCATAGAAGTCTCTCTAAGGTGCGTAACCACAAAATTGTAGACATACCTCTTTTACGTACAAAGTGGTTTTCATCCAACTTTAATATGCGCACCGCCAAAGAGCGGAACGCCTTCCCTGAGTCTGTGTTCCTTAATAATTACAAGGAGGTTTTCAAGTCGTGAGTGAACAGGTTTCTTCTAGATACGTGCTAATGCAGTCTGCATCATAGACGGCGTCATCGCTTACTATTAGGTCCTGGTCAAACGAGAGCAATATTACTATCAATATATGACTTGCATAAAAAATTATAGGAGTTGGCAAGATGTGCCGTGCTTTACATTTGAACTGGTTGTGGGTACAAATCTTGGCAGTACAATGCATATTCAGCCCCTTCCTCCATACTCAGCAACTCAACGATATGTTCTATTTGTATTCTTATTGATCTCGATCAATAAGATCGCTCGCGAAGCGAGATCCCCAAATCAACTTGGGCAAATTGACATTGTATGTATACAATGTTTGTTTGTCAGAGGATAACTTTTAAAGCGTTGATCCGATCATCGTGAAATTTGATTCATTGGTAGGTAGTTATGGCACAATTTTGGTGTGACTAAATGAGCTAAAAATGTTCGGGGGCTGTTTAGATATTGGGGTTCAAGAGGGGTAAAAAAAAAATGAAAATGAGAGAGAAAACGTCAAATGGGACTTCAAATGAAAGGTATTCGTTCTCAGTCAGGACATTTCAAGTCTGTTTTAATTTTTAGTAAAGTCTATGCAGTTTTTGAGCTATATCCATAATAAAAACTGAACTTTGACAAAATTCACAGGGTAGACCAGTGACCCCACAGTGCTGAAATTTGGTATGCGTGTAGCTTAAGTGACAGAAATATAGGCAAAAGTCTGAAATCCAGAATAACTTCAATTTGTACCCCAAAAAAGAGCAAGCAATTAACACGAACTCCCGTTAACTGTAACTTGAATCAAACTGTAGGTCAAGTTAGTTGGTTTGTATTTCGGTAATCCTCTCCAACCAAAAGTTGTCTGGAAGAGATTGCTTTTATGTGATAAAACCGCCCATTGTACTGTTTGCTTTGTGTTTTATATTTTGTTTATAAGGTGTACAATAAAGTATTTCCATTAATTAAATTATTCATTCGCTTTCATTCGGCTGGGAGCTAGGGAAAGGACCCCATGTGCAAATTTTCATTAGTTTCCTATTCTGTGTACTACCTAACCTACACATTATTGACTACAATACACATAGGTTATCTAGAAGATAATGTTCTTTAACATTAAGTTCGCCTTTGTACTTGTCATCATCATACTAATATTTTAATGTGAAAGTTTGGATGATTGTTTATTTATTTGTTTGTTTGTTACTCAATCACGTCGTAACGGCTGAACTGATTCCGATAAAATTTGGTATATACTTAGATTATAATCTGGATTACCACATAGGCTACCTTTTATCCCATAAATCAGTTCCCATGGGACAAAAATGGTGTATCAAGTCAAGTTGCAACAGCGATTTTAGCTTTATTTGTAGGTTACCTACACATTTAGAAGTGTAACAGTGTAGAACAGCTAGTAGTTTATAAGCGCAATAAAGTATTTTCAATCAATCAACCAACTATTACGCACTGAAAACCCGATTAGCTAGGTATTTTTTATTTTTATTTATTTATTTATTTTAGGAAAACCATCAGCACATATTAAACACAATAGTTACAGTGAATAGTAATAAACAGGCCATTTAAAGGTATACACTGATAGAATCACATTATACTAACAAGCAACAACAAAATAACAAAAGACAAAATCTAACCGAACACTGTACGGGTCACTCACGGTATTCCCTTCTCTTTCCCAACTATATGTGTACTCGTATGTACTCTCTTTACAACTCGTATGAACTTAGCACGCATTGACTTTATCTTCCAGATTAAAGCTGAAAAAGCTGAGAGGGTAAATGCCCAGCACAAGCATACTCCATTGAAAATGCACCGGGCACTACAGTGGACGTTTGCCTTTGATAAATGAATATAGTTAATTGTACAAAAACAACGCAACTGATAGGTTACTGATAATTCAAATATTGAAAATACAAAACAGAACTGACTGTTAGGTCATCGAGTACTATCCATACATTGTCCTAGTATCGGACAATGAAATATAACACAGATATAAAATCGCAAGCACGTGGTGTTGACAAATTTTCTCTACGGTCCAAACTGTTTTACACAGTATCGATGTAAATCAATTTGGTAAATTTGTCAAGTACGTGTAAAAACATATACCGCGTGTCACCGCATTTACGACATTTATTTAAATCACGGGTAGGGCTGAATTCATTACCATGGGTTTTTTTAAAAATTTGAAATCTACCTTAATTTGAAGTCCTAACTATGTGTATAATCATATTCATTGATCATGTAAGTAGGTACCTGTTAAACTGACTAAGCAGCATCGGCGCGCCGCCGATTTACGTTAAAAATTGTTTATTGGAAATGTATCGATTACTGGATAAATATTCAAGCTATCGGTATTAAACCAATCTCTAAAATCAGTTAATATAATTCTGCATACGTACCTATTTTAAATTAATGTCGTGAATGCGGTGACAGACTGTATGGGTTCGACTGTCGGAACCCTGTATGGTTCCGAAGTAATTATTTTTTCTATGTAAGTACATATTTCCCTTCAGCTAGTCTACACAGAACTGCTCGAGCACTGTCTTGCTGTATACACATGTTTTGGGATGCAATCTAGGCTATTTGATAATTGTAATTTGTATGTTTGATTGCATTCTGTTTTGTGTGTCATATATAAATAATTATTTTATTTATCAGTTATTTCTTCAAAACACAAGTTTTATAGTAGGCTATGCTAGATCATTTTGGATCAAAACTTAAATGACTATTCACTTAAAAAGTATTTTTTGAGACAAACTAATGTCACAAGAGGCCCAGAGGCAAGCTGAAGTGGCAGTGGCCGGCATATAGCTCGAAGAACTGACGGCCGCGGGGCCATGAAGGTTCTTGAGTGGAGACCATGCACTGAAAATTACAGCGTAGGATGGCCCATCCACTACATGTAGATACAACTTGATAAAGGTTGCTGGGAACCGTTGGGTGCAGGCCCCACAAATCGATCGCTCTGAAAACTAATCGGAGAGGCCGTCTTATGGATGATGATGACAATAAAACAGATAATTATAAAAAAAAACCCCGGTTGTAAATATAGTTTCTAGGTATATCAGTTTCTTTTTCTTCCTGCCCTTTTCCCACATTACGCGGGGTCTCGGCACAACATTTATTCCTCCTCCACATCTCTCTACCAGCCGTCATCTCCGTTGTTACTTCCTTTCTACCCATATCATTCTCACACAGTCCATCCATCTTCTTCCTCTACTTCTATTATAATTTTTTTGTGTAGGTACAAAAAATAAAGAAAATGTATCAATCTCAACCTAAAACTTTCAAAACTAAGTTTACATTTAAATATTAATTAGTAAATATTAATTGATATTGCCTACCGTTGTTGAAAGGAATCTAGCGATCGTTTTACATAACCCATTCAATGAAAAACACTTGATTCGGGATGAAGTGGTCCTCAGGATATCAGACTTCAGATTTGATTTAGTTCTGTACCCCGATTCTCGGAATTCTAACTTAGTCAATTTTCGATCGCATTACGTACTACGAGTTTAAAGGCAGCATTACCTTACAAGGGTCTTATCACGCTGGAAAACGCGTTTTCAGTAAGGTGATTTGTGAACGTGTTCGCCGCAAGTCCGAGGCGAGCTCAAAAATCAAAAAGTCAAATAATTTATTGCGTACATTTTTTAATTTTTTATTTATACCACTAAGGTAGCAAACAAACATACGGTTCACCTGATGGTAAGCGGTTACCGTAGCCTATGGACGTTTGTAACAGCAAAGGTAACTCGCGCGTTGCCGATCCTTTAAAATTTTCTAAACGACCTTTTTGAAGAACCCCATACTGTAGTCCCTGGGCCTCGGAAAACCTCGGCAGGGAGACCATTCCACAAGTGAAGTGTTTGCGGAAGGAAATTCCTCTGGAACCTCACGGTACGCGACCACATCGTCTCCAAGGTGTGTAGATGGATTCCCTGCCAATGGCGAGCAATACGATAGTAAAAGGAACCTGCAGGCACCATATAAAACAACTTCTCAGAACACAACCCGTTAATACAAGCGGTAAAACAAACACAGGGAGGCAAAGTCTCACCTAAGACTCAACAATTCTCACAGCTCGTCTTTGAACAGAGTCAAACGGCCCTAGTTGATATCCAGGTGCTTCTGCCCATAAATTACATTATTTTACATAGATCTTAATCTAAGTGTTTCTGTATCAAACATAAACCCTGCAAAGGCACTGTAATATTTGCTAGCGTGACGTGCACGCCGCGTTCGCTCAATAGGAAAATATGCTAAACGATTTAGAATAATATATATTTTTTTCAAAGTATTTTCAATTAAGATTACGAAGAAAAATGGGTAGGTTCTATTAATGAAATGAAGCCAGCACATAACCACGCTTTAACACGAACGCCCCTTCAAATTTCAGCCCGTCATATTGTAAAAATTTAGGTAAGTATTTAGATAAAAGTGTTAGATATAAATAGGGATAGACATAGAAGTAAAAGAAGGTCGAAGAAGAGATGGATGGACTGTGTGAAGAATGATATGAGTAAGAAAGAAGTGACAACGGAGATGATGGTTGATAGTGAGGTATGGAAGAAAAATACATGTTGTGCCGACCACGTAATGTTCTGCCCACGAAATGTAGGAAAAAGGCAGGAAAAAGACGTTTAAAGAACACGTTTGTTTTATTTTGTTTTAATTATTTAATGCACATACATCAAAATGTACAAATGGAGGACTTGATGCTAAAAGCATTTTCTACCAGTCAACCGTGACAGGTAAATTGCAACTCACCAGTGTGATAACGCTCTCTAGATAGGAACTTTATTCTTATATATTCTTGATTTTATATAGTAACGACGGGTATCGATAATTAAATTAAATAAATAGTTAGCTAGAGACTTCACACAGTGCCATCTAGCCCCAAACTAAGCAAAGCTTGTACTACGAGAATAAAACACATAATATACTTGTTTTATTTTTATACAACCGGACCCGGACTAATATCTGTAGATCATGCAAACATTTGTTCCGTGGTGGGAATCGAAACTGGAACCTCGGCCTTACATCCTTACATCGGCCAAACCAAACGTACCATAGCCGAGCGTGTCAAAGAGCATATTGCAGCTGTCAAAAATCGCCAGGTAAACAAGTCAGCGATAGCAGAACATCTGGTATTCTCGGGACCGAATCATTGGATTGAATTTCATGATACTAATCATGAAATTCAATCCAATGATTCGATCCCGAGTCTACCAGAACCTTAGTAGGTTCTCTCTGGTGAACGCCATTATTAGAAGAGGATGGTTCGTGAAGCGATTGAAATCATGAAATTTCTAAATTTCAACCGAGAAGATGGCTATAGACTCTCAGTATCCTGGAACCCGGTGATTGCTAGGTGTGCGCGTCGTGATCGGTCGTCATAGTGCGTAGATACCGTTAGTGTAGTGTGTCGTAATATGAACGAGGACATTTCTAATTCTGAAGACCAAATGAGGGTACTTGCTGCAGCTACCGACACTTCTCGACGGTAGATCCTAGTACCTACTCCAGTCAACCCGTGACCACGACTATTGCAACACAGCCGAAACGTCGGGATAACAGATAAAAAAGGTACATACGCGATAAATACCCATTTTAATCAATAATTATGTACAATGATCGCGAAAGTTTGAAAAATACTGTGGTGAAACATTTTTCGAGACTTACTTTACTACTTCAGAATCAGAAAATATTTTTAAATAATTTGTGTCAAAAGTGAGTGATTTTATCTTGGTTCTATGGTTTTCAACTATCAACAATTTTCTTTGGGCTAGCGAGTCACCTTCGCTCTCATATAAGGAATTAGTAAGGTTTATCGTCAATAAGTACGGACGCCTCAACAAAATACTGATTGCTGCAACCACAGATAGGTATTTGAGATGAGATAAATGTTATTATTTACTTAATGTTTTTGTCATTGTTATGAATAAATCTATTTATAACAACGACAAATACTAATAATTGTATTGAATTCAATTAATAGGTATTATTATATGCATTCATAATCTCTCCTGGCAGAAAAATACCAAATTATTTTCCCTTGCCAAACCAAAGTTAACAAATTTAGCTACATAATACACTTCTTAAGCCCTCTTAAAAGAGTATCTACCTTCATTTTGTGCATAATGAAACCGTTATAAAAACCTGCAAAGAGTCCGTCTTTCATTAACCTGTAGCTCTTTTAATCAGTGAAACTAAGGCTTGATTAGTTCAGCTTTTTGAAGCCTTCTTAGCGCTGCCATTTTGATGGCAGCTAAGTTTTTAACCCCGACAAAAATGAAACTTGGCAAAATATACTCTGAGATAAATAAGGGTACAATAATTCCTTTTCGATTTTCAAAAATAACCCCCTGGGTGGGTAAAAAGGTGAGTGGCGTTTTGTATGCCAAAACATTATTCCTTGGATCATTATTATTAATACGGGATTTATCACGTACCGGTTTATCAGTGTTTCGACCGACAATGTTTCGGTTCAATTCGTAAACCTTCATCAAGATTATAAATCCCGTATTTATAATAATGATTGAAATAAATCATGAAAGTTTTCGAAGTAAAAATTATTCTTTGTGTAAATACTTTTCAATGTACTATCCAAAGATTACTAGAAAAATGAAACGTAATTTAGAACAGGGTTTTAGAAATCTGCATTTTACTTACTTTTTGAGTTTACAGCTCATTTAGCTGATGGCATTGGAAAATATGTCTAGGAAGTTACAGAACCCTAGGCACGCGAGTAACAGTCGCACTTTACTGGTTTCTTTTACCTACCACTTAGGTAGCAAACAAGCATACAGTCGACCAAACTAATAGACGACATCGACAGTACGCATCTACAATCTACGTTAACAATAAAAGTTCTGATCGGGATGTTTCAGGTGAACTGTAAAACTTAGGTTGAGACACAGAAGTGTCAAAAAACAAGATGGCGGCCATCATGTTCAATTTTTATTTTTTTCATGAATTATATGCGAGAAAAAGAAAGCTTTTTTCCCCAACGGTAAAATTGTAGAACCCGTCCAAGTTGATAAACTTGCACGACAGAAAACAGTTCCATATTCTTCGAAACGTCAACTTGATACGTAGCATGTCTAGAAAATTCCTTTGCATTTTACTGCAGTGTTTTTCGTTAGAAGATATATGGCGTCTTCTGTTTGATAGGATTATGTGCAACTTGAGTACTGGAGATGAAATATTGTTTGGAAATTTCTGTATTATATCGTGTGGAAATGCGGGAACATTTTATTTTCTGTACAAATTAAAGGTTTTTTAATATATTTATGTAATATTAGCTGCCAATGCACGGTGGCCGAAATTCGACCGTAATTAGTGTATATTTTTAATTTTATAACTTAAAAATAAAAAAAGCCAAGAAAATAATGTGACTAAAAGAGTGTTAGGTATGAATGTAGATGAATATAGAAGTAGAGGAAGGCCAAAGAAGAGACGTATAGACTGTGTGAAGAATGATATGGCGAAAGAAGTGACAACGTAGATGGTAATAGAGAGGTAATAGAGAGGAAGAAAAATACATGTTGTACCGACCTCACGTAATGTGCAGGAAAAGTAAAAGGGCAAGAAGAAAAACTAAATTTTAGTATTCACTCCTCCTTCTCCATATAAACTTAACTTATCGCAAATCTCACATTCCATCGTGCGCGCAATAAGTTTTAAAAAGGGGTACAACGTTTTCCTTAACGTATATATAGATATTTATAGATATTAAAAAGCTCCTTGTGAATATAGTTTTTGTTTATAATTATATTTTCGCTTTCAGATATTTTATGATTTATTCAAATACGTGTAACATTTGGAAAGCTGTCATATTAAGATTAATTTTAACGTTCTTTTAATGGAGAAATCTATGAGGAGGACAATTCCGTGGCCTTCCTATGGCTCTTCATCATCATCATCAGCCCACATCCACCCACTCTTGGGTATAGGCTTCCTAGTTATCACGCCATTCTCTCCAGTCCTCCCACAATTCTCACGATGTCCGATCATCTGGCTGGTAGCCTACCAACTGTTCTGCGCCCTTCTTGCGGCCACCACTCAGTTGCTGCCTTCCTCCTATGGCTCTTATTAGAAGTAAGTTACCTTTTATGTGTGTTTGGTAAAATTATACAATTATACGCATAAAATCGTACTCCAACCGAGAGACCCGCAAGCGTTATCTATTCGCGCATACTACTTGTAAAACGAACGCGGGTGAGCGAGCGCCACTTAATAGAATTCCTAAGTTGTATAACAATAATTTCTTGGAAATTGAATTTTTTGCAAACTCACCCGCCTTGTTTAAGAAAGCAATCAATCAGACAATCCTGTCTGATTGTCTCATTTCAATCTAAATTAATAGCGACTAAGTTACTCATTACTAAAATATATGAACCTGTATTGTGTAGGTAGGTATGTACCTAGGCACTTGCTTGCCTGCATAATATAGGTTCATTTACATATTTATATTTCTTTATATGTCTTTAATATTTTATACACTCATGCCCACCATTTGTATATTGTAATCTGTAGACAACGGTGTTGTTTATGCCTGGAGTAAGACATCTTGTAATAATTATTAAGTCTAGTAATATTTAGGCATAATTGTTTGGTATCTCAAATAAATAATAATAAAATAAATATGTTATTTCCATCACAATAAAACCATAAATATTCAATACGATTAAACTCAAAGAGAAAACTAATAAAAACATTCCAAAACCATCACCCACAGAGACGTATCAATTTTCACGCACCGTTGCGTTATGTTATCTTTATACTCCAAAAATACAGAAAAAACAGAGCAAATGTGTATTAATGGAACGTCATTCTCATAGATAAGGTATTCTTGATGTAGGTTTGTGATGTATAAATTGGGAATGGTAGCGACGGGACCAACAGAGCACGAAGTATCTTTCTGATATCAATGTGACGTGTCATTTCAAAGGTAGATATTGAGTTGATAACACGTTTACATTGTATACTAGCTGCTACCCGCGGCTTCGTACTGTTATACGAGAGATGTCTGAGGGAGTTTTAAAAAGATGTGTTTACTTATTAGAGTATATTAAAGGATTATATTAAAGGATATAATAACCCCTGGACGCAACTGATATGTTGGAAGATGTGAGCTGCTGAGAAACAGAAACAGTTCCTACCTCAGGATATAATCTATCTCCTTGTCAAATTTCCTTACGATCCGTTCAGCCATTTAGGCGTAAAAAGGTAACAAACAAACAAATGTTCGCATCGAGTTACTCTCGTATTTATAATATTAGTATAGTATTAGTATATACATAGTATGAAGCTGGTTATAATAATATAATAATAAAAACATTATTATGTAGCTTTCATTGATAAGCTTTTCTTATCTTAAATCATAAATTTGATCTGAAGTAAACGAGAAGAGAAGACTTGCATAGTTTTCCAAACGCTGAAGGCAAAAGTAGCGTCCTAATCCTGGTTATAATCTAATTGGGAACCAAATTTAGTAGTGAAAAAGTAACAAACACACAGAGTTACTTTCGCATTTATAATATTAGTATGGACAGGAAAGCCCTTGACCACTACCTCACCTGATGATAAGTGATGGTGTGGTTGAAGATGGAGCATGCTTGCCAAAAATCATCTCTTTTCTCTGGACTCGAAGACTCCGAGATTATAGAGGTCTAGAAAAACAGACACCTGAAGCGAAAAATGTGTACATACAATAAATTTGTACTACATAAAACTTACGGCGATATGGAAAAACTACGCCCTTTTCCACATTGTCCTTTATAAATATGAGGTCACAAGTTGCCTACAAAAACATATTTGATGTGTTAGGTCCTCTTTTATGTGACAGATGGTAGATGTGAAGTTATGCTAGCCACCCGATATACAAACGCTCGATTCGGTTGGCTCATCAACTATACGATAAACAAAAATCTATCTATTCTAACTCTTATATCTATTTTCTTAGAGCTTTGGCAGAGCGAATCTGTCATAGCACATGCTGAGTGGAGGTCATTTTGGTCACTTTGTATCTATTAGTCTACGCCTAGTTTTAAAATTTCATTTAATTTCTGTGTTAATTAGTGATAAAATAAACGTTTTTTTATATAAATATATTATTTAGTTTATGATATAATCACTTTGGGTTTTGGTTTTGGATCCTGGAAGTCAGCTGTAATTTACCCAATGCTGGATAAATTAATCTTTTGTGTTGTGTATTTATTTCAATTCTAATTTTAAGGTATTTATGCTAGATAAGGTGCCTAATATTAATTTGCTAGATTGACCAAATAATTCATGAACCCTTGTTCAATAATTAGTTGGTAATTCAGTCTAATCGAGTGGTCCCGAATCAAGGAGGACCGTATTACGAGATTATCTTGGTTTGTTTTCATTTAGAATTTGAATAGGCAATGATTTTGCAAGGTATATTCTCGCAAAACAGAATTAGTAAAGGTTTAACTAAGAAAACTTACCTACGTGATTAATCACAAACTGTTTAATCAGTGTTACCACTGGCAGTGTTCGCTTAAATTCGTGAATCTGAAGGCAGCAGAGTGAATGCGATACACCTTGCACTGCGTCTCGCCCCGCACTACGTGGCTTACGCACACGCCACAGATCTCTGCACGCGAGATGAAGGGCACGATTGTGGGAGGTGGTATGGAATTCCCTGTGTCAATGGTGGCCCCACACTTTTCATGTCTCACATAGATCATAAAGACATGGCCTCCAGGCAGGCGGCAAAACACACTACCTCAAGGACTACTGAAGAGGACAAAAGTGATGATGATGATGATGACTATCACTGACGTAATAGTTTGACGACCTCCGCGGCGCAGTGGGCGAATAACCGGCTGAGACGCAGGAGATAGTGGGTTCGATTCCCACGGCGGGACAAATGATTGCATAATCGACAGATATTTGTTCCGGGTCTGGATGTTTTTCTATACTATATTATAAGTATGTATTGACAAAAAAAAAAGTTTATAAGTATTCTATCAGCTTACTGGTTCTCATAGTACAAGCTCTGCTTAGTTTGGGGCTAGATAGCGCTGTGTGAAATGTTCAGCAATATTTATTATTTTATTTATTGATTTAATGTTATTTGGATCTTCCGTGCGTCCACTAATGTGGCATAATCTATGAGGTGCGGCGCCAACCCCTCATGTGAACTGGCTGTTACTTAGCAGTTCATCTAATTAAGTGAAATCTGAAGGATAACCAAATTGTAATTTCTATCTTAATTCTTGTCCCGATGTTTGTCAAATCAAATGTTTGACGCAATTGAAATTGATTCCTCTTTAACGTTCCTACTACTGCGACTGAAAATTAATTAATCTTTAACGAGATATGGGCTACAGACTTTATATAATCTTTGTTATCTTGTGACTTACCACGGCCACTGTATCGACATTTGGTAAAGATTTGCATTGCATGTCTCTGTCTAAGATAGAGACAGTCAACACACATTTTCCAAATCCCAGTTAATGAATCCGTGGTAGTAAATTGAGTAGTCAATACGATTTTTATCATTAAGAGTTGGGGGTATAAGATACTCCTCCCGGACTGAATGCGACTGTGGAGCACCCATTCAGTCCACGTCTCATCTGCTCTCCTGTCCCTTGTGTCCTACCACCAGCACAAGCCCTACCCCTCCTCCCTCCCCACACCCCTCACAAAGCCACGCCCAACGCTTCATAACATAAGTGACAAAGTACTACTTTAAAATAGCTTAGCTTACCATTGACACGAAAGAAGAAGAAGATTAAGAATTAACGTAATTTTGATTGATATATAAAACAAGACTCAGATTAAATAAAATTCTGAATAATATTATGCTGATCAAAATAAAATAGTAAATGTGAGTCTAGTCTAGAAGTCATAATATAATGAACACTATTTTCATAAAAAGTTGAGTGGCTGGTATCTCCCATCAAAATGTCTAAGTACAATTCACAAAAAATATTAATGAGGCTCACCGCCCACTTAGTCTGGCTGCGGCAGCCAAGCCGACGGACGACTGCTTAGAGTTCGAGCACTAGGCAACAATAGAACGCGCACAACTATACAGCAATCAAGCTGCCGTAACCTGAGCAAGACAAGTACAATATATATCTCAATAATCCCTTGTGAAATCAGCTAGATGTAGTTTACGTACCTATCAAAACTTTTTTTTATATATATAGGTACAATCCTTTGAATAATACTTCACCTTGTGGTGTTGTTGTGGTGAAAGATGAATCATGCTTACCTAAAAAGACCTACTCACCATAGACATAGTGTTCCAATCTTTACCAGTACATAAAGCCCATCACAGACGTAGCTATAATATATAGCAATACACCGTGCTATGCTATGCAATAATATAAACTACAGTATAGCTTGGTGACGTCATACAAACATAAATTATGGCTGCCTGTGTGGTCACTCGAAAATGTGTACATAAGATATATTACGCTATGCCTTGCCTATTCATATTGCTATATATAAGTGGACTTTAAGCAAAGTTAAAGTGAATCTTTTAGTTATAAAAGGTGGCACGTCGTACAGTTAAATTTGGTACTTCCCAGTATTTCGTCTGCTTGTTCTGTGATAGTTTTAATTTAAAACCGATATTATGGATAACACGATTTACGATTTAGCCCTTAGATTGAGTGGGCCGGTCATATCTGCCGAAGAACTGATAACCGTTGGGGTAAACGTGTGTGTAGTGGAGACCACATCTACGCAACTGAAGTGAAGGACATCCTCCGGCTAGATGGAGTGACGATTTGCGCGCTGTGGCTGCCAAAGATTGGATGAGAAGAGTTGGAATCGGGCTCAGTGGCGTACCCTGGGAGAGACCTACGCCCAGCACTGTTATAGATTAATGATGATGTTTATGAATGAATGAATGAATGAAAATTCTTTATTATACCTTACAAGCTAAACACAACAGATATAAAAATAAAAAATAAATCAAATAAATGTAAGCATAATGGGCGGTCTTATCGCTTAACAAAGCGATCTCTTCCAGACAACCTTTGGATGGAGAGGATCATTGCTTAATGGAAGATTGGCTGAGGTGTAAAAAGAATAAACTTAATAATAGCAAAAGAAAAATTACTTAACCTTAAATGCATAAATAATAGGTACATAAATAATTCTAAATAAGTAAATATCATATATAAAATAAATAAATATGTACTTACATACATACATATATTAATATATACATATATCAATAATATTACAGATCAGTTGAATAATCACGACTCTTCATGGAGGTAAAAGTTTTTGAGTTTAGCTTTAAATACGGAAGGTGAGGGAGATTTTCTAATGGAGACCGGCAAGGCATGATTATGATGAGCGATTTAAATTGATTAATAGTTACAGACGGTTTCTGCTACACTAATACTTTGTAAATTAGTCAGGTTTTTGGCCAGCTCTTTGAAACTGATTGTAACGAAGATACATAATCCTATATTGGTTGCTCAATATGTTGGCTGCCACAACCAAACTGATCAGTGTGCGGTGAGCATAATCACATTTCTTTTTCAAGCGCATTTACAAAGAATCACAAAATTTCTTCAAATTAGTGAGCATCTTCTGAATTGGCTGATATAATCTCAAGGTGACTTCAGATTTTAGTCCATTGTAGCCTCGTTGAAGCCTTCATAATTTGATTTTGTTTGCTTGAATTTTGGAATGCAATATTAATGCTTATGAGTCTGACATTGAGTTTTATAAAGGACGTAAGTAAATACATTTCAGGCGAGTCCCCTAATATTTACTTACTACAAAGTAACGGCCGTAGCGTAGGGAGTAAAATGATATATTACCTAGACAAGAAATGGCTGAGCATACACATTTTGAATAAAATGGTAGTTTCTACGGATTATTCCCATCGTAACTCAAAATTGATGACTAGAATATTATTCATTTATAAATGTGGGTAGATATGGAAGTAGAAGGCGAGAAGAATAGATAGTGTGAAAGATTATATTTGAAAAAAAAGAAGTAAGATTGTTGCTGATAGACGGATATAGGTCCCTCACTTGTTAGAAAGGTGACCTGATAAAGGTTGCTGACAGCCTTTGGGTGCAGGCCGCACAAGATCTATTGCTCTGGGAATTTATAGGGGAGGCCTATGTTCTGCAGTGGACGTACTTTTACTGATATTATGATGATGATGATACGAAATCGTCCTATAAGTTATACATATACTACATCTTCCTTTTAATCGCTAATCTATGTTACAATCAAAAATGTTAACAGGTCATAACTGATTTTGACTGCAAAAACAAGTCAAAACTAATTAAAATTAATGAGTAGTTCTGAGATCGCCTGGGTAAGAACTACCATCATATCCACAATAAACGATTGAGTATTGAGTATCTATATCTGCCGCCAAGTAGCATTGCTATATTCTGGTTTGAAGGGTATGGTTGCCGGTGAAATTGCAGGCACATGAGACTTTACATCTGTGTGCCTCAAGTTGATGGACGTAAGGTAGGGCACCGTAGGGCACGTTCCTAAGGTGCGTGACCTACGAGGCAATACTTTGTTATAGGCAATGGCTACCACTTAACATCATGTGGGCCATATGCTTGTTCCATCACCAGGTACATAATACGTTATAATACGTAATCCTCTTTGAGTGTCGAAAGGGGATTATTAAACGAAAATGTCCAGAAATGCCCTTAACCTATTATATTTGGAAAAAAGTTCGTTCGTCTAACGTTTCTACCAACGTCTTTAGGCAAAACTAGTTTTTACTGATATTCGCAGCTAAAATCGGTTTCAGCCGGTTTTGAGCTTTGACTGTGACATATTATACTACCCTGCCTATAATTAATTAAATAAATAAAAATTATATTAGGATTATTATACTTCTCTAGCTTAAACATTCCGCCCTCGACAATATACCTAGGACCCTAGGTAAACGATCTAAAATTTCACAGAAATTATTAATTATTCAAAGCGGGCTGCCACAACCTTGACTTTTCGTTCAACGAACTATCATAGCATAGACTTATGCTGACCGCACATTGACTACTATTGAGTATGATAGATTGCGCGATTTATGGCGGGTTCCAATATCTGTCGGTAGCCAGCTACGACTCGTTTCTCCTTGAAAACATATATACATCAAGTCTAAGGCTAAAACAGCTGCCATGAAGTTGGGCATCTTCAACAAGGTAAGGATACTTCGCACCAGGACAGCTTCTTAGTCTTTACAAAGCACAAACCTGTTCGGGTATGGAGTACTGCTGCCACCTTTGGGATGGTTCGGCCAAATACCAGCTCGCTACCTTAGACTCGATAGAACGTAGGGCTTTTAGGCTTATAGATGAGCAATATATGGCGGAGACTAAGACCCAAAGTCTCGAACACCACCGTAAAGTTGCAAGCCTATTGAACTTTTACAGAATACATTTTGGGCAATGTGCCCAGGAGCTTTACGATTTGATTCTGCCATCTCTTTTCCATCAAAGGACAAGCAGGTGCTCGGTTCAGTACCATCCGTACCTGGTTGATATACCACCCATTCGCACACACCGTTTTGGTTCTACGTTCTTGATGCGTACAGCTAAGGTACGGAACACTTTGCCGTCGTCTGTTTTTCCTAAGGAATACAATCCGGGCCTCTTTAAGGTAAGAGTCAATAGGTGTCTTCTAGATGTTCGTGCTTCATCTTAGACCGCATCATCACTTAGCATCAGGTGAGATTATGGTCAAACGAAGATCTATACAGTTAAAAAAAAGGTCAATAGTTTGACACAAGGACTCGTATCTCTTTAAAAAAGTGTCAAACTGTCACTTTTTCGAAGAAATACGAGTCCTAGTCAGTTACCAACGGATATAGGAGCCCGAAATAAGAAATGGTAAACACATCTTGGCATTCTACATAGTTCATTACGCTTCAGATAGACAGCAGCTTAAACTTAGCTCCTTAGTTTAAGCCTACGCAACAATCACGCACAATTAATTACAAAATCGATCCGCCATTATACAACCGGTTTTGTTATGTACGACATTAATTTAAAACACAAATCTGGAATCGTATTAACCGATTTTAAAAGTGGGTTTGATACCGGTAGCTTGAATATAAAACCAGTAATCGATACATTTCTAAAAAAAAAATAACAAAAAATCGCCGGCGCCTTTGCGACGATGCTGCTTAGTCAGTTTAACCTACCTACCTTTTTACCTACTTACATGATGAATGAATATTATTTATTTACCTATTTTATACCGGTTGTTTATTTGATGTTTTAGGACTTGATATTAAGATAGTTTGAAAATTAAAATGTTTCTATGGTAATGAATTTGAAAAAAACGATACTAGTGAAGTGAAGTGACCCTTACCCGTGTTTTCATTTAATGTCTTACATAATAAAACACGTAACTTCATAATTACATGGGCAATTTTATCAATCGGGCGATCGTATTATTTAATTATCGAAAAATCTACTTCAAAAGTGATATATTCAATACGTTACTTTTAAGTAGATAGGTTATACGCAACGATTACTAGGCGGAAGTCGCGCTACTTTTTGGAATAGAATGCTTTGCTTTTAGAAATGTCTAATCTCTCCTTCACAGCACTCTTCTAAGATGAGAATAAAGCAGCATTATAAGGCCTAACTTTCTAGACTTTAGAATTTTTTTTTAGTTTTTATTATTATTTATTTTAGTTGTCTCAGTTTTAGAAGATTTCTAAGCATAATAATAAATATTTATTAGTTGGGTATATATTAGTAGTAGTAGGTATTGACTTATTTATTAGGAATTTCAGTACATTTTTTTAATTTTTTTTTTATTTCTCTTTATTTGCAATTACACTCTGTGCACTGCTGTCTATTACTGCTTGGCTCATGACTTTCCATTCAAAAGTTTCCTGGAAGAAATCGCTTTTAGCGATATGGCCTCACATTGCAATTTTTAAGGTTAGCATTAATTAGTTTTTTTTAGTTTTCTTGGTGAACATTAAATCATTATTATATTCAATTATTTTTTAGACGCAACCGCTAGACACTATAGTCTCGATATGTGCTCCCATTAGCACAAAATACAAATTTATTTTGTATAAATTTTGATAAAGGAACCAATCGCTTTTTTTATACGACCTTTAGAATGAACATGTATACCTATGGCCCACCTGATGGTATAAGGTACGTCTATAACAAAGTATTGCTTTGTAGGTCATGCAACTTATAAAATTGCTCTACGATGCGTCCGTCAACTTAGGCATACAGGTGTAAAGCCTCATGTGCCTATAATTTCACCGGCAACCATACCCTTAAACCCGAAACAGCAATGCTGCTTGGCGGCAGAAGTAGGTATGGTGGTAGTACTTCTCAGGGCGAACCCTTTCACAAGGAACTCCACTAATCTTCATCGCACACGCGATAGTAGCCAATGTGCGGCCAGCCTTACTATCTTTTAAGAAACGGCAAAAATATTTCTATGAAAATGGGCAATTTTATCGTAGCAAGAAGCTTAGGCCTCGTCAAAAATACATTAAGTACTTACTACATTTATAGCGCTTTTTTAATTTAAGTACCATTTACGATCATTAAATATACTATAGTTAGGTACTGGTTTTTATAGGTATAAGCCTTCTATGCCAAATGTGCGATATTAATATCGTACCGTTTGAAGGCTATTTTTAGATATAGCTTTTGTTTTTTTCACAGAGACGCAGGAGGTTACGGGTTTTATTCCCGCCGCGGAACAAATGTTTGCATTATCTACAGATATTTGTTCCAGTTCTGGGTGTTTTTCTAATTAATAGAAACTAGCTTCTGCCAGCGGCTTTGCACGCGTTATTTGTCAACCAAAAGTAGCATATATGGTAATCCAGGTTATAGTCTACGTACCTACATACTAAGTTTCGTCGACGTACTAAGTAAGTCGAAATCGGTTCAGCCGTTATGACTTGATTGAGTAACAAACAAACAATCATCCAAACTTTCACATTTATAATATTACTAGCTTCCACCCGCGGTTTCACACGCCTTGTTTGTAAAAAGTAGTCTATGTTTCAATCCAGGGCGTAATCTATTTCACCAAACTTCATCAAAATCGGTTTAGTCGTTGTGGCATGATTGAGTAACAAACAAACAAATAAACATTTATCATTTATGATACGAGTATTAGTGTTATATGTGTTTATAAGGTAATTTATTAGTTATCTTGTTCCCATGGAACAAGCTTTGCTTAGTTTGGTGCTAGATAGCGCTGTGTGAAATATTCAGCATTTTTTTATTTTATATTATTTTAGGAGTTGAGGGAGGCCTTTGCCCAGCAGTGGGAAAATGTAGGCTAGTTAAAAAAAATATATTATTTTATTTATTTATTTTTATTTATATATAAATATGACGGTAGGACTAGTCCACCAATTTAAGGTTGCGCAGCGAGCTATGGAACGGGCTATGCTTGGAGTTTCTCTGAAGGATAAAATCCGTAACGAGGTTAGCCGACAGAGAACCAAGGTCACCGACATAGCTCAGCGGATTAGCAAACTGAAGTGGCAGTGGACTGGTCATATATGCCGGAGAACCGACAACCGTTGGGGTAAACGAGTTCTTGAGTGGAGACCGCGTCTCGGAAAACGTAGTGTGGGGCGCCCCCCGGCTAGGTGGAGCGATGACATAAGAAAGGTGGCAGGCAGAAACTGGATGAGAAGAGTCGAAGACCGGGCTCAGTGGCGCGTAGTATTGGGAGAGTCCAGCAGTGGACTAATGTGGGCTGATGATGAAATATGATCAGTACAAATCGCCCTTATAGAATAAATTATTCGAAATACGTTATTTTTTTCTTAATCAAAACTTACCAGGCTATGTGATTTCGTAGCAGTAATTTACCTGAAAAGAAACATGTCTTATTAGTTTACCAGTAACTTTGTGAGTCGCGATTTTTATTAGTTTATCGTTTTTACGTCGTTTATCTTGAAAATTACAGGAACAAATCAGTCAGACAGAAAGGGGTTATTGCTAAACAAGGTAATAAAGGGTTTATCTTAGAATAAAAAAGGTTCCCTTAGAATTTGATTTGCTTTAGAAAATATATCATATATTTTGTGTCGTGCATATAATCTGCTGAAGGGTGCCTACCCAAGAAAATTAATAACTTTATTAAATCTTAATAAAAGGGTCGGCATGACTAGCGACGGTGACGCGATAGCAATTGGTTTACATTAATGTTACGCTTGTTGGGTATATTTAGTAGGTATGATGAATGAATGAATGAAAAATTCTTTATTGCACAATTCTTTATCTGTACATAGTCGAACTTAATGCTAGATAGCACATTCTCTTCCAGTTAACCTTTGTGTAATGCGGACTAACAGTTATTATACCTTGCTTCAATCTGAACTTTTGCTGAAGGAAAAGTCCTAATAATTTATTTTTACCATCCATAATTAATTTGTTCCTGTAATTTCAGAGATTTTATTTACATAGGTAGGTACATAATAGGTATCTTTTTTACGCTATAGTTAAAACCACAAGTACCTACGTAAACCACCATAAAATACAATTCCATTCATTTATATTCTCCTCGTTTATGAACGGATGAAATATATTCTCGTAAACGCGTGTGGAAACATTAAAATAAAATGTTATCCCGCGATATGATCCGGCTTTTGGACACCGCAAACGTACGAAAAGCAAAAATCTACTGTAAAGAACAAATATTAATATCGAGTAGAAACGAACTTTAAATATTTCAAATTTGTATGAAGTTTTCATCATCATTATCCACAGCCTATAAGTACCCACTGCTGGGTGTAGGCCTCCCTTTGTAAACGCCACCCTTTCCGGTCCTGTGATGTGCGCATACAGGAGTTGCCCGCGACTTTGTTTATGTCGTCGACCCGCCGCGCCATTAGATGTCCTGGACTTCTTAGGTATGTTCTTGGCCACCATTCGATCAAAGGTTTAGTCCACCTCATCTAACCAAGTTCCACTTGAGTTTCACCGCCCTTTTTCTGACGTCTTGGACTTTCGTCTGGCGTCGGATTTCGGTATTAGAAACTCGATCCAGCAGGTTGATGGCAATCATGGCGCGCTCCATGGCTCTCTGTGAAACTCGTACTCTGTACACAGTTTCCTTAGTGAGTGCCCATGTTTCGGCACCGTAAGTCATTGTTGGCAGGACGCATTGGCACAGACGAGTTTTCAAGCATTGTGGGATCTTCTTTGACCGTAAAACATCTTCAAGTAATTTGTAATGTTTTCAATTAATCCTAAAAAGAATAATCCAGCGTTACTTGAACACGCGGGGACCGGTATATCTGTGATATCTCCTAAATCTAACAAATAATAAAAGCTAATCGACAATGTCTTAAGGTCATACACGCAACGGGATACTTGAATGGTTTAGTTGTTCAGGTAATCTATTCAGGTGTAGTATACCGTTACGTGTATTAGCTGACATTAAAATTATTTAGCATGCTATGAGATGGAATGTGCAAAAACTCTTAACAATTTTAAAATTTGGCCGAATAGTAATTCAATACTGCTCTGCTGAAATAATAAATAAGTGCAGATATAAATTAAATCCATTCGATTGCCAATTTTAACTAAATAAAAACCCAGCGGCTCAGCGCAATAAAAATGGCCACTGATTATCATCAGTAGCCGGTACGGTAATAATGAAATAAAAATAAAAGTTGTTTTAATAAAAAAATATTAACTATATCTTAGTGCATTAGTTTAGTTAGTTTTTAGGGCATTTAGTTTTTGAAATAGAAGCAAAAGTTTTAAGGAGTTTCACTTCGCTGCATTATTATTTGATGGTTCCAGCGCAGCGTGCCTAGAATATTCTAGCAAACGTTAATCACCACGTGACGTTGATAAAAACGCTAGAATTATGATCTAGGATCAAAAACTTTAGGGACTTTTACCACTTTTGTTTTAAAGAGTTGGTTGAAGTTGTGGCTCGGAATTTTAATGAGAATGATAAAATGAATGAAAGGTGAACGTCACCTGTCAGACGTTTACCTTTCATTCATTTTATCATTCTCATTCACGTGAATTCTGAATTTCTATGTAAAATTTGATATACATTTTGTATATCAAAGATGTATCAAACGTAATGTTTGGCCTTGCCTCTGACTACCCATTTATAGGATATCTTTACGGTTTGCATACTGAGTAAGAGTTCCTAGGATACTTTCGTAATTAATTTCAACAATTATTATAAATCCGGGATTTCTCACGCACCGTTTTATCTGTGTTTCGACCAATGTTTCTGTTCAATTCGTGAACATTGATCAGGGTGAGTGCGATAAAACGGTACGTGATAAATCCTGTATTTATAATAATGAGTTCCTAGGATGTCCATAATAGGAATTAAAAAAGTGGTGAGCTAGATTGCACCCATTTTGCTTTATTGAACGAGCGAAGCGAAATCTCTAAATCTTGGGCAAATCGGCATTGTATGTACCTATGTATGTTTGTTTGTCCGAGGGTAATTTTCGAAGCGTTGATTCGATTATTGTGAAATTTGATGCGTAGGTAGGTAGTGATGGCACGATTTTGGTGTGACTAAAAGATCTAAAAATGTGGGGGGGGGGGTTGTTGGGATATCGGGGTTCAAGAGGGGTAAAAAAAAATTAAAATGAGACTATTAGGTCAAATAGGACGTCAAATGATAGTAAAGTATTTATAGTTTTTGAGTTATTAGCCATAATAAAAACTGTACTTTGGCAACATTCACAGGGTAGGTACACCAGTGACCCCACAGTGCTGTAATTTGGTATGCGTGTAGCATAAGTTACACAAATATAGGCTAAAGTCTGAAATCCAGAATAACTGCCATTTGTACCCTAAAAAAATTATCCACTTAACATGAACTGCCGTTACCTGTAATTTTAATGAAACTGTAGGCCAAGTAAGTTGGTTATTTATTTCGTGGCACTATTTTTATAGTCAAAGATTACAAATAATCTGAGAGAGAGCGAGATCTCAGTTCGGGGTGAATCACTAGTTTATTTATAAGTATACTGTGGTGCAAATCATTCATCATTCATTTTAATATTGTAGGCAGAGTATAATAGTACGTACAAAATATTCTACAAACAGATTGCAATAAAGCCACGTCAAATCTATCCAATTTAGTTCGACTCTGCGTACTAATGCCATCAGGTTTATTGCAGAATCACTCAATACCCAGATATTGGCTGATACATCTGTTCTATAGAGTAATAACTATCGTATTGATTATGAATCGAATCTCAGTATGTTTAAAGATGAACATGTGTTGAAGCTAAGATAAAGATATTCGTGCAATATTTGCATAACATAATTTTATCAGCTTTTGATTCAATTTCGGTATTTAGCGGCTCAGTATCTTCAAGTTTAGCGGGGCCCTCGCCGTAGAAAGAGATTGTGGTGCCAATTATGCTAAATTCAATGAGTAGAATCGATTAGAAATTTGCCAGGACTGAGGTCATCACTAACGGAACTTTTTGAACCTAAGATTCAATTATTTATTCCTTGTTTTTTGTTTTTTCAATGCATTTCAAGCAAATAAACCCATACATCTGCAGATCGCGAACCAGATGTTGCTAAATTTGTATAGAAAGTTGATGAAACTTTGCCATTGTCGATTTCATGGTGACATAAGCGATTCCATATGGTAAGTGATAAATCCCGTATTTATAACTAGCTCCGAACTGAGATCTCGCGAGTCTCAATACAAAAAAATATTCTTCGCGCAACAATACCTAATCGTATTTAGTGGTACTAAATATGATTTAAGGAGTTGTCAAATCATACAAATACTTAAGATTTAAACATATTTAGTCGCTAAATAGGTTTAGGGATCGTTGTGGAAGCCGGCCTTATCTTCGACTAATAAAATAGTACCTCGAAATAAATAACTATCTAACTTGACCAACCGTTTCATTCAAATTACAGGTAACGGGAGTTGATGTTAATTGGTTACATTTTTGGGGTAGAAATTGCAGTTATTCTGAATTTCAGACTTTTCCCTATATTTATGTCACTAAGGCTACACCCATACCAAATTTCAGCATTGTGGGGTCACTGGTGTATCCTATAAATTTAGCCAAATTTCTGTTGTTATAATGGCTAATAACTTAAAAATTACAAGGTTTAAACTAAACATAAAAACGGGATCAAAATATACTCATAAAGACCTTTTATTAAAAGTGCCATTTGATCGGATAGTCTAATTTTGGTTTTGTTTTTCCCTTCTTGAATCCCAATATCTCAACCACCCCCCCACATTTTTAGCTCATATAGTCACACCAAAATTGTGCCATCATTACCTACCTACATATCAAATTTCACGATGATCGGATAAACGCTTCGAAAATTATCTTCTGACAAACAAACATACATATATAGATACATCGCCGATATGCCCAAGTTGGTTTAGAGATCTCGCTTCGCTCGATCAATAATGGTTGAAATAAATCACGAATGTTTTGTAAGTAAAATAAAAAAATATGTTACTATTTTTAATGGGGATTTAGAAACACTAACTTTACGCAGTGCGAGTGTGGTGATCCCGTGCAGTCAATGCAGCACTTGCTAATGTGCCCTGTGTGCCCGAACACCTGCTCGATGGAGGACCTTATAAAAGTCTCACCTGATGCTAGTGTTGCGGCCAAACACCTGTCTAACAAAATATAAATTAAAACGTAGAACTCTTGACATCTTAAGAAGAAGAAGATGGAAACCGAAATTACGTAATTCCGTAGGGTAGATTGACTAGGTAGGCCTGTAAGAGTTTCCCGTAATGAAATCTAGTCAAATTCCAATATCGCTTTTATCTCAATGCCTCTCACTGCAATGTTGAAAGTAATCTTGTCGTTTCTCTCGAATAAGTGCCTTAACACACTGGCGAGTTGCGAAATTTTTTCCAGTGAGGCGATTTGAGAACTTGTTCGCCGCGAGTTCGCAATGTGCACGCCGGCGTTGAAACAATACGTAATTTCTAAGTTACAACAATTTCCTACCGCGAACACTTTGCTTGTGGAATGGTTGCCGAGGTTTTACCTAGGGACTACAGTATGGGGTTCTTTAAAAATGGCATTTTGAAAATTTTAAAGGGTCGGCGACGCGCGAATAATTGTAATGTTTGGTGTTACAAACGTCCATAGGCTACAGTAACCGCTTACCATCAGTAGGTCTACTCTAATTCAACGAAAAAAGAAGTTTCGATCGAAACTTCGCACGTTTCCTACTCCGTATCCATTCGGCCCCGAAATTTCATCCGCACGAAAATTATTTGACATTTAGATTTTCTAAACCTACTCTAATTCATTATTGCTCCGAACGAAAATTTGAGTTTGACAGATCTTTTTTCGCAATTCTAACCTCAAATCGACGAAACCAAAAGTGTACAAAAGCGATTTTCGTAAGAGTGGATTTTGTCAAAAATTTGATTGAAATGGCTGCAAGAATGCTTTTAATCGAGGCTGCTTTGCGTGAAGAACGTTTAGAGCGTAGAAAGAACGTGAGTACCTAACATGTATCTAAGTTTTAATATATATCAGCATAATGTATTGTGAATTAATGTTAACTTTATTGTTGCAGATTTTATAAGAATTATGGGCTTTGGTGTGATTGGATGCATTGATTGATCTCATATTGCAATGTAACCGAATATACATGGCCTGCAAAAATATGACCATATATCAGTCTTCCGCACTCATCAATAATGGCTTGAGATCAGAGAATGTCGAGATGTCCATCTACTATGTCTTCTATATATCATCATAAATTATCCGCAGTCACACAATTACCTCAAAGAACGACTTACTCCCTTGTATGCTGAGAACCGTCTTGTACGTCCATTGCAACACCCTGTTATCCGACTATGGAATAGTATGAGTTCAAGTATGTTTCCTCCGTTGAGATCCCAAAGTGTACAAGCCTTACTCTCATGAATGAAGGCTACAAAATGAGTGTTATCCTGTAAATACTCGTTGCATCTATTATTTATTTTCTTTATGAATCGTGGAACTAGAGATTGGTATTTAAATATTACAAAGATTCTTGAAATACCTTGTGTTTGTTAATGCTGTCTTGGAATTTAATCAAACTTCTCCCTCTACTCATCATGCACTACACAAAATAAACTGTTTTTCCACATTACACAAAGGTTAACTGAACCTTTGCGGAACGAGGTTGTTGGTATTATCTGCTCCAATTTTAATTTATATTGTGTGCAAATTATGTGTATTTGTTTGTGGTAAATAAATGTTCATATATTGTATAGCTTATAATCAAGTTTTGTTTACCATAATATTAGTAACAACCTACCTATTTAGAAACAAATATGTAAGAGAATGGCAACAATTTAAACAACAAATATTTTTTAATCATAAATAAAACCAAATACAAATAAAATGTCTTAATTTAATCCTTATTCCTATTGGTTAAATGTTCTTCAATCAGCCCACACAGCTGTAACACTGATGCCTGCGAGCTCGGTGTTCATGACTGTTTCCCTCTCTGCACGCCCCTCTTCAAATTGAAACAATCTTCTTCTGACTTCAGAGCCAGCTGATTGTCTCCTTCTAGGATGTGTAGGTTGTGGGGCTGCAAAACAACATCCAAATTTAAATACACTCGCAAAAAAAGGCCTAAGATACTTGAACGGGTTCCATAAATATTGTTATCTAAGTGGATACATTTTACTGAGTCAAAGTAAATATAGAAATAACAGTAATTATAGTTTTTTTTCTAGAATATGTTCTTTACATCACACAAAATAGACTTGCTTGCAATCTGTTATATCACTCACACAATAAGTTATTTTGTTCTATAACGTACCTACATTTTTTTTATGACAGCATTACCTACTGAGAATACCACAGTAATGAATACTTACAAATTACAATGTCTGGAAGCCGAGAGTTCTTGTGAGACCGGTGGTGGTTCACTCACATGTTTTCTGAGCTGACTCTTCCTGGCTGGGTTCAACATACACCATAACTTCCTCAGACAAAAGGAGTAGCCGAACCCGTATGTGGAACCACTTTAAACTGAAAAGAAGTTTTAGTAAATGGTCAATATTAGAATGAAGCGATATTTTTAGTGAAACCCCCATTAATTATGTATATTTATGATGTTTACTTACCAAGTTTTTGAAAATAAAACAAAGAACTTGTGGAGATCCAATATGCTGACTACGGTAGTACAGCTGGAAACTTTCTTACGGAATGTGTATCGCGATTGCGAAGTATTTAAAAAAGTACTTGAAACATGATTTATAACACAACACTTGAGAAATAATCTTCAGAAAACTTTACGTACAAAGAATTCGATTGACATGTATTGTTATTATTAGAGCGTGAATATGCGGATATATTTGGTTGTCATACGTTACTACCTATTGGTTGCATGAAATAGTACTCTTCAAAGTAGTCGGATAACATTGTCCGTGAAAGGGTGTTTTATAGTGTCGCGATGAATTTTATCAAAAATGTAATTTTAATTGTTTTTATAATAGTTTCTGCATGAATATTACAAGAAATATCTAATATACTACATGTTAAACGTATAACTTAAAAATAAAGCAAGACAGTATAATAATTAAAAGATAAAGTAAAAACCGTAACCTTGCGCTACTTGACATCAAAAGAACCTAACCAATATTGTTCATTCCATTCGTTCACGAAAATTGTCGATGGATCCGAACTTTGTGTGCGTATCCGCAAAAGAAATAGAGTAGAGTTACAAACGAATCTTCGTTTAATTTTCGCTCGTTTGCATAGTTTCGTTTCGGAGAAAAAGAGTAGGCGTCCGTGCGCCATATGCTTGCTACCTTAGTGGTATAAAAAAAATACGAAACCAGCAAGTCAAGCCGTTCTCAGTTGACCCATTCTCAAGTGATGAGCTTTCACACATGCGGCAATTGATTTTCATTTTTAAAGAAGATAGATTAGTTTCTACTATACAAGTGGCTGAAGTGTTTACGTATTGTATTTGTGTCAACGCGGCGGCGGCGCGGCGTTGGCGTTCACGTTCAAAAATCGCTTCACTCGAAACATGCTCGCAATTCGCCAGTGTGATAGGCATTAAAGCAGTAATAGTTTAGTAGATCCAAAAGTTTCTGCCACGAAGATAACTTGGTATCCCAGAGGAGTGTGTGATTGTTTGCGGAAGTGGCTCTGATATACAATCAATGGATTCGCGGACTTTGTTGGATTCAGGCAGTTGTTCCTTGATGTTTTGTTTCTGCCTCTCTCTTGATTGCTTTTGGTGGAAATAAATAAATATTGCTGGACATTTTACACAGTACTATCTAGCCCCAAACTAAGCAGATCTGGTACTATGGGAACCAGATAACTGATAGAATACTTATATGTATATTTTTTTTGTCCATACATTATTATAATATAGGTATAGAAAAACATCCAGAGCCGGAACAAATTTCTGTAGATAATGAAAACATTTGTTCCGCGTAGGGAATCGAACCCGCTACCTCCTGCGTCTCAGTCAGCTATTCACCCTCTGCACCACGGTGGGCGTCAAAAGAAAAAAAAATCTTCAAAAGATTTATATTGTTAAAAAGTAACAATTATTATTTGGTATCTAAATCCTACACAAAATTTCTTAATCTCCGTTGTCTCTATTAGACCAAACACAGCTTACTATCAGGTGAAAATGGAGTGAACTAATTTCATGATAAAGAAAATAACGTTTTGGAATATCCGTTCGGAATTTCGAAGGCAGCGAAACTATATAAAATTGGAAAAAAATTGAACGGAAAACTACTGTACATGTGTGATTTTGCATGCATTTTCTGCATTTGCAATTCGAAATCGATATTCCAACTGTATGTGGCCGACCTTATTTACTATTTACCTAAACCACAGATAAAATAATATAAAATAAACGCAGACGAAAACAATAATGTTTGACGAATCGATCGAATTATCCTGTATCAACAAGCTTTATTTCATGAATTTCAAAGGAATTGTATTGCACATACATAATCTATTGACGACCTTCGTGGTGCAATGGGCAAATAGCCAACTGAGCGCTGCGGGTTCGATTCCTGCCACGAAACAAATGTTTGTGTGTTAGTATATTGTGCATGGCGCGTTTTTAAGGTGCGTAAACTACGAGGCAATATGTTGTTATAGGCGATGGTTAACATCAACCATAATGCTTGTTCCATCTCAAGTCGTATAAAAAAACCTATTTATTTTTTTCTAAATACCCAACCCACACAACCCCTCTCATTTTTAACTCATTTAGTCACACCGAAATTGTGCCATCAATACCTGGCTTCGCTCGCTCTCGACCAACTTGGGCAAATCGGCGTTTGTGTGAAATTTCGTGAAAATCGTGAAATATGACATATAAGTAGGTAAAAATGTGGGGGGCGAGGGGGGGGGGTTGGGTATTTACAAAAAAAGAAATAGGTTTTTTTATACGACTTCCGATGGAACAAGCATATGGTTGACGTTAACCATCGCCTATAACAAAGTATTGCCTCGTAGTTCACGCACCTTAAAACGTGCCCTACCATACTGCCTTGCGTCCATCAACTTGAGGCATACAGGTGTCAAGCCTCATATGCCTGTAACTTCACCGGCAACCATACCCTTAAAACAAAACACAGCAATAGCAATGTTGCTTGGCGGCAGAAATAGGTTCGATGGTAGCACTTCTCTCTTAGAACTCTTCGAAATGCGCTGTGTCAAATGTTCAGCCATATTTGTTTATTCATTTTGTTCGAATATCCGAACACCGCATTGATCTGCAATTCATTTAACTTTATTTAAATACTTAATCAAAGTATTCCGTTATAAAAATAAATTCGAGCTCAATACGCATATACGAGTGAGGTTTATCAATTTTTCTGTTCGGCTGTGGCTCCACAAACAAAAGGAGGCAATTTTTCGACAGCCATAAAAACTTCGCTAGTAGAGCTGAGAGAAAAACAGAAAAGGTGCTGGTTTTACAAAGCCGGTATTTTTGAAATTGGGTTAAATCTTTAGTCGGAATTTTTCCGCAACCGTCAAACCTTCGTTTGTAACGAAACTGTGAATAGGTTCTTTCTAGGCAAGCGTGCTCCATCTTCGATCTCACCATCATTTACCATCAGGTGAGATAGTGGTCAAGCACTTGACTATCATCAATAAAAAAAATAACTTGTAAAATTAGATAAAGCCAGATCTTAAACTCTGTTGAAAATCTCAGAACGTGCAATTACTAACCATTACTTTTTCATTACATTTTCATGAAACATATTGCCTAAAATACTAGATAACGACTTTTTATTCGAAAATCAGGTGAAATTGCAGGTACAAAAGATTTTTCACCAGTAGGTACATAGGTTTCAAGGTGACGGATGCAATGCAATGTCTTGTAAGCTAATACTTAGTAGGACTTTAAATGTCAGGAAATGCAATTTAGACATATACATAGACAGGTATTTATTTTCTACCATAGCACACACAAAGTCACATAATACATTCAAAACATCAAAGAGAAAGCACAAGTAAGAGAAAACAGAAAATTACATACAACCCACATAGGAACAATAGATAAAATAATTAATATACAATATAACCAGAGAAAAACTAAAAAAAGTTAAATAAGTATAGATGCGGTACTGCAGCAAATGAATTTCCGCTCAGCATTATGTCTCGACACCGATCGACAGCTCAGCGCTTTTATTCTGCCGAAACCTTTATTAGGCAAGTTATTAGATCTCGTAAGAAGTAATACGCACAAATTGGTAATTTAGGCAGAGGTAACTGCACAACATCAAATGCGCTATTAGCATTCACTGTCATCTCATCTCATATAAAAAGACCCGCAGTAATTGAAGATACCAGAAAACCATCTGAAAATGAGAGTCAAACAACCTAAAAACCGGTTAAACCAAACAGGCGGACAACTCTTCTTGTGGTGAACAAACAAGGCTCTATATAAATTACGGTCTCATCCAATTTCAGTTGATTGAGATGCTCTTGTTGAGTGACTAAGGTTTGGTTAATTAAATAAAATAAAACATCTGTAAGTTGTTTTTCTCGTTATAATTGTGGGGAAATAATACATTTGTATCTTTGTCATCCACAGCTCGACACAAGCTTGATACAGCCCATAAGTTTTAAAAAACAGATCTGTCCTTTTCTAAACTAGTGGTGCGCCCCGAACTGAGATGTCGCGAATCACCCAAAATAAAACTTAGGGCGTCTTGCACAACGATGCCTACACGTATTTAGTGGCTAAATATGATTTAAAGAGTTGTCGAATCATAGAAATACTTCAAATTTAAACATGTTTAGTAGCTAAATACGTTTAGTGATCTTTGTGCATATCGACTTTGATCTTTGACAAGGAGTGGAACGCCTTGCCTGAGTCTGTGTTTCCTGATAACTACAACCTAGGGATCTTCAAGTCACGAGTGAATAGGTTTCTTCTAGGCAAGCGTGTACCATCGTAGACTGCATCATCGCTTACCATCAGGCGAGATAGTGGTCAAACGCTAGCCTATAATTTATAAAAAAAAAAAAAAAAAAAATTGTCACTTGACACATTCAATACTTGACCTACAGTTTCATTCAAATTAGATGTAACTGGGGTTCTTGTTAATTGGTTACATTTTTTGGGGTTATATTAATGGCAGTTATTCTGGATTTCAGACTTTTGTCTATATTTGTGTCACTAAAGCTACACGAATACCAAATTTCAGCATTGTGGGGTCACTGGTGTACCCTGTGAATTTTGTCAAAGTTTTGTTTTTATTATGGCTAATAACTCAAAAGCTACATAAATTAAACTAAAAATAAAAACCGGGTTCAAATAGTAAAAGGTACTAACGAAGACCTTTCATTTGACGTCCCACTTGACCTAATAGTCTCATTTTCATTTTTTTTACCCCTCTTGAACCCCAATATTTTTAGCTCATTGAGTCACACGAAAATTGTGCCATCACTATATAGCAAATTTATACCAAATATATTTATAAAATATATTTATAGGTATATATACCAAATTTCACGATGATCGGATAAACGCTACGAAAGTTATCCTCGGACAAACAATCATACATACACACATACATACACACATACATACATGCATACAACACCGATTTGCCCAAGTTGATTTGGAGATCTCGCTTCACTCGATCAATAACAATTTGTGCGTATTTATACATATAAGTATATAATATAAGAATACAGTGAAATTGCATACATAGAGAGTTAAAAACATTAGTACGGAACAAAATGTTTCTATTCTCTAACTAAGCTATTAGATAACACTAACCTAGGGTATAATGTTACGAGCTGAGGGTTCCGAATAAAATAATGATAATCAATCTAACCAAAATAACACTTTTATTCAACACTAAAACGATAATAACACGAACTTAATCACAAGTAATCACAACACACTGATTCACACCATTGTTGCATAAACCACTAAAAGTCACGGAAATATTCGCACGTATCGCCAAAACCAGACTGACCGGGCGTCTCTAAGCTCTATTTATACCGCACGCAGCCACTATACGCCTTCGCGAATGTTCTAGAAGGTTCCGCTAGCAACTAGAATCGTATAGGTATTTCGACTACTCGCAAAAACGTAATAAGTACTTATATACCACACGTTGTTGTATTACTTATTCTGTGACACAGTAGGTATAACTTCGAGATACCGACTATTACCTATTCTGTAACAGCCTCGGCGTAACAATAATAATAATTTATTTGGTACACACAAAATGACACATGCAACGATTATAAAGAACAATAGGTACACATGAATTTATTAAGACAGTTCGACTCATGTGCCCGCATACCATAATGGCGTTCAGCTCAGCATAATGTTGGATTTTTTGCACCCAACGCTATCAGCCTAGGCCTAGCCAGCCTACCTAGGTTTTTAAGTATATTTACCCTCAGTATTGTCTAAACAAATAAATGTATTGTATTGTCACTTAAAAAGATGAAAACGCAGGCACAAAACTCATAACAGTGGTGTTAAAAACAGGATGTTTCCAGGTCACTTGTTCCCTTTTTAACGTCGTTTTCTTTTGTCCGTTTTTACTTCTTTTATACGTTCATTTGCATCTGCCATTTTTGTACTTTGTTCACGTTCAATGATTTCGTTGTTTTACTGATAGAAGGTAGGGGAGACTATCTCGCTTGGGTCAAATGTTTATTTTTAATAAATTCATTAAAAATACGCTGTGGTAAAATATTATTTTTTATATTTTACTAGATGACCCGCCCGCGGCTTCGTACGCGTGGTTTGCCAATAAAACAATCCCCTCCGTCTGCGCAGTCGCGTAAAGTGTATCCTATATCTCAAGTCCATTCATAATCTATCTAGGTATATAGGTACCAAATTCCATCGAAATCGGTCGAGCCGTTAAGTCGTGAAACGCTAACAAACAGAGAAAAGAGAGACAGAGTTACTTTTAAATCGTTATGTGCATAGATTAAAACCTGGATTGACACATAGGATACTTTTTCTTGACAAACAACGCGTGCAAAGCCTCTGACGGAAACTAGTAATACATATTAATAACATTGAATCACTCTATCTATTGCTGAAAACTATATTAAAATCCCTTGAGTAGTTTAAAAGATAACAGACAGCGGAAGTGACTTCATTTTATACTATGTAAAGAAAGATGGAGATGGAACAAGTTTATGGCCCACCTGATGTTAAGTGGTAGCTATTGCCTATAACAGAGAATTGCCTCGTAGGTTTCGCTCGTTAGAAATGTGCACTACGATGCACTGCCCTGCGCCCATCAACTGAATACAGGTGTAAAGCCTCATGTGTCTGTAATTTCACTGGCAACCATACCCTTCAAACCGAAACACAGCAATACTGCTTGGCGGCAGAAATAGGTGTGGTGGTAGTACTTCCCCGGGCGAGCCCTTTCACAAGGAAATCTACTAGGTACTCTTAAATCTATTCTGAGGCTTACTTTACGACTTTAGTCACAAAAAACATTTACAATAATGTACCTTGTATTTGTGCGTGATGACTTATTGCAGGGGTTCACATTAGATGTTAGCCAATGTATTTTATTCACTATTTTAAAAAATAGCTCGCATCACTTCATTCATTTATTTACCCATATAAATAAGTAATGTAACTTAATCATATAAATTCCAACACGGACGTAGCCAGTAAACAAATATTTTTCCAAAACATTTGTGAAAACAAATGGCGGTCGCATTAAAATGTTTGACAAAGTTCCCACAACGGGAAACAGTAATTGTGGTTTGGGACCTCAATTGGGTCACCAGTTCGATACTAGAAACGCGGAATATTTGATAGTTCTGCCTTGATATTCGAGTAGCTACCGTGACTCTATTCACTGCCAACAAACGCTAATATTGGTTGAGTTGCGGACTGAACATTTACATTTGGTAGTTCCATAAGTTGTATTATGATTTTGTGTTACCATCGTGAAAGCCAACTTTTATGTCGTAGGACATTTTTTTAATTCTTTAAACGCTGAATGTAATCTTTCTTATTATGTGATATATAATAATGTTAATATACCCTGCCAGGGTTCATGTGAACCTATCTATCTACTACCTGTAACAACTTTGTCACCATGTCAAAGTAATAAATGTATTGAGTATTCAGTAAGTTGTTACTTAATACGTCCATAATAACATGTTCAAAACAACATCCAAAATTTCAATTTTATAATATTAGTGTAAAAATGGCGACTGTTGATTGTCACACCGATAGATTCACAATACAATAATAATTGTAATAAACACGAAAATTACCAAAAATTATGAGAATAGACATAAGTTCAAGATGAAGTTACTAATTACAGTTTTCCGAATCGACAGGCTGTTCTGAAAGCCTGAAACAGCAGTTTCTGATTTTACGCGGAACGACTGCCATAGTAGGGAAACAAGCATGACCAACTGATATATAGTATAATGAGCATGTCACAGCGCGTCAGATTAGATAGGATAGGCACTGTATTTCATGGGTAAAGATGCCTATTTGGGAGGAGCAGCCACGACCACACTTTTTACAGGTAAATACGACCCCTATAGATGGTCCAGGGTTTGCTCATGGCCCCGCTTATGCGCTAGATGGTCGAGCCAGGCTGCGAGCGACTACTCCGCTGGCGACGAATTTTCTCCCAGAGTCACGGAGGAAGTCAGGACGACCAGTGCCGCAATTTAAAGATGGCCTGAAGCGTGACATGGCAACCTTTCAAATAGATCATACTAGATGGGGGAGCGAGGCAGAAGACCGTGCCAATATAATAAATAAATAACTAAATATTGCTGGACATTTCACACATAATATATAGATAAACAATCAGACCCGGAACAAATATATATAGATCATGCAAACATTTGTTCTGTGGCGGAAATTGAACCCGTTACCTCCTGCGTATCATCCGGCTATTCACCCACTGCACCACGGAGGTCGTCAAATATATGAATTAGTTGTTTAAGAAATATGTTATGTTGGATTAATTGGTATTCATTATTTTATCCCGAACCCCCAGCTCGTAAAAGTATTTTTAGTATCTTACTTATCCATTTGACTTCGTTTACTAAGAACTTATGCCTTTTATCATCACATCAATCATAGAACTTCCACCGCAGAATAAATGCCTCAACCATAAAGCGACCGATCTTGCGCGTTCAATGCCTCCCAGCAACGTTTATTCAATAGTGTTTTGTTTATTGGGGGAGCATCCTCTAATGCGTTTTGTAGTGCATATTATAATTGTATGGAATAGTTTTATTAGTTTTTCACCCTGACTGGGCTCCAAAGTAATAGTATTTATTTATGAATAATAATAAATATTCTATGTCTACTGATTCTCAACATGTAATTGATAATTATTATATTTTTCAAAAGAAATGATTATAAAACCTATATTCTTTATAGTTTTAGGCAATAGTCTTCAGTCTTCCGGTGTACATTAAAAAAACAAGTAATTTTACTTAAAAATTTAATGATTGACTACAATTATTTTTATAAATACGGGATTTATAAATGAATAATAATAAATATTCCATGTCTACTGATTCTCAACATGTAATTGATAATTATTATATTTTTCAAAAGAAATGATTATAAAACCTACATTCTTTATAGTTTTAGGCAATGGTTTTCAGTCTTCCAGTGTACATTAAAAAAAAAACAAGTAATTTTACTTAAACATTTAATGATTGACTTCAATCATTTTTATAAATACGGGATTTATAACGTACCGTTTACAGTTTATAGGTTCACGAGTTGAACCAAAACATAGTCGGTCGTAACACCTAATAACGGTACGTGATAAATCCCGTATTTATAATAATGATTAAATAAGGAATATTCTTTAAAATTATCCTTATTTAACCCATCTGAGTTGTTTATATTTGAATTTCCTTCGAGTATATAGGGTAGTTTTTACTGTTGCATGTTAATATTGCTAGGTCCATTAATGTACAATGGGCTTAGGCCATTAAATCCTCGTATGTGCAGTACTGTAATAGTAACTACCTGCCACTACCACTAATTGCACAGTATAGAACTCTTAAAAGCAGTAGAAGCACTTTGTTAGATATTCAACGCAGGATGTCTCCGGTCGTTCTAAAACTTCAATACTAAGGTAGAGAGTATATTAAACTTATACAGGGTGTCCTAAACTATGGTGGTGATGGGGGGTGATGTTGACACTTACGAGAACAACAAATGTTCTACGACATTTGTGAATTCGATTATTTTCATTGAAGTATCACTTGGTAAAAATCAGCTGGTTTCAGATAAAATTTGGGGTTTTTGTTGTTTTATATCAAAAACCTTAATTCAAACATTGCGTTTGTATAAGGTAGGTTCTTGGAACGGCGTAAAGTCTCAAAAACAGCTGATTTAAAGTCAAACTAAAAAGTACAAGCAATGTAACCTAAAAAAATTATATGACAAGTTATTTATTTTCATGGTCGGAATCACTACGTTCAGACTTAAAATACTAGTTCCAGGACCTGTATAGAGCGTCATTCGTTGTATTCAAACAGTTCAACTCTAAAGGTTGTCTGGAAGAAATCGCTTCAAAGCGATAAGCCCGCACATTGTACTATTTGCTTTGTGTCTTCTATTTTGTTTGTAATTTTTAATTTTTTAATGTATTCAATAAAGTGTTTTCATTCATTCGTTCTATTGTCAAACTCATGTCCGGAGATTTTTATTCTCTGCTAAAGTAAATGTTTACTTTTGCTCTTGTTATTACCTAGTCTTTGATATTGATTTTTTGATTCAGGTTACAATCCGTGATTTTATACCATCATCCCATAAACCCATAAACAATTATTAAAAATGTCTGTTCTTTAATGCCCCCAACTTTACATAGTTCAATTATTACAACAGAACATATTCACGTATCTATCAAATGTGATCTAATCTTTATACTTTTCAATGCAATTTTGTAATCTAATATATACCTATGGCAAAAAGTTGAATAAAAATACTAGAATAAGATTGTAGAAGTCTAATACCCGTAATCATAGCTTTTTTAAAATCTTTAATGAGGGTTTAATCAACATGATTATGAGACCCTCGACAGATAGTAGTCGGTAATCTTAGCTTATTCTGTTGTAACTATACTGTTTGTAGAGCTGTATACCGTGCTAATAGTTTCACTGAGATCTCTGAACCCATTGTACGTGGCTTCAGAAGGTGAATGCCTTTAGTTGGCGCCGTATTATGAAACTTAGAAGCACCAATTCAATGTAAGGTACCTTGCTATCTCGCTACATAAAACTGCAACGCTGCAGTATTCTCGTATAAATGGGCCTTATACATAAAAGCGGATTACTTTAAAATAAATAAGTTTTTTGTTTTCACTTTGATAGGTAAGTTAAATTATGATTAAAGAGACATTAGGTGAAACTCCAATTAGCCCTACACATTTTTGTTTTTTTTTTGTTTTATAAATTATAGGCTAATGTTTCACCAGGATCTCATCTGATGGGAAGCGATGATACAGTCTACGATGGAACACGCTTGCCTAAAACATTAAATTTTTTTTATATGTCTAATTTGTCAAAATGTCTAACATTATTGTACAGTACTTGCTTGCCAATGCTGCAAATTACCACCAGGCTTTATTACCTTGTCTGTATATTTAATCGTCAAACACATTTCTCTTGTTTTTAAAGGTGAGTCATCAAGGTCGCCCGCAACCGAGTAGGTACCTACCACAAATTTTCAAACAACCTTAATATCAAGTCCTAAAATATCAATGAAACAGCCTATATAAGATAGGTAAACAAATCATATTCATTCATTATGTAATTTAAACTGACTAAGCGGCATCATCGTAATGACGCCGCCGATTTACGTTAAAAATTGTTTATTGGAAATATATTGATTACTGGATAAATATTCAAGCTGCCGATATCCCACCTCTAAAATTAGTTAATACGATTCTGGATGTGTGTTTTAAATTAATGTCTTACATAACAAAACAGGGTGTACAGTAGCAATCACGTATATATAAATAATAGATTAACTGCTAAAGCAAATGTACTACCTCTAACTTATCTCTACTAACTATTGCCAACTTTTGACTTAGCTAATTCCCTCCTAACCTTAGACCCTGAATTATCGTACGCAACCAGAAATACGAAACAATTACAAGTTTCCAAGTTATAACTTGAATGTATTCAACTTCTATAATTATTTGAGTTCATATAACTGAAAGCTCAGATATTACGAGGTGAATAGATTTATAATGAATGTAGAATGGTTTGTGACAAAAATAAATTAAAATTAAATTGGTAGGTTGCGAAAGTAATCTAAACTTCTAAACCAGGGGTTCCCAAAGCGGTTGAAATCGACCCCTAGCGATCAAAATCGGTTTCCCATGGGTCGACATATTATTTTTTTATTTTTACTTTACGATTTTAGTTTTTTTTTCCAAAACGAATTACCTACTTAAGTACTTTTACGTAATTTGTATTAATAATTAGATATTAATTAAACTTGATATTTACTGAGTTTTATGTTTATCTAATTTGTTAAATTTTGATGAGAAAATGATGTCAAGTTTACTCACTTAAACAACCGCAAAGTTTTAAATTGGTAAAAGTATTTTGTATCAATAGGGAAAACCCTAGAGAGGATTTTTAAAGTAATTTGGTTTTAAGAGTCTGGGGTATCAGCTCATTTTTAAAAGGCGTCTCTTGTCCAAAATAGTTTGGGAATCCCTGTCTAAACTATTGGTTGTATTTGTAAGCCGATCTTGTTTTAGCAATAGTAAACATTTATTATTTAAAAAGAACTATTACATATTCATGTTTATAACATTATTTTAATGAGGGCTGTTATTTTTCACCTTAAGTTCCAACTAGCATAATAGATGGCGCTGTCTTGAGATAAGCCGCCAAAAATATGGTTTATATGCCAAAGTCTGATAAACACAATATGACACTCTCTTCGTCAGATAAACTCATGTGTATTTTATTTCATGTTCTTCCGAAAATAATGTTGACACGGAAATTGACATGGACAATTAACTTTCCTTTGATAACTAACTTAAGACAGAGTAACGCCATCTGTCAACAGTTTTAAAAACATAGCCGTAAAAACCCCTAATTGCGATTATGCCATCTTCACAAGCAAATAGACATAATTAATAAATAAATAAATGTGAATACATATTGCTGGACATTTCGTACAGCGCTATCTAGCCCCAAACTAAGCAGAGCTTGTACTATGGGAACCAGATAACTGATAGAATACTTATATACTTTTTTTGTATATACGTACTTATTATACATAGAAAAACACCCAGACACGGATCAAATATCTGTAGATCATGCAAACAATTGTACCGTGGCGGGAATCGAACCCGCTACCTCCTGCTTCTCAGCCGGCTATACGCCCACTGCGCCACGGAGGTCGTCAAACATAAGTACTGACGGCAGTCAGTATTTATGTACTAAAGCAAAATACCTAATAGTGATACTCTGTTTTAATTGAATAAAATATAGTTAATTTAGTTAAATTTCAATGAGAGCTTTTCATTTGCGATATAATAAGAAAAAACTATTTCCAACTAGCGTAGATGGCGCTGTCTGGAGATATGTTTTCCAAAAAACGTGGGTTACATTACAAAATATCCAAGACACATTATCAAAATTTGTCTAAAACAATCTCTCTTTTGCAGATAAACAAACACAAACATTATTTTTGAAGTGAACATTCTTTAGGCGCGTTGGGCATATTTGAGATGGGAAAACCCATTGAACTCGTGACACTGTTACCAACACCTCTGTATATAATTTGAGATGGGAAAAAACCATTGAACTCGCAACACTGTAACCGACACCTCTGTATATAATTAGTTTTTTTTAGTTTGTGGAGGGGCATAAGACGACTTTCTTAGTAAATTTTCATGTTTATGTGACCTCATTTTGCAACATCCAAATTTTGAAGTGAAAACTTGTTTAGGCGCGTTGGGCATTTTTTGAGATGGGAAAAAAACCATTGAACTCGCGACACTGTTACCGACACCTCTGTATATAAGTATCTCGTAATTGTTCAAGTTTTCACTTCTGTCGGCACTCCCGGAGTTTTTTTTTTATTTCAAGTTCTTCGGAAAATAATATTGACGCGACAATCGATATTGACAATTCACTATCCTTTTTTAATCAGAGCATGATAGAGCAACGCCATTTGTCAGCAGTTAAAAAAACATAGGCATCAAAATCCCTCATTCTATCTTCGTGTAACTCTATGAAAAGACAATATCTCTGGGGTCTGGCATTAATGTAAGGGAGGGTTAAGATTACATGTCTTGTAAACAAGATCAGAAGATACCGTTTGAAGCAACTTTGAAAGCAACTTTCTAACCCCTGACTCAAAAAAGGAGTGGTATAATATGAAGTATGTGGTATTGTAGCTGTCAGTAGTGTGAATAAATGAATGTTTGCCTTCTTTATACTTAACAAGCTAGATAATATATATAGATAGATAGATAATACTTTATTGCACACCACGAAACAAATACATATAAAAAAAAAACAACTACGTAAATCTATGGATACAATTGGCGGTCTTATCGCTAATTAGCGATCTCTACCAGACAACCTTTGGATGGAATGGACTGTGTAGACATTACCTGGGGTGTACCTGACATACTACATGTACTTACATACTAATACTAATTATATAAAAATAAAAAAATATAAAACTTACATAAATGAAAACTACATGAATCTAAATAATAACTACTCATAATAATTCATAGATACATACTTAGACTTATTTAAGAAACAAATAATTAATAATAAATACATATATATATTTAGCGACAAATACTCAGATAGTGTTCTCTGAGCATACGTTTAAAAATGGCAAGTGACTTGGCACATCTGATAGCCACCGGCAGCGCGTTCCATAACCGGACAGCCTGCACTGTAAAAGACTTATCAAAGTAGGAGGAGGAGTGTACAGGTGTCCTGAGTTGGAGTGTGTCAGATGAACGCAAGGATCGAGGATTGGATTGATAGAGGAAATGGAAGCGTTCTTTAAGATAGGAAGGTGAGGAAGGGTTGAACAGGATGTTATATAAATGCTGAAGGATGTGAGTATCCCGGCGAAGGCGTATGGGTAACCACTTGAGCTTACTGCGAAATTCGGACACATGGTCATACTTCCGCAAGCCGAAGATGAACCGGATGCCAAAGTTTTGCAAGCGCTCAAGTTTATCTAGTTGCTGTTCAGTGAGATCTAGATAAGAAGCATCAGCATAGTCTAGTATCGGGAGAAGAAGAGACTGCGCGAGCGAAATTTTAGTGGCAGTCGGAAGGAAGTTACGCAATCTCCTAAGAGAACCCGCTGAGGCAAACATCTTACGGCTGACTTCAGATATCTGAGGTCCCCATGACAGTTGCCTGTCTATGAGAACGCCTAAATTTTTCACCGTCTCACTCTGCTTAACGTAGGTGCCATCAAATATAATTTGTGGAAGGCAAGACCAGTCTATCCTCGATATCATCCTAGAACCCCCAACGACGATTACTTGAGTTTTGAGTGGGTTAACTCTAAGACCATGTGCCTTGCTCCAGTCCAGAATACGGTCTAGGTCAAGGTTTATTCTATATATAGCTTCAGGCAGCCGCTCTACTGTATCTTGTGTGTAAATTTGAAGATCGTCTGCATAGAGGTGGTAGGATGAAGTTAATTGTTGGGATATTGAGTTTATGAAAATTGCAAATAGAAGAGGTGATAAAACGCCACCCTGAGGGACACCAGCTGATATCGTGCACCACGATGAGTAACTATCATCAATGCGTATACGCTGACGGCGCCCGTTCAGATAACTGTGAAACCACTCAATCACTGTTGGAGATACGTTAAGAGAGCGTAGGGTACCAAGAAGAATTTCGAAGTCAACGTTGTTGAAAGCGTTGCTAAAATCTAAAAGTGATAGTACTGTTACTTTTCCATTGTCCATGCCATCTCGTATATCATCAGTTATTTTAACTAATGCTGAAACAGTACTATGGCCTGGACGGAAACCGGATTGGAAAGGATTTAGAAGATTATTCCTGGAAAGAAAAGTGCTCAGTTGCTTATGAACAAGACGTTCCAGGACTTTGGATAGGAAAGGAAGAATAGAGATTGGACGGAAATCTGAGAAAGAAGCTGGATTATTCTTTTTCGGGAGAGGAGTGACTTGAGCTTCTTTCCAGAAAGTAGGGAAAACACAGTTGGTAATAGAGGAGTTAAGGATGTGACAGATTATTGGGACAATTTGATCGAGGATAGGAATAATCATATTCCGACTTATACTGTCGTTTCCGATGGCATTAGACGAAATAGATGCAATGCTCTTCTTAACATCACAATCAGTGAATTGATATAACAATAACAATATATATATAACAATTCCAGACCATATTATTGACAAAATGATTGTTATGCTATTTTTTTAAGCAAGGTTTTGTTTTAGATATCAAGCCTAAAACTCTTATTTACAAACTTTATTTAGTTTCGCTATTTCTCAACAGCTTTCTCTTAGGGCGACTTGTGCAACCATGCCTAAACGTATTTAGCAGCTAAATATGATTTAAAGAGTAGTCAAATCATAGAACTCGTTAAAGTTAAACATGTTTAGACGCTATACACGTTTAGCCGGCTTTAGTCTGACAATTGAAACTGAAACGCAAGAAGGGGTCTACTATCTAAATATTTCATTCGTTTTTTTTATTTGTCAATACAACATTTGATTTGTAAATGCAACAGTTTGGAAGGTATATGACTATTATTTTTATTATTTATTATTTTATTGTTATTATTTTTCTAAAATGACTGCTGGTTAACGATTGATGTTAACAACTTACATAGATAGTCAATTAGAGTGAATTTTAGAGAAAAATATTAATATTAAAATTTAATTTTATCATATAAAAACCTTAAAATATATCTATATATTAATACGTGAAAAGAAAACTATGTACCCCTTTTATGTTTATTGCACGCACGGAGGAGTGTGAGATTTGGCATAGTTAAAGTTTATATGTTAAAGGAGGGTCGAATGGCGTATAAGGTAATAAAAAGTATGATAAAGTTAAGGTAATAAAAAAAACATGTATTTCCGTCGAATGTCGACGACTGTAACTGGCAACTAGTATACAACCTGTTTTGTTATGTACGACATTAATTTAAAACACATGTCCGGAATCGTAATAACGTATTTTAGCGGTGAGTTTAATACCGGTGGCTTATTTATCCAGTAATCAATACATTTCCAATAAACAATTTTTAAAGTAAATTAGTGAAACCTTTGCAACGATGCCGATTAGTCAGTTTAACAGGTACCTACTTACATGATGATTGAATATGATTTGTTTACCTATTTTATACAAGCTGAGGACGTGATATTAACGTTATTTGAAAATATAAAATTTTATAAAATTTGAAAAAACCTATCTTAAAATAAATACTAGGCATTAGCCCATATTTAGCCCTACCCGTGTTTTCATTTAATGTCGTACATAACAAACACGTAGTATATGTATATAAAATAAAACTTTGTTTTTATCTTGGTTTTGTTGAGCATAATATTCAGAAATCTCTGCATCCCAAAGATTTTTATCAACTCGACACTGATGATTCGTCATTACCTCCAAAACCAATCGTAGAACCAACCACGAAACCTATATTTGTTCGTAACCCACTAAAGTGGTGATATATCAGTATTGCGATCATTACCGCCTTACGACTGGCTATAAACAACTTTGGAACAAAGAAAATAGGACTCTCAAGATAAAGAATGAAGATAACATTTTGTTTTGACAGCTCTGCGGCCTTCGCCTTTTGTGAAGCTATGGATTTTCGCTTTTAGCTTATTTCTGTTGGGAGTTTTTACCTGCTTTGTATCGCAGTGGAAGGTTGAAGACATAGAAGGGATTTGGAAAGAGTTTGGAATATTTATGGGAATTGCAATTATTGATTCAATGAAACATACCTATGATTTTCTCTATACATTGTATCAGTGGTAAACAAGTATGAAGAATAGCGTCGTCTTGATCTTGATAAAAAGCGAGATGATCTTAAGACCAGACCACCATCAGCCATCTCATATAACTACGTCGGTGGAGCCGAAAAGGTGGTTGGACCTTTACAAAAAAAATCAGTTATATAAGCCATGATGGAGCGCATCGAGGGACCTCACTAAAACTTGTATTGACGACCCCATTAACAAAGTTAAATATGCCTGTCCAAGATGAATACAGTCGCCGTGGTTGAAATTGGCAAGGATATTATCATATCATGTGATTCTATCTACGAGTATATACTTGTATTTTGGTATGTATTCTTTTGGCATACTCACTGCTGCACACTAAAATTTAATTAAACGTCTACAAAACTATAAAAACAGCTAAATTACGGACAAAATAACAGGAATTCTTACGAGAAATAAATAGTAGATTATTAAACGAGGGGATAAAGCAGTGTCTTGCGTCACAGGCGATTCAAGAGTTAACTCACGAGCGGAGCGAGGGAGTTACTAGAATTTTGAGTGCAGAGAGGGATATAAGCACATTTTCCATGAGGAGAATACTCTACTTGTCACGCTTTCTGCGAGACAATAAAAACCAAATCTAGGCATTCTGTGCAGATTAGGTTTCAAATTCAAATCACATTGCAGTACAACTTTACTCCCAGATTTAATCACCTGTTTTCGATGAGATTTACATGACACATAATTTGACATTGTCGAGCAGGTGGTATGAAAAAACATTTATTTATACCACCACAAAAAACAAATGCTATAAAAAAACACTATTACTTATTAACAAAAAATATAACTTACAGCTAAGTGTGGTGGCGAAAGGGTCCTCATGTTGCATTTGCAAAATAATTTTGTTGAATTCTGTATAAAATCCAAATGCACGTTTACGCGTTTCTCAAATGTTTAACTTATTACTTTTTTTAAAAAAGGTCAAATTTATATATTCAGAGTCCGGGATTTCAAGAATCCTTTCAGTAATTTTTCTAAATTATTATTTCACTTCACTTATTTAACTTGTTTCCCTTTGTTAACAAAACTCATCGTAATTACGAAACGCAAAAACTTGTTTTTTCCTACTTTACAAACTCTGACGGCTCGCAAGGAGTGTAAGAAACTTTTCAAAGAAAATAAAATAATAAGCAATCTTCACGATGTCTTTTTCAAAACAAAATTAAGCTATTTATGAACATTGCGAGTCGGCTTCAGTCTGAATAAAGACAGACAAGTGCGAGTTACAGTTATAACCAGTGGGTTCCGTACAGGTTTTGGTTTTTTTATAGGTAAAATGCTGGATTTTAAGATTTTGTAGAATTATCAAGTTCTAAAACCGATAAAACGGTACGTGATAAGTCGCGTTGTTCCCGTTGTTTTCTAAGTAAAATTAATAAGTTCACATATTAGTTAAAATAATTGTTTTTGATTTTCGTAATTTTATCTAAATATAAACTGTTAAATATTGAGTCCCACCCATTAAGAAAGCTTACACATTTTGTTTTACAGAGTTGGGGAAACATCTAGTGGCACATACTTAAGGAAGCTTATTATACCCAGCAGTGGGAAGATCATTATAGATGATTGATTTTGATTTCGGAATTGAGGATTGAGGAAGGCCTCGCAAAACATACAGGTACCAGATTATTTTTGTATCTATTGTTCTCTATGTATATAGAGGTAGAGGTAGACTCAAGACAAGGTGGAAAGATGTGGTGTCAAAAGACATGAGAGAGTGCCAAGTTTCTGATGACGACGTCGAGGATAGAGCGAAGTGGAGAAGAACAACTAGGAAAGCTGACCCCACCGCCATGTGGGATACATAGCTGGGAAGAGAGAGAGAGCGAGCGTGCTCTATGTATATATTATTCTCCAAATCAACTTGGGCAAATCAACGTTGTATGTATGTATGTATGTTTGTTTGTTTGTTTGTTTGTTTGTCCGAGGTTAACTTTCGTAGCGTAGTGTGATCATCATGAACTTTGGTATATAGGTAGGTAGTGTTGGCACAATTTTTGTGTGACTCAATGAGCTAAAAATATTGAGGGGTTGTCGAGATATTGGGGTTGAAGAGGGGTAAAACAAATGAAAATGAGACTATTAGGTCAAAATAGACGTCAAATGAAAGGTCTTCATTGGTACATGTGAACCCCGTTTTTATTTTTACTTTATTTTTTGTAGTTTTTGAGTTATTAGCTATAATAAAAACCAAACTTTGACAAAATTCACAGGGTACACCAGTGACCCCACAATGCTGAAATTTGGTATTCCTGTAGCTTTAGTGACACAAATATAGGCAAAAGTCTCAAATCCAGAATAACTGCCATTTGTACCCCAAAAAAATATAACCAATTTACAAGAACCCCCGTTACATCTAATTTGAATGAAACTGTAGGCCAAGTTATTTGGTTATGCATTTCGTGGCACCAATTTATTAGTCAAAGATGAAAGCCGGCATGCACAAAGATCACTAAACGTATTTAGCGACTAAACATGTTTAAATTTGAAGTATTTGTATGATTTGACAACTCCTTAAAGCATATTTAGCCAATAAATACGTTTAGGCGTCGTTGTGCAAGTCGCGCTAAGTATAATATTTATTTTGGGAGATTCGCGAGATCTCAGTTCGAGCCGAACCACTACTTATTTTGTAACGAAGAAAGAATGAAAGGGTAATCGCGTTTGTGTTACGGAACTCTAAAATATTTTTATTTGTAAGCTTACTTACTACAAGTGGTGTTTTATAAAAGGCTTTAGTAGAATTATACGAAATTAAATTTAGTGAGTCCCTTGGTTACGAGGGCCAACCTAAACAAACTTACTAATGGGCCGTGGTGCAAGTTTTAAGTGGCTGCGGGGTCGAAACTGACCTTTGAACTCTTAAAATAGTGGGCTTAAAATTCTAAGCTTACGAGAGGCTAGGCTTAAGAGAAACCGCTTACCCGGGTAAAGCTACCATCTAGGATTCATCAGAAGAAAAAAGGCCTTATCGCTGAAAACAATCTCTTCCGATAAGGCAATATGATGTTGATGATGATAGTTATTATATTCACACTGTTGTAAAATGTATGTTCTCAAATAGCTGTAAAACTGACGCCCCTTGGGTTAGAAAGATTCTTGATTGAAAACGCACTGGAAAGCGGAGCGTAGAATGGCAACCACTAGACGAAAAGAAGATTTATTAAAGGTTAATTAAAGGACAGTTGCAGGTTGCACAAGATCGGTCGTTCTGGAAATTTATGAGGGAGTCCTATGTTCAGCAGTGGACGTTCTATTCTTTACGATGATGATAAATTAACATTAACGTCAATTAACATTTATATCCTCACAACAAACTATAACTTGACTAACAATAAATAAATAACGCAGGACATTTCACACAGCGCTATCTAGCCCCAAACTAAGCAAAGCGTGTACTATGGGAACTAGATGACTAATATAACGCTTATATACTTTTTTTGTAAATACATACTTAGATTAAAAAGAGAAACATTCAGACTCGGAAAAACAAATGTTTGCACGATATTTGGATCTGTAAATCGTGCAAACACTTATTCCGCGGTGGGAATCAAACCCGCAACTGCGTCTCAGCCGGATATTCGCTCACTGTGCCACGAAAACATTAAACACATACCTACTACCCCAAAAGTATATAAAAATAATTGTAATTAGCATGAGTATCTATGTTTGTCCCTAAGTCTAGTACCGGTATTTCTCACGCTACCTCTTATGCCTTAGTTCATCGTAACCAGAGCTGTAACCCAACTTTATTAAATTACGTATTCTTGGAAGTGTATAAATTGTCAAATTTATCGCACACTCGTCGTGTGAGAGTGGTCATCGTTTGATGTAGGGGTTTATGGACACTTCATTTGACGAAAATAGGTCAATGAAACACCCAAGGAACCCTAATATCCGGGGCATTTTTGGTCTTGTAGTTTACTTTCTTTTATTTGTTTTGGGTCGGCAAAGAAATAAAGCTCTACGACTTGCTTCATGATGCCATACATGTCGCCGCCAACAAACACCGATGGCATAGCATAATTAAAGAGAAAATCACCGGAGGAGATACGACCCTCAATATTGAGGATTACGACTCAAAGAGAGAGAACAAAAATAAAGTTAAAATACCTCTGCAGATGCCTGGTGTTTATAAGATAAACTGTAGCTGTGGCCGCTCTTACATCGGCCAAACCAGACGTACCATAGCCGAGCGTGTCAAAGAGTATATCGCAGCTGTCAAAAATTGTCCAGTAAACAAGTCAGCGATAGCAGAGCATCTGGTAGACTCGGGACCAAATCATTGGATTGAACTTCATGATCCTAAGGTGCTCTCTAGTGAACGCCTTTACTACAAAAGAATGGTTCATGAATTAAGCGATCGAAATCAATAAATTTCCAAATTTAAATCGGGAAGATGTCTATAGACTCTCAGCGTCCTGGAACCCGGTGATTACTAGGTGTGCGCGTCGTGATCGGTCGTCTCAGTGCGTAGATATGGTTAGTGTAGTGTGTCGTAATACGCATGAGGACATTTCTAATTCTGAAGACCAAGTGAGGGTAGTTGCTGCAGCTGCCATTACTTCTTGACGGTAACTCCAAGTACTTCAGTCCACCCGTGACCAAGACTGTTGCAACACAGCCGAAACGTTGGGATAACAAATAAAAAAGGTACGTACGCGATAAATACCTGCCTTAATCAATAATTATGTGGGTACAGTGATCGCGAAAGTCTGAAAAATACTAAAGTTAAAATTCTTAATTGAGAATTTGCCTATGTTTGGAAGAAGGTTTAGGACAACCGAGGATTTTATAATCTGCTAGCTAGCTGACCCACCCGCGGCTTTGCAAATTTGAAATTTACCGTTCACGTGGGAACTTCGGGATAAAAACTATATGAAAACACTCTTGCCAAAGTGACGCGACACGTCATGTACCTAAATGACTTCACATCAATGAACAACGGTTAAATTATATGGATATCGTTCATACAAAAATACTAAAATCGCCATTAAAAAATGGGGGCTGGGGGTAAAAAATACATTACGGCCTATTCTCATACCTACCAAATATACAACAAAAAAATCAGTAAAATCGGTCGACCCGTTTCGGAGGAGTGCAACCACAAACACCGTGACATAAATAAATAATAAATAAACAAATACATAATAATGCTTTCACATCGCGTCTCACCTTGCACTACACGCCGTAGCTTTCTGATAATATAACGTAATTAATCCCGTATTCACAAAAGTTTTTTTAGCGAGAGATATATAATTCGACAAGGTGTTAATCCAGGTTATGATCTACGTAGATACCAAATTTCATCGAAATCGGTTCAGCTAATGCGATGTGAAAGAGTAACAAACATCCATACATACAAACTATCGCGTTTACAATATCAGTGGGATGAGATGGGAAAAGACGCTGGAAACATTTTTATGCTTAGCATGGTGATTCTATAGATAACTGCTCATTTAACAAGCTATTTAAATAAAACAACTGAAATCCAACTACGTAGGGCGTACCTATGTCGATGGTAGTCGTATTCATAGAGTATATGAAATTTCCATTTCGAAATATGAACTCAGAAAATAACTGTATATTTAATTAAAAAAAAATTAAAATAGCGCTACGTGTGTAACAGTTTTATTCTTTGACGATACTAAAACATACCAAGGTCACCGTCATAGCCCAGAGAACTCACAAACTGATGTGACATTGAGCGGGGCACATAGCTTGAAGAACTGGCCGTCGGGGCAGAAAGGTTCTCGAGCAGGGACCACCGGTAAGCGCAGATTAGGTCTTCCCTCCACTAGATGGAAAGACTTGATGAATGTTGCCGAGAGCCGTTGGTGCGGCACAAGATTGGCCGCTCTAAACCTATTGGGGAGGCCTATGTTTAGCAGTGGACGTTTTACGGCTGATATGATGATGATACCAAGACAAATTTTAGACACGATACACACATTTATGACATAACTGGTCTACCAGGAATAAAGAACACACACACCAACTTGCGTAACGACCGAATCACAACCCTTACTCGCTTTCTGACAATAAAACCCGGTTTCGAAAAAATGGCCCCCAAATTACAAGTCTAACTGTCAGCTACAAAAGAACCTAAAAACCTGCGCTTACATAACCTTCATTATCATCCGAAATGGCGTCATACCACTGTTTTTAGGGTTCCGTATATGAAAGTAAACATATAAATATTATACTACGTGTTTTGTTATGTACGGCATTAAATGAAAACATGTGTAGGGCTAATGGTTAGTGTTATTGTAAAATAGTTTTTTTCAAATTCATGATCATAGAACATAAAAAAATTTCAAACAACTTTTATATCAAGTCGTAATAAATAAAAACTGCTTGTATAAAATATTAGGTAAACAAATCATTATTTCATCATGTAAGAAGGTGTATTGTTAAACAGACTGACTGACATGATAAACCAAGATAAATACAAAGTTTTATTTTATAAACATATACTACGTGTTTGTTATGTAGGACATTAAATGAAAACACGGGTAAGGCTAAGTATGGGCTAATGCCTAGTATTTATTGTAAAATAGGTTTTTTCAAATTTGATGTTTTCAAATAACGTTAATATCAATGAAACAGCCTGTCTAAAATAGGTAAACAAATCATATCCAATCATCATGTAAGTAGGTACCTGTTAAACTGACTAAGCGGCATCGTCGCAAAGGCGCTGCCGATTTACGTTAAAATAGTTTATTGGGAATGTATCGATTGCTGGATAAATATTCAAGCTACAGGTATTAAACCCAGCTCTAAAATTAGTTATTATGATTCCGGGTGTGTGTTTTCAATTAATGTCATACTTAGCAGAACAGTTTGTATAACTTTTGAATACTTTTACAGTTCCGAGCCAAGAAGCTCATTTGCAATGACGAGTTAGCAGGTGTAAGGCTCCACAGCCTCGAGCATCGTCGAAATGTTGCAAGCCTCTCGTTTTTCTATCGGATACATTTCGGAGAGTGTATTGTGGAGCTTTTCAACTTGATCCCACCAACCCCATTATATGATCGGACAACCAGACGCTCTGCGCTGCGCCACCGCCACATGGTAGACATACCTCCCATACGCACAAAGCATTACTCTTCCACCTTTATTATGCGCACCGCCAAGGAATGGAACGCCTTGCCTGAGTCTGTATTTCCTGATAACTACAACCTAGGCTTCTTCAAGTTGTAAGTGAACAGGTTTCTTCTAGGCAAGCGTGTTCCATCATAGACCGCATCATCGCTTACCATCAGGCGAGATCGTGACCAAACGGGAGGTTATAAAAAAAGCTATGAGGCCTTTTGTAACCCCATTGTACGAAATTGGCTTGGCATCTTTATGAAAATAAGGATAAAAACAGTCTGCAAAAATTTGTTATCAGAAAAACCTTTTTAAATTAAAGAATGTCAAATTTTCAACCCCCAAAACGCAAATTTTATAAAAAGTCTCCAAAACTTTATAAAATACGGAACGGAAACAGAGCATTCCACTCGAACTTGCCCGAATTTATTGTTCCTGTTTTACCAACAGGAAGGGATTATAGTCTGTGGCAAAAAAACAAGTCTTTAATATCAGCTGTTCCAACTTGGAGTGTGGCCCACTTGGCTACATGCCCTTGTTTCACTTTTATATTTAGTGCTGTGCTGTCTAAACCGTCGCCTTTGTGGAGCAGAATGTACTTCTTGTGATTGGTTTTAATAGCATCATCATCATATCAGCTGTAAGAAAGACGTCCGCTTCTGAACGTAAGCCTCCTCCCTATGGGGGATCTATATTTTCAGACTGATATTGTGCAGCCTGCAACCAACGGTTCCCGGAAACTTTATCAGGCCGTCTTTCCATCTAGTGGGGGGGGGGGGGGCATTCTATACTCCGCTTTCCGGGTTTCTGTTTTTGAATCTAACAAAACTTCGAACATAAAATTCAAAAGAATGTGTCATTAGGTTAGTATTCTAAGTGGCGATGGGCAACCCGTCACGTGAATGCAAAATGTAAGCGTGTATCAAATGTTTAGACTTGCCTCTGAGATCCCGTGAAGATATATTCACGGGTTTGCGTTATGAGTAAGAGATCCGCAATGTAATGTTTGACCTAAGGTCGTTGACCTAAAACAGCTGATATACCTACACGACTTACCCTAAAGATGTTTTACATATAAAATAACTTAAATAAGATCTGAAACTTTCAGGATTTTTTCATAAATGCTTAATTTGAGTACAAAAGAACTTTTGCTACATTAAAGTTGGTAGGTATTTATTTCAACTACAATGGTTTATTTTGGGAAACTTTATCTGACTCCTGTAGGTATTGGATTGATTCTATGAAACAATGAAATTCAATGAATTAGCTGTATTCCTGTAATTGTTTTACAGTGTTTGATAATTTCAGTTTGATATTTTAACTAGCTAAAGTAAATGATTTTCTCTTATATATAATTTCCTCTCATGGTTTATTATTAGTATTGTAATGATGTTAATTAAAATACTATAGATAAAATGGTCTTTCGTCAGCTTGTATAAATGTCTTCTTTCTTTTCTTTCTTCTTTACAGGTCTGCAGAAACGTTCGTAGTTTAACTCTCTTAGTATTTTTTACGTAAGATTCAAATATCTATAAATTTTATAACATACTTGTTAAAAACTCACCTATATTTCCATAAATAAAGCATATATCTACCCTCCGGTTGCGCGCAGACGAGACGTTTAGTTGGCTAGTTGAACCGATACAGACAGACAGCTTGTCTGTTGGTATTATAACTACAAATGTTCTAATTCGATTAAACACGCACCCTATCACAGCAGGTCAAATAGATAGAAAATATCAGTACGGTGTGCAACATTAAAAACGAATAACACTTTAGGATAAACTTATTATATTTAAAAAAAAAATGGTTTTCGAAAATGTAAATTAAGCTCTTTTATATGATACCCCACTTGCCATAGTAACCCTGTTGTGAAATTTTGACCCCCACCAGTTTTGCCCCTTAGCAATCAAAATGAATATATTTTTGTTTTGATTTTTTACTTGGAATTGAGGTGGGCTTGTATTATTTTTGAAGTGAAAACTTCTTTAGGCGCGTTGAAAATTTTTGAGATGGAAAAAACCATTAAAGTCGCGACACTGTTACCGTTACGGGCACCTCAGTATCTGTAGTGTAGTCTGCTTTTATTCAAGTTTTCACTTCTGTCGGCACTCCTGGAGTGGCACTTTTTTTCAATATTCCGAAATTGAGGTCTATAGTTTCAATAGTTGCTGAGATAATCTGCACCACAATCACGTTAGTGACTGTGTCCACTATTGGAAGAGGCCTATGTCCAGTAGTGGACTAATTGTGGGCCAATGATGTTTTCAAGCCTATACTGTCCCACTGCTGGGCAAAGGTCTCCCCCATTTCCTTCCATTCCTTGCGTTCTCCAGAAATCTCCTGCCAGTCAGAGTGGAACCCATCCAGATCGTCGCGCCAACGTTTATGATGTTATTGAATGTAAATTCACCAATCTAAATGACACATGAACTTTACAAAGACATTCATACGAGCATATATAACTTGGGAAATGTTCAAAAACAACGATATTTTAAACATCCGTCGCAAACTCAAAAGTATGAGTCAGTTAAAAGTCGTATCTTCCATTTTGTGCCAAGCATAAGTTTTGGTTTTAAGGGCTGTCATAACGCTGGTAAAGTAAAGCCTGGCTGCTCGTTATTAGATCAATTAAGTTATGTCACCTGTTTTGTTATGTACGATATTAATTTGACGACCTCCGTGACGTAGTGGGTGAATAGTTGGCTGAAACGCAAGAGTTCGATTCCCGCCGCGGAACAAAATTTTTTTTTTTAGTAATTCCTAGTGTACAATTTCTACATTAGTAATATTATTACAATCTAGCCATGTATAGGCTAATGAGTAATTTAATTATGCCTTAGTTTTTTAAGTATAACATAAACTAAGAATGTGTCCAATAGCACATTTCTTACTGTCTCTAGATAAGGGGAAGACACTTTGTTCATGTGTTCTTTATAACACTAACACTATCACTACGCACACACTATTATTAATATACACTACACTAACTCAAAAGGCTTAGTTCTCTTGAGTCTTCTCACTATGTCCGTGTTATCGAGGAGCTGGATAGCCTCTACGTTCACATGGTGGTGAAGTCTATGCTCATGAGCTTCTGCATATTTTTTTATAATTTTGTTGATGACCTCTTTGTTGAGGTCCCGGTGCAGGTCATCATTTCTTACATACCAGGGCGCATTAACTATTTACCTCAGTACTTTATTTTGGAAGCGTTGTATTATTTCCACGTTACTCTTTTTAGTACAGCCCCATAGCTAAATACCATACGTCCATACAGGCATCAGGACTTATTTGTACAGTAGTATTTTGTTTTGTACCGCTAACGTCGAATGCCTTCCAAGCAGCCAGTACATTCTTTTATAACGTAGTTCCAATTCATCTTTTTTTTCTTGACGTGAGCTTTCCAGCGTAGCTTTGCATCAAGCGTCATGCCCAAATACTTTGCCGTGTTTGCGTATGGTATGATCGTACTGTTAATGTATACCGGACAGTACTGTTCTTTTTTATGGGTGAAGTTTATGTGAATCTATTTAGATTCATTAAGTTTGATTCGCCACTTCTCCGTCAAGCGATGGATTTCATTAACTGCCAGTTGAACCTTTTTTGCTGCTTCTGCGTAAGTGCTTCCGATGGCCATGATAGTAGTGTCATCAGCAAAGGTTGCTATGGTGTTACTTTCTAGTTTGGGAATATCACAGGTGTATAGTAAGTACAGGACCGGACCAAACACACTACCTTGTGGTACTTCAGCTTTTATTTTCTTAATCTCTGAGTAGGCATCTTCTTGCCTTATTCTAAATACTCTATCTGAGAAATATGAAATTAGTGTATCTAGAAAATCTTAAAGTAAGATTTTTTTCAGTTTTACAATAAGGCCTTCATGCCACACCTTATCGAAAACTTGTGCTACGTCTAGAAAAACAGTAGACCAGACTTTTTTATCTTCTAGTGTTTTCTCGATTATATTTGTTATTCTGTGGACTTGATCTATGGCTGAGTGAGGTTCTCGGAAGCCAAACTGATACTCTGGGATAAGATTCTTGTTGTCCAGTATTGGTTTCAGCCTTTTAAGGAGTAATTTTTCAAATAGCTTTGCCATCATGGGTAGCAAGGAAATCGGCCTGTACGATGAGGTATCATGGGGTGGTTTTCCTGGTTTTGCTATCATTATTACTGATTATGTATTTTTATTTTTTATTTTTATATATTTTTCATTTACTATACTGAATATATAGTAAATGAAAAAGTCAATCAGATCAGGTATTTTTAGCGGATCCGTGGGCCAGTAAGTAGGTGATCCCGTTGATGTAACTCCACATTTCATTTCTTTTATGGCACTCATGAATTCCTTGCCTTTTACATTCGTTAGTCTGGAGCCCCAGTATGTGTTTTTGGCATTGAAGTCACCACCTAGTATACATTTTTCACCAATTTGTTGGAAGAGACTAAGATACGTGTCTTTTCTTATCGTGAATCGCGGTGGGCAGTATATAGCTGCTACCGTGAGGGGATTACGCTTGGTTGTGATACAAACTGCCACATATTGAACGTCTGGCTCTTCATTTTTGTTCAATTTGTAGTGTTTTATTTGTTCTTTTAAAATTACAGCACTGCCGCCGTTTCCTTTGCTAGCTGAGTGTAGAGCGTGATCAATTTTAAAACCTTTGAATTGGATTATGTAATTGTTTGTTAAAATGCGTTTCTGATATGAGACACACATCTATATTCTCTATATCTAGGACTACTTGCAGTTCGTTCTGGTGATTAAGCAGCCAATTGCAGTTCCAAGCCATTATTTTAAGTTTGTTAATCATTTTTTAGGTTTAGTTATAGCTGTTTTGGTGCTATTTTCAATCTTCTTCAAACGCTCATCAAATGATGTCATTAGCTTTAGAATTTCGTCCAACTTGCTATCATTTATAATGGGCTGATCACTATGTCGTACGGTTGTTATATTTGCTGCAGTTGCTTGAGCGTAGGAAATATTAGTCTTTGCTGTTGGAATAACCTTTGGACTAGGATTGTGCTGCTGAGTTGAAGATGGTTTATCACCGGTAACTTGTTGATGACGTGTAACTAGTGATTTTTTGTGGTCTTATTCCTCAGTTTTTGCATCTCTTTAGCTATCATGCAGCCTCTATAATTGGCTCTATAACTAGATGTCCTTCTCCGCAATGCACATATTTGGGTTTCTCTTAAACAGGTTTCTTGCAGTCTTTTGTTAGATGTTTACCTATGCATTTGACACATCTTGGCTCTTTAGCGCAATACTTGTGCGTATGTCCATAGACCTGGCACCTCTTACATTGAAGGATCAGTTTAATTGATATAAGGGGTTGTATATCAACTATGCACCCCAATCTACTCTTTATTTCGTAGACCTTGCTGATGTCTTCGTTGTTATTGAAGGAAAGCATGAACAAAAGTTTGCACGATCAACAAATATTTGTTTCAGGTCTGGATGTTTATTTATGTATTATAGGAATGTATTTAAAAAAAATTAAACGCTAATCTATAATAACTCTTCTCTTTCATTCTTAAATAGAAATAAGGATTTGTCATGGAGATTTTATTTAACTTTAGCGTATATGAATGTAACCTCATTTATTTTTAATAATTTGACATTTTTATTAATTGAATTTAATAATCATGTTTATAATGTATGCTTAGCTGATTATGGAGGATCTGAATTCAATTTTTATTTTATCATATGTAATTTACCCATTTTTGTATTTAATAAAAGTAATGAAAATAAATTAGATTGTATTTCATTTTAACTTATTATGAATACTATAGAGCCTCATTCTATTTTCTAATTAACTTACAGCCCTAAGGCCGTAAATCGCATTCACGGAACCAAGATCGAGTTTACACTGACTAACTTTCAGAGCATTAGTGATGAAAAATATGTTTACTAAATTTTTAAATATGCCAGCCCTATAAGTTTCTAGTCTCTTCAAGCTATTAAAATGATGTACAGTCATACTGTAGCTACTTGGCACAGAGCTTAGTGTGTCTCGGAGATTTTCTTGACAAGAAAGATGTTTGAGACTTATATACTTAATTTTTACAAGCAAGGCTCTACTTGCATGGTAGTAGGATCAAAAGCTTATTGCGCTATACATAATCACACTAATATTAAAAATGCGAAAGTATGAATGTTTGTTTGTTACTCAACCCCGTCGCAACGGCTGAACCGATTTCGATAAAAATTGACGACCTCCATGGCACAGTGGGCGAATAGCCGGCTGAGAAGCAAGAGGTAGCGGGTTCGATTCCCGCCGCGGAACAAATGTTTGCATGATATATAGATATTTGTTCCGGGTCTGGATGTTTTTCTATATATTATAAGTATGAATTTACAAAAAAAAAATATATAAGCATTCTATCAGTTATTTGGTTCCCATAGTACAAGCTCTGCTTAGTTCGGGGCTAGATAGCGCTGTGTGAATTGTCCAGCAATATTTAATGATTTATTTATATTTAATTTAGTATTTACGTAGGTTGTTAACCTAGATTAACACATAGGCTATTTTTTATCCCCTAAATCAGGTCCCATGGAATAAAAATGGGGTGTCAAGTTGCAACAGTGAGTTTAACTAATCGAGTATGTATACTACTGTTTTATAAGAAGATAAATAAATGTATTCGTATTCTTAAATTTATTTCTAGTTTACCTACACATTTAGTAGTGTAACGCGTATGAAGTCATGGGCAACGGCTAGTGTTCCACAAAAGTACAGGATATAATTGTTTGAATTCGTTTTGGTTCGATTTCCAAGTATGGCAAGCGTATTTTCAAAAACCTTTGAATGTAGTATTGCTTCCTTTATAAAATAAAGGTAGGTTTCCTGCCCACCTGCCCACCTGATGGTAAGAGGTTACTGTAACTTTGAATTACTCGCCATTATCCCAACCATTAGGGAAACCCCCGGCAGTTATCAGTTATGGCAGTTAACTGTTGGGTATTATTTATGTATCAAGTTAACTCTAATATATAAAAATCTCATGTCACGGTGTTTGTGGCCGCACTCCTCCAAAACTGGTAAACCGATTATAATGATTTTTTTTTGTATATTTGGTAGGTATGAGTAAAGTATTTTTTCATTTTCCTACCCCCACCCCCAATTTTTATTTGTGATTTTAGTATTTTTGTATGAACCGTATTCATATAATTTAACCGTTGTTCATTGAAGTGAAGTCATTTACATGAAGTGTCGCGTCACTTTGACAAAAGTGTTATATATAGTTATAATCCCGGTCCCGTGGGGAACGGGAAATTCCAAACGTGCAAAGCCGTGGCCGGCTAGTTATACATAAGTAAGACCATTAACCGATTAAACGATCTACCAACCTGAAATCGGTTAAGGGCTTTATCACACTGACGATTCACCGCGTTGTTACAATACTACGCTACAATAGCTTTTATATTACATGATCTGAAAGTTGGTCATTGTTAGCTCGATACTTGATGCCTAAATGCGATTTACGACTCGAAGAGCGTAAGTAAATTTTAAAATAGAATAAGCCTCATTACATTTATAACATACTAAAATGAAATGCAACCTCCATGACAAATCCTTATTTCTATTTAAATAAATGAGGTTACACACATTGTTTAAGCCATAATTAAATATTATATGTAGGAAGCACATAGACTTTCGGTCCTTATCTTGCCTCTATGTAAAACATCCTATCTCTTTCTACCCTAACTACCATCATCAGTCGAAGAAAGATGGTTAAAACAATACCTGTGCTATGGCCAAAAATAACTAATTAAAACGAATTGCTTTAAAATAAGACTTGAAAAGTGTTGGAAAGTGTAGTGCTGTGTCCCTCGCGAGGAGAAGAAACTGAAGTACGTACTCGAAGAACGAAGATTGGTGATATTGGCGAAAGTTTCTTGGAACGAAGGCATCAGAAAGGTTGGACCTGATTCTATCCTAATCCTGCCCATCACTGTGTCTTCATTAGAAATATTAGCATCTAGGTATCCGATAATATCATTTCTAGCCCGCACGCAATCACACATAAAAGCTAATAAAAGCTATAATTAAATACAACCTCCATAACAAATCCTTATTTATCTTTAATAGAATAGGCATTAATAGAATAGGAATATAATAGTAGTTAAAAAAAATAATGGATACCGGGAATGCAAATTTTATTTTTAAAAACAAACTGTTAAAAAGATTGTTTATTTAATTTCCTTGCATTCGTGATCTGAAGTTATGTATTGAACTCGGGTGTAATTGATCACTTACTCCCTTTGTATTTATTGGTAGCGTTGACTAGTTTAGTAAATTATTTTAACAATAATCAGTAACAATTGTATAAATTAGTCATGATTTTAGGAGCAACGCTATGAATTTATTGATTTAAAAGTAATTATGTACAGTCAGTCGAGTCAATTGATTTAAAATAAGTTTGTAGATCTGAATAATTTCATTATATATAAATAATGATTTAATTGCTATTGTAAATTATGATTTCTATTTTACAAACGAATTTGTTATTTTAATTATGTAGAAGTATAAATGTACAATATGTACTTGTAATTGATTTAAAATGGTTGCTCTGCATACTGGCAACGCTTCCGGAACGAAGATGGCGGGGATGCCCGAACGTTCGGACGCCATTCTGGAACGAGCGCTCGGAAGTGTTGGTCGTATGCGAGCTACAGAGTCTAACCACGTGGTTTTGAATTGTTAACTTCAAATAAGTGCAAAGAAATTGTAACGACTAGGAAAATGAAGAATATAATACTGGTGATTGAAAGAACAGCGGGAGTTTTATTACAGTATAATAATGTACTATTACAATATGACTGGCTAATGTAAGGCTGGGCGCACGTGTTAACTTATTGAACGTACGTGCCGTGCACGTCGCGAGCTCACCTCGCTGGAAACACGTTCACAAATCGCCAGTGTGATAAGGCCCTTGGTCGTAACATTGCAATTTAGAACAAATTCCACACAAGGTTTCGTATTTATAATTTAGGATGACATTGTTGAGGTCAGTCTGGGTTTTGCACAGTTATCGGCCTACCTGCGGTCGATCGAAGTATGTAAGGATTTTGTACCGGATATCGGGTATAATGCTAAGCTTAATCAATGGCTTACCTGTGCGTGTTTTGCAAAATTAACTTTAGAGAGGTGGGAATATGACTCTTTGTCCTCCATATCAGAAGATTTTGAGGAATTTGAGATTAGAGCACTTATTTTATGCGCACCGATCAAAGATTTATATTTGGGTTTGGTGCTTTTTGTAGAATACTAAAAATTATTTCAAATGCTTCCACGAAGGGCACCTACAATGTAATAGCTTCTAGTGATGGGGTATTTTATATTTTTTGTATCAATAATTATGATGGATTGTATCAAATAAAAGATAAATTTGATAAAAAAATGAATATGTTATTATTGTTCGTATCACTATCAGTTTCGGTTATTTAAACTTAAATCAGCAGTATCTCGGGCCCTAGACGTTCTGGGCTAGCGGTGTCTTAAGACAAATGGTGGGTATATATTAGATCTGCATTTCTGATGACAGCTGTCAAACTTAAATCAGTGTTATCTTGGGAACGTCTAGTGTTCTAGGATAGTGGTGATTTGAGACACATGGTAGGGATCAATGAGATCTGCATTTCTGATGGGAGCTGTTAAACTACACACCTTGACTGTTGTCATCCGACCTCATTGATAGCCCATAGCCATCCCGATGGTCCCTAGTGGGGGCAAGGTGTGGGCACCAGCGTACCTATGTCGATGAGTTTTCAGTTTTTTGCTGGATTTATTTTTGTGAATGTGTGCAGGATCTTCTTGACCTTATCGCAGCAGACGTACTACAAACTACGGATACCTGGTTGGCATACCAACTTGCCGTACCAAACGATTCGCTTCAACTTTCATTGTTAGGGAGTAAGTTGTGGAGCTCACTTTCAGCGTCAGTTTTTCCTGATCATTATAAGCTCGGCGTCCTCAAGTCCTGAATGAATAAGTTATTTCTGAGCAAACGTGCTTCATTTTCGACCGCACCATCATTTACTATCAAGTGAGGTTAAGCGCATGACAATCACACTAATATTATAAATGCGAAAATTTGGATGTTTGTTTATTTATTTATTTGCTTGTTTGTTACTCAATCACGTCGTAACGGCTGAACCTATTTCAATGAAATTAAGTATGTATGTAGATTATAACCTGGATTAATACATAGGCAATTTTGTATCTCATAAATCAGGTCCGATAGGATAAAAATATGTTGTCAAGTTGCAACAGCGAGTTTATTTCTAGGTTACCTACACATTTAGTAGTGTAACGCATACAAAGTCGCGGGGGACAGCTATTATAAAATAAACACTTTAGAGGAAACCTGCCCATAACTAAAATTGGAGGCATTATACCATCAGTTAGTATAACAGTAGATCGTGATGGGTTTATATCTGTCACCTAAAAGGGGTATGCGTTTACTTACATAGATTAATTGAAGATGGATTATTCAGAGTCTGGAGTCTGAGTGGCAAAGTGCAGCATTATCAGAATCCTAGCTCGTATGTTAAGCATAAATAATAAGATATTGATAAATGTAGATAATAATAAAGCTTGACTCTGAATGATCATCATCATATCAGCTATAATACGTCCATTGCTGAACATAGGCCTCTCCCATAGATTTTCAGAGCGATCTACATTATGCAACCTGAACCCAAAGGCTCCTTAATCAGACTCAAAATAGCCTAGGATTAGGATATCTTCACAGATCTAAAAAGATAAGTACTCTTTACCGCATAGCAAACAAAAATACAGTACCAAAGAGATACAGAAAAAATATGATACGAGTGGTTTTCTCGCTAAATGCGATAATCTCTTCTGCGTCTGTAGCAATAAGTACAAATAAATATACTTTATTCCTTAAATCATAATTTTTTACAGTCCAATAAAATAAAGGGAATACATCTATCTTCTTTCTAATATATAAAGATCTCGTGTCACGGTTTTAGTGGTCGCACTCCTCCGAAACTGGTCCACCGATTTTAATGATTTTTTTTTTAATATTTGGTAGGTATGAGAATAGGTCGTAAGGTATTTTTCACCCTCCTACCCCCTACCTCCATTTATTAATCACTATTTTATTATTTTTGTACGAACATATATTCCATATAATTTAACGATCGTTCATTGACGTGAAGTCATTTAGATGAAGTGACGCGTCACTTTGACAAGAGGGTTTTATATAGCTATTATCCCGAAGTTACCACGGGAACGGGAAATATAAAGCGTGAGAAGCCAGTCAGGGTATAACTCTTTAAAGCCCGTCAAATTTAATTTTATATAGGTATGTGAATTTAGTTGATAAAACTTAAAATCATTACCAGGTCACTATCTTCTTCTTTAAAGAAAAACAAACATACTATAACCCTAAAGCATGTTTTTGCAAGTTGAGTTAAAAGGGAATCACATTTTTGAGAGTCAATTCATTTTTCTTTTAATATAATTATGAGTGAAAAGACTCGAGAAAAACAAGCCTCTATGAAAGTTAGTGTTCATAACAAATCCTGTGGTAGAAACGGCGTCTGGATGGTTGCCAAATCATTTCGCTACATTCCAAGTACGTATGGTGCAAACCATAAGTTATCGTAACTAGCTGGTAAATAGATTAACTATGTACCTATTAGTAGTACACTTGCAACATAGCTCTTGTAGTTTAGGTAGGCGGTAGAATATATTGAAGTGGGGCGAGTTAAGCACATGGAAGTGACAACTACCAGACCCGTGATCCTCCGTACAAAGGAACTGATTTAGTTACTTATTACCGCTACAGATGCAGCGGTCTGTCCGCACGTGTTTGTATGTGCGAAAATGAGATACACACGCAGCGAGCAGCGGTGACAATCTTGTGACGCCGGCACGGCAATACTGCTAGGCCTACTGATGCTTTGAGGGGTACAATGAACTGCTATAGGTGTTATTTTTATACGTTTTAAAAGTTAGTATTAAATAAATAAATATTGCTGGACATTTCACAGCGCTATCTAGCCCCAAACTAAGCAGAGCTTGTACTATGGGAACCAGATAACTCATACAATACTTAATTTTTTTTGTTAATACATTATTATAATATATAGAGAAACAACCAGACCCGGAACAAATATCTGTAGATCATGCAAACATTTGTTCCGCGGCGGGAATCTAACCCACTACCTCCTGCATCTCAGCCGGCTGTTCGCCCACTGCGCCACGGAGGTCGTCAAATATTATAAATATATTCTTTGATAGAAGCGCAGCGTAGGACGCTCTTCAATGAAAATCAAATCAAAATGACTTTATTTTGGAACAAAAACATGGCACAACAATACTAGAGCTCGATATTATTTGCAGAAGTCATAATCTGTTTAATAAATTAAAAGAAGATCTGTTAAAGGTTGCTTAGAGCCGTTGACATGTTTGAAATTAAGTATTATCATTATTTATATTAGTATTCAATGCTATCGTAGAGAGTTCGACATTTTTAATATTATTATTTTGTGATCGAGCGAAGCGAGATCTCCAAATCAACTTGGACAGATCGGCGTTGTATTTATGCATGAATGTATGTTTGTTTGTCCAAGGATAACTTTCGAAGCGATGATCCAATCATCATGAAAATTAATACATAGGTAGTGATAGCACAATTTTAGTGTGACTAAATGAGCTAAAAATGTTGGGGGTTGTTGAGATATTGGGGTTCAAGAGGGGTAAAAAGAAATTAAAATGTATCAAATTTCACGATGATCAGATTAACGCTTCGAATGTTATCCTCGGACAAACAAACAAACATACATACATACAACGCCGATTTGCCCAAGTTGATGTAGAGATCTCGCTTCGCTCGATCAATAATTCTAATTCTAGGGTAGGGGGAATAAGAGATCTGCACTTGTACCATGCAATAACATAAGCGAAAGTTGAAATAAAAAGAGCAACTCCAGGAAAAACTTTAATTAACTTTGAAAGTGATTCGTTGTTTTGATAGTTAACGTGATGTTTGTCGTTTACAACATTGTTCCGAGCCGTTAATCCGGAACAAAGTAGACTTTGTACCGTAATAGACGCAAAGTGCTTGTAGCTAAGAGAACAAAGTTTTTGTGTCCAATTTATAATACTTAGTAGCGAGACGTAATGTTTTGTATTCAGTCCCTGATCTGAAGATACAGGGAACCCTGTATCTTGAAGATCAGGGGGCCAACCTCAATCTCTTATATCAATATTAAAATAATATTAAACCCTCAATTAGTGGGGCTAGATAGCTCTAGGTATTTTATCCAGTATTGCTCATTATTTATCTTTTAAAGCGCCAGCGCCCGTATGCCCTATACCACGCAAAAGAACATACCTATTCGCGAACACATATATTTAAGGTGTTTGAAGTGAAAACTTTTTAGGCGCGTTGGACATTTTTGATATAGGAAAAAACCATTGAACTCGCGACACTGTTATCGTTTCCGTTTCCGACACCTCTGTATATATGTAGTGAAAACTTCTTTAGGCGCGTTGGGCAGTTTTTGAGATCGGAGAAAAACCATTTAACTAAATAAATAAATATTGCTGGACATTTCACACAGCGCTATCTAGTCCCAAACTAAGCAGAGCTTGTACTATGGGAACCAGATAACTGATAGAATACTTACATATGTACGTTTTATTTTGTACATACATACTTATAATAAATAGAGAAACAACCAGACCCGGAACAAATATCTGTAGATTTTGCAAACATTTGTTCCGCGGCGGGAATCGAACCCGCTACCTCCTGCGTCTCAGCCGGCTATTCTCCCACTGTACCACGGAGGTCGTCGTGACACTCTCTCTCGCGACACTGTTACCGTTTCCGTTACCGACACCTCTGTGTATAAGTATCGCGTAATTGTTCGTGTTTTCACTTCTGTCGGAACTCCCGGAGTACCAGTTTTTTAGGTAAGTGACAAAGGGAAGAAGAATAACAAACGCGATCAATCAATCGATTTGTAGCAAATTAACAACCCCATATTTCGCACCAAAAATCAAACAAATCACTCGCCGGAAGAAAACAAAGGGCCTCTGTACACAATCACAAATCATATTCGTCGTAAAACGCCATAGGCATTTGGGACCCACAAGACTGTCCTATATAAATTACACCAATTAATAATTGGGACCTCTATCAGGACCCCCGTCATTGTACACAAACAAGAGATAAATTAGTTTTTGTCGTAAAATTTAGCTTTACTTACTAGGAAGTCAGGAAAGCAAGCATAAATCGATTATTGTTTATGGGATAGAATGGTATAACATTGTGCTAGAGATAAAAATATTGGAGAATTCCGCGGAAGACTCCCAACCTAATTATTACAATCCGGGCCTCTTTAAAGTAAGAGTGAATAGGTTTCTTCTAGATCTTCGTGCTTCATCTTAAACCACATCATCGCTTACCATCAGGTGTGATTGTGGTCAAACGAGGATCTATCCAGTATAAAAATAAAATTTTTTTTTTGCTTGTACGGTGTTGCAATCGAATATTCGAATATTTATAATAGCGTTATTTGAATATTCGAATAATTTTAATTAGTATCCGTAGTATACCAATGGTAAAAATGAATCTATTTGCTTGATTAACCTTACAATAAATAATTAAGTTTTGATTGATTTTATCAGCGAAAATGGTAGTGTAAACAGTTACACCTAATATTTGTTTATTTGTTTGTTTGTTTTTACATGTTTTATGTGGTTTCGATAACCAGGCTTAAAGCCTTTTCGGAGTATTCCTAAACGGTTTTGTAATTATTTTTTATAGTAAAAAGGAGTCAAACTTGACATTGTTGCTGGGTGGTGTTGGGTGCGGGTCGCACAAGATAGGTCGCTTTAGAAATCTATGGGGGAGGCCTATGTTCAACAGTGGGCATCCTGTGGTTGACATAATGATGAGTAATTTTTAGAGGAATCCCATAATCGCCAATCTTATTTAAATTTCATTAGGAAAAGTACCTATAAGCCGAATGATGCCAAAAAAAACCGGCCAAGTGCGAGTTGGACTCGCGCACGACCAGTTCCGTACCATTATCTATCAATGCGGCAAAAAAATCATGTATGTGTATCATGTACGTAAAAATATTAATTTTATTCAATAGCACAATTTTATTTATTTACCTTATTTGAGGTTGGCGCGGATTAAGCTAGTCCTCTAAATTGTATGAGCGCCCATACAACTCACAGAACTATCTTTATTGGCGTCAACTATGTATGCATGGGGGACACCTTTTAATTTTCAACTTTTCCTTGCTTTTTGCCATATTTGGTGATTCTAGGTCAACGGGAACTACCATATAGGTTATCGACCCAAAACCTATAGGGTAATTCCGGTTGATCTAGAATTGTCAATTTTGGTTAAAAGCAAGGTCTTACAGCACAAGTAAAGGGAAAATTCCGAAAAATAAAAATAGTAATTAAGTTAAAAAGTAATGAAGGTAAATTTTGGTACAAACAAGTTTTCCTGAAAATCAAAATTGCTCATATCTGTTTATAGTGTTGACTCAGGACCTTGATTTTTATACACCTAATAAAGACTATATACTATATACTATATACTATATATATACTATATATATGTATCTGGTATAAATTTAAATTTGTTAGGCCCACCCGTTCCTGAGAAAACCGGTAGTGACACACGGACAGACGGACAAGAAAGTAATCTTATAAGGGTTCCTTTTTTACCTTTTGAGGTACGGAAACCTAAAAAGAGATTTACATTATTGAAATCGATTGCTTTTCCAAATACACCACATATTTTCGGGCGGCTGTTCGAAACAAACAGATAATGTACTAAAGAACAAAGTACAAAGTCGTTACTTTAGACGTTCTTACTTAACATAAGTACAGAGTGTGTGAAAGATTAATGAACGTTGGTTACGAAGCGCGCTTTGAGAGGATGTTGGAACACCTTCAGGGGAATTACCTTCCGATAAAAGGTATCATTAACCACATATGTGTATATACAGTCAGTGACTTTATGTAGGTTCATTTTAAGTTAAAAAGGATGTGGTTTTAAGTGCACTGAAAAAACAAATAGGTTGAATTCCATAATGTGAATTCCATTTAAGTTGCGTTGATTTAATATTATGTTTAATCAACTATTATACACACAACTATTAACTATTGTATATTAATAGGTTAAACCAACCACTAAAAGCGGTTCGCACAACATTTTTGGTATATTCGAATCTAAGTAAGTCTAACTGATAATTTAGTAAAAGTCAACATGTTAACGAAGTTGAGTCAACAAAATAATGAAGTTAAAAAAAGGTTAAAACAACTTATTATTTATTTCAGTGTGGTTAATAGATAGATGGTCATTTGAACACAATAGTTAGACTTTCATAAATATAGAATGTTATTGATCAAGCGAAGGGAGAGCTCAAAATCTGGATCAATTGAGCCATCTATAGATTATTTTTAACGCACTTATTAGATGATTCAACTGTTTCTTTTGTATTTTATAAAGTCATCTATTATGTAATGTTGTACTCCTTTTTAAGCTGATTGTTCGCACGGAGGAGCGTGAGATTTGGCATTGTTTAAGTTTATATGGAGAAGGTGGAGAAAATGAGGTTAAAAAATTAATTACGGTCAATTTTCGACCACTGTGCTATGTAAATATTATTTCACTTAAAACACTTTCGTGATAACTTTCGCGTTGATTTCAATCGTTAGTCATCATATAGTTAGTGTTGTGTATTTTGTTATACTTTCGATTATTTACGTATTAATTTCAATAGATTTTATGGTATTAAGAAACATTTTTGTATGATTTTATTATGAATTATTTAAATTGTAAAACCTACATTTGGTTTTACGCAGGTTATTACATTGCCTAGTGTTTTGTTTTAGATGTATTGATTGTAATATTTTTAATTAATTTATTACTCTCCCAAAATATATGTATTACTTTAAAAATAAGATTAGTTTTAAAGTATGTTTTAAATAATTACAAAGTTCAGCTGATTTATCAGAAGTGAAGTCGGACGGACGTTAGTAAAACTGTTAATAGGTTTAATTTAAATATTAGGTTTAATATAAAAATCATGTTATAGATTGCTTAGTTTTTTATAAAGTGGAAAAAGTTGTATATTTTACGTGAATTAGTAAAAAAAGTAGTTAACTAATTTCACGCAACTTCGATTGCACGAAGTTGCTTGGGGGGCAACGTCACGTGATAGAAAAGTCATCTTGATGAACAAGGGCAATGGCGGGCGCAATTTCGGTGGGACTGTTGAACAGAAAGGCGGTGCGAGTTTATAAAAGTTATGTACATACTTGAAATGTGATGTTGTAACCTCATTAGTGTTAGTGATGTTTGGTGGGGCTTCAAGGATCACTTTGAAGCGTCAATTTTACTGCCTGTTCCTTCGCAACCAAGCCAGGAAAGAAAGGCAAGAAACAAGGCTGGTTTTTTTTAATGATAGAAATAGAAATATATTTATTGTGACCATAAAAGTTACATAGATGAGTTGTGTCCCTGTTTCCCAGAAAAGCGTAAGCTGTGGCCTAGGAATCAGTTCATGATCCTTTTACAATACATAATACAGAAAATAAATTACGTCTAAATTGTAATATTTTGAACGAGTTGGAGCAATTTCAATTCCAAGCTTCTCTATCATCTAAATAATTCGATATTTTATAGTAGGCTCTTTTATAAAGGTTTTGTTTAATTAAGTTTATAAATTTGTTAATTGTCAATTTTTGTACATCCCTTGGGAGTTTGTTATAAAAGCGTACACCTTGCCCTTTAAACGTTTTACTAACTTTATTTATGGAGTCTACAAGTGGCAACAGCGAGTTTATCTTTATTTCTAGTATTAAAATTATAATTATCGCTATTTTTCTTAAACACAGCCTGTTGACGTAACCAAGTGTTCTATTGTGTTCTTACAGTTTAAATAAATGAGTATGAATATGAGTATCAACACGCTGGGCCATCGTTGACGTAATCCCCACTCCCGCGCTCGTCTACTCGCACGCTGCGGCGCGTAGTGCGAGGCAGGACGTTATTCGGAACGGATCGCAATCACCCTGATGAAGGTTCACGAATTGAACCGAAACATTGTTGGTCGAAACACCGATAAAATGGTACGTGATAAATCCCGTATTTATAATAATGTAATATTCTCTTAATAATTGCTAGTCAATTAATTTTAATAGTTGAAGAAGTCATTAACATTATAGCTTCCAATAGGTTTAAGGCATCAGAAATAATATAGTTTTTCTGTACACCACTGGAATTGAGAATTCGAATGCCAATGTTTTATTATGCTTGACCACGTATTGAATCGTAAAACCTCTTTAACTTATGCCATGCCAGCAATCCATTTTTATTTGGCAGAGATAAGTCGGGTATTTCCCGAAGCATTTTTGATATCAAATTATAAAACAAAATAGTTTTGTATTTCCAATACAAAAACCGTCTCATAATGATGTAGTCGTTAAAGGTATTTTTATTGCAAGTACGAACTTAGGTAAGTAGTTTGGATGTTATTATTAACTATTATAAATAAGTAAACTAGTGGTTCGCCCCGAACTGAGATCTCGCGAATCTCTCATAAAAACAAAACAAATATTATTTGTAATATTTGACAATCAAAATAGTGCCACAAAATGAGTTACCAAAAACTTGACCTACAGTTTTTTTCAAATTACAGGTAACGGGAGTCCATGTTAATTGGTTACACTTTTTTGGGGTAGAAATTGGAGTTATTCTGGATTTCAGACTTTTTCCTATATTTGCGTCACTAAAGCTACACACATACCAAATATCAGCACTGTGGAGTCACTGATGTACCCTGTAAATAAATAAATATTGCTGGACATTTCACACAGCGCTATCTAGCCCCAAACTAAGTAGAGCGTGTACTATGGGAACCAGATAATTAATAGAATACTTATATACCTACATTTTTTTTGTAAATACCTACATACTTATATTATATAGAAATACACCCAGACCCCAGATATTGAATTTTCTCAAAGTTCAGTTTTTATTATGGCTAATAACTTAAAAACTACAATGTTCAAACTAAAAAACGTGGTCAAAATTAAATTACAAAGACCTTTTATTACACGTGCCATGAGTAGTATGAATGAATGAATGAATTAAATACTCTTTATTGCACACCAAACAAAAATACAGTAACAAAGGAAATAAACAATAAATAACGGTACAATGGGCGGTCTTATCGCCAAAAGCGATCTCTTCCAGACAACCTTTGGATGGACAGGATAAACAAAAGTCAAAAGACGGTGGTGTAAGAGTACCTTTAAGAATTCATAAAACATACATAAACAGAACCTATTTATCTATCTATCTAGTATCTACATTACATATACAAATATTTGTTCCGCGGCGGGAGTTGACCCCGTAACCTCCTGCGTCTCCGCCGGCTAGCCGCCCAATTCACCACGGAGGTCCTCAATAAAACAGCCAAACAACCAAAAATAAAACAGAACCCTCCTTCTGCACAGTCGGGTCTAAAGTATCAATGTCTCAGTCACAAACATAATGTATACCAAATCTCAACGAAATCGTTTAAGCAGTTTAGTGGGAAAACGTAACAAACAGACAGACAGAGATACTTTAGAATTTGTATTATTAGATGACAATATTATTTCATCAGTCTAGAAAAAGTAAGCTCTCCTGTAAATAACTAATTAAATAAGTAAATTGCACGAAATCATCTTTAGGCAAACGTATGATGGCAAACGCTGATGAATTATGTATGTCTTGGAAATAGGTCAGAATAAGAAAGAAGACAGTATCTTATTGATAAGTTGAGTTTAGTCTCGGATATACTTTGGTTCAAGTAATTTATTTTTTTATCTGCATAGATCTTCGTTTGACCACGATCTCACCTGATGGTAAGCGATGATGAATCTAAGATGAAGCACGAAGATCTAGAAGAAACCTATTCACTCTTACCTTAAAGAGTGGATTGTATACTTTAGGAAAAACAGACGACGGCAAAATGTTCCATACCTTCGCTCTACGCATCAAAAACGTAAAACCAAAACGGTGTGTGCGAATGGGTGGTGTATCAACTAGATACGGATGGAGCAGCTCGCCAGCGGGTCTTATACCAAATAGTACATATTTCAGTATTCATTTATTCAGCATTTCATTAAATAGCTTAATATTGGTATGTCAAAAATATATTAGAAATGGCAGTTAACAATAGAAATAAATAAAAAGAAAATAAATTAATTAGAACTATTGGTTCGCCCCGAACGGAGATCTCGCGAAACTCCCATAAAACAAAAAAATATTATCAAAATCTTTGACTATCAGAATAGTGCCACGAAATACATAACCAATTCTCTTGCCCTACAGTTTCATTCAAATTACATGTAACAGAAATTCATGTAAATTGGTTACTCTTTTTAGGGGTATAAATTGCAGTTATTCTGAATTTCAGACTTTTGCATATACTCGTATTTGTGTCACTTAAGCTACACGCATACCAAATTTCAGCACTGTGGGGTACCCTGTGAATTTTGTCAAAATTTTGTATTTTTTATGGCCAATAACTCAAAAACTACAAAAACTTTACTAAAAGTAAAAACGGAGTCGAAATATACTAATGAAGACCTTTAATTTGACGTCTTACTTGACCTAATAGTCTCATTTTAATTTTTTTTACCCCTCTTGAACCCCAATATCTCAACAACCCCCCAAGATTTTAAGCTCATTGAGTCACACCAAAATTGTGCCATCATTATCTATATACCAAATTTCAGGATGATCGGATAAACACTTCGAAAGTTATCATCGGACAGACAAACATACATACATACATACAACGCCAATTTTCCCAAGTTGATTTGGAGATCTCGCTTCGCTCGATCAATAAAAATGAAAATAAATTAATTAGAACTAAGCAGAACATTAAAAAACCAATAGGTTACTGTAGATACTACTTACTCATGAAGATGAGAAAATGAACTGCTCTTTTGTGTTATTTTTAACACGACTTATAATATTATCCATACTTTCGTACTTCATACTAATATTATATGCGATAGTAACTGTGTTTATTTGTTTGTTTGTTAATTTGTTTGGTTATCTTTTCAAAACTAAACGGGTGAACGGATCGTTATGAAATTTGGCAAGTAGGTAGATTATATTCTCGAGAAGGACATAGGTTATCTTTTGTCTCAAAAAATAATCTTGAAGGGGTGAAATATGGGTTGAAAATGTGTACGGGTAATCCATAATTCCTTAAGTTAGGGACCTGAAAATTCATTTTAGGCTTTTGGTAAGAAATAAAGAAATACGTGTTTCAACTTTTTTTGCAAAATCATCCCTAGAGAAGAGATAAAGTAAGGGGTTTAAATTATGAGGTTTAAACTACTCCCTATGTACCGTTGGTATATAAATAGATTATAACCGGGATTGGGTCATGGCTTCTTTTTACCAGACTGCGCAGAAGGAGGGCAATGTTTTTATTGACTAACCACATGTGCGAAGCCACGGGCGGGTCAGTTTTTTTTTTTTTGTTTAGTAGACTAATTGGTGTAAGTACAGCAAAAAGTCAATTGTTATTCGAGGGCCGTAAGTGATCAATTACACCCGATATGCACTCGATACAAAAATAACACATAACTTAACATCATTATTGCGAGGTTATTAAAAAAGTCACAAAATGAATTTAATTTATTCGACATTAATCATATTTTTATAACGGTTTGTTGCCAAGAAGAAAATTGTCCAACGATCCACTTACGAGATATTAAGCAGGATTGTATTTCTCTTTGTTTATTAAATTAGTCATACAGTCCATTCCATCCATAGGTTATCTGGTAGATATTGCTATTTATCGATAAGACCGCCAATTGTATAATATACATAGATTTGCGTTGTTAAGTAATTGTTTTATTTTATGGTGTGCAATAAAGTATTTTATTATATTCTATTCAATTCTACATTTATGATAAACTGGTGAGTAAAAACAATTTTAATTGTTAACAAAAAATATCTTCGTTGTCTTTCTCTATTGGAACTGAGACCAGAAATGAAACACTGTATTCAGTTTGGAGCGCCTGTTTATTCCAAAGGTAATCCACTTTTATTAATAACGCGGTGAAGCTATATTATTTCCTGCCAACTATTGTCATGATCGGGCGATGTTTGGCCAAATAAGCACTTAGATTTGATTGCTAATATAATATACAATTATAAGGAAATGACCCCATTTATTCTTCCTTAATGTCTTTACGAGAGAGATTAATAGAAAATTGGATCTTGCTTTTTTATAAGACGCGACGAAATTACGATACGGTTCCTGGCTTACCTGAGGCTCAATTCTGCTATTTTATAAGAAAAACGATTGTGGAGTCTTACCATTATTTAACGATATTCTTGTTCCTGCCATACGCTGCCAAATTTTTAGTGGTGTTGTCATATTAACGGCGGTGATTGATAAAATATTGTGTTAGTAAACTGTCTAAGAGTAGTAGAGTTTCTTGTGAAAGGGCTCGCCCGGGGAAGTGCTACCACCATACCTATTTCTACCGCCAAGTAGAATTGCTGTGTTTCGGTTTGAAGGGTATGGTTGCCGGTGAAATTACAGGCACATGAGGCTTTACACCTGTATGCCTCAAGTTGATGGATGCAGGGAAGTGGATCGTAGGGCACATTTCTAAGGAGCGTGACCTACGAGGCAAACTTTGTTATAGGCGATGGTTACCACTTAACATCAGGTGGGCCATAGGCTTGTTCCATCTCCATTATCACACAAGTTCCTCAAACTGACTTTGTCTACATTTGCGCGTGAAAATGTTTCTTCTAACATGTTAGCATGTTCCATCGTAGACCGCATCTTCGTTTGCCATCAGATATTGATCAGATAGATTGCACTGCGCCTGCTATAGTCTGTGCCTGTAATTTACCAGCACCCAAACCCTTCGAACTCAGAAATGCAAGTATTACCAACACAATAGATTACACACGTGCGGGTCGACTGCTTCCACACCGTCATGCGCAAGCGAGCCGCGTCCATGGTGCGCAGGCTGCGGGACAGCGCCAACACCGTCTTAGCAATGATAGCTGGCAGAGTAGACTGCCCGTACACCAGACATTGCTGTCACAGGCATGCTCTCAAAAACCCTGTTTGGTATAAATCTTAACGTACCTCTTGTGTTGCGTCCTTTCCTATATGAGCTACATAATTTCTTGAAGTAAATGTAATTTATTTTATTTTATACAAATCTGATATTATTTATCATCCGTTACAGCGTTTTTCAAAATACAGGTTTAACTATTAGCACACGTTCGGTTCAGACCATAGTGGTTTCCTGAGCCTCTTAAGAAGACTTGTCAGAAGACTGGTCGCTCAGTGTTACTATGCTTGGTATTTATCTACGTGATCGAAATAGAAATGAGGAGATTCATAGATCAACCAAAGCCAAAACACAAAGGCTGACACAAAGGTTTAGCATGCTGAAGTGGCAGTAGACCGGAGATATAGCTCGAAGAACGATGGTTGTTGGGTCAGAAAGGTTCTCGAGTGGACACCACGCACTGTAAATCGCAGCGTAGGACGGCTCCTACTGAAAGACGATCTGATTCAAGTTGCTGGGAGTCGCATGGTGCAGGCTGCAAAATCCGTCGCTCTGTTTATTTATGGGGGACGCCTATGTTTAGCAGTGGACGACTTAAGGCTGATGATGATAATGACACCTTCAGAAAGTTGTATGATGTCTTGTTTGTATGTTTGCATATATATATGGGGTAGTCTCATAAAATATTGAAGCGAGTTTGAAAATTAAATTACTAATAGAAAGTCCCTGAGTGCAAGCAATAATTTATTTTGATAAAAATCCGTGCATAGTTGGACGATAGATTAACTTGGATTGAAATGTTCTACTTTTAATTGACAAAACACGCATGAGAAGCTGCGGGAAGCTCGTATAAAATAAATGTATGAATTTCCCACGTATTTTATTTTTTATTTAATATGTCACGCCTGTCATAAACATTAAGCAATCTTTATATGTGAAGAAAATACTATATTTTATGTATCCAATATACTTATCTGTCTACCTAATCTACTTCAGCAAATTATAAATATTGACGTCAAAACCAAACTTACGACTAAATTGCGTCCGAAAATTGTACAAGAGCCAACCTTTAAATTCATCTCTCTCTCTAGTCTCAAAGGTTTTCTGGAAGAAAACTATTCTTAGTTAAGCTCATCTTTGTACATGTACTCTATTTCTGTACTTTTTAATGTATATTTGTTGTGTAGAATAAAGAATAAAGAAGGAGAGAGGCTTTCCGTTTCGTTATCTCAAGCCTGTTCCAAATATTACATTTTGTAGACACTTCTATATAAAGAGATTACGATTTAATCTAAAATGGGCAGATTCATGTGGTTCCTGACTTTATGGAAATTGTTTTTTTCGACGTGAATACGTTTTTGCTTCCATAGTGGGAGGCAATTCAATAAACGAATGATAACAAAATCGAGGGATACAGTTTGGTATTGCAGCTATTTAACTATCATCTCCATCCAAAATGTAATTCCACCACTGGATAGCTAAATGATCGAAGAATTCGATATGTTAAATCAGGAATATGACGCACAGCGTTATGGAGAAAGAAGCGCCGCCATTTTGAAGTAATTTTCCTGCGTTTCGAATTTAGTATGACTCGAAGGACTTCTTAGTGTTCAAACATAATTATAATAACATACATACACACGCGTATTATATATTTTGTATGGAAAATAATACCTGTAACGTACACGTATTCACGTACAACACTCGGCCGTGTCCAAGACACAGCCATACCACATTTTTTTATATGTTGCGTTTGACTATGATATCGCCTGATGGTAAGCAATGATGCAATCTACGATGGATCACGCTTGTCTAGAAAAAAACCTGTTCACTAGGGACTTGAAGACACCCTGGCTATAGTTATTAGGATACACAGACTCAGGCAAGGCGTTACACTCCTTGGCGATGCAGGCGGTATGATATTTCTGTAGAACGCAAGGAATGGAAGGAAATGGGAGACCTTTTCCCAGCAGTGGGACAGTATAGGATATTAAAAAAATCGACTACTTAAAAACTAGGGGAATCTAATATATATACCAAAACAAATTATTACTAATTACATTACTTAAATCTGTACACTCATATCATGTTTTTACCCTCTATTATAGTACAAGAGTAGTTGAATTCCTTGTAAAAGGGCTCGTCCGGGGAAGTACTACCACCATCCCTATTTCTGTCGCCACGCAGCATTGCTGTGTTTCGGTTTCAAGGGTATTGTTGTCGGTGAAATTACAGGCATACGAGGCTTCACAATTTTATGCCTCAAGTTGATGGACGCAGAGAAATGCATGCCATGCACTGGCAAGGGCAGATCCAGGGGGAAGGGGTTATGAGGGTCATGACTCCCCCCCCCTGGGCTGGGTCCAGAACCTAGGTGAACCACGAATTACAAATGTTAAACATAACACATGATATTGACCACGACTATGTGACCTACGAGGCAATTCTCTATTATAGGCGATGGTTACCACTTAATATCGGGTGGGCCATACGGTTGTTCCATCTCCATGTAGTATTCAAAAAATTAAAAAACACAAGTAAAAGGTTATTTTATTTGCATGTACGAGTAGCAGTCGCCTCGGCACGGCGTAGGGCGGTTAATACAAACATACATCTATAGCAAGGTAAATTTAAACAGAAAGAAGTTATTTTAAACGTCGTTTCAAAGCCCTATATACAGCTGACTTCCAAACATTAATCTGTTTTTATTAGGAATCGTAGGCCATCAAAGGCTGGCAGATTAAATTGGTTATGTGACGAGTAACAGGTTTATTGGGACCGTAAATCCTTGATACCACAGCATACAATCAATAAACAGTAAGTATACTTTTCCAAGGCTAGACTAACTGTGGTGGATTGAATAATTTAACTGCAATTCTAATAAACGATCTATCTACAGATATATGTTCCGTGTTTGGGTGTTTTTTTATATATTATAAGTACGTATTTACAAAAAAAAGTATATAAGTATTCTATCAGTTATCTGGTTCCCATAGTACAAGCTCCGCTTAGTTTGGGGCTAGATAGCGCTGTGTGAATTGTCCATCAATATTATTATTATTATATTATTATCTACCAGCATCCACAATCAACACTTCTAATTATAATTCTAGGGTGGGTCAAATAAGATCACATTGTGGTGAAATATGAAATGGAAAACATTGTGAGCATATCCTCGGTTTAATTAGCTTTGCACCTATCGACCATGTCTTTTCTGCTGGTGAATCTGAACTAACTAAAGCATACATATATACAACGCCGATTTGCCCAAGATGATTTGGCGATCTCGCTTCGCTCAATCAACTAAGGTCAGTATAAAACTGACAAGCCTATTCCTTTTAAAACACTATCTCAGGCATTACAGCCTGGCCAGGATGGAGAACCCTCAACAGACTGCGTACCCAAGTTGGCTGCTGCAGGTGTAATCTTAGTAAATGGGGTATTACAGACAAATCAGCGACGCAATGCAAATATGGTGCCCAGCTCCAAACGATGGCACACATCCTTGCATGCCCATCCTGCCCTACTACCTGCACGATAGGGGAATTGATTACCTGCACCGATACTGCCGTGAACGTAGCAACGTACTGCTCAAAATGGCTATAGTCTTGAAGCTTCGAAGGAAGGCACAACAGCAGCTGCGCAGGACCAGTTAATGCCTTGCCAGCGCGCGCTGTATAAATCCACCTGGTCCCAGCAGTTCCGTTATTTATATTGACAGTTGTAAAGTTCACAGCGGCTAAGTTAGTGTCTCTACTGATTGGATATATCATTACTGTGCCGATACTGAGTATTTTATTAAGAGCAAATAAAAAATATTACCGGGAGATTACCTACTGGCTATAAATATAAATTGCTTTCTGATAACTGGGATCACGTTAATAGCTCTTTAGGCCTTTAAGTTTATCTATATTATGTGAGCTGGGTCCAGAATTGCTAATTTCTATATTTTTTGTGAAATTCAATGTACTCAGTATTTAGATGCTTGAATTTTGGTTCAATGAGCTACTTAGATAAAGCCATGTAATTAATTAAGTACTATTTTTGACGTAACCAAGTGTTCTATTGGTTCAAATAAATGAGTATGAGTACTATTTGTAATTTCAATATCCTGAAGATAGATTTAATAGGGAATTCTTGAATGCCCTATAGGCCGGTTCCTATAAACGTCGGTAACAACAAACGACACGTTACTTCTATAAAAAGACACGTGTCGTCATTGGTTATCAAAGTCTAATAACCAGCAATTGGGTATTAGTCTTTTTCAAACTTTCGCGATCACTGTACATAATTATTGATTAAAACGGGTATTTATCGCGTATGTATCTTTTTAATTTGTTATCCTGACGTTTCGACTGTGTTGACACAGGCGTGGTCACGGGTTGACTGGAGTACTTGGAGCTACCGTCGAGAAGTGATGGCAGCTGCAGCAACTATCCTCACTTGGTCTTCAGGATTAAAAATGTCCTCGTTCATATTACGACACACTACACTAACCGTATCTACGCACTGAGACGACCGATTACGACGAGCACACCTAGCAATCACCGGGTTCCAGGACGCTGAGAGTCTATAGCCATCTTACCGATTGAAATCTTGAAATTTATTGGTTTCAATCGCTTCACGAACGCTCTTGTAATAATGGCGTTCACTAGAGATAACCTTAGGATCATGAAGATCAATCCAATGAATCGGTCCCGAGTCTACCAGATGCTCTGCTATTGCTGACTTGTTTACCTGGCGATTTTTGACAGCTTCGATATGCTCTTTGACACGCTCGGCTATGGTACGTTTGGTTTGCCCGATGTATGAGCGGCCACAGCTACAGTCTGTCTTATAAACACCAAATTAATAAATTAAAAAGGTAAAGACGCGATAAATACCCGTTTTAATCAATAATTATGGTTATTAGTCGTTTAGTATAAAATAACCACTCATACATTTAAAAGAGGCTGTATATCTAACGTCTAAAAACTATGAAAAAACGCTCCTTTGTCACAAAGTCACAATATTGCAAGATATTTTCTGAGATTACAGTCGTTAAATTAGTCTCAGAAAATATTTTTCCAACATCCATTATAATGTTATTTAGTACTTCGTTTCGTTCGTCGATAATTAAGACGTTTCGTTTGTAGAAAAATAAAATGATTTTATCTTTAACTAAACTGTATTAATTACTAGTTGACCCGCCGAACTTCGTACCGCCTTGACATGCATATGACGCAGGCTGTCAATGTACATCACCCTGGTAAAATTGAAAATCTGCCATCATTATGTATGGGAAAATGTTTTATCTTTTATTTTATTTTTTCGTCCATTTTCCGATGTTTTTAATAGTTATATTGCTATTCGGGATGGAGAAAACTACAACAAATCAAAAACCATGAAAATCGATCCAGCCGTTCTCGAGTTATAAGTGTTCGAACATACCCGACTTTGTTTTATACATTACTTGTAAGATTAAAAATTTATAATAAGCATTCTATCAGTTATCTGGTTCCCATAATATAAGCTTTGCTTAGTTTGGGACTAGATATCGCTGTGTGAAATGTCCAGCACTTGTTTTTGTTCGAAAAAATTGATGGTTACTTCAGTCATAGCTTGTAAGTTTAAAATTGGACCATAAATTACAGTGAGGATGGAATTTCGGGCTCCAGACCGAATTCGCAACATATTTTATGCCCTAAGACTAGGGTTGTTGATAGACCATTTAGCTAAAGTGCTAAATCTTAAATGACAAAAAGGAACATTTCATTATTTTTTACACAATATAAATAAAATTTACGGTCCAAAACCATTGAAGACCAAATAAATTATTTGTTAAAAATATATTTTTCAAACCATGTTTAAACGTACTGTAAAGAGGGTCCTCCCAAATCACAAGGCACTGTTCTTTCAAAGTAGCTTTATTGCAAGTAACAAGACAACCGTACGAGCTTGGCATTTGATTTTACGCTGAGGCGTTATATAACATTGCGAGTGGTTTTCGTCAGCGCGATCTAGAAATTGACACTTTTTAGTCGCGACATCTAGTTTGAATTTTGTAACTAAATATTGTGTAAGACCTTTACGGCTGATATGAATAATTACCATTATTACTAAACTACCTACAGGACGACGGCAACGAGGCAGACCGCGAAAACGTTGGCGCGATGATCTGGATGGGTTCCATTCTGACTGGCAGGAGATTTCTGGAGAACGCAAGGAATGGAAGGAAATGGGGGAGACCTTTGCCCAGCAGTGGGACAGTATAGGTTATTAAAAAAAAATTACTAAATTAAATTCATAAATTAGACTCATACACACACACAAACTCATACACACATACGCACACATAATCACGCCTAATTTATAATTGCAACTTGTATAATTTTTATAAAATAATTGGAAATAATAAACTCGGAGGGGGGGGGGGGGCGTTAGTGTTCGCAACACAGTTTATAACTTCTGCGAATACTATCGTGTTCCAGTATTGTTGTACCATGTCTTTGTTTGATTTGACTCTCCATCATCAGAAAGACAATTTATATTATTAGATAAAGTAAAATGATCTAATTTCGATACCTATTGTTACACTAACGCCATCTATCGCTAAACGGGTGAACTAGTTCCAGGATTACAAAACTTATACACAGTTTTCAGCGTTTTCAACGATAAGAAATCCTCTCCTTCCAAAGGTTGTCTGGAAGCAATTGCTTCTAAACGATAATACCGCTCATAGTACTTTTAACTTTCTTTATTTTTATTTTTACGTTTGTTTCTTTTGTGGTGTACAATAAAGTTTTATCATTCATTCATTAAAAACAGTGTTGTTATTAATACATTGCACAATTCTTAGCTTCCTGTACAAGATCCACGCGCCACGCAATCTTATAACGCCGGCAGCGAGCTGCGAACTTAAAAACGTAACACACAGCCAAACAGACAGTTTCTTTAAAGTTTAAAACTTAGTATGAAAGTCTGTATTTTAACTTTGGGCGTTGATAAGCGTATAACTTATCCAGACAGAAAGCCTGTTGTATGTCACCATTTCACCAAAACTTGACAGAATTTCAACTTGAATGTTGATGTGTTATTTTTCTTATTTTTAGTTGGCATTCTTTGTGACACATCTCTAATGTATAAAATTCTCGTGTCACAGTGTTTGTAGCAAAACTCCTCCAAAACTTCTTGACTGATTCTGAGGAATTGACCTACAGTTTCATTCAAATTACAGGTAACGGGAGTTCATGTGAATTGGTTACACTTTTTGGGGTACAGATTATAGTTTTTTCGTATTTCAGACTTTTGCCTATATTTGTGATACCTTAAGCTATACGCATACCAAATTTCAATACTGTGGAGTCACTGGTGTACCCTGTGAGTTTTTACAAAATTTTGTTTTTATTATGGCTAATAACTCAAAAACTTTACTAAAAATAAAAACGAAATCGAAATGTACTAATTAAGACCTTTTACTTGATGTCCCAGTTGACCTAATAGTCACATTTTCATGTTTTTTATCCCCCTTGAACCCCAAGATCTCAACAACCCCCAAACATTTTTAGCTCATTTAGTCACACCAAAATTGTGCCATCACTACCTACTATGTATAAAATTTCACGATGATCGAATCAACACTTCGAAAGTTATCCTCGGACAAACAAACATACATACATACATACATCTCGATCAAATATATCACACAACTACTTATTCAACACAGGTATAATACTTGTATCATTTCATTTAATGTAAAAAGTAAAGAATGAAAAAGTTCTAATTGTAAAATTGTGAGACATGTTTATCTTTTACAGATACCACGAGAAAAAGCCGTGGGCTGATGCTAGTTCAAAAAAATCTATAAATACTTACATTATTCTAAGCAATCACATTTGCTACGTCGTAAATCCTGGATAAGATACAGATACGTTATACTTTATTTGTTTTGCTTTCGGCTGTTGGTCGATATGGACTTGAAATACGGCTTTTCTCTGGTTCTCGCTCAGTACATAAAAGTCAAGACGTTTCTTACATGTAGCTCATTAGAGAAACACCGTCTGAACCTAAGTAGATGAATATTTTTGCTCTAATAAATTTAGGTATCAAATATTGTTATTCTTGAGCATATCATACACGGTGACCTTTAAATCACTGTTGTCCCAGAGCAAGCGTTGCTCAGACCATGCTCTACTAACTGTTTCTATCAAATAAGAGAAAAAAAATCCAGTCCTTCTCAAATAAGTCTAACTTTTGACATATACCTAGTTCATGAGCTAGCCGTAGCATATTACCTACTCCTTAGTAAGATACCTAGTAGACCGATTTAGTTTTTTTTTTAAATTTGATGTTATACACTCTTAGTAGACCATGGTCTGAACAAAGTTTGTTCTGAGAAAACAATGCTTAATGACACCGTGTAGAATAGGTAAACCATATACCTGATTAGTCACAGACTAAGCAGTATGACAGAGAAGCTGAACGTGTTGCGAGTATACGGGAGTGAACTCGTAGGTTTGATAAATTAGTGGAGATTACGCGCAAGTTGGGCTACAGTTGTTTTAAAGTTGCGTGGGATGTTACTGTTACATTAATAAAAATAATACTTATTGCATTTTGTCTTATTTTATGTACTTAATGTAATTAGCCAGAAGTCTAGGTATCCCACCATCTGCATGTCGTGTGAAATAAATATTTTCATTTTGATTTTTCACGTTTAAAAAGGACGTGACGGAGCTTGAGCGGACAGTATTACTACTACACAGATACACCGGCCCCGCCGGCGGGGTCAATGAGTTCTTTCAGTTACAACCTGCAAAAGGTATTTATAAAAGGTAAATGTAAAAGGTACATGTACCTGGGTGTTGGTCTCCTATACCCCCCCTAGCAACGGCCCAAGCCGTGGTCCACCTTGTGGTGCCCTTGCGCTAGTTGCCTCATAAAAACTTACTAGGTTGAGCGCCCATTACGCTCGTCAAAAGTTCGGTTAAGCTGTATCGCCCACATAGGCCAACAGCGAATTAGTCTTACTTAGAAAACTTTCGTGATTTATTTAATAATTATTAATTAGTGGTTCGCCCCGAACTGAGATCTCGCGAGTCTACCATAAAAACAAAAAAAATTATATTCGTATCAAAATAGTGCCACGAAATAAATAACCAATTAACTTGACCTACAGTTCCATTCAAATTACAGGTAGGGGGAGTTCATGTTAATTGGTTATGCTTTTTTGGGGTACAAATAAAAAAAAAATATATATTTGTGAAACTTAAGCTACACGCATACCAAATTACAGCATTGTGGGGTTACTGGTGTACCCTGTGAATTTTGTCAAAATTTAGTTTTTATCATGGTTAATAACTCAAAAATTACAAAAACGTTACTAAAAATAAAAACGAGGTCGAAAAGTACTAATACAGAACTTTCATTTGACGTCTCACTTGACCAAATAGCCTCATTTTCATTTTTTTTTACCCTCTTGAACCCCAATATCTCAACAACCCCCCAAACATTTTTAGCTCATTTAGTCACACCAAAATTGTGCCATCACAACCTACCTACCTATGTATCAAATTTCACGATGATCGGATAAACACTTCGAAAGTTATCCTCGGACAAACAAACATACACAGATACATACATACAACACCGATTTGCCCAAGTTGATTTGGAGATGTCGCTTCGCTCGATCAATTAGTGCAAGGCGAGACGTGGTTCGGAGCGGATCGCACTCACCCTGATCAAGGTTCACGAATTGAACCGAAGCATTGTCGGTCAAAACATTGATAAAACGTTATGTGATAAATCCCGTATTTATAATAATGAGTGAGTTGTCCTATAGAAAAAAACCGAGCTGATAGTCTTTACTTTGAGTGCAAAATATTCATATGTGTTTTTAGTTATGGAAAGTGTTTTTTTGTGAATAATTGTGTGAATTAATATTGTAAGTTTAGATTTGTGTTTTATGTGTACAATAAATCATTATCATCATCACCCACTGCTGGGTATAACACCCAAAGTTTGTGCCATCCACCACGATCTTAAGCTAGTCTCACCCATTTACGGCCCGCAACCTTAACGATGTCGTCCACTCATCTCGCTGCCACACGTCCTACCCTTCTACAGCCGATCCTCAGCCACCCTTGTCCACCCTGCACCACCTGTCATCACTACGTCTTGTCATCTCAATTCCCAACGTCATGATTCTTCGTTGGTCTACGGATCTCGACGTTTGGAACGCGATCTACGAGTTTGATGCCGTTAAATAAATGCATGAGCATAAATGGGACATCGTATGACAGACTCCATAGAGATCGACAATCAGGTCAGCGGATAATCAAGGCAATGTCAACACCGCTAGCGTTGATCGATGCCGATGTGGAATTTGGTGTGTCAGACTGACTTGAATCAAGCTATAGTTTGAGTAGAATTGTCGACCCCTTAGCGCAGTGGGTGGAAAATCGATTAAGACGCATAAGTTTGCGGGTTTGATTCCCGCCGTAGAACAAATGTTTGCGTGATCTGCAGACATTTCACATCGAAGCAGTATCTAACACCAAACTAAGCAAAGCTTGTACTATGAGAACGAGATAATTGTTATAATACTTATGTTATTTACTTTCTGTAAATACGTATTTATAATAACATATTATATATTTAATTAATTATTATATAATATAATTAGGTACATATTTATAAGCTTCCGTCCGTAGCTACGCACGCGTAGTTTGTAAATAATAAATAATAGTTTAAAAAACCTAAAAAACACGCTTTTGTAGATACCGAATTAAATAGTAGAAAATACTTTTGAATAAATTTAAATTATGAATAGTGTGATTAACAAAAAACTATGTATTTTATTGTAAGCTGGGGACAGATACTGCTAAAAGTTAAGTCATTTTGAAAATATCTTATCTGCCGATTTTTTTATAACTCATCATTGCACCTATATCTAACACGAAGAGAGTGGACTGCGGTCGCTACGTCGTCGTTTTGGCGTGAAGGGGTAACAATGAACAAAATATATTTTCTTTTCTCATGGGAACTGATTTATGAGATAAAAAGTAGCTTATATGTTATTTTAGGTTTTGAACAGATATTTTGCAATGTTTGAGCTCAATCCGTTCAGTTGTTTTGGCGTGAAGAGGTATCGAAGACTCAAAACATTTTTTATAGAAATTTTGACATCCCATTTTTATCTCATGGAAACTGATTTATGAGATAAAAAGTAGGTTATATAATTATTATTCTAGGACTAGAAATAAACTTCTGCAAAGTTTGAGCCCAATCCGTTAAGTAGTTTTGGTGTGAAGGGTAACAAAGACCAAAATCATTTTTGTATAGAAATTTTGATACCCAATTCTTATCCCATGGGAACTGATTTATGGAATAAATGTCAGCCTATGTGGTGATCCAGGTTATAATCTACGTATATACCAGATTTCATCGAAATCAATTCAGCCGTTACGGCGTGATTGAGTAACAAACAAACATCCAAACTTACGCATTTATAATATTAGTGTGATTTGATTAGTGTGATAGTGTGATAGTTTGACGACCTCCGTGGTGCAGTGGGTGAATAGCCGGCTGAGACGCAGGAGGTAGCGGGTTCGATCCCCGCCGCGGAACAAAATGTTTGCATGATTTACAGATATTTGTTCCGGGTCTGGTTGTTTCTCTATATTTATAAGTATGTATTTACAAAAAAAATGTATATAAGTATTATATCAGTTATTTGGTTCCCATAGTACAAGCTCTGCTTAGTTAGGGGCTAGATAGCGCTGTGTGAAATGTCCAGCAATATTTATATTTATTTATTATTTATTTATAGTGAAAAGCACCCAGACTCGGAACAAAATATATTTGTATATCAAAATAACATATAATTTTGTTCTGAGACGGGAATCGATCCGCAACCTTTTACGTCTCAACCACTGCACTCCGGAGGTCATCAAATACGACTGAAAGTTAAAATAGCATGAATTGGGATACCTACTGAATAAATACTATTGGGGTGAATTGGGGCTGAGACGCAGGAGGTAGCGGGTTCGATTCCCGCCGCGGAACCAATGTTTGTATGATCTACAGATATTTTTTCCGGGTCTGGATGTTTATCTATATATTATAAGTATGTATTTACAAAAAAAAAAGAAGTATATTAGTATTCTGTCAGTTATCTGGTTCCCATAGTACAAGCTCTGCTTAGTTTGGGGTTAGATAGCGCTGTGTAAAATGTCCAGCCATATTTATTTTATTTATTTATTTACTGGAAAATATTGACTTTTGACCAGAGCGACTGATCTTATGCGGTCTGCACCCAATAGCTCCCAGTAACCTTAATCAAATAATCTTTCCATGTGTGAGGCCGTGCTTTCCAGTATGTTTATATGAAAAGAAAATCTGCAGCAATTAAACTGTTCAAAATTAACTGTTCACTCGCACTAAGTGTGAGAAATAAGTTCAACAAAATCGGATTGAAATGCACATCAAAAGCGAAACAATATTGCTATCCGATTTTAGGCTCTATTTTGTAGGTGTAAGGTTGAAGTGTCAGTGCTTGAGTAAAGTAAATTTACCAATGTTTTATTGGTTTTAATCAGACTAAAAGATTTCAACACGTAGACTTAATTGCCTATCAAGTTTATAGGTCACACGGAATGCAAATAATTTTCTCGTGAAATGGTTTGTTACAATGGGTTTTTAGATTTAGAATGAAAATGAATATCAAACCGGTAATTTACAGCGTATTCAGTAATACAGGATAAAAGGAAAAATTCATATTAAAATAATTAATGGATAGTAGACTTGTAGTTTTTTTAAATGTAAATAAAATGTTGAACTTTGATAAAGTATGTGTATTTTAATTAATAAACTTCCTACAGTCGCAGAAACAACATCTTTTGAAGCGGGAAATGCGTAGTTATTATTCCTTGTTTTTTTGAAATATTGTATATAAACTAAAATTGTATCAAAGCACTCCAAAGAAGACAATATGATTGTTTTAATATTATTTTTGTTGATATATTTACACTCGTTTTTTGAGTAAAAACAGTATTAGATAATTCACTCAACTGCCCATTTACGCAAGTTGTATATTAATTTATTTGATGAATGCACTCCATTTTATATGAATCAAACTATGAGTGTATTTATTTTTGTTTATCTCTCATTATCACCCGAGTCACAGTCTTGTTCGAAATATTCGCATAAAACGGGTACTGCAGAAAGGACTCATATCGCTAAAAGTGATCTTTTCTAGACTACCTTAGGATATACAGAAAAAAAAATCACGGCAGTGTCCCTACAAAATAATAATAGATTGGTTGATGGACAATTTTTATGGTAAGCTAAAACTAGGTAAGCAACGTCTCTTGTAGATGGGTGACCATTAGTACTAATTACATACTACCTAAATTCTCGATATCAAGTTACGGCTGATCACCGCTTCTAAAAATACTAACCAATGACGAATGTTAAAAACAAATACGAATGTTAGATATACGTTTTAGAACGTCAGATCATAAAAATATGTCAAATGTAAACATGTTTAGTTGCTACATACGTTAAGGGGTCGTTGTGCATTGTAAAAAAAATGTCTATAGCCTTCTGGCTGAGTCACTGGCTTTTATAAAATTAAGTAAAAGTGATAATTTACTATCCACTACTTTATCTACTAAGTTACCAAAAGTTATGATTGGGTTCGAACTTGCGTTGAATTGAATTGCTTCGGATTCTACCCACTACACCCAGAGGAATAGGGGACCCCATAATGTTTTACGAGTACTGAAGAAAATGTGGGAGAAGAGAGTAATAGTCACCAAGGCATAGGGTTATATTTTACCACAACGTCTACCAGCAGTATAAAAAGTACGTAAAGAAGTACACACAGAGTTAATTCATTATTACCTACAAATAAACAAACTCACACTGATAGAACATTCATAGCACCATGCAGTAAAAAACTTTTAATACTTAAACTACATAAGTGACCTTAATTATAAACCAATAAACCGTTTGATTCTTCGTCCAACAATCTTGCGATTTCTTTTTCATATCGGTATTATCTTCTTCAAATTTATTTTGCATATCTTGAACGAAGAATGGTTTAAGCATTTATTTTTCAAAAGAATTACAAATTCACTTATAGAGAAAATAACAATTTATCTTAAAAAATAAAGAGAATGTGCCATTTGGCGTAGAAAACTATTGTATACACTTAACTGTTTGTAAGTTAATACTATATTCAAATATAAAAAATATTTATGTTACTGTTTTACAATAATAATATGTGGGTAGTTCTGTATTTGAACCAACAAGAATCGGACCAGTACTTAGAAGTTTACCGCACCGTGCATGCAACTAAAGAAATGTATACTGAGGCTCAGGTCACAGTGTAAGAGCGGAGCGCGTCTCAAGCATACCATAATATTATATAATGTAGCATCTATTCAATCTGCGAGAAATCTCTTGATTTGTGGTATTTTAACGGTTTTCTAAAGATCTGTAGTGTTTTAACAGATTTTATGTCTTTTGGCAGTTTATTATAAAGTTGTGCTCCTTCGAACTGTCTTTGACGTTAAGAAACATATGTGTTTGACTTTACAGTTTTATATTTTACTACATGTCATGGAATTTTTTGTTATGTGTTATGCTGTGTGTGTTTGTTATGCGTGCGTAGTGCGCAGAGAGAGGCGCTTGTAAGTGCAATTGTCTAGTTTTGTGGCAGTCTTGTGTTGTAAAACTTCAAATAAGTCTACAAGTTCCGTCTCCGTGTTTTGTGCAATAAAATGTTCGATTTATTTATTTAATTATGAGAGACGCCACTGACTTCTGTAACACAGGTCTTTGAACCTAGGTAGATGTCAGAGACTGCATAGAACGTCGGTTACAAATTGTTTTTGAGTAAATAAATAACATATTATTATTTTATTTTATGTTTTCTTTCATTGCGGTATCTTATATAATGTGGTTTGTATGGAATGTTGAATTTTCAACGTCAATATGGTTTTAAAACAAATTTTTACATTGGGTTGCGAGCAGCAGCGCTCCTCAATTTATTTTTTTAAGGGACGCTGTGTGTCGCTGGTCAGACCGTCCCTTTTAGTGATTGCCTTACTTACGTAATAAGGCTACGAATGACAATACCCGAGTAATATTTTACGCGTATTTTTACCTTAAAATCCCAAAGTTTCAACTGCTTAGCAACAGTCGAGGTCCTGGGCACATTGGAGTATTAGGAGCTACTGTCGAGAAGTGATGACAGTTGCCATAACTACTTGGTCTTCAGAATCAGAATCAGAAATATTTTAGTGTTAAACTGTTGTGCAACAAAGATCTTAAATATTAAGTAAACATTTGCACAATTTATCCATTTCAGACGTACAATATAAAAAAAAACAAATACAAAGATGAGTATTTTATTTATAAAGCAGATTTATACCATATTATCAAACAATTAACTAATGAGTAATTATGTAGGTAGGTTTCAATTTACCATTCTTCTAAATAGGTTGATGTTGGCACGATATAAAAACCAAATAACTGCTTACTGTTCATACACTCATCAACAGACTATATATTTCTCTTATTACTCCTTCACAGAATCATAGTAAGAAACATGGATAAAGAATTTTTACGTATGTCGATATTTCTCGTTAGTTTATGAGTTTGTTCGCTGGGAATTTCAGAAATCTACTGGAAGATGAGATTGCTTATTGAAGTGTGATAGGAATTTCACAGTTCAATAAAATATGGGTGTGGTTTATAAAAAAAATATTGTAAAGGAGCTGTTATGTTTTAAGCTGTTCTAAGGCCTTTGTCATGGTTTAAAAAATTATATAGTTAAATTTGTTCTGAAATGATCTTTGTGATTTTAATGAAGAAATTAACATAGAATTTAGAATTGTTATAGCCAGGGCCAACATCTTAACGTATCCTCCGAAACATTGAACCCTTTTAAAAATACTAGTAGCGTTCACACATCCTAGTAGTAAATGCGCGAAATGTTGCTTAACTTAGTTGATCTATCCATACAAAGGTTGTCTGGAAGAGATCGCTTTTAGTGATAAGACCACTCATTGTAGTAAATATTTTTGGAAAATTATGTTTTTTGTTTTAACAGATTGGGTACCGGAAGATGGACAGCGACGTCGGGGTCGGCCGCGAAAGCGTTGGCGTGACGACATTAATGGATTCGAGAACGAATGGTGGGAATCTGCCAAGAATCGTGATAGGTGGAAGGAGTTGTGGGAGGCCTTTGCTCAGCAGTGGGAAAATATAGGCTAGTTAAAAAATAAATGTTTTTTCATTTTATTTTGGAGTACAATAATGAGTTCTCTTATTATATGTGGTAATACTGACTAAGCAATGTACACAGACTCATAAGAAGGCTCAAGGTCGCTCAGGGTCCGTACCCTCAGACTATGGCACACTTACTAAGCTACCTATTGTGCTCTTATTGTTGCATCCTGAGGAATACTTGTACCGCGACAGTTAACACCGTTGCTAGATAAAATATGAACCATATCGACACGATGAAGGAATAGCGTGGTATGGAGAGAGCTTATTATATGCTTGGAGTTTCTTTACGAGATCGAATCAGGAATGAGGACATCCGTAGAACCAAGGTTACAGACATATCCAAGAGGATCCGTGGTCTGCACTCGAGAACCTATATCCCAACGGCCTTTACATTTTCAAGCTATGTGCCCTACCCACTGCAACTTCAGCTTACTATCTGATTTATAATTACTGATTAAAACGGGTATTTATCGCGTATGTACCTTTTTAATTTGTTATCCTAGTACGTTTCGATTAGGTTGCAACAGCCACAACCACATAGTCGAAACGAAGTGTACAGTGATCGTGAAAGTTTGAAAAATGCTATCTGAATTATTTATTGATCGAGCGAAGCGGGGTCTCTAAATCAACTTGGGCTAATCGGCATTGTATGTATGTATGTATGTTTGTTTGTTTGTCCGAGGATAACTTTCGAAGCGTTAATCCGATCATCGTGAAATTTGATACGTAGGTAGGTAGTGATGGCATAATTTTGGTGTGACTAAAGTAGTAAACTAAAGTAAAAAAACTTTAGTAAAGTCTTTATAGTTGTTGAGTTATTAGCCATAATAAAGACTGAACTTTGACAAAATTCACAGGGCACACCAGTGACCCCACAGTGCTGTAATTTCCTATGCGTGTAGCTTAAGTGACACAAATATAACCAAACGTCTGAAATCCAGGATAACTGCAATTTGTACCCCAAAAAAAATGTAACCATATTGCATGAACTCCCGTTACCTGTAATTTGAATGAAACTGTAGGTCAAGTTATTTGGTTAATTATTTGGGGGCACTATTTTGATAGTCAAAGATTACAAATCATATTTTTTTTGTTTTAATCGGAGATTCGCGAGATCTTAGTTCGGGGCAAATCACTAGTCTATATACTTATAATACCTTTATTATTGCAACGGGCGTCAAAAAATCTGAACAAACTTAAGAACGTTATCCAACAAAACCCAAACTGCCTAAATTATAATTCCCATCTCATAAGTCCCAGCTCAATAATCTGGATATAGGACGAAAACGTAGTAATAAATCTAGAGTTTCTGAAGAGACTTAAGGCCAGGTTTTGTAAGAAACGGTGACATTCATATGACGGCCCTAAATACAATAATGACCTTATCTTCTTTCCATCTAGTGATATCTTGACAAATCAATTCTTCTTTTATTCTCATTTGTAGCATGCTGTCTTTACCTATAATTTAATATATTTATATATTTGATCACTATATTGATAAAATTGCTGGTTTTTTCTAAACCAAATAATAAGTGCAATCCTTATGCAAGACAAAGGCCTTTTTTTCATTCTACATGATGTTGAGATTCTGCTGGCCAAGAAACTGAAAAGACATCAAGTTCTTCCCATGACCTTATTTTTACTATATGCGCAACTTACGAAATTCCATCAACTTGATATATGCAAGTACTATTTGACCCACCGAACTTCGTACCGCCTTGACATGCACATGACGCGGGCCGCTAATATACGTTGCCTGTATGAGAATATGAATTTTCTTCATACATTTCTTCCGATATTTTAATAGTTATTCTGCTATTCGAAGCGGAAACAAATCTAACAAATCAAAGATCATTAAAATCGGTCCAGCCGTTCTTGAGTTTTTAATGGTGTAACTAACCCGACTTTGTTTTATATATAATTGCATACAGGTGTGAAGCCTCATGTGCCTGTAATTTCATCGGCATCCATACCCTTCAAACCGAAACACAGCAATGCTGCTCGGCAGCAAAAATAGGTATGGTGATAATTCTTCTCCGGTCAAACCCTTTCAAGAGCTCTACACTACTTCTGTATCGTTATCTCTACAGTGATCCTTAAGAACTACACCACTATTTATAGCCGTATTATCACGAATACCGCTTTTTCAGAAACTCAAGCTTTATGGAAATGATATATCACTGGGCGGAGCCCGATAAGAAAGTGTGAATGTGGCTCTCTGGAATATTAACGACAATGAACTTCAGATAATAAGTTCTATATTGGTGATTACTGATACGTATTATTTTCAAACATATAAACTTTTTTCTTATACTATGACTACCGCTTTACAAAAAAGGACATCTACTAACTGCCTTATGTTATCATCATATAAGCCATATAACGATCACAGCCGAAGGGCCTTCCACGTAGAATTTCAGACCGATCTAGAGAGGGTTGCGCCCAACGGCTCCCAGTATTTTATAAGATCGTATTACCACCTAGTAGGGGCTGTCCTACGCTGCCATTTCAGTGAGAAGTCTCTACTCCAGAACTTGTCAGACATAAGCAAAGTACGGCAATTAAACCTAGAATTAAACATGTTCAGATCTCATTGACACCTACCATTTGTCCCAAGACACCGCTAGCCTAGAACGGCTTGTTCATAAGATATTACTGTTTGAAGTTTGACAGTTGTCATCAGTAAGGCAGATCTTATTGATATCTAACATTTGTCCTAAAACACAGCTAGCTTAGAAAGTCTAGTTTCCGAGATATAGGTGGTACTTTTTATGCGTTCAGTAATTTTTGTTGCGATTATGTTCACCGATATTTGTAACCTACTATGTTCACTGAATAATGTGGCCATACCAGATCACCGACTTTCTATCTTTTAGGTGTATAGGACTTTTGGAAGTTTGTAAATGTTCAGCGACTTTTGGCGTTGACTGTACCTCGCCCGTTGCCATTTCAGCTTTTTTATCCTCTGAGCTACGTCAGTGACTTTTGTTTATCGACGGACCTCCACATCTCTTATTCAATTACTTGTCAATCAATTAGACTACCTCCGTGGCGCATCATTGGTTCCGGGTCTGGATGTTTTTCTATATATGATGAGTATGTATTTAAAAAATAAATAGTATTTATGTATAAAGTATTTATTTCAGTTATAATATATATATATATATATATATATATTATAAGTGTATATATATTTTTTGTTTATTTTTATTTGTAGAGAAAGGCCAAGCATAACGTTAAGGGCTCACTGAGCTACCTTAAGCCTTCTTATGAAGCCCATAGAGCGTATTGCGGTACCAATATACCTACACATGTTTAATCAAAAATGATATGCCATAAATCTTATAAATCAATCAAGTGTCAAATTTTTTCCTTATGTCCCTTATACGCTTCCTTCATTTCAAAATTAAAGATAATATAGTATCAATACGGAAAGAAAATATATTTAGAGTTCCGTATGTGTTTCAATCTTCTATTAAGCAATGAATTTCTCTATCCAAAGGTTGTCTGGAAGAGATCGCTTTGTAAAGCGATGAGACCACCCATTATGGTTACATTTATTTGTGTTTTTATATCTTTTTAACTGTTGAGTCTGGCTTGTAAGGAATAAATAATTTTCATTCGTTCATTCAATTTTTCAAATACTGTGAGTTATATATAACTCACCTCTACGTGTCTGTCTATCGCAGTTTCGACAATATACACGATGTTTATTTTAACAACTGGTTTTATTTACCCAATGAACGGAAAATCAACTTTACGGAAAACTGTAGTTGATTTTGCGTTCATTGGGTCGTTTAGATAAAAGGTCAAGAAATTTCTGTAAATATGATTTGTAAATATATTTTTTAATTGTTATTCAACATTGCCCATTATGATCAATATTGGTGTTTAAAAATGAATTTTTTGAATGAATGGTAGTTATTTTTGGTTTATCCAACTAATTATATATACATTTCGTCGTTGTTGATGGCTGCTCGTCCGATCAGTTGGCGATTAACGCTGGGGTCCCTCAAGGGTCAGTACTTTCCGCAACTCTTTTCTTGCTGCATATCAAGGATCTGCTAAAACCCGGAACCTTTGGGTATGCAGATGATACATCTAGTGCACAAGCCAGTGGAGTGCAGATTCAGTCACTCAAGGAGACCATGGTCGAACGCTTGTCCTTGAAGGCAACCTCCGACCGGGGTCATGCCAATCTGGTCTAGTCAATGCGAACAAGACCTTGGCGTGTCTGTTCTCCGCAAAACGAAGTCAATTTAATCTGACTCCTACTTTCCGAAATGTATCCGTGCCGATATCTCGACTACCTCGAACTTCTTGGTGTCTTATTAACTCTGACTCTCAATTTTGGCTCCTACATTGAGTCGAAAGCCCAGTTGACTGCTAAAAAGCTGGGTATACTCGCAAAGGTGAGGCACTACTTCACACCGGGGCAGTTGCTCATCTTGTACCAAGCACAAGTCCGATCGTGTTTGGAGTACTATTCTCACCTCTGGGACGGATCAGCGAAGTACCAGCTTGAAGCTCTGGAATCAATTGAGAGAAGATCCAAGAAGCTCATAGGCAGCGATAAGCTAGTAATTGATAGATAGCAAGTAATAGATGGATAAGTAGATATCTAGCAAGGCTTTACAGCCTGGAGCATCGAAGAAAGTTTGCAAGCCTCTCGGTTTTCTAACGAGTACGTTTCGGGGAGTGTGTTTAAGAACTTTTCTACCTAATTCCACCATCTCCATTCTATCATCGGACAACCAGAAGCTCTGCGGTGCGCCACCGCTATATGGTTGAAATACCTTCCATTCCCACAAAGCGGTTCTCTTGGACTTTTATTTTGCTCACCGCTAAAGAGTGGAACGCCTTGCCTGAGTAGGCGTTTCCTTAAAACTACAACCTGGGTGCCTTCAAGTCGCGAGTGAAAAGGTTTCTTCTAGGCAAGTGTGATCCATCGTATACTGCATCTTTGCTTACCATCTGGCGAGATCATAGTCAAATACATAATAAAATAACATTTTTGAATAACATTGAAATAACATGAATTTTGCATGTATATAATTTATTTAGTTTTCTTGTATGCCTACCTGTAAACTCTTCTAAAATTAATATATAAAACAAAATAAAATATACGTTAATCAAATAATACGAAACTCACAATACGGATGCCAGACTCGCGCTTATCCGCTTTTTTCCGCCCTCAATCGCAGCGACGTTGACAGGCGAAATTGAGTGGCGTGTTTTGTACGTGAATGTTGTTGATCAATTGGAGTAGGCACAAATTATGTTTGCTCATGTTTTGCCATGTAATTTGTGGATTACTGTATTTTTATCATATATGTTTTTTATGCAATTCTGAGAACAATTTCTGAGAATTCAAATCAAGTCAATTCAAATCTTATTATGCCCGCGAGGGCATAATGAAATTCAGTACAACTTTACCCCCGCCTCATCCGTAGAGAATTAATCACCTGCGTGTGGCGAGGTTTACATGACACATAATATGACATTGTCGAGCAGGTGGTGTAAAAACGTAGTTTAATGGTTATTGTATGTGATAGTTTTAAGACGTTATATCTAAATATTAGGCTTTGTTTTGTCAACTGTGACGGACAGATAGCGTAAGCTTAGTATGTCTTAATATGACGACCTCCGTGGCGCAGTGGGCTAATAGCCGGCTGATACGCAGGAGGTAGTGGGCTCGATTCCCGCCGCGGGACAAATGTTTGCATGATCTACAGATATATGTTCCGGGTCTGGTTGTTTTTCTATATATTAGAAGTACGTATTTACAAAAAAAAAAGTATATAAGTATACTATCAGTTATCTGGTTCCAGTACAAGCTCTGCTTAGTTTGGGGCTAGATAGCGCTGTGTTAAATGTCCAGCATTATTTATTTATTTATTATTTATTAATATGGTCCCGTTGAAACACTTCAGGTACTGAAATCCTAAAATAGATAAGATAATATCTGTATTGCACACCATTAAAATAAAAAACAAAAACAAAACAGAATACACAAATAAATCAAAGGTACAATGGGCAGCCTCATCGCTAAAAGCAATCTCTTCCAGGCAACCATTTAAATGTACAGAATCTGTGTGAATAAATGAGGACAGCGGCGTAAATCAAATAATAACTACATAACAAGTACTTATATTACCAAAATAATATAAAAAATTATAATGCCAATGCGTCGCCCCGGCAAAATTGTCAATCGGCCATAATTAGCTGCATCTATATATGAGAAAATTAATTTTCTTTATAATTTCTTTTTGCGTGAATTATTCCGATATTTTAATATTTTTTCGGAGTGGAGACAAATCCAACAAATCAAAGGTCATAAAAATCGGTCCAATTATTCTTGAGTTATGTGTGAAACTAACCCGACAATGTTTTATATGTTAACCAACCTATTTTAAAAATAACTTGAGGTAAACAATTTCAGAGAAAAACGGTAAAGTTAAAGAACACAAGTTTTATTAACTGGTTTAAACTTTTGTTAGTTGTCGTAAGAATGTACAAAAACTACACTGGAAATTGAATCTAAAATAACTTGCTATATTTAAAACTAAATAAAGTTGTTTCCACAATCATCATCATATCAGCCATTGGACGTCCACTGCTGAACATAGGCCTCATCCATAGATTTCCAGAGCGACCGATCTTGTGTGACCTGCACCCAACGTCTCCCATCTTTACCAGATCGTCTTTACATTTAGCGGATGACCTCCCTTCGCTGCGCTTTTTAGTGCGTGGTCGCCACTCGAAAACTTTTATATTCCAACGGTCGTTTAGCAGTTTTAACAACGAGAAATAGTAGATTTATTAAACGAGGGGATAAAACAGACATTGCGTCACGGGCGCTATATTTAATCCCGAACGTAACGAAGGATTCTAAAATTAACTCACGAGTGGAGCGAGATATACAGAGAGGGATATAGCACTCCCAAGATGCAGACAGCTTTATCCACGAGGAGAATACTCTACTTTTCACACTTTCTGCGAGACCATAAAAACCAAATCTAGGTTGGTGCATTCTGTGCAGAGGTTAGTTCGATTAAAGAATAATTGATCGAGTGAAGCGAGATCTCTAAATCAACTTGGGCAAATCGGCGTTGTATGTATGTTTGTTTGTCTAAGGATAACTTTCGAAGCGTTTATCCGATCATCGTAAAATTTGGTATATATATAGCGATGGCACAATTTTGACAATTTTGTGACAAATATGTTTTCGACCCCGTTTTTATTTTTAGTTTAAACCTTGTAGTTTTTAAGTTATTAGACATAATAAAAACTGAACTTAGACAAAATTCACAGGGTACACCAGTGACCCCACAGTCTGAAATTTGGTATGCTTGTAACTTTAGTAACACAAATATAGAGAAAAGTCTGAAATTCAGAATAAATGCCATTTCCACCCCAAAAAAGTAACCAATTAACATGAACTCCCGTTACCTGTAATTTGATTAAAACTGTAGGTCAAGTAATTTGGTTATTCATTTCGGGGCACTATTTTATCGGTTAAAGATTAAGTCCGGCTTGCACAACGATCCCTAAACGTATTTAGCGACTAAACATATTTAAATTGAACGTATTTGTATGATTTAACAACTCCATATTTAGCCACTAAATACGTTTAGGCATCGTTATGCGAGCCACCCTAAGTATTTTTTTATTTGTGTTTTGGGAGACTCGCAAGATCTCAGTACGGGGCGAACTACTAGTAAGTTCTTATTGCTTGGGTCTCTTTGGTTAAAATTTTAATACAGATGAGGGTCCAAATTCAAATCATAATTATGCCCGCGAGGGTATAATGAAATTCAGTACAACTTTACTACCGGCTCAGCCGTAGGGATTTAAGCACCTGCTTTCGGTGAGGTTTACATGACATATAATCTGACATTGTCGAGCAGGTGGTGCGAAAACGTAGTTTAATTATTGTATGTGATAGTTACAAGACGTTATATCTAAATTTTAGGATTTGTTTTCTGCCAGACTCATCTGAGCCTTGCGTCTCTTATCCAGATGGTTTACTGAATTTATCTTGTTTTCGGAAAATACACAATGAAGCTGCTAACCCTAAAATAATTATTGTGTACCGTAACGCAAAAATAACTGTTTTTTTCGTTCATTTTTAAACATTTTTATGATTGATTTCATTCCAAATTGCTGTCTCAAAAACACGAAAAATAAAATTTAAATAATATTATTTTAATAACAAAAATGTGAGGCAAAAAAACAAACACGAATCCAGAAGAAACATTTAATAATGTTCCGAAGTTTCACTTCGACGATACATAATTTATGGCACTCGAGCGATATTAAACTTAATCCTAGCGTGTTACAGCTCCATTTAATTTAAAACAAAAACAGATAATCAACATCGGTAGAACTTTTTCAAGATATATACTCCAAGCGATAACAATTCTAAATGTTAAGCAGAAAAGCTCATTTTGGCATGGCAAGCTTGAAATGGCCGGAAAATATTTTGGCAGTGACGCCCATTGTGATTCGGAGAGGTTTTTGAATGTTTTATTAGAACATTTTAATATAAAGCCTACTGAGTTAGCGTTGAGGGGTTGAGAGCATCGGGGTCGGTTGGTCGTTCGACTTTTTAATTTATATTTTGCATTATTTAGGCCTTTTTTTACTACTGATATTTGCCCATAATTTTGACGCTCTTGGTCCGTAACGAAAAGTTAACGCTAGTGTTCAGTTATCAAGTAAAATTAATTAGACCAGCATCATGGTATCGATACTGAACCTATGTCTCGTAGTAGCCACATCTACTTTACGTATATTTGCCATACCACATGCTGAGTGGTGGCCATTTTTGACACAATTATCTCTTTTAAGCTTAGTTTAAGGTCACTCAGCGTGTTACGGAGAGGTTCATGCTTGATGTTTCTCTTCGAAATTGAGTCAGAAATGAGGAGATTTGTAGTCGAACCAAAGTCACTGCAGAAGAAAAGATTAGCAAGCTGAAGTGGCAGTGGGCAGGGCACAGGCTCGAAGAACTAAACGGCCGTTGGGGCAGAAAGGATCTCTAGTGGAGACCACACACGGAGATTTCTGGGAGCCGTTAGTGTTCTGGAAATCTATGAGAAAGCCCTATGATCAGCAGGAGACGTCCTGTGGTTGATATGATTATGATGAAGCCTAGTTTTAAAATATTTATATTGGTGACAAAATAAATTAATTTTTTATCTATCATTATCATCCACAGACTGACTTCGTCCACCACTACCTCCTTATCTTTGTACCGCCCACGATCCTACTGCTGGTCTAATCCATAGACGGTAGTGTGATTTGACGCGACGACCGAATGGTGGCCGAGAAGTGGTTACAAAATGTAGAAAGTACAGTAGCGTGCTGGTGGACAGCATATGGCATAGGACTTTCTGCCCTTTTTAAGTTGCGTGACTTATAAGGCAATACTTTGTTCTATGCGAGTTACCACTTAACATGAGATGGGCCATATGCTTATTCCATCTCCAGGTAAAATAAAAAAACATAGTAAAAGTCACAGACTAATTAAAACAAAACCCTTTTGATATTTTACACGTTGCAAAGCATCAAAAACTCTCACTGATCAACCAATAATTTTAAGAGATCCTAGTCCTGTCTCACTTCACTGGTTCATAAAATTTTCAAACATTATCGTCATAAATTTTTAATATAAAATATCTTTTGAATCTCGCTTCATACGCCAAAAACGAAAACCGATCTTCGTATTATAAATTCCAAAGCCCCACTTATCTTTTCCTGCGCTTAGTAAATCTAGCTTTTGCAATCCACTCATTTTGAACCGACAGCTCTCATCTAAACCAAGAAGATGAGCCAATCTACATAGAATAATTCAGACTGGACTTGAAGACTCAGGTTTACATAGGAAAAATAGAACCTTCCTATTTGAATAACGAATTAGAAACTGAATTGGGTACGATGGATCTTAGGTGAGTAAAAGGTTAGATAAAAAAACTTTTCTCTACGAAGTTCTACAGTAATTTATAAGATAAGATAACTCTTTATTGTACACCAAAGTAAAATACAGAACATAATTTTTAGGAACAGATTTAGTACAATGGGCGGTCTTATTGCTAAACGCGATCTCTTCCAGACAACCTTAGTATGGACAGGATTATAACATATCACATGACGGCGGTTTATTGTTATAGATATCAACCAATGCACACCAAAAAAATTAAACATACAGAGAAATACACAAAATATAGGTAAGTACAATGGGTGGTCTTATCCCTACAAGTTATATGTCAGGAACGGTGAAGAAAAACCTACCTAATGTTAGGCAATGACCACTGCCTATACAATAGCATTATCTATCTAACTAAGACTGCGTACACGACATTGCATTGCGACCGTCACTCTGAGACATACTCGTAGATACTATTTCAACTTTTTATATGACCTGGAGATGGAACAAGCTTATGACCCACCTAATGTTAAGTGGTAACAATCGCCCATAGCAAAGTATTGCCTCGTAGCTCCCGCATCTTAGATAAGTGCCCTAGGATGCACTGCCCTGCGTCCATCAACTTGAGAAAATGTTAAAAGTATCATAAACGTGTAATTTCACTTCTTCAATAAAAAATGGTTAAAAAGTCTTGAGTTGTAAGATGTTAGCCCGACTTGCACAACGATCTCTAAACGTATTTATCGACTAAACATGTTTAAATTTGACTTATTTGTATGATTTGAAAACGTTATAAATAATATTTAGCCACTAAATAAAGTTTTGAAGTGGCATTGACCTGTTGTCAATGGTACTTCAAATAAAAGCAATTTACTTAGGCACAAATAACCAATCTAGGCTCCCGTTTAGAGACAGATTCAATAATCGTCAAAAGGGCAATTTATCCCAAAAAATTGTCAATACCGCTCTGCTAGCCTACCCGCAAATAAATTACAATTTGTTTCATTCTATAGATGTCTATAGTATTGTAACCCTTATCAAGAGTATGTTGGTTTGTTGTACAAAATAATACAACGAGTCATATTATCGGATCTGAATCAATCGTTTTAGGGTTGTAAACCAAAATGGTAAAAACGGAACTGGTTTGGTACGACTTTGTCCGTCCGTCTATCACTGCTGATTATCTCAGCAACTATTAAAGCTATCGACTTGAAATTAAGAATTGTTATAAATAATACTGATCCACTTCTATTGCAAGTAAATTAATTCACAAATATTTTCAGTTTGATTGCCAAATGAGCCAAAATGGTGAGGGTCAAACTGTCTTAATTTACACATTTCAAACCCATTTTTTATGTTTTGTAGTTTTCAAAGCATAAAATCTGAAATAAGTATGGTTGATAGAATAGAATAGAATAATACTTTGTTGTACACCCGGTATACTTAAAAAAAATAATTCGGCCTTATCGCTGCGAGTGATTTCTTTCAGGCAATCTTTGGATGGAAAGGAATGAGCGAAGCATTAATGGACAGCGGTGCACAGAATATAATTACAAATAAAACATACTAATAAAAAACTGAACTTATAATCTAATACATAAATAAATATCTAAAGATGAATATGTACCCAACTAATAATCTAAATCATTATGCTTACAAATCTTCAAAAACGGAGACAATTAAAATAAATAAATAGGTAACTCATATGACAAGAAAGCTAGGCCTAATATAATGCTGCTTTAATCTCAGCTTAAAAGAGTGCTGTGAAAGAGCCCGTCTAATTTCTTCTGGCATAGACGCAAAGATGCAAAGATTACATGAAATTGAAAACAAGGTTTTTTGTATCTAGAACTGTTTTAAATATCTGTCTTTTTTTTCTTGTTTTACCGCTCACACTCACACATTAACTAGATGGCGCTGCTAAATCAACATAAATCTATGTACGTTCGGAACCCTTGGTACGTGAGTCCTACTCGTACTTGACCGGTTCTATTTTTTGATGAATATGGATGAGCTCCAAGTTATTTTTATTTTAGTATAGAAAAATTACACATTGTATTTATTCATATTCATTTATTCTGCTTACATGTACCTATATATACATTTTTATGCTTTGATGGTAGGTAGCTTAGAAGTATGTACATATACCCTGTAAGGGCACTGCAAGATGGATATTTATCCGATTATTGCAAGCAAATCCCCATGTAAAGGAGCTCTAATAAAATCTGAAACTTTTAAAGCTTGCATGAAGAACTGAAAGTATTGCAATGAAATATATTTAAGAAAAGACTGACGCTTTGGCTTTAAGACAGTGATTTTTTGTATTTTAATATAAGATATCAACATTGTTAAATAAATACTTACTGACATATATTAGCACGCCTGCATGCAGGTTAAATACATTGACAAGCATAGATTTAAGACCTTTTAATGTATTTTTTGCGTATTCTAGCAAATAAACCATTTTATTTGACGAGCTCCTCGGTTTGACGGTGTATAGCTGGCTGAGACCCAGGAGGTAGTGGGTTCGATTCCCACCACGGAACAAATGTTTGAATTATCTACAGATATTTGTTCCGGGTCTGGATGTTTTTCTATATATTATAAGTATGTATTTACAAAAAAACGAGTATATATGTAAGTATTACATCAGTTATCTGGTTCCCATAGTACAAGCTCTGTTCAGTTTGGAGCTAGATAGCGCTGTGTGAAATGTCCACCAATATTTATTTAATTTGAATTTGCTGGGGGCCATTGGGTGAAGGCTGCACAAGATTGGTCGCTCTATAAATATATGTGTGAAGCTTATTAACTCAGTCGAGGACGTTATCTAATATGATGATGATGAAGACAAATGATTGAACTAAATGAGTGATTCTTAACACACCATTAAACATTCTAGTTTGCACCAAAATATTATTCTCAACTCAAATAAAATAGGTTCGGTAACTTTTCTTGACATTCTATTATCCAACTCTCGTTCCAAGACAAAGGGAGCATGATTTTCCAATTTCTATTCAGAGATTAGATAGATAGATGCTTGTTGGAAAGTAGGTAGTGTTTCATCCCTTGAATTGAAATTAATGGGCAAAAAGGACTGACCGGGTTTTCGTAAACGGTTCAATAGATTTTGTTTTTGCTGGAAATTTTAACACAATGTGTTTTTTATTTATTTTTATTGTTTTAGATAAATGCGTGTTTCTCAAACCACACAAATAACATAAATGCGAAAGTTTTGATGTTTGTTTGGCCAACCGATTTCAATTAAATTTTAACCAAAGATAGATTTTACAGAAAACTTTCGTGATTGATTTCAATCATTATTATAAAAACGGGATTGCGAGACGTGCGAGGCAAGCCGTTATTCGGAGCGGTTCGCACTCACCCTGATGAAGGTTCACGAATTGAAACTAAACGTTGGTGGCGATTCTGTTGTTTACGCTGATTAACTAAAATTGTGTAAAATACGAACGGTCTTATTTTTTTCAATTCGGTTCGGTCTTATTCATTAGAATTAAATTCAAAGTTACATTTCTTGATTGACAAATCCTGTGTCAATAATAAGTCCGTCCTTACATAGATCCTGTCCATCCAATGGTTGCCTGGAAGAGATCGCTTTTAGCGATAAGGTCGCCCATTGTACCTATAATTTAAGAGTGTATTTTTTTATACATGTTTGTATTTAATGGTGTGCAATAAAGGAATTATCCATCTATCTATCTATAAGTGCTGAGCCGTGGTTGTAATCAGTGATTCATAATTTCAGCTCGTTTGTACTCACCACAGCTTATAGACCATTTTGTAATATACCATGTAAATACACCTATGTAAACGTAGGCTCTTTATAGTTAAAATGTTCATTGATTAGTTTATTTTATTGTGTAATTTTTTATTGTTAAAAAGCGCCCTCTGTAATCAGTAACTTGCAATGCCCGTAAGGTCAAACAAGTATAAAGTTTTAAGACCCTATTATTCACATATCTTGTATATGCAATTAAATGTATTTTATCTGGTACCGTTCTTACTGGTCTCTTGTGAGTATTACCGATTGGCACCAAGCAACACATTCTAGAATAAATAATAAATAAATATAAAAATAAATATTGCTGGACATTTCACACAGCGCTATCTAGCCCCAAACAAAGCAGAGCTTGTACTATGGGAACCAGATAACTGATAGAATACCTATATACTTTTTTTTTAAATACATACTTATAATATATAGAAAAACACCCAGACTCGGAACAAATATCTGTAGATCATACAAACATTTGTTCCGTGGTGGGAATCAAACCCGCTACCTCCTGCGTCTCAGCCGGGTATACGCCCACTGCGCCACGGAGGTCGTCAAATGGTTAGTAATATCTCCTCTAACAACTTCGTTTTAGCTGGTGGCCAACTTCTTGTGCTGAAGTTTATCCGCTAAATTATGATTTAGGATAAACTGAAAAAGTTTTTTGTTGAAAACTTACTTTTTTGTTGAAAACTTACTTTTTCAAAACAAGCTTTTATAAAATTCATAATCGGAACCGCAAGCAGATTCAAATTAGCCAAACACTAGTAGCCTACTATAATCCATTCAGAAGTTCCGTTGTCTAGCATCTGACTCCTTCACGAAACCACCTCCATAGTACCATATTATTGTACTGAAGTTACATTATGTATTCCAAATTTCAGTTCAATCGGTTGAGGGGAACGGTTTTAACATACATACATACATTGCAAGTTAATAAAAAGCTTGTAAAATAGGATAACCTGATTTCTAGGATTCAAAATCAGATAACACGCAAAATTGAATCGTATTATTCCAATCTATCGTGAGGTCATGAAGCTCTATGGTTACTTCAGGACTCCTTTAAACCTCGCACCTAAAATCAAACTCTTCATAATTATCATGTTAACATTTCCAGAGCGTCTGATCTTGTGAAGACCAGCATCCAACGGCTTCCATATTTTTTAACAGGTAATTTATTGGGAAACCTTTCCATCTAGCGGGAAACCGTCCTACGATGCACTATCCAGTACTTAGTTTTAACCTCTCTGATCCAGCAGTCACTTGTTGAAGCTATGTGCACCGCCCACTGCCACAATCAAATCTTAACATAACAAAAAATTGTCCCAAAAAAATATATCTCAAGCCTATATCCATCATGGCATGCAAATCTGTGAGTGGCCATTATACCAATCTACAAAAGATCTACAATTCATTCAAATTGCTTCGAAATCTTCTTCCTTTTAAGACGCTACAACAACTTTTTTTAGGTCAAGGGTACTATGAAAAGTTTTGTGAAAATCAGCGATTTTAAAACCAAGTCACGGATTACTCTCAGATTCTTTTTCTTATGCATTTTACTAAAACCATCGATGGTAAATATCTACAGATAATAAACTAAAATAGACTTTCTTTGTATTGCACTATTTATTTATTTATATTTATCGTATGCAATAAAAAAATATCTATCTAATCTAAGAATTTAGCTGTAATGAAAAATTTATGATCTCTGTTGATATAAATAGTTTATTTAATAGTAAATTTACAGAGTAATTATAAATTAATTTATTTCGATACAAGTCCATAAGTACCTACATTAGATAAAAAAATAAATTAAAAATTATACAAAAACAAATTAACACAAACAAACATAATAAAAATCAAACATAACATCAACATAAATTTAAATTCACAAATCAAAATCTTTTTATTCAACAAAATCACAAGGATCACTTTGAAACGTCAATTTTACTGCCTGTTCCTTCACGACCATGCCAGGAAAGAAAGGCAAGAAACAAGGCTGGTTGTTTTTTTTAATGATCCTTTTAGAATACTTAAAGAAAATAAATACATCTAATTGTAACATTTTTAAATAAGTTGGAGCCATTCCAATCCCAGTTCTCTATCATCTAAATAAAACGATTTTTTATAGTAGGGTTTTTTAAAAACATTTTTTTTAATTACGTTTTAAAATTTGTTAATTGTCAATTTTTGTAAATCACTTAGGAGTTAGTTATAAAAGCGTATACCTTGCCCTTTAAACGATTTAGTAACTTTATGGAGTCTACTAGTGACAACAGCGAGTTGTATATTAATAAATGTATTTAATAAAATAATAATTAAAAATGGTCTTACAGACCTGCAATAAATATGACAAAAATTTAATAGATTAGAATGCCGATAAATACTCAGTTTTTTGTGTTCTTGTTTCTAGCTTTTTGTTTTGTTATTTTTTTGTAGGAATATAGCTCGTAAGGTAAATGAATATTTATCATTCATTCATTCAGGATCTAACAAAAGCCAAATTATCGTATGAGAATGTGTAGAAACCGAAGAAGTAGATAAGCGTCCTGATACCGCGAACGTTGTGTCAGAATCGAGTTGTGATCGATACTGAAACCGGTGGTAATAATATTAGTAAGTTCATTAGCAAGAGCCTGAGAAAGAGGGTAGATCGATATATCTACCAATAACCACTCACTCGCAATGATAAATAAATAATAAATGTTGCTGGACATTTCACACAGCGCTATCTAAACTATCTAAACTAAGCAGAGCTTGTACTATGGGAACCAGATAACTGATAGAATACTTATATACTTTTTTTTTGTAAATACATACTTTTAATATATAGAGACACAACCATAACCGAAACAAATATCTGTAGAACATGCAAACATTAGTTCCGCGGCGGGAATCGAACCCGCTACCTCCTGCGTCTCAGCCGGCTATTCGCCCACTGCACCACGGAGGTCGTCGTAAAGATATAAGTTTACCCGTGATCATGGCGCATAATACTGTGCCAAAATATCAGGATACGCAAAAACTGACAAATCACGGTAAAAACTGACAAATCACGGTCATTATTCCGTTTTAGTTCTGACTGAATGTTGTAAACTAGCTTGTAAGGTATTCTTTCTCGTTTCTAAGAATTTTAATACCAACTTTCATACGTTTTTCTTTCTCTTTAGGCGACTTGCGTAACGATGCCGTAAAAATGATTGACGTAAAATTTTGCTACTAAACGTGTTAAAATTTTACGTATTTATAAGAATTTACTACTCTTTAAATCATATTTAGCCTCTAAATACGTTGAGGAATCGTTGCGCAAGTCGCCCTGAGAGTAATAAGTTCTACATTCATTTGAGGAACTAGCTGTTGCCCGCAACTTCGTACGTGTTACACTACTAAATGTGTAGATAACCTAAAATAAAGCTAAACTCGCTGTTGCAACTTGACTTGACACCCCACTTTTATCCCATGGAACCTAATTTATGGGATAAAAAGTAGCCTATGGCCAGGTTATAATCTACGTACATACTATATTTCATCGAAATCGGTTCAGCCGTTACGACGTGATTGTGTAACAAACAAACAAATAAGTAAACATACATCCATACTTTCGCATTTATAATATTAGTGTGATAAATGATCTGAAACAAACCAGAACAAATGAATCAGCGGAACAGTTGATTCAAAATTATAAATGGCAGAAAATGAATACTTTGAATAAAAGACACCCATTAATATTTATAAAAGAAATATTTTAGTAAAACGGTACAGCGGATAGTAAGTGTTTTGAAACGAGGGTAGGCTAGTAATTAAAAAGTCGTTAAAGCTTGAAGAGATTTTACCATAGCGGTATTTTAATAAACGTGCTACTGGGAAAATCTAAATAACATCAACTTGTACTAAGAACCTTTCATCACACTATTTCAAATACTCGTAAAACCCCTAATTAGGGTAATTCTGGTAATTGCAACTATGGTCAACTTTCAGTCGTATTACGATAAATAGATGCACACCTGTTACATCAAACGCAGCAGACATTTTTGAATTAAATACATAATGAGTACTGGACATTTCACACTACGCTATCTAGCCTCAAACTAAGCAGAAAGCAGAAGCTTGTACTACGGTATCAGATGATCAAATACATATTTTATGTACATTTGATTTTGTAAAAACATCCTCATATTACCTATAAAGAGAAACTGTAGATCATGCAAACATTTATTCCGTGGTGGGAATCGTACCCGCAACCTCCTCCACCTTAGACGGCTATTAGTCTATACGGGTGACCTAAAAATGGATGGATCATTTTCAATGTTTTTTTTGTATTTGAATACTCGTGTTTACATCATTAAAACTTGAATTGGACTAGATTTCAGTGCGTTAATCGGCCTCTAAATAAATAATAATAGACAAGGTGACTATAAACAAACAAATGTCACATTAATAAATGATTCAGCAATATGTTTGGCAAATAACAAGATAAAATTATAACAGTATCGTTGAATAACCAGCACGTGTACATGAAACCGTAGGAGATGCGCTTAAAAAAGGAGGTCTTCGGTCGAAGGATTTTATTTCCTCTTTTCTTTTACGAGTATGTACTCGTATGTTTAGCTATAATTATTTACCACGTTAGACGATTTCAATGTATTTTTTTTGTTAGACTGGGGTTAGGTACTTTAGGGGTGGTCCCATACAAATTTATTCAAGATATGATGACAGCGTATATTGGGACTCAAATGGAGTTGGGCAGAACATGTGGCCAGGCGCGGTGATGACAGGTGCAGCAGGGTGCTGAGTGGTGGTACCGAGATGGAACCAGGAACGTAGATCGTCCACCGGCAAGATGGGTCGAAGACATTATAAAAATCGCAGGTCGTATGTGGGTGACGGTCGTGTGTGTGGCGCAGGACAGAGGCGAATGGCGACAACGAAGTGAGGCCTATGCCCAGCAGTGGGATGAAAAGGGCTGATGATGATGATGATGACGGAATCCATGAGAATATCATCAAACTCTTCAATTTGCACAGGCTTCTGAAGATTTTTAAAAGTGTCTGAAGTAGGTAAATTTTTTGTGTAAACTTACTTAAACCAATACGATTACCCTCTAAATACACAAATTACACTTATAGTACAAACGATATATACATATTATATTATATAATATTTAGTTATATTAGCCCTAGAATATTAGGAATGGTAAAACTATTAATTATCCTAAATAATTCATTGTAAGTATTAAATAAACATACTCTTAACTCAACAAAAACTAAAACAAAAGTAAAGCAATAAGTTATTCCCAAAGAAACTTCTTTATTCGAAAGAAATCGTTTCGATCAATTTAACTCAAAGGCACCTTTGAAAAAGCTTCAATCGAAGATTTTATAAGCTTTTGATACGTATGGGCAAAGCTATCTTTGTAAAAGTAAAAACGTTTGAGTCATAAATATAGGGTGTTTGATAATATACGCACAAAAATGAAAGAGGTTATTTTGGTGGCATAATAAATAAATTTGTAATATGTTTACCATAGAAATGTGAAATTTATTTTGACATGTCCAAATAAACACTTTATTAAACTTATGTTGTTCTATTGCATAATGCTTGCCATCTAACCACAGATACTGTATTGGTGACGTCGCGAGATATCCCTTGTTGTCCCTTTCTAACCCAAAACTAGCAGCAATTTCCGAAAGAGTTGTCAAATCGGCCTTTATATTTGGATGTCGATTGCAAGAGTAAGCAGTAAGCTTTATATCGAATTGATCACTTAAATTTAGTCGATTTTCTTTAAAATTTGATAATATGCCTAGTAGTTTTTTTTCAAGAAGCCTTTTTTCTGTTTATTTATTTATCTTGAATCCCCTTATTTAACATCGTTTTACTTCATCACATCAACTATGAAACGAACACTGCAGAACATAGGCCTCCATATCACACAAACTAGCTAATGTATTACAATTCAATTACAAGTGGCCTAGTAGAAGGAAACATGAATTTTGAAATAAAGATGACATTAATTTATCTGAAGATACACTTAAAATAAATACACTTAAAAACCTTAGAAGGTTTATCCTAACCGTAAAACAAAGCATTCCTTTTTAGTAGACTATTTGGATGTAAGAAATTCCCGTAAACATTACACTGTTTCTTTTGCATTTTTGTAATGTAAGTACTTCGTCTTGCCTAAAAATTGTCTCTTTGTGATGATGATGACGATGGTATTGATACCTCGTCAATACCACCTCCTCTCCTCGTAGACGACCTCCGTGGTGCAGTGGGCGCATAGCCGCCTGAGACGCAGGAGGTAGCGGGTTCGATCCCCGCTGCGGAACAAATGTGTGCATGATCTACAGATATTTATTCCGGGTCTGGTTGTTTCTCTATATATTATAAGTATGTATTTACAAAAAACAAAATGTATATAAGTATTCTATCAGTTATCTGGTTCCTCTAGTACAAGCTCTGCTTAATTTGGGGCTAGATAGCGCTGTGTAAAATATCCAGCAATATTTATTTATCTATTTATTGGTAAGACCGCCTATTGTTCGGATATTGTTAGTTGTAATAATGGGTTATCTGTCTAATATATAAAATTCTCGTGTCGCGGTATTTGTTGCCAAACTCCTCCGAAACGGCTTGACCGATTTTCATGAAATATTGTTTGCATATTGGGTAGGTCTAAGAATCGGTCAACATCTATTTTTTATAACCCTAAATGTTAAGGGTGGTCCACACCTTAATTTTTTTATTTTTTAGACAAAATTTTTATTTTTATTTTTTGATGCATTCAAAAATACATACAACCCTAAATTTCCACCCTTCTACCACCAACGCCTTTTTTAATAGCGATTTTAGTACATTAATAATTTTCTACTTTGAATATAGAGATAGTTTATTATAGTGGGTACGTGCACAGAAAAGGACATTGATAAAATAAATGAATTTATCTCAGCTTAGCAACACAATATTTATTGATTATAAGGCGGTACGAAGTTTGCGGGGTCAGCTAGTACTTATATAGAAATTTGATGACAAGAGCCGAAGATTGGGCTAAGTGGCGCCTATTGGGAGAGGCCTATGTCTAGTAGTGGGTTTGGGTTGATGTCCACTTTTAAGAGTTCCTTGTGAAAGGGCTTGAAAGGAAAATACTATCACCACACCTATTTCTGCCACCAAGCAGCATTACTGTGGTAACAAACTGTATGCCTCAGGTTAATGGACGCAGAACAGTGCATCGTAGTTCATGTTTGTTAGGTGCGTGACCTACAAGGCAATACTTTGCAGTGATGTTTTCCACTTAACATCAGGTGGGCCATCTCCAGGTCGTATAAAAAAAAGTGGGCTGACGATGATGATGATACATATGTCTATAAGAGAACCACTAGAGATCTACAGCTGTGACCGAGAAAAAAAACACGAACCTTGAGCCGTTTTATTGTGATCACCGATAATACCCCACAAGGCTTACGTATATGTATATAAATGTAGGTAATGTGTTGCAGGTCATTTTTCTACGAAACCATTGAATAATTATGCTGATTGTTTCCGAGAAAAACAGCTACAGTAAAAAGAATTACATGTTCACAAAATGAGGTGTTATAAGCCTTGTCTGTTTATTTGATTGTCTATACGTCTGTAGCGTCGTAGCTCCAAAATAAATAATGCTGGACATTTCACACAACGCTGTCTAACCCCAAACTAAGCTTGTACTATGTGAACTAGCTGGTAGAATCCATATGCACTTTTACAAAAATATTAAAATTAAATTAAATATTTGTAGATAATGTAAATATTTGTTTGTGGAAATCGAACCCGCCACCTCCTGCAACTCAGCCAGCTATTAGCCCACTGCGCCACTGATGTCGCGCATATTGATGGACCATTTTCAATGTGATTTTTTAATTTGGAAGCTCACGGTTAGAGGATGACCTACACGTATGGCAGAGATTTAAAATGTTACGCAAATTAGTTTGTTATAATTTTAAGTGTTTTAAAATAATCTATTATAATAATAGTAATATAGTAAAAGATATAAAGGTTATTTTCTAAATAGTTTCTTATATAATCTGTTAGTTTTTGTCTGGTGATTTCAAGAAACAATTTTCATTTTAATATGATAATTATTTTTAAGATCCCAAATACATAACGGGTAGTTTTTTTAAATCTAACTTTAGTTTAATATAAGTATTTCTGATCACCATTATTTTAAGTACTTAGTGTTAATTTCGGAAGGGCACATTTTTTAATCTCATGAATATTATCATGCTGCAAATAAAATAATAAATAAATATTGCTGGACATTTCATACAGTGCTACTAGCCCTAAACTAATCAGATCTTGTACTATGGGAACCATATAATTGATATAATGCTTATATACTTTTTTTTCTAAATACATACTTATAATATATAGAATAACACCCAGATACGGAACAAATATCTGTAGATCATTCAAACATTTGTTCCGCAGCGGGAATCGAACCCGCTACCTACTGCGTTTCAGCTGGCTATACGCCCACTGCGCCACGTAGGTCGTCATACGGGAATTGAAATATTTTAAAGTTAAATCGAACTTTTATCACGCAAAAATTTCATATATTTTTATTTTTTTACTAATTTAATAATTATAAAACTACACTTACCTATATTTAATAAAACTATACGGACCTCCAAATATTAAAATCCCACTATAAAACTTCCACTTCACTTCACATTAACTTTGTCCACAAACTTTTTGAATAGCCGATTTACGTCTATAAATTACGTCACACTCGAAAATTCAGATTTTACAACACAATTTCCATCTCGTGGCTTTCACTCGTAACATCACCGATGACGTCATCACACGATCGTTCACCGCTTTACCTTGCAAACAACTAACGCACGGAGCATCGCCTGGGTTAGTCTGTTTCAGTGTGGGTTCACCCCTGTCGGACTCACCATCTCTACACTGTAACATCCATGTGTGCGTCATGTCTGGAGCCACTGTTTAGCTGTGTGTGTAAAAGTTTGGTACAGATTTATATGAGTGTGCGTAACCGATCACCTAAACGTCTTGTTGTGTGTGTGGCCGGTACAACTGGGTGAAAATTTCGCGCATGCCCAATATAAAGAATCAGAATAAAAATTCTATTTCGCGCTATTTAAATACTGATGTGTGGGATTATAAATACATTATTTGTGAAAGTTAAAAAGGTAATTTGTACCAACACATTTTCATCGAGTTTGTGATTTGGGAGTGTATGAGTTTTACATTTTCATCATGAGACGCATTTTTCTTTGGTTCCGGTTTTGCGCAAATATTTATGTTTGTTTATGGGTGTGGGGTTTAAAAGAGGTTTCAGCATAATTTACTTGCAATGCGGGTCTCAAAATGTCAAGGCATTTCTTAATTTGTCCTGTTTCCAAGGATCGTAGATTTGCATTTTCTTAGGAAGTAGATTTCTGTATTTTGAGCGAAATGGAGATGAGACTTTTGTGTAATGTAATGCAATTATATAAAATATGGTGAAATGTGTAATTTCTCAAACTAAAAACAATAATTTTTACAGATATGTTTAGTGTTTGAAACTATCATTGGCACGTTTATGAACATATTTGTACTAAAAATTGATATTTACAAATATGGTAAATATCCTATTTTTAGAACAAATAGTGATGTATCGGAACAGTGCACGACATAGGGATTCGTAGTGTGGATTCAGGACTGTGTGCCTACCCAACATGCTACCTTCTAATATATTTTTAAGTTGCTTTTTTGTAAGTTTAAGTTTCATAAAAAGATAAGGAGTTAAATAAAGATATTTGTATTTTTATTTGTTGTGTTTGTATGTAATATTGTCTATGTAATATGTATAACTGTCCAGCAATATTTATTTATTTATTTATGTTCTAGTTTTCAATAATTTACCGGAATAGTTGTTATTTTAAAGTGTAGATACAGAATTCAAGAAACATATGAAAGATGCCTTGTTTATAAATTAGTGCCAGCCTCCAAGTTCATTCATAAGACATAATCACTGCTAACACACATTCCGACAACTCTGCACGCGTAGCACTTGCTACGAAGCTACGACTGGTTCTAGGAAAACCGTAGCGTGGGCGTAGCATATAATCACATGATAATAATCTTGCTTGGGCTTACTATACCTACAATGTCTGCATGCAATGACGTAATGTTTGCTTAAGATCGAGTAACTTCAAGAAAGCTAAGTTATATCTTACAGGGAAAACCAGATTAGCTAATTGGAGTTTTGTTCATAGTGACTTAATAGCGACGACCATTTTTAACTGAGTTCTAACTTTAACTGCTCTGATCCCAGCTTTAACGATTATATTGGGGGCGTTTAGGCAACAAGCTGATATGCTGTACAACATTATTGACATACAAAACTGTTAGATAAGCTAATACATAGAAAATCTCCATCACTCTCTTTCCACTCTCATTTCTCAGGCGTCACTTTGTTCATTTAATTGTTAGTCATCGTTTTTTTTCATAGCACTTTTCACAAGCGCTATCTAGCCCCAAACTGAGCAGAGCTTGTATTATGGGAACCAGATAACTAATCGATACTTATATGCTTTTTGAAGTTACACTTCTTTTGGCGCGTTTGGAAAAAAATAAGAGTAAAATTTTTGCGATGTGCGCGCAAACCGACAGCCAAACAGCGGCATGATGAAGTTAGCTGATAAGTGTCTCATGCACGTGCACACTGACAACCAGAAAGTGGCATGATGAAGTTAGCTGATAACCTGTCTCTCAAGTTTCCGTAAAAACTCATAGCCATATTTATTAATTAGTCAATCTTTTTACAAACAAAGGGTTATTGCATACGGGATGACTTCTTACGTATAACGTATGGGTATAACTTGTTACGCGCGTATATAAGTACACACACGGATACTTTTTTTGTAAAACTTTCTTAAATATATAGAAAAACATTTGTTCAAAACCGCTACCTCCTGCGTCTCGGTCGGCTATTCGCCTGCTGCGCCACAGAGGTCATCAAAGTTTGTGTTTGCTTTATTGTAATATAGTTAATCTTCCACACGCGGCTTTGCACGTGGGATATGTTAGTAAAAAGTACTTTATGTTTCACTCCAAGTCATAATCTATCTGTATACCAAATTTTATCAAAATTGGTCGAGCTGTTGTGGCCCAACAGGTGTGAAAACGTAACATATAGATAGGGAGACAAGAGTTAATTTTGAATTTATAATATTGGTATAGACTGATGTACTATCCGTGTCAAGTTGTCCGTGAGGTCAACACTGGCCTCAGCCAAAAACCAGTGCTGCAGCATGGCAACATGCTGTAGCATATGCTGAGAAATAAGTTTATTGTTCAGCATAATGCTGAGCTATTCCACTTTTTCGGCACAGGGCTCATAGTGACTGGGTACGTATTTTTAGTATTATTTATTATTTTTGGTTTAAGTAACGTGTTTATAACTGTCTGTATTTTATTATCTTCATTTAATTGTCCGTCTTTACTTATCCACTGTATGTAGTTTATGTGTGTTTGTTACTTGTGTCGAAATAAATGTCTATTTCTATATATCTATCTATGCTGAGCTGAGGACCCTTTCGCCACCACACTTGCATCTCATTCTAATATTTAAATGTAAAATGACTATTTGAATAATGGAGTTTTTTTTATTTTAATGTGAAACATCTATGGTGCTCATTAGCAGTAAAACCGACTCGTATGTCAACACGCCGTGACGACATGCGTCACTGCCATTTAGCGTAAGTATAAGATAAGATGATTATAAGTGGTTGTTCTATAATTATATATTTTATTTTAATAACCATCAATTTAGATGTTTCACATCTGGCGTGCGTGCCAGCCCGTGAAGACCACTCAGGCCACAACTTTTTTGGTGGTAGTATGAATAATCGGTTTGGTTTATACTTAATCTTTTTTTTTCCCCCCAAGTCATCCCACCACAATGTTTCTGATAGTTTTGAAGCTGGTTAGTTTGATATCCATACTTGGTCTACTTATTTATGGTTAGTAAACACCATGTGATTAATAAATAATAATAAATAAATAATGCTGGACATTTCACACAGTGCTATCTAGCCCCAAACCAAGCAGAGCTTGTACTATGGGAACCAGATAACTATTAACACTTATAGAACACTTATATAATTGTGTTTTGTAAATACTTACTTATAATAAATAGAAATACAACCAGATGCGGAACAAATATCTGTAGATCATGCAAACATTTGTTACGCGGCGGGAATCGAACCCGCTACCTCCTGCGTCTCAGCCACTGCACCACGGAGGTCGTCAATTATTACTAAATTGTTACTAAATTTAAATAACTTTGAAAGCTAAATACATAGTTGTCTGAAAAACATAATATTTTGAAAAACCACATGAATACATGTGAATAAAAGCCATTTAGCTTTAAATACTTTTGTAATAGAGATTGATCTGAACCCATGCCAAGCCGCAAGTGGAATTTGACGACCAAACCTATTGAAAGTTTTGGTTGTGGTACAAAATAACAGCTTTTGCTATTTTTTTTTTTAATTTATTGATTACCAATCAAGTACTTATTACCTTAGTACTACCGTAAAAACCGTGCAAGGTTTAGATGGGACATTGGTCGATATAATTTTCATTTTATAATATGAAATATATTTAATTTTACTTAAAACTAAACACATTACCTAAATCCTAAATATACACCCAGACATTACTGACTACTTTATAATAGAACATTTTTATGGTTCATTTTCAAAAAACCCTAAAAACAATATTTTTTTACATTTAGATAAGATGGTCTTTATCAAAATATCTACCAAAGAAAGAAATACGAATACAAAAAATAAAGACGTTCACAATAAGGGCGTAAATTTGACAAAGTAAAAATGACGCGTCTTTAAGAATTTATTTTAAAAATAAAGAGGTATATTCTTTGAACCAACTTAAGTCACTTAAAACGATCTGCAAGCCGAATTGGCAGTGGGCTAGTCATATCTACCGAAAACTGATAACCGTAGGGGTAAACGTGGAGTGGAAAGCACACTGCCCACTGCGCTGCACAATAGAGCGATGAACTGCGCATTGTAGGTGGTTAACCAGATGAGAGAAGAGCCAAAAATCGGACTCTTTGACACACCCTGGGAGATACCTACGTATCTGACTTTTACTGGTTGGTAATAATGATAAGACTATCTTTTAGAAGATTATCAAAAGTATTAAACTTTTATAAGAAAATCGCTTGCTCTCATAACGTAAACCGTATTTAAAACGAAGGCAATCTTTACTCTCGAAAAGAGGCACTCAATCCCGTCCATTGTTTAACATGAGTGCCATCGATTATATTTTAAACCTTTTTCCAAAATATCTAGAAAGTCATGTAAATGGGGCACAACATAAAGAAAGTGCAGAAATCTAGCAAAAAAAATTAGTCATTCTAGATTATAAGGCAAATAGAAAAACTACATGCCAAGAGTAGGTATATTTTTAATCTTGTTGACGTGATGCGGCTTGCACAAAAATAAAAAAAATAAATCAAGTCTTTATTCCCACTTAATAATTATTTTCTTACATAATATTTAATAATTTCATTCATTCATTACAATTAAAATCATTCGATTATGTACGTAATGTTATTATTATTATTCAATTATATTCTATATGGTATACTGGGTGCAAAATCCTCCATGCAATACCGTGTACGGCGATCTTGAGCGAGTCGGGTCCAGATCTTGCCCGCAACCTCTACCCAGTCGTCGCCATCGTCTTTTCAGTTTTCCTTTTGTGCGTACCACGTCTCGGATATGAATCAATACTTTGGTAAAAAAATTCTTGTTTAATTATTAGGATTCGTAAGTTAATTTAAGCTTTTTATATAAAGTATTTATTTAGTCTCAAGTTTTTAGTTCGATCAATACATAATGTATACTTCTAAAGTAATTATAATGCAATATATCTTAATATATCAAAAAAAGTCGGGTTTGTTCGAACACTTATAACTCGAGAACGGCTGGACCGATTTTGATGATTTTTTGTTTGTTGTGCCTATTTGTCTCCGTCCGAAATAGCAGAATAACTATTAAAATATCGGAAAAAACCACGCAAAAAGATATTATGAAGAAAAGTCATTTTATCATACATTGACGCAGATAATGATGACCGACGTCACATGCATGTCAAGGCGGTACGAAGTTTACCGGGTCAACTAGTTTTATTTAAATGCAAGCATAATGCTGAGCCTGTTTGGCGCTACAGGATTATATTATATTTGTTAATTAGTTATTTATGTTCTTGTCCATTTTGTTTTTTTACTTATGCCGAATAAGCAGACCAAAAAACTGCTATTGTTGGAAAAAATAGAGCAAAATAATGCATAGAGTATAGGCGTCAAAATCAAGACAAAAACATGTATTCTGTTATCTTTGTATTTTGTGACTGCGTTTACTGAAGTAGTATTTTACTTGGGTTTATTGCCTAGAAAATATGCTATTTTGAACAATATATTCCTGATTTTACTCTGGAATTTTGCTAACATTTTATATGCTTCATGAACTTTAAAACCATATAGACAAACGTTATAAAAACTGGAGTCAAACCATTTTAAGCTCTTAAGTTACCTAAACGGGGGAAACGTTAAAGCTCCAAAATGAATAGACATATTTCAATACAGTTTTTTTGTGTTTGAAAGCTTGTGTAAGCGAAATTTTTCTTAGCTATAAAACTAACTGAATTCTCACCTATAATATAATATATAAGGTAATAAGTAATTTATTTCCGATATAAGTATCTATAAATTGAGAGTAAAAATTAAGCTGAGTGTAGGTACTAAATTAAAAATTAAAAATTCAATTCATGTTACAAATTTATAACTATATAAAAATACTATGAAATATATTTTAAAAACTAGCTGACTATTCCGCAGCTTCGCACGCGTAGTTTTTCAATAAAAACATTATCCTCCTTTTGCGCCGTTGGGTGAAATGTAGCTTACTCCGGGATAATGTAGCATTCTAATGGGGAAATAGTTTTTGAAATCGGTAGTTTTTGAGTTTATTCGTTACAAACATACAACAATACAAATCTTTCCTGTTTATAATATTAGCATAGATATAGCACACCGCATTGCGTTGCATGGCAGTATATGCATTTTCGTCCAGTGTCTAAACAATTCTACAAAATTTATCTAAAATTAAGAGTTTTATTATTATTATAGCTAATTAATTGGTGGAAATCCGTGCAGCCATGTCGGGATCTCGTAAGATTAATATCGTAAAATTTACTTCTCTTACACTGTATTGTTCAACATCACACTAATATTATTTGGTACTCAATCACGTCGCAAAAGCATAACCGATTTTGATGAAATTACGTATCTACGTAGATTATAACTCATAAGCTACTTTTTGTTGATAAAGAACACGTGTGAAACCGCTGGCGGAAGCTAGTGATTTAATAAAGCTAATGGAAAACTAGTCAATTAACAATTAACATTTATATCCTGACAACAAACTATAACTTGACAAATAATAAATAAATAATGCAGGACATTTCACACAGCGCTATCTAGCCCCAAACTAAGCAAAGCTTGTACTACGGGAACCAGATAACTAATAGAATACTTATATACTATTTTTTGTAAATTCATACTTAGATTAAATAGAGAAACATCCAGACCCAGAACAAATATCTGCAGATCGTGCAAACATTTGTTCCGGGGTGGGAATCGAACCCGGAACCACCTGCGTCTCAGCCGGCTATTCGCCCACTGCCACGGAAACAATGAACACATGTCATATCTACTTCCCAAAAAGTAAATCGAAAATAATTGTCTAGTTTATCTCTAGTCTAGTAGTATTTTTCAAATATTCGTGATTACTACACATAAGTAATAATATTAAATATTGCAACACAGTCAATACGTCAGCAAAATCAATAAAAAGGTGCATAATATGCGATAGATACTCGTTTAATACAATGTTTTATTTTGCATTCAATAACTACTTATCTAAATAAGTAGTACTATAGTATATAGTATTGTGTAGTATATACACCGACAATACATAACTTTGAATGCTACTCGCCTTGCCGCGATGTTGCCGCGATTAATGCCGTAGGTGGCCAAACACATCCCTCCTTGCGCGATAATTCGCTCAAGGTAGGTAGGTTATAAAATTAAATAAAACTCTCTATACTTAGATACCTATCTACGAGACAAACTGTTAACATCCAATATCAACTTTAAAAATGAGATAGGTTATAAGGTACCAAGTTATGTCTGGTAATACGAAACCAAAATTAGACAGGCCCTATAAATTTAACGTGGTTTCATTTGACCACTCATCCGTCGTAGAAAAGTGGCATAATTTTTCCAGATCCCAAAACGCACGTGCTACCTCTCTGAACGATCGAAGTTTAATGAAGCACGCGTGACGTGCGGCCAGGCTAATCGCGTTCATATTGCCGGCCCTTTGACTCGTGCACAAAAAATGCGACAAAATGTGAAGCGGTAGAGCATGGCGAGAACCATTAGAAGTAACGTGGCCTTATTACATCTCAGCCCACTTTCCTCACGCCAAGGCGAGTAATGTGGCTGCAGAGGAACGCATTCAGTTCAGTTTAAAAAAATCTTTATAAAAAAACGCTACTTTAATATATTGAACACTTAAAATGATTGAGAAGCTTGGGATTCAAATTGCTCCAACTCATTAAAAAATGTTACAATTTAGGTGTAATTTATTTTATATATTGGTATGTATTCTAAAAGGATAATTAAAAAAACAACCAGCCTTGTTTCTTGCCTTTCTTTTCTGGCATGGCTTTCGTTTCTGGTTGGTAAAGTCAAAGTCAATTAAGTAAGTCAATTTTACTCAGTGAGTAAAATTGACGTTTCAAAGTGATTCTTGTGATTTTAATTAGTAAAACATTTTTGACTTCACTTTAGTTTCACATATATTAACACTTAGTAACTTAAAATGAGAAATTATAAACTAGGTAACATTTTTTGTCGTCTTAAAGTCAATGTTAGGTAAGTGGTAGAACTTTAACTTAACTTTCAAGTTTATGTTATTAGATAAAGGGATATAGTACAACCTCTAACATCGTTGTATCGGGCAAGTTATCCAATAACGCATTTACATAACTATTGCAGTAGACAGCCCTTCAGCTGCAGATGACGATAATGCATAACAGCTTTACCACCGGCCCGTTATTATAGTAGTGAACTAGCTATGCTGAACGAATGAATGAAAAAACACACATTATTGTACTTATAACTAGTGATTCGCCTCGAACTAAGACCTCGCGAGTCTCCCATAAAAACAGAAATATAATTTTTGTAATCTTTTGACTATTAAAATAGTGCCACCAAATTATAACCAACAACTTGACCTACGGTGCAATTAAAATTTCAGGTAACGGGAGTTCATCTAAATTGTTTTTTTTTTGGGGTAACAATTAGAGTTATTCTGGATTTCAGACTTTTCCCTATATTTGTTTCACTTAAGCTACACGCGCACCAAATTACAGCACTGTGGGGTCACTGGTGTACCCTGTGAATTTCGTCAAAGTTCAGTTTTTATTATAGCTAATAACTCAAAAACTAAAAAATTTTACTAGAAATAATATTCGAGTCAAAATGTACTAATAAAGAAATTTCATTTGACATCCCACTTGACCTAATAGTCTCATTTTCATTTTTTTTACCCCATTCAACGCTTCCAAAGTTATCCTCGGACAAACAAACATACATACCTACATACAACGCCGACTTGCCCAAGTTCATTCTTCTCATTCTCGCTACGCTCGATCAAATAGATAACTATATAGGTACATTAGATTTTAATGTTTTCTTTTTAAAATGAATATAACTTATAAGAACAATGACGTCTTCCTCTCTCCAAAATATTGTTGTGCCCAACAGGGTCTATAATGATCATGACTTATCAATTACCACCTATTATTACATTGTCGAGTACAATAAACGGTTGAGTATTGAGTAAAAACACAAAGCCACAAGTAAAATAGCTGGTATTTTCTTAGAAGTATTAGCTTAGAAGCGATTTTTTTAGACAACGAATTCAAATTCAAAGGTACATATTATATGCACAAGTATGCACTACCTATAATAACTGTTTGTCCGCATTACACAAAGGTTAACTGGAAGAGAATGCTATCTAGCATTAAGTTCGCCTATGTACAGATTATTTTTATTTTGTGCAATAAAGAATTTTTAATTCATTCATTCATATATTTAGTTCAAAGATGATCATATAAATATCACAAAGAGTCCAGTAGAGTGTTTAGTATATCCAAGCAAAATACTGAGTACCTTCGTTTTTTTCATTTTTTACGGAGTTGAAATTTAATATGTTGGTTCAGTTCCATTGACAATTCAGTTTTATGGTATGCATGACCTAATTCTACTTCAATACTACTTTAACTACTAAATTAATTAATTAAAATAAATAATAAAATAAAATTAAATAAATAAAAAATTAATTAAATAAATAATAAATAATTAAATTAATTTATTTATTTTACTTTTTCATTACTAATTTCAATGATTCTTCGTTTGTTAGGAAAGGCATATCTAAGGGGTTGTTCCATACTAGTTTGTTAGAAATCTGATGATGGGATTCATGAGATTTTAATGCCGTGGCCAGTCTGGAAGTTCTTAAACAGGCTTCGCACACAGGTTCAACGCTGCAGACTTAAAATGTGCAAAAGGGGATTCAGGGACCCTAACTTACTCACTTACTCTTGGTTTTATTATGTGTATATGTACCTACTTATAGTATTTTATTATACGAGTATAATATACCTTTTTATTATTAGTATGAATATTTATGTACCTATATTAATATGTACCTAATCCATTGATGAATACTTAAATGTATATATTTATTTATTTTTTGCTTTTTGTACACTGTTTATTCAACATTTAATTATTTTTATTTAAAGATTCCTATAACGTTCTCGTGAAATCAAGTCCATTCAGAGGTTGTCTGGATGAGATTGCTTTTAGCGATAAGACCGCCACTTGTATTTCTGCGTGTATTGCCTGCTTTTTATATTGTTTGTTTATTATAAGTGTGATTTACAATAAAGCGTTTTCTATCTATCTATCTATCTAACATAACGCAGTACGAGTGTGGTGATCCCGCGCAGTCAGTGCAGCACGAAAGAGCAAAAAAAAATTTATTCAACAGAAAACTGATTTTAAATCTGCGCTTCAGTATATTAAGTACACGCCGCTAAGTAACGACCGGTTTTGTTATCTTGCTTGAATTAGGTATGTATAACTTGTACGTAATACATTATTTCTGTGTGGTACTAGTACAACCATTATAATAATAGAACTTGACGCTAAAATAATATTGTTGAATTTGTGTTTATAATGCAATTATTTTAGGCAGTAATTAATATCATCATATCAACTAATGGATGTCCACAGCTGAACAAATGCCTCCTCAACAGTTTTCCAGAGCAACCGATCCTGTGCGGCCTATACCCACCAGCTCCCAGTCTTTTTTATCAGGTCGTCTTTCCATCTAGCGGACATCCGTCTACTCGCACGCTAGGCTGCAGCGCGTAGTGCGAGGCGAGATGCAGTGCGGAGCGGATCGCACTCACCCTGATAACGGTTCGCGAATTGAACCAAAAAATTGTCGGTTGAAACACCGGTAAAACGGTACGTGTTAAATCCCGTATTTATAATAATAATTGAAATAAACAACGAATGTTTTCTAAGTAAAAAGTTAATTGCTGTAAAACTTGTTAGATAAGGATCCAAAATAAAAAAACCTCCCCAAACCATAATCTACGAATATAATAGCCATTTTGAAACCAATAGGTGTATATTACCATCTATTATGGGCTATTTATTAGATACTATTAAATATTAATGTACAGATTGATATCACTTAGAAAATAGTTCTAAATTACATGAAAATGCTTAATAATATTCAAACAGGACCCGCACTATGAAATTATACGGGACTCATTAACAAGATTCTAACGAAACTTTACAGACCGTATTTCAAGGCGATAAGATCCAAAACTGAGCGACCGTTTCAACACTGTTGACGGACCCAGTGGATTAGGTTTAAACTTTATTTCAAAGGGTTAAGGTTTATTTTTATGAAGCATATTTTATGTCAAGGGTAATTACTACAAAATATGGTTTTTGTGTTAGGATTTCATAATCTACTAGCTTCCGCCCACGCCTTCACACGCGTAGTTTGTCAATGATAAATAATAGTTTAAAAAAACCTAAATAACACGATTTTATAGATACCGAATTACAAAAGTAGAAAATAGTTTTCAATAAATTTAAATTATTAATAGTGTGACCAACAAAACAATATGTATCTTATTGTAAAAAAGCGTGGGGTGCTTGATGTCAATTGTTACAAATATTTTATTGACAGCTACTGGTAAAATTAATTAATTTTGAAAATATCTTATCTGTGGATTTTTTATGACTCATCATTGCGCCTAATCTCACATGAAGAGAGTGGGCTGCGGTCGCTACGTCGTTTTGGCGTGAAGGGGTAACAAAGAAAAAACATATTTTCTTTTCTCATAGTAACTGATTTATGAGATAAAAAGTAGCCTATATGTTATTTTAAATCTAGAACTAAACTTTTACGAAGGTGGTGCCCAATCCCTTTGGTAGTTTTGGCGTTAAGGGATAACAAAGTAAAAAATATATTTTCTATAGAAACTTTAACGACTCAGTGTTACCTCATTGAAACTGATTTATTAGATAAAAAAATAACTTATATGTTATTATAAGTCTTAATCTGTTTTTTTTTGCAATGTTTGAGCTCAATCCGTTCAGTAGTTTTGTCGTAAGTGGTAACGAAGACCCAAATCATTTTTGTAAATAAATTTTGACACCCTATTTCTATCTCATGGAAACTGATTTATGAGATAAAAAGTAGCCTATATGTTATTCTAATTCAAGAACTAAGCTTTTGCAAAGTTTGTACTCAATCCGTTATGTAGTTTTGGTGTGAAGGGTAACAAAGATCAAAATCATTTGTGCATAGAAATTTTGATACCTTATTTTTATCCCATGGGAACTGATTTATGGAATTAATGTCAGCCTATGGTATAATCCAGGTTATAATCTACGTATATACCAAATTTAATCGAAATCGGTTAAGCCGTTACGGCGTGATTGTGTAACAAACAAACATCTAAACTTTTGCATTTATAATAATAGTGGGATGGTTGTATTTTGTCCGAAGTACCTAAGGTTAGTTGTAGTTAAATATGAAAATGAAATTTCATATTTAACTACAACTAACCTTACTTTATTTGATAGCTAATACCATAAATGTGAAAGTTTGGATGTTTGTTTATTTATTTATTTGTTATTCAATCAATTCGTAACGGCTGTACCGATTTCGATAACATTTGGTATATACGTCGATTATAACCTGAATTACCACATAGGGCACCTTTTATTAAATTTTTGGGGTACATCAAGTCAAGTTGCAACAGCGAGTTTAGCTTTATTTTTTAGGTTACCTACACATTTAGTAGTGTAACGCGTTCGAAGTCGAGGGCAACAGCTATTTTTGATCGAGCGAAGCGAGATCTCCAAATCAACTTGAGCAAATCGGCGTTGTATGTATGTATGTATGTTTGTTTGTCCGAGGATAACTTTCGAAGCGTTTATCCGATAGGTAGGTAATGATGGCACAATTTTGATCTGACTCAATGAGCTAAAAATTTTGAGGGGTTGTTGAGATATAGGGGTTCAAGATAATAAAAACTAAACTTTGACAAAATTCACCGGGTACACCAGTGATCCCACAGTGCTGTAATTAGGTGTGCGTGTAGCTTAAGTATCACAAATATACGCAAAAGTCTGAAATCTAGAATAACTGCAATTTGTATTCCAAAATAGCGTAACCAAAAACATGAACTCCCGATACTTACAATTTGAATGTAACAGTAGGTCAAGTTAGTTGGTTATGTATTTCGTAGCATTATTTTGATAGTCAAAGATTACGCGATATCTCAGTTCCGGCCAAAGCACTAGTTTAAGGCTGCCTATCCATTGACGCGGAGAGAGGCAGCGGAGCGGAGAAACGAAGAAATATTAACCAATAGGATTGCATGAAATCTCCGCTCCACTTTAGTGGAAAGGGATTTGCGAGCTAGTTTAAAAATTCATACATTATCGGAAGCGGCACGTGGTAGCGGTGCGAGGTAGCGGTGCGAGGCGGCGGAGCGGGGCGGCGGAGCGGGGCAGCTGAGTGAGCCGGCGGCGGGGAAACGGCCCGGTCTCGGGGGCTATATGGGATATTGGGATAGTATGTTGTAAGTAATTCGGTTTCTTCCGAGTCCAACATTTCTTCCTCGAGCAATGTGAGGTAGTAACATTTTAACTTTTGCGTCGACAACATGTCTGTTTTCCGTAATATTTCGCGTATGACTGAACTGACCGCCCGCCGCCATCCGCTAAAATCACTGGTTGCGTGAACTTGGCCTAGCTCCGCACAGTCCGTTACTCCACTCCGCAATACTCGCTGGCTCCGCACCGCTGTCTCGCTCCGTGTCAATGAACAGACAAAGTCCGCAACTCCGCTCCGCAATACTCACGCGCTCCGCACCGCCGGCTCGCTCCGCTCCAATGGACAGGCACCCTAAGAACACAGTGTGAGGATGAATGTTGTTATTGTACGTTAGTAGGGGGTATTCTCAGCAACTACTGTACCGATTTTGAAAATTCTTTTACTATTAGAAAGCTATTTTATCCCTGAGTGCTCTAGGCTTTATTTTATTTTGATTAAATTTCGTGCCAAGCCAGGGTGGGGCATTGTTACATGCGTTATTTGCACTAGAACATTTATCACATAAATAGAATATTTAAGCCACATTAGGGTAAAATACCCAAGCCCTAACTAAAATCTAATAAACGTAGTCGAAAACGACAAGGTGAACAATTATAAAGAACAAATTAGTAAACCGACAAAAACAAACAAGAAACAAATTAGCTTGGGTTCGTAAAAGGAATATTATTACAATATTTTTCAATACAAACTACAGCCTTCTAATAACAGAACCAAGCAGCATTCAGCTTATGACGTCATCACGGCCGGACGGACTCACAATACCTGCCAACGAATCACGAAACAGACCTATTTGTAAATAATCAACACATTTCTATTCGAAGTGCGGCCGTGCCCAAGGGATGAATGAATTACGAATGTTTGGATGCGGCAGTATTTTTAACCGACTTCAAAAAAGGAGGAGGTTCTCAATTTGACTGTATTTTTTTATTTTTTTATGTTTGTTACCTCAGAACTTTCGACTGCGTGAACCGATTTTGATGATTATTTTTTTACTTGAAAGCTGGTGCTTCCGGTGTGCTCCCATTTTAATTTGGTCCAGTTCTGACAGTGGCATTCACATGTGTTATAGTGGTATTGTTTTTCTGTTATCTGAAGTAGGTTATATTTTTGTTAAAAAGTTACTTGTTTTACCGACTTCAAAATAAGGAGGAGTTGTTTTTCCCGGTTCTCAATTGAGTTGTATTTTTTATGTTTGTTACCTCAGAACTCCGTCATTTATCAACGAAAAATTTTTTTTTATTTTAAATAAGTAATTATCTTTTAGATTGGTCGCATAGAAATTTCATCAAAATAGGTTCAGTAGTTTGGTGAAATAGGTTTTATTTTTGTTAGATTTTTTTTAACTATATAGGTATGAAACAAGCTTCGGGCTCACCTGATGTTAAGTGGTAACCATCGCCTATATCAAAAGATGGCCTCGTAGGTCACGCTCGTTAGAAATGTGCCCTACGATGCATTGTCCTGCGTCCATCAACTTGAGTCATACAGGTACATGAGCCTCTAACTTCACCTGCAACCATACCCTTCAAACCGAAACACAGCAATGCTGCTCGGGGGCAGAAATGGGTATGGTGGTAGTACTTCCCTGGGCGAGCCCTTTCACAGGCGATGGCCATAGGCCCACTTAACATCAGGTTGGCCATTTTACTACTGGTTATTTTTACTTTAGGTATAAAATGAGGGTATTTTGTATACCTAAAGTAACCTAATAAAGATCTCGCAAACTTCGTGATAAAATCAGTTTCTTGTTGCTCTTGTAAAATTTTCCCATATGAACTTACGAATACTGATAATAAGCTGACGACATGCTTGTTCCATCACCAGGTTGTGTTTAAAATAAGTTTATTGTTGAAAAATTACTTTTTTAATAAAAACGTTTATAAAATTCATAATCGGAACCGCAAGCAGATTCAAAAGAGCCCAAACACTAGTTGCCTACTACAATCTATTCAGAAGTTCCAGCATCCGCCTCCTTCATGAGATTACCTCCATGGTACTATATTATTGCATTGTCTCCAAAGTTAAATATGTATTTCAAATTTAAATGCGTATACAATATTTCGTGTCTGTGCTGTCGACTGTTGAGGAGTTCCTTCTTGGAAGCCAACCCTGAGTGCAGCAGACATGTCATGGTGAAACTTAGATCAGGATATTATAATTAAATGCGTACACAAAGTTTCGGGTCTCTGCTGTTGATTGCTGAGGAGTTCCTTCTTGGAAGCCAACCCTGAGTGCAGCAGCCATGTCATGGTGAAACTTAGATCAGGATATTATAATTAAATGCGTACACAAAGTTTCGGGTCTCTGCTGTTGATTGCTGAGGAGTTCCTTCTTGGAAGCCAACCCTGAGTGCAGCAGCCATGTCATGGTGAAACTTAGATCAGGATATTATAATTAAATGCGTACACAAAGTTTCGGGTCTCTGCTGTTGATTGCTGAGGAGTTCCTTCTTGGAAGCCAACCCTGAGTGCAGCAGACATGTCATGGTGAAACTTAGATCAGGATATTATAATTAAATGCGTACACAAAGTTTCGGGTCTCTGCTGTTGATTGCTGAGGAGTTCCTTCTTGGAAGCCAACCCTGAGTACAGAAGACATGTCATGGTGAAACTTAGATCAGGATATTATAATTAAATGCGTACACAAAGTTTCGGGTCTCTGCTGTTGATTGTTGAGGAGTTACTTCTTGGAAGCCAACCCTGAGTGCAGCAGACATGTCATGGTGAAACTTAGATCAGGATATTATAATTAAATGCGTACACAAAGTTTCGGGTCTCTGCTGTTGTTTGCTGAGGAGTTCCTTCTTGGAAGCCAACCCTGAGTGCAGCAGACATGTCATGGTGAAACTTAGATCAGGATATTATAATTAAATGCGTACACAAAGTTTCGGGTCTCTGCGGTTGATTGCTGAGGAGTTCCTTCTTTGGAAGCCAACCCTGAGTGCAGCAGCCATGACATAGTGGAACTAAGAACGGGCTATCATAATTAAATGCGTATACTAAATTTCGTATTTGTGCTGTTGACCGTTAAAGAGTTCCTTTGTCTGGAACCAATACAGGGAGTAGAATCAGGTCATGCTTACTAAAAATATGCATTGTTCTCCAAAATAAGCGTGTATTCCAAATTTCAGCTCAATCGGTTAAAGATAACTGATTTAAAATTCAGTTGCAAGATTCCACCCGGACAAACATACATAATCGTACATTGCAAGTTAATAAAAAGCTTAACACAGCAAGTACAAGTACTTCTTCAAGTTCTTGTCCGACTTTTCCATCATTAAGTTAGCAGTCGCCTTACCAATTCGTAACTTAATACTAATTGGTAAGGTCTATGATACGTTAATTTACAATTTAAATTCTACAAAATATAAAAAAACATGACCCCCTGTTTTTGCGTCGGGGTTTAAACACTGGCAAAACTAAGAACTATCCCAGTTAAACTAGCTTTTGATTAACAAAAAGTGGCGCTCCGGGAGTGCCGACAGAAGTGAAAACTTGAACAATTACGAGATACTAAAATACAGAGGTGTCGGTAACGGTAACGGTGTCGAAGTTTTCACTTCAAAATCCGGGTCCGAATCCGTCCATCCGCTTGGGAGCTACGATGTCACAGACATACAGACAAACAGACTTATACAGGCATCAAACTTATAACATCTTTCTGTGGCGCAGATTAACAAATAAATCCCAAAGGTTCTAATTGAAACATGATAGGTAAAATTCAATCAGAGCCATTAGTATTGGGTGTCAGATTTTTAACTAATTAAATAATCCTATATTACGACCTATAAACACACTGTGAAAACCTACAAATACACACAAGCATAGGTCGCATAGTAAGTTGTTGCAGACTCAACACGAGCAAATAAGTTTTTAACACGCTTTTTATTCGCTTAGTATGAATGTGTGTATGTAACGGAATCTTTGAACTTGATTTTCAACCACTTCAAAACGTCGAATTAAATTGAAATTTGCACACTTATTATGGACCGATGACAAAAACGTAATGAAAAAAAACACTTTTTAATTAGCTGAACTAAAAAATAGAACATACCTAATTAACAGTTTCAAAAAACATAAAACACGCTTTTGTAGATAACCGAACTAAAAAGTAGAAAATAATTTTCAATTAATTTAATTAAAGAGTAGTGTAATAATAAAAAAAAATTTTTTTGTTGTATAAAAGCGTGAGGTGTTTTTATGAAATTTTCAAAACAAATCTACTTTTTCCAATATCTGACAAAATATATTTTTTTATGTCTGGTTCCCGATTACTCGAAAACGCCTGGACCGATTCGAGAATTGTTTTTTGTTTAAAAGGGTTCCCAGGTGTTCTCATTGGCACCCAAAAAATCCAGGGCAACCCTCAAATTTTATAAGGACGCATAATTATTTTATGTTTTTACCTCAGAACTCCGTCATTTATCAACCAATTTGGATTTTACTTTTTTTATTTTAAAGGATATACTTTCATTTTGGTCTCATCGTAATTTCATTAAAATCTATTCAGTAGTTTGGATAAGTCGGTTAAATGTTTGTTATAATTAATTGTAATTATTATACTCACACGTAACGTATCTTTCTAGTATATTTCTCGAACATTCGGGTTCACTCCCAAGAACTCGCGGTGCGCCCTCGGCACCGTTGTCATGTCCCACTGAATTACACGTTGATTCGATGACTTTGCTTGACTTAGTAGGTGATGTACTTAACCAAGTTGAAGACATCTTGGTGAAAGGCCAGGTTAAGAGTACCCTTAACGGACGAGCATGTTTGAAGAAGATGAGAGTGAATGAGACAAAATAAGTATGTCAGGATTGTAGCAAGTAGATATCCGTGGTCTCTGCCTGCCCCTCTGGGATAAAGGCATGTCAGTATGTCTGTATATACTTTTTCTGTGAAATGTTAAAGCACAATTATAGGTTATTAGGTGTTATGGAAACGGTCATAAGTTGTAAGTGAAAACGTGTACGTAATAGGTAATATTTTCTACATAAAATATAAAATACGCCATTTTATGTATTATAATCATGTTTGAACACTAAGAAATCTTTCGGGGTCATACTAAAAGGAAATCTCGAAACGCAGCAAAATGACCTCAAAATGGCGGCGGTTGCGATGCGCCACAGTCCTCACTTAGCATAACGAGTTCTTTGATCCTTTAGCTATCCAGTGGTGTATTTAAATTTTGGATGGACATGATAGATAATATGTAGCTGCAACACCAAACTGTATCCCTCGATATTATTGTCATTCGTTTTTTGAATTGCCTCCCACTATGGAAGCAATTTTCAAGTCAAAACAACGTTACTTTGTCGTAAATTGCAAACCGCAATCTGTAAAGGTTCAAAATGTTTAATTTACATTTAGTTGATATTAAATATAAGTATTTAAAAAAACCATGTCCATATTTTTAAAGTTCTCTCTTATATCAATAAGGGACACGGCTGGCGTGATAACATTCAGTTACAAACATAATTATAGTGGCGACATACCCACCCTAACTAGCCGGGAGGAATATGTCAATACGCGGACGTAGGTTTTGTTTCCGGGACTGTTTTAGAATTGTTTTGGTTTATTTGAAATTTGCGAATTTTCAAATTGTTTCAAGCGACCACTCAATTACAAATGGCTTGAACTGGATAATAGAATAGAATAACGCATTATTGTACACCCCCCCCCCCTATTTTTCAGATTCCTCACCATCTAATACGTTACAAAATTTATCACTAAGTAAGATTAACTTATCACGAATTAAGCATTAAAGTAGGTCGTAAAGTTCGGGCTGGTTTTGGCGAATAACCTTTGAGAGGACTTCAAAATATTAAGTTATTAACATTTTAGTTACTTTAGCGAATAACGCTATTTACATAAATTAGTGTGGCCGTGGTAATTTGTTTTACCGAAATTAGAATAAACATAAATATGTATTTAAACATTGAAATTAGGACACAAGGCAATTTCTTTCAAGAATGAGATCTATACATAAACCAAAGCCACCGAAATGTCTATATTTCTAGACAAGCGTGCTCCATCTTCGATCACATCACCACTTCACCTGGTGGTTCAGGTGAGGTAGTGGTCAAACGCTTGACTATCATCAGTAAAAAAAAATGTACCCGAGATGTATTCTTATTAGCTTCTGCACGCGGATACGAACGCATAGATTGTCAGTTAAAAGTAGCGTATGATTACTGATTTAAACGGGTATTTAACGCGTATGTACCTTAATTATCAGTTACCCATTTTACTTTTTACCGTTTTCTACCCGTTTAAATCAGTAATAAGGTACAGTGATTGTGAATGTTTGAAAATCCTAATAGTAGCTTAAGTTTTAATCCAAGTCATAATTCACCGAGAGAGCGAAGCGTCTAAGTTTCGAGATTGGCCAAAAAAAATATTTTGTCTGGCTGTCTGTCTTGCCTACAGGTCGCATTTTTCAACCCATTTTGACGAAAATGCACACAAGTTCCTTGATTTATTTTAATTTTATTGTAGATCGCGATTTTTGATTAGGGGGAAAATAGAGGGTTATTTATCACGGATTTCAATCAAATTTGAGAAGCATACTAAGGACTTCATTATACACAAGATCTTGCAAAAAAATCCAAAAGGGGGAGTGGAGGGAGGAGAAGGCAGGAGTTTGCTGTAACGTTATATATGGACGGATTTCAATTTTAGATTTTTTTCCGGACATTTTATACCTACATAAAGCAATCAAACTACGCAGTCCTCTCCACATTCACGAGACAAATCCAAGACACTAGATTAGTTCTCATAGGACCAAGGGAACGCGAGTAATCGCTAAAACTTATACCCACCAATATTTTGCTCAAAAGTCTACATACCTACCGATGTAGCAAATTGAAAAATTTAAGCACCTGAAATTATAAATAAAAATAAAATAAATATTGCTGGACATATCACACAGCGCTATTTAGCCCCAAATTAAGACGAGCTTGTACTATGGGAACCAGATAACTGATAGAATACTTATATACTTTTTTTTTGTAAATACATTCTTATAATGTATAGAAAAACATCCAGACCCGGAATAAATATCTTTAGATCATGCAAACATTTGTTCCGCAGCGGGAATCGAACCCGCTACCTCCTGCGTCTCAGCCGGCTATTCGCCCACTGCGCCACGGAGGTCGTCATAGATTGTCAGTTAAAAGTAGCGTATGATTACTGATTTAAACGGGTATTTAACGCGTATGTACCTTAATTATCAGTTACCCGTTTTACCTTTTACCGTTTTACTACGTTTTCTACCCGTTTAAATCAGTAATAATGTACAGTGATTGTGAATGTTTGAAAATCGTAATACTCGTAGTAGCTTAAGTTTTAATCCAAGTCATAATTGACCGAGAGAGCGAAGCGTCTCAGTTTCGAGATTGGCCAAAAAAAACATTTTGTCTGGCTGTCTGTCTTGCCTAGAGGTCGCATTTTTCAACCCATTTTGACAAAAATGCATACAAGTTCCTTGATTTATTTAAATTTTATTGTTCGATCGCAATTTTTGATTAGGGGGAAAATAGAGGGTTATTCATAGACGGATTTCAATCAAATTTGAGAAGCACACTAAGGACTTCATTATACACAAGATCTTGCAAAAAAAAAATCCAAAAGGGGGAGTGGAAGGGGGGAGAAGGGGGGAGTTTGCTGTAACGTTATATAGGTATATGGACGGATTTCAATTTTAGATTTTTTTTCGGAAGTTTTATACCTACATAAAGCAATCAAACTACGCAGTCCTCTCCACCTTCACGAGACAAATCCAAGACACTAGATTAGTTCTCATAGGACCAAGGGAACGCGAGTAATTACTAAAACTTATACCTACCTACCAATATTTTGCTCAAAAGTCTACATACCTACCGATGTTGCAAATTGAAAAATTCAAGCACCTGAAATTACAAATAAAAATTAAATAAATATTGCTGGACATATCACACAGCGCTATTTAGCCCCAAACTAAGACGAGCTTGTACTATGGGAACCAGATAACAGATAGAATACTTATATACTTTTATTTTGTAAATACATACTTATAATATTTATAGAAAACACCCAGAGACGGAACAAATATCTGTAGATCATGAAAACATTTGTTCCGCAGCGGGAATTGAACCCGCTACCTCCTGCGTCTCAGCCGGATATACGCCCACTGTGCCACGGAGGCAGTCAAATTCGATTTAATATTGTGCTTTCGTCGTTAATTTTATTGCATAAATTACTTTTTGGGCTAGGAACGCGAGGTCTACTGTTCTCACAGAACCACTATGTACCTGTACAGCACCTATCACTAGACACACACAGTATTAAACAAACCGTTTTGTTAATTACGACATTAACTTAAAACACACATTCGGAATCATATTTACTGATTTTAGAGGTAGTTTAATACCGGTAGCTTGAATATTTATCCAGTTATCGGTACATTTCCAATAAACAATGTTTAACATAAGTCGGCGGCGGCGCATTTGCTACAATGCCGTTTAGTCAGTTTAACAGGTACCTACTTACATGATTAATGAATATGATTTGTTTATGGGCTGAGACGCAGGAGGAAGCGGGTTCGATTCCCGCCGCGGAACAAATGTTTGCATGATCTACAGATATTTGTTCCGTGTCTGAGTGTTTTTCTATATATTATAAGTATGTATTTACAAAAAAAAGTATATAAGTATTCTATCAGTTATCTGGTTCCCATAGTACAAGCTCTGCTTCGTTTGGCGCTAGATAGCGCTGTGTGAAATGTCCAGCGATATTTATTTATTTATTTGTTTACCTATTTAATACAGGCATTATTATTTTAGGACTTGATATTAAAGTTGTTTGATTTTTTTTTATTGTAATGAATTTGAAAAACACGTATATTACAACAATACCAGCCCTACCCGTGTTTTCATTTAATATCGTACTATAATAAAACACGTAGTATATGCGATAATTTCGATGTTTGTTTGTTATTCAATCACGTCGTAACTGATACTTCTTAATGAAAAGCCGCGGGCGAAAGCGAGTACTATTATAAACCAGCTAAGTCTGTTTTTATCAAAAATCCGTGGGCTTACTTGGCATCTGATCAGAAGTCCGACCATAGAACATTTAACGAAAAATACAGACCCCAAAAAGAAAATGGCACTTAGTTAATTCCTCAAGCTATTCAATGTTTTGTCAACTAATTATTATAAAAAATATAAAGTGAAACTTGGTATTAGTTCAATTCCTCTGGTTCCCATAATATAAGCTATGCTTAGTTTGGGGCTAGATAGCGCTGTGTGAAATGTCCACCTATATTTATATTTATTTATTCAATTATACTCATTGTTAAACAATGAGTGTAATGAATACCAAGTTTTACTTAATTGGTTAAAATTCCACTCATAAACACTATTTAATTCTGCTGTTAATCAATATTTTGTCAGGACGGTATGCGAATGTTGTATATTTTTTTATTTTTTTTATTGATGATAGCCAAGCGCTTGACCAGTAGGTGATGTGATCAAAGATGGAGCACGCTTGCTAGAAAGAACCTATTCACTTTGGACTTAAGACTCCGAGATTATACTTCGGAAAAACATACGCCAGAAATGAGTTCCACGCCTTACTTGTGCTAATTACATATTGTTCGTTGGTTCAATTGTTTTTTGATAATTGTCAAATCCGATTAGATTTCCGCGAGTATAGGCGAGCGAACTTAACTTCCTAACACGTCCAGATATACATACAGTATCTTGTAATTATCAACTGAGAAACCCCAATAGCACTGTTAACTTGGTTACCTGTTTTCTACGTAAATATTCCAAGTTTAGCTAAGCTATATCAAATATGCACGTTGGAACTCGTAATTAAGTTACACGGTGAAATTCGTTTAATACTTCGCCTCTGAGTTTAGCTGTTAAGCCGAGTCACTGATGCAGGTGTGTGCAATTTGCTTTGATTGTAAAATTGCTTTATTTACTGTTATAATAAAATTACTAAAGCGAGAAGTATATAGACAGCCCGCCTATATTATACTAGCGGCCCGTTCTGGCTTCGCACGGGTGGGCATTTATTATTTAAACATTTTTTATGGCAAACTTTTTACACTTTGGGTTACATTATTTAAGTTTTATTATGAATATCTAATTTTTTTAGTAATAAATAGGGATATATCTTATATCCTATGATACTCAGGGATAATGTAGCATTTTAATAGTGAAAGAATTTTTGAATTGAGACGATTACTTTTTGAGTTTATTCGTTACAAACATACAAAAATACAAATCTTTCGTCGTTATAATAAAAAGGTTCCAATGAAAGAAAACTTTTCTGAAAAATAAAGTTTAATTTTTATAATTACAATTTTATCTGCAAAAACATATTCATTTAGATTTTAGACTTTTTACAGCCTGGACAGGTTAAAAATGGAGAAGATTTATTCTTAGGTACTTAACACTTAATGTTTCTGATCAAGAAGTATATAAAAGAAGAAAACAAATCGCACATGCTCTGAATTCAGTCATTATAAACTAAATACCGCCTCCGCAAATGCGATTTATGTAAGAAATTTTATGTAAACAAATAGTATAATGCTCTTTGCATTCTTAATAAGTTAAATTATAATACAATCTCCATGACAAATCCTTATTTCTATGTAAAAATAAAAGAGGTTACATTCATAAATGCTAATACAATCTCAATGCCAAATCCTAATTTCCATTTAAAAATGAAAGAGCCCATAGTTTTTTTATCAGCCAACTTTTAGGCCGGCTTGCACTATAATCCCTAAAGTTATTTAGCGACAAACATGTTTCACGTTTCAACAACAAAATGTTACGTAATTGCATGATTTGACATCTCTTTAAATCATATTAAGCCATTAAATACGTACAGTATTTTTATTTTTGTAGTGTTATCCGAACACTTATGGAAAATTCCAAGATTTTATAACCATCTTAAAAATTTTCAAGCCTAGACGGGTCTTGAACCCGTAACCTTCCTCTTGATACAGGAGTGCACTACCATTTGTGCTACCGGGCTCTGTCACTAAATACGTTTATGCATCGTTGCGCAAGAAGTCGCCCTCAGTGCTCAAAAACTGAGTAATCAAGAACAAACTAGTTTGAGCACGTACAAATTCACAGCTATTTTTAGAAGCGAAATCGAAGTAAAATTTCTACATGGCTTCCACGATTGAAAGGCATTATTGTAATCAGATTGAGCGGATTTAGAATCGTCGTTAACACCCAATTGTTCAACGTTGTTTTTATCGTATATATCTTTTTGCCCTGGTTTCTATAAAAATAAAAAAAAATATTATTGTTAAAGGCCAAATTATTTTTAGATTATATGATAATACGTGTGCAAACAGAGAAATGATAATGATATCCTGTCGCTTCTTATAGAAAGTAGAAGATAACGACCATTAATTATTTCATTCGCCATTTTACAGAAGAGTATATATCATGTATGAACCTTATAACCCTACAACCGCTTCGCTAAACACCCGCGCACCGAGACAAGGCCATAAAGCGAAATTAACGACTCTTTACGAGTATATAATATATTATGTAGATAGTATATAATATAGCAGTCGTAAAAAACAGATTTCGGTGATGCACCTCGGTTTATTATCCTTTGCTTTACAGGGTATTGAGTTAAATGAAATTGGATTTTTGATTGTCATTCTTATCGCCGGGAAACAGAGTGGAAAATCTTTTAACATTTTTTGTAGCTTTACGCTTGGCTCTATTAAGCCCTTAACACAAAAAAGAGTGTAATTTTTTACGTGTACATTTTGCTTAATTGTTTTAATAATAGTAATACCATTTAATGCAACATTTTTACTACAAACGATTAAACACCATTTGGTCATATTATTTTTGAAGTTTTAAGAATGCTTAGATAGCACTGTGTACAATGCCCAGAATATTTATTTATTTATATCATGCGTTGACTTTTGCGAATGAACTGATTAATGAAATACAGTTATCACCATAATATTAGAAATGAGAAAGTTTGGATGTTTGTTTATTTATTTATTTGTTTGTTACTCAATCATGTCGTACCGGCTGAACCAATTTCGATAAATTTAGTATGTACGTAGATTATAACCTGGATTAACACATAGGCTACCTTTTATTCCATAAATTAGTTCCCATGGGAAAAAATACGGTGTCAAGTCAGGTTGCAACAGCGAGTTTAGCTTTATTTCTAGGTTACCTACACATTTAGTAGTGTAATGCGTACGAAGTCGCGGGCAACAGCTAGTCTCATATAAATCACAAGTTTCACATTATGCATACAACTGCACAATCGAGCGTATTAGTCCTTTACATACACATCTATGCATCTACGTGTACGTTGTCTAACACAATGTAAACGAGTTTTATCAATAAAATATTTACAACGTGTTACACAATTTGAACAAAACAAACATCGACAATATACATAATTCATGGTACAAACGAACCAACTAGAACGCCTCGTGCGTCGATACCCTTGCGCCATCTCATCTGTCTGGTACAGCAGTTGGGGCCGGTGCGGCGGCAAATTCAACCGAAGATCTCAAGCGGCGCAAATATGGAAGTTTCGACAGAGCTTACGTATTTGAGCCATTTTGGGTCGAGACGCTGGGCCCATGGGGTACCGGGCCCATCGCGTTTTCAAAATCTTTCTGGGCGTCTGGTCGAAACGGCGTGTGATCCGAGAGCTGGCGCTTATCTGCGTCAACGCATAAGCATTGTAATTCAGCGGGGCAATGCAGCCAGTGTCTTGAGGACACTTCCGCCTGGTAGTGATTTGGAACAGTTGAGCCATCTATAGATCATGTGCAACGGTATTTAGATGATTCAACTGTTTCTTCTGTATTTTATTGTAAATAATTGTATATTCCTTATGTCGTTAAAGATTTAATACTTACGAACCAAAACTTAAAATATTGCTATAAAAGATATTCCTCTGTCTCGTCCATCTACTGCGAACGGGTGAAGATCGATACGTCAAGAGAGCATACTTGGGCCTATCGATTGGCCTCCGACCGGTTGGTCGTCCCAAGTATCGCTGGAACAATAGGATAGAGGCTGAACTGCACGACCTTTGAGCCGACGACTGGCAAGTTATAGCAATGGACAGAGGAAAGTGGATAGCTCTCGTATCATCGGAGGCCAAGACTCACTTTGGATTCCTGCCCAATGGAGTAAGTAAGTAAAAGATTTTAACTTACTTATGAGAAAGGTACCCATACCGAACCCCTTTAGAAACAGTAAAATTAAACATTTAACCCCAGACACATATAAAACCTGTAAAACCACGTAAAACCAAAGCTAAGAACCAAACTAGCTAAACTAACTTTCTATAAAAAAACCGCATTAGAATAGTTACACCCGTTTGGGAATTATAATTCCACAGGCAGACAGTCATAGGCGTCAAACTTAGTGTTCAAATAAATTATAGTTAAAAAAACTAAGAAACACGCTTTTGTAGATAACCGAACTAAAAAGTATGAAATAATTATCAATAAATTTTAATTAAGAATAGTGTATAAAAAAATTATTAAAAAAAAGCGAGGGGTGCTTGATGTCATTAGTAATAAATAGTTAATTGACAGATATTGGTAAAAGTACGAGAAGTCATTTTGAAAATATCTTATAAAGCATCCTACGCTTTTTTACAATAAAATATGTTTTACGGTTATCCACAAAAGCGTGTTTTTTAGTTTTTAAATTATTATTTGTTTTCCATTCTTTAGTTTGGCTAATTGTCATCGATCCTTGATAAGTGGGCAAAATTTCAATTTAATTCGACGTTTTGAAGTGGTTGAAAATCAAGTTCAAAGATTCTGTTACATACATTGTTGTATGTAACATTGTTGTATGGTTGGGGAAAATGTTTCCTCGCATTTTTTAAGAAAATTCAAAACATTTTTTAATATAGTTTATTTACATTTAACTAAAGTATGTAGGTACCATTTTGTTCGATAACTTTTTGCCATCTTGTACATGATCCCATTGCTATAGAAATTTTGGGCTTCTGATCAAAATACCGCGACCTGTGGTTTTGGCAGTCCTCTCGTGATGTTAACCTGACACTGCCTAAAGAATTCTGAAGAGACCGAAACAGGTGGAAATCTGAAGGTGCAAGGTCAGGACTATACGGCGGATGCATTAACACCTCCCAGCCAAACTCTCTTAATTTTTGCTAAGTGGCATAAGATGTGTGAGGTCTAGCGTTATCATGATGAAAAACCACACCCCCTTCTGTTGATTAATTCCGGCCGCTTTCTCTCAACTTCTTGCTTTAATCTCATCACTTGTTCGCAGTAGAGTTCAGAATCGATGGTTCTGCCTGGTGGCTACAGCTCATAATGAATAATGACCTTCCAATCCCATCACACACACAGCATTAACTTGTTGCGAGTTAACCCGGGTTTCGCCACAGTCTGTGAAGCCTGACCGGGCTTTGACCACGACCTTTTTCGCACGTTCTTGTCGTACGTGATTCATTTTTCATCACCAGTTATCAGCTTCTTCAAAAATGGTTCGGTTTCATTTCGTCGTAACAAAGAATCACAAATGAGTACACGGTCCATTAGGTTTCTTTCAGTGAGCTCGTGGGGTACCCAAATATCGAGCTTTTTTGTGTACCCAGTTTTTTCAAATGCGCCAAAACTGTTTTGTGGTCAATTCCCAGTTCTTCAGCTACGTCGTAACTACTGATATGCCGATCTTGCTCCACTTTTTCAAAAATGGCATCAATTTTATCCGTAATAGGGCGACGTGCATCTTTGACATCAAAATTTCCGGATTGAAAACGCTTAAACCAAATTTGTGCTACTCTCACAGACACTGCACTAGATCCATAAACATCGCAAATTTTTTTCGCGGCTTGCGTTGCATTTTTACCTTTTTTGTAGTAAAATTTTAAAATGTATCGAATTTCTTCATTAGATTCACTCATCTTTACAGTACGAAAAATAAATAAAAATCCCACATTTTCCTAATTTGAATTTGGAATATCTTCTTTAAAATTTAAACTTTGAATGATACCAAAACCAGCCCGATACAAATAGTATAGCCAAAGAGATTTTATTACAAGTTCATACATACTATAATGCGAAAAGACTTTTCCCCAACCTATTACATACCAAGCTAATAAAAATGTGTTAAAAAGAGCATATTTGATAATTCTAAACTTTTTAACATTATGAACAGAGTAAAAAAAACTAGCCTTGTATATTTTCTTTAAATCACACTACTTAGATACTTAAAATTTATCAAAGAGCTGCAAATATTATCCTTTTTGTTTACAAAAAGTCACCTTAAAATTGTAAATAAGTATACAACGATCGAGATGGTTGGAAAAATTCAATGACATAAATCTCAGGCTTCATTAGTAGAGATGCGCAATCGAACCCAAGTCCTCCACATCACCTTGGAAGTTCGGCTGAGTAGCTTGCGCCTTTCACTCATCAATTATTTCAAGACGACTTCGTTTCATTTATATTCTTTACATTTGAAAATGGAGAAAATTTCTGAATTGCTTTATTTTTATACAAACTTTTAAATTGTATGTATTACATTGAAAAGTTATGAAAGGTACATTAAAAGAACTGAAAGGCTTCATTGTAGTTTTTTTTTTTTTTATTAGTTCCAAACAATTTTTTTACATCACTTATTTTGTGAAGTAAGGATATGTTAGTCATGAATGTACGATAACATAATTATTATATGATATTATAAAAATAAACCGGTCAAGTGCGAGTCAAACTCGTGCGTCGAGGGTTCCGTACCTACCCATTATACCGCCATAATAAAATTGGTATAATTTTTATTGGCTAAGTTTTAAGTGTGTGTTTATGTGTGTGCTGTAATGGTTGAGTTTGTAAAAGTGTGAGTAAGCTAAAGTATGGTAGTACAGGATGATAGAAAAACTTGAGCTAGGAATATAATTGTTATTTTTGCCTATGAATATAAATATAGATTAAAAAAAAAGGTTTAAGAATCAAGGCAATAAGTCAACACGATAACAAGGTATGGGCAAATTTAGATTTTCTCGAAAACTTGTATGTACTAAAATGTACTTTCATTTTCAACTTTTTTTATACTTTGCTTTGCTTTTTGCCAAATTTCGTGATTGTAGGTCAACTGGGACTACCATATAGGTTTTCGACCCAAAACCTATAAGGTACTTCCGGTTGACCTAGAATTTTCAACTTTGGTTAAAAGCAAGGCAGCACAAGTAAAGGGAAAATTCCGAAAAATAAAAAAGTTGAAAATTAAGGTAATTTTTGGTACTTACAAGTTTTCGCGAAAATCTAAATTTGCCCATATTTTTTTATCTTGTTGACTCAGAACCTTGTTTTTTCTACACATAATAGGGACCTCCGTATTTGGTATAAATTTCAACTTGCTAGATCCAACTGTTCCTTAAAATACCGCCTACACCAAGGGCACCCACGTCAGTATGAAGTTCCGTTTCTAGTTTTGGATCATACAGCGCTAGTACCGGCCGTGTTTGTAGTGTTTCTTTAAGAAAAGTAAAAGCTTTTTCATGATTTTGCGTCCACTGCCATACTGCATGTTTCTTTAACAAACTAGTTAATGGTTGTGCTATTTCTCCGTAGCCTTTAATAAATTTACGAAAATAACCCGTGAGGCCGAGAAATTGACGCACTTCATGGACATTCGTAGGGGTGGGAAATTCTCTAACGGCTAATATTTTTGCTTCACCGGGCTTTATACCATTATTGGAAATCTCGTATCCTAAATAGTTTACAGAAGTGTCAAAAAATCTACATTTGGACAGTTTAAGGGTTAATCCAAATTTTCCTAACAATTCCAGTATCTCCTGCAATCTTTCAAATCCCTGTTTTATACTCGCAGAAGGAATGAGAATATCATCTAAGTATACTAAGGCATACTCAAATTGCTTATTGCCAAGTATTTTATTGATCATGCGTTGAAAGATAGCAGGAGCGTTGGCCAACCCAAACGACATGCGCTTAAATTCGTAATGCCCAACAGGCGTAACAAACCCTGTGAGATGCTTACTTTCTGGGGCCATGGGAATTTGGTAATAACCCGAGGCTAAATCTAGTGACGTAAAATAACAATTGCCACTAAGGTTCGATAACTGATCCTCAATCAGTGGAAGAGGGAACCGATCTCTGATAGTTTTGACGTTAAGGGCCCGAAAGTCAACGCACAATCGCATTTCGCCCGTTTTCTTTCTAACCATCAGAATAGAACTGGCGTAGTCTGAATTGGACTCTTGGATGATATCATTGCTTAGCAGGTCATCAATTATTTCACGGACTTGTTCCCGTTCGGAAAAAGATAAACGATAAGGTCAATAAAAACAGGCTTCGGGTCGGAAAGATCTATTTTCATTTCGAATTCTGGAGTACAACCTATTTCTGCAAGACTGGAAGCAAAGCAATCGCGATAGCATTGTAGTAATGAATACAAGTCTGAAACATGATTTTCGTCTAGTTCTTTGCTAACTTTGATATCCGACCTATCCAGTGGTTCTAGAATTGATTGGTTATCTGTTAAAATCCGATTGACTTGACAAATTTCTTGCTCTGAACATACGATTGAACGCGCAATCAGAGTGCCTTTTTTAAGTTGAAGCGGGTTTTGTGATAAATTGGTCAAAACTAATTCGCCAATGCCATTACGTAGCCTATAAGCCCCTTGCCATAATCTAAATTCTTTCCCGGGTTCAAGAGAATTATAGCCTTCTAAATACACATCACCGGAAAAGCCATCATTCTGAGCAGTAACAGGGACTATACCCACATTCTTTACTTCGATCGAATTTTCAACATACAGATTAACAGTATTGTCTTTACAAAAGGGTTCATTTACAGGACTTTTATAAAATATTAATCGAGAACTGTCCTTAAGAACAGTTATATATGGGAGTTCCGTAAAACTCTGACCAATTAAAAGAGGGATTTGCATGAATATATCACCTACGATTAAGAATTCCAAAGTGGTTTCGATATCGTCAATTTTTACGTTCACAAAAGATTTGAACAAGGGCACAATGGAAGAGTTACCAAACCCCTTTATTACAGAAACATGGTCAGTATTTTTGACGAGGTCGAATTCTAACGATTCGGTATATCGCATCAAACTGCATTCACTGCCGAAATCGATATATGCTGTTAATAGTTTCTCGTTTACTGATATTTTCTTGAAAAATTAGTCATTGCTATTATTTGTTGATATTTTTAGCGTAGTTTTTTTTTCAGAGCTGATTTCACTTGAACAGGAAGAATTTCCGACGATAGGTGGCAGTTTGCATGTTTCTAAGTCATGCCCTACTCTATTGCAACGTTTGCACTTTACAATAGGTTTTGGGCATTTCTGAAATGGATGACCCTTCATTCGACAATTGAAATTGACAATGGAATCACTGTTAGCGGCCCTAAAACGCGTAGGTGTGTAAGTCGTACTAGTTACTGACCTCTGACTAATACGATCGCGGCTTTTATTGAAGTTGGGAGTAAGTATGGGCTGGGAGCAAAGAAAACTTAATAAATCCTCTGGCTTGATACAAATTAGCACCTGGGCTCCATTCTTAACTGACCGATCGGAAATACCGTGCACAATGGAGTTAACAGCCTTCTTTCCCTTAATTTCACACCTATTTAACAAGCTTAGTTTATCATAGAAATACTCTTTTTCTACACCTAATAGGGACCTCCGTATTTGGTATAAATTTCAACTTGCTAGGTCCAACTGTTCCTGAGAAAATCGGTGGTGACACACGGACAGACAGACGGACAAGAGAGTGATCTTATAAGGGTTCCTTTTTTTACCTTTTGAGGTACAGAACCCTAAAAAGTTTGTTATATAAACGCGTGAAATTGAGAACCTCATTTTTTGAAATCGGATAAATAGCAGTCAAGCAAAAAAGGTTTTAGAAATAAATTATATAGTCATAGGAATAAATACGGTCGGTTATTGAAAAATCCAAATTCAATACAAAACATGCTGAGTCGATGGGATAGTAAATTGGTTTTTGTATGTAACGATATTAATATGTCGGAACCTATTTCTCGTACCCGAAACTAAGCTGAAATTTCAGTGGAGCAAAATTTTCTACGCTAACGACTTTTAATCTAAACTCTACCCTATACCCTTGGGGTAGGATCCTCCATAAATACTTACTTCTGAGCGCGTAGTTATAGTTCTGAATATCAAAGGATAGTTTGATGAACTTTGAATGTAGGTACATCTTTATATCGAGTATGTAAAATTCTCAAATATGTTGTGTTGAAGCGTCGAACATTTTTAGAGCAATAACACACTGGTGATTTGCAAACGTGTTTCCACTCGCAGCGAACACGTACACAAAACGCCTTGCTGGAAACACAACACTGCCTACTCTAGCGGAAACCCCACTTCACATACCTTCACTAACAACTATTACACTATACATATAAATACCCACATTGCCTCAATTTATAATGACTACGACTTACCAACATACATACTTATAGATTCAATGTCCCTATTTTTCAAATTCTTTAGTTTATATAATTATGTTTTTTTTATAAAGACCGATTATCCGGTACTGAATTTAGGAACCGGCGGAAGATCAGCGCGCTGCGTACTCGTATTTACTAGTGCGTGGCGCATAATGCTGAGCCGGATCCTAGTTTGCGGACGCTCATAACTTGGACGTACCTACTACCTATGTATTTTCTATATTTTAATTTCAATTTTTTGTATGTTATACCTACTTATTGTCGTGTTATTTTTGTAACTGTGTATGTCTTTGTTTTGTTATGTCTGCAAATAAATGTATTTCTTTATTTCTTTCTGTACTGTTCTGTCTTAAGACCCTTAGAAGTTATAACACGTGTGAATAATACGGTGTCCTCACAAAAGGTTCTATAACGCGCAAGCCATGCTTTTGGTGTTACAAACGTCGACCGCTGCGGAACGGTACGCTACGATAGCCGGTTACCATCAGGTGGGCCGTATGCTTGTTTGCCGCCTTGTATAAAAAACCAGACAAGTGCGAGTCTGATTTGCACAGCGAGGCTTCCATAATTTATTTAATGTGATTTCATTAAAAATAAACCTTTTTTCTTTACTAGTACGGTACTTTGCTTCTTGCCGAGTTTCATGATTCTAGGTCAGCGGGAAGTATTTGAATTTTGATGGCCGTATTTTATGATTGTATTGTCTAGAAACTTAATTTTTTTTTCACCTATAAGGTACCATAGGCTTACACGTATTTAATATTAATATCAAATTGAAACCTCCACGCGTTCCTGAGAAAAAGGATTTTCACAGACGAACCACGAAATGATTCTTTTTTTCCTTTTCAGGTATGGATTCCTAAAAATAACACTATAATTACCTGTTACGCCAAGCAGCAAAATATGTGGCTTTATCGCTCAAAGCAACCTCTTCTAGCCAAATTATTTATGGACGGTGAAATTAGAATTAAATTAGATAACAGTTCACAAAGAATACAAAAGGTTAACTGAGATGAACTATCATTATCATCATCACCTAATAATCATCTGTAATAACCATGAGTGAAAATACTCTGTAGAAGATGGAGAGATGAACAGAATGCGTATCATAAAGAGTGGCCATAAGTAGCTAGTAACAGGGTCTTGTGCTCCAATAGCTTTTAAAGTATTAGATATCATCATCATCATTATAAAAAAGACCCTAAGAAAACCAGTGTGATAAAAGGCCCGTAGAAACTTTTATAAGCGCATACATACAATTAATTATATAACCTGTCAGTCCAGTGCAAAAGCACAAAAGTGTCAACGAACACTCATCGATCAAAAAGTTATGAATCTAGCTAGGCGTGCTTACTCAAGCTCGCATTCCTTTGAAATGTTTTATAGGACGTTTTTGAAACCTAAAGATAAGTAAGATGCCTATTGCACGTCACAAACCATAAAGATCCATGATATTTTTTTCACATCACCTGCTCGATTATGACAAATTACATTAAATGTGAACCTCACCGAAAGCAGATGATTAAATCCCTAAGGCTGAGCCGGGAGTAAAGTTGTACTGAATTTCATTATGCCCTCGCGGGCATAATGTGATTTGAATTTAAAACCTCATCTATATTAAAATTTGAACCAAAGAGACCCACTCAATAAGAACTTATTCGTAAATTGAACTAACCTCTGCACAGAATGCACCAACCTAGATTTGATTTTATTGTCTCGCAGAAAGTGTGAACAGTAGAGTAATCTCCTCGTGGATAAAAATGTCTGCATCTTGGGCGTGCTCTCTGCACTCAGGATTCTAGTAACTACCTCGCTCCGCTCGTGAGTTAATTCTAGTTACATTTGGGATTCAATTGAGCGTCCATAACGCTAGACACTGCTTTGTCCCCTCGTCTAATAATCTACTAATGCTATTTTAAATATCGACCGCCATCAGGGCGTCACACATGATTGATTGATTGACATACTCTTTATTGCACACCTAATAAAAATACAGTAACAAAGGAAATATGCAATAAATAACGGTACCATTGGACGTCTTATCGCTAAAAGCGATCTCTTCCAGACAACCTTTGGATGAACAGGATAAACGAATATCAAAAGACGGCGGTGTAAGAGTATCATACATAAACATAACATATAAAATACAGTATACCTATTGATTATACCTACCTATTAAAGATAAACTTAAATACATACAAATAATACATAAATAATCTACATTACATGTGGAAGATAAATAACATAAACACAACTAGCATAACTAGCAGTTACGAGACAAAAAAAGGAAATGGTTTGACCTTGACTTTGAAAATAGGAAGAGATTTGAACAACCTTATAGACAAAGGTAAAGCGTTCCACAGTCGCAGAGCTTTTACTATGAAGGAGTCACCATAAAATTGAGGTAAGGACAGGCGTTCGAAGCTGTAGAGCTTGGTGGTGGCTTCGTGGCCACAGGGTGAAAATGCTATAATATTTCATGTTAAATCCATAATAATGGACTGTCACACACGGCGAAGAAATATATATTCTCATGTATGGTGAGCGATATTTATCTTAACGTAAAATATTATTGCATCTTCACCGTATTTGACGAGCTATACAATCCAATGTTCTTAAGTCTCAGTAGAGATTTTGCCTCCCTGTGTGATGAGAGCCTACCGCTTGTATTATGTGTGGTGTTTTGAGGAGTTATTTGACATATTTCCTGCAGATTTCTTTTAACATCGCACCGCTCGCCATCAGCAAGGAATCTATTCACATACCTTGGAGACGATGTAGGCGTGTACCGTGGGGTTCCAGAAGAATTTCCTCCCTCGAACATTTCGCTTGTGAAATGGTCTCCCTGCCGAGGTTTTCCCCAGGAATTACAGTACTCTATTCTACAAAAAGAGCGTTTTGAAAATTTTAAAAAGTTGGCTTGCGAGTATTTTGGTGTTACCAACGTCCGTAGGCTACTGTAACCGCTTACCAGCAGGTGGGCCGTAAGCTTGTTTGCTACCTTAGTAGTATAAAAAACAATGTGAGCTGAAAATAATTATTATCTTCGCCGTGATGGTCCATTGGATTGCATGGCAAGCGATAAATCTTAACATAAATAATATTATTTGCATCTTCATCGTGTGTGAGGCGCTTAATCCTTTTGGTTTTCTTATCATCTTTCTCTGCACAAAATCAAATGCAATTGTTGTTCACTGATTTTTAGAGTTCTTATCCAAAATGGTAAAATCGCAATCTATATTTTTGTCGATCCGACAATCTTTCAGTCTGTCATAGCTAATTATCTCAGCAACTACTTTTGCTATCGACTTTAATTTAAATCAGATAAAAAAACACATACATTTGTAGAAAGTAAAAAAAAATCCAGTTCGATTAAGTATAATTAATTTTATAATAAAATCGTCCGCTGCATTAAAAAATGCATCGGAGAATTTATTTAGACATATCAAGAGTACAAAAACCTGAACACTGGTTTCAATTTTATTAATTCTAATATATGTATATAATTACTTAAGTATAATACATTACTTAATACTTAACTTATACTTAATTTATATAATTAATAATACTTAATATAATACATTAAATTGTCCCGGGACTTCTTGTGTGAAGCAGATATACCAAATTGATAATAATCTTATTACACCTATCAATCTGACCAGTTAACTCATAAATGTGCTCGTAATTAGTGGGCAAAAATGAGCTTATATCTCCAGAGAAACTAGTAAAATTGGTACCAGTTCATTGTTGTGCTAAAATGATTCAATTACGCTTCTGAAATTGTTATTGACGGGAGTAGGCGCAAATTGGCTGCGTCTGGCCCATAACCACAGATAAAATAAGAAATGTTTGGTTTACTTTAAAGAAAAACCTCTCTCTCTCTCTCTGTTGCTCTTGAGAAAATAAATAGTGTTTTCTTTTAGATAGATAGCTAGACCTGTCTAGATGAAAAAACGATTTACTTACTTCCAAACAAGTTATTTTTCTGAAAATTGAAGAAAGAAAAAAAGCTGTGCAATTATGCACACCAAACAGGCATATAATATAAAATAAATATATGAAAATAAGGTAAAAATAATGGTAGGTTGGGTGGTGCAGGTCGCACTGGAAATCTGGTAGCTGATAAAATGATGATGAAAAGTTATTACAATGGGTGGTCTTATCGCTAAAAGCGATCTCTTCCAGACAACTTTTGTAACGACAGGCCAACACAAATTTAAAAAGTAGTGTAGTAAACAGTAGTTGGCGTAGTTGGTATCTTTATAAAGTCTTAAAAAAATCTTTTATTATTATTTAGATGATATATTTAGAAGCTTGGGATTGAAATTGCTCCAACTCGTTCAAAATGTTACAATTTAGACGTAATTTATTTTCTGTGTTGTTATGTATTGTAAAAGGATTATTTAAAAAAACAACCAGCCTTGTTTCTTGCCTTTCTTTCCTGGCTTGGTCGCGAAGGACAAGGCAGTAAATTGGCGTTTCAAAGTGATCCTTGTGATTTTAATTAATAAAAATATTTGAAGTTGACTTTGGTATTGCCTTGCCTTCGACTCCGGGGGTCCTGTGTTCGATTCCCACCCACGGTCAAATGTGACGAACACATAAATACATATATTACATGCTAGGTGGGGTCGGCACAACATGTGAAATCATGTTGTGCCGACCCCACCTCACATGGGATAAGGGCAGGAGGAACAACACATACATATCCTAGCTACGATACGTATTAACATTTTTTTTCAATTAATTCTTTGTAGTTCACTTAAGGATAGGGGGGAAGATTGCTTAGGGCATCAAGTTACCTTAATCCGGCACTGCATCAGCCATCTTTGTTTTTCATACGACTGCCGCATTTTAAGAAATCAAGACTGTTAGAACTTTTCTAGCTGTTTCAGACTAGTCTACGCCGTAAGTGCTGAATTCCGGGGTTGGCGACCCAGACTGTAATCATTGTTTATTTTTTGCGCCTCTGTGCCGCGATTGGGTCTTTTTTAGCATTTTTATAGCGAGGGTAAAGACAAGTGCAAGGTAAAATAAACAAGAAAGACTCGTTTAGGGCAGAATATTTTCGTGCACACATCTGCGCTACAATTTAAAATAATAAAAACCGGCCAAGTGCGAGTCGGACTCGCGCACGAAGGGTTCCGTACATCTATAAAAACGGCAATAAAATAACGTTTGTTGTAAGGGAGCCCGCTGTAATGTGTATTTGTTTTATTTTAATATAACTATTTATTTTTGAAATCAATATAGGTATATAAAAAATGATTTTATAACTAAATATTCTGTGAATATTTCCAGCGTCTACCTGTTGCCGTTATCAATATCGAGCAAAAACGAGCAAAAATATCACGTTTGTTGTATAGGAGCCCCCTCAAATGTTTAATTTATTCTGTTTTTAGTATTTGTTGTTATAGCAGCCACAGAAACACATCATCTGTGAAAATTTCAACTGTCTATCACAGTTCATGAGATACAGCCTGGTGACAGACGGATAGACAGACAAACAGCGGAGAGTAATAGGGTCTAGTTTTACCCTTTGGTTACGGAACTCTAAAAACAGACCATGGTATTGTTCAACTAGGGATGGCGTGTCTGTGATCTCTTGGATTGCCACTAATAAAAATCATCAAGATCTATGATTCGATTACACTCATTTCTTTCAGCTGTCTATTCTATTTCAATACTCAATACTCAATCATTTATTGTATTCAATGTATTAATAGGTGGTAATTGATAGGTACAGATCATTATGGACAATGTTTTAGAGAAAGGAGGAGTCATTGTTATTGTTAGGTTAATGAAAGAAAATATTCAAATCTTATTGTCAAAGTAGGTAGTAAGTAAATATATTTTATTATTATTATTATTATCAGCCATTCGTGTACCACTGCTGGGCAAAGGCCTCCCCCATTCTTTCCAGACTTCGCGGTCTTGAGCTGATTGTGGCCAATCCGTTAGGAATTTATACAGCTCGTCCCGCCATCTACGTTTCGGTCTGCCGCGTCGCCTTCTCGCTGCATCAGGACGCCACTCGGTGGCTATCCTTGCCCACAGCTCACTTGGCATGCGACAGACATGCCCATGCAAGTAAATATATTATCTTAAATTTTTAACTAAAATATGTGTCGATTGTATAGAAGGTTTCAGAAGTTAGCAAGGAGTTAGTTATCTAGTTAGTTTCTATGGAATACCCCTGAATAAAATATTTGTTAGCTATTGATGATTGTAATATCATTCAACTTGCAGTCCCATTATTATTATCTATGGAAGCTGATCATGTTTCCGTTAACTTGAAACATACATTGACGGGCATCAAGATAGGATCGTTTGAATTGATTAATGAATTACGAATACCTATTTCTTGATACAAACATCAAATTCGGGGATAGATAGCGCCGAACGAAATGAATATCATTAAAAAAAATACTTTATTCTATCTATACAGTTTTCAGCGCGAACTGTAGAGTAAATAGATAAATAGTATTAAGCTACGATAAGTAGTTTTATAATACGTATGTTATTCACTAAGGGCGACTTGCAGAACAATGCCTAAACGTATTTCGTGGTTAAATATGGTTTAAAGAGTTGTCAAATCACAAAAATACGTCAAATTCAAAGATGTTTAGGCGTTTAATAAGTTTATGGATTGTTGTGCAAGACAGGCTAAGGATAAAACCAAACACCCAGTGTGTTTGGTAGTATACTGACGATAGTGACGATTTCATAAAAAATAAAAAAAATACTTCTTGAAAAATGAAACTACTAGTTATATTATCAAACTTTCAAGAAAATCGACTAAGTTTACGTGATTAATTCGATATAAAACTTACCGCCTACTCTTGCAATCGACACCCAGAAATAACGGCCGGTTTGATATCTCTTTCGGAAATGGCTGCGGGTTTTGGGTTAGAAAGGGACAACAAGAGTTATCTCGAGACGTCACCAATACATTATCTGTAGTTAGATGGAAAGCATTATGCAATAGCACAACATAAGTTTAATAAAGTGTTTGTTTTAACATGCCAATATAAATTTCACATTTCTATGGTAAACATTTCAAAAATGTATTTATTATGCTCATCAAAATATCCTTTTCATTTTTGTGCGTATATTATCAAACACCCTATATTTATGGACCGTAGAATTATGTTTTAGCATCTTGTACTTTTCTTGTGCTGCCTGAAATAAAGATTGATTATGATTATAATAGATTTCCTTACAATTACGCCAATTTTGGTTTTGAGTAAGTATAATCCATTGTTGACCAACAAAACGTGAACCCATTGTCCCACAATTGATCAATTGATAAAGATCAAGCCATATCTTAATTTTCGGCAATTCACGTCCCGATTAATGAAAGGACCAGAATTTCGTCCAACTGTAATCCGTTTAACACCTCAACTCGGGCGAATTTATCCGAAGTTCAGACCTCTGCCTGAGAACAAATTCCCAACTGATTATACCTATTTATTAAAAGCGATAAGCAGGTTAGACTTGTTCGCAGAATAGGATGGTACATTCGGTGAGACAAGAGAGAACTTGTATTAGTAAAAATGTATGTGTATGCATGTTCAACCGTCTGAAAATATATCGGAAAAGCCTTTGTTATATGGCTGATATAATGTTGTTACGCATCTTGATATAAAATATCATCAAAACCAGTTTTAAAACATTTTGTCGATAGTCACTATTTAAATTCCTAATTCCACTTTGAGCTTTTCGTACAACTTTATTACTATTTGATTATTAGTTAGATTTATTTATTATATATATTTATTTATTTTATCTATTTATTTGTTATATTTGAGTATTTTTTATAATTATATTGTCTACCTACTATTTGTTATTTGGTTTATTTATTATATATATTTATTTATTTTATCTATTTTATTGTTATAATTGTGTATTTTTTTAATAATTATATTGTACCTACTTGTGTGTAGATATTTATTTAGGCAATTAGATAGTAGTTTTTTATTTCTATTTGTGTTTCTTTCAGTACCTTGTTAAGCACGCCAACGTAAGTTTTTTACCTGTCACATCCTCCATTTGTACAGGTTTTTGTTTGTGCGATAAAGAATTAAACAAACATAAACATAAGGTTTTACTTTGAAAAAGAAAGAAAGAATATACAATTATTTTTATGACTAGAATACAGAGGAAACAGTTGAATTGATTGCAAACGATCTGTACATATATAGCTCAACTGCTCCAGATCACGACCAAGCGGAAGTGTCCCCAAGACACTGGCTGCATTGCCCCACTGAATTGCAATGCATAAGTAAAAGCATTGCAATTGAAGTGTTAAAGTTAAAGTGGGATTGGGCAGGTCATGTCTTCCGCATGCAACCAAATAGGTGGGCTAAGGTCATCCTCGTTCAGATCGTCCAGATCCCTATGGATGGAAAGCGACACCGTGGAAGGCCTGAGAAACGGTGGCGCGATGACTTGGACGCTTTTTATAGGGACTGGCGAGATTTGGTACAATATCGAGATAAGTGGAGACAAGGGGAGGCCTTTGCCCAGCAGTTGGACAGCATAAACTGATAAAAAAAGAATAATCCGTAAACCATTTGTATACATTTTGTGGTTTTGATAACAACGGTTTACCATAAAGCCTTTCTGGAGTATTCTTGAATTATATTGTAGTAATTTTCTATGGTAAGAACTAGTTAAAAATAACATTTAAAAGTTTCGAATAATATTCGAATACCCCCAAATTGATCGAATACTATTCGAATACTAAAGTTTCCAATATTTGATAGTCCTGATAGAAAACGCTATCCCAAAAAATTATAACTAACTAAAAACAAACTAAAAACTAACGACACAGTTTTGACTTTAATAGTACCGTAGCTTTATCGCGAAACCTAATGGAAACGTTACTAAGTTTTGACTGTGAATTATAATTGCTTTGATAACGTGGTTCTAGAGAAACTATGCGGTTATATAGGCTTTCCAACTATCTGAGTATGATAGGTAAGGCAAATGTTTATTATCTTAGCTCGACCTATTTTCGGCAAATATTTTCTATATTCGTTAGTTACTTTTAAATTATTTTTTAAACACACCCGCTTTTTAAAGAGAAAAATTTCAATTTGATCACACTATTCCCATTTTATCATCGAACAACCACTCGCTCCGCGGTGCGCCACCGCTACATGGTAGACATACCTCCTATAATGCACAAAGCGGTCCTTTTCGACCTTTATTATGCGCACCACCAAAGAGCACCACACCTCTCGATGACTCGAGATCCAGGAGGTAGCGGGTTCGATTCTCGCCGCGGAACTAAATATGTTTGCATGGTTTACAGATCCGGTCTGGATGTTTTTCCATAAATTCTAAGTATTTATTTACAAAAAAAAAGTATATAAGTATTCTATCAGTTATCTGGTTCCCATAGTACAAGCTCTGCTTAGTTTGCGTCTAGATAGCGCTTTGTGAAATGTTCAGCAATATTTATTTATTTACCTTGCACGAGTCTGTGTTTCCTGTTAACTAAAACCCAGAGGTCTTCAAGTCGCGAGTGAGAAGGTTTCTCCTAGGCAAGCGTCTACCATCATCGACTGCATCATCACTTACCGTCAGGCGAGATTGTAGTCAAAAGCAAGTCTACAACTTATAAAAAAAACCAATTGCCGCTTTTCAGAATACTGACCCGATGGCAGTAGCTTTTTCATTTTTGGTTCTAGGGCATGCAGGGTTAACTCACGATTGTTTCTTTACCTGTCATTTAAGTAGTAAAATATATTAGTAGAACGGCCAAATCACTTTAAATCCACAACCAATATAATAATAGTAATAATCCATGTGTTGCAATAGTACTACCATCTGTCTCACTTCCATCTTGTTATAGTGATTTTTATAAAAACAAACAGGACTCTTACTCGTTGGCTTCGGCCCCGGTAATGCCTTTGTAAAGGTCCAGGCCTAAAGCCTGTGTTAAGCAATAAATGTGATGAATAATAATATTAAAAATGGTTGGATATTTCACACAGCGCTATCTAGCCCCAAACTAAGCAGAGCTTGTACTATGGGAACCAGATAACTGATAGAATACTTATATATATTTTTTTATAAATACATACTTATAATATATATAAAAACATCCAGACCCGGAACAAATATCTGTAAATCATACAAACATTTGTTCCGCTGTGGGAATCGAACCCGCTACCTCATGCGTCTCAGCCGGCTATTCGCCCACTGCGCCACAGAGGTCGTCAATTGTGAACAAAATAATTGTAAAGCTATATTATATCGGGATAGGGATTAGCAATCTGAAGTGGCAGTGGACGGGGCACATAGCTCGAAGAACTGACGGCCGTTGGGGCAGAAAAGTTCTCGAGTGAAGACTACATACTGGAAAGTGCAGCGTAGGATGCCCCCCCCCCCCCCCATTAGATTGAAAGACGACCTGTTAAAGGTTGCTGGGAGCCGTTGGGTGCAGGCCGCGCAAGACCAGTCGCTCTATAAACCTATGAGGAAGGCCTATGTCCAGCAGTGGACGTCCGTGCCTAAAATGATGATGTTGATTATTATATAATATAAATATAAAAAATATAAAAAGCATTTATTAAGGAACAACAAATATGCAGTCATGTGTACAGTTTAAAACGATGATGCCTGTATTAGTATGAAAACTGTGTTACAGACACCAACGCCCTCCTCCTATACATCAATGAGTTCCAATCAGGTAAATGGTACATTATCAAAAACTAAACTAAAAATCCTAGTTATTTTCCAACAGACCAGAAGGATCTGTGTGGGTGGATGTGTTTGTGTGTGTGTGTGTTTGTGTGAGGGTGTGTGTGTAAGTATGTGAGTAATGGAGTGTGTGTTTTTGTGTGTAGGCACTATTTGGGAATCTTTGGGAGGTCCTCAGTATCTTTGTAATTTAAAGATTTAAGCCAAATTTTATTATTTCGGGAATTGGCCTATAGATCTATGAAACGATCTCGGTAAAATTATTTTTAAATGGAAGCATCTACTTATTCCCATTATTTAATAACATTGAAATTAAAAACCCCGAAACACATATTGTAGAATCAAGAATGTACATGTGTTGCTTTGTTTTTGCTCTACAGTTGGCTAATTAAATACCTTCCTACCCCTATTTTCCTATTCATGTATGTCTGAGATCTCATCTTACTTTGTGGTCACTTCAAAGACCTAAGACGAGAGCATGTTATTTTCAGTCTTATTCCACAATTATCAAGTTTATAATTGCTTAACCACTAATTAAAAAGAAATTGGATGATAAAAGAAATAATTAAAAAAATGTAATAGTATAACATAATGCTTATTTAACATACATAACCAATTATGGTACAATGGGCGGCTTTATAGCTGAATGCGATCATATCCAAAATATTTATACTCCTATATCACCAGTATTTTGCGCTAATGGAATAATCGTTAACTCTGTACAAAACTAGTCTGTTCCAAATAATATCGTATGATCAATTATTTAAGTAAATTATCACACAAAATAGAGTAGAAAGTGCTAGGAGACCTTAATAACATTATCTACTTGTCATCCTGGGAGTGCTAAAAGAAGGTGAGGCCTGACAAAAAAAAAACAAGTATTTATACGCTAATGACGACAGGTGGACCAAGGCAGTCACAGAGTGGTGGCCAAGAGATGGACGTCGACCGCAGAGACCACCGGCCCGATGGTCTGACGATCTCGTAGCGGAAGTTGGACACCAATGGATGAGACTTGCTTAAGATCGATTGGACTGGCGACAGAGGAGACCTATACCAAACAGTGGGTACTGGAGGCTGGATAGATAGATAAGATGCGCTAATATCTAACATACAAAATAATTAAATAACATTAAAATGTACCTAATATAAAAACATTAAATTAGTTCAGGCATTACAAAATTCAAACCTGATTTAAACGAAATGTTGTTTTAAACTTCTAGGAAATCTGCTTTTGAAGGGCTTATCCTCCTAAACATTTCACACAGCGCTATCTAGCCCTAAACTAAACAAAGCTTGTACTATGGGAACCAGATAACTAATAGAAAACTTATATACGTTTGTTTTTGTTAATACATAGTACTTATAATTTGATTGAGCGAAACGAGATCTCTACATCAACTTGGGCAAATCGGCGTTGTATGTAAGTATGTTTGTTTGTGCAAGGATAACTTTCGAAGCGTTGATCCGATCATCGTGAAATTTGTTACATAGGTAGGTAGTGACAGCACAATTTTGGCGTGACTGAATGATCTAAAAATGTGGGGGGGGGAGGGAAGGTTGTTGAGACGTTGGGGTTAAAAGGGGGTAAAAAAATGAGACTATTAGGTCAAATGAGACGTCAAATTAAAGTTCTTTATTGGTACATTAAGACTCTGTTTTTATTTTTACTAAATTTCTTATAGTTTTTGAGTTATTAGCCATAATTAAACTGAAATTTTGACAAAATTCACAGGGTACACCGGTGACCCCACAGTGCTGTAATTTGTTATCCGTGTAGCTTAAGCGACACAAATATAGGGAAAAGTCTGAAATCCAGAATTACTGCAATTTGTACCCCAAAAAAGTGTAACCACAATACATGAACTCTCGTTACCTGTAATTTTAATGAAACTGTAGACCAAGTAAGTAGGTTATTTATTTCGTGGCACTATTTTTATAGTCAAAGATTACAAATAATACTTTTTTATTATAATTAAAGACTCGCGAGATCTCAGTTCGGGGCGAACCACTAGTATTTAGAGAAACAACCAGAATCCGACCTCTGCAATCGAACCCCCAACCTCCAGCGTCTCAGCCGGCTATTCGCCTGTAATTTAGTCGCTACATCACCTGATGGTGACCAAAAACGAAAGTTGCTTAAGAACCTTAAAAAAAATCACCAAAAAAGAAGATTCAGTTCCGACAAAACAGATCAAACTCTTAACCTGGCTTGCTCAACGATCCCTAAACGTATTTAGCGACTAAACTTGTTTAAACTTGACGTGTTTGTATGATTTAACAACTCGTTAAACCATATTCAGCCCCTAAATACGTTTAGGCATCGTTGTGCAAGTCGCCCTTAGCAAATATTCTCAGCACTAAATTGATAAGCCATAAACAAAGAGCGCTGCAGCCGATAGGCCCCTAATTTCGCCGGAAACAGTAGTAGCGGCCATGTTTGTGTTTTGCGGCAGGAACTTCTAGTCGCCATCTTTGATAAAGTTTGCGAGCACATTGTTTTTGAAGTCGGCAAGTGGCGTGCGGCCAACTTTCGAGTAAGCTTTTTGTAGTGTGTGGGATATAAGGAGATAATTGAATAATTTATGGTTATATTGCTTCTTGGGAGTTTTCTATCTCAGTGATGTTTTCTTTGTACATAATAGCACAAAATTCTATAATGTGAACACACACTATCACACTGCATACTTTAATCACACTAATATTATAAATCAAAGTTTATACATTTATATGTTTATTTGTTACTCAATGACGTCGTAATCGATTTCGATGAAATTTGGTATGTACATAGATTATAACCTGGATTAACACATAGGCTACTTTTTGTTGACAAACCACGCGTGCGAAGCCGCGGACGAAAGCTAGTAATTTAATAAATGTGAAAGTTGTTTGTTTGTACTCAATCACGTCGTAACGGCAGAACCAATATTTTTTAATTTTTGATATAATAAACTTGTAGACACACAAGCTGATGTTAAGTGGTCACCGTCACCTATAAACTCTTGCAGCACTCGTGCGATTCAGCAAAGACAAAAGCAGTTTCGATATAATTTGGTACATATACAGACGGATTAAAACATAGGCTAGTTTTATTGACAAACCCGAAGCTGCAGGTGGTAGCTTCTACCTCTAGCTTCTTTATAATTTTGAAATAGAAATTCAGCATTTGAACAACGGAGTGCTTGAAAATCCGTCCCAACTCAATGGGAAAACTTTTAATAGCTTTATTTAATGACAGTTCGATTATTGGGTGAAAGCGAAAAGCGGTCATTATCCAAGTCTGGAATGTCCATTGTGATACATTGATTTTGAAAGTTACATTCAAATGTTTTGTTTTAATATTATTTATTTAGTTTTAATATTTTTCTTAAGGTTAAATTTTATTTAGAGTCCAAATGTATTTTATACTAATTTAGTATTTCACGCCAATTTCCATGCTTCACGGCTCCATGGCTGACCAGCTACTGACTTTATATTGAGAGGACGATTGTGCTAAGGTCTATCTGGTTTGAGGCCTCCAGTCCGCGGTCGTTACACACAATACTTTATAATTGACCAAGCGAGCAAAGAGAACGAAGCGTTTTCAGTTTCGAAATTGGATAAAAAATGCATTTGTCCGGTGTCTGTCTATCTATTCTCGCCTACAGGTCACATTTTCGGAAAATGTATACCTACTATACCAATTCAGATCTTAGGATCAAGGAAACACGAGTAATCGCTAAAGCTTATACCAATACTTGTTTGCCTATTTTATACAGTTTGTATTATTTATGTAATTTTAGGACTAGGTACTAAGAATGTTTGAAAATTTATAATTTTCTATGGAAGGTAATGAATTTGAAAAAAAAAACTATTATACAACAATTCCAGCCATTAGCCCTACCCGTTTTTTATTTAATATCGTACATAACAAAACACGTTGTTTAACTAATCAGATTTTTATTAAAGGTAATGAATTAAAAAACGTGAACATCATACCTACTTTCAATTCCCGAGAACCGTGCAAGCTCTTGACGTCCGTAATGACACTATTTAGGGTCAACCCCATGGAGGAGGCCTTAGGGCAGCCTAAAAGTTTCGATTGCAAAGTTTGCCACTAGTGGCGATTCTGTTGTTTACACTGACTAACTAAAATTTTGTAAATACGAACAGTCTTATTTTGTTTATGCTAAAGATCAAATTAGAATGATATTTAAAGTGACATTTCTAAAATTAAGTAATTTTTATTAACATGGCGTGTTTGCGGGCTAGTTTTAATAAGCACCAATTTGACTGCTGACTAAAACTAGCCCAAAAACACTAAATATCATTCTAATTTGATCTTTAGCGTAAACAAAATAAGACCGTTCATGTTTAAACAACAGAATCGCAACCACAAATATACACAAATTAATTTTTACTTACTTAAATAATAAATAAATAAATATAGCTGGACATTTCACACAGCGCTATCTAGCCCCAAACTAAGCAGAGCTTGTACTATAAGAACCAGATAACTGATAGAATACTTATATACTTTTTTTTTGTAAATACATACTTAAAATACATAGAGAAACAACCAGACCCGGAATAAATATCTGTAGATCATACAAATATTTTTGTTCCGCGTCGGGAATCGAACCCACTACCTCCTGCTGCCACTACCTTAATTAATGTATTATAGAAATTGAAGTTTTATTGCAATCTTTATGCAACTTTTGTCATTACCCTCAGCTTTCACTCTTTTTCTATTTTACACAATTGAGTTTAAACTTCAAAATAAGATAAAATTATTTTCATTTTCTCAAATTGAAAGACCTCGTTCAAAAGTGTTTGACGAAATTTCATTAGGATCAAATTATTTGCCAATTGTTCTCACCGTATGTATTCAAAGGGGTTTAATGTTGAACGTCTGGGTTCCACAATTGATTCTGTTTAACACCTCGATCAACTGATCCGATTTATTGAGTAACTTTGAACCGAAGTCTTCAATATTTTGACGAAGCTTAGTAACGGTTTAAATCAGCCTAAGTAAAATGAGTTTTATTTTTTATACTAGTGGTTCGCCTCGAACTGAGATCTCGCGAGTCTTCGATTAAAACAAAAAATATTATTTGTAATCTTTGACTATCAAAATAGTGCCACGAAATATGTAACCACATAAATTGACCTATAGTTTCATTAAAATTACAGGTAATGGAAGTTCATGTAATTTGGCTTTTTTTTATACAAATTACATTTATTCTGAATTTCAGACTTTTGCCTATATGTGTGTCACTTAAGTTACAAGTACACTAAATTACAGCACTGTGGGGTCACCGGTGTACCCTGTGAATTTTGTCAAAGTTCAGTTTTTATTACTGCTAATAACTCAAAAACCATAAAGATGTTAATGTACTAATAAGGACTTTTCATTTAACGTGCCACTTGACCTAATAGTCTCATTTTAATTTTTTTTACCCCTCTTAAACCCCAATATCTCAACAACCCCCCCACATTTTAGCTCATTTAGTCACCCCAAAATTGTGCCACAACTACATACCTATTTATCAAATTTCACGATGATCAGATCAACGCTTCGAAAGTTATCCTCGGACAAACAAATAGACATCCATACATACATACAACGCCGATTTGCGTTGATTTAGAGATCTCGCTTTGCTCGATCAACTATCTGGAGATGGAACAAGCATATAGCCCACCTGAAGTTAAGTGGTAACCATCAGCAAAGTATTGCCTCGTAGGTCACGCACCATAGAAACGTCCCCTACGGTGCGCGGCAGAAATAGGTATGATGTATGAGTACTTCCAATTCCAGTTACATATATTATCAGATTATGGTTATAAAGTCAGATTATAGCATCAATTGAGAGAATAATAAATTGAAAGTATGAACCTTCTCAAATAAGTCTAACTTTGTTCAAAAACTGACCGTGACATAAAGTTCATTGGTACGCTAGCCGTAGCGTACTAGCTAGTGCTAAGTTAGATACCTATTAGCTACCAATTAGCGCACTGACTGTGTTGTAGGGCTTAACGTTTAAATAAACGAGTTTTTATGTTGTTCAAAGACCGATTTAGATTTTTTTTTAACAGCATCGGATGCTATATCCTGTTAGTAGACCATGGTCTGAACAACAGAAAACAGTGATTTAAAGGACACCGTGTATACACTGGCTGCAAAAGTACACAAATCTCAAAAAAAAAATGTTTTACATATCTATCTCTAAGCACTGACTTCAACTGAGGAAAGGTAGACTTCAAAATTTGAAAGCAGCGTAGTCTGTAAAGGTTTAAATTGGATTTCAATGTTAAATGAGCTTTAATGAGCAGTATTAAAAGAACGAAATAATAAATCAATTTTAATAATTAAGTACTAGTTGAATGCCCGCGACTTCGTCCACCAATTTTCTGGATCTCGACAACAGTGCCACTTCCCGGTTCTAACACTTCCAACTAAGAGATATTCAGGTAGCCCCATAAGTACAAAATAAGTTATTAAAATCGTCAAACCGTGTAAGAGAAGAATTACGAGCAGACGCACACCGGAATTTTATATATAAAGATATCAGAAACTAACAACAAAGATTGTCCATTTATCACTTGGTAACTTTGCAGCCATCGGGAAGGGGACATAGATTCAAGGTAAATAAATAATAAATCAGGAAGAGAAGTGATGACAGGACAATAAGTTTCATCCGTAATATTCTATTATCGTTATAAATCATAAGATTATATTAGTATTTAGATACGAAAATGTACCATCGTACATAATTATTGATTAAAACGGGTATTTATCGTGTATGCCCCTGTTTTATTTGTTAACCCGACGTTTCGTTAATTTATATTCAAAACCCCGTTTTAATCAATAATTATGTACAGTGATGCGAAAGTTTGAAAAATGTATGTAATGTATTGAAAAGTTTGTAAATGTAGGGATAAAAATGGGTTGTCAAGTTGCTACAGCGAGCTTAGCTTTATTTTTAGGTTACCTACACATTTAGTAGTGTAACGCGTACGAAGTCGCGGGCAGCAGCTAGTAATATTATAAATGCGAATGTTTGGATGTTTGTTTGTTACTCAATCACGTCGTAACGGCTCAACAGATTTCGATGAAATTTGGTATATAGATAGACTATGTATAGCCTGGATTAAAACATAGGCTACTGAATATTGACAAAACACGCGTGCGAATCCGATGGCGGAAGTTAGTATTCCAATATTTAAACAGTTAAGTCAAAGCGACGTGTGATCCGAGAGCTGGTGGGGCAACGCATAAGCATTGCAATTCAGCGGGGCAATGTGTCTTGGGGAGACTTCCGCCTGGTCTGGATCACTGCAAATTAAAGAGATAGATCTGTGTCAGAGGTTAGAGCAGCTAGTTAGCTGGAGCAATGAGCTATCTATAGATCGTTTGCAACGGTCTTTAGATGATTCAACTGTTTTTTCTGTATTTTAGTCATGTAAGTAATTGTATATTCATTCTGTTATTACAGGCATCTTCCCCCATTCAACAGTTAAGGAAATCAGCATAATAATTTTTCATCACTCTAAAAGTTGGTCATTGGAAACTCGATATCGGCTCCATAAATGATATTTACGGCTCTAGGGCCGGAAAGTCAATTGAAAATAGATTGAGGCTCATTGCATTCATAATAAGCTAAAATGAAATACAATTTCCATGACAAATCCTTATTGCTATAAAAAAATAAAAGAAGTTACATTCATAAATGCTAATTTATTACGATCTCTATAAACAACTTTATTTCTATTTAAAAATGTGAGAGGTCACGTATGTGACGTATTTTATTGTATACCATATAAACACAAAAAATGTATGGGCAATGTGTGTTCTTATCGCTTAGAAGCGATCTCTTCCAGACAAACATTGGATGGAGAGAATTTTATTAAAACTAATGGCAGATAACAGATTTATCTATCTTCAAAGGTTTACTGGGAGAAAACTCTAATTAGGGTTAAGCTTGCCTTTGTTTATTTGTAAGCTTTTTTAGTCATTAATCTATTTGTGTACAATAAAGAAAGCAATTTTTTTCTGTGACCGTCAACTAGATGTAGACCTAATGCAGGTCAACCATAATGAACTAGTGACAAAAACAAATGAATTATCTATTAACGAATGAACGAGACAGACAAGAAAGACGCGATGAATGGATAAACCAACTGTCCAAAAGGACAAAAGACCGGGCCATTGACCTAGTCGGTACATTTAAATCCCTTTCACAAATGTACCGGAATGCTACAAGAAAAATCCAAGTAGAATTAAAATCGCTTCGATTTCTATCGAATAGTGCTGAAACTGTGAATTCTTCGCTGAAAACTCATTTGAAACGACTATCCTGATTTTTACCAGGGGTTTGCCACTACAGATCAGTCTGCATTCTAAAATGAACTTTATAGTGCACAGATTAAATTCAATCTGGCTCGGCTTTCGGCAATAGAAACATCTGAAAGTATCGTTGGGATTTGTTTAAAACTTGGCAAATAAAATTGAGCTATCACCCGCTGAAGTCAAATATAAATTCACTTGTGTGTATGCCAAAGATCCATGTTACGTATCAGGGCACATATATGGAGATGCGCCGAGTTGTGGAGGGCGTTGCGCAGGAAGTTGCGCGGTGCGTTGCGTGGGGCGTTGCAGGGCACGTTTTACAACGCGTTGCGCGATGAGTTGCACGTCGCGTGGTGTATCACGTCACGTGGTGCGTCTTATCACGTGCGCGGCCGCGAATAACGCTGCGATGTCCACCGCGTGCTCCGTCGCAAACAACGCTTCCTATCAAGCACACGCCTCTACATGAACGCTTTCATACATGGCCATAAGCGTGCTCTCAGTTTTCACAAAGGCAGAGTACATAAGTACTATTATTTCTTCTGTGAGTTTATTCGAATTGTTCGGTTTCCATTCCCTATCTGATTGGATTGAAGGAATTGTAACTTTATTTTTAAAACTTTTGAGTCTGCTTTTGAAGTTTCTTGTCCTTTAGTCTTGAAAATTGGATTTAGACAATTACTGTTAGTACTAATTTGGTATAAAATTGTTGGGTCTCAAGTGACTTTTCTCGTCTAGATTCCTTTAAGGGCAAGACGTGCTAAACCAAACTCTGCCGGGCTTAAAATTTTGTCATAAATTTGTTGTTGTTTAGTAAATCTATTCTAATATTATACATTCTAAAGTAACTCTGACTGTTTGCTACATTTGTATGACTAAACGATGGGAACGAGTTCTATGAAATTTTGTTTTATAAATTATGACCTGGGTTGAGACATATTAGGCAACTTTTTTGTAAAGACAAACGCGGAAGCTGAAAGCAAAAGCTAGTAGGTATATGAATAAGTTTATTTGGTAACTTCGAGATATTTAAGAGTAGTAGAGCTCCTTGTGAAAGGGCTTGCCCTGGGAAGTACTACCACCATACCCATTTCTGCCGCGAAGCAGCATTGCTGTGTTTCGGTTTAAAGGGTATGCTTGCCGGTTAAATTACAGGTACATGAGGTTTTACACCTGTATACCACAAGTTGATGGACGCAGGGCAGTGTATCGTAGGGCACATTTCTAACGTGTGTGACCTACGAGTCAATTCTCTGTTATATGCGATGGTTACCACTTAACATCAGGTGGGCCATAAGCTTGTTCCAACTCCAAGTAGTATAAAAAAAATACCAGGTACAAGCAGATAGAATTAAAATAATAAAAAAACAACTATTATTACTGAGTCAGACAGTAGTGTCGGTAAAGCCAATAAAAGCTAGTGGGAAAATAAAAAAATAAAATACTCAAAACGAGCGTTAGCACGGTGCTGATGAATAAAAACATTTTATTTTAACCCATATAAACAAAAAAAAACCCGTCCAAGAGCGAGTGGGACACGCGCACGAAGGGTTCCGTACCATTATCTATGAAAACGGCAAAAAATCATGTCTGTTTTATGAGAGCCCAAATTAAATAATTATTTTAGTATTTGTTGTTATAGCGGCAACAGAAATACATCATCTATGATCATAATTTCAACTGTCTATCACGGTTCATGAGATACAGCCTGGTGACAGTCGGACAGACAGACAGACGGACAGACAGACATCGGAGTCTTAGTAAGAGGGTCCCGTTTTACCCTTTGGGTACGGAACCCTAATTACCTGCTCAATAAAAACACATACAAGTAGTACAATGGGCGGTCTTATTACTTAGAAGCGATTTGGTACACTTTACACCTTGCTAGTTTTTCACTGTGTTACGGTGAGGTAGCTTTTCACTCGCCATATTGAGGAGTTAATTAGAACTGAACTGAACTGAGTGAATGATGTGATTGAATAATGCTGATCAAAATTAGCTTGCTCGCCTTTGTACAAACGGCTACACCTCAAGCTATACATTTTCTGAATAAGCTGACCTCGCATTGTGTAGGTTTTCCGTACAATGATAGGTCAGCATATGCTGGAAATGTATAGCTTGAGGTGTAGCCGTGTGTACACGTCCATTTTTTAAGCTGTTTTGTCTGTAATCTATTTGTGTCTAGTAACAAATAAAGAAAGCATAAAGAATACAACTTTGAAAATCACAAAATAAATTTAGAATTAAATTTAAATTGAATTATTCGCAGGAAAACCACATAACGATCTCTGGTTCCATTAAATCCATTATGGAAATAGATACGCCAATTTTAGATAAATCACTCTTGGCAGTAATTCAATCGTATATTTTTAAAATAAAACCGTACAAGTAATTGTAGATGTTAGAAGTTAACATTTATTTATTTTTATTTTTATATACGAAAAACTCTTTTTATGAAATTGCACATTGCTAGACATTTACTATTAATTTGATCATTATGGATGAACGAAATAATTAAGTTCGTATATTAATAAAATGCTTAGTTAGTCAGTAAACAACATTATCACTAGAAATCTTGTATCTGCAAAGTACAATTCACGCTTAGTAAAGTCCGAAAATAACTTTTTCTCTTAACTGGGTTCGTCCGAACTATTCATTTTCTATACATTTAATAATATGATCGGGACAAACCACCGCACATCATCTCCTAAACATGTTCTCACGCAAACCGGACGCTGTCCAAACTAAAAGCGAACCTAATTGCTGTAATAGTCCAATCTAAAATCAGAACTATCAAGCGATTAGGTCTCCGTTCCGGCGCCGTGTCGGCCGGACACGGGCGCTCACTTCCGGCGTAGACTAGATCCTAGTTACTACCGGGAGCTCCACTACAACTCACTCTTGTCTCGTCTACTGTAGACATTATTGGCTAAGATTCTTCTCAAAACTGTGTTTACAATGATGGCTGTTTATTTAAAAAAAAACTAGTAATAGCGTAATATATGACGCTGTCTGGAGATAAGCCTTAAGCATGGCCGCATTTTATGCGGCCATGCTTAAGGTGGATGGTTTATCTCAAAGACACAATATCAAAATTTGTCTCAAACAATCTTACTTTGTCAGCTCTTTTTTATCATTCAAGTTTCTCCGAAAATAATGTTGACATAGCAATTGACATTACAATTCACTTTATTTTGATAACAGCTTATGACAGAGCAGCGCCATTCTTTATTCTTTATTGCACACAAGAAAATACATTTAAATAAGTTTTTTGTTGAATAATTACTTTTTCAAAACAAGCTTTTATAAAATTCATAATCGGAACCGCAAGCAGATTCAAACACTAGTAGCCTACTATAATCCATTCAGAAGTCCCGTTGTCTAGCATCTGTCTCCATCATGAGACCACCTCCATGGTACCATATTATTGCATTATCCATATGTATTCCAAATTTTAGCTCAATCGGTTGAGTGAAACGGGTTTAAAATTCAGTTGCAATATACTCGTACCACCCGGACAAACATACATATATTGCAAGTTGATAAAAAGCTTGTAAATACAGAAATAGAGGTCATGTACAAAGGCGAGCTTAACCCTAAGAAGAGCTTTCTTCCAGCAAACCTTTGAGGCTACAGAGAGATGATTTTAAAGGTAGGTGAGTGTACAAAAACATAAATAAATAAATATTACTGAACATTTCACACAACGCTATCTAGCCCTAAACTAAGCAGAGCTTGTACTATGGGAACCAGATAACTGATAGAATACTTATAGCCCTTTTTTTTGTAAATACATACTTATAATATATAGAAAAACTTCCAGACCCGGAACAAATATCTTTAGATCATGCAAACATTTGTTCCGCAGCAGGAATCGAACCCACTACCTCCTGCGTCTCAGCCGGCTGTTCGCCCACTGCGCCACGGAGGTAAATAAATATATATTTAACCAAAACTAATATGACTTATACCTAAAGTATGATATAGTATTATAATTATAATAAATAAATTATATAGAATAATAATACATATAAACCTAATATAAAATATATATGTAACTATAATAATATAAAATTACGGAGAAAGATAGTGCTCTTTAACTTTCCGTTTGAAAATGTTGAGTGATGGGCTAGCGCAAACTTCATGAGAAAGGGCATTCCAAATTTAAATGCGCCATTTGTAAGCAGTTCTAAAAACATAGCCATGAACACTCCGCATTGCTTTTAAGACTGGTGCAAACTGAATGTGTGCCGTTTAACGCGTACACCACGCAGTTGGTCTGACAGCGGTGTCCTAATAGAACGCGACTGCGAGACTATCGTGCGATTAAGTGATGCAATCATCGCACGTTTGCGCAATGACAAGAATAGAACGCGACCCGCGTGTGGTGCGACGCAATAGCGTTCGCGTGACTATCAGGACACCAAATCGACAACAGTATGTTTATCGCGAGTTAGTACGACAAAAGTTCGTGTGAACTAGCGATGATCATGCAATTACGTAATTGGCCCTACGCTTAGCTTTACAGTGCGTGGTCTATACTCGAGAACCTTCCTGCTCCAACGGCCGACAGTTCTTCGATCTAAGTGCCCCGCTCACTGCCACTTCAGTTTGCTAATCGTCTAGGCTATGTCGCTGGATTCTTTCTTGTCTTTCCCTTTTCTTCTTCTTACCCACTTTTTCTTTTCCAAAATTGTGTTGTTGTTTTTTCTATGAATTTGATTTTGGTCAAATTATTCCATGGGATGTATCAAATTTTAATTTTAAAAATTGAAGTGTTGGATGACTTAAGAATAAGAATGCTTCTCCCTGAGACTCCCTGAGGTTGTCTGGAAGAGATCGCTTTTAGCAATAAGACCACCCATTGTACCGTTATTTGTTGTTTATTTCCTTTGTTACTGTATTTTTGTTTGGTGTGCAATAACGAGTATTTCATTCATTCATTCATGTTACCTATTTATTTTGTGCTCCACATGTGCACTTTTTGCGCTAAGTAAATATAAATTATTTCAATATCTCAATACCTTATTCTAAGGAATTTGAACTTTACGGTAGTGTAATAAGGCTCATTTAGCTTAAAAGCTAAATTTTAGTGGTACAATCAAACGTCCGGTCGCCGGAATGCTATCGAGTTTCAAATTTTGTGATAGCATTTCGTAGTTCGATTTCTGTGCAGCAATTTCTGATGTTTTTCTATTTTTTGAATTTGATATGCTGGTTTTTAGGTAGTTTGTTTTTGATAGGAAACATACTGATATACTGTACGCTAGGGGGTTGTGATTTAAAAAAATATAGTTTAAAGTAATTTTGTTTGGTTGAATTTATGAAACCCTTCATTCCTTTTGTTCTTTCTTAAAAAAAACAAAACTAGTTTAAAATTAATTTCTTTACAATTTATACATATACATATCATAACAATATACATATCCTATGTTCCTACCGATTGCGTCTGATGCCTTTTAACATTATAATTTGTTTCCTTAGTTGTCTTGCTTGTGACTTACCAATACCTAGTTTATTGACAAAAGATTCTTTAGTCCAAATAAATCTATAAATAGCTTCACTTGTTTATATGATACATGCTCTATTACTTTATCAATTGAAAAATAAAAAATATAATGTTTCTCGAACATAATTCTTTTCTAAAAAAAAATTAAACAATATAGCATACTACTCCGACCTTATATTCCTATCAATAAAATAAAATAGCAAAAACAAGAACTTCACGTATTTTTAATAGATTCAAGCTCTCAATACAATATAGGTGTTATAATATATGAAAACTTAATAAGTATGTGTATTTCATAGTATTTTGTAGAAAAAAAAAGTAGTCCAGAGTGCGTCGGGATGTGGCCTGCTCCATAGAAAAATATAAGCAGAAGGATGACAGTCGACATCCTCTATATAGCCCTCAAATTCCACAAGGCCGCCTGAAAAGTCGTAAGAGTTTTCAGCGTTCCACGCAGGCCACCAGCGACGACCCATCTGTTGCTAGACGCGCACTGTGGATAGATAGTAACCCCCCACCACCTGACTTCATTCCCCCTCAAGAATAGCTTCCACCAGAGCACGACCTGCCGTGGCCAGTGTGGAAGTCCTTAAATAGGCTTCGCACACAGGTTGGTCGCTGCAGAGTCAATACGTGCAAATGGGGGTTCAGGGATCCCAACCAAACGCAATGCGTCTGTGGTGATCCTGTACAGTCGAGATGTGCCCTTTGTGCCTGAACACCTGCACAATGGAAAACTTAAAAATGGCTTCTCCTGACGCCATCAATATACCCAAGTACCTATCTAACACAATACCTATAAGTAGAGCTATTGACATGCTAAGAATAAGAAGACATAGTATTTTATATTATATATATATATATATTCTATGTATGCATCCTCCCCATCCTAACTTATGGTGCGCAGACCTGATCTTTGACCAACCTCCAAAAGCATAAACTCAAGGTTTGCCAAAGTGTGTCTCGGTTTTTTATCGGATACATTTCGGAGAGTGTGCTGCGGAGCTTTTCAACCTGATCCCACCATCCCCATTCTATGATCGGACAACCAGACGCTCCGCGATGCGCCACCGCTACATGGTAGACATACCTCCCATACGCACAAAGCGGTACTCTTCCACCTTTATTATGCGCACCGCCAAGGAGTGGAACGCCTTGCCTGAGTCTGTGTTTCCTGATAACTACAACCTAGGGATCTTCAAGTCACGAGTGAATAGGTTTCTTCTAGGCAAGCGTCCACCATCGTAGACTGCATCATCGCTTACCATCAGGCGAGATAGTGGTCAAACGCTAGCCTATAATGTATAAAAAAAAAAGTACGATGGAGCGCAGCATTCTCGGATTCAAGCGTATTGACCGCATACGCAACACCGAGCTGCGCTCTCGAAAACTAATCGTAGATGGTCTGGTCATTTATGTCGTATGTCGGGTGATCAGTGGGCTAAGTACACGACTGAGTGGAACCCCGACACAGCCCGAAAACGTCGTGGCAGACCAAAGAAAAGATGGAGGGACGAGCTCACTAACTTCCCAGCAACTGGACCATCTTAGCGCCTGAAAGAAGTGTATGGAAAGAATGGGGAAGTCTTTAGAAAATACTATTAGCATTAAGTCCACCTTTTGTACATTTAATGTGTATTTGTGTGCAATAAAGTATTAAATACATATATACCGAATTTCAGCTCTGAATGAATGAATGAATATTATTCATTATACCTTACAAGCTAAACACATCAACAGTAAAACAAAATAAAAAAACAAATAAATGTAAGCCTAATGGGCAGCCTTATCGCTAAACAAAGCGATCTCTTCCAATTCAATCACAAAGGCTGTTCCAACATTGGCAATAGCAAAAGACTGGTAAATAGATCTCGGTTGCCTAAAGCGACGTGAAACTTTATTAAAAATCGAATGCATACGAGGATTTGCTGGCTTTTTTTACGGGTTCTGTTCTAGTGTAGGATATAGTGTAGGTTCTAGCTGTTATTTTCTATGTGTATTACATTGTGAAAACGACCTGTTGAAAGTTGCTTGGAGCTGTTGTGTGCAGACTGCACAAGATCGGTCGCTTTCGAGGTCTATGGGCAAGTTCTATGCTCAGCTGTGGACGTCTTATGATATGATAAAGATGATGATATATATTATGTGGTAACTAACCAATCGGTATTTCATATTAAAAGCGATGATATTGCAACTAATCCTGCTAAAGACATCTATTAAAGGCTCATTCCTATACTCCCCAACAAGCTGTATCTCCAATGGGGAATATAAGAATAGTATAAAAAGAACCTGTTTATCTCAGGGTGACAACGCGCGTAGCAGCACCGTCTAGTTATGTGACCGGTAATCCAAGCAAACTTTGACTAATATCTAAAAATACTGTCTTAAATCGTTTTATTCTTCCTGTAATCGTTGCATATCATATTAATTTAATATGTACACTTTGTGAAATTCGTATATAAGATTTGTTTCGTCATTTTTCATATTAACACCAAAACTGTAGAGGAGGAACGGTATTTTATTCGTAATTTTTCATTACAACACCAAAGCTGTACAAAATAAAAATATGGTTTTGGAATGTGTAAATCAATCTCTTTGATATGAACCCCACTTGACTAAGTAGCCCTATTTTAATATGTTGGTTGGCCCTCATCATTTTGACTCTGATGCCCAGCAAAATGAAAATAAATTAGATTTTTTACTTTCCATAAAGAAAAGTCATTATTGTTTATAATAACTCCTAATTTCAAATCGATAGGTTCTAGTTGCTGAGATAATCAGCTGTGACATACGAATGGACGGACGGACGAACAAAGTCGCAACTTAAGGGTTTTGTTTTTACCATTTTGGTCCGGAACCCTAAAAAATGTACTCGTCGACTTGAGAACTTCCTTCTTTTTTTCTTTGGTTGAAAAAGAAGAACGTGGGGAGGATGGGAACGACCCCAATTGAATGATGTCTCAGCCAGACGTAGTTTCCTGCTCAATTATGACGGTGATGGCCGACGATCGATTAAGGGCATGTGCGGGAAGTAATCAGGGCTTGACGTGACCCTTTGGGATGGGAGGCTACTCTGAATATTTTTTTAATAATAACTTAGATTTTTCATAATATACTTTTGTGATCACGGCTATACAATTTGTTAACTGCTTTTGTCGGAGAGCTATCTCGTTTTTTTTTAATTTTATTTGTGGAGAAACAGGCTTACGGTCTACCTAATGGTAAGCGGTCACCGTCACCTATTGACACCGGCATTGTCCGGGGTATTTTCGATGAGTTCCCTACCTTGTAGAAACCACTTTACATTTTCCTTGAAGCGTACCATGTTGTATCCTAACGCGAAATCCTCAGATGGTAGCTCATTCCACAGGTAGAAAAGATCGCGTGACGCGTGTGGTGCGCGATACCCAAGTGTTGATGATATGTGGATGAGCTTTATTCTGTTGTCGAGAAGTGCGGTGATCTCGACGACTGGATGAGATCGAATAGCTCCTCAGAACATTCCCCAATATGCAGGCGGTAGAATACACTGAACGATCCGATGTCACGGCGTTGACTCAGTGGTTCCAGCCTGTCGGTGAGTTTTGGATTGACGATGATTCTAATGGCTCTTCTCTGAATAATAATAATTAGAATAGAATAAAATAGAATAATCCTTTATTGTACACCAGGAATACTTAAAAAAACTAATTTAAGCTAAGTAAAGTACAATGGGCGGCCTTATCGCTGAAAGCGATTTCTTCCAGGAAACCTTTGGATGGAAAGTAAATAACGGAGCAGTAATGGGCAGCGGTGCACAGAGTATATTTACAAACGAATGAAATAATCTATATAAAAATTATATCAAATAAAAACTGTAGGTACATACCTACTTATAATCCTAATACATAAATAAATACCTAAAGATAGACTAATATATACCCAAATAATAACCCAAATCTTACAGTTATTCTAAAATGAGGACAATAAAATAAAATAAAATAATAAATAAATAGGTAACTCAAATGACAAGAAAGCTAGGCATTAAGGTAATGCTGCTTTAATCTCAGCTTAAAAGAGTGCTGTGAAGGAGCCCGTCTAATTTCCACAGGCAAAGCATTCCACAAGCGCACTGCTTCGACAGTGAATGATTTCCCGTAGAAGGAACTAGAGTGTACGGATGTTTTGAGGGATAAGTTTTCCGATGACCTGAGAGTAAAAGTATTGGAAGAATGGAGATAAGCAAACCTCTCTTTAAGATAGCAAGGGGAGAAGGGATTGAATAGAATAGAATAGAGAAGAGACAGAATATGAGAATCACGGCGAAGGCGAATAGGGAGCCACTTGAGAATGATGCAATAAGGGGAAACATGGTCATATTTGCGCAACCCAAATATAAACCTGAATAATTAATCGTTAAATCTAAATAAATTTTAAGTTTTTATATTTTCTCGATGCTTTGATGTCATCTAAAGTGTAATGTTGCTGTTAAGAATACACATATTAATGATGACCTCCGTGGCGCAGTGGGTGAATAGCAGGCTGAGACGCAGGAAGTTGTGGGTTTGATTACCGCCGCGGAACAATTGTTTGCACGATCTACAGATATTTGTTCCGGGTCAGGGTATATCTCTATATACCAGTGGTTCGTCCCGAACCACGAATCTCGCAAATCTCCCAAAAACATAAAAAAATATTATTCTTAGGGCGACTTGCGCAACGATGCCTAAACGTATTTAGTGGTCAAATATGATTTAAGGAGTTGTCAAGTCATACAAATACATGAAATTTAAATATATTTAGTCGCTAAATACGTTTAGAGATCGTTATTTTATTCTTTTACTAATAAAATAGTGCCACGAAATAAGTAAACAATTAACTAGACCTACAGTTTCATTCAAATTACAAGTAAAGGGAGATCATTTTAATAGGTTGTTCTTTCCAGGGGTAGTAATTGCAGTTATGCTGGATTTTAGACTTTTCCCTACATTTGTGATACTTAACCTACACGCATACTAAATTTCAGTACTGTGGGGTCACTGGTGTACCCTGTGAATTTTGTCAAAGTTCAGTTTTTAGTATGGCTAATAACTTAAAAACTATAAAATTTAAACTAAAAATATAAACGGGTTCAAAATTTACTTGTAAAGACCTTTCATTAGACGTACTGTATGATTGGATAGTCCCATTTTGTTTTATTTTTTACCCCTCTTTAACTCCAATATCTCAACAACCACCCCATTTTTTTAGCTCATTTAGTCACACCAAGATTGTGCTAACACTACCTACCTATATATCAAATTTGACGATGATTAGATCAACGCTTAGAAAGTTATCCTCGGACAAACAAACATGCATGCATCCATACAACGCCGATTTGCCCAAGTTAATTTGGAGATCTCACTTCGCTCGATCAATTATAAGTATGTATGTTCAGCAGTAGACGTCTTATGGGTGATATGATGATGATGATGACATAACATTTGCCAGTGATTTCAACGAGCAGGCTCACCTTTAGATTCAAGACCTAAATTTCATTAGCATCTAAAGTTCGGCAAAAATACATTCACTTTTTAACCAACTTCAAGAACAGGAAGAGGTTGTCAATTCGTCGGAATATTTTATGTACGTTCCTCCTTTACTCAAAGACGCCTGAACCGATTCGAGAAATTCTTTTTGGTTAAGCAGGGTATACTTCCCAGGTGATCCGATTGGCACCAAGTCAGGATCTGATAATGGGATCCCAAAAAAAACAAGGGCAACTCTCAAATTTTATCAACCGATTAAAAATTATTTTTTTATTTGAAATTATATACTTTCATATTGTTCTCATAAAAATTCATCAAAATTAGTATAGTAGTGTGGTTAAGCCGGTTAAATTTTTTTTAGAAGTTACTGGTTTCTTATCTTGTTTTCTTTTGGTTTTTCTAAACTCCTATTTCTATAAATAAATAAATAAATCTATATTATTTTTTTATATTGCTAAGACTAACATTAGGGATTAATATCTACTTATAGGTAACACTTTATACATTGCCTGAACTAGGAGAACCTGTATTTCAGGCGAAAAAGACTGGACTGGGGTAACTTATGAATCAAATTAACAAATATTAGAATTTATTTACATATTGAAGAAAACCTAAATAAACTAAGTGCAAACATAGGCAGTTATGAGTTTAAGTACTATACAATATTTAAAATCTTACTTTATTACGGTTAGTAACTTCTCAGTTTCCTCGTAAGATAGATTGCCTAGAGCAGACTGTAAGGCTCTTTTACAGTTTGAGAAGTTCATTGAGTGGATGCTTAATTTACGATTTAGCCTGTTGTGCAAGTATGGTCCTAGGAACGGTAAAAATCTGGATGCAAAATCATGCTTTACTGGGGTTTCGTCTTTTGTTAGTACTTTCAGTGCTACAGGGAAGTGCTCTGTGCTGTCTTAAAACTATGTTTAGTATAAATAGCTCTATAAATAAATAAAAATAAAAATATTGGTGGACATTTCACACAGAGCTATCTAGCCCCAAACTAAGCAGAGCTTGTGCTATGGAAACCAGATAACTGATATAATACGTATATACTTTTTTGTAAATACATACTTATAATATATAGAAAAACATCCAGACCCGGAAAAAATATTTGTAGATCATGCAAACATTTGTCCCGCGGTGGGAATCGAACTCGCTACCTCCTGCGTCACAGCCGGCTATACGCCCACTGCGCCACGGAGGTCGTCAATGGTTATAACATGTTCTTTTATATTGTAATTGTGGTTCCTGTTTAAACTTCCAGAGTAGCACCGCGGCGATGAGTTGATGATCGAGCGTTTCATTGTGCTGACACGCTGGATTAAAAGGTTAGGTTTGAGTTATTGAATAAGCGCGGACGTGTGAGCGCGAATAAGATCTGAAGGCCGATTCCCGTAACTTAAATTAGTAAAATTCAAGCTTCGATCTAGCCTTAAATATCAGAAATGGAATTAGCATAATGAAAATACAATGTTATTAAGTGACATGCGATTATAGACTTTAATTATATGATGATAATTGTATTAACGTTGACCTCCGTGGTACAGTGGGCGAATAGCCGACTGAGACGCAGGAGGTAGTAGGTTCGATTCCCACCGCGGAACAAATGTTTGTATGATCTGATAGATATTTGTTCTGGTCTGGATGTTTTTCTATATAATTATAAGTATGTATTTACAGAAAAAATATAAGTATTCTATCAGTTATCTGGTTCCCATAGTACAAGCTGTGCTTAGTTTGGGGCTAGAGAGCGCTGTGTTAATGGCCAGCTAATATTTATTATTATTATTATTGTATCAAGATATATCAAAAATATATCCGTCTTAACCAAACTACTTATCTGATTTGGATGAAATTTCCATGAGATCAATATGAAAGTATATCCTTTCAAATAAAAAAGGAATTTTCCAAAGTGATTGATAAATAAATGACGGAGGTAAAAATATAAAACCGAATTGCGTCCCTATATAAGGGACCACCCTTTTAAACAAAAAATAATAATTTATCTAATCGGTCCAGGCGTCATCAAATAATTGGTGAACAAACATATAAAAGCAGCGATAAACGGCTTCACACTAGATGGAAACACAACCTGACAAGGCGTCTGGAAGACGTTGAGTGAAGGCCACACAAGATCGGTCGCTCTTGAAATGTATATGGAAGGCCTAGTAGGTTCAGCATTGGATGTTTTATGGCTAATATTAGAAGACATTTTTCTTTAAAAGTTTATCTCCAGACTTATCAAAACAGGATATAACGAGATAGGATGGGAAATAGGGCATAATTATTTTCCCATCATGAATTATTCTACTCAGTGATGAGACAGGAAATATCTATTGAATTTCTTACCTATAATCGTTCCATTATCAGCAATCGGCTTTTCTTACGTCTTTAATATTAGCCTCAGTGCATGTAATTAGCTTATATTGAGTAATGTACATTTTACACAGCACTATTTAGCTCCAAATTAATCAAACCTGAAGAAGATAACTGATATAGTCATATTTTTTTGTTAATACATTATATATGTATAAAAACTACCTAAACCCTTAGCACATATTAATAGATCATGCAAACATTTGTTTTGTGGTGAGAATGGAACCCGCAACCTCCTGATGCTATTTGCCACTGCGCCATGGAGTCGCCATAAAATTCCTTTCCTAAAAAAAATATGTAAGTACTCATGTAAATTTGTAAACTCTTTATTTATAACGCCTGTTTAAGCAGAAAGTGCAAAGGAATTAATTAAAAAGCGAACCGTGACTTAGCCCTTAATTAACGTAATTACAATAACCTAGTTTTTTTTAAACATTTGTACACAAACATCATTTAAAATGTAAGGAAATGGGGTTAACTTGTAACGTGTATGATTTTACATCACGTTACACTCTTAAAATTAGCAAACATTTCACATTGCATACAAGCTTAACACCATATAACACGACATCTAGCGACATGGCGGCGCACTGACAAGACAACAAGATCTCATTTCCAATACACCTTTAATCCAAGCGTGTTTCTTGTCGTAGTTCGCTATAATTACGGCAGATGGCGTTGTACCACACTTAACATACTTTGTTTATCAATATGAGTTTTTATTATCTGTATCTGAACATCTTACGAATTAAATTTAATAAATCTCTTTGCTTATTAAATTAAAGATATCATTGTTTATTCTTGTAAAATAAATACAATAGAAATCATATATAATATATTTAATAATAGTAAAGGCCTAAACAATATTTGGTTTTGACGCACGCATGTGTTTCGTTTCTTTCATAGGGCATCCCCAAATTATTTGTCGTGTCATTGAATCAAAGAACGATAATGTTTAAATCAACGGTACTTTTCATTTAAATTCTGTGCAACGCGCTTCTAAATCTGGTAAGTGATAGTGCCTCGTCTGTTCAATGATTATGTGTAATCCCCGTCTAATTCCGTTCTCTTTAATTAATTCGCATTTTTCTGTTCCCAAACAGGAAGTCGGTTTTTTTCATCTTCCTTTCTTTCCTCTTCTTTTGATAACGGTTCTACCTACGCAATATCCAAGCCGTAAGAGGCGTGACCGCTCTTCGTCCGCCAGACCAGCTACTCCGACGCACTCCGGGATGATTTTCCTACAAAGCCTACCGCCGCAAGCTCAGCCCACATCTTCTCTCCGGACAGACGCCAGAAGCGGTTGACGGAACATCATACTAGGTGTATCAGTCTAATCTATATTTTTACCCGGTATTGAACCCCTAGGAACTATACTCTATTTTCTGATGCACCTTGTCGTCAGATGGCGCCCATTCTACTTTATTAAACTGTAACGATTATACCTGCCGTGCTCACCACGTTGCAAATTGCTATGCTGTAAGGCCATAAGCCTCAAGATTCTGTGCTCCTCCAGCTCACACCCTTTTATCAACTTCTTTACTGTATACCATAATTGTAATCTCTAATTTTAACTGTTTACCATCGATAAACCAAGGAAATATTGTCAACCTCTGTTGCCTTGCCACAAGTATAAGAAAAATTATTGTAAGAATCCTACCCGCTCTACCGACTTCTCACACTTACTATATATACGTCTAAAAACATTATCCTTGTTTTATTTTAAATTGTTACAAACTCTAGGGTACACCACGACTTTCGTTTGTTGAGTTCTGATTGCTATGTTCCGGTTGTTTTTACAGAGGTTCTGGGATCAGATCTCGGATGTGCACTAATTTGGGCTGGCCATGCTGTTTCTGTATGTATAGTGATAGTAATGGAAAGTTGTATATTAATTCCCCATACCCAGTGCTAGAATTAATTCAGTGTTACAGTCAATGATCTTAACATATTCAATAACACGTACAGGTCTTACAAAACCAAACTGTTTAAAAATATATCATTGGAGATGGCGAGCGTTCTGCCATCTCTTCTAGAATCTCTGTAATATTTCAGTATGCAATGAAACACTCTTGTTCCGAAACAACATCGGAACACTTATTATTAGTTATGTAAAAATTCAATTATATTAGGTCTTTACATATGAAATTGCCGTTTTGTATGGAATAAGTGAAAGTACTTATTTTTTTAAACTTTTTTATTTGTGTTATTCAAAGTAATCACCCATGCAATCGACGCATCTTTGCCAACGCATTGGCAGTTTATTGATGCCCTTCTTGTAAAAATCAGCTGGACGGGAGGCAACAAATTCTTCAAATACATTTTGTACTGCCTCTCGGGAATTGAATTTTTTACTCACTAAAAAGTTGTCTAAATTTTGGAAAATGTAATAGTCGGTAGGTGCAAGATCTGGTGAGTATGGCGGATGAGGAAGAGCTTCCAACCCCAGCTCTTGCAGCTTGGAGACTGTCTGTTGTGCAGTATGGGGTCGCGCGTTGTCGTGAAGGAGCAGTGGGGACGACCGATTGACCAAAGCTGGTTGCCGATGTGCAAGATTCTCCATCATTGTCTCCAGTTCTTCACAGTACACATCTGCAGTAATGCTCATGCCGTTTTGTAAAAAGCTGTGGTGAATCACACCCGCACTAGACCACCAAAACAGTGACCATCCCCTTTTTAGGGGTCATTTTTGGTTTAGGGCATTGCTTTGGTGCTGAACCAGGATCTAACCAACTTGCTGAGCGCTTTCGATTGCCGAACTGAATCCATTTTTCATCGCACGTAACAATTCGGTTCAAAATTCCTTCATTTCTTTGCCTATTGAGCAGCGCGAGTCAGAGGGCTTAGCCAAGTTACAGTCGATTAGCGATGACGCTAGTCGATACGTCCGCAAATGTATGGGATTTGACACATGCTATAGAAATATTACGTCATTCAGCGACAATAAATGTATGTTTTCGGACGTATCGACTAGCGTCATCGCTAATCGACTGTAACTTGGCTAAGCCCTCAGGTCTCGACGCGTACGTTGCGCTGGCGATCGTTAAGTTCGTTGGGCACCCATCTATCAAGCTTTTTTACCTTGCCTATTTGTCGCAAATGAATCAAAATTATTTTGATGCTAACATCAAAAGCTGCTGCTAGCTCAGCTGTAGATTGAGTTCCGTCAGCTTCCACAATCGCCTTTAATTCATCATTGTTGACCAAATTCTCCAGACGACCACGAGCTTCATTTTTCAAGTCAAAATTTTCAGAACGAAACCGGGAAAACCAATAACGGGTAGTGCGTTCGTTTGTACAGTTTTCTCCGTAAACGTTTTTGATGTTACGTGCCGTTTGTGTCGCGTTGGTGCCACGAAGGAACTCATATTCCATAATTACACGAATGTTTAAAGTATCCATTATGACGAAAAATGTTCTAATGTAATGAAAATACAACGCTAATCAATAAACAAAATACTGAGTTTGTAAAAAGAACGTCATGTTTTTAAAACAAAATTAATTTGTATTTAGAATACAAAGCCATTCCACACTTTTTTTCTATTTGAAACTACCAGTACTGAAGAACGGTAATTTCATAGGTAAAGACCTATTATTTTCACCGTCGCTGGCGAATGTTGGTACACCTGTAATTGGTGCATGTATCAGAAATGTGTTTATGACTATCGTCATAAATTTGGTAAAGTATGTAGTGATTAACTATAAAGTGATAAAATATGTGTACTGTTGGTTAATATTTAAATAAATAAATAAATGCCCACTGGTTCAAATTCAACCGTTACACATAAATCTTTTTTGGCTTCTCTGTCAATACAAACTTAAACTTTGCCAAATCACACACTCCTTTTTACGGGCATTTCGTTTAAAAATAAGTATTAATATGGTAGCGTTGACTAGTTTATTCATTTTAACCATACTAAATAACAATTGTATAAATTGATTATGATTTTAGGAGCAACGCTATGAATTTATTGATTTTAAAGTTTATGTACCTAAGTCGAGACAATTGATTTAAAATAAGTTTGTAGATCTGAATAATTTCACTATAGGTATATAAATAATGTTTAATTGCTATTGTAAATTATGATAATTATTTTAGAAACTAATTTGTTTATATAATTTTTATGATGTAAAAGTATTAATATACATGTAATTGATTTAAAATAGCTGCACTGCATACTGGCAACGCTTCCGGGACAAAGATGGCGGGGAGGCCCGAACGTTCGAAGGCCAGTCTAAAACGAGCACTCGAAAGAGTTGGTCGTATTCGAGCTACTGAGTCTAACCGTTGTTTTGCGCTGTTAACTTTAAATAGTGCTAAGAGATTGTAACGACTAGGAAAGTGAAGAATATAAAGTGGTGATTGAAAGAACATAAAATTAAAAAAAAACAAAATTATTTATTTGGAACATAAATAAAGTACAATATACAAATGAAAACGTTGACAACTTCAAAGGTTAAGAAAAAATGAGTAGCAGTGTCAGCACCCTCTTCCAAAACTAAACAGAACAACGTTCCAGCTTATAACGAGTCAATATAAGTAAAAGTTTTTTTCTAATTATGATTATAATTTTAAGTTGAATACTGCGTGTGTGTGTGGTGTGTTCATGTGGAGTTTGTGTGTGTGTGTGGAAGTGTGTGTGTGTATGTTTGTGTAGAAGCGTGTGTGTGCGCGAGTTTGTGTGAGTGCGTGCGTGTTCGCGTGTGTTTAATTTTGCTAGGTAGGGGGAATCAATATAAACACAATTTACTTACTTTTTAGGATAATTTTACGCTTTATTTGAGCTCTAATGTGAAACGTTTTAAGTGAACGAATTATGGTGACGTCACCAAAACTGCTTCGCCTTTACAATAATAAAGTAAGCTTACTGATTGAGGGCCAGAGTACGAAATGACAGTGTATAATTTATTAATATTGCTGTAAGAGGTTGAGTCCAGGCCCCCAGTAGATAAAACACGTAAAGTACTAGTGGTTCGCCCGGAACTGAGATCTCGCGAGTCTCCCATAAAAACAAAATTTTATTATTCATAATCTTTGATTATCATAATAGTGCCCCGAAATTAACAACCATCTGACTTGACCTACAGTTTCATTCAAATTACAGGTAACGGGAGTTCATATACAGTAGTACTATTTTTTGAGGTACAAAATGCAGTTGTTCTAGATTTCAGATTTTTGCATATATTTGTGTCACTAAAGCTACACGAATGCCAAATTTCAGCATTGAGGGGTCACTTGTGTACCCTGTGAGTTTTGTCAAATTTTTGTTTATATTATATGGCTAATAACCCAAAAACTACAGGAATTTAACTAAAAATAAAAATAGGCTTGTAATGTACCTACTAATAAATACCTTTCATTAAACGGCCCATTTGACATATTAGTCTCATTTTCATTTTTTTTACCCGTCTTGAACCCCAACATCTCAACAATCCCTCAACATTTGTAGCTCATTTAGTCACACCAAAATTGTGAAAAAATGGTGTTGATAGATACGAGGTAGATATCTATCAAATTCCACGATGATCGGATCAAAGCTTCGAAAGTTATCCTCGAACAAACAAACATACATCGCCGATTTGCCCAAGTTGATTTGGAGATCTCGCTTCGCTCGATCAAATATGCAACTAATAGTGCTTTAATTTTAAATCAAATTCACTATTTTCAGCATCTCTTAACATCGGGGGCCATTTGCTTATTTTCATCTCCATGTTGGATAAAAAAAGCATGGTCGGGCAAATAATAACGGTACGTCATAATTCTCGTAAATATATAATGGTCATTATTATAAATACAGGATTTATCTCGTACCGTTTGATCGGTTTAACGAGCGTCGGTTAAATTCGTGAACCTTCATCAAGAAGAGTGTAATCAGCCCCAAACCGGGTCTCACGTCACTGACATTGTCGGTTGTAACACCGATAAAACGGTAAGTTATAAATCCCGTATTTATCATAGTCATAGTCATAGGTAGTCATAGGTACAGTACCAAAATGTTTGGTCCTAAACATGAGCCCCGCTGGGGCACTACAATACAATAATATTATTATGCACTTATTACTATGTAGGTACCAATATCAAGGAATTTAATAATGATTGCAATAAATTACGAATATTTTCTAAATAAAATACAAAATTATACAAAAATCAACTCTGGAACAAACCTGCAAGTTGTACACAGACCATCCTGAAATTTTGTTACAGGTGTTACAGGACAAAATGCAATATCAGATGTATTGTACCCCTTGTTGTGGCGTTATGGTGCCTCGTAAATCTTAAAGGGTCACCTAAGGGAACGGTTTCCGTGCAGCTAGGGGTGGGAACCAACATTTTACAATATGTACATAAGTTCATATGACGACCTCCGTGGCGCAGTGGCCGATTAGTCAGTTGAGACGCAGGAGGTAGCAGGTTCGATTCCCGTCACGGAATTAATGTTTGCATGATCAGAGATTTCGGGTCTGGATGTTTTTCTTTATATATTACAATCCATAGTAATCCAGCAATATGTATTTAATTATTAATTATATTTTAAGATTGACTCTTGCTAAACTTATCAACTTTTTTAACGAATTTCGAAAATTGAGGTAAATTACCTGATTAAAAATTTATCTGGGGATAATCGAAGCTTACGTTGTTTCATGGCTTAATTGGCTAAGGTTTTACTGATTAGATAATAATTTTTGAAATTTAAAATGAATCGAAATATATATCTTTTGTTATAGATTTACTGGTAAGATTATTGACATAATTAGAAAATACCAAATTCTTGGTAACTGGTATTTTTGTTGAAACTACGGGCTTAAAGATTTAAAAAATGTCAAAGTCAAAGTCAAAGTCAAATATTTTTATTCATTAAAATCACAAGGATCACTTTGAAACGTCAATTTTACTGCCTGTTCCTTCGCGACCAAGCCAGGAAAGAAAGGCAAGAAAACCAGGCTGGTTGTTTTTTTTTAATGATCCTTTTACAATAGGTACATAATACAGAAAAGAAATTACGTCTAAATTGTAACATTTTGAACGAGTTGGGGCAGTTTCAATCCCAAGCTTCTCTATCATCTAAATAATCCGATATTTTATAGTAGGCTCTTTTATAAAGATTTTGTTTAATTACGTTTTTAAATTTGTTAATTGTCAATTTTTGTACATCCCTTGGGAGTTTGTTATAAAAGCGCACACCTTGCCCTTTAAACGATTTACTAACTTTATGGAGTCTACATGTGGCAACAGCGAGTTTATCTTTATTTCTAGTATTAAAATTATGATTATCGCTATTTTTCTTAAACAAATTAATATTTTTGTGAACATACATTAGATTTTCATAGATGTATTGACAAGGGAATGTCATAATATCTATTTCTTTAAACTTATTGCGTAATGATTCTCTGGGGCCCATATTATAAATTGCACGAACAGCCCTCTTCTGCAGCACAAAAACGGTGTTTATATCTGCAGCACTCCCCCACAGCAGTATACCGTATGACATAATGCTGTGGAAGTAGCTGAAGTAAACTAGTCTAGCTGTGTCTACGTCTGTAAAAAGACGGATCTTTTTGACTGCGTATGCCGCAGAACTAAGTCTCTTCGACAACCCATCAATGTGAGGGCCCCATTGAAGCTTATTATCTAGGGTTATACCTAAGAATACGGTGGTGTCCACAAGAGCCAACTCCTCGTCTTTGATTTTTATGTCTGCTTTAACTTGTGTAACATTAGGTAGTATAAATCTAATACATTTTGTTTTCTTTTCATTTAGAAGTAGATTGTTTACATTGAACCATTTTACCACCTTAGAGATTGCATTGTTTACATCGTCAAAATCGGTTTGTCGTCGCTTTAATTTAAATAAAAGTGACGTGTCATCTGCAAACAATACAACCTCATGATCGTCCCGTACTAGATGGGGAAGATCATTAATATATACTAAAAACAAAAATGGTCCCAGAATTGATCCCTGTGGTACACCCATTTTAACCAGAGACCCCGGAGAACGCTTCCCATTCACGTCAACTCTTTGCACTCTGCCACTTAAATAAGAAGTGAGAAAGTCTAGAGCAACGCTCCTAATGCCATAATGGCGTAGTTTCCTGATTAATGTGTCATGGTCTACGCAATCAAATGCCTTGGACAAATCACAAAAAACACCTAAAGCGTCATGAGACTCCTCCCAGGCATCAAATATGTGCGATATTAACTCAATACCAGCATCAGTGGTTGAGCGACCCCTGGTAAATCCGAATTGTTTATGATGCAGTAAATTATGTGAATTGAAATATCTAAGCAGTTGATTTAAAATTAGTTTTTCAAATATTTTACTAAATGTCGGAAGTACTGAGATTGGTCTAAAATTACCAGGATCAGAACTAGTGCCTGATTTGAAAAGTGGAGTTATTTTACTGTGTTTCATTAAATCAGGGAATACACCACAGTCAATACACTCATTGAATATTAAAGCTAGTTCAGGAGCAATTATGTCAATCAATGTTTTTATGATGCTAACCGAGATGCCCCAGAGGTCCGTGGTTTTCTTAACATTTATCAGTTTGAAAGCTTTTATAATGTCATCACTATTTACATAATCAAATTTGAATTGTGATTTGCATTCCGTTAAGTTTGCTTTTAACAAAGACTCTGCGACTATGGGAGAGGAGTTTAAAGATTTTGTGGTAGAGACTGGAATATCGGTAAAAAAGTCTTCGAACGCATTAGCTACATCACCATCCTGATTGATCGTGGCATTGCCAATTTTCAAATTAAACTTATTGTTCTTAGTTGCGACTCTTCCAGTCTCGCTGTTGATTATTTTCCAAGTGGCTTTTACTTTGTTTTGACTAATTTTTATTTTTGAACTCAAATGACGCGCTTTTGCTTCACGACAAACATTTTTAAAAATCTTTGAATATTTTTTGACTTTTTCTTTAAACTCCTCATTAAAATTATATTGTTTTTCAGCATAAAGATCATACAATGTTTTTCTGCTTTTATGTATTCCCACTGTTGCCCAATCACAGAACTTATGACCATCAGAGACCATGATCGATTTAGGTGTAAAAATTGAATTAAACACATCACAAAATTTCTTAAAAAACGTGTTGTATAAATTATTTGGATTATTATTATTATGTACACATGGAAGTACAGAAGTTAAGTTTAATTTAAGTTTGTCCAATCGATTAATGGTCATAGGTACACAAGTAATTTTACTTTTAACAAGATTTTTTGTTTGAATTTCTATTTTAATTATTTGACCAAGATGATCCGATTTAATATTACTAATTAAACTTCTATTTAAAATTTTTACATTGGCATAAATGTTGTCTATACATGTGGCTGAAGTGTCCGTTATTCGAGTAGGCTCCATAAATTGAGGCTTCAGATCAAATGATTGAAATAAACTAGTTATTCTAGTGTTTAATGAGTTATGTTCTAGCAAATTTATATTGAAGTCTCCGCATGCAATAATGTATTTATTTGATTTTGATAATTTAAACAAAATTTCTTCCATATTTTTTTCAAAAATGTCAAATGTGGCAGATGGTGGTCTGTAAACGCTTATAACTATGAACTGCTCCAACTCTACGCAGGCTATTTCAATATGTCTTTCTACAGAGAGGTGAACTATATCTAATCGATCTTTAAATTTGATCTGTTTATTAAGTAGTATTAACGAGCCACCACGTATAGCATGTACTCTGCAGAAAGAACTACCAACTCGGTGTTTACTGAAACTGAACATGACCTCATGGCTTTTCAGCCAATGTTCTGTAATGCAAATAATGTCAATGTTATTTGAGTTCATGTACAATTCCAGTTCTAATTCTTTACAACTAATTCCTTCAATATTTTGGTGCATCAAGTTGGTAGGGTTTAAATTTTTATTATTTATTGACTTTCTGTTAACTCTATTTTTAATAAATTTATTATTTGATTTTTGAATGCTAGAGATTTCCTCTATTGTCTTGTTATGCAATTTAAATGACTTGGAATAATTTCCAAAGTCTTTTTTTTAATTGAATGACACTGTTCAATAGAAGCAGTTTGTTTAGCCAAGTTTTTGGCTGTTATACTAAAATAATAAGATAGCGACACAGCTACCTGTCGTTTGTAGAAACTAGAAAGGTAGTATGTAATGATTAGAACAATGTGGTTATTTAATTTTAGCTTGTTTTTTATAATATGTACCTTGTGATGGAACAATCATATGGACACCTGATGTTAAGTGGTAACCATCTCCTATAACAAAGTATTGCCTCGTAGATCACACAAATTAGAAACGTGCTCTACGATGCACTGCCCTGTGTCCATCAACTTGATGCATACAGGTGTAAAGCCACCGAACCACAGCAATGCTGTAATGTGCAGCAATGTGTTGGCAGCAGAAATAGGTATGGTGGTAGTACTTCCCCGGGCGAACCCTTTGACAAGGAGCTACTCTTAAGCGTATAAAAGTTTAATTTTGTTTTGAAGAGGAATGTCGAGTAAATTTTTCGTAACATTTGACAGTTTTCAAACCAAGTTTCTAGAACAACTTTCATAAATTCTATAAACAACTTACCCCATCCCTACAAAGGCAAGGCTTCCGCCACATGAAATAACAGGCGTCATCACCTCCAAGAAGGTATTGTAAATTGTCAGACCAGTGTTGTTGTAGCTTTCCTACATCGTTATTGTACTGCGGTCAAAATAGGTAACAAGACCTTTGAGATATAATTTGAAATGGTTAGGAAATAATTTCGACTGGTTGATGTTTTCAGTTAGGAAATTGAGGAGTTATACAGTAAATCAGCGTGTTATGGAGAGGGTTTTTCTCTACGAGATCGAATCAAAAATGAGGAGATTCGTAAACGAACCAAAGTCACCGATATAGCACAAATTTAGAGATTCATGCCTAGAACATTTTAAGATCTTACATATTTTGACCTCAGTCTCAGTATACATTTTAGAAATTATAAAATACCAGCTGACCCGCCCGTGGCTACGTGTAATTTGAATATAAAAACATTACGCTCCTTCTGCGCAGTCAGGTAAAAAGTAGCCTATGCCCTAATCCCGGCCACAATCCATCTAAATACCAACGGTATATAGGAAGTACATCTAAAGAACCTCATATTTTTACCACCTTACTTTATCCGACCTCCTCCCCTTTTAGGGATGATTTTTCAAAAAAGTTGAAACACGTATTTCTTTATTTCTTACCAAAAGCCTGAATATGAATTTTTAGATCGCTAACTTAAGGAATTATGGATTGCCCATACAAATTTTCAAACCCTATTTCACCCCTTTCAAGATTATTTATTGAGACAAAAGACAGCCTATGTCCTTTTCGAGGATATAATCTATCTCCTTGCCAAATTTAATAACGATCCGTTTCGCCGTTTAGTCGTAAAAAGATAACAAACAAACAAACTTACAAACAAACAGAGTTACGTTCGCATTTATAATATTAGTATGGATATGGATATGACGTAAAACTTAAATAGTATACAATGAGAGGAAACGCAGTTTCCGAAATAAGATGAATTAGGAAGCAATGTATTACCACAGGCTAAATATTACAAACAAACTGACAAGGTACATAGGACAAAAACTATGTAACATGAATCTTCAAAGAATCAAATTGATTGAAAGTGAGATTAGTTTCACTAATGATATAAAAAACTTTTATTGGACAAAACACTATAGAGCATAAAATAAAATTTGCAGAACAATTAGCATAATTTTAATGTGGTCTACATTAAAATATAATTGTAAATAATATTTAGAATACCTACGTACCTATTTTGTATTATGTTTTTAGCGATATATAAATTTAATAAACACACCCCTATACAGCAGAAAATATAAAATTTTATTACATGTTTAATTTTACACCAATTCAATGTTTTTTATGTGCCTATTGTTTGTACCGGAACTGACTACTTGCTATTATGTTCAGACCATATAATCAACACCTGACGAGTTTATAGACTGTTAATACTTAATTGACGACCTCCGTGGCGTAGTGGGTGAATAGTCTGCTGAGACGCAGGGGTTCGATTCCCGCCGCGGAACAAATGTTTGCATAATCTACAGATTTTATTCCGGATCTGGATGTTATTCTATATCTATACATTATAAGTATGTATTTACATAAAAACATATGTAAGTATTCTATCAGTTACCTGGTTTCCATAGCTCTGCTTAGTTTGGGGCTAGATACCGCTGTGTGAAATGTCTTTCAATATTTATTTATTTATTATTTTGATTTATGTTTTAATGTGAGATGATCGTGAGATGTGGAGGAACATGGGGGAGACCTTTGCCTAAAAGTTGGAAAGTATAGGATAAAAAACAAAAAAAAAATAATATGTTTTTCGCCTAAGGCAATAAAGATTTTAATTTAATTTAATTTAATTTCACAGCTTATCCTTTGTGCTACGTCAGTGACTTTTGTTTTGTGTACGCTAGCTGAGTTACCAAACCTTAAAAAAGTCCGATCCTAATTGCAGATTTCTGTTTCAAAGTTTCTGTGTGTTTCTTTCATTCCACATTTTATCACAGTTTCTTTGGTTTTAATTTAAAAAGTTGAATTGACGCCGCCAGCGACAGGATCACTCAGATCATTAATGTTTACGGAATTGCCTGGTTTTGTTTTTGTGGAAGTGGTTTTAAGATTCTTTGTAATTTATTAAACAATTTTTTATGTTTTGTTATTGAGATCTCGCTTCGCTCAGTAAGCGAGATCTCCAAATCAACTTGGGCAAATCGGCGTTGTATGTATGTATGTTTGTTTGTCCGAGGATAACTTTCGAAGCATTTATCTGATCATCGTGAAATTTGGTATACAGGTAGGTAATAATGGCACAATTTTGGTGTGACTCAATGAGCTAAAAATTTTGGGGGGTTGTTGAGATATTGGGGTTCAAGAGGGGTAAAAAAAAAAAAAATGAGACTATTAGGTCAAATGAGACGTCAAATCTTCAGGTCAGGTCTTCATTGGTACATTTCAACCCCGTTTTTACTTTTAGTAAAGTTTTTGTAGGTTTTGAGTTATTAGCCATCATAAAAACTAAACTTTGACAAAATTCACAGCGTACACCAGTGACCCCACAGTGCTGTAATTTGGTATGCGTGTAGCTTATGTATCACAAATATAGACAAAAGAAATCTATATCTGAAATCTAGAATAACTGCAATTTTTACCCCAAAAAAGGATAACCAATTTACATGAACTCCCGTTACCTGTAATTTGAATGAAACTGTAGGTTGAAGTTGAAAGTTATTTGGTTATTTATTTCGTGGCACTATTTTGACAGTCAAATATTACGAACAGTATTTTTTTTTATGGTGTGTAATGCTAATTATCATTTTCTTCCAGCTAACCTTTGTACAGTGTGGAGAAAGTAGTAGTGCCAGAAAATAGAAAGGAAAAAAGTAACTTTAGTTTAGGTTTCATAAAATAAACTTACAAAAATTATTAATAATTATAGTACACTTACATAAACGAAATACATAAAATACCTACATAAAGTGCTCAATTTTGTTGGGTGTCTTGAAGAGAGAAGAGTCTTGTGTTTAAAGAGTTACAAAAAAAAATTCTACAATAAGTAACGTAATGTAAGGTTTGGATGCACCAAGACTTAAATGGCTCCCTATTCGTCTTCGCCGTGATCTTCACGTCTTATCACTCCTCTTCAAAGTATTATATTGTCCACTCTCTCCTCCTTACCTCCGTGAGCGTTTTGAATTTCTTGTCCTTCGCAGTGTGCCATGCCGGTCCTCCAAGTCTCTTCTCCTCAAAACACCTCAACACACTTCTAGCCACTATGGTGGCTCCTTCACCGTTTATGCGGTAAAAATTTGGAATGCCCTTCCTCATGAAGTTCGCGCTAGCCCATCACTCAACATTTTTAAACGGAAAGTTAAAGAGCACTACCTTTCTCTGTAATTTTATGTTATTATATTCAAATTCAAATTCAAATTTATTTAGATTATATAAAATTATTTTTATTATATAGGTGTATATTTATATTAGGTTGGTATATATTATTATTCCATATAATTTATTTATTATAATTATAATACTATAACATACTTTGAGTATAGTTCATATAAGTTTTAGGTATATATATTTACATATTTATGTTTTTGTACACTCACCTACCTTTAAAATCATTTCTCTCTCTAGCCTCAAAGGTTTGCTGGAAGAAAACTCTTAGGGTTAAGCTCGCCTTTGTACATGACCTCTATTTCTGTATTTTTAAATGTATTTTCTTGTGAGCAATAAAGCATAAATAAAATAAATAAATAAGATAATTACAAGACAAGTAGGAGATCCTTAGTAAATTTTACGCCTTGTATTAAGATATAGATTCATAATCAATGTCTAATCTCTGTAGTATCTTATCTGCGTGCAGACACAATTGCTGAGGGAGCGATCACTCGTAATTACAACCAAAAGTACAAAAAGGATTATGTGGACACACAGCTTTACAGTTTAACAAATTTATTCAAACAAAAAAAAATGTAAAGAATCATTTAGGACAATATAATAAGAAATTATGTGAGTTAATTTATAACAAGCTTCGGTCTGCCGCTTTGCATAGGTACGTGGTTTGTTAATATAAATAGCCCATGTCTCCATCCAGTTTATATTATATGGGGTGTTTGTTAATATACGCACAAAAATGAAAGGCGTTATTTTGATAAGCGTAATAAATAAATTTGTGAAATGTTTACCATAGAAATGTGAAATTTATTTCGGCATGTAAAAACAAATACTTTATTAAACTTATGTTGTGCTATTGCATAATGCTTGCCATTTAACCACAGATACTGTATTGGTGACGTCTCGAGATATCTCTTGTTGTCCCTTTCTAACCTCAAACCCGCAGCCATTTCCGAAAGAGATATCAAATGGGCCTTTATTTTTGGATGTCGATTGCAAGAGTATTTATTTTGAATTAATCACTTCGCGATTTTCTTTAAAATTTGATAATATAACTAGTAGTTTTTTACGAGAAGCCTTTTTTATGTTTTGAGAAACCGTCACTTAAATATCGTCGGTATATTACCAAACACCCTGTATACAGAACCTTAATACATTCGTATTCATACCATAATACGAAATTCTCTCTATCATAAGGTTGTCTGGAAGCCATCGCTTCAGAGCGGTAAGACCGCACATTATACTATTTGCTTTGCGTCTTCTAGTTTGTCTGTAATTTTTATTTTTAAGGTGTACAAATAAAGTGTTCATTCATTTCATTCATTCATTCATAATAACCAAAGTTCTTCGAAATCGGTTCAGTCGTCAGAATACCATGTCATGTATACTACGTGTTTTGTCATGTACGACAATAAAGGAAAACACAGGTTAAACTAATAGGTTTAACACAGGTCAACACTAACAGCTCGTTTTGTTTGGTTTTTTCAAATTCATATTATAGAAAATTTTACATTTTCAAACAAACTTAACATCAAGTCCTAAAATATCAATGAAACAGCCTATATAAAATAGGAACACAAATCACATTCATTCATCATGTAAGTAGGTACCTGTTAAACTGACTAAGCGGCATCGTTGCAAAAGCACCGCCGATTTACGTTAAAAATTGTTTATTCGAAAGGTATCGATATCTAGATAAATATTTAAGTTACCAGTATTAAACCCACCTCTAAAATCAGTTAATACGATTCCGGACGTGAGTTTTAAATTAATGTCGTACATAACAAAACAGATTGTGTAATAATTTATGATTATTAATTCAAATTTCATATTGTGTTCGGAGTTTTTTCTAACAGTGAGTCCCAAACGAGTTCGTGAATAAAGACTTGTTCGTAAATGACGCAATGATTAGGTTCCGGCTATTGTTAGGAGAATCTCGATTTCTCATTTATATGAACTCTCACAATATGACATGCTTCTGAATATAGGACAGATTATACTCGTGGTAATACAAAATATCTGAATTGACATTTTGACTATTTTGATACCAACGAAGAACAGAACCAAATGATACAACATTGGAATATCGTCTTATCGAAATATTAATCCAGGATTAAATATTGTTCATCATCATCCTCATCATATCAATCAAAAAACGTAGACTGCTGAATGTATGCCTTCTTCACAGATTTTTTGAGCGACTGACCTTGTACAACCTGTACCCAACTCCCAGCAACCTTTATATGCCGTTTTTCCATCTAGCGTGACCTACGACGCAATTGTCTGTCATAGGCAATGGTTACCATTCAACATCAGGTGGGCCATAAGCTTGTTCGATCTCCATGTAGCATAAAAAAAGACCTTTATTGGTCGCCTTTCCATCTGGTAGGAGGCATCCTACACAGCGCTATCTAGTGCGTGGTCTTCACGCTATAATTTTTCTTCCCAATGGCTCTCAGTTCTTCAATCTGTGTGCCCACCCGCTTCTAGTACAGCTTGCTAATCCTCTGCGTAATCCATCAAAAATCATTCTACAATTTGTAAATATCTTAATTTCAATCGAGAAGATAGCTATAATCTCTAGGCGTCCTGGGCCCGTAGCCAAATTACATTCCCTACGAATCTATTCGATTTCTACATACATTTGCTATCTCTGTATCACGTGGTATTTCTATAGCATGTGTCAAATCCCATATATTTTCGGACTTATCGACTAGCATCATCGCTAATCGACTGTAACTTGGCTAAGCCCTCTTAGGGCTAAGTCAATAAGTCCAAAAATGTATGGGATTTGACACATGCTATAGAAATACCACGTGATACAGCGATAACAAATGTATGTAGAAATCGAATAGATTCGTAGCGAATGTAATTTGGCTACGGGCCCTGGAATCCGGTGATCCGGTGTGCGTCTTGATCGTTCATCTCAGTGCGTATATACGCTTAGTGTAGTATGTGGTTATATGAACGTGGACTTTTCTTATTATGAAGACCAAGTGAGCATAGTCCCTGCAGCTGTCATCACTTCTCGGCGGTAGCTCCAAGCTCAAAGAACTCCAGTCTGCCCGCGACTATGGCTGTTGAAACATTGTCGAAACGTCGAAATAATACATCAAAAGGTAAATACGCGATAAATACCCGATTAATATTAGTAATTATCATTCTGCAAAATGTGAGAGAAAATCTTGCTAAATATCACAAGGCTCATAAATTCTCACTATTTTCAGGTCTGTCGCTATATCTCTTGAGATCTCTTGTGTAGTTTTTGTCAGATGTCTGAGCTTCAAATCCTTTATAGACCAATATACTAACTGCTAGCCACACATCTTATCAAGTACCTTTATAGTAAATAAATCAAAAATTAGATTACCTAGTCACGTAATGACAGATTTTTTACATTCAATAAAAAAATATACCAGATTACTTACGTCGTACGTCGAGAGTTAATTATCATTGTAAGATTTATAAACGAATTTTCAAGTTTATGTAGCATTGAAAATTTTTTAAAAAAGAGCATAGAAATTAAATTTATTTTAACTGCTGCTAACTACGGATTTATAAAGGTTTAAAAAACTATAAATGGCAATCAACCTGTCTCCTGCACATGCAATCAAAATAAACATTATTTTGTGTACTCTGTTTCAGGTATACGATAAAGTATGCTCATGTTTATACTCCCTGATCTATATGCTAAACACAACCGCAGTCAAACGAAATTAGACGAAGCGAAGAGGATTTATTACCTCTAATTCCCAGCGAAAACATTATTATTCCAACTTCAGCAGACGTGTGTAAACACAGCCTGAGATTCAATCCTCGTAATCTTAAGTAATTTGCGAGTTAGATTTAGATTAACTACATAAATTAGTACGCAGGATGTGTTTTTGTCATATGAATAATATTATCAATCAAATCAGCTGAAAATGTGAAGTGACATTTTAATGTCATTATCATCATATCGGCCATAAGACGTCATACATAGATTTCCAGAGATACTGATCTTGTGCGGCCTGCATGCAACGGTTCCCAGCAACCTTTATCAGGTCTGCTTTCCATCTAGTGGGGGGGGGGGCATTCTACGTTCCCTTTTCGGTACGCTATATATTACTGACACCATAATATTACACTGTCATAACCTAAAAGTACTTATTTGTGCTAATTTGTTGTGAATTAATTAAACAAATTCAATATTTTGAAAAATTTGTATTTGACCTCTTGCTTACCGTCAGGCTTCTTTTATAAGTAATCCTCTTTAGAAAAGTCACTCATCAATAATTGTGAATCTGACTAGTGGCACTAATTAAATCAAATCTTAATTAAGTAGAATTAAGTTTTAACATCTACTTTTCTAGTGTTGCCTGAAATAAAGATTTATTGTTATTAAATCAAATCAAAATGTTTTTATTCATTAAAAAAAAAACAAGTATCACTTTGAAACGTCAACTTTACTGCCTGTTCCTTTGCAACCAAGCCAGGGAAGAAAGGCAAGAAACAAAGCTGGTCTCTGGTTACCTTTATCTGTTTTTCCTAAAGAATACAATCCAGGCCTATTTAAGGTAAGAGTGAATAGGCTTCATCTAGATTTTCATGCTTCATCTTAGACCACATCATCGCTTACCATCAGGTGAGATTGTGAGAAGACCTCTCCAGTTAAAAAACAACAATAAAGAAATAAATCAAGTCTAAATTGTTGTATTTTTGACCGAGTTAGAGCAATAATCGAAACGAAGGGCGGACGGTAAAGTAATGTTTACTTTACCTATCTGGCAGAAAAAGCAGACACGTTGCATTAAGAATGCTAACCCTGCATTGAGAAACCAAACGTTTAGAGTTTTTGGCAAATAAAATTATATTACGCAAGTCGTATAATCCTCACAGCACTACTTACAGAAAGAACCTGTCTAAATTTCACAAAAAGCTTCCCACTTAACAAAAGCAATATAATTGAGGTGGTCGTTTCCATGATAAGAGTGGATAGAATGGCCATCCCCAAGACAGCTGAATAGCGGTGTTCTGTCGTTGACGGTTGGAAAAAATTGGCCTTTTTTAGAGATTTTTTTACGATCTCCAAATGTAACTGGGTCTGCTTTTGTAAGATTACAAATGTAGCAGTAAAATAGGACGTTCTTGCTCATTGCAGCTTTTCATTCCTCCCATTCCGTCGTGCCTTTGTCTTGTATAGTGTGAATTGGGACTGAAATTTGCAGAGAGTTTTGAAAGCGTTATTCGTCATTGTTGCTATCTTATTTCCTTCTGTTAAACTTTGAGGTAATGAGTTTTCTACTCGGCTTAGTAAATATACCGACATGTTGATTAGAGTTTGTCTAAATAACCACATTGTTATTATTTAATTCGTTTTTTTTATGATGTGTGACATGATAATGTTCTTTCTCTCTATAACTTATATTTTTACCAGTAAAGAAATTAACTTATAGCTATCCCAAAACAGAACAGCTTAAATTCTGAGATCTCGCGAGTCTCCAACAAAAACAAAATAATACAATGGTGGCGATTCTGTTGTTTACGCCGACAAACTAAAATTGTGTAAAATACGAATGGTCTTATTTTGCTCACACTAAAGATCAAATTAGAATGAATTTTAAAGATACATTTCTAAAATTAAGTTGTTTTTGCTAAGATGACATTTTTGCGGGCTAGTTTTAGTGATCAATCAAATTGGTGTTGACAAAACTAGTCCGCTAACATGCCTTCTTATTTAAAATTACGTAAATTTTGAAATGACATTTAAATTTCATTTTAATTTGATCTTTAGGGTGAGCAAAATAAGATCGTTCGTATTTTACACAATTTTAGTTAGTCAGCGTAAATAACGGAATTGCCACTATTGTCACCTTTGACTAATAAAATAGTGAGCCAAAATGTATAACCAAACTACTTGACCTACAGTTTCATTCAAATTACAAGTAACGAGAGTTCATATTAATTGGTTATTCTTATCATGGGTAGAAATTACAGTTATGGATTTTAGACTTTTCCCTATATTTGTGTCACTAAAGCTAAACGAATACTAAATTTCAGCACTGTGGAGTCACTGGTGTACCCTGTGAATTTCGTCAAAGTTCAGTTTTTATTGGCTGATAACTCAAAAACTACAAAGATTAAACTAAAAATAAACGTAATGTACTAATGAAGACTCGCATGAAAGCACTAGCATGCACCAGAAAGCGCAGCGTATGACGGCTCCCCACTATATGGAAAGCCGACCTGATAAAGGTTGCTGGGAGCCAATAGGTGCAGGATGCACAAGATTGGACGCTCTGGAAATCTATGGGGGAAACCTATATAGCAGTGGGCGTCCTATGGCTGATATGATGTTAACGGTTAGACGTTATTCTCGGTCTCAGAAACATACCTTATGTAAAGCCATTCACATCCTATAATCACTTGTTTGTTCACGTAATACGAGAAATAATCCTCTGGCACTGACAACCATGTTTGTATTGAGTGCTGAATCGAGGTGAGGCTACGAAGGAATTAATAAACCAGGACCTTCAGTAACCCAACTCTACATGATCAAGCACCAGAATTACATTTGGGGTTTATTAAAAACTAGCTGACCCGCCCGCGGCTTCGTACGCGTGGCGTGATAAAAAATTAACCTCCTTCTGTGCAGTCGCGTAAAGTGTATCCTATGTCTTAAGTCCATTTTAATCTATCTAGGTATATAGGCACCAAATTCAATGGAAATCGGACAAGCCATTAAGTCGTGAAAAGGTAAAAAACAGACTGAGAGACAGAGTTAATTTCAAATCTGTATGTACGTAGATTATAACCTGGATTAACATATAGGCTACTTACTTTTTGTTGACAAACAATGCGTGCGAAGCCGCTTGCGGAAGCTAGTCATACATATTAAACTTCCTTTTGAATCACTCTATCTATTGCTGAAAACTACATTAAAATCCGTTTAGTAGTTTAAAAGATCTAAGGACAGCGGAAGCGACTCCATTTTATACCATGTAAAGATATACAAATATGAAAAATAAATAATATACTAACAAATACATTTATTAACAGACAGAATTTACAATTATTTTCAGAAGAAACAGTACATGTAGTCAGATACAGTATACTAACATGTATTACATACCTTTTTATAATACCAGAGAAACAGTTTACACTTCTAAAGAACGTCGCAAACTGTTTGTAAATGTATATTTATGCGTCTGTTTATCTATAAACCTGTAAAAAATTCTGGCATTTCATTTTTAAGTCTACTTGCGTACTAATTTCGAATATAAGTTAAAATTACTTTGGTAAATGGGGGTTAAATCGTATTTTTCAAAATTTCGCGATCACAGTACATACTGATTAAAACGGATATTTATCGCGTATGTACTTTTTTTATTTGTTATCCTGACGTTATCTTTGTAATTTTTATCGTAAACTACATTAACTCGCTGCGGACAAAGTCTGATATCGTATTATATTTACTAAAAAAATTATGTTTATTTTATAATGTCTTTGATTTTTTATTTTTTTAAAGTATGCAACAAACAATAAAAAAGAAAAACAGGACACATCTGCCCGAGATATAATTATGGCAAAACACTGAAAATAATTAAAAAATTGAATTAAAACTGAAAATGGTCTGCTCGGTTCCAAAAACCAAGAAAAGAAATGTTCATAAAACCTAACTGGCTATACCCAGACTAATCCTAGGTTTTTTACGTCAGTCATGTTGTTCAACATAAGAAAAACAGATGTAATATCACCAATGTTTAAGGTCCGTGAGATAAATAGCAGTTTAAACTAAAATTCTAAGCTTAAACCTTAAAGGTGGCAATTCTGTTGTTTATGCTGACTAAAATTGTGTAAAATACGAACGGTATTATATAGTTCACACTAAAAATCAAATTAGAATGAAATTTAAAGTGACATTTCTAAAATTAAGTTAATTTTGATATGATGCGGGCTAGTTTTAGTGATCAATCAAATTGGTGTTGACCAAAACCAACTCGCAAAGACGTCTTCTTATTTAAAAATACTTAAATTTAGGAATGTCACTTTAAATGTCATTCTAGTTTGAATTTTAGTGTGAATAAAATAAGACCGTTCGTATTTTACACAATTTTAGTTCGTCAGCAACAGACAGACAACAACATAAACAACAGAATCGCCACCACTGTCAAAGAAAAGTTTTAGTTTAAACTTAGAATTTTGGTTTAAATAAATATCAAATAAATAAATATCGCTGGACATTTCACACAGCGCTATCTAGCCCCAAACCACGCAGAGCTTGTACTATGGGAACCAGATAACTGATAGAATACTTATATATTTTTTTTTGTAAATACATATTACTTATTATACATACTTACTATAATATAGACACTGCTATTTATCGTACGGGCCTAGGTTATGCTGGTATTTGATGATGCAGATTTTTACACAGCATCTCCCTGGTCTATCCAGCTAGTAATAGATTTGGTGGATTAATTAGGTACAATGATTTATGAAGATATATGGTAGCCTTGGGTTTGAACTATGATTATATTGTGTACCTAATCTAATCCACTTAGAAGTGATATTAATACGTGAAGAGAAAACTTTGTACCACTTTTTAAGTTTTTTTGCGCGCATGGAGGGGTGCGAGATTTGGAAGGAGGTCAGAACGATAAAATTAAGCTAAAAATAACAAATGGTTCACCCCGAACTGAGATCTCGCGAGTCTTCCACAAAAACAAAAAAAATATTATTTATAACCTTTGACTATCAAAATAGTGCCTCGAAATGCGTATTGACCTGCAGTTTCATTCAAATTACAGGTATAATAACAACCAACAAACAGAAGTTCATGTAATATACATGAACTCTTGTTTGTTGGTATTGGTTACCTTTTTTTAGATTTCAGACTTTTCGCTATATTTATGTGACTAAAGCTACACACATACCAAATTTCAGTACTCTGAGGTCACTGGCACCCTGTGAATTATGTTAAAGTTCAGTTGTTATTATGGGTAGTAACTTAAAAACTACAAGGTTTAAACTAAAACTAAAATCTAGGTCAAATATACTAATTATGACCTTTTATTAGGCATGCCATTTGGCCGGATCGTCCCATTTTGTATTTTTTTACCCTTCTTGAACCCCAATATCTCAACAACTCACCCATATTTTTAGCTTCTTTAGTGACACCAAAATTGTGCCGTCACTATATACCAAATTTCACGATGATCGGATAAACGCTTCGATAGTTATCCTCGGACAAACAAACATACATACAACGCCGATTTGCCCAAGTTGATTTAGAGATCTCACTTCGCTCGATCAATAATAAATACAGTTAACTTTCAAGCACTGTGTACTGGCCACTAGTTAATTAAATTTAAATATTTTTTTGTCTATACAGTGTATTTCTATGTGATGGGTCAGTGAGGGTAAATCCTTAACTATAAGAGATATCAAAACATGCTAAGAGGACTAATGTCACCGGTTTTGATAAAAATAAAAACTGCATTGATGCAAAAATGTTATTCACGCCTCGGGATTCAAACCAAACCGTCTTTGAAAAAAAACCTTGCTTGTTTTATTGCGGGAATCGGTAGTGTAGGTATTTTTTGATAAGATACCTTATTTATCGCTTAGTAGTAGCGAAGATGTTAGAGATAATGATGATATTAAAAAGTGTGGTATATGTAAAAGTATATACTCGTAGGTGAAATTCTAATAACCACAAATCTGAAGTAAAATCTGAATTTTCAGTCGTAAAAGATTAATTAAATGACGCAAAAAATTGACAATTCAGAAATTCATATTGGTACAATTAAGAGCGCTCGAGCCTAGATTTTATTATATTGGTCCGATAACAATTCAAAGTGAATTTATTGCTTCAATTGTGAATTGATATGGATCCGAAATATTTTTATTTCACTACTGCTCCGATCTGAATTGATGCTGCGTCTGAAACATGATGAAAAACGTATGATAATCTAACTAAACTATTGAAGTAAAAATCTGTTTCTATGAGTTAGTAGCTAATCGCCTGAATGTATTATACCGCAAGAACATCTTCCTTAGGTCATGATCTTCCGTGGTCAGTCAGCAAATGATGATGATGATGATGAAATGATAGACTCCTGATCCAATTCAGCCGCTACAAGTAAAATCTCTGTAAATGGGGCATGCGTGGCTCCCCCGGACTAAATGCGACTGCGGAGACCTATTCAGTCAACGGTCTACATGTTCCGTTATCCTACCACCTCCTCAAAAGATGATAATAGAAGTGATTTATCCATTGACATCTCAGAAGAAGTGGCTCACCCGGAAGGCCTGTTAATTGTAGTCAAATTCTAATTTCTATCGAATCGTGAGGTCTGACAATGAACCGCTTCTCACTGGTGATGTTGTCCATTTCGTAAAGGAAGCAGTTTCAAAACGAAACTCCCTTTATTACCAGCTATGTATTTATACTATCCTCAATGTCTCTATACCTATCACTTTTTCCTAAAACTTGGGAGTAGCATCCGGAAGGTTCCTTTTTGACATGCGATCGGGTCGAACCGGTTTTAACTCCTCACATATTTATCAAAAACTCATCAAATCAAGCCAAATCATCTCACTGATGCACTGATGAAACCGTTCGCAAACGGCACGATTGCACTCAACTATCAAAATAATCAGCGCCCTCAGCCAAAATCGACAAGTCATCGGTTAGGTTAAGACAGACTATTCGCCGTCACCATCACAATGGACATCACGTACGGAAAACCCTCAAACCAGTATTTCCTAAACTTCTTCTTTCGTTTCCAGAAGCCTCCACAATTTCTGTTCTGAAAATTTACAATTAACTTAGAATAGAATAGAATAGAATACTCTTTATTGCACACCAACAAAATTAAAATACAATAAAAATACACAAAAATTAAGGTAAGTACAATGGGCGGTCTTATCGCTAAAAGCGATCCCTTCCAGACAACCTTTGGATGGACAGGACAAAACAAAATCAAAAAGACGGCGGTGTAAATACGAGTATATTCATAAACTTACATAAACTACCTATACTTACTAATAAACTAAATATATATACTTACAAATATAATAATATATACTTATATATATATATATAAACTACAATAAAGGTGATAAACATAACGATAAACTAGTAGTGCGTATACAAAGAAAGGAAATGGTTGTATACCTTAGCTTTGAAGATAGGAAGAGATTTAGATGATCTAATAGAGAAAGGTAAAGCGTTCCACAGCCGCACAGCTTGAACTGTAAAGGAGTCACCATAAAATTGAGAACTGTGGACAGGGGTTTGGAGACTTAGAGCTTCAGATGAGCGTCTGGTGCAAGAACACAAAACGCTCCTTTAGATAGGATGGTGAAGAAGGATTGAAAAGAATGTTAAAAAGAAGGGACAGAATATGTGCATTCCGGCGAAGACGGATAGGGAGCCACTTGAGTTTTGCGCGAAATTCTGAAACATGGTCATATTTGCGCAAGCCAAATACGAACCGAATACAAAGATTTTGAAGGCGCTCAAGTTTGCTCAATTGGACTTCAGAAAGGTCGAGATAGCTGACGTCGGCGTAATCTAAAATAGGGAGTAGAAGGGATTGTGCAAGCGTAATTTTGGTGGCGGTTGGTAAAAAGTTGCGAAGTCTTCGCAACGAGGCTGAGGACGCAAACATTTTTCGGCTGATCTCGGCAATACACGGCTCCCACGATAGCTTGGTGTCCATAATAATGCCTAAGTTTTTCACCGTCTAACTGATACCTATCTGAGCCCCATTAAAAACTATAGGTGGAAGTTGCTCAAACTTTAGCCGGGGAATCATTTTGTGGCTACCAATTATGATAGCTTGTGTCTTCTGTGGGTTTACTGTAAGGCCAAAGGATTTGCTCCAATCACAAATTTGGTCCAAATCTGAATTTATTATGCTGATTGCTCCGTTAATGTTATCAACCGTAGCTTGTGTATAAATTTGTAAATCATCTGCATACAGGTGGTAGGAAGAAGATAATTTTTGAGATATTGAGTGAATGAAAACAGAGAAAAGAAGAGGAGATAAGACGCCGCCTTGAGGGACACCAGCGGAGAGACTGCACCATGAAGAATAAGTATCTCCAATACGGATGCGCTGCAGTTAAAGTTTTGTGTTTGCCATGAATCGTGACTAAATTGAAATTATAATCTAGTTTGAATTAATTATGAATGTTGGCTATCAAATTCCAGCATGTATTTTTATGAAAAACCCATTTATATTTTAGACTTTACTTCTGAACCACTGAAGCTGAACTGAAGCTAGCAAACCGTTCGTTGGTTGGAAACGCTAGGCGTAAAATGATTGGCATAAAGTATTTATTTCTTGAAATCTTGAGCGTAAATATTGAAACAAACTGCGTTTGTTATTGAAATAACTTAGACTGAATAAATATAACTATTACATTTTCCAAATGTTTTTTTAGCAAGCATATTATATCACTGAACCGTTTGCGTTTCTGTAGATGATTCAGCTGTTACTTTTGTGTTTTTGAAACAGATAATGATATTATTTCTGTGAATAAATGTATTTTAATTGGAATATGTATCATGGAAGATGTTTTTCAGTCAAAGAAGATCCCACAATGCTTGAAAACTCGTCTGTATAACCAATGTGTCCTGCCAACAATGACTTACGGTGCCGAAACATGGGCTCACTAAAGAAACTGTGTACAGGGTACGGGTTGCACAGAGAGCCATGGAGCCAGAGATGATTTGCATCAACCTGCTAGATGGAGTTCCTGATACCGAAATCCGACGCCAGACGAAAGTCCAAGACGTCGAAACAAGGGCGGTGGAACACAAGTGGAACTGAGCAAGACACTTGGCTAGACGAGGTGATGGCAGGTGAAGTAAATCTTTGACCGAATGGTGGCCAAGAACAGACCTAAGAAGTCCAGGACGTCCATCGGTGCTGTGGGTCGACGACATAAAGAAAGTCGCGGGCAACTCCTGGATGCGCGCAGCACAGGACCGGGAAGGTTGGCGTTTACAAAGGGAGGCCTATACCCAGGAGTGGGTACTTATGAGCTGTAGATGATGATGATGATATATCATTGTCCTCTGTAATGTCATACATTAAGCCCATAGCTTAGAGGGTTTGTTTAATTTTTCATAATTTCGGATATTATGATCGATATCAAGTTATTAGTGATTCGATCACGTATTCTTCTGTAGCGTAGTCACTGGTTCATTAGCTCTTAGAAAAGTATAATTCATGAACTAGAACTGCTTTATAATTATCAATTTTTATGAGAAAGTTAAAAAAAAGATATTACTCGATATTGAGTGATTTCCGATCACTCAATATCATGTCCATGTTCATGGGCTCAAAATGGGATGGGAATAGGTTGAATTACTCGTTGCTGTGTATTTCTGTATATAAATCTAGATAGAGTAATAGCAAAGTATAGAGACGAAACTGCAATCGATTAACTGAAGAGATTGGGTTCGCTCATCGTGACACAGTGGTTTTAATTTCACGGTATCGAGAGTAGGGTGGCCAGGAATTGTTTTAATAGTAAATTTTATATCGTAATACCATGACAATTTTATATTTTCTTAATTGAGTTGTAGTTCTAAAATAATTAGCGCCATAAAGATTTGTGCGTTGCATTATATAGGGTTTTTCATCATCAGGGGTCTTCGACACTTCGATTATCTTGGTTTGGGAAGTGTAGGGTCGGACTTGCCTTCTTAACCGTGGCTTCTTTTTCAGAGGCAACCTGTGAGTCACGGGGTAGTTCCATTGGCTTACAGTTTGGCCCTTCGGGCATTACGTGGCTCACGGTGGTTTTCCAAGCCTTGCGCTTCTTGGACGTCCTAGTAAGTGTTTGACGAGCTCAGAAGCTCGCGGTCTACTGGGCGCAAGGGAGTTCGACTGTCGTACATTCAACCCGTCAACATAAACACAAGGTCCTCGACACTGGGCATCTGCACACGCTCCTGTGTCTCAAACACACAAGGCGTTTCACTTTGGTGCTGCGTAGGTGAGTCGTGTGCGAGTGGATTTTAGTTTTGTAAACCCCCATCTTTATACACAGCAGCGGTAGTCTCGAAGCTAGCACAACATAGTTTTTATAATATATCCAGTCATCCAGGGTAATACTATTATGATTCTGCGCAAGGTTATGCGTTCGAAAGTTGTCTTAGATTTTTTTTACTTACTTAGTTTAGTTTATTCGTTGTTTATGTGAGTAAGTTTAAATGGCCTAGTTGTTGACTAACAGTTAAAGATGTAACTGACCGGTCAGGTCTATGAAAACCAGGTTTCAGGCTTTACCTTTTGATAACGTAATAACGAGGTCAAACATTCACACGAGTGACTAAGTAGATTACCGAATAGCGAGCGTGAATGTGTTATGCCATATAAACAGGTGCTTGTATTTGCGTTTTAAGTGTTGCCAAATACGAGCCACGCGCCACGGTCACAAAACGCCGCCACCTGAAGTTGAAAGCGGGTACTTAGAAGTGGAAGTGCGACAGACACTTTTGTAACTTTTTTCTTTACTTTCGGTTGGTAGCGTCCACACTACCACACGAAGCGAGAGCTGCGTCTCGTGGCGTGTAGTGACCACCGGGTCAACCGTGTGAGGCGAGTTCATATAAAATGTGTAAATAATCCAGTCCGCATCTCGATGGCGGCGGTTTGTGGCGGGGCCTACGAACCACGCTCCACATAGACTAATGCGAGCATTTTGACGAGCTGTATTAAAATGTTTCTTAAAATCATATTTCATAGTCACCCTGTCGGGACGGACGTGTGACCATCCTTTATTATTACCCAATGGGAGGCCGCAATAACTCATCTCGGCGATAAATGCGCAAACGATGCAATCCTACCCATATGGTTTAATGTATTTTAGCGAGATATAACTTATTATACAGTTAAATATACATTATCTCTAGTAATAACAAATTAAATAGACTATGTCTGGCCATAATAAAATAATAATAAGATATATACGGGATTTATCATGTACGAACATAATACTTAACACGTCATGAAATACATAAATCACGCAAGTTTTGTAGTGAAATTATAAATTTGACTTTTGATACTTTTATAATTTCTAATCTAAAAACTTTTAGTTTCAGAAAGATAACACGTAAGTACTTATTAAAAAAAAACTTTTGTTTACTTACTTATTAAGTGAAGTTATTAAACGAGTACTAAAACAGTAATGAAGTGAAACCTTTCAGGAACACTTTTATTTTATAGCTTTTGAACTTTACATTATATCGAAACTACGAGTAGCCGACCTGACCTGCCCACGGCTTCGCAGCTTGGTTTGATGATAAAAACATTAAAAATATAATAATAATAAAGATAGGATAAGAAAGAACACGAAGAAGAGAGAAGTATGATACTTTTTAGTGAAAAATTTATTTTTAGAAACGAGTTTTAAAATAAATATGTGTGAATAATAATAATAATAATATAATAAAAAGTAGGCTATGTCTTATTCCGAGTTGTGATCTATCTACATACCAAATTTCATCGAAATAGGTCCAGCCATTTAGTCGTGAACGTAACTAACTGAAAGAGAGACAGGGTTACTTCGAATTTATATATTAGTATGAATGGATACACTCGGAAACACAATTCTATGAAATCCCTAAACCGAATCTTTTTCTTACAAAACATTGAATCCCTTCAGAAATACAAATACAAACAATTTATGTAATAGATACTCTAAGGGTCTCAAAGTGGTATCGGAACGCTAATAGGCTACGACAATCCCTAAAACCAGAACTCTCTTATTTATTAAAATGAAATTTGGAATGAAAACATATAAAACATAGATACCATACACAAATGATATACAACCTGTTTAGCTATGCACGACATTAATTTAAAACAGACATCGGGAATCGTATTAGCTGATTTTAGAGGTGGGTTTAATATTAACTTGTTGCTTAACCGGCTATTAGGTAGGTATATTAAATATTATTTTATATTATATTATATTAACCGGTTGCTTGAATATTTATCCAGTAATTGATACATTTCCAATAAACAATTTTTAACGTAAACCGGCGCGGCGGTGCCTTTACGACGATGCCGCTTAGTCAGTTTAATAGGTACCTACTTACATGATGAATCGCTGTTTCTTTGATATTTTAGTACTTGATTGACTAGGTTGGATGAAAAGTTATAATTTTCAAGGGTAGTTGAAGTATTTGAAAATACCTATTTTACAACAAAACAAGCCACTAGCCCTACCTGTGTTTGCATTTAATGTCGTACATTACAAAACACGTAGTATAGATAGATAGAAAGAAAAATATTTTTTGTGCACCATACTTAAATTAAGAAACAATTACACTAATATTATACATGTGAAAGTTTGGATGTTTGTTTATTGATCGAGCGAAGAGAGATCTCCAAATCAACTTAGTCAAATCGGCGTTGTATGTATGTATGTAAGTATGTTTGGACGACTTCCGTGGTGCAGTGGGCGAATAGCCGGCTGAGACGCAGGAGGTAGCGGGTTTAATTTCCGCCGTGGAACAAATGTTTGCATGATCTACAGATATTTGTTCCGGGTCTGGTTATTTCTATTATATTCGGGTTAGTTATGTATTATAAGTATGTATTTACAAAAAAATATATATAAGTATTCTATCATTTATCTGGTTCCCATAGTACAAGCTCTGCTTAGTTGGGGGCTAGATAGCGCTGTGTGAAATGTCCAGCAATATTTATTTATTATATTTATGTATGTATGTTTGTTTGTCCGATGATAACTTAGGAAGCGTTGATCCGATCATCGTGAAATTGTATACATAGGTAGGTAGTGATGGCACAATTCTTGTGTGACTAAATGAACTAAAAGAATGGGGGGGTTGTTGAGATATTGGGGTTCAAGAGGGATAAAACCAATGAAAATGAGACTATTAGGTCAAATGGGACGTCAAATGAAAGGTTTGCATTAGTAAACTTCAACCCTGTTTTTGTTTTTAGTTTAATCTTGCAGTTTTTGAGTTAATAGCCATAGTAAAAACAATACTTGGACAAAATTAACAGAGTACACCAGTGACCCCACACTGCTGAAATTTGGTATTCGTGTAGTTTAGTGACACAATATAGGCAAAAGTCTCAAATTCAGAATAAATGCAATTCGTACCCCAAAAAACAAACCAATTAACATGAACTCCCGTTACCTGTAATTTAAATGAAATTGTAGGTCAAGTTATTTGGTTATTTATTTCGTGGGACTATTTTGAAAGTCAAAGATTACGTGAGATCTCGGTTCTGGGCAAACCACTAGTTTATTTATTTGTTTGTTTGTTACTCAATCAAGTCGTAACGGCTAACCCGATTGCGATTAAATTTAGGTAGTATGTACGGAGATTATAACTTGGATTAACTTATAGGCTACTTTTATCGCTGTTGCAACTTAACACTCCATTTTTATCCCATGGAATCTCATTCCCATGGGATTAAAATGAAGTGTCTAGTTGCAACAGCGAGTTTAAATTTATTTCTAAGTTACCTACACATTTAGAAGTGTAACGCGTACAAGGTCACGTTCATTAATAAGTATTAAAATAAATAATGGATTATACACATTTGTACTGGATCAGATACCAAGAAATCTAATTTTAAAAAACCTCTGGAGACGAATGATTAGCCGCTCACACGTGAGCGTTCGCGGTCGGCTCGGTACAGTCCTTGACGGAGCGTGGCCTCCTTAAGGGTAGATTTTGTTTGCCAGTGCCAGGACCAGGGGCTAATACTAAGGACTTGCTTTATACCAATTAACAGTAAAACCAACCATAAAAAATAAATTACCTTTCTACTTTAATAAGGCGCAAAACTTACGTGACGGTATACCTAAATGTTTTTTAACGACAAAGGACTAACCAAAATAACGGAACTTATATCCCTCATTGGTGAAACCAAAAAAAGGCAGGGTTAGCTTCATTCAAAACGTGCAAACGAAAATGTTTTAATGTTGGATTCCCTTGGCCCTTGTCGATAGTACAGTCGCACGTGAAAAAAATGGCGGCAAACCGCGCATGCTCGCGAGCACTCTCAAGTGGTATACAAAATCACTTATTGACAAGATTTTGTTTATGATATGTTAATTTTTATTCACACACTCATACAAACATTCCTTGGCTACCATATTCTTATTTTATAATTATTATATTTTACGGTAAAACATCTTAAACTCATACAAAATAGGCACACCTATACGATCTGATCCCGCCATGTCCCTTCTATCAAAAGACAAACAGGCGCACGGCTCAGTACCATCCGTACCTAGTTGATATACCACCCATTCGCACACACCGTTTTGGTTCTACGTTCTTGATGCGTACAGGGTATGGAACACTTTGCCGTCGTCTGTTTTTCCTAAATAATACAATCTGGACCCCTTTAAGGTAAAAGTGAATAGGTTTCTTCTAAATTTTCGTGCTTCATCTTAGACCACATCATATTACCATCAGGTAAAATTGTCGTCAAACGATTGTGGTCAAACAAAGATCTATCCAGTAAAAAAAAAATGATTGAATGTGGGCAATTAGCGTGTTTTAACCGACCCCAAATAGGAAAAAGCCAAAAGGGGAAGAAAAAAACGGGACCAATGCTATTCAGCTAACATTAAAACTTTAACATTAAAAACTTTGGTGGTATGTCAAACATTTTTAACACAAACAATTTAATAGTACAGTTTATTGTTAGTTCCTTCTGTACAATATAATTCTATGATTCTATCCTTCAAACTCTAATATTCCTTCATTCCCCAAGATTTGATTTATCCTGTTTTTGACTGACATAAGACGACGTTATTAGAAGGCTTTTTAATATTTTATTTCTAGTTGTTTGGATTTGTTATCATTTCTGACTGCCGCAGCCTTTTAGAAGATTATCCTGGTTTTGTTATTTAAAGAATTTCTCATGTCATCGACAAAATATTTCGATACACATTTTCTTCTTAAATAAAATAACATAACATTATAAATTCGATAGTTATATCTTTAGGTCTTTTGTTACGGTTTCACGAGTAAAAGGCTGGACCGATTTCCATACAATTGGTACCTAACCTATACAGATAGATTTTACATTGGAATGAGTCCTAGGCTACTTTTTATTGAGAATCCATGCATTCAAAGCCGCCGGTGAAAGCTTGTTAGTGTAATATCTGAAACCCGACTACGTTATATCTGCCGATGTTAGCCTATGTCATCCGGAGCATAAAAACGAATAAATTGACACCTCGTTCATCAAAATCGGATGAGTAGTTTAGGCGCTGCGCTGGAACATACATCCATAGACTGCTAACAACATAACCCTTCCTCTTGGCTTTGCCGTAGTCGGGTAAAAATTTAGCCTATATTACCCGGACTATATAATATCGAAGTGATTGACACCTCATTCATCAAAATCGAATGAGTAGTTTAGGCGCTGTGGTGGAACTTAGGTACAAACATACATACATACATACACTGCTAACAACATAACCCTTGTTTTTGGCTTTGCCATAGTCGGGTAAAGGAAGAAACCAATAGCTAATGTTGGGGGTACTTATCTTAAATTTTGTATTATTAACTTTAGTGAACCTTCGTACGTAGCTTTCGTTACGGACTCTCTGTTTCTTAAAATAAGTATCGTGGCCGTTCGAGAAACCAACTGTTATCGGATGAAAAAAAAACCGGACAAGTGCAAGTCAGACTCGCCCACCGAGGGGTTCCGTACAAATTTGTAGGTACTCTAAATAATGACCAGGTAAATTTTTTTTTATTTAATCACAAATGTATAGTTTTCAGATTTTTTCCTGTACTTGTACTATAAGACGACATTACATACTTGCCAAATTTCATAGTTCTAGGTCAACGGAAATAACCCTTTAAATTTTGATTCTCTTGGGAGTGTCAAAATATACATTTTTTGCGGTATAAACGGCTGTATCTTTTTTTTTACGGTACCTTAGAAGTTTGATTTTTTCACAGCTTCAAGTGACTGTAGATTTGAGTATATGGTTTTAATTTCAACTCGATACTTCCACGGCTTCCCGAGATAAAGGGTCTTTACAGACAGATAGGCAGACAGGCTGACAACAAATTGATCCTATAAGGGTTCCGTATTTTTTCCTTTTGAGGTACGGAACCCTAAAAAGTTTGAGAATTCGATATTTTTGATCGAGCGAAGCGAGATCTTCAAATCATCTTGGGCAAATCGGAGTTGTATGTATGTATGTTTGTTTGTCCGAGGATAACTTTAAAAGCGTTCATTTTCGAACGATCATCGTGAAATTTGGTATATAGGTAGGTAGTGATAGCATATTTTTGGTGTGACTATATGAGCTAAAAATGTGTAGATGTTGTTGAGATATTGGGGTTCAAGAGGGGTAAAAAAAAGCAAAATAGAACTTTCCAATCAAATGACACGTTTAATAAAAAGTATTTGTAAGTATATTTCGATCCCATTTTTATTTTTAGTTTCAACCTTGTAGTTTTTAAGTTATTAGCCATAATAAAACCTGAAATTTGACAAAATTCACAGGGTACACCAGTGACCCCACAGTACTGAAATATCGTATGCTTGTAGCTTTAGTGACACAAATATAGGCAAAACTCTGAAATTCAGAATAAATGAAATTTCTACCCCAAAAAAAGTAACCAATTAACATGAACTCCTTGCTGTCAACCATCCTAAGATAGAAACGTTGATAATAATGATGATTTCCCCCAATCAAAGTGAAACAAAGTAACACTGCCAACTGTAGCTATATTATTTGTTAATACAAGTACGTTTATAATACGCAGTTAAATTCAACAAGGTGCGCTTAGAAACTATTTGCGGGGTAATTTGGACGACAAATGAAACTGTGGCCATTACAAGCCGGATAGAGGCGGTTGAATCTGGTTGAAACCAGTTTAATTGTACAGAATTAAGCACGAACTTGGATCTGGTTCATCTAATATGGAGTTTCATTTAACACTCAGTTTCGTTGTCTGGTTAAAACGAAATAAGTTTATGTATCGCTTTCTCGCCTAGAAGATGAAATAAAATTGGCAAACGCCTATAAAGACGGGACGGACTCACTAAGAAATGACTCACCCATGCCAATATTGTAGGAACTACATTTAATTTCACTAAGACTCAGATGCAATAACAAGTTAGGTTCAACCTACCATCTCTATTATACTTTATCCGCCGGAACAAGATAAAGGAGGGTGGTCTCTGTTACACAATCCCATAGAAAATGACAAGAACACAAAATGGTTAGTGGGCGTCAACAAAACTTATAAAAAGTAAAGGTGTGTTCAAATGCAACATTTACATTTAATTTACATCTAACATTATTTACATTAGACATCATTACATTCAGTTGAGAAAAATTCTCGTTTGCTCCTTTTTTCCACAGAATTACTGTCGGCCATTTTACAAACGCATATCGATAGAAAAATCGAACTGTCCGTTAAACAAGTGCCAAGTTGTCAGGAATAGAAACAATCACAAAGTCCAAAATATCAGCTGGGTTACACGTTACAAAATTATCAAGAGTCCAAATAACAAGCCAGATCAAAAAATAAAATAACAGATTGCACTAGTACAGTGAGCACGTCTGAACAGTACGAGCCACACGAACCAATTAAAAAAACTAGCAGCTATGTACGCAGCCTTAGCGTAATTTTTCTACCAATAACACGCCCGTCCATTTCTACCATAATATTTTGTTTCCGCGGATGGACTTAAACCAAATATGCACTACCTACAATAACTGTTTGCCTGCATTACATACAGATTAACTGGAAGAGAATGCTATTTAGCATTAAGTTCGCCTATGTACAGATAATTTTTTATTTTGTGCAATAAAGAATTATTCATTCATTCATTCAAAGTCGCTTATATCGCCTTGGCCCTTGATGGCGGGAAGCAAGAAGGAGCAAGACAAGACTGATTTATAGGTTATTTGATAATATACGCACAAAAATGAAAGGGGTTATTTTGATGAGCATAATGAATAAATGTGTGAAATGTTTACCATAGAAATGTAAAATTTATTTTGCATGTAAAAACAAACACTTTAATGAACTTACATTGTTGTGCTTGACATCTAACCACAGATACTACTGTATTGGTAACGTCTCGAGATATCTCTTGTTGTACCTTTCTAACCCAAAACCCGCAGCCACTTCTGAAAGAGATATCAAATTGGCCTTTATTTTTGGATGTCGATGGCAAGAGTAGGCAGTTAGTTTTATATCAAATTAATCACCTAAAAAGTAAAATTTCTTTGAAATTTGATAATATAACTGGTAGTTATTTTTCGAGAAGTCTTTTTTTATGTTTTTAGAAACCGTCACTTGAATATCGTCAGTATATTATCAAACATCCTGTATAGGTTAAAAAAAGTTGGAAACTTTAAAACTTTCCGGAAGTTTATTGATTGATTTTATTTAATTGATAGAAAACTCAACACCCCCGTACCGTGCTCGTTATATGGATCTCATGACGAGGAGTAATTACCCTCTGCAGTCAGGAATCGAGGTTAGGAGAGAGAAGCAAGAGGCATCTACATAAACTACCCCATTTTAATACTGGTGAAATGCGAAATTCGGTCATTTCATCATGATGGTAAATCAGGCAGAAAATTGGACAGAATATTTCGTGCCTCACGTGTGTGCCCTGAGAGTTACGTAATTTAAAATACGGTAATATACATACCTAAATTTTTGAATTACTTAATATCCTATTTAAATGACTAAATTTTTAACTCTGAATGAATGAATGAAAGAAATTTCTTTATTATATCTTACAAGCTAGACACAACAGATAAAAAAATCTAAGTATAATGGACGTTCTTATCGCTTAACAAAGCGATCTCTTCCAAACAACCTTTGGATTGAGAGGATCAGTGCTTAATGGAAGATTGTCCAAGGTGTAAACAGAATATACATAATAATTGAAAAAGAAAAATTACTTAACCATAAATACATACATATTAGGTACATAAATAATTGTCAATAAATATAAAATAATAATATGTACTTACATACATATATATTAATAATATTATAGATCAGATTAATGAATCACGACTCTTCATAGAGGTAAAAGTGCTCTGATTTTGGGTTAAAATTTTTGGGGTCGAGCAGTAATAATATAATGTAAATTGTTATGAGTTATGAAATACGGGTTCGAAATGAACTAATGCACTTTATTAAACATCCCATTTGACCTAATAGTCCATTTTATTTTTTTTGCCCCTCTTGAAACCCAATATCTCAACATCTTCCCTCTCATTTTTAGCACATTTAGTAATACCAAGATTGTGCAAACACTACCTACCTATATATCAAATTTCACGATGATTGGATTAACGCTTCGAAAGTTATCCTCGAACAAACACACATACATACATATACATAGAACGCCGATATGCCCAAGTTGATTTGGAGATCTCGCTTCGCTTGATCAATAACCCAAAACTGTTGCAGAGAATAAAATTCCGATATCAGTACCTCGAAGGATTTGTGTAAAATTCAACACGATTGTAAAACCGCAATCACAAACCCCCGAGTGACCCATATCTTCCAAATTAACTACCAAGTAAATTACGCAATCAATAAAATACTGCATAATATTTCTGTGAAATACACAAGTGCATAACCGGTACATTTTGTTTCGGGACAGGGATGAATCTAGGCTTCAGAGACTTACGAAAAAAATAAGTTCAATCATACCAATCACACTAACATTATACATGTAAAAGTTTGGATAATTGTTTATTCATTCATTTGTTTGTTACTCAAGCACGTCAAAATGGCTAAACCGATTTCGATGTAATTTATTACGTACGTAGATTATATCTGGATTAACACATAGGCTTTTCTATCCTATAAATCAGGACCCGTGAGATTAAAATGGGGTGTCAAGTTGCAGGTTACCTACATATTTAGTAGTGTAACGCGTACGAAGTCGCGGCCAACAGCTAGTAAAAAATAAAGAATTATCGAATTAAAATAAATATTGTACCACTTACACAATATATTACATTATTTGACACACATTATTGAAATACATGACACTTACATTATTTGTAGGCGTCTAGTCGAAGCGACATGTGGTCTGAGAACTGGTGCTGGATCAACGCATATGCATTGCAATTCAGCGGGGCAATGCAACCAGTGTCTTAGGTACACTTCGCTTGCTGATCTGGAACTGGAATACTTGAGCTATGGAATACAGATCGTTTTCAACAGTATTTAGATGTTGTTGTCTTTAGAACGTTTATTTTTTATTTTAGTTAGAGTTGCACAAAAATTGTCTTGGTTATTTATCAAGGCAATATTATGATTTATTTGAAGTACTTTTAAACCTTTTACATGGTAAAATCAATTAAAAATCAATTTTACTATCACGAGCGATCAGCAATCTAGTATAGTGTAGAGCAGGGAATCTTCCCCCCTCCCCCCGTAACACCATCCCCTTACACCCTTCCCCCCTTACATCCCCTCACACCCTCAAACGATATTTCTTCAGTACAATTCGAGATAAAGGCAGCGATAAGATAATACTATACCTACTAGTAATTAGGGGCGCCTGCGCTAACACATGCGCAGAGAGCTATTTAAAGGTACCATTCGCTATCGGCTAGATGCAGTGCGGAGCGGATGCACTCAGCCTGAAGGGATCTCAGATGTAAAAAGGAAATGATTTGCGGAATTTCATGTGTTCAGGGGTTTTTTAATTAATACTTACTTGTTTTTGTTTATTAAAAAGATAAATTTTTCTTCATTCCTTATTACGCCTCTGATTTAGCTCGTATTTATACGGTTAAACGATATCATGACTCGAAGCATCGACAACGATACCAACACATTTTCTGCCAACTTTATTCCACCAGTTTAAGTGCTATTTTTGAGTAGCCGAGGTCAATTTTAAAGTGGTTTTAGTTTGCAATGGTTATTCCACGGTAGTAACATGTTTTGCTTGTTCCATACGATTTATGGTCACATTTCTCTGGCTAATTAGGGATTTATTTGCGTTTGTGATGTAAAAAATAGCTTAGAAATGATTTGGTGTCGGAACGTGAAACGAATGGCAATACAATTGTTTAGATCGTAATATTGACGATAAAAATTATCTTAGGGATTTCAATGATGAATACATTTTTTGCGTTTTTTAAATGCTGTACATTATATACAGCACTATCTAGCCTCAAACTACCCCAAACTAAACAAAGTTGATAACTGATAAAAATTTTGTATCGGTTCTTTATATCGCTTGAGTTTGTCTTGCCTATCTAATAATTGTTTTAAAACCTATTTGTATTGCTGTTCTTCGTAGCAAATATTTGCGACATTCAATATTTCCTTTGAGCATCCCCTTTTATGAAATACTCGCATTACTTGAAACAGATTAACCGAAGAGTTCCTATGATTCTCTTTGTTTACTTTCTCTTCCAACACTTCTATTGGAACAAGTCGACTTTCTAAGAGTGTACGAAATTAATTGCGTAGGTAATCCTTCACGGGGTTGTACAGAAGCAAAAATAAAAACTTAATTAAACAGAGGCATTATAAAAAGATATAGGTACAACCTATTTTGGTAGGTTCGAGGTTAATTTAAAATACACATCCAGAAGCGTATTACTTATTTACTTATCTCATTCTACTGTATTTTTCCTGTCTGTCTACTATTTTGTTTGTGATCCGTTCTGTGTTTCTTTGTGTGTGTCAAATAAATATATTCTATTCTATTCTTATTTCAGAGGTGGACTTAATACACCAGCTTGAATATTTTTCCAGTAATCGATACATTTCCAGTTAAATAAATAAATAAATATTGCTGAACATTTCACACAGGGCTATCTAGCCTCAAACTAAGCAGATCTTGTACTATGGGAACCAGATAACTGATAGAATACTTATATACTTTTTTTTTGTAAATACATACATACTTATAATATATAGAAAAACACCCAGACACGGAACAAATATCTGTAGATCATGCAAACATTTGTTCCGCAGCGCGAATTGAACCCGCTACCTCCTGCGTCTCAGCCGGCTATACGCCCACTGCGCCACGGAGGCAGTTTCAAATTCCAGTTAACAATTTCTAACGTAAATCGGCGGCGCCTTCGCTACGATGTACTTACATGATAAATGTATATGATTTGTTTACCTATTTTGTACAGGCTTTTTCATTGATAATTTAGGACTTGATAATAAGGTTGTTTAAAAATTTAATACTTTCTATGGTAATTAATTTGAAAAAACCTATTTAATAATAATACTAGCCATTAGCCCCACCCGTGTTTCAGGCGTGGAGTCGCCGCACTTCGTGGGCTTGAATTTTGAAATGATTATCATACAGGCAGATAATAGTAAAATGCGAGCGTATAACTTTAAAAAAGAACCTGAAATGGCGACTGTGAACGTAGCCAATGATCAAGAATCAAATAGCATAACTTCCCAGCTAACCGGCGCAACAGCTAGGCAACAAACTGCTACATAATGAGGGCAGATCAAATACAACTGTAGTTGAACTTGCGGCTACTGCTTGAGCATTTATTACGTAGAGCCACAGCAAATTTATATCAGCTAGTATACTTTGAGCCCCCATTCACTAGGCCAAGAAACTCACAGCCATATTTCAGTGACTATACGCGACTGAAAGTCGAGATCTCTCTTTGAGTTTATGATCTCTCTTATGTTTATCTTTAATGTAGGTATATTTTATGGTTATTATTTTTAATATGTAAAAATATTGTATATATTATGTACAACTGTAGTTATTTAGTTGTTTTTTACTCCAATATCATTTTCTGTGCACGTATCCACCACTGTAATCAACTATCTTCAAAGGTCTGCTGGAAGAAAACTCTTAATATGATTAAGCTCGCCTTTGTACATGCCCATTTTGTAAGCTATTTTTATCTGTAATCTATTTGGGTACATTAAAGAATAAAGAGTTTGCATAATGACTCGGTATGCTATTATACCTGACATATATATATATATATATATCTTTGCGAGAAAAAACTTTAGCTAAAAAAAGTAGCTAGCTAACATTTTTTTAAGGTAGATATAGTTCTGAAAAAATATATAAATATAATAAAATTTATAGCGCTTGCAAATAAACCATTATTAATCGTTCATATGCATTTAAGTGTCAAGTATGCTTGCCACATTGTTAGTTTGTGGTGAATGTTGTGCGTTTTTGTCCTTCATAAGACGAACAATACAAATGTACAGACACCACGAACATTCGCTGTAGACCGAAAATGTGGCCAAGTAAATACTGATCTGTACCGAAAATCAAACTTGAAAAGCTAATTCTAATGGTGGGGAAATCAGATTTTAATGTGTTTGAGTAACAAGTTCGTTTTTTGTGCAAACTCCCTACAGAGCTGTGAGAAGCTAGACTGAGGTAGCTATTTTATACACACTGCGTCAAAACCACGTAGCATTTGCTTCCAGCTGTGCAGTTAAAGTTAGAATATTAATTGTTTATTAACTGCAACTAACACTCGTTTTATTTCCGTGAAAATACTGGAAATTGTGCGGTAACAAAAGCCGTCAAACAGACTTATATAGGTAAACTGAAGTAATTTTTGAAACTTTTATGGTAATAAACATTATTACGACTTAAAACAAGATTAAAGTTCTTGAAAAATTCAAAAACTCATAAATCATGGTAAATATCCCATTGTTGTTAATCTAATTTCCCGACTAAGTACTATATTTTAGAGCGTATCTACCTCTTATAAAACTAACTAGAGTTAAAATTTTAAGGTTAAAGTATGTTATTTCGAGAGAAGTGGAAAGAATTGGAGGAGACCTTTCCCCAGTAGTGGGATAGTACAGGTTAGAAAAAAAAGTATATCAGATTCGGTCCTAACGGAAGAACAGCATGGGTTGTTATACTTGTAGGTATTACAACCCGCATTATGCTCAGTAAGAGTCCCTTTTGCAACTTAAATTGCATTGTAGATTGGTTAGTTATAAGTTATATTTTGTACCTCATTATTTTTTTTCAGTATGTACTTTAATGTTACAAATAAATTTTTATTCTATTCTATTCTATCTTCCAAAGGTACATCCAAAGGTTGCCTGGAAGAGATCGTTTTTAGCGATAAGGCCGCCCATTGTACCTTTGATTTAATTATGTATTCTCTTTTGTTTGTTTTATTTTTAATGGTGTGCAATAAAGAAATTATCTAAGCTAATCTATATTATGTAAATTTATAAGTACACGAATGGCCAACAATAACTTGAGAAAAAACATGTTTTAAGCATCCATCATCCTCATCATCATATAACCTGTAGTTCGTCAACTATTGAGTATAGTAGATGGCCTATGGCCCTCTAGATTTCAACAGAGACCTTTCTTTTATAATTGTTGGTCACTTACCCAAAAAAAAATATATTAGTAGATATACAAGACTGGTCAAGTACGATAACGACTCGCGCATCGAGGGTTCCGCATCTAGATAGTATGTTAATTAAGATGGGCCATCTAGGTATATGACCGGTAAACCAAGAAAACTTCAGATATTTAAAAAAACTATTCTAGATATAGACTTCGTTATAATTTTCCTGTAATCTCAGATCATAATATATTATTCAGATTATACAATGAAAATATTTTTGTGTTCTTTTTACTTGAAGTAATGTTTTGACCAGTAATATTATAACTATTCCAAATTTCAAGACAATAGGTTCAGTAGTTGTTGAGATAATTCGCTGTGACAGACGGACGGACAGACAATGTCGCAAATAAGGGTTCCGTTTTTACCATTTCGGTCCGGAACCCTAAAAAAAAGCAGTTATACTGAAATAGTATGAAATCGATGAAATTGGATTATCACGATTTAGAACGGGTCAGAAAATTACAAAACAAACTATAAGGGTCCGGACTATAATCTGCCGGATTTTATATTAAACTGGCTTCCGTCCGCGGCTTTACACGCGTGGTTTATCAATAAAAAGTAACCTATGTGTTAATCCAGGTTATAATCTATGGACACACTTCAAGCTACACATTTCCAGTATAAGCTGACCTCGCATTGTGTAGGTTTTCCGTACAATGAGAGGCCAGCATAGTCTGGAAATGTATAGCTTGATGTTTAGCCGTGTGTACATACTAAATTTCATCGAAATCGGTATAGCCGTTACGACGTGGTTGAGTAACAAACAAACAAATAAATAAACAAACATCCAAACTTTCGCATTTACAATATCAGTGTAATAGTATGACTAACTGATCCGCCCGGCCTGGCACGGAATTTAAAATAAATTATAGTCTATGGTCTTGAGTTCATTCAAAAATCTCTTCGAAAAAGCACATTCAGTTTATTCCGAATATCAACATTTTCCGGGAAACTTTTCCATGTTTTCTTTCCATAATAACCTTGTTCGGAATATAACGAAAATTAAAAAAATAACCAAAGCCGTCCAGCCGCACTCAAGAGATTACGTCTTCTGAGAGGCAAACCTTTTTTTAAACGACTTCAAAAAAAGGAGGAGGTTTTAAATTCGTCGGATTTTTTTTTATGTTTGTTCCCCTATAACTCGCCTTGATCGATTCGAGAAATACTTTTTGTGTTGAAAAGAGTGGTCCCGTTGGCACCAAGTCAGGATCCCAAAAAAATCGAGGGCAGCCCTTAAATTTTATATAACCTCAGAACTCCGTCATTTATCAACCGTTCTTTTTTTATTTGAAAGGACTTCATATTGGTGTCATAGAAATTTCATCAAATTTAGTTTTTTGTTAAAGTTAGTTTTTTGTTAAAATTAGTTAAGTTGTTTGGTCGGTTATATTTTTGTTAAAAGTAACTTGTACTGACGGCAAACGAGCGGTGCAAGATCCTCCCTCCCATACTAGATGGAAGGATGACCTAAAAATTTGTTAGGAAATCAATGAGGGAGGCCTATGTTCAGCAGAGGATAAATACGTAATATAGTTATGATGGAAATTGTATTATTTCTGACTGTGTTCAACTGTGTTAAGTCCGGTTACATGTAGACCAAACCTTTTGGTATCAATACCCTTTAGTTCCTGCTCTTGTTTGAATCCGAATAATCCTAACAATTTTCGCCTTGTCAAGTTTAACAGATTATTGTTTCAACATTGTTGTGAAATACGTATCTATAGATACTAACTGACGCCCGCGGCTTCGCACTCGTAGTTTGTCAATAAAAACATTATCCTCTTACGCAGTTGGGTAAAAAGGAGCTTAGGTCCTATTTTTTTTAGTAATAGATCTTCCTTTGACCACAATCTCACCTGATGGTAAGCGATGATGTGAGGGCTTAGCCAAGTTACAGTCGATTAGCGATGACGCTAGTCGATAAGTCCGAAAATGTATGGGATTTGACACATGCTAGAGAAATACCACGTGATACAGCGACAACAAATGTATGTAGAAATCGAATAGATTCGCAGCGAATGTAATTTGGCTACGGGCCGTGGTCTAAGATGAAGCACGAAGATCTAGAAGAAACCTATTCACAGAGGCCCGGATTGTAGTGTCCAGGAAAAATGTACCACACCTTAGTCTGTTCGTTCGTTGTTAGTCCCATTTAAGTCTCAAATAATTAGCTGTATGCTTTTTTCCATCACAGAAGAACGCGGGTGAAACCGCAGTTTTTTTTATACTACTTGGTGGTGGAACAAGCATATGTATAACCCCACCTGATGGTAAGTAGTAACCATTGCCTATCGCCAAAGTATTGCCTCATAGGTCACGCAACTTAGAAATATGCCATACAATGCACTGCCCTGCGTCCATCAACTTGAGGCATACAGGTGTAAAGCCTCATGTGCCTGAATTTTACCGGAAACCATACCCTTCATACTGAAACACAGTAATGTTGCTTGGGGGCAAAAATAGTGTTACGCCGATGCTGTTAAACAATGAGTAATAATCGAAATTTCTCGAACGCTTTTGTCTTGCTGTGTTATTGTTGTTATCTTTCCTGAAACGATCGAGATCGTTCTCGAACAATCGAAATGTGCGCGATATAAATAGGCCGGAGAGATGGCCAGTCAGTCAGTCTCAGCGAGGCCCTGGAGGACTGACGTGGAGAAGGGTCTCACGTGAATAGTAGTTGCTCGCGAGTCAGTCTGGACTTGGCTATACGTGTGAACGTTTCGGTGACTTTAAGTGCTGCAACAGTGATTTGAATTAGTGTGTTGTGATTACGTGTAACCAAGTTCGTGTATTCATCGTTTTAGTGTTGAATAAAAGTGTTATTTTGGTTAGATCGATTCCCATTATTTTATCCCGAACCCTCAGCTCGTAACAATAGCTATGGTGGTAGTACTATCCCGGGCAAACCCTTTAGTGACGAACTCTACTCATAAATAAAGTAACAGTAGCCCATATTTTAATTTAGAAAATAAAATCCGTGTGAAACCGGACCAGGTCAGCTAATGTATAATAATAAAAAAAAAGTGGAACTCCGGGATTGCCGACCAAAGTGAAAAATTTAGCGCTCAATGTATTTGACGACCTCCTGCTACCAGGAGGTAGCAGGTTCGATTCCCGCCGCGGAACCAATGTTTGTATGATCTACAGATATTTGTTCCGGGTCTGGTTATTTCTATTATATTCGGGTTAGTTGTGTAGGTATTATAAGTATGTATTTACAAAAAAAAAATTATAAGTATTCTATCAGTTATCTGGTTCTCATAGTACAAGCTCCACTTAGTTTGGGGCTAAATAGCGCTGTGTGAAATGTCTAACCATATTTATTTATTCAAAATATTTATATACAGAGGGGTCGGTAACGGTAACATTGTCGCGAATTCAATGGTTTTTTCTCATCTGAAAAAATGTCAAACGCGCCTAAAGAAGTTTTCACTTCAAAAAATCTATTCTATTAACATAAATCCATAAAACACCAATGTTTTTATTTAATTATCTTATGCTTACATACCTACGTTTTCAATATTAACCAGATTCGATCGGAGCATTGTGCATTTTTCAATTTATTATCCACCCTTTCTCCGCTTTTATGCAAGTCCATAGAATGCATTTTCATCAAATACCTGGGAAGTTTAACAATCTATTCTGAATCCATTCAACAATTCTTCTATTAAATTCTTTCAACACATATTAAAACCTTACAAGAACAGATTAAATCGTAGATTTGTGATTGTTTCACTCTGATGGCATACAAAAAACGGATTTACTGTGGCATGCAAAGTTTAATATTCTGTTATAAACATACAACGTCTTTATGAAATAACTTCTGATACAAATTTGGTAAAAATCTATTTCTTGTAAGAAATTGATTTGTCAAAAGAATATGCTTAATATTTGAAGTTATACTTCTTTTGGCGCATTTGGAAAAAATATGAGCTTAAAATTTTTACGATGCGCGCGCACATCGACAACCAAAAAATGGCATGATGAAGTTAGCTGCTATCTCTCAAGTTACATATATTCAAAGTGGTTTCTCAAATATTCATAAATAAGAAGTATATACGTATATAATAAAAACAAAACTTGTATATAATAAAAAAAAAATCGTGGACGGTATTTGCATTAATTTTGCTCTGAGAATATAATATGATTGCTGTAAACTGTACGAATCTTATTGTGATAGAAACAGTGCTGGTAATATGGCAGTTGAAGTTCACTTGAACTGCCATATTTTGTAGTCATTATGTTGGGTTATCCGACATAGTCCAGCGGATTAGCAAACCAAAGTGGCAGTGGGCTGGCCATATATATGGCCGGAGAACCGACAACCGTTGAGGGAAACGAGGCCTTGAGTGGAGACCGCGTCTTGATAAACATAGTGAGAGGTGCAGCGATGAAATAAGAAAGGAGGCGGTCAGGAATTGGATGAGAAGAGCCGAAGACTAAGAAAAATAGCGATAATCATAATTTTAATACTAGAAATAAAGATAAACTCGCTGTTGCCACTTGAAGACTTCAAAAAGTTAGTAAATCGTTTAAAATGTAAGGTGTACGCTTTTATGGAAACTCCCAAGGGATGTACAAAAATTCACAATTAACAAATTTAAAAACGTAATTAAACATAATCTTTATTAAAAAGCCTATTATAAAATATCGGACTATTTAGATGATAGAGAAGCTTGGGATTGAAATTGCTCCAACTCGTTAAAAAAGTTACAATTTAGACGTAATATATTTTCTGTATTGTTATGTATTCTAAAAGGATCATTAAAAAAACAACCGGCCTTGTTCTTGCCGTTGTTTCCTGGCTTGGTCGCGAAGGAATATGCCGTAAAATTGACGTTTCAAAGTGATCCTTGTGATTTTAATGAATAAAAATATTTGACTTTGACTTTGACCGGGCTCAGTGGCGCGTATTTGGAAAGTCCTATGTCCAGCAGTGGGCTAATGTGGGCCGATGATGGTGATGACGTTGGTTTCGATTATGTTATGATTATGGCATAGTTTTAAAGGAGAAAGGATTTCGAGTGGAGACCACGCACTATATACACAGCGCACACGCACAGCGTAGGACGGCTCCCCACTAGACGACCTACGACCTACGAGGACAAAAACGACCTGTTTAAGGCCGCACAGGATCAGTTGCCTCTGGAAATCTATGAGAGAGGCCTATATATGTTCAGCAGTGGATGTTCTATTGCTGATATGACGATGATAGCATATTTATATATTTTAATCTAGATGCCTTTAATAACAGCAAGAATATACAATTATTTACAATTAAATACAGAAGAAACAGTTGAATCATCTAAAGACCGTTGCAAACGATCTATAGATAGCTCAACTGCTAACTATGCGTTGACCCAGATAAGCGCCAGCTTTCAGATCACACGTCGCTTCGACCAGACGCCCAGAAAGAATTTCGAAAACGCGTGTAGGTCTCGACCCCAAATGGCTCAAATATGTAAGCTCTGTCGAGATTTCCATATTTGCGGCGTTTAAAATCTTCGGCTGAAATTGCCACCGCACCGGCCCCAACTGCTGTACCAGACAGATGAGATGGCGCCAGGGTATCGACGCACGTGGCGTCCCACACCAAAGGCCTACCCTTATCCCAAGGTATAAGAGTCATACCGTTAGGCCTCTTACCATCGTCACGTATCAGACCGTTCGGATCTAGATTATATGCCACTTTTTTTCAGTGCTGTACGGTGCGGCGTGCAGTATCATTAGTTATAATAAAACAATGGCTCACCCGCATTTTTATGGTTTAAGATCTTTTACCTAAAGTCCAAACTCAAGGTTTGCCAAAGAGCCATGGAACGCAGCGTGTTAGGGGTAAAGAGAATCGACAGTATCTGCAATACCACACTGCGCGCGAAGATCGGCATCGCAGATGTTGGCGACAAGACTGCCAGGCTGAAGTGGGACTGGGCGGGTCACGTCAGTCGTATGGTCCCAGACAAATGTGTAACAGTCGTCACACAATGGGTGCCTGCAGATGGGTGTCGAAACCGGGGCAGGCCGAGGAAGTGGCGTGACGACCTCGATGCATTCCAAGATGGCTGGTGGGACGTGGCGCGTGATCGTGAGATGTAGAGGAACATGGGGGAGACCTTTGCCCAGCAGTGGGAAAGTATAGGTTAAAAAAAAACTTTTAGTTTAACAGATGGACACAACAAAATTTTATTTTTTTCTTCTGAACTATGGTTCCTTGAAAAACGTAGTCAACAAGTCCATTGATAGATCACTCCCAATAGTCTCATTTAATTCTGTTAAAAGGAACTATTTTTCATTCTGTACTGCCTGTTCCATTAGGACATTTTATCATTATTTTCTGGTTTCCTAAGGTTGAATTTAACTTAATCTCTACGTATAAGTATTTAACAATATCAGCACAGCAAAGTTAATTTTCCCTTGTACCTGATTTAAAGTGCAAAACGTTCGATTAAACTCTTGAATGGAAATCGTCGCAAATCTTCGCACGTCCCTTTTACTCGATATCTCGTTTTATTCGATTTATATGAATGCATAATAATAATCGGTATGCGTTTATACGAATTCCTTGGCACAGAAAACATTTTTGCAGCAGTAGAGTCGCACAGTCGCACCCCTATTAAAAATGCTATTGACATGTACCAAACTTAATATTTTATGAGCAAGATAAATCAAATTTACTTTTCAGGGCATTGCAGGTAGATGCCATTTATGACTTTATCTTGATATTTTAATTTTTTTTTTTTTTTAACTAGCCTACATTTTCCCACTGCTGGGCAAAGGGTCTACATTTTCCTGCAAAGGCCTCCCTCAACTCCTTCCACCTATCACGATCCTTGGCAGATTCCCACCATTCCTTCTTGAATCCATTGATGTCGTCACGCCAACGCTTTCGCGGCCGACCCCGCCGTCGCTGTCCATCTTCCGGTACCCAATCTGTTACAATGTGGGCCCATTTCTCCGGAAGCATTCGACTCACGTGCCCGGCCCAATCCCACTTAGCTTCGCAGTTTTGGCTCCCACATCGGCAATGCCAGTCAATGAACGAAGCGTGGTATTCCTCACCCGATCGGCTCTCCGGAATCCTAGAACGCTGCGTTCCATTGCCCTTTGGCAAATCTTGAGCTTGGACTTCTGCAGCTCGGTCAATGACCATGTTTGCGCTCCGTAGGTGAGGATAGGCAGGATACACATGTCGATGAGTTTGCGCTTCAGATTCATAGGAAGGTCACCCTTCATGTGCGCCTTCATGGACCAGTAGCTCTTCCAGGCATTTTCGATGCGGCGATCGATTTCCTTATCATGCCTGTTTTCGAAGCTTGCTAACTGGCCCAAGTAGATGTATTCATCGACGTATAGTATTTCCTGCCCATCTACCTCGACCCTACGTTTCGTGGCATTGGTCATTATTTGCGTCTTCGACCGATTCATTTGCAGTCCAACCTCAAGACTTGCCGCGCTCAGTTCTTGGAGGATTTCTTGTAAGTCATGTGCTGTTTGTTTATGTGATATTTTAATTGCATGTCTTAATCATTATCATACGATACTTTGATATTACGTTTATGACAGTCCATACATTGTGCTTCGTATTTGTTTTCTTTTGTTTTTATGGTGTACTAGCTTCCGCCCATTACTGAGCACGCATAGTTTGTCAATAAAATGTTGCTTATGTCCTAATACAGGTCTTAATCTTTCTGTGTACCAAATTTTATGAAGATCCTTCTAGTTGTTTAGCCGCGAATCGTAACAAATAGACAGACAGCCACAGTTACTTTGAGATTTAGTGCAATCATTCGTCTTTCTAACATTTATTGTAAAACACGGGAACTGAATTTAATGATTATGTTACGAGTTAAGGGTTTGGGATAAAATAATGAAAATCAATCTAACTAAAACAACACTTTTATTCAACACTAAAACTATAAATACATGAACTTAATCACAAGTAATCACAACACCCTAATTCACACCACTTTTGCACAATACACCACTGAAATTCACCGAAATATTAGCACGTATACCCAAAACCAGACTGACCCCTTCGGGCTTTTTTTTTCGAATGTACTAAACTCGCTGTTGGCCTCTGAGACCGTTACAGCTTAACCAAACTTTTGGCGAGCGCAGATGGCAGTCAGCCCAGTAAGTTGTTTGAAGAGCCAACTAGCGCAAGGGTACCACTTAGGTACGAGGCTCGGCTTGGGCAGTTGCCAGGGTGGGGATAGGAGAGAAACGCCCGGGTACATGTCTGTACCTCGTATAGGCGGCGACTGAAGGGACTCGTCGACCTCGCCAGCGAGGTCGGTGTATCTGTAAAGTGTTTGCTCTGTCTGATGTAGATGACTCAGATACCGCTTCCGCGTTAGCGGAGGTGATTTTGTCATCCGGGTCTCCGAGAACGTGTCTCGGACGACGGAGGATTTGACCCCTTCGGGCGTCTCTACGCACTATTTATACCGCGGCCAGGACATATCTCTCGAACGTTCTCGATGGTTCCACTGGCAACTAGAAATGTGTAGGTATTTCGACCGGACTACTATTTTTTATTCTGTGCAACTGTAGGTAAAAACGTAGTATATAGGTATATTCCATACCAAGTATTACCTATTCTGGGACACAGTAGGTATAACTTCGAGAAGCCCACTATTACCTATTCTGTAACAGCATTGGGCGTAACAATTACCATAATACCCTTTAGCATTTGCAACCATCTTACTTTGATAAGGCTTGATTGACATGTTAACAAAGTGTCACTACTGTTAGTAATCTCTACCGTCCTACGTTGGCGATTCCAATCGATTCTCGGCTTTCTGGGACCTTTTTTCGTACGTGTACCGAATTCGAGATAAGGGCAGAATTAACGGTTTTCTTTTGTTCGTTAATATTATCTGTGGGTAGGTTGTCAATGTTGAGGTATTTGGGAGCTAAGTTGGTAGGGCTTAATTGAAATCGTGGAACCCAAATGTATTGACCGATTTGTCGGTTTCCCTAGTTGGTAAGTAACTTTTTCTTTTTCTTTGAACTGATGTTTTTCTCTGATGGAGAAAATAGGTGTATCGCGTGGAAGTTTTTTTATTACGAACATTTGTTATAACTTGTTTGTGTGTTGGGTTATTGATGCATAAGTAAGTACATCAATTTTTGGGTAAAATAAACCTTTATTTGTTTTTAACGTAAGTTTATTTTCGTTAGGGTCTTGATGGGATAAATTGTGATTAGTTTTGTAAGGTTACTAACCATATTGTGTTTTTATTATACTATATTTGTGATTGAAAATACTTTATTGCACTTATAAAAACAGTACAAAGGTGAACTTAATGCTAAAGAGCATTCTGTTAATTTGTCCTTCATATTAGGTCTCTGACAACCAGTTGCAGTAAATTAGTAAGTCATTTCAAGCTATTGATAACTGTCATTAACATTAAATTATATAGAAACTCTAATTAGCATAATGATAAGGCGGCAAAAATTACAGGACGTTTTATCATCCTAAACAAAACCAAACTAAGGACGACTTATGCAACCTATATGTTTATAATAATGTTTAAATAAAGTTCATCAATAAAGATAAGGAGCGAAGTGACGATGGCGTCCACGAATAGACTATCGAAAATATAAACATATATTCTACCGATAGACAAGAACATTCTTTTAACAACAGTTTCTTCAAATGCTGATGAGTTAGAACCAAAGATCGCTGCAGCGCTATAACATTATTTACGTGATATAACCAAACTATTATAAAATGCAGCACTATAGCGAACAAATCGGACCAATGGTTTTTGATAAAAAAAACTGGTCAAGTGCGAGTCGAACTCGTGCGCCGAGGGTTTCGTACCTACCTATTGTCCTCCAAATTCTATGAGCGCCCATACAACTCAGAGGACTATCTTAATTGGCGTCATTTATGTATGTACAGAGCCTATAAGGTACTTCTGGTTGACCTGGAAAGTTACAGCATAAACAAAGGAAAAACTTAAAGATTAAGGTTAATTTTGGTACTTTTGGTAAAATTTGCCCATATCTTTTTATCGTGTTGACTCAGAACCTTGATTTTTATACACCTAATAGGCACTATAGACCAGTAGTACAGAAACTTACATACATTTTCGACAATTCCAGGCAATTTCATTTCGACACATTTCATTGGTTATTCTGCACAGTAGTCTTTTGTCAGTGGTTATTGGCTCAATACGATCTTGTCAGTGGTACGATTCGGGAACTTGCCTTGATTAATTTCACTGTTAGCTTATGTCACGAGTTTCGTACTTTTTACCAAACGTATAACGGGAAAAAGTACATAAATTATATAGTAAGTCCACATCACCGAGCGTGACGACAATTTTGTCAATTTATTACAGTTTTTGCAAAACCAGTTTTGTATATTCTTGGTAAAAAGAAATAAGCCGTAATGCTAGCCTGACTGTTAATTATTGATTTATTTTGGTGTAAAAATCTTAATTTGTTATTTACCCTATCATATCGACTGATACCTTTCTTATGTAGAGATTGGTGCCTCTCTGTTTCTCTTTAGATGACTTGTGGTGTCAATCAGAGACAAAATGGACATTGATCTACTACCCACCAATTTTACCTCCCTTAACTTAAAACTAAACTTAAAACTAGGTTCGCCCCGAACTCATATCTCACGAGTCTTCCATAAAAACAAAAAAAAAACGGAATCTTTGACCATCAAACTAGTGCCATGCAATGGATAGCTACATAACTTGACCTACAGTTTCATTCAAATTACAGGTAACGGGAATTCATGGTATTCATTTTTGGAGTAGAAATTGCAATTATTCTGGATTTCAGGCTTTTGCCTATATTTGTGTCAGAAAAGCTACACGCATACCAAATTTCAGAACTGTGGGGTTACTGGTCTACCCTGTGAATAACTTTAATTAAATATTATGGCTAATTACTTAAAAACTACAAAATTTAAATTAAAAATAAAAACAGAGTTGAAATGTACTTACAAAGACTTTTAATTAAACGTGCCATTTGACTGGATAATTGCATTTTGTTTTTTTTTACCCGTCTTGAACCCTAATATCTCACCCCCCCCCCCCCCTCCCATCCCCATCACATTTTTAACTTATTTGGTCACACCGAAATTGTGCTATCCCTACCTACCTATATACCAAATTCACGATGATAAACGCTTTACGATAGTTATCCTCGGTCAAACCTACATACATAGGTACAACGCCGATTTGCCCAAGTTGACGTAGAGATCTCACTTCGCTCGACCAGCTAACCCATAACTTCGACACCAAAGTTTAAGTTTATCACTCATACGAACAAACATGTTTAGGTATTAAATTTCCCCGATTCATTATAAAATATTTAAATAAATAACGCTGGACATTTTACACAGCGCCATAAAGCCCCAAACTAAGCAACGCTTGAACTATGGAAACCCGAAAATGTCATCTTATATACATTTTTTTTGTAAATACAACCAGACCAGGAACAAACAATAGATCGAAACAATAGATCGAAGGAGCAATATCTGTAGATGATAAAAAAGAAATTCCATGGTAGGGATCGAACCCGCAACCTTCTGCGTCTCAGCCATAAGTATAATGTATCAGTGAATAAACTCGCACTAACTTTCTGAATAGATAATCTTGTCAGACCGTACGTCTGGCGATGTCATGTATTCGTACACCGCTATGCGATGGGTATTAAGCGAAACATTTTTTATTCTATTTTGACATTTGACACAGCTTTTGTATCCCATGGATTTTATTTGCAAATCTCATAGAACGCTATCACTGTAAAATATCTGCTGTACTGGAATACGTTTGACGGAGATTTCTAATCAGTTACTGTTGTCGTTTTCTTTTGAAATCATTGCCAGATTCTACTTACACCGTGAAGTTTTTTTTACTATCTGGTGATGAAACAAGCATATGACCCACCTGATGTTAAGAGGTAGCCATCGCCTTAAGCAAAGTATTGCCTCGTAGGTCACGCATCTTAGAAACGTGCCCTACGATGCACTGCAGCCTCATGTGTCTATAATTTCACCGGAAACCCTTCATACCGAAGCAATGCTCTGACAACGTGATGCAGTGGGCGAAAGGCCGGCTGAGACGCAGAAGATAGCGGGATCGATTCCCGTCGCGGAACAAATGTTTGCATGATATACAGATATTTGTGCCGGGTCTAGTTGTTTCTGTATATATTATAAGTATATATTTACAAAAAAATGTAATAAGTATTCTATCTGTTATCTGGTTCCCATAGTACAAGCTTTGCTTAGTTTGGAGCTAGATAGCGCTGTGTGAAATATCCAGCAATATTTATTTATTTAATGCTGCTTGGCGGCAAAAACAGGTATGGTAAGTTCCAGAGGAAATTCCTTCCACGAACACTTTGTTTTTAGAATGGTCTCCCTGCCGAGGTTTGACTATAAGAAAGACTATAAAAAGACAATAAGAAATACCGTATTTGTAAATGAAGTCTAACCAAAGACCATAACCGCATAAATAAAACCAAATACGTTTCAAAAATATTGTCTTAATATTTACCTTTTCCCAAGTTTCCGTCTGGGTTAAAAACGAAATAAACTGACTTAAAAAATGGCTGCCACTTTCTTTGTAGAGAAACGCTTTGTTTCTCACTTTGCTCTATTAATCCCGTGTAAATTGCCTGTAAAGCTGGGTTCAACTCATTTTTTTGCTTGTAATTTTTGTATTAATATTTCACGTAGCGTTGCGGTCTTGGCCGGTTTAGTCAAGGAGATAGTTTTTTGAGAGGTTACATGATACAAGTCTAAGAATTCTAGAACTGTACTCAAGCATGTCGCACCTTCGGTAGAACAAGGGCCGAACTAACAAATTTTCGAAAAATGACTTAAGTATGCCAAAGTGCTTTTAAAACGTATTTTTACCCGGAGGAACAAAGACACTCGTTCAATTCCATCTAATTTCGCCAGAGGGCGACAGTGCCTTTGTCACATTGAAGCGTTTTTTCAAACGTATTGGCGCGACAAAATCCTATTGGTCAGTTGCGGCGCTGCCGGCGCGCAGAGTGGTTGTTAGCTGGAGCGTACAAGTCGTTAAGGTAAATATGCCCTTTTAATTTCAGAGTTTTGGAGGAACAAAGTCTCACTTTCTTTACTTATGCCCATTTCTTAGAAGATAATTTGGAGGTACAAAGTCGTTCGATCAGTTGTGCTTTTGTATGTCCAAAATGTAAATAATCTCGCAGTCGTAAAATCAAATATGACCATGTTATTCCAAAATGTAAACAATCTCGTAGTTTTAAAAACAAATGTCACTTTATAATTCCGAACAAAAATTTAGTTGGTGAACATAAATACTGGTATGCCTTTGTCATTCCAACTGCTTCCATAATTACATAGATATTACTACTGTTATGACATTATCATTCCAATTAATTAACGATACTGAGCAAAATTGTTTAAGTTTTATGACTTACTGATTTGTTATTTTATTATTTAAGATAAAAATGGGAACCCGGGACACACGTAGCAGAAAAATATTGATGATGCTTAATGATGACCAAACTAATAGGCAGACAGTTGACCTTCAGATAGATAAGCCAATTCATACTTTAAACATTGATTCATCAACAGGTAATTATAAGTCAATTACATTATATATTTTTATAATTAGTAATATTATAATGTAACTAAAATGACAAAATTAACCTGTATAAGTAATATTTTGTTTTCAGATTACCCGCCTAGTCCTTCAACAATAGTTCAAAAATGGATAGACAGTAATGATTTTGAAAATCAGCGTACTATGTCTTTGGATAGTACGATGATACAATGATGAATGCAAGCTCGGGCAAGGATACAATTGCTGAGCCTTTGACTGAAAGCAATGTCATTGAAAATCAAAACCCTACAAGTGTGGATGATAACATTTCGGAAACAGTAAACGCACCCTCAAAGCATAATATAAATGCAATCTCAGGTATGAATAAATAAGCAATGTACAATTCACACATAATTATCTACCCCAAGCTAAGAAAACCTTGTGTTATGGATATTAACTAGATTACTGATATACATAATAAACGAGAGAAACTACGGTCAAATAGTGTGAATAATTAGTCTGCAGCTATGGCAATCGCCAACGGATTCGCGCGCGGGTACGAGTATAGCAACTTTATAATAATAAAGTTTTATATTATAATTTATTTTTTAAGATAACCAGAACGAAGATTTTTCACCGTCGGAAGGATCTGATTATGAGCCCCCACGCCAAACAAGACGCAAGATTGTACCTAGTCCGTCAAGTAGGACTAGTTGCAGCAGCAGCAGTACCAGTAGCAGCTCTAGTTCAAGTAGCAGCTCTAGTTCCAGTAGCAGCGCTCCTGTGCCCCTAAATAATACGGCAGGTTTGGGAAATGATGCAGGTAATATTGAACAAGTACCTGCTTTGCCCATGAATGATGAAAGTGTTCCACCAGAATCTAATAGGCAGTCTAGGAAACGTCAAAGAAATACGCATGCGTGGAAACAAGCTGTATCGAAGCGTTTGAAGAACAGTGGGCAAGAATACACATCGAAGAGAGGAAAAGTTGTGCCAGCGAAATCCATACTTCCTCCATGCAATGACAAATGCAGACTTTCGTGTTCGACTAAAGTTTCTTTTGAAAATAGGAAAAACATTTTCAAATCCTACTGGGAACTGGGAGATCATCAAAGACAAAGAGATTTTCTTGCATCTTGTGTGAAACAAATTCAGCCAGCAACTCGAAAAATCATAGTTCCAGTTAACATCCCCAGGAATAAGCCTATTAGAAAACCGAACTCGAGCTACTATTTTGTTGTAGATGGAAAAGAAGTTAGAGTATGCAAGACATTTTTGCTAAATACTTTGGTTGTCGGTGAAAAAACGCTACGCAATGTTATAAACAATACATTCGATAATGTTTTGAGTTTGAGTGCTACCGATAAACGTGGAAAGCACAGATCACATTGTAAATTAAGTGACGAGGTTCTACAATCAGTGTATGACCATATTAATTCAATTCCACGAACAGAAAGCCATTATTTGAGAGCGAATACCATCAGAGAATATATAGATGGAAGCCTGACTGTAGCGGAGCTCCATCGCAACTACCAAGCCCTTAGACAAGCAGCTGGCAGACAAGCCGTCAATTATGACGCTTACCACCGAATTTTTAACAGCGATTTCAACATTGGCTTATACGCACCTCGTAAAGATCAATGCGATGAGTGTGAGGCATTCAAAAACGCTATAGACAAGGAACCACTATTGGATAAGCATAATTTACACATGGAGGAAAAACGTTTGGCCCGATCAGAACTTGAAAAGGATATACAACAGAGTAAACAACCAGATTCAAATACCATAGTAGCCATATTCGATCTACAAGCTGTCCTTCCATGTCCAATTGGCCAGTCGTCAGCCTTTTTTTACAAGTCGAAGCTAAACTGCTACAATTTTACGGTAGGTAAAGATAGCTTAGGTACTTACTTTCTTAAATCTACACTAATATTATAAATATTTGTATGTTTGTCGTGGCTAATCTCCGGGCGGCGAGATTAGGCGGAGATTAGCCACGACAAACATCCAAAGATTATTTCACTGACTCCTGGAGTGCTATAGGCTATGTTTTATCCAGGTACCACATGAGCGAAACCACGGGCAGAAGCTAGTAGCTTATACGCATTAAATAAAGTACTGATTGATGGTAAGCTTACAGGTTCAATTCTATTATATTTTTTAATTTTAATCATTGTTTCAGGTTTCAAATTTGAATGAAAATAAAACATTTTGCTTTTTTTGGCACGAAGGTCTGGCAAAGCGTGGTGCCAATGAAATAGGAACGTGCGTTTATAAGTTTTTGGAGGAACTTTCTACCAACCAACCCGATAAAGACATAATATTCTATTCCGACAATTGCTGCGGGCAGCAAAAAAACAAGTATGTAGATTGTAGTTGTTTTTAATCAGAAGTTGTTTAATTCTTTGGTGGTCACAATTTACTAACTTCTTTCTTTTTTCATTCAGGTTCGTGTTTGCAATGTTCTTTTACGCTGTAAATACACTGGCAATCAAATCAATCACACATAAGTTCCTTATTAGAGGACATACGCAAAATAAAGCTGACTCTGTTCATTCTGTAATCGAAAAGAACATTAAAAGGGCAAAGAAAGCTGGACCAATTTACTGCCCAGCAGAATACATAAGCCTAATAAGAAACGCCAAAAAAACAGGCAACGGCTTTATTGTCAATGAAATGAACTTTGATTCATTCTTTGATCTGAAATCGTTGTCGGTTGAAGTGAATTTAAACCTAAACAAAGACGTTGATCGAAATAATATAAAACTATCTGAGCTAAAAGTCATTAAGTTCGCTAAAAGTTCAGAGACGTACCAATTCAGATATAGCTATCAATCAGATATCTGGACAGAAGCTAATGTGAAAATAAGCCGCACCGGTAACAAAAAAGATATAAAAGATTTAAAGCTGAATGTGCTGTACACCGAAAAGTTACCAATCCCCGATCGGAAGAGAGATGACATTCGGCAGTTAATTGCCTCGAACATTGTTCCAAGATTTTATGAACAGTATTATAGTGGATTATTTTAATTGTGATTCGATGGCAAACGTTAATTGCTCAACTAGTTTAATAAATAAGAAACGATTCCATATTTGAATGAGTAGGTACAGTTAGGGACCGTATACCTAAGATTTTTGAAACTTTTATTTTTAATTTTAATCAAGATGAGAACGATCACACTTTTCGTATAAAAAGGTACATTATTTAACAGCCGCACTCAGAGATGTTTATGATTGCTTAAACGATTACTAAGTAAGGATAAAAAAAACTTAGTGGTAGTTTTAGTAAACATTAACGTCGTTGAGTGCAGCTGTAATTACTGTGCTTACCTTGTTTTGATTTTAGAAATTTTTGTTTTGTTAGAATTTTCCACTCAGATAGGTTCGATTGCCATTAAATCTGAGTGAAAATTTACTATAGTCTTGTTTTTGTCTCTATATTTTATATAACTTTAAAAGTATTGATTCTCTAAATATTTAAGATTGCAAAGACTGTATTAAGTTAAGAACAAAGACTTTAGAATTTAATGTTGTTAACTACTAAGTGTAATTGACTCTGTTGGTTCCTATTAAAACTTTAATAGTAAATAATTTAAAAGTTAAATAATTGCTATTTTTATTGAAAAACATCCCATAAAAATGAAGAGAAATACGGACATTATTACTATTTTTTAAGAATGTTGGTGGAACAAAGGCCTAAGTGTGGGTAAATTTTTATATTTATATGAAAATAATTAAAACTATAAATATTTAAGCATTGTAGAGAGCACGCCATTATTCAAAAAACTATAAGGTATATTTCACACTAAGGAAATGACCTCAAGGTAGAAGAAGAAAAAGAAGATAAATTGACTCTGATCACAAAAAAATCTTAAAATGTCTCTCCTGTAAAATCACAAACTTGGCAATTAGGCCCTTGTTCTACCGAAGGTGCGATGTGTTACCAGTGTTGTCATAGAATCGTGATCTCTCAGACCCAAAGTCACAAAAAAATAATGGGCTGGGAGATGCTGCAGCAGCTGCCAATTTTATGACTCATAATTACCCTATCTAATTAAAAAAAAAAGTGGACGGTTTAACGTTGAGGTAGCAGCCAATTTGTATGACTCGTCAATTGGACCCTATTTAACTTAAAAGAATGGGCTGGGGGACACTGTGGTAGCTGATAAATTCTTATACCGCAGTGGTTGCTGCAATTTCCCCTTACTCCTCGGCTTTCGTAGCGAACGGACGTGTTGTCGAATTTTAATTACAATTTATTCTTGACTGTTGGGACTGCGCCCCGGATCTTCGACTCTCATTGGACTTGTCTTCGACCGACTGGTGCTGCGCCCCGAGTTTCCAGCGGAGCTCCATCGCGTTGATCGCGGTCGGTGAGTCGGAGCCACTTTTTGCACGACATCGGGTTTGAACTGGCGGTCGTCTGATTCTCAGCCAAGCGTAATCCGGCTACACCAGAAGTGCGTGAACGGCCGCGATGAAATTAGTCAACGCTTCCATTTCATGTGCTTCGAGTGTTTCACGTGCCTACTACGCATTGTTTCACTGTGAGACTCGTACGGTGCTACGTAGCGGCTACCAACGAACTGACTACGCGTGGCCCCGCGCTCACTACTTGCTTACTAACTGGCTTACCGCTGTGAGTTAATTGGAACTCATCACTAAACTACAGTGCTACCCATTCATTTTTATTTGGCTCATCTCACTGAGACCTTACTTCCCTGCCACCTCAAAAACCGCCTTAACTTACTATGCCGCTCAAGCGAACGCCGCCATCTTCACCCGCGCCCCTTAATGGTGCTCCCGCGCCTGCTAACTCTGCGTCGCTCGGAACCCTGAAACTTACCCCAGGCGCGACCACCACACGCGCAACGCCTTCACCGTTTGACGGACTAAGGGTGCCAATTTTAACACCTATACACAGTTGTTCCTCAGAGCCTGATCTTTCAGAAAAGAAGAATACTACCGTTCGAAAACGGAAACGCTCCATTTGCAAATCCGAGAACTTAAATCACTTCATGACGGAAATAAGACAGATGCTCAAGGATTTCAGGGACGAGCAAGAAAAGAGGTGCGACAAGATCTGCTCTGCAGTTGACGAAATACGATCGACTGTCGACTTTTTGGCAGTAAAATTTGAGAATCTCCATGAAAAAGTCGCTAAACTGGAAGTTGATCGTAAGGCAGACTGCCAGTACATAATGGCATTAGAGGATAGATTGGATAACTACGAGCGCATTTCAAGATCGACATGCCTCGAAATTAGAAATATCCCTCCGGTGACGGCCGAAACCAAGTCATCTCTCCTGAACACGTTTATAAATACCACCAAAGTGCTTAACGTACCACTACAGCCACACGATGTCAAGGACATCTTCAGGATCAATACTAAGAATCCGGCCAGAAAGACTATCATAGTCGATCTTGTCAGCGTCCTAACAAAAGAAAAAGTGGTCGCTATGTTCCGCCAATTTAATAAAGGCACCTTACGATTAACCACAGAACACTTGCACATAAGTGGGCCCGCTGTTCCGATTTTTGTCTCGGAAAATCTCTCGTCTAAATTGAAGAAACTCTTCTACCAAGCCCGAGAATTTGCTAAAGAGACTTTCAGTTCTGTTGGGTTTCCCACGGAAAAATCTTCCTACGTCGGAGAGAAAATGGACCACTAGTACGAATTATGAAAGAAACCGACCTCGTCAACGTCATTGATACTAAGTGACTAAGTGGTCCCTCACTGTACCACAAAATGTACCCCGTATTATTAGAGCTCTACTTCTGTAATATTATGTCGTCTATTATATATTATGGTTTACATTTGAATTGTATAATAATAACATTTTACACTGTCTTCACTTTTCATTCACGCGCTCACTTACACGCACACATACTCACACATCCTCATACTACTCAAAACCTCTATACTTCCCCCTGCCTAAAAACTCTAGATATGCAATTGTTATCTCTGGCTATCCGAATCAGTCAACTTTTAGCTCACCTTTCAGACCCCTTGTTAACTTTGAATTCGAATTATGAATGATTTTAATACACTATATAACTACATCGAAAATATCGTGGTATCGCAGTCTCTGGTATGCACTCCTGAAGAGGTTTCAAGTAATATAAAGAATAAATCAATCAGTGCGACAATCTTCCATACCAACATTCGAAGTATATATATATGTAATTTTGACAATCTTTTGCCCCTCCTAAGTAGAATAAACCTTGACATTGATGTTCTTGTCCTCTCGGAATGTTGGCTTTCAAAATGTCCTTTTATTCCTATTCTCCCAGGATATGATCACCATGAAACAGATTATAAAAACCAAAATGATGGCGTGGTCGTCTACGTTCGCAACGATCTTCAATATAATGTGGAGTTCTCTATATTCAACGAAGCTAACTGCATTGTCCTCAAGTTCTCTAATAACATTGCCATAACAGCACTCTACCGATCCCCTTCTTACAAAAACTTAAATTCATTCCTCAACAGCCTCGATAACACCTTGACCAGACTTAGAACCTTTAAGACTAGTATTATCGTGGGAGATTTAAATATTAACATACTACCCAACAATAGTGACCCCTCCGCGGATGAATACTTAAATCTAATAGCTTCACACGCTATGCTCCCCGCACACCTCCTCCCACCTCGAGGAAGTCATTGGCTTGATCACATTATTCTTCGAACACCCAACCCTGCAACTTCGTTCGTCTTAAACTCGCTAATCACAGATCATTCATCCCTATTACTCTGTTGTTATACAAAAATTAATGTAAACCATATCAGACGCTTCGCTCAACGGATTGACATCGCCGCTATCGTAAAAAAGCTACAAATCACTGATTTCTCCTTCGTTTTCGAATCTAGAGATCCCGACACATTAGCTGATTCTATTGTTAATATCATCTCCACAACTATTAAGCATAACACTCAAAATGTCTCCATCCCTAGCCGAAAGCGAATAATCAAACCTTGGATTACACCTCGCCTCCTGAAATGTATCCGCCATAGAGACAAACTACATCGAAAGTTTAAACGAAACCCAGACAATCAAATCCACAAAGTTATTTACAACCGTTATCTAAAGTTTTGCAATAAACTCCTGAAAAAAGTGAAGCGTGAGTTTGAACAAAATGAATTTCAGAAGGCCAGGAAAAATCCAAAAGCAACTTGGGATTTAATAAAACAAATAGCTAACCTCAATAAGAGACATACTACCACTTCTCACCTGCTGAAACTACGAGATAGTCCTATAGCATCTGTTGATGCAGTAAATAACTATTTTGCCAACGTAGGAAAAAACCTTGCCTCTGCCATTATTTCTCAACCTTGTAACGGCACAAAACCACTACTTGCTGTGCCCCCCCGCCCAGCCTCCCGTCAACTCTATGGCTCTTTTTAATGTTGATGATAAGGAAATTGAGAACATAATACTAAATTTAAAAGAAAAATCTGCAGTGGGTTGGGACGGCATCCCAACTGCTGTCATCAAAGCAGCTCGTCATGTACTCATCCCAATCCTAAAAATCCTCTTCAACATCTCTCTCTCTAGAGGCATATTTCCTCTCGCTTTCAAAAAGGCTATTGTTCATCCCATCTTTAAAAACGGTGACAGAGATAGTGTCACTAATTACCGGCCTATTTCGGTTTTAACAGTATTATCAAAATTTTTTGAAAAAATCCTAAATTACAGACTTGTCAGATTTATTAACGAAAACAATATTTTATCCGAGAATCAATTTAGTTTCAGAAGTGGTAAATCAACAGAAGATGCCGTTTTAGAGCTGACTGAGAATGTAATTAAGAACGCTGACAAAAAATATAAAACCATCGGTGTATTCTTAGATCTCTCTAAAGCCTTTGACACTGTCTCGGTGCCTATCTTACTCCGCAAGCTGGAACTGGTCGGAATTAGAGGCGTTGCTCTTGACATCTTCCAGAGTTATCTTACCAACCGCAGTCAGCATGTTCTTATTGATGGTATCAGAAGTAGAGAGGAAACTATCTGTTTTGGCGTTCCACAAGGTAGTGTCCTCGGACCTACCCTCTTTCTTATCTATATTAACGAGCTATGCAGTATGACTCTTCCAAATACAAAAGTAATAACTTACGCTGATGACACAGTACTCCTTGCACACGGGCGGACCTGCATTGAGGCTCACAAAAATACAGAAAACTCTCTAAAATCTATTATGAGCTGGCTACACACTAATCTACTCACCTTAAATGTTTCAAAAACTAAATATATCACCTTTTCCCTCAATGAAGCCTCGCTCCCCCCTTCCTCTTTTCTGTTAGTGCAGACATATGTCCTAGTGTCACTGTTCCAGTATCATGCTACTGCACTTCCATTGAATGCACGACTTGTATAAAGTACCTTGGAGTAATGCTTGATGGCGCCTTGGCATGGAAACCGCAAATTGAATCTCTAGTCTCTCGAGTAAGAAAACTCCTTTTTGTCTTCAAAAATCTTAGAGCGTCAATAGATTTCCATAGCATAAAGACTGTCTACTATGCCCTGGCCCAGTCAATTTTATCTTATTGCATTACCTCCTGGGGTGGTGCAGTCAAATCCCTTTTACTCAGAACGGAAAGAGCTCAGCGGGCTGTTCTTAAAGTAATAATAAAAAAACCTATATATTTTCCCACCTCTGCCCTATACTCACTCTGCCAAGTCCCTACTGTTCGTCAAATCTTTATTCTTAACTGTATACTACGCAAACACTCGCAACTACATTATGACCCTCATATACAATCCAAGCGTAGATCTGATCTGATTTGTAAAACTGAACCTCGACGCACAACAGCAGCAAGCCGACACTTTTATTATATTGGTTCTTTCCTATACAACAGTATGAACAAGAAACTAAACATATATCCATTACCAATGTTCAAGTGCAAGAGAAAATGTCTCGAAATGTTGCAATCCTTGTCTTATGAAGACACTGAGAAACTATTAGGCATTTCAGTATGATCCAATTTCCACACACACACATACACACACACACACATACCCACACACACACACACACACACACACACACACATACACCCAACCACCATACACTAATTTGTATTATTCCTTATGTAAGTGTTTCTTTTTTGTATTAAGTGAGTATCTTTAAGATTGTATTGGAACCCTTACTTATCTTGTCGCGGAGGAGGGCGTTGGTATCTGCGACACAGTATTTATTACTAATGCGGATATCATCGTTTTTCATTTTTGTAATTCACCGTTGTTAATTGTTCCAAATAAAGATGATTATTATTTAAAAAAAAAAAATTGCGAGTTTTTCTGCGGTGTACGTAGTAGAGTATGTATGTATTATTTTTGGAAATCATCTAGCCCAATCCGTTTAGTGATTTTGGTGTCAAGATCATTTTTCTATAGAAACTTTGACATACCAATATACCAATAATACCAATGAGAACTGATTTATGTAACAAAAAGTAATCTATGTATCGATTCAAGTCATAATCTATCTATATACCAAATTTTCGTGAAATCAGTTCAGCTGTTTCGACGTGAAAGCGTAAAAAACAAACAAACTCACTTTCGCATATATTAATATGTTGTTAATTGTTAATTTTTGGTATGGAAGTTGTATTTATATGGAACTAGATGATGATTTAAAATCCACCACTGCCCCACACACTATTACAGTATTATTACCACTATTAAAGTTGAGCCACCGTGAAAAGTAATGTCTATTTTCTTGAATTGTTGGTTGGGTGGGGGGGACTTTGTCTGAAGGATTAATTTGTTCTGTAAAAGCTTTTGTTTGCCAGAACGTTAGTAGTTTTTATAAAGCGTATTTCCGTATAGCGTTAGTATACGAATCTCACTTGTTTTAATGTTATTGATTTAAATAGATAGATTATTGTAATAAGTATCAAACAGACACATGCCTACACATTACTAAAAAAAGACTCATTTGTTTGATCAAGGTCAAGGTTTGAATAATGTCAGATTTCAATGTCGCTATCATAGCTATCATTTTTTTTCTTGATATTTATGGAAAATGTTATATACTTCATTTATTATCGCTATCTGAAGTTTTTTCTAACTTTGGGATTATAATGTATAAGACTTCAGCTTACCCTTAAAACTAATAGTATATTATGCAATTAGTGATTAAAGGACGGATTCAAAGTGAAGGCAAGGAAAAAGGCAAAGAAAGATGAATCACGAGCGTAGCGAGTAGCGAGTGATTCAAGTGTTAGAATCCTGAGCGAAGCGAGTGATTCATGGCTTTCTATATAAATTCGTTTTAATCAAGAGTTGCATACTATACTTTATACCATGACTACGAGAAAAGAAAGATTTAAGGGAAAATAGACATTTAATGAAAAAAAATGAAGGTTAAATTAATTAAAATGGACATAAAAATAAGTTACTAAAACACACTCTGAAAATGTGCCAGAAGCTTGAATTTATTTTACCATTTGCAAAACTCATCGTAGGCTTTGATGTAAACCAGCCGTGATTTGTTGGGTGGCAAGTTTTCTACTATATCGGCCGCCCTCTCTTTCATAAACTCAGGTGTTAACACCTTTTCTTCATCACTTAAATTCATTTTTAATCTATTTATTAATAAGTAACACTAAACTTTGTGTTCGTTTAACTTACAGTATTCAAAATAGCGTCAATTTACTAATGACAGCAAAGAACACAAAACAGTTTTTATCCTAATGCTAAACTCCATGTCGAAAATGTAGCCCAATCAAATCTCGAGCACAAGGAGTTTGTATCGAGTATTTTTTGCGCAATTGAGATGGAGGTCTAATATATTGTTGTGTTCTAAATTCAAACACCCAAATAGTGGTAAAAAGTGCTTTTTATTCGCTGTTTTCAGTGAATAAAATAAGCTTTTTAGAGGGAGAATGGTATAAAAATACTTACATCATGGTAAAACATTTTCATTATTGTTATATGTCGTCTTTTTCTGTTACGTTACTTATTGATAGTATCAAAAGAAATTAAAGACTATCGTACATAATCTTTACAAAATTAAACTGAAATGTCAAAAACAATTATACATTTATATTTTGTATTGTTTTTTAAATAATAATTAATATAACGTAACATAAAGAAAAATCTGGGACAACCAGAGTTTCTGTTGATGAAAACGTCAAACATTGAATCACCCTTCAATATGATTCTTGTAACAAGGAAATATTCCAACTCCCATTATACCAATAAACTAGCTAAAATGGAAAAGTAATTTTCGCCCATTATTATGTTAATAACTTGAAAATTTCGTTTAATTAATGTTTGCTGAATAGCTTTAAGTTCGAGTTACTCGGCTACTTCTATGTTTTATCAAAAATTTTTGAAATTTTCGTTTGTAATACTCTGTTGCTTAGAGCTGGGTGTCTAAACCAAAAAAACCCAAAAAAAGCTATTGTGTTATTAGTTTTTTTTTCTATTAGTTAACTGAATGATTGGCCATGACTTCGCACGGATTTTAAAATAAAATATATTCTAGGTCTTGAGTTTATACAAAAATCCCATAGACAAAAGCACTTTTACTTTTTACGGAATTTTCAAATTTTTTGGTCAACTTTTAAATATTTTTTTTTCGTCTAAAAACTTTATAACGAACACATAAAAACCTACACAGTTCACAAGTGCGTTTAAATAAACGCAATGCCTGTGCCAACGAATATAATTTAATTTTAATTTATGTAAGTTAATAATGTGAGTCAACCAATATCTATTTCTCTATTTTCAGACATTATTGTCACACTGCTGGGTATGCTGGTAAAACCATTCCTACCAAACATCACCATATTGTGCCACATCCGTCCGGTCTATCAGAAACCCATTATTCATCATGGTCAACCATCGACTCGAAATTTATATCTATTAACTATAGGTCACTTTCAACGGTCTATAGATGATTCAGCTGCACTTATTTACAGTCATGTAAACAATGTACCTATATATTATTTCTTTTAATAAATGTATTTTAATGTATTTATTGTTGCATTATTTTATTACTGGAAACAAGAATTCCACAAAATAAATCCAAATTAATCTTTGGATACATAACCGAGATTCAGGTCAATAACAAGTAACCAAGAAATAATTAAATTTTTTCGTGAACTGTAATGAATTTACCTGCACAAAAAGGGCGCTTTCATTCAATAGTCCAGTCATAGTGTCCGCAAGATAAAACCGATTTCGAACACAGTACTATTGTCCTCACAATTAGATCAAAGGACTGGCCAGCGCAAAACCTTTTAACCGTAATAAAAGTGGATCAATTGACTAGAATTTAATTATCCGAGCGGGCACCGGAAGCCTTTGTTTCAGACTTGTATTTCCGGTTAACAATGGCTACTTAGAGAATAGCTTATTAGAGTGTTTAGTGGAAACTAATGGGCAGTGGTTTATTCCGTTTCAATTGTAAATAAATAAACATTGCTGGACATTTCACACAGTGCTATCTAGCCCCAAACTAAGAGTAACTGATAGAATACTTATAAACTTTTTGAAGTTATGTTACTTCTTTTGGCACGTTTGGAAAAAATATTTTACGATGCGCGTGCACACCGACAGCCAAAAAGCGACAAAATGAAGTAAGCTACAAACAAAGAGTTGCAGTTGAGTGGCGCCTCAACTGCTTACTCTCCCCAGGAGCATCTCATTAAACAGAAAAACATCTCAACCCGGAACAAATATTTGTAGATCATGCAAAAATTTGTTCCACCGCGAGAATCGAACCTGCGGTGGATTGTTATTAGTATTTCTTTTATAATCACTGCACATAATTACTAATATTAAAGGGGTATTTATCGCGTATTTACCTTATTATTGATATCCTGACGTTTCTACTGTATTGCTAAGTACAGCCGTGGACGCATTTGCACATATGAAATGTATTTTTACCCGACAGCGAAGAAGGAGGGAAATGTTTTAAGGGTGTATGAATATTAACGTATGTATGTATTTCTGTTTATTTGGTGCATCGTGTAGGCTAACTTGACCGATTTTGACAAATGAGGTATCAATGGAATCGCTTAGATCACGAGAGTGTAATAAGTTGTATAAAAATTGAATATGGCGGCTTGTAGCCACTTTTTTCGGTTTGATTTGCAGTTGGCTTTTTGTTTTATAAGTTTTTGATCAACTTGGGCAAATCTACGTTATATGTATGTATGGTTGTTTGTCCGAGGATAACTAATAAAAGATAAATAATTAAATAAATAAATAATAACTTTCGAAGCGTTGATCCATGCTTGCCTAGAAGAAACCTATTCACTCGTGACTTGAAGACCTCTGTATTCATTATCAGTCTAACAGAAATTCTTACAATTCAATCATCAAATCCAGAATGTAGTCAATTCAACCGCGCAGCTCAGTAACTTGATAATGTAGGAACATGTAATCCATTGCAGGATTTTGGCTGAGTTAAGACAAGAAACGTAAGCTGACCACACCCACTAGTGTGATTGGTTTAAATATAAGAGAACAGCGTTATTTTAATTTTAAGGTAGTATTGACACTATACGAAAATCATTAACGCAAAACGACCTCCGTGGCGCAGTGGGCGTATAGCCGGCTGAGACGCAAGAGTTAGCGGGTTCGATTCCCGCCACGAAACAAATGTTTGAATGATCTACAGATATATGTTCCGTGTCTGGGAGTTTTTCTATGCATTATAAGTATGTATTTACAAAAAAGTATATAAGTATTCTATCAGTTATCTGGTTCCCTACAAGCTCTGCTTAGTTTGGGGGGGGGGGGGGGGTTTGGGGCTCTGTGAAATGTCCAGCAATATTTATTTTATTTTATTTTTATTATTATAAATACGGGATTCATCACGCACCGTCTTATTGGTGTCCGACCGACAATGTTTCGGTTTAATTCGTGAACCTTCATCAGGGTGAGTGCGATTCGAAACATTGTCGGTCAAAACACCGCTAAGGTACGTGATAAATCCTGTAGGTATTTATAAAAATGATTAAAATCAATCACAAAAGTTTTCTAAGTAAAACTATAGGAAAATCTTAAGATTATATATCTCAAAATATCCATGGAATGTACCTACCTACATTTCCATTTTCAATTCGATAAAAACTCAGATGTCTGTTTGTTTCGTTTTCACAAATGAACAATTAAAGCGACGACAAACCGATTTTGACGATGTAAACAATGCAATCTCTAAGGTGGTAAAATGGTTCAATGTAAACAATCTACTTCTAAATGAAAAGAAAACAAAATGTATTAGATTTATACTACCTAATGTTACACAAGTTAAAGCAGACATAAAAATCAAAGACGAGGAGTTGGCTCTTGTGGACACCACCGTATTCTTAGGTATAACCCTAGATAATAAGCTTCAATGGGGCCCTCACATTGATGGGTTGTCGAAGAGACTTAGTTCTGTGGCATACGCAGTCAAAAAGATCCGTCTTTTTACAGACGTAGACACAGCTAGACTAGTTTACTTCAGCTACTTCCACAGCATTATGTCATACGGTATACTGCTGTGGGGGAGTGCTGCAGATATAAACACCGTTTTTGTGCTGCAGAAGAGGGCTGTTCGTGCAATTTATAATATGGGCCCCAGAGAATCATTACGCAATAAGTTTAAAGAAATAGATATTATGACATTCCCTTGTCAATACATCTATGAAAATCTAATGTATGTTCACAAAAATATTAATTTGTTTAAGAAAAATAGCGATAATCATAATTTTAATACTAGAAATAAAGATAAACTCGCTGTTGCCACATGTAGACTCCATAAAGTTAGTAAATCGTTTAAAGGGCAAGGTGTGCGCTTTTATAACAAACTCCCAAGGGATGTACAAAAATTGACAATTAACAAATTTAAAAACGTAATTAAACAAAATCTTTATAAAAGAGCCTACTATAAAATATCGGATTATTTAGATGATAGAGAAGCTTGGGATTGAAACTGCCCCAACTCGTTCAAAATGTTACAATTTAGACGTAATTTCTTTTCTGTATTATGTACCTATTGTAAAAGGATCATTAAAAAAAACAACCAGCCTGGTTTTCTTGCCTTTCTTTCCTGGCTTGGTCGCGAAGGAACAGGCAGTAAAATTGACGTTTCAAAGTGATCCTTGTGATTTTAATGAATAAATATATTTGACTTTGACTTTGACTTTGATTGAAAATTGAAATATAGGTTTGAGACAAAGGCAACTTTTTATCCGGTTACGCAGAAGAAAATGTTAAATTACCGCCATCATGTAATCAAATATCCTATCCATATAAAGGTTAAATAAAAATAATCACTTTTAGCGATAAGACCGCGCACTAAATCTATTTGTAAAATTATGTTCTGTATTTTATTTCGGTATACAACACAGTGTTTTCTTATCTTATCTCCACGCGTGCGAAGCCGCTGGCGGAAGCTTGTTGCATATACATCGTTAGAATTATAACTAAAATCCTGTAACATTAAAGTCACGATAACCAGCACTGAGGAAATTGACGCAAAGACCATTGCCACATTGCCTCGTATGTTACGCATCTTAGGAACATGATGCACCATCAACTTGCTTGCATTATCCAGCATCTTGACTATATCTTAGCTCAATTTCGCTTCCGGTCTTACTTTAGGCCGAACTTAACTAGTACCTACACATGTAAGTTAATATTCGACCTAAATCTCGAAAGGGTTCGTGACGTCATCGACAGAAATTACACTGATTCGACTATATTTGTTCACACTATTTACGAGTACATGAATTATGCTGATGTGTTCATTATTAATTAGCAGAACCGTATAGACCTTGAAGCCACTGCTCATAACCGCAAGTTAATGAGTACCAGATATACAACCTGTTTTGTTATGTACGACATTAATTTAAAACACACATCCGGAATCGTATTACTTGATTTAAGAGGTGGGTTTAATACCGGAAGCTTGAATATTTATCTAGTAATCGATACATTTCCAATAAAAAAATTACAACGTAAATTGGCGCCGCCTTTGCGACGATGCCGCTTAGTCAGTTTAGCAGGTACCTACTTACTAGAGTAATGAATATGATTTGTTTACCTATTTTATACAGGCTGTGTCTTTCACATATTAGAAATTATATTATGGTTGCTTAAAAATATTTGTTTTCTATGGTAATGAATTTGAATAAGACCAATTTAACAAAAATACTAGATTTACCCGTTTATTTACCATTAGCCCTACCCGTGTTTTCACTATGATAGAAAGAAATAAATGTATTTAATTTTATTTGTTTTACTAGCTTCGCCGGCGGCCTCACACGCGTTGCTTGTTAACAAATAGTACCCTATGTTTGAATCCAGGTCTTATTCTATCAACACACCAATTTTATCAACATCGGTTCCGCCATTACGACATTGTTTGCTACTCAATCACGTCGTAACGGTGGAACCGATTTCAATGAAATTTAGTTTGTACGTAGATTATAACCTAGACATATGCTACAATTTATCTCATAAATCAGGTCCCATGTGTAAAAAATGGGGTTTCAAGTGAAGTTGCAACAGCGAGTTTTGTTTATTTTTAGGTTACCTATACATTTAGTAGTGTAACGTATATGAAGTTGCGGGCAACAGCTAGTAAATAAATAAACAAACATCCAAACATTCACATTTATAATATTAGTGTAATTTTATTAAATGTAACCTTAATTAATTATAAAAAAAAAATTAATAGTCGACCTCCGTGGTGCAGTGGGCGAATAGCCGGCTGAGACGCAGGAGGTAGTGGGTTCGATTCCCGCCGCGGAACAAATGTTTGCATGATCTACATATATTTGTTCCGGGTCTGGTTGTTTCTCTATATATTATAAGTATGGATTTACAAAAAAAATGTATACAAGTATTCTATCAGTTATCTGGTTCCCATAGTACAAGCTCTGCTAAGTTTGGGGCTAGATAGCGTTGTGTGAAATGTCCAGCAATATTTATTTAATTATATTATGTTAAAAAGTTGATACATAATTACATTTTGTACAGGATAATATTATATTAACATTGTTTTCCTAAACTAGGTGAATCGAGCAACAAATTCAACTTCCATTGTGATTTTATCGCGTTTATTACAAGTCTACAAAGTTTCACTATTTAGTGTTCTAGCTACGTGACTTGATACTAAACAAGTTGTAAGAACCTTAATCTATTTATTTTTGTTTGTCGGTTCATTGGTTCTTTTGTGGTCACATTCTGGTTCTTAGGTAATATCTAAATAAATAAAATAATAATTGCTGGACATTTCACACAGCACTATCTAGCCCTAAACTAAGCAGAATTTGTACTATGGGAACCAGATAACTGATAGAATACTTTTATACTTTTTTTGTGAATACATATTACTTATCTTTTAATAATAAAACAAAGTCGGATTTGTTCGAACACTTATAACTCGAGAACGGTGGGACCGATTGTCATGGTTTTTTGTTTTATTTGTCTCCATCTCGAATAGCAGAACAACTATTAAAAATATTGGACAATTTACGAAAAAATAAAATAAACGAATAAATATTTTCGCATACATATTGATGGCAGATTTTCCAATTCTACCGGGGTGACGTGCATTGACAGCCTGCGTCATATGCATGTCAAGGCGGTACGAAGTTCGGCGGGTCAACTAGTTATATATAGAATAACATCCAGACCCGGAACAAATACATCTAGATCATGCACACATTTGATCCGAACCCGTAGCGGGTTCGATTCCTGCGTCTCAGTGACTGCAAAATTTATTTCGATTATTTTATCGATTCTATACCTTATTAATTAGCAGCGTAGGACCCCCCCCCCCAAAATTTATTTGTAACGTTACAGTAAATTACAAAATATAACTTAAAACTAGACAATCTACATGTCATCTGGTTCCCATAGTACAAGCTCTGTTTAGTTTGGGGCTAGATAACGCTGTGTGAAATATCCAGCCATATTCATTTATTTATTTAAACATAACAAAATATGAAGGTAGTATATAGGTAATATAAAAAACAATAAAGTACATAAACACAACGATAAACTAGCAGTGCGTAGACAAAGAAAATGGTTGTATACCTTAGCTTTAAAGATAGGAAGAGATTTAAATGATCTTAAAGATAAAGTAAAGTAAGGTAAAGGGTAAGGCGTTCCACAACCGCACAGCTTGACCTGTGAAGGAGTCACCATCAAATTGAGAACTGTGGGCAGGGGTTTGGAAACTTAGCTTCAGATGACCGTAGGTTGAGTTTGAGTAGTGATGTACATGTAACTTAAATTAAATTATACCCACTGCCCCTATCAGTCTTGCCTGCAAATTTAATTCATTTTTTCGTTATGTCGTTAAAAAGTTTCAGAATTATCAAATCTGTTGCATTTCAATCAGCTCTATTTTAAAACCAAAATGACATACATAATTTATCAGTGCTACCAATGCTTTATTGGAAATAGCTTATAAAATACAAGCTCCAAGGATCCGAGAAAAAGAACCAAGAACGTAAACAAGTTAGTAGATAGAAGACAGATTAACCAGTGTTGTTCTTATTTTCCGAGTCGGTTTGCGTCGCGCCGCTGAAAACACATAAATCAAGGTTCCCACCTGCGCTAAGAGATAAATATAGTACAAGCTGGATGTACGATATGGATGTATCTTTTCTGTTCTTAAGAGAACGTTGAAAAGAAAAAACTACCTACTTGTGTGTTTGGGTTCTAACCCAAAAATCTCTAGAGTTAGATTTTGTATGATGCAATGGTGGTGAACTAGTCTCAGAAATCTGGAATAAATGTTGAATTCAGGTTCAGATCAAACAATCACTCCTTAATTTACAATTTATTTTTATAACAGACCTCAAAAAAGAGATTCTGAATTCAGTTGTATTTTTTTTTATATTTGTACACTTAGTACTCCGTGATTTATCAACGGATTCGTAAAATTATGTTTTTATTTGAAAGGATATACTTTCCTATTGGTCCCATAGATATTTCATCAAAATCAGTTTCGTAGTTAGGTTTTTAAATCGAAATAACTTCGATTTTCCGTTTTCTCGAGTCGTATATTCCATAACCTACTAGGCGACATCTGAAAGGCACGGCTGAAAGGCAAGATGTTGTCTTTCAGCTTATAAGTAAAACGGCTTATGTAGAATAGGGAGATATAGATAGACAGAATAATATATTTATTGCAAACCATTAAAAATTAACAAATTAAACAAAAAAATATATTTCAATCATTGGTATAATGTGCGCTCTTATCGCTAAAAACGATCTTTTCCTGGCTTTTGGATGGACAGAATCTATAGTGCACAAATTGAGGACAGCGGTGTTACCCAAATAGGTCTAACCTAAATATATCAAGTTTACATGAAGTTCGTACCTGTATACAAATGAAGAAAATAAATAAAGAGTAATGTTATGAGTTAAGCCTAGAACAAACCTTCTAAGGTTTTTTTAAGTATATTATTTTATAAGTACGTGATTAAAAAAAAAAGATTTTTAGTAAATTTCTCTAAAAGGGTTTATCTTTGTATTTTTCTCTCCAGCCTCTAACTCCAATAGCATTTTATGTCTTATCTTTGTATGCCATTTAGCCACCTGAATAAAGACCAAACAAAAAATCTTGAGACAGTTTCAAAGAGATTCAAGTCAAGTTCTAAAATGATTCCAAGTAACTGCAGTTGGGTTTTCAGTTTTTGAAACTGATTTCTTGTTCAATATCTTCGACACTTCCAGTTCGTACTTTACCGAGTAAACGACAAGGTAAGTACAAAATTTTGAGAGTAAACTCATTGTATTATGTTTTATCTTCTTACTTGTCCCCAATCTGCTTTGTTAAGGCAAAAGGTGCTGTTTACAATGTAAGTACTTAGTACTTATGTTAGTTGTAGGAAATCGCACTCTGTGCATCTGAAAGATTTATTGAGACTTATTACGGACTGAATGCAACTGCTGAGCTCACACTCAGTTCCCATTCTACATCCTATTGTTATCACCAAGGCAATACCCAACGCTATAGATGTGGCAAAGTACAACAAGTTTATTATCAAATTCGAAAAAATGTGCAGATGCCTTTGGAAATTGAAGAGTTGATAAAATCTATTCTACGTACGTAAATCAGTTCTACGTTTTAATTTATAGTTTGTAGGACACCTGTCTAACCTTTTTTTTTTTCGAGGAGGAAATCTGCATCCAAATAACCGTATTGTATGCAGGGTACAATACGGATTATGTGAGGTTGTCGGACTCAACGACCCACTAAAACCTCCCCGGTGGCCGGCCTCAATGCATGTCAAAGGGTTCTGGGATCTCGCAAGAAACGCACCAGAGCCCCCTTCATGCATATCGCCCATAAAGAGCACGTCCCAGGGGCTGTCGCCCCCAGCACCCTCGCGGTGCGTGCACAGCAGCACTTGCCACATTGTGCGGTTGCCCTCCCTGAGTCCGCTATCAGGGTAGGCCAGAGTGGACACCTGTCCAACCTGCCCCAACCAAACACCTGTTTGGCCACAACAATAGCATTAGGTGAGGCGGTTATTAGGTCCTCCATCGTGCAGGTGTTCGGGCACATAGGGCACAGTAGCAAGTGCTGCATTGACTGCGCAGAATCATCACACTCGTACTGAGTTAAGTTAGGGTCCCTGATCCACATTTGTCCCCACATATTAAGTCTGCAGCGGCCAACCTGTCTGCGAAGTCTGTTTAAGAACTTCCAGACTGGCCATGGCATTAAACTCACAACACCTTATACTTGTATACCCCTTTCATATCAAATCAAGAGTTATTGAAATCGGAATACGTAGTAAAGAGTTATCAGAATGTACATACATAAAAAATATATTCAGACAAATTGAAAACTATCTCCTTGTTTTGAAGTTTGTTAAAAGTGGTTTAGGTTTGTTTATTGCTACGTCAGAAGGTTTATTGATATTATTTTTTGATAAACCTTGCATAGAAGTTCTTTGGAATATATGGAATAACTAGTTGATCCACCAAACTTTGTACTGGCTTGACATGACATACATATGACGCGGACTGCCAATATGTACCTACGTCACCCCGGTAGAATTGTCAATTGACCATGTACGATAAAATGAATTTTCTTCATAATTTCTTTTTGCGGATTTTTTTCGATATTTTCATCGTTATTCTACTATTTGCTGTGAAAACAAATCCAACAAATCAAAGATCATTATAATCGGTTCAGCCGCTCTCGAGTTATAAATGTTTGAACAAACTCGACTTTGTTTTATATTATTATTATGATATATGATATATAGATTTTGTAGGGCATGTCTTCTTTATCTGATGTCTTAAAGATAATAGAATGACAATGACTGCTTAACAAAGGCCTCCCCCATAGAGCTCCAGAGCGGCCGATCTTGTGCGGCCTACACCCAACGCCACCCAGCAGCCCTAACAAAGTCTTTCTTTTAGTATCTCATAAAATAAATCCTTTCAAACATCTAGTTCTCAAAGCAATATACCTTTAGTGAAGACTAATTACAAATGTTTATCGTCTCTTAACGTTAGATCACGTTTTAAAACAAGCTTTAAGTTCTATCGAGTTCGCTTCTGTGTATTTATGACACTTTGATGAAGTTTTAAGTCTATGGGGTTGTAAAATGTATATCTCAACCAATGTATTCTGACCTCTTAGACAAGTTCCAAGTTCGAAGGACTTCAGAATTTAGGATGAAATAGGTTTGTGTAGGGTTCAGATTATACTGGCAGAGATTTAAAGTGAAGACAGTCGGTACAGATTGTTTGCTTCTCAGCGGTTTATAGGTGTAGATAATGGGGGTGTTGCAATGGCAGATGGGTCTTTCTTAGGCTATGTACTGAGCGATTTTATAGTTCACCTACTTCGTTTATTACGTTTTTGGTGCGTTAAGTTCTGTCAAGTTTCTGAGGCGTAAGTGTGGTATAAAGTTTTTATGAGTAACGGGGTAGAAGCTTTTTAGGGATGTTGATACGTGATGGTTTTCTGAAGTACGGAAATCGACCACAGATAAGTCTATATTTTCTATAGATACACAGACAAAGGCATGAAACTTAATCATTCCTATTTGGGCTACGGGAGTAAAAAATATGCCTTGTTATATTCATTCCTTACTTTTCCACTGCTGGGCAAAGACCTCCCCAATTTTCTTTCTGTCTCGATCTTTGGCAGATTCCCAGCATTCAATCCGAAGCTTATCGATGTCATCTCACCAACGCGTTTGCTGCCGGTCCCCTAAGAAAATAACAAATATTATGACGTAATTTTATGTAGACATAGAAAATGTTTATGTCTCGGCGTTAAAAAGTCGCGATTTTAATGTCCACAAAACCTTCGTACATGAATCTTAAGATATTTCTGTTTGTCTGAAACTTTCTTGTATCTACAATGGCTCCTACGAGAACGTTCAAAATACTCGGCTTTCTTGGTGTGGGAATCTATAGATCTTTTTGCTTGTTGTACACACCATGATTGGAATTTATGATGTTTTCTCATTAACGTACAATTTCTTGTGGAATATTATTATCACTAGATAATAAGGTTGGGAGTTATTTTTATTAACGTTTTAAAATTGTTTTAATACTCTTTGTGACTATCATTATGGTGTTTAACTTTATTGTATAGTTTATAGGTATTATTTTTAATATGTATAAGTATTTTATTAAATATGGTATATATTATGTATGTATAACTATAGGTATCTATTATTATTTTATTCCAATGTCGTTTTCTGTGCAAGTACCCACCACTATAACTAACTATCTCAATCTTCAAAGGTTTGCTGGAAGAGAACTCTTATTAGGGTTAAGCTCGCCTTTGTACATCTCCATTTTGTAAGATGTTTCTGTCTGTAAATTTAGTTGTGTACAAAATAATAAAGAAGTTTAAAAATTTGAAAACTGCAAAGCCTGAGTCGTAGCCTGATATTCCATAATTTTTGAACTTTTTAGCCGTTATGAAACATAAATCTTATTTTTTAATCGCCTTTGTGTGTCAACCATTATATAAAACTGTAAGGTACTTGTAACTAAAATGATTGGTATTAAAGTGAAAAAATTTGTTAACAAACAATTTATTATTCAATAATTGTCCAATCTTCAAGCCGCTGTGTTCTTACAAACTATTATTTACATTTCTAAACTTTAAAAATTCAGACGACGTTTCGATTTCGTTGAAACAGCCAAAAAGCTACATACGCGATAAATACCCATTTAAATCAGTTAAAATTTCTAATCTTATTAATAGCTAATTATCATCATTGTGACTATACAATGTAAATTGAGCTGCCTACACTACTTATACCTTCTACTTTGTCTACCTAAAAGTTTTATTTTGTTATAATTATTTGTTCTGAAATTTTGTCAATTCAACCATTCTTCCTTTATCATATCAGCTGCCTTCTCTGCTATCATTACAGTAGGAGCATTTGTATTACCTCTGACTATCAAAGGCATTATAGACGCATCAACTACTCTTAACTTGTTCACACCATATACCCTCAATCTTGGATCTACCACTGCCTCTCTATCCCACTTTGGTCCCATCTTACACGTACCTACCGGGTGGTAGATAGTAGAAGTGTACTGCATAAGTAAACAAGCAAGATATTCATCACTACCCCATAAGTAACCGGCACACGCCTGAACTGGAACTTTTACAAAACTCGCTCCGCTTACACGAAGAGCGTCAGTCTCTTCTAAACTGATAAGGAATTTAAGACCATCTATCAGCACATTTAGATCTTCTTTTTCTGTGAAGAATCTAGGGTAAATTAATGGTGGACCAAAAACTGGGTCTGTATTGTTTAGCTGTATAAACCCTCTGCTTTTTGGCGTGAGCAGCAAAGGTCTAGATGTTAATCCGTCGTAGAATGCTAGAGGTAATACCATAGTGGCTATGGATGTCGTTGGATCAGAAAAAAACTCTTGTACGTTTCTTGCATCGAAATGGAACTGTATGTCAGGAGCGTCAATTTCTGCGTATTGGGATTTTATGAAAGCAGTTGCACTGAGAGTGCCGCTGGCGGTAAGAGGCCCAGATTTCTTTTCGCCCTGTGAATGATAACTGTATATCTCATCAAAAAGCTGCTCTTCTTTAACCTGTGTCATTGTTTTATTTGAGAGTCCTAAAATTAATGCATCAGTAGTGACGTGATCTTGATAATTATGTCCTACATATAGTTCGGATAATACAGGAATGTTCAGGCTTTCTAGATGGTATTTAGGTCCTATACCAGACAGCATTAGCAGTTTTGGGGAGTTCCCAGCACCGGCGCTTACTATTACTTCTTTTTTTGCTTCAACAACATAATATATCCCATCTTTTACGTATTGTACTCCAAAAGCAGTCTTAGTTATGGGATCAATTAGGAGTTTAGTTGCATACGCATTAGTAATGATTTTCAAATTCGGTCTGGTGTATCTAACAGGCCTGAGGTAAGCTGAGTTAATAGAGAATCTGCGACCATTCACAGATGTAGATTGGGCTATGTCTGTCCCAAGTTGGTTTTCTCCGTTGAAGTCAGTAACTGGTAAGCCTTTTTCTTTGAAGCCTTGAACAAGCATCAATGTATTTATATCGATGTAAGGAAATCTCTCAACGTTGAGAGGTCCACCAACTGAATGGTAGTGCTTGTTTCTTGACTCGAGGTCCTTGTTGTTTTCTGCTTTTTTGAAATATGGAAGGACCTGAAAATTTTGTTCACAATTACATACAATAACAGTTTTCCGTTAATCAGACAGAACCATGTGAGTATAATGAAAACGAAGTCTGTCTACGGAATCAGAGTTTGGATTCAAATAAAAATGTAATTAAAAAAAACTGTAGGCGTATTTAATACATTTTATCTGAATACCACGCGAGCGAAACTTTCTAAGAGTATAACTTGTCATTTTTCTATAGTCGAGAGGAGATTTGAGGTCATCTTCAAAGAAGAATAAACCAAGATTCTATAATAAGTATGTGTTTTATCATTTTTATAAATACGGGATTTATTACGTACCGTTTTATCATTGTAACACCCTGGCTCAATTCATAAACCTTCATTAAAACATTATCGGAACATTGACAGTCGTAACACCGATAAAACGTTACGTGATACACCCCTTATTTATAATAATGATTGAAATACATATATCACTAAAGTTTTCTAAGTAAAATATGTGTATTAGGTTTATACCTCTCGGTAGCTCCACCCAGGATTTCCAAGCTCGGCCCAGCCATCGTAGTCTCTTCTGTTGCCCCTCATGTAGACCATATAGTTAATCGCACTTGTGCCACCCATTGTACGGCCTCTGTAATTTGAAGATGTTTTCGTGAATTTATCTTAAAATCTCTCGAGGGCTCCACTGAAGAACAGTTTACCAGCTCTTATTAACCTGTCAGATCAGACCACATACTGACAGTTCCTCATAAGGTTTGGGACTATTATTATTATTAATCTTTGCGGTTTTGATAATACTGCGGCCATGAGGCCTTTTGTGATCGCTACTTGTATTTATATCACCCGTAGTTATGAAGGCGTTTATAAGTTATCCACTAAGTCCTGCAGCTATTAGAAACTGAATAATTTTCTGAGGCATGATAACTTTTAATTTAACTTGATAGCTCCTCCAGGCTAATATTATATTTGCCCAGATGAATGCTACATTTGCGCATTTGTGGACCGGACCACACTCGCCTAACAGGTTTTGTAGTAACGGTGTATGTAAACTACGACTGTGACGCTAATAGTCCGTGATCTCAAGGCCGAGTTCAACACTCTTGCAGGACCGGTTGGTCCTGTAAACAGACCGTATATACATTTTATAATACATTTGCTCGTAAAGGTTCTCTTATTTCACCAATTTCAATATCGTAATGTATGTCATTACGTACTTATGCGATATAGTAAAGTAAAACGCACGAGTTTCTTTTTAATAAGGTATAACGTACGGTATATCAAGATGCTCCGTCTAAAACGAACGGTACTATTTTAAATCTTAGCAAAGAGTTTTTATGTCAGAAAAGTGGTCAACATTTTATGAATAAAATTAACTTTGGGAGATAAAATATAAAAAATAAACATTTAATTCTTTAATTTCATTAATTATGACAATAAATTACAACCATTTATCTGTAACAAAAACACAAAAATATTAATTTATTTTATTAGTAATACTGGCTGTTTTTGTGCCATAAAAAAAGCGCTGATGCGCGCGCTTCGCTTCGCATCGCTTTCTTAATAACTTGACAACATTAAAAATGCCAACTGGCAACGTAATAATCAATTTTACAAATTGTTCAAATTTTTCTAACTGCTTTAACAAGTGATTAAAGATTAATTCGTTTATGAAAGTCCGAGTTTTTTTTATTTCCTCGCAAATATGTTATAAAACGTCGTATGACATACGTGCGCTTTGATTATTACAGCCTCTGTAATTATTAAAGTCTCCTCTGTATGTCTTTCTTGTAGCCCTCGACTACTGCTCGGGCTAGCAATATCGCCTCGGCTGTAATTTTCAACTTACCGCACTTATATCATAATGTACTATTACGAACGTCGACTGTGTAATGACGATTCAATATTTCATTGAATAAAGTAATTTTGACTTTTGAGTTCTGGCAGGTCGCCGAATAAGAGCAGAAATAGAAGGTAAACTGTTAGTCAATAGAAACCAAACAACAAATCATTACCAATCTACAATGTATATACTAACTAATAACGTTAACTAGAACTACATTATACAATTAAGTTTTATGACACAACTAAACATATAAATCCAAACAAATAAACACCTAATAGTCCTGACCCCACACTAAGATTCCCACTGAAGGTATAGGTACCATAACACCCAGACCCCGAACAAATACTTGCAAATCATGCAAACATTTGTCCCTTAGCGAGAATCGAACCCGCAACCCCGTGCGATGCAGTCAGTTTATACCTACGTGCCACAGAGACGCAAAATATACAAACGATTAAAACCCTTGTTAAGACCCTTTAGATACATCTAAAATACTACCACATAAAAAGTATCTACTAATACAACTTAGCATAGACATAATCTGGTTAAAACATTAAAACGAATAAATAATGTGCAACACAAACACATTGTATTTGTGACTACAACTACCTATTTAAATGAATACATTTTGTGATGGCAACCAAATTAATGTTGTTTTACGAGTGTGCAATCAGAGTGAGAATAATGTGTAGTTTCAAGTTCATTTGGATAGCTAGCATTTAAATTTATTTTTAAAATATGATTGTTACTGAATTGGAGACGAAGTTCTATTTAAAATAGCCCTTGCTAACAACCTTACATATAATAAAATAGGTAAATATAAATAAGAGATCGATATTCATAGTAGGCTTTTCCGTATAAGCCTCCCTCAGAGTCTTCCATAGTTTACGATTCTGAGTTGTCCTCTCCACGTCGCGCCTGCTATAGCTGCTATAAGTCGTCTTCCCATCTTCGAAACGAGACGAAGTTTAGCGCTTGGACATTTATGGATTATTGGACTATTATGGCGCAACGTCAGTCATCTTCGAAACGAGATGAAATTAGGCCGCTGAAAATATTTTGTGGCGCGATGGCAGGGCTGAAAATTCGCGGAAATCAATTAGTTATTATTAATTTTGTGGCCGTAACCCGAAACGCAACATTCGATGTTGACCCCATACTAGTTTCTCGGAAAACCCAGGCATAAATATATTATTTTATTGTATAGCTAAATTATTAGATAAATTATCAATTATTGCAAAAATGGTACTAAGTATCACAAATGAACTTGATCAAAATCTACTTGAGTGTTGTGTGTGGAGTAAGGTTGCATTTGACTCACCAAATACCAAAAATACTGGCAACAAAATCGGCCACTATTAGTTTTATGTAGATTAATCTCGTTCCTTCTTGATGCAAGAAAATTAGACTAAGCTATAAATGGTATTTCTGTTGGTATAGTAGTAACAGAACAATTGATTGTATAATCTGTTGAAACAATAACTTTACTTCAAGAAAAAACACAAGGTTGGTACATAATAATTTATTCATTTCTTAAAACTACATTATCTGAACTGACTTTCACATGCATAAAAAAACTAGGAATAGTACATATTAATTATAAAAGAAGTTTCCAATCTTGCTTCACCATATCAGAGACTTTCTCTCCAATCATTATAACAGGTGCGTTAGTATTACCTCGAACAATATCTGGCATGATAGAAGCATCAGCAACCCTCAAATGTTGTATTCCATGAACTCTTAGTCTGGGGTCTACGACTGCGTCCTTATCTTTACCATGCCCCATTTTACAGGTCCCTGATGGATGAAAAATAGTTGTCGTGTAATTTATGAATAAACAAGCAAAGTAATCATTTGTTCCCCATTTGTGGTTGGCACAAGCTTTAACTGGCTCTCTTATGAATTTGACTCCATTATTTATAAATGTTTCAGTACCTTCTAGTTTCACAACAAATTTTAGTGCTGCTACTAGTGAATCTAAATCGTGTTTCTCTGTAAAAAATCTAGAGTATATTAAAGGAAGACCAAATATAGGATCAGTAGTATTCAAAGTTACATAACCTCTGCTCTTTGGTTTCAATAGAATTGGTCTCACATTTATACTGTCGTAGTAAGAAAATGGTAGTTTATTTGTTGCTAAGTATGTTGTGGGATCTGAGTAAAATTCTTTATAGTTACATCCATTAAAGTGAAATTGTATGTCTGGTGTCGTTTCGTCATCATCAGCGTACTCTGTTTTTATAAAAGCAGTCAGCTGTAAAGGACCTGTGGCTGAAAGCTGCCCATATTTCTGTTTATATTGATAATACTTCTTTACTTCATTCAACATTTCTGTTCTAAAAATCATCGTTGAGGTTTTGTTTGTGAGTTTCATCAGCATTGCATCAGTACTTGAATGGTCTTGCAAGTTTTTTCCAACTTTTAAATCTTTTATAACAGGTATTTTTAGTAATTCTAGTTCATCTTTAGGTCCAATTCCTGATAGCATTAGTATTTTAGGAGAACCTAACGCACCAGCACATATTATAACTTCTTTCTTTGCGTGTACTTCATACCAGACTCCTTGCCTAAAGTATTTTACTCCATAGGCTATCTTTTTGGTTCTATGTACTAAAACTCTAGTAACTTGAGCATTTGTAACTACTTCTAGATTCTTTCTTTTGTATCTAACAGATCTTATAAATGCAACATTGGAAGAAACTCTTTTCCCATTTTTAGAGGTATTTTGAACTGTCATTGTTCCAATTTGTTTCTCTGCGTTGAAATCTACAAATGGTAAACCTGTTTCATGAAATGCGTTAACTAACATTCCAACATTTTTATCTTTATAATCGAATATTTCTACATTGAGGGGACCACCAGTGCTGTGGTATTTAGTATGTTTAGTTTCTATATCTTGATTGTTTTCCGATTTTTTGAAATACGGCAGTACCTGGAAAAGTATTATTATTATTAATTATAATAAGTATTATTATATTTTTATCCGACAAAAAATCATCTTGTGTTCTATGTACTTCTCTGTAGCTCCATCCGTAGTTTCCTAATTCAGCCCAGTCGTCATAATCTCTCTTATTTCCTCGTATGTACACAAGAAAATTAATTGAACTGGAACCACCCATCACTTTTCCGCTGTAAATGTGAATAGTTTATTACTTTTTCATTATTCAAGAATGTTCTACTCATGAAATAATAAAGCGACAGCAAACAAAATCATTTCTTTATTAATGCTTGATTGCTTTTATTATCTGTGGTATATAAGTTACTGTGACTGGACATTTATGTGCATTATCTGCAATGCAAACATGCAATAGTTGCATAATTATGTGATATAAATTAATTTTAATTATTATTATTTATATTATATATATATATATATATATATATATATGAAAGTTAACTAGATATAAATCATTGAAGTGGATTACAGCCGTTTCTTACTTAATTACCTTATAGGACGAAACTGATTGAACTGAACATGAAATTAATAATTCATTTAATTTATCGTTCGGTCTTCAAACAACTCTTTAATGAATTAAATTTTATTAAATTCTTGTTTCATTAGGGTACGTTAAGGTTTATTTCAGCTTTCATTATGCTATATAAATTTAAAATTGGACCATTGAATATAAGTAGGATAACATAATGTACCTACAGTGGAAAATAAATTAAATTAAATTAAAAAAAATTAAATTTCAATCAGTTTGTCCATTTTGATTAAATTTTTTGCCGGTAGCAAATACTTTTATTATTATAATAGATTCGATGACCTCCGTGGTGCAGTGGGTGAATAGCTGGCTAAGACGCAATATGTAGCGGGTTTGATTCCCGCGGTGGAACAAATGTTTGCATGATCTACAAATATTTTATCCAGGTTTGGGTGTTTTCTTTATATTATAAGTATGTATATACAAAAAAAAGTATTTATGTATTCTATCAGCTATCTGGTTCCCATAGTAGGTACAAGCTCTGCTTTGTTTGGGGCTAGATAGCGCTGTGTGAAATGTCCAGCAATATATTTATTTATTATAGATGATTTCACTTTAGGGTAAAAGCCGGATACTTGCCTCAGTGGGATACTTGCCCGGTTTTGAATACACTATGTTAGGGACGTTAGTGGCGTTAGCGCTTTACTATAATTGTAAGTGCTCCTCCCACAGACCTCAGTATCATGTAAACCGTCAATATAGGCGTACACGTTTCATGTGTTGGAGCTAAAATCTTCCGCGGCGAAACTTCGACGGCCGTCGGTAAGTCATTGGTAAGTAGTTTCTATTGAATATTTTTATTACTGATTGTGGTTTCAGTCAACTTTTTGTTTCTTTGCAGGCATTAGAGTTTAAGTTACTTTAGCTATTAAGTCTGATTGTTGAATTGTTTTTATTTATTATGTAAATTAAAAGGGCAAGTATCCGTATCAAAAAGAATAGTCGCCCTAGTTACTTTTACGGATAGTTGCTCTAGGGGCAATTAGCCGCAACTATAAATTATTTAATGAGCAAAGACAGATTTCTTTTAGTGTTTTATCTAACTGTTTAATCTAGGTTAAATAAAATAAAAACTTAACTGTTTCTGGATTCATTCTAGGTGAACAAAATCCCTCGCAAGTATCAGTATAAATTAAGCATGGTGCTGCACCACATAAACTGGACAGAAGATAGTTAAGACTTTTTTTAAAAAAATTGACTGAATAATAAAGACTGATTTCATAAATTGATATAAATTTGTTTACATTTAAAAAAATCACAATTAGGCGTTTATCCCCATTTGAGGCAAGTATCCTCCGAAGCATTTTTAACGTAAGGCAACTATCCCTTTTTTGAGAGTCTAATAAAACAGGATTTACACAAAACCGTTAATAATTATGTTCAAAAAAATAGGCTACTATAATAGATTAAAACCTATGTTTTGATGATGTCATCTTACATTATTCTAATTAAGTACATATTTTTTTATAACAGAGCTTTTTTGAAACGTAAGGCAACTATTCGGCTTTTACCCTACACTACAGGGTGAAAAGTAAAGGTAGGGCACAAAGGGCTAGTAGATCTATCCTACAGTCACATCATTTTATCTTTTCAGTTGACAGCGTCGTATTCAGCGTATCTGCTGAATAGCCGAATTTGCATCTAAAGTACTTGCCAGGATTCGTTCCAAATTCGTCCACCTGAACAGTTATTTTGGTGGCACTGTACTCTAAAACTAACCTTAGCTCGTGGAATTCACATCTGTATTCATGGATTTTGATTATAGTTGCAGCAATCGCAAAAATGGTAATACCTACTAAATTTTTAAAGTTCTGGGCCAAAATAGTAAAAACGGAACCCTTATGGTGCGACTTTATCCGTCCGTCTGTCAATCTGTCTCAGCTGAATAAGCAAGTACTGAATCTACTCGTATCGGTTTGAAATTCGGAATAATTGTAAATAATACGGCCCTTCCTCTAGTGCTAGTAAAAAAACCAGTCAAGTGCGAGTTGAACTCGTGCGCCGAGGGTTCCGTACCTACCCAATGTCCTTTAAATTGTGTGAGCGCTCATACAACTCAGAGGACTATATTAATTGGCGTCAACTATGTATGTCTGGGGACATCCTTTAATTTTCAACTTGTTTTATTTTTTTTATTTTTTCCTTTACTTATGCTGTAAATACCTTGTTTTTGCCAATTTTTTCGATCCAAAACCTATAGGGTACTTCCGGTTGACCTAGAATTGTTAATTTTGGTTAAAAGCAAGATCTTACAGCACAAGTGAAGGGAAAATTCTGAAAAATAAAAAAGTTGAAAATTAAGGTAAATTTTGGTAATCTGGTATACATTTCAACTTGCCAGGTCCACCCGTTTCTGAGAAAATCAGTGGTGGGTGACACACGGACAGATGGACAGGCGGACAAGAAAATGATCTTATAAGGGTTCCTTTTTTTACCTTTCAAGGCACGGAACCCTAAAAATAAAAATATTTTCACTTTAATGGCCAAAAGAGCCAAACTAAAAAAAATCAAAATAGGGTGACTAGATCGAGTGAGGTATCATAACAAAGAAATAGATTTACTCATTAGAAAATCATATGTTTTTTTTTATTCATAGAAGAGTAGTAAAGTGCCTTTTCAAAGGGCTCGCCCTTGGAAGTACTATACTTATTTCTACCGCCAAGCAGCATTGCTATGTTGTAGTTTGATAGTAATGGTTGCCGGTGAAATTACAGGCACAAGAGCTTTCACACCCGTATGCCTCAAGTTGATGGACGCAGAGCAGTGCCCCGTAGGAGAGGTTTCTTAGGTGCTTGACCTACGGGTCAATAGTTTTGATGGTTTTACCTGGCCCAAGCACAAGACTGTCCTCTCTGAGCTCTGCATGTCAACTCCTCAGGCTGGGTCCTGTACATCCAGTCGATGCTTGACCCTGCCAGCGCTGGCGCCAGTGCTGGTACACTGGTGACCTCTGGTTCTTCAGGACCCGCTTCCAAGAGAAGTACCTGAAAATTATAATTCAATTAGTATTAATTTCTACTTTTTTACATGCAAATAGTTTAAGAGGAACGCTTTGTGTCACGCTCGGGACAAATCTTCCAAGGTCTATTGAGTGTATTAGTTTTGTTAGTGTTAAATATGTTTAAAAAAAATTTAAAAAAAATTGATCAATAATTTAGCACACTCATGGACCACAAAGGGATTTGTCATTGGAGGCAAACGTCTGACAAATTTGCGGTTTGCAAATGGCATACTACTTTTTGCACCCACTCCTTTAGAACTACAACAAAAGATCTGAGTGCGGCAAGTCTTGAGGTTGGGCTTCGAATGAAGCAGTCGAAGACGAAGGTCATGTCAAACAGCACGAAGCATAAGGTCGAGGTAGATGGACAGGTAATACAGTATGTCGATGAGTATATTTACTTGGGCCAGTCAGCTAGCTTCGGAAACAGGCAAGATAAGTAAATCGATCGCCGATTTCCGATAAAAAAATGTGTAGGTTACCTAGAAATAAAGCTAAACTCGCCGTTGCAACTTGATTCGGCACCCCATTTTTATCTCATGGGGCTGATTTATGGGATAAAAATTAACCTATTTGTTTATCCAGGGTATAATCTACATCCATACCAAATTTAATCGAAATTGGTTTAGTTAGCCCGACGTAATTGAGTAACAAACAAACAAACACAATCATCCAAACTTTCACATTCATAATATTAGTGTAGTACTCATTGTTATAGTGTATGGGTAACATTTTTATCTTTACACAGTATAAAATGAAGTCACTTCCGTCTGTTCGCTTACATCTTTTAAACTACTCAACGGATTTTAATGCAGTTTTCAGCAATATATAGTGTGATTCCAGAGGAAGGTTTATATGTATAATACATACATAGTAACTGTTTGTTTATTAGTTTGTTTGTTACCTTTTCATAACTAAACGGCCGAACGTATCGTAATTAAATTTGGCAAGGAGATAGCCAATATCCTGTGGATATAAGCTACTTTTTACCTGAGTGTACAAAAGGAGGGTAATGTTTTCATTGAAATACCACACATGCGAAGCCGTGGGTGGGTCAGCTAGTAATTATTATTTGACATTAAGTTTTTTATTATTATTTAATTGTTATTAAGTGACTTGAGTTTTTGTGTAGACGTTCGTAGAAAGTTATTACGGCATGCAAAATGATAGACAAAGATAAAGATCATTTATTCACAGAAAGTTAGTATAATGGTAGACGTCAAATCGGACCTATTAGATTTCTTCTAGTGTAAGCTATGAAACTTCAAAAAGCATTTATTCGCTTTATATTTAGCAAACGTATAAAAAAAATACTGAGAATGGACCCTGAACCGCTAGTGCCTTTGAGGTCAGGGACTTAAAAGGATTGAGATAATTGTAGTGGCTTCAGTACTTTGGTTATTTTTTAGAATGTGCATAACCGTGAGGTTTTTTAAGAGCTTGTCATTAGTGGTTTGTTGTGGTTTCTAAAGACATTTAAATACATTAATTTTTATACAAACTTAATAATTCTTAAACATTGAGATACAAAAATTAAATATGTGTGTACGCACGTAACAAGTTATATTTCTTTGGCGTAACATAACAAAAATAGCTAAAGGTTTCATCCCGTATGCCACAACTCTTTGTTTGTAAAAGAAATGTTAAATTAATAAATATAGTTATGAGTTTTCACGGAAACTTGAGAGACTGTTATCAGCTTCATCATGTCGCTTTTTGGCTGTCGGTGTGTGCGCGCATGAGACTAAATGAATAAAAACAAAACTTTGACAAAATTCACAAGGCCCCACAATGTTGAAATTGGGTATTCGTGTAGCTTTAGTGGCACAAATATAGGCAAAAGTCTGAAATTCGGAATAACTGCATTTTATACCCCAAAAAAATAACCAATTTACATGTACTCCCGTTACCGATAATATGAAAGAAACTATATTCATTCAAATTACAGGTAACGAAAGTTTATGTAAATTGGTTATTCTTTTTGGGGTACCAAATGCAGTTTTTCTGTATTTCAGACTTTTGCCTATATTTGTGATACAGGGGTGTACCCTGTGAATTTTGTCAAAGTTTAATTTTTATTATGGCTAATAACTCAAAAACTACAATCACTTTAATAAAAATAAAAACGGGGTCAAAATTTACTAATGAAGACCTTTTATTTGACGTCTCATTTGACCTAATAGTCTCATTTTCATTTTTTTACCGTCTTAAACCCCAATATCTCAACAACCTCTCAACATTTTTAGCTGATTTAGTAGTGTGATCAACGCTTCGAAAGTTATCCTCGGACAAACAAACATACATACATATATACAACGCCGATCTGCCCAAGTTAATTTGGAGATCTCGCTTCGCTCTATCAATTAAATGAAAACACGGGTATATTAAGTCATAAGATATCAACGAAACAAACTGTCTAAAATAGGTAAACAAATCATATTAATTCATTATGTAGGTGCTAGGTACCTGTTAAACTGACTAAGCGGCATCGTCGCAAAGGCGCCAACGATTTACGTTAAAAATTGTTTATTGAAAATGTAACTATTACTGGATAAATATTCAAGCCACCGTTCTTAAACACACCTCTAAAAGCAATTAATAAGACTCTGGATTTAAATTAATGTTGTACATAACAAAACAGGTGTTACATATACATGACAATTGTACCCCTTATTAAGCTTATTGCGCCCGCGCAGGAGTTAGTTTAGAGATTGAGCATAGTTAAAGTATAAAGAAGAGGGCATATTATAAATGCGAAAGTTTGGATGTTTGGCAAAACCGATTTCGATGAAATTTGGTATGTACGTAGATTATAACCTGGATATACACATAGGTTACTTTTTATTGACAAACCACGCGTGCGAAGCCGCGGGCGGAAGCTAGTGCAAAATATAATTGTTGAATATTGTAATTTGTAATGTAATTGTTGAAGTGCATTATACGTAGTTACGAATAGCATTATATAATTAAAAGCGTACACCTTGCCCTTTAAACGATTTAATAATTAGTACGTGTAATGCACTGTGTAGTTCAGATTTGAATAGATTTATATCGCAAAGCTTTACTCCTATTAACTTTATCGTTGATTTTCCGTAGTTTGTGGCTTAAATTAAAAAAAAACGTCGATATTATTAAAATAAAATAAATACCTATCTAAATAAAACTTTGATTCCGGCGAGAAGACGATCAAAATAAATGATAGTGTCTTATCGCTAAAGAAAGCTATTTATCAAGAACTTTAAATTTGATAACCTGTATAATAAAGAATATTTTGAGGAACTATTCGATCTCATACCGTCGCCGTATTGTCGAGATTTTACCGCACTTCTCGACAGCGAAATAAAGCTTATCCACAAGTCGACAAATGTCGACATACGCTTCATGCGATCTTTTCTACCCCATACTTGCAAGATGTGGAATGAGCTACCATCTGAGGATTTCCCGTTATGCTACGACATTGTACGCTTCAAGCAACATGTAAAGAGGTTTGTACAGGGTAGGGAACGCAACGACAATACCCCGGGGTGTTTCCGGTGTCAATTGGCGACGGTCAAAATCAAAGTCAAATATTTTTATTCATTAAAATCACAAGGATCACCTTGAAACGTCAATTTAACTGTCTGTTCCTTTGCGACCAAGCCAGGAAAGAAAGGTAAGAAACAAGGCTGGTTGTTTTTTTTAATGATCCTTTAGAATACATAACAATACAGAAAATAAATTACGTCTAAATTGTAACATTTTGAACGAGTTGGAGCAATTTCAATCCCAAACTTCTCTATCATCTAAATAATGCGACATTTTATAGCTTTTTTATAAAGATTTTGTTTAATTATGTTTTTAAATTTCATAATTGTCAATTTTTGTACATCACTTGGGAGTTTGTTATAAAAGCGTACACCTTGCCCTTTAAACGATTTACTAACTTTATGGAGTCTGCAAGTGGCTACAGCGAGTTTATCTTTATTTCTAGTATTAAAATTGTGATTATTGTTATTTTAGATCTTCTGATTTAGGCTGAGTGCATATTGGAATCAAGACAATTTTAAGACAGACTTTCCTCATATGGACAAGTCTGCCCTAAGACTAAAACGAAACTGTTTTGTCTACTACGACGACGCGCACCGTCGGCGTCAATTCTTGTTCAGTATCAAAATGGACTTCATCGATACTGTTGTTTTAAGCGTCCTAGTTACGCCTTCACTTGCAAAACGACGCAGACGTAAATATTGGGTGCGTCCTATTTATAGTGAAAGACTGCTAAAAGAAAAATTTTATACACATCACTAGACTGTTTTCTCTTTGTTCTGCGCGCCCGCGTACATACAAAAGGGAAGCTGGCAATCGTTAGTCAGACTTGTCACTGTGCAGTTCTTGTAGGTATTAGACAATTTTGTCTATGAGACGTTTTGTTTGAAGTTTGCGCGTCTTCATAATTTTTGAAAAGCAATGGTCTGTCTTAAAATTATTGTGACTCAAGTCTGCGCTCAGCCTTAGGTGATCGCTTACCATCAGGTTGAGTAAAAAAAATAAATGGATGCAAATGTTTTATCACGTTTTTCAATCGGCTCGCGGCTTAGTTCATTCGTTCATTGTTCTTTATATATTGTCCCACTTATGGTACAAAACCAGTTCATATATAAAATTAAGCTCATCTTCGCTCTACAAAGTTTGATTGGCTCTAAACTATCAAAAGCAAATTAATTGCCAACGTCCAAGGTACGCCGCGAACACTGTTGTTGATAAATTAAACTTTACATTTTAATATTCCGCTTAACTACTACACCGCTACCATGATTCTGTATTATTATGATAAATATTTAGTGTTGGCGGACTCACCCACAGAAAATATCTGACAAAATCTAGTGAGAAAACGTAGCACAGGCGTAGCCAAGGGGGCTATGGGGGTTTAAACCCCCGCCTTTTAATTTATTTTTTTATTCAATCTGTGCTGGGCAAAGGTCTCCTGTCTTCCAGGACTTTCGCTCGCATGCCAAATCCCACCAATGTCTCGTAGACATCGAAATCATTACTCCAGAGTCTACTAGGCCTTCCTCGGCGCCGTCGCCCGTCTTCAGGCACCCACTGGGTGACGATCGTTGCCCATCTGTCCAGGTGCATTCGTCTTACATGGCCCGCCCAATCCCATTTTAGCCTGGCAGCCTTATTTCCTGCGTCAGTAATGCCGGTCTTTAAACGCAGCTTTTCAAAATAATACATTAATATTTTAAGCAAACATTTTTATCACTTGCCGATTAGGTTTATGAACGATCAACAGTTTTTTATTTTGTACGTTTTTCTATTTTTTTCATAAGTAATTTCATGCATATTTTTGTGGTTTTGTTTTCTTGATGTCGCAGATGGTGGCGGGTTTAGTTTCCACCGCGGACAATATGTTTGAATGATCTACAGTTATTAGTTCAGTGCTGGGTGTTTCTCGATATATTACAAGTTAAAAAAAAAAGTATTATACTAAATAACTGGTTCCCGTATAACAAGCTATGCTTTGAGGCTAGATAGCGCTGTGTGAAATGGCCAGCGTTATTTACTTGGCCTTCGATTTCTATCTAAACCCCAACCGCCACCTATGTAGGCTACAGGCTACGCTATGATCACTTTGCTGCCTTGATATATTATTATATTCAACGAAGGGTTTATATTACTTTGAAGGTATTGTATCTAAACAAAAGGGTTTAGACCCATGTTTAGGTGATCAATAAATTTTCCTAGAAACTGAAAAGGGTTGGATAATTGACAGGTCTTTAGTTGTCAATGTTGTCATGGACGTAAAAAGATGCCGTGACGCTGTATTAAAATTGTTCACTGACAAAAACGCACTTCTGTCAATCGGCGCAAGTGTTGCAAATGTGTAGGTTAGTTTGAGTGTCTAAAGGCAAATTAGCCAACTACGTAGGGGGTTTTTTATTCTGTTTGGAGATGAAACAAGCCTATGCCCCACCTGATGTTAAGTGGTAACCATCGCCTATCAGAAAGTATTGCCTCGTAAGTCACGCATCTTAGAAATGTGCCCTACGATGCACTGTTCTGCGTCTATCAACTTAAGGCATACAGGTGTAAAGAGTATATGCCTGTAATTTCACCGGAAACCATATGCTTCAAACCAAAACAGCAATGCTGCTTTGGTTTGAAGCGTATGGTTTGGCCAGAAATAGGTATAGTGGTAGCATTTCCCCGGGCATGGCCTTTCACACGAAACTCTACTACTCTTTACATTATTTTCGAATTAGTTTGCCTGCATTCATATTTTTTATACATCCATGTTTTATATATTAAAAAAACTCTAGTATGTTTGACTACAAGTAGCTGTAGCTATTTCTGTTTTATGTAACAGTTTTTGTGTCACCAAAACGTATGCATTACTTTTCCCGAAATTATCTTATTGGTATTTCATCCAACACAACAAGCGTAAAGCCTTTGTCCGTGTGTTTTTGTCTGTAGCATTGCCTAATAACTCAAAAACTGGAATAAACTAAAAATAAAAATGTGGTCGAAATGTACTAATGAAGACCTTTTATTTGACGTCTCATTGGACCTAATAGTCTCATTTTTATTTTTTTACCTCTCTTGAACCCCAATATCTCAACAACCCCCTCACATTTTAGTCACACCAGAATTATGCCATCACTACCTACCTATGTATTAAATTTCACGATGATCGGATCAACGCTTTGGAAGTTATCCTCGGACAAACAAACATACTGTTACGAGCTGAGGGTTCGGGATAAAATAATGGGAATCGATCCAACCAAAATAACACTTTTATTCAGCACTAAACGATGAATACACGAACTTGGTCACACGTAATCACAACACACTAATTCACACCACTGTTGCACCACTTAAAGTCACCGAAATGTTCGCATGTATACTGACTCGGGAGCAACTACTATTCACGCGAGACCCTTCCCACGTCAGTCCTCCAATTTTTTTTTTCAATTTCAAAAGTTCTTTATTAGATTATAAAAGCTTAGCTAGTACAATTCCAGTGTGAATTAATATGATGATATGATGATCTTAATCAATGGTATGGGGACATCTTGTTTTAATAGTTTGTGGACAAGAGCTTGATGCCACACTGTATCAAATGCTTTTTCGATGTCAAGAAGAAACATTCCGGTTGACTCGTTCATGTTAAGGCTATGAGAGACAGACTCTGCTACTCTAGCCAATTGCTGAACCGTTGAATGTGATTCACGGAATCCGAATTGTTCATCTATGAGTATTGTTTCAGAGGAACGACAAAGGCGGCGGGATATCATTTTTTCAAACAACTTACCTAGACATGGCAAAAGGCTAATTGGGCGGTAACCAGATGGATCAGTTGGGTCTTTGCCGCGCTTATGAATGGCTATAACTTTAGCTATTTTCCACACAGTTGGGAAATAGTTAAGTGAGAAACAGGCATTAAATATTTTAGTAATCATCACAATACACTTTTGGGGCAGATTTTTGATTAAGTGATTAGAGATTTGATCTGGGCCAGGTGCTTTGCGTATTTTAAGATTATTTATGCATTTTTTGACTTCAGCAGGGTGAACTAGCGTTATTTGGAAACTATCAGCTGGAAGATTGTTCAGTGAGTTTATGGAAGTTTCAACAGCGAGCTGTTCATCACTATCCCTGTTATGGGTCAATAGCATATTATCAGAGAATGAGCTAGCTAATATATCACACTGCTCTTCTATGTTCGTACTCTTGGTACCGTTGCTAGTCTTGAGTGGTGGAATGGTGAAGGAAGAAGTGGCTTTCAGTCCTTTAGCTATACGCCAGAGGTCAGATCCTGGATTGTCAACCTTGCTCAATTTACGGTTCCATTGGTCATCGCGGTGTGATTTTAATGCAGTATTGATTTGTAATTGGATTTGCTTTACTTCGTGATGCAAGACTTTACGAATGGTAGCATCTGTTTCTTTACTAGAGTAACGACGTAGTTTGTTTTTATCTTTGATTTTTCTTTTAATACATCTTGGTAATGAGCATTCCCAAGGCTTGAGGGTAGAGGTCGGTATACTAAGGTCCCTAGCTACAATGATTGTGTCTTGAAGCTGTGAAATAGCGGATTCGATCTCATCTTCTGACCCATAGAACTGGCTAGACAGGGAAATGTTGTTAGTCAAGAAACTACGATACTGATTCCAGTTAGCTTTCGCGTAGTTAAGCTTACGAATTGGTTTTGCGATGTATGTTGATGGCAACTCGAACAAGCACAGGTAAGTGATTTGAAGAAAGGGCATGTATTGTTCTAATTTCCTCAATATTGTAAATATTCTTGGTTAGCAAAAGATCAGGTGTCGATGGTTCATGTTTACCTTGGTAATGCACCAAGGTAGGGTCATTTGGGCCGTGAACAGTGAGCTCACCGTGAACCATGAGTTCATACAACATTTTGCCACGCGTATTAGTAGGACCGGGTGACCAGTAGTGATGTCTGGCGTTAAAATCACCCATAACAAGTACCTTGTTTCCTGATCCCGCGACAACACACTAATTCACACCACTGGTGCACCACTTAAAGTCACCGAAATGATCGCACGTATAGCTTAATCCAGACTGACTCGGGAGCAACTACTGTTCACGCGAGACCCTTCCCACGTCAGTCCTCCAGGGCCTCGCTGAGACTCACTCAATAACTAACTCAGACTGACTGTCCGGCCATCTCTCCGGCCTATTTATATCGCACACATTTCGATTGTTCGAGAACGATGTCGATCCTTCCAGGAAAGGGTCGGTCCCTCGACACAATGGCCACTCCCCATTCTGCGAAACCACAAACAATAGCAACAATAACACAGCAAGACAAAAGCGTTCGAGAAGGTTCGATTATTACTCATTGTTTAACAGCCTCGGCGTAACACTGCCCCCTCCTAAAACATGCTCGTCCCGAGCATTCTTAGCCCCATATCGCGGCAGCCGATCAACACGAACAATTTTAGGCGCACCTCGCGCTAAAGATGTAGCAACTAGAGGAGCCACATTGCCGTCTCTAGTACTTCAGGACACTCAGAGTCCCTTTCTCATCAGCGATCCCAATTCCAGCCTCCAAAACACGGCTCTCATGATTTCTATCTGTTCTTTCACTTCCTGGAATTCCTTTCCAGATGAACCGAACGATTCCCTCATCAGTCGAGCACGCTCTTATGGCCAACGTCGCTGATCTTCCTGTTGACGACGCTGCTCTTCTTTATCCTGACGTCGCTGTTCCTCTTGCAACCGAGTCTGCTCCACCTGTTCATGTCGCTGTTCCTTCTGCAACCGAGCCTGCTCTTCCTGCTGACGACGCTGCTCTTCTTAATGCTGACGGCGTTGTTCCTCCTGCAACCGAGCCTGCTCTTCCTGTTGACGACGCTTCTCTTCTTAATGCTGACGGCGTTGTTCCTCCTGCAACCAAGCCTGCTCTTCCTGTTGACGCCGCTTCTCTTCCTAATGCTGACGGCGTTGTTCCTCTTGCAACTGAGCCTGCTCTTCCTGTTGACGACGCTGCTCTTCTTTATCCTGACGTCGCTGTTCCTCTTGCAACCGAGTCTGCTCCACCTGCTCATGTCGCTGTTCCTTCTGCAACCGAGCCTGCTCTTCCTGCTGACGCCGCTTCTCTTCCTAATGCTGACGGCATTGTTCCTCTTGCAACTGAGCCTGCTCTTCCTGTTGACGACGCTGCTCTTCTTTATCCTGACGACGCTGCTCTTCTTGTTGACGACAAAGCATGGCCATAATAGCAGCAAGATCGCCTGTCACAGGAGCTTGGCCCGGGGATGATGATGATGGTGCTCCAAATGATTCGGCGGCGGCTGATTCCATCTCCATCGGCTGACGACTCTGCCGAGCTTCTTGAACCGGAGAATCTCCAAACCGCCTTTCATCCATTTCCTGTTGTCGTTGACCTCTCGTCCTGACACCGTCCACGTTATCCTTTGGTAGAACCGGCATTATTTTATCCCACTTCTGACACCAAATTGTTACGAGCTGAGGGTTCGGGATAAAATAATGGGAATCGATCCAACCAAAATAACACTTTTATTCAGCACTAAACGATGAATACACGAACTTGGTCACACGTAATCACAACACACTAATTCACACCACTGTTGCACCACTTAAAGTCACCGAAATGATCGCACGTATAGCTTAATCCAGACTGACTCGGGAGCAACTACTGTTCACGCGAGACCCTTCCCACGTCAGTCCTCCAGGGCCTCGCTGAGACTCACTCAATAACTAACTCAGACTGACTGTCCGGCCATCTCTCCGGCCTATTTATATCGCACACATTTCGATTGTTCGAGAACGATGTCGATCCTTCCAGGAAAGGGTCGGTCCCTCGACACAATGGCCACTCCCCATTCTGCGAAACCACAAACAATAGCAACAATAACACAGCAAGACAAAAGCGTTCGAGAAGGTTCGATTATTTCTCATTGTTTAACAGCCTCGGCGTAACAATACATACATACATACAACGTTGATTGGCCCAAATTGATTTGGAGATCTCGCTTCGCTCGGTCAATTATATAGAAGCTTGCGAGATAGTTCTTTATTAAGTTTATTAGATATTAGTAAATAATAGCAAACGTATTTTTTCAGAAGTTTTCATTAAACTTGCAATGTTTTTAGTAAGTTTGTTTAGATCAAATCTTACAACCGAATTTTAAACCAGTTTTTCCCAACAAATGGAGCTGATAGGAATACAAAGGTTACTTTGGTGATAATGCAATATGGTACCATGGAGATGGTCTCATGATGGAGACGGATGCTAGACAACGGAACTTCTGAATGGATTATAGTAGATTTCTTGTGGTTGTGCCCATTTGAATCTGCTTGCAGTTGCGATTATGGGATTAATAAAAACTTCTTTTGAAAAACTACTTTTTTCAATAAAAAACTAATTTTGATTAATTACTTATATCAAATCTTCGTTACACTGAAATTTTTAAGACCTACTTACCTCGAGAGTTTTTTCATGCTGCTATTGTGTACTCTTATCTCTATTTCAGCTTGTAACTAAGGCTCTAATGTCACAAATAACTCGTTGCGATTGATAACGCTTGGTAGGGGCTATATAGTTCCAAACAGCGGGTGTATTCATAGCGTTGAATGAAGTAATTAATATGAATTCCACTAATCCGATGTATGTAATTTAATTTTGGCAACTAATTAATTGTATTGCATCATATGTAGCTCGAAAAACAGAAGGCCGTAGGGGCAGAACACGGACTTTGAAATCAAATACACATTCATTTATTTAAACCAACGCAATGCTAGTTATAATTAATTCGAATCGTGAAATATTAGATTAGTCAGTTGTCAAAATACTACCAACGAACAGAACCAATGATACAACACTTGTACTCACTACCTACCTACATATATGGTCCTGTCGAAATATTGATCCAGGATTAGTTTGTGTTTCTGAGTGAAATTTGTTGTTTTATAATTATACATTGTTTTAGTAGGTACTCATTGTATGTATGTATGTATGGATAAAATAATAATTATCTGGCATTATGTGGTTGATTACTCGATATCTTGTGTAGACGTTCATACAATGTTACGGCATGCAAATGACGTCAAATTGGATATATTAGATTTCCGTATTTTTACGTATACATAATAATGTATTATTTATTTTTGCATACATAAATAGCTATCATATTTTACGTAGTATACTAATGTTTAAATGAATTATTTGGAGTGGTAATAGAAATCAAGTTCCACTCAATTATATTCAAATTCAAGTTAAATCAGATGTTTTATTAATTAAAATCACAAGAATAATTTTGAAACGTCAATTTTACTGAATGTTCCTTCGTGACCGAGCCAGGAAAGAAAGGCAAGAAACAAGGCTGGTTGTTCTTTTTAATTTAAGAATACGTAACAATAATGGAAATAAATTACGTCTAAATTGTACCATTTTTGACCGAGTTGGGGCTGTGGTGCTTAATCTATTAATTAAACAACTGTTTCAAGATTTCTAACCTAAAACTTACGCTCGCTGAGTAAGATGTTATATTGCCAGGCTTCACGAATCGAAATTTGAATTAGTTTAGATTTCATTATTTTTTTTAACCTTCTCATCACAGGCACACGCCTTAGACCTCAGTAGCGTAGGACGTAGCGCATTGGGCGAATATAACTTAGAGTCTAAGGTATATTCGCCCAATGCGCTACGTCCGTCAAAGGCGTGTGACGTCTTCGCCCCGTCCTCGCCATACGTCTCTGCTAGGCCTGCACCTAAGCTTGTAGACTATCTCATAACTAAACTGAACCGTTATTAATCCTCAAGCCACTAGATGCGAATAAAGTTAGTCCATGGTTTTCTAAGAATATCCCACCGTTTCATGATGGCTGGCATCATCATTATCAACCGTAATTAGATGAGATGAGACGATTATTTGGCTCTTAATTAAGTATCTGCCATCTACAGCGCGCAGGACGTGGCATCACTTAGCCGGCGGGCATCCAACACTACGCATGCCGAGCCTTGATGATGGCTGTAATTTTCTAAAACAAAGCTTTATTAGATCGGAAACCTCTCCAAGAATATTGTCTAAGGACAGATCTTATAAAATAATCGTAGTGAAATCGGAGTCTATTGGCTGATATGAATGCTAATATTTTGAATGAATTCCTTTTTTCATCACTAATACTCGAATAAAGTAGAGGAAATAAGACACTTATTTAATTGCTGATTTATACGGGTATTTATCGCGTGTGTACCTTTTTTATTTGTTATCCCGACGTTTAATTCAATTAATTTATTAAATTTTCAGATGTCAAAGATCCATATTTGTTAGTAAAAATCTTAATTCAAACATGGCACATGGGTACGCAAAGTATATGCACAATTAAACAAACAAAATTCAAAAAATAACAATAAAAGTTTAAGTCCCTCACTCAAGTCCTGAGCTAATTGTCTCTCGCAGACACTATTCGATCAGAACCCGATTGAAGGTCTTACACATGTTCATACGCGATAAATACCCATTTAAATCAGTAATTATGAACAGTGATCGCGAAAGTTTATAAAATACTAAGACACTTTTAGTTACGCGATGGCCAAATTTGTCATTCGTGATTAAATTACCTAAAACCTGACGGCCTTTGAGGCAGAAAGGTTCTTGAGTAGTGGCCATGCACTGGAAAACACAGTGAAGGACGGCCGCCCACTAGATGGAAAGACAACCTGGTAAACCGTTGGGTGACGCACAACACCGGTTGCTCATGGAAGGCATGTTCAGCAGTGGAAGTCCAATAGCTGATATGATGATGATGATTAAATTACTCGCTCCAGTTGGGATTAAACGACATATGACATTTATTTGATGTAGATGTCATAACAATGCATGAATTATGTCAAGATCAACGCGTCTACGTCACAATTTGATGTCGACGTCGTCTGACTAAAAATCAAATTCTACCGCCATATCACGGCTGGGAGAACGGTGTCCGTTTTTTTGAAAACTACCTCGACGACGGCAAGGCTGAAGAATATTAATATTTTGCGGAACTGCATCAAAGTTGGAGAGTTGGGTAATCAACTGGATGTTTTCAACACGATAAGTTTATTCAAGCAATGTCGAGAGTGACGCTTGCGTAGCTTCGTCGGTTTACTCCCACCACAAAAAGAAAAAAGAAATAAAAAAATATTTATTTGCAACTAAATCAAACAATTTAGTTTAGTCCTATCAGATGATACACTAAACCAGATAAAACACGAAAACTTTATATCTTTTTAATACAGACCAAATATAAATAGGTGAGATTTAAAATATTATTTTATACTTAAAAATTTAATTTATACACATTTATACTAATGCTGGCCCCACACGTCAAATTATGCGCAAACCTTACACAAGCATTGCACAAGCCTTGCACAAGCCTCTCCTCGCCTTTGTACACTTCCATTTTGTAAGCTGTTTTTGTCTGTAAATCTATTTGTACAATAAAGAATAAAGAAACCTCTGTGGGAAGAAATTGTTCAAATTTCTATGCTTACGGAAGGCTTGCGCTAGCCTTTGGGGAAGAATTTGTTCAAATTATAAGCTAGCGCAAAAGATTTCTTTGCGCAAGTCTATAATTTGAACAAATTCAAAATTTATTCTTTAATGTACACAAATAGATTTACAGACAAAAACAGCTTACAAAATGGACATATACAAAGGCGAGGAGAGGCTTCTGCAAGGCTTGTACAAGGCTTGTTCAATGCTTGTGTAAGGCTTGCGCAAGGATTGTAAAGTTCCTGTGAGAAGAAATTGTTCAAACTTCTAGGAAAGCGCAAAGAAATCGTTGACGAGTGTGGCTAGTATTAGATAAGCACAGGTCTAGGTAAGAAGTAGAACTCGCTTCCAGTTTTTTTTTCGAGGTCACTTTCGACTAATCTCAGAGTCTTTAAGTCCAGAGAGAACAAATTATTTCTAGGCAAACGTGTTACATCTTCGACCACACCATTACTTACCATACTCGTATGTTGAGGTAGTAAGCTAAAGCGATAGCGTTTATGGATCAATAATAATTCTGAAAGACGTTTTGTCTACGAATTCAGGTGAACGTATTCTCAAGTGGCAACTACTCGGCTAAGTTCAATATACGAGTAGTAGCATGAACCAATAACCTTTGGGATCAGTTTATCTGGTAGTGGAAGTAGTGGGAGTATCTGGGAGTGTATATAGGCATGTATCATGATAACGAACATTATTTGCCAAGACTTGCGAACGGTGAAAATCGAAACATACAAAAAAAATCACTCATGCTCTAAAAGTTGGACGTTGTAAAAAATAAACAAAATAGAAGACACAAAGCAAATGGGCGGTCTTATAGCTTGTAAATCATGGCTTCCAGACAAACTTTTAAAGGAGATAACTTTGACTAAGGTAATGGGGGTGCACGGTAAAGTATACGCTATACAGGAAAAGAGTTCAACTAATAATAATATTTCCTACTTTTATTTATCTGGGTACCTGATAGGAATGTTTTTTGTCTAACTTGTAACATTTCTTTTTCAAAAAATATATTTTTCTCAACCCTCATTATTTCCAAGGAATAAAGTTTTTCCGCCATTACTGAAACATTATCAAGAAAAGTACAATCTAACTGAAAGGAAGGAGCGATATCTTCAAATAGAAAACTACCCTGCAGTTATCACTACCACAATTGTCTTTAAATTAGTGTGTTCTTCTAAAAGTTGGGACACTGTTATTGTGATATAAAGATTCTAGATACGTAATAATTTCAATTGATAAAAAAGGGTCAGAATCGAATTGAATCAGAAATGAAGAGATTCGTAGACGAATCCAAGTGAGGCATTCTACGAAGAGCAATGATTTTTAGAGCGCCAATTGTATCCCACGAAGAGCAACGATTTATATTTTGGCTTGGTGCTCTTCGTGGAATACTAAACATTATTTCAAATGTTTCCACGAAGGGCACCTACAATGTAGTAGCTTCTGGTGACGGGGCATTTTTAGAGCACCAAACCAAAATATAAATCGTTGCTCATAAAATAGGTGCTCTAAAAATCGTTACTCTTTGTGGAATTCCTCACGTAGAACAAAGGATTAGCAAGCTGAAATGGCAGTGGGCAGGGCACATAGCTCGAAGAACTGACGGCCGTTGTGGCTGAAAGGTTCTCAAGTGGAGACCACGCACTGGAAAGTGCAGCGTAGAACCACCCTGTTCTAGAAGGAAATATTACCTGATAAAGGTTGCTGGGAGACGTTGGGTGAAGGCTGCAGAAGATAGGTCACTTCGGAAATCTATGGGGGAGGCCTATGTTTAGCAGTGGACGTCCAGTGGTTAATATGATGATGATGATTGTTGAAAATGTTTAAATTTGACGTATTTGTATGATTTCATTACTCTTAAATCATAAATCATATTTAGCCACTAAATACGTTTAGGCATCGTTGCGCTAGTCACCCAGACACAATATTAAAATTTTGTCGAAACCAATATCACATTTCTAGTTTGTAAACAAATACATTTTTTATATCAGGTTTATCTGGTAATAATGATGACATAATCAATTCACTTTCCTTTAATAATCAGCGTATGACCAGCATCCGGGGGGGCCAAACGCGCTAATTTTGAACGTGTCTAACGTTGGAACTCACGTTGGTTTGAGTGATGTCACGCGTGTCAGCGCGATACGAAATGTGCATAAACGGTTTGGTATTATCGTTCAAAATTAGCTCAATTGCAGCCCTGTTAGCAATCATAAAAACATGGCCGTGAAAACCCCTCACTGTAACCCAGTTAAGTGTATATCACTTTAATTATACAATTGAGAGAAGAGCCCAGAAGCTCATTTGCAATGACGAGTTAGCAAATGCAAGGCTCCACAGCCTCGAGCATCGTCGAAAGGTTGCAAGCCTCTCGGTTTTTTATCGGATACATTTCGGAGAGTGTGCTGCGGAGCTTTTCAACCTGATCCCACCATCCCCATTCTATGATCGGACAACCAGACGCTCCGCGATGCGCCACCGTTACATGGTAGACATACCTTCCATACGCACTGAGCGGTACTCTTCCACCTTTATTATGCGCACCGCCAAGGAGTGGAACACCTTGCCTGAGTCTGTGTTTCCTGATAACTATAACCTAGGGATCTTCAAGTCACGAGGCTAATAGAGGCTGAATAGGTTTCTTCTAGGCAAGCGTGTACCATCGTAGACTGCATCATCGCTTACCATCAGGCGAGATAGTGGTCAAACTGTAGTCTATAACTTATACAAAAAAATAAAAAAAAAATTCATGGTGAGCAATAAAGTATTGTTGAATAAATATATTTTTATAAGCTCCCAAATAACAAACTTCTTTCCCGGATGATAGACAAAGACAAAGGTCTAATCAGATACAAGACTTTTTGCTTCAAATTTCTTCTGATTGAATGATTTCGCTTTTCCTAGAAGGGGTAAAACGAAGAAGTGAGGCGTATCTAGAGCGACATCTTACTCAAGTATCATAAAACTAAAACAATGAGTCGGTCCCAAAGCGAAAAACTTTTACAATCGCGCTTCTATGGTAACTTCTACTTAGCCAATAGCCACAGCCTCTTGAGCACAGCCAGGTTACTTAATTAAATCATCCCAAAAAGTATGAACGCTCAACGCCATAATATTGTTTTGCAAAAGTTGTTTTTTTTTTTCTTTTTTTTATACAACTTATATGGCAAATGAGCATGCAGTCCACCATATGTTAAGTGGCTATTGCAGCCCATGGATATCCACATTGAATTAAAAACAAGGTATTGTGTTGTCTTGATCTCTATGCGGATACGTTGCCATACTATATCGAAAATTTAAAATCTCGTTGTAAGAGGGTTATAACGATTGAGATGAATAATATCTTCAGATGTAGCAATCTCGTATAATTTTGGTAGAAATTCACTTATGGTAAGTTCTTTTAACCATAAAGTATTCGTGAATTCCGGGATGTTTCTCTTTCTTAGTGAAACGTAAACTTGATATATGATAAAATGAAAAATCTAATGCAACGATTCCAGCGCATTTAGTAACTCCTTTCTCGCAGAGCTTGTAATACTGAAATAAAATAAACTTATATTAATGAGGTGTAAGGACAAGGCTAAAGTTATAAGAGGTTTTTTCAAGCAAAACTTTATCGATAAAGATAGAGCTGACTTTATTCGGGAAGTATTTGTTCAGGCTTAACCTCAAACGAAAAATGATTTGCCTTATCTTCATTGACACAAGGAGATAACTTAAAAATATAATAAATGGTTTGTTCTCGTAGTCCGCTATAAAAATATTGCTTTTATACGTCACAAACTATATTTTCCTATTCTGGATTTCATTTAAATCAGTTAAAGTAAGACTATGATTGATCGTGCGAAGCAAGATCTCTAAGAAATCAACTTTGGCAAATCGGCGTTGTATGTATGTATGTGTATGTTTGTTGAAAATGTTGGGGGGGTTGTTGAGATATTAGGGTTCAAGAAAGGTAAAAAAAAAATTAGACTATTAGGTCAAATGGAACGTCAAATTAAAAGTCGTTAATAGTACATTTAGACTCAGTTTTAACTTTTAGTAAAGTTCTTATAGTATTTGAGTTAGCCATGATAAAAACTGAACTTTGACAAAATTTACAGGGTACACCAGTGGCCGTACAGTGCTGTAATATGGTATACGTGTAACTTAAGTGACACAAATATAGGCAAAAGTCTGAAATCCAGAATAACTTCCATTTATACCGCAAAACAGTAACCAATTAAAATGAACTGCCGTTAACTGTAATTTGAATGAAACTGTAGGCCAAGTAAGCTGGTTATGCATTTCGTGGCACTATTTTGATAGTCAAAGATTACAAATAATATTTTTTTGTTTTAACCGGAGACTCACGATATCTCAGTTTGGGGCGAACAACTAGTTAATAACGGTATAAATAAGGAACATTTCCACGCATAGACATTTAGACATACTTTGGGAAGTTTATAAGTGTACTAGGTGTTTGATAATTCGCTGTGACAATAGTGTTTTGCGCAAAATATTCCGTTTTGTAATAAATGGAGCTTTGAAAACGGAAGTTTTTAATATCGCTACAGAATAATTGGATTAATTCATAAAAAGTTTGAGATTGGCTGGATCGGTTTAAAGCTGATTGCATTTCCTTGTTGCAAAGCGGGAGGTAAAGTTTGAGTTTCTTTCTGTTTGATTAAATCAAAGATTTATGGGTTTTTGCTTTACAAGTTGTCGCGAGTCTCCCAAAATATAAAAATAGAAATAATAATTGTAATCTTTGACTTTCAAAATAGTGCCACGAAATATAAACCAAATAACTTGACCAACAGTTTCATTCAAATTACAAGTAACGGGAGTTCATGTGAATTAGTTAAATTTTTTTGGGATAACTATTACAGTTATTCTGGATTTCAGACATTTCTCTATATTTGTGTCACTAAATCTACACGCATATCAAATTTCAGCACTGAGGGGTCACTGGTGTACCCTGTAAATTTCGTCAAAGTTCAGTTTTTACTAATAACTTATAAACTATAGGATTAATCTAAAATTAAAAACGGGGTCGAAATGTACTCATGAAGACCTTTCATTAAACACACCACTTGACCGGATAGTCCCATGTTGGGTTTTTTACCCCTTATGAACTCCAATATCTTAACAACCCCCTCACATTTTTAGCTCATTAGTCACACCAGAATTGTGCTATCAATACCTATCTATACACCAAATTTCACGATGATCGGATCAATGCTTCGAAAGTTATCCTCGGACAAAAATACATACATAAATCGCTGATTTGCCCAAGTTGATTTGGAGATCTGGCTTCGCTCGATCAATTGGTCTGAATAAATAAATAGTGCTGGACATTTCACACAGCACTATTCAGTACCAAACTAAACAAAGCCAAATAACTAATAGAATAATTGATATCTTTTGTTCAAATAGCCGGATCAAATATCTATAGACCAACATTTGTTCCGCGGCGGGAATCGAACCTCCGCGCCACGGAGGTTGTCCGCGCGAACGCCTACTCATTTTATAGCTGCAAGGACGCATTACGGATTTTAATAGGAGCATTATCTGTCACTCATCTTTCTCTCATAAAATACACGCCTTTTAGAAATGATTGCTTTTATTTTTTATTATTATAAAATTCTTAACCAACCAGAAAAAGAGGCATCGTTGCGCAAGTTTCCCTTAGTTACCAATAAAACGAATTCCAGCGATATGGTAGTATATTAGTCGACAGTAGTATCGAATTCCAGCGATATTTCGTGAATATCGTATATAGATCACTAATAATAACCAAGACCAATACTACATTTTACATAGAACCGAAACTCCAACTCCTAGTTGAAATTAGTCACTTAAACGGTGGACTTACTATTATAATCCGGGTTCTTATAAAAAACTGAAAATCATCTAAAGGAACTTTTAGAAACGATAGCTAAGGTAAGCTGATTTCAGAGGAATGCATTTGGTTGGTACGAGCTGTCCGCCTGCGGGTAGTCCGCATGCGTATAGTCCGCAGTGCTTTAAAATTAGTGGCAGTTTAAAGTACATCTTGCGGGCTCCACGCGGAACGTGACCGTACGGAGCATACCACGATGTTTCGCCTCACGTGTAACTCCGCTCCGCATGTCCGCACTTACGGGCCACACCGACCATACGCATTGTTTTGAAGCCAGCGTTAATGTTTTACGTAATAGTATATACCCTATACTGTTTTACAAATTACTTTTATATCTCATCATCATCATCATTTATTTTTATCTACCACAGAAAGTCCAATATTGATTTAGATTTCCCCCATAGATTTCCAGAGCGACCGATCTTGTGCGGCCTGCACCTAAAGGCTCCCAAAAACATTTTTAAGTGCACTTTCCAATGCGTGGTCTCCACTCGAGAACCTTTCTACCCCAACGTCCGTCAATTTTTCAAACTATGTGCCCTGTCCACTGCTACTTCAGCTTGCTAGCTTGTCGGTGATTTGGGTTTGTGTACGAATCTTCTCACATCTGATGAGTTTTGTATCTATGCGTTTGTTTTATTGTTATGTTGTTATCACAAACATTGCCCGAAACACAATGTTTACTAACAAACAGAACGATTCGATTGATGAGCACACATATACAGACTAAATTATAACATAATGAGACACTCAATACTGCAGATATGACTAAATGTGTATACAGGTTATCCCCGAACTATTATGCTATCCCGAAGGGGGCGATTTTTTACATGTATGAGAACAAATGTTATACGACTGTTGTGAATTTGATGATTTTCATTTCTAAATCTCATTGTAAAAATCAGTAAAAGATTTTTTAAAATACGCTTGCCCCACTTGGAAATCGAACCGACACTTATTCATAAAAATAGCACCATGCCATTCTATGACATCAATCGATAGGGTCAATCATAAGGATCAAATCGTTCTACTAAAAGTATCATAAATTAAGGTTTTGTATACCGCATTTGGTTTTGCAGTTTTGCTCTTATTTTTGTATACCGCTTGGTGATGGAACACGCCTATGGCCCATCTGATGTTAAGTGGTGATCATCGCCTATAATAAAGTATTGCCTCGTAGGCCACGCACCTTAGATACGTGCCCTACGATGCACTGCCCATCAACTTGAGGCATACAGATGTGAAGCATCATGTGCCTGTAATTTCACCAGTAACCGAAACACAGCAATGCTGACTGACGGCAGAAATAGGTATGATGGTAGTACTTCCCCGGATGAGCCCTATCGCAGGAAACTCTACTACTCTTAACACTTTCTATATGTACACAAATTCTATATAATTCTATATATAGGTACATATATGATACAAAGGAATGTTTCCTTTGAGTAAAATTTGTTATATTCAATATGCTCTCTACTTCTGTACTTGTTGCTTTGCGAATTTTTATTTTTATGTTTTTTTTTTGACCTACGACGCCGAAACGTGGTTACTTACGGTGGGACTGGTCCACAAATTGAAAGTCGCTCAGCAAGCTATTAAAAGGGTTATGCTCGGAATTTTTCTGAAGGATAGAATCCGAAACGAGGTTATCCGACAGAGAAACAAGCTGATCGACATAGCTCAGAGTGTCAGCAAGCTGAAGTGGCAGTGAGCCGGTCATATCTGCCGCAGAACCAGTAACCGTTGGGGTAAACGTGTTCTGGAGTGTGGAGACCACGTCTGGGCAAGCAAAGTGTAGGACGCCCTCCGGCTAGATGGAGTGACGATTTGCGCGATGTGGCTGGCTAGGATTGAATGAGAAGAGCTGAGGATCGGGCTCAATGGTGCACCCTGGGAGAGACCTACGTCCAGCAGTGGACTGTTATAGGTTAATGATGATGATAATATTTTTTCTTTTGTGGTGTACAATAAAGTGTTGTCATTCATTAATTTATTCCCAGTACTTTCCGTTAGAATACGGCTTAAAAACTCCACCCTGTATCTGCGTACTATTTCAAGTAGTTGCAACGAACGAAGGTCAAGATAGTTTCTAGACTTGCATAGATCTAGGGTAATTACGCAAGGTGGCATACCAATCAGTCACCCATTGTTTTGTTGTACAATCAGCGGCAAAAATTGAGTAACAATCAAATGTGAAAATCAATATCGCATATTTCAATTTGCTTAGATGTTTATTGCAGAGAAGTTATTTATGTTATTGAGGAAATTTGTATATTAGCATGTACTGTACATACTTTCACATAGAATAGACAGATAGATAACTCGTCATTGTTAAACCAAATTACAATTACTTAGCTTAGAAAACTTAAAGACGTGGGGTACAATGGGCAACCTTATCGCTTAAACCGATCTCTTCTAGGCAACCTTTGGAACGACTGAATCATATTACATAATAACTGCAAATAACAGTTAATAAGGAAATTTAACCACTTGTAAATCAAGTCCAAAAATTATTTAAGCGTAACAAAAATAAAATATTTAAATATAATATTAAATTTTACCTACTCGTAATAATATAAAAAAGAGCTGATGTCAATTAATTGATTTCTGTGAAAGCGATGATCATTTTCTGAGTGTTGTATAAAATGATTTTTTTTTTATGAGTCTTGAATAACTAAAATAGCTTGTTTAAAAACTTTACTTCATTTTTGTATTCGTAATTTTGAGAAGATTTTGAACTACCCTAAGAAAAATCTGCCACAGGTCTATTAAATGAAATTTTCTGAATATTGTAATCGGCCCCCCAATAGTTGGAAATACGATCCGATAAAGGGAGCCCTTGGGTGCAGACCGCACAAGATTGGTTCACCCCACAAAAACAAACATAAAAAAAAAAATCACAAAGCAACAAGTACCATGCACGGTCTTACCACTAAGAAGCGATTTCTTCCAGACACCCTTTGGATGGAGAGGATTTTTATAACATTACAATAATGGAGGGGGTTGTACATTAACAAAACAATAATTAAATTTAAGGAGAGCACTGATCACTTACAATAAAATAAAACAATATACATAAGTAAATATACTTACATTGACAATAATATACCTACAATAAATAATATTACATATACATACATACGAATATATATCTATAGCGATACTACGATGTTTCTGAGAGATAAAAACTTTTCAATCTTGTTTTAAATGTGGCTAATGATGGAGCTTGCCGTATTGAGACTAGTAATGTGTTCCAAAGACGTGTTGCTTGAACTGTAAAGAAATCATCATAGAATCTAGTTCTATGAACTGGGGTTTTCAGCATCAAATTTTCAGACGATCGGAGCGAGTGAGGATTTCTTTGATGACTACAAGTAGCATAGCCAATTTTGGCCGTAAATGTGCGCGCACATAATGTGCATGTGAGAGCGCCGTTTATGTAATTAAAGTGTATGATGGGGCTGATATAATGATATTGAAGAATATTGTAATGTGTATAGGTTTACTGAATTTATTGTTCGTTTTAGTTTCAGATGCGATTGTAATTATGTCGCCGACTGTACAAGTAATGTTAAAATACCCACTTGTTCACGCTCGAGTAGACAGTAATTTATCTTAGAAATTAACAAGATAATAACGGGTTGTGCAGTTACCAAACGATTTTGTTGCAACTTGTATTAACTAATAAGGAAACATTTAAAATTTCTAAAACCGATAAAATACTAATAAAATCATAGTTTATTTTAAAAGTACACACAAAAACATTAAAATAATTCGCCTAAAGTGAAATGGTGGGAGACTGCTAAATATATTTGTGTAACATTGATCTCCAATTTTATCTTTAAAAGATAAGTCATTCGAAGATAATTACATCAAAGCGTCTTAATTTTAAAATCGCAACCATGAGTCACAAACACCGGGCTTGTAAGAACCTCCCTTACAATAGAAACTTAAGCGACAGAGCGTGAAGGCTTTTTAAAAATAAAAACTAAAGCATTATTCGCTTGTCTAAGGACGTTATTATGTTAAATTCTAAGGAAGATGTGAGACCGCCTGCCTGGTGGCACGCAGGCGCTCTGACATCTTACTACATTACTAGTGTTGCGTGCACGCTCACGTCATGCACACGCCACGCACACGCGTTTGGTGGTGAAAAGAATGAATGAATGAACTATTACAGATATGACCTTTCTTCATGGTCTATGCAATGGACACATTGATTGCCCGGAACTTACGAGAAGAGTTTTGCGTTTTTGTGCTCCGAAATACCGCACTAGACATACAAAGTTATTTGCTGTATCACACTCATCAACCAACTATGCACAACATTCTATCATTAATAGACTGCAAAGAGTTAATAATAAGGAGTTCTCCTCGATTGATATTTTTAATAGCAACAAGGGAACTTTGAAAAGTGAAACTTTGAAAATAATTATGGAGGATAACACACATGCATGATAACAAAGCAACACAAAATACTGGTTGTTATTGTGGATATATGTGTATGGATTTGTATATATTATATGTACTCGATGTATTATATCAACCTTTTTGTGTTTTTGCACATAATTTGTTACATTCGTTGTATTTATATGTATGTATTGATTTATGATGTAAATGCTTGTGTATATATTTATTAAGTATATGTATCTTATACTCTATGTATTTTATGAACCTATATGTGTTTACACGTAATTTTGGTTAAGTCGTATTTTTAGTTTAATTAAAGTTTAGATTGTCTATACCTATATAAATTCTTTTTATAAAAAGTAAATCCGTTTTTGGCCGTAAGTTAAGCTTAGTAATAGTTTGTATATATATATATATATATATATATATATATATTAAGGGCTGTGGATTTTGTTAAATAAATAAATAAATAAAAATCTTTATTATACCTTGCAAGCTAGATACAACGAAATGAGAAACAAAAAAAATGTGAAATGGGTGGTCTTATCGCAAAAAAAGCGATCTCTTCTAGACAACCTTTGGTTTGAGAGGGGTTACATGAAAAGTACAAAGAAATTGTTACTTATTAAGTTTAATAGAGGCAGAATTCATCATCATCATCCTAAACCTACAGTAGACCAATGCTGGACGTAGGACTCCAAGTTGCCCCCCTGAGCCCAATCTTCGGCTCTTTTTATTCAGTATCTGCCACATACAGCACGAAGATCTTCACATCATCATTTTAGCCATAAAACGTCCACTGCTGAACATAGGCCTGCACACAACGGCTCCCAGAAACTTGCTTTCCATCAAGGGAAGTCCTACACTGCGCTTTCCAGTATGTCATCTTTACTATGTCTATGCCTTCTGGCGTGTCAGTGAGTTTAGTTATTCATCTCCTCATTTCTGATCACAACTCCGTCACGCAGATTGTTACTCCATCTACGACGACGATCTCCGTGGCGCAATGGGCGAATAGCCATCTGAGACGCAGGAGATAGCGGGTTAGAGTCCTACCGCGGAACAAATGTTTGCATGATCTACAGATACTTGTTCCGGGTCTGGATGTTTTAATATATATGTACAAAAACAAGTATATTAGTATTCTATCAGTTATCTGGTTCCCATAGTACAAGCTCAGCTTAGTTTGGGGCTAGTAAGCGTTGTGTGAAATATCCACCAAAATTTATTATTTTTTTATTATATATAAAATTATTATTGAAGCCCTAAAAAGAGATTGTATATAAGTAGATAGCAACAATACAACACCGTTTCCCCGAAACCTGTCAACCCCTTCGGATTGATAGTTTTATTGGCATCTGAAAGAGTTTGCCAATTCCCAAAGGGACGAAAAATGGTTGCAATACTCACGAGGCGAGGTAACGGGATAAAATTTTTAGGTATATCGTGAAAATACTGATCGTTTTGGTTTTTGTATCGGTGTACCTTACACGTGTCCGTGATTCTGATCAAAATATTTGTATGCCTCATAATATAAAAAAACAACCAAGTGTGAGTCGGACTCCGTTCCGTATATAATAAATTAAATATGAATAAAATATTATTAATAATAAATAAAAATAAATGCTGGAAGAAAACTCTTATTAAGTTTAAGCTCGACTTTGTACACGTCCATTTTGTAAGCAGTTTCTGTCTGTAAATGTGTTTGTGCTTAATAAAGAATATGAATATGCATAAATTGTATGAGTGCCCACACAACTCAGAGGCCTATCTTAATTGGTGTCAACTATGTATGTATGGGGACACCCTTTAATTTTCAACTTTTTTATTTTCAGAATATTTTCCTTTATTTGTGCTGACTTTATTGAGGCTTGAAAGACCTTGCTTTTTACCAAATTTCGTGATTGACCTAGTCAACGGGAACTACCATATAGGTTATCGACCCAAAACCTTTAGGGCACTTCCGGATGACCTAGAATTGTCAATTTTGGATAAAGGAAGGTTTTTACAGCACAAGTAAAGGAAAAATACCGAAAAATAAAAAAAGGTTGAAAATTAAGGTAAATTTTGGTACTTACAAGTTTTCGCGAAAATCTAAATTTGCCCATATCTTTTTATCGTGTTGACTCAGGACCTTGATTTTTATACACCTAATAAGGAATATATACCTCAGTATCTGGTATAAATTTCAACTTACTAAGTCCACCCGTTCCTGAGAAAATCGGTGGTGACACACGGACAGACGGACAAGAGAGTGATCTTATAAGGGTTCCTTTTTTTACCTTTTGAGATACGAAGCTCTAAAAAGACCGTTTACTTCTAAAGGATGATTAATGCTTTTGTGGGTACAAACCGTACTCCATACGAGGCGCGGACGATGCACAAAAATGTTAATTTGTTTAAGAACAAGTAACCTTTTAACAAAAATATGACCGACTTAATCAAACTACTGAAGCGGTTTTGATGAAATTTCTATGATATCAACATGAAAGTATTATCCTTCCAAATAAAAACATAATATTCTACATCGGTTGATAAATGACGGTGTTCTGAGATACTAACAAACATTTTATGCTTGTTATAACCCACGAATTGCGTCCCTAAAACATTGAGGGGAACCCCTCAATTTTTTTGGGATCCTATCATCAGATCCTGACTAAGTGCCAATGGGACCACCTGTGAAGTATATATACCCTTTTAAAGAAAAAAGAATTTCTCGAACTGGTCCAGGCGTCTTCGAGTAATCGGGGGGGGGGGGGGGGGGGGATTCCGACGAATTGAGAACCTTCTCCTTTTTTTTAAGTCGGGTAAAAATAGCGATAATCATAATTTGAATACTATAAATAAAGAAAAACTCGCTGTTGCCACTTGTAAACTTATTAGTTTTATAACAAACTCTCAAATGATGTACAAAAAATTACAATGAACAAATTTAAAAACGTAATTAAACAAAATCCTTATAAAAAACCTGCTATAATATATCGGATTATTTAGTTTAACTGATAGAGAAGCTTGGGATTGAAATTGCTCCAACTCGTTAAAAATGTTACAATATATAAATAAATAAATATTGCTGGACATTTCACACAACGCTATCTAGCCCCAAACTAAGTAGAGCTTGTACTATGGAAACCAGATAACTGATAGAATACTTGTATACTTTTTTTTGTTAATTCATACTTATAATATATAGAAAAACGCCCAGACACTGTCTGTAGATCATGCAAACATTTGTTCCGTGGCGGGAATCGAACCCGCTACCTCCTGCGTCTCAGCCAACTATACGCCCACTGCGCCATGGAGGTCGTCAATGTTCTTTATTGTTATGTATTTAAAAGGATCATTAAAAAGAATAACCAGCTTTGTTTCTCGCCTTTCTTTCCTGCCTTGGTCACGAAGGAACATACAGTTAAATTTACGTTTCAAAGTGATCCTTGTGATTGTAATGAATAAAACGATTTGGATTTTTTTTGGCCCTAAGGCGCCCGGTTCCCGGGCGAGGCCCCCACTCGTCGACTCACTGTGGTGGCGTATAATCTTGCAGGACACACGGTGTAATATGAACGTACAGGGACTCAGATAGTACGAACGTGGCATAATACGTCCGCGCCTCAAACGGGGCACGACTCGCGCCCGCCACGGTCTAGCATAAGTACTTTACGGTCATCAAAAAAAAAATAGAATTTCGATCTAGAATATTGGTTTGAAATAAACAAAAATTAATAAATGCAATTGTGCAATATAAATAAGTATGTTACTCTGCTCAATGGTGCAAAATTATAACTTCGCAATCTTTATGTCTAATTATCTCCTTAGCGTGTGACACTTTAGGATATTATAATATGATAAAAAAAATTTTGTTCGTCTATATTATATGTCCTTAATTGAAATACACAAGTTTCATTGTGCGCGAAATTGAAAAATACTAAATGGCGGCTTAGAGACTATGTCAAAAGTTTTCTAACCGCATAAGTTTATTAGATGTTTTAACTGCAAAATTGTAAGTTCTTTTACGTTTAAGTCCTGAATAATAAGATGATAAGATTTAAGTTATGGTGGCTGATTTTTTCCCCTTTCCTGGTAGATAAGAACCAGAAAAAAATATATGAAGAGATACACCAAACTTAAGACGTATGCTAAATTGTAAAACATGAAATACGTACCTTCCATTTCTTGACCTCCGACAGTCGATTCGCCACCACACACCCAGCAGACCCCGCACCCACGATTATAAAATCATACTCTTCAACCGCGTGCCTCTTCTTCCTCTTCCTACTAATTTTCTCTTTATTCTCACTCTTCTCTTCCGAATGTTTCTTCTTCTCTTCAACAGTCACCTGTTTAGTATCAGACGCAACAGTATCCCAATTCCGTTTATTAATGAAATTGTAATCAAAAATCGGATTGCCGAAACGACTTCCAAATTTAAAATCGCTCTTGGTCTTCAAAAACGGATTCGCTTTCAGATAGAACGAAGTTTCGGAAAAACCGCGGCTGCCTTTCGGGCCGTGACTGTGCGTTTTTGTGTCATGATTGATTGAAAAATCCGTTTGCGATATTGGCCTTATTCCATTGTCCACTTCTATTCCAAAAGGTTTCATCGGAGTTGGTCCCAAGTGACTGAATCCTAACGCCTGAGAATTCTGTGCTCCAAATGATACTGGCAGCGTTGGTGACACAAATTGAGTTGATTGTAGAAACTTGGTGGCTGGCGAAAACTGGGTTGGTTGCACAATTTTTGGTCCGGGTACACTCTCCAGCGATCCAAAATGATTCACTGCACTGTGATATTCCGCGTACGGATTTTGATAAACACTGTCAATCGATCTCCCGAATAATTGGGAGAGGAGTGTTAAATACATGAATCCGATTTGAGAGCATGGGGTTAAGGGCGCGATTGCTTCCGGACATATTGAGGCGATGTCTGGAGGAACCCAGTTTTGGGACATTTTGTCAACTTTTTTACGCGCGAAACATGAACAGAGTACCTCTCTTTATGAGAGGTTACAATGCAATGGCGCATAAATGAAGTTGAAAGTAACTGGGAAATGGGTTGCATTGTAGTGCAAGAGCTGAAGGCTTATCAAATGTAATATTAAGAAGCGATTGTTGATTCTGTTGGTTACGAAATTCACTACTTACCGATACTAGTACTTATAAATTCAGTGATATTTCGGTTACATTACAATTGCGATGTGAGTCAGTATCGGCATCAAACGTTGCATTGACAGGCATTTAGATAAGCCGAAACTTAAATTTTACTAGATATATTATTTTATACGTACGTAAATGTGTTTCTAAACAGTCAATGTTTTATAACAATACTAGCTTCCGCCCGCGGCTTTGTACGCGTGGTTTGGTAATAAAAAGTAACATGTGTGCCAATCCAGGTCATAATCTATCGACACACCAAATTTCATCGAAATTGGTTCAACCGTTATGACGTGATTGACTAACAAACAAACATCAAAACTTTTGCATAACACTAATATTATGCTTGTGAAAGCTTTGTTTGTTACTCAATCACGTCGTAACAGCTGAACCGGATTCGATGAAATTTGGTATGAACGTAGATTATAACCTGTATTAGGCCCCCATAGGCAATTTATATTGACAAATCATGCGTGCGAAGCCGCGGGCGGAAGTTAATATTTGTGTGATTGCCCAACCACAATTATATTCGTTTCACTTTCATATCTTTACCGAGGTTGATGCTACATTTGAGTTTTTTTTAAGAGTATAGTTTGAGTAAAGTTTCCAGTGAAAGGGCTCGTCCGAAGAAGCACTATCATCATACCTATTTCTGCCGCCATTGCTGTGTTTCGTCTTGAAGAGTATGGTTGCTGATGAAGTTGCAGGCACATGAGGCTTTACACCTGTATGCCTCAAGTTGATGGACGCAGGATAGTGCATCGAAGGGCACATTTCTAACGTGCGTGACCTACGAGGCAATTCTCTGTTACAGGCGATAGCTTGTTCCAACTAAATGTAGTAAAAAAAAACATGTGTCTGTTATTCTATCGTCAGATAAGTGCCACTAGCTCTTGATCTAATCTCATAGAACAATAAACGACTGAGAGTTGATTTATTGGCAAATAGTATTTGACATTGAATTCGGATAATAACAGTAGCGAATACAAATTTATTGCTCTAATAAATTTAAGCCGGAGTTAACTCGAAGCAATAATTAAATTTCAGTAATTTGACCCTTATTAACTGCTTCATTGAACTGAAACAGCGAAGCAAAGCTACAGTAAAAACAAAACCTACTAATATACTAATTTAGTAGATGGGTTAGTACTACCTACCAACTAATTTAAATATGTGTATACATTTGTATGTCTGCTAGAAGGCGAAACATATGTAACCTGACTACCATAATCTGTGACCTGTTGTGAACCTAATCTATATTTCGAACTTGGATTATATACCTGCAGGCCTAGCACAGTAACTGTAGAGAAGGATTTAGTCATGAGTCATTTATCGGAACAAAGAAGACATTTGTCGACCGTCTCGAGCACGGCGATTGCGAGAGTGAACGGAAAGAAACATTGTGGACACTACCTCGACAGAAGTCTTCAACGCCGAGCACGATAGCCATCATTTTATCTATCTTTGACATTTAAGGATAGACAACTTTCTTCTGAAATTGTCCAGGTCTTACAATGCCTAGACTACACCGTCTTCTCAATCACGAGCTTGCCAACAATGTTTGGTTAGAATGGTTAATATTAATTAATTATATATACAGCGTACGTTGCTATAGACAGAGAATCATTCCCTTGTCTAGGAATAAAACTTATTGCTCCTGTTTGTGGCAAAGACAATTTCGGAAGAATCGACAGAGAATGAAATAGAATAACGCTTTATTGTACATCACACTCAAATTTAAAAACAATATGTATAAAAAAACAAATAACAATGCACGCAGAAATACAAGTTGCGGTCAGAGCCTTGTCGTCTCTTCGAAGAGTAGACAAGGAAATCGCTGTGCTAGCCCTGCTGGTTTCGAACAGATAAATAAATTTGCGTTTGTAAAATCTCTTGCAAATGAAAAAGTTCAAATAACGAACTCCATGGCGCAGTGGACGAATAGCCAGCAGGAGGTTGCGAGTTTGAAGCCTGCCGCAAGCTTTGCTTTTGGGGCTAGATAGCGTTGTGTGAAACGTTTATCATTATTTACATTTACTTTATTAAAATTTTGCTTTATTTTATTTTAATTTTAATTAAATTTTAAAACTATGAAAGAAGTAAAACTAGCGTCACAAAAATAATTTACGTGACCTTGTAGCACATAAGTTTTCATATTTTCCTTAACAAAAAATGAGTTTATCAACCTTCGAAATAAAAAGAGGGTTGTTAGTCTATGCCTGCTTGTGTGTCTGTCGGTCATTAGCAATGTAATTCCCAAACGGATGCACCGATTCGGACGCAGTTTTTTTTAAATAGAAAGCTAGTTTAATGGGGTTGCATTCCAGTTATCCATGTTTTTTTTTCACTACTAAACTACAAAATTGTCATGGAGGTTGACATTAATTAAAGCATAATTAATGTGGCCTCTTTAATTTTTAAATAGAAATAAAAATTTGTCATGAAGATAGTATTTCATTTTAGCTTAATATGAATGCAATGAGTCTCATTCCATTTTCAAACTTACTTACGGCTCTAGGGTCGTAAATCGTATTTACAGAGCCGTTATCGAGTTTGCGATGACCAACAGAGCATGAGTGATGACAAATTATGTACGACACCATTTATCAATAAATATCACTGTAGCCTGATTTTATTTCTCGAACATACTAGTAAATTTTAAATTATCCTGTAAAATTATTATTGTAATAACGAGTATCGAAAACGTACGAATTAAATAATTGCCAATACTTAACACAAATAGCAGAAAAGTGTTGTGAAACTGTAGGTAGGATGTATGAAAATGAAAAACGTAAAACGGTTCCCACGATACAGGCCCCGAGCCTCGATGCTCGCACAATCGACCACTTTTTATTATAGTATTTTTCAAACTTTTGCGATCACTATACATAATTAGTGATTTCAACGGGTATTTATTGCGTGTGTACCTTTTTAGGTTACTATAATACTATAAGGTTACTACTAAGAAGTATGTAGATGCAAATAGATGGATAAGTAGGTACATAAATGCCAGTAGTCGAAGATTTCAAGGTAATAAAAATACAGGAATATCCCTTGTAACTTCCATCATAATCACAAATTTCAGAGTCGCACCGAAATGGCGTGAGCTCAGCATGTGCTAAGTAGGTAGGCTAGAACCTTGACGCTATCACTGCTTTGACTGACTTTTTGGAACGGTACTAATTTTAATTACAGGTACCTAACCTTCTATACTCCAGGATCGAGTCCACGCTAATCACACTAATTACACTCTCACTAATATTATAAATGCAAAAGTTTGGATGTTTGTTTATCTATTTGTTTGTTTGTTACTCAATCACGTCGTATCGGCAGAACCGATTTCGATTAAATGTGGTATGTACGTAGATTATAACCTGGATTAACACATAGGCTACTTTTGAACTTAAACTTCTTTTGGCGCGTTTGGAAAAAAAATAAGCCAGTACATTTTTTACAATGCGCCTTACACCGCCAGCCTAAAAGCGACATGATGAAGTTAGCTGATAACTGTCCCATGCGCACGCACATCGACAGCCGAAAAGCGTCATGATGAAGTTGGCTGATAACTGTCCCATGCGCACGCACATCGACAGCCGAAAAGCGACATGATGAAGTTGGCTGATAACTGTCTCATGCGCGCGCACACTGGCAGCCAAAAAGCGACATGATGAAGTTAGCTGATAACTGTCCCATGCGCACGCACATGGACCGCCAAAAGTGACATGATGAAGTTAGCTGATAACTGTCCCATGCGCACGCACATCGACAGCCAAAAAGCGACATGATGAAGTTAACTAATAACTGTATCATGCGCGTGAACACCGACGGCCAAAAAGCGACATGATGAAGTTAGCAAGTAACTGTCTCATGCGCGCGCACACCGACAGCCAAAAAGCGACGAAACGAGTTAGCTACAAACAAAGAGTTATGGCATACGGGATGGAATCTTTAGCTATTTCTGTTCTGTTACGCCAAAGAAGTATAACTTCTTCCGTGCGTACATAAGTACACAAACACGTTTGTTTTACTGACAAACTTTTTTAGGTATTATTAATATGAAAGTTTAGGTGTTTGTTGATATTTTTGTTACTACCTACGTTACGCACTTGTAATCACGTACGGCTGAACCGATTTCGATGAAATTTGGATTCAAACATAGGCTACTTTTTTTGACTAACAACGCGTGCGGAGCCGCTGACGGAAGCTAGCACAAATATAAAGGTTTTAGCTAAAACTAAAGAAGGTACTACTTTACTATAGTGGACATAGCACTGAAATTCATTTAATGAAATATGCTTAAAATTTACAGGATAATTTTATAGTAATAAATTGTTTACGCAATTCATATACGGTGGAAAATAAATATTAGTAGGTATTTTGTTTACATTGGTTCTGATGATATCGACACATTTTGAACAATAACAAACTTCAAATATTGACGTTTGGTATCATATATGATGAAACATAATATATATATAACATAATATATTAGTCTTAAATATGTTTATAGTGAATTGTAATTCATTTTTGTAACTTCATAAAAATTAGCACCTCTGTTTTGATTTTTCTCATTTAGCTTTCTATTTTGATTTGGTGTTTGGGTGTTAATGGAGTAATTTTTCCCATGAAAGTTAACAACTTTTCCTTAGTTACACTCGAGTTTTAAACAAATCTCATGACACCTTATTTGTCAAGATTTGTAAAACAGTTTAGCCTAGAAAATCCGCCAAACAGACTTACAAACATGCAAATACTTACAAACATACATCCTAAAAACATTTCAACAATATTTTTTTTTTAAGAAAATTGTTTCTTAACTTCATTAAATTTTTAGTTTAGGTATCTTCAAATCAGCTATTTTTAGACAACGTGACTTCCATAGAACATTTCATAAACGTTTAAAATGTTTGACTTAGGCCCGTAAGATCAATAACAGTTTAAACTAAAAAGCTAAGCTTAAACCATCACTGTCAAAGAAAAGTTTTAGTTTATCATTTAGTTGATATTTTATTATTATCAGCCCCACAGTCCCATTGCTGGGCAAAGGCCCCCCTTCCCTCTCTCCACGCATCCCGTTACTAGCTAATTGAGGCCACTCTGTTAGTAGGCATCCAGTTCATCTCGCCATCTCTGCCTGGGCCTACCACGCGGCCACCACCCGTTTGAAACGCTCATTCCGTAGTGGTTTTCACCCATAGTTCCTCTGGCATACGACAGTGTCCAGACCAGTCCCACTTCAATTTTGCGGATGTCAGAGCCGCGTCAGCTATCTATGTTTTGGAGCGCAGTGTTAAGTTTCTAATACGATTTGTGAGCCTGACTTCGAGGATGCTATATATACTCATACAGCTGATAAATTATTTTAAATATAGGAACGCGAAAAATACTTTAGGATGTATTTGGCATGGAGATTGTATTTCATCATCATCATCATCGTCAGCTCTTCTCATCCCACTGCTGGGCATAGGCCTCTCTCTCTTCGTTGTCGCCATTTGCCTCTGTCCTGCGCTGTTCTAACCCACATACGACCTGCGATTTTACAATGTCGTCGACTCATCGTATTTAATTTCAGCTTATTATGAATGCTAGGACTCTTGTTCTATTTTAAATTTACTTACGGCCATAGGGCCGTAATTTATATTTTAATTACGTTACAATTTGAGAAGTAATTCGTTTAAGAAATTTATTTGTTGTTTGAAATCAAATATTATTAAGTCTTATAACTAATATTAAAAGAGTCTCAATTCACAGCAGGTGGCAACAAGGTGTCTCAGAATATGTCAAGATGAAACCACTATAACGCAAGTAAGGAACAACTTTTGGGAATTTGACCTTCTCAATGAATCAGGTTCTCGATGTATCAGGTATTTTCGACATTCTATCATAAACAAAACAGCTGAACTATCAATTCAAATCAATCTTGTTAATCCAAAGTTTGCCTGGAAGACATCGCTTTTAACGATAAGGCCGCTTATGTTACCTTTGATATCATGTTTTGTGTGTTTTTGTAATCGTGTGAATTAAAGTGAAAATTCCACCTATCTATAACTAGGTACGCAGAACGTGAAAATAAGTTGTTTTAGCTATATAAACTCATAAAAAAGACAAAACTGTACGGGTAGAAACAGAATCTGTACCATTGGCAGTACTCGTTAGCACTACCTATATGCTTCACGAGTTTTTATGGCCATTTTTTTTAATCATATCTAATATGAGATTGCAATAAATACCAGATAGCCGATGAAATAATTATAATTTTTTTGAATACATAGCTACTTATAATATAGGTATAGAGAAACAACCAGACCCGGAACAAATATATGTAGATCATGCAAACATTTGTTCCGCGGCGGGAATCGAAACCGCAACCTCCTACGTCTCACCTTATAATAGTTTTCAATCTACATTAAAACTCAATTGACAATTCGCAAAAAGTACTGTTAAGTAACAATTCTTTAATTGCGAGAGATTTCGCAAAAAGCAATACTGTTTCTTTATTGTGCTCATTTCTTTGACTTTTTTATGGATACATATAATTGGTGTGTCATGATCACTTTCAATACTCAAGGCCAAGAGTCAATGTTGAGAAATTACAATTGATAGGTGATTCAGGAGTGGCCATAAATCACTTCACATGAACTTATGTCTAGTTAGTAGGTATACTTACGTAAACTTATAGATAAACCTGTCCGAAAGAGTTGTCCTTTTTAGTTTATCAACTTGGACAAATCGGCGTTGTATTTAAGTATGTATGTATGTTTGTTTGTCCGAGGATAACTTTCGAAGCGTTTATCCGATCACCGTGATATTTTATATATAGGTAGGTAGTGATGGCACAATTTTGGTGTGACTAAATGAGTTAAAAATGTGGGGGGTTGTTGAGATATTGAGGTTCAAGAGTGGTAAAAAAAATTTTGACTATCTTGGTCAAGTAATTTGTAATTGGTCAAGTGGCACGTCTAATAAAAGGTATTTATGAGTACATTTCGACCCCGTTTTTTTAGTTTATACCTTGTAGTTATACAATTAACTAATTAATAGTTATATTTTATAGTTAGTTTAGCCATAATAGAAACTGAACTTAGACAAAATTCACAGGGTACACCAGTGACCCCACAGTGCTTAAATTTGGTATGCGCGTAGCTTTAGTGACACAAATGTAGGTAAAAGTCTGAAATCCAGAATAACTGCAATTTATATTCCAATTAACATGAACACCCGTTATTTGTAATTTGAATGAAACTGTAGGTCAAATTGTTTGGTTAGCATTTTGTGGCACTATTTTGATAGTCACAGATTACAAATAATATTTTTTTGTTTTTATGGAAGACTCGAGAGATCTCAGTTCGGGGCGAACTACGAGTACTAATGCATGCTGGACATTTCACATAGCACTAACTAAGCAAAACTTGTAGTATGTGAACCAGATAACTGATAGAATATTCATTTTTTTCCGTAAATACATACCTATATTACATAAGAAAATACCCAAACCCAATGTAGACCATGAACCATTTATCCCGCAGCAGGAATCGAACCAGCTACCTACTCAACCGGCTATTCGCCCGTTCGGTCCTAATGATTTATTCATAGTATGTTATTTGGTACAAGTACATTAAAGACAAAGGTGACAACGAAGAAAGGCCTATGCCCAGTAGTGGGATAGGAAGGGCAATGTTGATGATGATGAAGTAGATAAAAGAGTGTACCTATCTAGTTTACGAGTATATACCGTGCCGATAGTCAATGCCGAGAAATACGCAATACAGCTATTAAAATCTAAAACTGATAGGTGATTCAGTACTGGTAAGAAATTATTTCACGTAAGCTTATGTTGTACTATTCACATGTTGCGCACTAACGGCCTAGAACAAATAAACGGGCCCATCTCAAATTCTGATGTCGTTTACGGTTGTGATATGCCCTGCTCTCACAAAAACAGATGAGCTAGCGTTTTCTTAAAGTCGTTCGTGTTACTGTATAATTGCTTTTGATTATCATTCTCTTCAGTACAAGTGTAACTCCGTGTCATAGGTCTTCCTAGTTTGGGTGCCTATTTCTTTTGCAACTAGGTTTTAATGTTTAATTTAAATACTAAAGCTGATGTACCTACCCTGGTGTTGTGAGGTTTGTTAACGAAATAAATTATCTTTATCATTATCACGGCTTGTGTTAATTCATCATTTTTTGTGAGCTGCGGTTTAATAAAATATAATGCCACCTACCGAACATTACTAAATGCGATCCGTTGCGCAACTTGTATAGAGTGAAATAAGTTTACATGAAGTGAGTTACATGACATACTAGAATCGTGTAACTATAGTTAACTAATAAACTTTCTAGTAATTAGAAATATAATGACTTTTCACTTTTCTAACAAAATAATTAACTATTACTTAAGCTATTCATTATGTAAGTTTGTGTGCTAGTAGTTACACCTGGTTTCGGATGATATTTTAAACACCATGAATATTGACATCTTTGGCGACTACAAAAGAATCCATTTAAAATTAAATTACGCTCAGTATCATCCGTACCTGACATACCCATTCGCACACACCGTTTCGGTTCTACGTTCTTGATGCGTACAGCTAAGGTATGGGAACACTTTACCGTCGTCTGTTTTTCCTCAAGAATATAATCCGGGCCTCTTTAAGAGTAAATAGGTTTCTTCTAGATCTTCGTGCTTTATCTTAGACTACATCATCGCTTACCATCAGGTGTGATTGTGGTCAAACGAAGTTCTATCGAGTTAAAAAAAAAATAAATTATTATGCGCAAAAGCCTACTTTAGTGTGACTGAATAGGGTATATACTCGTAGGGTGTTTGGTAATATACTGGCGATATTCAAGTGACGGTTTCTCAAAACATAAAAAAGACTTCTCGAAAAAAAAACTTCCAGTTATACTATTATCATTTTAAATAAACTCGACTAAGTTCAGGTGATTAATTTGATATAAAACTTACTGCCTACTCTTGCAATCGATATCCAAAAATAATAGTAAAATAAATAGTTATACTAGTAGTTTTTTTCGAGAAGTCTTTTTTATGTTTTGAGAAACCATCACTTGAATATCGTCAGTAATTACCAAATACCCTGTATGTATTTTTTAGTAAATGGTGATAATTAATTTGTTTATGAACTTTTGGCATTTCAATCTAAAGTATTTTGTCTAGAATCACTCTTGATATTTTAACTGTTTATATTTTACTGGCTGACCCGCCTGCGGCTTCGCACTCTTGAATTTTCCCATTCCCGTGAGAACTTCGAGATAAAAACTATATAAAACACTTTGTCAAAGTGACGCGACACTTCATGTAAATAACTTCACGTCAATGAACGGCGGTTAAAATATATGGATAATGTTCATTCAAAAATACTAAAATCGCAATTAGTAAATGGGGAGTGGGGATAGGAGGGTGAAAAATACTTTACGACCTGTTTTCATACCAACCAAATGTACAAAAAAAAATCATTAAAATCGGTCTACCCGTTTCGGAGGAGTGCGACCACTAAAACCGTGACGCGAGATTTTTGATCAAGCGAAGCGATTTCTCCAAATCAACTAGGGTAAATCGGCGTTGTATGTATGCATGTATGTATGTAGGTATGTATGTTTGTATGTGTGTATGTATGTATGTTTGTTTGTCCGAAGAAAATGAAATGAAAGGTCTTCATTAGTACATTTGAACCCCATTTTTATTTTTCGTTTAATTATTGTAGTTTTTGAGTTATTAGCGATAACAAAAACAAAACTTTGACAAAATTCACAGGGTACACCAGTGACCCCACAATACTGAAATTTGGTATTCGTGTAGCTTTAGTGACACAAATTTTGCCTGAAATCCAGAATAACTTCCATTTGTACCCCAAAAAAAAACCAATTAACAAGAACCCCCGTTACATCTAATTTTAATGAAACTGTAGGTCGAGTAGGTTGGTTATACATTTCGTGGCACCAATTTATTAGTCAAATATGAAAGCCGGCATGCACAAAGATCACTAAACGTATTGAGCGACTAAAAATGTTAAATTTTACGTATTTGTATGATTTGACAACTCCTTAAATCATATTTAGCCACTAAATACGTTTAGGCATCGTTGTGCAAGTCGCCCTAAGAATAATATTTATTTTGGGAGATTCGGGAGATCTCAGTTCGGTCCGAACCACTAGTTATACATATTTAAAAGTTTACATTTTGCATTCTGTGAGTTAGACCATGGCTGTACCCGATTCATACCTTTTTTTTCATCTTTTTTACGACCCATATTTCGCAAAATAAAATACTATGAATTAAGCACGGAATCACTTAGTTATAAATGCAATGTTAATAAGTAGTTACGAAAAGATATTAACCTTTTAATAGATACGCACGGCTACCGATCATAATCATCATCATTATAATAGCCAAAAGACGTCCACTGTTAAATATAGTCCTCCCTCATAGATTTCCAGATCGACCGGTCTTGTGCAGCTTGCACCCGACGGCTCCCATAGCAACCTTTATCAGGACGTCTTTCTATCTAGTGATAGGTTGTCCTACGCTTGCTATCCGTGGATTCCACTCGAGAACCTTTCTTCCCACGGCCACGATACTAATCCTTTGTGCTATGTCGATGAGTTTGGTTCGTCTACGAATCTCCTCATTTCTAATTCGATTTCGTAGAGAAACACCAAGTATAGCCCTCTTCACAGCATTCTGAGTGACCTTGAGCCTTTTTATGAGGCCCATAGTGAAAGATCAAGTTTTATATATCCCGGTATAAGCTGATATCGCATTGTGTAGGCTTTCCTTTTAATAAGAGGTTAGCTTATAATGGAACTGTATAGCTTAATGTATTTTGGCCCCAAATTAAAAAAAAATTACAGATCGAATCACTTGATATGTTGCTTACGTATAGCGTTTTTAGTGTCCCCTTGTTTTTTTTTGAAGTGAAGACCTCTTTTCGCGCGTTGAGCATTTTGTGAGATGGGGAAAAACCATTGAACTCGCGACGCTGTTACCGACACCTGTCACTAACTACTGATACTGACTGTTACTGACATTTCTGTATATAAGTATATGTAGTGTGGTCTGCTTTTATTCAAGTTTTCACTTCTGTTGGCACTCCCGGAGTGCCACTTTTTTATCTACTTAAAGATGGAACTTGCTTATGTTAAGTGCATCGTCTATTACAAACTATTGCCTTGTAGGTCACGCTGGTCACTCACCTTAGTAACGTGCCCTATCCACCCTGCATCCATTAACTTAAGGCATACAGGTGTAAAACCTCTTATGCCTGTAATTTCATGACTTTTAATGTTTTTAATTTTAATTTGTGGATTGGCTAGTCCTTATAATAATTACCTACACAAACAAAACGTGTGTGGACAGGCCACTGCTTGGTAATTTAAGGTAGGTAATTAAATCAGTCCGCTTGCAGTGTCGAAGGTGTGACTCTACGCTGCAAAAAAAAATATACCTATATTATTAAAATTCAACAAATATTCTTGACTGTTCTGTATATAAAACAGGATTTCAAGACGAAACACTTCGAAAGTTTGTTATTCGAGTTTATGATACATATATTTTCAATATCAGTTTCCCTCGATATGCAAGTCGTATGCAACTTTGTATTCTTTCCTCGTCAGCTTTCTTTGAAGAACTTTTCTTTTGAACGGCGCTAGGATTGTGAAAAACTTTACATTACCATTCAGTATTAAGTGCTTTGTACAAACTTAATACGTATTCTAGTATTTCTCTGAGTCTGCATGGCGCTAGTGATAGATTTTGCAGGCGACACACACAACGAAAGCGCGTAACACGTCGCAGATGCTGGGCTTGCAGCCTTGCACAACCATCCCTTATAGGTAATTAGCAAATTAGCGTCAATACGGAGACGATGAGACGGCGATCTAAGGTACTTGTTTCACCGCCGGCGATAAGCGAGAAGCGAGTTGGCGAGCAGCGAGAAGCGAGTGTGTAGTTCCTATAGTTGTCTCGCTGTGCTTTAGAGCGAGTGAGTGACTGCTGTGTTCTGACAGCCAAGCGAGCATCGCTGAGCGAGTGTTGTAGTCGCTGCGACAAAATAGTGGAGAGTGAGTTCTCGCCGGCAGTGTGAAGGGCCAGCGATCAGCTATTATTATACGCGTCTTGTTTACTGACATCTACGATGGAATCTATATATTTTGTTCATTTCTTGAGCGAGAAAATAATTGATAGCTAATCGCTTACTCGCCGGCGGTGAGACAAGTGTCTTAGGCACTTGTCTCTAACTAACTAACTACTCTCTACTAACTCTAACTATCTTGTCGCAGCAACTACAACACTCGCTCAGCGATACTCGCTCAGCGATACGCGCTCCACGATGCTCGCTTGGCGGTCAGAAAACACGTCGTTCGTACGTGCTCAGCGAGTGGCGCGGGTATCACCCGCCGCACTCGCTCACTCGCTTTATAGCCCCGCGAGACAACTATAGGAACTAACACTCGCTTCTCGCTCATCGCCGGCGGTGAGACAAGTGCCTAACGGCAATTGGAAGAACCAACCCTAGATCAAGCAAACGTCAGATTCTAACGATTGTAACATAATATACTAGTTGTTCGCCCCAAACTGAGATCTCGCGAGTCTCGTTGAAAAACAAATAAATATTGTTTGTAATATTTGACTATTAAAATAGTGCCACGAAATTTCAGACTTTTCTCTATATTTGTGTCATTAAAGCTATACAATTACTAAATTTCAGCACTGTGGGGTCACTGATGTACGGTACATCAGAAATATTGTTAAAGTTCAGTTTTTAGTATGGCTTATATCTCAAAAACAGAAAACAGAAACAAGGATTAAACTTAAAATAAAAGCGGGGAAGAAATTTACTACTGAAGATTTCTCATGAAACGTCCCATTAGACCTAATGGTCTCATTTTGTTGTTTTTTACCTTACTTGAACCTCAATATCTCAATACGCCCCCCCCCCCTCCTCCCTCTCCCACTTTTTTTAGCTTAATTAGTCACACCAGGATTGTGCCGACACTACCTACCTATACCTATACCAAATTGCACGATGATCGAATAAACGCTTCGAAAGTTATCCTCGGACAGACATATATACATACAACACCGATTAGCCCAAGTTGATTTAGAGATCTCGCTTTGCTCGATCAATAGTACTTCTCAACAAGACCTTTAAGGTCTTAGGACCCCGAGCCAAAGGTCGCTCGGTAGAGAGATCTCCTCTTTTCCTTGGCAGGTAGCTAATAATCTTGTCGTCTGCTAAAACTATGTTAAAATCTGACGTATTTGTAAGATTTGACGACTCTCTTGTAAGATTATTTTTATACTTGCCTGGCTATAAGCGATATTTTTATTTATCGCTATGCAGTTAAAGCGTGACAGCTGCATTATGAATTTTGTTAATGTAATTTTCCTTCACTTTGATACAACATTAAAGTTATTTAAAAAACCGTAGTTCTATGTTTATGTTCTGAATTATTTCTTTGTTCTTTTTCTGATGTTGTTTCTGACACATACCAATTAAAAGATCGTGTATTTTCAAACTAAGTGAGCATAAACCATATCCATGCAAATAAAATAATAATCATAGATTAATTTTATTTCGCAAATATTCTCTTTAAAATATTTCGTGATTATTTTTAATCATTATTATAAATACGGGATTTGTCACGTGGGATCACGGAACGGATCGCACTCACTCTGAAGAAGGTTCACGAATTGAACCGAAACATTGTCGGTGGAAGCACCGATAAGACGATACGTGATAAATCCCGTATGACATATTAATGTTTATTCTCTTTAATCTCAGTTTTTTTACATACAGATTTAGCTTACCTTTCAGCGTAAAGGTATTTTATAATTTAAAAATAATTTAATAAATTACTGATTAAAACGGGTATTTATCGCGTACTTTTTTTATTTGTTATCCCAACGAATGTCCCGGTTGTTATTAGTGTATCGTAAGATGAACGAAGACATTTCTAATTCTGAAGACCAAATGAGGGTAGTCGCTGCAGCTGCCATCACTTCTCGACGGTAGCTCCAAGTACTCCAGTCCGTCCGCGACCATGGCTGTTGCAATATAGTCGAAACGTTGGGATAACAAATAAAAAAGTTACATACGCAATAAATACTAGTTTAAATCATTAATTATGTACAGTGGCCACAAAAGTTTGAAAATACTAATATTAATAAATATTTGCATTCAGCCAAAACCAATAATATGGAAATAATAATAACTAAAATTTAAATCTTTAGATCAGACAAAGACGAATGTTATTTAAAAAGATAGGTGCCGTACAGATTACCACCATCATAATCATATCAGCCATAAGACGTCGACTGCTGAACATAGGCGACCCTCATAGACTTCCAGAGCGACCGATCTTGTGCGTCTTGCACCCAACGGCTCCCAGCAACCATTATCAGGTCATACAGGTTCACACAGAACGCGCTTGTTAGGAACTGTTGGTTGGTTGTTGCAAATAAAACGTTATAGTATTTTTATTTTTCTAGTAATCTTACGGAAAATTCCAAGATATTAAAACCATCTCAAAAATTTTCAAGCCTAGACGGGACTTGAACCTGCAACCTTCCTCTTGATAGGATGCACTAACCAATTGTGCTACCGGGCTCTTTTTCAAAATTTTTGAGATAGTTTTAAAATCTTAGAATTTTCTGAAAGTGTTCGGATAACACTATAAAAATATAAATACAATTTGAAATAAACAACGCGCCATCTCTTGTTAATGTACTAAACTGCAACGTTTGGCATTGAGCAGCTCAAAAAACTGTATACATTTTCCTGTAGATGGAACTAACGGCGCTTTAGTCGTAATCTGAATCATCTCACTAATTTTGACCCTAACGTGACAGAGCCCGGTAGCACAATTGGTTATTGCATCCTCGTATCAAGAGGAAGGTTGTGGGTTCATGTCCCGTCTAGGCTTGAAAAATTTTGAAATGGTTTTAAAATCTTGGAATAAAACTCTTATCTTATTCTTGTGCAAATATACAAAGACACGAAGAGTAACTTAGGATAGTCTAGTAACTAGACTATCGCAAGTTACTACTAGATTCTAGTTAAATCTGTGGTCTGCGAGTCTCATGTGAGGAAAACATGCAAGTTTTTAAGACAAATAGCGGGAACTGGGAGCGTCTCGGAACCACTTTGCGTTGTCTTCGTCAGAGAAATGTGCTCTTGTTTCAATAACTGGTTATAACTGCGAGCAATTCGTGTTTTATTATTGAAAGTAATGTACCTTTGTAGGAGAAATGTATGTATATCTATTTTGGTTTTGGCAAGCTTTTGGTGATACTGGCGTACATATGCCGGAGAGCTGACACATTAGGGGAAAGTGTTTAAGGTCACTTGAAATCATAAAAAATTGTACTATATCTGGAATAGAGAATCGGAGCGTTTCCGGTTATTGAAGTGAAAACTTCTTTAGGCGCGTTGAGCATTTTTTGAGATGGGGAAAAACCATTGAACTCGCGACACTGCTACCGGCGCCGTAGATGTTAAAATATTTTTTTTTTAGTTTGAGAAGGGGCATTAGACAACTTTCTTGGTCAATTTTCATGTTTATGCGACATCCATCATGATAATTTTGCACCATCCAATTTTTTTAAGTGAAATTTCTTTAGGCACGTTGGGCATTTTTGGTATGGAAAAAAACCTTTGAACTCGCGACACTGTTACCGGTACCATTACCGACACCTTTCCTGACGATTTAAAAAATATTTCCGGACGAATCAAAAAATACACACGTAATTCAAACAACAACAAAAACAAACGTTCAACTTTCACTTCTATCGGCACTTTTTGTTATTTTATTTATTAATACTTAGATTCACAGTAAGGTTACCGTATATTATAAAGTATTAAACATAGAACTGAACTTAAACCAAATTGAATTTACATTATGTAATGCGAAATATTTATAATTTGACGCGACAAAATAGCCCGCCTGTTTACTTTATCATACTTACTTACAAATATACTTTACAAGAAGAAAATTAATGTAATATTTTTTTACTCCTTAATCATTTTAATATTTTGCTAGCATAAAAAATTTTAAAAATAAAATCCCAGACTATTTGGACGGTTTTAAAGTATGACCCGACTGCCCCGAAGTTAACTAAATTAAACTATTTAACATGAACTCCCGTTACTTGTAATTTAAATGAAACTGTAGGTCAATTGGTGTGACATTATGTTTGTTTCGTATTTCGTGGATACTTTACATTGTTTTTGTATCGTGTAGGGTATCATATGAAAGGGCTGCGTTTAAAGATTTCAACTTGTTTAGGCAAATTCTTTCCCCAATTTTGTATTATCAGCTTTTGGGCTATAATATTACCGACGTTTTTGAGAACAGCAATGCGTGCATTACACGGCAGAAATCGGTACGGTAAAGTCAAAGTCAAACACTTTTATTCATTAAAATCACAAGGATCACTTTGAAACGTCAATTTTACTGCCTGTTCCTTCGAGACCAAGCCAGGAAAGAAAGGCAAGAAACAAGGCTGGTTGTTTTTTTAATGATCCTTTTAGAATACATAACAATACAAAAAATAAATTTCATCTACCTACATTGTAACATTTTGAACGAGTTGGAGCAATCTCAAGCCCAAGCTTTTCTATCATCTTAATAATCCGATATTTTATGGTAGGCTTCTTAAAAAGATTTTGTTTAATTACGTTTTTAAATTTGTTAATTGGTAATTTTTGTACAACCCTTGGGAGTTTGTTATAAAAGCGTGCCCTTTATCGATTAACTAACTTTATGGAGTCTACAAGTGACAACAGCGAGTTATCTTTATTTCTAGTGTTAAAATTATGACTATCGCAATTTTTCTTAAAAAATTTAATATTTTTGCGAACATACATCAGATTTTCATAGATGTATTGACAAGGGAATGTCATTATATTTATTTCTTTAAGCTTATTGCGTAATGACTCTCTAGGGCCCATATTATAAATTGCACGAACAGCCCTCTTCTGCATCACAAAAACGGTGTTTATGCCTGCAGCACTCTCCCACAGCAGTATAGCGTATGGCATGGTAGAAATACTTTTCCGAGTAAACTCTTTTTTACCACTAATGTGGCAAACAAGCATTGCCCCCTTGATGATTACCGTAGCCTATGGACGTCTGTAACACCAAAAGTGTCAATCACGCATTGCCAACCTTTTAAAATTTTAAAGATCCCTTTGAAGAACCCTATACAGCAGTCACTGGGGCAAATTTCGGCAGGGAGACCATTCCATAAGCTATATATAATAAAAGAGGTTACATTCATCAATGCTGAAATTAAATACAACCTCCATTACAAATCCTTATTTCTATTTCAAAATGAAAAAGGCCACATGCTTATTATGCTTTATTAAAATACAATCTCAATGAAAAATCTTTATTTCTATTAAATAAAAGAGGCTGTAATTTAAAAGTGAAACATTAATACAATTAATCACTTACGCCCCTTGTATAACAATATAATATTACTACTCGTTGCTCAAAGCAGTACTTATTCAAATCCTAGTGTGAAAATAAATGAAAATCATAGATTTTTCCCACCAACCAGCCATTTTTACTTCCCTAGAAAACAATACCTCAAAACGAGTCCGTAACAACAATAACTCGTACCTATATTTTTATAAAAAAAGCTTAAATTACACGTCAAGCGAAACTCGTGTGTGAAAGATACATATTGTTCTCTAGAGTATGAATACTGACGGGATCATAGTACTAACGTGTGGAAGTTTCACTTCTATTACATTAAAAAAAACTATTGTATACCACATACTTCCAGGGTTGATTTTTCGAATTCTTCCTCGTGGTCAAACTGTTTAGTCTAACTGATTTGTCGAACAGGAAAAAAAATCTTTATAGTCAATTTGCGGGAATATACACCTTGCTTTGTTATAAAAAAACTCGTAATGACCTACTAACTGACATCCACTCCGACACAAATGCACCCTGGAGGTATGTGGTAAGTAGATGTATTTTTTCTTTATCCAAACAGTTTGACATCAATTTTTTTTCAATTGGACCAACTAGTTCAATTATCCAATTTCACTGGACAAATTAGAGGAAGCACATTTGTCGGCTATTTAGAACATTAATTATCGATTATCAAACGAGGGGATAAAGCAGTGTCTTGCGTCACGGGCGCTATATTGAATCCCGAATGTAACGAAGGATTCTAGAGTTAACTCACAAGTGGAGGGAGGAAATTACTAGAATCCTGAGTGCAGAGAGGAATCTAAGCACGCCCAAGATGTAGACAGCTTTATCCACGAGGAGAATATTCTACTTTTAACACTTTTTGCGAGACAATAAAACCAAATCTAGGTTGGTGGATTCTGTGCAGAGGTTAGGTCGATTTACGAATAAGTTCTTATTGTTTGGGTATCTTTGGATCAAATTTTAATATAGATGAGGTTCCAAATTCAAATCACATTATGCCCTCGAGGGCATAATTAAATTGAGTACAACTTTACTCCCGGCTCAGCCATTAAATTTAATCACCTGCTTTCGGTGAGGTTAACATGACATATAATTTTACATTGTCGAGCAGGTGGTGTGAAAACCAATTAACGCAATCGAATGTTGATGTTGAAAAACCAGCCCTATAAATTGCGAGTTAATAAACTAAAGAAACTGGAGTACACCACAAGTAAGATACTTAACTCTTTAGTCTGTATATTACTAATTGCACAACAAAATACAACAAATAAATAAACAATTAAGAAAAATGCGCCCTTGGTGATCTGATTAATTAAAGCTGTTCCAGACAACCTTATTATGTTGTTTATTTATTTGCAAGCTGTTATAATTAGTCGGCTAATATCCGATGTTCACATAAAGAGGCTCTTACGGAAGACTAGCGCTAGGTAGCCATTGGAACCCCGCACATGCTGAGTTAGAACCTTTTTGTGACACTCGCTTGGGGTACGATGAAACACATACTGCAATATTATTTTTATTATTTTTATGGTATGTATTGCAAGTTAGTTTTTTATTTATATTTTTTTATGTCTCCTGTGTGATTTTGTTTTGTTTTTAATATTGGTGTTGTCACCAACAAATGTTTTATATTAATTTGATTTGGTTGTGGCACCTTTACGAAAGAATGGGACGTGGCAGGTTAAAATGGCAGTGGGCGAGGCTAAAAACTTTAACAGAGGCTACTCGAGTGGAGATCACGCATTGGAAAGTGCAACGCAGAACAGTCCCACACTATATGGCAAGATGACCTAATAAATACTGGTAGCCCTTGGGTGCATGTCACAGAAGACAGGCGGTCTGAAAATGAATGGGGATGCCAATGTTTATCCAATTATGGGCATAGGAATGACACCATAGGCTAGTTAGGCATTAAAATTTTGCTGCAAATAAAATTAAATCTTATGTTACAACGATTAAACTCATTTTAAATTGTGAGAATATTTTGCAGTGGTACAAGCAAAGCACGAATATTATTTGCCAGGTCTGTGTTTTAATTTATAACAACTGTTCTGAAAAAAATTGTTCGGATTCAGCTACAGGGGAACAGAGGCGTTTTTTGCGAATATTTTGAAACAATACTTTTTATGACAAATTCCGTAAATCTTTCTTAGTAAAATGTACTTTTTTGATTTAGTAATAGCACTTAAAGATCTATAATAATAATATGCAATATAGAATATATTCTTGCTTTATATTTTCTCTTCTCTAAGAATTTAATTATAATCATATCAGCTATCAGACGTACACTGCTGTACATATGTACGTATATACCCTCCCATAGATTTCCAGAGCAAACAATCTTGTGCGGCCTGCGCCCAATAGCAGGTCGTCTTTCCAGTGGGGGGCCGTCTTACGCTGCACTTTCCAGTGCGTGGTCATACAAGGTTACATAATTGAGGTGGAAAAAAACAGCTCTGTGCGGCAAGCGGCATAATATATCATAATAGCAGTATCAATATCATAATCATCGTCAGCCTGTATCAACCCACTGCTGGACTTTTTCCTCCAATAGACTCAATTTTTTGCGATCCATCTTGAGCTGATCGCATCCAGATCTTATCAACGATGGCAATGTCATTGGCCCATCTAGCAGGTGATCTGCCAGTACGATGTAAGCTCTCCCTAGATAACCTTACTCCATGCCATCACCACTTGCCAAATATCAGAGAAATGCCTTTAATTCGTAATGATATACAATTATTTACAATAAAATACAGAAGAAACAGTTGAATCATCTCAAGACCGTTGCAAACGATGTATATAGATTTCTTCAGATCACTACCAGGCGGAAGTGTCCCCAAAACACTGGCTGGATTGCCCCGCTGCATTGCAATGCATATGCGTTGACCAGACGCCCAGAAATAATTTTGAAAACGCGATGGGCCCCGGTACCTTATGGGCCCAGGGTCTCAACCATGGCTCAAATACGTAAGCGCTGTCGAGACTTCCATATTTGCGCCGCTTAAGATCTTCCGCTGAACTTGCCACCGCACCGGCCCCAACTGCTGTACCAGACAGATGAAATGGCGCAAGGGTATCGACGCACGTAGCGTCCCACACCAAAGGCCTACCCTTCTCCCAAGGTATAAGAGCCCTAACGTCAGGCCTCTTACCAAATACCACACCCAGCGCCATTTTGTTTTCATGATAATATACGCCAATGGTACGCTAGCGGTATCACTGTATAAAATAAAACTTTCATTCTATTTTTCGGATGACCATTGACCACGCACTATTTTATTTTCTAAACATTCTTTTTCGCCTGCAACTGTAGTTTTAAAATTGTATACGACCTGAAACACCTGCGCCCCAATTTAAATATCCCACAAGCCGTCGAAACCATAGCCACAGTATATGCTTTACAGTAATCCTATTAAATATGGTCTATGTGCACCAAAGATATCCCTTGGTCTAGGCACTAGTGTTTATGCTTTATGGATCGAAAAAATACACTTTTATCTTTAATTTATCTGATAAATGTTAGTTCCTCAAACGATCATTGGATGTCTGTTGTCAAATAGGCTTTATCTGAGTTTTAATGTTTCAAAATTATCCTGCCATACTTGAAGACCCAAGACAATACAGTCATCCTCATAAAGTGTTTAATATAAACTGCATGCCTACCTATTTAGATACGATAACATGGTCTGCCTCTTTATTGCAACCTGCAAGGGTTCATATGTGAAACTATCTCATTACTACCTGTAACAACTTTGTGACCTAGTGAAATCAATAAATGTATTTAGTATAGAAGTGTTGCGAACATACAAGATGGCGTGCAATGATTCCAAATATTATGTGGAGAATGGCTTAAGAAATTAAGCTGAAAAATAGTAGTAAGTATCCTAAAATCATGCGAGTTGTATTATACAATCAACCAATCAATTCTTTATTACGAATATGGGTTAGTAATTACAGGTACCTGTAACTACTATTGATACAGTTTGAGTTCGTCCATAATTAGCGTTTATCGCATGCAATTTTTTTCAGCGTTCTATCATAGAAAAAATAAGCTTAATGAGATGAAATTATCAATTAACTATTTCTTGTAATTTTGGTGTATCGATAAAGAGTTATCTATAATCTACTATACCAGACTAGACGCTTGTAACTTTTGCATATTTATTAAAAATAAACCGGCCAAGTGCGAGTTGGACTCGCGCACGAAGGGTTCCGTACCATTATCTATAAAAAACGGCAAAAAATAATGTCTGTTGTATGGGAGCCCCCTTAAATATTTATTTTATTCTGTTTTTAGTATTTGTTGTTATAGCGGCAACATAAATTCATCATCTGTGAAAATTTCAACTGTCTAACTATCACGGTTCATGAGACACAGCCTGGTGACAGACGGACAGACAGACGGACGGACAGACAGACAGCGGAGTCTTAGTAATAGGGTCCCATTTTACCCTTTGAGTACGGAACCCTAAAAATTAAAGGACGAACATGTTCATTATTATTTATGAAAGATCACTTTCATGTACACATATTTGTTCCGGGGCTGGTTCTTTCGCTATATATTATAAGTATATATGTATTTACAACAAAATGTATATAAGTATTCTATCAGTTATCTGGTTTTCATAGTACAAGCTCTGCTTAGTTTGAGGCTAGATAGCGATGTGTGAAATGTCTAGCAATATTTATTTATTTATTGAGATTCTTCATAGCAAGGAGGAAGAGGAGTTGGTCAAAATCACTCGTCATGAGGCAGTGTCATTACTGTTTACACCTTTTGCTGTACTTGTTACAAACGGACGCTCCATAAAGTAGGCAGCTATTCCGATATTGTTATTGCAGTACGAATGTTACGAAAAATGTGTTCACTCCGCGGTTTTTGGTGCCAGATGGGTATGGAATAGTTTTGTGGCTTCGTTTTACGATAGTTGCTGGGGTCAGTTCCCCATTCTCGTAATTTTCACTTCTGACAACTCGTGTCGCATCATGATCTAAAACAATTGCAAAGACTTACCCAGGGAATCATCACGGGATAAACTGCGACCTAAATTACAGTCTTGAAGATCGGGGCTATGGACAATGGGTTACGGATGCCTTTAGGAGGAGACAGTGAAATACACGATAAAAAAAAAGGGAAAACAGGATCGCATGAAATCAAAAGGATCACTTCAAAGCGTCAATTTTATTGTCTGTTCTCTGTGACCAAGCCATGAAAGAAAGGCAAGAAACAGGGCTGGTAAATCTTTTGTAATTATTGAGTCATAACATAAGTTACAAATGACATTACTAAAATTGATCTCAAATTAAATCTTTCAAATCACCAATCCGTGTTTTTATTAAATAAGGTTTACACGAGGCGATGTGCCGTACTGTAAGGTACTGTTCCCATCACTACAGTACTGAAATGAGGGGTTTTCACATTCATGTTTTTTTCACTGTTAACAGATGGCATTGCTTTGTCATACGCTGATTTGTATCGCTAATCGAAGAAAAGTAAACTGTCAATGACAATTGCCTATTTTCCCTTTTTTGTGTATTCTTAAATTGCTTGTTAATGAGTTTTTTTGGTAATAATATGTACCTGTGTGTGTTCGATGTTACAAATAAAAACTTTCAGAGCTGGAGTGATGAAAATATAAATTATGGCATGTTTCAACTGGGTTGTCTTTAAGTCTAGAGTGAACCGGTTTTTGAAGTAAAACTTTTTTACGCACGCTTGACTTGGGGAGTAAGCTGGTGAATGCGTGACGAGGGCGTTACAAAAAGTTTGATCGGGTGAGGCGAACAGAAGTTGAGATGGAGATATTAAAGAAGTTTTACTTCAGTCGTGTGGTCTACAGCACACTCGTTTTTTTATATGTATGGGGTGTCTCAATAAGAGTGCAATTACGTTAAATTTTGTGTAATTTTTTTTTGTGCATGTGGCAACTCTAAAACTTGACAACTGTCACCTATGATTGTTCCGATTAATAAAAATGGAGCGTTACAGGAGAGAACGAATGTTTGCATGATCTGCAGATAATTGATCTGGGCCTGGATGTATTTCTGTATATTCTGTGTATGTATTTACAAATAAAATAGAAGTATATAAGTATTCTGTCAGTTAACTGGTTCCCATAGTACAAGCTCTGCTTAGTTTGGGGCTAGATAGCGCTGTGTGAAATGCCCAGCAATATTTATTATTTATTTATTATCATCACTTATCATTAAGTAAGTTAGTTTACGATGATAAAACTAAGCAGTTTTCACCGCAACTTTTTTGCGACAATAATCCGGACCGTCTACTCTGAGCCTTATCTATTCAAATCAGACCAAAATATCCTAATACAAATCCAAATTTAAATTCCTTCCTAATATATTCCTTCGTTATTAATCTCTCGGGATTTATGGCCACTGATATTGATTAGAAAATATACAATTATATTACAATAGCAATGTGGACTGAGGGGAAAAGAGAATGAAAATTAATGTAATCCATAATAATCTGAAGGGTAGAATTCTCTAAAGAATCATGACTTTATATCATCTGTGGAACTCCACAATCAACTCAGTATTAAGTAAGTACCTATATCTGTTTATACTCTTGTAAAAAATAAAATAGTTAACAATCGGTTCAGTAGATTTGAGATCACCGCTTACAAACATACATGCAAACTTACAAACTACAAACAATTTTTTTTTTTATATTACATGTAGATAGAACAAGCTTATGGCCCACCTGATGTTATGTGGTAACCATCGCTTATAACAGAGAATCGCTTCGTAAGTCACTCATATTAGAAATGTGCCCTACGATACACTGCCCTGCATCCATCAACTTGAGTCTCACCGGCAACCATACGATTCAAACCGAAACACAGCAATGCTGCTTGGCGGCAGAAATAGGTATGATGGTAGTGCTTCCCCGGGTGAGCCCTTTCACAAGGAGCTCCACTACTCTTGTATAATCTCTTTATACAGTTGAAACATCTGAAGACCGTTGCAAACGATCTATAGATAGCTCGACTGCTCCAGATCACTGCCAGGCGGAAGTGTCCAAGACACTGGCTGCATATATAATATTAGTATTAGATATCTAGGTTTAATTCCAAAGTATGTAAATTACACTAATATTATAAACTAGTTGTTGCCCGCGACTTCGTACGCGTTACAATACTAAATGTGTAGCTAGAACTTAACGTAGAAATAAAGCTACACCCGCTGTTGCAACTTGACTTGAAACCCCATTCTTATCCCATGGGACCAGATTTATGGGATGAAAAGTAGCCTGTCTTAATCCAGGTTATATCTACGTACATACTAAATTACATCGAAATCGTTTCAGCCGTCACGACGTGATTGAGTAACAAACAAACAATAAATCATCCCATGGGATAAAAATTTGGTGTCAAGTAAAGTTGCAATAGAGAGTTTAGCTATTTCTAGATTACCTACACTTTTAGTAGTGTAACGCGTACGAAGTCTCGGCCAACAGCTAGTTATACATAAATTTACTGAGATACTAATAGGTTCTAATATTAGGTTAGGGTAGGTTAGGGTAGTAGGTACTTATATTATTAATTATTTATGGTATGTATTAATAATGGTATTATAATGGTATTAATTAATTATGTTTCCATTAGATATATTTATTAAAGCTCAATATTGAATTTATTACTTTTGTATTTGACTTGTAACTTTGCGTTATAAATAAATAATTGTATTGTATTGTATTGTATATTAAAAGCTATATATAAAAATATTCATTATTACAATTAATATATTTAAATTGCAGTTCAATTCATTAACAGATATAAATATCGGGTTACAACACGCTCAAATTACACTCCAGGTGATTATCTGATGTAATCATTTGAATAAGTACCAAAGCACATGTTACCTAGAATTAGGTATTAATTAACAAAATCCGATTACGAATTATTGCGGACACGTAATTAATTATTATTTATCTAATAGTATCTAATTGTACAGCGTGCGTGATTAATTTAATTAAAACAGGTAAAACATTGACTATGGGTATTGGAGGTTTATTTTCAATGTAACCCGATATTATAAAGTACTAGCATCCGCCAGCAGCTGTGCACGTGTGGTTTGTCTTCAAAAAGTAGCCAGTTATAATTTACGTATATAGTAAATTTCATCAAAATCAATTTAGTTCAACGACGTAAAAAAGTAACAAACATCCACACAGACATGCATACAAACTTTCACGTTTATAATACAAGCTTCCGCCCGCGGCTTCGCACGCGTGGTTTGCCAATAAAAAGTAGCCTATGTGTTAATCCAGATTATGATCTACGTACTACCAAAGTTCGTCGAAATCGGTTCAGCCGTTCCGACGTGAAAGAATAACAAACATCCATACATACATACAAACTTTCGAGTTTATAATATTAGTGGAATTAGTGGGATAGGATGGGAAGTAAAACTTCGCACGAACGCATGCTTGATTTGGGGAGTAAGATGGTAAATGCGTGACGAGAGCGTTACGAAAAGTGTGACGGAGCGAGGCGAACGGAAGTTGAGAGGGAGATAGTTTTACTTCAGTCGTGTGGTCTAAAGCACACTCGTTTTTTTATGGTTAGTTTCTTCTTCTGAGAAACTGTCGTTATAATTCCACGCCTCACGTGTAGTGGTTCCCTGGCAAAATTGGTATCGCATTCTAGTAACCGAAGAAAGGTTGTGGGTTCAAGTTCTGGATGGCTCGTAATTTTAATTTCCAAATCTTAAGATATTCCTGTAAGTTTCAGATAAAACTATAAATTAAAAAAAAACTGTTTATAATAATTATAGTCTAGCAGGTCTGCGATTATCAAAATTAGCAAGCTTGTTTACTTCTTTTCAGTTAATTTGCAGTCGGTTTAATTTCTCTTTAATTATGTCAATTTAAGTCCACGCGAATGAAGTCAGGGGAAATAGGTCGTTTATTATAAAAAAATATCCATACATCCATACTAATATTATGCCATGTGTTGTCCAGTCCTCGATGATGATGATAATTTACTCTGTAGTACGGCTATTTATTCTCAAATCACTTACACTATTTAAAGACAGCATAAAAACACGGGACGCACTGTCCCACCTGTCAATGTCATCCTGCAATTAACGTCATTTTCGGTTTTTTGTACTCGCGTCGCTTCTCACAAAAAAATAATGAAATTGTGTTTTCAAGTTTTTAGTGTGAAAAATCGTGAAAATGGATACAAAAAGAGAAGACAGAAAGTAGATAAGAATCATCTACTTCGAAATATCAAGAAATAACCTACCGATTTCGGATTTGGAAAGTACTTAGGTTATGAACATTTGACATTGTATTTTCTTCAAGAAATCTACTAAAAACGTGTTCTTGGAATGATATATTCCCTCCAAGGTAGAAGAATAGGTGCCTACGGTGTGTTTTTTTCACACGATCAATCAAGACTTTCATATTGGCAAACTCGTGGGGTTCTGCACTGAAAGCACTAGACTAATACTAACCTAGGTACCTAATACAAGACTCAACCATGGTCTAGGGCCGTCCTTCGGGGACGAACGTGATCTAACCGAGGCTTTGATTGGCTAATCTGCGGGATTATGCACCCCAAATGCCCTCGCTGGTTGTACCTACCTATTTATACACAGCTGTGATCTAGGGGCGTCTTTTTGAGGCGAACATGATCGATTATGACTTTGACTGGCAAACCTTTGGGGTTCTGCGACTAAAGTTTTTTATCTAATGTGTACCTAGTACACACTCAGTAGTTGCCTTGCTGGGGTGAACTGGAAAGTAATGTAATACCCATCGGTAGTTACAGATAGCTATGACAATTATATATGTCAAGATTCCTACCTCTCTTACCTGAGATGCTAGATGAATGGGATAAAATGCATCCATTGTAATCTTGTAGAGAGAAGTTCAGATGGAGCAGAAGAGTGCAACACTGCACAAAGGCAAATAGCCTGATCAAAGAGGAAATAACCTTCCTTTGCTAACTATGTTCTAATAAATTACCCAAAGTGGAAATATAAGCAACCAGTGGATTGGACTCCTACAGGATACATTATGTCTGAATTCAAGAGACCGGAGGTCATTGATTCTATTTCATATTAAGAAAAAAGGTTCCCGTTCAGAAGAATATGGGCTTTAAACCGGTGGGGTCCTCCTCATCAGGATGCATTGCTGACCCCAATATAAAGAAGCCAGCAGCTGCAGGGGGAACACCGGAGGCAGGCGAGGACACTGCAGCGCAAGGAGATGAGGGAGGTATGCAGATTACACCATTTTTATGATAACTAGTAAGCTTATCATATGGTATGATACCATTCTTGAATGGATGAAGGAGTATAACAATTATCTGGGAGTTATTATTAACTTCTCTGATTTGAAACTCTGCCAGATTATATTGAAAATCAAAACATTGTTAACAGAAGCAGGTTATTGAAATCTGAAAATAATCTGTTTTTATACATCAATTTTTTTTTCTTAGCCTAATGGTACCTTATCAACATATACATTCACTTTGAATTTAAATAAATAAAATAAATTCATCGGTAGTTACTGAGCATTCTAAATAAAAAGTTTTTATGTGAACTTAAACAACAAATGTTTGTTGTTATCATCACAGGTTTTAATACTGAACTAAAGTTATGCTCTTAGTATAAATAAAAACCAAGAAAATATATTTAAAAGGAAAATACTACCAATTTAGAGTTGCATGGTTAACTTTCAGTAAAATCATGAAATGTTGTGGTAGGTAAGTGGTTCACTTAATAAAATTGGTTTTTTTTGTGTCAGTATTGAGCCACAGTTATTTTCTCTGCATGAATTATTACTTCTCTGGGTGTAAATAACGAGAAACTTGGAGGAAATGTTACCAATTAATTATGGAATTACCTATAAGGTACACCAACAATATGATAGTTGCTCAAGTAATAGTATGGGCTCAGACAGTGGAATGTTAGTATCAGTTTGCTCTGTAATTACCTTATTATGGGATTACCAAAACAAATGGCCTTGAGGGAATAAAACTTTTTATCATTAAACCACTATGATAACTATGATGATACTTCAATAAATGATTGATGACTGGTAGATAATGCTATTAGCATTAAGTCCTCCTAGCACTATTATGTTTTGTGTGAAAATATTAAATAAATAAATATTTGATGCAAAGAAGATCTACAAGAATGCAGGGGCTGGCGAGCCTCATGCATGTGATGCTGAAATACCTTGTGGTATGTGGACAAGGGATCAAGCAAACTTCATATTAATTCACTAGATTTAATGACAAACTTTGTTTGTTAATTTAAGTAATTGTGGTATGTGGACAAGGGATCAAGCAAACTTCATATTAATTCACTAGATTTAATGACAAACTTTGTTTGTTAATTTAAGTAATTTGTACTAAAGATATTGATAATACTACAGTTATTTCATACATAAATGAATTATGATGATGACATTATAAATATTGCAGTACCTGTGAGTAGGTATATTTATGGCAATGGTGTTTGACTAGAATTAATTGGGTATTTGCTTAATAAGGAAATACAGAAATTATGTACACTTAATTACAGATCTTGAGGAAAGAAAACAATTAGATCAGGTCATAATGGATGGGAACCAGTAGATGTTTATTTTGCAAAATTTGCTTCAGTTTTTGGACAATCTTAGATCTCATTGCTTCTAAAATAGGTGTCAGTTCTATTTAACTATCATGGCACCCAGATTCATTCGCCGGGGCAGTTGATGTTTTATCTTAAATTGGTCAACCTTTTTTCTTCTTCAATAATTTTTTCCTCCCTGTATGAATTTAAAACCTCTGGGGAAATTCAATACAAAAAGAAAAGGAAAACGGATTGTGATTGTTATCTTTTGAATAACACAACTGTTTTACCATTTAATAAAAGTTTTTAACTTCTAATGTGGTAATATTTAAAACAAATAAACATGTAGGTACCTAGTACAATCCCAGGTTGTTTAATCTTCTTTTTCGTTATGACAGATAGATTACAGACATATACTCTTCCTCTTTTGTTATGCGCACCGCCAAGGAGTGGAATGCTTTGCCTGAGTCTGTGTTTCCTGATAAGTACAACCTAGGGATCTTCAAGTCACGAGTGAATAGGTTTCTTCTAGGCAAGTGTGTACCATCGTAGACTGCATCATCGCTTACCATCAGGCGAGATAGTGGTAAAACGCTAGCCTATAATTTATAAAAAAAAAAAAAAAAAACTTACAGAAAAGATTTGTACGAAGTCAAGCTTTAGCTGAACGAGGGTCCTTCCAGCAAACCTTTGAGGATAGAGATAGCTGTTTGTAGGATATGTTCACTGTCACTACTAGGTGACGTTATTTTTTTACCACAACCTGTTAATAATGGCAGGAATTTTATCAGTAGAAGTAACTTCTGGTCGTAGTAACTTAGTAACTGGTAAACATTTTGGTTTTAGAATGAATAGGTAACTAGGTTCGGTACTTACCACTAAACAATATTTGTCACAAACTTTTTGGATGGGCCATACACTGCCAGTTCAAAGAGATATCAGTTACTACTCATAGCATCTCTGGAGTGATTATCTATTTATCAATTAAGATTCATAGGGTCCACAGGAGCTAATTAACATAAATAATGAAAAAAAAAAAAAATGTTCCTATACGATAGATAGGCATTCATTGTGAATAAATGAATCTAAACTACATAATCATTCCTTTTTTAGGAAATACCTACCTAATGATAAAATAAAGTTTATGGTAAAATAATGTATACTTCAGATTGAGGCATTCATTGTGAATAAATGAATCTAAACTACATAATCATTCCTTTTTTAGGAGATACCTACCTAATGATAAAATAAAGTTGATGGTAAAATAAAGTATACTTCAGATTGAGATTCACTACATATAGATACAATGATAGATTGGATGTGTTTATTTAATTAATTAAGAATGTTTATATTGACAAAAAAAAATACATGCCTAGTTTAGAAATAAATATTAGATAAGACGGTTATGCTTCTAAAATTGTTTTTAGCGCAAGGGGCCAAAAAACTTTAATAATTTAAACTTATAATCAACATAGTAGTTAGAGATTCCTGTTCCTTTAATCTTCAGCATTTAAGTGGTATCAACCTTATTTGGGCTCTACCTTGTACAATGAAGAGTAGAGCCAGCTAGAGCTGGGATTAATTACTTATGTTTTAAGGATGATAAAACGAAAATATTGAGTCTACTAATAATATGTAAGTAATCTATAAGGCGCTAAACCTTACAGAATGGTATCAATCATTAAATCAGCCATTCGATTGAATTCTTATTTTTTGGATAATAGTGGTATAAAAGCATTTTCACCGCCTATACGCTACGTAGGTAAGGGTACATGCTTCTATCGCGATACCGCTCCGAAAGCCGAAGAACGGCCGCTTGAACTGTAGAGTCTTCCTCTTTTGCATGGGTTATACAGCCGATTGGTTAATAATTAACACTTTACTGACGTTATACCTACCTATATCAAGAATAATATTGATTGGGTTTGTTTAATTAATTGTTACAATTTAGTTAAATGATTATGAAGAACAGAATTCTCCAAATTAATTATCCTAAATCAAGATAACTATCTAAGAAAAAGCAATATTATTTATATTGCATAATGTTAATTAGTTTAATATTGAGTAGAGGTTTTTATCTTCAATTTATACATAGACGTAGACAATTTAAATTAAGGATAAAGTTTCTTGATTTTACATGAGACTTTTAACATCTACAGAGTAAATTATCATCATCATCGAGGACTGGACAACACATGGCATAATTAAATAGTCAAACAAACTTACCCCTGTAAGTGATGTTCGACTGGAATTATGCCAGGTGTTGTCCAGTCCGAAGATGATGAGTCCCACCCAACCCTTTAATCTAATACTTAGATGTACCCTTGAAGTAAAATCAAAAATCTTTAGTGATTCTGTAAACTTAATGACGTTAATTGCAGGATGACATTGACAGGTGGGACAGTGCGTCCCGTGTTTTTATGCTGTCTTTAAATAGTGTAAGTGATTTGAGAATAAATAGCCGTACTACAGAGTAAATTATCATCATCATCTTCGGACTGGACAACACCTGGCATAATTCCAGTCGAACATCACTTACAGGGGTAAGTTTGTTTGACTATTTAATTATACATTCGAAAGTCTCTATGTCTGTCTGTCGATTTCGATGAAAATAGGTAACATATGTGTTTTTACAAGCCACGCATGTGAAGCCGCACGCAGAACCTTGTTATATTTAAAAACACAAGAACGAGAATGATTGAGTTTCAAAGAACAGCTTTATACCGCTTGCACGCTTCATAGAACTCATTAATTATGGTCCCAACACATTCCAAGAAAACAAGATCCAAATCAAATAAAAAAAAACCTGCTGAAATCCAACCTGAAATTATTCTTTTAAACTAAAAGCTTTGTTTCCTATAACAAGGCGACTGACATTTGACGAACGTAAACTTAAGGTACCTATTAGCAATGTTGTAAGCAATCTTTGTCTGGCGACTCAGTAAAGCAATTTACGAGCGCAAGATTGGAAACAGTCTTGGTATTTTAAAATTGTTGTAATTGGTTTTAAATAGTAACTTTTGCATATTTTCCTTAAAAAGTTACTGAGAGCTGTTTGGTAGGTGTAGGTACAGACTGAATGAAATCAGTTGCCCTATTTATTTATCTATTTGGAATGAAAGTGTGCAATTTTATTGATTTTGCCGAAATACTAAGACGTAACTAATAGAGTGAACGATACGAATAAAGTGTTAGATATGAGTGTGGAAGGATATAGAAGTAGTGGAAGGGTAAAGAAGAGATGGATGTGTGAAGAATTATATGGGTAGGAAGGAAGTGACAACGGAGATGACGGCTGATAGTCAGATGTGGAGGAGAAATACATCTTGTGCCGACCCCGCGTAATGTGGGAAAAGGACAGGAAGAAGGATATCAACGACATTATCTCAGCCAGTAGACGTCAAAATCTAAAAGACGGTTTTCTTATCCTAACTTGCCTTCATCGAAAAAACTTTTTAAAATACTTATGACCCTCCTAATCTTTAGTGGTAACCATTGCATATAACATAGTATAGCCTCGTAGATTACGCACCTTAGGAACGTGCCCTAAGATTTGCCCTGCGTCCATCAACTTAAGGCATACAGCTGTGCCTCATGTGCCTGTAATTTCACCAGCAACCATACCATTCAAATTGAAATACAGCAGTACTGCTTGGAGGCAGAAATAGGTATGGTGGTAGCACTTCCCCGGGAAAGCCCTTTTACAAGGATCTCTACTACTCTTTAAATGCACCTGAAACCTGCACCGCCATAATGCATAGGCAAGCGTGCTCCATCTTCGATCTCGCCATCACTTACCATCAGGTGAGGTAGTGGTTAAGCGCTTTACTTTCATCAATAAAAAAAAATTGTGGCACTCCGGGAGTGCCGACAGAAGTGAAAACTTGAACAGACACTACAGATACTTATATACAGCAGAGTCGGTAACGCTAACACTGTCGTGAGTTCAATGGTTTTTTACAATCTCAAAAAATGCCCAACGTGCTTAAAGAAGTTTTCACTTCAAAAAAAAATTAATCGTTCCATTAAGAGGAAACCATCCAAAAATACAATGACAGTCACCGTAATCTTAAAAAACTTATTTCTGGGATATGCAATAAATATGTATGCTTTCAAAGAATGACGAAAGACTAGAATTTAAAACAAAAATTTGAATGTAAATAAAACAATCTAAGGAGACAGAATTCTCATGAAACGTCTGCCTTTGAAATTAGGAATTTAAAAGATGCTTTAGCGGAATATTATACCTACCCTGAATACTTAATGTTTGGGTGTTGAATATAACTTATACATTTGGTAGTTGCAATTACTAAGGTATTCAATTTATTTTATTATTTATCCTGAAGTTATAAATATTGCTATGATATTCTAACAATCCTGTGCTCAGTCTCCGATGGTAAGTGATGTGCTGTGGTCGGGTCAGATGAGGTATCGGCCAATAAAAAAGTGGAACTCCGGGGGTGCTGACAGAAGTGAAAATTTGAACAATTACGAGATACTTATATACAGAGGTGTCGGTAACGGCAACGGTAATAGTGTCGCGAGTTCAATGGTTTTTTCCCATCTCAAAAAATATCCAATGCGCCTAAAAAGTTTTCACTTTATTAAAATAAAAAAGGATTGTGTGGTTTTATGAAACCACGGTAAAAGTGAAACTTTGTTTCACATTATAGACATTTAACTAAAAATTTTCGTTGGCACAAATGAGTAATAGTCTATACACAACACGGTCAGCTGATGCGAACTATAGGCGCCGCCATATTGGCCTCGGCTGCTCTGACGAGCGCATTTCACTTTATCCCTATTCCGCGGCCGACCGTCACGCGACATGCAACACACAGACGAAAAAGTTTGAGACGATGTAATAAAAGTTTCACTTTAAAAAAGAAGTTAAAAAGCTATTTTGGAGCATAAACACTAACGTATAAGAAATAAGAAGACAAGTCGCAAAAACTTTAGAAGTGAAAGTACTGATGAATTTGATTAACTTTTATTTAAAAACAGGACATTATAAAGTGAAAAAAAGATCAGTGATTCGTTACATTTTGGCGAATTTCATGTTATATATTAACAGGTTGAATTACGTGTACTTCTGTGTACACTGAGGCCGTATCACAGAATTATAAACACTAGGCCGGCGTCGTTACTTGACACAGAATAAGGAATAACTACAGTAGAACTCCAATTATCCGAATTAATGGGGGCCGGGACCCATTCGGATAATCAAATATTCGGATAATCGGAGTTTTTTTAAAAAAATTGCCATTGGAGAGAAAAAAAGCTACGTTTTGATATTGCACTATTTTTTTATTGAATTAAATGAAAGAAACATGATATTTTCACATGTTTTAAATATAAATAAAATGTACTTATGTACAAGTTTAGAAATAAAAATCATTGTTTTTCAAACATCTCCGTCAATGTAAGCTGTTTTGCGGTCTTCATCCGTTTTGATGTGATTCGGATAATCGGCGATTCGGATAGTCGGAGTTCGGATAATTGGAGTTCTACTGTACATATTGAATAAGGAAGCGTTATTTTGGCTAAATTGATTTTATCTAGCGGTTCGCCCTGAACTGGGATTTCGCGAGTCACGCTCTTTCACGCAAATTTCACGATGATCGGATCAACGCTTCGGAAGTTATCCTCGGACAAACATACATACATACATACACCGCCGATTTGCCCAAGTTGATTTGGAGATCTCGCTTCGTTCGATCAATTATTCTATCCCGAAGCCACAGCTCTTACATATTTATGTTTGTGACGGTTCAAACCACAAACGAATATATACGCGTTTTGTTCTAACGCGGACAAAAAGACGGAAAACAAACCGTTTATTTAAGAGTGTAGATAAGAAATAGCGACGACAACCGACATAACATAAACCAGATTTAACGCCGATAACTAGCCGCATTGCAATACAACGTGCAAAATTATTCGAGGAGGCCGACATCGCGTTGTTATCGCTTTAGCTGAAGCTATGTGATAAAACTTAAGAATATTTCTCATAATCTTTAGTGTCGTGATATTCGGCATTACATTCAGCATGAGAGTCAGTTTTTTAAATGTTCTACGACCTCCGTAGCGCAGTGAGCGAATAGCCGGCTGAGACGCAGAAGGTAGCGGGTTCGATTCCTGCCGCGGAACAAATGTTTGCATAAGCTACAGATATTTGTTCCGGGTCTGGATGTTTTTCTATATAATATGTATTATAGGTATGAATTTGTAAAAAAATAAAATGTGGCACTCCGGGAGTGCCGACAGAAGTGAAAACTTGAATAAAAGCAGACTACACTACAGATACTTATATAAAGAGGTGTCAGTAAAAGTCAGTGTCAGTAGTCAGTGACAGGTGTCGGTAACAGTGTTGCGAGCTCAATGGTTTTTTCCCATCTCAAAAAAATGCTCAACGCGCCTAAAGAAGTTTTCACTTCTAAAAAGTGTATAAATATTTTATCTGCTGGGTATATATAGGACTCCCCAAGTTTGTGTCATCCCAGCTGTGGCTGATGATGATGAAGTATTTTATCAGTTATCTGGTTCCCATAGTACAAGCTTTGCTTACTTTGGGGCTAGATAGCGCTTTGTGGAATGTCCAGCAATATTTATTGTAATTAATTTATTATTATTATAATTTTATGACACCTGTGTGTTATCATCAGTCTTGGAAGCAAGAAGAACGTGTTTGATTTCCAATAGTTTGATTGCAAATTCTAAATTCTTCTTGATTGTAAAATCTTAACATTTCTTCATTTCCAAACTGAATACTGAATCTACAGAACCCATTTCTGTAAATTTTTGTCTCTAGAATTCAATAAACAAATAACAAAAGAAGCAATAGACAGAGACAGAGATAGTAAATGAGTGCGGGTAGTTGAATAACAACTAGTATCCGACGTTCAATTACAACTCAAAGCTGCAGGTGCCCACTCGGGCACGTAAATTGTGGGGATCAAGTCATAAGCTAAGATAAAACCGCCAATTGTACCCATAGATTTACTTGACTTGTATGGTTTTATGATGCGCAATAAAGAATTGTGTAATCTAAGCTATGAAATACTAGCTATTTTGGTGATAAAATATGTTACCTCTCATATTTTCAGACAAATATCTCTAAAATGTTTCAATTTAAGATGGGTGAAGTAGCAAAATCTAGGCAATAAAACTGAATAAAATTGTACCCAATTGGTACTTCTTCTGTACTACAATCTTAACAGTTCGCAACATTATAGTACATTGTTAGAAAAGGGCTGTAAGCGATCTATTGTACACCCAAAATTTTTTTTGTGATCGCTTACACCCGAGTATAGCACATAAGTTTTCATGACGAATGCGAGGAAATTAACAGTTTGTTGGAAAAAAGAAAATTACTATGATGAAACTATGTCTGGCCTCATTCATTCCGTTTTGTGACTATAATTCCGTTTATATACTATATTGTTAATATTATTCTTTTAATTTTCTCTTACAAATTATTTACTTAAGTCTAACTATAAATACAAGTTGGATGTCAACAAACATTGTGAGAGACTGGTGCTTAAAATAGGTTCATAGGAACCTGTATTTTAAGTATCCAGGTACCCACTCTGCGAGTACAAATAAACTAAAGCTTATCTATGAAGCGGACATAATACCATTTATGCCTAGCAACAAGGAAGGTGAAAACATATTAAGTTTAACACTTGACTGTGCAGTTACATAAACTACTATAAAAACTAGCAATATTACAGCTTAGAGCTGATTAATTAATTAACTTGTTTACGTACGACTAGCTTCTGTCAGCAACTTTGCACGCGTTGTGTGTCAACAAAAAGTAGCCTATGTGTACGTACATACCAAATTTCATTGAAATCGGTTCAGCTGTTACGACGTGATTGAGTAACAAACAAACATCTAAACTTTCCTATTATATATACTATATATAATATTAGTGTGATATTAGTGCTTGCTTGTGTGTGTTGTTAAGTCTTTATAACATAAAAAAACTCTATCTATAAACTACATATATATAATAAACACTTATATTAAGGTTAAGCTCGCCTTTGTACATGCCCATTTTGTAAGCTGTTTCTGTCTGTAAATCTATTTGTGTTCAATAAGGAATAAAGATTAAATAAATTACTCGCTAACATGTTTTACCTTACCCCACCAGCCCAGTCCAGTTTCGCATCCATTAGCGTAGCACAGTATTGTCCATGTAAATAACAAGTTTGCATAGAACACTCATTGTTCTCATGAAAAAATGACAATTAATCAGTACAGTGGAACTGAGATGGCTTATGAGCTAATGGAGAGGAATATTGCTCGTTATGTATGCCGTTCCTTTTGTAAAAAAGTTTATTGTGAGCGCGCCATCTATGAATTATGAATATTGTGCAGCTTCTCGATTCTCCACTATTTTTCTTGGTAATGAGGCGTTTTTATTGGCTTTTCTCACTCACGTCACCTCGTCTTGTTGGCCAAAATGCTTACCGTCGCTCGTAGAAATGCTCACGTAGATGATCCTATGCAAGCGTCTGTTTATATTTTCACTAAACACAGTTTAGAAATACAAATAAAAACTTAGGGTCTTTAACTCGTGTTTACAAAATTCCCGTACAAAAATTTAGAGAGGATTTTTTTTAAACACCCCTTAAATTAGATTAGACAATTCTTTATTGCACACCAAGAAAATAATACAGCTAAAAAGAACACCGTAAAACTATATGATACAATTGGTCTTATCGCTAAATAGCGATCTCTACCAGACAACCTTTGGATTGAATGGACTGTGTGGACATTACCTGGGGTGTAATGTAAATAATCCTACTAATATGTATTGTTGTGCGCATTGAATATGCTCCAAAACTAATGGACCGATTTAAAAAATTCTTTCAACGTTGGGAAGCTACACTATCCCTGGGTGACATAGGTTACTTTTTACCCAACTATACAGAAGGAGGGTAATGTTTTATTGAAAAACTACGCGTGCGAAGCTGCGGATTGGTCCAGCTACTCGTAGTATAACAATAACATAAATGAATTAACCTAAACTATAACTACTTATATAAGAAACATATTAATTAATAATAAATACGTAGACGCCTTAAACAGTTGATTAACTTTTTTGTGGTTACAAGGTTAGGGTCTTACCCCAAAAATAATTAAACACTGTTTAGCGCGTGTTTAAAATGTATATACAAAACTTGGTATGGATATTTTTAAACATGCGTTAAACAGTTATTTAATTTTTTATATGATAACAAGGTTATATTTTTGTAAAACGTGTTACGTGTACAGAATAATGTGTAGGTATAAAGTGTTAGTTGTAAAGTTATTCTGTATGAATATTATACAATCTGTTTTGTTATGTACGACATTAATTTAAAACACACATTCGTAATCGTATTTACTGATTTTATACTTACAGCTTTAAATTTTACTTATATATTTATACATATATTTTTATAGATTTTTTACTTAAAATTTATCTTGCTTGAAAATAGCTTGAAAATTTATCCAGATATCGATACATTTTGAATCGGCGGCGATGGCACTTACCTACTCGTAGTCAGCTAAACAGGTTTTTACATGATGAATGAATTGATTTGTTTACCTATTTTATACACGCTGTTTCATTCATATTTTTAGGACTTGAAATAAACTGTGTTTGAAAATTTAATATTTTCTTTTGTAACGAATTAAAAAAACCTATTTGACTACAATACCCCCTACCCATGTTTTCATCTAATGTCATCCACAACATGACACGTTGTATAGAGGTAAAGTGTATGTGTTTAAAGCCTATTATTTCTCCTATTTAAATATTCACCTGAGTTCTTTAGGCTACGTTTATTTTATTTTGATAAACATCCATGCAAAGCCGGCCGGGTCACCTTTTTTATAAGCGCTTCCTTGCTATTTACTACTTTAAGAGTAGAGTAGTAAGAGTTCCTTGTGAAAGGGCTCACCCGGGGAAGTACTACCACCATACCTACTTCTGCCGCCAAGCAGCATTGCTGTGTTTCGGTTTGAAGGGTATGGTTGCCAAATGGTTGTAATTACAGGTACGTGAGGCTTTACACCTGTATACCTCAAGTTGATGGACGCAGGGCAGTTCAACGTAGGGCACATTTCTAAGGTACGTGACCTACGAGGCAATTCTCTGTTGTAGGCAATTGTTACCACTTAACATCAGGTGGACCATAAGCATGTTCAATCTCCACGTAGAATAAAAAACAAAAAAACTTAGATAACTAGTAGTTTTTTACTAAGGAGCGGATCGCACTCAGCCTGATGAAGGTTCACGAATTCGATATCACGAAACCGAAACATTGTCGGAAAAAGTACGTGATAAATCCCGTATTTATAATTATGATTGAAATAAATCACGAAAGTTTTCTAAGCAAAAAGTAGATTTTTAATATGTTTAAACATCAAATCAATTTGACTAATATCCAAAAATCCAAACCCAAGGTTTGCTAAAGGGCGATGGAGTCGTAGTATTCTTGGAGTTAAAATAACTGATCGCGTCCGTAACACCATACCGCACTCCAAAACCAAAATCGCTGATGTAGGAGAGAAGGCTACCAGGCTGAAGTGAAACTGGGCCAGTCATGTCAGCCGCATGCCTGACGACTGAAGCCCTGAGACAGCAAAGCTGTGTCTCGACAGACCTTGCCAGAGGTGGCGGGACGAACTGGACGCCGCCGAGAGGGACTGGCATACGGTGGCACTGGACCGTTGTGAGTGGCCTTTGCCCAACAATGGGACAATATGGGCTAATAGTAATAGTAATAAACATGAAAACACAATCAGAAATAATAATTCTTGCGCAAAGTTAAACATCAAACAAAAGATCAAATAGAGGGTAGTTCAATATATAAATAAATAAATAAATATTAAATATTACTGGACATTTAACACAACGCTATCTAGCCCCAAACTAAGCAGAGCTTGTACTATGGCAACCAGATAACTGATAGAATACTTTTTTTTTGTAAACGCCTACATACTTATAATATATAGAAAAACATCCAGACCCGGAACTTATCTTTAGATCATGCAAACATTTGTTCCGCAGCGGGAATCGAACCCGCTACCTCCTGCGTCTCTGCCGGCTATTCGCCCACTGCGCCACGGAGGTCGTCAAGACAGTATGACAGTGAACAAGACATTCGTTGGATTAAACATGATGCAATAGCTTGAGCGTACTTGCAATAGTGCTGTGGCAAACTTGCGACTGAATGCAACACACGTGTACTCTAATAAATCATTCGATTCATATTTTTTACGTATAAAAAATGTTTAAATGCGTTATAATGTTGTCAAACCCCAACTTCTAGAGTATTAACTCGACGAGCAGAGCAACGAGATAAAAAAATTATGATTACTCGTATTAATAAAAAATAATATTTTTTTTTATCTACCCTATGCTGTCCCCCTGCTAGGCAAAGGCCTCCCACTCATATCTCCACTTATCTCTATCCTGTACCAAATCCCACCAGTCCCTGTAAAAAGCGTCCAAATCATCGCACCAACGCTTCATAGGCCTTCCACTAACTCGCTTTGAGACGAAAATATGAACACAAAATAGACAGTTACAGAGGTTAAGTTTAGTACAACGAGCGTACTAGGCGCACGCATACCTAGACACATAGATGCGCATGTACGAGAAGCTCGAATCAAAACGTTGGAAGGTTCGACCGATTTGATCTAAGATCCTCGTAAGTCGTCCATTGGTACCTATAATTTTTTTTATTATTATTTATTTATTTATTTTATGTTATAAATCGAATTATTTTGTCAAACTAATAGGTGTTATATGTTATGCCATGGCTTTACTGAATGATGAATTCGTAGTTTAATATTCGTATGTCGAGTCAAATAAATGTTTTCATTTGGATTTCATTTGATTATAAATATTATGCAAAGGATTTTTTCATTGGCTTTATGAATAAATCTAGCTAGATATAAAATCTATTTTCAATTATAAATACCGACTTAATAATAGTCATGAGTCAAGCTCCGTGAACATACAATATTACATGTTTATGTAAGCGCCAATGGAATTGCATTGCACGCCCGTCTGTATTAGAAAGGGTGGTTACACACGGTCGTTTAAAGATAATTATTCATAAGATTTTGTTAAAATTAATTAGTTATTAACCTAAGGACTACCAGCTGACTTGATATCGGGGCATAGCAATAGAAAATCCATTATGTTTTAATGCTGGGTTTTGACAGGTTAAAGAAATAATGCATCGTGTTTTAATATAAAAAACGTGTGTGTGTATGTACGCATGTAAGAAGTTATACTTCTTTGGCGAAACAGAACATGAATAGCTAAAGATTTCATCCCGTATGCCACAACTCTTTGTTTGTAAAAGGAATGATAAATGAATAAATATAGTTATGAGTTTTCACGGACACTTGAGAGACAGTTATCAGCTAATTTCATCATGTCGCTTTTTGGCTGTCGGTGTGCGCGCGCATGTGACAGTTATCAGCTAACTTCATCATGTCGCTTTCTGGCTGTCGGTGTACGTATACTAAAAAATGTATCCTCATATTTTTTTCCAAATGCGCCAAAAGCATAACTTCAAAAATTGTCATAATACAATTCATTGAAAAGTTTGACCTTCAGTCGACATCAATCAATATAAATTTGTCAAACTTAATTATTTTGATAAGGTGAAACTACTTTGTAAGGCGTTGGTATTGTTTCTTAATCTTATTCATTTCGACATCATATTATTTGCAACAGAGCAAAGAAAAATCTTTAATTGAAAACCAAATGGTAAGTTTTTTCAGACACAAGATCCACACATAAAAGTTAAAAGTAAAGAAAAAAATATTTAAGCCAAAACATGATATACAATGGTATAGTCTACTAAAAATTCAGGATGCTAATTGCACCTAATGTCTATAAAAGTATAAACCTTTGTCGTATAGACCCTTTTCCCAAGACTTTCTATAATCGAGTTTTTACACCTGTCAACTTTGGACATAAATTTAACGATCCGGTTTCTCTGGGTGGCACTGCAGTAACGCTCCAATCCTCTCAATTAATGTATAGACATGATAAGTATAAGACTAATATACGTCAAAGTCTTTAATTCTAGATTTATAGATCTAGAATTCTAAGTCTACTTTCAATTAAGATAACTAAACAACTAATTAATAGTTTTCTGTTGAGTTAATTTTCTACATATGAGACTGTTGCTCGGTTGCTTGGTGCTCCGTTCAACATACAATATTACATGTTTATGTAAGCGCAAATGGAATTGTACTGAATGGTCGTCTTTATTAGATAGGGTCGTTACACACGGTCAGTCAAGTTAAAAGAAGATTATTGTTACATCTAAATATCAGAAGTTTTATCAGAAAACGAATGATGGCATCGTAAATAGACAGTATTGAAGGATGCCAGGCGCGTTTAATTAAGAATTTAAGTTATTGTCCATTCCAAGTCATAAAAAATAAGTTCTGTTTTGTTGCCTACACATAATAGAAAAAATGACCGTAAAAGAAAATAAATCCTGTAATTTCACCAGTATTTCCTATAGACCGGAACACAGCACTAAGCAATACTATTTGGCTGTAGAAACAGGTATGGATGTAAGTCCGATGAAATTATATGACCGTGTATCACAGCTACCGTTTCCGATTGCGAGTTCAAATGTTATTGGTCTGGACGGCATCGGACTTAGGTTTGCTTGAATGAAATGTGGTCATTAGAGTTTCTAATAGCTTGTTTGTTGGTTCTAGATGTAGATACTGAAGACCAGATCTTGTAATTTAACTTCAGTGTTTTTGTTTGTATTTCGATCTAGAGAATAGACCGAGTTCGGAATACAGCACTGCGCTTAAAGATCAGTATCGCTGATGCAGCTTGCGAGGCATGTTGGCATCATCATCATCATCTCAACCCCTCTGCACCCACTGTTGGGTATAAGCCTCCTCTTTATAATGCCATTCTTTCAGAGTAGTGGCCAAAGGATCCTCGTATACCAAGAGGCAGACAACCCGCCCAATGTTCGAATGACGTTGTAAGCGTAGCTGGGATCAATGGATGAGACTCGCAAGGGATCGGAAAGAATGGCGTATGTTTGCATAATCTACAAATTTTTTCATGTTTTTATAAAAAAAAATGTGTATGTATCAGATTATATTTACATAAAAATATTTATACTATTTGTTATATGGTTTTCAAAGAACTAGTTTGGGACTAGAAAGCGCTGTGTGAAATGATCAGCATTATTTATTTTATCCTAATTTTGAACGTTTACATATTTTCAAAAAAGGCAAACGTCTGAAATTTTTCCCCGTAGCAAGAATAGGGTCCGCAACTTCTCGTGTCTCAGGTGCTCACCCATAGGATGCATAGGTATATAACCGGAATACCAAAACTACTGTACCAGTTTTGATGAACTTTCTACGAGATTAATCTGATTAAGCTTTCAAATGAAAAAAACTATTTGCCAAATCAATTAATAAATGATAAAGTTCTGAGGTAACATACTTAAAAAAAACAAGCAAATTGTGAACCCTAACCTTTTTGAAGTTGGTTAAAAAACAATACATTTTGAGAGTGTTAAACTGATTCTACTCCAGTTAAGCATAGAGTTCAATTTACCTAAACCCTTTTTATCGGAGCTTAACCTAGCTTATTCCATAAGTTTCATAATCACTGCACTTTACCCTCGGTCTTCCATTCCGGGAAAGTGCATAAATAAATGTAGCTGAGCTATAATTACGATTAATACAAATCCACCTGAATGCGACCGTAATTTGAATAAATGAGTTTATATGCCGTTGGTCATGGAAATCGTGAATTATACTAGAAAAGAAATCGGGATGGGTACCGCTACGATAGTAACGGTAGGTATATAGGTATTGTTCTGTCTTCCGGGCGTGGTGGGACTATTCCCGGTTGATAGATGATGGCAGGGATGGAAACGACATCACCCTTAACTATCGCCGGGTCGGATCTCATTAGCCCGTACCTTCGTGGTGGAAAAGGGAGATGTTCGCTGGGCTCGGAGTAGTCGAAGTGAGAGCTCTGGCTACTCATTGCACGCGAATCATTAGTGGGCGGCAGTATGGTGTGGTCTTCTGTACTGCCGCCATGGAGGAAGGTGTTGGTGGCTAGCGCAAGCTGGCCACACGGATAGGCCCTTTACGGGGCGTCGCGCGTGGATGGGTATTCCGGCGAGTTCCTTGCCTGATCCCGGAGCCCACTTATCGCGTAGAGGATTGGCCACCGGGGATGGTTTTAGTGCGTCGAACCGCACATAACCCATTGTACCCTCATGCAGCGGGTATCTGGCTTGTAGATTTCTTCCCCGACAACAAAAAAAATATATAGGTAATGTAATTATTGTTGAGTAAAACTTCTCCGGGAGAACTGGGCATCGAAATAGAAGACGTCCACCAGCGAGATGGCTCGACGACATCAATAAAACCGTGGGTGGTACGCGGTTCAGATTGGTGCAGGATCAGGAAGAATGGCAGAAATAAAGAGAGGCCTATGCCCAACAGTGGATCGACATGGGCTGAGACTGGATAAGAAAAGATTGTTGCTTTTTTTTTTAAAGATTGTTGTTCATTTTTGGTCGGTTTGACCGAGAATGTGCCTATAGATTCTCAATCTGAATGCTTCCATTAGTAGCCTCGAAATAGTTGTGCTTCGAAATAATGATGATGATGATAAAAATTTATCTCGTGGACTGTCACGTCTATCACTACAAATTTTCACTCGACAACTATATTTTTGCTTAGTAAACCTTTTAGAACACCTCAACGAATTATTTGTGTGCAGTCGTCTGGATAACACAACTGCGCACAAATAATTCGTGTACCCCTTTCCGTTACCCCAATCCTTACTCTATAACTTAGGCGCACGATAGCGTAAGTGCACTAACAAGAAATACACAGTGAACTATTTTCAGAATATGACAATAGCCAATACAACCCTTAAGTCACGAAATCCTCCGTCGACCGAGACACGCTCTCAGCGATCTGAGTCATATTAAGCAGAGTACTTCACATATACACCGACCTCGTCGGCGAGGTCGAAGAGTCCCTTCATTTACCGCCTACACAAGGTACAGATCTGTGTGTTTCTCTCCTATCCCCATCCTGGCAATGGCCCAAGCAAAACTTACTGGGCTCTGCACCCCCTGCGCTCGGCAAGATTTCGGTTAAGCTGCATCGGCCTCAGAGGCCAACAGCGATTTAATCCTTTAGAAAAAAAAAACACTTTTAGTAATCATATTTATTTTCGAAAACGCGTTCTATCGCTTTTTCTGGCAAATTCTTAATACTGAAGTCTTTTTAAAAACGATTTCACGTTACTTGGTAAGTTGCAGTAGTATCTGGGTGAAGTATAATGGCGCAGGGTTGCCTAGCAATCAACTATCTTGAAAAATATCCTACCACAAACATCCTTTCAGTTTACTCAGCCTTAAACCGCAGAAATGGTCAGTACGTGCAAAGCTCGTAATTCAAATTTCTGATAGTCTTCATTCATAACGTCTTCGTGGAGCAGTGGGCGAATAGCCGGCTGAACAGGTTCCATTCCCGCCGCGGATTTTGTTTTATATTGATATATTTTTCCGGATCTGGGTGTTCCTCTATACATAATATTATAAATAGGTATTTACAAAACAAAAAGTGATAAGTATCTATCAGTTATTTGGTTCCTATAGGGCAAGCTCAGATTAGTATGGGGCAAAAATAAGAATTATTATAATTCGTACATTGAGTAACAATTTATGTAATTAATAAGCACAAAGTTTCACTTTATATTGAAAAATTACACTCAGAAACACTAGGTAATCCTGGATCAATATATATTTATTTTTCGTTCGTTGGAACTATTTTTAAACCTGTCAAATCTGACCTTTTAAATTTCCACGAGTATAGAGCTGGTGATGATGTCTTCCACCAGCGAGATGGGTCCACGATATAAATAAGTCCGTGGGTCGTACGTGGTTCAGACTAGCACAGGAATGGGAAAAATGGCAGAAACGAAGAGAGGGCTGTGCCCAGTGGTCAACACGGGCTGAGAATGATGGTGATGATGATAGGGCTGGTGTCAAAGATAAAGATAAAAATTGTTTATTCGCAGAAAGTCAATTCAGTTTTACACTGGCATTAATGCAATTAAAGCTTAATTAACATTCTACCAGGTAATGTCCTGGTTTGAAAATATTGCATAAAACAATTAAAAATTAAAATTAATGTCCATTCCATGTCTTAATAAGTTTCTGTTGAAAAATTACTTTTTCAAAACAAGCTTTTATAAAATTCATAATCGGAATAGCAAGCAGATTCAAATGAGCCTAAACATTAGTAGCCTACAATAACCCATTCAGAAGTTCCGTTGTTTAGCGTCCGTCTCCATCATGAGACCACCTCCATGGTACCGTATTATTGCATTGTCACCGTTGTTACTTAAGTATTCCAAATTTCAGCTCAATCGGTTAATGGGAACGGGTTTAAAATTCAGTTGCAAGATTCCACCAGAACAAACATACATTGCAAGTTTTTTTTTATACTATGGAGATGGAACAAGCCTATGGCTCACCTGATGTTAAGTGGTAACCATCGCCTATAACAAAGTTTGCCTCGTAGGTCACGCACCTTAGAAATATGGCCTAGGATGCACTTCCCTGCGTCCATCAACTTGAGGTTTACAGGTGTAAAGCCTCATGTGCCTGTAATTTCACCGGCAACCATTCCCTTCAAACCGAAACATAGCAATGCTGCGTGGCGGTAGAAAGTATGCAAGTTGATAAAAAGCTTAGAGCTTAGCTAAAAAAATAAGTTCTGTTTTGTTGTCTAGGTACACATAACACAAAATTAAGTTTAGTTACGAGTTTTGACTTACTTTAAGTTATATTAACAATTCAGAAAGGAGAATTCACGCTTATGCCGAAAGAATGTAGGTATTATTGAAATCAATACCTACCATATTTGGTACAACCAAAAAACAGCTTTTACCTTAAAACAATTTGGGTTTGGCAATACACATTCCGAATGAAAGCGATCTCGAAATTGTAAAATATTTCAATTAATCAAACATTAAGATAGATGGAAAGGAGGTTATTATCACACTGAATTATAAAATGTGAAAGTTTGGATGTTTGTTTATTTATTTGTTTGTTACTCAATCACGTCGTAATGGTTGAACCGATTTTTATGAAATTTGGTTTGCGATTATGACCTGGATTCAAACAGGCAACTTTTTATTGACAAACAACGCGTGCGAAGCCGCTAGCAGCTGGTAATAAATACGGGATTTATCACGTACTATTTTATCGGTGTTATGACCGAGAATGTTCATCAGGTGAGTGCGATCCGCTCCCGTATTGATATAAATCGCGAAATTTTCTAGATAAGGAGGTTTCTTGAGATTTAACCCCTCGACGCAAAAAGGAATGAGCTGTCTGCCCGTCTGTCTGCCTATCTGACTGTGTGTCTTTCAGTGGCATTGTAAGTCTCAAAGCTATTTTTGCAAAACGGTAAATACGAGTAGCTAAGTTCAGTTCTACTGAGCCAAAGATCGAGTTTTGAATATATTTTTTGCCAATACTCAGTTTGTTTCTCATGTACTAAAAATAGTATTAAACATAGGGTCTAACCACAAAAAGTAATGCATATGATAAGCACTGTTTAAAAAAAATCCGGATCAAAATTTGCAAGAATTTAATATTGGACTGTTAACAATTTGTCTCGTAGGTAGGTAGGTATCTATCTGAGTATAAAGAGTTACTTTATTTTTATTTATTTAGTAAACAAAACATGAAAAGAACATGAGGTAGTCAAAAAAGTGACGAGTAGGTAGGAACCTAATAGGTACCATAGGATTAATATTTTTTGTAAATGCAAGTATAAACTTATAATACATTGACAAATACCAAGACCAGTAACAAATATCTGTTGATCACGCAAACATTGTTCTCTGTCGGGAATCGAACCCGCATCCTCCTGCGTCTAAGCCGGTTATTCGCTCACTGCGCCATGGTCGTTAATTGTCACAATAAAGCGTCTTATCAGATCTTGAATCTCGGATAATAATTGCCACAGTAACCTCAAATGACAAGATCAAGGTCTTACGTCACTTTAGTCAAAGATTAATAACTATTACTACGTAAAGAAGCGACACTCGCACTCTCCCGCCATTTTATTGTCCCCTGCAACGCAGCAGTAAGCCTGATAGTGTTGCCATGTCGACGTCACTCGTTTGTCACCGCTGCTCGTTAAGTGTGTTACTTTCATAACTTCAAAAAAATATTACAAAATATATATACTTACTTATCTTCCGAAATTCCGTGACCTTTGTCAACCTGCGTGCCGCAGTGGGTTGGGTATTAACCGTCTGAAACGCAGGAGGTTACGGATAATAGAACCCACGGCGTAATGTTTGCATGATCTACAGTTGTTTCGGGTCTGGTTGTTTCTCTTTATAAAAAAAAATATTTTAGTATTTTATCAATTATCTGGTTCCCATAGCTTTGCTTAGTTTGGGGCTAGATGGCGCTGTGTGAAATGTCCAGCATTATTTATTATTAATTCATTTTATATTATTTAATTAAAGTCAACAATAGCATGAAAACTCGTTTTTTTCACAAAAACTACACACACAGTTATACAGTTACACAGTTATGAAAAGACATTTCAAATTTTATTTTAAAAACTACTTGTTACTAACATACATAACTACACTTTTGATCAACTGCTCAGAGAGCAATGGAGCGTGCCATGTTAGGCATCTTGCTGTTGGACCATATACCCAACATCTAAATACGACACAGAACCAATGTTGTGGATGTGGGTAGAGGAAATATTAACAAAAAACAAAGTGACATCCCCTATGTTGCCTACGTATTGCTCAGCCCAGTAATTCCACATATATACAAACCGTACGCAGACAGGCCGTTGCGTCTGTAGAGTGAAAGGTAAATAAATAATTTCGTTAAATCAGAATCAGGAATCTGCTTTTGCAGTATTTTTATCGCTTGCAGTTAATAAAATGACACACAGTTTTTGCATAAAAAAGTGAAAGTCACTCGAGGTCATGTTATGTTATGACAAATTATAAATCTACTTGCTTAGGGTTCCGAAGCCAAATGAAAAAAAAATAACCGATAATAACTTTTCCATTAATCGGAATGTAAACTTACATTAATCTCCTTATTATTTACATTAATCTCTAGTAACTAAATCTCCTTCAAAAAAGCTTTTTGACATTTGTAAAAAAGATTGGCGAAACTGGACCCAAGCTATATAAGTATAGATCATCATGAGCTATTTCGACTTTTATCTTAGAAATTATTTTATAATGTTGTACCAAGGTAGAACGATTTTTTCTAGGTCTTACGTTCTTAGATTTTCTCTAATTGCCATTATTAAGTCCTACAGACATGATATTAATCAAAATACAAAAAAGCGAATGGGTTTAACTTAGCTTTGTTTATTTCCGTCTACTCATATTTTTTTTCTAACCTATCTCGTCCCACTTCTGGGCAAAGATCTCCCCCAAGTCCCTCCAAGCATCCCTATTCGTCGCTATTTCCCACCAACGCTTTCTCGGCCGACCCCGACGTCGCCCTCCGTCTTCAGGCGTCCATTGTGTCACAATATGAGCCCATAATTTCTCGGAGTGCATTCGGGCAACATGGCCCGCCCAGGACTCATAAATTCATGACAAATAAACTGAATGTTTATTGATTGATAAATCAAAATCAATCAATAAACATTCTATAAGTATGTACATTCTTTAACACAACACTTAAAAAGAAATAAAAAACAAATAACTGGAACCTCAATTAAGAGTTAGATCGATTTTTAAAAACATATTTTTCCCTAAGGGTCTATTTAATAATACTAGCTTCCTTCCATGGCTTAAACCTCTTTGAAAACATAACCCACGTTCTACGCAGTCGGGTAAACAGCAGCCTAAGTCCCAATCCTAGTCATAATCTATCTGTATAAATGAAAGAAAGCACTTTATTTTACACCATTCAAACAAAAAAATTACAAACAAAATACTAGAAACAAAAAGCACAAAATAATACAACGGGCGGTCTTATCTTTTGCCTATGCATTATTTTTTTAGTGCAACAAGAATTTTCTAATCTAATCTAATCTAATCTTTCAGTACACCAAATTTTAACGAAATCGATCGAGCCGTTTAGTCGTGAAAACGTAACAAACCTACGTATTTACTTTCAATTTCATCATATTAGTATGGATGTATGTAGAGTAATATTTAGGCATCCTAAATTATACCTAGACTCAACCAAAGTTTAACCTGGAACGACCTAGATTCTGCAGTGCATCTGGATTGTTTGCAAACGCCCAGGGGAATTTTCACACTAGTATAATGCGAAATATCACTATCATAAAATGCAGCTTTAAGTACTTACCAATTAATTGGGGCTCTGCATGACAAATTTGAAAGTCCCAAAGATTCTAGCTGTCAGCCATTATGGCTAACGTGTGACAATTCTGCTATTTTTTATGAAAAACGATTATGATTGTTGTTCCTGTCGTAAGCTACCAAATTGGCAATGGTGTTGACATAGCAAAGGCGGTAATTTAAAAAAGATTGTGTTAGTAGAGGTATCTATAGTGGCCATTTTGCAACGATGTCATTGTCATAGTGAAGCGATTTGTTTAGTGTAGGGGTTCCCAAAGTGTGCGCCGCGACGCCCTGGTGCGCCGTAGAGTAAAGAGGGGCGCCGCCAGGCGCTCCTGTTTGCCATTCTCCGGAAACTAAACTCAGGCATTCGCGGTTACAAAATTAACAATCAAAGATCAATGTGGACCAATAAATTATAGTAGCGGTGTCAAGCCTTATACCACGCTTTGAAAAAATGTGTGGAGATCACCAAACTCCCACATCACATTGACTAAGTTGCCATTGTATTTTATTTCGTATTTTTATTAAATAATAATTGTTTTTTTGTACATAAATATAAAAACACAGCTTCGTATATTGGATGTTTTATTTATTGTGACTATCTACTTAGTATCATTGTACCCTATTTCAACTAGCTAGGGCGCCGAGACTAAACACTAAACCTGAAAGTGCGCTGCGAACTGAAAAAGTTTGGGAACCCCTGGTTTAGTGGAATTGGTAACGGTTATGTTGTTGCTAAACTGTTGCTGTTATAATTAGTTTTCTGTTTTGTATTAGTTCATTATTTGGGATGCACATAGACCAAGAGGCAGACCACCCGCCCGATGGTCGAATGACATTGAAAGCGTTTCTGGGTGTCAATGGATGAGACTCGCAAGGGACCGGAAAGAATGGCGCAATAAAGAGGTACGATGCCTAATCTTATTTAGTGCCTAAATATGTTTAAGAGAGTTATCAAATCATACAAATACGTCAAATTCAAACATGTTTTGTCGTTAAATAAGGTTTGGGATGGTTGTGCTAGCCACTCTTGAACTTATTGTATTAATCATTTGTGTGTGTGTATCCTAGAACTCCGAATAAAATAAACTTAAAAATGTATATTACATCCACCGTTACATTTAATTTAGGTATCAGTTCAATCGAGACGCGAAAATTGACAAACTTACGGAACCCATATTTAGCAGTAGCACAATTCCGACCAAATTATTCACGCAGTGACGTATTGAGTAATTAATAAATCGGTGAAGGTGAACTTACCAATAAAACTTGTCGTAACATGATATCATGTGAAACCACAAGTACTTTATAGACATGGTGATTCAAAAATATATCATCATCATCAGATTAACCATAGGACGTCCCAGCCGTCAGTAGCTTCCAGGTATCTTCCAACCGCTCCCAGTAACCAGAAGGTAATTTTTCTTCTAGTGGAAATAGTTTATGATAACCCGAAAGGGACTTCTAACCGAAGCAATGAATAACATTTCATAAAGGAATAATTATTTTTATAAGTTGCTTTAAAAATTGTTTTTAATCTTTCCTCTTTACATTAAATATGAAATGTTTGACTATAAGGTCATTTGTTGAAGTGAACACATTTTTAGACGCGTTGGGTATTTTTGAGATGGGAAAAAACCATTGAACTCGTGACACTGATACCGTTACCGTTACCGACACCTCTGTATATAAGTATCTGTAGTGTAGTCTGCTGTTAAATTATGAATACCCAAGCGCAAAGTTTTTCATTTCTGTCGGCACTCCCGGAGTGTCACTTTTTTTGAAGTGAAAACTTTTTTAGGCGCGTTGAACATTTTTTGAGATGAAGAAGAAACCATTGAACTGCAGCACTGTTACCGTTACCGTAATTGTTACCGACACCTGTGTATATGAAGCGAAAACTTATTTAGGAGTGTTGGGTATTTTTTGAGATGGAAAAAAAACCTTTGTACTCGCGACACTTACCATTACCGTTACCAACAGCTCTGTATGTAAGTGTCTCGTAATTGTTCAAGTTCCCGGAGTGTCACTTTTTTATGTTATTTGTGAGGAAACAGGATTACAGCCCACCTGATGGTAAGCGCCTACCCTGCAGAAACTTCTTCATATTTCTCTTAAGCGTACCATGTCGTATGTGTGTCATTCGCATAAACCAACCGATACATTGTGTTTTTACCGAAATTAGCGGGTGTTTGCCAAGAGATTTTTCAATATAAATATCGAATTTCGAAAGGTCTTAGAACAAATTTGCAAGTAGTTAAACGGTCGGCTCATCTACGACAACGCCAGTGACGAGTTCCGTTATGTAAACGCCTTATGAAGATTCATGTACTGCGCCTGTAAATCTCATGTATTTACGAAAACGCGTGCGTAAAAGATATTGCAAGTTATGGCTTCACAACTGAAGAAGTCTATTTGACTCGTAAAGCGAGCTTCAAATGGTAAAGTGAACAAAGACAATTAGTAAGATTTGTTTTATACATTATAGGCTTGCGTTTGACCACCATCTTGCCTGATGGTAAACGATGATGCAGTCTACCGATGGATTAGCTTGCCTAGAAGAAACCTAGTCACTCGCGACTTGAAGAAATAGGTTGTACATAGGTCACACTAAAAGTTTCCGGAATGGGCCACTTACTTAAATAATATGTAGAATAAAATTTGTTTCATCTGAGTGTGAATTGTTTTCACATTGTGGCGTCATTTTAAAAATTGCGTGATTACAATGAAATGGATTTAACTCGTGAAAATTTTCGTTGCATGATTTTTTACTATTTTAAGTGTAATTTGACAGCTCAGAAGAGCGTCGTTCGGCTTTAATCTGCTTTTGGCGAAGGAGCACCATGCAAGATGACTATTTATAGCTGGTTTGCAGAATTCAAACGCGACCTTCATGAAATTCGTGAAGGTCGCCCGTGCACTGCTGTGAACAACAAAAACATTGATGCTGTGCACCGTATGATCGAAACAGAAAGGCATGTGACCTACCATGGGATCCGGACATCTTTGGATATAGGCATGAGTCAAATACAGTCAATCCTACACAAACATTTGGGTGTGAGAAAGCTTTGTTCTCGATGGATCCCACACAATTTGACTGATGCTCAAAAAACGGACCGCATCACTTGGTGTCATGCTATGCTTGCCAGATACAACGAAGGGGCTTCCAATTTGGTGTGGAACATAGTAACAGGTGACGAAATATGGATTTATAGCTATGATCCCAAAAGGAAGCAGCAATCGAGCGTATGGGTCTTTCGAGATGAGCCGAAACCAACCAAAGTGGCGCGCGTGAAAAGTGCCTTGAAGCGGATGATTGCTTCTTTTTTTAATAAAACTAGACACGTGGCTACTGTTGCTTTAGAAAATCGTCGCACCGTGAATAGTGACTGGTACACGACCATTTGTTTACCGGAAATTATTAACAAACTCCGTGAAAATAACGGTAAAGGCCGTATCATCTTGCACCATGACAACGCAAGTTCCCACACGGCCAGACAGACAAATGAGTTTTTGAAGGCGAAAAACGTACAACTTATCAGTCATCCAGCATTGACCTGGCACCGTGTGACTTTTTTCTGTTCCCAAAAATCAAGAACCAATTACGCGATCAACGGTTTTTATCACCAGAAGAGGCTGTCGAAGAGTATGAAAAACATGTATCTGACGTCACCACGGTGGAGTGGCACACATGTTTTCAAAATTGGTTCAATCGTATGAAAATGTGCATTGACGCAAAGGGATAATATTTTGAGAAACAATAAATTTATTTTTGACCATTAATAATATTTTTTTATTATTGATTCCGGAATCTTTTAGCGTGCCCTTCGTAGTTATCAGGAAACACAAACTTCGACAAGGCGTTCCACTCTTTGGCGGTGCGCATAATAAAGGTCGATGAGAACCGCTTTATGCGAGTGGGAGGTATTTCGACGATATAGCGGTGGCGCACCGCAGAGCTTCTGGTTGTCCGATGATAAAATGGAGATGGTGGGATTAGGTTAAAAAGTCTGCCGCACACTCTCCGAAATGTACTCGATAAAAGATGATGACATTCCAGTAGTATATAATTCATCATTATCATCATATCAGCCAATGGACGTTCACTGCTGAACCTAGACTTCATCAATAAATTTCCAGAGCAACTAATCTTTTGCGGCATGCACCCAATGGCTCCCAGCAATCTAATCGTCTTACGGGGCCGTCTTACACTGTGCTTTAAAATGCGTAATCTCTACTTGAGAATCTTTCTGCCCCAACTTCCATCAGTTCTTCGAGCTATGTGCCCTCCGCCCACTGCCACTTTAGCCTGTTAATCTTTTGGGCTATGTCAGTGACTGATTTGTCTATGAATATCTTCTCTCGAAATACCTCAGTGTCTCAAGACGAAAGTATTTGATCATTGGAAGTTACCAGTGATGATGACACAAGCTCAACGTGGGGATACTCGTTTAGTAAGGTTATTATTATTATTTTTAAACTGCGTAGATCTTCGTTTTACCACAATCTGACCTGATAGTAAGCGATGATGTGGTCTAAGATAAAGCACGAAGATCTAGAAGAAACAACGACGGTAAAGTGTTCCATACCTTAGCCGTACGCATCAAGAACGTAGAACCGAAACGGTGTGTGCGAATGGGTGGTACATCAACTAGGTACTGATGGTACTGAGCCGTGCGTCTGCTTGTCCTTTGATGGAAGGGAGATGGCGGGATCAGATCGTATAGTTCCTGGGCACATGCCCCAACATGTATTAACTTTACGGCGGTATTTAAATCTTACAAAGCATTTTCCAATGTGTCAACAAATACCCAGCTAGTAAAGGTACGTACTACTAAAAGCATTGAATAATAGAAAATTTCTCACGTATTGGTTTTTATCTCTATTTTCCCACCCATTCATTATTGTATTATGTATTGCAACATTAGCTGCCTATTTCTCGAACACTGGTTATTTGAAAATATTTTCACAAGGTGCTTCAATTCCAATATTTAAATATTATTATTTGCAGTATAACAAACACAAAAGTTTTATTAATCAGAAAACTTTCGTGATTTATTTCATCATTATTATAAATACGGGATTGTCGGTCGAAACACCGATAAAACTGTACGTGATAAATCCCGTATACATAAGAATTATAAATGTTTTTGTTTTCATTAACTTGTGTCCACAATAGCTTAACTAGTAGTTGAACCCTCCTATATACCCTATACCCTGTAATAAAATACCTCTATTAGGAGATTTGCTCTCGGTAATCCAAATTGTTTGATATTAAAAATAGGTTTAGGTACCTTATAAAAACATTAAAGTTTACTAAACTTACAATAAGTAAGGAATTATAACTTCCTAACATTTTGTGTGTATATATATATATATATTAAACAGTATTTTTATTTTTATAGTGTTATTCGAACACATACGGAAAATTCCAAGATTTTCCGGGACTTGAACCCGCAACCTTCCTTTTGATACGAGGACGCACTATCTAATTGTGCCATCAGGCCATGTCACGTCGTCAGGGTCTAAATTAGTGAGATGATTCAGATTACGACTAAAACGCCGTTAGCTCCATCTACATATATTTATTTTATCTTATATTAGTAACAGTGTAGGTAGACTGAAAAAAGAGTGTGTGTACGCGTTAGAAGTTATACTTCTTTGGCGTATAGAAAAAAAATAACTAAAATGCATTAGTGATTAACGATAAATATTAAAATTAATCAAAAAGATTTTATTTAAATAAATTATTAGTATCACCGTCGTATATGAAATTGATTTAATAAAAACACCAAAATAATATTTATTTATTCACACTGTTTAATTGTACCCTTACGAAACACGTGTTCTACATATAAAAATACTAGAATATACAACTTGAACATAGTCATCAATTTTCATACCACCTAGAACTAACTTCATGCTGTTAAATTTAGGTGTCGGTGTGCGCACGCATCGTAAAAATTCACTCTCATCATTTTTCTCCATCGCGCCAAAAGAAGTATAACTTCAATAAGTAAGGTTGATCGAAATCTAAAGGCATTATGTTCAGTAACATTGCTGATTCAATTTTGATGGCCATTATGATACAAATCGTCATCACATCAATATTATAAATGTGAAAGTTTGGATGTTTGTTTATTTGTTTGTTACTCAATCACGTTGTAACGGCTTCACCGATTTCGATAAAATTTGGTATGTTAATAGATTATAACCTGATTACAAACATGTGCTACTTATTGTTGACAAACAATGCGTGCGAAGCCGCTGGTAGAAGCTAGTATATAATAAAATAAACAAATATTCTAGACATTTTAAAATTTTAATTTTTGTCGTTTCAGAAACCGACTGTTACACAAGAAAATAGGTCATGGGATATGTTTCACTATTGTTTTCTATGAGTTGCAAAGGAGTAGTTCATTATTATTTAATTTTGTTCTACTAGTTTTATTTCCTGGGAATTAATGAATAACATCCCAAAGTCACAAAGTCCTGACTCCACACTAGAGTTCTTTGTGTTTTTAGCATCCTGACGTGAGCAATCATTTGAAGAGCATGCATACATTTGTCTTGCAGTGGGTACCGTAAGTGGCTCACAGAACTAAGTGATTAAGCAGTCGTCGTTATTTGGACAAAATGATCCTTGTGAATTATCTGTGTGAATTATCCTTGTGTTGGCTTTGACTTTGACTCGATTGCTGGAACGGTAAAATGCTTTGGTAAAGCGATGGTTACCACTTAACATCTTGTTCCATCTCCTAGTAATAAAAAACATGGTAACATGATACATATTATTTAAACTTGAAAGAAAGAAAGAACCCGTTCATTCCACTAGTTCCGTCTAGTTGTCCCATGGTTTTGGAAAACCGATATGATGTTTTTTTTTCTCATTGTGACCCGCTATCAGTTGGAAGACTGTAGGTGGATGGGTTGATTGATTTTTGATGTTCGGGATCAAGACCCATTAGTCCTTCTTCCCTTCTTTGGAAGCAGTAAGCAGGTTGTCGAAAACATGGACTCTTTTCAGCCGCTTTGTGTTGATGATAATGATGATGTACATGTGGCGTTTCCACGGCTAGGGTTATTCCAGGAGTTTGTGATCTTTGTTGGTTAGTGCCTCTGTGCGTCTGTGGGACACAAATAATATCGCATTGGGATTCCTGGCAAAGCATTGCGAGGAGCTCGCTTTTTGCGTTGGAGAAACCTTCTATGCTGATCGATATTACAGATAGAGCAGTTTTTGGCTCTGAAAGGGTCGTTTTTAGATTTAGTCCCTGTGGTAAAATTATTAGTGAGCCTTATCATCATCATTGGCCAGTGCGTCTATTCCAGACGATTAAAAAAGGTGGGGGTGCATTTTTTATGTGGTTGTGCAGCTCTATGCGGTACCGCACTTGGCGACCCTAAATTGTCCAGGTAAATTATAAGTTGTGATAGTCAACGGGTTTGTTTCGTTTGCACGCCGTCTCGCACTTTTATCAGCTAATTAGCAAACCAGGTTTGGTCATGATGTCAGTCTACACTTTGCGTTACCTGATCTAGCTGCCTCCAGGATGCGCCGCGTGGAAAATATCTTCATGCACCACATAATGATGATGATTTCTTGTTACTGTATTTTATTTGTGTTCAATAAAGATAATACTTAATATCACTCAATAACTTTAGAATTACTTTGGAACCCTCGAGCCATTTAGAAAATAGAAAACAAAGAGTAAAGTTATAAGTTGATACACGCTTGACATTTTAAGTAAAGTAGGACGGTAATAATAATTTTAAAGAGGCAATTAAGTAAATTGCTGAGACGATACATTTAACCTTGTGGTAAAAAATGACACGAAATTTATAAAATTCTATTTCAACCAAGCTGTTTACACAAAAACATAATAGCATTGAAATCATTCGTTCAGGCAATATTAGTGAAACGGCTGTGGGCAGGATACAAAGATCTGAAAACTGCAGCTGTTTTGGCAGAAAGGCTCTTTTGGCAAAAAGGAAAGGTTGAAAAGCAGATGATAAGGAAGGTGATGGTATTCACTGGATGGTCGCAGCACAGCGTATGATCAACAGAAATATATTAAATATGTAAATGGGAAAGTGAGTTTTTTTATTTAATTGTTAGATGATTTTTTATTTATTACGCTTTGAAGTCGTATTAGCTGTTATCTTCTAAAATTAACGTAAAAAACATTAAAAATGGTTATAAGAGAAAACGTTACGAAGAAACTCAAAATTAGTGAATGTGCACCAAATATTGCATAAAAAAAATGATACCTGTCCTGTTCGATTGGCTTAGCTTAGCTCTACAGTAAATTCCAGCAAACCGCGTCCAGACAGGCCGCTACTCCTGTAGAAGTAATAAGTATTTATATCCCCCTTTCACCACCGGACAAGCAGACGTACTGAGAAGTACCACCCATACCTGGTCGCCATACCAAACGATTTGCTTCAACTTTTCTTGTTAGCACAAGTAAGGAGTGAAACTCACTTCCGGCGTATATTTTTCCGGACCAGTATAATGTCGGAGTCTTCAAGTCCAGAGCTTTCACTTACCATCAGGTGAGGTAGTGGTCAAGCGCTTGACAATCACTAATAAAAAAACCTGTTATTTTCTATAGAGTGTGAGGGGCCTGGTAAGACAAACCTACTATATGTAAAGAAGATGTAATAAAAGCTGCAGAGTCTGGAAAATACCATCGGTCTCTTAAAAGTATATGAGGCCTAGTTCAGCAGTTTATATCCTATGATAGAATAAATGACTATTATAATTAATTGTTTTAGCGACTAAAGGACTTTTTAAAACAATAATAAGAACCCCTATTTAATTACAAGCTTAATTAATTATAGTCTAGACCGCTTAATCAACACATACGGATTAAATACTAATTAAAATTAGTAATACTCATTTAGAATGGTAGCTTAATTTCGCCAACAATTTACGTGTTTATTCTGTTAGGTTATTTTGTAATTAAGAGGCCGAAGTGGCTTTATGGTATAAATTTCCCCCCTACTTCCGGTCCAATTCGACTCCAATCATCGTCATCATTACCAGCTATTTAACAATAACCAACGGTAATTTTTCTGTGAATACTGTGTAATCCACTACCCGTAAGAAAAAAGAATTCTATTCGACAAAAGTCCAAAGTTTTTTGCTCATTTTAAGTCAAAATAACGTTGAGTTCTTCTATCATCATTATCAGCCATATGTCGTCCACTACTGAACATAGGCTGCACCAAATGGCTCCCAGCAGCCTTTAATAGGTCGTCCAGTTCCAATAACTTAGGTCACGACCTAAGTTGTCCATACAAAGGGTGTCTGGAAGAAATCGCTTTTAGCGATAAGACCGCCCATTGTACTAAATCTATTTGTAAAAATTATGTTCTGTATTTTACTTTGGTGTACAGAAAAAAGTTATCTTAAGTTATGCACGGCGTGTTGTGCAGCGCGAGGAGTTGGTTCTTGTGGATACGAGTACCACCGTATTCTTAGGTATAACCCTAGATAATAAGCTTCAATGGGGCCCTCACATTGATAGGTTGTCTGTTTAGTCTTAGTTCTGCGGCATACGCAGTTAAAAAGATCCGTCTTTTTACAGACGTAGACACAGCTAGACTAGTTTACTTCAGCTACTTCCACAGCATTAAGTCTTACGGTATACTGCTGTAGGGGAGTGCTGCAGATATAAACACCGTTTTTGTGCTGAAGAAGAGTACTGCTCGTGCAATTTATAATATGGACCCTAGAGAATCATTACGCAATAAGTTTCAAGAAAGAAATATTATGACATTCCCTTGTCAATAAATATATGAAAATCTGATGTATGTTCACAAAAATAATAATTTGTTTAAGAAAAATAGCGATAATCATAATTTTAATACTAGAAATAAAGACAAACTCGCTGTTGCTACTTGTAGACTCCATAAAGTTAGTAAATCGTTTAAAGGGCAAGGTGTACGCTTTTATAACAAACTCCCAATGGATATACAAAAATTGACAATTAACAAATATAAAAACGTAATTAAACAAAATCTTTATATACGATAAAATATCGGATTATTTAGATGATAGAGAAGCTTGGGATTGAAAATGTTCCAACTCGTTCAAAATGTTACAATTTAGACGTAATTTATTTTCTGTATTGTTATGTAGGTATACTAAAAGGATCATTTAAAAAACAACCAGCCTTGTTTCTTGCCTTTCTTCCCTGGCTTGGTCGCGAAGGAACAGGAAGTAAAATTGACGTTTCAGAGTGATCCTTGTGATTTTAATGAATAAAACTATTTGACTTTGACTTTCATTTAAACCCCCTCATACATGGAAATATGGTCGAGTTGACAACGCGACAAGATACCACTAACACGCATGTCCATAACCTTACTCAAATTGAGAGTCCCTTCCATTTTAACTCAGACTATATATTGAGATAAATCTAAGTACGTAAATGTTTCTCCCTGTAGATAAGCAAAAAGCATGAAAATAAAGCTCAATTGCTAGCAATATCAAAAGGGTAACTCAGCAGTCGACAAACAGTGCAAAGGGCTATAATAATTTCGCCGCCAGCGAAGCCTTTGTCGACGAAATCTTTACTTTAGGTCTAGTGTTTGGCTTACAGAAAATATCAGGATTACCGAGTGCCGAGTTTGCTCACATTGTTCCGCATCCAAATCAGTATATTCTAATGAAAGGTATACTAAATTTCATCGAAATCGGTCCAGGTGAATAGTTGTGAAAACTTAACAAACAGTAGATAAACAGAGTTACCTTCGAATTTATAATATTAGAATGGATATGGATGGATTCAAGGTTATTGAGTGAAAATCACGCACTCAAAAGCGCATCGTAAGATGGCCCCATCAGATGAAAGTGTTACCTGATAGGGGGGAGGGGAGAAGGCTAAATGTTCATCAGTGTACTATGGCGGATTTGATTATGTAGATACTTACAATAAAGTTAATAGTATATTGTTGTACAAGAGCCGTAAGAGCCGCAAAATACACCCTCAAACTCTTTAGAGTTCTCGCTCGCATTCGGGTGTAATTGATCGCTTTAACAAAAACTATTGGTCAGTTAATTTTTTTAATATAAATAAGGATTGATCATGGAAATTATATTTAATTGTAGCAATGTTTGCATCATTCTTTTTTCAAACCTTTTTACGGCTCTAGGGCCGTAAATAAATTTTAAGGAGCATTTTTCATGTTATCTATGACCTATTTTCAGAGCATGAGTGATTAAAAATATATTTTTAGTTAGCCACACGAGAACTTTACCTACGTTTAAGTTTAGAGTAGTTTTACTCTAATGTAAAAACCTTTGAAACTTGTAAAATGTTGTAAAACTCTCGTTATGAGACCGTGTGTTCCACAGTACAGGGTGTTTTCAACTAAATGTTACAGCCACTCTCGTGCCTATTGTAAAACAGAGTTTTCGCTTTTCTGAGGCTGATTCGATGCAGCTTGGGTGCTTTTGCATTGTTTATGTCGGTCCGGTTTTTTTATCGAAAAGTCTGATAAAGATTACTTTAATTTTTGCTAATTTAACCGTGTAAATATACTTTTATTCATTTTAATAATAATTAAATTCATATTTATTTTAATTAGCTTGAATAATACAATTTAATATGTTTGTACACTATCTTAGGAGGAACTAGAGAACTTCAATGACAAAAATGTACTGTAATTTTTTTATACGTAGTTTCACAAACAATAAATTATTATGATTATTATTATAAAAAAATACTTCAAAATAACACGTAAACAGATATGACAAATAAAACCTAATATACCGCCATACGATAAATTCGAATTTTCCGAAAGAATGGACAGAAGAGTGACTTGTTGAAGATTGAAGATGTTTTTATTAACAAACGACAAGTGCAAAGCCGCGTGCGGAAGCTTGTATCTCTATAACAAGGGACCAATCTGAAAGTATATCCTTTCAAATAAAAAAGAATTCCAAATAAGGTTGATAACGGAGGGTGAATATGAAAAAAAAAATGCCACCGAATATAGAACTTTTTCCTTTTTTTTTGAAGTCGGTGAAAATACAGAAGGAACAGTTGCAAATGATCTATGGATAGCTCAACTGCTGTGAATGAATGAAAAATTATTTATGGCACAAAATAAAAAATAATCTGTACAATTGACCCCTAATTACCCTTGACTTTGATTGGTTGTTTTATTGATATACTCTTTATTGCACACCAAATAAAAATACGGTAACAAAGGAAATATACAATAAATAACGGTACAATGGGCGGTCTAAGCGCTAAAAGCGATCTCTTCCAGACAAGCTTTGGATGAAACATTTTTGATTCATGATTTATAAAATATAAACGACATTTACTAATTTCGTCTCATCTTGATAGATAGATAGATAATTCCTTTATTGCACACCATTAAATACAAACATTTATAAGAAAATACACTCTTAAATAATAGGTACAATGGGCGGCTTTATCGCTAAAAGCGATCTCTTCCAGGCAACCTTGATCATCATCACCATCGTGTGTTGTTTAGTATAAATATATGATGAATGAATTAATCATCCTGCAAACATGCCAAAATGCGCTAAGAGGAGGCTTCTTTTGTGCACCCTTGTGTGTCTGTGTGTAAAGGTGAGTATAAGGGAGGAGTGTTTATGAGGGTATTAAAATAAAAAAAAATGTGTTTTGCTTGAAAGTAAAATACACTCTCGCTTTTAGCGATAAGACCGCCAATTGTACTATCGCGAATCTAGTTTTAAATATGGCTTGTTAATTTAAGTGTGGTGTACAATAAAGCGTTTTCCATTCTATTCTACACTTTTTTGCAGCCCCATCTATCTAACTATGCTTTTGCCAACTTGTATCTTGGTAGATAGTGCCTTTCTTTTGATTCTAATTCATGTTACAGTGTACATAACAGTGTATGTGTGTGTGTGTCATCTTGTGTGTTCATATCTAATTTTAGGTTTGTGTGTGCTTTTGTGTTGGTGTCTAGTGTGTGTGTGTGAGCATTTATGAGTGCTATTATGAACCATTTGTCTCATTTTTATCTCGTAGTAGTATGTAAACAAACAGTTCATAGCGTTGTGCCATTTACCACCGGCTCATTCGAACTGGATTTCAGTTATGATTGTGGGAACTTGGAATTTTGCTTGAATTTTGATGGCAAAGAACTGTACCAATTTGTAGTATGATCAGTGGTGCATGTTTGATTTCTGCAAATATGCCTTTAACCACACAAAATTATGAAAGCGGATGACCAACACGATGTTAATAGTCTCCTATATTCTAGAACAAATTTCAAAAAAAATCTAGACTCAAGCTGACCTTTCACAGAAAACTCATAAAATCTACCACATCTCCTACTACTACATACATCTATCTACAACATAGGGTGACCTCCGTGGTGGAGTGGGGGAATAGCCGGCTGAGACGCAGGAGAGCTACAGATATTTGTTCCGGGTCTGGTTGTTTCTCTATATATTATAAGTATGTATTTAAAAAAATGTATATAAGTATTCTATCAGTTATCTGGTTCCCATAATACAAGCTCTGCTTAGTTTGGGACTAGATAGCGCTGTGTGAAATGTCTAGCAATATTTATTTATTTATTTCTACCATTAAGTACAGTTTTTTGAAAGGTATTACTGACTGTCCCACTCTTCTCACTGAAGCCGAGTGCGCTTGTTGGAACCATTGCGAGCACGTACGTTGCACTGCCAACAGTCACCCATCTCCTGTGCGCAGCGCAGCCTATGACCTTATTTACCATCCATCCTCAGTTTGATGTGTTTGCGGATGGAAGACGATCGACCAGGTGTATCTCAGTTACTGTGAGAGTATATAATTATGTATACCTACCTATGTTAAGTTAGTTATTTTAAGTCCTTATTGTATTTGTATATCTGTTGTGTTTTTTTTGTGTACGGTTTTAAATTTAATTTATTATTTTTAATATGTACCTGAAATATTTAAGTCCGAAAATGAATGTATAATTATCATTTGTATTTTTCTTGTAGTAGTTTTAGATATAGCGTATTATATTCACTCTGTAAAAATATATTTAAGTGTAAATAAACGAATTTGAATTTGAATTAACACTTACACATTCTGGAATATGGGTCTCAGTTGCGATACGTAGTATAGTTGTACTATGTTTGTGGTAGACGCAGAGATGTTGCTAGACAAAGCCGCGAGTTCTGGTGAGAGTGGCTGAATACTTGTGGCTTTGAAGGGAAGAACGCTGATTGGTGAAAGATTATAATGATTTATAAATAGTACTTTATTACGTACGTTAAGCGCAGATGCAGATGGTTGCGGGATCGATTCCCGCTGCGGAGCAAAATGTTTGCGTGATCTACAGATATTTGTTCCGGGTCTGGTTATTTCTCTATATATTAAATAAAAAATAAAATAAAATAAATATTGCTGGACATTTCACACTGCGCTATCTAGCCCCAAACTAAGCAAAGCTACTACTATGGCTACTACTACTAGCTGTACTATGGGAACCAGATAACTGATAGAATACTTAAATACTTTTTTTTTGTAAATACATACTTGTAATAGCTATACCAATAATATATATCACACATTTATAGGTGTGACTAAATTTGCTAAAAATGTGGGGAGTCTGTTAAGATATTGGGGTTCAAGAGAGGTAAAAAATAAAACAAAATGGGACTATCCGGTCAAGTGGCACGTTTAATAGAAGGTATTTGTGAGAACATTTTGATACCGTTTTTATTTTTAGTTCAAACCTTGTAGTTTTTAAGTTATTAGTCATAATAAAAACTGAACTTTGTCAAAATTTACAGGGTACAACACCAGTGAGCCCAGAATGCTGAAATTTGGTATGCGTGTAGCTTTAGTAACACAAATATAGGAAAAGTCTGAAATCCAGCATAACTGCAATTTCTACCCCAAAACATGTAACCAATTAACATGAACTCCCGTTACCTGTAATTTGAATGAAACTGTAGGTCAAGTAGATAGTTATTATTTTGTGGCACTATTTTGATAGTCAAAGATGACAAAACATATTTTTTTTTTGTATCGGAGACTCGCGAGATATTAGTTCAAGGCGTACTAGTGTAGGAATATTGTAAACACAACTCAACAATCAAACCCATTGTTTATTTGAAGATTAAACAAACATTTGTCTCTAACGGGAATCTATTCTCCAGCTGTGCTGGTTATCCGCTAGCCACGCCAGAGTGGTTATCAAAAAAAAATTTACTTTTGACTCCTCTAACTTAGAAATCAAAAAATATTCAAGAGAGTTATTTATTAACGGACTTCAAAAAAAGGAGGTCGCAATTTGTCGGGATCTTTTTTTATGTAGGTTCCCCGATTACTCGAAGACACCTGGACCGATTCTAGACATTATTTTTTGGTTTACAACGGTATACTTCCCAGGTGGCCCCATCGGCACCAAGTCAGGATCTGATGATGGAATCTAAGGCAACCCTCAAATTTTATAGGGACGCAATCTGGTTTATGGTTTTAACTCAGAACTTCATAATTTATCAACATATTAGAATATTTTTTTTTAAAGAATACACTTTCATATTGGTATAGAAATTTCACGAAAATCAGTTCAGTAAATTGAGTAAGTCGGTTATATTTTTGTTAAAGAATTACTTGTCTTCTATCATAACAATGAACTATTAAGATCTAGCTAGCATGCTTCATTTTACTACAACTTTCACAAAACCACTTAATAAGTCCCTGTAGTTCGATCTACTGAACTAACACAGAATCTTAAAGCATACTTGGTCTTGTGGTTTGTCTGTGAAATCGAACCACAGAGGCTAAAAACTAACGTTACTAGCTAACTTAAGTTAGTGGTCGATCCAATTGAGAAGATCATAACTATTCGTGGTTCGATCAAGCGATAATAATAAATAATAATAAATAAGCCGTTTAATCAGATTTTACAATTTTGATACATAGGTAGGTCCATTGGTAATTATTAATTGTTATCATCTGTGTGCCCTTTGGCATAGGCCTCCTCCAATTCCTTCCATTTTTCTCTACAGTTTGTAGTCCTAGTCCATAGATTCCTTCCTGTATTTTCAATATCGTCTTTCAAACGTTTGTATTGTCTTCCTCTACTTCTTTCCCATTTCTTGGGTACCAAACTGTAACTCTCTTACTCCACTTGTCAACACCTTTTTGTGTGTGTCCTGCCTATCTCAATCGATAATGCTTATCTACAATGAAGGAAATTCATCATCATATCAGCCATGGCCACTACTGAACGTGAATCCCATAAAATTCCAGATATCGATCTTGCGCGGCCTGCCCAACGGCTCCCATCAACCATTATCAGTTTGTTCATTAATAAATATTGCTAGACATTTCACACAGCGCTTTCTAGCCCAACCTAAGCAAAGCTAGTACTATAGGAACCACGTTACTGATTTAACACTTATGCACATATTTTTTTAATACGTTTAAATATCTGTAGTTCAGCATTTGTTTCGCCGCGGTAACCAAACGAAACAACCTCCTGCATCTCAGTCAACTTTTCGCCTACGGAGGTCTCAAATCTTATGTTTTGAAGACTTATATTTGGCAGTGGACGTCTTATAACTGAAATAATGATGATGAATGCAATTGTATACAGAACATGAATACAAACATTTATTTGACACAACATGACAAATAAACAACATCAACACGAAATGGTCCCACCGTTTTCTTCAACCCCCACAGCAAAAATTAGAAACTGAAGGATGTTCTTAGGAGTGATTACTTTTAGCTTTCTAAGGCTAAGATGTTTGCCCAGATGAATACTACGTTTGCGCATTAGTGAACACACTCGCCTAACTGATGTCGGGGCGATTTTGCAACCTCATTGCAGTCTGCAGATTTTTTTTTGTATATCGCATAACCCTACATTGAACATTGTACTTGTTAATGACAGGTTAACGCTTCAAAAGCTTGACACTAGTTTGACACTTTTTCAATGAGATACGAGTCGTAGTCGGTTACCGAGGGTTAGAGAAACCCACCATAAAGACGACCGTTAGAACTCTTGACTATAATGTGAAAATTGTTTCTATTCTCTTTGTGCTTCATCTAAAACCACATCAGGTGAGATTGTGGTCAAACTAGGGTAGTTCACGATAAAAACATAAAAAATAAAGTTTACCACAACATCGAGACCCGGAACTAATATTTACAAATAAAACATCCTTTGTAAAACAAAATCTGTAATCATTGCAATACGAATACAAACCCAATCGAATCGAAAACTGGCGTTTTGCTAAATTTTATCTATCGGAAAATAATTTTGAAAGTAATTCGATTAAAATCCAATCAGATTAGTATGTAATCCACGAACCGATTGAACCACTCGATTCGATGGTACAAAACTCGGTCGAGAATGCATCGACTAAGTGAACCAGCGTCGCTCCTAACGGGTGATAAGGTATAAGAGGCAAGCGATTTGATTTAAACCTATTTTACGAATATTTCACAGGGTTATAGGTTAATTATATTAAACAAGCTTCCGAACGCGGCTTAACACGCGTGGTTTGTCAATTAAAAGTACCCTCCGGTTCAGTTTGGTTATAATCTATCACACCGAAATTGGTTCAGCCATTAAGACGTCAAAGCGTACGAATTTAATAAAAAAAAATATTTTAATATAAAATAATAATATTTTTATCACTCTCATGAATTCTGCTATAAAGGATTAAGAAGAGGGAGCTGGCATTGCTACGCAGTTTTGTTTTTGCTACGTCGTTTGCAGTTGCTAAAGTTTTGTATGGTCTCGTGTAGAAAAAAATATATTTACTCTAACACTAAAATATCATATAACTTTTCCTCCGAGAGATTAACTTTTCTAGGACGGTCATCCTTGTCCGACAAGTGGGCCATGGACATAAGCTGTCGTTATCTCATGTTATAAAAAAAAACAAATCGCTACAGCCTCTCATTTGTATCAAATCAATTTTATCGCAATCGTCTCTGGCAGGGCACTATGAAGTGCAAAACCGACTTAATTATTGCCCTCCGATTTCACGGACTGATGGTATTCTCATAAACAAAGATTAGCTCAGGGTGGTTTGTTTATTAGAGACGATATTTATTTACGGAAGAAGGTTCAGAATATTTTCTGTATTTTAACGTAAAGAAATATCACAGGAAATATCGTCGAATCGTATCGAATCGAGGAATTGTGTCCTCATCATCATCTTATAACCTTAGAAAATCGTCGAAGTTTAGCGGACATATCATTTCTACATGGTTTATGCAACTTCTGCATTGAATGTCCAGAGCTCACATGAAAAGTTTTATGATTTTGCGCGCCACTAAAGCAAACTATACACATAAAACTTTTTGCTGTATCCCACTCTTCTACTACAAAAATTATGCCCAAAATTCACTCGTGAGTCGGTTGCATAGAAGATATAATAAAATATTTAGTGGCACTGATATTTTCAACACCAGCAACGCGTCGGAAATGCGAATGTTGAGATGAATGTGTGGGGTAACGAGAATGAATAAGTTGAGGAATTATAGGCAGTTTAAAAGTAGCGCCAGTAATAGAAAAATTGAGGAGTAAGAGGCTAGCGTGGTATGGGCATGTCATGCGTAGGGAAGAAAATCATGTAACTAAAAGTGTTAGATATGAGTGTGGATGGATATAGAAGTAGAGGAAGGCCGAAGAAGAGATGGATGGACTGTGTGAAGAATGATATCGGTAGGAAGGAAGTGACAACGGAGATGACGACTGATAGAGAGATGTGGAGGAAGAATACATGTTGTATCGACCCCGCGAAACATGGTTAAAGGGCAGGAAGAAGAAGAACAAATTGGGGAAGTTATCCAAGTCCTAAATGAACGTCCTAACTAATAAAACCTACTGATATAAAGCTGCGAGCTTTAGATCAGTACAGATATAGACGGAGTACACTACGGAGAAGTACATTTAGGATATTAATGGATAGTTATATCAAGCATGCATGTTTTAGGTATATAAGTGGTTAATGTAACAAACATAATTTTGTTATATAACCTTGTTTTAAGTATGTATATGTATGGTATTAACGCGTGTAGTGTGCGATAAGTGATTTATGTCGTTAATCTATAAGTATTAGTAATGATAAAATGGCAAAAATCTATTTTCTAATCAGGTAGCTAATTTTAAGAATTTTCCACCTCGCCGTCTTTGAAGGCCGATTTTAGCCAAAGTAGCCCATTAAGTACTACTTTTTTAATGATTATAAAAGCTAAGAGTCTGGAACATTTTTAAGACTTATTTAAGAACCATAAAATCACTTGTTAAGATTTTTAATTTAAAGTTGAAAATTTAAGTCATAATTCACCGAATGCATTTTTTGACTTTACACCAACATTTTCATTTTTCAACAGTTTTCATCAAAGTCACGTAGCTGATAATTTTATGCATAAAAGAATAACTCATAAAAATTCAATAGCAAAAAAAAACTCAAGAAAGATTTCTACTTTTTTTTAAAGAAGTTTTTAAGTTGTTCAAGTCGAAAATTTACAAAAATTCGGAAAAAAATTCATAACTCGAAAACTATACAAAGTCGCGGAACATACATGGGGGTGATTCGGGTACCCCAAGGGGTGTTCTACCTCTGGACTTTCGCTTGACACTATTTTTTGGGACACCCGCATAGGTTGTTAAATGTAAATCTTTTATTTGCTGTAAGTTTTATCATAAGTTACATCTGTAATATACTCAAAGCAGTGGATTCTGTTTGAAATAAAATAAAAATATGTAGATTTCAGACTAAAAACGGTTCACAAAACGGATAATACACAAGGTAAAACGGCGAGCTTAACCCTTAGAAGAGGTTTCTTCCAGCAAACCATTTAAGGCTAAGATTAGCTTATCTATTATCTATTATTAGTGTTGTGTGAAATGTCAAGCCATATTTATTTATTATTTATTTATTTATACAAATTAATGATTTCCGTCTCATTCATACTAATATTATAAATTAGAACGAAATCTGTCTTTTTGTGTCTGTCTGCCTGTTTGTTACGTTTTCAAGACTAAACAGCTGTACTGATCTTGATAATACTTAATAGGGAAATACTATATATCATCAGGAAGGACCTAGGATAGTTTCTCTTTAAAAAAAAAAATAAGTTATTTTGTCATATGTACATTTTTCAAAGCGAAAGCTTAGACTGCTCCATGGATTATTTTTTATTTTATTTTCTGAACTTGGGGGGACCTAAGAGTTTGGAATTGTCGCTTTTATAATTATGTCAATTTAACTTTTCCTACCTATATCTCCATTCACTACCTTGACTGCGGCCTTCTGTAGCTGACCTTACATATTTGTTCTGGTACCCTTATTACGTAAGCCAGTTCCTATCGCCCGCCTGTCGTTTGGCAAGGCTGTGACTTTCATACCTACAGCGCATATTTTAAGGGCTCCACTGATAACAGTCTGTTGGAGGATATCAGCCTTTTAATTAATTGCAATAGACCACACATTTGCAGTTGCAGTTCTTGGACAGCAGGCAATGATAATCCAGCGGTGGGTTATTTTGAGCTTCCAATGATGATGATAATACTTAGAGCCAGCTAGAAGCTCTACATTCGATTGAGAGAAAATCCAAGAAGCTCATTTGCAATGACGAGTTAGCAGATGCAAGGATCCACAGCCTCGAGCATTGTCGAAAGGTTGCAAGCCTCTCGATTTTTTATTGAATACATTTCGGCGAGTGTGCTGCGGAATTTTTCAACCTGATCCCACCATCCCCATTCTATCATCGGACAACCAGACGCTCCGCGAGTGCCACCGCTACATGGTAGACATACCTCCCATACTCACAAAGCGGTCCTCTTCCACCTTTATTATGCGCACCGCTAAGGAGTAGAACGCCTTGTCTGAGCCTGTATTTACTAATAGTTATTAGAACCCTAGGTTGTAGTTACAACCTAGGGTTCTTCAAGTCACGAGTGAATAGCTTTCTTCTAGGCAAGCGTGTACCATCGTAGACTGCATCATCGCTTATCAGGCGAGATCGTGATCAATCGCTGGCCTTTATTTTAAAAAATAACAAAAAAAATAATAGATTTTCTGTGTATGGTTGTGCGCTTATGACCCATTTATTATATAGAGCATTGACATAATTACCTCACATAAATTTACAGTCAATTTCCACTCCCTTGATCACTTTCATGTGGCGTTATCATGACTCAATTAAGATTATTAGTAGCTCGGAGGTTAATATAGGGTAAAATCAAAGTGTTTAAATGATATTTCATCCACGCTAAGACTATATGATGCAGAGGTTGGAAGGTTTTGTAAAATTGTATAAATAATGTAGATGAAAATTTAATACCATCAAGACGTTTTTAGGGTTCTGTGCCTCAAAAGGAAAAAAGAACCCAAGTTATCACCTCGTTGTCCGTCTGTCTCTCTGTAAATTTTTGACAAGAACGCATGAAGGTATCAATTTGAAACTAATATCAAATACTGAGGTCTGCGGTCACTGGGAGCAATCAAAAAAATCTAGCTTTTAAGTCAATGTAATCAAAAAATACGGCAAAAAATGCTGCATATTATATTGACACTCGCAAATAAATCAAAACCAATACTTAATAGTTCATTTGTAGTTTATCACATAAAAAAATACAGGCACGCGTAGGTATGTTAGTTCCAAATAATACAGAATAATCTTAACTGAAGAGTAGGGAAGGAAAATCCTGAGAGCCCTTACCTTCCTTATTTATTCGCTCGAGAGACTGACTCCTAAGTACCCAATATTCAAATTAAGGTGAAATTCCGAGAAAAACTTAACTCTGAATAATACCTTTTAGATAATTCAACCCAATTAGGATTGAGCAGATGCTCACTTCGAGGTGATTATATTTTATAGATATAGGCTTAGTTTTAACGTGCTTTGTGTCAAGTAATTTGTGCGATTTTGTTAGCAATACTCGGATTTTTTTGTTTGTTTAGAGCGGATTGAGCAACGATGCCTAAATGTATTTGCGGCTAAATATGATTTTAGGCGTTGTCAAATCATACAAAAACGTCAAAGATATAAAACAAAATCACTAAATACATTTATGGATCGTTACACAACGATCTGTAAAAGTATTTAGTGATTTTTTTAAGATGTTGTCAAATCATACAAAAACGTCAAAGATATAAAAAAATCACTATAGTCTAACTTTTTATTAGCTGCAGTAAAATGACGTTTTGTGGGTTGCCGGTTTTTGAAGAAAAATAACTAGGGATGTAGCTAAATGAGTGAATCATATATGAATAATCTTTTTGGTTTTTTTTTTGAGATTTAATATTAAGTTGTAATGTATTTTTTTAACCTATTATTATTACTATACTAGAGGATTGATCTTTTTTAGTGGAAGTATAGGGAGGTACATTCAAAATGAAACAAAAACGTCATAATAATGTTATTTAATTAATCTTTTTCGAAATCACTGTCGCTGTCGCTTTTGGTCACACTAATAACAAATCTATCTGTCACTTCATCTATAATATGATCGAGGTGGCACATTTTATCTTCCTCTTTAATAGTGTGAGACACACAGTCACTCCACTTAGCCGGTGTCACTTTTTTGATTCCTTCTTGGAATAAAGTTTTCACTACTTGCATTTTATACGTCTTATTATTGTTTGCGACGTGACTCTTTACCTGCGCCCATACCAACTCAATGGGGCTCAATTCACAGTGATAAGGGGGCAGTCTTAAAAGTGTGATACCTTTTTGTGCAGCCATCTCGTCTACGGCATATTTCTCAGTATGATTTTGTTGTTTCACAATATCTATGAGAGTGGCCTTGACCATATTTGGTTCAAACGCAATATTTTTAGTAGTCAGCCACTCTTGAATTCGTGCTTTCGTCCACGACATCTTCGGGATTGTTTCGATCTTCCGAGAGTGATAGGGCGCATTGTCCATTACGACTACTGCATTCGGCTTGAGTTTAGGTAGAATACCGCCGAACCCTCGAAACACTCCGCGTTCATTTCATCATGGTAGTCTTCTGTACCTTTCTTTGCTTCAAACATAAGAAGTCCGTCGACCAGGAAGCCTTCTTCTCCGCCTATGTGACTAATTATGAGTCGTTTGCCCTTTCCTGTGGGATTTTTTAATCCCGTAGTCAGGCCGTCTAAAAATACCTGTCGAGAAGATTTAATACTTCCGTCAATCCAGGTTTTTTTTTGTAGTATGATCTGAAAAGAACAAAAAAGAATCTTAAGTTTCGACATCAAAACAAAAAGGGAACAAATAGAAGAAACTAAGAGTTGACACGTACCAGCGTTGACCCAGGTCTCGTCTTGATAATATATGTATTTTCCCTCCCTACGATATTGTTTAATTAAACGCAGGTAGCGCTGGCGCCATATGATATCTTGTCTACCAATAAGCACACTCTTGCGTGATCGAGTAGCGAATTCGAAATTAAGATGCTTCATAATTTTTCTCAATGTCTCTTTCGAGAAGTTGGGCAATCCTGGGTCATCATTTACAACTTGCAGCACCTAAAAATGATTAAAGTTATTACCTAATTGGTTAAGATTACACATGAGATGGGAGAAAACATACATAATGTATAATAAAAAGATGAGTGACGACATGTGTAAACTAACTTTTGCGATGGTGGGTATTTCATTTATATGAAAGAACTGATGTACAATTCGTCTAAGAGCAGTGAATGTGAAATCATCAAGTTTATCTTTAAATGTAAGTTTTGGGCCCGTTTTTTCGGGAGGTTTTGGTGATTCGCTGTCGTTCTCCTTGTGCTCCTTTAAAACGGAATAAACTGTGCGGACGGATATTCCCAAGACTTCAGCCACCTTGTTAACGCATTCACTTGTTTTTGGAACTTCAGTGTTTGATTCTGAAGATTTCACTTCAAACACATATTTGTAAACGTTTTGGACCCAAAGTTTTTCAGTTGCACTTAGAGCTACACGTGGCCTTTTTTTCTTAGGAGATAAAAATGTGTCTCCATCTTGCGATGTGCTCGGCAGAGCATCCATGTCTTCAGTGTATCAAACAAAAAAAAACTAACACGATTAACGAAAACAGGTAATGAAAAACAAACACAACGTAACATAAGTTTAACAATAATGATAACAAAAACAACGCGCAGTGGGCAAATCAAAGTTATTCATGCACTCAAAACAGAAGTATGAAGCCGAATGAACGAATGACAACCGAAACAAAATGGCGGTCAAGCGTCATCGTAGCACCGTAACCAAAAACCAGTACTACCAGCTTGAGAGAGCGTTTTCTTGAGTGTTACCTTGTATATGTCTAAAAGGATCAACGTTTATACAGCCTTTTATTTACATTAATATTAAATAGAATTTAATATGATCATTATGAGTCAGCTATGGAACGATTAGATATTCTGTAAACTTTTGTGAACTGAATCACATCCCTATTGAGATTAGGCTGTCAACATTATTTTACGGAATGACATTTAGAAACGTCATTTTACTGCAGTTAATAAAAAGTTAGACTATAAATACATTTATGGATCGTTGTGTAAGCCAGCCTTAGTAGGTATTGGAATACATGATTTATTATAGCTAAGGATATACACACCGTGCTGTGAAAAAAGTGGCATGATGCTACATTAGTAATTACTGCTGTCGCTTATGGCTATGCAAATAAATAGCAACTTTACTAAAATTTTATCAATACATAAAAATGTATTTTAATACATTTTATATACTTGTCATGTTCACACTTCGTCGTTAACGAGTGACGGATGCATCAATGCGTTTTGAATAGTTTTATGTAAGCCGCGGCCGGTTAGTGCGAAATCCATAGTTATATAATGTTACATCTCTCGTTAATATACTGAACTCTGACGTTGGACATTGAATAGAACGGAAATCTCAATAATTTCGCACTGGACGAGCCAGCTCGTAGACAAATTTATATCGCGGCCCCGTATCAGGAGAAAGGTAGTGGGTTCCAACCCCGTCTATTTCATTATTTCAGGGAAGATCAAAATAATGACGCACTGGAAATCTAGCGTAAGATGAAAAAATTACCTAATCAAGGTAGCTGGGAGTCGTTTGATGCAGACCACACAAGATACCTACTGACATAATCTCTGGAGATCTGACAGGGAGCCTATGTTCAGTAGTGGACGTCCTATCGTTGATATGGGGATGATTTTTTTCCTAACCTGTACTGTCTCACTGCTAGGCAAATGTCTTTCCCAATGTTCCACCAATGTTTCCAATATTTCCACCCCTCTCGATCCCTGGCCAACTCCACCAATCACAACACACCCATCTAGGTCATCGCGCCAGCGTTTCCTCGGGCGAGCGCGTCGTCTTCTGCCGTCTACTGGTATCCATCCTGTGATTTCTTTTGCCCATCCATCTTGTTCCATGCGGGTCACGTGGCCCGCCTACTCCCATTTCAGCTTGGCTACCTTGCGACCTACAACAGCGATACCAGTCTTCAAGCGCAGCGTGGTATTTCTAACTCGGTCTGTTTTCTTAATACCAAAAATACTGCGCTCTGTCGCTCTCTGGCAAACCCCGAGTTTGGTCTTCTATGATTCCGTCAGCGACCACGTTTGAGCACCGTAGGTCAGGACAGGTATAGATGATGATAATTCATAATATTTAGTATAATATATGTTCTAAAATCTGTAAGCTTTTGAATTATATTTTCCACGTGTTTAATTTTTGAATCAGGCCGATGATGATGAACATTCCAGTTTTTATAAACAGTAAAACATCTTGAGAGTGAGTCAATATATAATTAAAACTCTTCTTTAGTAAAGAAAAACACTATTAATTTCGTTAGTAGTGGAAGTAAAATGTTTTATGCCCTTCCTCGAAAACTCTACGTTAGATGCATTTACGTTGAAGACGGGTAGCTACAACCGATTTACCGGTACAGACTTCTATACTTCGTACATCGTCATCATCATCGTATTAGCCAAAAGATGTCCACTGCTGATCATAGGCCTCCCCATAGATTTCTAGAACGACCGCTCTTGTGAGGCCTGTACCCAACGGCTTCCAGCAACCTTTTTAAGGTCCTCTTTCCATCTAATGGGGACCGTCCTATGCTGCGCTTTCCAATGCGTGGTCTCCACTCAAGAACCTTTCTGCCCCAACGACCGTCTGTTCGTCGAATTATGTGCCTAACCCACTGCTACTTCAGCTTGCTAATCCTTTGTAATATATCGGTGACTTAAATTCGTTAACAAATCTCCTCATTTCTGATTCGATTTCGTAGAGAAACACCAAGCATAGCCCTCTCCATAGCAAGCTGAGCGACCTTGAGCTTTCTTATGAAGCCATAGTGAAAAACAATACCTTAACATATACCCTATAAATAAAAATTACAATCTAAACTTATACTGGAACGAGCAGCGTAAGTTGCCCCCCCCCCCCCCCTGCACTCGTCGTTGACGGGCGTAGACGGGCGCGGGGGTGGGGATTGAGTCAACGATGGCCCAGCGCGTTGCAGGCTGCATCATCATTATTATTATCACTTTTGCTCTCTTATGTAGTTCTCGGTATAGGCAAGAGAGAGTGAACCTGGTAGAGACATAGTGTTGCGTACACTATGTCTCTACCAGGTTCACTCTCTCTTCTGTCGCTTGCATCATGAAGACATGGCCTCCAGGCTGGCGGTAGAACCCCTCCTCTATCTCTGTTAAAGTTCGGCACTCGACTTATTCCGACGCCGATAAGACGTTACGTGATAAATCTCGTATTTATAATACTGATTGATATAAATCACGAAAGTTTTCTAAGTAAAATTGATTTGCAACACATAATACAACACACAATAAAAGTTTTGATTTGATGTTCTTGGTACCATGGATTAGTATTAACTATTTACAGGAAATCCTATTGGGACTATGCATATGGATATGGTTTTTTAGTTATGAAGGTATTAACATACAAAAATCTTAACAAAAATCAATAAAATACGCAAAACAACGTAATAAAATTATAACGTGTTTTTCTTACAAATATACCTATAGTAAAGTTCCTTTGACCGCAACCTGCTTCATACGTGAAAACGTTTGGTCTATTTTGAGTATAGTTTTATGGCAGAAACTAATTGTGGTAGACGTAAAAGGAGATTTATAAAAGCGTTTACGAGTTCATTTTGCTCTTGACACCCTTATAATTAAGTTTTGCTAAATCTCATGTGCTGTGTACATACGGCTACACCTCAAGCTATACATTTCCAGTATAAGCTGACCTCGCATTTTTCAGGGTTTTCGTACAATGAGAGGTCAGCATAGACTGGGCATGTATAGCTTGAAATGTAGCCGTGTGTACATGAGGTTTTACGTGTATTTCTCAGGGAGGCAAGCGTAATATCATTGGTCACGACCAAGACTTTGTGTATGGGTTTGTTTGTGTCCATGGGGGTACCGGAAAACATCGCGTTTTCAAAATTGTTTCTAGACGTCTTGTTACAGCGACGCCGACGTGTGATCCAAGAGCAGGCGCGTATCTACGTCAACGCAAAAGCAATGCAATTCAGCGGAGCAATGCAGTCCAGTATCTTCGAGACACTTCTGTCTGATCTGAAGCAGTTGAGCTATCAATAGATAGTTTGCAACGTGTTTAGATGATAACTGTTTCTTATGTATTTTATGGTCATGTAAATAATTGTATTGTAGCAGAGGTATTGGCCAAAAACATGTTCCGTTATCTCTTATTATCACCAGTGCTTCGCCCCAACTGAGATCTCGCGAGTGTCCCATATAAACAAAAATATATTATTCGTAATCTTTGACTATCAAAATAGTGCCACCAGATAAATAACCAACTACTCGACCTACAGTTTTATTCAAATTACAGGTAACGGGTGTTCATCAAATCAAATCAAATGTATTTATTGCTTGAAATATATGTCATGTTACAAAGATGTCAATAGTAAATACAGAATCAATACATTTCTCAAAGTCATATTAATGATACCACCTAAATAAAATTATTATTATTATTTATTATTATTATTATTTTTAACCTGTGTTGAGAGATGGAGATGGCGTGACGACTTAGATGTGCATTTACCAGACTGGTCCACTACAGCAAAGGACAGAAAAAACTGGAAAGAGGGAAGGGAGGCCTTTGCCCTGCAGTGGGACAACACAGGTTAAAAATAATAATAATAATAAATAAAATTAATTATAATAATTATATTAATTAAAATAGAACTAATAAAAATATAAAATTAAATTTGGTATTATTTTAGCAAATATTTTTCATTTCTATATACATTTAAATAAATAAATATCTCTAGACATTTCACACAGCGCTATCTAGCCCCAAACTAAGCAGAGCTTGTACTATGGGAACCAGATAACTGATAGAATACTTATATTCTTTTTCTTTTTTGTAAATACATACTTATAATTATAGAAAAATACCCAGACACGGAACAAATTTCTGTAGATCATGCAAACATTTGTTCCGCGGCGGGAATCGAACCCGCTACCTCCTGCGTCTCAGCCGGCTATACGCCCACTGCGCCACGGAGGCAGTCCTAATTTAATTACTACTTAATTTATACTAACATTTATTTTACAGTTTTTAACTTTTTCCGAAACGTACATGGTAGCTCTCTCATTGGTTTTGTTTTTATTATGGCTATTAACTCAAAAACTACAAGGATTAAACTCAAATTAAAAACAGGGTTGAAATTTACTAATGAAGACCTCTTATTTGACGTCCTATTTAACCTAATAGTCTCATTTTCATTTTTTTTACCTCTCTTGAACCCAATATCTCAACTCCCCCCCCTCCCCCCCCAATATTTTATAATATTTTTAGCTCATTTAATCCCACCGAAATTGTGCCATCACTACCTACAATGTATCTAATTTCACGATGATCGGATCAACGCTTCGAAAGTTATCCTCGGACAAACAAACATACATACACACAACGCCGATTTGTCCAAGTTGGTGTGGAGATCTCGCTTCGCTCGATCAAAAAATACAAGAGACTAGCTGTTGTCCACGACTTCGTACGCGTTACACTACTAAATATGTAGGAAACCTAGAAATAAAGCTAAACTCTGTTGCAACTTGACTTGATACCTTATTTTTTTCTTATGGGAACTGATTTATGGGATAAAAGGTAGCTTAAATGTAATCCAGGTTATAATCTACGTATATCTAAAATTAAATCGAAATCGGTTCAGCCCTTACGACGTGATTGAGTAACAAACAAACAGTTAAATAAACAAACATCCAAACTTTCACATTTATAATATTAGTGTGATTATAAAAAAATAAGACCGGTCAAGTAGGTATGAGTGAAACTTACTCAACGAAGTTTCCGTACGTAATCTAGCAGCGCCATCTAGTAATGTGACCCACAAACCAAGTAAACTTTAAAGGCAGATTTTAAAATTTGTAAATAAAGTTATTTTAACTGATACCCTACTTGACCTAGACTAGTTTTATGTACTTATTCAAATTTGAAGACAAAATCATCAGTAGTTGCCGAAATAATCAGCTGCGACAGATGGACGAACGGAAGGACAAAGTCGGAGTTTCGCTGTTTTCATTTTGGTTTGGAACCCTAAAAAGTTAAGCAATCCTAAACAATAAAAGTAAATATTATTATAAATACGCGATTTATCATGTACCGTTTCATCGATGTTACGATCAACAATGTTTCGGTTCAATTCGTGAACCTTCATCAGAGTGAGTGCGATCCGCTCTACACTGCGTTCCGTATTTACCTATAATAAAAAATACAACATGAAAGTTTTGTAAATAAAATAAATTCCTAATATTACCGGTAAAAGTTCTTCCAAGTCAAACAATTCTAGTAAAAATATTATACGTACCGCTTTGTGTAAGAATTTTAGTTTCCAACTATGCGATGTATTTTTGAGTAACTACCGTAAGTTTATAAAAATAACTCTCTCAGAGTCGTTTATTCTTTAGCAATAAAGAATTTACTCTCAGTCGTTTCGAAAAAGATATTCTCTTAGATATTTTAAGATTTAATAGGTTTATTCAAACCCTTTTTAAACTAAAATATTTTATATTGAAATTGAATGGGAAAAATAAACTAGTTATTGACTGCCTCCGTGGTGCAGTGGGTGAATAGCCGGCTGAGACGCAAGAGGTAGTTTGAATCCCGCCGTGGAACAAATGTTTGCATAAGCTACAGATATTTGTTCCGGGTCTGGATGTGTTTCTATATATTACAAGCTGACCCCGCGAACTTCGTACCGCCTTCGAATTCATAAATTTGGTGTATTTAACCGATTAGCTGAGTTAAATTAAGTTTTTTTTATAATATTTTACTCCAATGTCAATTTCTGGGCACGTACCCAGTATAATCTATCTCTATCTTCAAAGGTTTGCTGGAAGGACACTCTTATTAGGGTTAAGGTCGCCTTTGTACATGTCCATTTTGTAAGCTGTTTCTGTCTGTAATTTATTTGTCTACAATAAAGAAAAAAGTCATTCCATCTTGCCCATATTCATGCATATGACGGAGGCTGCCAAATCTGCCAATGTACCTACTGTACGTCACTAGCTCCATTTTATGTATGAGAAAATGAGTTTTTGTCACAATTTTTTTTTTGTTTCAATTTTTTTAATATTTTAATAGTTATTCTGCTATTCGGAGCGCAGAGAAATACAACAAATTAAAGATCATCAAAATTGCTCCAGGCGTTTTTGTGTTATAAATGGTGTAACTAACACGACTTTGTTTTATACTATACAGATAAATACATACCTATTTACAAAAAAAAGTATATAAGTTTTCTATCAGATAAAATGAAAAAAATAATAAAAATAAATATTTCAGGACATTTCACACAGCGCTATCTAGCCCCAAACTAAGCAGAGCTTGTACTATGGGAGATAGAGAACTGGTAGTACAAGCTCTGCTTAGTTTGAGGCTGGATAGCGCTGTGTGAAATGTCCAGCAATATTTATATTTATTTATTTATAGTGATAAATATTAAGAGAGTTCGCCGAGGAGCGATTTAAAAAAACGTCCAGGAGCCCAATTCTACTAAACCAATCGCTTTAATATGACAATGGTGTCGTCGCTAAATGGCCAATTTTGATAACTTTTGGTATCCTTTTAATACAGTATTTTTAATGACAGCCGTTGCGATAACAACACCATTGAAAATTATGCAGCTAATGACAGGAACCACAATCATAATCTTTAGATAATGTTATCTCTCCATATTCGTTTTTCTTATAAATTTGCAGAAATGGGAAGTTAGAACGTGAGCGTTTTTCTTGCAGCGTTCATAGGCAAGCTCACAAAAACAATTGACTTTTGCGTATTTGATAACACGTTAACAAAGGCCTTTCTATAAACTTTAGAACTGCAACTTTGAAAGAAATACAGATAAAATATTTTGTCATGCCAACCACTAATAACAGCACGAAAAAATTTGTCGCCGAAACGTATTTCTTAAGTTTTGATATTAAGGTGGGTTTTCCGGTAGCTCGGGCAACATTATATTGTCCTATGCATACGGTATATACAAAACAAATCCACCTAAAATGAGCTTATCCAAAACTGCCACATGAAATTTACTTTGCTGTACCACCCCGGACGAATGACAGCGCAACGTATTTCGTATGTGAGCAAACCACCCTCAATAGGTCCAAAGCATTGAGAATTCCTGTGTGTATATTTTTTTTTAATTGATGATAGCCACGCGCTTTACCACTACCTCACCTGGTGGTAAGTGATGGTGTGATCCAAGATGGAGCACGCTTGCCTAGAAATAACCTTTTCATTCTGGACTTAAGACCGAGCTTATACTGGTTTGGAAAAACATACGCCGGAAGCGAGTTCCACTCCTGTGCTAACAAGAAAAGTTGATGTGAATTTATTCAGACTGTTTATTTGTGCAAATCTATTATCGAACCATCAATTTCCACCGGCCGGTGTGCGTGTGATAATTGCCCAGCATCAGACAGCAAGCAAGCGCACGTGGTGAAGGTGATCATCTGGTGGTGTTCTAGGTATATGCGCATTATATTGTTACCTGGAGGATACTTTCTATTATATCTAAGACTACACGGCGATTGCTATTTACATCATAGAAGTAATCGACCCTGTGTGGTCCAGGGCAAATTGTCACAATTGTAAATTCACAAAAGTTATAGTGTTGGATAGTGGTCATTCACAAATCCTTTAAAGAGATCTCGTGTGTGTCGCCTCTGTTTTTGAATAGACGTATGCGTTTCCTTTGACCAAATTCTAAACCCGACAAATACATAATAATTACATAATATATAATACATAAAATACATAATTACATATAATACTCGACGACCTCCGTGTCGCAGTGGGCGTATACCCGGCTGAGACGCACGAGGTAGCGGGTTCGATTCCCGCCACGGAACAAATGGTTGTATGATCTACAGATATTTGTTCCGTGTCTGGGTGTTTTTCTATAAATTATAAGTATGTATTTAAAAAAAGAAGTATATATAAGTATTCTATCAGTTATCTGGTTTCCATAGTACAAGCTCTGCTTAGTTTGGGGCTAGATAGCGCTGTGTGAAATGTCCAGCAATATTGATTTATTTATATAATTCAACCACCACATAAGCTCGAAGAAGATCTTATTTAATTAATTTCTCATAATTCATTATATTCTGAATTATTATGAACTAGCTGACTCACCGAACTTCATTCCGCCTTGACACGCATATGACGCGGGCTGCCAATTTACGTACCCCTGTAGAATTATCAATCGGCCATCATTAGCTACATCTACGAGTATGTATAAGAAAATGAATTTTCTTCATAATTTATTTTTGCGTGAATTTTTCTGATATTATAATAGTTATTCTGCTATTTGGGGCTAGACAAATCCAACAAATAAAAGATCATCAAAATCGGTCCTGCTGTTCTTGAGTTATAAATGGTGCAACTAAACAAAGTTGGGTTGACTTTGTTATAAATATATAGACAAGAGGATTCAGGGTTCGAACAACCTAAACATATTCATACATAAGGAATATTTTAAAACAATTTTCTCTTTAAATCTTGTATTTTGTTCTCTTGTATTTTGGTACGTAACTATCACTACGACTTCGAGAATTTAAAAAGTGTTTGTGACTTGTCTGTTCCAAAGGTTATTGAATGTTCAGCTATAAGACTGTCGCAACATAAATTAATCGTTATATGTATTTACCGCCCCCCTCGAGATAATAGGCTGATGATTAATGAGTTTTTTACCAAATTAAATGCAATACTCTCCAAATATACCCTTTTTAAGAACTATAGAATCATAATTTGCGGGGACTTTAATATAGATATTTTGAAAGTTAACAATATAACGACAGAATTCAAAACCCTATTAGCAAGTTACAACCTAAGACTTCAATTTAAACAAGCAACGCGACCAGAGAGCAATACAGGCATAGATAATGTTGCCCACAACATTACAGGCACTAGAGGAGAAATGGTAGATCTTGCATTGTCCGATCATTTAGGTCAGTTAATAAGAGTTCCAGTCAAAAAATATTGTAGTATAAAACACTGGTACAAGTTAACACGTAATTACAATAAAAATCGTAAAAAATTTAAAGAATGTATTAGTAACTTATCTTTTTTAGATATTTTAAACACGAGTGATCCTGATTTAGCATTTGAATTATTTCATGACACATTCAGTTTATTCTATAATTTATGTTTTCCAATAGTTAAGTTGAAAATTTCTACATATAGAAAACCGAACTGGATTTCGAAAGGAATTAAGCTATGTATTACAAAGAAGCGAAATTTGTTATGGAAATACAGACTATGTCGTAATAACTCTAATAAAGAGACTTTAGCAGCATACTCTAAAAGACTAAATAAAGTAATCAGACTGACAAAAAAAGCACAGAATGAATATTTTATAAACAGAGCGCCGAATAAGGCAAAAGCCACGTGGAATATAATAAATAGATATAATAGCAACCAACCTCGTGAAAATATAAATAAATTGAATAAAAATGGTAATAATATCACTGATCCGATGGACATGGCAAATGAGTTTAATAATTATTTTATCGACATTGTTACGCAGACAGACCACAATAATAACATTCCATATAAAATTAATTTTAATAACTCTAGTTCTATTTTTTTGACTCCTGTGACGCCACATGACATTATACAGATAATAAATTCATTAAAAAATACAAATAGTGTAGGGTTTGACGGTATTTCTACAAAAATTATTAAAGACACAGCTTTGTATATATCCCCTATACTGTGCCACATTATAAATAACTGTTTAGAACAAGGTATATTTCCTAATACTCTTAAACTAACAATAATAAAACCTTTGCATAAAAAAGGATCACGAGACGAAGTGGGTAACTATAGACCGATAGCACTAATTCCAGTATTTTCCAAGATAATAGAAAAAGTTATTTATAAAAAACTATACAACTACTTTGAAAGTAACAATATTTTTAGTAATTACCAGTATGGATTTAGACAGGGCCGGTCTATCAATAAAGCAATTTATGATTTTCTGTATCAGATAATGACAAATAGAGATAAAAACAAAACGGTCATGGCTCTATATATGGATATGACCAAAGCGTTTGACCACGTTAAACATAATGTTTTACTGCATAAACTTGACATTTATGGTATCAGAGGTACGGCAAATGAACTAATAAAGTCTTACCTTAGTAATAGAACTCAAGTGACCCAGGTTAGTAAAATATGTCCTAAAACACACATTGAAACAACATATGAATCAGTTGCTAGAATAGTATCCCATGGTGTTCCCCAAGGAAGCGTCCTAGGCCCACTCTTATTTCTAATTTATATAAATGACTTGCCTCAGATAACTAATCACTCTATGACTCTATTCGCCGATGACAGTACTATTTTATTTATTAATGATAAGACACATAATTTTCAGTTTGACATTAATTCAACTTTGACATCTTTTATCAATTGGCTATCAACGAATAATTTGAATATAAATTTGACTAAAACATTTCTTATGAATTTTAAACATAGTAATTCATATTTAGACATTGATATTAACTACCTTGGCACTAAAGTTAATGAAGTAGACATAACAAAATTTTTGGGACTTACAATTGACAATAAATTAAATTGGAAAATACATATTGATAATGTGTGTAAACGATTAAAACAATTTTCATATGCTCTTTTTAAGTTAAGTAAAGTATCAAATATATCCACTCTACTTACTGCCTATCATGGGTATGTATCGTCGATCTTGCGATACGGAACTATTTTTTGGGGGAACTCGACGGAAAATCTTAGAGTTTTTAAGGCTCAAAAAAGCTGCGTAAGAGCAATGTGTGGACTACGTAGACGAGATACTTGTAAGGATAATTTTATTAAATTAAAAATACTTACACTTCCAGCAATTTACATTAATGAAGTATCGATTTTTGTAAAAAGTAACCTCGAACTATTTGAAGAGTTTGCAGTTGGAAGCCGCTTAGAAGGTAATTTAAAAAATGTACCATGTAAAACGCAATGGCTACGTAGCAGTGTGTTCTGTATGGCTCCTACTATTTACAACAAAATTCCAAATTCTGTTCGCTTGCTCTCCAATAATGAATTTAAGAGCAAGTTGAATGATATTCTAGTTAAAAAAGCATATTACACTGTAAAAGAATTTCTTAATGACCAAAATATTATTTAACATTATTTTATATAAATCCATTATTGTTGCAATTACTTTTAATTTATTGACATCTCCATTTGACATAACTATTATTATTCTACATGATTGTGATTATTATTGTTTTTATTTATGCAAATCTTTTGACATTTTTCTTGAATTTTTAATAACTGTTTTCTCTATTTGATTTAATGTGATTCTGAATTGTATTAATTTTATCATCGACAAAATATGTAATATCAAGATAAATATTGTAGTAATTAATAAAATTGTTATATAAATGTTTGTACGCCTAAATGGCAGAACCTAGAATAGTGCTATTTATAAGTTCAACCATCAATCATGTACCTAGGTTCACGAACAATAAAGAATTATGAATTATGAATCTTTTTGAACTACTTTCTGCAATAAATAATTTACTGTACAAAAACCTTTCACGGAAAATTTCAGGATTAGAGTTCCTGCAATTAAATATTTTGCTTCAATCCACCAAGACCGTATAGAGACATGCATAAAAAGCCTGTATTTTGTCAACAAAAAACTTACAAAACCCTGCTTTACGTAGCACAAAAGGTGAAAATTCTCTAAAAGTAGCTAAGAACGGGAAACAACTAAGCGAAAGGATTCCGTATAAATATTTTATTATATGGAAGATGAGGTGATGTGTTCCGTCTCGTTCAATTTTCGTTGTTATCTGTACTTAGGGGAATGATGATATATGCTTGAATGTTTTATTATTTTATTAGAGGTAAAATTGTTTTCATGTCTGTTTATTTTGAGGAAAAGTCTTATTCAATCTGTTTTAGTAATAATAGAAATATTTTTGGTAAAATAAAAGCTTTCGATTTGATATTTTTACGGAAAATGATTCACGTTACATTTAGCTGTCAGTATTTGGATATGTGGTTGTTAGTTTGCGTGATTTTAGTAATAGGTTGGGGAAAAGTCTTTTCGCATTATAGTATCTATGTATGAATATACATAAAATCATATAATAAAATCTCTTTGGGTATACTATTTGTATCTGGCTGGTTTTGGTATTATTCAAAGTTTAAATTAATATATTCTTCAGCCGGTCCATATGAACACGTGATCTTGATTTGGAAAAATGTTGTTAAAATTGCTTCTGATGCTTCTCTTCCGGTTCCTAATGTGTATCGAGAGTCGAGATAAAATTTGAAAATTATTTATTTGGATCATAAACAAAGTACAATAGACAAATGAAAATGTTTACAACTGCAAAGGTTAAGAAAAACTGAGTAGCAGTGTCAGCGCCCTCTTCCAAAACCAAACAGAACAACGATCCAGCTTATAACGAGTCGATATAAGTAAGTAAATATTTTTTCTAATTATGATTGTGATTTTAAGTTGAATACTGCGTGTGCGTGAGTGTGTGTGTGGTGTGTGTGCGTGTGGAAGCGTCTGTGTGAGGGAATTTGTTTGTGTGAGTGCGTGCGTGTTCGCGTGTGTTTAATTTTGCTAGGTAGGGGGAATCAAAGTATTCTCGGTATCATCGTACGTTAGTGATTGAAGCCAGGTTTTGCATTTAATTTTACATCTGTGGAATGTCAGAGGATAAAGGTCAATTGCTTTGTTTACTCTGCTGTACAAAGAACAGCTTATATACTAATTATTATTTATCTTAATTAGTCTATAACGTATTTCTCATTTTTAATAATTTTCACTGAACTAAATCACACCATGATTACGACACCGGACGAGTTGACGATCAAAAATATATATTTTTCATGAGATACCTATTTCGCCTGAGCGGGCGAGTTTTAAACATGACTTGAAGATGAACTCCTTGGTTTTATCACCACCTAGGTAAGCCATCTAGGCCAATGCCGTATTACTGTATAATTAATCTTTCAGTTTTCTATGTTAAGAAATTGTAATTATCTGTCTACTTTGTCTCGATGATTACCGTTCTGGCGTTGGTGCCTATAAAATCTAAAATGTAACCGAAAGTAGACTGAAGTAAAAAATTCGAGAATCGGAGTACAGACACAATACCTTAATTAGATTTGCTGCTAATTTTACGTTCCAATTCATCATACTACATGCTGGAAATACGTTGAACGTAACGGGTTTTCACGGTTTACCATCTGGGAAAGTATTTATTGAAGGAATCTCTGGCGTTCAGCTCGATTAATGGTTTTCCATATCCAATAAACGAGCCACGGAACCCTGAAATATAACCACCCCGAGGCACGCTAACTATAATTGCAGCTTCAGGTAAAAAGGAGAGGATGAAAGGATACTCCTTACATAAAAGCTCTGAGAACCTGAATAACAACCAGCATAACTTTACTGATCACACACTCTTATCCCTTTAACTTAAGGTAGGTTTTTCTTCGGCAGTCGATGGATTATGTTTGTGGTTTTACAATGTCTAGTTTTCTGTCTGGATTGCTGTAGAAAGGTTAAACGTTGCTGAAATGGCTTAGTAGTAATGCTCAATGAGATAGTGCAGTAGATAAAGGATGCATAATACTGCGTTTTAGCCCACTACGAAATAAGAATGTATTATAAGTTTGAAGGATTTATAGGCGTTTCTGTAAGTTTGTTCGAATTCCAACTTGTCTGATCTAATCTGATTTGTATGCCTAGACTACAGGTTAATTAGGTTGTTTATGGTTTGGGAGATGTTTTTACTCTAAATCAAAAAAGATTTATTTTAAGGTTTTACCTATTCAAGGTATTATTCTCGTTTCTTTTTACTCATAAACCCTTCTGATTAGGTTGAGAGATTCAAAGAAAACTTCTAAATTTGGTTCACTTATTTCTGATTGGAGAACAAATTACCTACAATGAATATCAAAGGATTATTTTTTTATCAAGAGTGATGCTAAATAAAATTAGATTATTTTATAATTATATTATCTATAGAATTGTTTGTATTTTATGCTAAAATTTAACCTAAAATTAAAAAAATATATATAATGCTAAAACACAGTTCTCAAATAAGGGATGAATCTTCTCATAAAGCACCTGATATACCCATAAACTATGATTTTCAATTACAATATTAATTTCAAACTAAATACGTTTAGGTACGATTCATTTAATTAGTCAGAATAAATTAATTTACGGGAATTCGAGAACTAAGTTTATTGGATCAGATAAACAAATCCGCAGTATTTTGATCCAATCAATAAACTATATCAAATTCTGAATACCTACTTTACTTTAGACTTTTTTTCACGGTAGATATATAGTAAATATATGAGGGTAGGAGAAGTAAAGTCAAGAAAATCTTCCATGCAAAGCAGCGTATGTGCGCTTCATCTTTAGTTAAAATAAATGTATTAAAATAAATCAGTGCGTTTTATCTGGCCTCACCCGTGACCACATCAGTAACAAAGTAAAAAATCTAGAGGAAGACCCAAGACAAGGTGGAGACATGTAATGTGATTGATGGCAACGTCGAGGATGGAGCGAAGTGGAGACGATCCACGTAGCCAAATGTCATTCGCCACGAATCTATTCGACTTCTACATACATTTGTTGTCGCTGAATGACGTCATATTTCTATAGCAGGTGTCAAATCCCATACATTTTCGGACGTATCGACTAGCGTCATCGCTAATCGACTGTAACTTGGCTAAGCCCTCAGGAAAGCTGACCCCACCACCATGTGGGATACATAGCTTGGAAGAGAAATCTGAATACCTTTGCAAAAAGGTGGGCTTATGTGGACTTTCATCTGACTACGTAGTAGTATCTTCATATTTCTCCACGATGGAGAAAAATCATAAGGGCATTGTATATTGGTATTGTAAGGATTTACTTTGCTGTTCTACTAATTTAATAACTGATTTATTTAATTGCAGAAAAACTTTACAATTTGCTTTTTTAACTAGCAATTTTTATTTATTATTTTCCTATGGCACTTTTGACGTTTTGCGACCGATTATTTGTTACACTGCTGTTGCTAATTTTACTTAATTAGGTGGCGGGGTATATAATAGGAGGCTGGTTATTTTAAGGCGAGTGTACTCGATCTTCGACCACACCATTTCTTACCATGTCACGGTAATGTTATCTATACAGTATTCTTTCTTCAGAACGTGAGTCATACCTACGCTTCTCTGTTCGGTACCCACTCGGTACCCAACCGGTCGCGAATGCGCCGCAGCACGGGTAACGTCGTTGCCGCAGTGACGAACGGTGTGATTTGTTTTGTAAGCAGTAAGCGTGCCATTTGTGAATATTTTATTGAAATAAGTACAAGTACTAACTTAATATGGCAAAGAGCACGAATAGACTATATTGTGCTGTTTTTGTTAATTTAACAATAAAGTCTCAGTCGAGTTCAAATATTTTTCTGTATCAAATTTATAAGGGGGGATTTTTTATTAAATCTACTAATTAAAAAACCCACATGTATTTTTATTGAACACTTCCTATTTCATTCACAACTAATTTCATTTTTTTTAATAAAATGTACAATCACAAAACTATAAAGAAATTCAAGTAGGTAGATGAAATTAAAATACTGCAGGCGGGCAGCCCTATCGCGTGTTTACGTACCACGCGGGTGTTGGTAAATAATTCAAGGACAGGGCCGAGTCACAATACTGTATAGTTGTCATCACCGTGATTATCTGATGTAGTGGTATTGACTGTTTCCAATAAACAGCCGTCAGCTTAAACACCTATAAAAACAAACAAACGTGTGTTTTTAAGAGCATATAATCTAACGCACACCGCAACTTAAAAACACTTATAGCCCTACCAGCCAATCATTATCCCTACGATAATCTTTTACAGTGGGGTAAAATGGGGTAAAAGTAGGCTATTTTTCATCTCCCGCTGGCCGCAGGGACCGGTTAAGTTTCAATAAGAAACGAGATAAGACCACTAACTAAAAAGTGGGGTAGCTTGATGAATTAGTTACTTTATGTTACGCTTTTTTCGCAACCTGAAACTTTTTCAACCACAAAGTTTTCTGAGGAAATTTTATATTATTTAAATTGAACGATATGGAAAATTCTGGATAAATCTGACTGAATTACTGAAAATCTTTGTTCGGCCTAAAAGTTATCAGTCCTAAAGTTTTTACTGAGTCATGATTAGAAGTATTTTAGAAAAGACGCCGTCTGTTCCTCGTTTTTTCGTAATATTCTAATAATCCTCATTTTTAGGTTTTGAAGAAAAAACATTTTTTTTTATTACCTAGTCAGGTCATAATTACTGTCACACAGTAAAAACTTTTCTTTTAGAATGCTGGTCACAAAAAAGTTTATAGAATTCGAATTTCGAATTGTTCATGAAAATAAAAATGTATACTTTTTAGAATTTTACTCATTTTTAAATATGGAGTGGACGCTTAAAGAAGACCGTGTTGCAGTTATTGCGTTGCATCGTTGCGGTTACGCGCCAATTCAAATTTTTGACATACTGAAAAATTTGAATATAACCAAAAGATTCGTTTATCGCACCATCAAACGATATAATGAAGACTCTAGTGTAGATGACAGGTCAAGAAGTGGTCGCCCTCGGTCTGTTAGGACTCCAGCAGTGATAAAAGTTGTGCAGGCGCGAATTCAAAGAAATCCCAAACGTAAGCAGAAACTGTTGGCCCTTCAGATGGGGTTAAGCAGAACCACGGTGAAAAGGGTGTTAAATAAAGACTTAGAGCTTCGGGCATATCGAAGAAAAACAGGAAATCGTTTGAATGCTCGTCTAATGGACCTGAGACTGAAGAGATGCCGCGCTATGTTGAAGCGGTACGCGGGAAAAAAATATCTGAAAATTCTTTTTTCAGATGAAAAAAATTTTACCGTAGAAGAGAGCTACAACAAACAAAATGATAAGGTTTACGCACACAGTAGTGAAGAAGCGAGCAACCGTATTCCGCGTGTCCAACGAGGTCATTTTCCATCCTCACTCATGGTATGGTTGGGAGTTTCTTATTGGGGCTTAACAGAGGTACATTTTTGTGAGAAAGGTGTAAAAACGAATGCAGTTGTGTATCAAAATACAGTCCTGACGAACCATGTGGAACCTGTTTCTCATACCATGTTCAATAACAGGCACTGGGTATTCCAACAAGATTCGGCGCCAGCTCATAGAGCGAAGAGCACACAAGACTGGCTGGCGGTGCGTGAAATCGACTTCATCCGGCACGAAGACTGGCCCTCCTTCAGTCCAGATTTGAATCCGTTAGATTACAAGATATGGCAACACTTGGAGGAAAAGGCGTGCTCAAAGCCTCATCTCAATTTGGAGTCACTCAAGACATCCTTGATTAAGGCAGCCGCCGATATTGACATGGACCTCGTTCGTGCTGCGATAGACAACTGGCCGCGCAGATTGAAGGCCTGTATTCAAAATCACGGAGGTCATTTTGAATAAACTTTAGTGTCATAAGAATCTATGTTTTGTTAAGTTCATTTTGGTATATAAATGGTTACATAATGAATAAACTTGTTTCAATTATTTTATATTAAACATGTGACAGAATTTATGACCTGACTAGGTATATACATATTATTTGCACAAAACACATTATAACCACTTACAATTAAAGATACAAATCGATCTTGTTGCCTTCGATCAAGAGTGCTGGAGTGTCGCACAGGACATAGATGGATGGAGAGACTTGGGGGAGACCTTTGCCCAGCGGTGGGACAGTATAGGTTGACAAAAAAAAGTAAGTATGTAGTATGTTAGGTACACCATTACACCCCATGTAATGTTCACACAGTCCATTCCATCCAAAGGTTGTCTGGTAGAGATTGCTATTCAGCGATAAGACCGCCAATTGTATCACATAGTTTTACGGTGTTCTTTGTAGTTGTATTGTTATCAGGTGTGCAATAAATAATTATCTAATGTAATGTAATCTAATCTTGCTTTGAGTAAAAGTTGCTATCTAAATATATATATATATATATATATATTACTAGCTTCCGCCAGCGGCTTCGTACGCGTTGTTTGTCAGCAAAAAGTAGCCTATGTGTTAATCCAGGTTATAATCTACGTACATACCAAATTTCATCGAAATCAGTTCAGCCGTTACGACGTGATTGAGTAACAAACATCCAAACTTTTACATTTATAATATTAGTGTTATAGTGTGAATTGTATTTAGAGTACGTTCCCTTCAGGTACGGTACGGCTCAAAAATTCCACACTGTACATTGTAAAAAAAATATTAAATATCACTTTAGTACTTAAAAAAATATTTAAGCTAACTGAAAACCATCGCATACGATAAACATGTACGAGTATATCTATATAACATTAAGTAACTAGTTGCACGAGGGTAGATCCTACCAACGTAACTACCAGTTTGCAACTACTACCATGAATCATTCGACTCAATATTCCCGACCCGTCTCAAACTGAGAGCTATAATTTGGATTAGATCTTGAGGGTCTGCTAATAAATTTATAATATGTGATGTTCGGGAGCGCACTTATTCATATTAAGTATATTGGAAGTTAGCTTTATACGAACTGTTAGTTTAAGATGAAATAAGTTTCGACAACCTCCGTAGCGCAGTAGGCGAACAGCTGTCGCCTGAGGACGCATGAGGATGCGGGCTCGATTCCCACCGCGGAAAAAATGTTTGTATTATCTACAGATATTTTTTCAAGGGAGAAAACAGGGAGACCCACTTTCCCTAAACCTTTTCACCAGTACCCTTGAGGTGTTTAGGAAGCTGGCGGCTGGCTGGGAAGAGAAAGGCGTTGACGTCGGCGAAGTGAAGTTGACAAACCTCCGTTTTGCTGACGACATCGTCCTCTTTTCTCCATCAGCCACAGAACTACAAACAATACTTCAAAAACATAGCATAGCAAGCTTTGAGATTGGACTTAGAATGAATACCAAAATCATTACCAACAACGTTAAGACCAGAATAACGATGGATGGAGAAGACCTAGCATACGTCCAAGAGTTCGAGGACATACTTCGAGGGAGACTAAGAAAATGGTTCGGCGAACCGAAAATGCCTGGAGGAGCTATTGGGGCATGGGAGATATGATGAAAGGAGATCTCCCCTTATCGTTCAAGATAAAGTTAATGGGCGTATGCATCCTCCCTGTTTTGACATATGGTGCACTTAACTGGTCACTAACCAATATTTTAAAGTCCAAGGTCAAAGTTTGTCCGAGGCCTTTGTCCAACAGTGGGAGACGAATGGCTATAATATTATTAGGTAAGTATACAAGTAATGTATCAGTTATCTGGTTCCAGAATAAAAGCTTGACTTAATTTGGGGCTAGATAGAAAGAAAGAAAGTTAATTTTTCAGTTGACATTGGTAATTTTGTATGAGTATTATGTGAACTGTTTGCAAACCCAACAACATAAGTTGGTGGACTTATGTTAACTAGTGAAGTCTTCTCAGCTTTGATAATTCTTGTCACAACAGTTATTGTCAAATCACTCAGTGACTTTCACTGGGTGCCGCGGGAATATGTTTTCGTTATGCTATGCACAATTTCATTATAAAAATTTACTTTTCTTCCATTCTGTTTTGCGGCAATGTAAATTTAGCGTTATTGAGATTATAATAAGATAATAATTGATAGTGATTTTTACTTCGTAAAAATGTCTGTAAAGAGTTCCACTCTTTACTCGTACTAGCTATAAAAGTTGAAGCGAATAGTTTGCACGCCGGATGAAACGTTGAGGTACGGATCTTAAAGTGCTATTAACTTGAGAACAAATCAAACCGAAATGGGTTTTAGTACCTATGTACTAACTTTGGTAGATTATCATACTTCTTCCAGCGTGTCGATCTTTCATGACAATTATATATGTTTGTGATAAAAAGTTGCCACCTTGATCGCACTGTCTGTGGCACCGTTTAGCCCTTTCCTCGTACAGGTATTTGGGCACAAGGGGCATACCAGCAAATGTGACATGAACTGTATTAGAGCGCCGCAGCTACATTGTCTTAGGCTCGGATTCCTGAAACCCCATTTACACAGACATGTTAAGTCTACAGCGACCAACTCGGGTGCAGAGTCGGTTAAGACTTCCACACTGGCCACTGCAGATCCTGTCCTGGTGGGGGCGTTTCTTGTGGGGAGATAAATGCAGGAAGTGATTTACCTGTGCACCATACATGTATGTATACCTTCCTTCCCACAGCTGTGGGTGATTTGTATTCGTGCGTATATGAAAGGTTTCTTTCCTAGTCTACGGTTACCTACAGATATACCATTTGGCGACAGGATGGGATCAACATAATCATCAGCCATAAAACATCCACTCCCGGATATAGCCCTCCCCCATTGATTTCGACTGATCCTTTGCGGCATGTTAGACTCAAAGTCAAATATTTTTATTCATTAAAATCACAAGTATCACCTTGAAACGTCAATTTTACTGCCTGTTTCTTCGCAACCAAGCCAGGAAAGAAAGGCAAGAAACAAGGCTGGTTGTTTTTTCAAATGATCCTTTTAGAATACCCAATACAGAAAATAAATTACGTCTAAATTGTAATATTTTGAACGAGTTGGAGCAATTTCGATCCCAAGCTTCTCTATCATCTAAATAATCCGATAATTTGTAGTAGTCTTTTTATAAAGATTTTGTTTAATTACGTTATAAAATTTGTTAATTTTCAATTTTCGTACATCCCTTGGGAGTTTGTTATTAAAGCGTACACCTTGCCCTTTAAACGATTTACTAACTTTATGTAATCTACAAGTCAATTTTCAATTCATTTATTTTCATATGTCAAAAATCCATGTATGTTAGTAAAAACTTAATTAAACATGTCAAATGGTTAGTACAAATGTGACATAACAAAAATTAAAGATAAATGTATGTCAAAAAAATATGTGAGCATACTGCGCATGTACCATACAACAATGGTTTAGATGCTCACAGTCGAACCTGTTTGAGAACACATTCAGTATACCGTTGGAGCTGGCCCGAATTCTGCGCCCCAGGGATGTGCACCACTTGCGCATGGTGCTGTAGAAACAGTCCACTCGTGCCTCGGCGAACATCCCCGATGCGCTGCAGAACCGGGGCAGCCCCCTGAGCACCCTGAACGCGTTATTACACTGTACGCGTAGGGCATTGTACTGTCATTGCGTATAACTAACCCACAGGCTGCTCGTGTAGAAGCTAGTAGAGTAGGCTCGGAATAGGCAGATTTTTACATCAGTGGGGCAACGAGCAAACCTGCGGGCAATCATGTTTGCTCTTACCGACAACGCCCTCCGCTCCCTCTCAATGTCTACATCGTCTTTCATGCATTCACTCTTTTTTTACATTTATTGTAGGCCACGAAGTTGCGCATATTTTTCACAAATGTCTAACATTTTCGTTAAGCCACAGACCGAGGCGCTCAGCAGCGCCATGTCATCAGCGTAGCTAATATTATTGACCGCTACTCTGTCAATATGGCATCCGACACGCGCCCTGCTAAGCTCCTCTATCACTGCGTTCACATACAGGGGCCCAATTCTGCTAATTTATAAGAAAAACTATTATGAAGCCATACCGTTATTAAAAGATTATGATTGTTATTCCTGTAATAAGCTAACAAATCTTCAATGGGGTTGTCATAGCAACGGTGGTCATTGAAAAAAAGATTGTGTTAGTAGAATACCAAAAGGTATTTATGGTGGCGATTTTTCGACGATAAGTACCATTTTCATAGTGAAGCGATTGGTTTAGTAGAATTGGGGCCCAGGTTGAAGATATTGGGTGAGGCGAGCCCCCCCTGCCTCACCCCGCACTCCAAACTGTACGGCTCCGAGTAGGTGCCCGACCACCTCATGACATTGACCTGATGTTGGTACCAAAATACTTTTTACGTCACCAGGTAGCTTTATGTCTTCCAATTTCTGCCACAAGATGTCGTAATTCACCAGGTCAAATGCCTTCGAGAGGTCGAAGAAACACGCATAGATGGGTGTTTGTCTATTAGTGTAGTATTTAACAGTTTGCTTTAGACTCAATATAGCAGCTTCTGTTGAAAGGCCTGATCTGAAACAGAATTGGTTACTGAAATGGTACATTACCCCGTACTTAATAAATAACCGTTAAGTTTCGAGAGACGAATAGATAATGTTCCGTGATGCATTTCAGATAAAAATAATATTTATGACTTCGAATTTTGTCGAGAGTTTAAAAAAAAATAAAACACTTGAGTCGAGTTTTAAAATCAATGCTGAAAAGATAAAACTAATATATATGACCCTTCAAATTTGCTGATATTACGAAATTGGATATTTTAAAACAAGTGTTAGAGCTTACATGTGAAACCCATAAAAATAAGGATTTATGATCGTTTGTCCATGGAGTTGACAGTTTGAAGCATTCACTTTTACTCTTAAATCCATTTGTCTCAAGTATGTAGATTTTGTTAGATAAACATGGGACCTTTAATTTTTTTATACAGTTGGGGAACGCTACTATCAAAGAGGGCGTGGTTTCAGAAAATTAACCAATAGTAGGAGATTACGCATTGAGGTGGGTGTCAAATTCACTCCGTGAAAAAAATATGATGGGTTTGGCAGATTATATTAAGGGACGTGGGAGAATTTCAGTTCTCTAAAACAACGCGCGCGCAGCAGTCCACAGATGCTTGGGCCTTGAATTAAATTAAGTTATAATATATATGTAGAATCAGTGCTTGTCTTTGTCTGTTCATAAAGAAAAAAAAAAGAAAAGTGTTAAATATAAAATTAAATTCAGTGCTTCGTTCGAGGGGTCAGCATTTCTGAAAGCTAAGTAATTTAGAGCGAGAATTTCGAATGACTAAGTAATTTAGAGCGAGAATTCCGAATATCTAAGTAATTTAGAGCGAGAATTCCGAATATCTAAGTAATTTAGAGCGAGAATTTCGAATGACTAAGTAATTTAGAGTGAGAATTTCGAATGACTAAGTAATTTAGAGCAATAATTTTGATACTAAGTAATTTAGAGTGAGAATTTTGAATGACTAAGTATTTTAGTGCATAGTTGTGAGCCTAATTATTATTTAGGGCAGGAATTCCAAATATCTTAGTACTTTGGAGCAATGAGTCCTTTACTTAAGAAATTCTTAGGTAAAAGATTACGGATAATTATGTTCCACAACTTTACATCGCAGATTAGTGTTTCTGGTTTGAATCCAGACATATTTGACTTCTACAAGTTACAGGCTAAGCCTTTAATTCATCTCAATTATTAATTTATTCCACCTTGTTATTTTGTGGACTTAATATAGATGATTCGATTCAATACATTTACAGTGCTCTTTGAGGATAATAATTTTGAATACGTATTAAGAGATTAATTGATCTATTGATTAATAATCATACTTTCAACTTTCACCGTTGGGATTAAAATATAATAATGAATATATCTGTATTTAATTCATTAGTAAATACTAAATACCACCATAATTTAGGCTTCAACTCTAAGAACACTTTAGTTGATTTCTTTAATTGGTTACAATTATTAAACAATTTACTACGAGAATCTACCGACCCTGATGGTTATTTTAAAATGACTGCAAATACAAAATGACGTAATTAAAATGACTGGACTTGACCATTATGTACTTGAATTACAAATATCCACTATTCAATGGAATAGAAATAATTAAAGTCCAATTGGCAATAATGACAAAGTTTCATTTTGAAAATGGGAAATGAGGATTTTATTTGTCTATATTGAACTGCAATCTGCGTAACTTATGTTAAAACCATTTATTATCATATTTGAAAGGCAAGAAGATTCACAAACCATACACACCCATCATTAACTTGATGAAACATAAAAACACAGCTACAGAGATGAATAAATGAATCCTGAGGGATTACATAATACACTGTAAATTATATATGTTATCTATGTATTCTCGTTAAGTGCGTAGAGCGGGTTTGCGACTTGGTCTTAGGGGTCCCGTTAATTGTCTGAAATTTTCGGTTGAAATGCAGGTCCAAGCAGCGCGTATTCACCTGACGAATCATATCTATATATGTACAAATGAAATACCAAGCCAGATCCCATAATAACAATGGTTGGCTCTGACGAACTGAATAAACATCTCTGCACATCTATTGGTAAAACCAACTATAAAAATGTATCATAAATTACACACACTTGCCGAATTATATTGTCAGGGATACACATGTCAACGGCGTGATATTCCTATCATACACGACACCCCATTTATCTTCAAAATGCTAAATGCATTCGCAAAAATTGCGCAACGTGGGAGAAGTCCAAAGCGACTGAAAAATCATGGGTCATGTTGTTGTTAATGGATGAAAAAGGTCACTAGCCTGCGATAACTGAGAATTTGCAAACATCTATTCACACATTACACACCTTACAATTGCACGCATGCATGCATGTTGAGTTATGTTAGTCATAAGACGTGAAACTTCTTGACTGCCAAGCGTAATACTTTATCATATGCAAATGCGTAATTTTAGGGATAGAAAACGAACAATTGATCTAGCATAATTACAATGCTAAAGAACTGCGTAATTACCACAGGACTACATAAGCTTATGAACTCCGTATACATTGGGCCTTTGAAATCAACATTTCCTGAAGCATAAATATACACTCAATACATACTAAAAGTACATGACTATGACAATTGTCTTAATGTTAAGAAAAACCACCAAACAGATTGATTAATAACTCGAGATATTTATTTAAAGATGAAATGAAAATAGCATCCTTTATTAATTAGAGTTACTACATGTTTAAGCTTAGTTAGACGGAATTTTTGCATTGTCTTTTTTAACCCAACAGGATTTGCAACAGTATCGTGGAATTCGAGAAATGCATCCAGTAATCTGCGTGTATGGGGTAAGTTGTAGATATATAGATCAGTACCTTTATGACGTCAGCACAATGTCCATTGTTGTTTTTTTAGGGTATTTACAGGAATTTTCTTCGAGGAAATTACGTTAACTTTTCCAAATTATATCTAGACGGTCACAAGCCATTATTCATTCACGCGCCAAAACATCGTACTATCTACTATAAATTATAAAATACTTTATTTTATTCATCGCTATATTATTACCAAACACGGCTATTAAATTAATTACACAATTACCATTTTACATTATTACTACTTATCAATCAACGCAAACGAAGAACACACAAAGCAGAGTAAGGGAGGGGAGGGGGGGGGGTCGTTTCATTACTAACCGAATTGGTTACAATTGGCAACAACCAGTTTATTATTATTTCTAGTATTAAAATTTTTCGCTATTTTTCTCAAACAAACTAATATTTTTGTGAACATACATCTAATTTTCATAGATGTGAACACCCTATTGCTACGCGAACCCGTACTAATACCGTAGAACTTTTCTACGTTATATGCGCTAAATTGTATGTTATTTTGCCATGGTGCCATCAATGTAATAGTACCTACAATAGCTATAGGTGATTTAATAAAAACAGCGGCTTGGTCAACGTTAGAATAAAATTAGGGGTTCAAACAAACGGTACTTGTGCTTTTTGAAAACAGTTTTGGATAAGAATTATTGCGGAGCCGCGTCTCGCAGTAGGTTCGCGACTACAACTACCCTATATATGAAAAAATGATTAAGCTAGTTTGTATCCACCCTCAAAATTCGTCTTTTATTTGTACGTAAAGTTGCCAACAGATGGCGTAATGTATTGAAATGCAACAAACATAAAATAATTTTGGAGTACAGACTAAAAATAGGTCAAAATAAACTAAGAAAATACATGAAATATATAAACAGCGTACGTCGCCTACAATAGCAAAAAAAAATGCAACAGTACCATCAACGAAACTAACTAATGGTACCATGGTAAAGGAACGAAATTGACATTTTACTGTAGAAAAACTTTTTAGGGTGATCAAGCTAGACCGGCTACCATTATATCACGGTTTCCTTAATCTAATGTTTTCTTCGCACCCCATACAAACAGAAAATAATGTCCCATAATGAAAAAGGCAACAGGAAACCAGAGAACATTGTCTAATAGGTCGGAACAGTTGGTTAAGTGGCGTGACCGCGTTCTTCACGGTTCACGAAACGCATATTTCTTGACCATCGGTGGCCGATGTGCCCATAAACATTTATACCCTCGAACTATGAAAAAGTCGAGGGTTTAGCTTTATCGGGATCGGAATGTTACGGTGCTTTTTATGTTTGTTTTGTGGGGATTTTGTGGACATTTTTAAAGGAATGTTTTGGAAATATTTCAATTTTGTATGTCAAATAAATCACAAAGAGATCGCATTAGTCTTAATGGTAAATTTTAATGTAATATTAATTCCACGTAAACGCTGTTTGAAGTAAGTTTAATTTTCATTTGTATCTAACAATAGCTAGGAAATTAGAGGCCATTTGGTAAATACTTGTATGAATTATAACGAAAAATGTGTAGTAATTAGAATCACATAAATGCGTTAAATAAAACAAAGCATTCATTTGTCAAAAATGAACGCTGAAAAGCCGTTTCGAAGAAATGTATCAGCAGTGAAACCAGATTTGTACCTGCCTAGAGTTTTTAAGAATTAACAGTATTTATGCAACATATATTTTGTTTTTGGAACAAAGTTCCTTGTCGCTCGATACGGACTAGGCGAAAAAAGTGTAAGAGTTTTCCGTCATGATTTTCCATCACGACCCTTTCTTTAGTGAAGATGCTTATCCTTAGCGCGTATACTTTAAAATAATAATTTATATATAATATTAAACAAAATTATTATTATTATTATTACAATTTGTTATATTATTAAAAAATGCGTGTCGTGGAACACTCGGTTGGAACGAAGTTCCTTTCGTACTATATTATTATTGAAATACACACTCCATCTCATTCCACGACACTCACGCATTTTTTTAGAGATGTATTATCTAAATAATTGTATACATGTTTTGTTATTGTTTTGACGACCTCGGTGGTGCAGTGGGCGAATAGCCGACTGAGACGCAGGAGGTAGCGATTTCGATTATCGCCGCGGAATAAATGTTTGCATGATCTACAGATATTTGTTCCGGGTCTGGATGTGTTTCTATAGATTATAAGTATGTATTTACAAAAAAAAGTGTTTAAGTATTCTATCAGTTATCTGGTTCCTATAGTACAAGCTCTGCTTAGTTTGGGGCTAGATAGCGCTGTGTGAAATGTCCAGCAATATTTATTTATTTATTGTAGTACATGTATTAGAGGATTATACTAGGTAATAGCAAAGAATACACAAATTATGAAACAAAGGCACCACGTAATAGATTGTATTTTTAGGTTGGAACCCTTTCTACCATCCTTATAGTTTTTAAACACGATGCAAAAAGACGGGTGTCATAAGTTTGATGCCTGTATGTCTGTGGCATCGTAGTTCCCAAACGGATGGACCGATTTGGATGCGGTTTTTTATTAAATAGAAAACTATTTAACTGGGGGGGGTTTCTTTGCTTTGTCAGTTTTTAGCCGCTGACGTAAAAAGATTGGTTTAACTTTTAAAACTATCATGGTTATGAACACTATATGTACTAAAACTCACAAATCATATGGGTATATATAAATGTAAATATCCCGTTTTTAGTACAAAAAATCCGGTAGTTTTGAAATTTTTACTTGTTCCCGCAGCTGGGCAATATACATGCTTTGCGTTAATTTAAATACAAAATACTATCTCGCACGTATTTTAAATACGAAATACAAAATATTTTTAAGTCGTGTGTTTTAAATACAAAATACAGTTAATTAACTATTTTTATTTAAATACAAATTACAAAATACAGTCAGGTGCTAGGTACTTGACAATTTGACGGACATATAATGATAGAAAAATGACGACCGTTGAGTCGTAATTTTGCTTACAAATAGAAGCAAAAGCTATCGTGCGCTATTTCCTGTAGTATCACCATTAATAAGATTGCTAAATGTATTTATGTTCAGATGTATTTTGAAGCCATAAGTATTTGAAATACTAATTACAAAATACTTCAGCGTCAAGTATTTTAAATTCAAATTACATTTTATGAAGTAATTGAATTACAAATACGAAATACGTATTTTTATTTCAATTACGCAATTTAATTACAAGTAGGTAATTCAAATACTGCCCACCCCTGCTTGTTCCTAATTAATTTAATTCCTTGAAACAAAACAGTACAATTCTTTCAATTGTCGATTACCCAGACACAGTATTGTCGTGTCGAAAACACACAATTGCTAAACTAACTCCACTTAGTGAAGCAATTAACCTCCTAACTGTAGTTAGGGTTGCCAGCTAGAAGGGTCACATTGAGGAGTTTAAAAGTCAACAAATTAAGTGTTCAAATGCATTTATTTAAAAAAAGCTTTATAGACAGAAAGGTTCTAAAGCGCATGGTCTCCGCTCCCCTTTCTTTCTTTCTTTCTTCCTGCCCCAACAACGTTTTACCTCAATTTTTGACGGATTCGATTTTGAATTCGAGAACGCTGATTTGTAAACTCTCATCTCTTGAATCCGTTTCGGAAAAATCGAATAATTCTTTATTGTACACCAGGAATACTTAAAAAACGAATTTAAGCTAATTAAAGTACAATAGGCGGCCTTATCGCTGAAAGCGATTTCTTTCAGGTAACCTTTGGATAGAAAGTAATTGGCGAAGCAGTATTGGACAGCGGTGCACAGAGTATATTTATAATTAAATAAAAAATACATCTAATAAAAATTGTACTTATAATCCTAATTCATAAATAAATACCTAACGATAGACTAATATCTTCGATCAACAATACACCTAGATAAAGGGTCGGCACAAAAAATCCGTCTCGGTAAATAACACAACTCACTTGCGGCGTGAGCTCTTATTTTGTTTAGTCAGGTTGAAACACAGCCAGCGTCAACACGTACCACAATGCCTCAATGCGCATTTAAAAGTTCAAAAATAATGTCCGGAAAAGTAATTTATCAGCCGGAATGTCTTACTTTAGATAAGTACATGTGGAATAAGTTATATTTTAAGCTTTGAACTGACGATTAATATCCATTTTTTAACAATATTGCCGATTTTAAATCACCGCTAAGAATGTTTGGCCAACGTAAAACGTGTGATATAGCGTTGGGCCAATAGACGCCAATAGCAAACAGAAACGAAATAAAACGATGTAGCTCGCAAGACAGTAACAGGAAAAAGTACTTTATTTATTGCTTCATAAGGTTGATTTCACAATAAATGTTATATACCCTACGTCTTTTCATTTTTAAGTGACAGGTGTAATTTTTAATTTTAATTACTTTGTTTGTTATTTGAGACGAATGATCGTAACATTTAAAGGACTTGTGACTTAATTACAAGGTGCTGTGGTTGTGATTAGGTTGAATTTAAATCTTTTGTCTCATTCTATATGTAAACGAATGTAGCTGTATATAATATATGTTTACGCGGACAGCATTTAGCTTCGATTTTGTTTATGACTTGTAATCTAGTTGTATTGTTGATCGAAGACCATATATCGAGATATACCCAACTAATAGTTGTGTTTTCTTATAAAAACTACCCTTGATCAAGATGAACGTGAGGTAATCTAAACTGGACTCAGCGGAAGACCAGCGCTGGGGCATATTAACATGCCGAAGCACCATGCTGAGCTGAGTACCAATTCATCCCCACACAGAGCTCTTTCATTTGTTAGTTTGTTAGTGCTTAGTTTCGATTTTATTGTTATTGTGTTTATTTTTCTTTATGACTGTGTGGATTTATGAATAAAATGTTTTCTTTCTTTCTTTCTTTCTTTCTTTCTTTCTTTCTTTCTTTCTAATAACCTAAATCTTACAAATATTCTAAAACGAGGACAATAAAATTAAAATAAATAGGTAGGTAACTCAAATGACAAGAAAGCTAGGCATTAAGGTAATGCTGTTTTAAGCTGTGCTTTGAAGGAGCCCGTCTAATTTCCACAGGCAACAAAGCATTCCACAAGCGCACTGCTTCGACAGCGAATGATTTCCCGTACAAGGAAGGTGTGTGTTGTTCAGCAATGCGGTTAACTGCTCGGTGATAGAAATAGGTTCGATGGTAGTACTTCTTCGGTGGAACTGTTCCACAAGAAGCTCACTAAGTACAACTTAATATTTATAAAAAATACCTTTAGGTAAGTATTATAAGCATAGATGTAGAAAAATTACTTCCAGGTTTTAGCTTGGGCTGACAAATTTTCTGTTCAGATAAATTCATACAACTGCCAACCCTAATTATTAGCTGGTTCTACAGAATTGTCAACATTACTCTTTGCTTTCTTAGGAAACGGAAAAATAGGTTTTTTTTTTAGTGAACTTGTACAAAGAACTCTAGCCCGTATTTTTATAAACGTAAAAACCAAAGTTGTATTACTGTTGTCTTGTATTGTTTTGGTCGTTAAGCAAAGAATCCAAACATCATTATTTTGTAGTTTCCAGTTTCAGGATAATTACTTCAGTAGGTAAGTTCTTTGCCTAATACAGGAACTATTACATAAATATGAGATGTAGGAATGGTTTTATTATAATTTTCGTATGAATATTTGATATTAAATATTTGTAGTTTTACCAACCATTACTTACTTTTTGTTTAAAAAACCACACTATAGTGTACCGTGTAATATTTTGACTAAAAACGCGATAGGTATTTACCATATTTTGGGGGTTTTTGAGTGTCCCGATATTTTGTAATAGTTGCGTCATCACGGGTAAACTGAATTCGTTCAATTGCATCGTATATTTGTGATTTATTCCCAAAACTGTTAACTAATTGAATTTCTAGCTATGTGCTCTGCCCACTGTCACTTCAGCTTGCTAATCCTTTGCGCTATGCCGGTGACTTTAATCATCTGCGATTTTCCTCATAAATAAATAATAAATATGGATATTGCTGGACATTTAACACAGCGCTATCTAGCCCCAACTAAGCAGAGTTTGTACTATGGGAATCAGATAACTGATAGAATACTTACATACATTTTTTTTTGTAAATACATCCTTATAATATATAGAGACTAATATAACCAGACCCGAAATAAATATATGTAGAACATGCAAACATTTGTTCCGCGCCGGGAATCGTACCCGCTACCTCCTGCGTCTCAGCCGGCTATTCGCCCACTGCACGGAGGTCGTCATCTATCTTGTATTTAAATATCTACGGGTATATACAGAATAGCTGACTAGAGTCGTAAGTTTCTCCCTGCTAATTCAATGACGTAATCGTTGTTCGCAATTACGCTAAACTTAATGCTCAGTTGTACTTCCTTACCATGTTATTATACTACCATTATAAACATATATGTACATACTTATAATATATAGAAAAATACCCAAACCTGGAACAAATATCTGTAAATCATGCAAACATTTGTCCTGCAGCGGGAATGGAACCCGCAACCTCCTACGTCTAATTGGGCTATTTGCCCACTGCGCCGCAGAGGTCGTAAAAAAACGTTTTTATATGTAACATACCTATACATTCTACAGAATGAGTCATCAAATCGTATTATAGTCATCATGTCATCCACATAGACGTCACAAAATGGTGTCCAACTCAATATGATGTTGCATTGTGATAGCCAACGCTTTCAGGCCCCGACCGCGGCTTCCATCTGGCATCCAGGAGTGGTAAGATCCACCATCATCTCGTAAACTGAGGTATATTAAAAATTGTGAGTATATTGTCAAAATGTCGAAATTTTATCATTTTATCAAAATTTATCTAAGTCAACTTGGGTCTTTATTAGTAAATTTCAACCCTGTTTTTATTTTTAGTTTAATTTTTGTAGTTTTTGAGTTATTGGCCATAATAAAAACAAAACTTTGACAAAAATCACAGGGTACATCAGTGACCCCACAGTGTTGTAATTTGGTATACCTGTAGTGAAAGTGACACAAATATAGGCAAAAGTCTGAAATCCAGAATAACTGCAATTTTTACCCCAAAAAAGACAATCCATATAACATGAACTCCCGTTACCTGTAATTGGAATGAAACTGTAGTTCAAGTTATATGGATATTTATTTCGTGGCATTATTTTGATAGTCAAAGATTACAATTTTTTTTTATTTTAATCGAAGACTCGCGAGATCTCAGTTCGGGGCGAACCACTGGTTAAATTAATTAAGCTAACTAACTAGCATTAAATCCATAGGATCCAATATCAGCCATAGAACGTAACTGCTGAATTTAAATACATCTCTTATTTCTGTTCGCAATTTGTTCTAATGTAGATAAGTAAAATCGAGCTGTTGAGTGCAGGCCACACAAGATCAGTTCCTCTGGGAATCTATGGGGGAGGCCTATGTTCAGCAGTGGACTTTCTAAGGCTGATATGCTGACAATGATCTAAGTAAAAAAGGTAAAAAAGATTTGCCTTTTTCCTTTTATCCAAAATCGTCATTCCTAAAATTTAAACTATTTATTAGAACTCCACAAGGCAACATAAGGCCCACATAAGCCTTCTCGCGGTCGTATAAATCATTTTCAGTATAATATCCTAATGCACAGTATAACTAAACAGTAGGAACACTACTAACTCGATAATTTGAATTAAATAGGATTAAGGTTGTTTGGTGTATAGTTTAGTTATTATTTTTAATTTTATTATTATATTTTTTCGTGGTAAAATGGCTAACTAAGCTGATTACTGATTTAAACGGGTGTTTATCGCGTATGTACCATTTTTTATTTGTTATCCCACGTTCCGACTGTATTGCAACAGCCGTGGTCATGGGCAGACTGGATGGGGTACTTGGAGCTACCGTCGAGAAGTGTTGGCAGCTGCAGCAACTACCCTCACTTGGTCTTCAGAATTAGAAATGTCCTCGTTCATATTACGACACACTACACTAACAGTATTTAAGCACTGAGACCACCGATCACGACGCGCATACCTAATAATCACCGGGTTCCAGGACGCTGAGAGCCTATAGCCATCTTCCCGAATGAAATTTGGAAATTTCTTGATATCAATCGCTCCATGAACCATTGTCTTGTAATAATCGCGTTCACTAGAGAGGACCTTAGGGTCATGAAGTTCAATCCAATGATTCGGTCCCGAGTCTACCAGATGCTCTGCTATCGCTGACTTATTTACCTGGCGATTTTGACAGCTGCGATATGCTCTTTGACACGCTCGCCTATAGTAAGTTATCAGTAATTATGTACCTACAGTGATTGCGAAAGTTTGAAAAATACAACTAAATTATTGATGAAAAACTGTAATAGTTTATCGGTAGATGAAGCTTACGGCGCTTTGAGTCGTAGAATGAAAAATTTATCACTAATTTCACGCCTAACGCGGAGTAAACCTGAGGCCCAATTGGATAGCGCATCTTCATATCAAGAGGAAGGTTGCGGGTTCAAGTCCCGTCTAGCTTGGAAACTTCGGAGATGGTTTTAAAAATCTTAGGATTGCCCGTGTCAGATGACACATCTATAACATTCAAAAAATCATAAAAGTCGGATAACTATACTAATATTATAAATTCGAAAGTAACTCCGTCTCTCTATTGTTTCTTTTTGTCTGTTTGCTACGTTTACGACGAAACGCCTGGACTGATTTCAATGAAATTTAGTAGGTATATAAATAGATTATGATCTTGATTGCGACATAGGGTTTTCACCTGACTGCGCTGAAGGAAGGTAACGTTTTTATTGTCAAACCAGCGTGCGAAGCCGCGGTTGGATCAGCTAGTTAAACATATTTAGCGGACGACGAGTTGATGGGTAACCGCCATGGCAAAGGAGAGATCTTCCTACCGAGTTACATTTGGCTCGGGGTCCTAAGACCAACAGGTCTTGTTGAGAGGTATTAAATATGTTACAATCGTTAAAATCTTTCGTTTGCGCAATCTAGGATTGGTTCTTCCAATTCCCGTTAGATTTCATTGCCATCTCATCGTCGCCGTATTGACGCTTGCTCTGTAGGTTAGCTTGATGTCAAAGTTGTTCCATGTAGCGATAGATGTCGCTACAAATAAAAATAATATGTAGTGTGTTAACTGCTTGTTCTAATACTGTGTTATGTAGGAACGCAATTTCACGGGTGGCATTCAAAAATGAATATATAGGTAAGTAGGTATTTGTTGCATTGCGCTAGCGGTAAGGAATGTATCGTGGGATCGTGTACTGTCGTGGCAATGCGAGCCAAATAAATATAAGGTGGAATTTGGAAAATTATCAAGAATGTTGTTTTACCTATTTACTTATTTCTGCTTTTTTACATTAAACAAGCTGTATAAGTTTGAAAACTGAAACCCGACATAATACCTATGTCACCCGGACCATAATAACGAATCGATTGACACCTCATTTCATCGAAAACGGATGAGTAATTTATGTGCTACGGTGGAACATAAGTAAATACGTATAATGTATACATAGTTACCCAACTATGGCAAAGTCAAAAAGAAGGGTTATGTTTTTTATGTTTCAGTTATGTATGTATGTGCCTTCCTTTTGGCTTTGGCGTAGTCAGGTAAAAATGGCATTGGATTTATTTAAATAAACAGGCAGACATTTTTACTTTACTATCTTTATCTACTATATTCATCACAAAATAAGTTTGTTCTTAAAACTATTCATAACACTTTATGCTTGTAATTGTTGCAAATAAAACATAATTGTATTAAATTTTATTGGAATTTTTTGAAAAATCTTAAAAGATTATAATCGTTAATCGATTGTAAAAGTATTAGTAGCGCTGTGCCAAAGGATGTCCACTGCTAAACATAGGCCTCCCCCATATACTTCCAGAGCGACTAATCTTGTGCCGCCCGCACCCAACACTTCCCAGCATCAGGTCGTCTTTCCATCTAGTGCGGAGCCATCCCACGCTGCGCTTTCCAGTGCGTCTCCACTCGAGAACCTTTCTGCCCCAACGGCCGTCAGTTCTTCGAGCTATGTGCCCTGCTCACTGCCACTTCATCTTGCTAATCCTATGTGAAAAGTTCAGCATTATTCATTTATTTTGTACCTGAGTGTACTTCCCCTAACCGAATGTGATTGCATTTTAGAGAATGCAATTTTTCAAAGAATTTTCCGTTATCCATCAGCACGAAAATCGCATCACGAAGAGTCCATTCTTAAATTGGCATACCACGTACTATATTATTTCTATGTGGTAATCTTCTTTCTATAGATATACAATTCCGGTGTTCGTATTGTGCTCCTAAATCGCTTGTCTGATTTTTTTGTTTTTTTTTTGCAAAGACATCAAACTGCTTTTTAGTTAATTGTACATTTTAGGAAAAAGGTTATTATATTTTCTAGCTATATACTGCACCTACATAGTGCAGGACAAGGCTCCATACATATTTGAAACATCTCCTTTGACGTAATTGTATAATTTGACAACTTTCTAAGCTCGACTTGACGTTCAAGTGAATCCAGAATTTGATTAGAAGAATACCTGATGAATAATGACATGATTAATTTAACAGAGATAATTATCATTGAATACTTAATGTTTGACATAAATAGTGTATTGTAACTAATAATATCTTTATAAGTGAACAAATATGAAAGCTTTACAAGCTTATTGCATGCCCCTGAGGGGGGTAGAATATAGTGAAACTAATTTTAATTAAATGTGACATCCTTATGTATAACCTTTAAACGGGCAATAAAAAAAAATAAAAATAAAAGAAAATACGATCCCTAAACGAATTTAACGACTAAACATAACGTATTTGTATGATTTTACAACTCTCTAAATCATATTTAGCCTCTAAATAAGTTTAGGCATCTTTGCGTAAGTTCCATAAGTCACGTGGAATTTGTACTAAATTCAGATCAGGCATACGCTTTATTTATGCAGCAAACAGCCTCTTGTTCAGGTAAAATACTTCATTGGCATCTGGCGTTCAAGGCAAAAAGATCATAAGGGCCTATGTGGTGACCTGGATGTATATTGCGTGGTATCATTTGTAAAAGCACAGACCGTGAGAAGCCACTGTTAAATATAGGCCTCCCCCATGTATTTAATTATCTGTATTTACTTATCCACCGTATGTAGTTTCTGTGTGTTTGTTACTTGTGTCGAAATAAATGTCTCTATCTATATCTACCTCCACCCCCCATTTTTTAATCGTGATTTTAATATTTTTGTAGGAACAAAATCCATATAATTATCCGTCGTTCATTGACGTGAAGACATTTACATGAAGTGTCGCGTTACTTTGATATTTCATTCTGCATTTGATTTCTTTGATAATTCATATACCAGAAGTTTGTGGGGTAGTATCTATCTATAGATATCCAGAGTGATCGATCTTCTATGATCTGCACCTAACTTCCTACAAATTTCACCGTTGCGGGTTCAAGTCCCACCCGGCTTGAAAGTTTTTGAGATGGTTTAGAAATCTTAGAAATTTTACCGTCTTTCCTCATTTTACACAATATAAAAAAATACACTTTAAAAAAATCAGCACTACCTGAAAGCGATAAGACAAATGGCTTAGCAGTAAGTTCTACAATAAAATGGCGAATTCTTCAAACAAATCGTTCCCCCCTTGACGGGGAAACCCAATTATTGAGATAAATCGCACCTCCGGGAACTGACTCGACAAGTTGGAGCTACGTTTGTAAAGTATTTATTTGTCTTATGAAAGAAGAACAAATGAAAGTTGGGGTTGCCATGTGGAAATCAGTAGATAATTTTAAATTTTGAATCAAGATGTTATTTAGAAAGGAAGAAAGAAAAAGTATTTATTTGTAACGGCTCATTAGGACTACAAAGCGAGACCAGACACATGAAGACGTAGATGTTACATAAAGAAAATATTAGTAGTATTACAATTAGTTCATTTTGTACCATTGCCCTCCCCATTTCCACCACTCGCAACGGTCCAGTGCCTCCAGCGTGCTCTGCCACGACGTCGCCTAAGGCTACGCCTTGCTGTATGAATACTCGTATAAACACATAATAAAAAAAAAACACAATCCTTACATACCATGGGGTCTCCCAGTGCCATCCACGTGATAACGTCACAAAACGGTGCCCGAAGCATGATGTTGCGTTTGGATAGACACAGAGCTGATCTACCTGGAACCAGGCGGATTTAGTACCTTGTAACGTGTAATACGTGTATTCGTTGTGTATGTGTGTGTATGTTTTAAGAACATACACCTAAATGTACACAACATATTGCGTTTGTAGTGTAGCTTTATATTTTTCAGGGTTCCGTACCACAAATGGAAAAAGGAACCCTTATATGTAGGATCATCATAAATTGTCTCTTAATTTTATTTTCTTATAGCTTACATGTCACTTTTTATTTACGAAATATAGAGCCTTTTTGTTTTCGCCTTGCCATTTTTGTAATAGTCGTGTGTCCTGAAAATACCGAACATTGTACTTTTTGCGTGCTTTTTTATTGTTCAATATTCATTCAATAATTACATTGCGTATGATGTTTTGCTTTTTACTATCGTGTCGATGCTTCATACAAATCATAATAATATGTTGCATGATGATGATAATGAACGTTGTTTCATGTTGTTTGGCTCCAGTCTCTTCAGAAAATCAGTTAAAAGTTCAAAACCTTTGTAAAAAAGTAAGCTAATCTTTCAACTTCAAGCCAACATCGAAATAATAATACATATAGAAATATGAGGGTCATTATTTCAAAAGCTAAGCTTATAATGTCTTCATTCAAACTTCAGCTTGGAACCCTCCCTATTATGCACCACTGCATTAGAAAACAATCCTTATGCCTTTAAATTAAAGCCTATTTTATGAATTTTCAAATTTGACTGGCCTTTTAAATTCAATTAGCTACTAGTATACCTACTCAGTATTACGGCCTTATCGAGCAAAATGTATTAAATCGATCTTCATTGGATTTGTTTTAAATGTTGGTATTTTGTGAAAGGGGTTTAATTCATAATTATCAAATTATGTCAAGTCTAAAGTTAAATATTTGCAACGTAGATTGAACATATTTTTTATTTCAGTGATATATAAAGAATATTTTGACGACCTCCGTGGCGCAGTGGGTGAATAGCCGGCTGAGACGCAGGAGGTAGCGGGTTCGATTCCCACCGCGGCACAAATGTTTGTATGATTTACACATATTTGTTCTGGGTCTGGATGTTTTTCTATATATTATAAGTATGTATTTACAACAAAAAAAGAAGTATATAAGTATTCTATCAGTTATCTGGTTCCCATAGTACAAGCTCTGCTTAGTTTGGGGCTAGATAGCGCTGTGTGAAATGTCCAGCCATATTATATTATTATTAATATAAACTAATTCACTCTAGACCGGAAATCCTGTAATCAGACATACTTTACGGCATATCTTTTAAGCGTTTAGTTACCAAACTAAATAAATAAAATATAACAAGCTAAAATAGATACAAATGGTATGCTTTTTCAAAATAAATAATAAAATAGATTTTTGGGGTCTTATCTCCAACGTTGGCAACTACTTGATTTTTGCCTATGATATTGGGCCAGATAAGTAATTTTCGTTGCAATTAGTTACAATTTGAAACTGGTAAATATGGATAACACGGATGATTAAAATTAGTTAACACACGTTTATAGACAATTCTTACCACATGCTTTGTAAATTGGTCGAGTTTTCTACCGACTGATTGAAACTGATCGTAATAAAGTTAATATATCCTATAGCAGAATGTATTATGTATTACTCGATTAGTTTGAGTTTCTTGGATAAGAAACAAATCAATTTTGAAATCATGAGACCAGAATAAAAGCCATACATCCTAGGAAGTGTCGACACGCTCTCCTGATATAAAGTACTACCAGAATAAATTCGATTTCGAAATTCAAATATTCAACTTCGTATCCGATTCTCCAAGTGCCTATAAAAATACAGTGCATGCAACAAAAGTATACATTGGAAACCACATCTGAATTTACAGTCTCGAGCGGCCATATATCACACTTAGGCTTTCGCCGAAGCAAGATTGGCTGCGAACATTTTGAGTTTGATACTTAGTGTCAATTATTTTGCACTGCAGTGTATTTGTAGCGAATGGTAAAGATTTACGCGGAAAATGTATTATTTTTTTTTTAAATTGATAAATGAAATTATTTCACCCTTTATAATAATACTAGCGCTAATCCATACAAATAGCATAAATTTAAAACTAATTATCTCTGTCTGTCTGTCTGTTTGTTACGTTTTCACAACTCTTTTTCCGAACTTTTTGGCCGCGACCAAAATGTTCGCCAAAAAATAATCTTGACTAATCTTGAGAGGATTGGCTCTGTTATACAAAAAACTAAATTTAAGTCCACGTGAACGAAGTCGCGGGTATAACCCCACTAGCTTATAATAAGTAAGAATTTAGTACTAATTTTTAATTGTTCTATTCGAAATGAAGCACTTGGCGGTTAAATAATGTAATTTTGCACTACAGTGTACTAGTTAGGATTTTGTAGCAGTTTGTCATAAAAATGATTATGATAAAAATTTAATTCAATCATTTCTACTTATTACGGTTAAACAAACTTTATTATCAAAAAATAATGATGCATTCACTTAATATGATAATACATAGTAAAAACTAAATACTTGCTTAAAGCTATGACAGTATGCGAGCGCATTAAATTAACAATAAAGTTAAGTAGGTAATGTACCTACTCAATTTTATTGTTAATTTGTGTTTGTTTTCTTCAATATTTGTATGGAGAGGATAGTTTTGTATTACTCTAACAAAAGCATACCACTACGTTCTACGATGAAATTTCGGTACCAGCGCAGTGTAGTGAGCGAGTTTATATACAAGAATCGGCAACAACTAGATGCGACAACGGCGTTTACGTATGAATATAGATAAAGTTTATTAATTTTGGTTTGCCAAATGGATTGAATGTAATTTTTTGAAGTTATATATGGGTTTTTTTTTTCAGGCCAAGGAGATATCTAGGAGAATTAAGTTGGCATGGGCGGCGTTCAGCAAGCTGGACGATATTTTGAAATCTTACACCTTTCCACAATGTCTGAAGACCCGCCTCTACAACCAATGTGTCCTGCCAACATTGACCTACGGTGCTGAGACATGGACGCTCACGAAGGAGACTATGCATTGGATTAGAGTCGCACAGAGAGCCATGGAGCGCGCCATGCTCGGCGTCACACTGCTAGACCGACTTCCCAATACCGAAATTCGCAAGCGAACTAAAGTTCAAGACGTGTGGCCAGGCGCGGTGATGACAGGTGGAGCTGGGTGCTGAATGAGTGGCCCCGAGATGGAACCAGGAACGCTGGTCGTCTACCGGCAAGATGGGTCGACGACATTATAAAAATCGCAGGTAGTATGCGGGTTAGAACAGAGCAGGCCAGAGGCAAATGGCGACAACGAAGAGGGGCCTATGCCTAGCAGTGGGATGAGAAGGGCTGACGATGATGATGATGATGATGATGTAAGCTTTTACTTAGTTTTAAATTTTTTGATAAATTAATAAATAAATATTGCTGGACATTTCACACACCGCTACCTAGCCCCATACTAAGCAGAGCTTGTACTATGGGAACCAGATAACTGATAGAATACATAAATACCTTTTTTTGTAAATACATACTTTTAATGTATAGAAAAACACCCAGACACGGAACAAATATTCGTAGATCTTACAAACATTTGTTCCGTGGCGGGAATATATTTGTGCACTTTCAATAGTAATATTGTTTTTACTAGTTCTTGGTGGGCGTAATATAATATTATTTGCATTCCTTAGTCGTCGTAGCTGGCTATGTTCGCGTTTTAGTTTATTAGTTATGCGATCTCATAAACAGGTTGATGACGTACATAGTATCAGTTTTAAGTTAAATATGTATGTGACGACCACACGAATTAATATAATAATAAAACATTTTAGGCATTTGTCGGTCCTAAGCCCGTAAAGTACGAAGGATAAATTGGAATCAATTTCTATGAATGTACTTACCTACCTAACTTATTCAACTTGCTCGAATATTGCCCAATAATGTAAGTTACAAAGGCAATGTTCAAATGTTTTATTATTATCATAGTTGGGGGTTGGGGAGTTAAGGGAGGCCTTTGCCCATCAGTGGGAAAATGTAGGCTAATTAAAAAAAAATACTGTATGTAATCTGGATTTCTGTATTGTATAAAAACTATTATCACTTGACACAATTATAAAAAAAAATCAATAATTTTTGATCGAGCGAAGCGAGATCTCTAAATCAACTTGGGCAAATCGGCGTTGTATGTATGTATGTGTGTCCGAGGATAACTTTCGAAGCGTTTATCCGCTAATCGTGAAATTCCCAATTTTGTTTTTTTTCAACCCCGTTTTTATTTTTAGTTTAAACTTTGTAGTTTTTAAGTTATTAGCCATAGTAAAAACTGAACTTTGACAAAAATCATAGGGTACACCAGTGACCCCACAGCACTGAAATTTGGTATGCGTGTATCTTTAGTGACACAAATATAGGTCTGAAAGTCTGAAATCCAGAATAACTGCAATTTCTACCCAAAAAAGTATATACATGAATAAGTACGAAGTATATAAGTAGTTTTATTTATGTAGTATGTACCTATATCATGCTATTTTTATTAGTTCTGTGCAAATTTTCTAGTTCCCTTTTCTGTGCACTACCTACACATCTTTATCTACAATACACAAAGGTTATCTGGAAGAGAATGCTCTTTGGCATTAAGTTCGCCTCTGTACTAGTTTTATAAGTGCAATAAAGTATTTTCAATCAATTAATCAATCAATGAACTCCCGTTACCTGTTTTTTGAATGAAAGTGTAGATCAAGTTTTTGGTTATGCATTTCGTGGCACTATTTTGATAGTCAAAGATTACAAAATAATATGATTTAGTTTTTATAGAAGACTCGCGAGATCTCAGTTCGGTGCGATCTACTAGTATTTGTTTAAGTTAATATTAACATACTTTGATACGTTGCAAAAATAATAACAACATGATTATAAATCAATGTAAAATAATAATTAAAAGCAACGTCATTAGAAGCAACATAGAAAGCTTGATTCAAGACGGTTTAAAACCCCCTGAGGACAGAATGTATAATGATGATAAAAATTACCAATATTTTAATTTTTTAAGTTGATTATATTTACCGATGTCAATAACGAGCCGTTATCAGTAAAACCGCCGTAAGTGCGATTTAATCAACGTGAACTGATTGACACTAATTGGATTAGGTTTATTGCGAGCGACACTATGTCGGTCTTTATACTGACACTGTGTAAACACTGTGGCGTCACAGTGTATTTAATGTAGGAGTTCAACGTTTTTACTGAAGAATAATAACATCTATTACAAAATGGTTCATTAAGCGATTAAAAATCTATAAATTTTCAAATTTCAATCGAGAATATGGCTATAGAATCTCAGTATCCTGTAACCCAGTGATTACTAGGTGTGCGCATCGTGATCGGATTTCACAGTGCGTAGATACGGTAGTGTGTCGTAGTATGAACGAGGACATTTCTAACTCTGAATACCAAGGAAGGGTAGTTGCTGCAGCTGCCATCACTTATCAACGGTAATAGAAAACCACGGACCTCTGGGGCATCTCTGTTAGCGTCGTGAAAACATTGATGGACATAATTGCTACCGAACTAGCTTTAATATTGTTACGCCGAGGCTGTTAAACAATGAGTAATAATTGAACCTTCTTGAACGCTTTTGTCTTGCTGTGTTATTGTTGCTATTGTTTGTGGTTTCGCAGAATGGGGAGTGGCCATTGTGTCGAGGGACCGACCCTTTCCTGGAAGGATCGACATCGTTCTCGAACAATCGAAATGTGTGCGATATAAATAGGCCGGAGAGATGGCCGGAGAGTCAGTCTGAGTCTCGAGTCAGTCAGTGAGTGAGTCTCAGCGAGGCCCTGGAGGACTGGCGTGGAGAAGGGTCTCGCGTGAACTGTAGTTGCTCGCGAGTCAGTCTGGATTTGGCTATACGTGCGATCATTTCGGTGACTTTAAGTGGTGCACCAGTGGTGTGAATTAGTGTGTTGTGATGACGTGTGACCAAGTTCGTGTATTCATCGTTTAGTGCTGAATAAAAGTGTTATTTTGGTTAGACCGATTCCCATTATTTTATCCCGAACCCTCAGCTCGTAACAATTTGGTGTCAGAAGTGGGATAAAATAATGCCGGTTCTGCCAAAGTATAACGTGGACGGTGTCAGGACGAGAGGTCAACGACAACGGGAAATGGATGAAAGGCGGTTTGGAGATTCTCCGGTTCAAGAAGCTCGGCAGAGTCGTCAGCCGATGGAGATGGAATCAGCCGCCGCCGAATCATTTGGAGCACCATCATCATCATCCGTGGGGCAAGCTCCTGTGACAGGCGATCTTGCTGTTATTATGGCAATGCTTTGTCGTCAAGAAGAACAGCGTCGTCAGGATAAAGAAGAGCAGCGTTGTCAACAAGAAGAGCAGGCTCAGTTGCAGGAGGAAGAACGCCGTCAGCATAAAGAAGAGAAGCGTCGTCAACAGGAAGAGCCAGGTCGGTTGCAGGAGGAACAACGCCGTCAGCATTAAGAAGAGAAGCGTCGTCAGCAGGAAGAGCAGGCTCGGTTGCAGAAGGAACAGCGACATGAACAGGTAGAGCAGACTCGGTTGCAAGAGGAACAGCGACGTCAGGATAAAGAAGAGCAGCGTCGTCAACAGGAAGATCAGCGACGTTGGCCAGAAGAGCGTGCTCGACTGATGAGGGAATCATTCGGTTCATCTGGAAAGGAATTCCAGGAAGTGAAAGAACAGATAGAAATCAAGAGAGCCGTGTTTTGGAGGCTGGAATTGGGCTCGACTGATGAGGGAATCGTTCGGTTTATCTGGAAAGTAATTCCAGGAAGTGAAAGAACAGATAGAAATCATGAGAGCCGTGTTTTGGAGGCTGGAATTGGGATCGCTGATGAGAAAGGGACTCTGGGTGTCCTGAAGTACTGGAGACGGCAATGTGGCTCCTCTAGTTGCTACATCTTCAGCGCGAGGTGCGCCTAAAATTGTTCGTGTTGATCGGCTGCCGCGATATGGGGCTAAGAATGCTCGGGACGAGCATGTTTTAGGAGGGGGCAGTGTTACGCCGAGGCTGTTAAACAATGAGTAATAATTGAACCTTCTCGAACGCTTTTGTCTTGCTGTGTTATTGTTGCTATTGTTTGTGGTTTCGCAGAATGGGGAGTGGCCATTGTGTCGAGGGACCGACCCTTTCCTGGAAGGATCGACATCGTTCTCGAACAATCGAAATGTGTGCGATATAAATAGGCCGGAGAGATGGCCGGAGAGTCAGTCTGAGTCTCGAGTCAGTCAGTGAGTGAGTCTCAGCGAGGCCCTGGAGGACTGGCGTGGAGAAGGGTCTCGCGTGAACTGTAGTTGCTCGCGAGTCAGTCTGGATTTGGCTATACGTGCGATCATTTCGGTGACTTTAAGTGGTGCACCAGTGGTGTGAATTAGTGTGTTGTGATGACGTGTGACCAAGTTCGTGTATTCATCGTTTAGTGCTGAATAAAAGTGTTATTTTGGTTAGACCGATCCCCATTATTTTATCCCGAACCCTCAGCTCGTAACAATATTCAATGAGTGTATTGACTGTGGTGTATTCCCTGATTTAATGAAACACAGTAAAATAACTCCACTTTACAAATGAGGCACTAGTTCTGATCCTGGTAACTTTAGACCAATCTCAGTACTTCCGACATTTAGTAAAATATTTGAAAAACTAATTTTAAATTAACTGCTTAGACATTTAAATTCAGATAATTTACTGCATCATAAACAATTCAGATTTACCAAGGGTCGCTCAACTACTGATGCTTGTATTGAGTTAATATCGCACATATTTGATGCCTGAGAGAAGCCTCATGACGCTTTAGGTGTTTTTTGTGATTTGTCCAAGGCATTTGATTGCGTAGACCATGACACATTGATCAGGAAACTACACCATTATGGCATTAAGAGCGTTGTTTTAGACTTTCTCACTTCTTATTTAAGTGGCAGAGTGCAAAGAGTTGACGTGAATGGGAAGCGTTCTCCAGGGTCTCTGGTTAAAATGGGTGTAAGAAAGGGATCAATTCTGGGACCACTTTTGTTTTTTGTATATATTAATGATCTTCCCCATCCTGTAAGGAACGATCATGAGGTTGTATTGTTTGCAGATGACACGTCACTTTTATTTAAATTAAAGTGACGACAAACCGATTTTGACGATGTAAACAATGCAATCTCTGAGGTGGTAAAATGGTTCAATGTAAACAATCTTTCTTTTAAATGAAAAGAAAACAAAATGTATTAGATTTATACTACCTAATGTTACACAAGTTAAAGCAGATATAACAATCTTCTACGTTCGAATTGATCCTACGATAACACATACGGACAAGCAGGCAGACACATAGATAGACATAGGCGACAAACTTATAACATTCTTGTTTTGCGTCGGGGGCTAAAAATAGTTAGTGCCAATTCCAGTGCCAAGTTATACAAACTTCATCGTAATCTTAACTGCCATATGTCCACCTTTATTACATTGTTTTTTCATCTAAACTTACATGTTATACATTTGTTTCCCTGTGCCATAGGTGCCTTAATGATCGCTAAATCCCCCATTCACGACGTAACGCTATCAGCTGAGTATATAAACCTGATTGGTGGTGCGGTGGTCCAATTAGGCCCTTTCAATCAGTACGAAAAACAGCACAAAACGAACCAGCTTTAGAAAGATCCGTGTCACAGTTGGGTTGAATTAAAATGTGTCAAAGGTGAATAAAAGTAATAAATTAACTTAGTTTTTTTTTGTGCTACCCGGAATTTTACAGGCATATGGCCAACTGATGTTAACTAGTAACCATTGCCCATAACAAACTATTGCCTTTTAGGTACACCTTACAAACGGGCCCAACTTGAAGCATACAGGTGTAAAGCTTTATGTTTAGCCGTTGTTCATAACAACTTTTGGTACATCATTGAAGAGAGGGGCGCGTTAATAAGGCCTATAACTAACAGAGGCTGGATGGACTTGGTCTGAGTAAACAGTTAACCAAAAATTTCCTTGATGACCTAACGGCATTTCCCATACCAAAAATGTACCTAACTGTCGAATTTTAATTCTTATTTCAACTTATCAAAATTTACGAAATATAGTTTTAGTATAGTTTTAACATGTAGTATTTTTCAAACTTTCGCGATTACTGTACATAATTACTGATTAAAACGGGTATTTATCGCATTTGTACCTTTTTTATTTGTTATCCCGACGTTACGGCTGTGTTACAACAGCCGTGGTCACGCGATAAATACCCGTTTTAATCAGAAAGCATGACTGTAATTCTTGTCATTTTTCAATTTATTTGTTGTTTAATTTATAAGTAACGAGCTGACCAATCTGCAGCTTCGCACGCGTAGTTTTTGAATAAAAACTCTATCCTCCTTCTGTGCAGTTAGGTAAAAACTAGCCTATCTTACTCAGGGATAATGTAGCGTACTAATGGTGAAGAGTTTTTGAAATCGGACAAGTAGTTTTTGAGTTTATTCATTACAAACATACAAAAATACAAATCTTTCCTCTGTATTGTTCGAGCGAAGCGAGATCTTCAAATCAACTTGGTCAAATCGGCGTTGTATGTATGTATGTTTGTTTGTCCGAGGATAGTTTGTTTTTAACAATATGGAGGGAGGGGGACAAGTTGATGTGGTCTATAAGGACTTCGAAAAAGCTTTCGACTGTGTAGATCACATCATCCTTCTCGCTAAACTTGATATGCTCGGCATCCATGGCGACCTTCTACGATGGATCAAATCTTACCTCTCCAATCGATCTCAAGCTGTAGTGGTCATCGGTTTTAGATCTGACTTTGTGGGCATCCCGTCAGGAATCCCACAAGGTTCCCATCTGGGACCCCTTTTATATAATGCGTACATATATGACATACAGATATGCTTTGGTTATCATCTTCTGTATGCTGATGACAAGAAAATATTCTTTAAAATGAATAATCAAGATGATTGTTTTATTTTTCAACACACACTTAATACTCTTTCTTAATATTATAAAAGCAACAATATCATAGTGAATGTGCCCAAATGTAAACAAATTTCATTTACTCGGAAACAAAAACCTTTGGAATTTACATTATAAACTAAATATTACTCCCATAAAAAAGGTCTGTCAAACTGTCTATGTCCGAGCATGTTGACTACATAACAACCAAATCGTACCAGAACCTTGACTTTGTGATTCGAACATGTACGAGTAAGCCTTTTTACGATCTCACTTGTCTTAGGTTAGCCTATTTTGCTTATGTTCACAGTGTACTGGAATTCGCTAGCTCCATCTGGGCTCCAAACTACATTATTTACAAACACAAAATTAATACTATTAAAAAAAAATATTTAACACTTGAATTGCCTAATAAGAATATTTTGTACTTATGAGGAAGGTTGCATGCGATATAAGCTTTTGTCATCGATGATAGACGTACACTTTTAGACATGCTCTTACTGTGTACCATTTTAAACGACAATCTTGAATACTCGATCCTAATTGAAGCTATCAATTTTAATGTGTGAAAGCGTACTCGTCACACGCTACTTTTTTCACCGAATCTTAATAGTATTAACTATGTTAAGAATATTTTAATAAATAGAATTTGTACTGTGTGCAATAAGCGCTTCTCGAGTGTAGATATATTTAATAACAGCAAACAATCGTATCGGAATAAAATTATGGGCATCATGCTTGATACGGAACGCTCAACTTTATATTTTTTGTAATAAGAGAGACAATTAGTCTGGTTGGGTATGATGCCCATAATAGTAATTAAATACCCACCCTTTTTTTTGCTTGCTTGCGGAACATGGTGTGGTTTTGTTCTATAGTTTTCCTATTAGCGTTATTTTATTATTATACTCTATAGTTTCCGGAAATTGTAGATGTTGTAGGATTTTTTGTGATTATTTGGCTCTATCGAGAGAGATCGGTAATTGGCTGTATAATCTCTTAAATTAGTTATTTATGACACTTTGTATAATAATTAAAGCTGTTGGTATCTTTAATAAATAAAAATAAAATAAAATAACTTTCGAAGCGTTGATCCGATCATCGTGAAATTTGATACATAGGTAGGTAATGATGGCACAATTTTGGTGTGACTAAATGAACTAAAAATATTAGGGGGTTGTTGAGATATTGAAAAGATACAGAAGGGTAAAAAAAAATGAAAATACGACTATTAGGTCAAGTGGGACGTCAAATGAAAGGTCTTCATTAGTACATTTAGACTTCGTTTTTTATTTTTAGAAAAGTTTTTATAGTTTTTGAGTTATTAGCCATTATAGAATCTGAACTTTGACAAAATTCACAGGGTACACCAGTGACCCCACAGTGCTGTAATTTGGTATGCATGTAGCTTAAGTCTGAAATCTAGAATAACTGCAATTTGTACCCCAAAAAAGTATAACCACATTACATGAACTCCCGTTACCTGTAATTTGAATGAAACTGTAGGTCTTGTTATTTATTTCGTGCTTGTCAAAGATTACAAATAATATTTTTATGTTTTAATTGGAGACTCACGTGTCTCAGTTCGGGGCAAACCACCAGTAATATTAAGTATAGATTAACTAGTTATTTTGTTTATAAAAAAATCATTTACATAGACAGATTTAACCCTGGTTTCAGAGAGGTTAAACTTATATTCTACATTTCATTTACATTGATAATTTATCTCAAAGCACAATTTACATTCAACATTACAACACAATCAAATACCATCAAACACTAGGCATTTCACCTGTCATTACTTCCAAAACGTCCGTAAGCCTTACCGATACAATTGCGCTCACAAGCATTACCAAAAAGAGTGAATAAAACAATGTAATGGCTACAAAATATTGCAAAGTAATCCACAGAGCTTGTTTCCATTGCAAAATGGCATTGTCATGTTTTATGGAGTCCGTACAATCGTTGTGCCGTGATAAAAGCTATTGTGTTCCTGAAACGATTTATATTAATGTGAGGTTCAAATTGTAGTAGGATGCAATCAAAATATCTCGTAATACCTAAGAGTTTATTTGCAATACTCATGCAAATTGAAATTTATATCGGCTTTAATAACGTACCTTTCAAAACAGTGGAAACAAACCTTAAGCTCGCGTGTTTTGCGAATGGTGGAACTAAGGCGCAACTTTGATTCCGTTCGGTTACCGACGTAGCCTCATTTTCCTGTTCCCGATACTATATTACTTTTGTTTACGATTGTACCTTTTTTGAATGTAATCAGGATGAGAGCTCGTTTATATTACTGCGAGAATGTTTGCAAATCGTTGTCGTAAAGTTGCTGAAAAAACCGTTATGGTTTGTGAATGGTCTAATGCTTTTGAAAAGTTAAGGGATATTCGTAGTAACTGAATTCAGTGCCTTTTAAAATGTATAATAGTAATCATAAGTTAAATCTGCGTAGACAGTGAAAGGATAATTTCATAATATTTGATATTGAGTGACATTCCTGAATGTTTGTTTTTTTTTAATCTCCGAGTTTGTCATGTCCACATACCTAAATTATTATTATTTTATTATTGATCGAGCGAAAGGAGATCTCCAAATCAACTTGGGCAAATCGGCGTTGTATGTATGTATGTATGTATGTTTGTTTGTCCGAGGATAACTTTCGAAGCGTTTATCCGATCATCGTGAAATTTGATATATAGGTAGGTAATGATGGCACAATTTTGGTGTGACTCAATGAGCTAAACATTTTGGGGGCCGTTGAGATATTGGGGTTCAAGAGGGAGGAAAAATGAAAATGAGACTATTAGGTCAAAGAGACGTCAAATGAAAGGTCTTCATTAGTACATTTCAACCCCGTTTTTATTTTTAGTAAAGTTTTTGTAGTTTTTGAGTTATTAGCCATAATAAAATCTAAACTTTGACAAAATTCACAGGGTACACCAGTGACCCCACAGTGCTGTAATTTGGTATGCGTGTAGCTTATGTATCACAAATATAGGCAAAAGTCTGAAAGCCAGTATAACTGCAATTAGTACCACAAAAAAAATAACCAATTAACATGAACTCTCGTTACCTGTAATTTGAATGAAACTGTAGGTCTAATAAGGTGGTTTTTTATTTCGTGGCACTATTTGATAGTCAAAGATTACGAACAATATTTTTTTGTTTTTATGGTAGACTGGCGAGATCTCAATTTGGGGCCAACCCTAGTTATTCATTGTTAACTAGATTTATTTAGATTATTATGTACTAGCTGTTGCCCGTGACTTCTTACGCATTACGCTACTAGATGTGTAGGTAACCTAGATATAAACATAAATTCGCTGTTGCAACTTGACTTGACACCCCATTTTTATCCCATGGGAACTGATTTATTGGAAACGGTAGCCTATGTGGTAATCCAGGTAATAATCTACGTATAATACCAATTTTCATCGAAATCGGTTCAGCCGTTACCACGTGATTGGGTAACAAATAAACAAACAAATAAAGAAACAAACATCCAAACTTTCACATTTATAATATTAGTGTGATTGCCTTACACATTCATATCAATATTGATTAAAATAGCGGAACTACAAATCCCATCCCATCACACTAATATTATAAATGTGAAAGTTTGGATGTTTGTTTATTTATTTGTTTATTACTCAATCACGTCATAACGGCTGAACTGATTTCAATTAAATTTAGTATGTACGTAGATTATTACCTAGATTAACACATAGGCTACTTTTTATCCCATAAATCAGGTCCCGTGGGATAAAAATGGATACAAAAATGGGGTATCGAATCATTTTGCAACAGTGAGTTTAGCTTTATTTCTAGGTTACCTACATATTTAGTAGTATAACGCGTTCGAAGTCACGGGCAACAGCTAGTATCGTAATAATAACTGCTTTACACACTTGTTCAACGTATAAATAGTTCATTTTTTTAATCATTCGTGCGGCTATGACAGATTGTTCTATATTGAGACTTGGTTAGAACTCATGTGCACTTTTCACTGACAGTACTCCAAATATTGACAACAAACATATCAAAACAATTTTTAAAGACCCTTGAAATGAAGTACAAAAAAACAGAATAGACCAATTTAAAACGAAATAAGAAATATAAGGTTTTTTTTAATATATATTCGGGTACCTTTATCTAAGAAGCCCCTCTAAAAGTCCTATTCCCAGCAGGGAAGTCGGGGTTGATGATGACGATCACTAAAGATTTCTACAATCCCTATTACTCACTCAGGAAGCTGTAAAAGCTTTCAAATTTTCCTAGAAATCCGTCATCAAGTGTCGTGACTTTGATCAAATCGTTGTTGCCAATTTGTACAGATGAGATTGCTTTTTTCAGGTTTTTACTTTATTTGATGTGTCCTTATGGCCCGATAGAGATGTATGCAAGGTTATATGTACTCTAATGAAGGCTTTTTTTCCATAAAAAAACTAGTTCCAACTTGCGTAATAGATGGTGCTGCCTGGAGCCGCCAATAAAATATGGTTTTTACACTAAATTTAAGGCGGACGTGTCCCCAATACATTGACTGCATTGCCCTGCATAAGAAAAAAAGATCTGAAATTCATTTCTCTTCTAGAACTTGTTTTATTTTATCCGTAGAGTGTTATTATAAAGGTAAATACTATTAAAATATTAGGCTACACGTTTATTTGATGGAGGTTCCTTATTTTCTCATAACGATAAATAATATTCAAAAGAAAATATAAAACGTGTTTCTGACAGCCTTAAGGAACAGCCCCGGTGAAATGAGTAAGGGCCGGGCAAGAAGTTAATTCTTCTAAGTACTGTATAGGGTCGCTCAGTAGCCGTGTTTGCATGTTTATGTATGAGATCGATTGATGTCATCCTTAAGCTGACATTGGGTGGGGTGAATTTATTAAAGAGCCGGTATTACTGAATACCCACTAGATGGAAAAACGACCTGATAAAGGTTGCTGAGAGCCGCTGGCTGCAGGCCGCACAAGATAATATAGGTCGTTCTGAAAATATTTGGGGGCGGCCTATGTATACTAGTGGATATCCTGTGGCTGATATGATGAATGAATGAAAAACTCTTTATTGCACAAACTAAAAAATAATTTGTACATAGGCGAACTTAATATAAGATAGCATTCTCTTCCGATTTTTATAAATCACTAAATCAAAAACTACCAAAAAAATACTAATTAATAGAATAGCTACGATAAAATCTACGCTTACAGCAATTTCATCAAAAGTGGAATTCCCATTAACCTTTTCAAGTTTCAACAGACAAAATTAACCATTTCGCGTATGCGTTCGCATTTAATGCACTATTCAGCCTTTTCGTAAAGTCATGCGAATTTCCTGAACGGATATTAAATTTTTGAACCTGTCTGTATTTTGAATTTTGGAGGTGGAAACTTTTCCTTTTGGAATTTTTTTATTTGTGAACTTCTGTAGCGGACTCGATGGAAATTGAAGTTTTCGAGTTTATTATATTACTTGTATATTTTCAGATTTAGGGTGCGTTTCCACCAGAACTGTGCAAGAAAGCTAAGCGGTGAGTGAAAAAAATCTCCACCAATAGGATCTTCATTCTCCATCAACACCGCTACTACATCAACATCCAGGGGATCCTGGAAAGCTTCAGCCACCAACCCACAGTTCTACTCCGTTACTTCAAGGAGTTGGGATGGCTGGGGTTAAATTAGAAGGGGGGTAATATACAATACACCCCAATGCGGGACGTTAGTGCAGATCTCTTATTCCCCTCCACCAGAATTAGAATAACAAATTTAGGATAGCTGCACTGTGTGAGGCTAGGAAAATGAAGCAATTCTATTGGTGATTTTTTTCCTAGCTCCTCACCGCTTTGCTAACTCGCATATCTCTGGTCGCAAAAGGACCCTTGGGGAATCTACCATGACTACAAATCTCGTGCTTTTGGTTCGAATCTCGAACGTGCACCAATTTCTAAGTAAAAATTCACCAATAGATTTATACTTGAAATGTCATCATCATATCAGCCATAATGACGTCCACTGCTGAACATATAAGCCGCCCTCATAGGTGCGGCCTACACCTAACGGCCCCCAGCAAACATTATACCACACTCGTAATACATCTAACGAAATATTTCGAGAATAAAGCGTACCAAATTTAGTTCAAAAGGTCGGCTTCCAAACGTTTTCTAGAAATGTGATTTTTTCTAGCAATTTATTAGTCCCTATACATCCACGAACTGAATGCCCGTGAATAATGGCCCACATTTATATGTGTTACTTGTCAACCGGAAGACGCCTGTAGCTAAACTTACTTCATCTAGTACCAGAATTTATTCTTGGTAAAACAGGGCGCAAAATAACGTAATATAAGTTAATGACCTCCGAGGCGGAGTAGTCAAATAGCCGACTGAGACGCAGGAGATTGCGGGTTAAATTCCCCATCGCCTGATTTTACCACCCCACAGGAACAGTTACCACCCGGGCATGATCTGCCGTGGCCAGTCTGGAAGTCCTTAAACAGGCTCCGCACCCAGGTTGGTCGCTGCAGACTTAATTATGTGCAAATGGGGATTCAAGGACCTTAACTTAACGCAGTGCGACTGCGGTGATCCCACGCAGTCAATGCAGCACTTGCTAATGTGCCCTTTATGCCCCAACACCTGCACGATGGAGGACCTAATGGCGGCCTCGCCTGATGCCATTGTTGTGGTCAAACACCTGTCCAACATACTATGAATAGAAACGTTGAACTCTTCACACGCTAAGAAGAAGAAGATTCCCTCCGCGGAATAAATGTTTGTATGATCTACGATATTTTTTCCGAGTCTAATTGTTTTTTGATTACATATAAAAAAGTGTTTACTAGAATTGTATTAACAGTTATATTATAGTTCCCAAACTAAGATTAGGTATACGCTTTGCTTAGTTTGAAGCCAGATAGCGCTGTTTTTTCGTATAAACTAATTTCCATTTTATTTATGTAGGTTATACAGGGGCCCAATTCTACCAAACCGCAAAACAGCCACGCAAAATTGTCATGGATGATATCGTCACAAAATGGCCACTATAAATACTTTTTGGTATTCTACTCATTCGTTTTTCAATGACCACCGTTGCAATGAAAACACAAATTTATCAGATTAGGCCATAATTAATTAATTCAATTTATTTTAATTTAATCAACATGGTGGGAACCAATTACATTAATTCAATATTCTAGGCACGTATTATTATAGCAACAATTCATATAAATGTCATTAGTGAAATATAAAACGATAACAAAAATATGAAAAATAATTAAAGGATTAAACTAACATATCATAATCATACATCACGCTCAGAGAACCTCAGATACTCGGAAAGTACTTTCGTCCATCCATCCGCAAACAAGTCACACCCAGGATTGGCATCGAGGAGAGCATTGAGCTCGAAGAGGACGCGAAGCACGGGTAAGGAAGCCCGCGCAACAGCACGATAAGTCAGAACACCAAACAACTTGTGTTTGCGGCAACGACGATAATTATTCGGGGTAAGTATAAAAAGGAAGTTGAAAAGGAAGATGGAAGATATCTTTAAATCTAATATCCCGCAATACCTAAAGACCAAGGTATTTAACCAATGTGTGCTGCCCATACTGACTTACGGATCCGAAACATGGCCCCTCACATCAAAGCATCAGAGTTGCTGAAAGAGCAATGGAACGGGCCATGCTAGGAATCCACCTCGTCGATCGTGTACCAAACGTCGAGATTCGACGTCGAACTAAAGTCGAAGATGTAGGTATACGAATTGCGAGGCTTAAGTGGAGATAGGCCAGACACTTGGCTAGGCGGAATGATAACAGGTAGACCAAAGCAGTCACAGAGTGGTGGCCAAGAGATGGACGTCGACCGCAGGGCGGACCACCGGCTCGATGGTCTGACGATCTCGTAACGGAGGTTGGACACAAATGGAAGAGACTTGCTCAAGACCAATTGGACTGGCGACATAGAGGAGGCCTATACCCAACATTGGGCGCTGAAGGCTGGATAGATAGATAGAAGTATAAAAACAATCATCAGAAACCACAATCATAATCGGTAAAGAATGGTATGGCTCCATAATCGTTTTTCTTATAAATTAGCAGAATTGGGGAACTGTCTAGGTACACGATCAGGTAGGATTCTCTTCAGTCTCTACTTGGTCTTTATTAGGCAGATCTATTCGAGATATCTATCAGGTAGATTGACGAGGCGGCGACGCGACGTTTCCTGTGTTTTGTTATCCGATGGGTGACTGAACTTCAGAATACAATACGTAGTGAAGAAAACCTAAGACTAATTGTAGCATTTATGTCTTCCTTTGGTGCCTCAAATTATTTGAAAAATTTTTACTTAGAAATTTTTCCGTGATTTGCTTTAGTGGTTTTGAAAATACCGAAAGTAAGAGTAATTCATTGTTATATGGGTTCCGTGCCTCAAAAGGTTAGAAATAACCCTTATAGGTTCACTTCGGTGTCTGTCTGTATGTCCGTCTTCCTCCAGAGCTGTAAAAAAATCAAGCTTCTAAGTCAACGCAATTAATAAATACAGCCATTTATATTTATTATATTTTGCTTGCAAATAAATCAAAACATATAGGGTACTTTCCTTTGATCTAAAAATCATTAAAGTTGGCAAGAAATACTCAAGTTTAGGAAAAAATCCGAAAATGGTTAATTTGTAGTTAAAATAAAATAAACTAGTGGTTCGCTCCGAACTGAGATCTCGCGAAACTACCATAAAAACAAAAAAAAAATTATTCGTATTCTTTAACTATCAAAATAATACCACGAAATAAATAACCAACTAACTTAACCTACGGTTTCATTCAAATTACAAGTAACGGGAGTTCATGTAGATTGGTTACTCTTTTTTGGGGTAGAAATTGTAGTTATTCTGGATTTCAGACATTTGCCTATATTTTTGTCACTAAAGCTACACGCATACTAAATTACAGCACTGTTGGGTCACTGGTGTACCCTGTGAATTTTATCAAAGTTCAGTTTTTATTATGGCTAATAACATGAAAACTCCAAAATTTAAACAAAATATAAAAACGGGGTCGAAATGTACACACAAAGACCTTTCATTTGATGTCCCATTTGACCTAATAGTCTCATTTTAATTTTTTTTACCCCTCTTGAACCCTAATATCTCAACAACCCCCAAACATTTTTAGCTCATTTAGTCACACCAAAATTGTGCCAACATACATACGTACATACAACGCCGATTTGCCCAAGTTGATTTGGAGATCTCGCTTCGCTCGATCAATAAATAAATATTGCTGGACATTTCACACAGTGCTATCTAGCCCCAAACTAAGCAGAGATTGTACTATGGGAACCAGATAACTGATATAATACTTATATACATTTTTTTTTGTAAATACATAGGTACATATAATATATAGAGAAACAACCAGACCCGGAACAAATATCTATAGATCATGCAAACATTTGTTCCGCTGTGGGAATCGTCTATGTCTCAGCTGGCTATTCGCCCACTGCACCACGGAGGTCGTCATATCAAATAAAAAATATTTTTATGGAACACTCGGTGTGCGAGTCAAGCTTGGACTTGTCCAGTTGTTTTAATAGAAGGTGAAAAAGTTTGATTACAATATTCTTTTTTTTAAAGGTTGCACGCTTAATTGGTCTGTGACAATTCAAATCGTTGTCTATCTATACCCGCCGTTGGGGCAGAAAGGTTATTGGGTGGAAACCACGCATTGGAAAGCGCAGCGTAGGACGGCCCCCACTAGATGGAAAGACGGGTGCAGGCCGCGCAAAGATCGGTTGCTCTCCAAAGCAACCGTAGATCTACAGATCTATAGGGCAAGCCTATTGTAGGGACACACTACATACAGAATAGCTGACTCGCGTAAGTCGTACTTAAGTAGATGTTCGCTGTTGTAGTGTGGCCACACCACTCGTCTCTCCCCGCTCATTCAATAAATACATGTACGGTTGTGGCAACATAAATTGGTAATTGGAAGATGGATCTACTCATTCCAAAGTCAAAGTCAAATATTTTTATTCATTAAAATCACAAGGATCACTTTGAAACGTCAATTTTACTGCCTGTTCCTTCGCGACCAAGCCAGGAAAGAAAGACAAGAAACAAGGCTGGTTGTTTTTTTCAATGATCCTTTTAGAATACATAACAATACAGAAAATAAATTACGTCTAAATTGTAACATTTTGAACGAGTTGGAGCAATTTCAATCCCAAGCTTCTCTATCATCTTAATCCGATATTTTATAGTAGGCTTTATCATAAAGATTTTGATTAATTACGTTTTTAAATTTGTTAATTGTCAATTATTTTAATTCATAATTCTTTATTGTTCGAGAACCTAGGTACATAATTGATGATTGAACTTATAAATAGCTCTATTCTAGGTTCTGCCATTTAGGCATACAAACATTTATATAACAATTTTATTAATTACTATAATATTTATCTTGATATTACATATTTTGTCGATTATAAAATTAATACAATTCAGAATCACATTAAATCAATAAGAGAAAACAGTTATTAAACATTTAAGAAAAATGTGAAAAGATTTGCATAAATAAGAACAATAATAATTACAATGATCTAGAATAATAATAGTTATGTCAAATGGAGATGTCAATAAATTAAAAGTAATTGCAATAATAATAGATTTATATAAAATAATGTTAACAGTGTTTGCAGTTTACAGAGTATATATTAAATTAGTTTTTTTAAGTATTCTTGGTGTACAATAAAGGATTATTCTATTCTATTCTATGCTTTTTTAACTAGAATATCATTCAATTTGCCCTTGAATTCGTTATTGAGGAGCAAGCGAACAGACTTTGGAATTGTGTTGTAAATAGTAGGAACCATACAGAACACACTGCTACGTAGCCATTGCGTTTTACATGGTACATTTTTTAAATTACCTTCTAAGCGGTTTCCAACTGCAAACTCTTCAAATAGTTCGAGGTTAATTTTTACAAAAACCGATACTTCATGAATGTAAATTGCTGGAAGTGTTTTGTACATCCCTTGGGAGTTTGTTATAAAAGCGTACACCTTGCCCTTTAAACGATTTACTAACTTTATAGAGTCTACAAGTGGCAAACCTCCAACCTCCTTATCGAGAAAAGATTAATCAGTATATCAGCAATAGGATGCCAACTGGTGGACATAGGTTTAGGGTCCGTGATTATCATAATGGGTTGCATCATTATGGTAATCACGGATTATGGTCATGACGAACCAGTATTACAGTTATACACTTCAGCGCCTATAACTCTTCACAATGTCCCTCAAAAGACACATTTCGCTTTATAAAGAAGTGGAAATCGCTTCTTATCACTCGGAACAGGAAAAGAGTAATAGACACAATTGTAGGTAATTTATCTTTCTAATGGACGTCTTTAGTTTGCTTAGAGTACTACAGATTCAAAGCATTAGTCTATTTTTGTGATTTTATTCAAAAATACCTACCTACTTATTTGACATACCTACCATCATCATTAAGAATTTATGGCAATGCTTATTTCTAAGGTATTTCTTCTTCCCCTTCTAACAAAATCTCGATGCATAAGATTAGCAGAACAATACAAAATATTTTTTAGGGTTCCGTACCTCAAAAGGTAAAAAAGGAACCCTTATTAAAACACTCTCTTGTCCGTCTGTCTGTCCGTGTGTCACCACCGATTTTCTCAGGAACGGGTGGACCTAGCAAGTTGAAATTTATATCAGATACTGAGGTCTCTAGTCCCTATTACGTATATAAAAATCAAGGTCCTGAGTCAACACGATAAAAAGATATAGGCAAATTTAGATTTTCGCGAAAACTTGTAATTAAGTACGTACGAGTATGTTCTGCCGCGAACAAGCCAACCATCAAATAACATATTTCGCTGTCTGTGTCTTAATTCTTTTAAATAATTAAGGCTTCAACTTGCATCAACTTTCGAACGCATTACCATTATAAAAGCAGAAGCATCGAGACTTAAATTAGGTTAGGTTACATTTAATTACAGAAATTGGTCAGATTAATCAGAAATCAAATATGAGGACATTTGTAGACAAATTAAAGTCACTCGTTACACATAGCTCGAAGAATTGCCTGCCGACCAAATTTTTGGGGCAGAATGGTTTTCAAGTGAGGCCCCGCACTGGAAATCACAGCGTAGAACAGCCTGATAAAGGTTGCTGGGAACCCTTGGGTGCAGGCCGCATAAGACAGAAAGACTGATTTTTCTGAAAATTTATGGGTCAGACCTTTGTTCAGCAGTAACGTCCTAGGCTCATAATAATAATGATGATGAAATAACTAGCCTTCAAAGTGATTACTCCCTTACTTTGGGCGGTCTTGTCAATTTACTGAACTGCATCGTTGAACGAGCAGGTAAAAAAACTGTAAAATGTTTTCCTGTAGATGGATCTAACGGCGCTTTGAGTCGTAAACTGAATCATCTCACTAGTTGATTGATTAATTGATATGCATCTTTATTGCACACCAAATAAAAAAACAGTATCAAAGGAAATATACAATAAATAACGGTACAATGGGCAGTCTTACCGCTAATTTCAACCCTGACGTGATAAGGGCCTGTAGCACAATTGGCAGTGCATCCTCGTATTGTAGGGAGGTTGCAGATTCAAGTCCTGTCTGACTCGAAAGTTTTAGATACGGTTTTAAAAATCTTAAAAATCTATGGCATGAATGTGTTTGCGGATTTCAAGCACATTCATACTATAACAGAAAATATAGCCAGTCGTGTCCGGACTACAGAATTTCATCACAGCCCTTTCAAAGGTGGCATGTCCGCTCACGTAACGAATCGAATAATAGAAGCCAGAAATATTGCGAATTTTATTTGTATCGGTGCAAAGCCTTCGATGCATCGATGTGAGTGATATGTGTTTACAGAGGCTGACGATTTTTGTCCTCTGTGTTAATTGCTAACTATTGGTTGGGTTAAATATTTATGGCGCATTTTTCTGGTCTTAGAACTATGTTTTTTATACTACATTAATTATCATCATTTAGGCACAGTGATTCTAAGAGTATATACGATAGAAGAAAACATAAACAAATAAGTCTACATCATGTCTTGGGAGGCGTTTGATGACCTGTGTTTAGCCGTGGACGTCCCCTGAAAACCAGCGCTGCTTTGTATGGTACTAGTGGTTCGCCCCGAACTGAGATCTCGCGAGTCTCCCTTAAAAACTAAAATATGTTATTCGTAATCTTTGACCATCAAAATAGTTCCACGAAATAAACAACCACCTTATTTGACCTACAGTTTCATTTCAGTTTCATCATCAAATTACAGACAACGGGAGTTCATGTTAATTGGTATCCTTTTTTGGGGTACAAAATACAGTTATTCTAGATTTCAGACTTTTGCCTATATTTGTGTCACTAAAGCTACACGAATACCAAATTTCAGCGTTGTGGGGGACACTCTTGTACGCTGTGAATTTTGTCAAAGTTTTGTTTTTATTATGGCTAATAACTCAAAAACTACAAGGGCTAAACTAAAAAAAAACAGTGTTGAAGTGTACTAATAAATACCTTTTATTGTACGTCCTATTTGACCCTATAGTCTCATTTTCATTTTTTTATACTCCTCTTGAACCACAATATTTCAACAACCTCTCAACATTTTTAGCTCATTGAGTCACACCAAAATTGTGCCATCACTACCTACCTATATACCAAATTTCACGAAGATCGGATAAAGGCTTCGAAAGTTATCCTCGGACAAACAAACATACATACATACATACATGCAACGCCGATTTGCCCAAGTTGATTTGGAGATCTCGCTTCGCTCGATCAATAATGCGTGGTGTAACTCTCTTCCAGTGGAAATCCGCAGGGCAGCCTCTATGGGAGTCTTCAAATCCAAGTTCTTTAAACACTTCATCTTTCTTCAAGATACCCAACAAAATTTAGCATTATGTAGGTATATTTTATGTATTTCGTTTATGTATTATTATTAATTTTTGTCAGTTTATTTTTTGAAACCTAAAGTTGTTCTATTTTCTGGCACTATCACTTTCTCGACACTCCACAAAGGTAAGGTGGAAGAAAATGCTAATTAGCATTATTTTTTTTAGTGCAATAAAGAATTTTCTAATGTAATCCAATCTAATGCTAAGCAGCATAAAGCTTACTCTTTAACCACTAGGGACTGGTTGGCAGGTAGGTATCTACTCTTTAGGTAGTGTACGTATTTAGGTACCTACCTATATCTGTAAGTCTTCTTTTTCTATTGGATTACTCGTGTCAACTGATATACTTTTATACATATATATAAAACAAAGCCGGGTTAGTTACACCATGTATAACTCAAGAACGGCTGGACCCATTCTAATGATCTTTGATTTGGTGGGTGTGTTCGCCCCGAATAGCAGAATAACTATTAAAATATCGGAAAAAATCACGCAAAAATGAAAATTATGAAGAAAATTCATTTTCTCATAGATAGATAGATGCAGCTAATGATGGCCAATTGACAATTCTACCGGCGACGTACATTGGCAGCCCGCGTCATATGCATGTCAAGGCGGTACTTAGTTCGCCGGGTCAACTAGTAGTCTAATAAAATCCGTTCTGTGTTTCTGTGTCAAATAAATGTATACGATACTGAATTAGTTGACCAAGTAAAAAAACAAAAATACTAGTTTCTACCCAGTTAAACCCATGAGCGATCCGCACGCGTTGTTTATGCATAGCGCCTACAAACATCAACATTACATTCGCTCGTCACAAACACACCGGCCATCGGATTCAGTGCACGTATAAACTCGATACAGAAAATTGAGTTGTACGTTCAAACCCGCTCGGTAGGGTATAAAATATTTTCGTCCAGTCATAAAACAGCCAATGATATTATTAGATAGATGCGCAACTCGTAACGCTTAAAGACTAACTAAATCTAGGGGGTTAGAGGTAGATAAAGAAAAAAATTGACACCAGTAATAAACACACAGAAACTATATGAAGATGGGCAAATAAATGATGACACATTATCTAAAACAGAACAATATACTAATCAGACAGATACAGATTGTAGGCACTCTGAGTTAGGTTAATAATCAGGTTATGATGATGTGACTATGAAAAGGGATTGAAAGTCAATTTATAAAGAACCAATGTAGTTAAAAATGTAGTATGCTATGGAGGGGATTCATTAAGTTCTCATTTTTTTACTTTTATGTGGGTCGGTCCGTTACCTGATAGATTAACGACAGAAACTGTCACTACGATGTCTGACTGGTGTTATGTTGGATCGTTAGTAATCGTAATTAAAAGTATTCAGTAAAAGTATTCAGCTAACATGTTGGTCCGCAAGTTTGCTTGCTGCTCGAATGAGGTTAAAATAACGTTATTCAAGTATTTTTACCAAACGTTCTACACGGGCAGTCTGTGGTTCACGTGCACTCTAAAGTCAGTCAACACACTTCGCGTCCAATACAATAATGCCTTCAGGATATTGTTAGGTCTCCCGCGGTTCTGCAGCGCCTCTGGTATGTTCGCGGAGGCACGCACGGATGGATTCGCCGCCTGTATGAGGAAAAAGGTAGCCTCGCTGCTTACAAGAGCACGAGGGATTACCAACACCGTTCTGAGGACAATAGCGGACAAGTATGTTGATGTGAGCCCTGCATGTGTAGGTAATCTACCCGCCCATATGCCTAAGCTTTGTGACACGTTACAATTTAATTTTGATTTTGATTAATTTAGATTTATTTTTAATTTAACCTTTCACTTTAATTTACTCACATAGTTTATAAGAACCTGTATATTACTAACATTGATATGGATCTTGGATAAGTATTTTTTATTTTTATAGTGTTATCCGAACACATACGGAAAATTCCAAGATTTTAAAAAGCATCTCTAAAATTTCAAGCCTAGACAGGACTTGAACCCGAAACCTTCCTCTTGCTATGAGAACGCACTATCCATTTGTGCCACCAGTCCGTCTCACGTCAGGGTTGAAATTAGTGAGCTGATTCAAATTACGACTAAAGTGCCGTTAGCTCCATCTACAGAAAAACTTATACATTTTTTTGACCTGCTCAATGCCAAACGTTGCAGTTTAGTACATTGACAAGAGATGTCGCGTTGCTTATTTCAATTAGTATTTTTATTTTTATAGTACCGAACACATACGGAAAATTCCAAGATTTTATAAAACCATCTCAAAATTTTTTTTCTCGTCTACTCGTATGCTTGAAATTTTTGAGATGGTTTTAAAAATCTTGGATATACGAAATAAATGACTATTTATTTTAATTCAATTTTCATTTAAAACAGCATGAACTCTCTTCATGCTAGCTGACAGCGCTCAACTACCATAGATTAGATTAAATTAGATTTTTTTTTATTGCACTAATAAAATAATATAATACCGTATAATTATACTAATAGTCGTTAAAAGCATTCACTTATAGTATAGTATAGTATATGACGGAAATAACAAATGTCCAAAGTAACGTAATGGTGATTAATTTCTGCTTTGGGAGTTTCGCTTCTATACGGTATTTATGGTCTAGTTATACAGCGCCCCAAGCTACAAATTATGGGCGATGCCGAGTGAATAAGCTAGTAAAACTTGGTACGAATTGGGTTGGTTTATCGGTGATAGATGCATCGGAAATATAAAAGCGGTTACTGGTTTTATTGATTCTACTCTCATAGGTTTAAAGAACTGTACGAGTATAGACCAGACTAGCCATGTTCTCGGAAGTAGGCTTGATGAATCAATACGCAGACTCTACAAGGGGGTAGCAGAGACATGTCCAAACATTACATTTGATAAAAGCCCACTTTTTAGCATTATGTACGTGACAGGCGTTTATTACAATATATTCTAACCAAAAGTAAATGCCTTCGAAATCAAAGTTATTATTTTCACATTTTTTTATAACTTGAGTTGAGTTTATTGTTTATGTAAATACACACATGTGAATGTACAGATTTCCAGTGACAGATTCTCTGCGGCCTGCGCCTAACGACCCCCACCAACCTTTATCAGGTCGTCTTTTCATTGAGAAGATCGGTCGCTCTGGAAATCTATGGGGGAGGCCTATGATCAGCAGACGATATCCTTTGGCTTCATCATCATCATATTACGTTTATATCATACTAGCTGACCCGCTGAACTTCGTACTGTCTTGACATGCATATGACGCGGGCTGCCAATGTCGCCCCGGTATTGTCAATTGGCCATCATTAGTATCAGTTTGGTAACTTTTATTTATCTATTTATTCATATATTTATGTAATGTAGTACTGTGCAAGCAGTCATCCATGATTTATTATTTTTAAATGGTTCCAACAGAAGATCAGCGTTGTGCCAATAGCACAACAAATGCTGAATCTTGTGAGCTGAATGCAAATGCTGAGTGATTTGAATTAATTATGAGTATAAATATACTTTTTTGTGTGCTGTGTTTTGTTCCGTCACAAATAAATGTTTTTTTCTTTCTTGTTTCATTAGCTGCATCTATGTATGAGAAAATGAATTTTCTTCATAATTTCATTTTGCATGAATTTTTTCGATATTTTAATAGTTATTCTGTTATTTGGGGCAAAGATAAGCCAATAAATCAAAGATCATCATGATGGGTCCAGCCGTTCTTGAGTTATAAATGGTGTAACTAACCCGACTTTGATTTATATATTAGATGAATGAATGAATGAATGAAAATACTTTATTGTACACCACACAAGAAACAAACAAAAAATATAAAAATTCACAAAGCAACAAGTACAATGGGCGGTCTTATCGCTTAGAAGCGATTTCTTCCAGACAACCTTTGGATGGAGATGATTTTTGTAACATTACAATAATGGAGGGGGGTATATACTAACAGAACGCTGATCATTTACAATAAAATAAAACAATATACTTAAATAAATATTGACAATATATACCTACGATAAATAAAATTAAATAAAAATATACATAAATACACATACATATATATATATATATATAGCGACACTACGATGTTTCTGAGAGATAAAATATTTTCACTCTTGTTTTAAATGTGGCTAATGATGGAGCTTGCCGTATTGAGACCGGTAATGTGTTCCAAAGACGTGTTGCTTGAACTGCAAAGGAATCATCATAGAATCTAGTTCTATGCACTGGGGTTTTCAGCATCAAATTTTCAGATGATCGGAGCGAGTGAGGATTAGATGACGTTCTGCTAGATAAAATGGACAGTAAAAGACTTCTGTACTCGTACCTATGAAGATAAAGAAGACATTACGGTCCATTTGATTTAGCACTACGTCATGTTATGTTGATTTTCTGCAATCCAACTAATATTATACTCAGCAGTATGCAACAAAACTTCTGGAAGCCCATTCATCACAATACTTCATTGACAGTCGCATTGCGTCGAACATAAAACGTTTACGTCCTGCCGGATCGGTTAATATTTTATGATCCTTCGAGATTTAGGCCTCGGTATTAACCCGGTTTATTGATTCAAAGTTTCTGAATGGCTTTTCATCTGGTTTAAACAACACTGTTTCCACTAAATAGGGATAATTCAATTGGTGAGTTTTTTAGTTTCCCGATATTTCGGCACAGTTGTATGCGCCATGATCAGCGGTAAACTGAAGTCTACTGGATGGTTATCGACAGATATTTCGATCGATCTATCCGCTTCCTCAGTCTCTTGCTAGGAATTTACTTACTAATATGATTACCACCGGTTTCATTCTCGATCATAACTCGATTCCAACACACAACACTCACGCTACAGCGTGTTATTACAACCCTCATCATGCAGAGTTAGGGTCCATTTTATAACATTAAGATTGTTAATTTTTGTACCTATACTTTTTTTGTTGCTTACTAAATTTATGTTGCAAATATATATTATTAGATTCTAACTTTTGACATTACATGATTTTTGACTGCATGATATTACATGCTAAGAGTGGTTCAAGAGGCAATTGAGATTACCAAACACAAGGATTTCAATCGTGAAGATGGTTTTCAACTATCTGGAGCCTGGAATCTTGTGGTGAGAATGTGTAAGAAACGAAGAAGTGAAGTGTTAATTACGCGTCCTGATACCTTGAGTATTGTGTGTCGGAATCGAGTTATGATCGAGAATGAAACTGGTGGTAGTAATAGTATTAGTGAATTCATTCCTAGCAAGTAACTGAGAAAGAGGGTAGATCGTTATATCTATCAATAACTACCCACTCGCAAAGACTTCAGTTTACCGGTGATCATGGCGCGTGCAACTGCTTTGAAATATCGGGATACTCAAAAACTCACAAATCATGGTAAATATCCCGTTTTTAGTACAAATAGTTATTTGATTTTCTTCTATGAGCCTAGTCTGAAACAAGTAGGTACTTACTTTTAATGTCATAGTATTTAAACACCAGTTATTTCTATGTGCACCATTTATACAAAGATTATAATTCCATCGATCGTTTCATTCATTTCACACCAATCAAACATATTGAAACATGAATTATGTACCGATTCAATGTGATTAACATATCGGCAAAATTTGTCGGACACGCAGGTAGAATTTACCGTTGTATTGGATAAGAGACTAACTAACACTTGGACCTAAACTTTCTAATAAAGTAGTATAATCATTTATTTGGTACATATAAAATTACAGAATTGTATCCACTGTTCTTCAGAAATTATCAGTAATAATCGAATTTATTTAGATAGTTCGACTCACTGTCTGCATACCAAAATGGCGTTCAGCAATAGAAGCGTTTAGGAAAAAAAAAGCTGGACATTTCACACAATACCATCTAACCCCTAACTAAGCAAAGCTTATATTATTGGAACCAAATAACTGATAGATTACTTTTATACTTTTTTTTTTGTTGGATGTTTTGCACCCAACGCTTATTTTCAGCTGAAACTAGAGGCAAAGGTAGTGCAGCAGTTATATTATTGGCTACATTTATTTATGGGGTAAATCCATATTCATACTCACATTATAAAAATGAAAGTAACTCTGTCTGTCTGTCTGTCGGTTTGCTACGTATTTACGATTAAACAGCTGGCCCCGTCTTGATGAAAATTAACAAGGAAATACTCTGCACCATGAGAAAGGACATACGTTAGTTTGTTTTCCAAAAAATTAAGATTTTTAGCCATAACATTTTGAAAATTAATCATTCGCTGAAGCTTTTAGACTGGACCACAGATTAAACATTATTTGAGAGCTCGTAAAGATAGTTTTTTCCGAATTCTTTGGTCGCGGCGGACTAAACTTTGACAATTTAAGTCCACGCGAACAAAGTCGCGTGTAAACAGCAGTAAGCAGCAGTTAACTATGTAATCTTTAAATAATTATTCAATCTTTCAACAAAGTTCTTTGGAAAATGTATGTTTTTCGGGATAAAAACTTTTATTTAGCTAGTGTAGGTGGGCACAAAGCCAAATATAAGACTTATTACGATGGTAAGATTATGTCGTCGATAAGACTATAGAAGTCCAAGAAATAGCAGATTTAAAGTTGCACTTCTAATTTTTAATCTAGATCTTATTCTAGCAATCAGATCTGCACTGGCGTCTCAAATAGGGGTGTATTGTAGGTGTATTAACTCCCTTCTAACAAGCATGAAAGTTATTAACAGATTTTTTTGGATGAAATGAATGAAGTGAATATATTTTTTTTTAAATGTACTCGTTTTTATTCGTAGAATCATCCCTATTCTAAATATGTGAGCGATGATAAAATATCAGCATTTTCCAAATGCTCACTAGAAATATTTTGTGATATTTTTGCTATCTCTTCGACGAGAATTATTTGTACTATTTTTACCTATGAATTAGAGCACAAAAAAGTAGAGTCCAACAGTTGAAGCGCCTAAGTATTTGTGGCTCTGTGGGTAGCGCCGGACAAATTGGACCGAATGTACTGATGAATTGACAAGGCACAGCCGATAATATTTGTACACAACAATGTACCGATGTGAAGGAGTTTTCATTAGTCTTGGCTATTGTTTTTTAAGTTTTCACCAATATTTAAGGCCGGTGCAAACGGAATACGTGTCCATCCCGTATACGTGACATGAGCGCACACGCATCCCGTTTGCACAAGCCCTTACAGTGGGGATGGCTTAGAAAATAAGAACGATAAAAAAACGTATAATGATGTTTAGACGTGCGCATAGTCAAGGCAATATCATACCGAATAAGAACAGGATATTGTTTTGGTTTTTTTATTTGAAAATAGTAAAGTTTTTGACTTAGTCGACAAAATAGACGGCCTTTGAGTTAAAGTTTCGAGTGAAGCTCTAGGACAACGCTGGAAATTGTGAAAAAACTTAAATGTAGCATTGAGTATTGAGTATCGGTACAATACAAGATTAATTTGTGTTTCTATGCATAATATAAGGAGTTAAAGTAAGCCATTCCTTTTTTGTAATCAGAGGCAAGTCACATTTTCTGTCAGGCTAACATGCGCGCCATGTTGATATTTTGTCCACTGTTTTGTCGACAAGCAGCATTGTTGTGTTTCGGTATGCAGGGTGTATTTGCCGGTGAAATTACAGGCACATGAAGCTTTACACCTGTATGCCTCAAGTTGATGGACGAAGTTTGCATCGTAGGGCACATATCTAAGGTGCGTGACCTACGAAGGAATACTTTGATATAGGTGACGATTACCACTTAACAGCAGGTTGGCCATAAGCTTGCTATAAAAATAAGAATAAATAAAAAAAGCCAAATGCACGATTTAAGCTTCGACAAAACTTTGTCGCGGCGCACATGTTAGCCCGGCAGTAATGGAAACCATACACTGTAAAGTGCAGCGTTGTATAGCCCTCCACTTGATGACCAGAAAACCTTATATTATAAAGGTTGCTTGGAGCCGTTGTGTGCAGGCTGCATAAGAAAACATAGGAATATCTATGGGGGAACCCTATATTCAGCAGTGAACGCCCCACAGCCAATAAGGATTATGTTATAGCTCATTTTATCAAAGCTCAAACACATCTTTCACAGTACATAATCCTTTAAAAGAGGTTTAAAGGCACATCAAAATTCAAACCTTGAAAGTTTCTAGTATGTATTCCCTCAACGATATTCGCTCATACGAGACAAGACATGATAAACTTAAGGCATCGATTTATTATGTAAAACGTATCGGACCCTTGAGGTTGGCACTGCATTAAGTAGACAGCTCTCAACTAGAAGATGGAACTGAATAATTTGGTAATAGACTAAGTATGGTAAGGTTTGGGTCCATGTAGTAAGATTGAGAATATTTTACGTTTTTATCCGTTTTCCTTGGTTTTGTTCAATAGTATTACTAGCTGCCGCCAGCGGCTTCAAAAGCGTGGTTTTTCAATAAAAAGTAGACTATGTATCAATCCAGGTCATAAGCTATATTTATACCAAGTTTTATTGAAATCAGTTGCGCCGTTACGACGTGCAAGCGTAACAAACAACCAAACATACGAGCTTATTTTCATAGGAGTATGTATTGATTTTTATGATTTCAAGTGGCTTCGCCAAATGTGTCATTAGCTCCCCGGTTAGAAGCTACGCAACCGTGTGTCACATGTATAGCGTGCGTCTCATGCGTGCGTGGCTGACGCATCCGAAGCGACGCGTGTTTTAGTGACGTCATCAAGTTATGCATCCGTGCGTTTCGTGGCGGTGGATCGCAGTGGATTGATCCTCCTACATTTTCATACCTGTGCCAATGCGCAGCAGTGGAATCGAGCCTTAAAGTCTTAAATAAAGATGCGACAAACGAACGTCATAATAATTAAACTCCGTATGAAGTTATTGCTTTCAACTGACATCTGTATTGAAATCTACAAACGAGTACTCAACCGAACTTTTATTTAATTCCCGCGATAAAATTCGAGTAATTGAGTGACAGGATTGCCTGACTGCGGAAAAGGTTTTTATGTAAATTTGGAATACGAATTTATATTTTCCGTTTTGTTGGACTTTGCGTGGACTTTTAGCAGATGCTGACGAATTCCATCACTTTTAAAACAGTTTGTTTCTAAATTAACTATTAATAATCTTAGCACTAGCTAGAGAGTAGTATTTCACTTGCTGTGCTTTCAAGACCTTTACGATTTTCTGCTCCTCAAAAAGGAAATCTCTGTAACCAAACGGCTGGCAGTTCTTTGAGTTTAATTAAATAAGTTTATCCATAAAAAATAATCTAACTAACACGCAAAATCGTAAACAGATAGATAGGTACAATATATAGAAATTTATTTCAACATAAGCAACAAACACACAGAAACTACATACGGTGGATAATATATTGTTAGCAACTTTCCCACCCAGTGACTTTTGCTCAAGCAAACAACCTATAAATACCGTGCAAAACAGTTGCTCGCGGGCAGTCATCCTCCATCGTCCGAGACACGTTCTCGGAGACCCGGATGACGAAATCACCTCCGTTAATGCGGAAGGTGAGTCATCTATATCAGATAGAGCAAACACTTCACAGAAACACCGACCTCGCCGGCGAGGTCGACGAGTCCCTTCAGTCGCCGCCTATACGAGGTACAGACATGTACCCGGGCGTTTCTCTCCTATCCCCACCCCGGCAACAGCCCAAGCCGAGGCTCGTACCTAAGTGGTGCCCTTGCGCTAGTTGCCTAAATAACTTACTGGGCTGAGCGCCATCTGCGCTCGCCAAAAGTTCGGTTAAGCTGTCACGGCGTCAGAGGCCAACAGCGAGTTTAGTCCATCAGAAAAAAAAAGCTCGCGGGCAGTTTGTTCGTGTCGCTCGACAGTGTAACAATTCAGGGCAGTCATATTAGGTTGTTTTCGTATAAAGGTCACGTGAGTTATTTTGTGCTTTGTTATCGTTTTATGTGTAATCAGATCATTTTCAATGTGTGTTCTTCTAATTATGTTTTTATGTGATTCATTTAGTTTTGTATTGATTAAAATGGTCTATTAACGATTAGGTTAACACATTGTTTTGTTTTTATTCTACTAGATCAATGATTCTAAAAATATAAAGCCCAATTAACAAAAATTATGTACCTAGTCATTATAAGCTTATTTTTGTAAGTTTATTTTATGCTACGTAAACTAAAGTTTGTTTACCTATATATTTTCTATTATTATCTATTTTCTGGCACTACCAATTGGTGGCATCTACACTACACAAAAGTTAGATGGAAGAAAGTGCAAATAAGCATTAATTAGGCCTACGAGTATGTATTATTTTATTAGTTCAATCAAGAATTTTCTAGATAATCTAATCTAACTAAAACAACAAGAATGAAATTGAAGTCACGCAAGCTATAACTTTATTAGTATTTCAGACATAAACTTCGATACCTGCCCGTAATTTATTCAAATTGAGATCCAAATCGGATCCATTAACGAACATTGTAACTGGAACGAGCAATGACATTGTAGAACACAATAAAATTTGACGGCTTCATAACTTATTCGAGCGAAACCACTGAATTGAACCAATAAATTGGGTTTAACGCTGTTAGCAGGTATACAAGATTGTTGACATAAATTTAGAATAGCTAGGTATCATGCAAAACCGATTTGTATTTTATTGAAATTTCAAACGAGTGCGGTACATTGAACCTTTTGCCACACTGATTTTTCCACCATCGAATTAGGCCCTTTTTAGAATCACCATAATTTAGTCTTGACGTACCAAAAGATTTGATTAAATTTTCATTGTTAGTACGAGTAGGAAGTAGAATGTAGCTCGCATCCGTCGTCTATTTTTCTGGACCCCTATAATCTCTGAGTCTTTAACGGGTGTTTGGTAATATACGGACAATATTCAAGGGACGGCTTCTCAAAACAAAAAAGGATTGTGTGGTTTTATGAAACCACGGTAAAAGTGAAACTTCGTTTCACTTTATAGACATTTAACTAAAAATTTTCGTTGGCACAAATGAGTAATGCACTACACGGTCAACTGATGCGAACTATAGGCGCCGCCATGTTGGCCTCGGCTGCTCTGACGAGCGCTTTTCACTTTATCCCTACTCCACGGCCGACCGTCACGCGACATGCAACACACAGACGAAAAAGTTTGAGACGATTTAATAAAAGTTTCACTTAAAAAAAAGATTTCTCTAAAAAAACTACTAGTTATAGAAACAAATTTAAAAAAAATCGACTAATTTTAGGTGATTAATTCGATATTAAACTTACTGCCTACTCTTGCAATCGACATCCAAAAATAAAGAGCCATTTGATATCTCTTTCGGAAATGGCAGCGGTTTTTGGGTTAGAAAAGGACAACAAGCGATATCTCGAGATGTTACTAATACAGTATCTGTGGTTAGATGGCAAGCATTAAGTTATAGTTTAATAAAGCATGCCAAAATAAATTTCACATTTTTTTAATGTTATTTGTGGGGAAACAGTCTTACAGCCCACTTGATGGGTCAAAGTTCAACTTATTAAATAAAGTAACTATAATTATCTATGGTAAGCGGTCACCCTCGCCTATTGACACCGGCAACACCTGGGGTATTGATGATGCGTTCCCTACCCTGTAGAAACCTTTTAACATTTCTCTTGAAGCGTGCCATGTCGTAGATTAGATTAAATTAGATTAGATAATACTTTATTGCACACCACGAAACAAATACATATAAAAAAAACAACTACGTAAATCTATGGATACAATTGGCGGTCTTATCGCTAATTAGCGATCTCTACCAGACACCTTCGGGATGGAATGGACTGTGTAGATATTACCTGGGGTGTAATGGTGTACTTAACATACTACATGTACATACATACTAATACTAATTATATAAAGATAAAAAATATAAAACTTACATAAATGAAAATTACATCAATCTAAATATAACTACTCATAATAATTTATAGATACATACTTAGACTTATTTAAGAAACAAATAATTAATAATAAATACATATATATGTATTTATTATTAATGTATTTATTGTTAATATGTGTGTCAGATGAACGCAAGGATCGAGGATTAGATTGATAACGTCGTAGCGTAACGGGAAAACCTCATTCTACCATTTCTATGGTAAACACTTCACAAATTTATTTACTATGCTCATCAAAATAGCTCCTTTCATTTTTGTGCGTATATATCCCCCTAACAACCTATATAAACCATGTCAAACACCCTATATATCCAAAGTGAACTAGTTATTTCTAGGTTTCTATCTTTGACCACACAATTGTTTACCATTAGGTTGTTTACCGATCAAGCGCTTTACTGCACTCAGCATAAATAATAAAAAAAATTGCGTTGAAACATCATGATTGTTATTGGTGGATTACATTTGCTTTCAAAATTCTTTGTCAATAATGAAAATAACTGAAAAGTGAAGATTGCGGGAAATACCTGGATGAGATATGCTAAGATAGAGGAGGCTGGCAGAAAACAAGGGAGGCCTTGACTCAGTGTGATACCCGTGGATTCTAGGCTGAGATGATGGTGACAAACTGAAAAGCACCACTATCCTTCACATTGCTTTTTTTTTATTTATTTACTAGCTGACCCGGCAGTGGCTTCGCACGCTTGAAATTTCCCCTTTCCGTGGCAATTTCGGGATAAAAACTGTATAAAACACTCTTGTCAAATTGACACCCTAGAATTAGAATTAACTCTGGTCAAAGTGACGCGACACTTCATGAACGACGGTTAAATTATATGGATATTGTACATAAAATAATACTAAAATGGGGGGTGGGGGTAGGAAGGTGAAAAATACATTACGACCTACCAAATATACAAAAAAAATCATTATAATCAATCAATTCGTTTCGAAGGATTGCGACCGCTAAAACCGTGACACGAGATTTTTATATGTTGAAATTTCGGAACAACAAACAGTTACACTATAAGTATTAAGTAACACGCAGTGTTCATGTGAGAGAAGTATTAATAATGTAACTAAGTTTTGTTTTTTATTATATATTTAGACACACAAGCTGACGGGCCTCCTGATGTCAAGAGGCCAGCGTCGCCTATAAACTCCTGCAGGACTCGAGGTACTGCAGTCGCGTTGCCTAAAATTTAATACCTTATTTACACGTCTCTTGAAGGCGTTCATGTTGAAGCCCACCGGGAAAACCTCCGGAGGAAGGTCATTTCACATCTTGCAGATGCGTTATCCACACATTGATAAAACAGAGTCAAAAAGTAAATGCAATTGGACGGTTCCGGCCGTCCAATTGCATTTACTTTTTGACTTAGGCTTTATATCTATTACAAGGTAGTGTTGATAATATAGCAACTTGTAATGTATACAAAGTAAATTAAGCATATTATAAGAAAAAGAAAAAAAGTTAAAGGTAAAGCACAGAACGGAATGAAGCTAAGACAGAAGCGACTGAAGGTCGTGTTTTGAGTCCGGTATGTACAACGATCCCTAAACGAATTAAGTGACTATACATGTTTAAATTTGACGTATTTATGTGATTTGATAACTCCTTAAATCGTATTTAGCCACCAAACACGTTTAGGCATCATTGCGCAAGTCACCCTGAGACTGTTAAAGACACTAAGTTCTTAAATTTATAAGTTGAGCATGCAAATAGTATGTCTACAGCCTCAAATGACTTATTGTAAGACTCAATTATACGTCGGATGGGGGCGCGTAGTCCCGAGATAAGAGTGAAGTCCCATTAGTACGTTGCGTTGCGTTGCTTTGCGTCGTCACAGCACCAACGCTACGACATTTTATATATAGACTAGAGGTTGCGTTGTGCGCGAGCTGCTCGCAGCTCGCGTGTTTTTCTTTTAGTCGAAGAAGTAATTAAAGAGGATATCGAGCTGTTAAAAGCCATCAAAGAGGATATCCATGTGTAAGAAGCAGTCAAAGACGATATCGAAATGGAAGAAGCAATCAAATCAAAGAGGATTTCCAAGTGGAAGCAGCAATTAAAGAGGATATTGAAGTGAAAGAAGCAATCAAATAGGATATCGAAGCAGCAGAAACAATCAAAGAGGAAATTAAAGTTGAGTAAGCAATCAAAGAGGATACCGAGGTGGTAAGAGCATTCTAAGAGGATGACGTAGTAAAAAAAGCAATCAAAGACGATATCGAAGTGGAAGAAACAGTCAAAAACGATATCGAAGTGGAAGAAGCAATCAAAGAGGATATTGAAGTGAAAGAAGCAATCAAATAGGATATCGAAGTAGCAGAAACAATCAAAGAGGAAATTAAAGTTGAGTAAGCAATCAAAGAGGATACCGAGGTGGTAGAAGCGTTCAAAGAGGATGACGAAGTGAAAAAAGCAATCAAAGACGATATCGAAGTGGAAGAAACAGTCAAAAACGATATCGAAGTGGAAGAAGCAATCAAAGAGGATATTGAAGTGAAAGAAGCAATCAAATAGGAGATCGAAGTAGTAGAAACAATCAAAGAGGAAATTAAAGTTGAGTAAGCAATCAAAGAGGACACCGAGGTGGTAGAACCGTTCTAAGAGGATGACGAAGTGAAAAAAGCAATCAAAGACGATATCGAAATGGAAGAAACAGTCAAAGACGATATCGAAGTGAAAGAAGCAATCAAAGAGGATATCGAAGTGGAAGAAGCAATCAAAGAGGATATCGAAGTGGAAGAAGCAATCAAAGAGGGTATCGAAGTGGAAGAAGCCATCACAGAGGATATCAAAGTGAAAATGCTATCAAAAACGATATCGAAGATGAAGACGCAATCAAAGAGAATATTGCAGTGCAAGAAGCAATCAAAAGGAAATCGAAGATGATATCGAATTTGTAGAAGCAATAAAAGAGGATATCAAAGTGGAAGAAGCAATCAAAGAGGATATCGAGCTGTTTAAAGTTATCGAAGAGGATATCCATGTGTAAGAAGCAGTCAAAGACGATCGAAATGGAAGAAGCAATCAAATCAAAGCGGATATTTAAGTGGAAGCAGCAATCAAAGATGATATTTAAGTGGAAAAAGCAATCAAAGAGGATATTGAAGTGAAAGAAGCAATCAAATAGGATATCGAAGTAGCAGAAACAATTAAAGAGGAAATTGAAATTGAGTAAAAGACGTCGAGGATAAGGATAAAAATAAAAAACGGTTTCACCAAAAACTTATACTAATATTTTGTAAAAGTTTCCTCGAGCTATTTCTTCCCGTTTAAAAGATACGAGCGATTTAAGTTTTGTATGAAAACCCATAATTTTGTGGAGTGGAAATTGAAGTAAAAGAAGCAATTGAAGAAGACATATAAGTAGAAAAAGACATTAAAAAGGATATCAAAGTGGAAGAAGCAAAAATAGAGGATATCGAGGTGAAAGAAGCATTCAAGGAGGAAGACCAAGTAAGAGAAGCATTCAAAAAGGATGTCAAGAGCAATGATGGTAATAAAAAAACTATTCGACCAAAAATTTGAACCAATATTTTGTAAAAGTTTGCTAGGCGTAACTATTCCCGTTTAGAAGATACGAGCGATTTAAGATTTGTATTAAAACCCATAATTTTGTAGAGTGGGAATTGAAGTAAAAGAAGCAATTGAAGAAAATATATAAGTAGATAAAGCAATTAAAAAGGATATCAAAGTGGAAGAAGCAAAAATAAGGGATATCGAGGTGAAAGAAGCATTTAAAGTGGAAGACGAAGTAAGAGAAGCATTCAAAACGGATGTCAAGGGCAATGATGGTATTAAAAAAACTATTCCACCAAAAATTTGTACCAATATTTTGTAAAAGTTTGCTAGGCGTAACTCTTCCCGTTTAGAAGATACGAGCGATTTAAGATTTGTATTAAAACCCATAATTTTGTTGAGTGGAAATTGTAGTAAAAGAAGCAATTAAGAAAATATATAAGTAGAAAAAGCAATTAAAAAGGATATCAAAGTGGAAGAAGCAAAAATAGAGGATATCGAGGTGAAAGAAGCATTCAAAGCGGAAGACGAAGTAAGAGAAGCATTCAAAAAGGATGTCAAGGGCAATGATGGTATTAAAAAAACTATTCCTCCAAAAATTTGTACCAATATTTTGTAAAAGTTTGCTAGGCGTAACTCTTCCCGTTTAGAAGATACGAGCGATTTAAGATTTGTATTTAAACCCATAATTTTGTAGAGTCGATATTGAAGTAAGAGAAGTAATTGAAGAAAATATAAAAATAGAAAAAACAATTCAAAAGTATATTGAAGTAAAAATGCCATCAAAGAGGATTTCGAAGTTATAGAAACAATTAAAGAGGATACCAATGTGGAAGAAACATTCGAAAACGAAAAGGAAGTGAGAGAAGAATTCAAAATGATGGCAAGGGCGATGATGACCGTAAAATAACGATTCCACCAAAAATTTGTGCTACAAAAAAAAATTGATTTTCCAAAATGATCACAGTGGATGTTGCATAATAAAAAAAAATTGACGTTCCAAAATGATCATGTGGATGAGGCATAATTTAAAAAAAATGATGTTCCAAAATGATCACAGTGGACGATGCATGATAAAAAAAAAATTGACGTTCCAAAGTGATCATTGTGGATGAGACGTACATAATTTAAAAAATGATGTACCGAAATGATCACAGTGGATGTTGCATAATACAAAAAAAATAATAATAATTGACGTTCCAAAGTGATCATTGTGGATGAGGCATAATTAAAAAAAATGATGTTCCAAAATGATCACAGTGGATGATGCATAAAAAAAAAAATAATTGACGTTCCAAAGTGATCATTGTGGATGAGGCATAATTAAAAAAAATTATGTACCAAAATGATCACAGTGGATGTTGCATGATACAAAAAATAATAATTGACGTTCCAAAGTGATCATTGTGGATGAGGCATAATTAAAAAAAATGTTGTACCAAAATGATCACAGTGGATGTTGCATAATAAAACATAAAAAAATTGACGTTCCAAAGTGATCATTGTGGATGAGGCATAATTAAAAAAAATGATGTACCAAAATGATCACAGTGGATGTTGCATAATACAAAAAAAATAATAATAATTGACGTTCCAAAGTGATCATTGTGGATGAGGCATAATTAAAAAAAATGATGTTCCAAAATGATCACAGTGGACGATGCATAATAAAAAAAAAATTGACGTTCCAAAGTGATCATTGTGGATGAGGCGTAATTAAAAAAATGATGTACCAAAATGATCACAGTGGATGTTGCATAATAAAAATAAAAAAAATTGACGTTCCAAAGTGATCATTGTGGATGAGGCGTAATTAAAAAATGATGTACCAAAATGATGACAGTGGATGTTGCATAATAAAAAAAAATTGACGTTCCAAAGTGATCATTGTGGATGATGCATAATTTAAAAAAATGATGTACCAAAATGATCACAGTGGATGTTGCATAATAAAAAAAAATAATTGACGTTCCAAAGTGATCATTGTGGATGAGGCATAATTAAAAAAAATGATGTACCAAAATGATCACAGTGGATGATGCATAATAAAAAAAATAAAAAATAATTGACGTTCCAAAGTGATCATTGTGGATGAGGCATAATTAAAAAAAATTATGTACCAAAATTATCACAGTGGATGTTGCATAATAAAAAAAATTGACGTTCCAAAGTGATCATTGTGGATGAGGCATAATTAAAAAAATGTGGATGTTCCAAAATAAACATGATGAACGTTGCATACTAAAAAAAAAACTAACCAAACAAAAACCTTTGCAAAAACTATGAAAGTTATCTCATGCCCTTCCACCACCATTATATAGAATCAAGCAAATTTACAGTAATTTTATAGTACACACAAGCCATGGGCTCCCTACAAAAACAGTATGAAAATTACGGCAAACGAAATATACGGTTTACTTTATTCATACAGAAATATTTTGTATGGGACAATTTTTTTTTGTATGAAAGACAATTTTTTTTTCATGGATCTGGATATAAAAAAATGTCCTCTGCAACATTAGTTTTTGCACCAACGCTGTAAGACCTATACTTTCCGAGATACGAGGTGGATGGGAGCGAATGGGGGACAAAAGGGGTACTTTAGGATTTATTCCCAACTCATCGAAACTCCCTCTATACGATCCCACCAAACATTTTCACCCTACGAGGTGGCATCTGGGAGAACAAACATGTCAATGAGTCAGTCAGTCAGTCAGTGGTAATCGAGCTTTATATAATATAACTAGAGGTTGCGTTGTGCGCGAGCTGCTCGCAGCTCGCGTGTTTTTCTTTTAGTCGAAGAAGTAATTAAAGAGGATATCGAGCTGTTAAAAGCCATCAAAGAGGATATCCATGTGTAAGAAGCAGTCAAAGACGATATCGAAATGGAAGAAGCAATCAAATCAAAGAGGATTTCCAAGTGGAAGCAGCAATCAAAGATGATATCGAAGTGGAAGAAGCAATCAAAGAGGATATTGAAGTGAAAGAAGCAATCAAATAGGATATCGAAGTAGCAGAAACAATCAAAGAGGAAATTAAAGTTGAGGAAGAAATCAAAGAGGATACCAAGGTGGTAGAAGCATTCTAAGAGGATGACGAAGTAAAAAAAGCAATCAAAGACGATATCGAAGTGGAAGAAGCAATCCAATGGATATTGAAGATGAAGAAGGAATAAAAGAGGATATCGAAGCGGAACAAGCAATCGTAGAGGATATCAAAGTTAAAGAAGCAATCAAAGAGGATACCAATGTGGAAGAAGCAATCAAAGAGGATATCGAAGTGGAACAAGCAATCAAAGAGAAAAAAATTGGATGTTCCAAAATGATCATGATAATAGTTGTATAAAAAAAAATTGAACGTTGCAAAAAAGATCATGATGAACGTTGCATAAAAAAAAATGACGTTCCAAAATGATCACAGTGGATGATGCATAATAAAAAAAAAAAAAAAATTGACGTTCCAAAGTGATCATTGTGGATGAGGCGTAATTAAAAAAATGATGTACCAAAATGATCACAGTGGATGTTGCATAATAAAAAAAAAATTGACGTTCCAAAGTGATCATTGTGGATGAGGCATAATTTAAAAAAATGATGTACCAAAATATCACAGTGGATGTTGCATAATAAAAAAAAAATGACGTTCCAAAGTGATCATAGTGGATGAGGCATAATTGAAAAAAAAATGATGTTCCAAAATGATCACAGTGGATGATGCATAATAAAAAAAAATTGACGTTCCAAAGTGATCATTGTGGATGAGGCGTAATTAAAAAAATGATGTACCAAAATGATCACAGTGGATGTTGCATAATAAAAAAAAATGACGTTCCAAAGTGATCATTGTGGATGAGGCATAATTAAAAAAAATGATGTACCAAAATGATCACAGTGGATGTTGCATAATAAAAAAAAAAAATTGACGTTCCAAAGTGATCATTGTGGATGAGGCATAATTAAAAAATGTGGATGTTCCAAAATAAACATGATGAACGTTGCATACTAAAAAAAAAAAAAAATTGGATGTTCCAAAATGATGATGATGACCTTTGCAAAAACTATGAAAGTTGTCTCATGCCCCTCCACAATCATTATATAGAATCAAGCAAATTTTACAGTAATTTTATAGTACACACAAGCCGTGGGCTCCCTACAAAAACAGTATGAAAATTACGGCAAACGAAATATACGGTTTACGGTATTCATACAGAAATATTTTGTATGGGACAATTTTTTTTTGTATGAAAGTCAATTTTTTTTTCATGGAACCGGATATAAAAAAATGTCCTCAGCAACATTAGTTTTTGCACCAACGCTGTAAGACCTATACTTTCCGAGATACGATGTCGATGGGAGCGAATGGGGGACAAAAGGGGTACTTTAGGATTTATTCCCAACTCACCGGAACTCCCTCTATACGATCCCACCAAACATTTCCCCCCTACGAGGTGGCATCTGGGAGAACAATGATGTCAATCAGTCAGTGAGTCAGTGGTAATCGAGCTTTATATAATATAACTAGAGGTTGCGTTGTGCGCGAGCTGCTCGCAGCTCGCGTGTTTTTGTTTTAGTCGAAGAAGTTATTAAAGAGGATATCGAGCTGTTAAAAGCCATCAAAGAGGATATCCATGTGTAAGAAGCAGTCAAAGACGATATCGAAATGGAAGAAGCAATCAAATCAAAGAGGATTTCCAAGTGGAAGCAGCAATCAAAGATGATATCGAAGTGGAAGAAGCAATCAAAGAGGATATTGAAGTGAAAGAAGCAATCAAATAGGATATCGAAGTAGCAGAAACAATCAAAGAGGAAATTAAAGTTGAGGAAGAAATCAAAGAGGATACCAAGGTGGTAGAAGCATTCTAAGAGGATTACGAAGTAAAAAAAGCAATCAAAGACGATATCGAAGTGGAAGAAGCAATCCAATGGATATTGAAGATGAAGAAGGAATAAAAGAGGATATCGAAGCGGAACAAGCAATCGTAGAGGATATCAAAGTTAAAGAAGCAATCAAAGAGGATTTCCAAGTGGAAGCAGCAATTAAAGAGAATATTGAAGTGAAAGAAGCAATCAAATAGGATATCGAAGTAGCAGAAACAATCAAAGAGGAAATTAAAGTTGAGCAAGCAATCAAAGAGGATACCGAGGTGGAAGAGCATTCTAAGAGGATGACGAAGTGAAAAAAGCAATCAAAGACGATATCGAAGTGGAAGAAACAGTCAAAAACGATATCGAAGTGGAAGAAGCAATCAAAGAGGATATTGAAGTGAAAGAAGCAATCAAATAGGATATCGAAGTAGCAGAAATAATCAAAGAGGAAATTAAAGTTGAGTAAGCAATCAAAGAGGATACTGAGGTGGTAGAAGCGTTCTAAGAGGATGACGAAGTGAAAAAAGCAATCAAAGACGATATCGAAGTGGAAGAAACAGTCAAAAACAATATCGATGTGGAAGAAGCAATGAAAGAGGATATTGAAGTGAAAGAAGCAATCAAATAGGTAATCGAAGTAGCAGAAACAATCAAAGAGGAAATTAAAGTTGAGTAAGCAATCAAAGAGGATACCGAGGTGGTAGAAGCGTTCTAAGAGGATGACGAAGTGAAAAAAGCAATCAAAGACGATATCGAAGTGGAAGAAACAGTCAAAAACGATATCGAAGTGGAAGAAGCAATCAAAGAGGATATTGAAGTGAAAGAAGCAATCAAATAGGATATCGAAGTAGCAGAAATAATCAAAGAGGAAATTAAAGTTGAGTAAGCAATCAAAGAGGATACTGAGGTGGTAGAAGCGTTCTAAGAGGATGACGAAGTGAAAAAAGCAATCAAAGACGATATCGAAGTGGAAGAAACAGTCAAAAACAATATCGATGTGGAAGAAGCAATGAAAGAGGATATTGAAGTGAAAGAAGCAATCAAATAGGTAATCGAAGTAGCAGAAACAATCAAAGAGGAAATTAAAGTTAAGTAAGCAATCAAAGAGGATACCGAGGTGGTAGAAGCGTTCTAAGAGGATGACGAAGTGAAAAAAGCAATCAAAGACGATATCGAAGTGGAAGAAACAGTCAAAGACGATATCGAAGTGGAAGAAGCAATCAAAGAGGATATCGAAGTGGAAGAAGCAATCAAAGAGGATATCGAAGTGGAAGAAGCAATCAAAGAGGGTATCGAAGTGGATGAATTCATCACAGAGGATATCGAAGTGAAAATGCTATCAAAAACGATATCGAAGATGAAGACGCAATCAAAGAGAATATTGCAGTGCAAGAAGCAATCAAAAGGAAATCGAAGATGATATCGAATTGGTAGAAGCAATAAAAGAGGATATCAAAGTGGAAGAAGCAATCAAAGAGGATATCGAGCTGTTTAAAGTTATCGAAGAGGATATCCATGTGTAAGAAGCAGTCAAAGACGATCGAAATGGAAGAAGCAATCAAATCAAAGAGGATATCCAAGTGGAAGCAGCAATCAAAGATGATATCGAAGTGGAAGAAGCAATCAAAGAGGATATTGAAGTGAAAGAAGCAATCAAATAGGATATCGAAGTAGCAGAAACAATTAAAGAGGAAATTGAAATTGAGTAAAAGACGTCGAGGACAATGATAAAAATAAAAAAAGGTTTCACCAAAAACTTATACTAATATTTTGTAAAAGTTTCCTAGAGCTATCTCTTCCCGTTTAAAAGATACGAGCGATTTAAGTTTTGTATGAAAACCCATAATTTTGTAGAGTGGAAATTGAAGTAAAAGAAGCAATTGAAGAAGACATATAAGTAGAAAAAGACATTAAAAAGGATATCTAAGTGGAAGAAGCAAAAATAGAGGATATCGAGGTGAAAGAAGCATTCAAGGAGGAAGACCAAGTGAGAGAAGCATTCAAAAAGGATGTCAAGAGCAATGATGGTAATAAAAAACCTATTCGACCAAAAATTTGTACCAATATTTTGTAAAAGTTTGCTAGGCGTAACTGTTCCCGTTTAGAAGATACGAGCGATTTAAGATTTGTATTAAAACCCATAATTTTGTAGAGTGGAAATTGTAGTAAAAGAAGCAATTGAAGAAAATATATAAGTAGAAAAAGCAATTAAAAAGGATATCAAAGTGGAAAAAGCAAAAATAGAGGATATCGAGGTGAAAGAAGCATTTAAAGTGGAAGACGAAGTAAGAGAAGCATTCAAAACGGATGTCAAGAGCAATGATGGTAATAAAAAACTATTCGACCAAAAATTTGTACCAATATTTTGTAAAAGTTTGCTAGGCGTAACTGTTCCCGTTTAGAAGATACGAGCGATTTAAGATTTGTATTAAAACCCATAATTTTGTAGAGTGGAAATTGTAGTAAAAGAAGCAATTGAAGAAAATATATAAGTAGAAAAAGCAATTAAAAAGGATATCAAAGTGGAAAAAGCAAAAATAGAGGATATCGAGGTGAAAGAAGCATTTAAAGTGGAAGACGAAGTAAGAGAAGCATTCAAAACGGATGTCCAGGACAATGATGGTATTAAAAAAACTATTCCACCAAAAATTTGTACCAATATTTTGTAAAAGTTTGCTAGGCGTAACTCTTCCCGTTTAGAAGATACGAGAGATTTAAGATTTGTATTAAACCCATAATTTTGTAGAGTCGATATTGTAGTAAAAGAAGCAATTGAAGAAAATATATAAGTAGAAAAAGCAATTAAAAAGGATATCAAAGTGGAAGAAGCAAAAATAGAGGATATCGAGTTGAAAGAAGCATTTAAAGTGAAAGACGAAGTAAGAGAAGCATTCAAAAAGGATCTCAAGGGCAATGATGGTATTAAAAAAACTATTCCACCAAAAATTAGTACCAATATTTTGTAACAGATTGCTGGGGGTAACTCTTCCCGTTTAGAAGATACGAGCGATATAAGATTTGTATTAAAACCCATAATTTTGTAGAGTCGATATTGAAGTAAGAGAAGTAATTGAAGAAAATAGAAAAATAGAAAAAACAATTCAAAAGTATATTGAAGTAAAAATGCCATCAAAGAGGATTTCGAAGTTATAGAAACAATTAAAGAGGATATCAATGTGGAAGAAACATTCGAAAACGAAAAGGAAGTGAGAGAAGAATTCAAAATGATGGCAAGGGCGATGATGACCGTAAAATAACGATTCCACCAAAAATTTGTGCTACAAAAAAAAATTGATTTTCCAAAATGATCACAGTGCATAATAAAAAAAAATTGACGTTCCAAAATGATCATGTGGATGAGGCATAATTTAAAAAAAATATGTACCAAAATGATCACAGTGGATGTTACATAATAAAAACAAAATTGACGTTCCAAAGTGATCATTGTGGATGAGGCATAATTAAAAAAAATGATGTACCAAAATGATTACAGTGGATGTTGCATAATAAAAAAAAAAAATTGACGTTCCAAAGTGATCATTGTGGATGAGGCATAATTAAAAAAAATGATGTACCAAAATGATCACAGTGGATGTTGCATAATACAAAAAAAAAATAATTGACGTTCCAAAGTGATCATTGTGGATGAGGCATAATTAAAAAAAATGATGTTCTAAAATGATCACAGTGGATGATGCATAATGAAAAAAAATTGACGTTCCAAAGTGATAATTGTGGATGAGGCATAATTAAAAAAAATTATGTGTTGCATAATAAAAAAAAATAATTGACGTTCCAAAGTGATCATTGTGGATGAGGCGTAATTAAAAAAATTATGTACCAAAATGATCACAGTGGATGTTGCATAATAAAAAAAAAAATTGACGTTCCAAAGTGATCATTGTGGATGAGGCATAATTAAAAAAAATGATGTACCAAAATGATCACAGTGGATGTTGCATAATAAAAAAAAATAATAATAATAATTGACGTTCCAAAGTGATCATTGTGGATGAGGCATAATTAAAAAAAATTATGTTCTAAAATGATCACAGTGGATGATGCATAATAAAAAAAAATAATTGACGTTCCAAAGTGATCATTGTGGATGAGGCATAAATAAAAAAAATTATGTGTTGCATAATAAAAAAAAAATAATTGACGTTCCAAAGTGATCATTGTGGATGAGGCGTAAATAAAAAAATGATGTACCAAAATGATCACAGTGGATGTTGCATAATAAAAAAAAAATTGACGTTCCAAAGTGATCATTGTGGATGAGGCATAATTAAAAAAAATGATGTACCAAAATGATCACAGTGGATGTTGCATAATAAAAAAAAAATTGACGTTCCAAAGTGATCATTGTGGATGAGGCATAATTAAAAAAAATGATGTACCAAAATATTACAGTGGATGTTGCATAATAAAAAAAAAAAAAAATTGACGTTCCAAAGTGATCATAGTGGATGAGGCATAATTGAAAAAAAAATGATGTTCCAAAATGATCACAGTGGATGATGCATAATAAAAAAAAAATTGACGTTCCAAAGTGATCATTGTGGATGAGGCATAATTAAAAAAAATGATGTACCAAAATGAACACAGTGGATGTTGCATAATAAAAAAAAAAATTGACGTTCCAAAGTGATCATTGTGGATGAGGCATAATTAAAAAAAATGTGGATGTTCCAAAATAAACATGATGAACGTTGCATACTAAAAAAAAAAAAAAAATTGGATGTTCCAAAATGATGATGATGACCTTTGCAAAAACTATGAAAGTTATCTCATGTTCCTCCACCACCATTATATACCTAGAATCAAGCAAATTTACAGTAATTTTATAGTACACACAAGCCGTGGGCTCCCTACAAAAACAGTATGAAAATTACGGCAAACGAAATATACGGTTTACGGTATTCATACAGAAATATTTTGTATGGGACAATTTTTTTTTGTATGAAAGTCAATTTTTTTTTCATGGAACCGGATATAAAAAAATGTCCTCTGCAACATTAGTTTTTGCACCAACGCTGTAAGACTTATACTTTCCGAGATACGAGGTGGATAGGAGCGAATGGGGGACAAAAGGGGTACTTTAGGATTTATTCCCAACTCACCGGAACTCCCTCTATACGATCCCACCAAACATTTCCCCCCTACGAGGTGGCATCTGGGAGAACAATGATGTCAATCAGTCAGTGAGTCAGTGGTAATCGAGCTTTATATAATATAACTAGAGGTTGCGTTGTGCGCGAGCTGCTCGCAGCTCGCGTGTTTTTCTTTTAGTCGAAGAAGTAATTAAAGAGGATATCGAGCTGTTAAAAGCCATCAAACAGGATATCCATGTGTAAGAAGCAGTCAAAGACGATATCGAAATGGAAGAAGCAATCAAATAGGATATCGAAGCAGCAAAAACAATCAATGAGGAAATTAAAGTTGAGTCAGCAATCAAAGAGGATACCGAGGTGGTAAGAGCATTCTAAGAGGATGACGAAGTAAAAAAAGCAATCAAAGACGATATCGAAGTAGAAGAAACAGTCAAAGACGATATCGAAGTGGAAGAAGCAATCAAAGGGGATATCGAAGTGGAAGAAGCAATCAAAGAGGATATCGAAGTGGAAGAAGCAATCAAAGAGGGTATCGAAGTGGAAGAAGCCATCACAGAGGATATCGAAGTGAAAATGCTATCAAAAACGATATCGAAGATGAAGACGCATTCAAAGGGAATATTGCACTGCAAGAAGCAATCAAAGACGATATCGAAGTGGAAGAAACAGTCAAAAACGATATCGAAGTGGAAGAAGCAATCAAAGAGGATATTGAAGTGAAAGAAGCAATCAAATAGGATATCGAAGTAGCAGAAACAATCAAAGAGGAAATTAAAGTTGAGTAAGCAATCAAAGAGGATACCGAGGTGGTAGAAGCGTTCTAAGAGGATGACGAAGTGAAAAAAGCAATCAAAGACGATATCGAAGTGGAAGAAACAGTCAAAGACGATATCGAAGTGGAAGAAGCAATCAAAGGGGATATCGAAGTGGAAGAAGCAATCAAAGAGGATATCGAAGTGGAAGAAGCAATCAAAGAGGGTATCGAAGTGGAAGAAGCCATCACAGAGGATATCGAAGTGAAAATGCTATCAAAAACGATATCGAAGATGAAGACGCATTCAAAGGGAATATTGCACTGCAAGAAGCAATCAAAAGGAAATCGAAGATGATATCGAATTGGTAGAAGCAATAAAAGAGGATATCAAAGTGGAAGAAGCAATCAAAGAGGATATCGAGCTGTTTAAAGTTATCGAAGAGGATATCCATGTGTAAGAAGCAGTCAGAGACGATCGAAATGGAAGAAGCAATCAAATCAAAGAGGATATCCAAGTGGAAGCAGCAATCAAAGATGATATCGAAGTGGAAGAAGCAATCAAAGAGGATATTGAAGTGAAAGAAGCAATCAAATAGGATATCGAAGTAGCAGAAACACTTAAAGAGGAAATTGAAATTGAGTAAAAGACGTCGAGGACAATGATAAAAATAAAAAACGGTTTCACCAAAAACTTATACAAATATTTTGTAAAAGTTTCCTCGAGCTATCTCTTCCCGTTTAAAAGATACGAGCGATTTAAGTTTTGTATGAAAACCCATAATTTTGTGGAGTGGAAATTGAAGTAAAAGAAGCAATTGAAGAAGACATATAAGTAGAAAAAGTCATTAAAAAGGATATCAAAGTGGAAGAAGCAAAAATAGAGGATATCGAGGTGAAAGAAGCATTCAAGGAGGAAGACCAAGTGAGATAAGCATTCAAAAAGGATGTCAAGAGCAATGATGGTAATAAAAAAACTATTCGACCCAAAATTTGTACCAATATTTTGTAAAAGTTTGCTAGGCGTAACTGTTCCCGTTTAGAAGATACGAGCGATTTAAGATTTGTATTAAAACCCGTAATTTTGTAGAGTGGAAATTGTAGTAAGAGAAGCAATTGAAGAAAATATATAAGTAGAACAAGCAATTAAAAAGGATATCAAAGTGGAAGAAGCAAAAATAGAGGATATCAAGGTGAAAGAAGCATTCAAAAAGGATTTCAAGATCAATGATGGTAATAAAAAAAATATTCGACCAAAAATTTGTACCAATATTTTGTAAAAGTTTGCTAGGCGTAACTGTTCCCGTTTAGAAGATACGAGCGATTTAAGATCTGTATTAAAACCCATAATTTTGTAGAGTGGGAATTGAAGTAAAAGAAGCAATTGAAGAAAATATATAAGTAGATAAAGCAATTAAAAAGGATATCAAAGTGGAAGAAGCAAAAATAGAGGATATCGAGGCGAAAGAAGCATATAAAGTGGAAGACGAAGTAAGAGAAGCATTCAAAACGGATGTCAAGGGCAATGATGGTATTAAAAAAACTATTCCACCAAAAATTTGTACCAATATTTTGTAAAAGTTTGCTAGGCGTAACTGTTCCCGTTTAGAAGATACGAGCGATTTAAGATTTGTATTAAAACCCATAATTTTGTAGAGTGGGAATTGAAGTAAAAGAAGCAATTGAAGAAAACATATAAGTAGAAAAAGCAATTAAAAAGGATATCAAAGTGGAAGAAGCAAAATGAAAGAAGCATTTAAAGTGGAAGACGAAGTAAGAGAAGCATTCAAAACGGATCTGAAGGGCAATGATGGTATTAAAAAAACTATTCCACCAAAAATAAGTACCAATATGTTGTAAAAGTTTGCTGGGGGTAACTCTTCCCGTTTAGAAGATACGATCGATTTAAGATTTGTATTAAAACCCATAATTTTGTAGAGTCGATATTGAAGTAAGAGAAATAATTGAAGAAAATAGTAAAATAGAAAAAACAATAAAAAGTATATTGAAGTAAAAATGCCATCAAAGAGGATTTCGAAGTTATAGAAACAATTAAAGAGGATATCAATGTGGAAGAAACATTCGAAAACGAAAAGGAAGTGAGAGAAGAATTAAATAAGGACAAGGGCGATGATGACCGTAAAATAACGATTCCACCAAAAATTTTTGCTACAAAAAAAAAATTATTTTCCAAAATGATCACAGTGGATGTTGCATAATAAAATAATAATTGACGTTCCAAAGTGATCATTGTGGATGAGGCGTAATTAAAAAAATGATGTACCAAAATGATCACAGTGGATGTTGCATAATACAAAAAAAATAATAATAATTGACGTTCCAAAGTGATCCTTGTGGATGAGGCATAATTAAAAAAAATGATGTTCCAAAATGATCACAGTGGATGATGCATAATAAAATAAAAAAATTGACGTTCCAAAGTGATCATTGTGGATGATGCATAATTAAAAAAAATTATGTACCAAAATGATCACAGTGGATGTTGCATAATAAAAAAAAAAAAATTGACGTTCCAAAGTGATCATTGTGGATGAGGCATAATTAAAAAAAATGATGTACCAAAATGATCACAGTGGATGTTGCATAATAAAAAAAAATGACGTTCCAAAGTGATCATTGTGGATGAGGCATAATTAAAAAAAATTATGTACCAAAATGATTACAGTGGATGTTGCATAATAAAAAATAAAATAGTTGACGTTCCAAAGTGATCATTGTGGATGAGGCGTAATTAAAAAAATGATGTACCAAAATGATCACAGTGGATGTTGCATAATAAAAAAAAATAATTGACGTTCCAAAGTGATCATTGTGGATGAGGCATAATTAAAAAAAATGATGTACCAAAATGATCACAGTGGATGTTGCATAATAAAAAAAAAATAATTGACGTTCCAAAGTGATCATTGTGGATGAGGCATAATTAAAAAAAATGATGTACCAAAATGATCACAGTGGATGTTGCATAATAAAAAAAAAATGACGTTCCAAAGTGATCATAGTGGATGAGGCATAATTGAAAAAAAAATGATGTTCCAAAATGATCACAGTGGATGATGCATAATAAAAAAAATAATTGACGTTCCAAAGTGACCATTGTGGATGAGGCATAATTAAAAAAAATGATGTACCAAAATGATCACAGTGGATGTTGCATAATAAAAAAAAAAATTGACGTTCCAAAGTGATCATTGTGGATGAGGCATAATTATAAAAAATTATGTACCAAAATGATCACAGTGGATGTTGCATAATAAAAAAAAAATTGACGTTCCAAAGTGATCATTGTGGATGAGGCATAATTAAAAAAAATGATGTACCAAAATGATCACAGTGGATGTTGCATAATAAAAAAAAAATGACGTTCCAAAGTGATCATAGTGGATGAGGCATAATTGAAAAAAAAATGATGTTCCAAAATGATCACAGTGGATGATGCATAATAAAAAAAATAATTGACGTTCCAAAGTGACCATTGTGGATGAGGCATAATTAAAAAAAATGATGTACCAAAATGATCACAGTGGATGTTGCATAATAAAAAAAAAAATTGACGTTCCAAAGTGATCATTGTGGATGAGGCATAATTATAAAAAATTATGTACCAAAATGATCACAGTGGATGTTGCATAATAAAAAAAAAATTGACGTTCCAAAGTGATCATTGTGGATGAGGCATAATTAAAAAAAATGATGTACCAAAATGATCACAGTGGATGTTGCATAATAAAAAAAAAATTTACGTTCCAAAGTGATCATTGTGGATGAGGCATAATTAAAAAAATGATGTACCAAAATGATCACAGTGGATGTTGCATAAAAAAAAAAAAAAATTGACGTTCCAAAGTGATCATTGTGGATGAGGCATAATTAAAAAAATGTAGATGTTCCAAAATAAACATGATGAACGTTGCATACTAAAAAAAAAAAAAAAAATTGGATGTTCCAAAATGATGATGATGACCTTTGCAAAAACTATGAAAGTTATCTCATGTCCCTCCACGCACGACCATTATATAGAATCAAGCAAATTTACAGTAATTTTATAGTACACACAAGCCGTAAGCTCCCAACAAAAACAGTATGAAAATTACGGCAAACGAAATATACGGTTTACGGTATTCATACAGAAATATTTTGTATGGGACAATTTTTTTTTTGTATGAAAGTCAATTTTTTTTTCATGGAACCGGATATAAAAAAATGTCCTCTGCAACATTAGTTTTTGCACCAACGCTGTAAGACTTATACTTTCCGAGATACGAGGTGGATGGGAGCGAATGGGGGACAAAAGGGGTACTTTAGGATTTATTCCCAACTCACCGGAACTCCCTCTATACGATCCCACCAAACATTTCCCCCCTACGAGGTGGCATCTGGGAGAACAATGATGTCAATCAGTCAGTGAGTCAGTGGTAATCGAGCTTTATATAATATAATTTTGTTATATGCCACATTAATGCGTTGCGTCATCGCAAGCGATGTTTTAACGGGTTGACGGACAAGAGACGAAGCGGGGGGAGGCTGATGCGCTGCTGATGCTGCTGTCGGAGCTCCGGCTATTTCTTTATAGATTCCAGGGAGATATCCAGAACCTTTTGTTGTTTATACGTTTATTTCGGCGGTGGCGTAACAAAAGCAACAATAGAACACGTTTGTATCGATCCATTGCGAAGGCTGAACTAAGACGCTTCGCAACGGCTGTGACGGCGTGCGTTCTTTCTTGCGTTGCGACGTCATGCGTCGCCGCAACGCAGTTATGGCATACAATGCGTTGATCCGTTGCGACGACATGACGCAACTCAACGCAACGAACTGATGGGACCTCTTTCTAAGTGTGGCAGGTGACAATTACGAACAGAGACTGGGAGCGAATTGCTCACTGAGTGCACGTTCTGGGGATCACATAACACAGCTTTTTCATTAGTTCGATGCATCGAACTAATCGAAATAAACAGCCTAGAGATATTTACGGTCTAGATTACAATGTTAATATATTGTATTTAGAAAGTACTTCGGTATTAAGTATGTACGGTATCACTTGTAGGTAATAGTGCGTAGGTACTTAAGTTGAACGCTCACAATAGCCTTACTGTATTTGTTGTAAAAAGGGTCCCAGATGGGGATAGCAAATTCTACTTGTGAGCGTACTAGCCTTTAATATAAATAGACGTATGTAGACGCTTATTTATTGGAGGAACAGACATTTCAAAGAATTTTTTTTCATATAAACAAATAAAAGTAGAAAATTGATATAGCTGATTGGAGCTTAAAGCTGAGGCAGGACCTGTTTGGCCATGCGTGGCACGGCGCGGGACTAGTTAGTACACCTACCTACTGGCTGGGTAGGTACCTGTGTTCTACCCATGTTATAATATCTCATTCTACTATATTTTTCCTCTTTGTCTACTATTTTGTTTGTGATCCGTTCTGTGTTTCTTTGTGTGTGTCAAATAAATATTATATTATTATTATTATTTGGAGCCTGTACTGTCCCACTGCAGGGCAAAGGCCTCCCTTCCTTCCTTCCTTCCTTCCACTCCATTCTATCGTACGCTTGTGTAATCCAGTCTTTCATATACGAGTCGAGTTCGTCTTTCCATCGGTGTCGCGTTCTGCCACGTGGTCGTTTTCAAAAAAAAAATGTATATGTATATACATATATTCTATAAAGTTTTGTGTGAAAATTTCACAATAATGAAATTTTAAAATGAATTTGTATAAAATAACTCAACTCATTTACTCCAAATTCGCTTTCAAACACACGATCGTTCTAACTCTTAACAATGTAACACACAAAGTCAAACATTTCAGGAGCGATCCCAAACAGTTAAAATAATCGTTAGTTCGCTTTGGCGCGATCGTTAACCTGAATTGGGGAGTTTACGGGATTAACACATAGGATTGTTCCCGTTTCTACCCACCTTGAAGGTGCTAACGATGTGGATGGGAGAAAGATTTTTCTTGGAGCTTAATGGGGTAGAATGACTTTGAACACCTGGTTCAAATGTCTTGAAAGTTTTAGGTTTTTGCATAAATAAACATACCTTTTTTTATACTTGTATCTTTTATGGTACACTTTTTATTTAAGCTTTACATAAAAAACTTTAAATACCTATGTGTTTAAAAATAATATTACGATAAAGTTTTACCTATAAATATGAAAGATAATACACAGATTCTCAGACAAGCTGGTTTTGATATTGTTTTTGACACTTAGCCCGGTGTGCACAACGATTTCTAAACGTATTTAGCGACTAAACATGTTTAAATTTGACATAGTTAAGCGATTTGTTACTCCTTTAATCATATTTAGCCACTAACTACGTCGTAGTTTTCATTTAAATATCCATAATTTTTTATTAAATTTTTTTGAAACCAAACGTATTTAACTTTATAGCACATTTTTTTAAGAGTTACGCTTATGGGATATCCTAAGATTTTCCCGTCTGGCTCGAAAATTTTTGAGATAGTTTATAAATCATATTGCATTAAATTCTCTTTAAAAAATACAAAAGACATATTTTATAATGTACCAAGAACTTCCAGTTTTTTTTAATGTCACGTAGACAGATTTATTCTTTATTTAAATAGGGATATGTTTGCTTTATTTGTATTCTAGCTCAAAAACTTAAGCGTTTCAAAAGCGATTCTTTCATACTCGGCTTATAAGCTACTTAAGATTTCATCTTCCATGGAAAACACTATTTATTATGCAGACAAATTGTAAAGTAGGTGTCTGTGGGACGACGTACCGTCGTCACTCGTCTCGAGAAATAGACCGGATAATATATATATTATGGGTCCGTATTTGGTCGTTGACGGCTCTTGTGTTGAATCTATTTATTTTTGTCGGATTAGGTGCGTCAATTTTTATACCGTTTAAAAATCAATTACTGATCAATATACCTTAATCACATTTACCAAACGTAACTAGATTCTGGTAAAAAGTAAAAACTAATTCCAGTCACGCTCAAACGGCAATGCTGTTCCAGTAATAACTGAATTAAAGGCCATATGTGAAAGAGGCAAATTTGAGGCCAAAGAAGTGAAAGGAATACACAAGATGTCCGCATTGGGTAAATTTTTAAAATTCGCTACAGTTGTCAACACAAGTTTTAGTCAAGATATAACATTGACAAAAATATATCTAATAGGCGGTTCGTACAAACGTCAGTAACCGATAACGAATCGTTTCATAGTGAAGCGATTGGTTTATGGCGGGTTCCTATATCCGTCGGTAACCGACTACAACTCGTGAAAGTCGTCTCCTTGAAAAAGTGTCAAATTACTGTCAAACTTTTGACACGTTTTTAAGGAGAAACGAGTCGTAGCTGGATACTGACGGTTATAGGAACCCGCCATTAGTAGAATTAGGTCCCAGGCTTAGTTCCACGTAGCGTAGGGGACAATGAATTGGCAGGGGCTGGGAGCGTCGCTTCTAGATGTACTAATAGTTAGTAGGTATTATTTTATACCAGCTGGAGATGGAACAAGCATATGACCCACCTGATGTTAAGTGGTAACCATCGCCACAACAATGTATTGCCTTGTAGGTCACGCATCTTAGATACCTGTCCTACGATGCACTACCCTGTGTCCATCTACTTGGGGTATACAGGTGTTAAGCATCAAGTGTCTGTAATTTCATTGTATTCTGTTAATTTATTTGTTTATTTAGCAACTTACACGATTAAAATAAACCAATTACATTAGTTACTTAATTATGATTTAAAATTATATATCAAATAAAATGAGAATAATTGTGCACATTTACATTGGTAAAAATTAAAGATAATTAACATAGGTATTTACACAATTTTAAAATAATATAAATTAAACAAAATAATATAAGCAAACAAACCGGCATCTTTTCATTCATCACTTTCGCAAAACCTCAGGCATATCAACATTAGATTATTCCATTCATCTGCGAAGATACCGCAGTCTGGGTTCTTGTCAAGAAGTCTGTTGAGGGCGGCGAGGGTGCGGGGCAGTGGAGACTTAGCACGAGAAACGGTTCTGCTGAATGAAACCGAGAACAGTCTATGGCTTCTGTTACGAGGAACTTAATGTCAAGATATACCTTTTGCAGGTGACTGTACCACAAATTTAAGAGTTTGTTTATAGTGTGCCGCAGTGCTTCCGAGTTTATAGGTCAACTTTATGAGTCTATTGTTTGGTTTTGGAAGTGATGGAATACTTAAAATACTTGAATCGTTTGACCTCGATCAGAAGTTTTAGTGCAGCATCGAGATTGGCTGAAAACTTACAATTGCCTCAAGAACGGAATTTCATTGGGTTTATATTAAAGTTTTTAATGATGATTATAACAAACACATTTATCTAAGAAAAGAGGTGGTGACTTGAACTTTCAAAATGGCGATCCTGAAATCAAATCATGCATTAAGAAATTGGCGAAAGCCTAAGAACGTGGGACCCATACTTACTCACCATTGACACAATATTTTAAAATATTAGATACTTACTTTAAGATGTTTCTCGACTTATTGTATTTTAACGCTCCTACACTGTACTTTCCAGTGTTATGCCTCCACTAGAAGTAAGAAAATATAATTGCTTTTTAATACGTGCTTTGATATGTATGATATTAAATTAAAATACGGTTAGGGCTAATCTCTATATTTGTTGTAAAATAGGTTTTTTTTAATTCATTACCATTGAATTTTTTTAATTACTAAGTCCAAAAAACGAGGCAATACTTTGTTATAAGCTATAGTTTCTAATTAACATGTATATGCCACTAAAAAAATAGATAGACTACTTTAAATCCCGATAGCAAGTGAAGTCGTAAAATTCTGGTAGGTACCTAACTTTTAACTTCAACTAACCCGATTATCTTTAATGCAATTTCCAATGTTTTAGTAAGTTCATAAACCAAATTACATCTAAACGCCATGACTTATTATTTTTCTAGTCAAGCCAATTACTATAAACAGCCAGTCCAGGAGCCAATTGAAATAATCTTACATCATTTTATTAATTGTAATTTGTGATTTCATTTTTCAAAAGAGCTTATGGTTCACGCTATTAATAGCCACTACGCAAGAAGTGGACATGTATTATAAGTAATGTTAGGACGTCCGACTGACTACCCCCTAAATGATATGAGGAGATCCACCATCGGGATTAATGTATAATTTTCAAGATCATCATCTTCATATCAGCCATAGAATATCCACTGTCTAACATAGGCCTCCCCATTGCTCAATAGCAACCCATCTTGCGTCCTGCACCCAACGGCTCCCAACAACCTTTATGAGGTTGTCTATCCATCCAGTGGAGGGGCCGTCTTACACTGCCCTTTTCAGTGCGTGGTTTCCACTCGAACCTTTCGGCCCCAACCATATTTTACATGAACATAAACAATCATTTATTTACTACATTAGCACACAATATACAACACAGCTACATTATAAAATAGAGGAAATACAAAAAATTAAACAATTAAATATGTAGTATAAACGTAAAACATAAACAAAAAAAAGGGAGAACTTGGTAGATACTGTGTGCTACAGCAGTAAATGGAAGCATTATGCCCGCCCTAATGGTAAGCGCTGATATTCTGTCGAGACCGCTCCATTTAGCCACTAGACTTTGAGAGTACCTTAGGTATTAAGGTATTACATTGATATTTTATTTTAATTGATAGTTTTCAGATTTGACGGTAGAAAATCTTTACTGACTTCAGAACTATGAAGTCACGACCTCTAGACGAATGTCAGAAATCTCTAAAATCCAATTATAACACCTAATGTGTTAGTATTTGCTGAACCTAGCAATCCCGTTCCACAATCAGCCATTACACCGATTTGTAACACAATACCAAGGTTTGTATTCAAACAGCCATTGTGTCACCGATTTACGTTGTAACAGTGTAATTGTTAAGTTTCATGGGGTAAATAAAGTAATTTCTATGTGTATAGGTTACAGCCACAGCTCATAGCTGATCAAAACGGAATTTGACTGAGAGAATCAGTCAAAAGTAGTTTTAAATAAAGATGTCGGTCATGCGTACCTCAGCGCCGATAATGTCAGCGGGTATTGTATCCCGGGCGGGCCACCCACCCCGCCCGTGGCTCGTCACAACATGAATGTGTTCACGGGGCTGTTACTTGGTATTCGATGACTGAAACTAGTGAGTGTAAAGTTGCCCGAAATAGGCACGGTCGCGAACACGGTTGACTTACTTTCTGTCCGGTGTAGCATAAACTAATCACCCGAGCAAAGGCCACTGGAGTCGACACGTCAGCACACATACTCCTCTATACACAATATTTCTTTTGTAGTCTATTGCATTTTTTATACCCGTTTCATCTTCATCTACATAATTTGAGCAAATGGACGTCTACGGCTTTCCAGAGTGACCGATCTTGTGCGGCCTGCACCCACGGCTCGCAGCAAGCTTTATCAGGTTGTATTTTCATCTAGTGGGTCGCCGTCCTACGTGTTCACTAGAGTACCTCTGTGTCCCAATGCCTATCAGTTCTATGAGCTATGTGCGCCGCCCACTGTCATTTCAGCTTGCTAAAACTTTTGGCTATGTCTTTTTTATCTTATCTAAAAAAATAAAAGCTACGAGTATGATACAATACAGTGTAACTGTGCTTAATGTCGAATGTTACAAAATATCTTATAACGTACGTACGTGTTATGCCTGTATCAAGTATAAGTCGAAAAATATCAAAAGCTTTTTGTTGGTAGTGGATCGTTTGTCAACAGCTTTAGGTGACTTCTTACGTTGCATGATATTGCGGATCGTCGTAAACAAAGGTTAACAAAAAGAAAAGATTATGTGCACTGAAGAATATTCTAATGCATGTTTTGAGGAACTTGTAAAAGGATTATTTCAACAAAGATTGTTTATCTAGATACACATCTAAAAAAACGACGTGTTATTGAAACATTTTTGGATAATAACTTTGTACAAGTTTTTATTTCAATTTTTATACATGCAGAGGGTTACCAGTTACTGACGCTGTCTGTATATACATATTAGGTTAGGGAAAAAGTTTCGTCGCATTTTTTAAGAAAATTCAAAACCTTTTTTAATATAGTTTATTTACATTTAACTAAAGTATGTAGGTACCATGTTGTTGGATAACTTTTTGCCATCTTGTAGGTAGGGACATGATCCCATTGCTATAGAAATTTTGGGGCTTCTGATCAAAATACCGCGACAAGTGGCTTTGGCAGTCCTCACGTGATGTTAACCTGACACTGCCTAAAGAATTCTGAAGAGACCGAAACAGGTGGAAATCTGAAGGTGCAAGGTCAAGACTATACGGCGGATGCATTAACACCTCCAAGCCAAACTCTCTTAATTTTTGCTGAGTGGCTAAAGATGTATGAGGTCTAGCGTTATCATGATGAAAAACTCCACCCGTTCTGTTGATTAATTCCGGCCGCTTTCTCTCAACTTCTTGCTTTAATCTCATCAGTTGTTCGCAGTAGAGTTCAGAATCGATGGTCCTGCCTGGTGGTAACAGCTCATAATGAATAATGCCCTTCCAATCCCACCACACACACAGCATCACCTTGTTGCGAATTAACCCGGGTTTCGCCACAGTCTGTGAAGCCTGACCGGCCTTTGACCACGACATTTTTCGCACGTTCTTGTCGTACGTGATCCACTTTTCATCACTAGTTATCAGCTTCTTCAAAAATGGTTCGGTTTCATTACGTCGTAATAAAAAATCACAAATGAGTACACGGTTCATTAGATTTCTTTCAGTGAGCTCGTGGGGTACTCAAATATCGAGCTTTTTTGTGTACCCAGTTTTTTTCAAATGCGCCAAAACTGTTTTGTGGTCAATTCCCAGTTCTTCAGCTACGTCGTAACTACTGATATGCCGATCTTGCTCCACTTTTTCAAAAATGGCATCAACTTTATCCGTAATAGGGCGACCAGAGCAACGTGCATCTTTGACATCCAAATTTCCGGATTGCAAACGCTTAAACCAAATTTGTGCTACTCTCACTGCACTAAGTCCATAAACATCGCAAATTTTTTTCGCGGCTTGCGTTGCATTTTTACCTTTTTATAGTAAAATTTTAAAATGTATCGAATTTCTTCATTAGATTCACTCATCTTTACAATACGCAAAACAAATAAAAATCACACATTTTCCTAATTTGAATGTGGAATTATCTTCTTTAAAATTTAAACTTTGAATGATACCAAAACCAGCCCGATACAAATAGTATAGCCAACGAGATTTTATTACAAGTTCATACATCCTATAATGCGAAAAGACTTTTTCCCCAACCTATTATAATAATATAAAATATGATTATTATAAATACGGGATTTATCACGTACCGTCTTATCGGTGTTTCGACCGACAATGTTTCGGTTCGCCCGCACCGCGCCCATCTACTCGTGCGCAGAGGGCTGCCTCGCGCAGTTCGAGGCGAGACGTTATTCGGAGCGGATCGCACTCACCCTGATGAAGGTTCACGAATTGAACCGAAACATTGTCGGTTGAAACACCGATAAGACGGTACGTGATAAATCCCGTATTTATTATAATGATTGAAATAAATCACGAAAGTTTTCTAAGCATAAAATATGAGCTGAAAGCCCAACATTTTGTCCAGGATGCATCATCAAACAAAAATAATTTCCGATTTCGCTTCGCACAGAGCGGACGTTGCACGATTACCACATATGTATGGTTCCCGCTATATGGCTGTGTTTCTTTCTACGCATACCAAAGGACCCAAAATGTCGCGCGTTCAGGCTGCTAAGTACATGATAAGTCTAAGGCGTTCGTGACCTAAAAGAACGTGATAGGATAAACGAATTAGTCAACTGTTTTTGAAAAATCCGCACGATCTTTGCGATCTGCACAAAGAGAATTGAAAAAAGGGTGTAAATATATCTCTAGCTACAATTAAAACACGTTTAGCCGAGGTTAAGTTAAAATACCGAAGTAGGTACATTAAAGAAACCGCTCCTTCCAAATGAGCACATTGAAAAAAAGTTGGCCTGGGCGCGAGAAAACAAAGACCGTGATTGGGACAAAATATTTTTTTCTGACGAGGCATAGTTTTGGGCAACTAGTATCTCACCCCGTGCTTGGTCAACTGCCGATAACCGACTTGTTGATCGAATTGTTAAACACCCGGTAAAGATGCATGTTTTGGGGATTCTTCTCAAAAAGGGATTTGGCAATTTGAACTTTTTTACTGTTCTCTAAATGCTGTGAGGATGAACATAATATACCAGAAAACATTACTATCGGTCAGAACGCTTCCCAACGTCAAATTAAATATAAATATTACAAGAGGACAACGATACCTAACACGATGTCGTCTATGCACCACCTGGAATCAAGAAAATGGCATCGAGGTTTTGGACTGACCCTCACAATCTCCTGACGCAAACCCAATTGAAAATTTTACTTAGAAAACTTTCATGATTTATTTAAATCGTTATTATATATACGGGATTTATCACGTACCGTGCGATCGGAGAGCGGATCGCACTCACCCTGATGAAGGTTCACGAATTGAACCGAAACATTGTGAGTCGAAACACCAATTGAAAACGTTTGGGCGTTGATGAAGCTTAAACTAAGAGGAAATAAAACACTAACTAATACTGGAGATCATTATCCCGTGACTATTCTGAAAAATTAGACGAAAGTAAGCCTCGAAGATGCCAGGTCATTGTGGATAACGGAGGAGACTGGACACCTTATTAATATTAAAGCATCCTAGTGCGTATGATTAACTGTGTTTATTTATTTTTTAGACGCGGTCACGCTCTTATCTTACATAGAGTAAATATCGATTTAAACAACTCTTAAGAAAATTCTTAATGCTCGCTTAATAATAAAGTTTTCTCTCATTATAATGAAAAGTTTTTAAATCATAAGTTTGAAAGAACACTTCTATTCTTTAATTCAATAAAATTACAACGAAATTTAGTTTCTAGGATATATTACGTAGGTACCTTTAAAGTTTCTAAAAAATACTCTTTACTGCACTTATACATTAATATTAAATAATTCTGGTCATTTCAAACAGCGCTATCTAGCCCCAAACTTAGCAAAGCTTGACTATGGGAACCAGAAAACGGATAAAATACTTATACATACTTTTTTGCGAATACATTGTTATAAGTATAAAAAAATACCCAAACTCGGAACAAACATCTGAAGACAATGCAAACATTTGTTCCGGAGCGGTTATCGAAACCGCAACCTCCTGCGTCTCAACCATTCGCCCACTGCGCCACAGAGGCCGTCATCCGCGCGAGTGATGAGGCTGTGATGAGACGAATAGCGAGCGTGGAGTATGTGAAAGTTATACTGGTCACTCGTCTCGATCGCGAGCAGCGAGTAGCTCGAAGATGGAACACGCTTGTCTAGAATCTGTTCTCTTTAGACTGCAGACCCCTAGATCCTCTAAATTGGCATCAAAGTAAATTGTAGTAATTGACATCATTATGTTATCTGTCGTCTTTCCATCTAGTGGGGGGGGGGGGGGGGCTTCCACTCTAGAACCTTTCTGCCCTAACGGCCAATCTTGTACGGCCTGCACCTAATGGCCCCTAGCATTTATTATGTCATATTTATTTTGGAAATAAATATGTACATCTTTTTTATTTGGTTAAAACCCCAATCAACATATAATAAAAAATCACTTAATCGTTCTCATAAGTAAAAAGATGACCTTAAAATCAACATACACATACATAATTAAGTACCCTGCGTAGTCTTCAGGAGTTCAGAAGCCTAACTTTCCAATTCTCCGAAAAAACAACAAAAATGTAAGAGCTTATCCAGTACATTAACTCCATAAAACCGCGAAATCCCTTTATTTCCTGTCAGTTTACTTCATAATCTTGTAACTTGAAATTATTTTAACAAATCTATTAATTACAAAAGCTAAGGCTACAATAGGTCTCGCTAATTGTCTCCCAAGACTCTGACGTCACAGTCAATTTGAAACAGCTGGCTTCATCTAAAACACCACCATCAGTCTATGACAGTCCACTGCTGGTCGTATTCTTTCCCAAGGTGCGTAGCCAATGTTTGAGTCTTCTCTTTATAAGAAAGAAATAAAAAAGTAGATTTATTTGACACACACAGGATAGGCCACATATTAAATCATCATCATCATCCACATTCCCTAAGTACCCACTGCTGGGTGTAGGTCTCCCTTTGTAAACGCCACCCTTCCCGGTCCTGTGCTGCGCGCATCCAGGAGTAGATAACATAGTAGATAGATAACAGAAACACACAAGTAACACACAAGAAAAGAAATAAAACGTAAATAGGTAGGCGATTAGCAAGAAGTCTTCTGTACTGTGTGGGACAAACAGGCACCGTGTTGCCGCCAACCATCCGAGGATGGTAAGCGGCGCTGGTTTTCAGGAGGTATCTATAGGTAGCCTCACAAACGAATAAAAAATCATAAATGTAACAGAGATATAATTACAATTATTAAATAAATAGATAGACAGGTATTAATATCAAAGCTGGAAACATCTGGTATTATTACATAGTATTTTTCAAACGTTTGTGATCACTGTACATATTCAGTCGGGAAGATGGCTATAGACTCTCAGCATGCTGGAACCCGGTGATTATTAGGTGTGTGCGTCGTGATCGGTCATCTCAGTGCGTAGATACGGTTAGTGTAGTGTGTCGTTAAATGAACGAAGTCATTTCTAATTCTGAAGACCAAGTGAGGGTAGTTGCTGCAGCTGCCTGTAGCTCCAAGTACTCGATCCAGTCCACCCGTGACCACGGCTGTTGTAACACAGCCGAAAAGTTGGGATGTCAAAAAAAAAGGTAAATACGCAATAAATACCTGTTTTAATCAGTAATTCTTACATAGTACCAGAGTACTAATAACATCGTAAGTTTAGTACAGGTATTCGGAGGCCAGCCGATATATGAATGAATGAATGCATGAAAACAATATGTTGTACATAATATAAACATAAAAAATATAAACATCATGAAAACACAAAGCAAATATATATATAATACTATGGGTGGTTTTATCGCTTAGAAGCAATCTCTTTCCAACAACCTTTGGATGAATTTTGTTATAACTAAGATAATGGTCGGGGGTATACCTACATTTATGGCAAAACGAGTAATAAAGAGAGTGCGTCTAATAACAAAATAAAAATATAATTAAATACTTGTATAAATGTCTTCTGTGGACAAATTTTAAATTTGTAATTTCAGTGATTTTTTGTATACTTAACTAAAACAATATGAACACTGGAAAATGCATCAGTAAAATACTGTGTCGCAGTTTCCAGTGCCCGTACTCAGAACTAAAATAATTTGAAGTTCCTGATTGTAGGTGTATAATTCACTCATTTACAATATTTTTGGAAATAAAACTTAATAATAAAGAAATTTATATAAATCAAAATAAATCAACAAGCTATGCCATGGTAATCCTGTTTTATGGGTATGTTTTTGTGAGAGTGTTTTTAGAGTGTGTTAAGGCTATGGGTATGTGTGAGTGTCTGTGAGGGTGTGGTTGTGTGTAGTTGTAGTAGTTGTAGTTGTTCGCGGGGGTCTGCGTGTGTGAGGGTTCGGAGAGTATGTGGAAATGTGTATATGTGAGCAGCCTTTGGTTCAGCTATATGTACTCAAAAATCGATAAGTGTCCTACGCAGTCAGTACAACAATGGCTTCAGAATGTTGTTGGGGTTGCCTCGATACTGCAGTGCATCTACCATGTTTGCTGAGGCGCAGGTCGATGGCTTCCATGCCATAACCCGTAAGAAAACGGCCACATTGCTAAGCAGAGCATACCTGATAGATATGACCTGCCTGTCATTCAATCTTTCATTTGGATCTTGATCAAATAGCCTTATGGCTATTGAGTTGGGATGCGAATGAATGTTTTAACAAAATACGTGACTAATAAAATAACTTAGATGGTACTTTAGTTAATATAACCTAACTCAATCTTACACAAATAGACTTGTAAACTGTTGTCTGATATAATAAATGAATTTAATTTAATTTTGATTTAATTTTATTGCGGATGGGCATCCGTTTTAATGACTACGAACTTCATACAACGTTCGAACTAACTTTAAAGAGATGATGTGTACCAGCTATTCTTGAAGTCTGTCGCCAAGTCCCGATAAAGAGCACCCGCGGGCGCCACTTTGAAGTTTTAATACCATCAATTTAAATAATTGAAACTTCATCTTGTTTTGTAGGAGGCTGTCGCTTAATAAATCCTTTTCGTTAACCGAATACTCCAGTTTCAATTTGCAGGGTTCTGTACATTAATGAGCGACAAACAAGCTTCGGGTAAGTGTTCTTTGTCACTTTGATTATCGATCACTTCTTAAGGATACTTGAGTTTTTATAAACTTGTTCGAACATGACTTTGGAAATATAGAAGCGCTTGTGACTTACCTTGCTTTGTTCCGGAAGGGTATAAGCACCGAAAATATATAATTTTACGGGCAACTTGCGCAACGATGCCTAAACGTATTTCGTGACTAAATATGATTTAACACGATCGCTGCGATATGAGGCATAGGCGTTATGCATGAACTCGCAGTCAGTGCGGAGCGCATATACAGCGTTCTCCCTCTGGTGCGAAGACTATAACTTAAAAATTGCATGATGAGTGATAAAGACAAATATACATTTGAGTCTCTTGAATGGCTACTCATTTGAATAATAATATTTGTGTAAGGTCTTTAGACCTCATACCGCACTGGAGGATTAAAGTTATCATTCCTTGTGGATACAACGCCCATAGGCCTTTTACAAAGCCATACGCCTATTAACTTGACATCGCACTGATTGTAGAGTCAAAATAAATTAGTGATGTGTTGACAGCTTTTCCGGGCGCATGTGCAGTGTGAGTGAATTAGCGTAAAAATGCATAAATTTAAACGTTGTTGAAAGGTGCTGGAGTTATCTTTCGCTAATTAACAAAAAGTGATAAATGACGATCAGAATAAATGTTACCCTGTTACGCTAAAGACGAATCACACCCTCGCAACCAATGGATTAAAAAGAAAAACTCTGTGGGATGTTATAATGGGCTTCGTGTTACCTTGAATAGCCGAGACTCAAAAAAAAAAAAACAAAAAAAATTATCTTATTCTGCTGAATGTAATAAACGATGTGTTTTTTTATAAAAGTGATTAATTGTAACTTGTAAGACAGATAAAAGTTAAAAATAATAATATAGTTGATTTGCTTTTATGTTCTATTTTTGATTTTCCCCATCCTTAAAATTATTATATTATTTAATAATTTAATAAATTAGATAGATAGATAGATAACTCTTTATTGAATTACCACACAAACAGAAATAATACAAAAATAAATATAAGGCTTGAATAAATAAGGCAATACAATGGGCGGCCTTATCGCTGAAAGCGATCTCTTCCAGGCAACCTTTGGATGGAGCGAAATTTATATATGGAGTTCGGTGTACTTTGTAAGATATATTTACACAAATATTCTTAGGTATACTAAAAAATAAGATAGGGTTCCAATCCTAATACTTAAAATACTTATAAAATAGACTAATATATAGATATATGCAAATAGATAACTATACTAACAGATAAAATGTTTAAATAATAAATAAATAACGCTAGGAAGATGACATCGTTAGGTAATGTTGCTTCACCTTCAGCTTGAATGTGTGTAAGGAGGATGACCGTCTTGTTTCTTCGGGCAGAGCATTCCACAGCCGAACAGCCTGGACAGTAAATTATATTATTATAAGTGTAATGGGTTGATACACCTTGGATCCATCGGAGGAGTTTGCGTCTATAGCATAGTATACGTCCACATTTTTACAATAGCCTAGTTACCAGTTTTTTCGATTTAAAACGTTTTCGCATAGATATTGGAGTTTGAAGACACCCATGTCTTCTAAGGCTCATTAACCTGTTATCGCACCGGTGGAAAGTTTAGCTCTAAGGCCTATTGAACTTGTAACGCACGAGGGGAATATTGTCTCAAATATTTGCCGCAGCGAGCGTGATAAAGAGTTGTCAAATCATACAAATCGAAATCGTTGTGCAAGCCGGCCTATGTTTAGTACAACGAGCGATAATAGGCGCACGCAAAAACAGCCATAGAGATATTTAAAGAAGTGGATTACTAATTATTTTAATACCTAGAATGACTGAATGGTGGCCGAGGAGTAACTATAGAACTATAGACAGTAGACAGCATGGTGAAAGTCGCGGGCCGTCAATAGATGAGACTAGCGCAAGATTGAGGTGGATGACAAAAACTTGGAGAAGCCTATACCAAACTATGATGAAATCGTGCTATTGATGATGATAATAAGAAATTGTCCGTTTTAACGCATGTATTTTTGTAGTAATTTTGTTTACAAGGCCTCTATGCACCGGTAACCATACCTACACTGTATTTACCGATATTCTTAACTTGTGTTAGCTGGTTGTGAATTAACATGTGATAATTTACGTTAAAATGTTTACGTAATAATGATTAAACGTTCAAAAATTGTTGTTTAATTGTTAAATAACCTATTACATAATATTATAGGTACCAGCTCTAGTGCTACGCTCGAGGATAGGTAATTAAAATCAAAATCGGCTCGAACTTTATCTATGTACCTATATATTTTGTGACATAACTGTAATTACGGCACATGAGACATTTCACCTGTTTATCTCAGGTTGGAAATAAATATTCACGTATGCGACGAGGTGAGTCGTGACTCGTCACTCGTCACTGTGTAGATGCAGTGTAGTCACAAGCACGTGTGTGCCTTATAAGTTCTAGAGAAGTCTAAATAGTTCATGTCAATAAGCAATGTGAGACTTTAGAGCGGACTGTTATACTAGATAGATTCATATACTTAGTATAGAAGGGACACTAATAATAAAAATAGAAGAAAAACGAAGCAGAAGAAGGCTGCGAATAAACTACATGACCCAGATAAACGAGAAGATCGTTGTCATGTCGTATAGGCATTTGTCCCACCGGCAACGAGGAAGCGACTATCTAGTATTTTCTCGCTCAAGACACGAACAATTAATGTATGATTCCGTGTCAATAAAAGAAATATTTAATAGTCTTCTTCTTTTTAGCGTGTCAAGAGTTCTACGTTTCCATTCATAATATGTTGGACAGGTGTTTGGCCACAGCAATGGCAACAGGCGAGGCGGCCATTAGGTCCTCCATCGTGCATGTGTTCGGACATAAAGGGCACATTAGCAAGTGCTGCATTGACTGCGTGGGATCACCGCAGTCGCACTGCGTCAAGTTAGGGTCCCTGAATCCCCATTTGCACATATTAAGTCTGCAGCGGCCAACCTGGGTGCGGAGCCTGTTTAAGGACTTCCAGACTGGCCAATTATAATGATATTATAATATTATATATTATATTATAATCATATTATATTAATTTAATAGTGGATCACTGACTGTTCTAGTAGTTGGTCGCCGGTCGTCGTAGCGTCCGTCGGTGAGAAATATTTGTCGAAGCGACAAGAACTATCAAAGAAAAAACTAGCTCGCCAACTTGTTTAAAATTTCTAGCTCAACTTGTTTCTCCGGGAGACCGCCTCAGAAAAAAATAAATGAAGGGAGTTTTATCAGTAGCACCAAAGCTCTTAAATACGCGAAGAAGATTAAACTAGACACAAAATTGGCGACTATCTTCAGCCTACATTCGTAATAGTCTACGAAATAGTCAAATAGTCTTAAAACACTATTACTTTAATTCCAAGAGTGCGCTCTAACGTTCGCAATGACATAATAACGGTGCTAATGTAAAAACTTCTACTAGGCTATCATAAGCCTTCGTTTTTACGAGGAGCCTCTTAAGGGCAGTTTCGGGTTTCAAATGAAACCTTTGGGTAAGAGTTTTCCACAATATATGATAGAACAGCCGCGAAGTTTGGCGAGTGGGTACGAAAGTGTCAGAAAAATAAGATTTTTCCTTCTAGTGTGATGTTAAGACCTCTTTATCATAGTATCTCCTCCATATGAATAAATTGTAGTATGTAATAATTGAAATATTTATTTAAATTTTGAAAATTATGTAGGTTAAGTAAGGTGTCAATAATAATTCATAATTTTGATTGAAATAAAGATATAATAGCCGAAACGTCGGGTTATCAAATTAAAAAGCTACAGACGCGATAAATACTCGTTTATATCATAATAACTAGTGGTTCGCCCCGAACTGAGATCTCGCGAGTCTCACATAATAATAAAAAAATATTATTTGTAATATTTGACTATCAAAATAGTTCCACGAAATGCATAACCAATTAACGTGACCTACAATTTCATTCAAGTTACAGGTAACGGGAGTTCATATAAAGTGGTTCCTCTTTTTTGGGGTACAAAATACAGTTATACTGGACTTCAGACTTTTGCCTATATTTTTGTTACTAAAGCTACACGAATACCAAATTTCAGCATTGTGGGGTCACTGGTGTATGTACCCTGTGAATTTTTCCAAAGTTTTGTTTTTATTATGGCTAATAACTCAAAAACTTCAACAATTTAACTAAAAATAAAAACAGGGTTAAAATTTACTAATGAATACCTTTCATTTAACGTGCTATTTGATCTAATAGTGTCATTTTTTTACCCCTCTTGAACCCCAATATCTGAACAACCCCCATATATTTTCAGCTCATTTTGTCACACCAAAATTGTGCCATCGCTACATACCTCTGTATCAAATTTCACGATGATCGGATAAACGCTTCGGAAGTTATCCTCGGACAAACAAACATACATACATATATACAACGCCGATTTGCCCAAGTTGATTTGGAGATTTCGCTTCGTTCGATCAATTATTGTATGTATAGTGATCGCGAAAGTTGGAAAAATGACATAAAGATTGCAACATAAAATATTACTTTCTTTTGTAAGTCTGAAAAGGGTCAATCTGTTAAATTAATTCATATTTTAAGCCCACAGTACAAAGTTTTTACAATAAACATTCTTCCATAAAAAATAGTCTGGTTTTAAACTATCCCATACCTATTTTAGCTGCTAAGCAGTATTCATTTAGAAAAATACTTTCTATTTCAATTATTTACAATTGAATATATAACAGGCATATTAACTATAACAAAGTATTGCCTCACAAGTCACGCATCTTATAAACATGCCCTACGATGCACTGTCCTGCATCCACCAACTTAAGACATACAGATGTAAAACCTCAAGTGCATGTAATCTCACACTGACAAGAATACCCATACCATACCTACCACAGCAATGCTGATTGGCGGCAAAAATAAACATTGCCCTACTCATCAAATTATTAATTTAAATTGTAGTAAGCTTTTTGTATTCACTATTTGTTTGTATAGCTTTGAAATTTTGGTATTTTTTTGGTTAAAAACCATAATTGGTATTGTCACAGTCTCATGTGTCTGTAATTTCACCGGCATCCATACCCTTTTAAATCGGTACATAGCAATGCAATGCAAGCAAATGCAATAGCATCACTGCTTGGCTACAGAGAGGTACTACATCGTTATATCAACATATTGTACACACGGCTACACATCAAGCTATACGTTTCCAGTCTATGCTGACCTCTCATTGTACGGAAAACCTACACAATGCGAGGTCATCTTATACTGGAAATGTATAGCTTGAGGTGTAGCCGTGTGTACCACATAAACTCACATCAGTAACTCTCCCAAAATCTCGTTGAATACTTCAGCCAAACACTAGATCGAAAGCAAGTTCCTCGAAAGCTACAGTACCGTGTTAAGCCTCCTGTTATCTTTACTCTGCTTTCCATCACGTTAACTACTCCATATTCCAGCCATATTTCATCAACTTCACGGGAAACTCCACCTTACTGCAATGTAATAAACTCTTGTAAACGTCACTACCGTAAACTAAGCTATATGTCGCATTTTGGCACTAGATCGACCCGGGCTTTTGTGCCGTTTTTGTTATCGGTTCAGTGGTCCATGTTGGATATTTCGACGGTTTTTGTATGCAGGTAGATTTCTGAAGCGTGAACATAGAGATAGGGGGTTTGGATTGAAAATGAAAAGGGTGTGTAGATAAATTAAATTCTAGGTCTAGGTATACAAACAACTCCTTAATACCTATATACCAAATTATTGAGCTCATTGTGTGAAAATTAATTTTCATGACGTGGACTTTCCATCATTATAACATATTTCTTGAAAATGTACTTTATGTCTCGAGAGCTTGATAAACCCAGTCACATTTCACACAAATCTTGAAAATACTAGACGCCATGAACTTAAAACTTCCGAATGAAAGCTCAATAAAGAAGCTTTCTTCCTTTAAAATAATTCACTTTAAAAACATAGCTGGACCCCTTTCAAACTAGCCTCATCTACAAAACGTCTAAACTCACATTTTCACTGCAGGCGATTCTCAACTTTTCAGTGCTTGTAATTAGGTTTCAAATTATTTTAGTTATCAAGCTTGGTAAGAATATAGACGAATGAGTAGAGAAGTACTAAGTAGAAGCCAAATGCCAGAAAATCGACTTGTAGGTTACATTTCATACAGATAGTTTGCGCGATAAAATAGCGATTGGTCGCTATTTTACTCTACTACGGCAAATCCAAATGGAAGTGTTATGTTTGTAGCAGTCTGTGTATGTATGTGTTTGTATTTATCTATGTTCCCCCGTAGCACCTAAACTATTCACCCGATTTTGATGAATGAGGAGCCTATTTTTTTTATTAGCTTCTGCAGCTTTATTTTTACTGCGGCCAGACCTATTGTGATCGCCACTTGTTTTTTGTGTGGTCCCTGGATTATGGGGGCGTTTAAAGTTCACCACTAAGTCCTACAGCTGCTAAAAACTGTAGAATATTCTTAGTGGTGATAGCTGTTGGCTCCTCCGGGCTAAGAATGTGTTTGCCCAGATGAATGCTACGTTTATGCATTAGTGGACCACATGTAAAAGCGATTCTGCCGCCTCATTACAGAATCTGAAGGCTTGTGTATCGCATAAGTTTCTGTTTAGCGCTAAGATTCGGTTTGTATACCGTTTATCAAAGGCTTTAATCAGTGATTTGGAATGGTTCATGCCTGAAGAATTGATCCAAAGTTTGGACGATTCTTCGAAGCAGAGGTTCATAAGGGTTTTTTGTGCCAGGCTTTTTGGTATACCACAGAACGGCTCAGGGTCCTGCCGTGTTCCATTTGCCTATGAGGTGCCTATCGATTTGCAGTATAGTCCGAATGACAAAAACTACATTTTTACCCGATTATAGCGAAACCAAAAGGAAGGGTTATGGTTTTAGCAGTCTTTGGATGTATGTTCCACCGTAAAATAGCGCCTAAACTATCTACTCATCCGATTTTTATGAGGTGTTAATCGAATCGTTATTATAGTCTGGGTGATACAGGCTATCATTGAAATAGGTGATATGGAACTAATATTGGTTTACATGATACAGTTGCAAACGATTTATAGACAGCTCAACTGTTCCAGGCGCAAGGGTCCCCAATATACTAACCGCATCGCCCCGTTTTGCATTGCGAGTTACTTTTACCCGACTGCGGAGAATGAATGTTTTAATTGTTGTACTTGTTTTTAAATAGGTAAGTACAGGAAATGGATATGTATGTATTTAACAAAAGTAAAAAGTTTTTCTTTCAGAAACGTCGTGGTATCGCTATAGATATTATGTATGTATGTATGTTTATGTATATTTTATTTGTTATAGGTAAGTATATTGTGTTATTTTATTGTAAATGATCAGCGCTCTCCTAAAATTTAGTTTTTATTTTGTTTATGAACCCACCTTCCCCCCCCATTTTTGTAATACTACAATAATCCTCTCCATCCATAGATTGTCTAAGAGAAATCGCTTCTAAGCTATAAGACCGCCCATTGTAGGTACGTGTGGCATTGTGATTTTCTTATTTTTACGTTTATTTTGTGTATTTAGTGGTGTACAATAAAGTGTTTTCATTAACTTATGTATTTTTTTTAATCCAGGCGATTCCGCTATTTAATTCAACTTTTCTGCTGAAAGTCGGTAGGTAGGTACATCTCTGAATATGAGTAATGAAAGAAAGACCGCACGGCGTGTGGCAAATTGTTTTCGAATGGCACACAGCATTAGGAGGACGCGGTTAGCTTATCCAACGATTATGGTTATGTCAGAACGGCGATTTGTCAGATGGTTTTAGGTACTGCGTAAACGTCGAATACAAAGCTAACACTGAATATTAATAAATTAATTAAAAGTAGATATAGCACACTGTAATATTAATTGGAATAAAAGGGAAGGCACTATCTACCAAGATACAAGTTGGCAACTGCTTAGTTTGGTAGATGGGGGTCCAACAAAGTGTATTGTAGTTAAAAGTTATAAAGAATTATGAATTTGAATATTTTATTTCCATACATACCATCAATATGAAATCAACTACAACCTGCGCAAATGATGATACAATCGCTTCAAACCGAAACACAGCAATACTGCTTGGCAGCAGAAATAGGTATAAATTGACGGTCTACATAAAATCAACATAACAAGAAAAATAAATGTTGCTTTTTCGACATACATCGTGAAACTGATGAAAAATAACAGTACCAGTGTCCAACTGTAGAGTAGAAGTATCTCATGACTTTTTTTTATACCACTAAGGTAGCAAAATTTTCAAAACTCCCTTTTTGAAGAACCCCATACTGTAGTCCCTAGGAAAAATCTCGGCAGGGAGACCATTTTACAAGCAAAGTGTTCGCGGGAGGAAATTCCCCTGGAACCTCACGGTACACGACTACATCGTCTAAAAGATGTGTGGATGGATTTCCTGCTGATGGCGAGCGGTGCGATGATAAAAGGAACCTGCAGGCACCATATCAAACAACTCCGTAAAACACAACCCATTATACAAGTAGTAGAACACACACAGGGAGCCAAAATCTCTCCTGAGACTTAAGGGCTTAATTCCACTTGTGAGAATGGGATCGTCAACAATTCTCACAGCTCGTCTTTGAACAGAGTCAAGTGGCCTTTGTTAATATCCAGGTGCTCCTGCCCATAAATGACAGCAATACTCCTTTGCACTGTTGAGCACACCGGGCTTTTTGAATGCCAAGTTTGCCTTGTCTTCTAAGTGACTCCGGAACTGCATGTCACTGGAGATGTCGACACCCAGGATCCCAATGCTCCTAGAGATAGTTAAGGGTGTGTTTTGGAATGGCGGAATTTCACTAAATGGGGTTTTCTTAGCGGTGAGCGCACAAACCTCTGTCTTTGTGGGGTTGAACTGAACCAGGTTTATGACTGTGTCAAGTTGCCGTTACTGGACACAGAAACCACGGTCTCCTGTGACGGTGTCCTGTTTCAAGATAAAAAAGTATCTACGTTTGCGCAGCGCCTTAGAATGCTTTTATAGAAATAGTACCGTAGATTTTTAGTGCACTTTGAGATTGATATTGGTTTAAACCTAGTTTTCTTCAGGATTAATAAAACTCCAAGGATCATGTAATAAAACACAAAGCAGAGGTTTTATTTTACAAATGCGGTACTACCATCATAGCATCATAGCAGTGATGATAATGATGATGATACAGCCTGTCAACACGCTGGGTCATCATTGACACAATCCCCACCACCGCACCCATCTACTCGCGCGCAGAGGGCTGCGGCGCGTAGTGCGAGGCGAGACGTTATTCGGAGCGGATCGCACTCACCCTGATGAAGGTTCACGAATTGAACCGAAACATTGACCGTCGAAACACCGATAAGATCCAGTATCTCTATTATTAAAGGTTTAAAATTAAGGTTGTACAAAATTTGAAATTTTCTATGGTATTGAAATTATAAAAATCCTATATTACAACAACACTAGCCATTAGCCCTCCTCGTGTTTTCATTTAATGTCGTACGTATATAACAAAACACGTAGTATATCTATCAATTATATTAATTTCAGATTTATCACTTCGCAAACTTCGGGAATAAGGGGGGGTTCGGAACCCTCAGTACACTAGTCTCGTACTTGACCTTGTCTTGTTTTTTTTACAACATTTCACAACATACCTAAACCTTTTAAGCCTTATGTTTGAAATCCCAAAAAGCCTTTTCCTACACTAAGATTGTGTCGCGTTTATTATTTTATGCCAATAAATTATTTGGGGTATCAAAATTGTTCGTTGGCTACGTTCAGGCTAGGCCTTATTGCGCGTAAATCTTCAGGGCACAGTAAGTTATTATATTAGAGTATATTATGTGGTAACGATCGATGATATATAAGTAAAAAGCTGGGCGATCGTAGTGCAAATAAACAAGCGAACATTAATATCTAGCCCCAAACTAAACAAAGCTTGATACCCAGATAACTGAGGGGAACCAGATAACTGATGGAATAAACATACTCATTTCTTTTTTTTTGTAAAAAAACATGCTTTTAATATAAAGAGAAAGATCCAGACCCAAAACAAATATATGTTGATGATATGTTCCGCGGCGGGAATGGAACCCGCAACCTCCTGCGTCACAGCCTGCTATTTGGCCACTGCGCCACGTATCAAGTCAATTGTTACGTAGGGTAAGTGAATTGCTAGTGAAAGGCTCTGGGTCCCACGTTAAACGTCGCTCGCGGATCTTCTTTCAGATCATTATATGACCATAACTTTTGTATAGATATAACATCTATGTATATTTCTTTTTTAAATAGTCTTTTAATAGTTTTTATTGGTTTGGCAATATATGAAAAAAAAAATTACCAAAGATGATGTACACCCTTTTGTAATAAAACAACCTGCGCTTGTCTGTTTGTTCTTCAAAACTACGAAATGGATTTAGATACGGTTTTCACGATAATTTAGAGAATTTGTTCCAGAGTTTTATAATATAAAACATGCATATTTTATTTGTTAATTAAAAAGTTGATAAAAGTCAATGTTATGTAACCAAGTCGTAAAGAACCCAAAAATGAATCGGATATTACATTAAGTCTAAATCGTTGAGCCATTGCTACATGGTTTTTGTATACTATTGATGTTTTCTCGATTATTGTAATTGGTTATTAAATAAGGCCGTTCTAATTGAATATTATTATTTTTTTTATTATTATTATCAGCCATTCGTGTCCCACTGCTGGGCAAAGGCCTCCCCCCATTCTTTCCAGACTTCGCGGTCCTGAGCTGATTGTGGCCAATCCGTTAGGAATTTATCCAGCTCGTCCCGCCATCTACGTTTCGGTCTGCCGCGTCACCTTCTCGCTGGATCAGGACGCCACTCGGTGGCTATCCTTGCCCACAGCTCACTTGGCATGCGACAGACATGCCCAGCCCAGTTCTACTTCAGCTGAGCCGCTTTGGTGGCTACGTCAACAATTTTGGTCTTTGAGCGCAGTTCAGGGTTCCGGACTCTGTCCATTCGCTTGACACCCAAGATGCTGCGTTCCATCGCACGCTGACAAACTTTGAGCTTGGACTTTAAAATGTTAGTCAGTGAGCAGTTCTGCGCACCATATGTCAAAACGGAGAGAATGCATACGTCCATTAGCTAGGAAGCTGGGGCGTGTCATTAGTTAATATTATAATCGATTTGCAGAACTTGATTTTACCTCCGCTAAATATATCGGGCACGCATTCATACTCCTTCATCTAGAAAACTTGGGAACTCATGTGGAGCGCATAAATTTTATTTTATTATTGCTCTAAGAAGGTTCTTGGTTGAAATCGCATAACAAGTAGGTAAGAACTTCTTGGTAAGGATTCTGAATCATTTTATTATTAGTCACAAGTCTTAGAGCTGCTCGTAGTTTTAAATTCGATTCACTTTCGATCGTATTACGAAAGAGGCAGATTTTTTAGACATCATAGCCTACCATCAGGTGAGATTGTGGGGTAACGAAAGCTTATTCAAAAAATGTATAGAAAAGGCGTTGAGATTAGATTGAAACTTGAATTTAACAAGATTTCGTTACGAGAATTGGCCTTTAAGATTGGAAGCTAATTGTGAACATGATCGATTGCACTGGAAATCTATGCCTGTCCTATGTTCCACCTGAATGCCTCAAGTTGATGGACGTGGGGCAAGTTTCTAAGATGCGTGACCTACGAGGCAATACTTTACTTTGTTATAGGCAAGGGTTACCCCCTAACAGCAGGTGGGCTATACGCATATTCTAACTCGTGGTACTAAAAAAAAGTGGCACACTGGGAGTGCCGAAAGAAGTGAAAACTTGAACAACTACGAGATACTTAAATACAGAGGTGTCGGTAACGGTAAAAATGTCATGAGTTCAATGGTTTTTTCCCATCTCAAAAAATGCCCAACGCTAAAGAAGTTTTCACTTAAAAAATAATCAGCAGTGTACATTTAAGGTTGATTTAAAAAAGGAGCCAAATTATTTACAAGTAACAACATAACGCTCTGATCCGATTTTAAATTAGACTCATTCCTCCAACACCCCTCCCAACTACGAGTACATTAATGTGCGGTCATCCGTCACAAAAGATCAAATTATTCACACTCTGGATCCAAAAAAGGCTTTGCCCGTGGATTTTTCACACATTTTTGCGCACCTCTTTATCCGGTGGAAAAAAGGTTTTTCCATTTGCACAACTGAATTCTGGTTGGTGCATTGTAAATGCCCGGTTTCAAAGGGTTTGGCAATCGATTTCTAGTTTCAATTTAGTCAACTCAACTCTAGTTTTGTCGATGATTTTGTGACGGCTAAATTGCATGAATTATTTGTACTAAAAACAAGTATATAAATACGAATGAAAAAAATCATGGATATTTACCATGATTTTTGTGTTTTTGAGTATATTTCGACGCAGTTGCATACTCCATGATCACGGGTGAACTGAAGTCTTTGCGAGTGGATGGCTATTGATGGCAGATATAACGATCTACCCTCTTTCTCATTTTCTCAGAGATGGTAAAAATCCCGTTTTTAGTGCGTACAGTCTGTCACCGCATTCACGACATTAATTTAAAACACATATGCAGAATTGTATTAACTGATTTCAGAGATTAGTTTAATACCAGTAGCTTGAATATTTATCCATTTATCCAGTAATCGATACATTTCCAATAAAAAAATTTAACGTAAATCAGTGGCGCTTTTGCGATGATGTACACACAGAGATCGTCTATTAGGATACTGTAACTGCTTTTATTTATGCGCCGTGCAGATGGAACAAGCAAATGGATGTTATGTAGTAAGAGTAAGCTTAGCGTGTTAGTATTGTTACGCCGAGGCTGTTACAGAATAAGTAATAGTCGGCATATCTCGAAGTTGTACCTACTGTGCCACAGAATAGGTAATACTATATATACATACAATTGCGCAGAATAAGAAAGAGTGGTTATGTCGAAATATCTATACGATTCTACTTGCTAGCGAAACCTTCTAGATTCGCGTAGGCGAAGTGGCTGCGTGCAGTACAAATAGAGCGGAGAGATGCCCGGAGGAGTCAGTCTGGTTTCGGCTATACGTGCGAATATTTCGGTGACTTTTAGTGGTTTATTGTGCAACAGTGGTGTGAATTAGTGTGTTGTGATTATGTTCGTGTATTTAACGTTTTAGTGTTGAATAAAAGTGTTATTTTGGTTAGATTGATTTTCATTATTTTATCCCGAACCCTCAGCTCGTAACAATATGTATGTATATAAGCCTACTAGATAGAATGAAGATCTAATAAAGGTTGCTGGTAGCCGTTGGGTAAGGCCACACAAAATCGGTCGCTCTGGAAATCTATTTTTTTTATAAATATAATTTTTTATAAATATTGCTGCATTTCACACAGCGCTATCTAGCCCTAAACTAAGCAGAGCTTGTACTATGTGAACCAGATAACTGATAGAATATTTATATACATTATTTTTTGTAAATACATACTTATAATATATAGAAAAACACCCAGACACGGAACAAATACCTATAGATCATACAAACATTTGTTCCGTGGCGGGAATCGAACCCGCTACCTCTTGCATCTCAGCTGGCTATACGCCCACTGCACCACGGAGGTCGTCATATTATCTATGGGAGGCCTATGTTCAGCAATGGATCTCCTTTGGCTGATATGATGATGTAGGCTGTGTGTGCGTTATTGTTTATGTACTGAATCATAATATCAACAGAAAGTAAAGAGTACTGACGATATCAGATATATATTATATTTACTCGGAACAGCTTTTATAAAAACACTTTTAGATCACAAAAATATAAAATAAACTTCTATAGAAATAAAAAATCTTTAACCATAAAAACATGCGTAAAAATATACCTTTCAGAATCACGTAGATTTCAGTGTTCAAACGAAAAAATCCTCACGTATTGGCGAAACCGTGTGCTTTGTAAACGAAATAAAAATGGTACAAAGCGTTTGAAAAGGCAACCTTCGCCCTATTTCCGTAGTAATGAAGTATTCATCACTTGCCCGTGGCTACGGGGTCTGGTGTAGGTTAAAGGCGACTTTAATATACAACCTATTTTGTTATCATTATTATAAATACGGGATGTATCACGTACCGTCAACAATGTTTTGGTTCAATTCGTGAACCTTCATCAGGGTAAGTGCGATCCGCTCCGAATAACGTCTTGCCTCGCACTGCGTGCCGCAGCCCTCTGCGCACGAGTAGACGGGTTCGGTGGTGGGGATTGAGTTAACGATGGCCCAGCGCATTGACAGGATGCATCATCATCATTATCATCACTGTTACTCTCTTCGGTAGTTCTCCGTTCAGGCAAACACACAACACTAACTATGTCTCTACCAGGTTGCTTGCATCATGAAGACATGGTCTCCAGGCTGGTGGTAGTACCCATTTTCTATCTTTGTTAAAGTTCGGCACACGACTTTTTTGTCATGTAAGACATTAATGTAAAATTAATTAATTTTATACATCCGGGATCATATGAACTGATTTTAGAGGTGGATTTTATACCGGTAGCTAGAATATTTATCGATACATTTCCATTAAACAACTTTTAACGTTAATCGGCGGCGACTTTGCGATCATGCCGAGAAGTACCACCCGTACCTGGTCGGCATACCACCTTGCCGTACCAAACAATTTGCTTCAACTTTTCATGATAACACAAGTAAGGAGTGGAACTAACTTCCAGCGTATGTTTTGTCCGGACCATTATAATCTCGGAGTCTTCAAGTCCAGAGTGAATAGGTTCTTTCTATGCAAGCGTGCTCTATCTTCGATCTCTCCATCACTTACCATTACGTGAGGTAGTGGTCAAGCGCTTGACAATCATAGATAAAAAACAGATAACAAAATGCGGTTTAGTCAGTGTAACAGGTACCTACTTACATGATGAATGAATATGATTTGTTTACCTATTTCATACAGGCTATTTCATATAGGCTGTTTCATTCATAATTTACTACTTGATATTAAAGTTTTTTAAAAATTAAAAAAAATATTTGGTAGCTCTTCCGGGCTAAGAATGTGTTTGCCCAGATGAATGCTACGTTTGCACTTCTCGACCACACTCACTTAACAGATGTGCAGGCGATTCTGCTGCCTCTTTAGTTTTGTGTATTGCATAGCCCTAGCTTAACATGTGCGTACTGAGTAAGAGATCCGAAGATGTCTATCATGAGTATTAAAATGGGTAACAAAATATTGGGGTTTCGTTTCCACGTCCAATGCTCATAGAAGCAATTTCTCTTATAACTTGGACCACCGTTTCGGCAACATTTTGAGCCGTTAATGAAACGCTATTCGATGCTTTGATACACGCTAATTATGTCCCGACAGTCACTGCTTTAAACCGTCCACACTAATTCTGCATTACGGTTGTAATAATAATTAATTGAAAATTCTTTATTGCACAAAAAATAATATTGGGTATTATTAACAATCATCAAATATATATAGTTATACAGTATTTTCACTAAAAATCCTATCTAATTACACATCAATAAACACTAGTTGAAAGAATACATAACCTAATACATAGTTACAATAATATACTCATTTAATAACTATAATATAATTACTAATTAAACTTATCCATACTAATATATAGTCTCCCATAAAAACAAATAATATATTATTCATATATATTGACGACCTCCGTGGCGCAGTGGGCGGATAGCCGGCTGAATCGCAGGAGGTAGTGGGTTCGATTCCCGACGCGGAACAAATGTTTGCATGATCTACAGATATTTGTTCCGGTTTTAGTTGTTTTTCTATATATTATAAGTATGTATTTACAAAAAATATATAAAAAAAATATTTAAGTATTATATCAGGTATCTGGTTCCCATACAAGCTCTGCTTAGTTTGGGGCTAGATATCGCTGTGTGAAATGTCCAGCAATATTTATTTATTTATTTATAATCTTTGACTATCAAAATAATACCACGAAATAATAACCAACTTCACCTACAGTTTCATTTAATAATTATTCTTTTTTGTGGTACAAATTACAGTTATTCTGGATTTCAGACTTTTGCCTATATTTGTGTCAAATTACCATACCAAATTACAGCTCTGAGGTCACTGGTGTACCCTATGAATTTCGTCAAATTTCAGTTTTTATTATGGCTAATAACTCAAAAACTGCGAAGATGATACTAAAAATAAAAACGGGATCAAAATGTACTACTAAATACCTTTCATTTGCTATCGCAGTTGACCTAATAGTCTCATTTTCATTTTTTTTACCCCTCTTGAACCCTAATATCTCAACAACCCCCCAACATTTTTAGCTTATTTAGTCACAACAAAATTGTGTCATCACTACCTACCTATGTATCATATTTCACGGTAATCGGATCAACGCTTCGAAAGTTATCCTTTGACAAACAAACATACCTACAACGCCAATTTGCCCAAGTCGATTGGAGACCTCGCTTCGCTCGATCAATAAATGAGAAAGTAACTTTGTTTGTTTGTTAGTTTGTTTCTTACATTTTCACGACTAAATGGATGAACGCCTTGCAATGAAATTTGGCAAGGAGATTATATCCTCAAGAAAGAATTATGTTATCTTTTGTCTCAAAATATAATTTTTATGGGGCTGAAATAGAGGTTAAAAGTTTGTATGGGTAATCCATAACACCTTATGTTAAAGGGTCAAAATTATGAGGTATTCATTAGATGCACTCCCTATATATACCGTTGGTATATAGATAGATTGTGACCGGGATTGGGTCATAGGACTTTTTACCCGACTGCGCAGAAGGAGGGTAATGTTTTATTGACAAACCACCGTGCGAAACCGCGGGCGGGTCAGCTTGTAAAATATAAAGTTATCAGAGTGGGTAAATAACAGAGCATCTACAGTACACCACTTATTTTGTTCGTAAATAAATATCTTTTCTTTCTTTATCTCTTTCTTTGCAGGAGTTTTATCCACGAAATTACAGAATTCAAAGTAACGATAACGAGAACTTGCCATAAAAAGTGGTGTTAGCAGTTAGCAAGTTTGACAACCAATCTGTCACTATTTATGGCATCTGTCAATGTCTAAATTGCGTTTGGAAAGGTTATGTTTTTGATTATAATTTACTTAAATGAAGTTTTGTTATTAGCGTCTTAGATGCAAAAGAAATGTGTTTGCACAGGTATTTTAAAGGTAAGATTTAAATAATATTTCATACTTTCATCCAACCGCTATGCAGATTTAACGTAGCCCGACTATATGTACATCGTCACCCGTTTATACCCGTTTCAACCAGTATAACTGTGATTGTGTTGCTAGAATCTGTTTATTTACTCTGTGAATACAGTTTTAGGCGACTGTGCTTTGTAGGTTGTGTTAAGTTGTTGATCCTGGCTGTAACGCTTGTATAGTATGCCTAAAATCAAATCTAAAGAGCCCGCTGGAGGCTTTTGCCCAGCAGTGGGCCTTCTCTTCTTCCATCCATCTCGGTTTAGGGCTTCTGTCAGTCAGTTCGCACTGTGCGCGTCAAGTTCGTTCATTTAGTATGCCCAGTAATTTTTAATAGATCAGCTAGGCTGCAATGTTAAGAGAGGCTACTATTCGCTTTCGTGACCGCTAGTGACATTTTCAACTGAGGGTGAGCACGTTAAGATGTCGCTCATTAGACGAAGTACCTCGCAAACCTGAAACAAAAATTATACTCAGATATCAGTACATAGGTAGGTACATTAATGGAATAGTTAAATTTTTATTTAATGACTAGTTGTATGCCCTCGACTTCGTCCACAACTTTCTGGATCTCGAAAACAGCACCACTAACCTGGTCCAATTGTGAATCTAAACCATCCAGAGATCCACTCAAACACACACAAAATAAAATCAAAATCAGTAAAGTCGTTCTCAAGTTATGACGTGACCAAGAGAAACAGGGATTTATTTTTATAGTAGCTTTCGCCAGCAGCTTCGCACGCATGGCTTGTCAACAAAAAGTAGGCAATGTGTTAATCCAGATTACAATCTACGTACATACCAAATTTCATCGAAATCGGTTCAGCCATTACGACGTGAAAAAGTAACAAACATCCACACATACATCCATACAAACTTTCGCGTTTATATATTAGTGGGATAGATACACAATACAATAAAATACAAATACTGAATTTTATAAACTTGAACTATGAGGAATATTGTAATGTGGCAAGTTAATGTTTTTTTATTCATCTTCATATCAAATCAATTTATTTGCTGACTACAGGTACAGTGATGGTTAATCTTAAATTAATAATATTAATTCAAGATTAACCATCATTGTACTTGTAGTCAGTAAATAAATTGATTTGATTATTAAGTATTTGACCCGTTATTCTATACCAATATCAAATATTTAAATACAGAAATAAGAAAAAAATTCATATAAAATAATAATCATACGTACGTTATAAATTAATTTATAATGCCTTGTGAATTGAAAAAACAACAAGAACTTTGTTTAATAGGTAAACGTAAAGAAAATATTCAGCAAATGTACAGTTTTCATAAAAAAATTAACAGTGTACATTGTTAAATTGATGGGCAAAAGCTGGGAAAGTTCAGGTAATTTAGTGCGATCCTTTTCCCCGTTAAATAATAAGCTAAATTAGCTAATTAAATTAACTTCGTATAGTGCTATTGAATAATTTTTCACTTAACAAATAATTGTATCGCTTATATAGGTACATTATGACACAAGCTACATGGTATGCTGCAGTGGTATATTGCGATCACAATTATTTGTGGTATTTAATTGTAGTATTTCTCTAGTCCACTGCAGGTGCTGATGAAATCCGCAATCTACGTATAGATATGGTGGAACGTTTGAACCTTGACCTGAAGTTTGTGTCTTACTGGAGTAACGCAAATCTTGTCAGGTTCAATGCCAATCAAACTCAGGCGTGTGTGTTTTCCGCAAAACGGTCTCATTTCCATCCCATTCTCACCCTTTGTGACATCCCACTCGTACTCGTAATTACTGAAAGTCTGAGCATGTTTGCTAGTGGGCACGCGCTTGGCGCTTGATATATATCGACAAAAAAAAACAATTTCTCAGATCATCAAATAAAAATATTATGCAGCATGCATTGTCTTACAATTTTCTTCTAACAAAACTGCTCCATGGCTGTTATTATTCCCTTTGCCCTTAACATTAAACGAATATTATACATAGCCATCCAAGGGTTGTCTGGAAGAGATAACTTTTAGCAATAAAGCCGGCACTTGTATTTTAGCGTGTCTAGTTATTTGATTTAATATTATTATTATTCACACATATTTATTTTAAAACTCGTTTATAAAAAATACATTTTTCACTACAAAGTATCTTACGAAAAACAAACATTATAGTAAAAAATATATTTATAAAAACGGTAAACCACCGACCGCGAAGCAAGGCCCAAGCGATCGGTGGCTAGGGCTGCAGAGAGAGGAACCTCCTGACTATGCGTGCCGAGTCCAGGAGTACCGCCTTCTGTATCTGACCCTTGATCCAACTTCCTAGCGAGAGCCTCTTAAGGTATTGGTCGAGGCTCTTCGCTATCAGTCCGTTGACCGACACAACTATCGGAACGATAATTGTTGATTCCACATCCCACATGGCGGTAATCTCATGAGCCAAGTCAAGGTACTTGCTTAGCTTGTCCTTCTCGGCCTTCACGAGATTAGCATCATGTGGGATAGTAATATCAACAAGTATCGCTCGGCGCTCTGACCGGTCTACCAGCACGATATCTGGCTTATTGGCAACAATAGTCCTGTCCGTGATGATAGACCGGTCCCAATAGAGCGTGGTACGGCCATTTTCTAGAACTGGCTCTGGCACATATTTATAATATGGCACCTCAGGTCCAACAAGGCCATACTGAAGAGCAAGCTGCTGATGGATAATTCTGGCAACTTGATTATGTCTATGCAAATACTCAGAGTTAGCAAGGTGCGAACAACCCGAAAGCACATGTCTAAGGGACTCTCCGGGCTGGTGACAAGCTCTGCAGATGTCGACCGTCCCATCCTTCATAATATAGTTTCGGTAATTGTTCGTCTTAATAACCTCATCCATAATTGCACAGACAAAACCTTCAGTTTCTCCGAAGAGATCACCGAAGCGTAACCAGATTACCGAGTCGAGCGGGTCTACATCTGGTCCTGTTAGGGCTTTGTAGAACCGCCCATGAAGCTCCTTACTCTTCCATATGGCCTCGCGATCCTGAGTGGTCAGCACCGATGGTTTATGCCAGTTCTCATTTGCCAAAGAGAGCGGGGTAAAGTTTTTGTCAACTGCAACGACATCCCGATGCATCCCACACACATTATTAAGGAAATACTCCCTGAGATTGTACACCTCGCGGTTATGAAGGGTTTTGGCATTTAAAAAGCCCCGACCACCACATTTCCGCGGGATGTACATTCTCATTACCGAAGAGCGTGGGTGCCGCATACGATGGGTCGTGAGCTGTTTGCGAACTCTACAATCCAGGGCTTCTAATTCTGTCTGAGTCCATCTCAGTATGCCAAAAGTGTATATGAGTAGGGGCATAACCCAGCCGTTGAAGGCACGGACCTTGTTGCCACCTGACAAAAGACTGTTAAGAACTTTTGTCAAGCGGCAAAAGAAACGTTCCCGCACCGACTGTTTTATCTCCCTATCTATAATACCCAACGACTCCGACATACCGAGATATTTGTATGTCTCGACTTCAGAGAGAGATCTGAGAGATATCGTCTCGGAAAGCTGCAAATTTGAAGAATTTACAACTCTCCCACGCCGTACTTGCATGACCGCGCACTTCTCAACACCGAATTCCATGCTGATGGCGTTGCTAAATACCTGTGTGATATTAAGCAATGTCTCCAACTCCGAACTCTTAGATGCAAAAAGCTTGAGGTCATCCATGTACAGCAGATGAGAAATGATTTCCCCCTCTCTCCGAAGTCGATGGCCTAGACCTGAATCCTTTAGCAAAGTGCTAAGAGGATTCAGTGCCAGGCAAAACCACAAAGGACTCAGACTATCTCCCTGGAATATACCCCGCTCAATCCTTATGAGATCATGCGGAATAGAAGAATCCCATCTGCTACCTGGATGATGAAGAATTGTATTCCACTGTCTCATACACGATCCTAAAAAGAGTCTCAAAGTTGCATTTACTTTATACAACTCTAAGACCCTCTCTAGCCATGTATAAGGCACCGAATCATATGCCTTCTTATAGTCAATCCAAGCAACTGAGAGGTTTCCTCTGCTGCGCCTGATCATGCGCAATGAGGAGAAGCTCCTTAGTACCACGGGACCCAACCCTACATCCATTCTGTGCAGGTGCCAAAATATTGTTCGCAACAATATGCGAGTTAATTTTTGCAGTCAGAATGGATGTAAGGAGCTTGTAGATGGTAGGCAAGCACGTGATGGGTCTATAGTTTTTGGCTTCCGCGGTACTACCGGACTTATGGAGCAGGAAGGTGACACCTGTGGTTAGAAACCTTGGTAGAGATCCAAGTACGAGGGCTTCCTGGAATTGTGTGGCAAGCACCGAATGTGAGCATCGGAACCACTTCAGCCAGAAATTGTGCAGTCCATCCGGCCCAGGACTTTTCCAGTTCTGAGCTGAACGGATAGCACAACTAACGTCCAAAGGGCAGATGGTAAAATCTTCCATATCTTCAATCGACTCACACTCGCCCCTCACAACACTCATCCAGTCGCCCTCCGTGTGTTCGATAGGTGCAGACCAGATGTTTCGCCAAAAGTTATTTGCAGTTTCAACATCTGGTAGTTCCGCTACACGCCCATCATGAACACTGTTATCGGGTTTCTCCCAGTTTCTATACACCTTCCTTTGGTCGCTTTGAAAGTTGCGATTCTGCCAGTATCTATCCACACGTTCTCTATAGCGACGAATACGGCTAGCCCATGCAGATACTTTCTGCTTCAAAAAGTCAATACGCTCTGTGACACTAGCCATGTAGTCCTGGGGCCGAGTTTCGGTTCCAGCAAATGCCTGTGTCACAAAGCGCATTACACGCGGGCGATGGTTACCCCCTCTAAAACAGATTAGTTTCGCAATAAGAGTCCTAAACCCACTGATACGCCGTTCGATCCGCACTTGCCAAGAAGGGACACCGCCAGCAGGCCGCGGTGCTCGCTCAGTATCCGGGAACTTGACACGAGCAACGCGACACGCTGCAACAGCTCCGCAGTACAGGATCGCATTTGTATCAGCAAGATCTTTGCTAGTTAATAAGTGCGGAACTAGCAATGGGTTCAGGGCCCGGACTATCGCCAAATTTCGTCTGTGCGTAGGGAAGCGAGGAAGCCGTGGTCTAGTTTCGAAAGGTGTGGACCGATATGACAAGATCGCATCGTCCAAAGCCGGAGGGCTTCAAAAGCTCATTTTCTTGGGTACTCACGCTGCTATATCCGAAGTCGGCGTCTTCAGCTACGGGGTCCGCCTGCGTTGCCACCGATATCAGAGGTGCCGAAACCGGCGGCGTGACAGTCGGGTCCCGTTGCGAGTGGTCAACCACTTGATCTCTCAGCGCTGCTGATCGAAGCCGATCAAGTACATTGTCGTCCAACAATTTTAACCGTTGGATGGCACGTACTTGATCCGACAGTCGTTGTGCGGTGACGGACACGGTTGGTTCAAGGGCCTGAAACAGAGGAAGCATCCGAACCCGGTACACGGTCAGGTAGGTTCCTCCCACTGTAGCTCTATAAAATGCGCGCATGACGTTCACATTCATTTGGTTTGTCCACTTCATGCGACGCACTATGCTGCTGGAGGCGGGAGCCGGACGCGGGACTGAGTGTCCCACAGGCCCCAAACCGACCGACAGCGGGGGCCGCCCTCGCCGTACAGGTGATCGCGACGGCGGAGGCGACGGCAGTCCGCTCTCATCACTCGACACACAGCTGGTGTCCGGGGGGGTCCCATACGCCTCATCCCCGGATGACGACGCCGTGGAGCTCGACGAGGCGGGCGGCGGTGGTGGTGGTTGTGCGTTCCTTCTCGTATCCGCTCGTAGTACTTTCGTCTGAGATCTTGTGATCATTATTGAGATATTGTGATTTTTATGGTTTGCATTGTAGGATAAAAAATTTAAATGTATTCTGTAGTAAAAATATCACTTTGAATTGTAAAATGTTAATGAAAAACATATTTGTAAAAATGTAATAATTTTTATTATTATTATTATTATTAGCCCGTAGAGTCCCACTGCAGGGCAAAGGCCTCCCTTCCCTCCTTCTACGAATCCCGGTTACTGGCTAATTGAGGCCACTTTTTCTGGTATGCATCCAGTTCATCGATTTAATATTGTTTGTTAATAATATTGGGGTTACAAGGGGCGCCAAACAACATCTTTTGGCACCCAAGCCAACCTTACCTGCTCGTGGTGTACCCTGCTGATTAACGAACAAGGCTCTGGCGAAACACCCACCAACCCGAACTGGACCAGCGTGGTGGGTCATGGTCCAAACCCCCCCAACTATGAACAGACACAACCAACCAAGGCCCCAAGTGCCCGGTGACTCCAGCGGCTATGCTGGCGTTGACGGGTGCCATGCCAGCCCTGGGGTCAGGGGAGCTAAGAATCTCCGGGCGAGATCCTACCGTCAAACGACCCCGGCTTACGTTATAAAGGACACCGATCAGCTTAACGTTTTAACCTATAATGTGAGAACTCTTATGTGTGATGAGCGCCTAATCGAATTAGAAAATGCACTAAAATACATAAAATGGGACGTTATTGGTCTAGCAGAAATTAGAAGAGATGGGGAGCACACAGAAGAGCGCGAAGATAATGTGTTTTTCCACTTCGGAGAAACCAGCGGACAGCACGGTGTGGGGTTCCTGGTCTCTAAGAAGTGGAAAGACAACATTATTGAATTTATAGGCATCTCGGAACGCATTGCCGTACTTAAACTTCAATTGACATCTAAGACTACCCTAACGATCATACAAATATATGCACCAACATCCGCATATTCCAACGAAGAAGTAGAACATTTTTATGACCTTCTCAATAAAGCTTGCGAGGAAAACCGAGGAACTTGGAACATCGTCCTTGGAGATTTCAACGCAAAAATTGGGACCAAACAGATGACAGACAGCGATGCCATACTCGGCCAATTTGGTTTCGGTGAGCGCAACGAGCGAGGTACTAGACTGATCCAATTTGCTTTTGGACAGAGTATGAGCATCGCTAATACCCTCTTCGTCAAGAAACTTCATAGGCGTTGGACTTGGGTGTCTCCCGGTGGCACATACCGAAATGAAATAGACTATGTTCTATGTTCCGACAAGAGTATAGTAAAGGATGTCAGTGTCATAAATCAAATCAAATACTGCTCTGACCATCGACCGCTACGTGCCAAATTAAAATTTAATTTTAAAATACATAGAATGAAAGTATTCCAGAATAAAATAAAAACACATTCTAAACTAACCTTATTCAAAAATGCAGAACAGTTTAATACTGAGCTCTTCAATCAATTCTCTAGTCTAGGTTTAAACGAAATAGAAGTAGTTGAAGATCAGTATAAAGCCATAGTAAAAGGAATAGAACTTAGCAGCAAGAAAATTAAAGGCGCAAAGAAAAATAAAGCAAAATTATCAACCCAAACCAAAGAAATTATAATAAAAAGAGAACAGCTTGAAATTTGCACCAATGAATATAGAGTATTCGATAGAAAGGTTAAGCGTTGCATAAGAAAGGATATAAGATCATTTAACTTACATCTAATTAAGACTGCAATAGAAAAACATACCTCCCTCAGAGCAGCCAAACAGGGATTTTGGAAAACTAAACCTTGGATTAATAGCCTACAAGATGACAACGGTGTAAAACATAACAGTCGTGGAAAGATAATGGAGATATGTACCAGCTTTTATAAGAATCTTTATACTGACGATTCGAGTAGTGACACCAATGTCCAAGAATACCACCGCCCTGACACTATACCCTTCATCACCGGCAAAGAAGTCCATGACGTCTTCAAAACTATGAAATATGACAGAAGCCCCGGTGACGATGGTATTACGACAGAGGCATTGAAGATTGGTGCTCCGACTCTACTCCCTCACGTAACGAATATGTTTAATTCCATACTTGAAACCGGGCAGCTCCCTAAACAGATGTGCCACTCAAATATTGTCCTTCTTCACAAGAAGGGGGACAAATCTAACATCGGCAATTACAGACCCATTAGCCTAGTATCGCACCTGTACAAAGCCTTCATCAAAGTAATACAAAATCGCATCAATTTCAAACTCGACCAACATCAACCACCCGAGCAGGCAGGTTTTCGTCCTGGTTTCTCAACCACGGATCACTTACATACCCTAAATCAAATAATTGAAAAATACACTGAATTTCATAAACCCCTTTATTTAGCCTTTGTGGACTACACAAAGGCTTTTGATAGTTTAAAGCATTCTGCCATATTCAAAGCATTAGAAAATCAACAGATAGACAAAACTTATATAGACTTAATTAAAATCATATATCATAATAGTACCGCCAACATAAAGCTCAACTCCATCGGCCCACTGTTTCATATTAAGAAGGGAGTGAAGCAAGGAGATCCGCTTTCTCCCAAAATTTTTACTAGTACCTTGGAAGAGATCTTCAAAACCCTAGCAGACTCATGGACCACAAAGGGAATTGTCATTGGAGGCAAACGCTTGACAAATTTGCGGTTTGCGGATGACATAGTACTTTTTGCACCTACTCCTTCAGAACTGCAACAAATGCTCCAAGATCTGAGCGCGGCAAGTCTTGAGGTTGGGCTTCGAATGAACCAGTCGAAGACGAAGATCATGTCAAACAGCACGAAACGTAAGGTCGAGGTAGATGGACAGGTAATACAGTATGTCGATGAGTATATTTACTTGGGCCAGTTAGCTAGCTTCGGAAACAGGCAAGATAATGAAATCGATCGCCGTATCGAGAATGCCTGGAAGAGCTACTGGTCCATGAAGGAGCACATGAAGGGTGACCTTCCTCTGACACTTAAGCGCCAACTCATCGACATGTGTATCCTGCCCATCCTAACTTACGGTGCGCAGACATGGTCTCTGACTGAAGCCCAGAAGTCAAAGCTCAAGATTTGTCAAAGGGCAATGGAGCGCAGCATTCTCGGCTTTAAACGTGTCGACCGAGTTCGTAACACCATTCTGCGCTCACTTACCGGCATTTCAGATGTAGAGAGGAGATCGGCTGGACTTAAGTGGGACTGGGCGGGCCACGTTGCCCGAATGCACTCCGAGAAATGGGCCCATATTGTGACACCATGGACGCCTGAAGACGGAGGGCGACGTCGGGGTCGGCCGAGAAAGCGTTGGCGGGACGATTTGGTCACCTTCCAAAGAAGATGGTGGGAGATAGCGACGGATAGGGATACTTGGAGGGACTTGGGGGAGACCTTTGCCCAGCAGTGGGACGAGATAGGTTAGAGAAAAAAAAAAAAAAGTTAATATTTGAGAGTGATCAAAGAACGCAAGGAATGGAAGGAAATTTGGAGATTTTGGCCAGCAGTGGGACAGTATAGGTTATTAAAAAATATATATTAGTCTGGAGTACAATGAAGCTTTTTTTATCTATTTATATCACTGTGTCCGTTACCTACAACTAGAGAGGCGGAAACAATGTTACAAGACTGAACTCAGCATTGCATTAACTAATGCTCGTTGCCACAAAACAAGGCTACCAAAATAAAATCAGAATATTATGCAATACAACAAAAATAAACTTGAGAGCAAAAAAATCGCACATTCATGATTTTTTGACATAACTAAAAAAAACAAAAAATATTATGTTTCTGTAATGCAGATTCATAGTCTATTTTAATACCTATCCAGTGGTATCTGATTTGTCTTTCAATCATTACATAAAAATGCTTTTGTGGATCAATAACAAAAATGCATGTTTAGTAAAAAATTCTTTATTCAAGTATTGGTGTCAAAGTTATGAAATTAAAAGATAAAATTAATTTAAAGTTTGTTATTAATACCGAGTGTTCCCTCCCCTAGCCTGAATCACTGACTCCATCCGTGTTTTCATTGATGTTACTAGACTTTTGATAAAGTCTTGAGGAATAGCCTCCCATTCCTCTGCGATCGCCTGTTGCAGCTCCTGTAGAGTCGATGGAGGAGCATCTCGGCCTCGAACTCTTCTTTTCAGCTCGTCCCATAGATGTTCGATGGGATTGAGGTCTGGGCTTTGAGCTGGCCACTCCATAACGGTCACATCCACCTCTTGAAGGTACTCGATCACTATGCCAGCAGTATGCGGTCTTGCATTATCTTGCATAAACAGAAAGTTTTCGCCGATAAACCCAGCAAAAGGTACAACGTGGCTCTCGAGTACTTCCTCAATGTATCGTATGGAAGTCAATCCTCTTGATTGGCGACCAGTATTCGGTCCGGTGATGAAGGCAAGCTCGGTTTTTGCTTCCATAGACATGCCTCCCCAAAACATGATTGATCCACCGCCATAGGCGACACGTTCTGTTATGCAGCATTGGGCAAATCGCTCTCCCGATCTTCTATACACCTTCCCCCGTCCGTCGTTGACATGCAAGCACATCCTGCACTCATCAGAGAACAGGACTGCACTCCACTGCTCTTCGGTCCAATTCAAATGGTCTCGAGCGAACTGAAGGCGGGCTTCTCGGTGGGCTGGGGTCAATTTCGGCCCGTTTGCTGGCCTGTGTGCAGTCAGGCCACCTTCTCTCAATCGTCTTCTGACTGTCCACCGGCTAACTTCTACTTCACGAACTTCTTGAAGTCGTTGGCCCAGTTGAACTGCGTTCAAGCGACGATTTCTTAAAGATGTCGTTATAAGAAAGCGGTTATCACGCTCTGTTGTAGCACGGGGACGGCCCGATCCTTGTCGCCGTTGGTAGCCACCAGTCTCTTGATACCTCTGGTATACACGCCGAACGGTAAATCGGCTCAAACTCAATTGTCGAGCCACTTGACTTTGCTTAAGCCCCGATTCAACAAGGGCAACCACTTGAGCGGCTACTTCTGGTGTAGTATCCATTTTCGTGTTCCGTTTGAAGCCAATATCAATAGAGAACCTTTCACACTGTACGTTGGTATGCAAATGATGACCATTCCCTCAATATGCACTCTTTTATACCTGCGATAAATCCCGCCGCCGGCCTTACCTGGATCGAGCGACATAAGGGGGTCTATTGTTTTGTTGCTAATGAGTTGTTTTTAAAGGTAAATGTCAACCCTTTATCAGTTCTGCGAATGCCTAGACTATGCACTTTAATTTAATTTGATTTTAATTTGCTGTAACCTCCAAATAAAAAAAAATTTAACTTTTATGTAAAAATGTGCGGATGTGCGATTTTATTGCTCTCAAGTGTAGTTAAATTACAGACATCCATACTAATATTACAAATTAGAAAGTTCTGTCCCTCTGTCTCTTTGTCTGTTTGTTAAGTTTTCACGACTAAACAGCGGACCGATTTCGATGAAATTTGGTATATTGATAAGTTATAAGCAGGATTAAGACATATGTTTCTTTTTATCCAACTGTACAGAAGGAGGTTAAATGTTTTTATTAAAAAACCACACGTGCGATACCATGGCCGGCAGCTAGTATAAAATAAACAGAAGTAAGGTTATTTTTAGGCAAGCATGTTCCATCTTCGATCACACCAGCACTTACCATCAGGTGAGGTAGTGGTCAAGCGCTTGAATATCATCATAAAAAAAGTATAGAGATTAGACCAAAAAACTTGCGACATGTCGCACTGTAGGGAAAAGAAACCCAAACATCGTGTGTAAGATCCATTCCCTCTGCACTGAAAAGGAGTTCAGTGGAATGGATTAATTAATTAGTTTGGCTCATGTCACGACATTTCACCTCTCACGGGAGTGTGGGACTCGTACCATCGTAAACTTTCACGTGACGTATTCTCCTGTAATGTATTTTGCCTTGACATAATTGTGTTAAAACGGTAAAGTAACATCGCATGAGATGGTGGCCAACTCTGTACTCCCGTGATGACATCAGTACAGATCTTATTCCACCCACACACTTAGTGTTTTTTGGCTGCGGTAACGCCTCCGATATTCATTATCATTACTATACGACTACAACGACGACAAGGCATAGGAGGTCCACCGTTTTTTATTTTTTTTATTTTTGAAGTGAAGACTTCTTTAGGCGAATTGGTCATTTTTTCTATGTTACCGTTACCGACACCTCTGTATATACGTATCTGTAGTGTAGTCTGCTTTCAAATTTTTAATACCCAAACATTGAACGCTAAATTTTTCACTTCTGTCGGCACTCCCGGAGTGCCACTTTTTTTTTAGGATTGCCTTACTCGTATTCGTCTAGCTTCGCACAGTGCAGCAGTGCATTTTAGTGTATTTTAGCTTCCTCGCAAAGCGCGGGTGGAAAGCTATCGTTATGGCCCCCACACACGACTACAAATTCTTTGCACAACCCTTGCACAAGCCTCGAAATTTGAACAAATTCTTCCCACAAAAATCGTTACAGCTGTGGCCTTCATTATGAGGTCCATATTATGACATGTTTGCATGGTCTGCAAATATTTGTTTCAGGACTGAGTGTTGAACTTGTATGCAAAAAAGTTACCTACGACATAGGGAGACCTAGTCCGGTTAGCACAACGATCCTTAAACGTATTTAACGACTAAACATGTATCAATCTGGCGTATGTATTTGTATGATTTGACAACTCTCAAAATCATATTTAACCACTAAATACGTTTTGGTATCGTTGCGCAAGTCGCTTCTATTGTAGAATCAAGACCTTGTATGTAAATTTCGTAGTTCGTAGGCAATTCTTTTTCCAACAAGTCCACAGTTGGGCCGGTTTGGTGTGCTCGTTGGGAATAAGTAATATTCTATGATGTAAATATGTTATACTAGCTGACCCACCCACAGCTTCACACAGGTGGTTAGTCAATAAAAACATTACTCTCCTTCTGTGCAGTCGGGTAAAAAGTAGCCTATATCCCAATCCCGGTCACAATCTATCTATATACTAACGGCACATAGGGAGTGTATCTACAGAGTACCCCATAATTGTAACCCGTTAGTTTATCCTCCCGCCCCCTTTAGGGATGATTTTGCAAGAAAGTGGAAACACGTATTTCTTTATTTTTTACTAAAAGTCTAAATAATATTAATTTTCGGATCACTAACTTAAGGAATTATGGATTGGCTAAACCGATTTCAATTAAATTTGGTATGTACGTAAATTATAACCTGAATTAAGACATAGGCCACTTTTTGTTGACAAATCACGCGTGCAAAGCCGTTGGCGGAAGCTTGTACTAAATAAACTCATCTATATCCATCTATACTAATATTATAAATGCGAAAGTAACTCTATTTATTTGTTAGTTTGTTTGTATTGTAATGAAGTTTGGCAAGCAGATAGATTATATCCTAGAGAAGAACATAGGCTACATAGGGGTTGAAAGTTTGTATGGGACAAACTTTCAACCCCTATTTCACCCCCTTATTTTTAGAGATTTTTTAGATTATTTTTAGAGACAAAAGATAACTTATGCCCTTATCGAAGATATATAGTCTCCTTGCCAAATTTCATTACGATCCGTTCAGCCGTTTAGTCGTGAAAAGGTAACAAACAAACAGAGTTACTTTTTCACTAATAATATTAGTATAGATAGTATGGATTAGCAAATATTTTATTATCCAAAAAAGGTATGTCGTAAAAAAATTCGTAATTTGAGCAATGAATCTAGGCTTAATAGGGATAAGCCCACGCTATGAGAAAAACCTTAGTGACCTTTTAATTGGACTAATTTATTAGGCTATTAGCTAAGACCTAGATTGCTCAGATTATTAGAGCTAAAATTATCTGACCTATTATTTAATGAAAGCAGATAGATAATATCTTTATAATTGCACATCATTAAAATATACTTAAATTAAAAATAGAACAAAAAATTAGGTTTTAATCATATGTACAATGGGAGACTTTATCGCTAAAAGCGATATCTTCCAGGCAACCTTTGGATGCAGCTCATGTTTTTAAATGATTGTCACTATTTTTTACAAGCTTTTTCTTAACTTGCAATGTATGTTTGTTTGTCCGGCTTGAATCTTGCAACTGAATTTTATACCCGTTGCCCTCAACTAGTTGAGCTGAAATTTGGAGTAATATGTAACTTCGGTGACAATGCAATAATATGGTACCATGGAATATGGTTCTCATGATGGAGACGGATGCTAGACAACGGAACTTCTGAATGGATTATAGTAGGCTACTAGTGTTTGGGCTCATTTGTATCTGCTTGCGGTTCCGATTATGAATTTTATAAAAGCTTGTTTACAAAAGTAATTTTTCAACAAAAATTTTATTATATATCAAGTTGAGAAAAACAAGGTAAATAGATTGTACTTTTTTGCTCATACTTACTAATTATCCTAATTAAAATCATACAAATGGCAAATTGCATAGTAACATAGATAATTCTAATGACTAGCATACTCAGTTCACGTATTTTTCATAATGACACTGGTGCGTATTTATCTCGGCCTTTAGGTCTGTAACTGTTTTATCTCAGATCAAAACCTAATTAATTGGAATCTAAATCCACGGTTGTCACCCAACTAGTTACAGTCACCGAATGGATGTACAGTCAGCAAAGAAATTGTTTTAATATGTGCCTACTGGGTATTTGCTTCGTGGATTTCAGGATGTATTAATTAAACAGATTCTATTGCTTTTAACCACAATGCGTATAATGGCGTATATATTGATAGTACAAAATTTTAGGAGGGGAGAATGGCAAGTGTATAATAACCAATAGAAATTATCGTTAAATAATCACGTGATGGCGACCTACGTGGATTGGTAGAATAATTCCATGAAAGTCCTACTAAATTCCTTGAAAATTAATTACTATATCTATTGTGTTTTCGATCATTTTCTCTAGGCGACTAGTTTCTTAGGACATTAAGCATTAGCTATAAGAGTTTGTTTACATTGATATCAAGTGCTGTTGATTCTGTATTAATAAATAAAAAATAATCGTAAGGAAGAACCACAGAGTTTTCTAGTTCATTGTCTATGTATAAATTCTTTTTATAAAAAGTAAATCCGTTTTTGGCCGTAAGTTAAGCTTAGTAATAGTTTGCATTTATATATTAAGGGCTGTGGATTTTGTTAAATAAATAAATAAATAAGTTTTAAGTTTAGCGTAATCGCGAACAATCATTAAGTAATATCATTAAATTTGCAGGGAGAAACGAATGGATTGGCCACATTACAACAGTCAGCATCTACTTATGACTCTAGTCAGCTATTCTGTATATGCTCTAGAATAAATAGATAATTATAAATAGATGAGGAAATTCGTAGATGAACCAAAGTCAACGACATACCAAGTTGAAATATCAGTAGGCAGGGCGAATAGCTCGAAGGACTGACGGCCGTTGGAGCAGAAAGGTTTTCGAGTGGAGACCATGCACTGGAAAGCGTAGCGTAGGATGGCCCTCCACTAGATGGAAAGTCGACCAGATAAAGGTTGCTGGGAGCCGTGCAGGCCGCACAGGATCGATCGCTCTGGAAATCTATGGGAGACGTTACGTTCTGCAGTCGACGTCTTATGGCTGATATGATGATGGTGATGAGATAGATAAACACTTTATTGTCATCGTCATCATAAAATCAGCTAGAGGATATCCTATTCTACGTTATACACCAATACGTACTATAATACCAATTTCAGGACAAAATACAAAAGCAGGATATACAGGGTGTTTGGTAATATACTAACGATATTCAAGTGACAGTGTCTCAAAATATAAAAAAAATACTTTTTGAAAAAACTGCTAGTTATATTACCAAATTATAAAGAAAATCGACTCTTGCAATCGACATCCAAAAATAAAGGAAGATTTGATATCTCTTTCGGAAATAGCTGCGGGTTTTGGGTTAGAAAGGGATAACAAGCGATATCTCAAAACGTCACCAATACAGTATCTGTGGTTAGATGGCAAGCATTATGCAATAGCACAACATAAGTTTAATAAAGTGTTGGTTTTTACGTGCTAAAATAAATTTCACATTTCTATGGTAAACATTTCACCAATTTATTTATGCTCATCAAAATAACCCCTTTCATTTTTGTGCGTATATTATATAAAAATAACAAAAAATAAATTGTGTGTCATGGACACGTCTGTGTGTTGTACGAGAAGTTATAATCATGTTTGAACACTAAGACCTTCGGGTCATACTAAATGGAAATCTCGAAACGCAGCAAAATTACCTCAAAATGGCGGGAAACGCCGCCATTTTGAGGTAATTTTGCTGCGTTTCTCACTGCCTCCTCCGCGCGTGATGCATTAAAATCCATACTTAGTGTAACTAATTCTTTGATCCTTTAACTATCCAGTGGTGTAAATAAATTTTGGATGGAGACAATAGATATTTAGCCGCAACACCAAACTGTATACCCCAATTTTGTTATCATTCGTTTTTTTCGTCCTACTATGGAAGCAATTTTAAAAACATATTCACGTCAAAAGAAATAAAGTAAAGTAGGAAGTTTGTTTCTACAATCACACCATAAGTTTTTGTCTTGTCTAAGCCTTAAAATTATTGTTGAAAACTAGAATGATGTATATTAAGCTGACTGTACACCAAATTTCACTTTGAATCAGTATTGATTGCCTTAGGTAATTAAGTAGTATTTGACTTTACCGTAGTGAATTAGGGCCAGTTAATTTATATTAGATTGATTTATGTAATAATAAATCAGTTGGAATCGGCTATTTCACATAAAACTAATTTAATAGCGATAAGACCGCCCAATTTTCATTTTCTTGTTTCTCATTTGTTATATCTAGCTTGTAAATGTTTAAATGACCGACCTTATCGCTGAGATCTCTTCCAGACCACCTCTGGGTGGAAAGAAATTAGTGAAGTTATAACGGAGTGCGTACTTCAAATTGTTAACAAAGTTCCTTTGTTACCTGTAGTATCTCGTACTCAATCAAAACTGCGTCGTGCACCGCGCAATTTGATCGTTTGATCTTCATGTCGAAAAACATCTCGTGTTGACACGGTGAGTAGACTTTTAGGTTTAGCTTACTAAAGCATCGCGTGCTTAATTTGTAGGCCAATGTAGGTAAGCAACGTCTCTCGTACGAGCGTTACCCGTTGGTATCTCGTACCCCATCAACCCACAGTGTCTCGCACCGTTGATTGACCTTTGTGTTGAGTGCATGCATGTCGTGCAAACCATGGTAAGTGAACGTTAGGTTATGTTCATTTCCCAGTCCTGTTGCGACAGCAATTGTGCCGATTCCAATAGTCATTTCTAACAATTTCTTTGCACAAGGCACTACACATGACTTCACACACGTTAACATCACAAAATCCGTGAAAACTAAGGTACACTAACGAGTTTTCCAAAACTAATTGTATTTACGGATACGATGCTTTTGCCGCGCGAAAAAAAAGTGACAGATATAGTGTTATCAACACGATATATTATTATATGGTCGGTTTTTCTTTTTTTTTTCTTATCTAAACAAAATGCGCTGCAAGTAGTAAATGTGAAGAAATACGACCTGGTCAATTTATATTTCAAATTTACATAAAATAAATTAAAGAATTTTCATTCATTAATGTGTATGATGAAATAGAATCTATGAACTCGAAATTATTACCCTGAAGCCTATAATTATTCGTAATCCCGACATAAAAAGAGGGTTGTTAGAATATTGACACCTATGTGTGTCTGCGTGTCTGTCTGCGTGTCTGTCTGTGGCATCGTAGCTCCCAAATAGATGGCCCGATTCTGACGCGGCTTATTTTAATAGAAAGCTAGTTAAACTGGTGTATTTTTAGTTATGTCAGTTTGTAACCTCCTACGCAAAACGAGGGGTTTTAATTTATTTTTTAGTTTTCTTGTTATATGCGATGGTACCACTTAGAATCATGTGCCAGTTACTTGTTCCATCTCAGTGTTAAGAAAACCCCTGTCTTCTGTAAAGATAACTGAAATGTAACAATACCTACAGTTACACTTCAATAGGACACTATCTACATGCCATTCTGAACTTTATCGCCTTCAGTATAATGTACAATGTATTTACACTAAAAATAAATTCATGGCACATTTTCTTGAAAGAGCATAGGTGTCAAGACAGCGCCCGAAGACACAGCGACCTAAATACCACAGTGTAAGAGACATGTCCTAACAAACAAACAAAACTATACGACTACATATATTTTTCATGTTGTTATTTTGTTACAACGCATACAAAGAATCTAAATCTCAAGACTTGATTTCAGAATGCAGATATTAAAATCATTGGTTTCGATAATAAAAATATAAAATAAATAAATAAAATGCATTTATTTACACACACTTAGCACATTATGAAGGGTTCCCTTCCACTGACACTGAAGCAAAAACTCATCGACATGTGTATCCTGCCCATACTGACCTACGGAGCTTAGACTTGGTCCACAAAAGTCCCAACTCAAGATTTGCCAGGAGTGAAACGAATCGATCGTGTCAGAATCATGAGTTAAAACCGTCATGGCCGATGTAGGCATTAAGACCGCCCGCTTAAAATGGGATTAGGCAGGCCATGTGGTTCCAATGCAACCAGAACGTTGGGCGACTCTAGTCACCCAGTGGATTACACTATAGTTAGGTAACAGGGAAGAAATACTCCCAGGATATGTTTATCATGTTGCATGTCAGTACAAAACTTATCAATCGACAAATTGACGTTTAAATTCGTCAAAATTGTAAATTTTTAACGATTCTAACGAATATACACGTCAATTACTCGATCGAAAAGTTTCGTACTCGCACTGCAGAATCGTAAATTTTACCTACTGCCGATACTATGTCCCAAAACAGACCCAAGGAAACAAAACACGAACAAATTGCATAGCCGGTCGTTTATTCAAAAACTTTCGTATGGAACAATTTAACTGAACCGTATTCACCTATCGAGTGTTACCTACAAGTTATAGCACAGTTATAGTTTTTATAGACAAAGTTTCTAATGTTGCCTGCAACGGCGTAAAATAATCAGGTTCTACACTGTACCGATATTCTGAATTTTATTAACAGAACATTTTTTTGGGCACCTTTTATTAAAAATATTAAATACATTTATTGACTAAAAGAATATACAGTGGAATCCGTTTATTATGACATCGAAGGGAAATGATAAACATGTCATACTAAGTGGACGTCATGACGTCAATGACCAACCCCAAACTCCTTTGCGAGAAATGAGTTTTATCCTCCATTTTCTAGTCTGCATATTATTGCACCTTTCTCCTCAATCGTAAATGCTTTACGACGACGTTGAGATGCCATTTTTTTCACAATTCACTAACAAACAATGAACTTCGACTATTAATTACCCACTGAGACTCAAAACAAAAACAAGCCACGTGGCCACGCACGCGCCGAACGTCGTCGGGCGTCACATGACCCTCCCGAACACTGCCGAAGGTGTTAGGAATCATGTCGGTCATTATAACCGGACATAATTAACTAAAAATGGGTCTTAATAAACGGTACGTCACTTTAAGCGAAGTCATTATATCCGACTTTGGTAAAAAGAATATTATATTAAAACCAAACTTCACTTTGTAATTACTTCATATTAAGCGGTTGGTCAATATAGGCGGAGTCATAATAAACGGATTCTACTGTAAAACTATTTACAAGAATTTAAAATATTGAAGAAACTGTTGAATCATCTAAAGACTGATGCAACGATCTATAGATACCTTATCTGTTCCAGATCACTGCCAAGCGGAAGCGTCGCTTAGACACTGGCTGCATTGCCTATTTCCACAATAATTATTTTGTTTATCCATACTCATAATTAATAGAAAAATACCCACACCTGGAACAAATAAGCTGCAGACCATTTGAACATTTTGTACCGCAGTGAGAGTCGAACCTGCAACCTCCTGCGTCTCAGCCGGATATTAAAAACTGCCACCATAGAGATCGTCAAAAAATTATCACCCGTATTTATGTAGTTTATATGTGTTTGATACTTGTGTTGAAATAAATGTTTCTATAGACATAGACAATCATTTATTTGAAACAAGAAAGAAAGATATTAAAATTAATGAATGTAAAAATTATTAAAATGAAACATGCAAAAACAGACTCAGACATACATTATAATTGTAAGGAAGGTATGTTCTGTGCTATAGCAGCAAAAGTGCCTCAACTCAAAATTACATATATCAACTGGTTTACCAGTGGACTCTGTCATTCTGCCGAGACCGCTTATGGTGGATTCCTATATCCATCGGTAACCAGCTACGATTCAATTCTCCTTGAAAACATGTCAAAACTTGACACAAGTTAGAGCTTTTTTCAAGGAGATACGATTCGTTACCGACGGATACAGGAACCCGCCATTACCCGCTGGACCCTTTGAGAACATCTATTTAGCTTGTTTGACAGGTACAATCAACTCAATGCTCAATGATTAACTTCCATTAAGCAATAATCCTCTTCATCCAAAGGTTGTCTGGAAGAAATAGCTTTGTTAAGCGATAAGACCGCCCATTATGCTTACATTTATTTGTTTTCTTTTTATTTTTATATCTGTTTTGTCGAGATTGTAAGGTATAATAAAGAATGTTCATTCATTAATTCAATCAGTTAATTGGCTCAGCCATTTGTAAGATTTGCATCACACTTTACACACACACACACACACACACACACACACTAGTGAAATAGTGAAATTACGACTATAAATTTACGACCAAACGTAAAAACATAAAAACCAAATAAAACAGAATGCCAACAAGAAACCGCTCAAAGAAAATTGTCAAAGAAAAGCTGCAAAACCTCACTTTATCCACAAAAGTTTTCACAATTCTTCACTGAAACATGCCTTTTAAAAATACATAATTCAGACAGAATTAATTCCAACTAGTTTGTGAATTCCAATTCATTTCCCGTAGGATGCCGGTAGGGGATTTGAATCAACATAGAATTCTTTTAGACCGAGTTTGTAGTGCAAGGAACCATATCATTTGATACTAAAATTAAGGATTAAAAGAAGGATTAAGATCTGCACCGACATTCCGCTAGGGATGTACTCTGTGCGTTCTCTGCGCTCGTCGAAAGTTCGGTTAAGCTGCATCTAAAAAAAGTACCGAAATATTTGTGTATTACCTCCGAAGATGTGGTGTGGATCGCACTCATCCTTCTTCTTTTTCTTCTTCTTAGCCTGTCGATACTTCATAAAACTAGATATTTTCTTGATAATAAGTAGTTTAGTCTTCCCTCGTTCAGGGCACATGAATCTTTATCAGGCCACTTACCTGATTATATGGTTCACGAATTGGACTGAAATATTTTTGGTCGTAACACTGATATATTCCTGTACCACACTAATACTTATTTTTTTATTTTTTATTTATTTATACTATAAATGCGTAAGTTTGGATGTTAGTTTATTTATTTGTTTTGTTACACAATCACATCGTAACCGCTAAACCGATTTCGATGAAATTTGCTATGTACTTAGATTATAACCTGGATTAACACATAAGCTACTTTTTATCCCATTTGTCCCATGGGATAAAAATGGGGTGTCAAGTTTCTACTGAAAAAATATTTTGGCATTCGTTACCACTTTACACGAGTTTAGCTTTATTTCTAGGTTACCTACACATTTAGTAGCATAACGCATACGAAGTCGTGGACAACAGTTAGTTTATAATAATTATTGCATTACCATTTTTTCCAATCTGACCTCGACAATCCGGTTGTCGTTCTTAGAATAGCATTACGATTGCCTATTTTGTGTATGCGTGACTTTAGTTGAAACTATAAAAACGAATATTGTATAAAATTCATCCATTACAACATATTACATATATTATTAATATGCATGAAACTGACATTTATAATATATTTCAACATGCCAATGATATGGACAATGTGTGCCGAACTATAACAGATATAGAGGATGCATTCTACCGCCAGCCTGGACGTTGACGTTGGAATCGTTGACGCAATCCCCACCACCGCACCCGTCTACTCGCACTACTCTACTGTCGTCTACTGCGGCGCGTAGTGCGAGGCAGGACGTTATTCGGAGCGGACCGCACTCACACTGATGAAGGTTCACGAATTGAACCGAAACATTGTCGGTCAAAACATCGATAAGACGGTACGTGATAAATTCTGTATTTATAATAATTATATGCAATGTAGCAATGGGACAAACAAATGAATACTGCAGTCCTATTTACAAACATGACTACTGTTTACAGTGTGATAAAGAAAATGTCTGGTACTAGAAAACGTATAGTTACCTAACACCATCCTCCTTGTCTACTCTACATCGCACTCTAACTACTCAGCCGCGTTACTTTGAGGACGTCATTGTTAGAATCCATTAGTTTGATTTACTATGGAATGTAGAAAAACTTTATACAACTGAATAGCATTATTGTGTTTTGTAAATGCAGAAGACCTTTTGGCATCTGAAGAAATGCAGTCTGCATGGAAATATACCTATATTATTGTCCAATCTCCAAATCAACTTGGGCAAATTGGCGTTGTATGTATGTATGTTTGTCCGAGGATAACTTTAAAATCATTGGTCCGATCATCGTGAAGTTTTATACATAGGTAGGTAGTGGAGAAGTAGGTAGGTGCAATAAACACTATGTATTTAAACTAGGTCAGTAATAAAAGGTACATACAATCCCATCATTTTACCATTTCAGTTGACAGCGTCGTTAGTGTCTACTGAACAATTGAACAGCCGTGTTACTTGTAGTATTCTAGTTTTTTATTTCTCAGACTTAGTTCCAATTTTGTCTACCTGAATTGAGTTGGTGGTACTATACCTACACTGAATCAAAATGACACTATTATTTTTGAAGCTATCATGGTAAACGCTATTTTCACTAAAATAATTGGGACACTAAACAACTCACAAATCATATGTATCACGTAGTGAAAATAGTATGACAGTTTTGGATGGCGCAGATAGAAGTTAAATAGGTCGATGGCTTAGCTACGCTGGTTTTCAGCCACGCCTTAGCAGAACTGCTGCTGCCCTTGTACAAGTGAGAGGGCACAAGGAATAGGAGACCAGTTGGGCCATGGACTGAATAGGAGCTCCGCTATCGCATTCGGTCTGGAGGGAGTCTCGTAATCCCCATTTATAAAGGCTTTGTCTGACTTCTGCTGAGCATAGGCCACCCCCATAGATTTCTTAGCAACCGATCTTGTGAGGACTGCACCGGACGGCTCCCGGCAACCTGTAACAGGTCGTCTTTCCATCTAGTGGAGGGTCATCCTACTCTACGCTTTCCAGTCCGTGGTCTCCACCTTTCCGCCCCAACTGCCGTCGGTTCTTCGAGCTATGTGCCCTGCCCACTAGTATACTTCAGCTTGCTAATCCTTTGTGATATGTCGGTAACTTTGTTTCTTCTGCGAATCTCCTCATTTCTGATTACATATCGTAGAGAAACACCAGCCATAGCCCTCAAAGTCAAAGAGACTCAAAGTCGCTCAGCTAAACGACCTTGACCCTTCTTATGAGGTACATTAACACACTAGTATTACTAGTGGTACTGTGAGAACAGTAGACCTCCTCGCGTTCACTCGATCCTAGAAGGTCGAATCTGGTATCTACGAGTTCGCCTCGTGAAGGGAGAGAGGACTATGTAGTCTGATTTGTATATGTAGGTATAAATTTTCCGAAAAAAAATCTTATATTGAAATCCATCCATATATAACGCTACAGTAAACTCCCCCCCCCCCCTCCTTTCCCCTCCACTCTCCCCTTTGAGATATTTTTTCGCAACATCTTGTGTAGAATGAAGTCCTTAGTATGCCTCTCAAACTTGATTGAAATCCGTCGATAGATAACGCTACAGCAAACTTCCTTCCTTTTTTCTCCCTAATCAAAAATCGTGATTGACTAAAAAATTTAATAAATCAAAGAACTTTTGTGCCAATTTTCTTCAAAATCGGTTGAAAATTGCGACTTGTGGGTGAGAACAGACAGACTGATGGACAAAAGCATTTTTTGGCCAATCTCGAAACTGAGACCCTTCGCTCGCTTCGCTCGCTCGGTCAATAAAATGTACTCGTATTTTTAGCTTAAAATAGAACAATCTGCCCTGTCTAATCTTTCTAGATTCTACAAGCGTCAAATTAGAATGCCACAAAGTACCTGAACAGCTCTCATTTAAATTTCATAGCCAAGTTGCATCCGGCCCGGGTTTGCTCGAGTTTGCATTAGGAACTTTCTTATAAGAATACCTTTGCATAGTAATCGACTTAGTACTAAAAGCTTTTGACATCGATACGACACGGAAAGGCAAATTGCTCATTTATGAAACAAATAATGAATCTTTTAACCATACTCTTTCCTTCACGGTTATCATTAATCTATAGTGACTATCCCCAAATTTTCTTGATTTTGATTAGTAGAGCATTGGCGGTCCGAGGTAACATGTTGGCCCGCAGATTTTCCCGTTGCACTGAACAAGTTAAAGTTACGCTTTTTAAAGCGTACTGTCAGAGCTTATACACGGGAAGACTGTGGGTCCGACATACCAAAAAACCATTGGATGTCCTACGCATGCAATATAATAACATCTTCCGGATGATGTTGCTGTTGCCCCGATACTGCAGTGCATCGGGGATGTTTACCCACTATCACACAGATGGCTTTCACGCCATCATGCTAAAAAAAACGGCATCGCTGATGAGCAGAGTTCGGGACAGTCGCTACAGCATCCTTAGGACGGTGGCTAAGTGCTGCACATCTCCGCTCTGGAGGTGCCTTGTGCGAAGGGTGATTAATGAAGGAAGTAATTTCCTCAATTGGCCACCCTGGGCACAAAATGGCAGATTCTGTTTTCACCCAGTCCCTATTTTATTCTAGTGCTGATATGGACTGTATTATTGTCTGAAATAAAATATTTTATTTTCTTATTTTTATTTTAACTTCAACACAGTCTTGGTCGATTAGTACGAAAGACGATTTGTCGAAAGACGGTATGTTTTATTTTGTTTTATTGTATTTTTTTTCCTGCGTACTAATTCAGTCTGTAGGTATCAAATACTAAATTATTATAACTTAAATTATTATTAATTAAATTATTATTAATTTAATTATTAGTATTATTAAATTCTTAGTAATTAACTAACACTGTACATGTATTTCTGTAGTCTGCAGTAAAATATTTTTTATTTGTTTTTATTATTTTTTATCTATAAAGATATAATAGGCCTCCCTTATTTCCTGCCAGCTTCAATCCTGCGCGTCTCTCAGTAGGTGAATTGAATTTAATTATGGAAACACCTTTATTATCAATCAATGCTTTCTTTAACTGATCAATGGATTATAATATCGATAAATTAATGGGCCCATTTCGATTAGATGTAGGTAAAGTTAATTATTCTTATGCGAAGGGTCACGAAGACAAGAAAGGCTTTTGGAAAGGAAGGAACCAGTAATAACTATTATTTATTTAATTATTAAAATTAAAAAAATAAAAACCTAATATATTTATTTAAGACAAGGTATCTTAAGGTATTTTGTTAGTATCAATTGTTTCTGACAGCTGCCAGAATCAGAATAAAACACAATAAAATAAAAAAGCAAGACACAGAAAAAAAAACAGACTAACATATTATATTGTCTCAATACTGGGCAAAAGTCTCCTCTTCCCTCTTTATTTTGCACGATGCATTGAATCCAAGTAAAAAAAAAAATTTACTGTGCAAATGAGTTTTTACGTATCGTGTCCGTTCCGCTGATTCATAAATGGTCGAGAAATATCTGCTGCTATTAATTTAAATTGTAGCCGGTTTTTGGAATGAAAAGTTAAGGGATAAAGTTTAAGAGCCTTTTTGCGTGACGCGTAAGAAAGCTATAAACTGGCAAATTATGCTATAACTTGCCTGATTTAAGACTAGCATGAATAAAGACCAGTAACAAGGTGTGTGAATTTTTTTTAGATCTTCCAGAACGTTATTTCATTTACGAATTATGAAGCTACAAAGTGGCCATTTTAGTAGTTAGGTTTGTAAACAGCTCATTTATAATCGAACGAGGACATTTCTAATTCTGAAGACCAAATGAGGGTAGTTGCTGCAGCTGCCATCACTTCTCGACGGTAGCTCCAAGTACTCCAGTTCGCCCGCGGCCACTGTTATTGCAACAGATTCGAAACGTCGGGATAACAAATAAAAAAGGTACATCCGCGATAAATACCCGTTTTAATCAGTAATTATATAATCGGTTAATGATTTAGCAAGGTAAGCCTTTAATAGTTTTTTGAAAGTTGTACTTCTTTTGGCGCGTTTGGGAAAAAATATTAGAGTAAAATTTTTACAATGCGCGTGCATACCGACATCCATAAAACGATAAAGATAAAGATAAAGATAAAGATTCATTTATTTGCGATACATGGGTTACATCAGTTGGTAATACAATAGTCTAAGTACAGCCATGACCAGCATACAAGCATGCAAAATTTATTTAACCACTATTATGCATTAATTATCAGTTTAATATAAATAAATTAAAAATATGTCAAGTCATTGCAATTTGTCCATTAAATATTCATCTATAGTGTAGTAAGCTTTTTGTAAGAGTACTTTTTTAAGTTTTAATTTAAAGTCATGAATTTGGTCAATTTCTAATATATGTTTGGGTAGGTGATTGAATATCCTAGGTGCCATACAGAACACACTGTTATCATATAATGCTGTACTACTTTTAGGACAACATATTTTGGAGCCATGACGTTGGCTTTTAAAGTTATTAAATAATGACATGTTCTTCTTTACAAATAAAGCTATTTCATATACAGGGTTACAGGAAAAATCGTGCTAGATCCGTTAAGGGCGTGGAGTACCCATCATTTCTGACTTATTTCACTATGAAACACCCTACCCTAAACTTAACCCTTTTCGAGATATTCGACTTTTAATTTTTTTATTGAAAATTGCCGATTTTTAGGCTACTAAATTTATTTTTGTTTATTTTGTGTATCTTATTATTATTATTATTGCATTTTTACATGTTTAATAAGATGCTTTAGGACGTCTATCATTAAAATAGTGCATAAGTTAATTGAATAGACCGTAGTAGACAAGTGAAAGTTAAGAAATAAAAAAAAATATTAGAAAGTTTATTTTTCTCTAAGGGATATCTAAAAAAAATATTATGGCAATTGTTCGGCAGATGTTTTTTAAAATATCTACGTTTCATCAGCTATCTAACGAGGTATAATAATCTAGGGTTTTATTCAAATGCATTGAAAAAAATTTAGTTTTATAGGCGACAGTGGAGAAGAAAATTTATACTTAGCCCTAAAAAGTAAAATAAAATAATAGGTAAGCATGAAATGTCATTTATTAAAGATTTTCACACAACTTTTTCTTATTCTACAGTTCATGTTCAACATGGCCGCCTCTATTTCTGATACATTGTCGCATCCTTCTACGGAGACCAGTCTTTACTACTCCAGTGGTTAACGTGGTCCTCATTTTATTGGCTGCATCCACAATCCTTTCTCGTAAGTCTTCCACAGACGAAACTGGATTCGGCTCGCTGTACACAAGACTTTTCATGCACCCGCACACGTGAAAATCCATGGGGGTTAGGTCCGGACTTCTTGCTGGCCATGGCAACGGTCCACCTCGTCCTATCCATTTGTTTGGATAATTTGTGTCCAGCCAGTCTCTGACTCTTCTCCTGAAATGGGCAGGGCAGCCATCGTGTTGGAACCACATGTCCCTGATCAGGTTGAGTGGCAGATCATCCAGCAAATCACTTAAGTCTGCTCTCAGGAAATTTTCGTAGCTTTCCCCATTTAGATTATCCGGGAGAAAGTAAGGTCCAATCAAATGATTGGAGATAATGCCCATCCACACATTCACGCTGAATCTTCGTTGGGACCCCTTCACTCTTTTCTTATTGGGATTCCTTAGCTCTTTTGGGGCCCAGTAATGGGCGTTGTGATAGTTAGTTATGCCATCTTTATCAAATTTGGACTCATCCGTCCACAAGATATTTCTTAGAAAATCTGGGTCTTCTACGTCCCAACTACTTTTTTTCCACGAAATGTAATACAAACCCTAGATTGTTATACCTCGTTAGATAGCTGATGAAACGTAGATATTTTAAAAAACATCTGCCGAACCATTGCCATAATATTTTTTTTTAGATATCCCTTAGAGAAAAATAAACTTTCTAATATTTTTTTTTATTTCTTAACTTTCACTTGTCTACTACGGTCTATTCAATTAACTTATGCACTATTTTAATGATTGACGTCCTAAAGCATCTTATTACACATGTAAAAATGCAATAATAATAATAATAAGATACACAAAATAAACAAAAATAAATTTAGTAGCCTAAAAATCGGCAATTCTCAATAAAAAAATTAAAAGTCGAATATCTCGAAAAGGGTTAAGTTTAGGGTAGGGTGTTTCATAGTGAAATAAGTCAGAAATGATGGGTACTCCACGCCCTTAACGGATCTAGCACGATTTTTCCTGTAACCCTGTATATACAGTGAGGGTAATGTCAAGATATTAAGGTCAACGAAAAAAGGCTTACAGCTGTCAGTTTGTTTTAATTTACATATTGCCCTCAGACATTTTTTCTGCGCTTTGAAAACAGATTCCTTTCCAGTTGAATTACCCCAAAACGACATGATGAAGTTAGCTGATAACTGTCTCATGCACGCACACACCGACAGCCAAAAAGCGACATGATGAAGTTAGCTGATAACTGTCTACATGCGCGTACACCGACAGCTAAAAAGCGAAATGATGAAGTTAGCTGATAACTCAACTTTACTCAACTAACAGATAACTGAAGTTTCCGTGGAAACTCATAAATTTATTTATTAATTTATCATTCTTTTTACGAACAGAGTTGTGGCATACGGGATGAAATCTTTAGCTATTTTTGTTCTGTTACGCCAAAGTATAACTTCTTAAGTGCGTACATAAGTACACACATACGTTTTTTGTCACTTAGAAGAACTAGTATATAAGTATAAAATAACTTTTCTTTATAAATAAGATGTTTCACTACAATAGTAAAGAGTAATAAAGAAACCGCCGACCAAGAAAGCGAAGTGTAATGAATCAAGCTCCGAAGAGTCGAATAAACTTTGTACCGCCGTTTGTCTGCCTAAGAGCTGGAAACACTTTCTATATAATAGTACCACAGGCGAGAGATAAAGTGTTTTATATTGGCGAGTGGTCGAGAAATATTCTCCTAATTTTTTATGTTGACCTTAATATTATTAAATAGAATTAACTATTTAATAATTAAATAAATTATTAGTGGGCATGTATGTAACGTGATGTTTAGACTTGCCGTTGTCTTCTCAAGGAGAATATCTACATGGGCTGCGATTTTTGGATTAATAAAATTATGAGCCTAATATAAATTATACTAAATAGTTTATTAAAACATAATATAATAAAAAAGATGACTGGACTGGGCAGGGTGAGACTGGGCAGACACGTTTGTCGTATGCCAGAGGAACTATGGGCGAAAGTCACTACATAATGGGTTCCAAACGGGCGGCAACCGTGTGGTAGACCCAGACGGAGATAGAGGGATGAACTGGATGCATACCAGAAAGAGTGGCCCCAATTGGCCAATAACCGGGATTCGTGGAAAGAGAGAAGAGAGGCCTTTGCCCTGCAGTGGGACTCCACGGGCTGATAATAAATAATAATAATAATATAGTCAATTCATAACTAATGATGTTGAAGTTCATATTTGTAAACGATTATTAGATAATCTAAGAATATTTGAAATTATCATAAATTTATTTTTAAAATGTGTCTGCAGATTTAGCTTTTTTAAATTGTTGTTCGTCTGTTGTTTTGATGACCCACGGGGCGCGGTGCAGTGGGTGTATAGCCGGCTGAGACGTAGGTGGTTTCGGGTTTGATTCCCACCTCTGAAAAAAATTTTACACAATGCTAATGTTGTACTAAGAAAAAATATATAAGTAATAATAAAAATTTAATTAATATATACTTTTTCATCTGGTAAGGCAAACGTTAAACAAAATAGGATTGCCTAAAACAAAAAAAATGTGTAAGTCACGGGACTTCTGGGCGATATGAAACATCTAAATTGATGGTGATTGAAAGAATTTATAATAAAATAAAACCTTTTATAATCATGTTATCCTATCACACGCAATATAAATATGTGTGACAGTGCAACGGCCCAATGGACCAATAGACCAACGGCAAACGGAATGCTGCCACCCCGTGACGAGTTGTTAACATACGAGTCGGAATTACTTCCCAAGGCGCGCCAATACATACATGTTTCACATCAAAAATTATTCTCTATTAAGCGAAACACTTTTGTTGTCGGAGATACATGTACTGTTGGACATGTTATGTGTGTTTTGTTCTCTCATTGTGTGTAATTAAGATGGTAGAATTGTGAGAATAAAAGCTAATTTCAAATAAAGCTCTACCTCTTAATATGATAGGTACTTTGTAAGCTTAATGTAGAATTATTACCACATTTTTGGTAATGGCAACTTTTGTAGAGCCAGCAGATAAAGTGAAACAAATTGTATCAAAATAATAAAATAAATAAACAATGCTGGACATTTCACAAAATGCTATACAGCCCTAAACTAAGCAGAGCTTGTACTACGGGTGCCAGATAACTGATAGAATGCTTACATACATATTCTTTTTTTTTATTCATACGAGTATTCTATATATTAATATAAAAAACATCTAGACCCGGAACAAAAATCTATAGAAAATGCAAACATTTGTTCCGTGGCGGGAATCGAACCCGCTACGTCCTGCGTCTCAGCCAGCTATCGCCCACTGTGCCACGGAGGTTTGTATCTGTGATTTTAAAACTAAATGTTTTTGATTAGATTTTAAAATTGTTATAACATTCTGGCTGGAAAACGTCCATCCAAAACTTTTATTTAAATCTGTTGAACCTAAGTATCCCAGACCTTTTCCTTTATTAATCAAATCCTTAAGCCATTAAGTTCTTCATATTAACCGTCTTTATGAGGGCCGAGGATTTTTCCTGAATTCAAGACGTTTAATAAAGCCCGCTTTAAAATAACTTTTTCGGGCAAAAAGCTTGCATATTCATGAGGGCGAGAAGGGCTCATTTGCAAAATTAATCCCAAAGCTAGGGGGATATCTTATAGCTTAAACAGCTGATTTGTCTTAGCGGTGAAGACATGGACTATGAATGAGTGAATGAAATGAACTAATGATGTCAAATTCTAATACCCTACAGAATTTTCCTATACCTAGTCATCATATTAAAGTTGTTTAAGAAAGCAATCAATGAGACAATCCTGTCTGATTGTCTAAATACAATTTAAATGAATAGTGACTAAGTTACTCATAACTAAATATGAACCTGTATTGTGTAGGTAGGTAAGTACCTAGGCACTTGCTTGCCTGCATAATATAGGTTCTTTTAAATACTTATATTTTTTATTTGTATTTAATATTGTATACACTCATGCCCACCATTTGTCTAATGTAATCTGTGGACAACGGTGTTGTTTATGCCTGGAGTGAGACATCTTGTAATAATTATTAAGTCTAGTAATATTCAGGCATAATTGTTCGTTGTCTCAAATAAATAAAAATAAATAATATATTATTAATTCGAAAATAACTCTTTCTCTCTATCTGACCGTTTGTTACGTTTTCACGACTAAACAGCTAGACCCATTTCAATTAAATTTGGTATACGAATAGATTGTAACTAGGATATAGGCTACTTTTTACCCGACTGCGCAGAAGGAGAGTAATGTTTTTATTGAAAAACCACGCGTGTGAAGCTGTGGGTGGGTCAGCTGGTTACTCAAGTACAGCAGATTGTTATAAATGTACATAAAAAAATGTTATGAGTTTCTTACATAAATACAAATAAAGGAGACAAAATTCTGTTACAGTTATAAAAACTGTAACGCAGTTAGAAACATCCGACTTCTAGTATGCATGGCATAGAATATTCTTTGTAACTTCGAGTAATAACATGAAGTACATATACAGAAAATACTAATACATACAAAATACTGAAGCTATGTCAAACTGTGTATGAATGAGCAACCGACCGATAGAATTACTTAAGAGATAAATACTGTTACGCCGAGGCTGTTAAACAATGAGTAATAATCGACACTTCTCGAACGCTTTTGTCTTTCTGTGTTATTGTTGTTATTGTCTACGGTTGCGCACAATGGGGATTGGTTGTTCTGTCGAAACACCGACCCCTTTCCTGGAACGACCGAGATCGTTCTCGAACAATCGAATTGTGTACGATAAAAATAGGCCGGAGAGATGGCCGGACAGTCAGTTAGTGAGTGAGTCTCAGCGAGGCCCTGGAGGACTGACGTGGAGAAGGGTCTCGCGTGAACAGTAGTTGCTCGCGAGTCAGTCTGGATTAAGCTATACGTGCGATCATTTCGGTGACTTTAAGTGGTGCAACAGTGGTGTGAATTAGTGTGTTGTGATACGTGTGACCAAGTTCGTGTATTCATCGTTTTAGTATTGAATAAAAGTGTTACTTTGGTTAGATCGATTCCCATTATTTTATCCCGAACCCTCAGCTCGTAACAATACATACAAGATACACCGGTTATCTTATAAAAAAAAAAAAATTTTAGGTAATGGTGACGGGTCTAATAAGCAAGTATCTAAATAATATGTAGTGGAGACAAATCTAGGGTTTTCAGTGTTTTATGTATAACTGTTAGTATGTAACTTTTTGTCGAATAAATAAATACAATACAATCTGTTAGTATTTCAAAAACGCGTTGGCCAAAATATGTTCGCAGAAAAACGTGGTCAAAAAGAGTTGTCATTTCCTGGCATACTTCATTAATAAATGCTTCTTCGCAGTGCACGAATCTCCTAAAGATGTCATTTACTGTCTCGCTTTATTTAATTTGTGACTTGAGTTTTGAATTTTAAAATTCTCTTTGTTTTGCCTCGGAACAATGAATAAACATTACCACTGAGCCTTTAATTAGTTTTAATTATAGAATGAGAGCCAGTGGTCGGATATCTATCGCCTGTTTTGTGGACCCTAGCAGTGGATCAGCTCCTGTACAGGCTGGCAGTCTACCAAATCGATGCGCAAGGTTATGCAGATGACCTTGTGATCGTCGTGCGGGGATTCTGTCGATCTATTATCTATAGCATCACGCACAGAGCTCTTAACATTGTCAGTGACTGGTGCTGCAATAGTGACCTCTCAGTCAACGCTGACAAAACAGTAATTGTCCCATTTACCAATAAGCGAAAACTAGACAAGCTCGCAAAGTTAAGAAACAATCTTCGCATTATAGTCAGAGCCCTGACTGAACACTGTCGGCTTAATAGGCACATGTTAAAGCTAAGGGTATGCGATACACAAACCTGCAGATTCTATATTGAGGCAGCGGAATCGCCCCTACATCAATTAGGCGAATGTGGTCCACTAATGCACAAACGTAGCATTCATCTGGGTAAACACATTCTTAGCCCGGAGGAGCAAACAGTTATAACCTCTAAGAATATCCTACAGTTTTTAGCAGCTGCTTAATGGTGAACTTTGAACGCCCGCTCCCATAAACTTGGGGTGATATATAAAAAACAAGTGGCGATCACAATAGGCCTCGTGGCCGCAGTGAAACTAAAGCCGCAAAAGCTAATAAAAAATATATAAAACAAAAGTGGTCGTTTTATCTCCGTAATGATACTAAGTTGACGTCATTATACTTCTATAAAGGTTGCTGGGAGGAAGGTGTTTGAGTAGAGACCACGTGCTGGAAAGCGCAGTGGGACGGCCCGCCACTAGACGACGTAATAAAGGATGCTGGGAGCTGTTGGGTCCAGGCCGCACAAGATCGGTCGCTCAGAAAACCTACGGGGGAGGCCAATGTTCAGCAGTGGATGTTATGTGGCTGAAATTATAACTACTATAAAGTCCCCTATTCTGTACCTTAAAAATCACATGATGACTAAATTTTGTCAAATGAAACGCTTATCAACTGCATAAAGGTACTTTCAAGAATTGTCAAATAACCTCATGAATTATCGCACTCATTGGCTAACTCAGGCTGGGTGACTTTAAAGTATACTTACATCATAATTTTTTAAGGAAGGTTTTTGATACATAAGATGCTCAGAATTTAGTGGTATAGTGAAAGGTGTATTTATTTGTGCAAAATTATAATTGACCACATTTCGTTTATTCAAACCATTTTTCGACAGTACCTACAGGTGGCTAACGTTAGCACTGCAAATCAGGCTACAGTACTTCATTTTATAGAAGTTGTTTTCGTAGCTTTTCGTAGACATCTTGCTACGAAGTGCTACGACACGCGTTGCAAGATTGTAGAAGTTATAATCGTAGATTTTCGTAGACATCTTGCTACGAAGTGCTACGACACGCGTTGAAAGATGAGAATTTATTCCTAGTAGTTCCGCTAAATCTTAACGTTTACAACGAGGCTTAGAAAAAAAGCCTATTTTATCCTTAAAATTAACTTATTTTCTAAACCTAAACATTATTTCGTAGTTAAACTCAAACACCTAACCTGGTCACTAATTCATACCAACCTATAAACTTACTTTTGGAAGAGGCACTCTTCGAAAATTTCAAGAAACTTAAATTTTAATCATTTATTATATGTTCATAATCAAGTTTACATAAACAAAAATATTGAAAATTGTGAACCAAACGGAATTTTGTAATTTTGCCAATATTTTAAATTATTGAATGTTAAACAATAACTTCAAAACGTGGATGCCTCTCAGACTACAAAGGAAAGTGGCTCTCGCGACCAAAAGTTTGAAGTCTAAGATATTATGTAGCATTATTTCCATGAAATAATATTATTTAATTGTCTTTTGATCTTTAGGAAATTAACCTTCTAAAAAGCTCTTTGATAAAAACGCTTTTAAAAGCTTTGCAACAAACACACAATCTCACATTAGTTATAATTAACCTACACCTAATAACCTCACGTTAGTATGTAAATCGTAAAGTGATTTTAGAAGCTTAGTTTACTATATCTCATACAATCCTACGTATTGTGGGAAGTGGGTCGATCTTTGCATTATCCACTCAATAAACCAATACCCGAAAACCTATAACAAAATCCACGTTCACATAACTCTAATTCAAAGACAAGGAAATCCCAAAAGAAAAATCACGGAGAATCGCCAAGTATACGTAAATCCGTGTACAATGTAAAATACAAGGCACATAATAGATAAGCTACAACAAACCAGTAGAGACACTAGATACAGAACTCTTAATTGTACAAAATATATAAAATACCTATAGGCGAAATTAATGCTTAAAAATTAAAAAGCTCCGTAAGAACAGCATACTTTACCTAGGAATGGATGAATGTGGGCTTAGTGGATAAAATAGAGATACATACATACGTATCCGTCCATGTAATTTTGTAAGATAAATGTACAAACTTCACAAAGTCACTAGGAAGAGAGCGCGCGATCTTGGCATGCAGGGATAATTTAGCATTTTTCTACAGAAATTTGAGTGTTTTTTTTCAAATTTTCACTCGTAACTTAAAAATTAAGATAAACTTATAATTAGTTTCCAAAACATCCAGGCAACAATAATCATTCGATTTTTGAACTGGTGCACACTGACTGTACCTACTGCTAAAAGCGATCTTACTATATAAACTCATCTAAGAGTCATCCAATCTATACACAGTCCAAGGTTAAGAGTCTCAAAATTGTTAGTGATGTATTAGTAACCGAATCCCGACGCAAAGTCATAGCGGATAGCATATCAAATTATTGATATTATAAGTTAGGACTTTGTCACCGAATTTCAAAGTCGTAGCGTGTCATAGCAATGACATTGTTAGTCTTAGCTAACACCGTCAGATTTCTTCCCTTGGCCCTACACAAGTACTTCACACATAAGCTCTATGAATAAATAAATAAATATTGCTGGACATTTCACAAAGCACTATATAGCCCCAAACTAAGCAGATCTTGTACTATGGGAACCAGATAACTGATAGAATACTTACATACATTTTTTTTGTAAATACATACATACCTATATAATATATAGAGAAACAACTAGACCCGGAACAAATATCTGTAGGTTATGCAAACATTTGTTCCGCGGCGGGAATCGAACCCGCTACCTCCTGCGTCTCAGCCGGCTATTCCCCCACTGCACCACTGAATATGATGGTACCACACCCAGACTCAATACAAATATAAACTGTAAGTACCGCAAACTATGTTTTTACTGTGCTTGGCCAAGATAAACGGTAGAGACGCTATGTTTGGGACAAGGCTTCGAATGGAATTCCATTAAGACGTCTTTGCCACTATCCTGTGTTATCTTTTTCTATTTGCAGAGATAGTGATGTGTTGAAGTGTGTACATACTTCGTTATCGATATGAGAATGGATGTCCGTGATAGGCTCTTCAGGTTGCAAGATAATGGAAAAAGATCATTGAAACATGTATTTTTTATGATCCTGTCAATATTACGATATTTTTTTGAGTTAGGTTAGCGAAGCGAAGAGTCAGAGATTTTATCCCATCGACTTGTTTTTACTCCTGATGCAAAAAGAAAGATTCTTATAAGTTTGACGTCTATGACTGTCTGTCTGTGGCATCATAGATCTCAAACGGATGGACTGATTTAGCAGTTTTTTTTATAATAAGTTTAGATTAGATTCGATACTTTCTTGATCGCACATCATTAAAAAAACAGACAAAAGAGAATATACAATTAAATCAAAGGTACAATGGGTGGCCTTATCGCTAAAAGTGATATCTTCCAGGCAATCTTTTATGGTCAGGATCTATTTTGGTCAGGTGAACTGGAGTGGTTTTTAGCTATGTCAGTTTTGACCCCCCACCATTTTTTTATACTTTCATCAATTCTTATAAAAAGTCTGTCTTATAAAACTGTACTCAAGCAAAAATTGATACCTAAGAAAATATTTTCAGCTAAAAATCTATTTTTGAGTCTCAAATCAATTTAACTTTTAGTTCTTGCATAGTAGCCTAAGTTAAGTTCATTATATAAAGATCGTTTTAGTGCGACCGCGAATTAATTCTAAGTATTATTTTATGTCACAGAGTGGTGGCCAAGAGAAGGACGTCGACCGCAAGGCAGACCACCGGTCCGATGGTCTGACGATCTCATAACGGAAGTTGGACGGCAATGGATGAAACTTGCTCAAGACTGATTGGACTGGTGACATAGAGAGGACGCCTATACCTAACAGTGGGTGCTGGAGGCTGGATAGATATATAGATTATTTTATGCTAAGTAGTAGTTGATATGATGTGTATATTTGTTTTTAAGTTTTGATTTAGTGTAACAATATTATAAATCTAAAGTCAAAAGTGAAAACATTAATTGCGTACATGTTGTTTTACATAGGTCTAAGTGTTTCTGTTTTAAACATTGAAACTTACTTAGTAACTTGTGTTAAGTTTATACAACTAAACTATACAGTAAACATGATAGTTATTTATTGGCTTGTCTAAAGGTTAAATTCTAATTCGAATGTATTTACTGTGTGTCTCTTAAAAAAATACTTGTAATAATTAATTAAGTTATTAATTCATTATTATAAATACGGGATTTATCACGTTTTATCGGTGTTTCGAACGACAATGTTTCGGTTCAATTCGCAAAGCTTCATCAGGGTGAGTGCGATCCGCTCTAAACAACGTCTCACCTCGCACTACGCGCGCGCCCTCTGCGCGCGAGTAGACGGGTGCAGTGGTGGGATTGCGTCAACGGTGGCCCATCGTGTTGACAGGCTGCATCATCATCATTATCATCCCTGCTGTCCTCTTCGATAGTTCTCGGTACAGGCAAACACACAACACTAATTATGTCTCTACCTGGTTCACTCAAAGTTATTGATTATTTCAGTTTATTTACTCATTTTTTTATGTTTCTTGGTGGGAAACAGGCATACTGCCCACCTGATGGTAAACAGTCACCGTGCCTATTGACACCGGCAATGCCCGGAGTATTGTCGATGCGTTTCCTACTCTGTACAAACCTCAAAATAAAGAAACTTGGGTCTATTGGGTCCAACGTGGTGGGGATAAAGCAAGTTTGGTCCCTATCCGTTTTTATTTTAATAGCCATTGGGCTGATGGTGAAGGCCACACAAGATCGGTCATGGTTAGGTATGTATGGGCTACGTATGTTCAGTAGTGGGCATCCTATGTTTGTTATGATCACGATAACCACACATTCATTATATAGACGACCTCCGTGGCGCAGTGGGTGAAAAGTCGGCTGAGACGCAGGAGGTAGTGGGTTCGATTCCCGCCGCGGAACAAATGTTTGCATGATCTACAGATATTTGTTTCGGGTCTGGTTGTTTTTCTATATATTATATGTATGTATTTACAAAAAAAAGTACACAAGTATTCTATCAGTTATCTGGTTTCCATAGCTTCAATAGCTCTGCTTAGTTTGGGGCTAGATAGCGCTGTGTGAAATGTCCAGCAATATTTATATTTATTTATTTATTTATAGATAACACAACAAGAATAGCTCGAAATAAGTGAATAAGTCAAACTTTTATAATCAGCTTATAAGCGTTGTTTTAGAGCCTTGTTGATATAATCATCTGATCTCCATGGCACAGTGGGCGAATATCCGGCTAAGACGAAGAAGGTCGCGGGTTCAATTCCCACCCAGGAACAAATATTTGCATGATCTACAGATATTTGTTCCAGATCTGGTTGTTTCTCTATATCTTACAAGTATTTACAAAAAAAAAGCATGTGTGCAATTCACACGTGGTAGAAGTGAAACCTTCAAAAATTTTGGTTTCAAGATAATGAGACGAATGTAAAATTTCGGGAAGATGATAATTGTAGGTTTTAGTAATTAACATAGTGATGCAACGTAAGATGTTTATTTTATATTTTATTCGTATATATTACATAGATTTATTCAAACTCAGAGCTTACATTTACGATAAATGATACAATAGGCTTATGGTAACTACGGTAACTAAACTGTCGCTTTTTCGTTTCATCGACTTTCAAATCACAACGATGATAAAGAAGTTTACACTTTAAAAAAAAGTATTGAATCAGTTATCTGGTTCTCATAGTACAAGTTTTGTTTAGTTTGGGGCTAGATGGCCATGTGTGAAATGTCCAGCATTATTTATTTATATTATCATATATCTATCTATAATATCAAACCAAAATCATATGGGGCTATTCTCATAATATCGAAAGTTTACAACATAATCTTCCAAAGCTTTTTACTTGAAGATTGCGACGTTGGTATCGACGTAAAAACCTACAACACTATGTCCCGGGCGAGTTAAAGTTGTCTTAAAGTTTCGCTTCAAGACTTGCAAAGTGTCTATAGAGTATAGATCCTGTTTCGTAAAAAGTTAGCTCGAATATTCTAACCTCTTTATTTACGTTTCGTGTTTTGCGATGCAGTCTCTGGTCTTTGTAGGTAAAAAACGTTTTACTGTACAGAAGTGCAAGTACGTATTTATAATAATGATTTAAATAAATCACATAAGTGTGTTTCGTTAAATTACAAATACAGAACTTGTCAATCGATAAATTGACGTTTAACCTCGATAAAATTGTCAAATTTAAACCTCGATTGGTTGATTAACAAGTTTTTACTTGCACTGTAGGTTACTTAAGGTATGCATATCAAATCGAAAAGCGATCGTCACCGTATCAACTCGAGCGATTCAGTATTTTTTGTACGAAACTCCCTACTGCAACGCACGCGGAATCGCCTCGCCTCGGGACAAGCTCACGAACCGCGGTGCGGTGCGCTTACGGCTCGTTGTCCCCGCGTTTACGTCTCGCAGTACCCGCGCTTACGTCTCTCCGTACTCGAGCGGTGAAACTGGTGCTGCTTAGCCGTCAACCAGCGGGCGGCGAGCCCTAAGCGCGGTGTGGCCTAGCCGTAGCCAAGAAGCTGCTGATCCGCTTTGATTACGTGCTTACGTTAGGTTGACGCCTGGTTGTCGACGAGGCGAAAGGCGATACGGTGACGATCCCTTTCCGAGTTCATATGTCTGCTATGACCTTGACACAACATCTTACATCTTATTGATATTTAATTGCAGTCCTTAACTGAATAGTTTTAGTCAGATACGCGATACATTTTAAGTAAGCAAGTTAAAAGTTTCCTACCTTTATAAACCCGCCGACCGCCTCTTTTTACTTAAGGGGTAAGAAATCCTATTTAACTACCTTTCTATTAAAAAAACCGCATCCAAATCGGTTCATCCGTTTAGGAGCTACGATGCCTCAGACAGAGAGACAGACACACGGGCATAACATAGGTGTCGATCTAACAACATCCCGTTTTTGCATCGGGGGATAAAAACAAAAGTTATGGTACGGATAACAGAACTCGATGACGTTATGATTGTAAACTCCTCACTACCTTAGTGAGTGTCATTAATAAGAGAAAAAAAGGAATAAAATAATCTTAAAGGTTTTGAGTTTCCTGGATGTCACCTGATTTTTAGTCTAGGTCTAAGAAATGTTTTTCAGTTTTACTATGACTAATAACTTAAAAACTACAAAGGTTAAACTAAAAATAAAAATAGGGTCAAAATGTACTCGCGAAGACCTTTCATTTGACGTCTCACTTGATCTATTAGTCAAGTCAAGTGAATCCGATTTTACGATGATCTGATCTACGCTTCGAAAGTTATCCTCGGATAAACAAACATACATACATATATACATACAACGCCAATTTGCCCGCTGATTTGTAATATTTGATCGCGCGAAGCGAGATCTCCAAATCAACTTGGGCAAATCGGCGTTGTATGTATATATGTATGTTTGTTTGTTTGTCCGAGGATAATTGTCGAAGCGTACATCCGATCATCGTGAAATTTGATACATAGGTAGGTAGATATGGCATAATTTTGGTGTGACTAAATGAACTGAAAATGTGGGGGGTTTGTTGAGATATTGGGGTTCAAGAGGGGAAAAAATGAAAATGAGACTATTAGATCAAATGAAAGGTGGTTTGTTTGTTAGTACATTTCGACTCCGTTTTTAATTTTAGTAAAGTTTTTGTGTTTTTTGAGTTATTAGCCATAGTAAAACTGAACTTTGACGAATTCACAGGGTACACCAGTTGCTCCTGCAGTGTAGCTTTGATGAGACAAATATAGGGAAAAGTCTGAAATCCAGAATAACTCAATTTCTACCCCAAAACAGAATAACCAATTTACATGAAGTCCTGTTACCTGTAATTTGAATGAATCTGTAGGTCAAGTTAGTTGGTTTTGCATTTCGTGGCATTATTTTGATAGTAAAAGATTACGCGAGATCTCATTTCGGGGCGAACCAATAATGTAACTTGTTACAAAATTGCATGTCCGAAAGGCTTTTTAATTTTTTATCCTGCCCAAGCTTCACTTTTACAAGCTGTTTGCCAATTTGTTGTATGCATATTGTAGGAGTTTTCGTCATTTTTGCATTTTTTCGTGCGTTATTATAAAATTCTTAGTTTGGGCGTAATATGCCCTTTTCCGTCCTTAATTTAATATAGTTAACCAAGTAAACCATCTCTAGAGCCTACATAGGCGCAATAGCTGGAAGAATTTTATTTTCATTAATGCTAATTTTAAGTGCAGGTACCCACAATTATAATGAGAAAGAACAAATATTTGTCCACAACAATCGAATCAAATATAATCTAGCCTCCGTGATCCAACAACACCAAAGAAAAAATACTTAAATTACTGAAGACAACATGTATACACACAATTTTAAGAAATTCTTTCAGCCCACCTGAAAGAGAATTTTACAGATTTTTTAGATTTTATAGAAGAATTGAACGGTGTCAAATCAGTTCCCTGTTTCAAATATTGCAAGAAGATACTCTCCTTTTCTTAGAAGTTAGCTCATAGACAACGATGAGCTAGTTGATGCAAACCTAGCCTGGAGCATCGACGCAAGGTTGCAAGCATCTCGGTTTTTTACCGAGTACATTTCGGAGAGTGTGCGGAGGAACCTAATCCCACCATCTCTTTTCTACCATCGGACAACCAGACGCTCTGTGGTGTGCCACCGCTATATGGTTGAAATACCTCACATACGCACAAAGCGGTTCTCTTCGACCTTTATTATGCGCACCGCTAAAGAATGGAACACCTTGCCTGAGTCTGTGTTTCCCGATAACTAAAACCTGGGTGTCTTCAAGTCGCGAGTGAATAGGTTTCTTCTAGGCAAACGTGATCCATTGTAGAGTGCATTCTATCACACTAGTATTATAAACTAGCTTCCGCCCGTGACTTCGCACGTGTGTGTTCATCAAATCATCAATCTCAAAATCAATCAAAATATATTTAGGTTATAATCTACGTATATACCAAATTTCATTAAAATCCATTTAGTAGTTTTTGCGTGAAAGAGTAACAAACATCCAAACAAACTTTCGCGATATTGGTTTAAATTATATCTGCCAATAACTATCCACTCGCAAAGACTTCAGTTTACCCGTGGTCATGGCGCATGCAACTGCGTCGAAATATCGGGACACTCAAGAACTCACAAATCATGGTAAATATCCCGTTTTTAGTACAAATAGTGTTAATAACCATGATAGTTTCAAAAGAAATTTGGTATGTACGTAAATTATAACCTGGATTAACACATAATCTAATTTTTATTTTGATGAACTCCATGGCGCAGTGGGCGTATAGCTGGTTGAGACGCAAGAGTGGGGTCGATTCCCGCTGCGGAACAAATGTTTGCATGATCTATAGATATTTGTGCCTTGTGTCTGGGTGTTTTTCTATATATTATAAGTGAGTATTTACAAAAAAAAGTATATAAGTATTATGTCAGTTACCTGGTTCCCATAGTACAAGCTCTGCTTAGTTTGGGGCTAGATAGCGCTGTGTGAAATGTCCAGCAATATTTATTTATTTATTGATAAAACACGCATGCGAAGCCTCGGGCAGAATCTAGTAAAGTATAAAAAAACCGACAATATATTTTTGTAAGCATTTTGTCTATAATCAATTTGTAAATAAAGAATATGAAGAGAAACATTCAGATCCTACATACACATAACTTTGGGTTCAATGATCAAATAAATATCAGTTAAATCTGAGCCATCAGCTCGCATGTCACATCACAGCCCATCCTTGTAATAAAATTACGCATACAACAGGCGCAATACAAACAATCCTTATTCCAAACACGTCCATAATAAAATAAAAATAAAAACACAATGATGCTTGACACGATGATAAAATAACGCGCGGAATAAAAGTGGTTCCCATTAAGGTGTTGCTGAGCACGCGACTGAATAGTAAGGGAATTATAACTATCGATATCGATACTATTCAGCTGTTTTCAAGGCCTTTTTTATCGAGCTTTCAGTAAATGCCCTTAAGAGTGATCAAGTACTCAAATATATAAAATATTTATGCATGGGATAGATTTACTTTAAAAACAAAGTTTTTGTGAGGATATAACGGCCACCACGCAGAATTTACAGTAGAGGTATAAGTGCAGCGCTTGTTTTTAGTGACGCCGCAAATCAAAAAAAATTCTAAGCAAACTATTCGACAGATTATACTAAAATCTATAATTACTGAATTTATGTTGTATTTTTTAATAAATAAAATAAATAAATACATATTGCTGGACATTTCACACAGCGCTATCTAGCCCCAAACTAAGCAGAGCTTGTACTATGGGAACCAGATAACTGATAGAATAATTATATACTTTTTTTGTAAATACATACTTATAATATATAGAAAAACACCCAGACACGGAAGAAATATCTATAGATCATGCAAACATTTGTTCCGCGACGGGAATCGAACCCACTACCTCCTGCGTCTCAGCCGGCTATACGACCACTGCACCACGGAGGCAGTCATAAATTTTTTTTTTATGGTTGTGGTTACTAACTGTATTTTGTAAATGTAAATTGTTTTATACAGATATTTTTTTTTCAGTGAAAACTATTTTTATCGATAATTTCATGCTATTTTCCCCCATTTCTACTACATCGAAACTATCGGATGTTTGACACATATAGTTGCGAATCTACCAATGATGATGACAATTTTAAACCTGAACAACGGTTAGCTCGAAGAAAATGATAATTAGCATTAAGTTCACCTATGTATTTTATTAGTGCAATAAAAAAATCTAATCTAATCTAAACAATAGAGCATAAAAAAACTCATCGATAACTTCCGGTTATTTTACCCCATCCCTACTAGACACTATGCAGTCGGACGGAGGATAATAGTCGTCGGTAGAAGCAAATTGCCGAGTCTGCAGCCTCTAAGGAAGTACCAAGTAACAGGGTGTTGCAAGCCATATGACAGGCTTGTATTGGTCATTCTCGGCTAAGCCTTCATTCCTTAAAGCCTGGTTTTCAAAGGCCCAGCAACTGACCCGTCAGTGACGGATAATTACTGTCAGATACTGGAACAACAAGAAGCCAGTTTCAAACGGTCGCTCTCTGGTTTTCACGTGACAGGTATTATTGGTTAGTACTGATCAACTGACCGGTCAGTTACATTTATAATCTTTATGTAGGTACTGTTCTGCAGTGTCCTGTGTGTGTCAAATAAATGTATTTTCCTTCTTTTTTTTCTTTCTAGTTACTAGGCCTTTGAAAACCAAAAATAAGTAAAGCGGGGCGTGCACTGGTGTTTTTAGAGTGACAAATTGACAGTGGGGGCGATTGTGTGGTAGTGATACGACTATCGCTGGATGGTATAAGGAACACAAAAGTCAGTATTCAAAATTTATTAAAACGGTTCTTCAATACTCCGGTCACTGATTTTACGGTGGTTTCCGGTGGGTAAAAATGCGGGTACTCTTTTTTGTTTCTCTCCTCGGATGGTCCGGATTCCGTGGAGCCGTGGAAGTCTCGCTCTGGGTGCTGCGGTGGCCGAGGTCAAGGAAGGTGCCAGAAACAGTGCCAAAATGGAGTGGAGTGCGGCAAAGCCGGACTTTGAACTCGAACTTCGAATTTCAACCTTGAACCCTAGAAAGTAACATGGAAGGTGTCACAGTAGGTTCCAGCTTCTTCTCCCTCTGATTGTGGCATTCACACACCACCAATACTTTCCTCATCCATCACTTCATGCTCGCTTACGCTGTGGTGGTCACACCAATTTTGATTAAATTTTGTATACCGACTTTTGTGTTCCTTATACCATCCAGCAATAATCGTATCACTGTTGGTGCAAACTAAACTAAATTTAGGTTTGACAACACTTAAATGACAATTATCACTCTCTGTCTGTATGAAATCATGGAAATATGTTAAATTTTTTAAGTACCCTGACTCAATAAGAAAGAAGTTATTCTGGCGGCACGCAGGGCGCAAAACTGGATAACGCCAGTCGTCATTGCGCTGGTGGGGCGTGGGAGGGCCTCGGCGTATGTACTGAACTGTAATAGAAAATGCACACAGCAGCGAAGCTTTACGTGTCTTCGGCGCGACCTTATGTCACATTGCGTGCCAGGCGATCTATCTGTGTGTCAATATGCAGCAAATCTATACTTATAATATTATAAAGAGGAAAGATTTGATTGTTTGTTTGTTTGCATTGAGTAGGTTCCAAAACTACTGGACCATGTCTCTTTATTTTCTCTATTGTATACTTCGCAGTTCTTACTATAGTCTATATATAAAAAAGTTAAGAATGTCTTCATGGCACATGATTAAAAAAAAATAATAAAAAAACACATTTTAATCATAGGTACAATAGGCGGCCTTATCGCTAAAAGCGATCTCTTCCAGGTAACCTTTGTATGGACGGGATCTATGTGAACAAATATATAAAATAACCACCTAGTTAGATATAATCATTGATGTGCCTCACAAGGTGTAGGTTTGAACTTCCATTCGACAGAATGTTTTGTATTGTAAGAAACATATTTTGAGGAATAAAGATTAACTGGAAGAGAATCCTATCTAGCATTAAGTTCGCCTACGTACAGATTATTATTTATTTTGTGCAATAAATAATTTTTCGTACATTTAATTCATTGACTCAACGCCTCTAGCTCTGGTTTTCTGAACAGTGCGGATAGTTATGTACATGACGGTTTAAATCGTAATTTTCATCATTGTCCACCGCCCATCTTCACCCACAGCTAGGTACATTCTTTCCTTATTCTTTATTGTACACAAATACATAGATAACAGACAGTAACAGCTTACAAATTTGGCATGTACAAAGCCGATGGTACATGCTATTTTTACCATATTTCCATAATGGAGGCATGTACCCAGCAGTTGGTAAAGTTGGGGTGTGAATAATAATGATGATGATGATTATAGCCGTCATATCACTATCGGCGCTGCTTAGGAAACCAGAGCTAGAGGCGTTTGTATGAAGAATGAGGTAACAGAGCGAGAACGGACTACCGTGGTCGCAAACGAGCGAAGTTTGGTAACGTATTAGTTTGAAACTATCTTCAAATGAAGTAACCACGTCTTAAAGTAACTACAAATATTTGATCAACAAAACAATCAAAAGAATTCAAATGAATGTATACAATTAGTGGTCTTATCGCTAAGTAGCGATCTCTATCAGATAACCTTTGCTATTAATCAATAAACGAATGAAAGATCTGCATATTAGCAACTGTAACAAAGGAAGTCTAATTTAGAATATAGAATAGAATAGAATACTCTTTATTGCACACCAACAAAATTAAAAATACAATAAAAATAAACAAAAATTAAGGTAAGTACAATGGGCGGTCTTATCGCTAAAAGCGATCTCTCCCAGACAACCTTTGGATGGACAGGACAAAACGAAATCATAAAGACGGCGGTGTTTCTACGAGTATGTTCATAAACCTACATAAACTACCTATACTTACTAATCAACTAAATATATGTACGTACAAATATAATAATATATACATACTTATATATATATAAACTACAATAAAGGAATAACATAATAAACTAGCAGTGTTTAGACAAAGAAAGGAAATGGTTGTATACCTTAGTATGTATATTATAGGCTTTAATTTTTGTTATTGGTCTGAAATGATTGGGTATTAATATTTATGATCGGTTTTTGTCTCATTTAGAGTTAAGAGCTTCCCCGGAATTAATGAATGTAAATTATTTATTGTACTTTAGAGCTAGACACAACAATAGTAAAAATAAATAAATGTTAGCATAATGGCCGTTAATAAAGAAAGCAAAATAAAATCATTGATATAATCATCCTCAAGACTAAATTAAATTTTTTAAACGCTGGAAGAATTTCTTCTAATTTCTAGGCTTGTGCAAAGAAATCGTAGTAAACTGAGAATACCGGTTATGAACTTGAAAATGCAGTAATGATATTGTTACGAGCTGAGGGTTCGGGATAAAATAATGGGAATCGATCCAACCAAAATAACACTTTTATTCAACACGATGACGATGAATACACAAACTTGGTCACACGTATCATAACACATTAATTCACACCACTGGTGCACCACTTAAAGTCACCGAAATGATCGCACTTATAGCTTAATCCAGACTGACTTGCGAGCAACTACTGTTCACGCGAGACCCTTCCCACGTCAGTCTTCCAGGGCCTCGCTGAGACTAACTCACTGAGACTGACTCAGACTCGAGACTGACTGTCCGGCCATCCCTCCGGCCTATTTATATCGTACACATTTCGATTGTTCGAGAACGATGTCGATCCTTCCAGGCAAGGGTCGGTCCCTCGACACAATGGCCACTCCCCATACTGCGAAACCACAAACAATAGCAACAATAACACAGCAAGACAAAAGCGTTCGAGAAGGTTCGATTATTACTCATTGTTTAACAGCCTCGGCGTAACACTGCCCCCTCCTAAAACATGCTCGTCCCGAGCATTCTTAGCCCCATATCGCGGCAGCCGATCAACATGAACAATTTTAGGCGCACCTCGCGCTGAAGATGTAGCAACTAGAGGAGCCACATTGCCGTCTCCAGTACTTCAGGACACCCAGAGTCCCTTTCTCATCAGCGATCCCAATTCCAGTCTCCAAAACACGGCTCTCATGATTTCTATCTGTTCTTTCACTTCCTGGAATTCCTTTCCAGATGAACCGAACGATTCCCTCATCAGTCGAGCACGCTCTTATGGCCAACGTCGCTGATCTTCCTGTTGACGACGCTGCTCTTCTTTATCCTGACGTCGCTGTTCCTCTTGCAACCGAGTCTGCTCCACCTGTTCACGTCGCTGTTCCTTCTGCAACCGAGCCTGCTCTTCCTGCTGACGACGCTTCTCTTCTTTATGCTGACGGCGTTCTTCCTCCTGCAACCAAGCCTGCTCTTTTTGCTGACGACGCTTCTCTTCCATATCCTGACGTCACTGTTCTGCCTGCAACCGAGCCTGCTCTTCTTGCTGACGACGCTGCTCTTCCTTATCCTGACGTCGCTGTTCTTTCTGCAACCGAGCCTGCTCTTCTTCCTGACGTCGCTGTTCTTCCTGCCAACGTCGCTGCTCTTCTTGTTGACGACAAAACATGGCCATAATAGCAGCAAGATTGCCTGTCACAGGAGCTTGCCCCACGGATGATGATGATGCTCCAAATGATTCGGTGGCGGCTGATTCTATCTCCATCGGCTGATGACTCTGCCGAGCTTATTGAACCGGAGACTCCCCAAACCGCCTTTCATCCATTTCCTGTTGTCGTTGACCTCTCGTCCTGACACCGTCCACGTTATCCTTTGGTAGAACCGGCATTATTTTATCCCACTTCTGACACCAAATTGTTACGAGCTGAGGGTTCGGGATAAAATAATGGGAATCGATCCAACCAAAATAACACTTTTATTCAACACGATGACGATGAATACACGAACTTGGTCACACGTATCATAACACATTAATTCACACCACTGGTGCACCACTTAAAGTCACCGAAATGATCGCACTTATAGCTTAATCCAGACTGACTCGGGAGCAACTACTGTTCACGCGAGACCCTTCCCACGTCAGTCCTCCAGGGCCTCGCTGAGACTAACTCACTGAGACTGACTCAGACTCGAGACTGACTGTCCGGCCATCCCTCCGGCCTATTTATATCGTACACATTTCGATTGTTCGAGAACGATGTCGATCCTTCCAGGAAAGGGTCGGTCCCTCGACACAATGGCCACTCCCCATACTGCGAAACCACAAACAATAGCAACAATAACACAGCAAGACAAAAGCGTTCGAGAAGGTTCGATTATTACTCATTGTTTAACAGCCTCGGCGTAACAATATACTTGTAATGTTGACTGTACAGGTTATCTTTATATTCATCACCATTTCACTCGTAAAAGGCGATTGATTTAGAACTGCAAAGCTCTTTTGAAAAGGAAATCGTCGCTGTAAAGTCGAGGGTTTATGCACAAGTTAATGAACTTATTCAATGGCACTTTACCGTTTAGGTTCTTTAATAGTTCTTTGAGTCAGAATAAATCATTAAAAGGGTCCATTTTGAATCCTTCATTACATATTTGTTCGAGCGAAGCGAGATCTCCAAATCAACTTGGGCAAATCGGCGTTGTAAGTTTGTTTGTCCGAAGATAACTTTCGAAGCTCTGATTCGATCATCGTGAAATTTAATACATAGGTGATAGCACAATTTTGGTGCAACTTATTTAACTAAAAATCTTTGCGGGTTGTTGATATTGGGGTTCAAGAAAGGTAAAAATATTTAAAATGAGACTATTACGTCAAGTGGGACGTCAAATAAAAGGTCTTCATTGGTACATTTAAACTCCGTTTTTATTTGTAGTAAAGTTTTTATAGTTTAGAGCCATAGTAAAAAGGGAACTTTAACAGGAACAAAATTCACAGGGTACACCAATGACCTCACAGCCGTGTAATTTTGTATGCGTGTAGCTTAAGTTACACAAATATAGGCGAAAGTCTAAAATCCAGAATAACTGCATATTGTACAAAAAAAAAGGTAACCAAATAACATGATTTCCCGTCACCTGTAATTTGAATGAAACTGTAGGTCAATTTAGTTTGTTATTTATTTCGTGGCACCATTTTGGTAATTAACGATTAGAAATAATATTTTTTTGTTTTAATAGGAGACTCGCGAGATTTCGAGAGAGTTCGGGGCGAACCACTAGTTATTACATTCTTGCTATGTTTAGCAAAACAAGATAAGAATCTAAAAAACCTTATTAATGTTTTACTTAAAAGCCTCAACGAAACAGAAAAAATCTCGGAAAAAAACACTCCCTGTTTAAGTAGGTTCTCTAGTTTCCAAAAATTATCTGCCATAGTCCACCTGGAGATCTACAAACACTTCGAAGTTAGGTGAGCCATTACAGGTCAAACATGAATGAAGTAAAACTCTTTATTGTGCACAATAAAAACTAAAAATTACAGATAAAATAAAAGACAAAAGGCAAATATTACAATGGGCGGTTTTATCGATTTGAAGCTATTTCTTCCAGACAACCTTTGGGTGGAGACGATTTAGTTATGTCAAAGATATGGTCCGGGATGCACATTTAAGACTATATATATATAGATGAAGGGAGTGCAAACTAATACCTCCATACTTTTTATTACAAATAGACATAAATAAATTAACAAATTATATAGATATAATATAGATAAAACTAGTTGACCCGCCGAACTTCATACCGCCTTGACATGCATATGACGCGGGCTGCCTATGTACGTCGGCCCGGTAGAATTGTCAAGTTGCCCTTATTAGCTGCATTTATGTATTAGAAAATGAACTTCATATCATTTTGCGTTAATTTTTCCGATATTTTAATAGTTATTCTGCTATTCGGGGCGGAGACAAATCCAAGAAATCAAAGATCATCAAAATCGGTATAGCCGTGATTGAGTTATAAATGGTGTAACTAACTGACTTTGTTTTATATATATATAGATTTATTTATAACACATACATTAGTTAAATACGATAAATATAAATTATTTTTTCTGCGATACTACGACGTTCCTGATAGATAAGCTTTTTTAATTAATTTTTTGATTAAGCTTTTTACCCTAAATTTAAATATAGCTAAGGATGGGGTTCGCCGTATTGCTATTGTTAATGCATTCCATAGACGTACTGTTCTGGCGATAAAAGAACTGTCATAGAAACTAGTACTATGTACTGGCGTTATTAACATGGTATCCGCCGGGCGTTTTGCAGCGTCAATGTTCCAGCCGTTCTCGAACCGAACGGTCTGATACGTGACGATGGTAAGAGGCCTGACGGTATGACTCTTGTACCTTGGGAGAAGGTCTTTGGTATGCGAGACCACGTGCGTCGATACCCTTGCGCGATCACATCTGTCTGGTACAGCAGTTGGGGCCGGTGCGGCGGCAAATTCAGCCGAAGATCTCAAGCAGCGCAAATATGGCAGTATCGACAGAGCTTACGTGTTTCAGCCATTTGGGGTCGAGACCCTGGGTCCATGGGGTACCGGGGCCCATCGCTTTTTCAAAATTCTTTCTGGGCGTCTGGTCGAAGCGACGTGTGATCCGAGAGCTGGCGCTTATCTGGGTCATCGCATAAGCATTGCAATTCAGCAGGGCAATGCAGCTAGTGTCTTGGGGGCACTTCCGCCTCGTAGTGATGTGGATCAGTTGAGCTATCTATAGATCGCTTGCAACGGTGTTTAGATGATTCAACTGTTTTTTTTGTATTTTATTGTAAATTCTTTCTGGTATTAATTGAAATAATTAATTTATTTATATTCCGGTAGGAAGTAGAATCTTACCATAAGTAGCACTTCTCAAATTTTAAATTGGAGTCATAATAAGGTTTTACAAAAATCAGGTCAAGTCTCAAGACAAGACAATGTCTTATCCGTCAGCAAATGGGCTCGCCAATTTGTAAACCCATTTAGGGTACTTTGAGGCCCGCGATATAAAATTAAGTGAGAAACGTAATATTCATTTTAAAAGTACCTACTGTCTACTAAAGTATAAATATGTGAATAGAAATAATCATACTCACAATTTATCGAAACCATAGGGGCACAATTGAATACTTGGTTACGTCATTAATACTTAGATAGTATTCGTAGAGTTCCCTGTGAAAGGACACGCTCGGGGAAGTACTACCACCATACCTGTTTTGCCACCAAGCAGAATTGCTGTGTTTCGGTTTGAAGGGTACGGTTGCCGGTGAAATTACAGGCACATGAGACTTTACACCTGTAGGCTTCAAACTTATGGACACAGGGCAGTGCATCGCAGGGCACATTTCTAAGGTGTGTGACCTACGAGGCAATTATCTGTTATAGGCGATGGGTACCACTTAACATCAGGTGGGACTTATGCTTGTTTTATCTCCAAGTAGAAAAAAAAAGATAATTAAATAGGCATTTAAGTACTTACGTAGTAGATCATTGCACCATAAAGCTAAGTTCATATGAACGCGCGGTACCGCGCGGTACAAGATCAAACTACATTACCGCGTGGTACCACGCGGTCATATGAACTTAGCCTAATTTTGGAAGTGCTAGTAACACACAAGCATTTTATCTAGACGAAAATATAATAAAAATATATTTGTAACAACACAGTAAATACACAAAAAAAGATAAAGGTACAGAAAATAACTTAAAACTAAATAATCTACTGTCATAAGTTACAAAAAAGACTCTAACTCAGCTTAATGCGGGTTGTAATACGAGTATAACAACCCACGCTGGTGTGCCGTTAGGACCGAATCGGACCAGCTGAATTGGAACCTTTGCCGAGTTGATGTGTTAAAAACAAAAATGTTGTAGTAAGTCCCAATTAAAATTATTGCTTGTAACAATTATTGTCACCATCTCAATTAAGGCCATTATTAAGGCCAACCAACTAAGCAAAGCATAATTTTTTAGTAAAATAAAAAATAATACAACATCAACACACATAGTTCACAGATTTAATTGACTGCCTCCGTGGCGCAGTGGGTGTATAATCCGGCTGAGACGCAGAAGGTAGCGGGTTCGATTCCCGCCGCGGAACAAATGTTTGCATGATCTACATATATTTGTTCCCTGTCTGGGTGTTTTTCTATATATTATATGTATGTATTTACAAAAAAAAAGTATATAAGTATTCTATCAGTTATCTGGTTCCCATAGTACAAGCTCTGCTTAGTTTGGGGCTAGATAGCGGTGTGTGAAATGTCCAGCAATATTTATTTATTTATTTATTATTTATTTATTTAATCATAATAGTGTCGAAATTTACATATTTCAAGAATTTTAAGGCCAGCTTGCACAACGTTCCATAAACGTATTTAGTGACTAAACATGTATAAATTTCAAGTATTGTATGGTTTGAAAACTCCTTAAATTATATTTATCCACTAAATACGTTTAGGTATCGTTGCGCGAATCGCCTTAAGAGGTTGATTAATGGTATTCATACTAAGTCAATAACCTAACGTGCTCTTCAAAGCAAGTAAGTTCTTCCAAACTTCCGTGCTTCAAAAGCACATTTCTATGTGACTGATCCTAATTGATCGAGCGAAGTGAGATCGAATGGCACGTTTATATTATAAAAGATCTTTGTAATAATTTTCGCTCGTTTTTATATCTAGTTTAAACCTTGTCGTTTATAAGTTATTGACCATAATAAAAACTGAACTTTGACAAAATTCACAGGGTACAGCAGTGACCCCACAGTGCTGAAATTTGGTATGCACATAGCTTTAGTGACACAAATATAGGATAAAATTTGAAATCCAGAATAACTGTAATTTCTATCCCGAAAAAGAGTAACCAATTAACATAACCTCCTGTTACCTGTTATTTGAATGAAACTGTAGGTCAAGTTAGTGGGTTATCATTTCGTGACACTATTTTGATATTCACAGATTACAAATAATATATTTTGTTTTTATGGGAGACTCTCGAGATCTCAGTTCAGGGTGAACCACTAGTATAAATACGTACATAATTTATAACAACGTATAAATACAAGTGCGAGTGAGTCTTGTGCGTCGAGGGTTGCGTGCGTATTTTCCTACGTTAATATTGATTTAACAGCACCATCTAGTCTTCTGAACAGTAAACCAAGAAAACATTTAATGCAGATAGGGAACCTAACCTACCACAAAGGTTGTGGACGTGGGTATGAGGATCGCAGGGCTAAAGTGAAAATGGGCTGGACACTTGGCTAGGAGGGATGACGAGCGTTGGACGAAGGCGTTTACAGAGTGGTGGCCAAGGGATGCTCGTAGACCAAGAGGCAGACCATCCGCCCGATGGTCGAATGACATTGAAAGCGTAGTTGGGTGTCAATGGATGAGACTCGCAAGGGACCGGAAGGAATGGCGTACTAAAGAGGAGGCCTATACCCAACAGTGGATGCAGACGGGCTAAAATGATGATGTTGATGAGGTAACTAAATATATTTTTTATTTCTGCCAATAGAGTTGGTTTAAAATGTATAATTGTTCCAGACAAGGCGATAGCTTCAATAGTTGCTGAGATAATCAGCTGTAACAGACGGATGGACGGCCAGACGGTCGCATCATAATCGTTCCCTTTTTACTATTTTGGTCCCCCCCTAAAATCACGAAGCAACGCTGTAGTCGACATTACACCTAATGGATTTCTTTAATCCCGACGGATTAATATCTTGCAAATTACGGTGCTTCGGTACTTTCGGACCATAAATATTCAGGGCTGCGGTTATTGGAGCGATGTAGACCATTATAGACTTGAATTAGGTAATTTATTGAAATTAACCTAGATTTGACGTGATAAATTCGGCCTAAAATGATATCAAGGCGACTTTTTTGGCAGTGGATAGAGGTCATGTCCAGTCCGGATTCTAACTTAAGCCCTCGACATACTTAGTAGGGTTTAATAGACCTGGGCCCATAGCCAAGTTACATTCGCTTCGAATCGATTCAATTTCTACATAGGTTTTTTGTCGATATATCATGTGATATTTCCATAGCATGTGTCCAATCCCATACATTTTCGGACTTATCGACTAGCGGCATCGCTAATCGAATGTAACTTGGCTAGCCCTTTGATTTGGCACATAAACCGTTGTTATATAAAAAAACGCCGTTGAAAATCCGGGTTTGTCAGACAAAATAACAAAGTATGTCTAATGACATACTTTGTTATTTTTCGCGACCAGGCATGCCAAGGGGGTTATGACCTAATGACTTATTCCTATTTCTGGAGTCTCGATTTAGTTTTCGTCGTTCTATGACTACGTATACCTTACTACGTGAAAGCGACCCCCCCCCCTCAGATAATTTTTTGTCCAGCATAACGCAGTAAGCCAGTAAGTATTGCAGTACCGACGTCGCTCGGTTCTCGCCGCAGCTAGCTGCGTGTATGTGTTATTCACATAAAATAATATTCAATATTAGTAAAATAATATTTATAGAGACACCCCCTTAAGTGCCGTGCCTAACCCGCTCGATTGGCTTAGCTCAGCCCTACACATACAAACCAAGTGCGGACAGGCCACTGCGCCTGTTGACGTAATTAAACCAGTTCATATCTACGGTATGGCAAAGGCTATACTAGGCAAAGACGGATTTATCTCAACTCTTCCATCTGAAGGTATTCTTGGCTACTAAGGCACAGTTGAGTTTCCAAGTGCAAAGAATTTTCAATTTGAAACTTAGTTCTTTTAAAAAAGCTGGAGTTTTCCAGTAGAAGCTAGCTACCTGAACAACTTATATCAAGTTTAAAGGAAGTTAGTTTCTTGTTGTTTCGAGAGAAAAGACTTAGGACATATATTTAGAAATTTAGTTTATTATTCAGCTTGCCACGGGCCATATTATGGCACTGAAACGTTGGCCCTCACGTGTGAAGGTCACTCAGCGTGTGTACATTTAATCAAAAATGCCACTGATATTGCCTAGATAAGCAAGTAGAAGTGGCAGTGGGTGGGACACCTAGCTCGAAGAACTTACGGTCGTTTGGGAAGAAAGTTCTTGAGTGGAGACCTCGCACTGGAAAGCGCAGTGTAGGATGTACCGCATTATATAGAAAGACGATCTTATAAAGGTAGCTGGGAGCCGTTGGCTCTGGGGTAACACGATAATTGGTCATGGTTTTAGTTTTATCTATGTTCATTCCCAGGCTGGTGCGTCTGGAAGCAGCAGCTAGACTGTTCAGCATTTGTTGCAATTCCTGTACTAAGTCTACCATTGTAACTACATCGTCAGCAAATCGTAAGTGCGAAATGCATTCACCGTTGATATTGATGCCCTGTCCATTCTAACTCAGCGTCTTGAACATATCTTCCCCTTGTGATCTTCCCCTCCATGGCGCAACTAGATTGGTTCTGACTACTGGTTCTTGATATGAACTGAAATGGTGGTCTCGTTGTATAAACATCTCAACATTTCGATATATCGCCAATTGACCTGTCATCCTGTAAAGGAGTATGTCTATCTTGGGCAGACTTTGCAATTGGGTAGATACAATCTCAAAAAAGAAGTAAGTCGGTGAATTCAACTGGTCTGGGCAGCGTTTGGGAAACTTCGCCAGGTTTTCTCGTCACCCATTCCATAATGCCTAAAATTTAAAGTGCGTCTTACCTGTGATGACTTATGCAGCCGAAACGAGGGCACTTACGGTGGGACTGGTCCACAAATTAGAAGTCACTCAACTAGCTATGGAAAGGGTTATGCTCGCAATTTCTCTGAAGGATAGAATTTGAAACGAGGTTATCCGATAGAAAATCAAGGTGATCCACATAGCTCAGAGGATCAGCAAGCTGAAGTGGCAGTGGGCCCATCATATCTGCCGCAGAACCGATAACCGTTTAGGTAAACGTGTTCTAGAGTGGAGACCACGTCTAGGTTAGCGAAGTGTAGGACGCCCTCCGGCTAGATGGAGTGACGATTTGCCAAAGATTGGATGGCAAGAGCTGAGGATTGGGCTCAATGGCGCACTCTGGGAGAGACCTCCTTTCAGCAGTGGACTGCTATAGGTTGATATTGATGTCCCACTACTGGGCATAGGCCCCATTTATTTTCAGTCACTGCTTTTCAGCGCCAAGATGGTCCAACTTAGAGTCAATTTAAAAAAACGCTGAACATTTTAAACAGCGCTCTCTAGTCGCAACTATGCAAAGATTTTACTATGGACACCAGAGGGCTTAGCCAAGTTACAGTCGATTAGCGATGACGCTAGTCGATACGACTGAAAATGTATGGGATTTGACACATGCTATAGAAATACCACGTGATTCAGCGACAGCAAATGTATGTAGAAATCGAATAGATTCGTGGCGAATGTAATTTGGCTACGGGCCCAGATAACTGATAGAATACTTACATACATTTTTTTCGTAAATACCTAAATACTTTTAAAATATAGAGAAACACCTAGATCCAAAACAAATATTTGTAGATCATGCAAACATTTGTTTCGCGACGGGAATTGTAAAAGACGTTTTAACTGTACAATTTGAAATGTCCAGCTTTTTTTTATATTAATGATGGTCCCCACATTCCCTTAAAACTCCGAACATCTCATACGAACTTTCCTCCAACTTAGCTACAAACTTAGCACAACAACTCCTAACAACCTCACACGATGATTCTCCAGGTATCCTGTTACAATTTCCCTATAGGGAGTTTAAATTATCCCAGGTTAAGTTGTTAGCGTGTAGCTTAATTGCCTCATTCTCTTAAAGTTACCTTCTCTATTCCTCCTCTATTAAGCTATTTGTTCTTCATACTTTAGTGTGTTCGTATCTATATTCTAAAAATTTACCTTCACGTATGAACGGAAAAGGAGAGGATCTGGAAGAGATTTCGGTGCAGTTTGTATAAAATCCAGCGTAAATAGTTTTAGATTTTTGCTCATTATAAATATAGGGTAGATGAATTTTGTTCGTCATCCGCCTTTTACGACTACTGTCGTTTTGAAAACGTTGGATAAAAGGCTTGGCCGTAACTGCCGTGCTCCACCACACGCGCCTCTCCACGCCGCTCCCTCGCAGCGCGGGCGCAGATGAGTTGGCTTCTAATACGAGTACTGCACCCTGTTGGTCACATTCTCATTCCTGCACAAACTAATTCTTGAATAGCCAAGTTTAACCCTATTTTGAAACTGCCATGCTACGAGAAGTTCTCGTGAAATGCAATTTCTATTCTGTTAAATCCGCCAATATTTTTTAAAACGATGTTATGTTATTTTTAGAAGTAAAAGATAAAACTATTTTTAACAATAAACTTTCTATAACATTAACTGATTTATTTTGACAAATATTACGAACAAATTAACATGGGTTTGATTTTAATTTAAACAAAACCGTTATTACGTATACACGAAAACACGACAAAAACCCGTCCGCCCAGCACAAAGTCTTGAACAAGTCTCAACAAGTCTGAACGTGCGCGGTCTGCGCAGCGGCTTATATAATCGGTCGGTCTCGGTCACTGCTATCAATGTTGGAGTTGTCTAATACGGCCTCTCCTGATATCCTGACGTCCTCGTCAGGTTCCTCGGAAAAGTCAAGGTCTAGTATCGGGAGCGGTCTGTTTGACGGCCCAGGTTCTCCGATCCCAACATCTCTTAAAGAAGGCCCCGGTTGATCCACTTCAAGTCCAGGCAAAAGTCCTTGTTGATCAATGTCATCTGGACAATCAGAATCATCAGCTGTATCTGCAATGAAATAAGCATGATTACAAACTCAAACCTCGGTAAGTTATACCAGGTTTAGTTAAGTTAGTCCTTGTTAAATAAAAATAAACAAAGTTACCAACACCTCTATACCAAAACAAAGTAATTAAGCATGCATTGATTTATGGTTCTTATGAATCACAAACCAATGCCTCCCAATTACACTATAAAACGGTCGACTCAACATGTTATGTACGTACAACAAATAATAATAATGAACGCTGAGCACTTACACGGCAGAGGCCCCAAGTTTGCATACCACTCAACGACTCTTCGGCATAGGCTCTTTAAAGTTTGCATACCGAAAAGCTTTCGCACCGTCTCCAGGTATGCGCATACCATACGGTGGCTACCGGCAGAGGCGCTTTAAAGTTTGCGTACCGCGTAGACTTCAGGCTTACCTTCAAAGAAGGCAGCACACGTTTCAGGGGTCCACTCACCCCTCCAAGGCACCATGAACTGTGCTGCCGCATATGTCGTCTTGCCATATGCCCCAGCAAGCAACTTGAGTTCATATCGACCATTGCGCATTGCCTTGACAACTCGGTAAGGCCCGCGCATGCCAGGGTCTAGTTTTCCTTGGGACTGAGCGTATTTGATGACAAACACTGTGTCATTCTCCCGAAACACACGAGGAGAGCGCCTATTCTTGTTAATAACGGCATCTTGCTGTTCTTGATTCCTCGTTAATCGTTCGGCCGTCCTTTGTCTAAGCATTTCCCGTCTGGACTCTCGATTAGACGCTACTGGATGTATAGCAACATCTCTTACAAGGGCTCGTATTGCCGTGTGGCGCTTTCATGACCGACCAGTAAACATAGAGCAGAGGTCTGGGTAGTTTTCTGCTTCGTCAGGTTTAATATAAGTTGCAGCTGCCATAGTTCATCAGCCCATTCATTCTTTTGGTGGTTGGCAACGATTCGTAACATATTGAGAACCGTGCGAACATAACGTTCTACCTGGCCATTGGCGCGATGCATCTCTGGAGTAATGTGATGCAACTGCACACCCAAAACTTGCATCCAAGATGTAAAACTTGCCGACTCGAACATACGTCCCCTATCCGATACAACTAACCTAGGGGTACCAAACAACGAAATCACATACTTGAAAACACGTTTAAGTTCATCAATATCTTGACGATGAACGGGTATCAACAAACAATATTTTGTGAATGCATCGACCACAAGCATCACAAACTTGTAGCCCTTTGACACGGGAAGAGGTCCCAAAACATCAACATGTAAGGTATCAAATGGAATATCAGGTTTATCCCAGGACGTGATAGGTTGCAAGGGCGCTCGTGGTACACGCTTGTGGGCTATGCATGTCAAACAGTGAGCTATGTACTTGACAATAAAGGCCCTAAGGCCTGGGAACCAAAAGTGTCTTAATATTAAATCCGTTACCTTATCCGAACTTATACGACTATGCTCATCATGAAAAATTCGGAGGAGGCTCAAACGATGACCCTTTGGTATGTAACCAAGAAGTCTTGACTCTTCGCCTGTCTGCTTGTACCGGTAATAAAGAATGTCATTTTGCTTGACATACCGGGTCGGGTCTAATTGACCTTGTTCCAATGACTGGATCATAGTTTGAGTCTCCTCGTCACCAGCCTGAGCAATTTGTGCCCAATTACGAGGCCGATCAATGTTGTTGACATTAATACAGGGGTTCCGACTTAAATAATCTGCGTGTTGCATCATGGTGCCCTTCCTATAAGATATTTGAAAGTTATAATCTTGTAGAAAGATCCACCATCTTGCCACGCGCGGTAACAGATCTCGCTTATTTTGTGTCGCCTTTAAGGCGTTACAATCAGTGACTATAGTAAATTGCATACCTATCAGATAATGCCTGAAATGTTTCAGAGCCTTTACCACCGCTAGAGTTTCGAGTTCATAAGAGTGGTATTTTGGTTCAGCGCCTTTCGTGACTTGGCTGTAATAAGCCACAACACGACGGTTACCATCCTTATGAACTTGGTGAAGAACTGCACCGTAACCGAGACTACTTGCATCTGTATGGACTTCCGTAGGCAGAGCAGGATCAAATATGACAAGCACAGGAGCGCTGGTCAAGATTTTAATTATTTCTTGCCGTACCTGCTCCTGCTCAGTGCCCCAACTAAATTCAACATCTTTACAAGTTAAACGCGCGATGCAAGCTGTCTTAGTTGAATATTGGGCTATGTATTTCCGAAAATACCCCGCTAGTCCTAAGAACTGTCTTACCTGCTTAACATTCTGTGGTATAACAGAATCAGCAAGGGCTTGGATCTTACCTGGGGATGGTCGCACTTCACCGTTTGATATCACGCGACCTAGGTACTCGATTTCGGTGTACAAGAACGAACACTTCTTTAGATTTATTGAGAAGCCTGCTTTGGTAAGGGTTGAAAGTACTTCTCGTAAGGTCTTTAAACCTTCATTGATTGAGGAAGTAAGTATTAAGCAATCGTCTATATACACCAAAACCTTTCCCTCAGTAATGAGGTCATGTAAGGTCTTACTAATAATGCGCTGGTATACGATTGGGGCGTTGGCAAGGCCGTAAGGCATTTTCACGTACTCTAGGTGAGATTCAGGAGTCACAAATCCAGTTAAGGGAATCGAGGCTTCATCTAGACGGATCTGGTGAAACCCGGTTGCCATATCCAACGTTGAAAAGTACTTACTTTTTCCCAGCCGATCAATGTGGTCATCAATCAGCGGTAACGGATATCGGTCCTTTACAGTCACTCGATTCAAGGCGCGGAAGTCAACGCACATGCGGTCGGAGCCGTCCTTTTTCTTAACCAATAAAACAGGACTCGAATAAGGTGACTCCGACTCGCGTATAATACCTTTGGAAAGAAGATCTTGGACAATATCACGTACCTTCAGCTTTTCATCATGCGACATTTTGTAAGGACGGTAGTGTATAGGTGTGTCATTGTTCACCTTAATATGCATGGAACCTGTAGTGACAGTAGATGTGGCCGTACCTGAGATCATGAAGTCAGCATACTCATCCAAGATTGATGTTAGCTCCTTCAGATCATCTCCGACCGCCGACGTCTTAATAGAGCGCTGCTCAGTTGACTCCACGGCTGACACTGCTAAAGGCTTGGGGTCGCGTATAATACGCTGAGAGTCTTTCGTCCGAATATACGTTACACCATCTCGATTCAATACATCTGTACCAATTATAACGGGAGCGTTCATACATTCACTTGGTACCACTAACAAATCTACCTCCACTGATATGCCTTGCAACTCAACAATGAGAGTGACGTAAGAGTTTACAGTAGTGATTGATTCGCCTACTCCTTTAATAGATCGTTTTATTGGCTTTTGTTGGCAAGAAAAGTAATTCACCACAGATGAGGAGATGAGCGAAATGTCTATTGCGCCGCTATCTATCAAAATATCTACGGGGATACCTTGAATCACACCTACTACTACATCTTTTCGCTTTTGGACGGGTGTAGAACAAAAGTTTACGTTACTTTTATTGCGTTGCTCTGAACGTTGTTTTGAAAAGCATCTACTTATCTGGTGACCAGGCTTCTTACAGTATGCGCATAAAGTGTCGGATTTCAGATTAACAGTCGACTTAGTCTGGCTTGAATTATTCGTGTCGCTAGGTTTTGAGGCTTTAGGACAGTTTAATAATTTGTGCCCCGTCTCACCACATAAAAAGCATTTCGGGTTAAATGACTTGAACGGTCGTTTGTTACCTTGAGGCTTACTGCTGTCTGGGCGGCGCGCCATACGAGCATCTGCGACTGGTTCTTTGTCAGGCTTTACAAATGTAGACAGATAATTAACCAAATCGTTTGGTGTGAGATCGGTATTTGTAGCAGTAGCTTTAACATGTGGGTCCTTGATACCACGCAACACAATAGCCGTAATAAGCTCGTCGCTGAGACCGTTGACAATGCGCAGGCGTAATAAGGACTTGCGAGCGTAATCAGCATAGGTGCGGAATTTGTTTGAATCGTTTGACATCACCTCAAACAGAATGTTGGCTATTTTTTTGACACACAAGGATTTAAAATCATTTTTAAAATTTGTCCACGATCGGTCGTTAGTGACCCACTCGTCTAACCATGATTTTGCGTCACCTTTCAAACAAGTTCCGACACGAGACAAACATTCACGATCGTCCCACCGGTTACTGAGCTTAGCCCTATTCACCTCATCGAACCATGTATCTACATCGTGAATGTTTGGATCGAAATTAGAAACGTAACAACTTCGGGTACTTACTGATTTCAACGACTGGATGGCATCGACAATTTGCTCCGTGCCGTTACCAAAAGTGGTGCCAGCTGAGTCTATCGGCTGCGCTCGGGTCTCTAAAGCTTGTATACGAGACATAATAGTGTGCCAGGACTCACGACTGCGACGATCACGTCATCGGCTGCGGCTCCGTTGACTGCGGTGACCGTGGCGTTCACGGCTGCGGTGGTAACGTTTGTGACTGCGGCTGCGGTCACACCTACTTGCACTGCGACTAAAACTACGACTACGATACCGTGTTTTATTTCGCGGTGTATAGCCTCGAGATGGAGTGCGATCGCCGTAAGCGCGGAGCCCTGTATCATGACCACCACTGCTATTACTAGAATGCCGTAAATTGCGCCGCGGAGTATGCCCTCGCGACGAACTGCGCGAACGTCGACCTCGTGAGTGCCTGCTGCGAGAACGCCATCTCCGTGGGCTTCGTGAGCGGTGCTCACGTGTTTGCGATCTAGACAATCTATCCATTTTACGAAGGTAAAACAGAAAACAGTAACACACGAACACAACAAACAAGCACAGAAAATTACACAAAAAAAAGAAAAAAAAGGTTATCTCAACACGTGCTTTGCGGACGATGTCAAAACAATAAGGAAAAATACGATGGATTTTACATAAATAACTGAAAAATTTTGGCTTTAGTGTGGAAGTGAAGATCCTTTATCCCACTTCTGATTTTAGAAGTAAAAGATAAAACTATTTTTAACAATAAACTTTCTATAACATTAACTGATTTATTTTGACAAATATTACGAACAAATTAACATGGGTTTGATTTTAATTTAAACAAAACCGTTATTACGTATACACGAAAACACGACAAAAACCCGTCCGCCCAGCACAAAGTCTTGAACAAGTCTCAACAAGTCTGAACGTGCGCGGTCTGCGCAGCGGCTTATATAATCGGTCGGTCTCGGTCACTGCTATCAATGTTGGAGTTGTCTAATATTATGTTATGTTGGTGGACTCCCTTTTTCGCATTCAAACTCTGTATGTGGTCCATTATACGTGAGAGAGTTAACTATATGGATAGCCAGCCTAACTCCGACTAGAAGCGCAGAAGTTTCCTGGGGTCTTCGCAGGCTTCATGGAGTGACCTTGGATTGTCCAGGATTAATGCACGTTGTGCTGTTACCCCCACGCATTCCAGGACTACGTGGGCAGCTGATTCTTCTTCGGTGAGACATGCCCTGCAGAGTGGGCTGTCTGTTGCTCCGATGGTGTAAAGGTGTTTGTTCAGGGGGCCATGTCCTGTAAGGGTCCCCACGATGATTCGAAGGTCCGGTCTTTGAAGGTTGAGCAGTCGACGTGTCAGTCGTGGCGAGACGGCCGGCAGAGCCATCCTCGACTGTCTGCAGTCCATGGTCTGTGCCCAGCGTTCGTTGTGTAGGTTTAGAGTACGATTCCGTATCCATGCTCGTAGCTGAGTGAAAGGTAGAGGGAGGAATGGAGGTGGGCCTATAGCCGTGGTTTCCGATCCTCTTCTAGCTAGTTCATCTGCAGCATCGTTGCCTAGTGATCCGCTATGCCCCTTGATCCATTGTAAGATCACCTTGTTTTTGTGGCAATTCTTTCTAGGGCTAAGTGGCATTCGTAAACAAGCTTGGAGTTATAGCTGTGACTCTCCAGAGCTTTGAGTGTTGCTGTACTGTCGGAGAGTATTCGTATGGTGTAGTCTTTGATCTCTTTCCTGTTTATTGCGGTAGCTGCTTCGGTAATGGCCATGCATTCACATTGGAAGATGGAACTATGTATACCTAGTGTCATTGATATACTTATGTTGAGATCCAATGAATGAATTCCCGCGCCCGTTCCCTGTTTGGTTTTTGAGCCATCGGTGTAAACGCGGACTTCATTGGTTCCTGATTGGTCTCTCTGTTCCTCGTAGAGTTGTAAGTTATAGTGTTTTTGGAATATCTGTTGTCTTGGGATCTTGTCGCACGGGGCGGCTAGTAGTGGTTCGTAGGCTATCGCTCGCTCTAAGATAGATTCGTGCAGACTCCTTGTGTTACCCCACAGTCCCTGGTGTTTAAGTCTTATAGCGGCCATCATCGCTTCTTGTTGTATATAAAGATCTAGAGGAGCCAACCCTAAAATAATCTCAAGGGCGGCTGTTGGTGTTATTCTCATGCAACCTGATATTGCAGAACATGCGTGTCTTTGGAATCTCTGCAGCTTGGTAATGACAGTACTGAGTTCAGTACGGGTCCACCAAAACAATAGAGCCATATGTTAGTGCCGGCCTTATTACAGCTGTGTAAAGCCACAGTGTTATTTTTGGGGAGAGTCCCCAGGTTTTTCCAAGCATTCTGCTGCATTGAAAGAAACTGGTACATAAGTAATAAAAAATGTGGAACGCTTCACGATTTTGCGTGTCATCCTTGCGCAGAGCCATGCTAATCTTCTCTGTATCGTTCCAATTTTAGTATATGTACTGTCGAAGCAAGTACAAGTTTTTAAAACGATAAAGTAATTCTTTTAACCTATCTTAAAACAATCCCACCAAGACACAGAAGGTCTATAAAACCATGATAGATTATCAACACATGCCTATATCCGTGTATGCAAATTTTCTTGCGCGAATAAAACCGTTTTGCCAGTAATATGGGCAGCTTAAATTGGCATTAGCCTGTGCACCCGCTGCTATATATTATGTTAACTGCGCCAAGTTACATGCGAGGCGAGCGGGATTTATGTGAGGTCGGGTTTCAATGTCTTAGCTTTACGCTTTAAGCCAGAATTATGAATTTTCGGGAAGGATAGATGTAAAAATTGACGGTATAAAAATGATCTAAGCTTACCATTTGCCTAAATGGTAATGGAGTTGGTCTTCTTTTCAAATGGTCAATAACTGATGGGTATGAGGGACAGTTACAGGCCTCATAAGTCCAACAAGGAGCCAGTTACAAGCTGCAAGTTACTCGTGATTTCACTACTTCATACGAACTCAGGCAGTGACTGGTCAGTTTCGACAAACAGCAAACAACCAGCGTCATCAGCTTTCTACGTCGAATCAAAAAGTAATCTGCGTGAAAACACAATAAGGTTTTTAATTTTTTTTATATTATTTTTTACAGAATCAACTGTACTTGATATCAATGTAAACAAACTCTTATAGATAATGCTTAATAATGCCATTAACAGATTCTCACTTTATAGACTTAACTTATAAGAAATTAGTCTAGAGAGAATTATTAAAACACTATAAAAAAAATTGTAGGTAAGGGTGGCAGGGATATTGTTTAAATGTGTATACTTTAGGTGGGTGAGGGAGGCAGGAGATTGTGTATGTCATCACGGACAAAGACAGTGGAAATACATCGGGCTGAATAGACAGACAGACGTCGGACTGAAAAGACGGTGAACATACAAAATGACTGGTTAGAAGCTGGGCCTTAATATTAGTCAATACAACCGACCCTCACTGGTTAGTGCATTGGCGGCCATATTGGGATAGTAATACTGATCTAGCACCCATGACTCACGTTAGCGAGCTGAAAGTAAAATGGCAAATATTATATATTTATTTATTAGTTAAGTACTAGTTGACCAGCCTAGGCTTCGCACGCTTGAAATTTCCCGTCCCCGCGGAACTTCGGGATAAAAACTACATAAAACACTCTTGTCAAAGTGACGCGACACTTCATGTAAATGAATTCACGTCAATGAACGACGGTTAAATTATATGGATACATAAAAAGTTTCCGCGCTTCACGAATTCACAAACACAATTTATAGAGAAGATATCCAAGGATTCACAAATATTTGACAACAAACATATATGTCACATTTGTCTGTGGTCAAATATTTATAGTGTGTTCAGAAATAAATAATAAAAATAACGTTTTGATAACAAATGAAATAAACGCATCCAGTTTGACAGGTACGAACAGTTTGTATGGGAAAATAAAATAGTTACTTACTACTTTTTTTACTACTTTCATTGCAATTTCTTTATTTTTTCTCACCTTTTAAACCTTCCTTGGACTTCTACAAATATTTCAAAACCTAAATTAGGCAAATCGGTTCAGCCGTTTATGAGTTTTAGTGAGACGAACGAACAGCAATTGATTTTTATATATATAAATTTGTGGAAAATCAACAGCTATATAAACTTAATAATTAACTAGTACAAAACAGAAAGTCAGTTTAAGGTTTTCACGTATAGCAACTTTTTAGCAACATAACTGGGTAAGAACATAATGTATACCATCATTTAGTGAAACATAACGTGTTATTCAACTACTAATAAGTAAGTTAAATCATACTAACATTACCGCTAGCAAAAAAGTGGTTGCTCAATCGCTATCTAGCTGAGTTGACACTCGTGCTGAATAGGTGAAATGATCGAAATCATTGCTCTTGCACACTATAGATATGAATTTTGCCTGTAATTTGTTCCAACTACAGGAGAATAAATGATTAGACAATGACAGCTTTGTAGCACGCATACTACTGTAATAGATCATTATTTTGCGTCATCTAGTGCCCGAAGAATACCACTTATGCTAAGACCTTAGCTCCCTGAAATCCATTCCTCTCGACGAATAAGATCAAAGTGAAGAAATGTTCAATCCAATTAAATGGAAATGCAAATCGGTGCTTGGTATATAGATGTAGAGAAAAGTAGACTTTGATAAAAAACAGATATCTGTTTAAAACACCAACATACGATAAGCTTAGGCTTTTTTTTTATTACATGAAGATTGTAGAGTTCCTACCCAGGCTTCAGAATGATAGGCTCGGTACTGTGCAAAAGTGGACTGTATTTACTTCTTCTTGGTTACTAGTTTACAAGGTACTCGTATAAATCGTGTACTTGATGATCACAATTTTCTAGTTTTCTTCTTCTTCTGAAGGACTAACTCGCTGTTGGCCTCTGAGGCCGTGACAGCTTAACCGAACTTTTGGCGAGCGCAGATGGCGCTCAGCCCAGTAAGTTATTTAGGCAACTAGCGCAAGGGCACCACTTAGGTACGAGCCTCGGCTTGGGCTGTTGCCGGGGTGGGGATAGGAAAGAAACGCCCGGGTACATGTTTGTACCTCGTATAGGCGGCGACTGAAGGGATTCGTCGACCTCGCCGGCGAGATCGGTGTTTCTGTGAAGTGTTTGCTCTGTCTGATATAGATGACTCATCTTCCGCATTAGCGAAGGTGATTTCGTCATCCGGGTCTCCGAGAACGTGTCTCGGACGACGGAGGATTTAAATCACAATTTTCTAGTTAAAAACGGTTTACATTTATACAAAAATACTCCTCGCCCTAGCCATGGTGCGGGGATCGTAATTCACGCTTTCACAAATCATGTTATACAATTCCTACTACATCGAAGTTTCCAGCAAAGTTACACGGGGACTTATCTATAGCTATCTCACTCTTTTGACCGTTACAACTTTAAACCGTTACAATCTTAGCTACCTATTACATTTGAATCTGATTCGATCTTATAACTACCTAATACATTTTAAATCTAGATTCGATCCTGCCCCGTCTTTGATCGTCCGTTACAAAGATGGAACAAGCCTGTGGCCCAACTGATTTTAAATGCTAACCATCACCTATAACAAATAATTGCCTCATCCCTGCACTGCATTGCACTGCCTTGCGTCCATCAACTTGAGGCATACAGGTGTAAAGCCTCACGTGCCTGTAATTTCACCGACAAACGTACCCTTCAAACCAAAACATCGCAATGCTGCTTGACGGCAGAAATAGGTATGGTGGCAGTACTTCCCTGGACGAGCCCTTTCACAAGAAACTCTAGTACTCTTAAGGTTGCAGAGATCAATAAAATTTCGTATCTAAATCAGTCCTACGACTCTCTGCATCATATTGCCGTCCTCATTTGTTCACATAGATCATGTCCATCCAAATGTTGTCTGGAAGAGATCGCTTTTTGCAATAAGGTCATCCATTGTAGATACCTATGATTTAATATGTTTAGTTCTGTGTTTCTTATAATGGTGGACAATAAAGAAGTTATCTATATAACTTGTTAATAATCAACAAAATTATTCAAAATATTGCCTCTAATATATTGGCTTCCTCGCATTTTATGATTACTTATGGTTAGGTATTTCTAATTTCTCTCTTAACCTCAACAGCAGTCTACTGCTGAACGTAGATCTATCCCAAACTAAGCCCAATCTTCGGTTCGTTTTATTCTACCAGCTACTAGACATGGGGGTGATTGCTATTTTTAATTTATTTTCATATGATGAAATGATTATTACTTATGTTAGGGTCCATATATTTGTAACGTTAAATAGATGCTACTTCGATTAAATAATTTGTTCACTCGATATTATTTTAGTAGCTGGCAACAATTTTTAAACGGTTGGCAGTAATGCTTTCCAGTTGGAGCTCTGCGATTTGCCAACGCAAAATGGCGTGGCCCAATCGTTGAGCTCTCCTCGTCGGGTGATTTTAGACAAAAACGTTTGGTCATTTACGCATTCGGTTGGCAGCATTCGAACACGTAATATCGTAAGCTTGTACCGTACCATAGTTTAAATATATATTTTTTTTCATTATAATAATAAAAAGTAATTACGTATTTGGCGTTCTTCATTCCTACGGATCCTGATATAGGGCTAAGCTTACACTTATCACTGCTATTTCACATGTGAAAAATCACAAGCAATGATTTTTCATTATGATGCACGATACAAAACCGACTGAAGTCTTGCGAGGATAAACAAATGATCTGTTATTTACGAAAACGCTCGACGAATTCCGAAGAAACGCGAACGACGAGACTGATTTGTAGCAGACCGGCAGATCGATTACAAAACTCGCGACAGGTTTACAACAGGCGTAAATCTCGCAATCATCGCTGTCAAACGTCAATTTTGTATTAGCTAACAGCAACAACAACGCAAACAGCAATCGACCACTAGATCGCCCTCTGCTGGACAATCGGTGAACTAAAAAGTGCATTCTGATCGCATTTTTCCTACTGGGTGGTGTTAGTAATGATTCTGAACGATATACGATGAAAACCGAAAGAGATTTAATATGCATTATTTTTAGCAGGTTATGCGAAGGAATGTAGCAAGTGTGACAAATTATTTTTCATTTAGAATTTTCACATGCTACTCGTGAACCGTTCCAAATATCGCTACCAGCGATATTTTCCACGCAACGCTAGCCTAGGCGTGATCTCCACCCTAGAACTGTTTTACTCGGAATTTGAACAAGTAAACAAATAAATAAAAACGCAAGATTTTATTATATTCTTGTGCTACGTATGGATGCTTCATAAATCTCAGATAGTTTTTACACAAACAGTGCCCACTGGAATCGACCATCATTCTATTTATTAAGATATATTTCTCTTCTATCTTGCACCAATACTATGCTTCAATTCTCACAGACCTAAGGGGTATCTATAAAACGGTTCGCACTAAGTCATTGCCGATTCCGTATTAAAATCAATTTTAATTTTTACATTTTTTCTACAAAAAATTTTATCGGCTCTACGTCTAAATATCGAAATATAATTTTATTATATTTAAAATAAAGCAAAAATTATGCGATACACTAAATAGCTTCCGCCCGCGGTTTCACACGTGTGGTTTTTCAATAAAAACATTAACCGTGTGCCGTCGTGTAAAAAGTTGTATATGTCTCAATCCCGGTCTTAATATAACAAATTTAATCGAAATCAATCTAGCCGTTAAGTCAAGGAAATGTAACAAACAGGCAGACTGAAAAATACAACATACACATTTACTATAATAGTATGGATTAAAATGGATAAAAAAATGATTTAACAACATAACTACCTAAAGCTAATAGCTATAGCTACTAAGATACTTGACTAGGCAAATATACTATGCTACCTGAACCAGAATGAAACTTAAATGGAATGAAAGAGGATGTAAATTGGCGTAAAGAGTCAATGAATACTCAAGTTTTTTGGCTTTATTTTCACTTCACTTTTTTACGTCTTTGTTTTATGCTTTTGCTTTGCACGAGTTCTTTCATAATTAATATTATGTTGAGCACTGAACACATTGAAAGTTCTAGACAGTCTGTCTTTCTACACGTACAACTAAATCTTACATGAAACATGTTTTCACTCAAGTGAGCTCAGATTATTGCTTCTAAAAATGTTAGCTTCAAAGCTACGTAAAGTAAAAGTTTCTGTAAATACTCGTATAGAGATTCATGGTTTTTATTTTCTTCTCTGTTATTAATGATCTGTATCCAATACAAAATTAAACAAACTAATTATAACGATTTAGCCCTGGGATAAACAAGTTATTAAGTAAATAAACATTGCTGGACATTTCACACAGCGCTATCGAGCCCCAAACTAAGCAGAGCTTGTACTATGGAAACCAGATTACTGATAAAATACTTAAATACTTTATGTTGTAAATACATACTTATTATATGTAGAAAAACATCCACACCCGGAAAAAATATCTGTAGATCACCAAACATTTGTTCCGCGGTGGGAATCGACATTCATTCTTTACTCTTTAAACTTCTAGTTTATTTTCAGAGAACTCCATGTAAATAAATTGATTAAATGGTATTGATTCATTGAAAATACTTCATTGCACTGATAAAACTAGTACAAAGGCGTACTTAGTGCTAAAGAGCGTTGTCTTCCAGACAACCTTTGTTTTGTAGACAAAGATGTGTAGATAATGCAAAAAAGGAAAAAGGTTCAGGTTCTATTTATTTTATTTCGCTTACATAAGTACACAGTTAATTCCCTTTTTTTATAAAGCTACCGTCGTTCTCGTGGAATACAGTATATCCAAAGGTTGTTTGGAAGAGATCGCTTTTAGCGAAAAGACCATCAATTGTATTATAGCGTTATGTGTTTTAATAAATAAGAAATATTGCTGTACATTTCACACAGCGCTATCTAGCCCCAAACAAAGCGGAGCTTGTATTATGGGAACCAGATAACTGATAGAACACTAATATATATTTTTTTTTGTAAATACATACGATCTCGCGAATCTCCCAAAATAAATATTATTCTAAGGGCGACTTGCACAACGATGCCTAAACGTATTTACGGGCTAAATATGATTTAAGGAGTTGTCAAATCATACAAATACTTAAAATTTAAACACGTTTAGTCGCTAAATACGTTTAGTGATCTGTGTGATTGACGACCTCTATGGTGCAGTGGGCGAATAGCCGGCTGAGACGCAGGAGGTAGCGGGTTGGATCCCCGCCGCAGAACAAATGTTTGCATGATCTACAGATATTTGTTCCGGGTCTGGTTGTTTCTCTAAATATTATAAGTGTGTATTTACAAAAAATAATGTATATAAGTATTCTATCAGTTATCTGGTTCCCATAGTACAAGCTCTGCTAAGTTTGGGGCTAAATAGCGCTGTGTTAAATGTCTAGCAATATTTATTTATTTATTTATTTATTTATTCTAAATCAAATTTAGCCATTATATAAGTATCGTTGCTCAAGTCACCCTAAATATACTTCAACAAGTAACTGGTATTTTACGTCAGCGCTGACCGCAACGCCATTGCTTTAGTTGAAGTAGCAGTAGGCACGGCACAAAAATAGTAAAATAAACGGTAATAAGAAAGATCCCTGAGAGGAAACCATACACTGAAAAACACAGCGTAGAACGTACCGTTGGGATCCTTATATCAGCTTTAGGCCGTCACTACTGAGCATAGTCCTCCTTCATGACCTCCGTGGCACAGTGGGCGAATAGCCGGCTGAGACTCAGGAGGTAGTGGGTTCGATTCCCGCCGCGGAACAAATGTTTGCATGATCTACAGATATTTGTTCCGGGTCTGGTTGTTTTTCTATATATTATAAGTATGTATTTACAAAAAAGTATATAAGTATTCTATAAGTTATCTGGTTCTCATAGTACAAGCTCTGCTTAGTTTGGGGCTCGATAGCGCTGTGTGAAATGTCCAGCAATGTTTATTTACTTAATAACTTGTTTATCCCAGGGCTAAATCGTTATAATTAGTTTGTTTAATTTTGTATTGGATACAGATCATTAATAACAGAGAAGAAAATAAAAAGCATGAATCTCTATACGAGTATTTACAGAAACTTTTACTTTACGTAGCTTTGAAGCTACGTATACGTGATATTTATTATTATTAGTATTATTCATAGATTTCTAGAGTGACAAATCTTGTGCGAGATTCAAAAGTACAACGGTTGGAAAGACGACCTGATTAGGGTTGCTGGGAGTCGTTGGATACAGGCCACACAAGATTGGTCGCTCTGGAAATCTATAGGGGAGGCCTATGTTCAGCAGTGTCGGCCTAACGTGATATGACGTACTGTGACTGATATAATGATAATGAAGATGAATAGAATGGAACAGAATAGAAAACGCTATATTGTACACCACACTTAAATTAACAAATCATATTTCTGGTACATGCTTTTAAAATATTAATCCACACGTACTTTTACTTTCATTTTTTTAGAAGTACCAGGCGCTCATAACCGCACAGGAGGTTATTCAAAAAAGTATTTCAAAACTTTAATTCCTGCTGACATTACTGGAGCACTGAAAATGGCGTGTCTCCGTTTTCAACCACTTCCTCATACTTCTGAATTCCTGGTACATACTTTTAAAATATAAACCCCACACGTACTTTTACTTTCATTTTTTTAGAAGTACCAGGCACTCATAACCGCACAGGAGGTTATTCAAAAAAGTATTTCAAAATTTTAATTCCTGCTGAAATTGCTGGAGCACTGAAAATGGCGGGTCTCCGTTTTCAACGACTTCCTCATACTTCTGAATTCCTGGTACATACTTTTAAAATATAAACCCACACGTACTTTTACTTTTATTTTTTTGAAGTACCAGGCACTCAAAACCGCACAGGAGGTTATTCAAAAAAGTATTTCAAAACTTTAATTCCTGCTGACATTGCTGGAGCACTGAAAATTGCGGGTCTCCGTTTTCAACCACTTCCTCATACTTCTGAATTCCGGGTACATACTTTTAAAATATAAATCCACACGTACTTTTACTTTTATTTTTTTTAGAAGTACCAGGCACTCATAACCGCACAGGAGGTTATTCAAAAAAGTATTTCAAAACTTTAATTCCTGCTGACATTGCTGGAGCACTGAAAATGTCGGGACTCCGTTTTCAACCACTTCCTCATACTTCTGAATTCCTGGTACATACTTTTAAAAAATAAATCCACACGTACTTTTACTTTTATTTTTTTAGAAGTACCAGGCACTCATAACCGCACAGGAGGTTATTCAAAAAAGTATTTCAAAACTTTAATTCCTGCTGACATTGCTGGAGCACTGAAAATGTCGGGACTCCGTTTTCAACCACTTCCTCATACTTCTGAATTCCTGGTACATACTTTTAAAAAATAAATCCACACGTACTTTTACTTTTATTTTTTTAGAAGTACCAGGCACTCATAACCGCACAGGAGGTTACTGAAAAAAGTATTTCGAAATTTTAATTCCTGCTGAAATTGCTGGAGCACTGAAAATGGCGGGTCTCCGTTTTCAACCACTTCCTCATACTTCTGAATTCCTGGTACATACTTTTAAAATATAAACCCACACGTACTTTTACTTTTATTTTTTTAGAAGTACCAGGCGCTCATAACCGCACAGGAGGTTATTCAAAAAAGTATTTCATAACTTTAATTACTGCTGACATTGCTGGAGCACTGAAAATGGCGGGTCTCCGTTTTCAACCACTTCCTCATACTTCTGAATTCCTGGTACATACTTTTAAAATATAAACCCCACACGTACTTTTACTTTTATTTTTTTAGAAGTACCAGGCACTCATAACCGCACAGGAGGTTATTCAAAAAAGTATTTCAAAATTTTAATTCCTGCTGAAATTGCTGGAGCACTGAAAATGGCGGGTCTCCGTTTTCAACCACTTCCTCATACTTCTGAATTCCTGGTACATACTTTTAAAATATAAACCCACACGTACTTTTACTTTTATTTTTTTGAAGTACCAGGCACTCATAACCGCACAGGAGGTTATTCAAAAAAGTATTTCAAAACTTTAATTCCTGCTGACATTGCTGGAGCACTGAAAATTGCGGGTCTCCGTTTTCAACCACTTCCTCATACTTCTGAATTCCGGGTACATACTTTTAAAATATAAATCCACACGTACTTTTACTTTTATTTTTTTTAGAAGTACCAGGCACTCATAACCGCACAGGAGGTTATTCAAAAAAGTATTTCAAAATTTTAATTCCTGCTGAAATTGCTGGAGCACTGAAAATGGCGGGTCTCCGTTTTCAACCACTTCCTAATACTTCTGAATTCCTGGTACATACTTTTAAAATATAAACCCACACGTACTTTTACTTTTATTTTTTTGAAGTACCAGGCACTCATAACCACACAGGAGGTTATTCAAAAAAGTATTTCAAAACTTTAATTCCTGCTGACATTGCTGGAGCACTGAAAATTGCGGGTCTCCGTTTTCAAACACTTCCTCATACTTCTGAATTCCGGGTACATACTTTTAAAATATAAATCCACACGTACTTTTACTGTTATTTTTTTTAGAAGTACCAGGCACTCATAACCGCACAGGAGGTTATTCAAAAAAGTATTTCAAAACTTTAATTCCTGCTGACATTGCTGGAGCACTGAAAATGTCGGGACTCCGTTTTCAACCACTTCCTCATACTTCTGAATTCCTGGTACATACTTTTAAAAAATAAATCCACACGTACTTTTACTTTTATTTTTTTAGAAGTACCAGGCACTCATAACCGCACAGGAGGTTATTCAAAAAAGTATATCAAAACTTTAATTCCTGCTGACATTGCTGGAGCACTGAAAATGTCGGGACTCCGTTTTCAACCACTTCCTCATACTTCTGAATTCCTGGTACATACTTTTAAAAAATAAATCCAAACGTACTTTTACTTTTATTTTTTTAGAAGTACCAGGCACTCATAACCGCACAGGAGGTTATTCAAAAAAGTATTTCAAAATTTTAATTCCTGCTGAAATTGCTGGAGCACTGAAAATGGCGGGTCTCCGTTTTCAACCACTTCCTCATACTTCTGAATTCCTGGTACATACTTTTAAAATATAAACCCACACGTACTTTTACTTTTATTTTTTTGAAGTACCAGGCACTCATAACCGCACAGGAGGTTATTCAAAAAAGTATTTCAAAACTTTAATTCCTGCTGAAATTGCTGGAGCACTGAAAATGGCGGGTCTCCGTTTTCAACCACTTCCTAATACTTCTGAATTCCTGGTACATACTTTTAAAATATAAACCCACACGTACTTTTACTTTTATTTTTTTGAAGTACCAGGCACTCATAACCGCACAGGAGGTTATTCAAAAAAGTATTTCAAAACTTTAATTCCTGCTGACATTGCTGGAGCACTGAAAATTGCGGGTCTCCGTTTTCAAACACTTCCTCATACTTCTGAATTCCGGGTACATACTTTTAAAATATAAATCCACACGTACTTTTACTGTTACTTTTTTTAGAAGTACCAGGCACTCATAACCGCACAGGAGGTTATTCAAAAAAGTATTTCAAAACTTTAATTCCTGCTGACATTGCTGGAGCACTGAAAATGTCGGGACTCCGTTTTCAACCACTTCCTCATACTTCTGAATTCCTGGTACATACTTTTAAAAAATAAATCCAAACGTACTTTTACTTTTATTTTTTTAGAAGTACCAGGCACTCATAACCGCACAGGAGGTTATTCAAAAAAGTATATCAAAACTTTAATTCCTGCTGACATTGCAGGAGCACTGAAAATTGCGGGTCTCCGTTTTCAACCACTTCCTCATACTTCTGAATTCCTGGTACATACTTTTAAAATATAAACCCACACGTACTTTTACTTTTATTTTTTTGAAGTACCAGGCACTCATAACCGCACAGGAGGTTATTCAAAAAAGTATTTCAAAACTTTAATTCCTGCTGACATTGCTGGAGCACTGAAAATTGCGGGTCTCCGTTTTCAACCCCTTCCTCATACTTCTGAATTCCGGGTACATACTTTTAAAATATAAATCCACACGTACTTTTACTTTTATTTTTTTTAGAAGTACCAGGCACTCATAACCGCACAGGAGGTTATTCAAAAAAGTATTTCAAAACTTTAATTACTGCTGACATTGCTGGAGCACTGAAAATGGCGGGTCTCCGTTTTCAACCACTTCCTCATACTTCTGAATTCCGGGTACATACTTTTAAAATATAAATCCACACGTACTTTTACTGTTATTTTTTTTAGAAGTACCAGGCACTCATAACCGCACAGGAGGTTATTCAAAAAAGTATTTCAAAACTTTAATTCCTGCTGACATTGCTGGAGCACTGAAAATGTCGGGACTCCGTTTTCAACCACTTCCTCATACTTCTGAATTCCTGGTACATACTTTTAAAAAATAAATCCACACGTACTTTTACTTTTATTTTTTTAGAAGTACCAGGCACTCATAACCGCACAGGAGGTTATTCAAAAAAGTATATCAAAACTTTAATTCCTGCTGACATTGCTGGAGCACTGAAAATGTCGGGACTCCGTTTTCAACCACTTCCTCATACTTCTGAATTCCTGGTACATACTTTTAAAAAATAAATCCAAACGTACTTTTACTTTTATTTTTTTAGAAGTACCAGGCACTCATAACCGCACAGGAGGTTATTCAAAAAAGTATTTCAAAATTTTAATTCCTGCTGAAATTGCTGGAGCACTGAAAATGGCGGGTCTCCGTTTTCAACCACTTCCTCATACTTCTGAATTCCTGGTACATACTTTTAAAATATAAACCCACACGTACTTTTACTTTTATTTTTTTGAAGTACCAGGCACTCATAACCGCACAGGAGGTTATTCAAAAAAGTATTTCAAAACTTTAATTCCTGCTGACATTGCTGGAGCACTGAAAATTGCGGGTCTCCGTTTTCAAACACTTCCTCATACTTCTGAATTCCGGGTACATACTTTTAAAATATAAATCCACACGTACTTTTACTGTTATTTTTTTTAGAAGTACCAGGCACTCATAACCGCACAGGAGGTTATTCAAAAAAGTATTTCAAAACTTTAATTCCTGCTGACATTGCTGGAGCACTGAAAATGTCGGGACTCCGTTTTCAACCACTTCCTCATACTTCTGAATTCCTGGTACATACTTTTAAAAAATAAATCCACACGTACTTTTACTTTTATTTTTTTAGAAGTACCAGGCACTCATAACCGCACAGGAGGTTATTCAAAAAAGTATATCAAAACTTTAATTCCTGCTGACATTGCTGGAGCACTGAAAATGTCGGGACTCCGTTTTCAACCACTTCCTCATACTTCTGAATTCCTGGTACATACTTTTAAAAAATAAATCCAAACGTACTTTTACTTTTATTTTTTTAGAAGTACCAGGCACTCATAACCGCACAGGAGGTTATTCAAAAAAGTATTTCAAAATTTTAATTCCTGCTGAAATTGCTGGAGCACTGAAAATGGCGGGTCTCCGTTTTCAACCACTTCCTCATACTTCTGAATTCCTGGTACATACTTTTAAAATATAAACCCACACGTACTTTTACTTTTATTTTTTTGAAGTACCAGGCACTCATAACCGCACAGGAGGTTATTCAAAAAAGTATTTCAAAACTTTAATTCCTGCTGAAATTGCTGGAGCACTGAAAATGGCGGGTCTCCGTTTTCAACCACTTCCTAATACTTCTGAATTCCTGGTACATACTTTTAAAATATAAACCCACACGTACTTTTACTTTTATTTTTTTGAAGTACCAGGCACTCATAACCGCACAGGAGGTTATTCAAAAAAGTATTTCAAAACTTTAATTCCTGCTGACATTGCTGGAGCACTGAAAATTGCGGGTCTCCGTTTTCAAACACTTCCTCATACTTCTGAATTCCGGGTACATACTTTTAAAATATAAATCCACACGTACTTTTACTGTTACTTTTTTTAGAAGTACCAGGCACTCATAACCGCACAGGAGGTTATTCAAAAAAGTATTTCAAAACTTTAATTCCTGCTGACATTGCTGGAGCACTGAAAATGTCGGGACTCCGTTTTCAACCACTTCCTCATACTTCTGAATTCCTGGTACATACTTTTAAAAAATAAATCCAAACGTACTTTTACTTTTATTTTTTTAGAAGTACCAGGCACTCATAACCGCACAGGAGGTTATTCAAAAAAGTATATCAAAACTTTAATTCCTGCTGACATTGCAGGAGCACTGAAAATTGCGGGTCTCCGTTTTCAACCACTTCCTCATACTTCTGAATTCCTGGTACATACTTTTAAAATATAAACCCACACGTACTTTTACTTTTATTTTTTTGAAGTACCAGGCACTCATAACCGCACAGGAGGTTATTCAAAAAAGTATTTCAAAACTTTAATTCCTGCTGACATTGCTGGAGCACTGAAAATTGCGGGTCTCCGTTTTCAACCCCTTCCTCATACTTCTGAATTCCGGGTACATACTTTTAAAATATAAATCCACACGTACTTTTACTTTTATTTTTTTTAGAAGTACCAGGCACTCATAACCGCACAGGAGGTTATTCAAAAAAGTATTTCAAAACTTTAATTACTGCTGACATTGCTGGAGCACTGAAAATGGCGGGTCTCCGTTTTCAACCACTTCCTCATACTTCTGAATTCCTGGTACATACTTTTAAAATATAAACCCACACGTACTTTTACTTTTATTTTTTTGAAGTACCAGGCACTCATAACCGCACAGGAGGTTATTCAAAAAAGTATTTCAAAACTTTAATTCCTGCTGACATTGCTGGAGCACTGAAAATTGCGGGTCTCCATTTTCAACCACTTCCTCATACTTCTGAATTCCGGGTACATACTTTTAAAATATAAATCCACACGTACTTTTACTTTTATTTTTTTAGAAGTACCAGGCACTCATAACCGCACAGGAGGTCATTGAAAAAAGTATTTCGAAATTTTAATTCCTGCTGAAATTGCTGGAGCACTGAAAATGGCGGGTCTCCGTTTTCAACCACTTCCTCATACTTCTGAATTCCTGGTACATACTTTTAAAATATAAACCCACACGTACTTTTACTTTTATTTTTTTAGAAGTACCAGGCACTCATAACCGCACAGGAGGTTATTCAAAAAAGTATTTCAAAATTTTAATTCCTGCTGAAATTGCTGGAGCACTGAAAATGGCGGGTCTCCGTTTTCAACCACTTCCTCATACTTCTGAATTCCTGGTACATACTTTTAAAATATAAACCCACACGCACTTTTACTTTTATTTTTTTGAAGTACCAGGCACTCATAACCGCACAGGAGGTTATTCAAAAAAGTATTTCAAAACTTTAATTCCTGCTGAAATTGCTGGAGCACTGAAAATGGCGGGTCTCCGTTTTCAACCACTTCCTAATACTTCTGAATTCCTGGTACATACTTTTAAAATATAAACCCACACGTACTTTTACTTTTATTTTTTTGAAGTACCAGGCACTCATAACCGCACAGGAGGTTATTCAAAAAAGTATTTCAAAACTTTAATTCCTGCTGACATTGCTGGAGCACTGAAAATGTCGGGACTCCGTTTTCAACCACTTCCTAATACTTCTGAATTCCTGGTACATACTTTTAAAATATAAACCCACACGTACTTTTACTTTTATTTTTTTGAAGTACCAGGCACTCATAACCGCACAGGAGGTTATTCAAAAAAGTATTTCAAAACTTTAATTCCTGCTGACATTGCTGGAGCACTGAAAATTGCGGGTCTCCGTTTTCAACCACTTCCTCATACTTCTGAATTCCTGGTACATACTTTTAAAATATAAACCCACACGTACTTTTACTTTTATTTTTTTGAAGTACCAGGCACTCATAGCCGCACAGGAGGTTACTGAAAAAAGTATTTCGAAATTTTAATTCCTGCTGAAATTGCTGGAGCACTGAAAATGGCGGGTCTCCGTTTTCAACCACTTCCTCATACTTCTGAATTCCTGGTACATACTTTTAAAATATAAACCCACACGTACTTTTACTTTTATTTTTTTGAAGTACCAGGCACTCATAACCGCACAGGAGGTTATTCAAAAAAGTATTTCAAAACTTTAATTCCTGCTGACATTGCTGGAGCACTGAAAATTGCGGGTCTCCATTTTCAACCACTTCCTCATACTTCTGAATTCCGGGTACATACTTTTAAAATATAAATCCACACGTACTTTTACTTTTATTTTTTTAGAAGTACCAGGCACTCATAACCGCACAGGAGGTCATTGAAAAAAGTATTTCGAAATTTTAATTCCTGCTGAAATTGCTGGAGCACTGAAAATGGCGGGTCTCCGTTTTCAACCACTTCCTCATACTTCTGAATTCCTGGTACATACTTTTAAAATATAAACCCACACGTACTTTTACTTTTATTTTTTTGAAGTACCAGGCACTCATAACCGCACAGGAGGTTATTCAAAAAAGTATTTCAAAACTTTAATTCCTGCTGACATTGCTGGAGCACTGAAAATGTCGGGACTCCGTTTTCAACCACTTCCTAATACTTCTGAATTCCTGGTACATACTTTTAAAATATAAACCCACACGTACTTTTACTTTTATTTTTTTGAAGTACCAGGCACTCATAACCGCACAGGAGGTTATTCAAAAAAGTATTTCAAAACTTTAATTCCTGCTGACATTGCTGGAGCACTGAAAATTGCGGGTCTCCGTTTTCAACCACTTCCTCATACTTCTGAATTCCTGGTACATACTTTTAAAATATAAACCCACACGTACTTTTACTTTTATTTTTTTGAAGTACCAGGCACTCATAGCCGCACAGGAGGTTACTGAAAAAAGTATTTCGAAATTTTAATTCCTGCTGAAATTGCTGGAGCACTGAAAATGGCGGGTCTCCGTTTTCAACCACTTCCTCATACTTCTGAATTCCTGGTACATACTTTTAAAATATAAACCCACACGTACTTTTACTTTTATTTTTTTAGAAGTACCAGGCGCTCATAACCGCACAGGAGGTTATTCAAAAAAGTATTTCATAACTTTAATTACTGCTGACATTGCTGGAGCACTGAAAATGGCGGGTCTCCGTTTTCAACCACTTCCTCATACTTCTGAATTCCTGGTACATACTTTTAAAATATAAACCCCACACGTACTTTTACTTTTATTTTTTTAGAAGTACCAGGCACTCATAACCGCACAGGAGGTTATTCAAAAAAGTATTTCAAAATTTTAATTCCTGCTGAAATTGCTGGAGCACTGAAAATGGCGGGTCTCCGTTTTCAACCACTTCCTCATACTTCTGAATTCCTGGTACATACTTTTAAAATATAAACCCACACGTACTTTTACTTTTATTTTTTTGAAGTACCAGGCACTCATAACCGCACAGGAGGTTATTCAAAAAAGTATTTCAAAACTTTAATTCCTGCTGACATTGCTGGAGCACTGAAAATTGCGGGTCTCCGTTTTCAACCACTTCCTCATACTTCTGAATTCCGGGTACATACTTTTAAAATATAAATCCACACGTACTTTTACTTTTATTTTTTTTAGAAGTACCAGGCACTCATAACCGCACAGGAGGTTATTCAAAAAAGTATTTCAAAATTTTAATTCCTGCTGAAATTGCTGGAGCACTGAAAATGGCGGGTCTCCGTTTTCAACCACTTCCTAATACTTCTGAATTCCTGGTACATACTTTTAAAATATAAACCCACACGTACTTTTACTTTTATTTTTTTGAAGTACCAGGCACTCATAACCACACAGGAGGTTATTCAAAAAAGTATTTCAAAACTTTAATTCCTGCTGACATTGCTGGAGCACTGAAAATTGCGGGTCTCCGTTTTCAAACACTTCCTCATACTTCTGAATTCCGGGTACATACTTTTAAAATATAAATCCACACGTACTTTTACTGTTATTTTTTTTAGAAGTACCAGGCACTCATAACCGCACAGGAGGTTATTCAAAAAAGTATTTCAAAACTTTAATTCCTGCTGACATTGCTGGAGCACTGAAAATGTCGGGACTCCGTTTTCAACCACTTCCTCATACTTCTGAATTCCTGGTACATACTTTTAAAAAATAAATCCACACGTACTTTTACTTTTATTTTTTTAGAAGTACCAGGCACTCATAACCGCACAGGAGGTTATTCAAAAAAGTATATCAAAACTTTAATTCCTGCTGACATTGCTGGAGCACTGAAAATGTCGGGACTCCGTTTTCAACCACTTCCTCATACTTCTGAATTCCTGGTACATACTTTTAAAAAATAAATCCAAACGTACTTTTACTTTTATTTTTTTAGAAGTACCAGGCACTCATAACCGCACAGGAGGTTATTCAAAAAAGTATTTCAAAATTTTAATTCCTGCTGAAATTGCTGGAGCACTGAAAATGGCGGGTCTCCGTTTTCAACCACTTCCTCATACTTCTGAATTCCTGGTACATACTTTTAAAATATAAACCCACACGTACTTTTACTTTTATTTTTTTGAAGTACCAGGCACTCATAACCGCACAGGAGGTTATTCAAAAAAGTATTTCAAAACTTTAATTCCTGCTGAAATTGCTGGAGCACTGAAAATGGCGGGTCTCCGTTTTCAACCACTTCCTAATACTTCTGAATTCCTGGTACATACTTTTAAAATATAAACCCACACGTACTTTTACTTTTATTTTTTTGAAGTACCAGGCACTCATAACCGCACAGGAGGTTATTCAAAAAAGTATTTCAAAACTTTAATTCCTGCTGACATTGCTGGAGCACTGAAAATTGCGGGTCTCCGTTTTCAAACACTTCCTCATACTTCTGAATTCCGGGTACATACTTTTAAAATATAAATCCACACGTACTTTTACTGTTACTTTTTTTAGAAGTACCAGGCACTCATAACCGCACAGGAGGTTATTCAAAAAAGTATTTCAAAACTTTAATTCCTGCTGACATTGCTGGAGCACTGAAAATGTCGGGACTCCGTTTTCAACCACTTCCTCATACTTCTGAATTCCTGGTACATACTTTTAAAAAATAAATCCAAACGTACTTTTACTTTTATTTTTTTAGAAGTACCAGGCACTCATAACCGCACAGGAGGTTATTCAAAAAAGTATATCAAAACTTTAATTCCTGCTGACATTGCAGGAGCACTGAAAATTGCGGGTCTCCGTTTTCAACCACTTCCTCATACTTCTGAATTCCTGGTACATACTTTTAAAATATAAACCCACACGTACTTTTACTTTTATTTTTTTGAAGTACCAGGCACTCATAACCGCACAGGAGGTTATTCAAAAAAGTATTTCAAAACTTTAATTCCTGCTGACATTGCTGGAGCACTGAAAATTGCGGGTCTCCGTTTTCAACCCCTTCCTCATACTTCTGAATTCCGGGTACATACTTTTAAAATATAAATCCACACGTACTTTTACTTTTATTTTTTTTAGAAGTACCAGGCACTCATAACCGCACAGGAGGTTATTCAAAAAAGTATTTCAAAACTTTAATTACTGCTGACATTGCTGGAGCACTGAAAATGGCGGGTCTCCGTTTTCAACCACTTCCTCATACTTCTGAATTCCGGGTACATACTTTTAAAATATAAATCCACACGTACTTTTACTGTTATTTTTTTTAGAAGTACCAGGCACTCATAACCGCACAGGAGGTTATTCAAAAAAGTATTTCAAAACTTTAATTCCTGCTGACATTGCTGGAGCACTGAAAATGTCGGGACTCCGTTTTCAACCACTTCCTCATACTTCTGAATTCCTGGTACATACTTTTAAAAAATAAATCCACACGTACTTTTACTTTTATTTTTTTAGAAGTACCAGGCACTCATAACCGCACAGGAGGTTATTCAAAAAAGTATATCAAAACTTTAATTCCTGCTGACATTGCTGGAGCACTGAAAATGTCGGGACTCCGTTTTCAACCACTTCCTCATACTTCTGAATTCCTGGTACATACTTTTAAAAAATAAATCCAAACGTACTTTTACTTTTATTTTTTTAGAAGTACCAGGCACTCATAACCGCACAGGAGGTTATTCAAAAAAGTATTTCAAAATTTTAATTCCTGCTGAAATTGCTGGAGCACTGAAAATGGCGGGTCTCCGTTTTCAACCACTTCCTCATACTTCTGAATTCCTGGTACATACTTTTAAAATATAAACCCACACGTACTTTTACTTTTATTTTTTTGAAGTACCAGGCACTCATAACCGCACAGGAGGTTATTCAAAAAAGTATTTCAAAACTTTAATTCCTGCTGACATTGCTGGAGCACTGAAAATTGCGGGTCTCCGTTTTCAAACACTTCCTCATACTTCTGAATTCCGGGTACATACTTTTAAAATATAAATCCACACGTACTTTTACTGTTATTTTTTTTAGAAGTACCAGGCACTCATAACCGCACAGGAGGTTATTCAAAAAAGTATTTCAAAACTTTAATTCCTGCTGACATTGCTGGAGCACTGAAAATGTCGGGACTCCGTTTTCAACCACTTCCTCATACTTCTGAATTCCTGGTACATACTTTTAAAAAATAAATCCACACGTACTTTTACTTTTATTTTTTTAGAAGTACCAGGCACTCATAACCGCACAGGAGGTTATTCAAAAAAGTATATCAAAACTTTAATTCCTGCTGACATTGCTGGAGCACTGAAAATGTCGGGACTCCGTTTTCAACCACTTCCTCATACTTCTGAATTCCTGGTACATACTTTTAAAAAATAAATCCAAACGTACTTTTACTTTTATTTTTTTAGAAGTACCAGGCACTCATAACCGCACAGGAGGTTATTCAAAAAAGTATTTCAAAATTTTAATTCCTGCTGAAATTGCTGGAGCACTGAAAATGGCGGGTCTCCGTTTTCAACCACTTCCTCATACTTCTGAATTCCTGGTACATACTTTTAAAATATAAACCCACACGTACTTTTACTTTTATTTTTTTGAAGTACCAGGCACTCATAACCGCACAGGAGGTTATTCAAAAAAGTATTTCAAAACTTTAATTCCTGCTGAAATTGCTGGAGCACTGAAAATGGCGGGTCTCCGTTTTCAACCACTTCCTAATACTTCTGAATTCCTGGTACATACTTTTAAAATATAAACCCACACGTACTTTTACTTTTATTTTTTTGAAGTACCAGGCACTCATAACCGCACAGGAGGTTATTCAAAAAAGTATTTCAAAACTTTAATTCCTGCTGACATTGCTGGAGCACTGAAAATTGCGGGTCTCCGTTTTCAAACACTTCCTCATACTTCTGAATTCCGGGTACATACTTTTAAAATATAAATCCACACGTACTTTTACTGTTACTTTTTTTAGAAGTACCAGGCACTCATAACCGCACAGGAGGTTATTCAAAAAAGTATTTCAAAACTTTAATTCCTGCTGACATTGCTGGAGCACTGAAAATGTCGGGACTCCGTTTTCAACCACTTCCTCATACTTCTGAATTCCTGGTACATACTTTTAAAAAATAAATCCAAACGTACTTTTACTTTTATTTTTTTAGAAGTACCAGGCACTCATAACCGCACAGGAGGTTATTCAAAAAAGTATATCAAAACTTTAATTCCTGCTGACATTGCAGGAGCACTGAAAATTGCGGGTCTCCGTTTTCAACCACTTCCTCATACTTCTGAATTCCTGGTACATACTTTTAAAATATAAACCCACACGTACTTTTACTTTTATTTTTTTGAAGTACCAGGCACTCATAACCGCACAGGAGGTTATTCAAAAAAGTATTTCAAAACTTTAATTCCTGCTGACATTGCTGGAGCACTGAAAATTGCGGGTCTCCGTTTTCAACCCCTTCCTCATACTTCTGAATTCCGGGTACATACTTTTAAAATATAAATCCACACGTACTTTTACTTTTATTTTTTTTAGAAGTACCAGGCACTCATAACCGCACAGGAGGTTATTCAAAAAAGTATTTCAAAACTTTAATTACTGCTGACATTGCTGGAGCACTGAAAATGGCGGGTCTCCGTTTTCAACCACTTCCTCATACTTCTGAATTCCTGGTACATACTTTTAAAATATAAACCCACACGTACTTTTACTTTTATTTTTTTGAAGTACCAGGCACTCATAACCGCACAGGAGGTTATTCAAAAAAGTATTTCAAAACTTTAATTCCTGCTGACATTGCTGGAGCACTGAAAATTGCGGGTCTCCATTTTCAACCACTTCCTCATACTTCTGAATTCCGGGTACATACTTTTAAAATATAAATCCACACGTACTTTTACTTTTATTTTTTTAGAAGTACCAGGCACTCATAACCGCACAGGAGGTCATTGAAAAAAGTATTTCGAAATTTTAATTCCTGCTGAAATTGCTGGAGCACTGAAAATGGCGGGTCTCCGTTTTCAACCACTTCCTCATACTTCTGAATTCCTGGTACATACTTTTAAAATATAAACCCACACGTACTTTTACTTTTATTTTTTTAGAAGTACCAGGCACTCATAACCGCACAGGAGGTTATTCAAAAAAGTATTTCAAAATTTTAATTCCTGCTGAAATTGCTGGAGCACTGAAAATGGCGGGTCTCCGTTTTCAACCACTTCCTCATACTTCTGAATTCCTGGTACATACTTTTAAAATATAAACCCACACGCACTTTTACTTTTATTTTTTTGAAGTACCAGGCACTCATAACCGCACAGGAGGTTATTCAAAAAAGTATTTCAAAACTTTAATTCCTGCTGAAATTGCTGGAGCACTGAAAATGGCGGGTCTCCGTTTTCAACCACTTCCTAATACTTCTGAATTCCTGGTACATACTTTTAAAATATAAACCCACACGTACTTTTACTTTTATTTTTTTGAAGTACCAGGCACTCATAACCGCACAGGAGGTTATTCAAAAAAGTATTTCAAAACTTTAATTCCTGCTGACATTGCTGGAGCACTGAAAATGTCGGGACTCCGTTTTCAACCACTTCCTAATACTTCTGAATTCCTGGTACATACTTTTAAAATATAAACCCACACGTACTTTTACTTTTATTTTTTTGAAGTACCAGGCACTCATAACCGCACAGGAGGTTATTCAAAAAAGTATTTCAAAACTTTAATTCCTGCTGACATTGCTGGAGCACTGAAAATTGCGGGTCTCCGTTTTCAACCACTTCCTCATACTTCTGAATTCCTGGTACATACTTTTAAAATATAAACCCACACGTACTTTTACTTTTATTTTTTTGAAGTACCAGGCACTCATAGCCGCACAGGAGGTTACTGAAAAAAGTATTTCGAAATTTTAATTCCTGCTGAAATTGCTGGAGCACTGAAAATGGCGGGTCTCCGTTTTCAACCACTTCCTCATACTTCTGAATTCCTGGTACATACTTTTAAAATATAAACCCACACGTACTTTTACTTTTATTTTTTTGAAGTACCAGGCACTCATAACCGCACAGGAGGTTATTCAAAAAAGTATTTCAAAACTTTAATTCCTGCTGACATTGCTGGAGCACTGAAAATTGCGGGTCTCCATTTTCAACCACTTCCTCATACTTCTGAATTCCGGGTACATACTTTTAAAATATAAATCCACACGTACTTTTACTTTTATTTTTTTAGAAGTACCAGGCACTCATAACCGCACAGGAGGTCATTGAAAAAAGTATTTCGAAATTTTAATTCCTGCTGAAATTGCTGGAGCACTGAAAATGGCGGGTCTCCGTTTTCAACCACTTCCTCATACTTCTGAATTCCTGGTACATACTTTTAAAATATAAACCCACACGTACTTTTACTTTTATTTTTTTAGAAGTACCAGGCACTCATAACCGCACAGGAGGTTATTGAAAAAAGTATTTTGAAATTTTAATTCGAGCTGAAATTGCTGGAGCACTGAAAATGGCAAGTCTCCGTTTTCAACCACTTCCTCATACTTCTGAATTCCTGGTACATACTTTTAAAATATAAACCCACACGTACTTTTACTTTTATTTTTTTAGAAGTACCAGGCACTCATAACCGCACAGGAGGTTATTCAAAAAAGTATTTCAAAACTTTAATTCCTGCTGACATCGCTGGAGCACTGAAAAGAGCGGGTCTCCGTTTTCAACCACTTCCTCATACTTCTGAATTCCTGGTACATACTTTTAAAATATAAACCCACACGTACTTTTACTTTTATTTTTTTAGAAGTACCAGGCACTCATAACCGCACAGGACTTTATTCAAAAAAGTATTTCAAAACTTTAATTCCTGCTGACATTGCTGGAGCACTGAAAATGGCGGGTCTCCGTTTTCAACCACTTCCTCATACTTCTGAATTCCTGGTACATACTTTATATTATATAAAGCTCGATTACCACTGACTGACTGACTCACTGATTGACTCATTGACATCATTGTACTCCCAGATGCCTACTCGTAGGGTGAAAATGTTTGGTAGGATCGTATAGAGGGAGTTAGGTCGAGTTGGGAATAAATCATAAAGTCCCCCTTTTGTCCCCCATTCGCTCCCATCCACCTCGTGACTCGGAAAGTATAGGTCTTACTGCGTTGGTGCAAAAACTAATGTTGCAAAGGACATTTTTTTATATCCGGTTCCATGAAAAAAAAGTTGTCTTTCATACAAAAAAATATTGTCCCATACAAAATATTTCTGTATGAATACCGTAAACCGTATATTTCGTTTACCATAATTTTCATACTGTTTTTGTAGGGAGCCCACGGCTTGTGTGTACTATAAAATAACTGTAAATTTGCTTGATTCTATATAATGGTGGTGGAAGGGCATGAGACAACTTTCATAGTTAAATTTGCAAAGTTCATCATCATCATTTTGGAACATCCAATTTTTATTTTTTTTTGCTTCCTTCTTATATGGTGGTGGAGGGGCATTTGATTTGATTGCTGCTTCCATTTCGATATCGTCTTCGACTGCTTCTTACACATGGATATCCTCTTTGATGGCTTTTAACAGCTCGATATCCTCTTTAATTACTTCGTCGACTAAAAGAAAAACACGCGAGCTGAGAGCAGCTCGCGCACAATGCAACCTCTAGTTTACAACATATAACTAGATACGTGATACTACAACTGGCGGTCTTATCGCTAAAAGTGATCGATTAATCTTGTACGGTATGCATCCAACGGCTAGCAACCGTTATTAGGCCGCGGGGGGCCATCCTATATACCGCACAAGATCTATTAGGAGGCTATGCTGAGTAGTGGAACTATGTGGTTAATTGATCGAGCGAAGTGAGATCTCCAAATCAACTTTGGCAAATTGGCGTTGTATGTATGTATGTTTGTTTGTCTGAGGATAACTTTCGTAGCGTTTATCCGATCATCATGAAATTTGGTATACTCGTTTAGGCACAGTGATGGCACAATTTTGGTATGAATAAATGAGCTAAAATACATAAATAAATAAATAATAAATATTGCTGGACATTTCACACAACGCTATCTAGCCCCAAACTAAGCAGAGCTTGTACTATGGGAACCAGATAACTGATAGAATACTTATATACATTTTTTTTGTAAATACATACTTGTAATATATAGAGAAACAACCAGACCCGGAACAAAAATCTGTAGATCATGCAAACATTAATTCCGCGGCGGGAATCGAACCCACTACCTCCTGCGTCTCAGCCGGCTATTCACCCACTGCACCAAGGAGGTCGTCAATGTGTAAAATGTGGGGGGGTTGTTGAGATATTGGGGTTCAAGAGGGGTAAAAGAAACAAAATGGGACCATTCGGTCAAGTGGCACGTCTAATAAAATCCCGTCTTTACAATAATTTACTTACATTGATAACATTAATAGATATTTTAATCATAGGTACGTATATTTATCTTTTATATTTTTTAGTACAGGTTCGCGAGGTACGTCGTCTACACAAGGTATAATTATTTTTTACAGATTTAGTAAATCAGCTTAAAGGGTTCCTGGGTTTATTATACTCTCTAACTACATAAATTTTCAATCAAGACTTTGCGCTTCTAAGTTTCTGAGTTTCTCGGAGATTTCTTTCAATTTAAAGAAAGATTTTCGTTTCGAATTCTGTTGAAAGGAAAATGTTTAAGTATTTAAGTGGTATTTGTATTGGATTCATTTTCAATACCTAGTATTTATTTTGTTATAATGAGACTGACACGTTTTTTTATGACACTGGTTCTATCTATATCAATTGTCGTAATTTAAACTTCTTTATACTATAATACATTTATCCGACTTCGGACGTGTAGAACTATTAAACGTGTGCAGTTGCTGAACTTTTGATTAATCTGGTGAAAGTGGTGCACTGTGCTATGTAGCTTTCTACATTTGAAACATTAAAAATTTAAGTTATCGTTTTATTAAAGAACCAAAACACAGCACTTCTAATGATATCCATTAGTAACTGTCAACCTCCCCCTCTTTAAGGCTCTAGCAGCCATATGTATTGCTAAACATTTTTCAAAATCAATTTAAAAGAACCCAAACTCCTTCTAGTGTTATCAAAAATTGCGTTCACTTTATTCTCTTCTGGCTTTATCATCAGGCCCTGGAATTCATTATATCGTTAAACATCTCGCAAGAACAATTTAAAAGAACCCAAATACGATCTTTTACAGTTTTCCATAAAGGAGTTCTGTAGATTCCCTTCTGGCTTCATCATCAAATCACGATAAAATGTTTTATTAGTATCTAGCCACAAACTAAGCAAAGCTTGTACTATGGGAACCAGATATCTCATAGATACTTAACTACTATAATTTTTATTGTAAATGTACTAGTGGTTCGCCCCGAACTGAGATCTCGCGAGTCTACCATAAAAACTATATATCGGGTAAAAAAATATTAAATCAGGTGGGCCGTAAGCCTGTTTCCCCACAAATAATATAACGAATAATATTTTTTTTTGTTTTTTTTTTATGTTATTTGTGGGGATATCTTTGACTATCAAAATAGTGCCACGAAATAATACCAAATAACTTGACCTACAGTTTCATTCAAATTACAGGTAACGGGAGTTCATGTTAATTGGTTACCCTTTTTATATACAAATTGCAGTTATTCTGGATTTCAGACTTTTGCCTATATTTACACCACTGTGGGGTCACTGGTGTACCCTGTGAATTTTGTCAAAGTTTAGTTCTTATTATAGCTAATAACTCAAAAACTACAAAAACTTTACTAAAAGTAAAAACGGGGTCAAAATGTACTAATGAAGACCTTTCATTTGACGTCTCACTTAATCTAATAGTCTCATTTTCATTTTCTTCTTCCCCTCTTGAACCCCAATTAAAATTTCAATAACCCCCCAAAATTTTTAGCTCCTTGAGTCACACCAAAATTGTACCATCATTACCTACCTATATACCAAATTTTACGATGATCGGATAAACGCTTCGAAAGTTTTCCTCAGATAAACAAACATACATATATACATACATACAACGCCGATTTGCCCAAGTTCATTTGGAGATGTCGCTTCGCTCGATCAATAATTACTTATAAATTATAATATATAGAGAAACAACCGAACCCGAAACAAATATCTGTAGATCATGCAAACATTTGTTCCGCGACGGGAATCGAACCCTGTTCGCCCACTGGGCCACGGAGATCGTCAAAGTATACAGTTATGATGTATTTATTTTGTGCAATCAAAAACTTACTATCTAGTTATAAAGTTTTTTTTATTTACCCTCTGAAGTTTTTAAGAGTAGTCTCTTTTACATCAGATTTGAGTAAATTTTAACTGATTTGAGCAAACCTACAAACCACAGTTCAAGCGACCACTAAAATTACAATATTCATTAATTTAACGTGTTTTATGTGATACTCGTAGGGGTAGGCAATTTTAACGGATAACGACTTGTTATAACAGGCCTTAACAGGGATGGAAATTATTACGGTTATTTTGAAGATTATAGCCTAATATAATTTAATATGACTGTTAGTTTTAGACAAAAGGCTGAACGGTGCTCAATTTATAATATGGCCATCAGTTGCCACTCGTCGCTCATTGAAATGTTCGCGTAGATGAGCCGACGCGTGTGACGGTATTTAAACTAAACCATAAAAAAATCAAATATAATTTCAGGTGCAAACTTGGTCGCTAAAAAAACGTCAAAAGTCCTTCTTTGGGGTATGCCAACGTGCAATGGAGCGTAGTACTCTAGGCGTTAAACTCACGGACCGGTTATATGCTCCCGAACACAGGTAGCTAATGTCGCTCAAAAAGCTGGAAGACTCAAGTGGGATTGGGCCGGACACGTGTGCCGTATGTCAGACACAACAGACACAATGTGGGCGAAGACCACCATAGAATGGATCCCAAACAACGGACGACGTCCGCATGGTAGGCACAGGCGAAAGTGGCGGGATGAGTTAAACTCCTACCTCAAGGATTGGCCCTTACTTTTGAACAACAAAGACGGGTGGAAAGAGGGAAGGGAGGCCTTTACCTTGCAGTGGGACACTACAGGCTTATAATAATAATTTCAGGCCCCAAATATAGCCATATGTACAATCACGTCGTCTTCCCATTTATTGGTAGGCCGTCCTACACTGTGCTTTCGAGTGCGTGGTCTCCACTCGAGAACCTTTCTGCCCCAACGACCGTTAGTTTTTCAAGCTATATGAGCTGCAAGGCTGTTAAAAGTTGTTGCGAACCGTTGGGTGAAGGTCTTACACGAGCGGTCACGCTGGAAATCTATGGGGGAGGCCTATCTTCAGCAGTAGACGTCGTGATATGATAATGATGATGATTACTACGAAAAGAAAAGCCACTAAATATATTGTCTTCTATAGAGTGGTCTGGGATAGAAAGCCAATAGTACATTACTATTGAGGGTGTTATACACCCTTACACCCTTACACCCGAGTATAACACAGAGTTTTTAAGAGTAGTAGAATTTCTTGTGAAAGGGCTCTCTCGGGGAAGTACTACCATCATACATATTTCTGCCGTCAAGCAGCATTGCTGTATTTTGGTTTGCAGGGTATGGTTGCCGGTGAAATTACAGGCACATGAGGCTTTACACCTGCATGCCTAAAGTTGAATGACGCAAAGTAGCGCATCGTAGGGCACGTTTCTAAGGTGCGTGATCTACAAGGAAATAGGCGGTGGTTGCCACTTAACATCAGGTGGGCCATTAGGCTTGTTCCATCTACAATAGTATAAAAAAAAACTGTTCATCACTAATGCATGGAAATTTATAAAGTCTTTTTCTAACAGTTTGTTGCCAAAAAGAAAATCCTTTATCCATTGATTTATTTTTTCACTTCTAGACGATGGTCTCTTTCATATAATAGAAATAAGGTTTTGCCATGGGGCCTGTATTTCAGTTTAGCATATTATGAATGCAATGAGCCTTATTCTGTTTTCAAATTTACTTACGCCCCTAGGGCCATAAATTACATTTACGGATCCATTATCGAGTTTATAATTACCAAATTACAGAGCATGAATGATGAAACCCTTTTTTAAAAATGTAAATGCTACTAGTAATCGTTAAGTTAATAAATCTGAGTTCCGTACCTGTCGGTCCTGGATTTTATAAAAAACTTCCCATGGTTCAGGAATTAATTCAAGAGAGAACCCGTGAATTAATACTTCATTCACTGAATTATTCATTTAACATCTTATTTATAAACGTGATTTAGCTGTGGTTATGTTTATTTAAAACTATCACACAGTAAAAGAAAGTTAAAACGCAACAAAAACAATATCTCACTTAAGGTTGTTCGATTCCTATACAAATAATCAGTGCACATTTACTAGATAACTGAACAATACAATGTCTGATGTCTAAACATTATGCGTATCGAATTGTCGTTTTCTTGGCGTCGTCTTGTTTGGCGTATTATTTTGTACAACCCCAACCGCCCCCGCTAGGCTGCCTTCCCACCAGAGATACTTTGTTGCGAAGCTACGGATGTATGTCAAACCCACCAATAGGATTTGTTCCGTTAAAATGCAGGAGGTTGCGGGTTCGATTCCTGCTGCGGATCAAATATTTGCATGATCTACAGATATTTATTCCAGAGGGCTTAGCCAAGTTACAGTCGATTAGCGATGACGCTAGTCTATACGTCCGAAAATGTATGGGATTTGACACATGCTATAGAAATACCACGTGATTCAGCGACAACAAATGTATGTAGAAACCGAATAGATTCGTGGCGAATGTAGTTTGGCTATGGGCCCAGAGGACCTTAGCCAAGTTACATTCGATTAGCGATGACGCTATTCGACAAGCCCGAAAATGTATGGGATTGACACATGCTATTGAAATATCACGTGATCTATCGACAACAAACCTATGTAGAAAACGAATCGATTCGAAGCCAATGTAACTTTGGCTATACCCTCTTGTAAGTAAGTATTTACAAAAAAGTACATATGTATTATATCAGTTATCTGGTTCCCATAGTACAAGCTTTGCTTAGTTTGGCGCTCTGTGAAATGTCCAGCATTATTTATTAATTATTTAATTGCCTAGCCTCGCATATCTCCGCTATCCTATTGGTGAATATTCCTAGCTCGCCACTTAGCTTTCTCGCACAACTTTCGGGGAAATCCACCCTAATCCTTGCTTTGGTGGACATTATCCCCATCAAGTGACTTAGCAGGAAACTTTAATTCCAATCGAAGTGATCCATCGAAAGCATGACTAGCGTTAGTGGCACAATTAGTTTGCGATATTATTCGATCTCTAAAGGATGACCGTTGTTCTGTAGCGCTATTTAAGGATTAATGCTCTTAGGAGAAAGTTAGAATAGAAAAGGAGATCTTCACTACTCGTTAGACATCGGAATTACCGATTAAACTAAAAACCAAAGTGTTGAATTCATGTTTACTTTCCTGTCTCATAACTTGCCAAACCTGGATTTTTAATAATATGGAAAAAATAACATACAAGTTTGCCAAAAAGCGATGGAGAGGAGCCTACTAAACATAAAATTAAAACATAAACAAAGAAACACACATAACAGGAAAAAAAATGAAGCTATCCAACATGCACAGGCTCTAAATGGAGGTGTGCGGGCCACTTGGAACGCACATAAGACAGGTGGTCCCGAACAGCAACTCTAAGTGCTCAGTTGGCAAGAGAAGAAAAGGGAAACCATGATAAAGATGGCAGGACGAGGTAGCAGAGATAGCAGGCAAGAAAACATAAAACCGAAAAAACTGGAAACTTTTGGAGGACGCCTAAATACGTTGAGGGGTTTCTTAATTAACATGTATAAATTATTAAAGTGAAAAAACTATCTATTAATAATCAAAAAAGGCTTTTTTATTTGTTATTTTTTATTTTACTCGTCAGGCGTGATCGTGGCCAAACGCAAATGTATTAATAAAAAAAATAAGATAGATCACTCTAGCAACATAAACGCTATCATCATCATCAGCCTAATTGAGAGCTAAAAATGGTCACTTTGTACATTAGTTATAGGATCAACTAACATTTCGTATTTTTCAAACTTTCGCGATCACTGTACAAAAAAGAAAGCCAACGTTTTTGCCTTACTTGAAGGAGGTGACTGATAAAATTGGAAATATGTTGAAGAGGTTTCCAATTAGGTCGGTCTTCACTCCTTTCTCAAAGATGGCCAATCATTTACGGACTCCAAAGGACGCATACCTCTGCAGATGCCTGGTGTTTATAAGATAGACTGAGCTGTGGCCGCTCTTACATCGGGCAAACCAAACGTACCATAGCCGAGCGTGTCAAAGAGCATATCGCAGCTGTCAATAATCGCCAGGTAAACCAGTCAGCGATAGCAGAGCATCTGGTAGACTCGGAACCGAATCATTGGATTGAACTTGATGATCCTAAGGTGCTCTCTAGTGAACGCCATTATTACAAGAGAATGGTTCGTGAAGCGATTGGAATAAAGAAATTTCAAAATTTCAATCGGGAAGATGGCTATAGACTCTCAGCGTCCTGGAACCCGGTGATTGCTAGGTGTGCACGTCGTGATCGGTCATCTCAGTGCGTAGATACGGTTAGTGTAGTGTGTCGTAATATGAACGAGGACATTTCTAATTCTGAAAGCCAAGTGAGGGTAGTTGCTGCAGCTTCCCACACTTCTCGGTAGCTCTAAGTACTCCAGTTAACCCAAAACCGAGAAAAAAGGTGCATACGCGATAAATGCCCGTTTTAATCAATAATTAACTAACATTTCCATAACGTATATGGGGTACCTTTTGACTTAAGTAATTGTCATGTGCGTTTTAAGGAGTCAAACCATTTACCGGCATATACGATTACCTCTCAAATACGTACATAAAATAAAGAACAGTAAAATTAAATCCTACACTTTACGACATGCGTCGTACTTAATGCGAAACAATAAAATCTACATGACGAACGTAGCTACATAAAACGCTTAAAATATCTGGTTTCAGCCGGCATAAACCGGCGTAAACCGATATAAATTGGTTAATTGAGCTGTTTGGGCACTGAGCGTGAAGAGTAATTTTTTGGATGGGAAATAAAAGGAATTGAATTTGGAATTTATTTGTAACTCGATTTTGACGAAATCTAATGTCCAATAAAACGATTCATCAGCGTTATCATTATTTTATTTATTTATTCGTATGTCTTATAGTCTTGAATCGTAGATACGGGAGATGATAAAGCGATGCCTGTGTTTATGTATGTATGCTTATACTCGTATTGATAAGGTATATGCGGAAGCAATAGCAAGTACTGTTGAATTATTTAGTAAAACTGTTTTTTCACGAGAAGTGTTCGAGGAAGCTTAAAGTCAAAGAAAATGTCAAATATTTTTATTCATTAAAATCACAAGGATCACTTTGAAACGTCAATTCTACTGCCTGTTCCTTCGCGACCAAGCCAGGAAAGACAGGCAAGAAACAAGGATGGTTGTTTTTTTAGTGATCCTTTTATAATACATGATACATAAAATAAACTACGTCTAAATTGTAACATTTTGAACGAGTTGGAGCAATTTCAATCCCAAGCTTCTCTATCATCTAAATAATCCGATATTTTATAGTAGGCTTTTTTATAAAGATTTAGTTTAATTACGTTTTTAAATTTATTAATCGTCAATTTGTGTACATCCCTTGGGAGTGTGTTATAAAAGCGTACTCCTTGCCCTTTAAACGATTTACTAACTTTATGGAGTCTACAAGTAGCAACAGCGAGTTTATCTTTATTTCTAGAATTAAAATTACGATTATCGCTACTTTTCTTAAACAAATTAATATTCTTGTAAATATACATCAGATTTTCATAGATGTGTTGACAAGGGAATGTCATAACATTTATTTCTTTAAACTTATTGCGTAATGATTCTCTGGGGCCCATATTATAAATTGCACGAACAGCCCTCTTCTGCTGAGCGATGCGAAGATGCGTAACGGGCTCTTTTTAGCTGTCACCGTCTATTGACTAGTAGTTCAGTAGCTTGAGTTTGCTGCACCGCCTTGTACACATTCCTCGTTATTTTTTATGTCTTAATACCTCGCTCTGAGCGAGGCTACGAAAATGAAGTACATAAGTATTATTGGTTGATTTTTCCTCGCTTACCGCTTAGCTTCCTCACATATCTGTAAATAAATAATAAATTAATAAAGCTGGTTATCTAGCCCCAAACTAAACAGAAGTAGTACTATGGAAACCGTGTACTGTTTTTTCTAAATACATACTAACTAGTGGCTCGCCCCGAACTGAGATCTCGTGAATCTCAAAAAAACAAAATAAATATTATTCTTACGGCGCATTGCACAACGATGCCTAAACGTATTTAGTGGTTAAATATGATTTAAGGAGTTGTCAAATAATACAAATATGTGAAATTTAAACATAGTGAGGCGTTAAACACGTTTAGTGATCTTTGTGCATGACGGCCTTAATCTTTGACTAATAAATTAGTGCCACGAAATACATAACCTCACGTACTTGCCCTACAGTTTCATTCAAATTAGAGGTATTCTGGATGTCAAACTTTTCCCTATACTTGTGTCACTAAAGCTAAACGAATACCAAATTTCAGCATTGTGGGGTCACTGGTGTACCTTGTGAATTTTGTCAAAGTTTTGTTTTTATTGTGGATTATGACTCAAAAACTATAGGTATGTAACTAAAAATAAAAACAGGGTTTAAATGCACTAATGTACCTTTCCTTTGACGTCCCATTTGCCGTAATAATCTAATTTTAATTTTTTTTACCTCTCTTGAACCCCAATATCTCAACAACCCCCCCACATTTTTAACTCATTTAGTCACACCAAAATTGTGACATCACTACCTACCTATGTATCAAATTTCATAAACAAACACACATACATACATATGTACATACAACGTCGATTTGCCCAAGTTGATTTGGAGATCTCGTTTCGCTCGATCAATAATATATATAGAAACAACTGGACCCAGAACAAGTATCTGTAGATAATGCAAACATTTGCACCGGGAATCAAACCCTCTTGCTTCTCAGCCGGCTATTCGCCTAATGCGCTATTGAGGTGCGTAGAGTAAGTCACAACTCGATCATTTATTATGAAACTTCAGCATCTCATAATATAAAATGTAGTAAGACATTAAAGTCTCAACGCTTCCCCTAGCCATTACCCTACTTGCCTTAGTTCCTTACGCCATAAACCTTTGATTTTATAATGCGAAGATAGTCTCGGAAAAAAGCTTTTTAACTGTTACTCTATCTCTCAGAATTTTAGCTTCAGTTTAATAGCGATCGCATTAAGATTAAGAGGCATCATGAGCTTTCAATTATGTTAAACGTTGCATTGAAAGATCCAAACTGCCGAAAGGGGCCTTCAGTTTTTGATACTAAAATTATATAGGATGGCCACGTCAACAGTGATAATATGCATATGATATACGACAAGAACCAATTATTATTATCAACCATTCGTGTCCCACTGCTGCGCAAAGTCCTCCTCATCAGAACCTTCTAATTTTTTCTTATTTTGGCGGTATTAGGCCCGTCTCAGTCATCAGTTTCAATCAATTTACTGTTCACATACTTTCCTGCCATCACCAAAACACGATAAGACCGCTATATGTAGTATTTGAGTAGATAATAACATGTTCGAACATATTTGCAGAGGCGCGGGTCCATGGATTCCACGCCATCATCCGCTAAAAGACTGTCTCACTGCTCAGTAGAGTGCGAGGCAGCACCAACACCATCCTGCAGGTTATACCTGACAAATACGACTAGCCGATTATGAAGTCCTTCAATCGGGTTCTGACCGAATAGTCTTTGTGAGAGAATATTGGCTCAGGACTTGAGTGAGGGACTTTAACTTAAACTTTTATTATTATTATTTGAATTTTGTTTGTTTAATTGTGCCTATACTTTGACTAACTTAAGTGACATGTTTGAATAAGTTCTTTTACTAACAAATATGGATCTTTTACGCCTGAAAATTGAATAAATGATTGAATAAACTACGATAAATGATAAAGGTAGACGACACTTAACTAAGTATCACATAAGTTAACATTGTTTAAATTTATTTGTTATATGTTTTTTTCTATCTTCTAGATCTTTCTGCTCGTTCTTCTTAGAACACCATCGTGATATTGTGGTTAAAGAAATGTCTACGTAAAAAAAACCGTTATAAAAGGGCGTGTTCCATATAGCACAAGTTTATGCTACGCGATGATTTACCGATGGCGGTTCGCGACCGACGCGAAGTTCATTAGGAAAGTTTAACGGCGGACTGTTCTGAGCTCATTCAGCAACATAGTGTATTTCGATTGTAGATTAGATATTTTGTTTTTTTTTAGTTAAGGACTACAACAATTAGGTATTTATAACTAAATCGACAGTTTATTACTAACATAAGACTGTGGAACGCCTTACCTTTGGCCATAAGGTCGTCCCAATCTCTTCCTATTTTTAAAGTCAAGGCATACGACCATTTCTTTTCGTTGTCTCGTAACTGCTAGTTAGTGTTTATGTTATTTTTTCTCCATATGTACTGTAGTTTATTTATATAATATTTGTATGTATTCAAGTTTATGTTTATTATTATAATCAATAGGTATATTTTATTTTGTGGGTTCTGTTTATGTAATATATTGTTAAAGGTACTCCGCCATCTTTTGATTTTTGTTTATTCTGTCCGTCCAAAGTTGTCTGGAAGAGATCGCTTTTAGCGATAAGACCGCCCATTGTACCGTAAATTTTTATTTTATTTCCTTTGTTACTCTTTTTTTTGATTGGTGTGCAATAAAGTTGCATAACATTCATTCACAACTGTTGCAATCATCTCTCAAACTACTTTTTTGCAATAAACAACTAAATTGTTTAAAATTTATACTTTACTCTTAATATTATACTAATTTATATTTTGTTATACTTTGAATTATTTACGTATTAATTTCAATAGAATTTATGGTATCAAGAAACATTTTTGTATGATTTTATTAAGAATTATTTAAATTGTAAAACCTACAGCTGGTTTTACGCAGGGTATTACATTGCCTAGTGTTTTGTGTTAGATGTATTAATTGTATTATTTTTAATTAATTAAATACTCTCCCAAAATATACGTATTACTTTAAAAATAAGATTAGTTTTAAAGTATGTTTTAAAGAAATACAAAGTTCAGCTGATTTATCGGATGTGAAGTCGGACGGACGTTAGTAATACTATAAACAGGTCTCATTTAAATATTGATATTGTAAAATCCAAACTAATATAAAAATCATGTTATGTCATGTCGATTGCACGAAGTTGCTTGGTGGGCAACGTCACGTGACAGGGAAGCCATCTTGATGAACAAGGGGAAAGGCGTGCTCAATTTTAAGTTTATAAAGTTAAGTACTTGAAATGTAATGTTGTAACCTCATTTAGTTTTGGTGATGTTTGGTGGGGCTTTAATTGTAATGTACTTTTATCTGGATTATGTCTGGGTGTACCCACTAAAATATTGCTATTATTTTAGTGGGTATTCTAGTATAACTAGCTATTATTAAATTGTTGTGAAGTTGGTAGATTATAATGTATAATAATATTCGTTTGTTAATATATAGTTCTATCAATTTATACTAGCTTTCAATAAAAAAAACCACATCCGAATCGGTCCAACCCCGCGAGTCTGCCCGCGACTACGGCTGTTGCAATACAGTCAATACGTCGGGATAACAAATGAAAAAAGGTGCAAACGCGATGAATAACATTGTCTCTTCGCTTCTTAAAACACCGGCTCACTTACAAAAAAACTATATACAAATTTTTATCTATTTTCACGTCAGCTTAAAGTTTGTACTAACTTATACATAGTTCCGGGCATAGAGTACCAAGTAAAGCATACCTCATAAGATCGTACGGACAAAGTTCACAGTCGTTAGCGCGTTGCTTATCAACTAGACACCGAAGCGCCTCTAGTTGATAAGGAACGCACTAACGATAGTGTTTATTATAGGAATTTCAACCGTAGTGTGCATGTAATTGAGCTGGAGATTGTTTCTACAGTCCACGGTTTAATTTGATGACAACTGTTTACGAAGTAATCGTCTCCTTACACGTTCTGTTTAATCCAGTCCATCCAAAAATCGCCTGAACTGGTAAAATCATGCACTCGTTCACTCTTCACGAAGTATTAAAAAATATTATTATAACTTTATTGCAGTTAGTCTTCGGGTTAACTGAACGCAAAATTTAAGTAGACAACATTAATATAATTATTTATACTTTATATACTAGTTATGAGATGATTGATCAGTATATTTATCTTTGACATATTCTATCCTTTGGTAAAGAGGATAAACAAAAAAAGATATCTAAAAGAATCCAATTGGGATGAGCCGCGTTCCGCAAGCACTCTACAGAGTCTGAAGACCCGACTTTTTAGCCAATGTGTTCTACCAAGCATAACTTATGATGCCGAGACATGGACACTCACGCAGGAGGCTGTGACAGGTTAAAAGTTGCACAGAGAGCCATGGAGCATACCATGCTCGGCATCAAACTCTTAGATCGAGCTCCAAACATCGAGGTCCGTAGAAGAACGAAGGTTCATGACGTTGGGGATCGAATTGTGGAGCTCAAATGGTCTTGGGCGGGACACTAGGTAAGACGTGGTGATGACAGGTGGAGCAAGATAGCGACTGAATGGTGGTGGAGGAATGGCTGTAGAAGGGTAGGACGTCCGGCAGCTAGATGGGTTGACGACGTTGTTTGAGTCGCGGGCCGTCAATGGGTGAGACTAGCGCAGGATCGTGGTGGATGGCACAAACTTGAGGAGGCCTATAACCAGCAGTGGGTGAAGTCGGGCTGTGGATGATGATGATGATGATGATGATACTAGTTGCCAGTGGTCTTAATTCGACCCTTATTTTTTTATCTTAGTTTTAGCTATGACAAACTTCAATATTTAAAGCAAGCAAAACAATCACAAACATATAAGTATTTATTCAATACACGTAAAATGCCATTAATAACATTTAAGTTAAAACATAAATCAAGTTATCTGTGCATAAATTCTCAACCCTATAGTAATACTCCACTATTTTAATAAAGGGATGTGATTGGGCTAATATCCGAATGAAATTCGGAGTTACACATTTTACCAAAGTTTGAACTAAACTCGCCTATGTACAGAAACGGGCAAAATACATGCTTTGCATTAATTACAAAATACTATCTGACACGTATTTAAAATACGAAATACAAAATATATTTTAGTCGTGTATTTGAAATACACAATGATAATACACAAAATGCAGTATTTTAACCATTTTTATTTAAAATACCAAATACAGTCAGATGCTAAGTACTTGACAATTTAACGTACAGTACAGGTGCAGTGCTGCCAACTTTAAAGATTGATATATTTAGCGGTCGCCATTTTGCTTACGAATAGTTACGGAAACTATAGAGCGCTATTTCCTGTAGAGCGTGCCCTTAATTAGATCGCCAAATGTATTTACATGCAGATGTATTTTAAGCCATGAGTATTAAAATACCCAGAGGAGTGCTCTCACTGGCTTTAATCGCGAAACATTTTTTTATAACAGTTGCTTTGAGATTAGCAATTAAAAAAAATTTCGCGCCAAAAAATTACCGCGCTGCGTTTGGACTAAGTTTTCTCAATTATTTTCAATTAACAATGTATTAAAATCTTATTGTACTAGAATCTAGGTGAAATAGGCTTTCTAAAGGTATAACTTTTATGCCATTTTATTAGTAAATTGTAATCAAAATCACAGGTTCAAAACTAAAATTTTACGCATTTGTTCCCGAATCTCAGATTAAAATGCTTATGATTTCAAAAATATAACAGTTATCTATGTAAATGTTATTTGTTTTTATAGCTTAATACATTATTTACAAGGTTTAATCAAAAAATTAGACAGAAAGAACCCTTACTTATAAATATTGAACCCTAAATCTGCGCATCGTAAAATGTCAAAAAAAAACAGACCGCCCGGGAACACTTGTTGATAAATCGTCGAGTGTTGATGGATCGAAATCGATTAATACTTCTGTTTTTAAATAGCTTAAACATTGTAGCTTTTTATAACAACTCATTCAGGACGGTTTGGTTTGTAAATATGAGAGTAATTATTTTACAAAGCAATGACGTCACGTCTTTTGTTGGGTTGGGAAAGTATCTCATTAAATGGAGAAATTTTATATATTTATATGGTTTAAAGTTATTTATTATTATAGCCTAATACATTATTTATAAGATTTAATAAGAAATAAATAAATAAAAATTGTAATAAATAGAAAATAAATAACTTTTATTTGCATCCAGTCCCAATTCACGGTAAAAACGCATGACCTTTTTAAATAATTGTTGTAGGTGTATGGTATATCGTAGAGATTTTTTTATTTTTTATTTATTTTTATTATGGTTTTATTAAGCCTAATAAAATACAAAATAAGATAAGGATTCATAATTTGAACTAATTAAAATCAAAACAATGCAGCCGCGGCGAAAAACACGTTAAAAAAATACACGAAAAAAAAAGTTATAACATACCAAAACTATTAACTTTCTTTTTGTCGGAAATACTTATTCCATAAACTACATCCGTGTAGCTACACGGCAAATACAAATACTACGGTAAAATTACGTCACATGAAAACAGTAACAAACAATCAATTTGATGTAAACACAAGATGGCCGGTAAAAATGGCGCCAAACGTAAATAAATTTTATATTTTGATTGCTGCCAAATTTTCAGACGTATGACATTTTGTTATCGCCGCCATTATCAAGCCTGCTCTATGGAGAATGACACACAGAAAGAATGAAAGGAATCGGTTCAGTGAGTTTGAAATGAAAAATCATAATATTACCGCGCATTGCGCATGCTCCTGGGTGGTCGTTGAGCAACCAAGGGAAAAAAACGGCTTGCCTCCCGGGAGCGTGAAAGCACTCTAGAGGATACCAATTAATATTACATTTTTACCAAGTAATTGAATTACACATACAAAATACGTATGTATTTAAATTACGTATTTTAATTATAAGTAATTTAAATACTGCCCACCCCTGCCTATGTATTATTTTTATAGTGCGTAAAGTAGATAACAAAAATTACCTATCTCCCTTAATTACAGTAACAAAACATTTAAACTGTTAATAATTAGCGAAAACTAGTCTGATTATACGTTCAAAAGACATTCAAAATTTTAATTTAAGACCTACCTGTATTGGTCATGAACATGCACCAAATATTGCTAAAAAATGACACAGAGGCTTAGACATTTGTTCAATTTGTTAACCTTCATAAAGGTGAGTGCGATCCGCTCCAAAACGGATCTCGTCTCGCACTGCAGCGCAGTTTTTTTTTTTTTTTTTTCGAATGGACTAATCTCGCTGTTGGCCTCTGAGGCCGTGACAGCTTAACCGAACTTTTGGCGAGCGCAGATGGCGCTCAGCCCAGTAAGTTTTTTAGGCAACTAGCGCAAGGGCACCACTAAGGTACGAGCCTCGGCTTGGGCTGTTGCCGGGGTGGGGATAGGAGAGAAACGCCCGGGTACATGTCTGTACCTCGTATAGGCGGCGACTGAAGGGACTCGTCGACCTCGCCGGCGAGGTCGGTGTTTCTGTGAAGTGTTTGCTCTGTCTGATATAGATGACTCACCTTCCGCATTAGCAGAGGTGATTTCGTCATCCGGGTCTCCGAGAACGTGTCTCGGACGACGGAGGATTTACTGCAGCGCAGTACGTGAGAAATTCCGTATTTATAATAATGATTAGCAAAATTAACTGCATAGTGTTGTCTCTGTCCCACTCGATTGCCTTAGCTCAGCTCCAAAGGTTATCTGGTTTTCTGTTTAGCGATAAGACCACTGCTTGTAATAGAATCACTGACACGGGTTCAAAGAATTCAAAGTATTTTGAATTTTCTGATTTCGAATACAAGTAAATGTTTTTTTCGGAGTCCGAAAGTAAGTTACATCTTCACGTGGTCTTTATTGTAAAGCAAGTAATAGCTCCACACAATAGAAGCAAGTTTCGAATCACTTAGAATCGACGCAAACTTAGCCGTGCTTAGACTTAAGTTATGATGACATAATTATTGTGGAATTGGACTATTAAGCGGCAATACAATACGGGTCTATCGTGTGAGGTAATTAGAATTTAGTGTGAGGGTAAATGACCTTTGAAAGGCTTTTACAGGCTTTTGTGTTCAAAAATAAATAAATAGGCATGATAATCTCAGAGCTGAAATGATCACATTTTTTGCGCCTCTATACGTGAAAAGGGTATTACTAAAATCTTTTAACTGGCCCCTTTTGAAAGGTATCTAAATCAAACCAACTAGTAAGGCGCTGACTACGAGTGTAAGTAGTTAACGCGGTACAATGTAGTACCATTGTCTGAATAGTAGTAGCGAATGAGTTCTCCCAGGAAGTACTATTACCCATTACCACATATTTTTGCCCATGAGCAGTAATACATGGGTGTGTTTGAAGGGTAATGAAAGGTAACCGGTTTATAGGAATTAAAATTACAGGCACATGACTCCCCGAGGGACGGTCGCAATGCAATGCCATGTAGGCCAATACTTAGATGGACGTAACCTAAGGTAATGCAATAATAAGCAGTCGTATGATGTTACAACTCAATAAAAAAAATATTTACAAAAGAAAAATCGTTTGTTTGGTACACACAAAATGGCACGTGAAACACCTACTTCCCATTTCTACCATCAAACTTCCCGCAACCGGCAACGAGCTCACCCACATATTGTAGATGCGTGGAAGTCTCATACGGTGCGTTTCACCCGCTCATTTCTTCCACGCACCTGCAAGATGTGGAATGACCTTCCTCCGGAGGTTTTCCTGGTGGGCTTCAACATGAACGCCTTCAAGAGACGTGTAAATAAGGTATTAAATTTTAGGCAACGCGACTGCAGTACCTCGAGTCCTGCAGGAGTTTATAGGCGACGGTGATCTCTTAACATCAGGAGACCCGTCAGCGTGTGTGTCTATTTAGAATAGTAGGAACACTTGCATAATTTAAGCAGTTCGATACATGTGCCTGTACCAAAATGGCGTTCAGCTCAGCAAAATATGGGATGTTTCACACCTAACGCTGATTTTCAACTAAAACCAGAAGCAAAGATAGTATTTTAATTGATACCTAGTTTTCTCCAATAAATAAAGATGCCGATCACGAAAATCTTCAGAGACAAACCAGACTATACAACTATTTGGCTTCGACTCGGTTTGGTACAGCAAAGTTGTATGCTCTGTTTACTGGCACTTTTTAGCAAGTTACTTGCTGAATACAAGTACTAGCATGAGCTACATTATTATCGGTCAAAATAGCTATGGTCGAAATGTCGTATATGTCAGATATACTCAAACATCAAGCAATACCCTTCGCGTACAATTGTATCACATATGTCACTTATGTTATTTTTAATTGTATTGTTTTATGGTGTGCATCTATCTATCTATCTACCCTTCTTGAGGTCATCTACTACTCGCAGCTATGCAAATGAAGTCGATTTATACAACGCTTTGTGGCAAGCTACAGCGTTAGTTGGCTGAACCGCTATAGTGCTTCGAAACGGATTTTTAGAAGCAGGCTTGCCATGACCTATAATATCCACTCAGCTTCATTATCATAACAATCTATAGATTTTCAGTGACCTATCTTGTGCTGCAACTACCTCTTAGGCTTAATATGCAGGAAACACATATTCAATACGTGCAGAGCTTACTAAGCTACACTAAAAACTATGCGCGTTCAAGTAACTAACCTAAAACTTTTAAGGCATTAAACGTGACTTCACTTTTATAGCAATCAAATATATTTCGTAGAAAAACTTTTATTATGATGAAATGTTAACTTTACTAGTGTGTTAATAAAGTTTATGACTTTCAGAAGTTTGATATTATTATTAGTAGTAACAAGTCATCAGAAAGTTATTAAGGGACCTTTAGTCCAAGAAAAAGACAAAACTAAGGTTTCTCAAAAGAAACTGCGACTCCAATTTTCTTTGAGCAACAAGATTTGAAATCATTATTATAAATACGGGATTTATCAAGTACCGCCTTATCGGTGTTTCGACCGACAATGTTTCGGTTCAATTCGTGAACCTTCATCAGGGTGAGTGCGATCCGCTCCGAATAACGTCTCGCCTCGTACTGCGCGTCGTAGCCCTCTGCGCGCGAGTAGACGGGTGCGGTGATGGGAATAAAGTCAGCGATGGCCCAGCGTGTTGACAGGCTGCATCATCATCATTATCATCACTGCTGCTCTCTTCGGTAGTTCTCGGTATAGGCAAACACACAATTCTGTGTTTGCCTATACCGCTGGGCATCGCTGGGCACGCTGGGCCATCGTTGACTCAATCCCCACCACCGCGCCCGTCTACTCGCGCGCAGAGGGACGCAGTGCGAGGTGAGAGGTTATTCGTAGCGGATCGCACTCACCCTGATGAAGGTTCTCCAATTGAACCGAAACATTGTCGGTCGAAACACCGATAAGACGGTACGTGATAAATCCCATATTTATAATAATGATTTAAATAAATCACGCAAGTTTTCTAAGTAAGATTTGAAATGATCAATTTTCTGGTGTGAATATAACGACGGTCTTTGATAGTTGTCGCAATATGATTTTTCTTTTTTTATTTCCTTATACTTTCCCACTGCTGGGTAAAGGTCTCCCCCACATTCATCCACATCTGGCAATCACTCACTACGTCCCACCAGCCATCTTGGAAGGCAACAAGGTCGATGTTATTTTATGAGACCGTTAAATATTATAATAAATACTTAATATTGTCATCATCCTCATATTTAACCATAAGATATCCACTGCTGAACATAGGTAAATCAATTAGGAGTATTAAACACTTAATTATTTTGACTTATAAACTATATTTTCAATCTATTTCTCACTGAAGAAGCTCAGCCTAACACTATAAGAAATCAAAAAATAACAAATCAAAATCTTCTTATTCATTAAAATCACATGGATCAGTTTGAAACGTCAATTTAACTGCCTGTTCCTTCGCGACTAAGCCAGGAAGGAAAGGCAAGAAACAAAGCTGGTTGTTTTTGATACTGAACCTTTTAGAATACATAACAATAAGGAAAAGAAATTAGGTCTCAATTGTAACATTTTTGAACGAGTTGGAGCAATTTCAAACCCAAGCTTCTCTATCATCTAAATAATCCGATATGTTATAGTAAGCTTTTTTATAAAGATTTGGTTTAATTACATTTTTAAATTTATTAATTGATAATTTTTGTGCATCACTTGTGAGTTTGTTATAAAATTGTACACCTTGCCCTTTAAACGATTTACTAACTTTATGCACTCTACACGTGGCAACAGCGAGTTTAACTTTATTTCTAGTATTAAAATTATGATTATCGCTATATTTCTTACACAAATTATTATTTTTATGAACATACATCAGATTTTCATAGATGTATTGACAAGGGAAATGTCATAATTTTAACAAGCGTAAAGTAAGAAGGAAGAAAGAAAAAAACATTTATTCATTCTACCACAAGAAACAGAGGATACAAAAAACACTATTACTTATTAACTAATGATTAGATGAAGATTAGAATGATTGACCAGTGGTTAGCTCCGAGTGTATGGATGAACTTGCATTGTATATGAGGAATCATCAGTGGTTACCTAAAAATCTAAAATATACTTGTAGGACGAATCTTAATAACCAATGGTCAACAGTGGTGGCGATTCTGTTGTTTACGCTAACTAAAATGGTGTAACATACGAACGGTCTTATTTTGTTCAACCTAAAGATCAAATTAGAATGAAATTTAAAAGTGACATTTCTAAAATTAAGTAGTTTTTGTTATGATGGCATGTTTGCGAGCTAATTTTAGTGATTAACCAAACTGGTGTTGACTAAAACTAGTCCGTAAACACGCCTTCTTATTTAAAAATACTTATATTTAGAAATGTCACTTTAAATGTCATTCTAATTTGATCTTTAATGTGAACAAAATAAAAATGTTCGTATTTTACACAATTTTAGTTAGTCAGCGTACACAACAGAATTGCCACCACAGTATCTTTGAAAAACGAAAATTAAATGACAATAACATATTATAAATACACACAAAATATTTTACGAACGAATCTTTAAAAATTATGATTTAACAAACAAACACACATAATCAGGTACATCATCATAAGGTTTTACAGTGCTTTATGTATAGTGCTAGTATGTAACTTTTTGTCAAATAAATAAAAAAAAGTACCTTCTCTTTTGACACTTTTTCAAGTAGAAACGTGACGTTTCGTTTATCAATGTCAATAGAAACCGGCAATTAATAAGCTAAGTAATTATAATAATACAAAAACGTTATGTATACAATAATAATATTATAATAAGGTTCATAAAACCATTGGGGTCACAAAACTTCATGGTTATTAAATGCAAAAGGCGAGTCAATAATAAAATCGATGGCAAAAATTCCACAAATCTGACAATATGAAATCCGAGACCTTTCATTCTTCCGATATCTCAATAATACGTCGTACAATGGCTTTTCAATAACCCTCGATACATACAGCTATAAAACCTGACGAACAAATCGTTTTTGGTCGTTGAGCTTCCTTTTTCACTTGTATCTTCTTGTAAATACTTCTCAAGAAGAGCTCAAGGTCTTAGGACCCCGAGCCAAAGGTCACTCGTTGGGAGATCTCCCTTGTTCCTTCGCACACACCTATCAAATCAACCTGTCGTCTGCCTAATTGGTGACGCGGCGTGGTGGTCTAAGAAGAAGATAATGTAGCGACGTCTACCGCTACATGGAAGAACTACTTTGTCATCACACTAACCTACAGAGCTAGCATCAATACGGAGAAGATGAGACCGCGAAGACATCAAATGGCAAATTGAAAGAACATATCCTACATCACGCAAGCGAAATATTCTAAGAACTGAAACATTTATATAATACTTTTCAATAAGACCTGTTGGTCTCAGGACCCGAGCCAAAGGTGGGAAATCTCCCCTTTCTTTGACAAACACCTTTTAACTTGTTAATATTCATATTTATGTAAGTTTATGATTATATTATATATGATAATTATACATTTTATTCTATATTATCTACATTTTTTATGGTTGCGCTGATTCAATGTTAATCGTAATTTTCATCGCATTACTATCTTCGTAAAACAAACCGTTTGATCATTGTCAGAACTCCTATATCTCTATTCCTTTCCCACTCACACCTATCCCTATACGTGTGAGCGAGGACGCGCTATACGCTCAACATAGTCGTATTGTCTATAAAATGTGAATCTGTTATTGGCATTAAGCATTAGTTATAAGAGTTTGTATACATTGATATCAAGTGCTGTTGATTCTGTGATGAATAAATAAAAAAAAAAAAAGTATGCGCCTAGAAAGTGACGCCATCTATCGAAAGTGTGACGACAAACAGTTTGGAAGAAAGAACGGCCGCGTCGCTACCGCTTCGAATTCGTCTCGCATAAAAAACTCAATTTTGAGATTATACTATGGTGAAATTAAGTATATCCTATTTTGAAACTGTCGCTGCCACACGCCATCAAAGTATATAAAAGTACTGTGCACCCTTCCTTACTGAACTGTTTTAATTCTCATCCAATTCCTAAACAGTTTTCAGCCTCCATCTTTCGCAACAATCAAACTCATAATTTTCTAAAATTTTTCGCTATATTTCGCATTTCCCGCGTAAACATTTTATAAATTGTAATATATACTTGTTTTAATAATAACTGATTTACTCCGCCGTCCTTATTTGTTCACATAGATCCTGTCCATCCAAAGGTTGCCTGGAATAGATCGCTTTTAGCAATAAGGCCGCCCATTGTACCTATGATTTAAAAGTAAATTTTCTTTAATATGTTTATATTTAATGGTGTGCAATAAAGAAATTATCTATCTATCTATCTTGTTGTCTGCCAAATATATAATAAGTATTATTCATTTTTTACCGTGATACCATTATACAGTTTATTGATGGTACAACAATAGTACTACCATCTGTGTCACCTCCATCTTGCAATATCCATAGTTTTTTTTTTAATATTTAAACAGGCCTCTTACTCATTGGCCTTGGTAATGCCTTTGTGTCCAGGGTTAGAACCTGAGTTAAGAATTAAGTAACTGGAATATTGCAGACTTTCTGTCATGATGATCCAACCGTCACAGCAAAAATAAAAATAACATTATTTGAGAAAGTACCGTACTCCTCCAAAACGGCTTTACCGATTTTTACCAAATTTTATACGCATATTCAGTAGGTCTGAGAATCGGCTACTATCTGTTTTCCATACCCCTAAGTGATAAGGGTTGTTCACCCTTAATTTTTTTTTTGTAATTTTTACGAAATTTTTTGTTTTTATTTTTATATGAAACGGCATTTAAAAATACATACAACTCTAAATTTTAACCCTTCTACCACCAACCCCTATTTTTAAATAGCGATATTAGTACTTTGCCTAGCTAATAGGGTAACACAAAATTTATTAATCCTAAGGCGGTACGAAGTTCGCGGGGTCAGCTAGTATATATATAATGATCTTAGTAATATCTGTGGTAATATACAAGGTTTACCTAAAGGTAGGTAGGTACATACGTCAATATTTCAAGTGGCAACATCTTCGCAACTTCTGTAGTTCCATTATAGTATGTACAGTTCTTTCTGACAGACTCCTTATGATAGAATTATTACACGTGTTAACTCAACACATGAAAGACGCGCTATTGACCAACGCTGAAAAGCTTTGAACGTGTCAACCTGCATGAGAAAAAATTCGCACGCACTAAAGTAGCGTTGCACTAATTAACCGTATGTCACATTCCTTTCCTTTATATCTATAAATCGAACAGCCCTTTGACCTTTCGTTAAATGAGATTTTGGCCGGCTCTTGAAATATCATGTGATATCCTGTGTGTCACACGCTTTATTCATGGTAGCGTTATGTGTCACCGTGTGATGTCTTTGAAGGCCTCAAGGGCTGCCGAAAGGCAGGAAAGGGCATAATTTTATCCGACGCAATATAGATTTCTTGTAGATGAAAAAAAATCTCAAGAATTCTAAAGAATCTCTCGTGTTTGATATTATATTTAGTTCAAAATAAGTTTGGTACTTAAAATAGCTATTTTCAATATTCAGAACCATTTGATATTTTGGATGATCGTTCGGTGTTTATCAGTTATCTGTGTCTATTTTTATTTTGATTTCTACTTTCGAGTCAACGGTTCCTTACAATCACATTATGGATGGATAAAAATTAGCCACTTCTATTGCGTTGTCAGTAACTTGTTATAAATCATCCTTTATGCAGGTAGGTCATAAACGATAGATAATCATGTGGGCCATGCTTTGGATTGGTTCCCCACAGTTCGCAGCCAATTGATGTTTTTGTTATTTGACCACTTATTTTGAGCGATAGAGAACCTAGTTTCTAGACAAACCTAACAAATATTTTACAAAAATGGACCCAATTTCTTTTCTAGTTAATAAAAAAAATTACAAACCTTTTTTTTCTTGAGATTTGAATTGGTACCTATATGGAAACGGATTAATCACGTTTATAAAATAGAAGTGAATCTTGAAGAAAGGAAATGGTTGTATACCTTAGCTTTAAAGACAGGAAGAGATTTAGATGATCTGATAAAGAAAGATAAGGAGTTCCACAGCCGCATAGCATTACAAACAATTTTATAAACAATGTTTACTAGGGAACATACTCGTACACTGAGAAAAATATGTTGTTCCATACAAAAATGTCCAATTCTTACACGCCTGATATGAAAAGAATACACTTTCCACTCTCGCAGTATTTCTTTGCTATTACCTCGCTAGAGTCTAACATAATACCCGAAGTATTTTGCTACGCAAGAAGCTACGCGAAGGAATATTGCTAACTCGTTGCCACGCGTAGCACTGTTGCTACGTAGCCCGTAGCAGTGCATAAACTGTTCCTACACCCGTTGAGCTACGTAGAGGTGCTACGTGGAACATGGAGGTAATAATTAAATAATTAATTAATATTTTTGTAACTGTGTATGTCTTTGTTTTGTTATGTCTGCAAAAAATGTATTTTCTTTCTTTCTTCTTCTTTCTAATAATTTTATTCGATGTACTAATCATAAGCAATTCGTTAAGCAACCTAAGCCGTCTTTTACTATAGTTTTATGTAAAAAAACCCCTGCATAACATCTCTACGTTGCTCACAAGTGTAGCAACAGTTTACGCACTGCTACAAGCTACGTAGCAACCAACAGTGCTACATAGGTTTTAAAAATTACGATAAAAGGCGGCTCACCAAATTGCTTATGATTAGTACTTCGATTAAATATTACCTACTATTAGATCTACAGACGATTAATCGACGCCAGTTATTATTTTGTAGACAATTATATTCGTAAGGTCTAACAAGATAAACAATTACGACCGCAGTTTCTGCATGTACATTACCCTGTACTTTGCACATTGATGTTTTGAAGTGCACTTTTGAGGCAAAATGTCAAGCCATGCTTGGTCATGGGCCACTATGAGCAATGATGTCAAGTATTGCGAGGATTAAATCATAATATTTAATTGGCTCTCTAAAGCTACTCAACTGCACAAACCGTTGTTAACAGAAGAGAGAAGGTTCCTAGAAATGAATACACATTTTAAATGGTTTTTAATCCCCATAATGTCAGCTGGGCTTTGAAGGGATGCTTTTATGTCTACATTTATATTGGCATTATTCATATGGATTTAATCTACCTGTTTTGGTTATCAAAAGGCTTGTCATATTCTAATAAAGTATTAAAATCAATAGAAAAAACCAGTTTAGCTAAAATAATTTACTGTTACGAGCTGAGGGTTCGGGATAAAATAATGGGAATCAATCTAACCAAATTAACACTTTTATTCAACACTAAAACGATGAATACACGAACTTTGTCACACATAATCACAACACACTAATTCACACCACTGTTGCACCACTTAAAGTCACCGAAATGTTCGCACGTATAGCAAAATCCAGACTCACTCGCGAGCAACTACTTTTCACGCGAGACCCTTCTCCACGTCAGTCCTCCAGGGCCTCGCTCAGACTGACTGTCCGGCATCTCTCCGGCCTATTTATATCGTGCACAATGCACAACACTAGAACGATCTCGATCGTTCCAGAAAACGGTCGGTGTTTCGACAGAATGACCACTCCCCATTTTGCGAAACCGTAGACTATAATACAGCAGGTACCTAAGACAAAAGCGTTCGAGAAATTTCGATTATTACTCATTGTTTAACAGCCTCGGCGTAACAGTACATTATTATGGTTTAGTAGAAATATAGGTATGTGTAGTTACATGTTACTTTTTTCACTATTGCGGCATATTTGGATGCACTAATATCGGCATACTCAAAAACACACAAAGCATGCTATTAGTATTATTATTTTGCAATTATTAGTAAATCATCTTTTTGGTAATATTTCACACTCATGATGTTTAAAAAGGGTATCAAATATGTAGATTCTTGAAATAACATAACCACATATTTTTTCTACTTAAAATATATTTTTTGTTAAGTTATATATTTCGAAGTAAGTGTGTTTAAAGTAAACAGGTGGACTACTTGGCCGCTCCAAATTATAAATGTTTAGCATTACACAATGTAGATTCAATTTGGTTTAAGTTCAGTGCTATGCTCATTAGTTTATAATATAATTATGTAACTGTGAATCTATTGTCACACATTTTACAATATTGTTTTAAAAATGCTGTTTAATATTAGGTCTTTACCTATGAAGTTGCCGCTTTGTATGGAATAAGATAAAGTACTTATTTTTATAAACTTTTTTATTTCTGTTATTCAAAGTAATCACCCATGCAATCGACGCATCTTTGCCAACGCATTGGCAGTTTATTGATGCACTTCTTGTAAAAATCAGCTAGACGGGAGGCAACAAACTCTTCAAAGGCATTTTGTACTGCCTCTCGGGCATTGAATTTTTTACCCACTAAAAAGTTGTCTAAATTTTGGAAAAAGTAATAGTCGGTAGGTGCAAGGTCTGGTGAGTAAGGCGGATGAGGGAGAGCTTCCAACCCCAGCTCTTGCAGCTTGGAGAATGTCTGTTGTGCAGTATGGGGTCGCGCGTTGTCGTGAAGGAGCAGTGGGGACGACCGATTGACCAAAGCTGGTTGCCGATGTGCAAGCTTCTCCATCATTGTCTCCAGTTCTTCACAGTACACATCTGCAGTAATGCTCATGCCGTTTTGTAAAAAGCTGTGGTGAATCACACCCGCACTAGACCACCAAACAGTGACCATCACCTTTTTAGGGGTCATTTTTGGTTTACCTACTATTATTGTACCTATTATTGTATTTACTAAGTGTGCTTTGCCTAATAAATAAATAAATATAAAAATTATTAAATAAAATTCCACTATTCACTAAATATTCCATGCAAAACTCCAGACATCTAGTGCATAGGCACATCTACACGTGCAATTTAAATTGCTTCATTTTTCTTAGCCGTTTTACATAACATTATTTAGTTTTAGAAACAAACTATTGCTTAGAACTATGAATCTTGCATTGTTTTCATTAAAGCTGCTTCAATCATTCTGAATTATTTTGCAGTGATATCGATCTATTTGTAATCTGTTTGTACTACTTGTTCTAAAGTATCGGTAAGTACTCATCGGGTCTATAAGTAGGTATCTAAATAATTTGTAGCGGTTCGAGTTTCGTTTAGGGATATTTGTGCAAAGTCTATGTTTATGTAAAAATACTCATATATATATATAAAATGTAGTATTTTTTCTTAGCCTATACTTTCCCACTGCTGGGCAAAAGTCTCTCTCATGTTTCTCCATCACATCACTCGCCACGTCCAACCTTCTCTGCATCTTGGAATGCATCTAGGTCGTTACGCCAATGCTTCCTCGGCCTGCCCCGGCTTTGACGCCCATCTGCAGGCACCCATTGGGTGACGACTGTTGCACATTTGTCTGTAACCATATGACTGACGTGACCCGCCCAGTTCCACTTCAGCCTGGCAGTCTTGTCACCAACATCTGCGATGCCGGTCTTCGTGCGCAGTGTGGTATGACGGATCCTGTCGATTATCTTTTCCCCTAACACGCTGCGTTCCATGGCTCTTTGGCAAAGCTTGAGTTTGAACTTTTGTGATTATGTCAATGACCAAGTTTGGGCACCACAGGCAAGGACGGGCAGAATACACATGTCGATGAGTTTACGCTTAAATGACAATGGAAGGTCTCCCTTCATTAGCGTCTTCATGGACCAGAAGCTCCTCCAGGCACTTTCGATGCGGCGGTCGACCTCTTTATCTTGCCTGTTTTTGAAGGAGACAATCTGGCCCAAGTATATGTACTCATCGACGGTAGTAGTAAAATAATAATGAAAAATATTAAATTACTGCATGAAGTCGTGACTCAAAATTTCTCCAAATTTAACAATTTGGCGGTCCAAAAAGCGCAACAGTTGCTCCATAAAAGCTTACTTTAAAATTAAATGAACCGGTCGTGGCGTTTAAATAGCCCAAATTAGAATAATTTTGCTGAGCATTTTAGTTAAAAGCATGGACATTAGGGTACAATTTGCTTCCAATGGCAAGTTGTACCCAAAATAGAGCAACTTAAATCGCCCGTGTGACCACACCTTACGTAAAAGGTCGCTACGCTAGCGAATACCTAAGAGTGAGTTAAGTCTGAATTGCAGAGTCGTGTGCACTTGATTGCCTTCGGGCGTAGAGCGAGAACCAACTTCGCTTCGCTTACTTCATCACCTTTATGACAGCATTTGTATAGAAAAGTGTTTTTAGTGTCTGACAATATGAAAAGTTTCGTGCGCTTGTTCTATGGTGTCTATTGCTGACAGCTCAAAAACTACCTATTTAGCCAAATAATATGGAACAGCTTATTTTTGCGAGATTGTTAGTCATTAGAAATTGCATATATTATAACGCAGCGGCCTTTATTTTCGAGAAATTTACTATAGTTACCATGATTTTACATTAATTTTTACATTTACACAAGTCAAGTGTGGTGAAGAGATGTTGTTTACTTGAAAGTCTCAAGCTCAGCTTATAAAAAAACTTGTTTTGGGTATAGAATAAGTTGTTAAGACTTAAACCTCCCGAAGTTTTTAGGAGTTAGATTTATTTATGTTAGATATAGATTGTAGTATATTATTATTCTATTTACACTTTTAAAAACGAAATTTAAAAAAAAATCTTGCAAATAATAATACTGGAGAACCGGTTGCGTAGTTTTTAAACATAAAAAAATGTTAAAACTACGTCTTTTAGTGGTCACTTCAACGGCCGAGTGTTAACCTTGCGCGGGCGGGTGGCGTATAAACTAGCGTCGGCAATACGACAATAATCGGTTGCAAAACGTCAATTTTTACATAGAAACTAGCGCCACTAGTAAAGGGACGGTAACAGATATAACCACTTTCCCATAGTAAATTTGACTGCAGTTTAATTGCAGATTTTACGTAATTAGGTGACCGATTTTTGGGTATCTCTGGTATGACAAGTAGTCTGCATACACCGTGTAAAACGATCGCCATTAGAAAAACTGATTTAACGTCGAATATGACAGCTCAATGAAGTATCATTTTAAGGGTCATCAACTGCTCTATGTCAGACATTTTGCATTTGATTCAAACGCGTCCGACCGAACAGTAAACAGCAGTAATTAAGTAAAACGATGCACGAACGTTGCATGAGCATTAATGTAGATGACAGTACTCTCAAAGAAATTAAATGACAAATGGACGTGAGTATTGGAGGATTCTAACTAAATTTTAGGATTTCAGTATATTTACAAGATTTATTCAGGGTCTTATAGACTGTTTAAGAGTCGTAGTGCAAAAGAAAGATAGACAATATGATTCAGATATGCAGATGTCAGTAATGTGAAAGTGACAATAAAATCACAATACGAGTATCACACTAGTATTATAAATGCGAAGGTTTTGATGTTTGTTTATTTATTTCTTTGTTTGTTACTCAATTACGTTGTAACGGCTGAACCAATTTCGATGAAATTTGGTACGTACGTAGATTATAACCTTGATTAACACATAGGTTACCTTTTTTGACAAACCAAGCGTGCGAAGCCGCGGGCGGAAGCTATTAAAAAATAAAAATATAAATATAAATGTTTATTTCAAATCATTATCTCTTGAAGATTACAAATAAAAGAAAATAGTAATAGAAATAAAATACAATAATAATTATTATTTAATATATCACTTAATTACAACACACACAGTGACATACTCATACATACACGTACGCGGACACGAGGGACTATCAGTGGCCGGGGCAACGTCCCTTATAAGTGAATTGCATGGAAGCCCTCTTGACAATGACATTTAGAACTTTATTAGGTTTATTTACCCTATATGCCCAACAAATTATTTATTTCTTATATAACGTATTCTGTTCCACAGTTGGGTAAAACCCAGGGAGGGGGAAGAGGGAGAACCAACAAATATATCATGAACAAACCTTTGCCGTTGATAATCTACAGATATTTATTCCGGGTATCGGTGTTTTTCTATATACCAAAAGTATTACGACCAAAAAAAATATTTTAGTTTTCTATCAGTTTTCTAGTTCCCAACGTAGCTTTGGTTAGTTTGGGGCTATTATTATGCAGTTAATAGTTCAGTTTCTAAAATAATTTAGTAAAATGGCTTTGTCGATTCAAATTCAAATTCAAATTCGATGAACTTAGTAGCCATATTTCTACTATTTTTGAACCTTATTTTAATCGTTTTAAATAAAGTTTGCCAAAGACATCGAAAACTGGTACCTGGACAAACATGTATGGGTATTAAGACATTATTGGCTTCTTTGTTTTCGGGTTTTTGTGTTAGTTTTTTTATTATTATTACTAACTAGTGGTTCGCCCCGAACTGAGATCTCGCGAATCTCCCAAAATAAATATTATTCTTAGAGCGACTTGCACAACGATGCCTAAACGTAATTAGTGGCTAAATATGAATTAAGGAGTTGTGAAATCATACAAATAGTTCAAAATTAAACATGTTTAGTCGCTAAATGCGTTTAGAGATCTTTATGCATGCCGGCTTTAATCTTTGACTAATAAATTGGTGTCACGAAATGCATAACCAAACTACTTGACCTACAGTTTCATTCAAATTAGATGTAACGGGGGTTCTTGATAATTGGTTATAGTTTTTAGGGTACAAATAGCAGTTTTTCTGGATTTTAGACTTTTCCCTATATATGTGTCATTAAAGCTACACGAATACCAAATTTCAGCATTGTGGGGTCACTGGTGTACCCTGTGAATTTTGTCAAAGTTTTGTTTTTATTATGGCTAATAACTCAAAAACTACAAAAATTAAACTAAAAATAAAAACGGGGTTTCAATGTACTAATGAAGATCTTTCATTTGACGTCCCATTTGACCTAATAGTCTAATTTTCTTTTTTTTTACCCCTCTTGAACCCCAATATTTCAACAACCCCTCAATATTTTTAGCACATTGAGTCACACCAAAATTGTGCCATCACTACCTACTTATATATCAAATTTCATGATAATCGGATAAACGCTACGAAAGTTATCCTCGGACAAACAAACATACATACATACATACAACGCCGATTTGCCCAAGTTGATTTGGAGATCTCGCTTCACTCGATCAACTAGTTCTGGTTCACTGTTGGCAAAGGAGTCCAGGATCTTTTCCAGGCATCCCGATCCTGTACTTAGTCCCTCAGCCCTCTAGGAATTTGTCTAATTCATCTCATCTCCATCTTTACTATAAGGCAATTGTCTCACCACCAGCGATGAGCGAGAAGCGAGTAGAGCTAGAAACTAGAAATGAGTGAACCCTGAGCTATTTTGTCTGCTGTCTGATGTCGTTGTCCGGAATCGTCGCGATAAAAACAACGTATGTGTCCGTAACTCTAAGACGGCCTTAATGCGCAAAAGCATCTTCTGTATGACTCCGTTCATTTACAACAAGCTCCCGGAGTCACTGAGAGAGCTACCATATTCAATGTTTCGGAAAAAGTTAAAAGCTGTACTGTTAAATGTTACTATACTATAAATGATATGTAAATAAAAAATAATTGTTAAAATAATGCCAAATTTAATTTTATATTTTTATAAATTCATTTTATTTTAAATAATCATTATAATTAATTTTATTTAGGTGTTATTATTAATATGACTTTGTGGACTATAATACTGCATGCCTTGAAAGGCAGAAATGTATTGATTCTGTATTTACTACTGACATCTTTGTAACATGACATATATTTCAAGCAATAAATACATTTGATTTGATTTGAGTTGGCGAGCAGTGAGAAGCGAGTGTGCAGTTTCTTTAGTTGTCTCGCTGGGCTATAAAGCGAGTGAGCGAGTGCGGCGGGCGACACTCGCGCCACTCTGCCACTATTACTGCTCTATTCTGACAGATAAGCGAGCATCACTGAGTGCGTATCGCTAAGCGAGTATCGCTGAGCGAGTGTTGTAGTCGCTGCGACAAAATAGTGGAGAGCGACTATTAATATACGTGTCTCTTTTACTGACACGGAGTTCTTTTGAAGAGATATTTTGTTCGTTTCTTGAGCGAGAAAATAGTTGATGGCTAATAATCGCTTACTCGCCGGCGGTGAGACAAGTGCCTTACTTAGTAGATAGAAAGGTAAGTAATTTAGTACCTAACTACCTAGTTAACATAATTTAAAATCAAAAGCACAATCTTGCACAAATTGTATTAGTTAATCAAATAAAAATAAATACATAACTAATTAGAGTCGCAAATAACTTTCATAGCAACAGTAATTCATACAAATATTTTTAATCTAATTAATATATTGAAGGAAGCATTGAACCTTCATACAGTAACTACCCTCTTAGCTTAATTGTATCAAGCCGTAAGCTAGACATAGTCATTACATGCAGAGTACTAAGCTGCGCGGTGTTTTCCTTCGTCGTTGTAAGCATTGTGTACACATACATTCTTAGAGCCCTACAATGAAACCAATAATTTAGTGACACTTCCGCCTGGTCGTGATTTTTAGCAATTGAGCTATTTAAAGATCTTTTGTAACAGTCGTTAGATAGCGCAATTCTTTTTTATGTGTTACTAACTGACTAGGAATTTTTCCTCGCAAGTATCAGCGTAAATCAGTCATGGTGCCTCGCCACATAAGCTGAACAGAAGATAGTTTAGCCTTTGTGTTCAAAGAATTCACGGAATAATAAAGACTGATTACATAAATTTATATAAATTTGTTTATATTTAAACAAATCACAATGAGGCGTTTATGCCTGCTTGAGGCAAGTATCCTCCGAAGCATTTTTAACGTAAGGCTACTATCCGCTAGAGTAGACAACTATCCCTTTTTTGAGAGGTCTAATAAAACAGGATTTACTCAAAACAGTTATTAATTATGTTCAAAAAAATATGCTACTATAATAGATAAAAAATCTGTTTTGATATACATCGTGCATTATTCTAATTAAGAACATACTTTTTTATAACAGAGCTTTTTTGAAAAGTGAGGCAACTATCCGGCTTTTACCCTACTCATTCCCACCTCCTCATCAAGAAAAGATTAATCAGTGTGTTATAGGTTGCATCATTATGATAATCTCGAACCCTAAATTTATAACTTGGGACAGAAGTTTTTACCTAGTCTACCTATAATGTAGGTTCTTGTGTTTTTTTTACGTGAGGAAATCCGTCTTGGACACCTTCTGCCTTAGGCAGGCGAAACGTTATATCTGACTTGTACTGACTACAACTTCAGGGGGTTCACTCTGAACGCCATTGGCCGGGGAATTTGTACGCGTCAGCACTCTTCCATGGCTCACTGCGCCGCTTTCGCGAGCTCTAGTGGTACTCACCACTTTCTCGGCCGTCTCGCGGAACCTTAGTGCCACCTTAGGGCTTGTTGATAGTGGGTAGCAGATACCTCCACCCACTGTGAAGTGGAGCACATCCACCACATAACAAAGGCTTGGGTGCGTTACTGTCACCCAAGCCTTTGTTATGACGTTCGAAGACCATTGAGGTTTTTCCTCCGTAATGTAGCTCCTATACCATCCTTTTGCTCGTCGACCTACTGAAAGTAAATCATCTTAATTTAACCTAAGACCGTCATACGATACATTGCCTGTTTCAATCTATCACTATCACTATCGATTCGTCAGAACTGTCAATCCATTCGGTAAATCTGAGTCACTTTGACAGATCTTATTACGGAGGGTTGAGCTTTAGCCAAGCTATATCACTACACATCATATTTTATTGCGACTGAAGAAGTGATATTAGGTATTTACCTATGAAATTGCCGTTTTGTATGGAATAAGTTAAAGTACTTATTTTTTAAACTTTTTTATTTCTGTTATTCAAAGTAATCACCCATGCAATCGTCGCATATTTGCCAACGCATTGGCAGTTTATTGATGCCCTTCTTGTAAAAATCAGCTGGACGGGAGGCAACAAACTCTTCAAAGGCATTTTGTACTGCCTCTCGGGCATTGAATTTTTTAACCCACTAAAAAGTTGTCTAAATTTTGGAAAAAGTAATAGTCGGTAGGTGCAAGGTCTGGTGAGTAAGGCGGATGAGGGAGAGCTCCCAACCCCGCTCTTGCAGCTTGGAGACTATCTGTTGTGCAGTATGGGGTCGCGCGTTGTCGTGAAGGAGCAGTGGGGACGACCGATTGACCAAAGCTGGTTGCCGATGTGCAAGCTTCTCCATCATTGTCTCCAGTTCTTCACAGTACACATCTGCAGTAATGAATTCATTTATTTTCAGATGTCAAAAATCCATATTTGTTAGTAAAAAACTTAATTAAACATGTCAAATGGTTAGTACAAGTGTGACGTATCAACAATTAAATAACACTATGTGTCAGAAAAAATATGTGGTATGTGAGCATCTAGTGTAGGTACTGCGCATGTACCATACAACAATGGTTTAGATGCTCACAGTCGAACCTGTTTGCGAAGTAATGCTCATGCCGTTTTGTAAAAAGCTGTGGTGAATCACACCCGCACTAGGCCACCAAACAGTAACCATCACCTTTTTAGGGGTCATTTTTGGTTTCGGGCATTGCTTTGGTGCTGAACCAGGATCTAACCAACTTGCTGAGCGCTTTCGATTGTCGAACAGAATAATTTTTTCATCGCACGTAACAATTCGGTTCAAAATTCCTTCATTTCTTTGCCTATTGAGCAGCGCGAGGCAGGTCTCGACGCGTACGTTGCGCTGGCGATCGTTAAGTTCGTGGGGCACCCATCTATCAAGTTTTTTTAACTTACCTATTTATCGCAAATGGATCAAAATTGTTTGGATGCCAACATCAAAAGCTGCTGCTAGCTCAGCTGTAGATTGAGTTTCGTCAGCTGCCACAATCGCCTTTAATTCATCATTGTTGACCAAAGTCTCCGGACGACCACGAGCTTCATTTTTTAAGTCAAAATTTCCAGAACGGAACCGAGAAAACCAATAACGGGTTGTGCGTTCGTTTGTACACTTCTCTCCGTAAACGTTTTTGATGTAACGTGCTACACGAATTTTGAAAGTATCCATTATGACGAAAAATGTTCAAATGTAATGAAAATACAACGCTAATCAATAAACAAAAGACTGAGTTTGTAAAAAGAATGTCATTTTTTTAAAACAAAATTAATTTGAATTTGGGATACAAAGCTATTCCAAATTTTTTTCTATTTGAAATGACCAGTACTGAAGAACGGCAATTTCATAGGTAAAGAGCTATTATAAGCTTATGATGATTCAAGTCAATCTTCTTATATAGTTCTATCCCTCCAAAGTTTCTTCAAGGTCCAAAGGTCTAGAAGAGATTGCTTTCTTCTAGGCTCTGGCTAGAATCACCTGTTATGTAGGTTAGAGTTTGATTTTTTAAGTAAAATTTCTTTACGCACGCTTGACTTAAGGAGTAAGCTGGTGAATACGTAACGAGAGCGTTACGAAAAGTGTGATCGGACGAGGCGAACGGAAGTTGAGAGGGAGATATAAGTTAGTGAAGATAGAAAGAGAGAGTTATGTTTCGTATATTACTGTAGGGGCAAGAGAGAGAGGTGCGAGCACACATTTTCTTTTCTCTTTAATTTAACATATACATAAGTTTTACTTCGGTCGTGGGGTCTAAAGCACACTCGTTTTTTTATATGTTAAGTCAAAATACCTGTAAGGTAATAGTTTTCATTCATGTACATAATTTTACTAATATTTAAATTTTTGTATTAGAATAATTTTAAACAGCGAAGCCAAAAAAAAGCCGTATACGGGAATAATTTACGGTAGGTATATAAATTTAAAATGGCAATGTGAAGTCTTAACTAGTCGAATCCCGGAAATAAAACACAATAGATTTTCAATTATTGTTATACGATCGAAATCGAGTCGGGATCTTGTTTTTCCCATTTTACACCCGCAAGAATCTTGTGACCACCTTCTGTATCTGTAGCACGCTCACATTTATACACTGTCACCGGCCACTTAACACAGTACAAATTGCTATGATTGTGAAGGCTCTTTATAAGATAAAAGCCTTTACACTGCGCGTCATCGCTCATCAAATTATCAGTTATCTTGTTCCCATAGTACAAGATCTGCTTAGTTTGGGGCTAGATAGCGCAGTGTGAATTGTTCAGCAATATTTATTTATTTAAACTGCTTGTAAAGTGCGTGACCTACTAGTACGGGGCAATGGTTACCACTTAACATCGGGTTATTTGCTTGTTCCATATCCATGTTGGATAAAAAATAAGATAAGTCGACGCGAGCGACCAACTACTGCGTGTATACCTACTTACATTCACGCTCGCTTCTCACGTTTGAGACGAGTGACGAGCGTTAAATTTAAACATGAAAACAAAAATTGAATGTTAAGTTTTACCTCAGCAAAAATAAAGCACTCGTCTTAAGCTTATTTTACACATTTTTTATGCTGGAGCCTTAAATCTAGAAGAGATTATTATCGACTTTCTCTCTGTACTAAGCTAGTGCACGCGTACTAGCCATTCGTCTTGTGACGAGTTGACACGAGTGCGAAGAGAGAACATTCTGAACAATTTTATATATATTTCTGGGGACATATTTCAAGTGGGTCCAATGATTTGTATTTATTGGCTGGAGATGCATTTGACAGGTAGATAATCGCGAATACAGTACAGTACAATAAAATTAGATCACACACTGATAAAGCTTAGCTAATTTATTTCCATCCAGACATCGCTCTCAGCGATAAGGTCGCCCATGAATTCCCTTTTTAGTTTTCCTTAGTATTTGTATTATTTATGTAGGGTAATAATGAAAATTAAACGAGTTATCTAATAATTCTAATTCTAATTCCAGGTGGCAATAAGAGATCTGCACTGACGTCCCTCATTGGGGTGTATTGTGCATTACTCCCCTTCTAACCTTCTAACCTAACCTGAGTTATCTATTTATAAAATGAAAATAAAATTATCATTTTACAAAACTAACGTACATGTAATACTTTGGAGTACTAAGACCACTTCCAAGTAAGAGTACTTATAATTTTATTGTCAACTTAAATTAAATTCTTGAGTTTCAAGCACTCAAAGTATCGGACTGGAAATATTGATTTACCAAACTCAAGCAAAGTACACAAACAGTGGAATCGAATGGCGATACTTGTACCAAGTATTTTAAAGCGGAAAGTTTAAATGACTTTGCTTTTTTATAGCAACAACCGTTTTGTTTAGTTTGATCGAGTTCGGTGTTTACTTCTCTAAAGTTTAATGGGTATCGATACTGTGTGATCTTATTTGTGCAGGGGATGATTTCTTTGAATGTGAAACGTGGCTACAAATTGTGGTTTGGATTAGCTTGGCAACTTTTTAATTATGAGCGTTTTATCCTTTTTTGAAGACAATAAGTTTTGGCTACTATTGCTTAAATATCGACCAGGCTGTCGCAGCCACGTTGCCCAGTGAGGTATCAGCCTTAATATTTTTAAGGTTCCTTACCTCAAAAGGTAAAAAAAGGAACCTTTATAAGATCACTCTCTTGTCCGTCTATCCGTCTGTCTGTCCGTGTGTCACCATCGATTTTCTCAGGAACGGGTGGGCCTAGTAAGTTGAAATTTATACCAGATACTGAGGTCTATAGTCCCTATTAGATGTATAAAAATCAAGGTTCTGAGTCAACACGATAAAAAGACATGGGCAAATTTAGATTTTCGTGAAAACTTATAAGTACCAAAATTTACCTGATGGCTCACTGGGCAACGAGGCTGCGACAGCCTGGTCGATATTTAATTTTCACCTTTTTTTATTAATCGGAGTTTTCGCTTTACTTGTGCTGAACCGGAAGTACCCTATAGGTTTTGGGTCGAAAACTTATATGGTAGTTCCCACTGAACTAGAATCACGAAATTTGGTAAAAAAACAAGGTCTTACAGCACAAATAAAGGAAAAATTTCAAAAATGAAAAGAAGTTAGAAATTAAAGGGTGTCCCCATACATACATAGTTGACGCCAATTAAGATAGTCCTCTGAATTGTATGGGCGCTCATACAATGTATTATAGATAATGGTACGGAACCCTTCGTGCACGTGTCCGACTCGCATATGGCCGTTTTTTATTAAAAAAGGGATATTTAGGATGTTTTGTTATAAAACTCTCATTTATTTTTATTTTATTGTTTGTATTATCTTCTGATTAATAAAACCTTATATAAAACATTCTTACCCTCTCTAAACGCGAGAATTCAAAGCAAATAGTTAAATCTAGACTAGCTCCCCAGTCTATTTTCTGGTAACTAGTTTTGTCCCCTAGAGATCCCGGTTAACTGGCCAAGTTTGAAGGATGCCCTAGAGGATATAAATGCAGTGTGGGATCAAATATATGAGACTAAGGTATGTTTATACTAGGGAGGGCATTAAGCAAAGTGGTATGCATAATTGGATTCACTCGTTTGTAGTTTTTTTGTCTGAATTATTCGTCCGTATTCCAAAACTAAAACAAGACTAAACCATAGACTTGATCATTATTTCAATAGCTTGCCCGTCACCTTGAGACATACCTACAACCATTGATTTATAACAAGGGCATAGCACGCTCTACTAAGCACCGCGAATGACTTGGATGGTTTTGTGTGGTCTACACCCAACATCTCCTAGCAACCTTTGTAAGGTCATCTTTCCATCTAGTGGGAACCGTTCTACGCTGCGCTTTCCAGTGCGTAGTATCCACTCTATAATCCTGCCCCCACGGCTGTTATTTTTTTGAGCTAAGTGCCCCGCCCCCTGCCACTTCAGTTAGCCAATCCTCTTAGCTATGTCTGTAAGGTTAATTTGACTATGGATCTCCTCACGATTCGATCTCGTAGATAAATACCAAGCATAACCTTCTCCGTGCGCTGAGTGTCCTTAGGACTTAGCCAAGTTACATTCGCTTCGAATCGATTCGTTTTCTACATAGGTTTGTTGTCGATATATCACGTGATATTTCCATAGTATGTGTCAACCCCATACATTTTTGGACTTATCGACTAGCGTCATCGTTAATCGAATGTAACTTGGCTAAGCCCTCTTGAGTCTTCTTAGTGAAATACCATGTTTCTGTGCCTTATATACTAGTAACAACACACACACTGTTCAAAGACTTTTGTCTTCAGACACTGAGCTATTTTGAACGAGAAGACGTCGCGTAGTTTCCTAAACTAACACAATAAACACCTCAGAAAAACAACCCCATAATAAAGTTACACAACAACGTAGTATCTATCAGTTCTACTCAATCACGCAGCGCTTGACAACATCCGACGTATTGCAATATCGTGGTATCTCATTGTTCAATACATCAAAGATACGCTCCGTTCGGTCAACTTTGGAGCTTTCAATTTCCGGACCTTAGATATAGATGAAATAATAGACGGTGCCAATGGGCTTGAGTTATTGCATAAGTTGAGCCAGGTCATTGCTGAATCGATATCTTATTTGGAGACTGATAAGTAAGTTTGTTTAATGACTGGTTTACACGACGAGTACATAGTAGTCGAAGTACAGTAGCGGGTCGCTACTGTACTTCAATCGTGTAAACCAGCCCTAAGTGACCCTTCGACTAAAGTTAGAGGAGATTAGAAAAAATGTATAGGCGGTGGTATATTTAATTTGAATACGATTTAAATAAGTTTAATGATAATTAGAAGTATTCAATAAATCTGCAATCGTACATCGATACGTTTTGAAAACTGAGATGGTCAATAGATTTTAGGATGTTCCTTCTTTATTTATGTCAGAGTCAAAAACACAATATTCCTGTTATTCTTGAAATAATCGATTCAAAATTTGAAAATGTTAATCAACTTACATACATTATATCGCTATTAAGTGCTGACAGACGGAAGAGGTGTGGGTATAATTTCCACTGCGGTACGAATAAAATAAATAAATAAATAAATATTGCTGAACATTTCACACAGCGCTATCTAGCCCCAAACTAAGCAGAGCTTGTATTATGGGAACCAGATAACTGATAGAATACTTATATGCATTTTTTTTGTAAATACATACTTATAATATATAGAGAAACAACCAGACCCGGAACAAATATCTGTAGATCATGCAAACATTTGTTCCGCAGCGGGAATCAAACCCGCTACCTCCTGCGTCTCAGCTGTTTGCATGTTTTGCAAATATTCGATCCATATCTGGGTCGCACCATGGTACTCGCAATTCTTGTCAACAGACAATCATAATTTCACTTTAAGAACTATGTAAATATGCGAGTTTAGGGTGTTAAGTACCTACTTATTTAAATATACCTACCTTTATTTCTAGCCTGATGATCCTTAGGTCTCATTTAGGAGACTGAGTAAAAATGACGGGTTAATTGGTATTATGTGTTGTCAGAGATGTGATAAACATAATTTGAAAGGGCTGTTTAACCTCATCTCTCATCTGCTTTTATATTATCAAAGCAAATAGATCGAAGCAGAGATTAAAAGATAATTAAAGAACACGTGCAACTTTTATCTAAATTTCAAAGTGAGACATACATTCGATATAAAGTCGCAGCCTTTGACTTACTACATATAAGTTTAACCAAGTTTATCTTCAGAGTCACGCCGTCACAACTTTGTATAAACTCTGTACTAAAGACCATACTTTAGTAGTTCAGTGCAAGCTTTTATATGTTCCGTGTGGTGGTGTACCGGATTCCGTATCCGTATACGGAAGTCTCAAATATTATTACGATTCTAGTCAGTATGTTAAGAACACAACATCATCGGAGAAACAAAAGCGCACCGCCTTCGCTGGCTCAGCCGTTTAGACAGAATGGGAGAGGATCTCTACACGTTCACAACGCATATCTCGGTTGTCCCGGCCAGCCCACGACCCGTTAGACGCCCGTCGTACCGTTGGAAAGATGTAGTGGAAGCGGACCTGCGTGAGCTACAAGCGGAGAACTGGCGGGAAACTGCACAGGACAGACCAAAATGGTGACTGCTTTTACTTCAGGCCAAGAAACACTTCGGGTCGCTGAGCCACATAGGAGTAAGTATGTTCCTAAGTCATCCGGTGTCAAATGTTGTTTGGCTGAGATCGGTGCTAAAGTTTAGTACGATTTAATTTGTTCCTTTTTTAGTATGGTGTATAGTATTTTTTGTTTCATCTGTGCGAGTAAAAACACAAATCCAAATTTATACTTACAATAAATTTGCTTGTGTATCATTTTTACGACAAACATACTTTTAATTAAAAAACATTTACATATGAAGACTTGAGCGCGAATACTTAACGATTACTTATCTGCCGAATATTGTATTGGAGGCCGACACAACTGAACTATTGGCAGATTGTGTAGTTTGTGGTCTACAAAGTATCTGTAATTAAGATTGATTTATCGTATCTGAATTTTTATGCTGCATATAAATGGGTATTGTGATGCTCAATGACAGAAGGACGATAGCAAACTGATTTATTGTAGGTAGTCGCATAAAAAATTAAGTCAACATGAGTGTAACAAATCAAGCTAACCTTAAACCCACTAAGACATTACAGCTATTATTAAAAATTACGGTAGGACTGTTTAAATAGGCCTGAAGACTACCCATCACTACCTTAATTTTTATGTTTAATTGAGTTTTGTTCACATTTTTTGTTTTTAGTGATTTTATACATCGTTTGTATATTGTTCCTAATAAATATTAAACTAGAAATGTTTTTTCCGTATCTACGGATTTACTTCAGCATCGTCACATCACTACTAAGGACTGTACTTGGCAAACTCTGCTTTTCGTTCCGAGTTGAATGTAGTTTTAAAGCGAAGTCTTTATTTAGGCACTTTATATTGGCAGCTGCTATTGTTTTAAATATATTTAGTGCTAATTCACTAAGGTTTTCTAATGTTTCTAATGTTTTGTTCTGAGTCTAAACATAAAAATAGTCTGAAAAATTAAAAAGTATCGTCTGCCTTGACTCGGTATTTAATTTTATTTTAATTATTTATTAAAAAACCATAGGAACACATTCGGGAACTTGTCTTGGTTACGTCATACCAACCTATATTTAACTAATTGCATGCTATCTTCAGTTACCTACCCTAGTAGCTCAATGCACTATACTTTTGGAGCCAGAAACAGACAAGCATTTAATACATATACACTATCTTATACAGTAATTAGATACTAAGGAATTTAACTGCTAATGTAAAGGGGTATTCCAAAGAATACATTAGATATTTTAAATTGTACCCCTTAGAATCCCACGGATTGCTAATCATAGCATATCCAGAAGAGCCGCAGTACTCACTATGAGGTTTTGTTCAGGTCATATTGCATCGAAGACATTTGCTTTTCTAATGGGTAAAGTGTCGTCACCGAACTGTGACCTCTGCGGTGTACCGGAAGACTTAATGTATGTCTTGATGGAGTGTGCCCTTAACGAGGCATATCTATCTAATAATTGTAATTACTATAAAAAATCTGCTGATTGCAACATTATATTCTCAAATCCACTTTCAGATAAAATTAAATATTTATTTATTCTTTATGAGATGAAGTTCAACTTAGATCATTGACTGGTCTCAGTTGAACTTTAACTCAAGCTAGGGTTATTGATTCCTTGCCGCATACTACCAGTTGGAAGTCTCGACAGAGCTTACGTATTTGTGCCATTTGGGGTCGAGACCCTGGTCTATGGGGTACCGGGGCCCATCGCGTTGCAACATTCTTCCTCGGCGTCTGGTCGAAGCGACGTCTGATCCGAGAGTTGGCGCTTATCTGGGTCAACGCATAAGCATTGAATTCAGCGGGACAATGCAGCTAATATCTTGGGGACACTTCCACCTGGTAGTGATCTGGAGCAGTTGAGCTATCTATAGATCGTTTGCAACGGTCTTTAGATGATTCAACTGTTTCTTCCGTATTTTAGTCTAGTAAATATTTATTGTGTATTCTTTCTGTTATTAAAGGCACTTTGCCCTATATTAATTAGTTACATAAGTAAATATTTATTTACTGTGAAATGGCATACACTAGGAAGTTTAATTTTGTGTCAGACCATAGCTGCTGTACAAGAGCTTTGACAAAGAAATGATAATTGGCAAATTGTTTAATAGATAATATATTTCTAAATTACTATGAATGTAGTAATTTATAAGTTTTAGCACAACATGAGAATATACTAATTAATAAGAAAAAATGTGCAAGAAAAAATTAAACAGTAAAATACAAGGAGTCAGAATACGAGGGAAATGTATATTAAGTATTAAACAAGGGCTGTAAGCAATCTATTTTACACCCGAGATAGAAATAAGGAATTGTCTTCAACGTTGTATTTCATCATGCCATATTACAAATGCAATGAGCTTTATTCTATTTTCAAATTTACATACGGCCCACGGGCCGTAAGTTGCATTTACGGAGCTGTTATCAAACTTACAATAACCAACAGAGCATGATGGTCAAATCGTAGCTGTTATAAAAACAGCGTCGTCATTTTACCTAATGTAAATAAATAAATAAAAATTGAAAAAATGCTTATACTATCAAATATTTTCCAATGAAATACATCCGCATGCAAGCAAAAAGTGATAAACACGCGAATTTAATGAACCATTAACTTATATTCTCGAAAATCCATAAAACACTTATCTTCTTTCATTAATCGTTCTGAAGTAAAACAAAGATAAAACTCTTTCATCACTTTCCGAATGAACTGACACATTTTCAACTATCAGTTACCCTGCAGTTAATTTTGTAACTTATCTTCAGGGCACAAGATTCAGTTTTCTGTGAAGAAATGGTTTTTACATCATTTCATCCGTCTATCAAAAAGGTATAAGCTAAATATGCCAAGATCCTCGATACAGGAAATTGAATAACAAATCCTTCTGAGAGCGATAAGTGCCTGTTTCCTGCTCTCTAGTTTATTTGTAACAGCCTGTATCACTTAGAAAGAAAGAGAAAGAAAGATTAAGCAGAGTGGCACTGAAAAGCGCTATGATAGCCCCCACTAGTTTAAAAGATAATAAAGGTTGCTGGTAACTGTTGGGTGCAGGCTCCACAAGATCGGCTCCTCTGATAATCTATGGGGGAGGATTATATATGTTCAGAAGCGGACATCCTGTGGTCGATGTACTAAAATTCTATCAAAAATTAACTGCATTGTGACTACTTTCGTTACAATATGACTTGACAGCGACATCATACAAGGTTACATTTATATCGAGCATTTTTCATAAGATAATCTCTTGAATAGTTAGTTAAGCCATTTACTTTTCTGTTTCTCATGTACATGTTTTTTTGTGTTATAAAGATTTTTTTGTCAATCTATATTGTCCCACTGCTGGGCAAAGGTCTCCCATAAGTCTCTTCATCTATCTCTGCCCTGTGCGGCACTCCACCACTCCAGCTCGAAAGCAACAAGATCTCTCGCCAACGCTTTCTTGGCCGACCCCGACCGCGTCTTCCATCAGGGCTCCAGATTGTGGTTAGATTAGCCCACCTATCGGGGTGCATTCTGCTAATGTGTCCCGCCCAATCCCATTTGAGCCTAGCTGTCTTTTCTCCAACATCGACAATGCCTGTCAACGAACGCAGCGTGCTGTTTCTCATTCAATCAATCTGTTTGAATCCGAGAACACTGCGTTCCATTACAATAAACAATTAAATAAACATTATTATACATAGCCAATTTAACAAAAAATTCAAATTACAATATTTACAAAAAAAGACCCGCAACGTCGTTCGCGTGGATTTAACTACCAATCAATCTTAACGCTAAACATTTTTTTTTATAGCTTTAGTGTATGATTACTTTTATGGCAAAATACCTAAACTTAATTTTCCGAAAAAATTGTTTCATGTCATATTTCATTATAAACAGTTATTTCATTTTTAAGTTTCATCAAGATCGATCCAGCAGTTTAGCCGTGAAAACGTAACAAACAGACAGAGGGACAGAGTTACTTTCGTATTTATAATTTAGTACGGTTATGCCCTCAGTAGTTTTATAAAATGGTATTGAGTCATCGTACTCTGATTTTACGTTTCAATATCGCTTGTATATCAATACGATGTTTGTTGAACTGAAACTTGTTTTAGCTGACACTAATATTTTTCTGTGTGTGTCTTCGATCTCTCACTTGAAACATTGTACTGAGTATAAAAGATAATGGGCCTATTTTTGACGCTACGTTTATCACTTTGGTATATATTTATTAGGAATGAACATATTTCGCCTAATATTAGGCAATGGACTAGCATTAAGAACCTCCGTTGCGCAGTGGCAGTGCCGTCTGAGACGTAGGAGATTGCGGGTTCGATTCCACCCGCAGAACAAACGTTTGCATGATCTACAGATATTTGTTTCGGGTCTAGTGGTTCATCGATATAGGGTGTTTGATAATATACGCACAAAAATGAAAGGAGTTACTTTGATGAGCATAATAAATAAATTTGTGAAATATTTATCATAGAAATGTGAAATTTATTTTGGCATATAAACACAAACACTTTCATAAACTTATGATGTGCTATTGCATAATGCTTACCATCTAACCACAGATACTGTATTGGTGACGTCACGAGATATCTCTTGTTGTCCCTTTCTAATCTAAAACCAGTATTTCCGAAAGAGATATCAAATCGGCCTTTATTTTTAGATGTCGATTGTAAGAGTAGGCAGTAAGTTTTATATCGAATTAATCACCTAAACTTAGTCAATTTTCTTTAAAATTTGATAATATAAATAGTAGTTTTTTTTGACTAGCCTTTTTTATGTTTTGAGAAACCGTCGCTTGAATATCGTCAGTATATTACCAAACACCCTGTATATTAAAAGTATGTACATATATACAAAAAAATATATAAAAGTGTTCTATTAGTTATCTGATTTTGAGCTTATTTCTACCGCCAGGCAGTAAATTGACATTGGATTGTTTCGGTTTGAAGGCTAAAATTATAAGCACGTGAATATTTTCAGTGATGTAAGTTTTTAGTTTATAGCATATTTTTAGGGTTGCGTACCAAAATCGTAAAACGGAACCCTTATGGTGCGACTTGTCCGTACGTCCGTCCGTCTGTCACAGCTGATTATCTCTGCAACTATTGAACATATCGGCTTGATATATGGGATAGTTAAAAATTTTACTGAGCTTTCTGTATTGCAAGTAAAAAAATCTATAGTTTTTTCATTTTAGGAAATTCTTTCAACATTTAAATTCTTTTTTATCCCGAAGTAACGGTAATGTGAAATTCCAAGCGTGCGCAGCCACGAGCGGGTCGGCTAGTTTTCGATAAAAAAAATCGGGAGCTGGAATATCTATGTACTACATTACATAGACCTATATGTAAAAAAACGTGCCCTTTACAATGTATTGCTGTTGAAACTGATTATATGGAGGGGCGTTTTTTACCTAAAAAAATTAAAAATAACGGTATGCATAAAATGTTCTTGTTTTATTTTCAAAATCTCGAGAAAATCGATAAAATGCTGCTCGACGAAATATTAGAGAACTCGCGTATAGTGCGATGCCACAGATTACTAAAAAGTTACTCCTAGTCGTTCAATGTCCTCGCCCAGGCAATGACCCGGCTCGGTCAATGACCTAACAAGTCGACAGAGCGCGTACGGTGCGTATGTCAGGACGGTAACAAATATATATTTGTTTGGATAGAAAAAAAACATTACTTATTTATTATTTATGGTCTCAGAAATATTCTCCGCCATTATTTGTAGTTTAAATTGCAACACCGAGATAAGAACCCTTAACTGTATCGAGTTAGGGTCACTATAACCACTGGACTATAAGTTATTACCAATACGCGTCTGCAAGCGTGGGGTACAAATCCTTCATGTCAATACATCACACAAATGCGGTGAGAACGCAAAAAAAATCTAATTGCCACGAAAGTGGGTCGCGCACTTGGACTTTTTAACTTATGGACGACAAAATGCTGTAAATAAGTTTATTGTTCGCTAGCGGCCAACATTGGAAGTTGGCCAATAAGCTTTTCATTTCATTTAATCATTGCAAAAATGGGTAAAATTACATAGCAGATGATAAAATTTAGATCCTCCATAATCAGCTAATAGGCATGCAATATTATACAATATCTATAAATTATAAACATGATTATTAAATTTGTATTAAAAACGGAATATTTACCATGATTTGTGAGTTTTTGAGTTGTTGAAGCCGGTGGTAGTAATAGTATTAGTGAATAAATTCTTAGCTAGAGACTAAAAAAGAGGGTACATCGTTATATCTGCCAATAACTACCTACTCTCAAAGACTTCAGTTTACCCGTGATCATGGCGCATGCAACTGCGTCGAAATATCGGGATACGCAAAAACTCAATCATGGTAAATATCTAGATTTTTAGGGTTCCGTGCCTCAAAAGGTAAAAAAGGAACGCTTATAAGATCACTTTCTTGTCCGTCTGTCCGTCTGTCACCACCGATTTTCTCAAGAACTGGTAGACCTAGCAAGTTGAAATTTATACCAGATACTAAAGTCTACAGTCCCTATTAGGTGTATAAAAATCAAGGTCCTGGGTAAACACTATAAAATGCTATGGGCAAATTTAGATGTACCTACGTGAAAACTTGTAGGTACCAAAATTTACCATAATTTTATTTTTATTATTTTTTGTAATTTTCCCTTTGCTTGTGCTGTAAGACCTTGCTTTTAACCAAAATGAACAATTCTAGGTCAACCGTAAGTACCCTAAAGGTTTTGGGTATATGGTGGTTCCCGATGACCTAGAATCACGAAATTTTGCAAAAAGCAAAGTAAATAAAGCATAAATAAAGGAAAAATTCTAAAAAATAAAAAAAGTTGAAAATGAAAGGGTGTCCCCATACATACATAATTGACGCCAATTAAGATATGGGCGCTCATTCCATCTAGAGGACAATGGGTAGGTACGGAACCCTCAGCGCACGAGTTCGACTCGCACTTGACCGGTTTTATATTACAAATAGTATGAAAACTATTTGTAATATAAAACCGGTCAGTCAACCATGATAGTTTCAAAAGTTATATAATTATTATTTTTAATGATTTTTTATATTCAACTCTAGGGCAATTAAAAACTTCTCTTATCACAAAAAAAACACTAGTTGAACACCTGTTTAAAAAATCCTTACCAATTATTGCTTAGTCATTTTAGTGTTTAGGAGTATATCTTATATGTGGGAATGCCCCAAGAGTTTAAAAGTAAATTGTGTATTCTCCTGCTCAGTTTAGTGACTGTTAATAGCCAATAACGATAAGGACGTGTGATGATTTGAATAATGAAAGGGCTAAGCTGCTGCAAAGCCTAGTGTTCGAACTCTTAGGTGTAAGCCTCCTCCCCGTGCCACTCGAATCTAGGTCTTACATTCTTACCATATACGGCTTCTATATCGTAAAACCATTTGATGCTATCCCACGGCCTTTTGTGATCCAAAAATACAGTAAATAAGAACAGGCTACTTTTATATTCTGTAAGAAGTAATGAAGCTATCGACTTGAAATTCCATGTCAATGATGGAGTCCAGTGTTTCCATGGGTAGTCTAAAATATATCAGTGAAATGTTCTTGAGTGTGATAGTTAGTAGTGATAGATTTATTGGATTAAAATAGTAGGTATTTAATTGTGTTATGTATGTATTTAATAGGATTTGTGGTATTTAATGTGAGTAAGTATTTAATGTAAGTATTTAATAACAATAGTTGTGTTTTCTTATAAAAACTACCCTTGATCAAGATGAACGTGAGATAATCTAAACTGGACTCAGCGCAAGACCAGCGCTGCGGCATATTAACATGCCGAAGCATCATGCTGAGCTGAGTACCAATTCATCCCCACACAGAGCTCTTTAATTTGTTAGTTTGTTAGTGCTTAATTTCGATTTTATTGTTATTGTGTTTATTTTTCTTTATGACTGTGTGGATTTATGAATAAAATGTTTTCTTTCTTTCTTTCTTTCAAATTCAGAATAAATAATATTGACACACCACGATTTGCTTCAACTTTTCTTGTTAGCACAGGTAAGGAGTGGAACTCATTTCCGGCGTATGTTTGTCCGAATCCGTATAATCCCGGATCTTCAAGTCCAGAGTGAATAGATTCTTTCTAGGCAAGCGTACTCCATTTTAGATCACACCATCACTTACCACCAGGTGAGGTAGTGGTCAAGCGCTTGGCTATCATCAATAAAAAAAATTGACTCAACTCTATTGGCAGCAAAATAATTCAAAAATATCTTAATTTTGATTCCCAAAAGAGTCAAAATGTTGGGGGACAAAAGCCAAAATAGAGTTGCTAGGTCAAAAGGGGTATTATTAAACAACTTAATCTAACTATAACTCCATTTTCATTTTGGATTGTCTTCTCTAGATCTGAGATTCCTAAATCCATCACACTAATATTATAAATAAGAAAGTTTGGATGTTTGTTTATTTATTTATTTGTTTGTTTATTACTCAATCACGTCGTAACGGCTGAACCGATATCGATGGTATTTAGTATGTACATAAATTATAACCTGGATTAACACATTTGGATCCTATAAATCAGGTCCCATGAGATAAAAATGGGGTGTCAAGTCAAGTTGTAACAGCGAGGTTAGATTTATTTCTATGTTACCTACACATTTAGTAGTGTAACGCGTACGAAGTCGCGGACAACAGCTAGTACTTAATAACTTAATATTCTCTTAATATTATAATAATGCTGTTACGATAATGCCGCACAAGATCAGACGCTCTGGAAATCTGTGGGGGAGGCGTATGTTCAGCAGTAGACTTCCTATGGCTGATATGATGATGATGATGATTATACATTCAAAATTAACTCTAACTCTTTGTCTGTCTGTTTGTTTGTTACGTTTTTACGATTAAACAGCTGGTCCGATTTCAATCTTTGTTATATAGATAGATGTTATAGAGAAACAGGGTACCTTTTATACGACTCCGCAGAAGACGGGTAATGTTTTTATTGATAAAACACGTATGAAGCCGCGATCGGAAGTTAGTATAATTAATAATAATAATAATAACAAATTCGCATCAGAATTACAATGGGGGAAGGGGCAATCGCGCTAATTTTGAACGTGTCTAACGTTGGAACTCCGTTGTGTGACTGATGTCACACGTGTCAGCGCGTTACGAAATGTGCAATAACGTTTTTGTTTTGATTTTACTTTGGTATTATCGTTCAAAATTAGCTCGATTGCTCCCCTGTTGTTTCTTGAGTCCAGAAGTTATATGTTTCAATGAATAATATCTGTGAAAGAAATAACTTATTTTCATACATCGTATTTTCCTGTTATGGCACCGTGATCTTGGAATATGGAATATTTACAAGAAAAATAATTTTGAACTGGTTTCGGGGATATATTACTTTCGTTTTCGAGCTTTGTTCTTTGTAAATCAAATTATATTACAAACTTATTTTCTGATTACGTATGATTTCAAATTACTATACGGGGTTGCGTAATTGGCAATCGCATCTCTATATCAAGGGAAAAGTAACGGGTTCGAATCTCGTCTAGTCCATAATTTTTGGGATGGATTTATATAAAACTAGCTGATCCGGCAAACGTTGTTCTTCTATATAAATTATCAAAGAAATCAAACGCAGAATGAAGTGTCAAAGTGACGCGACACTTCATGTAAATGACTTCACGTCAATGAACGACGGTTAAATTATATGGAACTTTCAACACCTATTTAACCCCCTTCAAGATTTTTTTTTGAAACAAAATATAGCCTTTGTCCTTCCCCAGGATATAATCTATGTTTTTTCCAAATTTCATTAACATCCGTTCAGCCCTTTAGTCGTGAAAAGGTAACAAACAAACAAACTTACATACAAACAAACAAACTAACAGAGTTACTTTGGCATTCATAATATTAGTATGGATCTCAGTAACGTAATGTAATTATTATGCATAAATACGGGATTTATCACGTCCCGTTTTATCGGTTTTTCGACCGACAATGTTTCGGTTCAATTATTGAACCTTCATCAGGGTGACTGATCCGCTCCGTACTCCGTCTCGCCTCGCACTACGCGCCATAATGACATGTAACGTAAATTTTTGGATGAGTACATATATATTTTAATATGTATATATTTACTGGGAAAATTGTAAGTTTTTATTATATTTAATGTTTAATGTTACCTACTACTTCTTTTTATATCACAAGCGAAACTCAAATATTAAAATACCCTATTTGATCGGGCGAAGCGAGATCTCTAAATCAACTTGGGAAAATCGACGTTGTATGTATGTATGTATGTTTGCTTGTCCGAAGATAACTTTCGATGCGTTTATCCGATCATCATGAAATTTGATATATAGGTAGGTAATGAGGGCAGTATTTGATGTGACTAAATAAGCTAAAAATGAGGGGGGGGTTGTTGAGATATTGGGGTTCAAGAGTGGTAAAAAAAAACAAAATGGGACTATCTGGTCATGTGGAACGTCTAATAAAAGGTATTTATGAGTATATTTCGACCCGTATTTTCAGTTTAAACTTTGTAGTTTTTATGTTATTAGCAATAATAAAAACTGAACTTTGACAAAATTCACAGGGTACACCAGTGACCCCACAGTGCTGAAATTTGGTATGCGTGTAGCTTTAGTTGCACAAATACCTATAAATATAGGCAAAAGTCTGAAATCTAGAATAACTGCAATTTCTACCCCAAAAACGAGAACCAGTTAACATAAACTCCCGTTACCTGTAATTTGAATGATACTGTAGGTCAAGTAATATGGATGCGCATTTCGTGGCACTATTTTATTAGTCAAAGATTAAGGCCGGCTTGCACAACGATCCCTAAACGTATTTAGCGACTATACATGTTTAAATTTTACGTATTTGTATGATTTGATAACTCCTTAAATCGTATTTAGCTACTAGATACGTTTAGGCATCGTTGCGCGAGTCTCCCTAAGAATTTTTTTAGTGTTTTGGGAGACTCGCGAGATCTCAGGTCGGGGCGAACCACTAGTTATATTTAATGCTTAAACTTACTGTGTCTTTTTGATATCACAAGTGAAACTCAAATAATTCATAGCCTATTCACAATTCATAAGACTTAAAACACTAACGTACAGCTTTTTATCCACAAATCATAAAGATTTTATATTCTTACTCATAACTTCAATTTCATGGCTAGGTAAAATTGAGCACACAAAAAAGCTCTGGACACATCAAATGTCTGTAAAAAAACGTCAATTTTTTTTCGTTTTTTAGGTATTTTAATTACAATATTGTTTGCAGATGACACATCACTTTTATTTAAATTAAAGCGACGACAAACCGATTTTGACGATGTAAACAATGCAATCTCTAAGGTCGTAAAATGGTTCAATGTAAACAATCTACTTCTAAAAGAAAAGAAAACTAAATGTATTAGATTTATACTACCTAATGTTACACAAGTTAAAGCAGATATAAAAATCAAAGACGAGGAGTTGGCTCTTGTGGACACCACCGTATTCTTAGGTCTAACCCTAGATAAGCTTTAATGGGGCCCTCACATTGATAAGTTGTCGAAGAGACTTAGCTCTGCGGCATACGCAGTCAAAAAGATCCGTCTCTTTACTGTTCGTGCAATTTATAATATGGGCCCCAGAGAATCATTACGCAATAAGTTTAAAGAAATAAATGTTATGACATTCCCTTGTCAATAAATCTATGAAAATCTGATGTATGTTCACAAGAATATTAATTTGTTTAAGAAAAATAGCGATAATCATAATTTTAATACTAGAAATATAGATAAACTCGCTGTTGCCACTTGTAGACTCCATAAAGTTGGTAAATCATTTAAAGGTCAAGGTGTACGCTTTTATAACTCCCAAGGCATGTACATACAAAAATTGACAATTAATAAATTTAAAAACGTAATTAAACTAAATCTGTAAAAATGAACCGAAGATGGAACCTTCGTGATGTATAAAAAAGATTATCGTGATTTTTGCGTAAACTAATTTTTTGCGCAATTTTTGTAATTAAAAGACCTAAAAAACAAAAAAAAAATATACGTCTTTTTACAGACATTTGATGTGCCCAGAACTGTTTTGTGTGCTCAATTTTACCTAGCCATGAAATTGAAGTTATGAGTAAGAATATAAACCAAATTGCCCACCGCTCAAAATAAATCTGTAGTCATACATAAATAGTCATGTGGTAACCATCTTGTTGGTAATCATTTATATATTTTTAACGTTTAAAAAAAGTTTTTCTCTTTTATATAACTCGTTTGTAAGTAGTTAGTTAAGTAGTAAGTTCCAAAATAAATCTTTGAATTCGATTTTACATTCTTATAATAAAAAAAAATAAACTAAAAAAGTCTTTATTGACTCCAAAACTCTTTTTACCCGACGTCCTATGAAATCTCTGACATCTGAGCTAGGTAAAAATACCTGTGTTACAGGAGTCATTGGGCAATCGTAAAATTAAGAACTAATTTTAGTTTTATAAGTTTATTGTATGTAATTCGGACAATATAATGATTTACTACCATTAGAGCTTATCTCATCACGGTGCCAAAAGGTGGATAGTGGAACTCTTTAATAGCGTAAACTGCTATCCAACGTTATCTAGCCCCAAACCAAGCAAAGCTTGGACTATGGGAGCCACATAACTGATAGAATACTTTTTTTAAAGACATGCTTTAAATATATAGAAAAACATCCAGACCCGGAACAAATATCTGTAGATAATGCAAACATCTGTTCCGCGGCAGGAATCGAACCCGCTACCTTCTGCGTCTCAGCTGGCTATTCGCCCACTGCGCCACGGAGGTGGTCATTGATGAAAGAATAGATAGTTTAAATGTTCTATGTTTCTAAATAAAATTGACTAAACAGTTTGATCAGTGACCTAACTAAAATATAAGCCGCTATATTAATAAGTCATACACGATTCTCTTAGTTATGAAAGTGGCATATAAATCCAAGTTACATAGAAGTCAGTAAACGGTTCTTTATTTTAATTTTCCTTATTGTATGGCCTAAATCTTACAAAGCTTGATTATGACTGTTTCTAATAGTCGATTGAGTTAACTTTGTGTGCAACTTCCCGACTTTGGAAAGAGGGTTATGTACAGTACATGAGGCGTATTTATCAAATTATAAGCTACGTATAGGTTAAAATAATGAATGGCATAAAACATGAAGGTAAGGTTTCACTAGAGAACAGATTCTCGATTAATATTTTTTTTTAGGTTACTTTACCTTACCCAGGGGGTACCTGAGGATAGACAGCGACGTTGGGGTCGGCCGCGAAAGCGTTGGCGCGACGACATCAGTGAAATCGAGAAGGAATGGTGGGAATCTGCCAAGGATCGCGATAGGTTGAAAGAGTTGGAAGGGGGGGGCAGCAGTAGGAAAATGAAGGCTGGTTAAAAAAAAGTGGTACTCCGGGAGTGCCGACAGAAGTGAAAACTTGAACAATTACGAGATATGGACTTATATACAGAGGTAAAAACGGTAACGGTAAAAGTGAAAACTTCTTTGGGCGCGTTGGACATTTTTTGAGATGGGAAAAAACCATTGAACTCCCGACACTGTTACCGTTATCGACACCTCTGTATATAAGTGTATGTAGTGTAATTGATCACATTTTCACTTCTGTTGGCACTCACAAAAAGTTACTTGCAGCTCGCATCCGAGTCATAATCTTAAATCTGCGCAATAATGCTCATTTTCCATTGAAAGCTGATAAGAAATGGCTAGACGGCAAAAGTTCATAATCTCCGTTTTAATTCACGATGAACTTATATCGCGTAATGAATTTACAAATCCTTTAGATTATGTCTTGAGTTTAGGAGTTTTGTACTAACAGGATATAAGGGAAGAGGCAGACTGGGGATGTGGTAGACAATTTACTATACTTAAGAATATTGGCTTAATTTTAAAACAAAGTTTATCCTTAATAGAAACATTTATACTTTACGCAAACATGAATGTCCCAAACGGTGGCGTGTAAACACGGCAGTGTGCGAGAACAGGGACCTAAACGATTTCTTCCTTCGTCCTTAAGTTAGGTGCTTAGTGTGGTAGTGCACACGATACAAGTAATCGGTCAAGGAGTCTTCGAGTAATCGGGGAACATATATAAAAAAAATGAGATCCTCCTCCTTTTTTGAAGTCGGTTAATAAGTCATGACGTATGTATATGCTATAAAAAAATAGTGCAGTGGAATTTCGGGAAACAAGAATTTTAGCGAACATTTGAATTTTGCGTAGAAACCCATGCTTTTTATTAAAAATAACGAGTACCCACAATACGCATGCAGTTTTCAGAGCTTTTAAAAGCAAGGCTCGAATTGAATTCCAGAAACAATGGACCAATCAAGGCCTGCAAGGCTTCGATACAGGGCCAGATCTAGGAAGTGCGTAATGAGATATGACCCACGGTGGGTGCCATAAAATCATACACACAGCTTTTAAAAATCATCATCAAAGATCATCATGCATTTTTGTAAAATTCATAAGTTTTTCGCTACTGCGAGTACCCAGGATGCGCATAATTTATTATGCTCGGAAAATGATGGTTAAATAAATAATAGGTTTTTTTAACAAGCCTATGCTGTCCCACTGCTGGGCAAAGGCCTTCCCCTCATCTCTCCACTTATCTCGATCTTGTACGGAAAGAAAGTCAACAAATAAGGCTGGTTCAATTGAAAACTAAAGTTTCATTAATTTAAACATTAGTGGTTCGCCCCAAACAGAGATCTCGCGAATCTCACATAAAAACTAAAAATAATATTTGTAATCTTTGACTAATAAAATAATGTCACGAAATGCTAATCCAACTAACTTGACCTACAGTTTCATTCAAATTACACTAGCTGACCTAGCCGGGTTGTCAAAATATGTATAGCCTATAGACCTCAGGAATAGTTTAGCTTACTATCAGTGAAAGAATTTTCAAAATCGGTTAAGTAGTTCCATAGATTACCCATTACAAACTCACCCCGTTACTAATATAAAAAAAGATTTATAAAAATCACTGTAACCCGTATCTAATTATTTATAAAAAAAAAAAAAAAAAAACAACTTTTTTGTAAGTTGTAGTCATTCGTATTTAATACCATTATTTGTATAGATGATGATTGATTGATTTATTTTACTTGTAGTAGATTATATATTTTTTTTAAATATTTAAACTTAATGTTAAAAACAGTTGTTAAAAAAGCTGTAATTAGCAATTCGTTATTGAAGTAACTAATTGGTTAACTGAGCCCACACATGGACAATTGGACAATCATTTTACTTCTATCAAGGAATTTAATTACCCATATTCTTTTCTACTGTCAGATCATTGTCTGTGGCATACCCGGAACAAATATCTGTAGACCATGCAAACATTTGTCCCGGAAATCGAACCCGTTTGATAGTACAAATACAATGCAAATACGATGCAAATACGATGCAAATACGCTACAAATACGATACAAATACGATACAAATGCGATACAAATACGCTACAAATACGATACAAATACGATACAAATACGATACAAATACGATACAAATACGCTACAAATACGATACAAATACGATAATAAAAATAATATTTGTAATCTTTGACTAATAAAATAGTGTCACGAAATGCTAATCCAACTAACTTGACCTACAGTTTCATTCAAATTACACTAGCTGACCTAGCCGGGTTGTCAAAATATGTATAGCCTATAGACCTCAGGAATAGTTTAGCTTACTATCAGTGAAAGAATTTTCAAAATCGGTTAAGTAGTTCCATAGATTACCCATTACAAACTCACCCCGTTACTAACATAAAAAAAGATTTATAAAAATCACTGTAACCCGTATCTAATTATTTATAAAAAAAAAAAAAAAAACTTTTTTGTAAGTTGTAGTCATTCGTATTTAATACCATTATTTGTATAGATGATGATTGATTGATTTGTTTTACTTGTAGTAGATTATATATTTTTTTTTAATATTTAAACTTAATGTTAAAAACAGTTGTTAAAAAGGCTGTAATTAGCAATTCGTTATTGAAGTAACTAATTGGTTTACTGAGCCCACACATGGACAATTGGACAATCATTCATCAATCATTTTACTTCTATCAAGGAATTTAATTACCCATATTCTTTTCTACTGTCAGATCATTGTCTGTGGCATACCCGGAACAAATATCTGTAGACCATGCAAACATTTGTCCCGGAAATCGAACCCGTTTGATAGTATAAATACAATGCAAATACAATGCAAATACGATGCAAATACGATGCAAATACGATGCAAATACGATGCAAATACGATGCAAATACGATGCAAATACGATGCAAATACGATGCAAATACGATGCAAGTATGATGCAAATACGATACAAATACGATACAAATACGATACAAATACGATACAAATACGCTAAAAATACGATGCAAATACGATACAAATACGATACAAATACGATACAAATACGCTACAAATACGATACAAATACGCTACAAATACGATACAAATACGATACAAATACGATACAAATACGATACAAATACGATACAAATACGCTACAAATACGATACAAATACGATACAAATACGATACAAATACGATACAAATACGCTACAAATACGATGCAAATACGATACAAATACGATACAAATACGATACAAATACGATACAAATACGATACAAATACGCTACAAATACGCTACAAATACGATACAAATACGCTACAAATACGATACAAATACGATACAAATACGATACAAATACGATACAAATACGATACAAATACGATACAAATACGCTACTAATACGATACAAATACGATACAAATACGATACAAATACGATACAAATACGATACAAATACGCTACAAATACGATGCAAATACGATACAAATACGATGCAAATACGATACAAATACGATACAAATACGATACAAATACGATACAAATACGATACAAATACGATACAAATACGCTACAAATACGATACAAATACGATACAAATACGATACAAATACGATGCAAATACGATACAAATACGATGCAAATACGATACAAATACGATACAAATACGATACAAATACGATGCAAATACGATACAAATAGGATACAAATACGATACAAATACTAGGGTGTCCCTTATTTTTCAAAGTTTATATTTTTTAACGCATAGGTCTTAGTTTTGTTCATTAGTACCTAAAACACTCGGGAATTAATTTTTACCTTATTTGGAGAACGGAAACCCGTGCCGACTTGCATCGAATCATGTTCATACAAGTTACGCGGAAATAGCGGCGCGTACTCGCCGTATTTGTCATTTGTTATTAGTTAATCTCGTGATGAACACATATTGTTTTACGTTAAAAAATGGCAGTGGAATTAAGAAGCAATAAAAAAAGTATTTTCTTAGTAGGTGACTTGAACTATCAAATAACTGGGGCAAAGTTACCGTCTAACCGTCAAGTTCTTGCAGTCCTCTTTTTTAACATTCGTGAAGTTAAATTGAGTGTTAGTGAAAGCGCAAATCTCGTCGTTCGAGAGTGTATTATATTCTGGGAAAAAGCTAAAATCCCTACCAGAGCTATTCCTAACTGCGTAAAGAAACTTGTGGATCTTCACCATGCTTGGAGAGAGTTGCAAAAAAATTCCAAAAAAACACAAGATATTTACAAGCACCGTGAGAAGGACTTTCAAAACAATTTAGATAATTTATTCGACATAGCACACGCTAATGCTTTGGAATGGATGAAAATAGAAGAAGATAAAATCTTTTTACAAAAGCAAAGAGAACCAGGGCGTCCAGGATGTTTAGCCGGTGTAGATAAAAAGTTAGCAGAGAAAGAAGAAAGATCCAGACAGAGAAAATTAAAAGAAGAGAAAAAAAGACATGATCAAATCTGTTCCGAGAGTTTATCTTTATCTTTAACTACACAAGATCTTATTGAGACACCAGGATATCCCGATCAACCTACCAGCTCTGATGAAAGCATCGACGAACCCTTACCGTCGACATCTCAAACGGTAAGTTCTGGAAGTATTACAAAAAGGGGACGGAAAGATTTCATCACTCCTAAATTAGTTGCAGCTTTGGATAGACGTCAATTAAGCATAAGAGATTCCGTGTATATACTTCAGGCTGTAGTGGAAGCCCTAGATCTTAGTAGTGACGATTTCCCGATAAACAAGTCGTCTATTCAACGCATTCGTACAAAGACTAGAAAAGATAGAGCGGAATCTATAAAATCAGATTTTCAGAATAATTTACCTGAAAGTGTGACCGTTCATTGGGATGGAAAATTATTACCTGGACTGGACGTAAGAAGTTCTAAAGAAGAACGCCTGCCAATTCTTATATCATTTGAAGAAAAGGAACAACTTTTGGCTGTGCCTAAGCTGGAGAGCTCTTCTGGTCAAGATCAAGCTAAAGCTGTGTTAAACGCACTTTATGACTGGAACCTCGAGGACAAAGTACAAATAATGTGCTGTGATACAACTGCATCTAATACAGGGCGATTGAAAGGAGCTTGTGTACTTTTGGAACAAAAGCTATACAGGGAATTATTACTCTTTGCTTGCCGCCATCACGTTTACGAACTGGTTTTAAAGTGTGTATTTGAAACAAAAATCCACCAAATAACAAATAGCCCTGATATCCCGATGTTTAAAAAGTTTAGAGACAGCTGGAATACTATTAATTCTGCTGCTATTGAAACACACAGCCACATCGTCACACAACATTTTTGTAATACAAAAATTAAAGAACTGTTGACATTTTATAATGAAGAACTGCAAAAATCTATTGTACGTGACGATTATCGAGAACTGATTGAACTGTCTATTATTTTCTTAGGAGGCGATAGTGAGAAAAAAATTAAAATAAGACCTCCTGGAGCAATGCATCAAGCAAGGTGGATGGCAAGAGCTATTTACTGTTTGAAAATATGTTTGCTGCAATCTCAATTCAAAATTAGCGCCAAAGATAAACGAGCACTCCAAGACATTTGTTTATTCATTGCAGTTGTATATGTGAAATCATGGCTGGGATGTAGTCTGGCGGTGAAGGCACCAAATCAAGATTTGTCCTTTTTAAAAAGGCTTAAGGAATACGAAACTATTAACAAAGAGATCTCCCAAGCAGCTTTAAAAAGTTTAGTCAACATCTTTGGTACTTGTCAGAAGAAATTACTGTTTTGTCACTCTTTGATGATGAAGTTGATGAAGCAACCAAGAGAAGTATTGTAGAGAACTTACAAAGAGAGAGTTTGTATGATTCTGGGAAGAGATACATTCCATCGAAGGAAGATATGTCTGATTATTTGCATGGTAAGTGGGAATACTTAATTTTATGTTAAAGTTAGCTATTAATCATTAATTAAAAAAAAAACATGTAAAAGGATCTAACGCTAAGCTTACTTTACTATGTCTTAAATTGTTTTAATAAACTGATAATAATACTGTCTTGTTACAGGAAAATCATTGAGTGATTTTGTGTCTATCAAGAGCAGAAAATTATTTTCTCGTTTAAAAATTGATGATAACTTCTTGGAGAAACCTGTTTCTACGTGGGAAGAAGATGTTGCCTATTTACAGGCAAAAAGAAAGGTTTTTCTTTAAGGGCAGTGAATGATACAGCTGAAAGAGCTGTAAAACTTATGCAAGATTTTCATGGTTTAATTACTGCAAAGGAAGAACAGAAACAATTTTTACTACGCTGTGTACAAGAGCACAGAAATCTTTATCCAGACTGTAACAAAGAGACCCTTAAAAGAAAATATCCTTGCTAATCTGTAATTTTATGTTCTTTTAATAAATAAATACCTATTATCTTACTAAATTTTTATTATTGTTTTTATAAAATATAAATATTTCATTTTGTTTAGTTGAATATCGAAAAGGGTCAAAGGCAAATTTTCAAAATCTTTACGGCCTTGTCGGCACGGGTTAATGTTGACATAGGAAGATAAAATTTTGTATTTAAGTAGATCTGGGTAGTTTAAAAAGAATTACGGGGTATGCATTTCGATATCCGAAAAAAAAAATTTTTCACGTATATAAGGGACACCCTAACAAATACGATACAAATACGATACAAATACGATACAAATACGATACAAATACGATACAAATACGATACAAATACGATACAAATACGATACAAATACAATACAAATACAATACAAATACAATACAAATACAAATATATTTGTTTCAGTAAACTTAATCTAATATATTTACATTTCATGGGTTTGGGACCCTCTTTTAAGTATAAAACACCTGTGTTAGAGGGTCTCTAACCTTGTCTAATCTCTCATCTAATAGTGTTCAAACTATTGTTAAGCCGTTTTAACACTTGACAGCGGATCATGAACCTGAGTCGTGGACATATTCTAAAATATACAAAAAAAACTAAAGGCTAATAACTATTATATTTCAATTCTTTTTACTCAGAATTTACAAAAATGCCAAATACTTTAGGCGTTCAAGCGCGTTAAAATATGATGGGCTGTGAAAGTGTTATTAACTTCAAATAAATAAAGCTTACTTAAACTATATGCATCGCTTGTTGTCTAAAATAAATGCAAATTTAAAATAATTAACTGATTTTAAAAAACCATTAAAAAATACAGCTTACGCCAGGCTCCAAAGGTAGTTCTTTCCTAGCAAGGCAACGAGTAGAGCTTCTAAATCGGCCGATTTATTTGTGTTCTCCGTCGACAAGTGTAAAATTTAACTTGGATTGTTTATTGCACCATTGGAACTAGATAGAAGGAGTTTCGTATGGTAAATACAACTGGGAGTTTCAAACTGAGATTGCCACTTCAAAGAGCGGAAAAACCGTTTATGTGGAGTTTTTGGGCGATTTTTCCTAGACAAATTAGTTTTGTTTTTATTGCAGTGAATGATAGTTTGGAAATGAAGATAGCGAAAATAAAGCCTGATAGAAAATTATTTATTGCACAAAATAAATCAACCTGTACGAAGGCGAATTTAAAGCTAAAAAGCATTATCTTCCAATTAACCATTAAGCGAAAAATAATTTTGAACCGCGGAACAAATGTTTCTATGATTTACAGATATTTGTTTAGGGTGCGGTTGTTTTTCTATATATTATAAGTATATATTTACAAAAAAAAAGTACAGTATTCTATTATTTAACTGGTTCACATAGCTTTGCTTAGTTTGGGGCTAGATGGCGTTGTGTGAAATGTCTAGCATTATTTATTATTAGTTTATAAATATTTATAAATTTATAAATACGGGAGAAGGTAGTGCACAAGGTAGTAGAACAAGTCTTATTACTCATTTCACAATAATGTGGAATTCAATTAACATTTTGTTTGATGAAAGGTTCGATTTATTATAGTTTACTCGTTTAAAAATCTGAATAAAATATTCAAACAGCCATTAAAAAAATTGTGCAGTGGAATTTCGGGAAACAAGAATTTTAGCGAACATTTGAATTTTGCGTAGAAACCCATGCTTTTTATTAAAAATAACGAGTACCCACAATACGCATGCAGTTTTCAGAGCTTTTAAAAGCAAGGCTCGAATTGAATTCCAGAAACAATGGACCAATCAAGGCCCGCAAGGCTTCGATACAGGGCCAGATCTAGGAAGTGCGTAATGAGATATGACCCACGGTGGGTGCCATAAAATCATACACACAGCTTTTAAAAATCATCATCAAAGATAATCATGCATTTTTGTAAAATTCATAAGTTTTTCGCTACTGTGAGTACCCAGGATGCGCATAATTTATTATGCTCGGAAAATGATGGTTAAATAAATAATAGGTTTTTTTATCAAGCCTATGCTGTCCCACTGCTGGGCAAAGGCCTTCCCCTCATCTCTCCACTTATCTCGATCTTGTACGGAAAGAAAGTCAACAAATAAGGCTGGTTCAATTGAAAACTAAAGTTTCATTAATTTAAACATTAGTGGTTCGCCCCAAACAGAGATCTCGCGAATCTCACATAAAAACTAAAAATAATATTTGTAATCTTTGACTAATAAAATAGTGTCACGAAATGCTAATCCAACTAACTTGACCAACAGTTTCATTCAAATTACACTAGCTGACCTAGCCGGGTTGTCAAAATATGTATAGCCTATAGACCTCAGGAATAGTTTAGCTTACTATCAGTGAAAGAATTTTCAAAATCGGTTAAGTAGTTCCATAGATTACCCATTACAAACTCACCCCGTTACTAACATAAAAAAAGATTTATAAAAATCACTGTAACCCGTATCTAATTATTTATAAAAAAAAAAAAAAAAAAAAAACTTTTTTGTAAGTTGTAGTCATTCGTATTTAATACCATTATTTGTATAGATGATGATTGATTGATTTATTTTACTTGTAGTAGATTATATATTTTTTTTAAATATTTAAACTTAATGTTAAAAACAGTTGTTAAAAAAGCTGTAATTAGCAATTCGTTATTGAAGTAACTAATTGGTTAACTGAGCCCACACATGGACAATTGGACAATCATTTTACTTCTATCAAGGAATTTAATTACCCATATTCTTTTCTACTGTCAGATCATTGTCTGTGGCATACCCGGAACAAATATCTGTAGACCATGCAAACATTTGTCCCGGAAATCGAACCTGTTTGATAGTACAAATACAATGCAAATACAATGCAAATACGATGCAAATACGATGCAAATACGCTACAAATACGATACAAATACGATACAAATGCGATACAAATACGCTACAAATACGATACAAATACGATACAAATACGATACAAATACGATACAAATACGCTACAAATACGATACAAATACGATACAAATACGATAATAAAAATAATATTTGTAATCTTTGACTAATAAAATAGTGTCAGGAAATGCTAATCCAACTAACTTGACCTACAGTTTCATTCAAATTACACTAGCTGACCTAGCCGGGTTGTCAAAATATGTATAGCCTATAGACCTCAGGAATAGTTTAGCTTACTATCAGTGAAAGAATTTTCAAAATCGGTTAAGTAGTTCCATAGATTACCCATTACAAACTCACCCCGTTACTAACATAAAAAAAGATTTATAAAAATCACTGTAACCCGTATCTAATTATTTATAAAAAAAAAAAAAAAAACTTTTTTGTAAGTTGTAGTCATTCGTATTTAATACCATTATTTGTATAGATGATGATTGATTGATTTGTTTTACTTGTAGTAGATTATATATTTTTTTTAATATTTAAACTTAATGTTAAAAACAGTTGTTAAAAAGGCTGTAATTAGCAATTCGTTATTGAAGTAACTAATTGGTTTACTGAGCCCACACATGGACAATTGGACAATCATTCATCAATCATTTTACTTCTATCAAGGAATTTAATTACCCATATTCTTTTCTACTGTCAGATCATTGTCTGTGGCATACCCGGAACAAATATCTGTAGACCATGCAAACATTTGTCCCGGAAATCGAACCCGTTTGATAGTACAAATACAATGCAAATACAATGCAAATACGATGCAAATACGATGCAAATACGATGCAAATACGATGCAAATACGATGCAAATACGATGCAAATACGATGCAAATACGATGCAAATACGATGCAAATACGATGCAAATACGATGCAAATACGATGCAAATACGATGCAAGTATGATGCAAATACGATACAAATACGATACAAATACGCTAAAAATACGATGCAAATACGATACAAATACGATACAAATACGATACAAATACGATACAAATACGCTACAAATACGATACAAATACGATACAAATACGATACAAATACGATACAAATACGATACAAATACGATACAAATACGATACAAATACGCTACAAATACGCTACAAATACGATACAAATACGCTACAAATACGATACAAATACGATACAAATACGATACAAATACGATACAAATACGATACAAATACGCTACTAATACGATACAAATACGATACAAATACGATACAAATACGATACAAATACGATACAAATACGCTACAAATACGATGCAAATACGATACAAATACGATGTAAATACGATACAAACACGATACAAATACGATACAAATACGATACAAATACGATACAAATACGATACAAATACGCTACAAATACGATACAAATACGCTACAAATACGATACAAATACGATACAAATACGATACAAATACGATGCAAATACGATACAAATACGATGCAAATACGATACAAATACGATACAAATACGATGCAAATACGATACAAATACGATGCAAATACGATACAAATACGATACAAATACGAAACAAATACGATACAAATACAATACAAATACGATACAAATACAATACAAATACGATACAAATACAATACAAATACGATACAAATACAATACAAATACAATACAAATACAATACAAATACGATACAAATACGATACAAATACGATACAAATACGCTACAAATAACGATACAAATACGAAACAAATAGGATACAAATACGATACAAATACTAGGGTGTCCCTTATTTTTCAAAGTTTATATTTTTTAACGCATAGGTCTTAGTTTTGTTCATTAGTACCTAAAACACTCGGGAATTAATTTTTACCTTATTTGGAGAACGGAAACCCGTGCCGACTTGCATCGAATCATGTTCATACAAGTTACGCGGAAATAGCGGCGCGTACTCGCCGTATTTGTCATTTGTTATTAGTTAATCTCGTGATGAACACATATTGTTTTACGTTAAAAAATGGCAGTGGAATTAAGAAGCAATAAAAAAAGTATTTTCTTAGTAGGTGACTTGAACTATCAAATAACTGGGGCAAAGTTACCGTCTAACCGTCAAGTTCTTGCAGTCCTCTTTTTTAACATTCGTGAAGTTAAATTGAGTGTTAGTGAAAGCGCAAATCTCGTCGTTCGAGAGTGTATTATATTCTGGGAAAAAGCTAAAATCCCTACCAGAGCTATTCCTAACTGCGTAAAGAAACTTGTGGATCTTCACCATGCTTGGAGAGAGTTGCAAAAAAATTCCAAAAAAACACAAGATATTTACAAGCACCGTGAGAAGGACTTTCAAAACAATTTAGATAATTTATTCGACATAGCACACGCTAATGCTTTGGAATGGATGAAAATAGAAGAAGATAAAATCTTTTTACAAAAGCAAAGAGAACCAGGGCGTCCAGGATGTTTAGCCGGTGTAGATAAAAAGTTAGCAGAGAAAGAAGAAAGATCCAGACAGAGAAAATTAAAAGAAGAGAAAAAAAGACATGATCAAATCTGTTCCGAGAGTTTATCTTTATCTTTAACTACACAAGATCTTATTGAGACACCAGGATATCCCGATCAACCTACCAGCTCTGATGAAAGCATCGACGAACCCTTACCGTCGACATCTCAAACGGTAAGTTCTGGAAGTATTACAAAAAGGGGACGGAAAGATTTCATCACTCCTAAATTAGTTGCAGCTTTGGATAGATGTCAATTAAGCATAAGAGATTCCGTATATATACTTCAGGCTGTAGTGGAAGCCCTAGATCTTAGTAGTGACGATTTCCCGATAAACAAGTCGTCTATTCAACGCATTCGTACAAAGACTAGAAAAGATAGAGCGGAATCTATAAAATCAGATTTTCAGAATAATTTACCTGAAAGTGTGACCGTTCATTGGGATGGAAAATTATTACCTGGACTGGACGTAAGAAGTTCTAAAGAAGAACGCCTGCCAATTCTTATATCATTTGAAGAAAAGGAACAACTTTTGGCTGTGCCTAAGCTGGAGAGCTCTTCTGGTCAAGATCAAGCTAAAGCTGTGTTAAACGCACTTTATGACTGGAACCTCGAGGACAAAGTACAAATAATGTGCTGTGATACAACTGCATCTAATACAGGGCGATTGAAAGGAGCTTGTGTACTTTTGGAACAAAAGCTATACAGGGAATTATTACTCTTTGCTTGCCGCCATCACGTTTACGAACTGGTTTTAAAGTGTGTATTTGAAACAAAAATCCACCAAATAACAAATAGCCCTGATATCCCGATGTTTAAAAAGTTTAGAGACAGCTGGAATACTATTAATTCTGCTGCTATTGAAACACACAGCCACATCGTCACACAACATTTTTGTAATACAAAAATTAAAGAACTGTTGACATTTTATAATGAAGAACTGCAAAAATCTATTGTACGTGACGATTATCGAGAACTGATTGAACTGTCTATTATTTTCTTAGGAGGCGATAGTGAGAAAAAAATTAAAATAAGACCTCCTGGAGCAATGCATCAAGCAAGGTGGATGGCAAGAGCTATTTACTGTTTGAAAATATGTTTGCTGCAATCTCAATTCAAAATTAGCGCCAAAGATAAACGAGCACTCCAAGACATTTGTTTATTCATTGCAGTTGTATATGTGAAATCATGGCTGGGATGTAGTCTGGCGGTGAAGGCACCAAATCAAGATTTGTCCTTTTTAAAAAGGCTTAAGGAATACGAAACTATTAACAAAGAGATCTCCCAAGCAGCTTTGAAAAAGTTTAGTCAACATCTTTGGTACTTGTCAGAAGAAATTACTGTTTTGTCACTCTTTGATGATGAAGTTGATGAAGCAACCAAGAGAAGTATTGTAGAGAACTTACAAAGAGAGAGTTTGTATGATTCTGGGAAGAGATACATTCCATCGAAGGAAGATATGTCTGATTATTTGCATGGTAAGTGGGAATACTTAATTTTATGTTAAAGTTAGCTATTAATCATTAATTTAAAAAAAACATGTAAAAGGATCTAACGCTAAGCTTACTTTACTATGTCTTAAATTGTTTTAATAAACTGATAATAATACTGTCTTGTTACAGGAAAATCATTGAGTGATTTTGTGTCTATCAAGAGCAGAAAATTATTTTCTCGTTTAAAAATTGATGATAAATTCTTGGAGAAACCTGTTTCTACGTGGGAAGAAGATGTTGCCTATTTACAGGCAAAAAGAAAGGTTTTTCTTTAAGGGCAGTGAATGATACAGCTGAAAGAGCTGTAAAACTTATGCAAGATTTTCATGGTTTAATTACTGCAAAGGAAGAACAGAAACAATTTTTACTACGCTGTGTACAAGAGCACAGAAATCTTTATCCAGACTGTAACAAAGAGACCCTTAAAAGAAAATATCCTTGCTAATCTGTAATTTTATGTTCTTTTAATAAATAAATACCTATTATCTTACTAAATTTTTATTATTGTTTTTATAAAATATAAATATTTCATTTTGTTTAGTTGAATATCGAAAAGGGTCAAAGGCAAATTTTCAAAATCTTTACGGCCTTGTCGGCACGGGTTAATGTTGACATAGGAAGATAAAATTTTGTATTTAAGTAGATCTGGGTAGTTTAAAAAGAATTACGGGGTATGCATTTCGATATCCGAAAAAAAAAATTTTTCACGTATATAAGGGACACCCTAACAAATACGATACAAATACGATACAAATACGATACAAATACGATACAAATACGATACAAATACGATACAAATACGATACAAATACGATACAAATACAATACAAATACAATACAAATATATTTGTTTCAGTAAACTTAATCTAATATATTTACATTTCATGGGTTTGGGACCCTCTTTTAAGTATAAAACACCTGTGTTAGAGGGTCTCTAACCTTGTCTAATCTCTCATCTAATAGTGTTCAAACTATTGTTAAGCCGTTTTAACACTTGACAGCGGATCATGAACCTGAGTCGTGGACATATTCTAAAATATACAAAAAAAACTAAAGGCTAATAACTATTATATTTCAATTCTTTTTACTCAGAATTTACAAAAATGCCAAATACTTTAGGCGTTCAAGCGCGTTAAATTATGATGGGCTGTGAAAGTGTTATTAACTTCAAATAAATAAAGCTTACTTAAACTATATGCATCGCTTGTTGTCTAAAATATATGCAAATTTAAAATAATTAACTGATTTTAAAAAAACCATAAAAAAATACAGCTTACGCCAGGCTCTAGAAATACGATACAAATACGATACAAAGACGCTACAAATACGATACAAATACGATACAAATACGATGCAAATACGATACAAATACGATACAAATACGATACAAATACGCTACAAATAAGCTACAAATACGATGCAAATACGATACAAATACGAAACAAATACGATACAAATGCAATACAAATACGATACAAATACAATACAAATACGATACAAATACGATACAAATACGATACAAATACGATACAAATTGGATACAAATACGATACAAATTGGATACAAATACGATACAAATTGGATACAAATACGATACAAATTGGATACAAATACGATACAAATACGATACAAATACGATACAAATTGGATACAAATACGATACAAATTGGATACAAATACGATACAAATTGGATACAAATACGATACAAATTGGATACAAATACGATACAAATTGGATACAAATACGATACAAATACGATACAAATTGGATACAAATACGATACAAATACGATACAAATACGATACAAATACGATACAAATTGGATACAAATACGATACAAATTGGATACAAATACGATACAAATTGGATACAAATACGATACAAATACGATACAAATACGATACAAATTGGATACAAATACGATACAAATTGGATACAAATACGATACAAATTGGATACAAATACGATACAAATTGGATACAAATACGATACAAATACGATACAAATACGATACAAATACGATATAAATTGGATATAAATACGATACAAATACGATACAAATACGATACAAATACGATACAAATACGATAAAAATACGATACAAATTGGATACAAATACGATACAAATTGGATACAAATACGATACAAATTGGATACAAATACGATACAAATACGATACAAATACGATACAAGTTGGATACAAATACGATACAAATTGGATACAAATACGATACAAATACGATACAAATACGATACAAATTGGATACAAATACGATACAAGATGGATACAAATACGATACAAATTGGATACAAATACGATACAAACTGGATACAAATACGATACAAATACGATACAAATACGATACAAATACGATACAAATACGATACAAATACGATACAAATACGATACAAATACGATACAAATACGATACAAATACGATACAAATTGGATACAAATACGATACAAATTGGATACAAATACGATACAAATTGGATACAAATACGATACAAATACGATACAAATTGGATACAAATACGATACAAATACGATACAAATACGATACAAATACGATACAAATTGGATACAAATACGATACAAATTGGATACAAATACGATAAAAATTGGATACAAATACGATACAAATACGATACAAATACAATACAAATACGATACAAATACGATACAAATTGGATACAAATACGATACAAATACGATACAAATACGATACAAATACGATACAAATTGGATACAAATACGATACAAATTGGATACAAATACGATACAAATTGGATACAAATACGATACAAATACGATACAAATTGGATACAAATACGATACAAATACGATACAAATACGATACAAATACGATACAAATACGATACAAATTGGATACAAATACGATACAAATTGGATACAAATACGATAAAAATTGGATACAAATACGATACAAATACGATACAAACACGATACAAATTGGATACAAATACGATACAAATTGGATACAAATACGATACAAATACGATACAAATACGATACAAATTGGATACAAATACGATACAAATTGGATACAAATACGATACAAATTGGATACAAATACGATACAAATTGGATACAAATACGATACAAATACGATACAAATACGATACAAATACGATACAAATTGGATATAAATACGATACAAATACGATACAAATACGATACAAATACGATACAAATACGATAAAAATACGATACAAATTGGATACAAATACGATACAAATTGGATACAAATACGATACAAATTGGATGCAAATACGATACAAATACGATACAAATACGATACAAATACGATACAAATACGATACAAATTGGATACAAATACGATACAAATACGATACAAATACGATACAAATACGATACAAATACGATACAAATACGATACAAAAACGATACAAATACGATACAAATACGATACAAATTGGATACAAATACGATACAAATTGGATACAAATACGATACAAATTGGATACAAATACGATAAAAATTGGATACAAATACGATACAAATACGATACAAATACGATACAAATACGATACAAATACGATACAAATACGATACAAATTGGATACAAATACGATACAAATACGATACAAATACGATACAAATACGATACAAATTGGATACAAATACGATACAAATTGGATACAAATACGATACAAATACGATACAAATTGGATACAAATACGATACAATTACGATACAAATACGATACAAATACGATACAAATTGGATACAAATACGATACAAATTGGATACAAATACGATACAAATTGGATACAAATACGATACAAATACGATACAAATTGGGTACAAATACGATACAAATTGGATACAAATACGATACAAATTGGATACAAATACGATACAAATTGGATACAAATACGATACAAATACGATACAAATACGATACAAATTGGATACAAATACGATACAAATTGGATACAAATACGATACAAATTGGATACAAATACGATACAAATTGGATACAAATACGATACAAATACGATACAAATACGATACAAATTGGATACAAATACGATACAAATTGGATACAAATACGATACAAATTGGATACAAATACGATACAAATTGGATACAAATACGATACAAATACGATACAAATACGATACAAATACGATACAAATTGGATATAAATACGATACAAATACGATACAAATACGATACAAATACGATACAAATACGATAAAAATACAATACAAATTGGATACAAATACGATACAAATTGGATACAAATACGATACAAATTGGATGCAAATACGATACAAATACGATACAAGTTGGATACAAATACGATACAAATTGGATACAAATACGATACAAATACGATACAAATACGATACAAATTGGATACAAATACGATACAAATTGGGTACAAATACGATACAAATTGGATACAAATACGATACAAACTGGATACAAATACGATACAAATACGATACAAATACGATACAAATACGATACAAATACGATACAAATACGATACAAATACGATACAAATACGATACAAATACGATACAAATACGATACAAATTGGATACAAATACGATACAAATTGGATACAAATACGATACAAATTGGATACAAATACGATACAAATACGATACAAATTGGATACAAATACGATACAAATACGATACAAATACGATACAAATACGATACAAATACGATACAAATTGGATACAAATACGATACAAATTGGATACAAATACGATAAAAATTGGATACAAATACGATACAAATACGATACAAACACGATACAAATACGATACAAATACGATACAAATTGGATACAAATACGATACAAATACGATACAAATACGATACAAATACGATACAAAAACGATACAAATACGATACAAATACGATACAAATTGGATACAAATACGATACAAATTGGATACAAATACGATACAAATTGGATACAAATACGATACAAATACGATACAAATTGGATACAAATACGATACAAATTGGATACAAATACGATACAAATACGATACAAATTGGATACAAATACGATACAAATTGGATACAAATACGTTAAAAATTGGATACAAATACGATACAAATACGATACAAATACGATACAAATACGATACAAATACGATACAAATTGGATACAAATACGATACAAATACGATACAAATACGATACAAATACGATACAAATACGATACAAATACGATACAAAAACGATACAAATACGATACAAATACGATACAAATTGGATACAAATACGATACAAATTGGATACAAATACGATACAAATTGGATACAAATACGATAAAAATTGGATACAAATACGATACAAATACGATACAAATACGATACAAATACGATACAAATACGATACAAATTGGATACAAATACGATACAAATACGATACAAATACGATACAAATACGATACAAATTGGATACAAATACGATACAAATTGGATACAAATACGATACAAATACGATACAAATACGATACAAATTGGATACAAATACGATACAATTACGATACAAATACGATACAAATACGATACAAATACGATACAAATTGGATACAAATACGATACAAATTGGATACAAATACGATACAAATTGGATACAAATACGATACAAATACGATACAAATACGATACAAATACGATACAAATACGATACAAATACGATACAAATACGATACAAAAACGATACAAATACGATACAAATACGATACAAATTGGATACAAATACGATACAAATTGGATACAAATACGATACAAATTGGATACAAATACGATAAAAATTGGATACAAATACGATACAAATACGATACAAATACGATACAAATACGATACAAATACGATACAAATACGATACAAATTGGATACAAATACGATACAAATACGATACAAATACGATACAAATACGATACAAATTGGATACAAATACGATACAAATTGGATACAAATACGATACAAATACGATACAAATACGATACAAATTGGATACAAATACGATACAATTACGATACAAATACGATACAAATACGATACAAATACGATACAAATTGGATACAAATACGATACAAATTGGATACAAATACGATACAAATTGGATACAAATACGATACAAATACGATACAAATACGATACAAATTGGGTACAAATACGATACAAATTGGATACAAATACGATACAAATTGGATACAAATACGATACAAATTGGATACAAATACGATACAAATACGATACAAATACGATACAAATACGATACAAATTGGATACAAATACGATACAAATTGGATACAAATACGATACAAATTGGATACAAATACGATACAAATTGGATACAAATACGATACAAATACGATACAAATACGATACAAATTGGATACAAATACGATACAAATTGGATACAAATACGATACAAATTGGATACAAATACGATACAAATTGGATACAAATACGATACAAATACGATACAAATACGATACAAATACGATACAAATACGATACAAATTGGATATAAATACGATACAAATACGATACAAATACGATACAAATACGATACAAATACGATAAAAATACGATACAAATTGGATACAAATACGATACAAATTGGATACAAATACGATACAAATTGGATGCAAATACGATACAAATACGATACAAGTTGGATACAAATACGATACAAATTGGATACAAATACGATACAAATACGATACAAATACGATACAAATTGGATACAAATACGATACAAATTGGGTACAAATACGATACAAATTGGATACAAATACGATACAAACTGGATACAAATACGATACAAATACGATACAAATACGATACAAATACGATACAAATACGATACAAATACGATACAAATACGATACAAATACGATACAAATACGATACAAATACGATACAAATACGATACAAATACGATACAAATTGGATACAAATACGATACAAATTGGATACAAATACGATACAAATTGGATACAAATACGATACAAATACGATACAAATACGATACAAATACGATACAAATTGGATACAAATACGATACAAATTGGATACAAATACGATAAAAATTGGATACAAATACGATACAAATACGATACAAATACGATACAAATACAATACAAATACGATACAAATACGATACAAATTGGATACAAATACGATACAAATACGATACAAATACGATACAAATACGATACAAATTGGATACAAATACGATACAAATTGGATACAAATACGATACAAATTGGATACAAATACGATACAAATACGATACAAATTGGATACAAATACGATACAAATACGATACAAATACGATACGAATACGATACAAATACGATACAAATTGGATACAAATACGATACAAATTGGATACAAATACGATAAAAATTGGATACAAATACGATACAAATACGATACAAACACGATACAAATACGATACAAATACGATACAAATACGATACATAAACGATACAAATACGATACAAATACGATACAAATTGGATACAAATACGATACAAATTGGATACAAATACGATACAAATTGGATACAAATACGATACAAATACGATACAAATTGGATACAAATACGATACAAATTGGATACAAATACGATACAAATACGATACAAATTGGATACAAATACGATACAAATTGGATACAAATACGTTAAAAATTGGATACAAATACGATACAAATACGATACAAATACGATACAAATACGATACAAATACGATACAAATTGGATACAAATACGATACAAATACGATACAAATACGATACAAATACGATACAAATACGATACAAAAACGATACAAATACGATACAAATACGATACAAATTGGATACAAATACGATACAAATTGGATACAAATACGATACAAATTGGATACAAATACGATAAAAATTGGATACAAATACGATACAAATACGATACAAATACGATACAAATACGATACAAATACGATACAAATTGGATACAAATACGATACAAATACGATACAAATACGATACAAATACGATACAAATTGGATACAAATACGATACAAATTGGATACAAATACGATACAAATTGGATACAAATACGATACAAATACGATACAAATACGATACAAATACGATACAAATACGATACAAATACGATACAAATACGATACAAATACGATACAAATTGGATACAAATACGATACAAATTGGATACAAATACGATACAAATTGGATACAAATACGATACAAATACGATACAAATTGGATACAAATACGATACAAATACGATACAAATACGATACAAATTGGATACAAATACGATACAAATTGGATACAAATACGATAAAAATTGGATACAAATACGATACAAATACGATACAAATACGATACAAATACGATACAAATTGGATACAAATACGATACAAATACGATACAAATACGATACAAATACGATACAAATACGATACAAATACGATACAAATTGGATACAAATACGATACAAATACGATACAAATTGGATACAAATACGATACAAATTGGATACAAATACGATAAAAATTGGATACAAATACGATACAAATACGATACAAACACGATACAAATACGATACAAATACGATACAAATACGATACATAAACGATACAAATACGATACAAATACGATACAAATTGGATACAAATACGATACAAATTGGATACAAATACGATACAAATTGGATACAAATACGATACAAATTGGATACAAATACGATACAAATACGATACAAATTGGATACAAATACGATACAAATTGGATACAAATACGATACAAATTGGATACAAATACGATACAAATTGGATACAAATACGATACAAATACGATACAAATACGATACAAATTGGATACAAATACGATACAAATTGGATACAAATACGATACAAATTGGATACAAATACGATACAAATACGATACAAATACGATACAAATACGATACAAATACGATACAAATTGGATACAAATACGATACAAATACGATACAAATACGATACAAATACGATACAAATACGATACAAAATACGATACAAATTGGATACAAATACGATACAAATTGGATACAAATACGATACAAATACGATACAAATACGATACAAGTTGGATACAAATACGATACAAATTGGATACAAATACGATACAAACTGGATACAAATACGATACAAATACGATACAAATACGATACAAATACGATACAAATACGATACAAATTGGATACAAATACGATACAAATACGATACAAATACGATACAAATACGATACAAATACGATACAAATTGGATACAAATACGATACAAATTGGATACAAATACGATACAAATTGGATACAAATACGATACAAATACGATACAAATTGGATACAAATACGATACAAATACGATACAAATACGATACAAATTGGATACAAATACGATACAAATTGGATACAAATACGATAAAAATTGGATACAAATACGATACAAATACGATACAAATACGATACAAATTGGATACAAATACGATACAAATACGATACAAATTGGATACAAATACGATACAAATTGGATACAAATACGATAAAAATTGGATACAAATACGATACAAATACGATACAAATACGATACAAATTGGATACAAATACGATACAAATACGATACAAATACGATACAAATTGGATACAAATACGATACAAATACGATACAAATACGATACAAATTGGATACAAATACGATACAAATTGGATACAAATACGATAAAAATTGGATACAAATACGATACAAATACGATACAAATACGATACAAATTGGATACAAATACGATACAAATACGATACAAATTGGATACAAATACGATACAAATTGGATACAAATACGATAAAAATTGGATACAAATACGATACAAATACGATACAAATACGATACAAATTGGATACAAATACGATACAAATACGATACAAATACGATACAAATACGATACAAATACGATACAAATACGATACAAATACGATACAAATACGATACAAATACGATACAAATACGATACAAATTGGATACAAATACGATACAAATTGGATACAAATGCGATACAAATTGGATACAAATACGATACAAATACGATACAAATACGATACAAATTGGATACAAATACGATACAAATACGATACAAATACGATACAAATACGATACAAATACGATACAAATTGATCAAAACGATACTATTTTACAATTGGATACAAATACGATACAAATACGATACAAATACGATACAAATACGATACAAGATACGATACAAATACGATACAAATACGATACTTGTCTCAAATACGATACAAATACGATACAAATTGGATACAAATACGATACAAATACGATACAAATACGATACAAATACGATACAAATTGGATACAAATACGATACAAATTGGATACAAATACGATACAAATACGATACAAATACGATACAAATACGATACAAATACGATACAAATACGATACAAATTGGATACAAATACGATACAAATACGATACAAATACGATACAAATACGATACAAATTGGATACAAATACGATACAAATTGGATACAAATTGGATACAAATTGGATACAAATACGATACAAATACGATACAAATTGGATACAAATACGATACAAATACGATACAAATACGATACAAATACGATACAAATTGGATAAATTGGATACAAATACGATACAAATAGGATACAAATACGATACAAATACGATACAAATACGATACAAATACGATACAAATACGATACAAATACGATACAAATACGATACAAATACGATACAAATACGATACAAATACGATACAAATAGGATACAAATACGATACAAATACGGATACAAATACGATACAAATTGGGATACAAATACGATACAAATTGGATACAAATACGATACAAATACGATACAAATACGATACAAATACGATACAAATACGATACAAATTGGATACAAATACGATACAAATTGGATACAAATACGATACAAATTGGATACAAATACGATACAAATTGGATATAAATCCGATACAAATACGATACAAATACGATACAAATTGGATACAAATACGATACAAATTGGATACAAATACGATACAAATTGGATACAAATACGATACAAATTGGATACAAATACGATACAAATACGATACAAATTGGATACAAATACGATACAAATTGGATACAAATACGATACAAATACGATACAAATACGATACAAATACGATACAAATACGATACAAATACGATACAAATTGGATACAAATACGTTACAAATTGGATACAAATACGATACAAATTGGATACAAATACGATACAAATACGATACAAAATACTGATGCAAATAAGAACAAATACGATAAAAATACGATACAAATTGGATACAAATACGTTACAAATTGGATACAAATACGATACAAATTGGATACAAATACGATACAAATACGATACAAAATACGATACAAAGGCAATTGGGATACAAATACGTTACAAATTGGATTACAAATACGTACAAATTGGTTACAAATACGATACAAATACGATAACAAAATACGATACAAATTGGATACAAATACGATACAAATTGGATACAAATACGATCAATTGGATACAAATACGATACAAATACGATACAAATACGATACAAGTTGGATACAAATACGATACAAATTGGATACAAATACGATACAAATACGATACAAATACGATACAAATACGATACAAATTGGATACAAACACGATACAAATTGGATACAAATACGATACAAATTGGATACAAATACGAATACAAACTGGATACAAATACGATACAAATACGATACAAATACGATACAAGAACGATACAAATACGATACAAATTGGATACAAATACGATACAAATTGGATACAAATACGATACAAATTGGATACAAAT